>JAJEKV010000003.1:8882965-11379519 GCA_021234155.1 Isoetes taiwanensis | reverse complement strand
ACGCAACAATATTGCAAAAGATAAAAAGAGAAGAGAAGCAGAGAGAGGAGAGAAAGAGAGCAGAGAGAGAAGAGAGAAGAGAGGAGAGGAGGAGAGGAAGGAAAGAGAGACAGAGGAAGGCTCCCTATAGCTGACACACCTGTGGCCCAAACCGAGGGCGAGAAAATGAGCGAGCTGGTGAATAGCCCTGTGATGTCCAATGAGGCGAGTTTGGTAAGCCGAGCGAGGAAGGGTGCAAGAGAAAAGGTCACGTGGGGGCTAAAATCGAGAAGTACCTTGAGCCGAGGAATGAGCAAAGAAGGGCCCGCCCCACAAGGACACCAAAATAAAAAGGAGCAATGGGGAGGAGAGAGAAGAGAGAGAAGAAGGGACGGAAGAGGAGGAGAGACAGCTAAGGAGAGTGGTTTATCTGGCTGGTGCTGAGAGAGGGAGATGAATAGAGACAAGAGGGAGATGTGGAAAGAGGGAGAAACAGAGGAGAGGAGAGAGACAGGAGAGAAAGAGAGGGGAGAGAGAGAGGAGGAGAGAGACAAGAGAGAGAGAGGAGGAGAGATAGGAAAGAGGAGAGGAGGGATAGAGAGAGTGAGAGGGAGGAGAGAGATAGGAGAGATAGAGAGAGAAAGAGAGGAGTGAGGAGGAGGAAAGAGGAGAGAGGAGAGAGGCAGAAGAGAGGAGAGGGTGATAAAGAGGGAAGGAGAGAGGGTAAGAGAAGAGAGAAAGGGAAGAGGGAAGAGGAGGGAGGAGAGAGAGTGTGAAAAGCTAAAGAGAGATGATAGGAGAGGAGGAGAGAAAAGAGGAAGAGGAGAGAAGAGAGAAGAGAGAGAGAGAGAGAACAGAGGAGAGAAAGAGAGGAGGAGGAGAGAGCAAGGAGGAGTAGTGAGAGACAAAACAAGAGAGAGGAGAGAATAGAGAAGAGGGAGAGGGGAGAGAGAGAAGAGAGAGAAAGTTCAAAGAGAGAGGAGAGAAAGAGAGGAGGAGGAGTGGAGAAGAGAGAGAAGGAAAGAGGGAAGAGAGAGGAGAGGGTGAAGAAGAGAGATGAGAGAGAAACAGAAAAAGAGAGAAAAGGCAGAGAGAGAGGGGAAGAAACAGAGATGTAAGAAGAGTAGAGAGGAGAGACAGAGGAGATGGGTGTTGAGAGACTGAGAGAGGAGAAAGAGAGGGTAAAGACACAGGAGAAGAGAGACAGGAGAGGAGAGGAGAGAGGGAGAGGGCAACGTGGGGTGGGGGCCCGGCATCGAAAGGGAGGGGCTTTGAAATGGTGGAAGGGCAAAAGAAAAGGGGTTACTGATGGATGGGCTCAAATTGAGGCGAGGCCCTGAGGGGCCGAGCCGAGGAAAAGGGGCAAAAGAAAGAGTGAGTATTCCACTTCACCATCTCCATGGGAGGGTGCGCCACATGGCTCGATCTACTGTCAGGCCTTGGCTCAAAAGCCCGCAAGTTTGCGGACAAAATTTTTTTGCCTACCAGTACCGAATCGATTACTGCTCCCTCAAACCCCACCTCACCACTAGACCATCTTGAAATAATAATAGGAAGTCCATACTTAGTTAAGGTTGGGGCATGGAAATTTTGCTTAATTAAAATATTTGGTGTGAAATTTTTGGTTTAGGGACTGAGCTGACAGGGCTCCCAGCCCGACCTCAACGACCAGGCCAAGTATTAGTTTTAAAGAATATGAATGATTAATATTAAGTGAAGGTGGGATATATGCAAGATTCAAATACACAAGGACAAAGCAGAGGAGAGGAGAGGAAGATGAGGGTAGAGGAGACAAGAGAGGGTGGAGGCAGAGAGAGAGAGAGAGATTTTGGGGAGTTGCAGAGAGAGAGAGAGAGGAAAGAAGAGAAGAGAGGAGGAAGATATGAGAGCCGAGAGAGGAGGAAAGGAGAGAGAGGAGAGAGAGAAATATATAGAGAGAGGAAACAAAGGAGATAGGAGAGATAGGAGATAGGAAGAGAGATAGGAGAGAGGGAAGAGAGAGAGGGAGAGTAGGTGAGAAAAGAGAGGAGAGGAGAGGAGAGGAAGAGGAGACACAATACTGCAGAGAGAGAGAGAGAGAGAGAGAGAGGAGGAGGAGGAGAGAGAGAGAGAGAGGAGAGAGAGAGAGAGAGTGGAGAGAGGAGAGAGATGGGAGAGAGAGAAGAGATAGGAGAGAGAAAAGAGAGGAGAGAGAGTGGAGATAGAGAAGAGATAGAAGAGGAGGAGACAGAGAGTGAGGAGAGATAGGAGGAGAGGAGAGAGAGAGAGAGAGAGAGAGAGGAGAGGAGGAGAGAGGAGAGAGAGAGGCAAGAGAGAGATAGGAGAGGAGGAGATGGGAGGAGAGAGGATAGGAGAGAGAAAAGAGGAGGAGGAGAGAGAAGAGATAGAGAGCAGGAGATAGGAGAGAGAGGAGGAGGAGAGAGAGAGAGGAGAGAGAGAGGAGAGGAAAAGAAGAGAGAAGAGAGAGATAGGAGAGAGAGGGGAAGAGACAGGAGAGAGAGGAAAGAGAGGAGAGAGAGGAGACACACACAGAGAGGAGAGAGAGAGAGAGAGAGAGAGAGAGAGAGAGAGAAGAGGAGAAGAGAGACAGAGAGAGAAAGTTCAAGAGATAGGAGAGATGAGGAGAGGAGAGATAAGGAGGAGGAGATAGGAAGAGAGATAGGGAGAGGAGAGAAGAGATAGGAGTGAGAGAGAGAAGAGGAGGAAAGAGAGGAGAGGAGAAAGAGATGAGAGGAGAGAAAGAGGAGAGAGAGGAGGAGAGAGATAGGAGGAGGAGAGATGGGAGAGAGAAGAGATAGGAGAGGAGGAAAAGAGAAGACAGAGAGAGGAGAGAGAGAAGAGATAGAAGAGAGAGGATAGGAGAGTGAGGAGACAGGAGGAGAGGGAGAGAGAGAGAGAGAGAGAGAGAGGAGAGGAGAGGAGAGGAGAAGAGGAGGGAGAGGTAGGAGAGATAGGAGAGAGAGAGAGAGAAGAGATACAGGAGAGTGAGGAGAGAGCAGGAGGAGAGATGAAAAGAGAGAGAGAGAGAGAGAGAGATAGATAGGAGAAAGATAGTTAGGGAAAAGAGAGAGAGAGAGAGGAGAGGAGGAGAGAGGAAGGAGAGGGAAAGAGTGGAGAGAGGATGAGGATGAGAGAGAGGGTGGGAGATAAGAGGAGAGGAGGAGAGAGAGAGGAGAGAGAGGAGAGGAGAGAGAGAGAGGAGGGGAGAAAGAAAGGAGAGAGAGAAGAGAGAGGAGATAGAGGAGGAGAGAGGAGAGAGGAGAGGAGGAGAAGGAGAGAAGAGAGAGGAAATAAAGAGAGGAGAGAGATAAGATAGAGAGATGAGAGAGATGAGACAGAGGAGAAGAGAAAGGAGAGGAAAAGAGAGGAGAGAGAGAAAGAGAGAGGGGAGAAATAGAAGTGAGAGGTGAGAAACAGAGAGGAGCAGGAATATAGACAGGAGAGAGGGCTGCGCCGAGAGAGAGGAGAGAGAGTGATGAGTATATGAGAGGAGAGAGGGGCGGGAAAAAGAGAGACATTTGAGACGTGAGATAGGAGAAAGAGTGAGGAAGAGGATAAGAGGAGGAGAGAAAGGGTGGGGGAGAGAGAGGGGGGGGAGAAAGGAAAGAGGAGGAGAAAAGAGAGAAGAGAGAGGAGGAAGAAGATATGAGGGGGGAAGAAAGAAGTGGAGAGAGAGAGAAAGAGAGAGGAAGAGGAGAAAGAAGAGAGAGGAGAGAAGAGGAGATAGAGAGGAGAAACAGAGAGAGAGGAGAGAGATAGGTATGGTTGGAAGAGAGAGAGAATAAGAGAAGGAGACTCTAGGGAGTGGAGTATATGGGGAAGAAAGGAAGAAAGCTGAAAGAGAGGGAAGAGATAGGAGTATGAGAAGAGATATAAAGAGAGAAAGAGGAGGAGAGGGAGATAAGTGAGCTGGCTGTGGGTCGCCCAAAACCGAGGCGGTGGCCGCCCAAGCCGAGGAGTGAGCTGGCCAGGCCCTTTCTAGTCTAGTCTATTATAATAAGAAATAGCCCTGCGGGAGTGGGAAATCTGAGTGAGTGAAAGTATTCCACACCATCCGGACAGGATGCGTTTACCGTGGCGCGATTCCGCCACTGCGGGGCCTTTGGCCTCTCAAAAGCCCAGGACAAATTTTGGTTTACTACCTGGACCAACTTCCTGACATTGCCTCAAACTTAATACTAGACCAACGCCTTTCTTAAAAGAATAGGAACTCCACGTTATTACAATGGGGTCCACCTTCATCTGGGCGTGAGGCCCTAGGACGTCTCCAGAGTCTGAACTTTGGAATGTCCCAGAATGTCTGTATGCCTGCGAGAAAGTTTCAATAAAATAGAAGTTTGAAACTGTAAATGGACGTTCCAAGGGGCACCAAAGAAAGCAACAAATACAGAAAGTTTTGAAATTGTAAATGCTCAAATACCATCTAAGGATACATTTAGGATGTCGAATCTTTGGAATGTCTCTAGAATGTTCCGATGCCTGCGAGCACCAAAAACAGGTAGCTCCTCAAATTAAAAACAGGAAGTGCCTTTTGAAAACTCTGGCAAACGCCCCAAAATAGAAATTGCCCAGAATGTCCCAGTGCCATGGGCAAGCACCACCTAAAATAGAAAGTTTAAAAATAGAAAGAAACTCTGTAAATGCTCAAAGAATGTTCGGAATGCCCAAATGCTCATGGTAAGCACTCAAATTAAAATAGAAAGTTTCACCAAAATAGAAGTTTTTTTGAAACTTTGGTAAAATGCTCAAAATAGAATGTTGCAGACAGTCAAGAGGTGCCTGCGGTACACCTCAGCCTAAAAATAGAAAGTTTTGAAACTTTAAAATACCTCAAAATAGAATATCGTGGAGAACGTTCCGTGTACCACGGGTAAGCACCTCCTACCCAAAATAGAAAGTTTTTGAAACTCTTGCAACACCAAAATAGAATATCAGGACGTTCCGGTGTGCTCATGGTAAGCACCTCCTCACCTAAAATAGAAAGCCAAATTTTAAAATAGAAAGTTAAGACTTTGCAAATGCTCAAAGTAGAATGTTCTAGAATGCTAATAGAAAGGCTGGAAACTTGCAAATGCTCAAAATAGAACAAGCCTGGAATGTTGCGTATGCTCAAAGGTAAGCACTGCCTAAAATAGAAAGTTTTAGTCTAAAATAGAAAGTTTATTAAACTTTGGTAAAACTTCAAATAATGTCTAGAATGTTCCGCATGCCTAGAAAAGCATCTCCCACCAAAAATAGAAAGCACGTAAGAGTCTGAAAACAACTGAACTGCAGTAAGTGTGACGTGGGTATGATGGTGTGTGTAAGCTCACACAAGTGGGATACTTTAGAATCGGGAGGCTGCCTTGTACCAGAGGGTGATGTGCCTCCTCATGGGCATGTGGCCTCATAGCGGGCATGTGTACATATTACTCATGAATACTTTGTAGGTACTATGGGTAAAGGCCTACTAAAAAATAAAAAGTTTTAAAATAGAAAAGTTTTAAGACTTTGTAAATACTAAAATAGAATGTTCTGAATGTTGCAGATGCCTGGTAAATACCTTAATCTAAAATAGAAAGTTTTGGAAACTTTACAAATGCCTTTCAAAACAGAATGTCCTGAAATGTTGCGATGCCTGGAAGGTAAGCACTTCAGTCTAAAAATAGAAAAGTTTTAGTCTAAAAATAGAAAGTTTGAAACTTTGTAAAATCAAATAGAAGGTCTCAGAGACTGTTCCAGATGCTCATGGTAAGCATCTCACTAAAATAGAAAGTTTCAGTCTGGCAAATAAGTTAGAGAGAGGAGGAGCGAGATGAGAGAGGGGAAGAGGAGAGGAAAGAGAGAGAGAGAAGATAGAGAGAGAGAGGGAGAAACAGAGAGAATGAGGAGAGGAGATAAGAGAAGGAAAAGGAGAGAAGGAAAAAGGTGGAGAGGAGAGAGACAAAAGAGGAGAGAGAGGAGAGAGGAGAAAAAAGTGGCAGAGTGTTACATGCAGAGAGGAAAAGAGAAGAGAGAGGACTGAGAAGAGAGAGAAGAGAGAGGGATGAGGAGAGGGAATAAAACAGAGAGAGGAGAGAGATAGGAGAGAGGAGTGCAAGAAGAGGAGAGAGGAGGAGATAGAGGAGAGGAGAGAGGAAGAGAAAGGAGAGAGGAAAGAGAAGACGAAAGGGGAGATGTAAGGAAAGATGAGAGAGAGAGAGGAGATAAGAGAAGGGAGGAGAGAGAGAGATGAGGGAAGACAGAGGAGAGAGGAAGAGGAGAAAAGGGAGAAGAGAGAAGAGATAGGGAGAGAGAAGAGGGAGAGGAGAGAGGGGAGAGAGAGGGGGAGAGAGGAGAGGATGGGGAGAGGAGAACAGAGGAGAGAGAAGAAAGAGGTTGGAAGAGAGCAAAAGAGAGAGGAGGAGAAGAGAGGAGAGAGAGGAAACAGAAAAGAAGAAATTGACATACTGAATTGGCAGAGAAGTAGTAGATGATGGCCCCATGGCATGTGCGCAGTGCTACCCACAGATACTTGGTTGGTAATGGAATAGAGGGCTTGAGTAGTATGTGAATAAGACTTGAAATGCCCCTCAAGTCTGCAGAGGTGTGAGCAAGACTTACAGGTGATAATTTTGGAATTGGTAAAGCCCTCATGAGCAATACTTTTAGAATTGGCGCAGAAGGCTGTGTGTGTATATGGACTTACATATATAGTAGGTAAGCAAGCTCCCAAGTGGATAATACTTTAGAAATAGTAATAGGTGAGCAAAACCGGACGGCCAGATGCCCAAGTTACAGACATGGTCCCTGAACAGAGAGAGAGAGAGAGAGAGAGGGAAGAGACATGGAGAGAGAGGGGCAAAGAAGAGAGAGGAGAAAGAAGAGAGAGAGGAGGAGTTCGGAAAGAGAGTGGTGGTTAGCGAGGAGGAGAGAGAGGAGGAGAAGAGGAGGCAGAGAGGGAAGAGAGAGGGAGAGGAGAGGAGGAGAGAGAGAGAGAGGAACAGAAAAGAGAGAGAAATAGAGAAAGAGGGGAGAAATAGAGAGAGAAATAGAGAGAGAGGAGAGAGAGAGAGAGAGCTTAGAGAGAGAGAGAGAGAGAGAGAGGGAAAAGACAAAGAGAAGAGAAGATAGAGGAGGAGAAAGAGAGGATGGAGGACAAAGAGGAGAGGAATGAGAGTGAGCAGAGACACCCGTGAGAGGGACAGAGAAGAGAGAAAGAGACACAAAAGAGAGAAGAGAGAAAGAGAGGAGGAGGAGACAAGAAAGAGAGAGAGAGGAGATGAGGGAAGAAAGAGGAGAGAGGAGAGAGAAGAGATAGAGAGAGAAGAGAGAGAATAGGAGAAAGGAGATGGAGATAGTGTTACGGTAACAAATGAGAAAATGGAAATGGCCGAGCGAGGAAAGGAGTAAAGAAAGAGCCCGGCCGCCGTGCCGCCCTTTCTAGTCTCTATATAATAAAGAAATAGCGCCCGTGAGTGAGTTCGCGAGTGAGTCTGCGGAGTTCAGTGAGTATTCCACAACGATTTTGCTAAGATGCCACGGGTTTGACTGGGCCATCCGCGGGCCTGGCCTCAAAAGCTCCCAAGTTTGGTGGACAAAAATTTTGGTTTACCACTGACCTGGAACCCCGGACATTGCCCCCAAACCTTACTAGACCAACCAGCCTTTCTTGAAAGAATAGGGAAGTCCATGCTTAGTTAAGGCAATGGAAATTTCGGGGTTAATTAAAGTTTCGATGATTCTAGAATTTTCTAGGGAATGTTCTAGAATGAAGCCAGAGAGAGAAGAGAGAGGAGGAGAGGAGAGAGAAGAGAGAGGAGGGAGAAGAGGAGAGAGAGAAATAGAAAAAGTGAGAGAGGCAGCTGCAGAGAGGAGAAACAAAGATTACAGAGGAACAGGAGATGAGAGGAGGAGGAGACAGGAGATGGGGAGAGAGAGGAAAGAGAGATGTGGGAGAGAGAGGAGAGGAGGAGCAAGAGAGGAGAGAGGTGTGGAGAGGTGAGGAGGTGAGGAGAGCAGAGGAGAGAGGAGAGAGGAGAGAGTATATATATGAGGAGGAGAGAGGAGAGAGGAGAGGAGGAGAGAAGAGAGAGGGTGCTGCAGAGAGGAGAAGAGAGAGAGGAGGAGAGTAAAAACAGAGTATAGAGAGGAGAGACAGGTGGAGTTATTGGTGAGGAGGGGAGAAACAGAGAGAGGAGGAGATTAGGTGGGAGAGAGGTGAAGAGGGAGAGAGAAGAGAGGAGGAGGAGGAGGAGGAGGGAGAGAGGGGAGAGGAGGAAGAGGAGAGAGGAGAGAGGGGAGAGAAGAGAGGAGAGGGAGGAAGAGGAGAGGAGAGGAGAAGAGAGAGGAAGAGGGAAGAGAGAGGGAGAGAGAGGAAAGAAGAGAGATGAGTGAGAGAGGAGAGAGAGAGGAGAGAGGGAAGAGGGAGAAGAGAGAGGAGAGAGAACAGAGGAGAGGAAAGATAGAGAGAGAGAAGGAGCACAGAGGAGAGAAGAGACAGGCCAGGGGCCGACGGAAGAGAGAGGAGGAGGAGCCGTGGTAGTTTTGGCACATTAAAATATATATATATTCTCCAGAGACAAGAGGGAGACAGAGAGGGGAGAGACAGGAGGAGGAGGAGAGAGAGAGGAGAGAGGAGAGAAGAGAGGAGAGAGAGAGGGCGGAGGAGAGAGAGGAGATGGAGAGAGAGAGGAAGAGAGAAACAAAAAGAGAGAGAGGTAGAGAGGGGAGAAATAGAGAGAGAGGAGAAACAGGAGACAGGAGAGAGGAGAGACAGAGATGAGAGAGAGGAGCAGTCAGGAGAGTAGTGAGAGGAGAGGAGGAGAGAGAGGAGAGGAGGAGAGAGAGAGGAGAGACAGAGAGAGAGAGGAGAGATAGGAAAGAGGAGAAAAATGTGGGAGATAGAGAGAGGAGAGGAGGAGAGAGAGGAGATAGGAAAGAGAGAGGAGAGAGGAGTGGAGAGGAGAGAGAGAGAAGAGGAGAGGAGGAGAGAAAGAGGAGAGAGGAGAGAGAGAAGAGAGGAGAGGCAGGAAGAGGGAAGAGAGAGGAGAGAAAGGAGAAAGGGAGGAGGGAAGAGAGAGGGGAGAGAGGGAAAGAAGAGAGACGAGGAGAGGAGAGAGAAGAGAGGGAAGAGGGGAGAAAGAGAAGAGAGAGAGAGAGAAATAGAGAGGAGAGAGAAAGACAGAGAGAGAGAGAGAGAAGGAGCATGGGAGGAGAGAGAAGAGGAGAGAAGAAGGACGGAAGAGAGAGGAGAGAGAGAGCAAGGAGGAGACAAACCAACAGAGAGGAGAGAGAACAGAGACAGAGGAGAGGAGAGAGAAGAGAGAGAGAAACAAAGAGAGGAAAGAGAAAGAGAGGAGGGAGGAGAGAGAAGAGAGAGAAGAGGAAGAGAGAGGAGGCAGAGAGGGGAAAGAAAAGAGAGATGCAGAGAGAGAAATAGAAAGAGAGAGAAAAGGCAGAGGAGAGGAGAAATAGAGAGAGGAGAGAAATAGGGAGATAGAGGAAACAAGAGATAGAGAGAGGAGGAGAGATGAGGGAGACGGGAGAGGAGGGGAGGAAACAGGTGAGAGGAGAGAGAGATGGGGAGAGAGGAGTGGAGAGGAGAGAGGAGAGGAAGAGAGGAGAGAGGAGGAGAGAGGAGAGAGAGAGAAGAGAGAAGAGGAGGGAAAGAGGGAAGAGGAGAGAGAAGAGAGAAAGGAAGAGGGAAGAGAGAGGAGGAGAGGAAAGAAGAGAGATGAGTGAGAGAGGAGAGAGAGGAGGCAAGAGAGAGGAAAGAGGGAGAGAAGAGAGAGAGAGGCTGCAGGAGAGAGAAGATAGAGAGAGTAAAGGAGCATGGGGAGAGAGAAGAGAGAGAAGAAGGATGGAAGAGAGAGGAGAGAGAGAGCAAGGGAGAGAGAGGAGAGAAAAGAAGAGAGAGGAGAGAATAGAGACAGAGGGAGATAGAGAGGAGAATGCCAGAGAGAGGAGAGATAGGGAGAGAGAGAGAGGAGAGAGGATCGAGGAGAGGTAAAGACAAAGAGAAAGAAGACGCAGGAGGGAGAAAAGAGAGGAGAGAGGACAAGAGAGAGAAGAGAGGAGACAAGAAGAGAGAGTGGGGAGAGAGAAGAGAGACACCAAAGAGAGGGATAGAGTGAGAAGAGGAAAAGAGAGAGAGAGAAAGTGAGAGATGAGGGAAGAGAGAGGAGAGAGAAAAGAGGGAAGAGATAGGGATAGGGCACACGGTAGTTCAAACTGAGGCTGAGGCCGGCCGAAAGGTCACGAGCCGAGGAAAGGAGTTAAACCCGCCACGCCGGCCCTAGTCTCTATTATAATAAAAATACCGTTGTAACGAATGTAACTCCACTTGCCCACGGCTCGGAGCGACTTGGCGATCCGGGACGGTCCTAACGCTGGCCATTTCACGTACACGTGGCTTAGAATCCCAGGCCTCCTTCTAACCACTATCTAAAATTATGTTACATGGTGGATTCGAACTCTCATAAGTCTAGCCCCCATACTCTACTCCCCACCCACTAAGCCAAGCATTTCTTAACAAAAGAAGGAAGTCTATGCTTAGTTAAGGCCGAGGCAATGGTAGCCCTTCGTTAATTAAAGGATGATTCCCAGAAACTTCTAGAATGTTCTGGAATGAAGCTTAGAGAGAAGAGGGAAAGATAGAGGGGAAGGGGAGTGGTGAGAGGAGAGAGGAGGAGAGAAGAGAGGAGGAGTAAAAGGGAGAGAGAGTGGAAAACAGGAAAAGAGAGAAAGAGAGATACAGGAGGAGAGAGAGAAGGAAAAGGAGAGAAAAGAGGAGAGAGGAGAGGAGAAGCAGAGGGAGGAGGAGATGCAGGAGGAGAGAGTAAGAGAGAGAAGAGATAGGGAAGAGAGAGAGGGAGAGAGAGGAAAGAAGAGAGAGGAGAGATACAAGAGAGAGGAGGTGAGAGAAGAGGAAAGGAGAAAAGACAGAGAGAGAGAGAAAGAAAGATAGAGAGAGAGGAGAAATAGAGAGAGGAGAGAGATAGGAGAGAGAAGGAAAAGGGGAGAGGAGAGGAGAGAGAAGAGAGGGAAAAGAGAAGAGAGAGAAGAGAGGAAGGATTAAGAGAGGAGGAACAGACAGAGAGGAAAGAGACGGCCAGAGAGAGACGGGAGAAACAGAGAGACAGAGACACAGGGAGAGAGAGAAGGAACTAAGGGGAGAGAGGGGAGAAGAGGAGAGGAGAGAGAGAGGAAGAGGAGATAGGAGAGAGGAGAGAGGAGGAGAAGACAAAGGTGGGGACACAGAGAGAGATAGAGAGAGAGAGAAGAGAGGGAGGAGGAGTAGAGTGAAGGTTATAGAGGAGAGGTAAAGAGAGAGAAGAGAGAGGGAAGAGAGAGAGGAGAGAGAGAGGAAAGAAGAGAGGAGAGAGAAGAGATAAGAAAGAGGAGAGAGAAGAGGAAATGGGAGAGAGAGAGTAAGATAGAGGAGAGATGAGAAATAGAGAGAGACAGAGAGATAGGAGAGGTACGAGTGCTGGGAGGGTGACAGAGATGAGTTTGGTGATGAGACAGGAGAGAGGAGAGGAGAGGAGGAGAGTAACATTTAAAGGGGACACAGAGAGATGGGAGAGAGAGAAGATGGTAGGAAGAGGAGGAGAGAGATGAGGAAGAGAGAGGAGAGAGGAGAGATGAGAGAAAAGTATGAGAAGAGAGAGAAGTAGTAAGAGAGAAGAGAGGAGGAGAGAGAGAAAGGGAGAGAGGAAGAGATGACAGAGAGGAGAGAGAAGAGAGGAGGAGAGAGGAGAGGAGGAAGAGAGGAAAGAGAAAGAAGAGAGAGGAGAGACAAGACTGACTGACCACCACCTGACCCACCACCACCACCACCACTGACCCACTGTCCACCAATTATCAAACCTTGATGACACATCAAAAATCACTAACCAACCTGACCACACAAAAGATATAAGGGAAATATAAGAGAGGAAGGAGGAGAGGAAGAAGAGAGATGAGAGAAGAGGAGGACGAGCAAGTTTCAGATATAAGAGAGGGGAGAAACAGAGAGAGAGTGAGAGAGATGTGAGAGAGAGGAGAGTATATAGAGGAGGAGAGTGAGAGCAGAGGAGGAGAGAGAGAGAAGAGAGAGGAGAGAGGAAAGAAGAAAAGAGAAATATATAGAGTTGGAGCAGAGAGAAAAAAGCAGAAAGAGAGAAGAGGAGGAGGAGAGGAAGAGAGGAGGAAGTAAAGAAAGAGAAAAGGCTAAGAGGAAGAGAGAGGAAGAGAGAGAGAGAGGGAAAGAAGAGAGAGGAGACTGAGAGAAAAGGAGAAGAAAAGGGAGAGGAAGGAGGAGGAGAGGAGAGAGAAAGAGAGAGAGGGAGGAAACAGGGGAGAGGGGGGGGAGAAAACAGAGAGGAGAGAGAGGAAAACAGAGGGAGAGAGGAGAGAGGAGAAGAGAGGGAAGAGAGACGTGTAAAGAGGAGAGAGAGAGAGGAGAGGAGAGGGATAGAGCAGAGGAGAGGAGGAGGAGAGGAGGAAAGAGAGAGGAGGAGAGAGAAAGGAGAGAGGAAGAGAGGAGAGAAGAGAGAGAGGAGGGTATAAAATGAGAGGAGGGACAAGAGAGAGTGAGGAGATGAGAGAGGAGAAATAAGGAGAGGAGAGACACGAGATATATATAAATGGTTGATGAGAGAGAAAGTGAGGAGAGTGAGGAGAGAGGAGGAGGAGAGTATATGGTTATGATGAGAGGAGGAGCAATACCAAAAAGGGGAGTACGCAGAGATAGGAGAGAGAGAAAACACAGAGAGAAGAGAGGATATATGAGCAGATGAGGGAAGAGAGAGGAGTAGGAAGAGGAGGAGTGAGCAGAGGAGAAAAGGGAGAAGAGAGAGAAGGAAATGAGAGAGAAGAGGGAGAGGAGAGAGAAGAGGAGAGGAGAGAGATATATTAGGAGAGAGGAGAGATAGGAGAGAGGAGGAAGGAGCAGAGAAGGATATATAAGTTGAGCAGAGGAGGAATAGAAAGAAGAGAAGATAGAGAGAGAGGAGAAAAGAATACAAAAGATAAGAGAAGAGAGAGGAGGAGAAAAGGAGGAGGAGAGGAGGAGAGAAGAGAGGAGATCTCACATTTGGCTCATGGCCACTGGGTTTATCCCGGACGAACCTTAACGCTCAATGCTACCAAGAACTTGCCCTCCTTTCTAACCACTATCTAAAATTTTATGTTACATGGTATCTCGAATCTCCAAGCCCGCCCCCATACCTCTACCTAACTGCTATTTTTAACAAAATATGAAGTCTATGCTTAGTTAAGGCCGGTGCAATGAAATTTTGGTTAATGGAAGGATGATCTCAGAAACTTTGGCAGTGTTCTAGAACGAAGCCGCTAGAGAGAGGAAGATGTTGATAGAGGGGAGAAGGATGGAGGAGAGGAGAGGAGAAAGAGAAGAGGAGGAGGAGAAGAGGAGAGAGAGGAACAGAAAGAGAAAGAGAGGACAGGAGAGAGATACAGGCAAAGGAGACAGAGATATATAAGAGGTGAGGGAGAAACAGAGGAGGGAGGAGAGCTGCAGAGGAGAGGAAGGAAGAGAGGAAGAGATGAAAGAGAGAGAGGAGGGTTAAAAAGAGGAGAGATAAAGAGAGGAGAGAAGTGGAAAGGAGAGTGGAAGAGAGAGAAAAGAAAGATAGAGAGAGAGGAGAAACAGAGAGAGAGGAGAGAGATAGAGGAGAGAATGAAAAGGAGGAGATATATAAGAAGAGAGGAAGAGAAGGAGAGAAGAGAGAAGAAAGATAGAGAGGTAGAGTGAACAGATGCAGAGGAAGAGACGCACAAAGAGACTCCGAGAAACAGAGAGACGTGATACATAGGAGAGAGAAGGAACCAAGGGGAGAGGATAGGGAGAAGAGAGAGAGGGGAGAGAGAGAGAGGAAGAGGAGACAGAGGAGAGGAGGAGAGGAGAGAGAAAGACACAAAAAGTGTGTGTATCACAGAGAGAGAGACAGAGAGAGAAGAGAGGAGGAGGAGAGAGAGAGGAGAGCAAGAGAGGAGAGGCAGGAAGAGTGGAGAGGAACAGAAAAGAGAGAGAAAGATAGAGGATGAGAGAGGGAGAGGTAAAGACAAGATAAGAGAAGAGAGAGGAGGAGAAAGAGAGGAGAGAGGAGAGAGGAGAAGAGAGGAGAAAGAAAGAGAGGAGAGAGAAGGAAGAACGTGGAGAGGGACCGCAGAGAAGAGAGAAAGAGACAAAAAGAGACCCAGGAGAGAAAGAGAGGAGGAGGAGAGAGAAAGAGACAGACAGATGAGCAGACAGAGAGAGGGAGAAGGAGGGAAGAGGGAAGAGAGAGAGAGGAAGAGAGAGGAGGAGAGGAGAGAGGAAGGATGGTGAGGAGAGAAGAGAGATAGGGAGAGAGGAGAGGGAGATAGGGGCACGGGTGGATTCAAATTGAAGGCTGCCGAGGTCAAGCGAGCCGGTGAGGAGCAAGGTGCGCCCGCTGCCGCCGCAAGCCCTTTCTAGCTCATTATAAGAAAATAGCGTCTGTGGAGTGAGTCTGGTTGGTGGAGGAGTGAGTGAGTATCTCACCTAATTATCCTGACGAAGTGGAGGATGCGCGACGTGGCTTGACCCGGGCCCGGGCCTGGCCTCAAGTCGGTGGACAAAAATGGTTTAATAATGGATCACCCTGACATTGCCTCAAACCCCAACTTTACCAGACCAACCCGGCCTTTCTTGAAAGAATGGCACCCATGCATAGTTAAGGCCTGGGCCCAATTAATTAAGGATACTTCAGGATGCTCTGAATGTTCTGGTGAATCTTGAATGTCTCTAGAATGTTTCTGGAGCAAGCCTGGGCGGTAAGCACTTAAAATAGAAAAGTTTCAAATTAAAAATAGGAAGTTTTTTGAAACTTCTGCGCATGTCAAAATAGAATGTTCTTAGAACGTTCAGTGCCTGGGTACACCCTCACCTAAAATAGAAAGTTTTGAAACTTTGCAAATACTCAAAATAGAATATTGTGGAATGTCCCGGTGATGCCCGCGGTAAGCACCTCACCAAAAATAGAAAGTTTCACTAAAATAGAAAGTTTTAAGACTTTGCAAATGCTCAAAATAGAATGTTCGAATGCTGCGGTGATGCTCGCGGTAAACACACCAAAATAGGAAAGTTTTTGAAATTTTGCAAATGCTCAAATTAGAAATGTTCGAATGCCGTAAAATGCTCAAAGTAAGCACCCCTACCAAAAAATAATAGAAAGTTTTAGTCTAAAAATAGAAAGCTTGCTTTAAAACTTGCAAAATCCTCAAACAGAATGTCCCAGAATGTTTCGTGACAGCTCCAAGGTAAGACCACTAAGGTAAGAAGGTCTCTACTCAAAGATGATCGGTATTTCTACTTCATGCAAGGGAAAATAGCAGAGTCAAGAAAACTACAAGATCCGCATGAAGATGCATTTAGGGCCTCAGCCGCAGAAAACCCTAGTTTGGGGTTCTTTGGGCGTGGTTTTGGTTTGGCTTCACAACCACCTGCATATCCCTGCAATAAGCAGCATCCGCCAAAGATCATCCTCAAGACTAAAGCACTTTACTCCAAAGACTAACGCCTACTCAAAATCAAGCTTCACTCTAATCACAAGCAAGAACATTAATTTTTTGCAAGAATGCCCCGCTTTAGTTACATGGAGAGAGTTTCTTGATTCTGAATATATAGTGTTTGTACTTTGGAATTCATAGTAAATGTAAAGTAAGCTTCCTAATCCGTGATACTTTTAAAGTAATAAGAAGTGTAAGCTCCCAATGGGTGATATAGTTTGAAATTGGTAGTCAGCCAGAGGTAAGTATGAGTCAGGCTTTTAATGGATGAGACTCTTTTGACTTTATAGTAGGTGTGTGAGTAAACTCCTCGGATGATACTTGAAAATTGGTAGTAAAATGTGACTGAAAGCTCCTCAATGTGTACGGTTTGGAATTGGTAGTAAGTATATATCCAGGCAATGTTGAACTCCAGGACGGGTGGACTCCAAATCGAGATGAATACCAATGTAAGGCCGCAGGGCCGGAAATGAGGAATAGTAGAGAGAGAAGGAGAGAGAGAGCAGAGAGAGGAGAGAGAGATGGTACAAAAGGGAAATGGGGTCCAATCGAGGCGAATGCCTGAGGTTTCCACGAGCCGCAGGAAAAGGAGCAAAAAGAAAAGGGCCCTACCGGCGAGAGAGAAGGGAGAGAGAGCAAGAGAGAGGAGAGAGAGAGGAGAGAGAGAGGGTGCACAAAAAGGAAATGGGGTCCACCGAGGCTGGTGGCCGGCCGAGGGGTCACTTCCAGGAGCAAAGAAAAGTGTTCTACCGGGCCGCCTGCCCTTTCTAGTCTAATATTATAAAGAATAGCCGGCCCGTGAGTCTGGTAAGGCCTCCCAGAGCGTCACTCCATCAACGGATAAGGATGCTTGGCTTGCCATCTTGGCCGGCCCGCGGGCCTTGGCCTCTCAAAAGCCCTGTTTGGTGGACAAAATTTTTGGTTTACCGTGGACCTCGAACCCCGACATTGCCCTCCAAACCCCCACCCCAAATTTCACTAGACCAAACTAAAATTTCTTTTGAAATAATAGGAAGTCCATGTTTAGTTAAGGTCACCCAATTAATCTGCTGATACCTAGGATGTTCTAGAATGCTCTAGAATTTTCCGGAATGTCCTAGAATGTTCCTGCATGCTCATGAGTAAGCACCCTCAATCTAAAAAATAGAAACTTCTACCTAAAAAATAGAAGTTTTTCAAACTTTGCAAATGCTCAAAATAGAATGTTGTGGGAATGTTCCTGGTGCTCATGGGTGCTAATCTCTCACCCAAAAATAGAAAGCGCTCTCAGCCTAAAAAATAGAAAGTTTTGAAAAGTTTGCAAATGCCTCAAATAGAATGTTCGGTCGCTGCGTATGCTCAAGGGTAAGCACCCCTGTACCTAAAATAGAAGCTCAAATTTCAAAAATAGAAAGTTTGCTTAAACTTTGTAAAACTCAAATAGAATGTCCTAGAATGTTTCCTGCATGCTCTAGAGTAATCTCATCTCTACCTAAAAATAGAAAGTACAAAGAGTCTAAAAAATAGAATAGAATGTTGTGGAATGTTCCGTGTCCTCATGGGTAAAGTTAACCCTCACTAAAAATAGAAAATCTCAACAACAATAGTTTTTTAAAACTTTGAAAATGCCTTCAAAATAGAATGTTCTGAATGTTCCGTGATGCCTGGGTACACTCAGTCTAAAAATGGCGTCGCAAAATAGAATGTTCGAATGTTACATATGCTCATGGGTAGAGACCTCAATCCAAAAATAGAAAGTTTTTAAACTTTGCAAATGCTCAAAATAGAATGTTTTGGAATGTTGCGCATGCTCAAGGGTAAAGACCTCAGCCTAAAAAATAGAAAGCCTTAGTCTAAAAAATAGAAAGTTTGCTTTAAAACTTTGGTAAAAACTCAAATAGAATGTCCTAGAATGTTTCCCCGCATGCCTAGTAAGCATCTTAGTCTAAAAAATAGAAAGTACTCTGGTGAGTCCAAAAAACGTAGAAGTTTGCTAAAACTCTTTGCAAAACTCAAAATAGAATGCGTTCTAAAGTGTTCCGCATGCCATAGGGCAAACCACTTATGCTCTAGAAGCACTCAATCTAAAAGTAGAAAGTTTCTCAAACCTTGTAAAATGCTCAAAAATAGAATATTTTGATTGGTAGTAGTAAAACCCTGATGGTATGATGGGTGTGTGTAAGCTCTCACATAGATGATACTTTAGAATTGACATACTTTAGAATTGGTAGTAGAGGTAGTAGATGTGGCCCTCATGATGTGTGAGTATACTACCATGAATGATACTTTGTTGGTAATGGAAACGTGAGGGTTGAGCAAAGATGTGTGACTGGGGATGTGAGTAAGGTCCCTCATAGGGTGATACTTTGGAATGAGTAGTAAGTTCTCATGAGTGATACTTTTAGGAATTGATAGTAGGCATGTGTGTGTATATGGACTTGGTAAGTAGGCTCCTTATGGATAATACTTTTAGAATTAGTAATAAAAGTGATGTGGTAAAATAGTCCCTCATGGGTGTAGATGTGCTATGGGTCCTCCTCATGAGTGTATATGTGTGAGTATGTTTCTCATGGATGATACTTTGCAATCGGCAACAGTATAAAACAAGAATGTCAAGTGTTCAAGTATATAGTATATGTGAGTAGCCTCCTCATAGGTGATACTTTGGAATTGGTAGTAGATGCTGTTAGTAGGTGTGTATAGCAGATGTTGGAAGTATGTGTGTTGATAGAGATTGAGTAAGCTCCTCATGGGTGATTATTCAATGGATGCTAAGTATAGGAAGTTTCTTGAACATATAGGGTGGTTGTTCAATGGATGCTGAGTAACATGGGAAGTTTCTTGAACATATAGGTTTTTTTTATCTTAGAACCTTCTAGAATGTTCTAGAATAAAGCTAGAGAGAGACAGAGAGAGAGGCAGAGGAGAGAGGGAAGAGACATTAAGGGAGAGAGAGAGGGGGGAAAAGAAGAGAGAGGGGAGAGAAGAAGGAGAGGAGAGCTGAAAGAGAGAGAGGGAAAAGAAGAGACATGAGAGAGAGAGGAGAGAGAAAAAGAGAAAGGGGAGAGGGAAGAGAGGAGGAGAGAGAAAAGAGAAAGGGAGAGGGAAGAGAGAGGAGGAGAGAGAGGAGGGAGAGGAGAGAAAGAAAGATAGGAGAGAGGGAGAAATAGAGAGAGAAAGGAGAGAGAGATGGAAACATGGATGGGGCCCAAACCGGTGGCGACCGAGGGGCCGAGCCGAGGAATGGTGCAGCAGAAAGTGGGGAAACCGTACTGGCCGCCCGCCCTTTCTAGTCTAATCTAATAAAGAAATACCGCCCCATTTCCAAGTGAGTGAGTTCCGCCCCGCCTTCCACCATCCAATCCGGAGGATGTTTCACGCGGGTTGATCTCTACCGCCTATAGTCTTGGCCTCTCAAAAGCCCCCAAGCTTGGTGGACAAAATTTTTTTGGCTACTTACTGGGTGGACCCTAACCTCGACATTGCCCCCCAAACCCCCACCCTTACCACTAGACCAACCAAATTTCTTTGAAATAATAGGAACTCCATGCATAAAGGCACAGCCCAATTAATTCAAGGATTACTCTAGGGATGTTCTTAGAATGTTCTGGTGAATCTCTTGGAATGTTCTAGATTGTTCCAGCTCCATGGTAAAGTTAATCTCACTAAAAATAGAAAGTTTCAGTCTAAAAATAGAAGTTTTTTGAAACTTTAAATGCCTCAAAATAGAATGTTCGGGGACGTTCCGTGTGCCTCTACGTAAGCACCTCAAATTTCAAAAAAATGTAAAAGTTTCACCAAAATAGGTGCTGGAAACTTTGCAAAATGCTCAAAAATAGAATGTTCGAATGTTCCAAATACTCATGGAAGCACCTCGCCTAAAAATAGAAAGTTTTTGAAACTTTGCAAATACTCAAAATAGAATATCAGGAATGTTCCAGTGCTCGCGGGTAAGCTAATCTCAGCCTAAAAATAGGAAGTTTCAAATTAAAAATAGAAAGTTTTTTAAGACTTTGCAAAATGCTCAAAATAGAATGTTCGAATGTTGCAGATGCCTCATGGGTAAAACACCTCAATCCAAAAAATAGAAAGTTTTTGAAACTTTGCAAATGCTCAAAATAGAATGTTCGAATGGTGTAGATGCCCAAAGTAAGCACCTCTAATCTAAAAAATAGAAAGTTTAGTCTAAAAAATAGCAAAAACCTCAAATAGAATGTCCTAGGGATCGTTTCGTGACATGCTCCGAGGTACATCTCGCAAATTAAAAAATAGAAAATAAGGCAGTCTAAAACAAAAAGTTTGCTAAAACTTCGGTAAAAACTCAAAATAGAATGTTCTTAGAATGTTCCAAATGCTATAGGGCAAACTACCTAAGCTCTAGAAGCAACTACCTAAAAAATAAAAAAGTTTCTTGAAAACCTTGCAAACGTGCTCAAAAATAGAACACCGGAGGTGATACTTTGAATTGGTATAATGGGTATGTGAAGTTTCACATGGGTGATACTTTAGAATTGACATACTTTAGAATTCAGCCTCATGGGCATGTATGAGTATGTTACTCATGAATAATACTTTGTAGGTGCTCTCATGGGTAAGCACCTCGCCCAAAAAATAGAAAGTTTCAGTCTAAAAATAAAAAGTTTTTTTAAGACTTGCAAATGCCTCAAAATAGAATGTTCCCGAATGCATGCTCATGGGTAAAACACCTCAATCCAAAAATAGAAAGTTTTGGAAACCCTCGCAAATGCCTCGCAAAATAGAATTTTCTCGGAATGTTACGAGGATGAAGGTAAGCACCTCTAAGAATAGAAAGCTTTAGGTCTAAAAATAGAAAGTTTGCTTAAACTTTGTAAAAAACTCAAATAGAATGTCCTAGGGAAATTGCTCTCAGATGTTTCTAGGGTAGGCATCTCATTCTAAAAATAGAAAGTACTTCCAGAGTCTGAAAAACAGAAAAAGTTCGGCTAAAAACTTGCAAAAACTCAAAATAGTCACTTAGGTGTTCTAGATGCTATAGGGCAAAATCCTACCTATGCTCTAGAAGCACTCTGATGGATGTGTGTAAGCTTCTTACATGGGTGATACTTTAGGAATTGACATACTTTTAGAATTGTTAGTAGAGATAGTAGATGTGACCTCATGGGCATGTGTGAGTATGTTACTCATGAATGATACTTTGTTGATAATGAATAGAGGGTTGAGCAAGATGTGTGAATAAGACTCTGAAATTACGGAGTGCAATAGATGAGTAAGATCCTCATAGCATACTTTGGAATTTGCAAAGTTCTTCCTCATGAGTGATACTTTAGAATTGGTGGTAGGGCAGGTATATGGAGTCCTGCTTTGCAGTAGGTGTAAGTAGGTTCTCATGAATAATACTTTAGAGAGAGGGAAGAGAGAGAGAAAGGAGAGAGGGAAGAGGAGAGGAGAGAGAGAGAGGAGAGAGAAGACAGAGGAGATGAGAGAGAGAGAAACAGAGCAGGTGCTATAAGATGCAGGTGTTGAGGGAGAAATAGGAGGAGGAGGGAGGAGGGTGGTATTTTGAAAAGTGTGCCATAGAGAAAGTGTGGGAAGAGAAGAGAGGGGAGAGAGAGAAAGGGGAGTACGCAAAGGAGAAGAGAGAGAAGGAAAAAAAGGGAAAGTATGAGGAGGAGGAGAGAGGAGAGAGAGTATATGGTGTGCTGGGAGACAGAGAGAAAATATAGAGAGAGAGAGAGAGAAGATAGAGAGAAGAGGGAGAGAGAGAGATGAGGAAAGAGAGAGGAGGAAGAGAGAGAGATGAGAGGGGAGAGGGAAGAGAGATGGAGAGAGAAGAGAGAGAGGCTTTAAAAAGAGAGAAGAGTATAAAACAAAGAAATAGAGAAGGAAGAGCAGGAGAGAGAAAAGAGAGGAAGAGAAAGGAGAGAGAGAGAAGGAAGGAGAGAAGAGAGGGGAAGAGAGGAGAGAAGGAGGAGAGAGAGAGGAGGAGGAGATAGGAGAAGAGAGAGAAGAGAGAATAGAGAGTATAGAGAGAAAAGGAGAAGGAGCGCATAGATGAGAGAGAGAAGAGAGAGATGGGCGCAGAGGAGTGGTTGTGCGTTATATATAGCTATATAGCTATATAAAATGTTATATATAAGATGGGAGAAGAGATGCAAAAGGAGAAAGGAGGACAAGAAAGGGAGGAGTATATAAAGAGAGATGGTTTAGAGGAGAGAGAATAGAGAGAAGAGAGAGGAGAGAGAATAGAGAGTACAGAGATAGTTGTAGAGAGAGAGCAAGAGAAAGGAGAGAGAGGAGAGATGATAGAAAAGGAAGGCCTCACCAAGTGCTAATGGGGGCCCAACCCAGGCTTAGGCCTACCGAACAGGAATACTACAAAAAAAAAAAAGAAGGCATGGGTTGGTCCGTGATCGAATGGTACCTTATATATTTATAAATATATATATATATAAATATATAAGTTATATAAAAGAGATACTTTTATATATATATATATATATATATATATATATATATATATTTATGAACAAGAGTATATATATATATATATATATATATATATATATATATATATATATATTTAATGCTATATAGCCATATGTTACACGTGCCATATATATATAAAATTTATATGTATATATATAAAACATATATAAGGTTACATATATGTGACTTATGCAGCCATATATGCTATATATGTTTATAAAATATATGGTGACATATATTATATATAGGCCATCAGGCTAACCTCAAACCCGAGGCCGCAGGCCTGCCCGGAGGCCTGTCCGAAAGGAGTTAAAGAAAAGGGTCTGCCGCCAGCCTGCCTTTCTAGTATATTATAAAGAAATAGTGTCCGTGGAGTTAAGCTAGTGCGAGCTAGTATCCCCATCGACTCTCACTTCCAGGCTTCACGCGGAGCGCTTCCCTACCGGGCCGATCCTGGCCTGAAAGTTGTAGAAGCTTCTAGAAGGTCCTACAATCTTCTAAAAGCTTCTAGAACATTCTAGAAGCTTCAGGATTCTTCCTTGGACTTCTAGAAGCTTCTAGAGTCTTCTAAAATGTGTTATGCTTTTTGGGGATTCTGAACCTTGGCTGTCTCCAAGTCCTCCATGCTTACCACTAGATCAAGCATTGATTTGTTGAAATAAATGGAAGTTCACATAATAGCTATAAGAGGACTAATTAATCTGCTGATGTTCTAGAATGTTCTAGAATGTTCTAGAATCTTTAGAATGTCCTAGAATTCCCGCATGCTCATGGGTACATCCTCAAATAAAAATTGAAAGTTTTCGGGCCTAAAAATAAAGTTTTTTTGAAACTCTTTAAGGAGAAATAGAGAGAGAGGAGAGACATAGAGTATAGGAGTATATATATGAGAGAAGAGGGAGGAGAGAGGAGGAGAGAGGATAGAGAGAGAGAGGAGAGAGATAGGAGAGAGGAGAGAGGAGGATGGTATATATGAGAAATAGGTATAAGTGAAATAAGGAGATGGTATATATATGAGGAGAGAGTGAGAGGAGAGAAAAGAGAAGAGAGGAGGAGGAAAGAGGAGAGAGTAAAGAGAGAGAGAAGAGAGAGGGAAGAGGGAGGGAGGGAGAGAGAGAGAGAGAGAGAGAGAGAGAGAGAGAAGAGAGATAGGAGATAGAGAGAGAAGAGAGACAGGGAGGATAGAGAGAAATAGGAGATAGAGAGAGAAGAGAGATAGGAGAGAGAGGGGAGGAAACAGAGAGAGCAGAGAGATAGAGAGAGGAGAGAGAGGAGAGAAGAGGGAGGAGAGGGAGGGAGAGAGGAGAGGAGAGAGAGAGAGAGAGAGATAGGAGAGAGGAGAGAGGAGCATGAGAGAGCGGAGAAATAGAGAGAGAGGAGAGAGAGATAGGAGAGAGAGAGGAGAGAGGAGAGAGAGGAGAGGAAAGAGAAGAGAGGAGAGGAGGAGAGGAGGAGAGGGATGAGAGAGAGAAGAGAGAGAGAGAGAGAGAGAGAGAGAGAGAGAGAGAGAGAGAGAGAGAGAGAGAGAGAGAGAGAGAGAGAGAGAGGAGAGAGAGAGAAGGAGCATGGAGGAGAGGAGAAGAGAGAGAAGAAGGATGGAAGAGAGAGGAGGAGGAGAGCGCGAGCAGAGGAGGAGAGACAAAAAGAAGAGAGAGAATAGAGAGACAGAGGAGAGGGAGAGGAGAGAAGAGAGAGAGAGTAAAACAAAGAAAGAGAGGAGGGAGGAGAGAAGAGAAAGAAGCTTAAGAGGGAAGAGAGAGGAGAGAGAGGGGAGAAAGAAGAGAGAGATTAGGTGAGAGAGAGGAGAGAGAGAGAGGAGAGGGAAGAAGAGAGAGGAGGAAGGGAAGAGAGAGGAGAGAGAGAGGAGATGCAAGTTAAAGAGAGAGGAGGAGGTGCCATTTAATAAAAGGAAGAGGGGAGAGAGAGAAGAGAGAGAGAGAGAGGAAAGAAGAGAGAGGAGTAAGGAGACAGGGAAAGAAAGAGAAGAGAGAGGAGGGAGAGGAGAGCTTAAAAAGAGAGAGTATGAGAGGTAAAAGGAGGAAAGACACAAAGTAGAGAGAGGGGGGAGAGAGAGGAGGGAGAGAGGAGGTAGGGAGGAGGAGAAAGAGGGGAGAAGATAGAGAGAGGAGAGAGAAGATAGGGAGAAGAGAGAGGAGGGAGAGAGGAGAGAGAGAAGAGAGAGGAGGGAGAAGAGGTGGGAGAGAGGGGTGAAATAGAGAGAGAGGAGAGAAATAGAAGATAAGAGAAATAAAAGAGATAGGAGGAGAGAGATAGGAGACAGAGAGGGAGAAATGGAGAGAGGAGAGAGAGATAGGCAGAGAGGAGAGGAGAGAGGAGAGAGGAGAGGGAGGAGTGGAGAGAGGAGAGATAGGGAGAGAGAGAGGAGAGAGAGAAATAGAAAGAGAGAGAAAAGGTAGGAGAGAAAGGAGAAATAGAGGCAGAAGAGAAATAGGAGTTAGAGAAATAGGAGATAGAGGGAGGAGGAGAGATGAGATGAGACGGGAGAAACAGAGAGAGAGGTATATATATTGGTATATAGAGAGAGAGGAGAGAGGAGAGATAAGAGAGAGAGCTAGAGTGGCGAGGAGGAGAGAGGAGGAGGAAACGGCAGGAGAGACGAGAGGGATGAGAGAGAAATGTAGAGGAGAGAGAAAGATGGAGAGAGAGGCATAGCCGGGAGTGTGAGAGAGAAGAGAGAGAAGAAGGATGGAAGAGAGAGGAGGAGAGAGCAAGGAGAGAGGAGAGAGACAAAAAGAAGAGAGAGGAGAGAGAATAGAGACAGAGGGAGAGGGAGAGTATATGATAAAAGAGATATATATATATATAAAAGAGGAGGGATATATATGTTTGTTGAGGAAAGAGAGAGGAGAGAGAGAGGGAAAAGAAGAGAGAGGAGAAGAGATAGGGAGGAGGCAGCAGGAGGAGAACAGAGTAAAGAGAGATGGAGATAGGGCACATGGGTGGGCCCAAATCGAAGTAGGTCACGAGGCCTACCGGAATGAGGAAAGGAACAAGAGGCGTCTCTACCACGCCGCCCTTCTAGTCCCTATATAATAAAAAATATCATGGGTTGTAACGAATGTAACTCCACCCCCATCGTGACGGCCTCCGTGGGAAGCTACTTGGCGCTGACCGACGGGTCCTAACGTAAGACTTTCATCGCGTATTAATGGCTTATCTCTGTGCCCCTCTTCTAACCACTATCTAAAATTTTATGTTGCATGGTGGATCTCAACCCAAGACTAGCCCCCATACCCCCCAATCCCAGCCCACTAAGCCAAGCATTTCTTCTTCAAAAAAAAATAGGCGGCCTCACATATGGTTAAGGTTAGGGGCATGTGCATGTCCCCCATGCCTAGAAAAAAGAGAGAAGAGAGAGGAGAGATGGAAGAGAGAGGAGAGAGAGGAAGGAGAAGAAAGAGAAAGAGAGGAATAGAAAAGAGAGAGAAAGATAGAGAGAGAGAGGGAGAAATAGAGAGAGAGGAGAGAGGCTTTAAGAGAGGAGAAGGAAAAGGGGAGAGAGGAGAGAGAGAAAGAGAGAAGACAAAGAGAAGAGAAGAGAGAGGAGAGAGAAAGAGAGGAGAGAGGAGAGAGAGAGAAGAGAGGAGAGAGAAAGAAGAGAGAGGACATAGAGAGGAGAGGGAGACCAAAAGAGGGGAAGAGGACATGATGAGAGAGAGAGAGGGGAAATGGGAAGAGAGAGAAGAGAGGGAGGAGACATGGGAGAGAGAGAGAGGAAAAATAAGAGAGAGGAGAGAGAGAGGAGAGAGAAGTTAGAGGAAGGAGAAGAAGAGAGAGAGAGAGAGAGAGAGAGAGAGAGAGAGAGAGGGAGGGGAAATAAAAGAGAGGAGAAAAGATAAGAGAGAGAGAGAGAGACGAGAGAGAGAGAGAGAGAAGAGAGGAGAGAGAAAAAGAAGAGAGAACATAGGAGAGGGAGACTGAGACAGATAGAAGGGGAAGAGACATGGGGGGAGAGGGGAAATAAGAGAGAGAAGAGAGGAAGAGACATGGGGGAGAGAGAGAGAGAGAGAGGGAAAATAAGAGAGAGGAGGAGAGAGAGAGAGAGAATGATAGGAATGGGGAGAAATAAAAGAGAGGAGAAAGATAGGAAAGAGAGATGAGAGAGAGGGAGAGAGAGAGAGGAGAGAGAGAAAAGAGAGGAGAGGAGAGAGAAAGAGAGGAGAGAGAAGAGAGAGAGGAGAGGAGAGACGTAAGAGGAGAGAGGGGAATAGAAAAAGAGGCCAAGCATTAAAGGTTCTTTGAAGAATATAATGATTTCAATATTGTTACAAAATGTGGGGTATATGCAAGTTTAAAAAACACACACAATCCCAGAACCTTCTAGAATGTTCAAGCATCAGCTAGAGAGAGGAGAGGGAAGGACGTGTAGGGAGAGAGATGGGAGAGAGGAGAGAGGAGAGAGGAGAGAGAGAGGAGAGAGAGAGAGAGATGTAAAAGAGAGAGAGCTTGAGGCTGAAAGAGAGAGAGGGAAAAAGAAGAGAGGAGAGAGAGAGAGAGGAGAGAGAGGAGGGTGCAAAGAAGGAAGAGAGAGGAGAGAGAGGAGAGGAGAGGGAGAGGGACAAAAAGAAAGAGGAGAGAGAAAAGAGAGTGGAGGGAGGACATAGAGAGGAGAGCAGAGAGGAGAGAGAAGAGAAAGAAGAGAGGGAAGAGAGAGGGGAGAGAGAGATACAAAGAGAGAGGAGAGAGAGAAGAGAAAGAAGAAAGAAGAGAGAGGAGAGAGGAGAGGAGTGAGAGAGGAGAGAGAAAGAAGGGAAGAGAACACACAGAGGAGGGATACAAGAGAGAGTAAAGAGAGGGAGATAGAGAAGGGGGAGAGAAGAGATAAGAGAGAGGATATATATAAAATATATATAAATATAAAATATATATATATAAAAGCTATATATATGCGTATATATAGCTTATATGTATATGTATATGCGATGGCGTATATATATATATATATATATATAAAGCAGGTATATATATGTTAAATATATATAAAATGAAATCTATGTTATGTATATATAGCTACACGTATATATCAAAAAGCTATATATATATATGTTATATATATATATATATAAAATATGCAGACCAAGCCCCAATAAAAGTATACTTAAAAGAATAGTGCAGGTAAGCCCTCAACATGAGGTGTGCGGAATTCAGCACTAGGACCTATATGGCAGGTTCAAACCGAGGCTATGCAGGGCCCCCACGGAGTGTAGTCCCAAGGATGTCCAAACCAGGCAGGCCCGGCGGCCGAGCCGAAAGGGTGCAAAAAGTCACATAGGGTGGGCTCAGTTCAGGGCGCTGCCCGGCGGCCGAAATGCAGGAATGAGTATATAAAAGCAGTGCTGGGCCCGGAATAGTACCGTGAGTCCGTCTCGCGGAGTATGTGATTATTCCACCTACCTCATCCGACGGCGGGAGGATGCGCTTCACGTGGCTTGATCTCGGCCCGCGGGCCGCCTTGGCCCTCAAAAGCTTCCCAAGTTTGGTGGACAAAATTTTTGGGTTACCACGACTCAACCCCGACATTGCCCCAAACCCCCACCTCTACCACTAGACCAAATCCAAATTTTCTTGAAAGAATAGAACTCCATGCATAGTTAAGGTCAGCCTAATTAATTCAAGCGATACTCTGCATGCCTGAATGTTCTGGTGAATCTTTGAATGTCCAGAATGCTTCCCCGTGATGCCTCGCGAGTAAGCACTCAATCCTTAAAAAAATAGAAAGTTTCAAATAAAAATACAGCGCCTTTTGAAACTTCGCGCATGCCTCAAAAATAGGAATGGTTCTTAGGAAATCAGTTCCTGTGCCTCTACAAAGCACCCTCGCTTCCAAAATAGAAAGTTTCCGTCCAAAAAAATAGAAGTTTTTGAAACTTTGCAAATGCTCAAAAATAGAATGTGTTCGGAATGTTCTGTGTGCTCATGGGTAAAGCACCCCCTCAATCTAAAAATAGAAAGTTTTTGAAAACTTTGCAAATATTCAAAATAGAATATTGTGGGAATCGTTCCAGTGCCGCAAGCACCCCTACCTAAAAATAACAGAAAAATTTCACTAAAAATAGAAGTTTTAAGACTTTGCAAATGCTCAAAAAATAGAATGTTCGAATGTTGCGTGATGCTCATGGGTAAACACTTCAATCCAAAAAATAGAAAGTTTTTGAAACTTTGCAAATGCTCAAAATAGAATGTTCGAATGTTGTAGATGCCTCAAAGTAAAGCACCCTCGCCTAAAAAATAGAAAAAGTTTTCTTAGTCTAAAAAATAGAAAGTTTGCTTAAACTTTGTAAAACTCAAATAGAATGTCAGAATGCTCGCATGCTCTAGGGTAAGCATCTCACTAAAAAATAGAAAGTACTAAGTAGGGGTCTAAAACAAAAAAAAGTTTCATAAAAACTCTTGCAAAAACTCAAAATAGAATGTTCTAGAATGTTCCAAATGCTATAGGGCAAATCCACCCATGCCTACAAGCACCTCAGCCTAAAAAATAGAAAGTTTCTTGAAACTCTGCAAAATGCCCAAAATAGAATATTCTGATGCGATACTTTGGAATCAGAAAATCTATTGGCATGATGGGTGTGTGTAAGCTCACATGGGTGATAATTTTAAAACTGGAGCCATATTTTAGAATTGTGCCCCTCATGGTATGTTACCTCATGAATAATAATTTGTAGGTGCTCATGGTAAGAACCTACCTAAAAATAGAAAGTTTCAAATTAAAAATAGAAAGTTTTAAGACTTTGCAAAATGCTCAAAATAGAATGTTCTCGAATGCCGCAAGTATGCTCATGGGTAAAACACTCAATCCAAAAAATAGAAAGTTTTTGGAACTTTGCAAATGCTCAAAATAGAATTTTCCTCGAATGTTACGTGACGTTCAAAGGTAAAGCACCTCAATCTAAAAAAATAGAAAGTTTTTAGTCTAAAAAATAGAAAGCTCTTGCTTAAACTTTTGCAAAACTCAAATAGAATGTCAGAGAATGTTTTTCCCCAAATGCTCTAGGGTAAGCATCTCACTAAAAATAGAAAGTACCTGTGTAGTTAAAAAAACGTAGAAAAAGTTTACAAAAACCTTTGCAAAAACCTCAAAATAGAATGTTCTAGAGTGTTCTGTATGCTATAGGGCAAACTTCACCTATGCCTAGAAGCACCCTACTAAAAGTAGAAAGTTTCGAAACCCTTATAAATGCTCAAAATAGAATATTCCCGGAGACATACTTCTTGGAATTGGTAGTAAGTGTGATGGGTATGATGGGTGTGTGTAAGCCTTTACATGGGTGATACTCTTTTAGAAACTCACATACCCCTTGTAGAATCTGGCAGTAGAGGTAGTAGATGTGGCCTCATGGGCATGTGTGAAAGCATGTTACTCATGAATGGATACTTCGTTGCAACAACAGGAGGCTGGTTTGCAAAGATGTGTGAATAAGACTGTAATACCATGGAGTGCAAAGAGATGGAGTAAGATCCTCATAGGTGATACTTTGAATTGGTAGTGTTCTTCCTGCTGGAGTGATACTTTAGAATTGGTAGTAGGGATTTGCATGGTAGTAGGTGTAAGTAGGTCTTATGGATAATACTTTTACAAGTAGAGGGAAGAGAGAAGAGAGAGGGAGGAGAGAGAGAGGAGGAGGAGGATAGAGAAGAGAGAGAAGAGAGAGAATAGAGAGTATAGAGAGAAAAGGAGAAGGAGAATAGAGAGCAAAGAGAGGAGAGTATAGGCTATGGAGGTGTATGTTAGAAAAAGGAGAGAGGAGGGACAAGAAAGGAGTAAAGGAGAGAATAGAGAGAAGAGAGGAGAGAATAGAGAGCACAGAGAGAAGGGGAGAGAGACAGAGAAAGGAGAGAGGAGAGAGATGCTGTGAAAAGGGAAGGGGCCTGCGCGCTAATGGGGTCCAAGTCGAAGCAGGTCAAGCCTGGAGGCTCTACCAGCCAGGAATACTACACAAAAAGAAGGGCATGGGTTAGTCCAGATCGAGGCTAGGCCTACGGGAGGCCTACTTGTTTCCAGGAATGGAGCAAGAGAAAAGGGCCCTACCACAACTCCATCTCAATAGATGAGAGAGAGAGGAGAGAGAAAAGAAAGGAGAGAAGGAGTGACGAGGAAGAGAGAGAAGAAAAAGAGGAAGAGAGAGGAGAGAGAGAGGAGGGAAAGAAGAGAGAGGAGAGAGAAAGAGAGGAGAGAGAAAGAAGAGAGAAGAGGGAAAGAAGAGAGGGAGAGAAGATAGACAAGAGGAAGAGGGAGAGAGAGAAGAGAGAGAGAGACGATGGAAAGAAGAGAGAGGAGAGAAAAAAGGAAAGAGCAAAGAGAGGGAGAAAGAGATGTTACAAAAGCTGAAGGGCCTCACCGCTAAAAAGTGTTGACCTGGTCCAATCGGAGGGGGCTTATGGGCTCTGCCAGAGGCCTACCGAGCCGAGAATCACTACAAAGAAGAGTTGTACAGGCCTACTGAGGTCAATGAAATGAGTGAAGAGGAAAGAAGAGAAGAGAGGGAGAAGAGAGAGAGAGGGAATAAAAAGAGAGAGAGAGAAAGATAGAGAGAGAGAGGAGAGAGAGAGAGAGAGAGAGAGAGAGAGAGAGAGAGAGGGGAAGAGATATGGGGAGGGAGAGAGAGGGAAAGAGGAGAGAGGAGAGAGAGGGAGAGAGGGAGAGGGTAAAGACAAAAGAGAAGAGAAGACAGAGGGAGGGAGAAAGAGAGGGAGAGAGGATGAGAGAGAAGAGAGGGAGATGCAAAGAAGAGAGAAGAGAGAAGAGAGAATGAGAGGGATAGAGAGAAGAGAAAAAGAGAGAGAGAGAAAGGGAGATGAAGGAAGAGAGAGGAGGGAGGAGAGAAGAGGGAAGAGATAGGAGATAGGGCACATGGGTGGGGCCTTTTTAAATCGAGGCTAGGCTTCTGCTCTGAGGCCTACCGAGCCGCAGGAAAGGAAAGAAGAGAAAGGGCCCGGCTGGCCGCCCGCGCCCTTTCTAGTCTAATATAATAAGAAAAATAGAAGGCCCGGTGAAGTGAGTGAGTGAGTGAGCGGTTCTGCTCGCCCACGGCCCATCCGACGCAGTGGGAGGATGCGCCCACGTACCTCGACCCTCGGCCGCCCCAGGCCTTGGCCTCTCTGCTAAAAGCTCCCAAGTTTGGTGGACAAAATTTTTGGTTTACCAAGGACTTGAACCTCGACATTGCCCCAAACCCCCACCCCTACCACTCAGACCATCCAAATTTCTTAAAATAATAGGAAGTCCATACTTAGTTAAGGTTGTGGGCATGGAAATTCCTTTGCTTAATTAAAATATTTGGTGTGTAATTTTTTGTTTAGGAGGGATTCGAGCCCCTGGTTATGGCACCCCAAACTCTCAACCCTCAACCACTAGGCCAAGCATTAGTTCTTTAATGAATGTAATGATTTCCAATATTGTTAAAGGTGGGATATATGCAAGATTCAAAAACATACACACTGCTAGAACCTTCTAGAATGTTCTAGAATAAAGCTAGAGAGAGGAGAGGGAAAGACAGAGGGGAGAGAGGAGAGATAAGAGAGAGGAGAGAGAGAGGGAGAGGGGGGAGGGGAGGGGGGAGGGAGAGGGAGAGGAGAGGGAGAGGGAGAGGGAGAGAGAGAGGTAGGAGAGAGATAGGAGAGAGGGAGAGATGGGGAGAGAGAAGAGAGGAGAGAGAAAAGAGAGAGAGAGAGAGAGAGAGAGAGAGAGAGAGAGAGAGAGAGAGAGAAGAGAGAAGAGAGAGAAGAGAGAGAGGAGAGTCGAGAGAGAGAGGGGAAAGGGAGAGAGAGGAGAGAGAGAAGAGGGAGAAATATATAGAGAGAGAGAAACAAAGAGATAGGAGAGGAGAGCAGGGAGAGAGAGAGAGATAGGAGAGAGAGGAGATAGAAGAGAGATAGAGAGAGAGAGAAGAGATAGGAGAGAGAGAAAGAGAGGAGAGAGAGAGAGAGAGAGAGAGAGAGAGAGAGAGAGATATATTTATATAGAGGAGGAGATAGGAGAGAGGAGAGAGGGAGAGAGATAGAGAGCAGGGAGAGAAAAGAGAGGAGAGAGAGAGATGTAAGAGAGAGATAGAGAGAGAGAGAGAGAGAGAGAGAGAGAGAGAGAGAGAGAGAGGAGGAGGGAGAGAGAAAAGGAGAGAGAGAAGAGAGAGGAGGATAGAGAGGAGAGAGGAGAGAGGGAGGGAGGAAGAGAGAGAAGAGAGAAGGAAGAGAGAGGAGAGAGAGAGGAGGAAAGAAGAGAGATGAGAGAGGACAGAGAGACAGAGAGAGAAGAGAGAAAAGGGGAGAGGGAAGAGAGAGGAGAGAGAGAGAAAAGATAGAGAGGGGGAGAAATAGAGAGAGAGGGGGGGAGAAATAGAGAGAGAGAAGGTGAGATAGGAGAGAGAGAGAGAGAGAGAGAGAGAGAGAGAGAGAGAGAGAGAGAGAGAGAGAGAGAGAGAGAGAGAGGGGGGAAGAAAAGGAGAGAGAGAAGAGAGAAGAGAGAGGAGGAAGAAGAGAGAGAGGCTGGGAAGAAAGGAGAGAGAGAGAGGAGAGAGAGAAGAGAGAAAAGAAGAGAGGAGGAGAGAGAATGGAGAGGAGATAGAGAGAGTATAAAAATAGGAGAGAAAGAGGAGAGAGATAGGAGAAAGCAGGAGGAGGAGAGAGAAGAGAGAAGGAGAGGAGGGAGGAGGAGAGAAGAAAGGAGGAAAGGAGAGAGGGAAGAGATATAATGAGAAGAGAGAGAAGAGAGAGAGGAGAGGGAGATAGGAAGCGCTATTGGCCTGCCCAAACCGGAGGCGAGGCCGTCGGGCGTCGCCTGTTTGCCGAGTTAAAGAGGCAGGCCGGGCCGCCTCTGCCCTTTCTAGTCTAATATAATAAGAAAATAAAGTGTCCGGCTCTGCTCTGGTGGAGTGAGTATTCCACCTACCCACGGACGGCGGGAGGATGCGCTTAATGGCTGATCCTCGGGCCGTCCGCGGCCTTGGCTCCTCAAAAGCTCCCCAAGTTTGGTGGACAAAATTTTTTTGGTTTACTACCTAACTTGAACTCGACATTGTTCTCAAAACCCCCCACCCTTACTCACTCAGACCAAACTTTGTAAATTTCTTGAAAGAATAGGAAGTCCATGCTTAGTTAAGGGCAGGCAATGGAAATTCCCTTGGCTCAATTAAAAGCCTTGATGATCCTAGAACCTTCTAGAATGTTCTAGGAATGAAGCCAGAGAGAGAAGAGAGAGGAGGGAGAGAGGAGAGAAGAGAGAGGAGGAGAAGAGGGAGAGAGATAAATAGAAAAGAGAGAGAAAATAGAGAGAGAGGGAGAAATAGGAGAGAGGAGAGAAATAGGAGGATAGGAGAAATAGGAGATACAGAGAAAAGAGAGATAGGAGGATACAGAGGGGAGGAAATAGAGAGAGAGAGGAGAGAGGAGAGAGGAGAGAGGAAAAGGAGAGAGAAATATAAAAAAAAAGTATGGAAAGAAAAGCAGAGAGAGAGGGAGAAACAGAGAGAGAGGAGAGAAATAGAGATAGAGAAATAGGAGATAGAGAGAGAGAGATAGAGATGTGAGAGAGGGAAAATAGAGAGAGAGGAGAGAGATAGAGGAGAGAGAGGAGAGAGGGAGAGGGAGAGGGAGAGGGAGAAGAGAGGAGAGGAGGAGAGAGAGAGGAGAGAGGGAGAGAGAGAAGAGGGAAGAGAGAGGGAGAGAGGAAAAGAAGAGAGATGAGTGAGAGAGGAGAGAGAGAGAGAGAGAAGAGAGGAGGGAAGAGGAGAGAAGAGAGAGAGAGAGAGAGAACAGAGAGGAGAGAGAAAGATGTATATATATAAAGCGAGCATGGGAGGAGAGAGAATATATATAATAGCTGACGGAAGAGAGAGGAGAGAGAGCAAACGAGAGAGAAAAGACCTACAGCTATATATATATAGTCAGAGACAGAGGAGATTAAGCAGAGAGAGGAGAAATAGAGAGAGAGGAGAGAGAGAGGAGATAGGAGAGAGGAGAGAGGAGAGAGAGAGAAGAGAGGAGAGAGAGTAGGAGGAGAGAGAAGGTAGAGAGAGAGAGGGAGAAATGGAGAGAGAGGAGAGATAGGAGATAGAGAGAGAGAGAAGAGAGAAGGGAGCATGGGAGGAGAGAGAAGAGAGAGAAGAAGGATGGAAGAGAGAGGAGAGAGAGCAACGAGAGAGAAAAGACTAAGAAGAGAGAGGAGAGAGAATAGAGACAAGAGGGAGATAGAGAGGGGAGAAGAAGAGAGAGAGGAGCAGGAGAGAAGGAGAGAGAGAGAGAGAGGAGAGAGAGAGGAGAGAGATAAGAGAGAGAGGAGAGAGAGAACAGAAAGAGAGAGAGAAAGGTAGAGAGAGAGGGGAGAAATGGAGAGAGAGGAGAGAGATAGGAGATAGAGAGAGGAGAGCGATAGGAGATAGAGAGAGGGGGAGAAATAGAGAGAGAGGAGAGAGAGACAGGGAGACAGAGAGGGAGAGAGGAGAGAGAGAGGAGAGGGAGGAGAGATAGGAGAGAGATAGGAGAGGGAGAGGAGAGAGATAGGAAAAGAAGAGGAGAGGAGAGGGAGGAGAGAGAGAGGAGAGAGATAGGAGAGAGAGGAGAGAGGAGAGGGAGAGATGAGAGAGGAGAGAAGAGAGGAGAGGGAGGAGAGAAAAGAGGAGAGAGGAGAGAGAGAGAAGAGAGGGAGAGAGGAGGAAGAGGGAAGAGGGAGGAGAGAAGAGAGAAAGGAAGAGGGAAGAGAGAGAGGGGGAGAGAGAGGGGAAGAAGAGAGATGGAGAGAGAGGAGAGAGAAGAGAGAGGGAAGAGGAGAGAGAGAGAACAGAGAGGAGAGAGGAAAGATGAGAGAGAGAAGGGAGTACGGAGGAGAGAGAAGAGAGAGAAGAAGGATGGAAGAGAGAGGAGAGAGAGAGCAAGAGAGAGGAGAGACAAATAAAATATGAGAGAGAATAGGAGATGAGGAGAGGGAGAGAGAGAAGAGAGAGAGAGAAACAAAGAGAGAGGAAAGAGAAAGAGAGGAGGATGGAGAGAGAAGAGAGAGAAGAGAGGAAGGAGAGAGGAGAGAGGGGGGGAAAGAAGAGAGGATGAGAGAGAGAAATAGAAAAGAGAGAGAAAGGTTTAGAGAGAGGGAGAAATAGAGAGAGAGGAGAGAAATAGGAGATAGAGAGAGGAGAGGAGAAATGGGAGAGAGAGGAGATAGATAGAGAGAGAGGAGAGGAGAGAGAGAGAAGGAGAGGAGAGGAGGATAGGGAGGAGAGAGGAGAGAGAGAGAAGAGAGAAGAGGCAGGAGGAGGGAAGAGAGAGGAGAGAGAAGAGAGAAAGGAAGAGGGAAGAGAGGAGGGGAAAGAAGAGAGATGAGTGAGAGAGGACAGGAGAGAGAGAGTAAAGAGAAGAGAGGGAGAAGGGAGAGAAGAGAGAGAGAGAGAGAAACACAGAGGGAGAGAAAGACAGAGAGGAGAGAGAAGGAGCATGGGAGGAGAGAGAAGAGAGTGGAGAAGAAGGATGAAAAGAGAGAGGAGAGAGAGAGCAAGGAGAGAGGGAGAGACAAAGAAGAGAGAGGAGAGAGAAAGGCGATGAGGAGATAGAGAGAGGGGAGAAAATAGAGAGAGAGGAGAGAGATAGGAGAGAGAGAGAGGAGAGAGAGGGTAAAACACAAAGAGAAGAGAAGACAGAGGAGGGAGAAAAGAGAGGAGAGAGGACGTGAGAGAGAAGAGAGAGGAGGACAGAAAGAAGAGGAGAGGAGAGAGAGAAGAGAGACACTCCGGAGGAGGGATAGAGAGAAGAGAAAAGAGAGAGAGAGAGAGGGAGATGAGGGAAGAGAGAGGAGAGGGAGAGAGAAAAGAGGGAAGAGATAGGATAGGGCACATGGGTGGGGAGGCTATAGAGAGAGGAGAGAGCAGGGGATGTAGAGGGAGAAATGAGAGAGAGGAGAGAGAGAGGAGAGAGAGGAGAGAGGTGAGAGGAGAGAGAGAGGAGAGGAGAGAGGAGAGAGGAGAAAGGAGAGAAGAAAAGAGATAGAAAGGTAGAGAGAGAGGGGAGAAATAGAGAGAGAGAGGAGAGAAATAGGATGAGAAATAGGAGATAGAGAGAGAGAGAGATAGGAGATGGCAGAGAGGGAAAAATAGAGAGAGAGGAGAGAGACAGAAAAGGAGAGAGGGAGAGAGGGAGAGGAGAGGAGGAAGAGAGGAGAGGGAGGAGGCAGAGAGGAGAGAGGGAGAGAGAGAAGAGAGGAGAGGGAGGGAAGAGACGAGAGAGAAGAGAGAAAGGAAGAGGGAAGAGAGAGGGAGAGAGAGAAGAGAGGAAAGGAGGAAGAGAGAGGAGAGAGAAGAGAGAAAGGGAAGAGAGAGGAGGAGGAGAGAGGAGAGAGAGAGAAGAGAGGAGAGAGAGAGAGGAGAGAGAGAGGACAGAGAGGAGAGAGAGAGTATAGGAAACAGAAAAGAGAGAGAAAGGCAGAGAGAGAGGGGAGAAATGTAGAGAGGAGGAGAAGGAAATGAGAGAGAGTGAGAGAGATAGGAGATAGAGAGAGGGGAGACATAGAGAGAGAGGAGAGAGATAGGAAAGGTGAGAGAGGAGAGAGGGGAGAGGGAGAGGGAGAAGAGAGGAGGAGGGAGGAGAGAGAGAGGAGAGAGGGAGAGAGAGAAGAGAGCAGAGTATAAAAGGAGTGAGTAATTTCAAGAGAGAAGAGAAAGGGAAGAGGGAAGAGAGAGGGAGAGAGAGAAGAGAGGAGAGGGGGAGGGAAGAGAGAGGAGAGAGAAGAGAGAAAAGGAAGAGAGAGAGGGGAGGAGAGAGGAGAGAGAGAGAAGAGAGGAGAGAGAGAGAGGAGAGAGAGAGGACAGAGAGAGGAGAGAGAGGAGAGAGAGAAATAGAAAAGAGAGAGAAAGGTAGAGAGAGAGGGAGAAATAGGAGAGAGAGGAGAGAAATAGGAGACAGAGAGGAGAGAGATAGAGATAGAGAGAGGGAGACATAGACAGAGAGTGGAAAGGAGATAGGGAGAGAGAGAGGAGAGAGGAGGAGAGGAGAGAGGAGAGGGAGGAGAGAGATGGGGAGAGAGAGAGGAGAGAGATAGGAAAAGAGGAGAGAGGAGATAGAGAGAGGAGAGGAGGAGAGAGAGAGAGAGATAGAGAGAGAGAGAGAGAGAGAAGAGAGGAGAGGGAGGAGAGAAAGAGGAGAGAGGAGAGAGAGAGAAGAGAGGAGAGGGAGGGAAGAGGGAAGAGAGAGGAGAGAGAAGAGAGGAAAAGGAAAGAGGGAAGAGAGGAGAGAGAGGGGGGGGAAGAGAGATGAGAGAGAGAAATAGAAAAGAGAGAGAAAGGTAGAGAGAGAAGGAGAACAGAGAGAGATAGAGAAACAGGGAGATAGAGAGAGGAGAGAGATAGGAGATAGAGAGAGGGAGAAATAGAGAGAGAGGAGAGAGCATTAGAGAGAGAGAGAGAGAGGAGAGAGAGAAGAGAGGAGGAGGGGAGGAGAGGGAGGAGGAGAGGAGAGAGAGAAGAGAGAAGAGGGAGAGAGAGAGGGGAAAGAAGAGAGATGAGGAGAGAGGAGGAGGGAGAGAGAGAGAAGAGAGAGGGAAGAGGGAGAGAAGAGAGAGAGAGAGAAATACAGAGGAGAGAGGAAAAGATAGAGAGAGAGAGAGAGAAGAGAGCACGGGAGGAGAGAGAAGAGAGAGAAGAAGGATGGAAGATATAGAGGAGAGAGAGAGCGCTAAGAGAGGAGAGACAAAAGAAGAGAGAGGGAGAGCATCAGAGACAGAGGAGATAGAGAGAGGGAGAACAGAGAGAGAGGAGAGAGATAGGAGAGAGTGAGGAGAGAGAGAGGGAGAGGGTAAAGACAGAGAAGAGAAGACAGAGGGAGGGAGAAAGAGAGGAGAGAGGACAGAGAGAGAAGGAGGAGACAGAAAAGAAGAGAGAGGAGAGAGAAGAGACCTGAGAGGGATAGAGAGAAGAGAGAGAGAGAGAGAGAGAGAGAGAGAGAGAGAGAGATGAGTGGGAAGAGGAAGAGAGAGGAGAGAGGAGAGAGAAAAAGAGGGAAGTTATGCAGAGGTGATGTGGCACAATGGTGGGCTCCAACCGGCGAGGTCGCCGAAAATTTGTTTGGCGCAAAAGGAGCAAAAGAAAAGGGCCCTCTACTTAGAAAGTGGAAGAGGGAAGAGAGAGGGAGAGAGAGGGGGAAAGAAGAGAGATTTAGGAGAGAGGAGGAGAGAGAGGAGAGAGAAGAGAGAGGGAAGAGGGAGAGAAGAGAGAGAGAGAGAGAGAGAGAGATACAGAGGGAGAGAGAAAGATGGGAGAGAGAGAGAAGGAGCATGGGAGGAGAGAGAAGAGAGAGAAGAAGAAGAGAGGAGAGAGAGAGAGCAAGGAGAGAGGAGAGACAAAAGAAGAGAGAGGAGAGAGAATAGAGATGAGGGAGATAGAGAGAGAGGGAGAAATAGAGAGAGAGGAGAGAGATAGGAGAGAGAGAGGGAGAGAGAGGGAGAGAGGAGAGGGTAAAGACAAAAAGAGAAGAGAAGACAGAGGAGGGAGAAAAGAGAGGAGAGAGGACATAAGAAGAGAGAGGAGAGAGAAGAGAGACACGCTGGAGAGGGGATAGAGAGAAGAGAAAAGAGAGAGAGAGATAGGCGAGGATGAGGGGTACAGAGAGGAGAGAGGAGAGAGAAAAGAGGGCAGATAGGGATAGGCACATGGTGGGCCCAACCGAGGGGCTTTTGGGTGCAGGCTCTGGCCTAGAGGCCTACGAGCCGAGTAGGAGCAAAAAGAAACCCTACGCAATGGGTCGCAAAGCCGCCCTTTTCTAGTCTATTATTATAAAAGAATAGGCCAAGGCGTGAGCGTCCGGTGGTGGAGTGAGTGGAGTGAGTGAGTATTTCACACCCATCGACGATATAAGGAGGTTTACCGCGGCTTGATTCCGGTCGCCCGTGGGCATTTACCTCTCAAAAGCCCCAAGTTTGTGGACAAAATTTTTTTCGCTTTACTCATGGACTTGAACCTCGGATATCGCTTCAAACCCACCCTCCTTACCACTCAGACCAACCAAAGGCTTCTTTCTTGAAAAAATAGGAAGTCCATGTTTAGCGTTAAGCCCGAGGCAATGGAAATTCCTTTGTTAATTAAAAGTCTCATGATCCCAGAACCTTCTAGAATGTTCTAGAATGAAGCTAGAGAGAGAAGAGAAGATAGAGGGGAGAAGAGAGAGGAGAGAGAAGAGAGAGGAGGAGAAGAGGGAGAGAGAGGAATAACAGAAAAGATAGAGAAAGATAGAGAGAGAGAGGGGAGAAATAGAGAGAGAGGAGGCAAGAGAGGAGAGAGAAAAAGAGAGAAGAGAGAGGAAAGAGAGAGAGAGGAGAGAGGAGGGGAAGAAGAGAAAGGAGAGAGAAGAGAGATGAGAGAGGAGAGGAGAGAGAAGAGGGAAAGGAGAGGGGAGAGAGAGAGGAGAGAGAGAAGGATAGAGAGAGAGAGTAGAGAGGAGAGAGAAAGAGGAGAAAGACAGAGAGAGAAGAGCGCAGAGGAAGAGAGATAGAGGAGAGGAGAGAGAGTGGAGAGAGGAGAGGAAGAGAGAGAAGAGGATGAAGAGAGAGTGTAGAGAGAGGGGAAAAGAAGAGAGAGGAGAGAGCAGAGAGAGGAGAGAGAGAGGAGAGAGAAGAGGAAAGGGGAGAGGGAGAGAGAGGAAAGAGAGAGAAGGAGGAGAGAGAGAGAGAGGAGAGAGAGAGGAGAAAAGAGCAAGAGAGAGAGAGAAGAGGGAAGAGAGATAGAAGAGAGGAGAGAGGAAAGAGGAGAGAGAGGAGAGAGAGAGGAGAGAGAAGAGGGAAGACTGAGGAGAGGGAGAGAAAGGAGAAAGATAGAGACAGAGGAGAAATAGAAAGAGAGGGAGAAACAGAGAGATAGGAGAGATAAAGGAGAGAGGAGTAGGAGAGAGAAAGATAAAGAGAGAGGGAGAAATAGAGAGAGAGAGATAGGAGAGAGAGAAGGAAAAGGTGGAGAGAGAAAAGGAGAGAGAGAAGAGAGAGAACACATGAGAGAGAGAGGAGAGATGAGAGAGGAGAGAGGAGAGAGAGAGGAGAGAGAAGGGGAAGGGAGAGGGAAGAGAGGAGAGAGAGAGAAAGATAGAGAGAGAGAGGGAAATAGAGAGAGGAGAGGATAGGAGAGAGAAGGAAAAAGGAGAGAGAGAGAGAGGGAGAGAGAGAAGAGAGGGAAGAGAGAAAGAAAAGAGGAGAGGAGAGAGAAGAGGGAAAGGTTAAAGGGAAGAGAGAGAGGAGAGAGAGAGAAAGATAGAGAGAGACTCGAGAAAACAGGAGGGAGGGGAGAAATGAGAGAGAGGAGAAAGAAGGAAAAAAGGAGAGAGAGAGGAGAGAGAGAGAAGAGAGAGGGAAGAGAGACAGTAGCAGCAAGAGAGAGAGAGGAGAAAGGAGAGAGAGAGAGAGGAGAGAGGAGAGAAAAAGAGAAAGAGAAGAGAGAGGAGAGAAGAGAGAAAGGAGGAGAGAGAGAGAGATAGCAAGAGAGAGAGAGGGAGAGAGAGGGATAGAAAGAAGAGAGGAGAGAAAAGCTAGAGAGAGAGAAGAGGGATGGGAGAGAGGAGACAGAGAGAGAGAGAGAGGGAAGAGACATGGGGAGAGAGAGGGGGGGAAGAAGAGAGAGGAGAGAGAAGAGAAACAAATGTAAAGAGAGAGAGGGGAAGAAGAGAGAGGAGAGAGAAGAGAGAGAGGAGAGGGAAGAGAGAGGAGAGAGAAAGAGGAATAGAAAGAGAGAAAGATAGAGAGAGAGTGGAAGAAATAGAGAGAGAGGAGAGAGACAGAGAGGAAGAGAAGGAAAAAGGGAAAGAGAGAGGAGAGAAAGGGGGGAGAGAGAGAGAGAGGGAGAGAGGAGAGGGGAGGAGAGAGGAGAGAAAAGAAGAGAGAGGAGAGGAAGAGAGATACATGGAGAGGGAGAGATAGGAGGAGGGAAAGGGGAGAGAGGAGAGAGATAGGAGAGAAGGAAAAGAGGGAGAGAGAGAAAGAGGAGAGGAAAGTGGCAGAGAGAAGAAAGGAAATAGAGGAAAGAGAGCAGAAAAGAGAGGAGAGAGAAGAGAGTAAAGGGGGGAGAGAGAGAGATATAGAGAGAGCTTGAGAGAAGATAGAGATAAGAGAGGAGAGAAAAGCTAGAGAGAGAAGAGGGATGGGAGAGAGAGAGAATAGAGAGAGAGACAGAGAGAGAGGTGAGATATGGGGGAGAGAGAGAGGGAAAAGAAGAGAGAGGAGAGAAAAGAGAAAGAGGAGAGTCGAAAGAGAGAGGTGGGGGAAGAAGAGAGGAGAGAGAAGAGAGAGAGGAGAGAGGGAAGAGAGAGGAGAGAGGGAAGAGAGAGGAGAGAGAAGAGAGAGGAGGAAGAAGAGAGAGAGGAATAGAAAATAGAGAGAGGAAGATAGAGAGAGGGAGAAATAAAGAGAGAGGAGAGAGATAGGAGAGAGAGAGGGAGAGAGGAGAGAGCTTTTATATGTTATATATATATAGCTGAGAGATGGGTCCAAATCGAAAGGGCCTACTTGTTTCCAGGAATACTACACAAAAAGGGCATGGGTGGGTCCGTATCGAAGGAAAATGCTCTGAGGCTGCCTACTGTCGGAGGCAGGTAAAGAGAAAGGCCCTACTGGCCGCCTGCCCTCAGCCCTATATAATAAAGAAATAGTCCGTGAGTCCTGCCTGCAGTGAGTGAGTGAGTGAGGCCCTGCCTTCCACCCACCTCATCCCGACGGAGGGTGCCAGCCACGTATTTGATCTGGGTCAACTGCGGGCCTTGGCCTCAAAAGCTCCCAAGTTTGGTGAACAAAATTTTTTGGTTTACCACCTGACTCTGAACCCTGACATTGCATTCCCCAAACCCCCACCCCTTACCACTAGACCAACCTCGTACTTTTATTAAAATAATAAGAAGTCCATACTTAGTTAAGGCTAGGAATGGAAATTCCTTGGTTACTCAAAAGCTCGATGATTCTAGAACCTTCTAGAATGTCTCTAGAATGAAGCTAGAGAGAGAAGAGGGAAAGACGTGATGGGAGAGAGAGAGGAGAGAGAAGAGAGAGGAGAGAGAGAGGGGAGGAGATAGAAGAGAGAGAGAGAGGGGGGGAGATAGATAGAGTAGTTAGAAAGTATGAGCCATACAGCCAGAGGGAGGGGGGAAGAAGAGGACAGGAGAGAGGAGAGAGAGGAGAGAAGGGAGCCCAGAGAGAGAGAGAGGAGAGAGAGAGGAGAGAGAAGAGAGAGGAGAGAGAAATAGAGGAGTGATAGGAAAAAGGGGAGAGAGAGAGAGAGGGTAAAACAAAGAGAAGAGAAGAGAGAGGAGAGACAAAGAGGGAGAGAGGAGAGAGAGAGAGAGAGAGAAAAGAAGAGAGAAAAGGGAAGAGAAGAGAGACAGGGAGAGGAGAGAGAGGGGGAGAGAGAGAGACAAAGAGAGAGGAGAGAGAAAGAGAGGAGGGAGAGGAGAGAGAAGAGGAGAGAAGAGAGAGGGAGAGAGGGAGAGAGAGGAGAGAAGAGAGAGAGAGAGAAATAGAGAAATCGCAGAGAAAGATAGAGTCAATCTAAAAAATAAAAGTTTCAATCTAAAATAGAAAGTTTTTTGAAACTTTGCTCGCATTAGAATGTTTAACGTTCCACTATGGGTAAAAGCACCCCAGTCTAAAAATAGAAAGTTTCAGCTCCGTAAATAGAAAGTTTTTTAAACTTTGCAAATGCTCAAAAATAAAATGTGGTGGAATGTTACAGATGCTCATGGGTAAGCACCTCAAATACCCAAAAAATAGAAAGTTTTTGAAACTTGGTAAATGCCTCACCAGAATGTTCTTGAATGTTCCGTGCATGCTCAAGGTAAGCACCTCGCCTAAAAATAGGAAAGTTTTAGTTTTAAACTTCTGTAAAACTCCTCAAAACAGTATTGATTCCGTATGCTATAGGGCAACCACTTATGCTCTAGAAGCACCTCAGCCTAGAAGCAGAAAGTTTCTTGAAAACCTTGCAAATGCTCAAAATAGAATATTCTGAGGTGATACTTTGGAATTGATAGTAAGTGTGATGGGGTATGATAGGTGTGTGTGCTTCCACATGGATACTTAGGAATTGACATACTTTTAGAATTGGTAGTAGAGGTAGTAGATGTGGCCCCATGTAGAGAGAGAGAAGAGAGAGAGGAGAGCTAAAAAGAGAGAGAGGGAAAGCATATATGCAGGAGTATAAGTGAAAGAAGAGAGAGGAGAGAGAGAGGAGGAGGGAGAAGAGAGATGAGAGAGAGACTGAGAAAATAGAGAGGAGGGACAAAGAGGAGAAGCTATATAGGAGAAAGAGAATATATAAGTATATATGTATATATAGAGTAGCTATATATAGCTATATAAATGCATATATATATGGTTTATATATATGACAAGGATATGGTTATATATATATAAAGAGATGCAAGTACAAGTATATATATATGCAAAGAGTGGTGCAGTTATATATATATGTAACATATATATATATATTATATATATATAGCTATGTATATATAAATATTTATATATATATAAACATTTGAGGGAACAGAAAGTTATAGCGAGAGAGCAGTGCTGAGAACATGGCATGTGAGCATGCCCATGAACGATACCTCTTGTTGGTAATGGAACAGAGGGAGGGAGGAGAGAGTATATATGGTTAAAGAGGAGGAGAGAGAGAAGTTTATATAAGAAGAGAGAAGAGAGAGTCAAAGTGAGGGAAAAGAAGAGAGAGGAGAGAGAAGAGAGCTGGAAAGAGAGAGGGGAAGAAGAGACAGGAGCAGGCTTGGTGAAGAAGAGAGAGGAGAGAGAGGAGGAGGGAGAAGAGAGATGAGAGAGAGATGGAGGAAATAGGAGAGAGTAGGAAATAGAGAGGAGAAAGAGAGAGGGAGAGGAGAGGGAGGAGGAGATAGAGAAGAGAGAGAAGAGAGAATAGGGAGAGATGGAGGAAATAGAGAGGAGAAGAGAGAGAGGAAAGAGAGAGGAGAGGGAGGGGAGGGGAGGAGATAGAGAAGAGAGAGAAGAGAGAATAGGGAGTAGAGAGAGAAGGGCAAAAAGAGAGGGAGCAGAGAGGAGAGATAAGAGAGAGGGAGGAGAGAGAAGAGAGAAGAGAGAGAAAAGAGAGAAGAGGAGAGGAAAAGGGAGGAGAGAAGAGAAAGGAAAGAGAGAAGAGAGAGGGAGAGAGAAGAGAGAGAGGGGGAAGAGAAGAGAGGGAGAAAGACAAAGGGGAGAAGAGAGAGAGAGAGAGAGAGAGAGAAAGAGAAATGCGGAGATAGAGAGAGGGAGAAGAGAGGAGAGGAGAGAGAGAGGGGGAGATAAGAGAGATGTGAGAAGAGAGAGATGAGAGGAGAGGAAGAGAGAGAAGAGAGTAATGGAGAGAGAGGGAGGAGAGAAGAGACAAGAGAGAGAAGGAGAGAAGGGCTGGAGAGAGAGAAGATAGATGTAGAGAGAAGAGAGAGAAGAAAAGAGAAAAGAAAGAATGTAGAGAGAGAGAAGAGAGAGAATAGAGAGTAGAGAGAAGGTAGAGAGAGAAGGGAGAGAGAGAGGAGTTAAGAGAGAGGAGAGAGATGCTACAAAAAGGGAAATGGGGTCCAAATTGAGAAGTGAAATACGTGAGGCTTCTACTGAGCCGAGGAATAGTACAAAAAAAAAGGGCATGGGTGGGCCCAGATCGAGGCGGCAGGCCGAGGCCGGAGAGAGGGGAAGAGAAGAGAGCCGAAAGCCGAATGGAATGATGCGAAGAGAAGGAGCATGGCCACAGCAGAAGAGAGAGAAGAGAGAAGAAGGTTGGGGAGAGAGAGCCCTTTCTAGTAATAATATAAAAACCATAGCTAAGGGTGGCTTATTTGAATAACATTGAGAAGTTGTCCCCTTGTGGGCGCGAGGCAATGGCACACCATCAATGTGACATAATTATGGAGCTAGTTGCTTTGATTGTGATAGACTGTTGTGACCATGGACATCCTCGGCAAGAGTGGTCTGCACATGTATTATAAAGGTCATAATTGAACATCACATGTCATAATCTGGTAATTGCTTCTTATCTTAGTATTGTGTTATGTACTTGGATCATCCGGGGTCGGACTTCCAGGTTCGGTGGCCTGGGTAGTTCCGGCATTCTTATGTCATCTGTGTTCTATGTTCTTCTTGTGCTCTGTGACGCAGGATGTGGCTTCCTCACAGGCATAGCTTCCTCACCTTTGTAACCCCATGGTAAGAGGCCCCCCAGCACCAGACGTGGGCTGGGAAGGGTATGCGCATACGAGGTTCACCCCACCAACTCCACCAAGGGGGCTCGAAATGTGAGCTGGATGGGCATTTCTCTGCTAATAGGGCCTGCATGTAGGCTGGCTGAGCTTCCCATTGTCCCGGAGATTTGTTTATCTTGTTTTGGTACTTTGGCTTTGTGTTCCTTGCTCCTGATGCTTATGATGTTTCTTTTGTTGTCATGTTGTCATTGTCTAGCATTGCACCATAGCATCTTGTGTTTTGAATTGTTCATGGTTATCCAAGATTCTAGAGTGCACCAGCAGCTATGGGATCCCCACTTAGTCACGAGGACTAACCCCATTGAGTGCATGTGCAGTGAATCCACAAGGCAGCGGTCAAGTTGATGGCGACAATGTAGCCGGGAATCATGCTTGAGTTCTAAAGCTAGAAGTTTCTATTTAACTTGCTCAATTAGAGATTGGAATATATTAAGTTCTTGAATATGTTGAATGTATAAGCAGAGTTGTCTGTCGAGTTTAGACTGTGAATTTCAATTGCAAAGGAAGATTTAATTCTTCACCTAAATTCACAACATAAATCTAGCATTAAGTTAGACACGATCCCGAGTTGCCAGGCAGGCTCGTCACATTTGTTATTTTAATTCCTTCCCAACCATCCTCGATATGTTCTTGAACGTGACATCAATGTTTACTAAAGTTACTCTGGCTACTTCCCTAACTTAAACTCTTTTTATATCCCTTAGTAAGTTGTACCTATCGAAAATAATCAACTTCAAACAATTGAAAATGCTTATCTCTGGTAGATTATACCTAAGCCAATATCTTCATATACAAGCATATCATTATGCTCATTCTTGACCTTGTCGGCAACATTCCACTCATATTGCATGAATATCCCAATAACTTCATGTCCGACATAAATTCGAATCTTACAGTCAACATCTTTGTTATCATCATTAATGTAGTATTTGATACTACTTAATCTTGCCAATTTTTTCAATATTCACGACCACTACTTTGTTATTATGGCATATAGTAACATGTGTGGACCATTCCTAAGTCTATAATCATATGTCATTCTTTGACATAGCCATATAGCTATGTTCATATTTGCAGGCCATATTATACAATCCTAAGTACCCGTAAGTATATAATACATGTGTCTTACCATATATAATCCTTATGGAAGCTAGCCGCAATGCACGATGTGACGTATTGCTGTTTCGTGGATTTTAAGACGGCATATGATACGGTCACTCGGGACATGTTGTGGCAACGCTTGCAGGAGCTACATGTCCCACAGGATTTGCAGAATGCCATCTACCGGCTCTATGACGGTATATATGCCACTTTGCCTGCGTCAGACCACCGGGTGAACAGCACCATAGGTGTTAAACAGGGATGCCCGTTATCTCCAACACTTTTTGGACTATATATTGACAAGTTGGAGACCTGGATGCAAGAACATGGAGGTGGTGGCCCTATGCCGAGGCATATACAAGAGAAAGCTTGCTCTATGCGCACGATCCGGGGGTTTATTGTCCCATACAGCCTAGGAGTATGCAGAACATTTGGATGCTCTCACCAATTTCGCGGACATAGCAGGAATGACGGTCAACCGCCAGAAACCAAGTTGTTGCCAATCCTGTCTGCGCAACATGATATCCCAAACTTCTATTACAGAGGACAAAGGATGGAAGTTGTAAGGACCTTTAAGTATCTGGGAATCAATTTCTCTGCTAACACGCTATGGGATGAAAGAAGGGTCAGCGCGGGATGGAAAGCCTTGTATGCAATGCATAATAGCTGTTACAGAATAGATCTCTGCGATTGGGCACGCAAAGAACACCTGTTTCGAGCACTCGTGGAACCAGTATTGTTGTATGGGATAGAGGTCTGGGGCCCAGCGGTTAGAAAGGGTACTTGGGATAAGCTAGAGACTATGTAATTTTCCCCGACATACGCTTCTAGGCGCCAAGGACATGGTGCCTTATCCGATTTTATCAGATGAGATCGGCTTTTGGCCCTCGGCAAAGATTCTTGCGCGCAGCACACCTTGGCGATTTCCATAAGGTTGACGTAATGGATGCACAACGCCTTCCTCCCGGCTCTCGTTATTAGACAAGGGCCACACATCTGAAGAGAGTGTGGGTGAGCATTGTAGGGGATGGTTCGCAAGATGGTCCATAGACTATCAAAGACATTATGGATATGTCGGATATCGCGTGGAGCAGAGCCGCATTTGAATGAGCACTTTGTCGCCTCTCCGTGGGATGCCCACTTTGCAAAGCCCAAAACGAGCACTACCACACGCAGGTTAATCCGCCGCTGAACATGGCCCCACCAAGATTTGAAGGCACACATCTCTACCAAGAAACGAAGAGCTATAGTCGCAATAAGGACAGGGTCCCACCATCTCGCATCTGAGATGCATCATTTGGGTACTGCGGATGGAGGCGAGAGAATCCCGCGATGAGAGATTATGCGGTGCTATCACATGCAAATAGTAGAAGATGAACACCATGCTCTACAGAATGCCCAAAGATATGCACACATCCGACTCAAGCCATGCCGATCTCGTGATGCTCGAGATAGCAATTCATCAACTGCTGGCTTCGCCAATGGTTGCACTCTCGCATCCTACATTCTGCAAGTCTCCGCCGTCAGGGAGTCCCTCAGCACAGGGAATTTAAGCGCCCACATAGGACCTCTCAACGCCTACCACAAGGGTTTTTCCTCCCACACGGGGGGTTTTTTCATCCCAGTGATAGAGACACATTGTATAGGGTTTTTGTGGTTTTCTTTTATGTTTGGAAACTTTCCACTATATTGTATCACCGTCTCATAGGCCAGTTGGCCTCCGTCGACGTTAAAATATACTTCCTTCCTTCCTCCCTTCTTTTGACCTTTAAATAAATAAATAAATAAATAAATGTTTATTCAAGCCATTTCGGACCCTCAGGCCCATATGGCAAACTATACAATCAATCAAGGTCCATACTATTTTCCAATATTTCACCATGATTAAACAATTCAATAATATCCGTACGCTGCTTCCATAACTCCCGTAGGTACGAACCAAGAGTATATGGAGGAGTGTTCAGCAATTCAGGTAAAGTAGTGCCAGAAATGCTATATCTCAATCTAATATGCTCATATGCAGGACATTCTAAAAAAGTATGTACCTTTGATTTAATCTTCGGATCCATACAACTTGGACAAAATCTTTCTTCTTTAGGAGTCGGGTGAAAGCATGTTGTAGTGGAACACCCTGGGTGTCCCCCCTGTCCCCCCTAAAAATGTGGTGGGAGATATCAAATTTGTGGTGCGATTTTAAATGTTTGTTTGGCGCCTAGTGCATGTACTGCCCGGATTCAATCATTTCTTGAACTGCAACAACCCGATTCCTACGCCACCACCCGCCCCATTCAATTTCCTACGCCACCCGCCCCATTCCAATCTCCACCGAACCGATTTCTAAAACCCACGACCCACCCGCCTTTCCCGAAGCACACGGCTATGGCGCTTTTAATCCGGCTGGATCAATCCTGTTCATACCTTCAATCATTTAATTTGGAAGCAAATGCCTAAAATCTCAAACCGAGCAACGTGTAAGAGCTAGAGAACCCGAAACAAGACGGGATCATAAAAGACGCCAAAGGAAAAGACAAAGGGAAGCTAAAGAAGAATTAGCAAAAATTGCATCAGCAGAGGGAGGATCCACTTAACGGCCTCTACTAGGCGCCGGATGGTATTAAAATTGTTATCTTCATTTCATAGCACCACTAAAGGCTTGTCTAACAAATGATAAGAAAGAGGTTTTACTAGATTTTTTCAAGTAGATGACACAATGGACAACAGACTTGGCTAAGAGCCGAAAGATTTGCAAGCCAAGAGCATTGTGGTCAGCAACCTCGTGGCTTCCATTCAACTTGTGAAGAAGTCTAACAAAGAATGACAGTTTAGCGACCAAGAGTAGTTGCCTTGCTATGGCCGTAAGAGGAAGCATTAATACCGAAAAGTGCTAATCCCGCCGCTGTTTCGGGGTTTTGGTAAACCAGCTGGCGGGTGTTCATCCTAGGAATCTTACCAAAGCAAAATTGAAGAGGGAAGAGATAGATTGCAAAGGGGGGGAAATGGGTTTTGTACAAAAGAGTTAGAAGAGCAGATGCAATTCCCAACCCCGTCATAGAACTTGCAAAACAATTTTGGACCGAAAAACAAGAGGGTCTCTCCAAATGCAAAGGATGTTAAGTTCTAAGATTGGAACTAAATGTAAGAGAGGATCATGCCACTCACTATCCGGAAGAATCACACGTGTTATTTCATTTCTTCATCTTCACCACATTTTTATTATTAATGTGGTATGTGGTTAGTGATTGCTTGTGATATGTGGTTGCCGTGGTTAGTGATTGCTTGTGGTGTGTGGTGCCTATTAATCGTGGATATATGATATGTCTTCGCTTAGTGTGGTGAGGCACGTGGTGTGAAATAAATGATGTCAATATATGCTTTGTGGTGCCTAGTGTGGTGAATAACATGGTGTAAAAATACATGCTGTAATATATGCTATGTGGTGCCTAGTGTGGTGAAAAATATGGTGTAAAATAAATGCTCTAAATATACGCTTTGTGGTGCCTAGTGTGGTGAATAACATGGTGTAAAATAAATGTTTGTAATATATGCTATGTGGTCCCTAGTGTGGTGAATAACATGGTGTGGTGTCTAGTGTGGTGCCTAGTGTGGTGCCTAGTGTGGTGAAAAATATGGTGTAAAATAAATGATGTAATATATTCTATGTGGTGCCTAGTGTGGTGAATAAACGAGGTGTAAGATGAATGTCCAGTAATATATGCTATGTTTAATAGAAATCTCACTATTTAATTGACAGGGGGTGAAAGTGACACAACGAAAAATTACATTAAGGATGGACGTAATGGGACAGAGAATCATTGGAAATGTCACATCAAATGCAAGGTCAATCATTCAAAAGTCGGGTCGCGGCAGAAGCATTGGGGAAAACCATAAATCTAGTTTTGCATGCGACATTGGCTTATCACAATCCAGCTATGGCGGAAGAAAACGAAGGAGAACACGAGCACAAACAATTTCACCGGTTCAAATGCAAAATGATCCGGTAGGACCTATATCGAGCAAATAAACCAGAACAGAGGCGGATATTAGAGGAGCCGGAGGACCCATGAATTCGAGGTATTCTAGGCTTAAAACATAGGTTAATTCCCCGATGGGCTTAAAGAATTAGAAGCCAAGGCGTTGATAGGCGGTTGCCTTTCTTTGTAGTAGATGTTGTTTTACATGGATGATGTTGTTTACATAGATGCACGGTGAGACTTAACAGAGTCGGTGCGGTCGATGGGGTTCGGGGTGGTGTATGATTTCGAGGATGAGTTCTCAGCTCCCCGTGCTTGAGGAAGAGGATATGTTCATCCAACTAAAGGTGAAATGATCCATGCTTCAGCCATTAAAAAGTGCTCAACAAAGCCGATGCATGGAGACACAACAACCCGAGACAATACTTTATGAATCAGATCATAAGTGGGGAGCGTAAACGAGAAGCTCATGTTTTAGTGTTGTTTGGATTACACCAACTATTCAGCGTAAAACACTTGATGAAGTCTTGAACGCACTTTGAAGAAGAAGAGTTACAGATCTCACAATGCGGGATCGACAGGCCCAAGAATCGTATGTCATCTCTAATGCATTTTGATAATACTAGAAGCTCGTGGTTATAGTTTTCCTCGATTTTTCTCGAGATACTTCATTTCATAAGAAGTATGAACTATTATACGGGTATGGTAGATTTCCATATGTATTTTTCTCCCTTTGAAATATAAAAACAACGTTTGCATCACCACGCCTTCACCACGATTTTCACCACGGCTTTCACCACAGATTTCACCATAATCAGCCAGGGGCATTGACCATTTTTTGACCCGGTCAGAAAATGGAATGGCTCTCAGATTCCTGATAGTATCTTGACTGATTTTGGTGACAGCAATTAGGTCCTTGAATTGATATGAAAGTATTAGGAAAATCCACTTACTGTGGCAATTGTGTAAAGGGTACTGTATAGATACTTTTATGAATATAAAGACGTTTCTGTTTTGCATTCTCATTTTTTATGCTTCAGTTACAGAAATTTGTACTTGAATGTTGAATGAATTCCAAGGTATAACTGGATTAAACTGAATTAAACTGAATTAAACTTGCACAAGGCCTGTTAGTAGACATATGGGTGAGATCAAAGAAAGGCACTAAGGCCTGTGGTATCTGTTTTTAGAAACAGGCCTGTGGTAAAACAGAATTAGAAATTTACACAAGGCACAAATTTACACAAGACACAAAGCCATTACAAACTATTTTTGGATTAAACAAAAGGCACAAGGCACGGATTACGGTCGGCACAAGGCCATCATATGTTAAAACAGAAAAATACCGTAATACTTCGTAATTAGAAATTTACACAAGGTTCAAAAGGCACTAAGGCCATCATATATTCAAAAAGGCACTAAGGCCATCATATATATTACAAAGAGGCACTAAGGCCTCAGATCACAAGGGGTGAGTTCGAAGGGGTGAGATCAACAAGGGGTGAGATCAAATGAAGGCACTAAGGCCTATATACCATTTGTTTTTAAAAAATACAAAGGCACAAAAAGGCCCTCAGAGACTAACTTGATCAAAAAAAAAAAAAAAAGAAAAAAAGGTGGCTTCCCAGGGACTTCAAGCTTCATCAGAAGAAAAGTGAAGAAAATTAGTTTAGAATGTAAAAAAGAACATAAAAAATCGAATGCATGCATGCTACTTACTCGCAGAAAAAATTTGGAGTTCAAAAAAAAAAATTTCGTTTCTTCTTCTTCTTCTTCTTCTTCTTTTTTTCTTCGGTCTCGTGTTCACTCCATTCATTATCGGAATCTTCGAATCAATTTGCTCATCGGAAGAAGCCGCATCGATGAGTCGAATTGGAGGAGGATTCCTCCTCTTCAACTCTCAAAGATCTTCAATAACTTTTAAGAGGTGGAATCGTGAGGAAGGGCTCTCGGGCTCGTGGCTCTCATGTTCGTGGCTCTCGTGCTTCTGGCTCCAGCAAATGAAAATTTGGCCAAGATCCTATGTCATAACCGGCAAGGACTGTGCCAAAGGAAGCGAAAAGCGATTCCGGCTTAGAAGGGGCTGTGGGAGGAGAGCGAGAGGGAGAGGCAGAGTCGAGGGAGAGCGGCGGCTCGACATTCTTGTTGGAAGGAATTGGACGATGCTTCTCCTTCACGCACCATAGCCTATAAAGGTCGGGCGTGAAATTCAATTTCTCAGAGGGCTACGATTTTAGGATTTCGTACCATTAGTATCTTAATCGTAATGATTTAGTAGGATATACTAATAATAACCTCGAAATGACCATTATTTTATTTTCTAAAAAACATAAATTTTTGGACACCAATCATATTATGGACACCAATCATATTATGTTGGCTTGGCACTTGTTTAGTAATTTTAGTTATAATTAGCTAGTGTAAATTGATTGTTGACTTCAATTGTTGACTTACGCTTCACCAAACATGTTGGTCAATGAAAGTCAAACATGTAACAAAGGTCATGTAAAGGCTCAAGCATGCCAAGGTGGCTCAAATTCCACCTAGGCTCCAACATGCCAAGGTGGCTCAAACATGCCACGTAAGCTCCAACATGCCACCTATGATTCACCACATGCTTCACCACATGATTCACCAAATGCACCACATGATTCACCACATGCACCATTTGCATCACCAAACATGTTGGTCAATGAAAGTCAAACATGTAACAAAGGTCATGTAAAGGCTCAAGCATGCCAAGGTGGCTCAAATATGCCACCTAGGCTCCAACATGCCAAGGTGGCTCAAACATGCCACCTAGGCTCCAACATGCCACCTATGATTCACCACATGCTTCACCACATGATTCACCAAATGCACCACATGATTCACCACATGCACCATTTGCATCACCAAACATGTTGGTCAATGAAAGTCAAACATGTAACAAAGGTCATGTAAAGGCTCAAGCATGCCAAGGTGGCTCAAATATGCCACCTAGGCTCCAACATGCCAAGGTGGCTCAAACATGCCAGGTAAGCTCCAACATGCCACCTATGGTTCACCACATGCTTTACCACATGATTCACCAAATGCACCACATGATTCACCACATGCACCATTTGCATCACCAAACATGTTGGTCAATGAAAGTCAAACATGTAACAAAGGTCATGTAAAGGCTCAAGCATGCCAAGGTGGCTCAAACATGCCACGTAAGCTCCAACATGCCACCTATGGTTCACCACATGCTTCACCACATGATTCACCAAATGCACCACATGATTCACCACATGCACCATTTGCATCACCAAACATGTTGGTCAATGAAAGTCAAACATGTAACAAAGGTCATGTAAAGGCTCAAGCATGCCAAGGTGGCTCAAATATGCCACCTAGGCTCCAACATGCCAAGGTGGCTCAAACATGCCACCTAGGCTCCAACATGCCCACGAAGCTCCAACATGCCACCTATGATTCACCACATGATTCACCACATGGTTTACCAAATGCACCACATGATTCACCACATGCACCATTTGCATCACCACATCTATCACGACATGTATCACCACATTGTCGTGAATCTTTGAATACATCAATTTCTTCTCGAGATTTGAACTCCACCAGAGTGTTGCTCGTCACCAGAAAAAGTCTATTGTATACAATAGTATACAACAATGTACATTAGAGTGTCAATGAAAGAATAGGTTACAAGAATAACCTCTTTGGTTACAATAATACAAACATGTGATTACAAGTAAAGATCTATTGATCTGTCAACCTCAGCTTCATTACTAGAGCAACTGTGCTTCACAACATCAATCATCATTCTCGTGTCCAACAAAATTTAACTAGAAATTGGTACACCCTGCAACAAACATATCAGGCCTCACATTGGATGAGTAATACCTTCAAATTTACGAACTCACCTTGCATTGGGATAGTATGTCCAAGTCTCGCATTACTGCAGCCACAACTTTCTTTACAAAGACACATATAGCGTGACCACACGACCCGAATCGACCGAGTGGGGAACTTGTAATTTTCTTGTGGCGCAGCTTTATGGTGCTTGGGAGTTTTGTGTTTGCATCCTCAACAAAACTCATGACAGCTCTGAGCCCTTGTACATTTCTAGGTTGTCAAAATGGTACACACACGGCCGACATTTAACCGGGTGACCTCCAAGACCTACAATGACATATACACCGGCCCGATCCGCCGATAACATCTTTGGCGAGTAATGGTACATTCGAAATTGCAAGTTGAGGGTTCAACGGTTTCTCCTTTGAAGTAAGCTCGTTCGACAAGTAATGTGTAAATGAGCGGATCCATGAAATGGAACCTCGTTCCATGTCATGCTTGATGCGTAATTGGTGCATACACCGCCAAAGTCCAAGGTCCGGTAAAACAAGATGATTTAAGAAACAAATGTAAGACTTCAAAACTGAAGTTGTTTATATTAAATTACTAACCTCATGAAGAAATGGACTATCCCGCCACCGAACCAATCCCTACTTTTCTCCAATATTCGATTGCCTCTTGATCAAGCACAAGAGGCTCCCGGCCATCCTTTAAACACTTCAAGTGGCAAGTGTTCTGGGTCGGATGTGCGCTCTTAACACTGCAAAGTCCTCGTCTTTGGTGGTGTAAGTTTACATTCAACAAATGGAAGATCATTGAAAACCTTGAGGAACATTGAAATAGCCAAGAAATGAACAATTGAAGTAAAACTTTGTTTATATTAAAAAGTCAAGAGAGGTTACATCATATACACAATAATACTATTTCTAGGCTTTAGTTCTATGTTTTTTCATCATATTAATACAAATTTGACTCTCGATTGTCAAACATATTCAAGATTTTGTTGCTTTTCGACATAACTTTGCACATTCCCTGCCTTCAGCAACCCCTGAAGCCAAACCTTTAGATCATTCATGAGGAAATTGCCATCTACTATGTCAGGGCTCCAGCTGTTTGGACAGATCATGGTATTTGGTGCATTGAGGTACCCTTTGTATCTGCTGTCATCAATGAGAAGCACGTTCTCTTTTGTGAAACCTGGAAATTCGTCGTAGACTTTTTTCAGGTGCTTCAAAAAAATTGGCTTTTTACTGTTAAATAAATTTGTGTTGGTACACTGATCCTGACTCCATATGAACTTGAATTTGTCCTTGTGTTTCATCAATGCTCCCTTAACTATGACTCTCAAGTTTTGAGCCTGCAGGCTGGACCAAAGTGCTATATGAAAGGGACCGCACCAATCTATGAACTCGCCCACTGGTCTAGTTACTACCCAGTTGGTTCTGTTAAGTGTGATCAACTTAACATCATCTTCTTTGGCAGTGGGATGGACTCACTCTTGTCATAGCTTCTACCCAGAACTCCATTGTAGTAAAAAACAAGCAGGATTGGGCTTAACCTTGTAGTCTTTCAAGATGGACGAGTTGGTGTTGTATGGAAACTTCGCTTCAAAGCATTTCTTGGTGCGTATCGAAACTTCGCTTCAAGCATCTCTTCGCGGGGCTGGAAACTTCGCCGTAATGTCTTGGAGGTGTCTTTTGCTTGGAATTTTGCTTTTGCTTTTTCTCTGAGACACTTCCAGCTGCAAAAATTTAACAGATTCGGTAACTATATGGGTCAAATTAAAAAGAAGACAGGCACAAAAGGTTGGAAGTTACCTTGTGACTTACATTCACCAAACGATTTGTTCAGATCATAACTCGATGCATCCGCTGATTTGGCGTGATTGGTGTGGAGCATGACTTAATGCATCGGCCGTCTGGCGATTGTTGTCCGCTTGGAGCACCCATCGGAGCTTGACTTGATGCACCCATCGATTTGTTGACATCTACCGATTTGTCCGACTTCTCGTAACCTCGATGCATCTTCTGATTTGCCCGAGTTTCTATCTGTGTCTAATGCTTTCGAAGGGGTGTGAGTGTCTTGTCCCCCTAACTGACCACAGTGTACCTCTATATCTACAAAGTAGGGATGAAGAAGTAAGCTACATATCCCAATTGCATCAAACAAGACTTGGTTACCTTTGAGGGTAGAAAATAATTCCCTTTTTGGTGTGCTAGATGGACTCACATAGTCATTGCCACCAGTATGAACAGTTAGACCTGAATTAGTAAACGGCACCATGCTCTGCAAACCTGGAATTGAATCACAATTGATTGTAACTATGCTTTGGTTTTTTTAACTAAGCTCCAGACTTTTTTACTCTCTTTACGATGTTCCTGTTTTTATATATCTAAAGTGTCCCCTAAAATGAGCGAGCGATCTCATCCCAGGGGGCACTTTAGATACACAAAACAGGAGAAGCAAAAGAGACTAAGCCAGCCAGGATCTTGTTTTCATGGAATAATTTAAGGGCTAAACTTAGCTATTTGGCGATTTTTTAGCACATTTTCAAAAAAAATTGGCTAAAGTATATGGAAAAAATTGGGAAAAAATAATAATTTTAGCTTAACTTTTTTCGGGACTGCACCAACCCTGGAGCTCTTTAGCCAAACGCTAGAAAGTAAGAGAGTGAATTTTTGTATTGTTTAGCTAAGCCCTAGAAACTTTTAGAATGAATTTCGGGCTAGTTTAGCTAATATCATTCTAGTTTATATGAGATATATGACTAGTAGTTTAGTTTCTAGCATTATTAGTTGATTTGAGTCCTAGACTTTGCTAGTTAGCATTATTTTAGAATATTTTCACAAAGAAAATGACTAAAATAAGTGGAATATATTAAAAAAAAGTATAGTAATTTGGCTTAATATTTTCTGTGGTCACACCATAGAAATTTTTGGGATGATGTTTGGGTTAGTTTAGCTAAACGCTAGAAAGTATGAGAGGAAAAATGTGTACAGTTTAGCTAAACCACAGAAAGTTTTGGGACTAATATCAAGCAAGTTTAGCTAAAGTCATTCTGGCTAATAAGAAATATGCGATTAGTAATTTATTCCCTGCTTGTTTTATGTCGGGCTTACTCCCTTTTCGAGTTTCCTGCTTGATGTATCTAATTCGCCACCTGAGTGAGCGATGTCATCCTAGGGGGCAAATTAGATACATCAAACGTAAAAACGAAGGAGATTAAGTTGTGCTTACTCTCTTTTCGAAGTTTCTCGTTGATGTATCTAATTCGCCACCTAAAATGAGTGAGCGACCTCATCCTAGGGGGCAAATTAGATACATCAAACAGGACAAACGAAAGAGACTAAGCCAGGGTGAAAGATTAGGAAGTCCACTAATCCTAATTGGCATCTGTCCCTTACATCAGGCCCTTAGCATGTAAACTAAGCTACCTATAAGTGCTCACCTGTAAGTGCCTCAGTAGCTTGAAGTTGCTTTTGATCCTCCCTACTCACACCTAAGGCTTGTACCCATGTCAGAGAAAATTCATGACAAAGAACATCGACATTACAAATCCCGCAAAGTGAACGCAAATTTGTCAATGAGAATACAATTATACTAAGCACTTCAGGAATTTTGTTATGAAGTACCTCAAGAGGCTGAGCAGACATGGAAGATGGTATTGGTGACTGCATTCAGCAATCAAAGTTGGTAGTGGTTTCCCCATCCACTGGAGGATCTTGCCACAGAATGGACAGCCACTACCATAATCTTCAGCCTTATCAAGGTCTGGAAGTAGTGGATCCAAGACAAATAAAGGAAGACGGTCCTTGCAAGACGAAAACCTCTAACCTTGGTTCCAAGACTTTCAATCTTTGTTGGTATGCTTTCCCGGCCGACCGGCCAGATTAAGCTCCTCGATTTTTTGTCCGCTCAAGTTCTCGTAATAGTTCCTTCATTTCGACCCTCAGATCTTGGCATATAGCCCTAATACCGCTGCCGCGACTTGGTTTATCCTTAATCATTCCTTCCCATTTTTTAAATCTTTATTCATCTTCTGGCCCCGAACTCAAGTTGTTGAACCTTCATTTGTAGCACCCGCAGTTTTGATCACAAGTTTGCAACCTTGCCTTTACACCGAATCACATCCGATCTTGTAGAGTTGATCCATTCTCCCGCTGTCCTGTTGAATTCAACCGAAAGTAATCCAAGGTTAGTACCACATGACACAACAGCACCACTTTACACACCACAAATTCCATCATGACAAACTTTGCACCACAAATGGCGCCATATTCACCACATGTGGTGTGGCATGTGGCACCAAACCGGTGCCACATGCCACACCACATATGGCACCACAATGCACCCAAGGCACCACATATGGCAATCCATTACTTCAAGACCATAAATGGCGTCAAAGACACCACATGTGGTGCAAAATGTGGATCCATAGTGGTGCCACATTAGACACCACATGTGGCACCACAATGCACGTAAGGCACCACATCCGTGAGGCATCCACCACCCCATATGTGGCGGATAGCGTGGTGCAATATTTAGCGCAGTTAGCTTGGCACCACATATGGCGGACAATCCACCATTCACAAGTATCACCATATCTAACATCACATATGACACTAAGTATAGAAACATATGGAAGCCAATTCACTATTCGGAAAAGGTACCACATTTGGTACTATATGTGACACTACATATGCTACAAACTACATTATTAACATATAATTGGCACCATATGACTGTCCCCAGAACACATTTGGAGCTACATACTACCGCGGAACTGAAATTATCCACCACAAACTCGAAACTAGCGCCACAAATTTCCTACACGTAACTTACAACACACCCAAATGAAGAAGTAAGTGGTGTACACCGATTGTTCAAGCTTGCTAGACCTTCTTTGGAAAATAACAGTTCCAATATTAAATTGCATCATATGGTGGTTCCGTAAGAAGAGGGTTGAAAAGTACCTATTTTTTCGGTGATTTTCCCGAGATTCTTCTTACGCCTTGAGGAGGCTTGAATTGTAGCCTAGTCATTTCAAGAGAGGAAGCATCATCTCGTGGCATGTTGCTCGCTTCCTCACTATTTGAAATGCTTGCATTCTTCCTCTTACGTTGGGACGGAGAGGCTTCTGACTCTTTTTCTCTTAATCGTTGCCGTAAACTCAACCAGTTTATTTCTTTTCCTTTTGTGTGAAGGTAATACGCAATAGCGACCATAGTCCTGGTGAGGCCATGCCTCCCCGTGCACACTTCCCGCCTGTGATTTTTTGTAAAGGCACATATATTCATTATACCTCTCCTTGCTCGGATTCTTCAACCCGCATGATGAAACAAAACAATATTCTAAACAATGAGAGAATCATGGGCATCCCCGAATCTAGAATGCAACCCACCGTAAGTGGATTTTCCTAATACTTTCGGGCCCCCAAACGGACTCGATTTCTTCTTGTGTGGCGTAATGCTTTTCTTGCCCTGTACATTTCCTTGTAGGTGTATCCCGTGGCATTCAAGTCCGGTATGATCGAGAGCCATTTCGCGGATCGATCTTCTTGCCGTAAATCAGAAATGGTCTTGCCATTAAGGGAGCGTGATCGAAGTTTTGAGGGAAAATGAAAATTGAGAATCAGAAATGGTCTTGCCGGATTAAGGGAACGTGATCAGAGTTTTTGAGGGAAAATGACCGTGTACATTGCTGAATAAGCCTGAATAAGACTGAAAGGACAAAATTTTGAATAAGTAATCATGTGTATTTTTGAAAAAATAACTGCCTCTCCCACTACAAATTCGGTAGTTCCCACCACACTTAGCACCCAAAAATGTGGTGCTAAAATGCACGTTTTTGTTCCACTACAACATGCTTTCACCCAGTCCCATACCATCTCCCTGTTTCAATATGAAGTTGGTGTGAGAATGTTCTAAGTTGGGAGAGTAACTTTCGATTTCTCTTGTCAATATTTGCCATCAAGTACCGAGGTTCTTTATGTTCTACCATGGTATTTATTGTGCTCCGCTAAAAGCTCTTTTTGACCATGTTATCATCACTATCCATGGCTCACATATGCTGTAAGAACTTTTCTGACACGGTTGCTCTTATTTCAGTAAATTTCAAAGTCATGGGCCATTGATTCCCCCCTAGGTTCTAAAGATTTGCCCATGTATCTACCCGTCGAAACCATCCTTTCTCAGAGGATTGTTGCATTGCCTGAAAAGGAAGTTGCCATTCTGGCAAAGTGCACTGTTAACATAAGCAATAGTGCGATATAAAGCTTCAGCTTCGAGCGACATAAATGCGTTGGATCGTATTATTGATATTAACAGCATACGCATTAATCATGCATTCCATAATGCTCGGCAAGTTGTCATTCTTAGTGATCTGCTTATAGGTCTGAATGCTCTGCCACATGAAAGTAGGTCTTTGCAAAATCCGTGGCAAATAACATGCGACCGAAGAAATCATACGGCAAAGAAGCTAGCAGGCAAAGAAATAAATCCCTTTCCCTAAAGGTGGGATGCTATATTGAACATTTTTTTCTAGAATTCTAGACGTACACTTTCAGATTTGCAAGCAAGAAGTCTGATTTCCAAATTGCAAAAAAATAGGATGTACACAATGAAAAGCCCATCCTATCTGCCAGCGACAAATTGATTGTCAAAGATCCATGCGTTTAAAATCCTCCTATTGCTTCATGTCCAATGACTTCTAGCTGAAAAATCCAGCATGTAATCATCACACTTCAATATTATGTTTTAAATTCTGCAGATAGAAATGAAGAATCTGAGACAAAGTCTGGTTTGAAAGCCCATGAGCCGTTTTAGGATTGTCTCACGAATTCAGGGTCTCCGCACCAAAGGCAGTTCAGGGAGTAGACCTTTTCAGGCTAATATTTTTTGAAGAGACGATCATAGTACGCAAAGACAAAAAAAAAATCCACTTCTTTATTATAATCTGGATATGTCAAGATAAAAAACGATAACATCCATTCTTACCTCTTCCATACCAACACTATGATCAAGCTGAATGTGCCATGTGGGACCACCTTTTACAACCTCACAGCGACATTTAGGATCCCACGTCTCAGGCCAGTTAACTGAGACAGAGAGCATGTTACAGGTTGCAGAATCAAATAGAAAAGGGCATATATCAACTCAAGTGGTCTAATGAATGCATACCATGCCGTCAAAACCATTAGTCTCTGCTCCCTTCAGCACATTGTTAGAAACCTATATCACGAAAAACATCATACTGGATCCAGCTCATTTCACTTGCAGAGGAAATATGATACATTATTAGAATAATAATCAATCACAAGCTTATCCATTACAAAACAATTAAACTTGAAAGTAGTTTGGGCTAATCAAATAGACGTTTTTGCACCCAATAGCCTGTATCTCTATTTTCTGAGCTGTGATTGCTTTCCAGCCAGCGAAGGCTGGCCTTTTTGGCAGAGAGAACCTTTTAAAGGGAAACCTTGAAAGACAAAATTTGCATTGGACAGCCTCAGGATTTCATGAAGAAATAAAGGAGCACTTGGCATGAGTGATTTGACAAAGTCTGTATGGCTTAAAAACATGCTCTTGGATTACAGAACCTTAGTCGGCAATATGTTTTCCCCTTCACAAACTTGCAGGATCAACCGTTAGTAAATGAAGTAAGCTCTTGCCTTTTGTTCTCTATTCACCTACAACGGCGAATAAACCACCAAAGAAGCAACTACCTTTAAAGCTTAAGAAACTTCAAAGCTCAAAATACTACCACTTCAGTGAACCATAAAGTGAATTGTTATAACCCGCATTGACACAAGAACTAGAGAAGAACAGAACTGAACATCATTTACTACATCATCTCTATGACTGCAAACAAAGTGACAAACTGGATTCTGTATACCTGGCTCTTGCATAGACATCCAGCCAAAAACAAATGAATCCAACATTAAGAACTGAAATATAAGTGATTCTGAAGCAAATATCGATAGAACATATCTCGCAGAATCTCAGAGCTCAATTTACATAGGTTCCCATATTTGGCCAAGATGAAAATTGCCACAGAGAATGGAGTGCCAGAGAAAGAGACGAGTGGAGCCCTAGCTGTTCTAGGAGCCGCATCATGGCTCCCATAAACACAGAATGCATAGAGGAATGCTAAGAATTTTAGTCTAGCAATTTTGCTTTCCCTTTTTTAATGCCATCTCAGATCGGAAATGTAGCCTTGTAAGTGCTTCCTGTATGTCTAAACCTCACAAATATCTTCATCAAGACGAAATCAAGCTCAGAGCAAGGCGGCTGAAGAAGCCGATTGCGGAAACGAAATATCTCGATATGTTTTTTAGAACAAATCTGTCACAAAGATATGCCAGAAGCCCAAGTCATTTTTGGACCTAAATTTTTCTCGAAAAGATCCTTCAGTATACGCTAATAAAACATCCCAAATTACCTGAGATGTTCCATTGATAGCAAAGGATCACACTCCAGCTTCTGCAGCAGATCATATGAGATTGGAAAGGAGTCCGGACTACTTACCTATGCAACGAATGCCCTCTTTTGTGTTTCTTGTCCCTTTATTACCATTCAATGTGAAACCTCAATCTGGACGATCAAGATTCAAAGCCCCAAATTTCCATTGATTTTGACGTCCACGATTGAAAGCCCTAATTTTTACATCTTCGTTGCACCTGCCTGCCTACAATGGATGGCCAAGATTGGCTCCGTCCCCCTCCATCCGATGGTGTGGAGATGGTGCTGCATGCCCCATGCATGGCCATCCAATGACGCTTTTATTGCACCCCATGACGTGTTAGGATTTGGAGCCTTCATTTTTTTTTCGAACGATGGGGATTTAAGGGAGTCCATGGGTATGCATGCATGGGGTGCTGATGGGGGCATGAGAAACCCCCCTCATCTTAATAACTATATAAATATTAGGATATGCTATACGTCATAAAATGTGACATATGTTATATGCGCCATATCCTATGACCTAGGCATAACTCAGGAAGGGGAGTGTAAAGAAGAGTTGAAGGATGGAGAGGAAGAGGTTCCTAAGACATTAGACCATCAGCCTGAGGATGAGGTGAATGAGGAACTGGGATCTGAAGAATTCGTGGACAAGATGGAAAGAATCAAGGAGGCAGCACAACAACCTCTTGTAATATCTGAAGAACCTGGACAGGAGCATTCAGGAGAGGTGCCTCCAGACACATGAGAAACCTGTACTTACATTCATGGGCAGATTTGAAAACAATGTAATTAATTTTTATTGACCAATGAGAATTTTTATCCAGATTTTCTTGCATTTTGGAGAGGTGCATACTTCATTTGTTGCTTATTCAGGAGAGGTGCATACTTCATCTGAAATATACTTAAGGCTTTCCTTTGCAAGGCAAATTGGGGGGGCGCCCAATTTGGTTGCTGTAGGTGCCAGCAGCTTTAATTCAATGTATTCCTTGACCTCCTGGGGTAATTGGGCAGGCGCCCAATTTGAGCCTCAGATAAACATTTTGAAGTATGGCTAGCTTTCCTTTGTAAGTCAAACTGGGCGAGTGCCCAATTTGGTTGCTGTAGGCCAGCAGCTTTAGTTCAATGTATTCCTTGACCTCCTGGGGTAATTGGGCGGGCGCCCAATTTGAGCCTTAGATAAACATTTTGAAGTATGGCTAGCTTTCCTTTGCAAGGCAAACGGAAGGCGGCCGAATTTGGTTCTTTGTAGGTGCCGTGACTTTAGTTCAATGTATTCCTTGACCTCCTGGGGTAATTGGGCGGGCACCCAATTTGAGCATCAGATAAACATTTTGAAGTATGGCTAGCTTTCCTTTGCAAGGCAAACTGGGCGGGCGCCCAATTTCAGCACCTAGGAAGAGATACGGTAATTGTTTGACCAGGAAGGGAAACTGGGCGGCCACCCAATTTGAACCGGAGTCATTCATTTTGGAATATAGAAGACGAGTTGGATTAATAGTATATATTAGAGAACTATGTATTACAAAACATCTGTGTACTTGTTGGATACTAACACAACCAGATTACAACAAGATGACAAGTACTATTACTCTTTTACTATTACTCTTCTGAATCATCGTCACCAGCCGCTCCAGAGATCCTTTCGATCATGAACATTTGATGCTCTCTATTCCATATAAGATGGATGATAACATCGAAAGGATCAGGATAATGGTGAGGATTGAGAGCAACAGTGGTCAGCCACTCTTCAAGCGATATACCTCGCTCGCGGCACTGCCTGAAGTCCTCATGATTCATCTTGCAAGTAATGGAATCACGTTCAGGACCAGAATGTGCCATAGCTACACGGAGGCCAAAGTTGATGGACTCGGCAATTTGATGTATATTTATAACCACCAAAATTGTTGATGGTATATACATAGAAATTATTGGATATATATACTACGTATGAGACTCGTATATACCCAATAATGTTGCTACAGTGGACTCAATAATTTTATGGCTATAAGTATAGCTACATTCGAGGGCATAAGACATTCATTTGCTATGTCTCGACGTCCTGCTAGAGTTCTTCAGAGGTCGCAATTGCCACCTCCTCCTGAACATCTCGACACCATTACTTGCTCTATGAGCTTCAAAGATCTTCATGCATGCATGCTAAAAGGGATCACCCTTGATCCCTGGCTGACTGGTATAGCAGAAGGTCGAGAGAGAGATTCCCCCGGCGAGTACCCTATTGTTATCAATATAGTTTGGGTTCCAGAGCGCGACGCTTATGAGATTGATACAATCATCAATGCCTATAATCTATAAATCATGTATGTCATAAGATTTTATATGATATAACTATATTATGCAGCATTCATACGTGATCTTATAGTGTTGTACCTGATCTAGCGTTTTATGTTGAATAAATTAAATTTGTGACAGTCTCAATTTCCATTTGCCTGCAACTCCAAGGAAATTGAGCGGGCGCTCAATTTCCTCGGGAGGCCTCCAGGGAACTTTGTTCAGACCATTCCAGGGCAAAGTGGGCGGGCGCCCAATTTCAACACAAGAAATTGACATCCTGAAATTGTAGGTTATGCTCCCTTATGAAAATAGACAGAAACCGTTCTATTCATATAGAAATGGAGTTCATAGATGTCAATGATAAAACCAAGAAAACATCATGCCTCGACATAGTTAGTTCAACACAAACAGAATAGATAATAGATAATATTAGAGAGCGAGGTTTCAGTCAATGCCCAGTTCTACCTAAATAAGATCCCCCAGATCGAACTCATCAATGTAACTTCGGCTATACAGATCCAGCCAGTCATCCAATTCTTAGATCGAGTGAGGAGTGTTGACGATGAGCTTCGTTACCAAAGCTTCACGCTGCCTTTTTTCCTTCTTATAAAGCTTCTTAAATAACAGTCTGAACGTGTTGTGCAGCCGAACATCCTCCCATTTTCAGCAGCCTCTTCAGTGCCTCTTTCCTGTAAATATGGCGTTTCAATGATATGAGGCAGGCCTCCAGCTCCACCCTACTGAGGTGATCTTCCTCATCGTTTACCCATGCCAACCCTTCCCCATGGAGGAGCTTCGTGACTTGGGCACTGATTTCTTCTATTCCATTCTGGTTTATCTCGTTTTGCACCTCAACCTGCAACTGATTCGCATGGGCTAAGATTGGCTCACTAATATGGGACTACATTTCGGTCATTGTGAATCCATATCTGCGCCTCGTTTCAACCATTTTGAGTGCCCGGATATGAATCTAGGCTGCATAGATTTGCAAAAACCCCTCCTATGATGAAGGCACTTTTCCGCGACACCGACTTGGATGTCTCTTCCTTGCCTTAATAGACACAACGCCTGCCATCTCACCTACCTGCACGATTCCCGAAATTTTGCATCATTCTAATAAAAAAAACCGCAATATTCTAAAAATTCGCATTCATTTCGGGGGTATATGGACTTAGGGAAAGTCCATATATAATGAAATTGTGCTTATATACGCCATGTATATAATATTGTATGTCATAGCCTTCTTATGGCTTAGGCATAACAAATATATTATATATGCCATGTATATAATACTCATATGTTATGTATACTATATGTCATAAAATATGACATATGTTATATGTGCCATATCTTATGACCTAGGCATAAGACATATAATATATACGCCATGTATATAATATTGTATGTCATAGCCTATATCGTTGTGTCACATACATGATGTATAGAATATGATAAAATATGGCATATGAAATGTGGCATATGCCATATGCGACATATCTTATGAGTATGACATAGCACATATATCCTATATGTGCCATCTATGTGAGAGAGAGAAACTAGATCTTGTGCTTCACTCCGGTGATTCTCGAGCTTTGGGATGTCATATGTGACATATCTTATAATGTGTGGCATAATATAGCATATATATGCCATAAGTCTTGTATGTCATATACTATATTATTATTGACATGTAATATAAATTTTACATTTTCATGTATGATATGAGTTTTATATTTCATATATATTGTATGTGACATGTACTCAAAATCACCAAGAGAGGTAAATAACTCAACAAGCATTGCATTTTTTTTTGTATATTCGTACACAAACTATAGAAGGAGAACTTTTGTAGTGGCATCAAAATAGAATATTTTGCCATACAATTTTTTTTGCCTTGATAAATCCAGCTAAGTTAGGGTTATCATTAAAATTTAACTTCAAAATTGGCAAGAGAAAAAAATGTTAGTTTTGATTACTAGAATTCTTATCCATTAATATATGTTTGTTGCAGGTGATAATTGTTTGAGGCAGACAAAAGTGAATTACGACTAAATATTGAGCAATATATCTGAATCAATTTAAAAGACGACCTAATGGTTGAAAATAAGATAAGATAAGCTAAGATGAGATGAGATGAGATGAGATGAGATGCAATGAGATGAGATGAGATAAGGTAAGATAATATAAGAGAAGACAAGACAAGACAAGACAAGACAAGACAAGACAAGACAAGACAAGACAAGACAAGACAAGACAAGGTAGCATTTTTAACGCCCACGAAAATCGATTGGCCATATGACAAAAGTGAAGGAGATGAGGTTGATGGGGCAATGAACATTTTCCTCCTAATTATGGCCTAGAAGGTAAGAAAAAATTACGCATGAAGCTGCCAATATATAGGTCCATTCTTCTTTTGTTGGCTTCAAACCTAGCATGAATATCATCTTGAGAGAAAGAGATGAATACTGATACAAAAGAGCTCAAGAGAATGCTGATGACTAGAAATGAGAAAGGATGGTATAAATAGGAGATGCGAGGAAGGGCTTCCTCATCCAAGGAATGCCGATTCTATTGCTATCGTAATAGAATTGTGGCATGGATGGATCCTATGATACCACCAAATGGCTAATAGATGAGGAATCTACCTCACATTAATGGAGCAAACTTGGATGACAAGGAAAAATATGGCAAAAAAAGAAACGATAAAAGAAATGGAAAAAACAAGATGACCAAAATAGATCAAGCAAAGGGACAAACAAAGAAGAAATGGCGAAGCAAGACTGATGGAGTAACCGGGATAACCTATACAAGGGCAAAAACATGATATATGAACACCAACATGGCAAAGACAACCAAGGGAAATTAGGAGGAGAGTTGAACAAATGAAGTAGACGGATAAATAAGGAACGGGAGAACTAAAACGATAAAAGATGTTATTGAACGGCTAAAAAGAAAGAATGAATAAGGAGCTGGTGCAAAAGAGGAACAAATAAATGAATGGAGCAAACAAAGACGATTAAGGAAAAAGGGGACCAAAAAAGGGGATCCATCGTAGAATAGTCCGGTTCGAGGAACAACTGAGACTATAAAGGCTGTATGGAACTACTAGAACCATGGTGCAAATGGAGGAAACATGACCGAAGGACTGAAGAAGTACTTGTTAGGAGAAAAATAGAATGAGGCAAGCAAAATATAAGGTTAATAGTGTGACTAAACCAATGAAGCAAAAAGAAATAGGAAGACTCCAGAGGTTAATGACACAAAAGAAATAGAATGTGCAAAGCAGAACGACTAGAATATGTAGAACAAATGAAGGAAATTGAGTAAGAGAGACAATGAGCAAAGAATCCAAGGGATAAAGAAAAACAAAGCAACCAAAATGAAGTCGACCACAGGGGCAATGAAAACAAAATAGATGATTGAGACTAGAAAGAACCAACAAAGCAGAATAGATGGCTAAGCAATACTAGAGGAGCATAAAAATAATCAGAGTAAATGGAAGAAAGATAGAAGAAACCAATGGGGTGAAAAAGGAGTAAGGAGACGACATAAATTAAATAGACACAATAGGTCAAAGAATAGAATAGAATAGAATAGAATAGGAAATGGAAGGGAAGTAAGGAACATTGGAATAATGGGACAAATCAAGGTATAAAGTAAAGAGAAACAACAGACAAAATCAACAAAATATGAAAACAACAAAGTGGACATGAGACTATCAGCGGACACAATCTATAGGAACAAAAAGTCTAGAACTAAGATAACATCGGACGACGAGTACATAGGATAAAGATGCCTATGCATGATATTCCAATGCGATGTGAATTGTACAAAATGCTATAAAATATTCAATTCTATGATTAGAAGAGGACAACAAATGCGCTTAAGAGACATAGACGTTTAAAAATATCAATCCATTAGAATATGAAAAGCATAGCCTGTCAATCTCAAGAGAATACAAAACAAGAAGGACCATAAAAAATGAAGCCTCAAGGTGCATTATCAATCAAATCAATCAATTTATTAGATCACGCCCTTTAAGACCCAACAAGGTCATAGAACGGCAAATTACAACATTCACATCATTTTATGAAGTAAAGATCTACGTCTACATCCTTGAAATAAGCGTCCAATTTTATATTATCAGCATGAAACAAAGAATGTATATTCATGAAGTTTATTTTATATTTCCCTCTTATGTCTGCGTATGAGTAAGAAACACTCCTCGACTTCCACCATCTCTGTAGTATAGAAAGTACATAAGCGGTCTAATTGTTATATCTTTGCCCATCTTTTCATTTCTATTTTTAGCTTACGAGATCCTTTTGTAGCGAGCTATAATTTTACATTTCCAAAGGGGCTAGACTGATAAATAATCTTGCGCACAGTATACCAACATTGGGTTGATTTCATTTCTATAAAAGTCAATTCTTTTTTTTTTTTTTTGAGGGTAAGAGTATGCACTAATATATTAATATATGATAATTTACACATGATATCCCCACATGGGATTGATAGAAAGAATTGTCACCAAGCGGGCATTACTCATAAGAGTCAAGGCTTGTACTACGGAAGCTGTCACTCCAGTCTTCCCTAGCCCTGGATTACTAGAGGATTGGTCGTCTTCATCCAGGCGTACATACTATATGGAGCAAGTAGCCAGTTCCAAGCAACAAGACCTTAGGAGCAAGCCTGTCTAAAGACGAAGAATCTCCCACAAACACACAGATGACAGGCCAGCCGTCAGCCTCTACTGCACACTGTTTAAGTCCAACTCCCAATGGCACTTAAAGAAAGAGTAAAATCCCCTGAGATTGCCAATTCTATCCTTGTTCTTGTTGTAATTACGACCAAACTTTCGATGATGGGCCAGGGCCATGAGGGCAACCTCTCCATTGAAAGTACTCTTAATCCTTACTACCGAAGGAGACAATCCACCAAGAGCTACACCACATCGATGCTTCCAAATGCACCACAGTGATATATTGGTTAACGTGAGTTGAATAATGTCTGCACCTATGCTGGCTAGAATGGCCGGCCATGACAGCTGACACAATTGAAGCCCAATAATTGGACAGACCCATCTCCAGAAGTCTCCTATGATTGGACAAAAGAAGAGGTGATCCATTGTCTCTGAAGCTCCACATCCGAGAGGGCAAATATCATGTTGAACCACTCCCTTATTCATCAGCCATGTCATAGTGTAAACTCCTTCTTTGTAGACCCGATCCGGTAGGAAGAATTGTATCTTTTTAGAGCACAAAGAGGACCAAGACTTGGCCAAGAGGTCCTTGGTTTCTGTTTGGTCTAATCCCAGCCTCTCTGCAGCCTTTAAAGGGGACTGTGGCATTAGCAATCCATACAACTTCCTGACTTTATACTCTGCTCCATTATCACATAGCCATCTATCGTTTCCCCCCACAACACCCGAAAGCATATTTATATTCACCATAATCTTCCTAAAGATCTTCCTATCCCCTTCACCTACACCTGGGACTAAAGCTTTAAATCTTGTCCACGTGATCCATCTGTCATTTTCCCACAACTGCCCTACCTTGCAGATTCCAGCGGCCCTCCATTTAACGAAAACACGAGGGTGTATAAGTGCAAGGGGAAGCATATCCCTCATCCAAATCCTAGTGTTCCAAAATATGCTTAGCCCCCCCGCCTCCCACTGAGCATCTGCTAAGCAGAAGAGATCCTGCACATCCTGCCAAGCTTCTAATATTTTCCTCATTACTGGGGAGGTACCTCGACCCATTGAAAATTTATAGAAATAGGAACCAACCTCATCTCTAGGGGTTGAAGATTTCCCCTTTATCTTCCCCTGTTTCAGCCAATAGCTCACAAAGGCAATAGCCGGAGATGCTTCCTCTTGAATAGCCCTCCATACAAATTTTGCTGCTAGAACCTTCCCTTGGACCATTGGGTCTTTACATCCCAATCCCCCATCCTTCCTGTCACGGCACATTTCAGACCACGCAACCCCAGCTATCTTCCCTCCCCATATGAATTTGTGAATAACTACTAGTAATTGGTCATATATATACTTTTGTGCCACAATCGCTGAAGAATAATAGACATGGGTAGCGTTGAGGATTGCATTGGCTACTGTCACTCTCCCCATAGTGGACAAGGACTTACAGGACCATAGATTAACCTTTTTCTGAATTCTTTCTATGATCGGTGACCAGAGACCTTTCAAATTTTCTCCAAGGTTGAGTGGCATACCCAAAAGCTTAGTAGTCTCCATAGCTGTCACTATATGGTAGTTCCATGCCCTAACCCTTGTATCAATGTCTTCTTCAAAAGGCCATACGATCTCACACTTAGCTTGATTCAGCCCAACCCCAGAGATAAGAGTAAAAGGACTTCAACACTTGTTGAAAGGCATGAAAACTCCCATCATCGTACCTTAGGTAAAGGAAGGTATCATCGGCATATTGCATAATAGCTAATTCCTGATTGATGCCTGGAAGGAGTAATCCATTTAGCAATCCCCTGGTCATCAGACTCTTCACCATACAAGTTAGAAGATTTGCCATGATTAGAAAAAGTTAAGGAGCAAGGGGGCACCCTTGTCTGACCCCCTTTCTGAGCTCAAAGAGACCAGACGGTTGCCCATTTACCAGGACAGTTGCTGATGCCATCTTGTTCAACCCCATAACTAGCTCTATAAATTTAACCTCAAAGCCCATGTGAGCCATCACCTGCCTTAGCCCACTCCACCTGAGAGAGTCATAGGCTCTACGAAAGTCTAGCTTCAACATCACACAATTCTGACGGGATAATTTGCACCAATGGAGCCCCTCTCTGGCTGCCAGATAGTTATCTAAAATGTACCTACCTAGGAGAAAAGCTGATTGTTCACGTCCAATCAGACGGGTTAAGATTGGTTTCATACGATTGGCAATGACCTTCATGATTACTTTGTACAGCACATTGGTTAGCGCTATTGGTCTCCATTCACTTAGCACCTGGGGCTTATTAACTTTTGGGACCAGCGAGATAAAGCCAGTTGCTAGGGCTGGGTGAAGATATTTAGCTGCCCACGCACCCTTAACTGCTGCAGTAAAGAATGGCCCAAGTATATCCCAAAATTCTATATAGAACTCAGGCGGGAACCCATCCGGTCCTGGAGACTTGCTAGAAGCTAAGGAACACAGAGTCTTGTAGATTTCTACCTCTTGAGGCTCTTGAAGTAGAAGCACATTTTCTCTTTCTGTCACGAGCTGGCCTTGTCTCAGGAGGGGGAGCAGGAGGGGGAGCCACTCGGAGCATGTGTTATAGTAGTCATTTGGGAGAGGGTCCTCTTTGAACAACCCCTCGTAACTATCTCTGAAGAAGGATTTGATTTCTACCTCCTCCCTAAGAACTTTATTCTGATCATTTGTAACCGAAGTGATACTGTTCTCAGCCAACCTTGCTCCTGGCAGTCTAAAAAAGCACCTAGAGCTTTCGTGGTCAACCTCTGCATACCATTTTGTCTTTGATCTAATTGCAGCTCCTCGGGCCTCTTCCTCTTCTATCGCTTTAATTCTAATCTCTAGCTCTTCCTCAAGTGTCTGATCGACAGTATTAAAGGGGTTTAGAATCAAAGCTTGTTTAACTTGCCGAATTTGGTTATAAAGGTCAACCTTGATTGCCCTAGCTTTGGTAGCTCGCAGCTTACCCCAATTTTTTATCCAACCTTTCATATCGGCATTCGTCCTGATCCAGGCCTTCATACTAGGAAGTCCCTCATCCCTCGACTGGGTTAGAAGATATTCCCTAAATGGTGTACAAAAGAGATCCTTCCCTAGTATCCCTGTATTAAATTTAAAGGGGACATTACCTCTTCGTCTGGCCGAGGGAAGATCTTCAAATACAAGTTTCTGTGGGACATGATCTGACTGAGAAAAGGCGAGGTCCCCTTCTACATGACACCGATCCATGAAGGGGGCTGAACTGTTAGCCACATAAAATCTGTCTAGTAGGCAATAAACTCTGTCCATTCCTTTTTGTTTGTTAGACCATGAGTAGGGAGTATTCGACGGTGGGATAAGAACAAAACCACAATTGTTAAGGAGAGAGTCCCATGCTAGTCTTTCCTCACCTAGTAGGTTCCTGTACAGGCCAATTTTCTGATCCCAAATATCTGTCATATTAAGGTCACCACCCAATATCCAATTAGCCACTAACTGACTGATCACCCAATCCTTAATTTCCTTCCATAGGATGGCTCTTTCTGCAGGTTTATTTGTTGCATATATATTAATCACTCCCCATTGGGTCCCATCTGTATCAAATTGCACAGCCTGCCACCTACCATCTGTCCCCGTTGCAATTTACTAGTTAAGCCCTTCCATAGAGTTCCCGTACCCCCTTTGGTGCCTCTAGCAGCACAAGTAAAAGAGGAGTACTGGTTACCTACCCAAGCACCTAAGGAACTAGCCTCAAAATCTGGAAGCCTGTGCTCTTGTACAAGTAGGATATCTGCATTCATTGATCTCATTGCAGCTAGCACTCTAGCCCTCTTTAGAGGTCCCTTGATTCCCCAAAGGTTCCACGAAACAATCTTCATAATCTATCTATTCAAGTGACATCACCCATTGTCATACACCCCTCGGCGCCTCCCCTCTTGTCAGGGTGGCAGAGCAGTCTAGATTTATTATCCTTTAGTCGTAGCCATTTATAGTACATGTCAGTTTGTTTCCCTCTCAAATGTCTTTGTGAGGACACGATGACACCATGGTGGGTAACTTTACATCGTAGAGGGTATTTTATTGGGATTGACTCTTTAATCAATCCAGGCCATTGTACCAGCCCTGTTGCACCCCAACCCATTAAGGAGCCCCTATCCTCTTCCGAGGCTAAGAAGGTGGCATCCCATCCTTTATGTTGAGGTTTAAGCCGCCCCTTGCCAATGCTGTAGGGAGGTCCCACCCCCATAAAACCCACCAAATAGTCTACCCATCCCAAATATTAGAGGTATCATAGCTAGACATGTTAATTCCTTATTTCCAGTGGCCCAAATCTCTACATTTTGCTTGATAGCAGGCCAACTATCCCAATCCCCTATCTCTATTATTAGCAAATTGTCATAGCCATAACCTTTTATCTGTTTTTTGTAGTAGGAAAGTTTTGACCATAATTTGGGCATCCATATTCCATTGTTTGAACAGAAAGGGTAATTTGGTTCCGTTGTGGCAATTGTAAACCATATTGAACTGATTATTACAATAGAACACAGATTAAAGCTCAACATCATGTCATTGATTTCAGCAATAGCATCATTTACAATGTTTGCATCTACAATATTTTCTGAACCATACCAAAGTATACTCCAAAATCTGTCCCATACCATTCCATTTCTGTTTGCCCAGGCTAAACTACTACTCAGCCCATGTTCTTCAACTATTCCACTACTTTTCCTGTTTCGCCTCTTCTGGCCAGCTTAGAAGTTTCTTGTTCCATACTTATTCCAAAGTCAATTCTTGTTCCATACTTATCCCAAAGTTTCTCAACTATTTTTTATTGAACTAAATCTTGATTCCTTCATCCGTATTGGGCCAATCTGGTTCTAAAATACCCCATCTTTCTAACCATTGTCTGCCAACCAACCAACAAGATTGATATCTTAGCTACACATAACTTATTCCATCCAAACCCGTAATACGATTAACAAAAACCAGTGCTTGACAAATAGCTTCGCCTTCTAAGGGAAAGAAGTCCCAGCAAGCATGATAGCATAACGAACTTGCCTCTAGATTTGCAGTTTTTCCCGTTGATAATGAGGACGATGAAAACGAGATTAACTTGACTTTTGATGAAGATCTCAAAGATGCAAGTGACACCGAAGTTGAGAATTACGGCGGGCACTTTAAACGCAAAAGAAGACATGAAGTCGGTAGCAGTACCATGCAGTTCCAGTGAAGACCTAAGAAGACGCTATATAATTGTCAAAATTATTATTATGTTGTAGTAGAACCTTAGGTTGTAGTAGAATATAAAATAATGGCTCTTTATGCCTTAGACCATTAGGAAATGACATGGAAAGATATGAAAAGACATCTAAAAAGACACTTTCTATTCAAAAATGTCTCCATTACAATCAAACGTGGGCCCTTTTTATAGCTTTTCACAAGATGTCTTTTCATATCTTTCCATGTCATTTCCTAATGGTCTAAGGCATAAAGAGCCATTATTTTATATTCTACTACTACAATCTAAGGTTCTACTACAACATAATAATAATTTTGACAATTATATAGCATCTTCACTGGAGCTGCATGGTATTGCTACCGACTTCATGTCTTCTTTTGCGTTTAAAGTGCCTGCCATAATCCTCAACTTCGGTGTCACTTGCATCTTTGAGATCTTCATCAAAAGTCAAGTTAATCTCGTTTTCATCGTCCTCATTATCATGATTATTCCCCCCTTTAGTGTGGAGCACGCGCTCCACACTCTCTTTAGCAAAGTGCTCCACACTCTCTTTAGCAAAATAAATGTGCTTGTAATTTTGATAGAAAAATGTAAATTTGTTGTTTTCTTTTGCCTTCAGCTGCAAGTTTGACATCACAATATGCTGGTGAAGCTTTAATAAGAAACCAGATTCTGCCATTTTTTCAAATAATGCCATGTGAATAGCTGGTAAATGATTTTCTTTAAGGAATAATGCGGTATCCATCATGGTCTTTTTACAGGTTTGGTTTGGATTAATATTAATAAGAGTATCTATAGCACGGCTATGTGGTTGGATAATCAGTTTTAGTAGCTTACAATACTTAGCTTGTTGATAAACAACTGGATCAGGGCTATGCATAGCTTGAGTAATAAAGGTATTCAAGTTTTGAAGTATATTTTTGGTGCTAGACCAATCTTCTCCAGGAATTACTACCCAATTAGTTTTCATATCAGTTTCATCCCATGGGTTTCCTTTTTTGTATCTTGGATCAAAATTGAAGTCTGCTTTCATTACAACAGGTGCACTAAAGTAATTATTGGCAATGTCAGGATCATTGAGATAGGTTTTTCTCCAAATGTCATTTGAAGCAGATTTATAAGGATTAAGGCCCAAGAGATCATCTTAAGAATATTGTATCTGCTATTGACTTACTAGTTTGCAAGAATTGGAGTTGTTCTTGTAACTTATTGTTCTGAGTTCTTATCGCAGAAAGATTTTGGAGCATGAGATTGAATTTTTCACGAAATTGAGCTTTCTGCTTATCAGATTGTTGCATTGTAAGAGCATTCTTGTTTAAAGTAATTTGCATAGTTGCACACTTGCTAGAAAGCTATTCGAGTTCATCTTTCTTTTGATACATTTCAATCTCCATATCTGACACATGGCCCTGTAAAATTACATTCTGCTGCTGCAAATCATAAATCATTGTATCTTTATCTTTCATGATTTCTTGCAAAATTTGTGTTGAGCATCAAAGAATTGATTTGTTTTGTCCATGAAATTAGTTGGTTGAATTGATCTTGGAACAGGTTCGATATGGAAAACATTTTCAGTCCCATTGTCCTCGTCATTAACTTCATTGACTTCAGTAAATTGTTCCTGTTGAAGAGCAGGATAATCCATGATTAGCTGAACATGTAACATCCAAATAGATGCATGAAATGTTTTCTGATTATGTAGCAATTGATGAATCAATTCTGCATGTATAAGTGAGGCCCAAGGAATATGCATGCCATCAATTGCTCTTAAAATATAAGAAATCCATCGTTTTGATTGAGGATAAACATTCAGTGGTACTAGTCTATCTGATAAACATTGGAGAATTAATTTATATGGAAATCTAGCATTCTCAAAATTAATTTCTCTATCTGTTTCAACAATACCATATTCAGATAGAACAATATTGTGATGAAATAAAATAGGCTGAGCATCAGGTAATTTGAGAGCTTTTGTAATTAACTCTGGAGAAATGAAATAGACCTGTTCTTGTAGTAAATGTAGATTTAGTTTTGGGATCATAATGTAAAAGCAATTCACAAACTTGTTTTTGTGATAGCAGTGGAACTTTGAGCTGCATAAATGAAAGTAATCCAGCTCTATCTAACAATTGTATGGTTTGTGAATCTAACCGGTGCAAAGCTCGCACGTCCTTTCTAAGAATGTAATATGAATTGGGTGGGACAAAATAAGTCTTAAATCTGGTTGGAAATTGATTCTTGACATTCTTGATTTAGTCTTGTTTCCATTTCCTTTCATTCATAAGATATCTTGCTTTATTTTGTTCGGCATGAAACTTTCCAGCAAAATACTTTGCTCTCTTTCCCTACCTTGAGATATGCACATATTAGGTGGCCAAAACCCTAAAGAATACATTATCTCCATGAATTGATAAGATTCTATTGGCTGAACCTGTTTATTATTCCACCAATTGGTAATATTTCCTTTTGGTACAGCTGAAAACATAAGCCTCAAAATGGAGTTTTTGTAGCTTTGCCCTATTAAGTTGCTTGCCAAAATACTGTCCAGATAGGTATTCAAGTGGTCTCCAAAGGCAAACAGTGAAATAAGTTTTTCGAGGTGGCAGAGATGACTTAAATACTGGAATTGTCATGTTGACCGCTATAAGAGGTTTTTCTTCATATTGCTTTAATCTTGATCCATTAACCAATGTTGAAAATAGCTTTCCTTGTAAGTCCTTCGATTGGACAGAACCATTTGGGTGCAGCTTTTGGATTACCAAATGGTCCAAGCCATCTCGCTTTAAGGTTCCCATGGTGTTTTTGGTAACGAGAATCATATAATAACGCCTTTTGTCCTTCAGAAAAATTTTGAAATTTTTGTCTCCTATCTTCCCAAGCTTTCCTTCTATCCTTTGCAATCTGTTGAGACCAGATTGCCTTTTGACATGTTCCATCTAAAGCTTCTAATTTGAATAGTCTATCCTCTAAAGATTTAATATCTCCCAGTCTATGCTGGATAGCTATTCTTAATGATGGTACTATGAATTCAAAAGGCATTACTGCCTCTGTACCATAAGCTAACTGAAATGGTGTATGACCTGTAGCAACTTTAAATGTTGTTCGATAAGCCCATAATACTGCGGGCAGTTTGTTTTCCCAATCAGTTCTAGAGGTATCACAATTTTTTTTTAGGATTGTAATAAGAGTTTTGTTCGTAGACTCAGCTTGGCCGTTAGCTGTGGATAATACGGCGTGGATTTCTTATGAGAAATTAAGAAATCTCGAGTCAGATATTGTATAGTTTCATTAATAAAGTGACCTCCTCTATCACTTACCAACTCAATGGGGCATCCAAAACGAGTCTTTAGCTACACTTCTAGCCATATTATCTTTTAATGCGCGGGCTTCAGCCCATTTAGTATGATAATCAGTTAAAACAAGGATATATTGTGCTCTTGTTCGTGCAGCAGGTGGAGAAATTGGACACATAAAATCCATACCCCATTTTTCAAATGGGCCAAGGGGCATTATTGGATTTAAAGGCATATAGTTTCTTTGACTAGGTTTCCCTAGCCTTTGGCAAATATCACATGTTTTAGCAGCTAAATAAGAATCTTTGAATAGTGTGGGTCACCAGAGCCCAGCTTGTAAGATTTTTCTTGCTGTTAATTCAGAGGAGAAGTGTCTACCACTTATACCTTGGTGGGCTTCATTGATCAACTCATGGGTCTCGTGTGGTAAAACACATCGGCGGAGGACATAATCCTTGCCTTTCTTATATAATTGGTCCGAAATTAAGGTATAAGGTGAAATTCTTTTGAGAAAATCTCGTTTTTGTACGATGTCCATATTATCTGGGAATTTTCCGGACGTAAGGTACTCTGCAATGCCCACATACCAAGGCGGAATAGCATTAACATGAAACAATTTTACATCCGATAGATCATCTTGAATCCCACTGGGTGGTTCTCCATAATCTAGAAAGATGGTCTGGAATCGTAGGCGCAGATCCTGGCTTAAGTACCATTTTGAAATTGAATTCTTGTAAAACAAGGAGCCACCTTGTAATTCGACTGTTCACACAAGGTTTATTAATTAGATATAATAATGCTTGGTGATCCACATAAAAGGTAAATTGATTTCCCAAAAGATAATGCCGAAACTTTTGTACGGCAAAGACCATAGCTAAAGCTTCTCTTTCAGTTGTTGAATAGTTTTTCTCTGCTTTATTTAGTTGCTTACTTGCATAGTAAATGGGCTGATCACGATTAGAATCTTGTTGCTGAGATAGCACCACACCTACTGCAGTCTTAGATACATCAGTATGCACATGGAACTCTTTGTTCCAGTCAGGTGCAATTAGTATAGGTGCAGTAGCTAAAAGAGTCTTTAACTTGTTGAATGCGTTATCACATTCTTTTGTCCATTGAAAAACAAATTGGCCACTAGTGAGCTTATTCAAGGGAGTTGCAATCTCAACAGTCCCATTGACAAATTTTCTGTAATAATTTATTTTCCCAAGAAATCTCTTTAATTGAGTTACATTATTGGGAGGGGGCATTTCAAGTATGACTTTGACTTTGTCTGGATCTGTAAGCATGCCTTCCTTACAAACAATATGCCCCAAGAGCATTCCATGATCAACTAAGAAAATACATCTGTCAGGGTTTAATGATACCCCATAGTTACGACATCTTTCAAAACATTTTTGTAACTTACGTAAGTGATCAGACCAGCTACTAAACATTGTAAAGTCATCCAAGAATACTTCCATGAAATCACCTACATATCCTTTGAATATTTGGAGCATGGCTCTGTGAAAAATGGCTGGTGCATTGGTAAGCCCGAAGGGCATTACTCTATAAGCAAATGTACCAAACTATGTAATAAAAGTAGTCTTGATTTGGTCGTCTGGATGAATTCTAATCTGGTTATACACGCTGAAACCATCCATGAATGAGTAACATTCATATCCAGCTACATTTTCAAGCACTTGATCGGTAAAAGGTAATGGAAAATGATTCTTTTCCGTAACTTCATTGAGTTTACGGAAGTCCACGCAAACTCGTAACTTTCCATTTTTCTTTTTAACAATTACTATGGGAGATACCCATTCACCGTTATTTACTTCAAATATAAATTCAGCTTGTAGTAAGCTTTCAATTTCATATTTAACGTTAAGTGCATAATTGGGAGTCAATCTATAGCACCTTTGGTACACAGGGTTAGCATTGGGTACTAAAGGTATTCTCATTTGAGAAATTTGTGGATCTATTCCACGCAAATCCACATAACTCCAAGCAAAAATATCTCTAAATTCCTGTAATAGCGCAGTGTCTTGAAGGAGTATGGGAGGTGGTATATTCGCACCTACTCGTACAAGTTTTTCCTCTTGATTGTTTCCCAAATTAACCTCTTGTAATTGTGGTGTTCCTAGATAAGGAATTATAGAGCCATTCTCCACGGTATGAGCAGGTCTAGGTTGCAAATTAGATTGTCCATTTTGTGTTTCAGAAAAGTGTTTGGGATACTCAATATCTGCCTCAACCATAAAGCAATCTTGGGTGTCTATTTCTGCATAAATATTGTAAAAATCCTCTTCTTCTTCATATTCATCATAAATACCTTCTTCTTCTTCTTCTTCATCAAAGAATATCTATTCATCTTGTAAAATAGTTGTTGCACCAGTTGGTAAATCGATCTTAGTAACAAGTCCCTGTTTTGACAAAGTCAAAGTATTTGAAGATCAATCATGGACTACTTTTGCAGCCCTTAACAAGGTCTTCCCAATAATAATTGGTAATCTATACCCTTGGATTGAGTATCTAAAACCACAAAGTCTTGATGAAATTGCATATCACCAATTATAAAAGATACATCCCTTAAAATACCAAGAGGTTCTACCTTCCGATGGTCCGCCATTCTCACATCGAATGGGGCCTTTTGGAGCTCTGTCATTTTCAATTTCTTTCTCAAAGAATTTGTCATAATATTGACTCCGGCTCCTCCATCAACAATAACTTTCTGAATTTCTACACCTTTAATTATCACTGTGACTACAGGATTTTGTTTGTCAAAGGGTTGTGTCTTGAAGGTAGAAATTATTTCTTTGGATCGATATATTTCCTTATGTATGCCAATGTTGGGCAAATATCGTGCCAGCATACTTAGTGGTAATGAGATCAGGGTATCTTGAATCACTTGGTTAAGTTTAGATATTCCCATATCTTGATTACTAATAGTTGTCTCAAATTCCTTGAAACTGGGCATATATTTTGCAATCACCTTCAGAGGTGTTGGAATCAAAATTTCTTGAATTTGAGCTTTAAGTAATTTCATATCATTCAACACTTGGTCTTTCAAAGGATCATTTTGATCATTTTGAGGACTTTTATATTGCAAATCATTGATTTGATCCTTGACAAAATCAAGCGTTTCCTTTTCTTTCTCAATTTCAAGATACTTTCTTGATTTTATCTTTTGAGAACTTGTTGAAATTTCAGGTATTTCTAAGCCTTCTTTCCTTGCTCTATTATGTGTTACAACATTCGCTTCTGTTGTATATTCAAGGCTAACCATTCTAGCCTCAGTAACTTTATCTCTAACATCTTCCTTTGGACTGGAAGTTTTTTCTTTCTTAGGCCTAGGGCATTGACGTGACAAATGACCCTTTTCTCCACAGTTCTAACACTCAATTATTCTACTCTTCTTATCCTTGTCATCTTGTGAAACTACGAAACTTTGAGTAGTTTCTTTTTCTTTCTTCTTATTAAAATAACAATCTTTGGTATTATGATTATTTCTTTCACATATGTGACAATACATCTTTTCCAGATTTGTATAGCATTCCGTAGCATAGTGTCCAGGCTTAGAACAGCTAGTACACCAGATAAAACTTCTCTTTTGCTCTCCTTTAGCTAGTTTTTTCATATCTTCTTCCATTGTCTGTAATTTAATTTGTATTTCTATCACTCCTTTGAATTCTTGGGACATCTTCTTATGTGCCTAAGAATCCAGTTCAGATTTATTGTGTTTCTCATAGCCAAAAATTGCATTAAGTTCAACAGCTCTCTTAGCTGCTCCTTCTAAAGTATCTGGACCATCAAGTTCCAATTGTTGCTTCATTTTAGCAGGAAAACCTTGTACAAACCACGTTACTAAATCATCTTGATGTGGTTTAGGATCTAGCTTGCTAGCTAATTTTGTGATTCTTAAAGCAAAGGATCTGGGATTTTCTCCAGGTTTTATCTGTGCAGACTTAAGTTCCTCCTTAATTTCCTTTTAGGTCTAATTGAAATTAAGGAGGAACTTAAGTCTGCACAGATAAAACCTGGAGAAAATCCCAGATCCTTTGCTTTAAGAATCACAAAATTAGCTAGTAAGCTAGATCCTAAACCACATCAAGATGATTTAGTAACGTGGTTTGTACAAGGTTTTCCTGCTAAAATGAAGCAACAATTGGAACTTGATGGTCCAGATACTTTAGAAGCAACAGCTAAGAGAGCTGTTGAACTTAATGCAATTTTTGGCAATGAGAAACACAATAAATCTGAACTGGATTCTTTGGCACATAAGAAGATGTCCCAATAATTCAAAGGAGTGATAGAAATACAAAATAAATTACAGACAACGGAAGAAGATATGAAAAAGCTAGCTAAAGCAGAGTAAAAGAGAAGTTTTATCTGGTGTACTAGGTGTTCTAAGCTTGGACACTATGCTACGGACTGGAAAAGATGTATTGTCACATATGTGAAAGAAATAATCATAATACCAAAGATTGTTATTTTAACAAGAAGAAAGAAAAAGAAACTACTCAAAGTTTCGTAGTTTCACAAGATGACAAGGATAAGAAGAGTAGAATAATTGTGTTGGAACTGTGGAGAAAAGGGTCATTTGTCACGTCAATGCCCTAGGCCTAAGGAAGAAAAAACTTCCAGTGCAAAGGAAGATGTTAGAGACAAAGTTACTGAGGCTAGAATGGTTAGCCTTGAATATACAATAGGAGCGAATGTTGTAACACGTAATAGAGCAAGGAAAGAAGGCTTAGAAATACCTGAAATTGCGACAAGTTCTCAAAAAATAAAATCAAGCAAGTATCCTGAAATTGAGAAAGGAAAGGAAACGTTTGATTTTGTCAAGGATCAAATCAATGATTTGCAATATAAAAGTCCTCAAAATGATCAAAATGATCCTTTGGAAGACCAAGTGTTGAATGATATGAAATTACTTAAAGCTCAAATTCAAGAAATTTTGATTCCAACACCTCTGAAGGTGATTGCAAAATATATGCCCGGTTTCAAGGAATTTGAGACAACTATTAGTAATCAAGATATGGAAATATCTAAACTTAACCAAGTGATTCAAGATACCCTGATCTCATTACCACTAAGTATGCTGGCACGATATTTGCCTAACATTGGCATACATGAGGAAATATATCGATCCAAAGAAATAATTTCTACCTTCAAGACACAACCCTTTGACAAACAAAATCCTTGTAGTCACAGTGATAATTAAAGGTGTAGAAGTTCAGAAAGTTATTGTTGATGGAGGAGCCGGAGTCAATATTATGACAAATTCTTTGAGAAAGAAATTGAAAATGGCAGAGCTCCAAAAGGCCCCATTCGATGTGAGAATGGCGGACCATCGGAAGGTAGAACCTCTTGGTATTTTAAGGGATGTATCTTTTATAATTGGTGCTATGCAATTTCATCAAGACTTTGTGGTTTTAGATACTCAATCCAAGGGTATAGATTACCAATTATTATTGGGAAGACCTTGGTTAAGGGCTGCAAAAGTAGTCCATGATTGGTCTTCAAATAGTTTGACTTTGTCAAAACAGGGACTTGTTACTAAGATCGATTTACCAACTGGTGCAACAACTATTTTACAAGATGAACATATATTCTTTGACGAAGAAGAAGAAGAAGGTATTTATGATGAATATGAAGAAGAGGAGGATTTCTACAATATTTATGCAGAAATAGACACCCAAGATTGCTTTATGATTGAGGCAGATATTGAGTATCCTAAACACTTTTTTGAAACACAAAATGGACAATCTAATTTGCAACCTAGACCTGCTCATACCGTGGAGAATGGCTCTGTAATTCCTTATCTAGGAACACCACAATTACAAGAGATTAATTTGGGAAACAATCAAGAGGAAAAACTTGTACGAGTAGGTGCGAATATACTACCTCCCATACTCCTTCAAGCCACTGCGCTATTACAGGAATTTAGAGATATTTTTGCTTGGAGTTATGCGGATTTGCGTGGAATAGATCCACAAATTTCTCAAATGAGAATACCTTTAGTACCCAATGCTAACCCTGTTTACCAAAGGTGCTATAGATTGAATCCCAATTATGCACTTAACGTTAAAAATGAAATTGAAAGCTTACTACAAGCTGGATTTATATTTGAAGTAAATAACAGTGAATGGATATCTCCCATAGTAATTGTTAAAAAGAAAAATGGAAAGTTACGAGTTTGCGTGGACTTCCGTAAACTCAATGAAGTTACGGAAAAGGATCATTTTCCATTACCTTTTACCGATCAAGTGCTTGAAAATATAGCTGGACATGAATGTTACTCATTCATGGATGGTTTCAGCGGTTATAATCAGATTAGAATTCATCCAGACGACCAAATCAAGACTACTTTTATTACACAGTTTGGTACATTTGCTTATAGAGTAATGCCCTTCGGGCTTACCAATGCATCAGCCATTTTTCACAGAGCCATGGCTTCAAATATTCAAAGGATACATAGGTGATTTCATGGAAGTATTCTTGGATGACTTTACAGTGTTTAGTAGCTGGTCTGATCACTTACGTAAGTTACAAAAATGTTTTGAAAGATGTCGTAAATATGGGGTATCATTAAACCCTGACAAATGTATTTTCTTAGTTGATCATGGAATGCTCTTGGGGCATATTCTTTGTAAGGAAGGCATGCTTACAGATCCAGACAAAGTCAAAGTCATACTTGAAATGCCCCCTCCCAATAATGTAACTCAATTAAAGAGATTTCTTGGAAAAATAAATTATTACAGAAAATTTGTCAATGGGACTGCTGAGATTGCAACTCCCTTGAATAAGCTCACTAGTGGCCAATTTGTTTTTCAATGGACACAAGAATGTGATAATGCATTCAACAAGTTAAAGATTGTTTTAGCTACTGCACCTATACTAATTGCACCTGACTGGAACAAAGAGTTCCATGTGCATACTGATGCATCTAAGACTGCAGTAGGTGTGGTGCTATCTCAGCAACAAGATTCTAATCGTGATCCGCCCATTCATTATGCAAGTAAGAAACTAAATAAAGCAGAGAAAAACTATTCAACAACTGAAAGAGGAGCTTTAGCTATGGTCTTTGTCGTACAAAAGTTTCGGCATTATCTTTTGGGAAATCAATTTACCTTTTATATGGATCACCAAGCATTATTGTATCTAATTAATAAACCTTGTGTGAACGGTCGAATTACAAGGTGGCTCCTTGTTTTACAAGAATTCAATTTCAAAATGGTATTTAAGCCAGGATCTGCGCATACGATTCCAGATCATCTTTCTAGATTATCGAATGGAGAACCACCCAGTGGGATTCAAGATGATCTATCGGATGTAAAATTGTTTCATGTTAATGCCATTCTGCCTTGGTATGTGGGCATTGCAGAGTACCTTACGTCCGGAAAATTCCCAGATAATATGGACATCGTACAAAAACGAGATTTTCTCAAAAGAATTTCACCTTATACCTTAATTTCGGGCCAATTCTAGAATGGGACTCGCATGAAACCAACAAACCGCCCGTTAGACTTGCTTCTCATTCATCTCAGCAGATTTTCTACAATGGTGGATAGTGGGTAGCCGCACACATGCGAACTACCCATAAAAAATAAAGGGAAAATCCAATTATATCATTTGGACCCCAACAAAATACAATGCTAATAGAGACTGGTTAGGTAACCCGCCTTTAAAGCTTATCACCGGATTAAAAACCCCCCTTTCGGGTTTTCGAGGAAAACCCTAGTGATAAGCCTTCGGCAAGGGGCTTGGACAAACGTGAAGGCATAAAAATCGCCCCAAAACCTTTTTTAATGGAAAAGTCGAAAACATGATGCCGCCGCTAACCTGCACCGCACATCACCAACAAAACAACAAGACAAAACAAACCTCCCGTGAGTGGAGGGGTTGATTACGTAGCGCGCACGCGATAAAAAATACAATAACAAAGAAGGGGGTATGGTGGGTTCAAAGAGAATAAGGTATCTTTGAGAGAAGAGGAAGCTACCGATGAGATGTTGATGCGTAAACGCCAAAATAGCTTAACTCCCAACAGAATGGGCATGCCGCCGCATGCATGCAAAAACATGGATGCTCGCCCCATTCTAGAATGGCGATCCGATGTCTCTGGATCGATGGGATTCTAGAATGGGACTCGCGATGGAACCAACAAAACCCCAATACCAAAGGACTTCCTTACAAACTAGGATCGAGGACTAAGGTCACAGGACTAAGGCTAAAGGCCGGAAAAGGACAAAGAAGAAAGAAATGCCAATTGGCCAAACCAAGCAGAAGAAGCCCCTCCCCACTCGGGAAACAATTCAAAGAGAATAAGGTAATCACGAGAGAAGAGGAAGCTTTTACCGATGAGATGTTGATGCGTAAACGCCTAAAATAGCGAACTCCCAACCAGAATGGGCATGCGTCGCCCGCATGCATGCAAAACATGCATGCTCGTCCCATTCTAGAATGGCGATCCGATGTCTCGGATCGATGGGATTATATAAGAAAGGCAAGGATTATGTCCTCCGCCGATGTGTTTTACCACACGAGACCCATGAGTTGATCAATGAAGCCCACCAAGGTATAAGTGGTAGACACTTCTCCTCTGAATTAACAGCAAGAAAAATCTTAGGGCTCTGGTGGCCCACACTATTCAAAGATTCTTATTTAGCTGCTAAAACATGTGATATTTGCCAAAGGCTAGGGAAACCTAGTCAAAGAAACTATATGCCTTTAAATTCAATAATGCCCCTTGGCCCATTTGAAAAATGGGGTATGGATTTTATGTGTCCAATTTCTCCACCTGCTGCACGAACAAGAGCACAATATATCTTTGTTTTAACTGATTATCATACTAAATGGTCTGAAGCCCGCGCATTAAAAGATAATATGGCTAGAAGTGTAGCTAAAGTACTTTATCAACAAGTAATTACTCGTTTTGGATGCCTCATTGAGTTGGTAAGTGATAGAGGAGGTCACTTTATTAATGAAACTATACAACATCTGACTCGAGATTTCTTAATTTCTCATAAGAAATCCACGCCGTATTATCCACGAGCTAACGGCCAAGCTGAGTCTACGAACAAAACTCTTATTACAATCCTAAAAAAAAATTGTGATACCTCTAGAACTGATTGGGAAAACAAACTGCCCGCAGTATTATGGGCTTATCGAACAACATTTAAAGTTGCTACATGTCATACACCATTTCAGTTAGCTTATGGTACAGAGGCAGTAATGCCTTTTGAATTCATAGTACCATCATTAAGAATGGCTATCCAACATAGGCTGGGAGATATTAAATCTTTAGAGGATAGACTATTCAAATTAGAAGCTTTGGATGAAACACGTCAAAAGGCAATCTGGTCTCAACAGATTGCAAAGGATAGAAGGAAAGCTTGGGAAGATAGGAGACAAAAATTTCAAAATTTTTCTGAAGGACAAAAGGCTTTATTATATGATTCTCGTTACCAAAAACACCCTGGAAAGCTTAAAGTGAGATGGATTGGACCATTTGTAATCCAAAAGCTGCACCCAAATGGTTCTGTCCAATTGAAGGACTTATAACGAAAGCTATTTTCAACATTGGTTAATGGATCAAGATTAAAGAAATATGAAGAAAAACCTCTTATAGCGGTCAACATGACAATTCCAGTATTTAAGTCATCTCTGCCACGTCGAAAAATTTATTTCGCTGTTTGCCTTTGGAGACCACTTGAATACCTCTCTGGACAGTATTTTGGCAAGCAACTTAATAGGGCAAAGCTATAAAAGTCCATTTTGAGGCTTATGTTTTCAGCTGTACCAAAAGAAAATATTACCAATTGGTGGAATAATAAACAGGTTCAGCCAATAGAATCTTCTCAATTCATGGAGATAATGTATTCTTTATGGTTTTGGCCACCTAATAAGATTCTAATGTGCATATCTCAAGGTAGGGAACGCTCAAAGAGAGCAAAGTATTTTGCTGGAATGTTTCATGCCGAACAAAATAAAGCAAGATATCTTATGAATGAAAGGAAATGGAAACAAGACCAAATCAAGAATGTCAAGAATCAATTTCCGACCAGATTTAAGACTTATTTTGTCCCACCCTGACCCAATTCATATTACATTCCTAGAAAGGACTTGCGAGCTTTGCACCAGTTAGATTCACAAACCATACAATTGTTAGATAGAGTTGGATTACTTTCATTTATGCAGCTCAAAGTTCCACTGCTATCACAAAAACAAGTTCGTGAATTGTTTTTACATTATGATCCCAAAACTAAATCTACATTTACTACAAGAACAGGTCTATTTCACATTTCTCCAGAGTTAATTACAAAAGCTCTCAAATTACCTGATGCTCAGCCTATTTTATTTCATCACAATATTGTTCTATCTGAATATGGTATTGTTGAAACAGATAGAGAAATTAATTTTGAGAATGCTAGATTGCCATATAAATTAATTCTCCAATGTTTATCAGATAGACTAGTACCACTGAATGTTTATCCTCAATCAAAACAATGGATTTCTTATATTTTAAGAGCAATTGATAGCATGCATATTCCTTGGGCCTCACTTATACATGCCGAATTGATTCATCAATTGCTACATAATCAGAAAACATTTCATGCATCTATTTGGATGTTACATGTTCAGCTAATCATGGATTATCTTGTCTTCAACAGGAACAATTTATTGAAGTCAATGAAGTTAATGACAAGGACAATGGGACTGAAAATGTTTTCCATATCGAACCTGTTCCGAGATCAATTCAACCAACTAATTTGATGGACAAAACAAATCAATTCTTTGATGCTCAACACAAATTTTGCAAGAAATCATGAAAGATAAAGACAGAATGATTTCTGATTTGCAGCAACAGAATGTAATTTTACAGGGCCGTGTGTCAAATATGGAGATTGAAATGTATCAAAAGAAAGATGAACTCGAACAGCTTTCTAGCAAGTGTGCAACTATGCAAATTACTTTAAACAAGAATGCTCTTACAATACAACAATCTGATAAGCAGAAAGCTCAATTTCATGAAAAATTCAATCTCATGCTCCAAAATCTTTCTGCGGTAAGAACTCAGAACAATAAGTTACAAGAACAACTCCAATTCTTGCAAACAAGTAAGTCAATAGCAGATACAGTAATTCCTTCTTCAGATGATCTCTTGGGCCTTAATCCTTATAAATCTGCTTCAAATGACATTTGGAGAAAAACCTATCTCAATGATCCTGACATTGCCAATAATTACTTTAGTGCACCTGATGTAATGAAAGCAGACTTCAATTCTGATCCAAGATACAAAAAAAGAAACCCATGGGATCAAACTGATATGAAAACTAATTGGTTTTTATTTCATGACACGATGGAGGTCTCCACATTGTCGGGATTTACCATTGTCAGAACAATGGGTGTGGTCAATCATTACATTGGCTGGTACCGAGGATGGTACAATAGGGAGTGAAGCCAGTATTGTTAGATTGCTTTGCATTTCTTGTTGAAGTCGGAAATAGTTCATGCTTCCTGATGGTTAGAATGTATTTGCTGCCATTGGAATCACTCCTCCTCCACTCGAAAGAATCGGCAAGTTCCCTTGCACTTTGAACCCCGTGGTATCATATTGTGATGCCACCTTAGTAGCATCGTCCATGCTAGCTAGTTGGCTCGCTCTTACAAATAATTGCAACAAGGGTTGGTCAGATGATACCCACATGATGATATGAGCATGTCATGAATGTCTATTTTATATCTCATATCTAATGATGACATTGTGTTGGACATTCCCTAGAACGCCATTTACACAGAATATAATGGAAATCACAATTTAAGGCCTCAACCAAACTCCGACGAATGTAATTCCTAATTAGATCAAATCCATCTACGTACTTTGGCTTTAGGTTTTAATTTTCAATCTTTAGAGTTTAGTTTTGTGTGGGTTGCAATTTAAGGCCCCAATCCAACTCTCACGAATGTAATTCATAATTAGATCAAGTCCATCTACGTACTTTGGCTTTAGGTTTTAATTTTCAATCTTTATTTGATTCAGCAATGGTAGTTTAGGTTATCGAATTGGTGTCAAAAGTTTGAATTATGGAAATTTGACATATCTAGGCAAGTACTTGATTTGAGTGTTGTAAGTTCCATGTACTTAAAGCAGTTTGCTTGGAATAAGACATCGTTTTAAAGTAGTTGCACACTAGAACATCTGGTCCAGAAACACACTCTACATATTCTGAATCAAACATCTCACCATTTGCAACACAGTGAACGTCATTAAAGGTGTACCAACCCCCTGCGAAAAGAATGGGGCATACATCTAAGCATTTAATCCAACCAATCACTTCCTACTGCATTTGCCTGGTAGAAACCATAGCATGTACTAAAATGCCTGGATACTTCAGATGCTAATGAGTAATAGAAAAATGAAGAGAATTAGATCTTACTCCATTGTAATCAAACAAGCACATTCTGCAACACAATCCAGAAAAGCCGTATGAAGCTTAATGATGATACAGTAATATATTTTGAATTGTAAAAAGAGAAAAGGGTAAAGTCTAAATTGCTCTGTCTAGAAAAACGCTTTTCAAGTTGTTTTTGACGAAGAGTGTGCAGGTCATCCCCTATACAAAACTCCATCACTAAGATGGCCTAAGCAGTGCAAAATTTCTCTTTCTTTCAGCCTGAGCTCAAAGGAGCTTTTTGCTGCTAGCAAATGATCCCTTGTCCATAACCTTTTAAACATAAATTTGTGTTTCTCAATTCTGCAGGATATACACTACCAGTGCCGCAGCATATTTGTAACATGGTTCAGAGGAGAATTTAGTGGTCAACTAAGGCTCCACATACTTGAAAAAATAACACAATGCGATGCTCTGGCTGTGGTTTCAAAATAAAGGAAGCTATAACAACAGACATGTTTGGCTCTGATGGTATATCTTATTGTCAGTGCTAAAAGACATGGGTCTACACGGTTTTATACCTTGCTAATCTGTCCATGTGAAACAGTAAAGATGCCATCAATATAAGGCAAGGAGCAATGAAACAACTTCCTGCTGCTGCCCAGATTATTGTTGTGTAAGCAAGTGACCAAAGAAAATGGAATAAAGCAACCTTTAAGACACGTTTTATGCCATAAGCTAACATCTTGTACTTTGTTATAAATAGATACATACTTTTGAATGTAGTCCATCTTAATTTCAGGATCCTAAACTAAATTAAAATCTAAATGACTCATTCCTTGTATCTAACTTATTTTTAAATACTACATGAACAAAAGAGATTAGCGGCAGACGTCAAACTCAGAGCTTATAAGTTATAAAACGGTCCATTATGATGGCATGCAAGAACATTGCACGCCAAATGCAAATGGTGTTAAGTCTTAGTGCGCTTGCAGGGTTGTCTTCTGTTTTCCACATACTAGAGTTGCCTTCAGAGTAGAAGACCATAGAAATAAGCAAGTTATTGATCTGCTGAAAATGCTTTAGTTACAGATGCAGATAGAATTACTATCAACTTTTGCCCTGCCCTTACCCTAGCTTTAGTTGCCCTTTGTGAAACCCATCTAAGAGATAGTTCTCATTGACTTGGTTTGCTACTGTTCTGGCCTGCAGCTGCATGTAGGGAATCATCTTCCAAGCTGTATAGGCGTCTCTAATAAAACAGTTTGCTCCAGAAGTTTTCAAGGCCAGTATTACCAAAGTATTGCTGGAAATTCTATCAACTTACTAAGATATTAAGGGGTCATAGTGAGGAAAGACCTGCTTATATGCAATAGCACGGAGATTGCAAGGGACCAACATGGCAAACAGAGCTGAACTTACAGCAGATCGAACTCTAGCATCAATGTCATATATAAGTTGTACAAGTTAAGAGCACAAATCTTGGATCTATAAAGAAAGAAAGCACTAAAGTCAGCAAAAAAAACTTCAGAACGAAAAAGATGAACCACAAATTTTGGAAACCAACAAATAATATATTTACACCATTCAGCAAACAAACTTGGAGACCTGTTTCAAGAAGAAGTACAGACTTGCTTATTTATCTTCTTATGTCTGAAATATTTTATAACTTCCCAAGCAAACATGTAAAACATGGATAAGAAGTGCTCGGGAATATAGCATAGTCACGATTTGCATGCTGCTTATCTATTTTCTAGAAAGATGAAGAGCTTTAGCAAATGCATTTATAAGAGTAAGCCAAGATACAACAGTTATCTTAATCACAATGTTCACTGAATTACAATACAATGATCACACACCAAGAGGTCATGCCTAATAAATGAAAATGTCATGCAAATAGATATACTCCAAAAAAAATGTGATGGTTCTACACCTAAGTACTATTGTCAGGGAGGGAATAATAAAGATGCTTGTGTGGAGAACATGAATGTAAAGGCTCTCATTTAGGAATTTGCTATGGTACTAATTAAAACCTTGAATTGGTGTGCTGATTAGCACAACATAACATCAGATTGGTCTGTGTTACATGGCAATTCACTGCAGACCTCTTCTAAGCAAAACAAAGACTCATTACGTTGGTACGCAACAGCATTGCAAGCCGAAGGAAAATGGCGTTGCTTCTTAAACGATCAAGGTACAGTTTATGGACCTTGAGAGGATCAAGGTCCATAAACTGTACCTTGATCCTCTCTGGATGTTAATAAGCGTGCTTACTGAAAAAGAACTGGAGTATAGAAAAAGCGATTGGCCTGATGAAAGATGGTTCTTTAAAACAATCATGGCTTTTAGAGTACAATACTAAGATGTGCATGCTAATTAGTCCTGCGAAAAAAGTTTCTGCAATAGCACCAGAATGTTTCATGCAATATTATGGCTTGTTGAAGAAACTCCGCCATAAGGGAGATTGAACGACCATGCAGGAGTGCAATGCTCATACCTCTGGAATTGGCCAAAAAATGCTTATATCCCAGGCACATGAAATGGGATCGTTCTGAAATCCCATTTTTCGACTTATTTCTTGTTCCTTCCGGTGAAGAATCTGTGCTCTCGAACTAATTCTTGTTCCATAGCTTCCAGTTACAGCCCAGAACCGAACGGTTAAACCGTGGGTATATCCGTGGCATATCATGGCGGCGTGTTAGAACCATGGTGCCTTATCAAATTTTTTTGAGACAGAAGATTTTTTACTACGATTAATGGCAGAGTTGCTCTTATTTTCAATCTTGCAGAAACATTGGAACGTGGACTTTGTTTTTTTTTGTTTCTTTGTTGAGATAGTGTGTAGCATTGCTTGTTTCCGATTCTTACTAAACATGGCAGATTTTTTATTTTCTTCGTGTTCAAATTAATATTGTCCGTAGTTGCACATATATGCTTTATTTTGTAAAGGATTTGCATTAGAGCTCTAACTTTAAGCGTTGGGCCTAGAAAATCATATTGACAAGATTGACAAATTGAACTTGATTTTAATGTTTATGCTACATTCATTTGGAATTCACCTTGCAAAGCAAATGTTTCACCATAATATTACTTTTGCTAGAAGTAAGATGTCAAGGTCCCACTTTTGTAACTATACGCTATGTCCAAGCTCACAACATAAATGGTCTTGTAGGTATACATATATTTTTAACCCCAAAAAACCCTCTTCCGCCCACACACTCTTATACAAAATACGTATGTGAACCCCCCTTGTAAGGAATCGACTGTTGTTGCAGTTGTTGCTCTTCCCTGTCCCATGATTGCTCTTCGCCTATTTCAATTCATTCTCATTTGAATTGGTTCCCATGGTCTAAATTCATTTCATTTCCAATGAGTAAGCCCACCGTACTTGCTACCTCGTATACGTCTATGTACATATATATGTTGGGGACACTCTCTCATACGGGAGTATGAGGTGTAAATTTCTCGTCCGCCGATTTTGTATATCCATGGCAACATTCCTGGATCCAATGATCCAGGATGGCCCATTAGGGATTAGGGATTATGCCCAGCTCTTCACGCTCGAATTTCTGTTGTTAGCTAAGTCTTCCCTTAAGCCAAGGTGCAATCAATTCCGCCTATGGTTACCTAGCTTTATAATTTTGATATACAAACAAATTGACTTAAAGCAACAAATAAACAATCCAAACATAAGCAACAGTAACAAAAGACAAACCCCAAAAGTTACAGCCCATATAGCCAACGAACCTGCATGAATCAGATCCTCCTAAGCACACTAAATTTGCATGAATCGACTCTGATCATGCAATTTTGGCCCATATGTTGCTACTATAGGTTGTTTCCAAGAGCTTTCAAATCAGATTTCTCTTGCAATAGTTCTAGGCCAGCTTTTGGGCTCTACCCAGAAGCCTTAATTCATTCAAAATTGCTCGTGTATCGCTGGGAAACAATTTCGGCCCTTCCTAGCTATGCCCAACTGCTTGGAAAGAACCCATATGCATTGATTTAGTTTCCTTAATTAGTTCAGTGCCATCTGTTAAAGTAAAGCCTGAACTATCTATGAACCTCCATGCTCACATCACTACATAAGCTCTTAACACAAAGTATGTACAAAGCTAATATTGGATGTAGCATATGTAATCTCTAGAATGAAGCATATACATATATTTGATCATGGCAGACTATTTGTCTCTGGTTAAATTAATCAACGGAAAACCCCCACTTGAAGAAGAAGATTTGATGCAGCAGTTCATGTGATCTCCAAACTCTTGCCTCCTCGATGCTCTACAAAGCATCTTGAAAAGTCCCTTTCTAATGAGGCAAAACCCTTATGTGCTCGATGATCTCCAGCTCTTGCCTTCTCGATGCTCTTTCTCTGCCTTTACTCTCTACAAAGCCTCTTGAAAACTCCTTTTCTAATGAGGCAAAACCCTTATGTGCTCTTTATTTTGCATGCATGCCAAACATGTGTACATACATGTATAAATACGTATATTAACCCACTAAGTGTCCAGGATCATGACATAGATGTTCAAGACTTCCTATTCTCTGGCATTTTTCACATTTTAATGTTCTAGTTTTTTTCACTTTGCAGTTATACAAAGTATCTCTGCGTAAAAAATCCCGCTTAATAAAAGATATAAAAAAGAGAAATGTGCGCAGCTGCAAAATCACCTTAATAAAGGATTTAGAAAAGAGATAATAAATTTCGTGTACAATTAAATCAAGTAAAGAATGTTCACCGTGTAAAAGTGAATCTTGTAGTACCTTTAAAATAAAATCAGGCTTAGGACTTGCTTAGGACTTGGTATTAAGTTAAATTAAACAGCTCAGGCTTTAGGCAATATTGGAACAATAATAGTTAACCTCGCAGTCCTTTACAATTAATATCAATTTACCAACACTATCACCATGCAAATTAAAATCCGTTTACCATCACTATCACCCTGCAAAACTGTTAGTTCCTTGCAGCTTTTGTAACCATGATGGTTGCTTATGGCTTTTATAACCACGACAGTTCAAACAATATTACTTAATCTTTAAAAATTAAATCAGTCTAGAAAATGTTCCGATAAGGTTCCCAAAATGTAATTTGGGTATCATGTACCCTATGATTTGGTGTGGTTTTGGAGATGTATTCATATATCCATACGTAGAAATCCTACGCTGGAATATGGAGTTCGACTGTGGTAGACTATCTGAGGGTTTCAAAGGCCGATCCTTTGGAATGCATGAGGAGGCGATGAGTTAGTGCAGATCCCGATTCCACATGGCGGTCTGCTTGCAGCACGTAGAGGGTTTGGCGAGCTGGTCGGCATGGCGATCGGCATTTCAAATGTTTGAGTTGTTTGCCTGGCCATTTTCGCAGGCACATGTATGGTTTGCTGCCTAATGTTCTGCAGGTTTGCATGCACAATAAGGTTACATCACATGTCGATGCTCCTGTGAGCATGACTTTGCCGAAAATGCTTCTGTTCAAGGTTTCTTCTGCATCTGTTAGTTGACAATATATACTTGAGTGCCTTGTTTTTGTGTTTCTGCATACATAAGAAGTCAAAGCAATAGGATGGTAGACAAGTGGGGCACTATCTCTCTTCTGTTGCTGCTTCTGTGCTGCTGCAAGATAGAGCTACTCGATATCATTTTCCTGCTTAAGCTATCATATGGGCTTAGGAGTAGCTGGCAACTGTATTGTACCTCAAGGCTGACCTGCATACAATATACTTGTATATTTGAGCATATTCGCGCAATATGTTCTGGAACAAAGTGTGCAAGCTTGCCATCGATCATGCACAATCATGCATACACATAGATTGCATGCTAAGCAAGTATTTCTATTTTGTTCTGGAACATGCGAATTGACAGTTCTTAGTTTCAATGTTCAGGTTTGTGAAATGACTGCAAATAATATTATTATGATATCAACAATTGGGAATGATGAACCACTATATAGAACCCTGAACAATCTAGTTGATCAGCATGATGTAATTGGTGCTGGTGGTATTGATTACAATAACCATATTGCATCCTTCTCATCACGTGCTATGAGCATATACATGGATAATGTCAGAGACCTTGCTATTGTTTACAAAGACTGTGTGCTAGCTGGGAATATAAGTGAACTGATGCAGAATCCTTGGGACACTAAGTTCAGAATTCCACTATGCTAAGTTCATGGCATGTAGTCTTATCCAGGGCTGATTTCTTTGTAGAAAGCATAATACTAAAAGTTTGTGACTTGCAGCTATGGTCGCATGAAGCCTGATGGTCTTGCCAGTATAGTTCCTGAAGAGATACGCTGGAATGTTCTGAATCCTGCTAGTATTTTATTTTATTTTTTGAAGGACGTGAGACTCTTTTTATTGACAAGAACAAAAGCACAATACACAATGCACAGACATGAATAAAACCCCAGTGGATAGGCTGACCCAACTAGGCAAAAACACCCGTCTATGCATAAGAAGAACACCGTAAATACGTCTGCCAAATTATCTCTTTTTTATCATCAGCTAGAGATGAGCAACGATAAGCTTTAGTGATCTTCTGCTGAGCACAACGGAGAAGCTGCTGATCAGATATGTGTGCACCTTGGAAAATACACAAACGTCGCCTCTGCCAGATAGACCACAAAATCCAACTAGAGGCAAGATGAAATGCCCGCTTATGCAAGTTAGGCCAAACAGAGGATAAAGTGCAAGTAGGATCTCCTGGCTAGTGAGAGACACACTGAAAAGAGTGAACAACCACGCCCAAGCAAGCCGTAGATGATCGCACAAGAAGAAGCAGTGTTCAATAGTTTCAACGCGTTGGCCACAGAGAGGGCAACGATCTGAGACTCTAGGGTTCATCTTGTGAACCAAGACATTCACTCGAACACATCTATGGAGAATTTGCCATCGCAGCGCTGACACTTTAGGGTGGAGCAATTTATCCCATGTCCACATCCAAACACTTTTCCATTGTGGTTGAGGAACCTGAAGATGCCAGTGCTGGGATGGGGGAAGAGGCTCACAGTCTAAAAGCAGCCTGTACGTGGAAGAAACAAACTTTTCTGGCTTAACACGTGCATCACATATCCAAATAGGCACATCAGCTAGTGGTTGCTGCACAATGGATGGCAAAAAATCAGCCACCCCAGCCCAGATTTGCCGATCCCATCTGTATAAAAGAAATCTCGTCTGAAAAGCCTCCCATGACAGAAGATGACCAGAATCATACCAAGCTGCAATCGTTAAAACCCCAACTAGCCGCCAACGCCGTTGGGTCTTTGGATGTACAAGTGCACATAAAGGCTGTTGATCATGCACAACTTGCAGGGGAAGCCACCAGCATGACATTGACAATGAAGCACAAGCTTGGGGATTAACATGGAATAAAGATCTAACCGCATCCCAGGAAGCAAGCAGACCTTTGAGGAATGGAGAAGCATTTGGATATGGATGGAGAGGATACAACAAGGCCCATGGGAGACTAGACTTGATAGTTGTCTTGTGAAAGGGGAGACACTGCAGAAGTGATTGCCGCACCAACCTTAAGCCAGAAGAGTCATCTTTACCAAGGAGGAGCCTCCAAATGAACTTTGAGATCATGATCTGGCTTTGCAGACGGAAGTCCAACATTCCAAGGCCACCAGCAGCCTTAGGCTTGATGCATTTAGCCCATGATACCTTAACAACAGCACCTTCTGAGGTACCACCCCAGATGAAATTCCTGACAATACACACGATCTCATTCATCTTACATTGAGGAGCCAGTAAGACAGATGCCATATAGACATGGGTGTTGCTGAGGACGGATCTTGCAATTGTGATCCTACCATGCAAAGATAACTTAGCCAGCACCTTCCACCAGAACAGATGTTTCTCAAGACCTTTAATGTCTCATCCCAAGCACATGAGGCAGAAATATGTACCCCCACAGGAATGCCCAAAAGCTTTGTGGGTTGACCATGAGGAAGCACTGTCCAGGGGTAGTCAAGAATACAAGAGGGAACAGCACTATCCAGTGTCCATAGAGCAGTGCACTTTCTCCAACCTACAAGAACTCCAGAGGCCAAGGAGAAAGTATCTAGGAGCAGCTTAGCATTATGGAGGTTTTCATCATTGGCCATAAGAAAAAGGAAAGTGTCATCAGCATACTGATTACACACCTCCTGAGAACTATCCAGCATGGGCAGACCCTGGATGACACCTTCTCGAGCTGCAACATCAAAGAGTTGAGCCAACACTTCTGCAACAATAGTGAAGAGCAAGGGAGCCAAAGGACAACCCTGGCGGATCCCCCGACCAACAGTAAAGATTTGGGATGGCTCACCTTGAAAAAGCACTGTAGACCGCGCCGACACATGAAGCTTCATAACATCACGGGTGAATGCCTCTCCAAATCCCAAAGCAAGAAGGCATTTCTCCAAAAATACCCAATCCACACTGTCATAGGCTTTAGCAAAGTCTAGTTTGAGGAACACCACTTGATGACCCTGCAAGCGAGCCCAATACATGCCCTCGTATGCAGCCGCAACATTGTTCAAGATGCATCGGCCAGGGAGAAAGCCAGACTGTGTAGAAGAAATTGACTCAGCTAAGATGTTGCGTACCTTATCAGCCAGGGCTTTAGCAAATATTTTGTAGACAGATGAGAGCAAAGTGATAGGACGCCAGTCAGAAATGGATCTGGGCTCTTTGCACTTTGGAATGAGAGAGATGCATCCAGTGTTGAGGATCTTATCTAAGCTTTGAGAACGCTGAAAGTCACAAAAAGCAGCATAGACATCATTGTTAAGCCAAGGCCAGCAAGCTTGAAAGAACTCAATAGGGAAGCCATCAAGGCCAGGACATTTATCATGCTTTAAATGAAACACAGCCTCCTTCAAGTCCTCTCTTGTGATATTCGATTCAAGTAATCTCCTTTGCTCAGCGGAGATGATTGGATGTACCTTAGACAACACAGCAGTCTGCATATCCTCCTAGAATGGCATGGGGTGCTGAGCAAAGGAGGAGGAGAAGTGATCAAAAAGATGTTGCTTGAGCTGCACTGGATCAGAGATGAGAGAGCCATCGGGAAGCTGGAGTGGACGGATGTTGCCTGCCTTCTCCTTTTGAATCCTGCTAGTATGAAACAAGCGCTTATGGAGTGTGCTATAAAACTAGATGGACCCAATACGTATGAGCAAGGAGCAGGCCGTTTAAACCTGTATGTGTTCTTACAAAATTTGTTGTTTTATGTCAGTTGATTTTATTGTGTGTTGTATTCTCTGGCAACGGGGTTCAAATCCCCTTATGAGCTATTCTGAGAGATGATTCTATATTGACTTTTATTTTGACTTAATGCAAAGGTTACAAAATCTTATGTTGAACAGAAATGGGGATTTGACCCCATCACGGACTTGGTGAATGGTCTGGAATGCACCAGAAGGAATATGCATCAAAATATTATGTAAATCAATGGCCCAAAACCCTGCAAAAGTGAGAGTTGTCCTGTAAAAGTGAGTTGCTCAACCTTCGTCCAATTTAAATATTGGCAGAAACAAGAAAGCACATAACATTTTCTACAAATTTAAATATTGGCAGAAACAAGAAAGTACATAACATTTAGAAGGCGTTATGCACTCTAAATGATTCGGTCTCAATTCAGTCACGCCAACCACCTTTTAGGATCCTAACTACATTTCTGCTCAGGCCTACATACTCACATAAGAAACCTATCCAAGGAATGCTTCACAATTCACCAAACTGCATGCTGATGCAGAAGACAATTTTTTTTATAATGCAAACAGGGCAGAGTGCTACTCAATTTAAAATCCTTTTAACACAAAAGACAGCTTACAGTTGCCAAATAAACAAAATGGTGACAACAGAAATATCTTTATTAAAAATATAACAAATTTCCTAACTATACTATTCTAGCTTTTAGAGAGTTAAAATTTATATAAGCAGGCCTGGTAACAAAAGATTAAGCTATGTTGTGCTTCTAAATCTAGACTGTTACAGAGTACTGCCATCAAGGCAAAATAATAGGACTACAATGCTAAAGAGACTATTCATTGAGGAAAACCATACACGAGTAGTGTGAGACCTACAGAAGCACAACAGTGCTTCAAAGAAGCTGTTGAGCACTTGAAGGGTCCCAACCCCAATAATGCATGACTAAGAAAACATGCACATAGCGCCAAAAAGAAACTGTGCAACACCTCTTTAAAAGCACTTCCGATGAACAATTGAAGGACCTGATTCATCATATTCTGCCTTTGCAATCCACATCTGTAAGAACAAAGTAAATGCAAATTAAAATCTAACCAAACCGCAAAAGAAGAATCAATAAAACATTCACAAGTGACTTAACACTGGTATCGGAATGAAAGGACAAAATACCTGCTGGAAAGTACTCAAGGATGCTAAAATAGATCCTCCAATCCATACACTGTATTTCCTCTCAGGGGGAGCAACAACTTTGATCTTCATACTGCTTGGAGCTAGAGCTGTGATCTCTTTACTCATACGGTCAGCAATCCCAGGAAACATTGTGCTTCCTCCACTCAGAACAATATTACCGTACAGATCCTTACGAATATCGACATCACATTTCATTATGGAGTTATATGTAGTCTCATGTATTCCCGCTGCTTCCATACCAATTAAGGATGGCTGGAAAAGTACTTCAGGACATCTGAAACGTTCTGCACCAATTGTGATCACCTGTCCATCTGGCAGCTCATAACTCTTCTCAAGAGTAGAACTACCTTTCGCTGTTTCAAGCTCTTGTTCAAAGTCAAGAGCAACATATGCCAATTTCTCTTTCATATCCCTCACAATCTCACGTTCTGCCGTTGTAGTAAACGAATATCCACGCTCAGTGAGGATCTTCATCAACGCATCTGTGAGATCACGTCCTGCAAGGTCCAACCGGAGAATAGCATGGGGAAGAGCATAACCTTCATATATAGGTACAGTGTGGGTGACACCATCACCAGAGTCCAACACAATACCTGCATAAAAGGATCAATTGTCTGAGAGGAGCTACACATATGAACAATTGACCAAAACAGAGATAACATAATTTACAAATATGCTCTGCTACCTGTTGTTCTACCACTAGCATAGAGGGACAGAACAGCTTGAATAGCGACATACATTGCTGGCACATTGAAAGTCTCAAACATAATTTGCGTCATCTTCTCACGATTAGCTTTAGGGTTAAGAGGAGCTTCTGTAAGAAGCACAGGATGTTCTTCTGGAGCAACACGTAATTCATTGTAGAATGTATGATGCCAAATCTTCTCCATGTCGTCCCAATTTGTCACGATACCATGTTCAATTGGGTACTTAAGTGTCAAAATACCACGTTTAGATTGTGCTTCATCACCCACATAGGCATCCTTTTGTCCCATTCCAACCATAACACCAGTGTGACGTGGACGTCCAACTATACTTGGGAAGACAGCCCGAGGAGCATCATCCCCAGCAAATCCAGCCTGAATAGATAATGTTAAACCCATGTTCCTTGCTATTAAGGACACAATGGTACCAAAATAGATTATAATGCAGCATAACAAGACAAGTAACCTTTCATAAATACTACTGATGCATGTCAATGGTAACATAAAACATGCAAACAAAATACAACTGCAGACACACCTTAAATAAATGCTGTATCTATCTCAAACATAAGACACCACTTTATAATATTCATGCACAGATTTATATAATGGACATGCATTGTATGAAAGCTAAACATTCTTCTGCGTGCCATATTAGAATAGGTTGTGCTTACAGACTTCATTCTTCATCTAAGAGGTACTGACCTTAACCATGCCAGATCCATTGTCACAGACAAGTGGTTGAATATCTTCTTCTGCCATCTTTTAAATTGGATCGCAACTGAATAAACCAATGCCACGATTAGATGCGGGTTTAAGGAAGCAGTCTCGAAGTGCAGAAATACAACTCAATTACCAATATATTAAAGGAAAATATCTGCCGACAACAAAATGCATCGACAATTTTCTAACTTACAAGAAAAGATGCATATAACTTAAAAAGTGGCGTGCAAGCACAAAGTTCTAAATGCACAGCCCAACGGAACAGATGTTCCAGCTCCCAAAACGAAAAAATGTTACAGAATCTCAGACAAAAACAAGAAAAACGAGGCATGCAACAAACAGAAAAAAAATATTATTCAGATCTAAGAATCATACCTCGAGAAGGATCCGCTTAGTCGTGCAGCAGAAGAAGACTATGAATCCGGCAGCAGGGTGTGCCTCCGGAGAGGAGGAAAATAGGAGCCAAACAAAATAGACGGCGAGGGCATCCAAAGGAGGAGGTCGGTAGCAACGACAATCCAGGGCGAAATCTGAGCCATCTATCAATTCTAATTTAATGTATTTTTTCAATGTTCATTTATACTGTATATCTTGTGTTTTAATTGGCATTTATGTGAGGCCTGACTTCATATTCGTCCACACTTTGGGGCACACTTGGTGTTTTGCATGCCTTTGGATAAGGACCCTCAAGTTTTTGTGTTTGAAGGCAAAAGGATACCCTTACATTCATTTAACCCATGGAGTGTGATTCCATGAGTCAAATTTTGAACCTAGAATCACGCTCCAAGTGTTCATTACCCTAATGCACAGGTGACTGCACTTTTTGGGCTTGCTTCCATCCAAGTATAGCAATTCACTCTTTTTGGGTTGCCCTAAGGGGAACCCCTGCTTATGTGGTGATGTGGGCTATTTCGGGTATATGTTAGAATAAGTAGCATAATAACAGGGGAATATACCCGAATATACCTAATGGCTGCCTTAAACCCGGTGTGGCCAGTCATTTTGCCTATCGCCTGTGTTGTTGATCGACCCATTCGCCCCTGTTCAAACCGGGTAAACTGACATGCATCCCACCGCTGCAGCATTGCAATGCCGAAGGTGCGAACTACCAAAATTCGCTACCTCGAGGGATGGGAACTTTTCGATCCATAGCCCTGCTTCATTGCAGCTTGGTATATGGATTGTATGGCTTTTTCTAATTAATGAAAAAATCTACCCTTACTCTCAAAAAAAAAAAAAAAAAAAAAACTTTTCGATCGCACCCTTTGTGACCTCGAGGCTATGATGCAAGATCACTAGTAAATGCTACAAAAGCAGTTGAGGCAGGTTGAGCTGACTTGGCGCATCTGCGTTCTGTAAACATCGCACTGTAGCTTAAGGTACGTTGCAAGAATCTTCATGCATGACCATAGCCAGTTGTCGGATCCAGCTCCCATGTAAGCGACAGTTGCCTATATCTCAGTTTCTTTTTTATTCACAAACCTCATGAATTTATGCTCTCGGATTGTTTGAGTGCTTCTCGACTTCCTTGCAGTTCAAAGCATGTAGTGCCTAGCTTCTTTTCTACACCACCAGAACCCAAAAAAGACTAGTAGAGAAATAAGCTTGCCATCAAATTAGTATAGGAATTTTAATTGGTGGCAAATGACCTTGACATCTTCTTTCTTATTTTGGGATTGTGTTGGTATGTATGCTAGGGAACGCCGTATACGGCGTTTCCTTCATCTTGCGGCCCCCCTGCGGGAAGAGAGAGTCACCACGACGAGCGCTATAACAGATGACCATGACGAAGTTCAGCAATTGCCTCTGAGGGTGCATAGCAGTTGTTCAAGTTTGGATTACAAGAACAGAATCCTCAATGTCGTGCGATTGGCAGTTCACCTTCCTAATGAGCAACCAATACTTTCTGATGAGAATGCAGACTTAGCCACCCTCATGGGTTGGTTTAAGGTGAATGCTGCAAATGAATACCCGGTGTCCCGAACTTTGTTATATCATGACTTTTCCAAGTGCTTTACTTGGAGCAAAGCGACTGACAAATGGACAATTTGTCAACATATTCAAATTATGCCATCTGTGGGTAGAATATACTTTGTAACTCCCTCACTAGGAGAACGATTTTGTTTGCGGATGTTACTAAGCAATGTACCAGGAGCTACAAGTTTTGAAGACTTGAGAACTATTGATAATCATTTGTGTGAGACATTCAAGAATGCATGCATCAAGCGAATGATTGTAAATGATAATTCAGAATGGCAAGGATGCCTACGAGAAGCATCATCATGGGGTATGCCACATATCCACTTGATATTTGGAAGGAGTTGGAATATAGGATGATTGAGGATTTCCTAGACTAAACTGCTTATGATGTTTATTCTGAGATAGGTCAACTGAGTTAGTATGCTATTGAAATAGCACTAATTGATATGGAGGATCACATGCAATCAGTTGCAAAGAGCCTAGCAGGATTGAGCTTCAATTTACCAAAAACTGTGCTAGACACAACCACACTATTCCAAAAGGAAATGTTCTATGTGAGTATGGATAAGATACTATCTGATTCCGAGAGGTTGAATATTGATCAGTGGGCAGTTTATGATGTTGTTCTCAACCATGTGATCGATAAGACTGGTGGTGGGGTCTTCTTTGTGAATGGCCCTGGGAGCACCAGAAAAACATATCTATATAGCACTCTTATAGGATATGTACGTGCAAGGGGTTGGATTGCTCTAGCAGTTGCATCCTTTGGCACTGCGTTAGTGTTATTGCAAGGTAGTCGAACGGCTCATTCGCATTTTAAGATACCCATAGGGGCACACAAATCGTCTACCTGCAATATTCCAAGGCAGTCAAAATTGGCAAGTTGATTGTATGGGATGAGGCATTAATGATGCACAAGTGGATATTTGAGGCAGTGGATAGCACACTAGAGATGTGATGGGCCATCAGCAGACCCCATTTGGTGGGATTCTAGTGCTATTAGAAGGGAATTTTCGACAAATACTACCAGTGGTTCCTAAAGGTTCGTGTGCCAAATTGTAGAAGATCCTCTAAAGCATTCGTATATCTGGGATAGTGTGAGAGAATACAAACTAACAATCAACATGCGTGTCATGAATGCATTGGGTTTAGATGCACTTGAAAAACAAGCATTTGCTGACTATTTATTACATATAGGAGATGGGCAAGAACCAACCTTTTCGGAGAAGGGCATTGATATAGTGCATCTGCCGCAGGATATGTGTCTTGGGTCGAATGATATGGATAGATTAATTCAAGACATATTTTCTGATATCCAACAAGACTGAAAAGAAGTGATTTTTTGGACACACCGTGCTATACTATCGCCTTTGAACCATTTTGTGGATGAGATCAATAGGAAGATGGCATTGCTTATCTCTGGAGAAATAACAGATTACTTTAGTGATGGTCGAATCATAGACATAGATGGCGAGCATGCAGGTCTATACTCCATTGAGTTTCTTAATGCATAAGCTCTGACTGATGTACTGCCCCACGAGCTAAATCTGAAGGTGGGAATGATTGTCATGTTGTTGAGATCTATGTCGTTCAAGAAGGGCCTATGCAATGGAACACGATTGATTATACGAAAGCTCAAAAGACGTGTCATTGAGGCAGAGATAGTAATTGGAACCCATGCTGGTGAAAATATGCTCTTGTCTCGCATTCCGATTGTGCTTACTGATTCAGGATTACCATTTCAGTTTGAAAGGGTGCAATTCCCTTTGCGGCCAGCCTTTTCCATGACAATAAACAAGTCCCAGAGTCAAACAATGCATAAGGTGGGGTTATATCTTCCAAAGCATGTCTTTACGCATGGACAGTTATTTGTGGCATTCTCAATCAAGGACCCACCGTCCATGCCTCAAGAAGGCGCCAATACAATTTCACGGTTCACAAGGAACGTGGTTTACACAGATGCTTTGTGATGGAGGTAAGTGTCATGTCCTCAATTAACGTTCTGGCATCCATATAGTGCATGGATATGTGTTTTTTTTTTCAAGCTTCTCATGTTTCTTTGGCCTTTATTGACCTTCTGAATTTGTTGATGTCATGAAGCTCTACATACCCTTCGTACCTCGAGAACTTGAAAATCCCAAGCCAAGGGTGATAGTTCATGTACATCGTAGGGACGGTGAGTGTAAGATTGTTAGTTCTAACAATAACAATTGCTTATATGCTTCTTAATAGGTTATTTTGTCATCTCAATTAAGGAGGTTATCAATGCATTTCTCTTATCTTCTTTTGGAATGATATATTATTATTGCAGGGAGTTATGTAGTAGTTGATAACACCTGTTGGCGTGTTGTTGTGTTAGAGTAAAAAAAGTTCCCCTCCAATTAGTACACATGCAAGGGAACTTGCTTTAGGTCAGGAGGCATCACACACATTGGCATTTGCAATGGGAGATGGTTCAAGGCTTGGATCCCACACGACGCAATTGGTGATTATGAGCTTCTCGAGTTTCGAACAAAGTATTAACATTGTGGTTGGTAATCCTGAGTCGCGCGTGTGGGACATGATATCAGAGCATATCTACACATTCAAGTTCGCCACCATATGCACGAGAGGAGGAGCTTCTATACCTGTCAACCTCGCAAGTGAGCTTCACATTCCTAGAGTTCTTTGGGACAGGTTCTTAACAAAGTTTAAATTGACATGCACTAATTTGCTCCAAATCCATTTAAAAAGAATCTTTGAAAGATTCCTTAAAATCCCCCCCAAAAGGCTCCATTTTCTTGGTATATTTATGACAAGTGTGACAATTTGAATATTTTCGGCACCATTTTTGAGGGGGGATTTGAATTTAACTTCCATTCAAATTTGTTTGGTACCATTTTTTGACCCCTAGTTTGGTTTGAGAAATACTAAAAATTTTAAGGACTAAACAAAATAGACATTGAAAGTGAAGCAACAAGCACGTAAAAGTGCCAAAAAAAGTATTTAATTCAAAGTTTCTGAAATCACTACAAAATTATGAACAAAATTGTAAAAAGTGCAACATATTTTGACATTGCCTCACTGGAGCAAATATTTTCACATTAAAGTATGCCTCGCACACGAGTCGGAGTCGAAGATGCTCACTCTTCGCCTTATATACTTGCTCTTATTTGTTCTTCTGGCTCGCTATAGACTTCTATATACCCCGATGGCGACATATGTATCCAACCTGGACTTTTTTCAAAATTTGTCATTTATTTGTTTTCTCTGTAGTCCTTACTTTCTTCCAAATAGATAGTAATATGTGGATATAATATGCTAGAGAGTTCACATGGTATAAATTTATACCGCAAGAGAACTCGAGCGATATAAATTAACAAAGAAGGACATGTAATCATGAACCTTCATTACTTCAACTTTTGTTTCCTCGGTATAAATTTATACGACATCGTCAACTGAAACTTCAGTTAACTGCATGATATCGTGGATGTATTAGCGTATGTAATACCATGTGATGTGAAGACAATGGTTTGTTATTCAAGAAGTTTGTTTAACTGCCTCCCAATGTGTTTTAAGATCAAATAGAACGTTTAGCCAAAATTTTATGAAATAACTGTAACGAGCCTGCCGACTTGAGCCTCCAGACAACTTGTCATCTTGTTAATACTTGCGCTAGTTCTAGGTTGATAATGTAGGTGAAGAATTGAGCTTTTGCACAATTGAATTTACATACTCCAAGCTCAATGGGAAAATGCTTATAAATCCCATATAATCATGTAATATTAACATCCAAAAAGTTCATTATTCTCAACAGATATAACATTTAACTGTGAACAATTCAATCCAGAAGCTTCAATCAACTACGATCCTCAGCTGCACTGCTGCCATCGCCTTACTTATTCACTGCACATGCACTCAAGGGGGTTAGTCCTCGTGACTAAGTGGGGATCCCTGGCTTCCTCTGCATGCATAGAAATGCTCCGGAAATCTCGGATAACAAGGTCATAAGCACAAGCAAAGATAGAGGATCCTATGCGAGTATCGTGCTAGAAAATGTCAATTGAAATACAAATCATGAACATCAAAAGCAAAGAACATAGTCAAAGTACCAAACCATTATGACACACAGCTCCGGGACAATGGGAAGCTCAGCCAGCCAGCTCACATCCCGAGCCCCGTTGGCGGAGTTGGTGAATCTCATATGGGTATACCCTTCTCAGCCCACGTCTGGCACTGGAGGACCTCTTACCATGGAGTCACAAGAGTTGACGTGCATCCCCTTCCCCCGGATGCCATGCCCGATTTCACAAAGCACAAGAACAAATCAAAGAAACACAGATGGCATGAGTAATGCTGGAACAACCTAGGCCACCGAACCTAGAAGTCCGACCCCGGAGGATCCAACAGACATCAAACACCAAGACAACTGTAATGTAATATAATATAATGTAATGCAAAGACTATAACATGTAATGTTCATTAGAATATTTGCTAAACATGTGCCTAGATCGTGTTATTGTCGATGGTGCCCATACAACTTACGCATGTTGACGTAGCTTGCTACTAATCAGTAACCATAGTAAATATGGTGCATCTCAGGTTATCCATTTGCCCCCGTAAGAAATAAGACATCCCATACCGTTCATACTTTGAATCCATTATCTATGATGCTCTTATAACATACAGTGCAACAACTTAGAAACTTACAATACACTTAGGCTAACAGTGCTCCACACCATAGCCACATTCAAAAGTCCACATATGCCTCACATAGCTCTCTCGGCCCAACTTCTCGTCATCTCCAAGGTTCCACCATTTATTTTATCTTTAGAAATGTTAGCTAAGTTTTTTAATATTCCAATTAAAAACCCATTTTACATGGCTAAGGGATTTATTAATGCATCTAATGTGCAAACTCAAAATCTCGTACCTGTGCTTAAAAATCCACAGGGTCTCATGACCGTAACTGCATGTATTCCCTGCCAACTGATCATGAACTCTGGCTCTATCTTCAAGTGTCAAAGCACAATTCACTCGTTAGCTATGTAGTTATTAGCCTTATATTTCCATACTTTCTTAATTAACTCAATTCAACCATTAACATCAATACATGTTCTTATTACTTATGATTCTGTCCAGCTCTTCATTTCAGATCCCATTGGGCAAACTAGAATCAAATATAAGCACAACAGAAACAGAAACCGAACCCAAAGAGTTACAGTCTACATAGCAGGTTTTCGTCTCTTCCTCAACCTCGAAATCTACATGGATTGGCTTTGATCATGCAATTTCAGCCCTGATGCTACTAGTACGGTTGTTTTCAAGAGTTTCTAGGTCGAATTTCCTCTCCATCAAAATCGGACCCGCATTTGAGCTCCATATAGAAGCCTTAATTCGTTCCCAATTTGCCTTGATCTTCTCAAATCTGGATGTTAGGAACCAAATTCGGCCCCTTTCATGTTGTTTCAGCTTGACCCACTTACAGATAACTGATTCCTTTATTTTCTTGCAATTTCGACCTGATTTTGCTCATCCATCCCCCTGTTTTCCATGTTCCGGTAGATTATCACAAGGGCCAATACACCACAAAACTATCGATCATATTGAAATTGGCACTTAGCCTCAGAATCAACTCTTCTCAAGCCATTTCGACCCATTTCTGCTTGAATCCAAGCCTTCTATGCTTCAATCCAGATAACTTAAGCCACTCCCAAAGCTCCTGAATACCTGTATGCATACGTACAAAAGTACGTATGCTGGCCAATCAAGTGGCCAGGACCGTTACAATCTCCCCTTTATGGGTCATTATAGTTTTATTGAAGCATTCTGTGATTCCAACTTCTCAAACCTAGAATAGCTCTAGTTCAAATTAAGACTTCACCTTAAAAGTAAAACTACTATCCATCTGGACATGCCACAAGGAAAGCCTTATCTTAAGATCAACATAGCAATTCGACTATATGGATACTTCTCTCATTGCTCGCTCCCATAGCAATCACGGATAATATACGCTTCAAGACAATATACGCTTAGAACATCATCTTCAAATAATTCTGAAAAAAGGGCCATTAACACATTCCATAACCTCAACTTAATCTATGGTCCACCATGTCAATACCCAAAGATCCAATACACTCTGATACCAACTGTGATGAGCCTGCCGAGTTGGCCCTCCTAGCAACTCGGGATCTTGTAAATACTTGCACTTCTAGTTCTAGGTTGATAATATAGGTGAAGAATTGAATATTTCTTTTGCACAATTGAATTTACATACTCCAAACTCAATGGGCAAATGCTTATGAATCCCATCTAATCATGTAATATTAACATCCAAAAAGTTCACTATTCTCAACCGATATAACATCTAACTGTGGACAGGTCAATCCAGAAGCTTTGCTCAACCACGATCCTCAGATGCACTGCTGCCCTGGAAATCTCGAATAACAAGGTCATAAGCACATATGTGAGTATAGTGCTAGACAATGACAACGTAATCAATTGAAATACAAGTCATGAGCGTCAGTAGTAAAAGTACCAAACCATTATGACACACAGCTCTGGGACAGTGGGAAGCTCAGCCAGCCTACATGCAGGCCCTGTTAGCAAATCAATGCCCAGCCAGCTCACATCCCGGACCCCGTTGACGGAGTTGGTGGGGTGAACCTCATATGGGTATACCCTTCTCAGCCCACGTCTGGCACTGGAGGACCTCTTACCATGGAGTCACAAGAGTTGACGTGCATCCCCTTCCCACGGATGCCACGCCCGGTGTCACAAAGCACAAGAACAAATCAAAGAAACGCAGATGACATGAGCAATGCCGGAACAACCCAGGTCACCGAACCTAGAAGTCCGACCCCAGAGGATTCAATAGACATCAAACACCAAGATAACTGTGGAACAATGCAAAATTATATGTCATTTTTTCTTTACTGTTGTTTTTTGGAGGAGCCACGCATTGTTTATCTTCCAAAAACCACATGTACGTTTGAATATTTGTACACGTGGAAAGCTAAAGAAGACAGTTCTCTTTTTATTTTCTATGTGTTGTTTTTTCTTTTTCTACTTGTAGTTTTTACAAGTTGACATTGGCTTTCCAAAAAAGGATACATAATCTTTAGGAAATCTACATGTATTGTTTTAAAATTTCATGTTTTCTATATATTGATATTTCGTCTTCACGTGTAGTTTTTAAAAGGTTGCATTGTTTTCAATGGTTGTTTTTACACAATATGGTACATAGTTAATAAAAAATCAACATGTCCTTCTTAAATAAAAAATATTATTATGACATATAGGAAAAATAAGTGTTGTTTTTAAAATATCGTCTAACCAATCATAGATTGACACGTGGCACACATAAAAAAAAAATACATGTATACACTAGAATTTAAAAGCCTTGATAATCATATTTTACTTTAAATACAACTTGCCTTTGGGAATCGAACCCAATCAAATCCATTAAGCATTTCAAATACCATCATTAAATCAAAAAATTAAAGTAATGGTTAAGATTCAAAACAGTTAAATTTATTGTTTAAGGTTCAAAGCATTAAGCTGATGTGATTTTAGCATCAGATTATACAAATTTGAACTAAATTTCAACCTTCTTGTTTGATTTTGTGCAAGACAGCTATGATTTCTGCAAATATGCCTAACGCTGTTAGTTGCTTAGAGCACTCACTAGAGTGCTTGATAAAATTTAAACAACTTAGCATATAACCTAGGATCAATAACTACATAATAATAATAATAATAATAATAATAATAATAATAATAATAATAATAATAATAATAATAATAATAATAATAATAATAATAATAATAATAATAATAATAATAATAATAATAATAATAATAATAATAATAATAATAATAATAATAATAATAATAATAATAATAATAATAATAATAATAATACTAGCCCAGATCTTACTGTGGCAGTGGTACAAATCTCCATTCATTTCAAATCTTACTGTGGCAGCTTTCCTTGTTTGGATATTTTCGCAATGTTGGTACAAATCAGGCAAGAAGATCCGGGCAAATGGTCAAATCTCCATTCATTTACGCTCCTAGCTTCAACTTTTGAAGTTGTCCCAATCGTTAAGATGGAACATAAAGGAGTAGCAATTTGGTGCTATCAATCGGCATAAACAAGAAAAAATAGAATGAAACTCTAAACTTGAATTTGTTATTCAAAGACAATTATTATATATATGATGTTGTACTCGCCATTCTTGCTTCCGTTCCACTTCACAACCAGCCTTTCACATTGTCCATTCTCTAATAGTGAAGCTTTGGCCATCGCTACATTGTCCATTCAAAAACCTAAAGTCGTGGCCATGGCTCTGGTCAAAACCACATTGTAAATGAAAGTGTTAGTCGACGAGGAAGAACAAAAGCAAAAACAGAATGATGAAGCAGAATGTTTTTCAAAGAAGACAAAATGAAAGAAAAATAGCTTTACCTTAATTCAATCCTTATCCGAGGCATCCGATGTGGCATGGTTGAATGCTTGCTTGAATGCTTGAAGATGTCGGATTAGCTAATGCAGAGCTTTGAAGGCATGCAATGATGCACATTGACCCCAATTGGAATGATAGCAAATCACAACAATGATAACAAGTAAAGAAAAGTATGTTCAAAACAACGGTTCGGAAGCTTGTACATCATAAAAAGCAAGTACCCAAAGGAATCCTAAGCAACCACTCAATCTAATAACTTTTCCCCAAATACAACCATTTACCTTGGCAAAAAATGTGGGACTTGGACTCCAAAGCAGAATCGCAGGCTGTTTTTTAAGATTGAAAAGGGCTGAAAGACGCCCGGAACTAGCGGCGACAAGCGACAAGCAAACAAGGAGTTCGGCTCTGCATGAGCAATGAGGGAAGCAAGTTCTTCATGAGCAATAACCTGTAAACAGAGGCTTGAAAAACTTCATGCAAAACAAGAGCTACAAATCCAAATATCAGAGTATCGACTCCAAAAACTCAGTAGTAACTAATCCGACCCAAACCGTTAAGAAAGCAAAAGGTCGAAAGCTCCAAGCATCCTTAGATCCAAGCCCTGTTCTACAGCAAAACCGGCCTGGCAACTGCTTAAAATCTTGAGCGCCATCACCAAAATCGTGAGCGCCATGATAAACCTGAGCGTCCACCATGAAAAAACTAAGAAAAGGATTTGAGAGTAGGTGAGGCGGCAAAACTATCGAGGCGGGAAAGTGACCCAACCAATAGCATGATAATACAAGGATCAAAATCCTGACCGTTAGTCTCTTCCAAATCTGAACCGTTAATCTCGGTCATTTGATGGGACCGCGCCCTAAATTATGCGGCCCAGATTTCACTTAACATATGAGCATATATGAGCACTAAATACACAAAAATGTGCAAATACGTGCATGTATGGGGGATGCCCACCGGGAGCACATTCTGGTGTGGACCGGTGGGGCCCCGCGACCGACGGCGCCGGGAGCGGGTCACCGGCCACACCGGAATGTGCGACCGGTGGGCATCCCCCCACAACATGGAAGGGGGGAGCCAATCCCCCCCCTTTTGTTTTCTCCCCTGTTTTCGTCAAGGCGGAGCTCGGCTATAGCGACGAAGGAGAGACGGCCTCCTAGCCTCTCTGATCCGACGTTGTCTTCGTAAAGCAAGGCTATTTCTTCAGCAGTTTTTTCCTCCCTTGTTTTCGACAAGGCGGAGGTTCATCTATGGCGCCAAAGCAGAGACGGCCTTCTAGGCTCCCTGATTCGTCGTTGTTCAGCAGTTCTCATGAATGACAGGCAAAAGTGGCATGATGATGTGGCGAAAGGTATTTCTTGCAAAAGTTGACATGCACATGTTGATGTGGCATGCCATTGGTGACATGTCATGCCAAGTAAGCAAGGCCAACTTTTGACTAGGCCAAAAATAAAAAAAATGTGCAACTTTGGTTTTCCATGGGTTGATGTGGCAAATTTCTGGTGACATGGCAAGATATGGGTGATGTGGACGTGATGATGACCCACCCTATGCAAACTCTCGGGCGTGTTTGTCTCCGTCTCGATGCAAAAAATGTAGGGTTCACGTTATGGGCTGCTCCCCTTGCCACAAGTGGCCAAGAGTTGGCAGGGCATGTCGTTACCCTTGTGGCACGAACAAACAAAGATGGCAAAGATGATGTGACACTCAAACATGGCTCAAACATGCCACGTGGGCTCCAACACATGCCCCTAGGCTCCAACATGCCAAGGTGGCTCAAACATGCCACCTAAGCTCTAACATGCCAAGGTGGCTCAAACATGCCACCTAGGCTCCAACATGCCAAGGTGGCTCAAATATGCCACCTAGGCTCCAACATGCCAAGGTGGCTCAAACATGCCACCTAGGCTCCAACATGCCAAGGTGGCTCCAACATGCCACCTAGGCTCCAACATGCCAAGGTGGCTCAAACATGCCAAGGTGGCTCAAACATGCCACGTGGGCTCCAACATGCCAAGTTGGCTCAAACATGCCACCTAGGCTCCAACATGCCAAGGTGGCTCAACATGCCACCTAGGCTCCAACATGCCAAGGTGGCTCAAATATGCCACCTAGGCTCCAACATGCCAAGGTGGCTCAAACATGCCACCTAGGCTCAAACATGTCAAGGTGGCTCAAATATGCCACCTGGGCTCCAACATGCCAAGGTGGCTCCAACATGGCACCTAGGCTCCAACATGCCAAGGTGGCTCAAACATGCCACCTAGGCTCAAACATGCCTAGGTGGCTCCAACATGCCACCTAGGCTCCAACATGCCAAGGTGGCTCAACATGCCACCTAGGCTCAAACATGCCAAGGTGGCTCAAACATGCCAACAAACTTGTGTGCTTATCTACTTACTTAAAATGTTTTTGGGAGTGGGTGTCCTCTTTTCTGTGGCCGCATGTAGCATCAAAATCCGGCGAAAAAGCGAAATTTTGGGATCAGAAAATTGAAAACCCGGCATGTAAAATTTTTAAGGCAAGGGTTGATATACGTTTTTTTTTCAGCTAATTTAACAGATGGTGTGACGTTCTACATATTTATACGGTGTATGTATAAATATATTGACACGTCACGGGCCGAGGATACGCCATCATGGGGGTATGTAACCTATGGGGTTAACCACAAAGGATTAATTTAGCTATGCTAAATTAATAAGGGGTTTAATTAAGGGCTAATTAATTAATTAGTTAAGAGACACCTGGCCAAACTCGATTGGCCAGAATAAGGATTCTAATTTGAGGTAGCAAATTGGATCCCTATCCCAATTTTGCCCCAAATCGAACCAAGGAGCAGGAGCAGTTGAGCGCCCAGCCTATTCAAGCATGGAGATTCCACATGACAACGGTTCCAGTCGTAATTTGGGTTAGTGAATAGGTTAACTTGGGGTTTCCAGGGCCAGCGCCTCTGCCAGGCTTCTTTGTTGATCTTTTGATGTTGAATAACCCTTGTTTGATAGTTAGAACTGTTCTTAGCTCTTGATTATGTACCGTGATGGATGGATGTATCTTTGGTAGCATCTCTGCTAGTTCTTCCAGAAAACAGGGATTGGGGGGGGGAGGGGGATAGAGACCTCTGTAACCTATGTTTATTTAGTATGCTTCTATTAGATCCAGTAATACCCATTACTTGCGGCCTGTGTACAAGATCCCACCTGTGATGATTAACTATCAGGTCTGGAGCGTGTGATTTGGTTTCGTCCAAATCATCGTGGCCTTTTTCGGTTAGGCTGCACGGCTACCACTCCAGAGGTAGTGGGTTCGAGTCCCGTCTAGACCCTTAAATGTGACAGTATGATTTGGACAACTCATGCCCTAGTGGTGTGGGCAACTTGTAATAGGGTTGGGGGTCCAGATGGTTGTCATCACACTCCCTGGTCAAGCACCTTGCGGATCGAAAGTTCGGTCCCCCAATTCCCCGGGTTGCAAGCCTTCAAGGAGGGGGCCTTGAGGGGAGGATAGTATGATGATTAACTATCAGTCCGAGCGTGTGATTTGGTTTTCGTCCAAATCATCGCGTGGCCTTTTCGGTTAGGCTGCGGCTACCACTCGCAGGTAGTGGGTTCGAGTCCCGTCTAGACCCTTAAATGTGACAGTAGTGTGATGATTAACTATCAGTGCGAGCGCGGTGATTTGGTTTTCGCCCAAATCATCCCGTCACATTTAAGGGTCTAGGCGGGACTCAACCCACTACCGGGAGTGGTAGCCGTAAGCCTAACCTAAAAGGCCATTCCATGATTTGACTTAAACCAAATCACACGCCTGCACTCGATAGTTAATCATCACACCACCGAGCTGTGGAATCTATGGCATCATTGAAGCATCAGATAAGGGGCCGTAGTGATGAAGTGTGGGGTGGGGTCTCGCCTGAGCATAAAAGGCTACGGGAACTCCTTCAGTGAGCTAGGCCTAATAGCCTGGGCCACGAGGGCGGGTATGGGTCTGACACTCCCTGGGTACAGAGGTGTGACCCGTATGGGGCATCTTGTACTTTGATGATAAAGTTAGGGGAGTAAGTCGGGTACGGAAGGAGATGCTGATGGATCTCCTCCTCTAGTTCACCCATGGATTCACTGCGACTCTGGAAGGGGACACTTCTCTGACCTGCCTCATCGGACTGGGGAGATGTAACCCGGAGTAGTCCCGAAGGGTGATTCCTTGGGATTGCGTCTCCGGAAGACTACAATGGCGCCATAGCTTGATTCAGCTCATCTGCAAAGTGTGCACAGGAGGGGCGGATGCAGTGGACAACCCGAGCCAATGTTCTATGCCAGCCAACGCCATGTTAAGATTCTGTTTGCTGATCTCCTGAGACCTATGGAGACTGAGCCGGGGTAGAACCTTGGGTTTGGGATGTTTTCCTTAGTATTAGATGTACCTTCTCTGTTCTATTAGTTGGATGGATGTGCCACCCTTCCTGATGGTTATTTATTATATGATTATGCTGTGTGCTAACCTTGTATTCACGCTTCCACGATATAGGAGATCCATTGAAGGTATGGACTGGAATGACACCTCCGTGTCCTTCCCCCGGGTATCTGCTACGCGGGTAGTCCGAGGTAGACGGAGGGCCCTGCTCATGGCGAGTTGTTTGCCATGAGAGGGGAAAGTCCCTGTATGTATACGTCCGGAGTGCCGTATATGTTCAGGGAGCGTCACAGTGGTATCAGAGCCGTGATTTTGGGTGACCGAAATCATAGCACTGACCAAAGTTTTAACCGTTAGTTCGGTAGTTACGTGGGAGTTTGAGTTTAGCTGGACTGCCTAACTTTTCGGTGATTTAGTCTTTGTGCTAGGTGTATGTAATAAATTGTTTGAGATTTAGGAAGTTTAGGGTGAATTTGGTGGGGAAATGGTGTAATTAGAAGACCCAAGTTTAGATGGGCCGTAACTTTTAGTGGGTAGCTCGGATGGAGGCAGAAATTGCTCCAGCGGCTCCGGCACATCCCAATTACCCTAGGGGGCACGTTTCTCGAGGCAAAGATGGCGACCCCAAGGCCCAAAGTCAAAAGGTGCGCTGGCTGCTATTGATGTGCTTAGAATCCAAAGTTAAGATCGTATTTCACACTCAGCGCACCTATATGGTCCGCCGTATAAAATCACAGCGTTTTAAAAAAAAAAAAAAAAAAGTATTTTTTTTTTTTTTTTTTTTTTAAAAGGGGGTTTAGTTTTGAACTTGTTTCTTTTGAAAGTGTGTTTCCCTTGTCGCCTTGCTTCCGCCATAGCCGATGGACCCGAGCTCCAACGCCGCCATAGCCGACCTTACTCTGCACCCTGTTTATACCCCAACACCCTAGCGCCTCCACATAGAGTCTAGCGCCAACCTAACTTTTCCCAAGCGCCATACTTTCTGGTAATAGCACCTACCGCCACTTGTTCACCATGCCGCGCTTTAAGCTCACTGTTGACCTGAAAAAGATGAGTGTTTACCAGCTTTATAGCGTACTTGTAGATCATCTCGCAGACGATAGCGACATGGTCGACCTTGTTCTAGACCTTCTGGGTACCCATTTTGCTGAGAATCGTAGGATTCCATATCCTATCTTCCATTTCTCGGAGCGGTTCCTTATGAAGTTGAGTGCGGCCAATGAGTCTTATACTCTGCTAGAGCAGCCTGATCCAGCCTATACCATCGTTAAGTTCTAACCGCTGGCGAGCCCAGATGAGGACCCCATAGAGCTTGCACTAATAGAAGCCCAGAGGGTTATGGTCCTTGCAAGGATAGAGGACCTGCAACAAATTGCCAGTGGTATCCCAGAGGAGAGAGCCGCGCGGTTCTACTACTTAGGGAGGGGCCATGTCCTCATGTATTTAGATCACTATCCCTTTTTATTGGGATGGGGCTTCCAACAGTTTTGTATTCGAGACTGTCCCACCTGATTTTACACAGGATCGGATGGACATTATCGAGGCCGACATGCAAGCTCGACCGGGCCGCTATCATGCTGAGATAGCGCGGCGAACCCAAGGGGGCGTCACCTTGTGAAACCTGTCAAAACCACGTGCATCAATGGGAGGGGGCGATTTTTTACCCTTTTCCGTATGTATACTAGGGGTCATAGGGGTTTTGGGATGTTCTTCTAGTTGTAAAACCACACGGAAAGGGGTCAAATTTTCCTATTATAAATACGTATACTAGGGGTTTTTCGGCTACCCTATGTACGCAGGTGGCATATCCCTTATAAAGAAGGTGGATCCCCCGGGGGCGAACCCAGGTGCGCCAGGAATGTGAGGCCAGGGATGCTGAGAGAGAGGCTATTTGTAGAGCCGAGGAAGCTGCCCAAACGGAGCAGTTCAGAATATAGTTCAAGAAGTGGAAGAGCGGGTGGCTAGACGCAAGAGGAAGTACACTAAGCCCACGAAGGGAGGTGTCCATTACAAGACTAGGCTACAACGGGATGCCGAGATTGGGAAGAATACGGCCGCAGATCGTCGTGAAAGAATAGTACAGAAGGCCAAGCACCCTTCAACCGCTGGCAAGACTGTACCATTGGTCAGACCGTCCGCCAAGCCGAAGAAGCCCCATAGTATCGGCCAGGCATTGTAGCATTGCGCGAAATACGAAAATACCAGAAGACTACAGAGCTCCTGATACGCCGGCTACCTTTCCAGCGCCTTGTCTGAGAAATTACCCAAGAATTTAAGACGGACATGAGGTTCCAAGCTTTTGCCCTACTTGCTTTACAGGAGGCTGCTGAAGCCTATCTTATTGAAATTTTGGGTGATGCGAACCTATGTGCCATCCACGCGAAGCGGGTGACTATTATGCCCAAGGATCTTCAACTGGCACGAAGGATTCGAGGAGACTTCAATTAGTTGCAGGAGATTAGCATTAAGTTTTTACTTTTTTTTTCCTTAAACATTGTATAAACTTGATATGAGTTATCCATGTAAACACTCTTTCTTGGGAATATGGAATTAAATTGTGTATTTTAATGTTTTATTAAATAAATAATATTATTAATTTTTTCTGGAAGCACGTGTCAAAAGTGACGTCATAATGACTATAAAGTCACTTTTTGACCATTAGGGTTTCATCTTGCTTCTTTTCCTTCAGCGCCTTTCCTCCTCCTCCCTTGCTCCTTCTTCATGATGGATCGCCCTACACTCCAACAATGGTACCTGGACGGTGAACACTGGGACCCTGCGGTTCCCTTTGAGACCCTGCATCCGTACTTGCTCCAGCAAGTGGATCTTATCCACAACATGCAGGCACATCCTGATTACGCTCATTTCCTTGAGTTCTTCTTCGAAGAAATCGTACCTGAGTGTGAACCTAATGAGGCAGACTCTCAGCTCTACCTTAACTCCAACACCTTTATAGCAATGTTGGGAGATGATGAACATGCACGGAATGTTCTCAAGGGTATCAGGAGAAGAGGAGTGGATCTCCCTATTGTTAGCATAGACCGCGAACTTTGCTATGAAGCTCGTTTCGCGTTGGCAATAGTTATGGATCAGTATATAGAGAATGTTCAGACACCCTCAGAGCAGTCGACGACACCATTACCTTCTGAACCAGAGGATGATGACGTCGTCGATGAGGATGATTTCGTTCGATGGAAGCAGGTAGCCATGGAGGCACCGACACCCCGTGACCAAGCTCGTAAGCTCGCAGGGCTAGATCTTTTACCCACTATCCTCTTGAATAATCAAGAGTATCTTCTTCTAGAAGACATCATGTGGGCCTATCGAGTTATAGCCGACATCCGTAGCAAGCGGAAGCAGAGATCCTTTATGAACTTGCAGAGTTCTGTCAGGACGATTTTATGGATTTTACGACACCTGTTGTTGCTCCACCGCGGGTTGGTGACATGTCATGCCAAGTAAGCAAGGCCAACTTTTGACTAGGCCAAAAATAAAAAAAGATGTGCAACTTTGGTTTTCCATGGGTTGATGTGGCAAATTTTTGGTGACATAGCAAGTTGATGTGGCAAATTTTTGGTGGCACGTTGGAGCCCAGGTGGCATGTAACATGTTGGAGCCCGCATGGCATGTTTGAGCCACCTTGGCATGTTGGAGCCTAGGTGGCATGTTGGGACCCCATGTGGCATGTTTGAGCCACCTTGGCATGTTGGAGGCTAGGTGGCATGTTGGAGCCCACGTGACATGTTTGAACCACCTTGGCATGTTTGAGCATGTTTGAGCCTAGGAGCATGTTTAAGCCACCTTGGCATGTTTGAGCCACCCCATTTCGTTAGTTTCTATTGCTTCTTGTTTTCAACTGCAGCTTCTCGACCATGTCTCAAGTGCAACTGAATAAAACTCGACCTCCATAACGTAAACCCTACAATAATCTAGCAACGCACAGGGTTTACGTTTTGGAGGCCATACCCTAGCCAGATTGGACCAGGATCTTGCACAATGTCATGAGGTAGTGGGAGGGCGTTGACGCCAGAAGACGGAGCCCTAAAACTTTCCAGAAGAAGTTCGTCCCAAAGGTCCTATCTGGAGGGTCCTTGGCCATGGACGGGCAACTCTCCCACCCCGGAACTGTGATCTGACTCTGCCAACGGACTCGGGACATCGACATTACCCTGGAGACCAAGTTTTGTGGGCAGAAGACCACCCCTGCTCCCGGAAGCGCCAAAATAGCTCATGTCCAACACGTTCGTAGTGAATTGGCCTTAGCGGAGGGCAGAAATCACGCCATGTAGAGGGTTCGTGTTTCTTTTTGCTGCAAAAATGACCGTATAACTTGGTCCCTAGGGTAATTTCGTTGTTTCGGACAATATGGCGAAGTCAAATCTCCATTCCGGAGCCTTTGTACTGTCCGAACGAAAAAACACTTGGGTTTCTACACGGTCGACTTCAGGACACTTTGCGGTTTGATATGTTCTCCTGGACAGATCTTGAATTTTTGAGCCCTGCCGAAGCAAGTTACCCGAATGGAGAATTCAAAGCGGTCGGATAGGGAAACCGGGTTCCGGGAAGGGAGGCATTGGCATTTGCCCTCCGGAGGAGCCGGTAGGAAAGCCCTGCCTCGAAATCCAAACCCCATTTCGACAGTTTCTATTGCTTCTTGTTTTCAACTGCACCTTCTCGACCATGTCTCAAGTGCAACTGAATAAAACTCGACCTCCATAACGTAAACCCTACAATAACCTAGCAACGCACAGGGTTTACGTTTTGGAGGCCATACCCTAGCCAGATTGGACCAGGATCTTGCACAATGTCATGAGGTAGTGGGAGGGCGTTGACGCCAGAAGACGGAGCCCTAAAACCTCCTAGAAGAAGTTCGTCCCAAAGGTCCTATCTGGAGGGTCCTTGGCCACGGACGGGCAAGTCTCCCACCCCGGAACTGTGATCTGACTCTGCCAACGGACTCGAAACATCGACATTACCCTGGAGACCAAGTTTCATGGGAAGAAGACCACCCCTGCTCTCGGAAGCGCCAAAGTAGCTCATGTCCAACACGCTCGTCGTAGTGAATTGGCCTTAGCAGAGGGTGCAAAATACTGCCATGTAGAGGGTTCGTGTTTCTTTTGCTGCAAAAAATGACCGTGTAACTTGGTCCCTAGGGTAATTTCATTGTTTCGGACAATATGGCGAAGTCAAATCTCCATTCCGGAGCCTTTGTACTGTCCGAACGAAAAAACACTTGGGTTTCTACACGGTCGACTTCAGGACACTTTGCGGTTTGATATGTTCTCCCGGACAGATCTTGAATTTTTTTGAGCCTGCTCGAAGCAAGTTACCTGAATGAAGAATTCAACGGTCGGATAGGGAAACCGGGTTTTGGAAAGGGAGGCATTGGCATTTGCCCTCCCGGAGGAGCACTGGTAGGAAAGCCTGCCTCGGTAAATCCAAACCCCATTTCGACAGTTTCTATTGCTTCTTGTTTTCAACTGCACCTTCTCGACCATGTCTCAAGTGCAACTGAATAAAACTCGACCTCCATAACGTAAACCCTACAATAACCTAGCAACGCACAGGGTTTACGTTTTGGAGGCCATACCCTAGCCAGATTGGACCAGGATCTTGCACAATGTCATGAGGTAGTGGGGGGCGTTGGCCTTAAGAGGCGAGCCCTAAAACCTCCTAGAAGAAGTAAGTCCCAAAGGTCCTATCCGGAGGGTCCTTGGCCCCTGACGGGCAAGTCTCCCACCCCGGGCGTGATCCGACGCCAGCGGACTCGAAACATCGACATTACCACGGAGACCAAGTTTCATGGGCGAAGACCACCCTGCTCTCGGAAGCGCCAAAGTAGCTCATGTCCAACACGCTCGTCAGTAGTGAATTGGCCTTAGCGGAGGGTGCAAAATACCGCCATGTAGAGGGTTCGTGTTTCTTTTGCTGCAAAAAATGACCGTGTAACTTGGTCTCTAGGGTAATTTCGTTGTTTCGGACAATATGGCGAAGTCAAATCTCCATTAGGAGCCTTTGTATCTTGTCGAGCGAAAAACACTTGGGTTTCTACACGGTCGACTTCGGGACACTTTTGCGGTTTGATATGTTCTCCGGACAGATCTTGAATTTTTGAGCTGCTTTCGAAGCAAGTTACCCGAATGGAGAATTCAGCGGTCGGATAGGGGAAACCAGGGTTAGGGAAGGGAGGCATTGGCATTTGCCCTCCCGGAGGAGCACCGGTAGGAAAGCACGCCTCGGTAAATCCAAACCCCATTTAAATGGGTTTACATTTGCTTACGGTTTTCAAGCTGCAGACTTCGACCATGTCTCAAGTGCAACTAAATAAAACTCGACCTCCATAACGTAAACCCTACAATAACCTAGCAACGCACAGGGTTTATGTTTTGGAGGCCATACCCTAGCAAGATTGAACCAGGATCTTGCACAATGTCATGAGGTAGTGGGAGGGCGTTGATGCCAGAAGATGGAGCCCTAAAACCTTCCAGAAGAAGTTCGTCCCAAAGGTCCTCTCTGGAGGGTCCTTGGCCATGGGCGGGCAACTTCGCCCACCCCCGGAGCTGTGATCCGACTCGCCAGCGGACTCGAAACATCGACATTACCACGGAGACCAAGTTTTGTGGGCGAAGACCACCCTTGCTCCGGGCGCCAAAATAGCTCATGTCCAACATGTTCAGTAGTGAATTGGCCTTTAGCGGAGGGTGCGAGAATCACCGCCATGTAGAGGGTTCGTGTTTCTTTTGCTGAAAAATGGCCGTGTAACTTGGTCCCCAGGGGTAATTTCTTTGTTTGGACGATATGGCTTAAGTCAAATCTCCATTCCGGAGCCTTTGTCTTTGCCCGAACGACAAAACACTTGGGTTTCTACGGTCGACGACTTCAGGACACTTTGCGGTTTGATATGTTCTCCGGACGGATCTTGAATTTTTGAGCCTGCTCCAAGCAAGTTACCTGAATGGAGAATTCAACGGTCGGATAGGGAAACCGGGTTCCGGGAAGGGAGGCATTGGCATTTGCCCTCCCGGAGGAGCACTGGTAGGAAAGCCTGCCTCGGTAAATCCAAATCCCATTTCGACAGTTTCTATTGCTTCTTGTTTTCAAGCTGCAGCTTCTCGACCATGTCTCAAGTGCAAGCGGAATAAAACTTCGACCTCCATAACGTAAACCCTACAATAACCTAGCAACGCACAGGGTTTACGTTTTGGAGGCCATACCCTAGCCAGATTGGACCAGGATCTTGCACAATGTCATGAGGTAGTGGGAGAGATGGAGCCCTAAAACCTCCTAGAAGAAGTTCGTCCCAAAGGTCCTATCTGGAGGGTCCTTGGCCATGGACGGGCAAGTCTCCCACCCCGGAACTATGATCTGACTCTGCCAACGGACTCGAAACATTGACATTACCACGGAGACCAAGTTTAGGTGGGCGTAAGACCACCCCCCCGCTCCCGGAAGCGCCAAAGTAGCTCATGTCCAACACGTTCAGTAGTGAATTGGCCTTAGCGGAGGGTGCGGGAGAATCGCCATGTAGAGGGTTCGTGTTTCTTTTCTTTGCAAAAATGACCGTGTAACTTGGTCCCTAGGGTAATTTATTTGTTTTGGACGATATGGCGAAGTCAAATCTCCATTCCGGAGCCTTTGTACTGCCCGAACGACAAAACACTTGGGTTTCTACACGGTCGACTACAAGACACTTTGCGGAGGGATATGTTCTCCCGGACAAATCTTGAATTTTTTTGAGCCTGCTCGAAGCAAGTTACCGAATAGAGAATTCAACGGCGGATAGGGAAACCGGGTTAGGGAAGGGAGGCATTGGCATTTGCCCTCCGGGGAGCACCGGTAGGAAAGCCCCGCCTCGGTAACCTTTGTGATGTCCCTCTCCGGGTCGGCCACCTAGGCTATAACATGCCACCTGGGCTCCAACATGCCACGTGAGCTCCAACATGCCAAGTTGGCTCCAACGTGCCACCTAGGCTCAAGCATGCCAAGGTGGCTCAAATATGCCACCTAAACATGCCACCTGAGCTTCAACATGCCACGTAGGCTCCAACATGCCAACTAGGCTCCAACATGCCTCGTGAGCTCTAGCATGCCACCCTAGGCTCCAACGTGCCACCTAGGCTCCAACATGCCAAGGTGGCTCCAACATGCCACCTAGGCTCAAGCGTGCCACGGTGGCTCCAACATGCTGCGTAGGCTCCAACATGCCACCTATGCTCCAACATGCCACGTGGGCTCCAACATGCCACCCTAGCATGCCACCTAGGCTCCAACATGCCACCGGGCTCCAACATGCCCACGGGCTCCAACATGCCACGTGAGCTCCAACATGCTAAGTTGGCTCCAACGTGCCACCTAGGCTCAAGCACGCCAAGGTGGCTCAAATATGCCACCTAGGCTCCAACATGCCACCTAGGCTCCAACATGCCTAGCATGCCACCTAGGCTCCAACATGCCACCTGGGCTCCAACATGCCACGTGAGCTCCAACATGCCACATAGGCTCCAACATGCCAAGTTGGCTCCAACGTGCCACCTAGGCTCAAGCATGCCAACGTGGCTCAAATATGCCACCATCAGCTCCAACATGCCACGTAGGCTGCAACATGCCACCTGGGCTCCAACATGCCACGTGAGCTCTAACATGACACCTAGGCTCCAACATGCCACCTACGCTCCAACATGCCACCAAGGCTTCAACATGCCACGTAGGCTCCAACGCATGAATGACCAAGGCAAGATATGAATGACATGGACATGGACTTGATGACGTTAGGATATTGTTAGGATTTTTGCGTGGTCCTATGACATTAATGCTTATGGATTTGTTGCAGCGGTCCTGCACCCGTCAAGGAATACAAATCAAATTCTTGATGGTTTTGTTATGCAAAAATAGGCGTTAAGTAATTGAAGTAGTTGAAGTAACTTGTCTTGCATGGAATACTAGTATAAGGACATGTGATCGTGCATGTGCATCACATGTAGCAAATCAAGTACTCTGTCCTACCACTATAAAGACCCGTGATATGGAAGGATAGGACATGTAGAGAATCAAGTATTCTTTCCTACTTCTATAAAAACATGTGACAATAGAAGTATTATACATGTCGTAATTCATGTATTCTTTCCTACAATGCCTTAGCAAATAAAGTACTCTGTCCTACTACTATAAAGACATGTGACATGGAAGCATACGACATGTAGAGAATCAAGTATTCTTTCCTACTTCTATAAAGACATGTGACAATAGAAGTATTACACATGTCGTAATTCATGTATTCTTTCCTACAATGCCTTAGCAAATAAAGTACTCTGTCCTACTACTATAAAGACATGTGAATGGAAGTATAGGACATGTAGAGAATCAAATATTCTTTCCTACATCTATAAAGACATGTGACAATAGAATTATTAGACATGTAGAAATTCAAGTATTCTTTCCTACAGTGGATTGTATTATAAAATGACATGTCACAATAGAAGAAACTACAAAACAACAGTGGATGTTTTAGTCCACTGAAAAAAGAACACCATTATCGAACAAAACCATACCTCCACAAATCCACATGTAGGATTCTTTGAAAACAGGACATGTAGACCTACCAAAACTGATGTTTTCAACAGTGGACCAAAAACCGGGGTGAGTGTGCAGCATTCAAAGATGAGACAAGCCTGGGGAATCGAACCCCAACTAGATTCAATGCTCTTGGGCTTATAAATTCAAAGCTAAATTCCTGCACCGTGTGTTGCCAATGCTCTTAATCCCACAAAAAGTACAAATCAAATGATTCAATTTTAACAAATGCCAGATTTCCAGAAACCCAAAACTCAAATTAGTCAATCAATAATATAATTACCTCTCAGAATCTTTGGGCATGTGAAATACGGCATTAGCTTTGCGGCCAACAGCAAGCTCGAAAGCTCTGACCTTGGCGTTTATGCTTTCCTCCTGCTTCAACAAATGCAGGGCAAGGTGATTTAACTTGATGGGCCACTAGCCCAGCCCAGAGAAGGCTGCTTCACCATCTTGAATTCTTCCCCTTCCATCGCAACCCCTTTGTTTTTCCTTTTTTCCACAGCCCTCGCAGAACCCTGCCAAATCCAAATCTGGAATGGGTTTCCAAAATTCCTCCTTCTTGGTGGACAACCCTGCCAGATTTGTACAAGAATACTCTACTTTCAAGCTTACAACAAACAGAGCTTTCAAATTGCTTCCGGCAAGCATCCGCTTCAATGTTGTTAAGTACGTCAAAATCCGTACCTTTAAAAAACGTTTTTTAAGATTTTTTGAAGATTTTTAAAATTTTTGGAAAAAATCTTTAAAAACATATTTCATTTAAAATACGTTAAAAATCTTTAAAATCCTTAAAGTTCTTTAAAATCCTTAAAAATCTTTAAAAATCCTTAGACTGTGATTTTGTTCCAAATATATGATATTCTTGAACTTATTTATCCTTGTATATGAAATTCTTATATTTTTTAACCTATATAATAATGTTTTTCCAAACTTTCTTAAGAGTTACATGCAAAAACAACTATGATAGTTCCTAGTAGCAGTATAAACTTCTGATTTACTTGTTGGCATGCTACGTCTTGTAAGATATGCAACTTTGAATAGGAAATTTACCATGCCGAGGATTGCCAACAATTACCAAGGAACCTCCTAATGTAGGGATTTCTACCGGAATAGGCCAGCATTACAGATGTCCGAATCTAAGAGCAATAAAATAAATTAGATAAAAATAGAGACAAGGGTGCATGCATAAATTTAGATGTGAATGATCAAAAATACCTGGAAGGATGACGCCAGCCACATAGCTTTCTGGAGGCCAAAGAATATATAATTGCCTTCTCTCCCTTCATGTAGATCAAGTACTTGCAATTTTGATCTTGCGAAGGATTCCCCTGCAAAAAAAGCTCTGTCCAGTTTGCATAATGCAGATTTCTGAAAAAATGATCCCTTCAAGCATAAACATTTATTTACAACAGAAGTTAATAAGGAGCAAGATTATGGAGGAAGCCGCAAAGAAGAACATGCTTCAACACAATCGCCAGATTTAGGTACTTTTTCTCTGTCTGTCATTTTATGTATTATATGTGGATTACTAATCAGGTTTTATAAATCCAGAGCAAGAAGAGGATTCTCAGGAAAGACAGATTGTCCTTGTGGACACGTTGGACTTAAGGTAACATGCATGCATTATATTGACATTTTTACATGTATTGACATTTTCGTTTTTCAGTGTCAAAGAAAATGAAGCCGTTTGTATGTTTCTAATGAAGATCTCAACCGTCAATGAGATGTACACTCAAATTCCAAAATTTATGGCAGAACGAAACAGGTCTAGACAAAGAACTTTTAGAGGTACTCGAAACCTCAGTCAATTAGAGAAGCTAGATCTAGTAGTAAAGCACTTACTCGAGCAAAATTCTGAGTTGGCTAACCCAGGCAAGCAAGGGAACTCCCTCACATATACGTTCAATGGTAGAATTCCAGCCACAGTGGCTCAGAAAATGGAACTCTGCTTGCTTCCAAGCCAACTATATTCCATACCAAAGATGACGGAAAAGTTGAACCTCATCCATCATCAGTGAAATCACGAGTTTCTTATTTTCTATATTCATATCTTGTTTATAGTGACAAGGTCAAAATGGCTGCAATTTATTTCAGGGATTCATCAAACATCTCTGATTATGTGTTATGTTCGGAGGAAGTCTTGCATCAAATAGTGATGGCCACGTTGAAATGCTTAATGGCTACTGAATTTCTTATCAGCATCTCCTAGTACAATGCGCATGGTCATTATGATGCAATCATGATAGCCCAAGAATTGAGTTTGAATATGAGTGAATTTGAGTTTATTTGTGCCACTGATCTCATTTATTGTGATGTTTAGTGTACAAGTGGTCAGAAAGGTGCAAAAAAGCAAGCTGACTGTTTACTTGCGATAAAAATTCGAGAAGGATCAACAAAGATGTTTCTATATGCCGTTGAGCAACCAACAACCCTTACATCAAGCCAATTCAAGGAGTCTAGAGCTACTGCTGTGAAATTTGCTGCTGCTGAGGTATATAGATCAACTTGGCAAGTTCAAGTGAAGATGTGGGAAGTAGTGATTCTAGATATCTTGCCTCACAATAAGGATATCTTATACGTTCCTGCACTGGAAAGCTCGTCTTTTCATAAGAAAAATGTTGTTCGAGTTGTTAAAGGCGAGGTAGTCTATATTCCAAATTATTATGTGCAGTTTGAGTTCGATGATAATGAGATGGATACAAGTGAAACAACTATAGGAACAGGGACTACCATGTCTGTTTCATCAGTTGGACTTAGAATAGGTTTGCGTAAGCGGAAAGAATTGGAAGGTAATTTTAATTTTTCAAATTTAAATTCTGCCGACTATAATCTAGTGACATCCTTTATGTTTCTTGCAGCCTCAACACTTCAAGTGTCTTCAAAAGTTCTCCTGGCTAAACAAGGAATCATGGTTGGTGTTGCCCCCAAAGGGCAACACACTAATTGTTGGTCTATGCATTAAAGCTAGGTCAAGTTATCTTGTAAGACTAGGTCAAAGTTTGGAAGAACTTGTTAGTCAACATTGATGTGAAGAACCAAGGTGCTCCATCTAAAGTCAAATATTCAAGGTCAAATATCACAAGAGGTACTTCATTTAAGGTCAAAGGCTTGGCCAAGAACATGCTCTAGAATAATCTGGGATGTGAAGTTTGGAAGATGCTATTTGAAGTTTGGAAGATAGAGTTTGGAAGACCCTATGGTATATAGTTTCTAATTTTAGCTTTCTACTTCACCCCACTACCTCCATTCTTGCACCTTTTGCTCAACATTGTTCTCACACCTATTGTTTACCCCTTTGCCATGTTCACATTGCCATTTTGTTTAATTTCCTTGCCCATTTCCTTCAAATACCACTACATTGCTCATTCAAAAACCATTCAAGCTTTTGTTTCAAAGGCATCATCCCCCCTTGCATTTTCACCTTTATTTCCTCAATTGTCTCTCATAATTTCTTTTGCCTCCATTCCTACTTCATCATACTCCTACTTATCTCCTCATGGTATATTCTAGCCTTGTCAAAAGATGCCCAAAAGATTCTATACCCCTTGCACGAGTGAAGAATTTTCCCTATGGTTGGAAAGCTAGAACCTCTTTTAAATATTCCATGTAAAATGTCCTTAAACCATTGGCCAAGATTCCTTAAATGCTAAAATACAGCATATTCTGGGCATATTCCCCCAAAAATATGGTGACCGTATCGCGGAAAAAACTCGAAAATACTGCTGATGAACCCTAAAAATGGAAACTCGGCTCGAATCACGCCATCCCGCGCTCCATTCACCCTGGCATCATCCTATTCTTGGATTCCGGAACCTAAGCAACAATTTAAGCCTAAATTTACCACCTGAAATTACTGGAATCAAAATTCGAAACTATATACAGGGGAAAAACAACCACATAACTTTTTGAAGGCCCAGACGCACTCAAATTTGACATTGACCAATGCTGAGCATGATCTGAAGAGTTCTTGAAGTCCCTGAGCATTCCTTGATTAGATTTGCAAAAATCTGATTGATATTATCTTCAAAAAATTATCTTATGACCTATGATGGATATTTTACAGTATTTGAAGCCCTGAAGCATCACTATCTATTGTTATTGTGATTTACCTACCTTCATATCAATATAATTTGACTGCCAAGTTGACAAATCTGTTTCCGATATCTTTCTTAGCAATTTCTTGTTCCAAAATATTTTACAGTAAATTCTCGAGTGTCCCAAAGTGTCATTGGCCTATTTGCCATCCATCCTTGAGTCATTTGAGAGCTAAAAGCTTTGAAAAAACCAAAAAATATCATACCTAGCTCAAGTTAGAAAAATCGACATTCTGTTCTGATCATTTTTTACTGTATTTTGCCAAATCCAATTATAAAAAATACTCCTAGACCTCCAAATGAAATTTTGGCTGCATATCTCCATTTCTCATCACTATTAGGGTATATTTGCTCTGAGATTTCTCAAAAATACGCTCAGCAACTCTAAATCTCTTTTCCTGATCACTGTTTTCATAGTTTGACCTCTATTGACCAATTTTTGACCTCACTTTGAGATCGAATATCTCTCAGATTTTTAGTCTGACTTGGTCAGAAACTTCATCATTGGTTTCCCATAAACTTTTTGTGCTAATCTGAAGCAATTGACTCAGAAAATCAATCCATTGTTCATCACTACAATCATTTGAGTAAAGGCTCCATTTTCTAGAAATGGGAAAGGTATGACACTTTGAGTTTTTTGAACTTTTCTCTGGATTTATCTTGTACAGACTGATCACCTTAAGTGATCTGGAGGTTCTAACCCCAATTTGAGTGTAAGCTCAGGTTGGTTCCTTGTGGTTGACCTTTAAAGCCAGGTTGAGGGTCAACAGTTGGCATGGGAGAAATAGCTTTCTTGGTCCTGGAGTATCCTGTGGTATTAACATGGATGCTTCTGCTGTGTCAGTGCAAGTGAATGAAGTTTTCTCTCCGCAGACTCCTCTCCCAATTCCAAGCATGGGGGCAGACAATTTGGGAGAGTGTGAAAAGGGGTTTACTTGCTGGCCAATAAAGGACCTCCTTCTTGTCCAGCCCTGTAAGGAAATTTGGAATTCAGGTATGTAAAATTGTGTGCTTATCTCTGTACTTTCTGCATTCTTTCTTGCTTAAGCGTACACTAGACAGGTGCATTCTTTCCCAAATCATTGGCATGGTAAGCATGGTAGTTAAGTAATCCTCGATGCTTGATCAAATTGCACAAGGACTAATGAACAGCAAATTGTTGTTCGGAAAAGGCAATGATATTTCTTCCCAGATGAAGCAAAAATCCCAAGGCTCTGATGTAACCAGGCTGGCTTATTACACAAAGACTGATGGTCAATTATAACAGAGTAATTATTGCCTTGGCCAATGCTTGCAAGCCCTGTGTTGTTGCTAAAGCCATTTAATTGCTGCTCCAAATGCGAGTATTTTACAATTTAAAATACAGTGATATTTGAACGAATACACGAAGGCATTTCTAAAGTTTTTTAAAATTATAATCACATACTCTTTCCAGAAATAAGCGCATGATATTCCACTGAGTCTGCAAATGATTAGACCTTGTGCTTTAGGTTCTGTATAGTTGATAACATTCATAAGATAACTGATGAGATTTGATATGCAACTTTGAATAGGAAATTTACCATGCCGAGGATTGCCAACAATTACCAAGGAACCTCCTAATGTAGGGATTTCTACCGGAATAGGCCAGCATTACAGATGTCCGAATCTAAGAGCAATAAAATAAATTAGATAAAAATAGAGACAAGGGTGCATGCATAAATTTAGACTAGATGTGAATGATCAAAAATACCTGGAAGGATGATGCCAGCCACATAGCTTTCTAGAGGCCAAAGAATATATATTTGCTAGCGAGCAGATCTGTTCCCTAAGCCTTCTCTCCCTTCTTGTAGATCAAGTACTTGCAATTTTGATCTTGCGAAGGATTCCCCTGCAAAAAAAGCTCTGTCCAGTTTGCATAATGCAGATTTCTGAAAAAATGATCCCTTCAAGCATAAACATTTATTTACAACAGAAGTTAATAAGGAGCAAGATTATGGAGGAAGCCGCAAAGAAGAAGAGGCTTGAACACAACCGCCAGATTTAGGTATTTTTTCTCTGTCATTTTATGTATTATATGTGGATTACTAATCAGGTTTTATAAATCCAGTGCAAGAAGAGAACGTTGTATCTTCTCGGGAAAGACAGGCTGTCCTTGTGAACACGTTGGACTTACGGTAACATGCATGCATTATATTGACATTTTTACATGTATTGACATTTTCGTTTTTCAGTGTCAAAGAAAATGAAGCCGTTTGTATGTTTCTAATGAAGATCTCAACCGTCAATGAGATGTACACTCAAATTCCAAAATTTATGGCAGAACAAAACAGGTCTAGACAAAGAACTTTTAGAGGTACTCGAAACCTCAGTCAATTAGAGAAGCTAGATCTAGTAGTAAAGCACTTACTCGAGCAAAATTCTGAGTTGGCTGCCAAAAAAAATGCTCACCAAGTGGGGTTTTGTGTATCTGATTTCTTCTTTGATGTCAGCCCCTAGTTGGCAAGCTATAAGGAATGACTAATGTACTGATCTTTGATCTCTTAATAGACTGATTTACTAATGGGAAAATTTTTAGTAAACTGGAATTTTTTTATTTTGGGGGTTGTATAGACCTTATGCAGGGGTTGTATACACGTGTACAGTACCCTGTATCATAGACCTTATGCAGGGGTTGTATACACCACCATGAAATATTTAGAAAACATATTTACTCGGTATCATACACCTTCTGCATGTGTTAGGTACACAGGTATGACACCCATGTATCATACATATATTTTTAAGATACATGAATAGATTTATAGACCTTCTGCAGGTGTATGATACACGTGAGTAGTACACATGTATCATACATATGTTTGTAGCATACAAGCCTCAACCAGTCTTACATCCTTCTTTGGCAACTGAATAAATGCACCTACTGCTTCACCAATGTTATCTGCACCCCAGCATATGATTGGAAGTTCAATAGACGGCACCACAGATTTCGTGATCTCTGTTGCTACATTCAATGGATCAACATCCTTGCCATGAAGGGTGGCTCTCTTTACCCCAAATGGCATGTATAATTGCCCTCATTGGCGCTCCCCAAATGGCTCCATGGGGGGTGCCCCCGGGGGTATACCTGCCCCCCCCCCCCCGCCCCCCCCCCAACCCCCCATTTGGGGGGTATATCTACTCCCCCTGGCAACCAACCGAAATGGGGGTATACACGCACACCCCAAGCACCCCCAAATGGGCCATTTGGGGGTGTACCAAAAAAAAAAAAAAAAAAAGGCGGAAAAAAATGGCCATGGCCATTTATGGCCATTTGCATCCTCAAGGTGCCATGTGGGGGTATACACGCCCCCCATGGCACCCCCAAATGGCACCATTTGAGGGGTATACCGCCCCCCTCCGGCACCCCAAATGGCCATGGAGCCATTTGAGGGCTCCAAATAGCACCCAAAATGGCTCCATGGCGCCATTTGGGGGTATACCTACCCCCCTCGGCACCCTCCAAATGGCCATTTGGGTGGTATACCTGCCCCGGCACCCCCCAAATGGCGCCATTTGGGTGGTATACCTGCCCCCTGGCACACCCCAAATGGCGCCATGAAACCATTTGAGGGCTCCAAATGGCCCCAAATGGCTCCATTTGGATGTATACATGTGATGAATGGCTCTAACAAAAGGCGATGCATATAGAAAAACTTACACTGGTATGGTGGTCACCATTTTGGTGAAAAAACTATCGGCATTTGGAGTATATGGATCTTGTAAGAATATTGCAAATACCAAAAAGAAGCCCAAAAACCACGTGCAAAACAGCGACTAATGTTACACGAAAATAAATGATCCGCAAGAAGAAGCCTAGAAGTGCCGACGTCGGTATGGAACCATCGAAGACTCTGATCCGCCTATAGAAGGATCTATACAAGCGCCTAAAGAAATGATATGTCGAAAAAGCAACAACAAATTTGGGATTTCAAATTTTGAATTTCAAATTTTAGGCGAGGGGCTTTCAAATTTAGGGGAGGCGGAGGGGTTTCAAATTTGGTAGGACATTTTTAAATCACGCCCGCCTTTCCACGAAGCCATACCCACCTGGCGCCACCTACATTTCTTTGCTTCCCGCCGATATCTTGCCCGGCGCCGGCTTCCGCTGCCGGCGGCGCCGCTAGATGGCCCTGCGCCGCCTACATCAAGGCTTCCGCCGCCTACATCCCCACTTGCTTCCGCGCTGCGACCGCCCGGCGCCGCTTCGATTTGCCCGGGAAACAACTAGATGGCCCATTGGACCTAAGCATAGCGCCCGGCGCTGCAGCTAGATGGCCTAAGCGCCCTAGTGCGGAACCCGGCCCCGCTTAAGCGCCTTTGTTTTCATCACTCTAGACACTAAAGATATCAAGAATCATGAAGGCAAGTCTCCAAGGCAAAGGTAGGTCTTCTTTTACTTGATTTTTTAGTTTTCCTAGTCAAATAGCACCAGTTTCTTGAATAAATGTTTGCTTGATGCATATTGAGGATGCAAATGGCATGCATCCTTAGCATGATCTGCTTTATTAAATGCATGTTGAGGAATGCAAAGGGCGCCATGGCGCCATTTGCATTCACCACCATGCATTTGGTCCAGATGTTATATCAAATGCATGCTGTGGATGCCTCATCATGTTTGAAAATGGCACCTTGAGGATGCAAATGGCGCCATTGCACTCTCAATGTACCATTTTCAACCATGCTGAGGATGCAAACGGCGTCCTTCGCATGCTTAAGAATGGCACCTTGAGGGTGCAAATGGCGCCATGGCGCCATTTGCACCCCAACACCCTTTTTTTTGGGGGGAAAATTTTTGGGTGCTGGGGGTGTAAATGGCACCATGTTGCATCCTCAAGGTGCCATTTCCAAGCATGCTGAGGATGCAAATGGCACCATGGCGCCATTTGCATTCACTAGCATGCAAAAAAAAATATGTTGAGGATGCATTCACCAGCATGCATTTGGTCTGCTATAGCAAATGCACGTTCAGGTATGCCACGAGATTTGCTGTGGAGTCACCTTCGTCCAGCTTGGTACCACTGAAGATTTTAGTCACGATGAGATTCAAAATGCGGCTTACAACTTTGACGAAGAGGCATTTAGTGGGGCAGGATTTGACATTCTTATGAATGTTGGCAAAGAAAAGCATGATCCTACTAATGGCAGTGATTCAATTCAGCAACAAATTTCGTAATTTAGCTTCATAAACAAATTTTCTTGATGTGTAAATTTGTCAATTTCAGAAGTTAATGATGCCCGTCTTCCTGTAAAATAGGTAAAACTTGCTAACTTAAGTTGCAGTATTTTTTTTCTGTTGTTTTTTCTCCCCCCTCTGATATTAATGGCGCCAATAAATGGCACTTTAGATGCATTTTTTTTGCTAAATGGCGCCATAATTGCTCAAAAAATCGTCATAAATGGATTAAAAAGGATTTTCATCCCTAATTGGAATCACGAAATTTCTCATTTTAATGAAATTATGCTTTACCTATTGTTATTGTGATTTATCTACCTTCATATCAATATAATTTGACTGCCAAGTTGACAAATCTGTTTCCGATATCTTTCTTAGCAATTTCTTGTTCCAAAATATTTTACAGTAAATTCTCGAGTGTCCCAAAGTATCATTGGCCTATTTGCCATCCATCCTTGAGTCATTTGAGAGCTAAAAGCTTTGAAAAAACCAAAAAATATCATACCTAGCTCAAGTTAGAAAAATCGACATTCTGTTCTGATCATTTTTTACTGTATTTTGCCAAATCCAATTATAAAAAATACTCCTAGACCTCCAAATGAAATTTTGGCTGCATATCTCCATTTCTCATCACTATTAGGGTATATTTGCTCTGAGATTTCTCAAAAATACGCTCAGCAACTCTAAATCTCTTTTCCTGATCACTGTTTTCATAGTTTGACCTCTATTGACCAATTTTTGACCTCACTTTGAGATCGAATATCTCTCAGATTTTTAGTCTGACTTGGTCAGAAACTTCATCATTGGTTTCCCATAATGTTTTTGTGCTAATCTGAAGCAATTGACTCAGAAAATCAATCCATTGTTCATCACTACAATCATTTGAGTAAAGGCTCCATTTTCTAGAAATGGGAAAGGTATGACACTTTGAGTTTTTTGAACTTTTCTCTGGATTTATCTTGTACAGACTGATCACCTTAAGTGATCTGGAGGTTCTAACCCCAATTTGAGTGTAAGCTCAGGTTGGTTCCTTGTGGTTGACCTTTAAAGCCGGGTTGAGGGTCAGCGGTTGGCATGGGAGAAATAACCTTTCTTGGTCCTGGAGTATCCCGTGGTATTAACATGGATGCTTCTGCTGTGTCAGTGCAAGTGAATGAAGTTTTCTCTCCGCAGACTCCTCTCCCAATTCCAAGCATGGGGGCAGACAATTTGGGAGAGTGTGAAAAGGGGTTTACTTGCTGGCCAATAAAGGACCTCCTTCTTGTCCAGCCCTGTAAGGAAATTTGGAATTCAGGTATGTAAAATTGTGTGCTTATCTCTGTACTTTCTGCATTCTTTCTTGCTTAAGCGTACACTAGACAGGTGCATTCTTTCCCAAATCATTGGCATGGTAAGCATGGTAGTTAAGTAATCCTTGATGCTTGATCAAATTGCACAAGGACTAATGAACAGCAAATTGTTGTTCGGAAAAGGCAATGATATTTCTTCCCAGATGAAGCAAAAATCCCAAGGCTCTGATGTAACCAGGCTGGCTTATTACACAAAGACTGATGGTCAATTATAACAGAGTAATTATTGCCTTGGCAAATGCTTGCAAGCCCTGTGTTGTTGCTAAAGCCATTTAATTGCTGCTCCAAATGCGAGTATTTTACAATTTAAAATACAGTGATATTTGAACGAATACACGAAGGCATTTCTAAAGTTTTTTAAAATTATAATCACATACTCTTTCCAGAAATAAGCGCATGATATTCCACCGAGTCTGCAAATGATTAGACCTTGTGCTTTAGGTTCTGTATAGTTGACAACATTCATAAGATAACTGATGAGATTTGATATGCAACTTTGAATAGGAAATTTACCATGCCGAGGATTGCCAACAATTACCAAGGAACCTCCTAATGTAGGGATTTCTACCGGAATAGGCCAGCATTACAGATGTCCGAATCTAAGAGCAATAAAATAAATTAGATAAAAATAGAGACAAGGGTGCATGCATAAATTTAGACTAGATGTGAATGATCAAAAATACCTGGAAGGATGATGCCAGCCACATAGCTTTCTAGAGGCCAAAGAATATATATTTGCTAGCGAGCAGATCTGTTCCCTAAGCCTTCTCTCCCTTCTTGTAGATCAAGTACTTGCAATTTTGATCTTGCGAAGGATTCTCCTGCAAAAAAAGCTCTGTCCAGTTTGCATAATGCAGATTTCTGAAAAAATGATCCCTTCAAGCATAAACATTTATTTACAACAGAAGTTAATAAGGAGCAAGATTATGGAGGAAGCCGCAAAGAAGAAGAGGCTTCAACACAACCGCCAGATTTAGGTATTTTTTCTCTGTCATTTTATGTATTATATGTGGATTACTAATCAGGTTTTATAAATCCAGTGCAAGAAGAGGACGTTGTATCTTCTCGGGAAAGACAGGCTGTCCTTGTGAACACGTTGGACTTACGATAACATGCATGCATTATATTGACATTTTTACATGTATTGACATTTTCGTTTTTCAGTGTCAAAGAAAATGAAGCCGTTTATATGTTTCTAATGAAGATCTCAACCGTCAATGAGATGTACACTCAAATTCCAAAATTTATGGCAGAACAAAACAGGTCTAGACAAAGAACTTTTAGAGGTACTCGAAACCTCAGTCAATTAGAGAAGCTAGATCTAGTAGTAAAGCACTTACTCGAGCAAAATTCTGAGTTGGCTGCCAAAAAAAATGCTCACCAAGTGGGGTTTTGTGTATCTGATTTCTTCTTTGATGTCAGCCCCTAGTTGGCAAGCTATAAGGAATGACTAATGTACTGATCTTTGATCTCTTAATAGACTGATTTACTGACTTGTTCTTTCTGTATTCATGGTCTTGGTATTTCAAAAATTGCATATAATTTTCAGTTTCTCCCCTTTTTTTTTCTTTTTTTTTTTTTGTATGGAACATAATTTGTTTCTTAAGGTATGGAACACATTGAATCCACATTCATGCTCTCTCATGTTTTCTAACACGAATGCATGATTGCCTTTGTATAAATACATCCAGTTTCATCCTATCTGCATTTATATCTACATCTTCGTATGCTTTTAGAATCTGATCAAGGCATGTGACACAATACAAATTTTTAGGCTCAAAAGTTTTATTAGTAGAAATTTATGGCATCATAATGAGCTATTGAGGATCATAGCAAAAATATGCTCAATGGAAAGGCAATAGGCAATAAAGGGGGGATTGTATATAAATTATCTAGAGGGGGAATGTTGCCAAAAGGGGCAAATAAAGAGACTATTAAGTAAGGGGATATTAAACTACAAAATCACAGAGGGGGATTGTTGAGAAAAGGGTATTAACTAAGTATGGAATATTAAACTACAAGGTCACAAAAGGGGAATGGTTGAAAAGAGGGGTATGAATGGAGGGGATATTAAACACAAAATCACAAAGGGGGGATTTTTGAGAAAAGGCTATTAAATGAGTACGAGATATTAAACTACAAGGTCACAAAAGGAGGATGGTTGAGAAGTGGGGTATGAACGGAATAAGGGGATATTAAACATAAAATCACAAAGGGGGGATTTTTGAGAAAAGGGGTATAAACATTGGTGCAGAAAATGGGGTACATTATTGCATATCTCAAAATGGGGTACAAATGAAATTAAGGATATATCAAACTATAAAATCACAAACGGGGATTGTTTCTACAAAGGGGTATGAATATTATTTGTGAGAAAAGGGGTATGGCAATGGGGGATATAAAAACAATTCAAATAAGTGGATATTAATTTACAAAATCGCAAAGGGGGGATTGTGGCCAAATACCCCGTTTCTAAAAATCATGTCCATTCCACGAAAAGAGGGATTTTCCATTCCACGAAAAGAGGAATTTTGAGGGGTTTTTTATGGGGGGATTTTAAGGAGGATATGGGCATCGTTTTTGATGTGTTAGAGATGAAGAACCATAGGTAGTGTGTGAGAAAATAAACTATGGTGTGATACCTAAGTCTATATCATAAAATTTTAAGTCTATAAGTACCAAAGTGGTGAGAATATATCCGCTTCTTTAGACGTGGCACTTTTTCTAAGTTCAAACAACTATGAACATTTAGTTGAATAATAATAAAGGACAATCAGGAATATATATCACGAATTATATGTTTCCCGACTAGCTAGTGGGTAACATGATCTTCCTCGACAAATTGTATGTTTCCCAGCTAACTAGTCGGGAAACATCACGAATTGTATGTTTCTTGACTAGCTTGCTGAGGAACATGCTGTTTTGTAACATGATGTTTGTCGATGAATTGTATGTTTCCCAACTATCTAGTTAGGAAACATTACAAGTTGTGCGTTTTTTGATAAGCTAGTCGAGAAACATGATGTTTCTCGACGAATTGTAGGAAACATCATCAAGGGAATATTCTCAACCCCTTCACAGCATAATCATGATCAAATAAGGGTTTGCCCCTTCAGGCAACCTAGAAAGAGGAGAGTGTTGTGTCTTTAAGGGCATTGATACCACAGATATGTAGTTTCAACATAAAACTGTCAAGAGTTATGGTGTAATTACTCCACTCTTTCATTCACGAGATGGGACCAGGGCAAAGTAACCTTGAAAGAAGTGATCGCACTGGCTCTTCCATGCATATCAAGAGAGGGTGTTGATTTGAGAAAGTTAAACTTCGGATCATTCATATACATAGATATGTGATCTTGTTCAAATAAATCTGTTTGTCCAGTTGTATCTTTGCTAAATAGAGGTTTGGTGAGAAAGGAGCTTAAAGTCAATGCGTGTGATTGAGTATTAAACAATGAAGCTTGTAGACCTGGATAGTCTAAGTCATTATTGAGAGCAGCAACAAACAACTAACTCGGATTGCAGCTTGACCAACGAAGCCACCTTCCACATCTTGGCTTGGATACAAAGTTCTATAAGTTTTTTTAAAGACATTTTCTTGTGTTGACTTTGTAAGGAAGCAATTTTTGAAGTTTTTATACGTTAAGAGAGCGTTTTAACTTATGATAGAGGTCTATAGATAACACACACATCAATATCACTCATTGGTTTCTATCCATTGAGTTACCCCATTGTGCTTTGAAGTCTTGATGTCAATGGTTAATCTTATGAGGAATATTTTGAAAAATTAATTAAGCTAATTATATATAATAGTAGCAATGGATTGAATGGGATTCAGACATAAATGAACTAGATACCTGCAAGTTATCATAAATGAACTAGATACGTGCAAGTAATTGTTGGGACGAAACATGAACATTGAAGAATTGGAAGGGATCTTGTGTACAATTATTATAACAGAGGAGGAGGAGGAGGAGGAGGAGGAGGAGGAGGAGGAGGAGGAGGAGGAGGAGGAGGAGGAGGAGGAGGAGGAGGAGGAGGAGGAGGAGGAGGAGGAGGAGGAGGAGGAGGCCACAATGGCAACCTTTCATAAAACCTTTTCCTATGACATGAGGCCAAAATTGCAACCTTTCATAAAACCTTTTCCTATGACATGCAAAGTACCTAGAAGGAAGAATAGCTGAAAAACCATGCCTGAGGAATTTCAGTCCTTAGCATTCGATGATTGGACATATATGCACACAAGATACAACATTGCGTATTGCGCCCAATCACGTTACATTGAATGTGACTCTAGGCGACCTTGAACTCAAGAGATATCTTGTTGCAAGATTTAATATGCTACTACTAAACCAAACACCCACAGTACAAGTACAACTACAGGGGAAAAAAAGAGGAAGCATTGGTAACGTTTCGTGGCACAACAGAGAGAACAAAAAAACACAGGACAGAACAAAAAAACACAGGACAAAACACAGCGTTAGAGGAACTTTGGTGCCATCTCTTGTCTTCACTTTACTTCACTTAAAGCAGCGAAGACAAGAGATTGGCACCAAAACACAGAGCCAAATAATTTTGTTTGGCACCAAAGCAAAGAGCGAATGCGTGCCAAACAAAAATTATTCATCGCGGCCAAATTTGGAGCCATATATAAAACCTTGGCCTTTAAAAAAAAGGATCCATTTAGGGTATACACGGGACCCGGTATCAGCCAAGCTTTTCCGCCTGACGGGCTCACGGCGGTCGGGTCAGAGCTCTGGCTATGGCGGAATGGGCAGCCATGAATACGGTGCGATTGGCCAAAAGCCAACTAAGCCCAAAAGCCAAGCTTAGCTATGGAAGCCTGTCCGCCAAGCAATCAGGCATTACAGAAAAAGGGCTTCTGTTGTTTTCGGCCTCTGTTTGCTAGCCTTTTGATTCGGATTGACGCCTTGTAGTGGACCCCTTTCTTCGTAAATAATTCATCCATTCCGGCCATATCTTCCAGCCCCAGGGCCGATTCCAATCTGCCCTCCTCCTTCAAATCTGCTCTGCGCACATGGGTCCGTCGTTGCATTTTAATATTGCCTTCAAACTGTCTTCAATTTCTTATTTAAGCTTCCAGTCATGGCTTTTGTCTGATCTGATTACAATAATCCATCCATTCTATCCCCATTGAGCTGTTTTTGTCTCGAATCCTGTAATGCGTTTTTCGAAATTGTAAAAATTTCGGTCAAATCCTATGCCCTAATGCTCTGTTCCTGACCCTGTACTTTTGCAGATCGATGCGGGAAAGGTCTTTCCGGGTCGCCGGAGCTGGAAAATCAATAGATTCTTTGCAACTTGATCACGGAAACGCATATGAATCATGTGGGCGCCCACATATAAGCGATTTGGGTCTGAAATTTGAGGTTTGGGAATTTGCAACAGCGGCAGCCGTTGCTTAATTTTAGAAAGCCAATATAAAAGAATACAGAGCAGAACCGAGAAATAGAAAAAATGGATGATTCAAGTTGTTTCATGTCGGATTAATTGTCGAAATGACTCCTCTGGTGGGTCTCTGCGCCCTTTTAGCTTATTTTTTTGTCTGGCTTCCTTCTGGTTCTTCGCGAGAATCTGCACATTCCACCATAGCCAATTCTACCGGAGCATCCATTTCTGTAAATCTGGTCGTAAATGGCAACAGTAGCATCGCAAAAATCAGCGACAATTTCTTATGTGTCACCTTGGATTGGTGGCCTCCGGAAAAATGCGATTACGGGACATGCAGCTGGCACTATGCTTCAATTCTCAATCTGGTATGTCTAATTTTTATAAAATCAGCCCATTTTCTTCCTGGGATCGTCAAATTTCTCTGTTTCTAGGCCCAATGCGATCGATTTTGAATGGGTTTCCAGAAATTCTCAGTTTTTGGACCCAGTCCAATCGGCCCTGTTGTGGGCAGTTAAAATTTCTCTCTTTGTAGGCCCAATTTCTCTGATGCAATGAATAATTTCTCCGCAGGATCTCAACAATCAGATCTTCCTGAATGCTGTAAAAGGTACGCATTCCGATCAAGCATATCAAATTGGATCATTCAAAATTAGCATCAATTCCGATGATAATACAAAATTTTGCATCAAAATCAGGATTATCGCCTTTGACGATCAGGCTGGGCGGATCGTTACAAGATCGGGTTGTGTATCTGGTTAATGGCACCGAAAACTGCCCACAATTTGTCAGAAACACATCTGCCATGTTTGGATTTACAGGAGGATGTCTGAACATGTCTCGTTGGCAAGAACTGAACTCCTTCTTTCAAAATACAGGGTAAGATATTCTTCCATGATCTTCGCAAAAACATTGACTTTGTCTACCAATCATAACAGAAATTGCATCCAATTTCTGGAAGAATAGCTTAATTCCGTTGATAAATTTGTACAGATCAGTTGTTGCTTTTGGTCTGAATGCATTATTTGGACGGAAGAATAGCATTTATGACGATTGGGATCCAAGCAATGCAAGAGATTTTATTCGGTATACTCATGATCAAGGATTCAAAATCTGGGCTTGGGAATTGGGTAAGCAAACCGGATCAATTCTCTAATTTTGGCTGAAAATCTGTACCGGATTGCTGATTTTCTTACTCTGTTCTGATTGAAGGGAATGAATTAAGCGGAAGTGGAATAGGCACATATGTTCCTCTCGGCAAATATGTAGCAGCTGTTAAAAATCTGAGAAAAATTGTGGAAGAAACTTACGCCGGATCTGAATCTAAGCCTTTGGTGATAGCTCCAGATGGATTTTACGATGCGGATTGGTTCAAAGGCCTGCTCATTGGATCTGGAGAAGGTGTTCTTGATGGGTTATCACATCATCTGTATAATCTAGGAGCTGGTAAGAATGAAAACGAAACCCAAATTTTGATCGAATAGCTTCGGTTTTAGAATGAAATGCGTGTTGAAGCTTAAAATCTCTTCGAATTTGGGGTAAAAAAGCAAGTTTTAGGTTTAACCGGATTGAAAATTCTCTGTATGGCAGGTGTTGATCCGCATGTAATTGACAGAATTCTAGATCCAAGCCACCTTGACGGATTAAAAACCGTATTCAAGAGCCTGAGAGATGTAATCAAAAGCTACGGTCCTTGGGCGCAGGCATGGGTTGGAGAATCTGGTGGAGCTTACAACAGCGGCAGGCCTAATGTCTCCAACGCATTTGTTTCAGGATTTTGGTAAATTCCAGCGCAATCAGAACCCATTATCAGATCTTATATTCCGGATTGATTGATCTGAATATTTTTGAAATTTAGGTACATTGATCAACTGGGTTTGGCTGCATATTACAATACGTCAGTGCACTGTCGCCAATCTCTGATTGGAGGAAATTATGGGTTTTTGGACACTGTAAATTTTCAGCCCAATCCAGATTACTACGCGTAAGCTTCAAATCCGGTTTTTGTGATTAAAATCTGGCAGAAAACTTGGATGATTCAACATTTTTATCCTTTTCCAGAGCCTTGCTGTGGAAAAAATTAATGGGCGCCGACGTATTGCATTCTGATGTAACAGAAGCTCCATATCTGAGAGCTTATACACATTGTCTGAAAGATTCAAAGGTAAAAAATCTACAATGCATTAAGAATTCAATCAAAATGCATCAAAATTTTCATTTTGATCCAATGTGGGCGGAAATTCCCCTGTTTTTTTTCTGTGCAGGGTGGATTAGCAGCAGTATTTATAAATCTAAGCAACGAGACACAGTACGATGTAGAAATCTCTGTTTCGATGCAGAAAAGCGCATCAAGGAAATCAATTCATGTATTGAAAAGGGTTGCAGGCCGGGGATCAAAAAGGCCCTGGAACAGAGAGAGATATGAATACCATTTAACGCCGGAAGATGGAGATTTGCACAGCCAAGTGGTGCATTTAAATGGATCCCCTCTTCGCCTCACCGGATCTCTGCTTACCGGAATTCCGTCGCTTGATCCAGTTACAGTGGATACCTCCAGCACCATTTCTGTAAAACCTTGGTCTATCGTTTATGCCGAGATTCCTGATGCCGGAGTTCAGGCTTGTCTGCCATAGCCACAGCTTCATTTGTTTTTCCATTTTTATTTATTCAATTTCTCTCTAGCTCAAGCATCTGAGAGAATCTTTACCTTATATTATCTTTTTTGTACATATTTTCATGTTCTGCTCACACAAAAAAAAGTGAGTGTTATTTGTGTAGGATCATATAAAAAACTATGATGCCCATTTGTTTGGAATCTTGGTGCCACCTTTTTATTTTCATTTATTATTATGTCTTTACACAACATTAGTGTAATGTCCTCACTATTCCATACCAAAAAGGAAAAGAAAAGAAAAACATTATTTCAGTCCCTTCGTAATTCTTATATAAAGTAAGAAGATAGCATAGTTCATGCCAATAGTATTGCTAGAAACATGAAGAAACAACTGGTCAAAGAAACTGCAAAAGAACACTTAACTGTTCGAAATATACAAACGGTATCATAACAGTTTAATGCATGATTGCATAAACACAAATGTCTTCAATATATACATAGTATAATAGTTTAATGACATTGTGTATCAGATGACTCTTAAAAGCTAGTAGAAGACTGATTGCATAAACACAAATGTCTTCAATATATACATAGTATAATAGTTTAATGACATTGTGTATCAGATGACTCTTAAAAGCTAGTAGAAGACTACTACAGTACGTTATATTTGAGTACATTTAGAAAATCCTAATACAAGTTCTACTACATCAGGTGATGGCGCATTTTATAACGTATTCGCTTTAATTAAGATTCTCCATACAATGATACAGAGGCATGCACTCCCATTCTGACTTTCCTCAAATGCTATACCACTTAACATGGCTAAAATTCATGATCTGGATTCTATTTCCTTGGAAAGAATCCATGATGTTGGGATAAAGCACCACTACCTGCTATTGCTACCCAGTGCTTCAAAAAGGGCTCATCATATACCCCATACTCAACTTTCCTTGCTAGCAGACAAGCAATGATGTCTCTATCTTGATTTTGTGTCCCATGCCATCAACATAGCCATTGCATAATTTCCACACCTCCTAGATTAGCGGCACACTGGTGCATTATTCCACCATGGGTTAGATAATAATCATCTCAGGTGGAGTTAGTTAAAGGAAATGCATATTTTTAATCTCATCATGTGATGCCACTATGATGTGCATATTCTCATATCGAATGCCTTTCATTATCACCATTAAAAAACTGTTAAATATGTTGTTGATGTCATTGTGGGCAACACTGTTTGGCAAATCCTAGGGTAAAGAAGGTTTCTTTCGGACGAAAATAAGAAATTTTTGGTTGAATTAGCACACGGCAAGAAATCTTCTGATAAATTTTTATGTATACAAGAAATTTATCGCGGCGGCCAAGGCCGCCGCGAACATTTCTCTTCAACAGAAAGGACCACAACTACCTAACATATTTATGACATAGAGGCTGCATATTTATGACATGCAAAGAAGTTTTGATTCACTATGGCCTATTTAAGGGCCATGACTTCCAAGTTTGTTTTCCTATTTTGAGCCTCAACCTAGAAATGACAAAGTAGTGAAAAGTTAGAACGCAAATATGTTGTCTCATAACGTAGAGAGAAAAGTCATTCAATTATCATTCACATCATGAAAAGGAACGCCTCGTTTGATAATCAATTAGTGATTTGTTGAATAACTAAAACAAATTGAAAATACATAATGCACCATTTTTGGGTTGCCCCTAGGGGGGCAAACCCTTGTTTGTGTGGGTTTTTGGTATATCCTAGGTATATGCTAGAATATCCCTAAAATATGCTGGTGACTGCTCAAAACCTCCTATTTCCTGTAAACTCTCGGTCAGCTGGTAAAGAACTCCACGTCTCATTTTTTTAAGCCAACCGGGTAACTGCCAAGGCATGGATCGGCGCTTCAATCCGATGAAGAATAACAACACACTTGGAAGATGTTGCGGTTGTCTTGCGAAATGCATGGAGGTTGTTGCAGATGCCATTTCTAACTTTGTAGCAGATGGTTCGGATGGGTCTGAAACATCCAAGATATAAGAAAAAGAGTAGTTTGTTGTAGTGCATAAGCCTGGAGGACTTTGCAGATGGAGCATCATTTCTTCTCTATCTTGAATACGGTAACATCTACAGATTCTGGGGCAGAGTTCCAAAGTGAAAAGCCAGGGGACTGCAGACGCCAAGCAAATGGAAGATCCATAATATTCAGGTTCTTTGATGATTCTCAGATTTAGTTTTCCACATATATGGATCTAATTTATTTGTTAAATAAGTGCTTATTGTTTTGTTTTTTTTCTGGGGTTGCTAGATAGAACTCTAAAAGGCAGAAGAGCTTGCTGCGACGACATACTTTTCTCCGAGCCAAGTCCGTATAATGGGATCAAATGTTGTTAATGATGACTACTCAGTGTTGTATGTTCAACATTTAGGTAAATTTGATTCTATTTTAGTTCTAGTATTGGTAATCCAAGCTTTTGTTATTATGTATGAATTGGCCTTTATGTCTGTTTCAGGACTGCCTCCCTCTCGCCCTTCTCAAGGTTCACCTAGGAACATTGCTGGACAACCAGTTGTTACTGATTCAGGTGGACCATCTGTCTTATCAAATCTCTTTATGTTTTGCCTCAAGTTTTGGAACTTATACAGGTTCTACAAAAACGTTTTCCCTTGTGGAACTGGAGAAGGCTGCTGATAAGTTCAAACCTCAGAATGATATTGGAGAAGAAGGATTTGGGCGAGTATGTAGAGGGATGCTGGAGGATCAGACTAAAGTGGCCATAAAAGTTCTAACTAGGGACGATGAGCAAGGGGATCGTGAATTTGTAGCTGAGGTAGAATGGAAGCGTGGAATCACATCTGCATCATAAGTTGGTATTGTTGAAACTGGGAGCAATTTACGCATTTACTTTTTTGTCTGTATATAAATTTCCCACTTGAATACCTCATGTGCAGATAAAGAAACATCGCCCTTTGATTGGAAAGCTCATTCAACAATTGCATTAGGTGCTGCCTGTCGTCTTGCTTATTCTCATGAAGATTCAAACCCACGTGTTATTCACCGTGATTTTAAAGCAAGTAGCATCTTATTGCTGGGCTCTCATAGGATGAAAGTGAAAATTAACCTTGATTTTTGCATTTTACAATTCTGTACTCAGTTAGTGGTCTGTTTAATTCGGAATATCCTATTGGTTGTTCACATTGGTCATTTGTACAGGTCTCTAGTGTTCCGCGATTTTGTGGCAAAATGCTTAACCAAAGAGCCAAGGTTGCGGCCAACAGCAACAACTATGCTTCAGGTTTGCAATTATACAAGGACTGCTTCATGTCACAGCTTTGTAACCAACCATAGACATTACAGGCATTGGGTTTAACTGACTACTGTACAGACTGCTTCCACTAAAACTTCCCCTGGCTCCTTGAATGAAAACAACATGTTTGTTTTCTTCCATTTGCAAATAGGATGATGTTGGCTAACTTCTTTTGTTTTCTTTGACATCATAAGTTCATTGAGAAGTGTAAGAGCAGTGCAGTGTCGATGTTGCCAAGGATTGAAAGAGCAAGATCTTTAAAGCAAGAATTGGCTGCTCGTGCACTTTCATATGGTCCAGATCAGGGCACAGCATCATCGGGCAATGGGGTGAGTTGACAGGAATGAAATGAGTGAAGTACAGTTGGTGCTACAGTTCACTAAATGATCGAGCTGGGTCTAATTGGTTTGCTTCTGTCGCAGTGGTCTTGGGAGAAAGGACAAACAGTGAAAATGCATGACACCATGACTGGTACCATGCTTGTCAGACATGAGAAAGATGTATTATCCAATCTTCAAGTTCATTGTCCTCCAGTTGTAGCTGCAGCTGATATGGATGATAAAGAAGGTGATCTGCACTGTGCACAAATTGTGAATCTTTCTCTCTTCTTGCTTTTGTTTTCTTTTTTTGCTTTTATTGCACAAGTGCTCTACGCTAATTTATATTGGATATGTGGGTGCACATGGCTCCTTGCCTGAGTTTGTTTAACATATCTAGAGTTAATGTATTTGTGCAACTTATTTGTGAATAGTTTTGGAACAGCCTTGTCTTCGCCTGGTGTTATTTGGAGGTAATGTTTGGTTATTGCAGATGGGTTCATCAGATGCCAAAGTCATTCCTTGCATTTCCATAAAATAACTTTGCCATGTTCAATAATTGCTTTTGCAAACACATGATATATTCGTCGGATGATGTATTCGTAGCATGACATGGCAAGTACTTTTCTTGTTCGTTGCAGAATTTGATGCATCAAGGTAAATGCAGTTTTTGTTGCTTGAATAGCAGGTGGTCCTAGTTATCTGCAGCGTTTTACTTGTTTCTAGTTTATTTTCCTTGATTACTATGGCAATTAGATCCTGGTTGAAAATAAAACAATATTTCCGTTTTTTGTAGCCGATCTGTTTGCATATGTGTTGTATATCTCTATATGGACATATCTCTATATCGAGTTCATTACTTTCCTCGTTGAAATCCCTAGCTTCTTGAGAATGGGTAGAACTCAAGAGTCATTGCAGATGCCTCATAATATCATTTGCTAGAGCATATCTTATCACATTGGCATGCAGATTTAGATTCTTTATAATTTAGAATCCTGGTGTTCTGGAGAGTTGGGGTTGCTTTTACTTAGCGACATGGACAGCTTCAATTTGGCGCGAGCCATGGTCTGGGTATCGCCAAACAGAAATTGCAAGTACAAACAGAAGGTTATAATGTTATATCTAGACCATTGTAAATAACCATTTGCTTTAATCTATTTAAAGTTGTCGAGGTACAAGATCATTAAATTTTGTGGGGCACAGTTTATTCAATGTGAGTGATGGTTTCGCAATGAAGGTAATGTTTGCCCCTCAAATCATTCTAAAGGAAGCCAATTTTATTCTAAATCTTTATAACGAGTCTTGAACCACTAGATTTCCATTTCATAGTGTTTGGTGTTTGATCACAATTCACTTTTTACTAATGCTAATTCTCTCGATTTTTCTTTCTACGATTATTCTTTCTAGTAATCTGTAAACCAACTTTTACTGGTCTAGACTAGTCTTTTTTACAAACTAGCTAGTTTTTGTCCCACTGCCAACGAGCAGCCAAAGTGGAGGACATGTATAAGCTTTTAAGTTCTGCCACGTCGGGGATCATCATCGTATACCCCTAGTAACCAACTTCCAAATATAAGTGACATTGACAAGGTAAGTAACATTGACAAGGTTTGAACCCATGACCAAATGAACACTTATTTTGGCATTATTAGGCCTATACCAACTCACCACACATCCGTTGGGCAAAACTTTGGCCATACATGCATACTTTGTAGGCAGGATTCAATCCCACCTTTAGGAAGTTTTCGGATCCTAGGGGCAACTCTAGGGGCATCGTTGAACCCAACGTCACCAGCGTAGTGCCGCCTGCCATGTATGATTTTTTGGGCATCCTAGGACCAGAGGGCTTTTTCCCAAGCTATCGTCATGTTAGGATTTTATACTTTTTGCAAATTCTATACCTTGAGTGGGCTACATTGACTTGTATCTAGATGTCCCCTAACCCTGCCTCCATAACCATTGTGTTAAGATTTAAACTTTTTTGCAATTCTATACGTTAGATTGGATTGCATAGACACCCTTCAAGCAATGGCTATAAGATAGTGCAGCCAGCAGAACGTTCCTAGTTGCCAGTTTGAGATGACTATGGTTGTCACAACAATGAAGACCTTGAAGCAAGTTCTGCAGATAACACCAGACAATGCTTTATATAGCTTTGTGTGCTGAAGAGAGAAACAGTGGGTTTATGCTTCCTAAATGCTGCCAAAGCACCAGAGAGGCAACAAATACAGAGCTAGTAGACAACCTAAAAAATAACATCATTGACAAGCCAGCAGCTTTGAAGTTGATTGATCAGAATACTACTGTACTATGCTTCCACAATCCCAAAATGCCTTAGTTATTATGTGGGAGGCAAACAAGAAATCCATTCTTAGCCTGAAAAGGTTTCAACCTCGCATTTGTTTTTATGAGACAACAAAACAATAAATATGCAAGCACACCTTCAGGGGACCGGAGGGCAACCCTCTGTGCGCAAAGCTTATGTGCTTTCTAGGCATCATAACGTACATATTAAAGTTTGTATAGTTGCAAGATGTATCTTTAAATAGACCATTTCACTACAATTTCATAATAGTCACAAAGTTTAAGCAAACCAATATGTACAATAGTTGAGGGGTCATTAGGGGTTGAGTCGCTATTAGATTATGCCCAATATAGTGTAAACATCTCCCATAGCCACTTATGTTTTGCCCCCGCATTTGTAGATATGACCATTGCATTGTAGGATCTACTTTGCGTAGTCATTTATATGTTGCCCGCACACTTTGTAGTTGCTCTCTTATTACAATAATACAAATCAAATTTCAATTGTGCTAACAGTGAGGATTCAATATATGTTTAGTAAGTTTGTGAAAAGGTAGAAAATATTGAAGGGAGACTCAAGAAAGATACACGAACCACGGGGCAATCCCAAAATGCATAATTTACAATCCCATGCATTATGCATTGATTACATTGAGAAATTTTTGTACACAAACATTGAAGTTGTACAGGTAGGTCTTTATAGATTTCTCAAAACTACGACTTTGCATTCAGCTTAATAAAGCATTTCTTGTCTTGCATTCCTTGTTATTCTTTGTCGTTTTATCTATTCAATATGGTTGCACAGCGTAGGAACTTCAACGTGTCATAAATGAATATAGTCATCAGATACAAAATTTAACCTTCTCCCTAACAATATATTAGTTGAACATCTATAATTGCTATGTTTAATTACCATCTCCCTAGCAATACATTAGTCAAACTCCTTTACCATAATTGGCATTAACAGGTTGGCCAACACAGCACTAATAGCATGGTACATTGTTGGCTCTTCATGGATTACAACCATTCTTCTATTTCTCTATCCAATGTTCCTGACAAACGTTGTGGCAAGCCAACAGGACCACTACTCTCTCTGTTCATTACTTCATGGCGCTTTGCCAGCCTTTAGTACTTACATGCACAAATAACGAGGTTGGTATCTACCACATCTTACTTATCATATATATACAGTTTATTGCTATCTGATGGTTGGAGAGCTCCATTCAGAACGAAATAAATCTGGTCTTCAGCAATCAAGCACTACTTATTGTACTCTCAAAGCCGCCTGTTGTAAAAAAAAAAAAAAAAAAAAAAAAACAGCCCAACAAAGTTTCGTCTGAGACCCATCGTTTCATTTATTCATTTTTGGTTTCAGTATCTTTATCCTCCTTGATATCTTTGTCACACTAGCTGATCTCAAGCATGCTATAGAAAAGACGATGGATCTTTACACCAACACAACAGAGAGCACTGTTTTGATTCATCCACCTTTCTAAGTTAAAACCGTACTAAGCGGGTGGATAGCCATGGTCATATTCCCCTTACTGTATTAGCCCAAATATCAAAAGAATATTAGCATCCACCAGATGGCCGTTACCTCTAGTTAAACCTAAACACCTCTGTTGAAGTTCAGGCTTTAGGTTCAAGAACTTTTAAATTTCAAACACAGATTTGTCAGAGAACAGCTGCTATCTTCGCATCTTTAATTTTACATTCTTTTAACCACCTAGACTAGCCACTTTCGGCCCGGATGGGCGTAAATATACGCAATTGTCCAACACACATCTCTAGGAACGTGTGGTTTCAAGATGAAAAGGATCCCTCTCGAATTGATTGTCCTCGGGTGCATCAACGTAACCCGCACCACGGGATTACGCTTCAACTGCATGATTTGACTGATCTCCCCTGCATCACCTCCAGTGCCTAGGCTTGTCATAACCTTTATATAACTATTGCGGGCTATCCATTTTGTCAACAGTTTGAACCTATCGGGCATGCTGGTATCAACGATTTCCCTGGAGTCCAAATTGCTAGGACTTTTAGGGCCATATTACACTTCCAGTTGCCAGTTGTTTTGTTCCATTAGTCAGGTATGTCAAGCTAAAGAAGTATGAACTGTAACTGGCAAGAGCCTGGTGGTAGAGCACTTGGCATTCAAGCTAAAGGTTCTGGTTTGATACCCAGCATATGTTGTAATACTGTATCACAGCCATGGTCCAAGTATGTAAGGTTGCAGGGCAAGCCTCGTTTTGTAGCATGGCTACAGAACCATGGTCGGCTGGCCAGGGTCCAGTGCAAGCGCAGCAGGACAAATGAGGATGTGAAAAGCAATTAAGTGAAGTGTTAGAACAATAAATGGTAAGAAGCCATAAAATTTGCACATGTTCACATTGATCAATATACCTATACCTGAAGATTGCGAGCTAACCAAGAGAACTCTAAGTTTTGTCCAAATGCTTGGTAGCAAAGAGTCCATTTTGATAGCTCGGGCTTGTCTTTTTGTACCTGTGATGGAAACAAAACAGTAATAAGCTCTATGTTCCCTGCAAGGGAAGTCGATTAAATGGCAAGAACTTTGCAACAACTTATGACGATAATGAGATTGCATTACCTGCCGTTGCCGTTTTGCAAATGTTGGAGCATTCGGTGTTAGCCCTAGAACCAAAGCCGAAGCTAGATCCCATTGCCGTTTTGCAGATGCTGGAGCACTCGGTATTAGCCCTAGAGCCAAAGCCGAAGCTAGATGCCATCGCTACCAAGCGTCGAGCAAGATTTTGTCCAATAAAAGACGTGGCAGGAAAATAAGAGATTGGATTGCGGCGCAGAAAAAATAGGGAGGGACAAAAAAAAAGAAAAATGGAAAACTGCCTTATATATGTTTAGATGACTATAAGAACATTGGGAATTAAAAATATCCGACTACTTGAGGAAACAATAGGAAACGAAAACGTTTTCTAATACCATTTTCAAGTACTCAACCTGTGCAGTATTTTTTATTATGCATTTACTACATTTGAGACTTCGAGAAGAGGAAAATTATTTGTGCATGCAAATGGGAAAATAGCATCAGTACCTTTTCGATCATTCAAGGCCGTTGATTCATATAGATTTTGTTCTGAACTGTTTCTAAATGTTTTGTAATGACTATATATTTCAGCAACTTCTTCTTCTTAGTGAATAATTGTAATGCTGGAATGCAAAATGTAGAAGATGAGGATGGCCATGTAGCTATTTTGCATTTTGGTTTCATAAGTGTTTGTTTCCCTGGATGCCATATTGTACTCTAGTGCATGATACATTTCTCTATCTGGGGCATGCACATGATAGATCTAACTTAGATTTGTTCAAGTTGGGCTGTTGGAATGCTTTATGAGATCTCCAATGGTTGCCTATCTACAACCTACAATATCACAAAAGAACTCTTCAGCAAAAGATTTCTAGAAATGTGATCTTTCCATGGTGATTCTATGCCCAATAACATTTCCAAATGCTTTTTTCATACTTTTTTGCTGGAAAGAAAAGTTTTAATAAAAAAAAAGGGATTTTTGTGGCAAACCATTGCCAGAAGAAAAAATATTCAAGTTACAAAAAGGCGGACTAAGGCCTTTTTATTTTCTGAAAGGCCATCACAACAACAAGGAAAAGGTGCAATTTAAAATAGGCACACGTCTTTTACTTTTCAAAAGGCCAATGCAAAGTTTTTATTAAAAAGGAAGATTTTTGTGGCAAACCATTGTTAGAAGAAAAAAATAGGATTAAAAAAAAAAAAAAAGTGTAGGCAAAGGCTTTTATTTTTCAAAAAGCCCCCACAACATCACTTATATTTGCAAAACACAAATTAAGCAACACAATTTGCGATACTTGAGCACCATCTTAGTTGTGTTAACTATTAGTATTACATTAGATTAGTTACTAGTTATACTTGAATATTAACTTCTAGTTATACTTTTCATTTCATTATTTTTTATTTTCCTTCAACTCAAGTTAATGTCTTTTAATTTCAAGGGGGGTCCTTCCCCTCCACTCTCTGTCTGCTTCCCCGCACCCCTACCCCCTTCATCTTCAACCCCTCCCCTCTTTCCCTCCACTCTTTGCTCCTTTCCTCTCCCCTCTTCTTCCTCCCCCAAACATGTGCCCCCTCTGCTCCTCTACCCCCTCAACATATGCCCCCTCTATCCCTTCCTCAACATGTGCCTTTCCTTCCTCAACAGAGGCAGATCGCCATAGCTTAAGGCAATATCTTGATGCTTGCTTCCCCATCAAGCTCTGGGATGCCAGTGCCCTTGAACAGATCAAGACAACACACTACTAACGCCACATAAATCCCACATTGGAACAGGGCCCACAATACTACCTGCGTACCCATTTGCCTATGAAAAGGCGCAGACTCATTGCCTCCATTCGCACAGGGGCACACCATCTTCGAATTGAGATGGACAGATGGATTAGTGAGCCATGCCAGAACAGGCTTTGTCAATGCTGTCGAATGGGAGTCATTGAGGATGAATCTCATACCTTTCAAAGCTGCCCAGCATATAGTCAAATTCGAACGCGTTATGCTGAGTTGGTCAGGCCTGGACAGCAGCCGCTACATGTGACATTGAGCACGGCTTCCATACGGATGCTGGGATCATACATTCAGGCGGTCATAGATATGCGAGATCAGCTATATCCTCAGGCTCACACTTGACATGTATATATACATATATTTCATGATGTTATATACCTGTACAATGTGACAGCATTCTTATTACTGCCATGGTTTTTACCTCGAAAACCCTTCGGGGCGGGGGTTTTAACCCGGACAGTAATAAGTTTGCTCCGCTCTTTCATTGGGTCCCATAGGCTGATTGGTCTCCGTGGACGATAAAAATCATTCTTTCTTTCTTTTGTCAACGGAGTGCATCCTCTACCCCTCTGCTCCAATGCCTCGGATGTGAAGATCTAATAGTGATTCAAAGAAAGAATTACTAGTTCTTGATGGTATTCCACTTTAACTGCATGAGGGTGTAGGGTTGTGCCCTTCTTTAATGTAATGCAACTTATAGATAAACATATATGGATGTAACCTTTGGAGAGTGTTCCATGTAGAGTATATGCACTCTAGATGTGATCATTGGTAAGTCCCATAAAATATGCTCATCAAATTATATAAAAAGCATAAAAAACTATGAAAAATGCATATCACAATATTTTATTCTTTCGAATATGGTATTGAAAACACTTTGTTTTTGAATAGGACATAGTGAAGGCTTATATACTGTGGTGTTATATATAGCTTAGCTATTAGTCCTTTCATTGTAACCCTTTTTATTTTTATTTTTTTCCAGGGGTAAAAGTATATGTTACAATAGTATAATAGATTGGTTCAATTTGTTCTCAAAATTTGAAAATGGTTCTTGGCGCCTGCGGCTAGGGCGGTGCCACAGGCAGAGGCCCCTTTTCTTGCCTTTTTGGCACTGCTACAACACCTTGAATTTGTTTAGGATCAAGTCAGCGGCTAGCAGGGATCACGACAAATAGCTTTTCTCCATGGACAATAAAAATCATTCTTTCTTTCTTTTGTCAACGGAGTGCATCCTCTACCCCTCTGCTCCAATGCCTCGGATGTGAAGATCTAATAGTGATTCAAAGAAAGAATTACTAGTTCTTGATGGTATTCCACTTTAACTGCATGAGGGTGTAGGGTTGTGCCCTTCTTTAATGTAATGCAACTTATAGATAAACATATATGGATGTAACCTTTGGAGAGTGTTCCATGTAGAGTATATGCACTCTAGATGTGATCATTGGTAAGTCCCATAAAATATGCTCATCAAATTATATAAAAAGCATAAAAAACTATGAAAAATGCATATCACAATATTTTATTCTTTCGAATATGGTATTGAAAACACTTTGTTTTTGAATAGGACATAGTGAAGGCTTATATACTGTGGTGTTATATATAGCTTAGCTATTAGTCCTTTCATTGTAACCCTCTTTATTTTTATTTTTTTCCAGGGGTAAAAGTATATGTTACAATAGTATAATAGATTGGTTCAATTTGTTCTCAAAATTTGAAAATGGTTCTTGGCGCCTGCGGCTAGGGCGGTGCCACAGGCAGAGGCCCCTTTTCTTGCCTTTTTGGCACTGCTACAACACCTTGAATTTGTTTAGGATCAAGTCAGCGGCTAGCAGGGATCACGACAAATAGCTTTTCTCCATGGACGATAAAAATCATTCTCTTTCTTTTTTCAACGTAGTGCATCCTCTACCCCTCTGCTCCAATGCCTCTGAGGTGAAGATCTAATAGTGATTCAAAGAAAGAATTACTAGTTCTTGATGGTATCCCACTTTAACTGCATGATGCCCATCTGTTGGAATGTGCCCCTCTTTAATATAATGTGACTTACAGATAAAAATATATGGATGTAACCATTGAAGAGTGTTCCATGTGGAGTATATGTATTCTAGATGTGCTCATTGGTAAGTCCTATAAAATATGCTCATCAATTCATATAAAAAACCATAAAAAATGCGTATAAAAATACAACTGAAACTCCATGTTATTATGCTAGATATTATTTTATTCTTTCGACGAGTATGGTATTGGGTATTTTTGAACAGACATAGTGAAGGCTTATAAACCATGGTGTTATATAGCTTAGCTATTAGTCCTTTCATTGTTACCCTTTTTATTTTTATTTTTTTTCAAGGGTAAAAGTATGTGTTATAATAGTGTAATAGATTGGTTCAATTTGTTCTCGAAGAAAATGGTACTTGGCGCCTGCAGCTAGGGCGGTGGCAGTAGGGAGAGGCTGCTCCTTTTCTTGCCTTTCCGGCACTGCTGCAACACCTTGAATTTGTTTAAAATCAATGCTATGCAGAGCTACTTGAGGATGATAGAGTGGATTTTGATCTCAGGTAAACCACTAACATGGTATTTCGTTCTAATGCTCTTAGCAGTATAATCTTTCCTGCAAAAATTACATTGAAACAACGCAGATGCTTATAAGGTGGAATGAAATTTTATGAGTTCTTGAACAGAGGCGTTTCTTGGCCTGCAAAATTTAGCAGTCTATGTTTTTATATATAGCCCGAAAAATTGTTAGCTATTTCTGTCATCTCCTCCTCCCGTTCTTTCTTACAAGCAAGAAAGGTTCAGGATATTCAAGATATGATCAGAAGCTGTCTTTTATCAGGTCTTTGTGGAATTTTGGAATTATTAGAATGGATTTGAAGTGCAAGAAATGGGATCAATTTAGGGGCTGAGCTAGGAATATTATGTGAGCAGGAAGAAGATTATATATCATGAACTGGACTTTTGGGAGGAGTGTTGGGAGGTGTTTCTAGCCTACTTAGGCTGACTGTTTTACATCCCGACAATGCAGCAACTAAGTTGATCTCATATTATGCTACTTCCTTCTCTATTCACTGTATTATCTACTCAGTAAAATTGACCGATGACTTATTCTAATATGTAGCAAAATAACAGGGGGTTCCAGGGGGATTTGATATGGATGTAAGAATAACAATTCCTGAAATCATAGACTATATATCCCTAAAATAATTGAACAGGTTGTTATAAAAAAAAACACATAGATTCAACATAAGAAATAATCACATTAGCTCGCTAGGTATATTGGTTAAAATAGTCTTATTAGGGCATTGAGTTATTTTAGTAGAGGTTCGAATCCCCATATTTCATATTCTATAATCTTAGGCAAAGCCGTATAGAGGTTCGATATTCCCTCAAAACCTTAGGCGAAATCGTATTTCATATTTCAAAATCATAGGCGCCTCCAATCATAAATGACTATAAGCGAAACGAAAGGTGCGCAGAGGCCCCAACATATATTCTGGGTCGTAGGATCGATGAATCCGACGACTGTGACAGTCCAGGGTGCACTTCGTTTAGGGTTCGTATAGAGTAGTTTCGGCATTCCGGACGATATGGCAAACTTGAATTTCCATTATGGAGTTCCCCTAATATTGAAAGATAAAACAATTGGGTTTGTACATGGTAATTCACAGGATGCTTCGCGGTTTGGTAAGTTCTCCCTGACCAATCTTGGATTTCTTTGGACCTGCTTGAAGCAGGGTTCTTGAAATCGAAGATTTAATGGTCGGATAGGGAAACCAAGCTCGGGGGAGGGGAAGGCATTAGCGTACAACCTCCTAGTTTACGATGCACGGAAAGGATGCATTGGGAACTATTTTGGGGTCCATCTCCTAGGGTCTGGCCTCTTCCATCATGTAGGCAAAGGGGCAAAAGTCCTGGCCCGTTCGATATGGGAAATGGTGGTGGGTCACCTGCTCATCAACATGCTTCCTAGATGGGTAGCAAGATGTTATTGCACCATTGCCTACTTCATAGTAAACCAAGTTCTTTCACTGTATCCTCGCGTATGGAGAAGGTCTCAATGCCAAAAGAAGGATCCTTGAAACCCCCGAAAGTAGCTTATTCAAGAAGTCCTCTCTCCTAAAGGCCCTGGCGATGGATAGACGACTTCCCCACTCTGGAACTATGAATAGGCCCTGCCAATAGACTCGGAATGTTGTTGAAGAAACCCTAAAAAAAAGGGAAGAAAAAACAGGTATTGTTCTCATAGCAATTTCCTAACAAAAAAAAAAAAAAAACAGACGCTGCAATAAGAAAAGACGTCACAACCACGTATGTCTTGGATCAGGACGTCTGCAATCTTTTCTGTAGGGTTGCTACCACAACCCTATAAAGATTAGATGCAAATGATCAGACTATAAAGCAGCTTATATGTTATATCAAACAACTCAATCTAGAATTGAATGTCACCATAATCTGTGAGAAGGATTAGTCCTTCTCAAACATCCTAATGCTGGAAATTTTGAAACCAATGATCAAATAAGTTTCTATAGTTATCCTTTGGTGAGAAATTCCATTTCATGATTTGTTACAAATAAGAAGAGTCGCAGAAAATTAGACACAAAATAAGGTTCTAAAAATTGGCAAAGCGCATTAAAACAAGCTCCCATATGACAATTCCTGATGCCTTTTGTAAAACTATATACATTTAGTCGGCTATTAGATGGATTGGCTTTACCTACCTAGGTTGCTATAACATGGCCTGCTAATTTATTATTGCACAAAAAATTATGAAGCTTAGATCTATAATAGCCCAGATCTTCCAAAATCTAACAGAGTACAATAAATCTATGCTAGTGTTTGCAAAACCATTAAATGGTATATACTATGATAGAATTTCTACAAAGGTTAAACTACTATATACTAAAACAAACATTATCCCCATAACAACCAAGGGGCTAGTAGGCAATGGGGATGCAGAATAATCAATACTTTTCTTATAAAAGTAAGTTGCTCATGCATCTACGTACAAGTTAGGATGGAGATGGCAAATTTTAGAGTTCGTGTGATGTCTGCATGACGTCTGCCATTTTTCTTCCATTCATGCATCTTTTCTTCCATTTTTTCTTTTTTGGGGTCTCATATTGATCAATCCATTTTTTCATTGGTGCAGAATTGTAGAGAAGAACGTGATTAACCTTATGGATAACATCTGGCTGAAATGACTTCTGCATGCCATTGCCTCTACTGCTATCGTCGTCGTTTCCTCCCACAATTTCTCGATCTTTGCATCATTCCATATGCGAGGTGCATCCAGATGCACAACGGAAATAAATTCGGTCATATAAAAGGGTGACTCTTTCGTAAGCCACCCTTCTGCCATACTACCTTTCGAATGTTCCCTTTGATGCACCATGTTCTTCCATGCCTTCAAAAACCTTTTCAAGAAAAACATCCATCTAGCATGGACAGTCCTCCAAGCTCCAGTTTCTCAATAAGATGTACCAAAACAAGAAAGTTCGTATGGAACTCTTTCTCCAACAAGCAACATGCCTTCGCCATTTTCATTTCAGCTCCTCAATTTCGTGCTTCGAGATCGTTTTTTTCACACATCTCGGTTCCATGTCTCGGATCCACAAAACAAAATAAAAAACAAAATTAGAGATTGGGTGAAGGGAACAAGCATATCATATATGTTGGCTAATCCTGACACTAAGATAAAAATATATAGAGTAAGTCATGAGCCCATAGTTGTAAGGCGGAGCCTATCTAAATGAAAATGTCTCAATGAAAATAAGGCATGTCCCATCATGAAGTTGGGCGCTGGAAGAAATTACCTCGAAAACAATGAATACGTACCGTGTGTGGTTCAAGAGATGTTTGAAGACGAAGCATGTCTGGCGTTACATTGTCCCCATACCATGCTTTGAGAAAAACGTTTTGCATAGAGTCTAATTGCCTACTAGATTTCTTTGATTTGCCCACTAAAAGAGTAGTGAGTTTTTGTTAGAAATGCTTGAAATAATAGCGAGTTGTATAAAGAGTTTAAAATTATTCATTGATTTTTTTTTTTTTTGGGGGGGGGGGAGATCAAAGATAAAGATAAATATTTTAACGTCACGCCACTAGGCAGCGTCCTATTGGACATGTGACGACAGAGCAGGGGACTGAAGTCCAAAATAAACCAAGCAAAAAAGGGGGCTGGGCCCCAGCACAGAACAAAAGAGGGCAAGGTCCATCACTACACAATATACATACTATGGGCAAACGCCCAAACCAAATCAAGGTTGTTCATGCTAAGAAACTAAGAATATCCCAACCAAGGGTTTGCAGGCCACTGGTCAAGAATAATTGCCGAGCCTCCCCGATATACCGCTGATTTCTTCTGGAGCCTGGCCTCGCGAACTTTGCAAAGCTCGTCTCGTCGCCGAGTTAACTGGTCTGGAGATAGGTCCTCTTGAACCAAAAAGTGCGTTCCCTTGAGGTGACTGCCATGCTGCAAAACGTAATACCTATCTTGTGGTGCCGAGAAATGGACCAATAGATGGCGAGGTCGATCTGGCCGATGGGCACCCACTCTCTGCGCTGTGAAGGTGCCTGGACTCATAATGTGCATGGTGTCAGTAAAGAAGTGAGCCGCTACATCCATATCCGACCCCGAAGACGTTTCGGGAACTCCCACGAGGCGTAGGTTCAGGTGACGATCCTGCTCAGGCTGAAGTTCAGGCTGATGTGCATTAGCTGTGTCACCTGATGCAGGCCCTTGCATATGGTCTTGAGCTACCTTAGGTAGGGAGGCATCCCTATCCACACATGAATGCTGCTCCACTGCCGCCTCAGTCTGGACCATCTCATCTGCGCCCAATATGTGTGGAGGGTTCGCCGGTGCAGAAAAAGAACTATCAGATAGGATTGATTGCCTGAACAAGATTTTGAACATTCGCAACACCTGAATCCAACTGTCCAAAGGCAGTACCACGGATGTATCTGTTACAGTGAGCTGGGAGGCGATATCCTCAAGTTGGGTTGTTAAGGCCTTCGGGGTTGGGGAGTCCGAGCTCTCAGGCAGTGGTGGAGGGTTCAAAGGGGGTTGTACTGCTGGAAAGGCACCTACTGGGTTGAAAACAGGGTTAAGATGCGTGACCGGATTCGATGAGTGTGCTAGTGAGGTCTTTGCCTTTCTGGCCATGTCTTTCGCTTTCTTAGCCATAGGAATCCGGAAGGAGCAATAGAGGACAATAGATCAAGGTAGACTGGTGGTGGTGCGCTGCTGGTGGTTATATAGCGTGCAATCAAAGTCGGAGCCAGCAAAACCCTCAAAAGCACACTAGATACTAGGCAGAGGGAGAAGCGGACTAGTTGGGCGATTCATAAGTCTGTAAAATGAACCTTCTGCTGCAGGCAAAGGAGGACAGAGCCAAGGCAAAGGAGGCAGAGCAAAGGCAAAGGGCCAGGCTGTACTTTACCTGGTAAATGGGCCGTTGATGAAGCGCGAGGTTGCTGGGCTGAGAACAAAGCTCTGGAGCTGGCAGGCTAGAGCTGGCGGGCTGCTTGGGCCGAAAAATTGCTTGGGCCGAAAAATTGTTGATGCAGGTACGTTCAAGCAAAAGGCAGAATTGTTGATGCTTGCAGGATGGCAAAACTGGGACCGGATTGAGCCTGGATTAACGCAAAAACTCCCTTGGTGCAGAAATCTATTGGATCTGTGTTGACGGCAGATTTAGTTCTATCCTCTGAAGGGCTTATCGGATCGATGCTGTATAGAGCAACCTAGAGCAACCGATGATGTCCGGGAAACCATGTATGGCTGCCGAATCTTGTGTCTGGAGGCTGGTTCCTAAAGAAAGTTCAGAGATGCAGAACGTATGCTACCGAGGCGGATCTGCTGCCGAATCCTGTTGCTAGTGCCTTCTCGATGCTACCACCTACGCCCGATGACCTGAGGCGACCCTCGGGGCTTAGGCGCTAAGGCGGCGCCCGCTAGGCAAGTAGAAAGCATAAAGAAGCAATAAACATTTCATTTTATTTCATTGTATTACTTACGTTAAAGTCCATCCTGGCATCTGTTGTATTTTTTGACCAAATGCATGCTTCCATAAAGAGTTTCCCACGTTCTTAAAGATGTGCATTGGGTCAAGATAATACATGGGGTTTTTTTTTAAAGGCTTTTTAATATAGTTTTTCTATGATTTGGTTGCCATATTCGTGCAAGTGTACTGAATAGTATTTCTAGAGAGATAAAATTGTGTGGTCATGGTTATATTTGTGTGGGTTTTTTTCATTAAGCATATTTTCAAAGGGTTGAAAATGCAATGCAACCATCGATCCTTAGGGTTTCGAAAAATGTCATTGCCTGTTTGCCTTGCTTTAGGGTTTCGAATCCAAATCTTGCAGCCCAATATCCTTGCCTTCTATTGGATGCCTTGCAGCAGCAGATCAGCTTGGCTTCCACCTTCCCAGATTATTGCTTCTGCTCATTTTGCTCCAATTCTTATCGATTTTTCTTTGTAGATTCCATCACCAGTTTGGCCAGAAAACAACAGTCGAAATTGGGTCTTTGAGGGAGAGCATGCACGCGCCTTTTGAGACTTTTCATCTTCCATTTCCATTGTCTAGGCGCCCAAAAATTTGAATGATTTAATTTTTTCCAGTGCGTCTGTGTTTAGAGATGAGGAGGAAGAAAAATACGAGTTGTTTTGTGGCTTCTGTCTATGGGAGTGCAACTGAAGAGATTGATGTTGTTTGAGACGAATTGAGCTCAGAACCATAAAAGATATCAGGCTCTGAAGGTCTTTATGAAATTGTCTGATAATTTTATTTTCAATAGTTTCATCTAGGGAGGAATGGTTCTACAAGCAGACCAAACTAGTTTTCTTAGTTCTTCTACCGTCTTGGCAGTCTCGATGAATGTGACGTAATTTTGGACAATGAAGCATATCCATTATTCATGGTTCTGAAAAATTCCAATTGAAAGAGCAAAACTCTTATTCACTCTGTTATCACTTGCAGATCTGCATTACTGGCGTTTGCTCATAGTATTATAAGAATAGAATTGTACAGATAAGAGGACGAGTTGTGTTGTAGTTGAATTGTATAGAACTCAAGACTGAAGCTTATTTTCTTTGTATTTTTTTGCAAAAATATAATATAAGGGCAGGGATCAATTCTCGGCATTAAGAGGGCAAATCTTTGATATCTTTCCCACCCCATTTCAAATATTTTCTTCGTTCTTTTGCTTCCCTGCTGCCACGTGGATGATGACCTTCGTGTGAGCTCGTTGGAAGATCTGATGCTCTCGAGAACTGGAGTAGAGTAGTTCTTGTGCATTAAGAGTTTCGGATCTGCATCAAAATTCGTTTGCAAAACAAGAGTTTATGGCTGACGACCCCAAAGAGCTCCCAGTGCAGCTGCCCTTGGTCTCAAAATCCGGCCGTGCACATGCACCTGATCCATCATGTAACTTCCTCTTCCATCCGATCTGTCTTGATGTTTTCACTTTTGAATTTTGAATTCAAAAATTCAAACTTAGCGCCCTGTTCAAAATCCAAAAGGAGCCATGGCCCGGGCAGTCTTCCTTCCACTCTTCACTCTTGTTTCCACTGTTATGGCCCAGATCACAATTAACCTCCCATCAGCAGAGTATGCTCAAACCACAAACAAGCATAGGGTAATTTCAGGAGATGTCGAAGATGAGAATGCATTGCGCAATTCTGGAGCAAAACATGCAAATATTTGGGCAAGAGGAGAGATTTATCCAAAAAACCCTCTGACCGGACATCATCCAAGTTTTAATTCTGTTGCCAGCTTAGTGAAGTATGCTTGTGAAGGTAAATCAGGTTTGCTTGGATACTGCACACAGTACAGTGGCCAATTGGTGGCTGAAATTCATAGATTACTAGGGTGCATGCATGCACGAAATGAGGAAAGAGATAATTTGGCAAGTGCTCTGAAAGAGAAGGAGAAGACAATCACAAAATTAAGGAATGATGTATTGCAGCTTGAAGGTGACAAGAAAATTGTGGATTGTGTGCTGTGGCCGAGCGTAATCATGCCAATGATTTGAAGAGAAAACTTGTATGTGTTGAGAAGAGATTGGCTCGGATGAAGAAGACTTCTCTTGGATGGCGAGAAAGGAGGAAAGACAAAAAGCCAATTGAGAACTTGGCAATGAAGTGTGGTGCTGCCAAGAGAAGAGTTTATGCCCTCAAGCATTTATTAAACACAAAGAGACCACACAATGCAAAGAAGGAAGTCAGGGAAAATGTAGGGCAGATTGTGAAAACAATTGCCAACAATGATGAGTTAATTTCCTTGCTTGATGACCCTACAAACATTGGCTTGAGGAAAAGAGTGCTTGAACATGTAGTTGGTGAGATATACTCTAAGATTGATGCATCAAAAGTTCAGGAGGTTAGTGATACTGCTGGGATCAGCAGGCAGGGCTAGAAATTGCTGTTCAAGCCATTCTATGATGCTCTAAAGTCATTGAGCACAAAGAAGATTGTCCTCCCGAGACCCTACAACTTAGAGCTAATAAAAAACAGAAAGAACAACTCAGTTAATGAAATTTTAGGAAGCATGCATTCTCTGGAATGTGGTTTTGTTGTTGCAGATACTGTTACAGTCAAGGGTTGTAAGAAGGATTCGAAAAAAGCTAAAAAGGGTTCCAAAAAGAGCTCAAAAAGTACTGACAAAGACATTGACTTGGATTGCATGCTAGAAATAATGTGTGGTTTGAATTGGATAAGGTTTTAAGCTTCATGGTGAATGGGCAACTCGAAATTTGCTTGAAGCTGGATGAGATGGAGATGTCACACAGAGTCAAGTATGAGAGAGTATCCATAACTCTGATGAATAGGGCTATGATAAGCAGTTATGATGAGGAAAGAGTGAAGAAGCAGAAAAAGAGAAATTCAGATTGGTTTTCTGTGCAATCCGAAGACCATACTTGGTGGTTGGGCATGTTCCAGGTACAAAAAGAGAACTACCTGAAGTGGGTTTTTGATCAGACAGAAATCCCAAGGCTGCTAGGTATATATGGCAATGGTGAGAAGCTATGTGTTGCAGGCCATGGTTCTTTTATTGTTAACTTCCATTTGGCATGTGACTTGAAGACAGAAAAGGCCATGTATAACATAACATCTTCAGGTGCCAAGACCACAAGGAATTGTATTTATTGCTGCTACACATTGAAGGAGAAGAAGAAAAAAGGGTCCAAGAGCACCCTTGAATGTGATCAGAACATGCCTCCTAATCGTCACTTGAAGGATGATACATTTGATCCAATACTCCCAATACCACTAGAAAGAGTGCACATTTGCACTCTTCATGCGCTTGTCAGGCTTGTGGAAAAGATGATACATCACTCGGAGTGTTTTGTATGGAATATCAGAGGCGAGAAGGAGAGGGAAGAAGGCATTGAGCGAGTTGAAAAGGTTCTGTCTGAGGCAGGATTACATGGTGGATGTGTTATAACTCGAACAAGACCACAAGAAATCCGGCAGTAGAAAAGCTGCCTCAGTCCCAGCCAAGGTGTCCACTGGTGGAGTTAGAGCCAGACATTTCCTGAACAGGCCTGAGAATGCTAAGGGTGGTGTCTATGAATTTGGGAAGAAATTAGTTGAGGCTGAAAGGGATAGGACAGATGGCGTGAATGGTACAGTGAGGAAAGTGGCTGCATGGAATGCACTGTCAAATATGAATACGCTTTTACAGAAGACATATTTATCTGAGGCTGAAATAGCCAGGTTTTACTTGGTGGTCAAGGAGTTTACACATGCATACATACAGACCTGGGGTGAGACAGAGGTTTCTCATTAGGTTTTACTTGGTGGTCAAGGAGTTTACACATGCATACATACAGACCTGGGGTGAGACAGAGGTTTCTCATTACATCCACATCTTATATACTCATGGGCCTTGGTTTGCTCAGAAGTATGGGAGCCTGGCAATTTGGAACACGCAAGGTATGGAGAAGTCCCACAAGCAGGCCAAGGTTGCGTATAACCGGAAAACTCAGCGTGGAGGATCATATTCTTTGTCAAATCCACTTATACAAATGGCACAGTGGTTCTATAGAAGAGTTATTTCTCGACATGAGGAGAATGTGGCGAGAGGGGCTGCTCCTCAGTTGCATAAGGCATTGGCTGAGGCCTCAAAGAAAAAAAAAAGAGAGGCTTGGAAAAGATCTGCTGCTAGCATTGGCCTATTGGCATACAGGGAGAAAAGGCAGAGAATTGGCATTAGGTACATTGTAAAAGAAACAATGTAAGTCATGTGTATAATTTCATTCAGGTTTGTCAAATATTGGATTGGAAATTTCGGATGCCTTCTTGAATTTGAGATTGTTGAATCAGATGCCTTTTTGAACATGTGATTGAATAATTGAACATTGAATAATTGAATAATTGAACAATTGAATAATTGAACAGATTGAAAACATGTGAAAATAGATTGGAACAGATTGGAACACCTATATATAACAGATCAAGTCGTGCTCTATATAACAGATTGCATATATAAAGATAACAGATTGGAACACCTATATAAAGTCATGCTCTAAATAGCACTGTTACAGATCAAAAAAAGGCCAAACAACCCAAAAAGGCCATGCAACCAAATTAGGCAAAGATATTTATAAAAGAAATCTTTTCTGCTCATTAGAGAATTTGCATGCATAGGAAGGACCATCACTTATTTATAGCAGAATTAGGCAAAGATATTTATAAAAGAAATCTTTTCTGCTCCTAGCAGAATTCACATGCACCAGGATCGACCCATCACTTATTTATAGCAGAATTAGGCAAAGCTATTTATAAAAGAAATCTTTTCTGCTCCTAGCAGAATTCACATGCACCAGGATCAGAAACTGGCGACTTAGAGGGGGGAGATCCATCCACTCTGAGTGGCGACTTCAGGTTTAGGGCAGATCCGGAAGGAAGTGAACGATGAACCCTAAAACAAAGCCAATGGTTGTTGCTGGTATATATCCCACAAGCCTAGCTCAAATGAAAGGGCTTCACATATAAGCAATTCAAACATGTAAGGCAAAACCCCCTATAGACCTTCAACAAATTTAGGTTGGCGGGATTAAATCTTGCCTACAAGACCTATGCACAAATTTAGGTTGGCGGGATTAAATCTTGCCTACGAGACCTATGCACAAATTTAGGTTGGTTTGGGTGTTCACGGACACCAGGCAGACACCCTGGCTTCCGTGAGCGTCCATTCCTTTTGCCAAATTTCCGTGAAACTATAGCTAATCTCAATGCTAGTTAAAATTGTGAACTTATTGACTACCTATCTGTTACATTAGCGTGAAATTCTAGCTCCATTTCTTTAGCCATAATTCCGTGATCATCTCTTGAATATGGTCTACATAAGTTTCATATGGTCACATTGTTCTACATCACATAAGTTTGTCTTGGACCTATGCACAAATTTAGGTTGGATTGGGTGTTCACAGACACCAGGCAGACACCCTGGCTTCCGTGAGCATCCATTCCCTTTGCCAAATTTCCGTGAAAGTATAGCTAATCTCATTGCCAGTTAATACTGTGAACTTATTGACCATCTATCTGTTACATTAGCGTGAAATTCTAGCTCCATTTCTTTAGCCATAATTCCGTGATCATCTCTTGAATATGGTCTACATAAGTTTCATATGGTCACATTGTTCTACATCACATAAGTTTCTACATATGGGGGCATAAGTTTCCACATCACTTGCATATGGTCACATTGTTTATTCTAACTTCATAAGTGTGTTATGGGTTTAGGGTTAATTAGAACACATTAGAACTATTGATGATCCCATAGTTTGCTATCCTTTTGCCAAATTTCTATGAAACGATAGCTAATCTCATTGCTAGTTAATACTGTGAACTTATTGACTACCTATCTGTTACATAGCGTGAAATTCTAGCTTCATTTCTTTAGCAGAGGGTGCCGAGGGTGCCGAATATGGTCTACGTCTCTTGGAATACTGTGAAATCATCACACGTCTACATAGTTTCTTTTAATTTCATAATTCTATAGTTTTAATGGATTCATAGTTCTTGGCTAGGATCGATAGCATAGTTTTAATGGATCCATAGTTCTTGGCTAGGATTGATAGTCCAATGTAGAATTCCTACCATAGGAATCATAGCAAGAAATCACACCATAAACATAGCATGAACATAGCCCTCCCTTTTTTTTTTACTTTTTGTCAAAAGATAGTTCAAAAAAGGAAGATTTTATTGAAATTCCCTCATAAAGCTGGCCCGGCTCTCGAGGACAGAAATCGTATGCATGCATCCCAAACCTCTGGAGCGCCAAACTACTCGACCGCCAATCCTCCTTCCTTAGCGCCAATCCATTCCAACCCACACCTCTTTGCTGCACGAAGATGGCAAGGATGAAAGTGACGGTTGCTCGTCCTTCCCGGTCTGAGTCTGTGGAATCAAGCGGAGGGCACCCGGTTACAGTGGTGGCTAGGTTCACTCCCTTGGAAGTGGAAAAACTTCGTGATGCTGGAGCTGAGATTTCTGCCAAGGTGCTTCAGTGGCTTGATCGGGCTTACCTCGATCAGGAGCGTCTCTTGGAGATGACGATGTATGCTATTGAGGATGACCTCCATATCGAGCTGAAGATGCTTTCTGCCCGAAGAGATGCCTTTCATTTTGCACTCAAGATCTAATAGATTAGATTAGTTTTTATGTCTCTATAAATATGTGAATTTCAGATGCCTCAGGCAAAACCCTTTTTGTAACGTGTCCTTGTGACAGTTTTGGTTATTGGAAATATGTACAGACCCTTTTTCAGTAATGATATTGTTCTACTTGTTCTACTGTCAAATGTTTTTTTGGTACTTCTTAAACCAGCTAGTTCTACTTTTTAAACTGGTACAGGAAAACCATTTTTTGTTTTTGTTGTTGGAGAGTATTTATGTAAGAGACAAGTGGCTGTTTAGTGAAACAGATATTTGTGTATCAGACATGGACATTGAAGCACAACAACTTGTATTACATTCTGGTTTCATAAACATATAACCTGAATTCATGAACCTAGAACTTCTTAGAACTTAGAACTTCTGAACTTAGAGTTATTTCATGAACTTCATGAACTTAGAACTTCTGGACTTAGAACTTAGAACTTAAAGAACTTAGAACTTCTGAACTTAGAGTTATTTCATGAACTTAGAGAACTTCATGAACTTAGAACTTCTGGAACTTAGTTATTTCTGAGATAGAAACCCGATTTGGACAAACTTCAACTTAGAGGTTCAAATGCCTTGAACTTAAACTTTGATATGCAAATGCCTTCACTATCAAGTGCCTTAAACTTAAATATGCAAATGCCTGAAACTTAAACTTTGCTGCCTTACCCTAACAGTATCAAATGCCTTCAACCTTGTCAAATGCCTTAAACTTAAACTTATAAAAAGAACTTTAGAGTATCAGGATTTGAACCTGATTTGAACCAATAATCTTAATAACTTTTTTTTCTACACATAGTGACAGAAAATTACATAACAATGATCATGGACAGCCATCTACTCTGTCATTATCTAAGGTTCAATGTTTAAAGCGCTCGGAGGCTTGCAAATTTTACGACGCACGGAAGATTCGCGGTGGAAGCCAACCTTTTTACCATCCAAGTAGAACTGAAAATCACCATAACGACAAAAATTGTCTACAAGCTTCCTGCGTTCAAACAATGTCTATTCTTCTTCCACATTAAAAAATTTGGCATCCCTACCCATGCAAGCAATTGAGAGCTCCATTGCATTGGAAGTGGCTGAATGATCCTCCACCGCCTTCCATTCCCAATGATCTCGAACCCAAATGCGCCGGCTTCTCTCCACAAAATAATTTGCATACAATATCTGCTTCGTGACTCTATACCTGCAAATGATGTATTGCCATCAGTTCAACCCTAAACCAACAAACATAACCAAGCTTCTAGTTACCTGAAGACTAGTGTCTCGCATGCAACCGAGGTGTTGGTCAGTTAACCTCCACTTTCATGCTGCCTACTTTTCTTGCTGCTGGGGAGTAGCAAGTCCAATGTTTCAGGAGAGATTTTGCTGACCGTGTATGTTACTGGTGCCACCCTAATGGACTCGTGCTTGAAAAAGAAAGCAAAGCCAGCAATTGGTAGAAATACCTTGAATGCACATCTCACCCCACCTCTTTCTGTCAGTGTTCTAAGAACTTCAGTGCTCCAACACATTCTTCATAAGCTGTTACAAGGCTCCTGTCATTAAAATCAGCACCAATTTGCTTCAAATCAGGCTCTTCAATCTCGTCCAGCTTACCAATGCCTGCATGAGAGACCGTATAATGATATTTGTGAAAGAAAATACCTCGGGCTCTCAAAGTAGATGCAGAATCATGAAATATCAATGCACCAAGCTTGTGATGATACACTTCAAGCACACTAGTAATGCTGCAGGCAGAAACTCTGTCAGTGTAATCCAAGAACAAATTGTATTGGCTTCAAGGGTCCGGCTTCCAGAAACTTTCTTATTGGTCAAAGCACTGCTAGCGTAGCCATGCTCCACAATCAACTCCTTCACCTTAGTACCTCCTGTGCCAAAAACAAAACTTCTTACACGGGTCTTCCAGTGGGCATTCACGTCCATTAGCTTGGCTCTTTTCACTGCATGAGTGCCTGTGGATGTAAGACGGAGGGTAACCCAGCAGCCAACAGAAACATAGAAGTCTAGCCATTCCCCATTGAAATCCTTGAATTGTGAAGGACCACAGTTCTTGCTTCAGATCGATTGCCCATTTTCTGCATGAATGTGAAGAACAAAAAGTTAGTTTCAGGAAAAAAACTCGAGCAAGTAGCATCAAAATCTTACCCTGTGAGCGGATCACTGCCCCTGTCCTTCAGCCTCGCTTTGGTAGATCAGATGAAAACCTATTTCGAGTGTATCCTTGCTTCGCGTTCGAGCGGCTTCTGTGCTACAGAATAGGGTTTCCCATATGATTTCGAACCCCTCTGATTTCCCACCCAAGCTCGACACCCCCAAAACAGAAATCGAGAGCAGCACCTAGAATTAACCGCACATGAGTAAATGGGGAGAAATCTCCATTGGGAAATGGCTCCATAGGAAAATGTGGCAGATTTAGGAGTCTCCTTTGGGAAAAGGGAACCAATCTCAGTATGACATGTGACAACCAAGGGCAAATGAACCATGGCAGGGATGTATGGATTAAGAACACTATAGCTATTCTCATTGGCTAAGGCCAAAAGCTGATGTGGATTTTCCCTATTTTCACATGGGGTCTTTTGGAGATCCCATATTTTCTCTAATGTAAGTCATTGATGACATGATCCATCTGGCTGTCATTCAAAGAAGGAGACGTGATGCCTAAGAATATCTATCCAGAGTCTGTCTAATCGGGGCGGGGATAATGTTGATGAGCCGAGTTGGAAAGCATGGAGAATCATGGAGAACCATGTTGAATATCTATCCAAAGTCTCTCTAATCGGGGTAGTTGAAGAAGCATGGATAGCAAGGAGAGCCTACAAATAAAAGCACTCCTTTCTTGCTTGCTTCCTCTTGTAACATTCATTTTTCCAACAGAGGTAATATCTTCTTCTTGTTTCATTTGTTTTGTTATAAAACTCTTGAATCTCTTGTGATCTTTAGGTTGCTGTACATCTAGAAATGCCTAAGCTTTAAAGTCACAAATCTAGCATCTAAAGTTAACAATGCAGCCGCTCTTGGTCTATAGTGTTGCAATAGCTCACTTGCAGGTTCTACGGTCTTGTTGTTTTTGCTTCCTCAGGTTATTGCAGGAATGATTGGGAAAAGGCCATTGATTTTCTGCTAGTTCATAATTAGCATAAAAGTAGCTATTTTGGAATTTACCTTTCTTTCAACTGGAGCATTATATTCATAAAGTCATGCATGCAAATGCCATTCAAAAGTATATAGAAACCAATTCTATGGACGTTTATGGTGGAATATGTAGATGCTTGAATGAACCTTTCACAAGTGCTCAATGGATTCGAAACATATCCAGGTAACGAAAAAGATTGTATTGTATACAAGACTTATTATCTAGACATTGGAGTATTCAATGTTCTTATAACAGATGCTTGAAGTCTTTATTTTCCCATTTGGCTTCAAATCTTTTGATAACATAAACCATTAACTCTCCAACAACTTGAATTAAATTCCCCCTCAATAACATATCTCATGTTTTGAGTTTATTCACGTCTATGGATTTCTAGAATAAATTGTTTAATATTCACAACACTTGTTTAAAGGCATATATAGAGATGTATATAACATCTCCACACAATTCTCAAGGCCCCAAAGGGGCCAAAAAAAATTTAAGTTAACACAAAACATTAAACATCTTTAAATTAAAACCCCCTTGAAACCCCGGTTTGGGTGCATATTCACATGGGGGGTGACATAGGGTAGCGAGAGCCCCATTGGTATGCTCTAAAATCTTATAATACATATATAAAATTGACACCATTAAGTATATTGTCGCGTGCCTTATAATATTTTGCAAATCTTGTTATACTATGTACCAAAATCTGTACGAGCATACCCCACAAACGAGGATCGCTATCTATGGTCTAGATCGAGGAATAACTGGTAAATATGCTCATCCAACAGCTGTCGATGCCTAGAGTCACCCCCCGTGTGAATATGCACCCAAATCAAAGGGGGTTTCAAGGGGGTTTTAATTTGTGTTTAATGATTTGTGTTAATTTAAATTTTTTTGGTCCCTTTGGTGCCTTGAAAATTGTGTAGAGATGTTATGTACATCTCTACATATGCCCTCAAACAGATGTTGTGAATATTAAGAAATTTATTCTAGAAATCCATAAACGTAAATAAACTCAAAATGTGAGATCTATTATTGAGGGGTCTAATATCTAGCATAATAATAAGGGGTTTCTTTTGTATTTTTGCACGTTTTTTTCTATGGTTTTCATATGGTTTGATGGGCATATTCATAAGACATATTAATTAGTATATCTAGAGTGCGTATTGTATTCTCATATTTAAATGGTATTGTTTTGCAATGGTCTAGCATTGCATATTTTACTAAAAAAATCAATTATCCTTAAGTTCCCAACAAGAAACACATGCAGCATCGAGATCCCTTACTTTAGGGTTTGTGGAAGAAAGGGCTTGCTTTAAGGTTGCCAGCCAGTTACCCATTTGATTTTGAGGAGAAGTGTTTGTTTCATTGAGGTTTGCTAGATATTGTGGCGTGTTTGTCTTGATGCTTTCTTTTGTAATTTTACAAATTTCCATATCTTACAAATTCAGTAAGGGTTTGGTTCCAGCGGCTATTCTTCAGTCAAGGTTTTGCACCCCAGGTTCTTTAGAAAATAGTGGTCGAAGCAGGACTTCATCAAAATTTGACGTGCCTATGTGTTGTTGGAGCTTTAGATCCAATTAGGATGCTTGCAAGAAATACCTTTAAAGTTTTTAGGGCAGAATATCGATAAGTAGCTGCGCGACCAGGGGTACAGATGATTTTCACATCAGTTCGTTTTTGTAGCCTCACCAGTGATCCTCCAAGAATTGGAAGGAGTATGCAGCTTTGTTGATTCCATTGTTTGTCCATTTTCATCTCATTTACAGAGGGATTGCATCGTCTTCTTTTTTACGAACATATGATAAATGACTCTCTAGATGAACTATGTTGGCAAGCAACTAGGATAGGATAGAAAAGAATGGTTGAAAACTAGAAATCAGGTTTGTCATTGCTCTTGCTGTTGCATGAGGTATTTGTTACTTGCCTGAAGAATGTTGCCATCATGTGATATTAAGCCTCGTATCAATATATTTTGTTTTTCTCTTATTTTCTTTGTTGCATGTGAAATTTGATGCTTAATTTTCAAGTCTAATAATTGTGAATTATTCTGAACTTTTTATATAATATGGCCATAGGGAAATACAGTTACGTATAGTTACGAATATTTTAATTTAATTTATATCTATTGCTCACTTGGGCCTTGAGAGACCATGAAGCATATGAAACACAATTCTACAACTTTAGTACTAAGGAACGGTGTGCATCCACCGCCCTTATGTATGATCCTAATAACATTGGTGCCATAGATAGTAATGAATAAAAATCTGCCACCTGGATGCCAAGGTTGTTTCTAATATGTACATATTCTGAGCATTGCAAAAAAACATGATGTTCATTTTCGATGGATCCAGAGTTGCATACCTTACATAATCTGTCTTCAACCTGAGTCTTTGTCTGCCTTCCTTTCTCTATTTGCAACTTATGTGAGCATGTTCTATATCTCGCTATCAGCTGCTTATATACTTTTAGTAGGCATGCCTTCAAAAACCATTGGCATTCATAGACATCTAAGTCGTTCGCGTTGGTCTGATAATGCAACATTATTTTCCCAGGTTCAGCCCACAAATAATCCACTGCTAGCTTTTTCTAGCAAAACTCTTGCTTTCTACTTTTCTATTTGCCAGTTTGAATTGTCCACCCATTGCATCAGATCCCTTTTTCAACCTTCGAATTCTATCATAGCAAGATGAGACAGGCGATGCATCTTGCTCCCTAACTCCATTATAGAGACAATGGCTTGAAACTGGCCCTCAAGTTCGAGCGGGAACATGCCCACTTCTGCCAGCATTATGGCATAAGGAATTTGGGATCAGATTCCAAGTTCTTCCTTTATAAACATTTTTTGAACTATTTCTATTTGGTTCCAAGTTCGAGTGGAGATTCGAGGTCCCCAGATGGGTACACCGTAAAGCAAAATTGTTTGAATTAGAGTCTTGTATAGAATTCTTTTTAATCCCCAATCTATGAACGATGTCGTACTACATTTTGCCAGCATGCTATACAGGCAGCTTTACCTCCTGATACTTTCCTGTTCACACAGTTTTTCCAGCTGTAATTGATGCTATATGTGTCCACAATCTCCAGAACCTGTCCTTTATATGTCAATTCTAGTCTACCTCTCGTGCCAAATACCATGATCTTGGATTTGGTCAAGTTTACATCCATTTTCAGAATGCCTCCAAGCTGTAGAGATGATCTTGCAATATTTTGCGTTTACTTGCCAATAGTACCACATCGTCTGCATATAGAAGTAGCAGAATGATATATGTGTCTAGTTTTGTGCCTGCAAGAGATCTGACTCTCAACCAACCAGCTAGCTCGTCTATGAAAATTCCAAATAGAGTCGGAGATAATGGGCAGCCTTGGTGTACCCCAATTGTGCTCTTGAGTTTTGTGTCCAGATTCCAGGAGACTTTTATCAGAACTTCTTCATACATTTGTGAGACTGCCACCGTGATATCTAGTGGAACACCAATCTGGATCATTGTATCGCTATGCCCTTGCCGAGGTACAGTATCAAACGCTTTTGTAAAATCTATGAATGCCACATACAAAGATGCATTTAGGGCTTTGGCCTTTTCAATCAAAGTTCTGAGAGTCAACACACGATCCAAGGTGTTATGATTACTTCTGAAGCCTGCTTGATATTTTTAGCACACAGCAGCTTGCTCTGCCCATGAGCTTAGTTTCTTTTCCAGAAGGTTGCCTAAATTTTTTGCAGAGATACTATAGTTACTTGCTACTTTTGTGTCTCTGCCTTTGTGGATTGGATATACACAATTGATTTTCCATGTATCTGGAATCCCTTACATGATGCCTTTATTCAATAAATCTTTCAGAGATACGATTTCATCTCCTCCCCATTTGAGCAGCTCTACACAGAGACCATCTGCATCGTGTTCTCTATTGTTGGTGGTTCTGGATAGGCAATCCCTAAGGTCTGCTTCAGTGAATATTTCTGAGCCATGAGCTATTTTTGGCATGACATCTGAGCCCTCCTTTTCATAGATATCTTTGACCAGTTTATCCAATGCTTCAGTGCCCAAAATAGCATTTTCAGATCTCCCTTTTAGCGTGTCCCAGAAGCTTTTTGGATATTTCATAAATTGCTCAGATAACATTATTTGCTTTTGTGCATACTATTCACTCTTTTTCTGTCTGATCAATTGCTTATACCATTTAGGTTTGCATATGCAGTTCTGTCGCAGTTTGCTCCTTGCCTTCTGGCATTCTGAATCCCACTATGAGTTGTATAGTTACACTTGCATTCGTTTTTTGGATAGACCAATACCTTCTTAGCTGCCTCAAATAGTAAGCACTTAAATTTCTGTGCATCTTCTTCGAATATCTCTAACCAGCTGGCTTGTATCAGGAGCTTTTCTACTAATTTTTTGTATGCAAGGTTATACTCATAACTTACTTTCAGCTTGGGATGATAACTTGGCACTTGCATATCCAGATTTGCTTGCAGCCTGAGCACCATATGGAATGGCGCATGGTCCGACTCATGCAGTTTATCTCCCACACAAAATTCTGTAATCAGATCCTTATTTCTTGCAAGAAGATAATCTATGGTACTGGCACCTGCATGATTATGGTATGTGAGTTTTCCAGATTGTCTGAACGGCATAAATCCATTGAGTATTTTCATCTGATATATGGTGCCTAATTCCAGCAATTTCTCACCCATACTATATATCCTCTGAATGCCTATTATATGACATGTCCTCTCATCCAGACAGAAGTTTGTAAGGTTATCAAAGGCTTTGGCTTGATGGAAGCCTGTGCGTCTGTTAAAATCTCCTGCAATAAATATCTCGCCTTGTGAGGAATAGTCTAAGATATCAGAGCACAAATTACCAAAAGGGTTATCTTTATTCAAATTGTGCCTATTGTATATATGCGAATTCTCTGGAGCAAAATAACATGCTCCAGAGAATGTTATATTGATGAGCCCAATAAGGGATGTTACGAATATTGATGAGCCTAATAAGAGTTGATGCAGTGGATGTTGCACACCATGGGAATGTAATGTATGACCTATTTGGCTATTGTTCAACCAACGTCTAGGGGCAACAAAGGTTGTGGGTTCTTCCATACATAAATCATTTGACAGCTCAATTGGCAAGCTCTAATACTAATGTGCATATGCTGTTTGATCCTTCTTGCCATTAATATGTCTCTTTTTGAAGGTTTTATGCTTATTGTGATGAACATTGTTAGTATCCTATCACTACACAATTCCCAAGGCCCCGAAGGAGCCAAAAAATTTTAGAGTAACACAAATCATTACATGCAAGACTTCAAAATTAAAGCTCCCTCCCCTCCCCGCCCCCGAAACCCCCTTTGGTTTGGGTGCATATTCACGGGGGAGTGACTCCGGGCATCAAAATGCATATTCGCGGGGGAGTGACTCCGGGCATCCTTCTTGCCGTGGGAATTGTTTAGAGATGAGATACTAATAATGTCCATCATGATAAGCATAAATCCTTCAAAAAGAGACATCCAGCAAATTATTCTTAATGGCAAGAAGGATCAAAAAGCATATGCACATTAGCATTAGAGCTTGCCAATTGACCTGTCAAATGATTTATGTGTATATAGCTTCATGTGAGACGACGACTTGTTCTATGTACTCTGATGGTTTTATACTATCAAATTTTTTGGGACTAAAATTTTGGTTTTTGACAAGGCTTCATAGCCAATTCAATTCTAATAAAATGATATTCATTATATGTGCATGTTAAAAATACCATTCTCTTTCACAAAAGCTAGTACTTGTTGCATTTTGTTTGTCAAATTAGTTTCCTGAGCCCCTTGATGCCGATGTCTAGTGAACCCCGTGATGTCGATGTCTAGAGAACAGAAAGACAAAAAAAATATCAACAAGCATGACACATACAACACCATTTACCTCTAATTCAATTGGTTTCTCTTTTGCATTAGTTGCACAACCTCTAGGTTTTCTACACATTCCATGATCCTTACAGAGTATCATGCTCTATCACTATGTAAAATAACATGAAAACTAATCCTTGATGTGCTCTTTTACACTGTCAATTTTGGCACAAATACGAGCAAATTCAACCTTCATATCCAAAGCAAATGAAAAAGAACACAAAATCCAAGAAGATTCTTTGTGTTTGCCAGGCGCAAAGAACCATGTGCAAATGCACCCACTCAATTGTTCAGAGAAACCAAAATGCAATGCTTTCCATGCGTGGGCTTATTTCAAATTGGGAAGGTTCTAAGGAGGACAATTCACTGGTATCTAAGAGCTTTTAACCAAAGAGGAAAAGCATCGTGGTCCACTTTCAAGATACTATAATATGCATTACGTGGATGAACGTGACTGTGTTGCATAATATAATAACTCATGCTATCAGGAACTAAATGACGGGAATACTTAACGAAAGGCGCCCAGGGCAATGGTAATACTACTTTAATCAGACTGTTTATGGTACGCATTATAATGAATGCAAGAGTAAACAAGGTGCTGCGCACGAGGGGTTGCCCTTCAGTGACGCGAAAGTGTGTTTTTATAGTTTCTGTTTTAGCGTTTGTTTTCATGTTTTTTATTTGATTGTCCTTTAAGATCGAACTTGAATGCTGCTTTGTTTTTTTCATCTGGTTTATCTCTTTCGATCGCTTATGTATTGTAAGGGAGCAAGAAATAAGGGTATAAGAATTGGAATTTGGACATTCTTCTTTCCTTTGTTTTGTTTGCAATGTACATGGTGAAAGAACTTTGCTTTAGTAAGACATCATTGGTTCTACAACTATATCAAAATATATAGCTTCCAATTTCTACTTTATATCCTTTGGTAATTCCTCGTAAATCCACCTTAAAATTCCTAGCTTATTACCCTTGGTCACGCGGACGTCAAAATAGACCAATCCAAAACTCATATTATACATTCGTGCTAGACTTTGGAGACTTATAAAGTCGAGGAGCCGTTTCTTACAAATATTGTTCCCTACAATATACAAAAATACATATTTTAGAGTCAAAGATAAGATCGGAGAAAGAATACTTGTTTCATTTCCATATGGGCACACAAGAAATCTGCAGACATACAAAACTGCAAACACAAGAATCAAGAAATTAGGAAAGATAAACAAAACAAGCTCGGTACCAAGAGCCAAAGGCGGGGGATTCAAACCTCGAAGGCACGATGTTCACAAATCTCGAAAATGCTTTATCAACATCAAAAACATTATATGCCTCGTTGGCCACAAAGAGAGAATCAAATTCAAGCTCATGTTTACCGAGTAAATTTTATTCACTGTTAAGCTGCCCGATGCCAAAGGACTCTAACAAATCATACATTTATGCAATATACTGCAGCTCAGCAAAATACATATCAACATCTGCATGTCCTGAACCGGATTAGAAGAAAAATCCGTTCCACATTCGGAGTCAGTGTTATCGGAAAAATGGTAAGGAGAGTGTTGACAATGCGATTCTTGGCACACTTATCAGGCAACAACCCTCTCAAAATTGAAGCAAAGTTAAAACAAAAAAATACATATATAGTTACAATGTTGAATACACGATGCCGTCATAGAGAGAACAACATTTTGGGGTTGTAACTGGGATGCTTATCAACCAAAGATGGCAAAAAGAAAATCATACATGCATGGATCACTGTGGCATGCAAATAAAATCTACACTAGTGATGCATGTATTAGCCTGGAATGTGAACAGAGCTTCGTATAGAAAGACCCCTGAGTTTCTAGTCTACTATGCAATTGCAGACCCTTGAGAACTCAAATTTACCTGTCCTAAAGCAGCCAATGTTAGATTTGAGCACAATAGAAATGAAGCGGCGTTATGGAGCAGAATCTCCAAAGATAAGCCACTCCGATAAGAGCAAAAAGGCACCAACAATGCAGAAAAGCCCTTGTAAATTAAGTGTGCAGAAATGCCTCACTAAGAGTTAAAAAAGAAATTCGCCAAAAACTTGCCTGTATGCACACTCACACTCACAGTCAGGCAGACAATGCTCAAAAGCTGCATCTAAGAAGTCAAAGTCAAAGTTGTATTCGTGGTCAACACCTGCCCAAACTCTTTTAAGTTGACCCTCTCTAGCAAGTCTGTGTTTGTTTCTTATAAAAGTTTTCATTGGATTGCTGAACAACGGGTTTCATTAAAGTACATATATTCTTAATTACCCTTCAGAATTAAGATTTTGCTAACCACCTTAAAATCCAAAAGATGTTAAATCAATTGAAAGCAAGGTTAAATTTGCCATTGTCGACAGATCTACGAACAAATGTGCAATTGTTTGTCATTTTATGCAGGCCTGATTGCATACTTTTTTGTCCCTAGACGTTTACCTGTTTCAAAATCTTATGCAAATTCTCTTTTATTCCCTGAGAGTTGTCTAGTTTTCAGGCACAGTATGCATCAGATCTTTCCAGAAATTTCATACCCATGAATTTCATGGTCAAACTGTTAAAGAGCTATTTCAAGCGCCTGCAATTACGAGTCTGAATGCCTTGTTCTTTCTGTTCAGAGCTTTGGCTTTAAAATAAACAGGGGGTATTTGCAGGTCAGAGTGAGCGGAATTGATAATGATAGAGATTACAAACAGCAAGCCCCATAAAGAGATTAATCTGCTCAAACATCACCACAGGCAGCTGGAAGCAAATATGAGGGAGCATCAACAATCATTGCAAACAAATCGCCATAGCCGGTGGATATCTTAAAAGAGAACTTTCATCATCCAGACCCAGTAGCACCTTGCAACTGTCAACTTCTCCCAATAAAAGTGCGCAAATTGCCCTCCTCAATGCAACATCGCGTTGCTCCTCTAGAGTAGGAATGGTGTTCTGATCATTTACTGATGCAAATGTGTCCCGGAGCTGTAAGAACAAAGCTCCTGCCTCTTGAAATGCAAGAAGGGGACACGAAGGTGTCTTGTGAAGCATAAACATATCGTCAGCACTAGCAATAACAACACAATCAACTAGCGTATCCATACAACCATAGATACATCGAAAGCAATAACAAATCATAAAACATATATGAGTTCCTACCTAGGCTCAGACTTGTAAGGGAAGTAGACTGATGGCTGGATCTCAAGATAGAGCAGACCGAGATATAACAATGGTGGGGCTGACTATAGATAATGACTGACCACTCCATCCGTGCATACTTTGCAGATGTGCTAAATCGGGCTCTGGCGTGACTATAACCTGCCGGAGACGTATTCTCATGGTATCACCCATTGGGACTACTCCAGATTGCATCTTTCCCATCCGATGAGGTAGAAAGGGTTGCATCTCCCCTCCCAAGGACTAGTGGTTCCATTGGCGGCTAGAGGATCGTGGCGACACACGTCCGTACCCCGCTGAACTCCCCAAAACAAGCTGGGGATTTTTAGCATTGAAGCCTTCTGCTACATGGGCAAGAGCTACAAAATAAACTTAAACTTTCGACCATTCTGCTGGTATAGTACCTGGTGTTTCTATAAATAAGACTACCTGGAGCGAGCACACAAGCAGCAATTATTTTCTGGATTCAATTATTGACAGAATACCTTAACTATTGGACCACTGTCGCATTTGCCATTATGTATTACCTGCTCTAGTGCAGCTATCCTTGAAAAAATTTCTCACGTGTGAATGCTCCACCAAGAACCATAAAAGTATCTGAGCTCTTGTAGACCAACTTCACGCTGGGACTTATGTTCTGCATCTAATGGTAAGGCAGCACATTCAAAACATGCCGATAGAGCAATTATTTGGCAGAATGCACATCAGAGCCAGAAGTTCACTGAAATCAACGCTATGAGCAAGATTCAGGACTTGGCACTCTTGAAAATAAGATTCAATAAAATTCCAAAAGATTCCCCTATAGGATCCCCACATCTGCGATAGTGTGTAGTCTCTATTATTAGGCCTACAGAAAACTATAAACATTGTTTGAACAAAGATCCATTGGAGTCATGTTGTTTTGATCCAAAACAATTGCTCAAATGTAAGTGCAATGCAAGTATACCCGTGATCTTTACATGGTGAATAAGTACAAAGATATAATTGTTGAGCCTTCATATGGATATAACCGACCATTGTGGCCACATATCTCAGCTCCTTTTTACAGGCACCATAAGACAATGCTCTTTACTTTCTTGGGATCTATAGGAGCTATGCTCTCCCCTATTTAAGAATTTCCTGCACATTGCATAAGACGTGCAGATTGAGCAATCAGAATAGTGCATAATCAGCACATTCAAAACATGCCGATAGAGCAATTACCTGGCAGAATGCACACCAGAGCCAGAAGTTCACTGAAATCAACGCTATGAGCAAGATTCAGGACTTGGCACTCTTGAAAATAGCACAACTGTCAATACATCTTACATTATTAAAGAAAATCCTTTATAAAATTTTTGTAAAACTTACTGATATAGAGATGAAAAATCTACTCCCATCCGCTGCTCAACTGCACTAGAGATGACCTAAACTTCCAAGGAGCAGGATTATGTCCATACATAATTCTCAGAATTCCAGGAATGTACACACCATATGTGATAATATTAGCAAGCAATGATCACAGCTGAGTTAAGGATACTGGAAGATGACAGAACCTGCATAAAACATGATGAGCAATTGAAAAATACCATGGATTCCATGTGCACACGTCCTCAGGACGTGCTGTTTTGAAAATGCCAAGAAAATGCCAAGGAAAAGTCACGAGAAGCAGAAGCTTTCACTATATTGTTGGCAAAATTGCTGCATGATCCGAGCCACAAGAGCTTTTTGTAGTCATATTAGGGCAACCGACTTGTTTGGATAAATATAAGAAATAACAGAAAATCCAAAGAGGCACATATCAGAGCCGTTTATCAAAAGCACTGTTCGTTAAATGCTTCTTCAGCTCACCTGTAAACACAACCATAAATTGAGCAAGGTTAATAAGTGCATGAACATCATCTTGGTGATTATACACCCTCTCAATTCTGTAGTCCACTGAATTTGTTTTTGTAGATGAAACCTTGTGCTGCGCAGTCAATGCCATAGACTGCCAAGCAGCCCTCATGCTGTCAGGACATGCTTCAATTTCCTTTATTCCAAGTTTAGTACATCCTGTTGCATGATTTTATCCCAATGAAGTCGCCAAAACAAGCAATGCGGCATTTTCTCCTTGCCATTCTAGAGCACAACCGGCATACTGGTTCCACAACCGTTGGATACCTGGAATACTATCTGGCCATTTAGATACAACAGCCATAAAGACGCCCAGCCCACCTTTACAGTCTCCAAGGCTAGATTTCCTTCGAGCAGAAACAAGCACTAGTTCCACACATATAGGATACAAAGTGAGTAGATCGCAGGCTAATGATAAAGCACGTTGTGGTCCATCACAGACGGCCGCGCATTGAACATAATTGACTGCAAGGACTTGGTTGCTCTTGAGCCATAAAACTCCAATGCAGGTTGATGGGACTCAAAAGGAAGACAGCCGAGTCCCACGGATGTTGCAGTATTCAACAACTTCATAGGACCAACATCCAAAGCCATTCTATGAATTGGTTCATGATCCCACTTCAAGTCAAAAGTAAGCAGCTGCTTGCAACCAAATCTCTCAACAATGTTATCTGGAAGGCGATTATAAGCAAGCAGATAAGCACAAGAAACCCAAAAAATGCATAGCTCAGAATCCTTCAAGTATTTCAGGAAGCTCAAAGTACTTGCTCTTGTGTTTTCTACCCCATGGGTTGAAGCAGTTCGCATCAAATCCTTTATCCAGTCCAGATAAAGTTCTGTATGCTCAGACATGGACATGCAGTAGAGCATCTTAAAAGTTATGTCCAAAATACAGGAACTCTGTTCAGTACCATCAATATCCATTGAATTACACAGTGCTACAATAGCCACTTCGTACGATTCCATTTTTGACAGCAAATCTATTCTGCTATTAATATATAAACACCAAAGCTCATAGGATCCGTTGCAGCATTGTACCTAAAAATAGAAAACTTCTTAGAAAAAATAAGAAAAGATGGTAGATAATCTAATATCGCATTTACCGACGAAACATGTCGTCCTTTCGAATCTCAATATGTTGTCTATGGTACAGGCTCAAATAAACTACCCATACAGATGAAGGATGATCCCGCAGAGCCCCTGATAGAACGAATAGTGCCTGTAATTGGTGCGACTGAACATTAATGTAATGATATCCATAATCATGTCAAGCTCATGCCATAACAAGCTAATGGGACATAAATTAATATCCATGAAATGACCTCTGATAGGGAAAAGAGCTCAATTATCCATATAGGAGCAACTGGACAGCTGATACACTTGCTTTTTATGTTCCACTATCTGGATAGGTTCAAGCTGCAGAAGAAAGACAGAACATAGAAGGCCTAACATTTCTAACCTTTTTATGACAAGCAGTACCAGAACATGAAATGCAATGTAAGTTGATGTTGCAAAGCAAATTCAAATTTCGTATTGAATGCAAAGCTTTGCTATGGCGCCAGTTTACCAGCTCCACGATCACAAGAAAATATCAAAGAAACTATCAAGATTGCATCACTTAAGACCTCTCCAAACGAAATTAGAGCAACATTCAACTTTATAAGAATTATCAACAAAATGGCATAGACAAAGGAAGATATGAACCTGGAAGCTAGATAGGCAAGGATATACAGGAGCCGTTGCTTCGTCCCTGGCAAAGCAAAGAAGAATGATGAAATACTCGTGGAAATTGCACTCCATCATCTTTTTTTCACATACCTTTCCGAGCAGAGCAAAACGGAGCTGCTCTCTACTTCCATCAGCATCTATATCAAGAATGGATTGGAATATTTCATATTTGAAGGTCACTACGTTTGTTGTTCTCTGTTGTGATGCATTTTATGCAAAACTTCAGCTAAGATATCATACAAGAAACATCTCTGATGCCGGATATTATGAGCAAAATTATAAGTATGGATTCGTGTGTTTTGGTTGGGCGACGACCAGACCTGCACTGGCGTGGATATGGCAAGCTCAATTTGCCGGTTAGAAGGTTTGCACAGCGGCCACCCAACAACAGGGGCGACCGTCAGTTTACAGGTGATAGGGAGTTTGGAGCAGTTTTTATCATATTCCAGGTATATACTAGCATATACCCAGAATATGTCAAAAACCCACATAAACAAGGGATTGCCCCCCTAGGGGCAACCAAAAAAGAGACAAAGTGGACCTTAAAATTAGTATTTCTTGCCTAACAAAGCCCTTCCTCATCTCCCTTTCATCGCCATCTCAGACAATGAACCATCCCAAGAAACAAAGTGCAGATTATGGATACCATCAAGCAACTTGGTCCCCACAACTGCGTTACAAAACAAATACCTTGTTTTGAGAACTGGTGGCCGAAGCTCAAGCTTTGTTTGACATTAAAACTCCTCTCTAATGAACGCAAAATGCAGGGCATTTAGAGAGGAGCTGCAGAACTGAGCTTTTGAAAGATGGGGCCCCAATCCCATTATCTTTTGGATTTTCACATTATACTCGTCCTTCTACTGCCTTCTCAACTAACTGCGCATGTGGCCACCATCTGTACGAATAATTCTAGAATATTCCAAAATGATCCAATAGAGAATTCATGCAAATTCTAAGTTATCCTAGAAATAGAGGATTCATGCAAATCTAAGTTATCCATTTTAGACGTTGCGGGTAAAACGCGAATGGACGATATCGCAGTACCATCCCTGGCTTCTCTAAGCCCAAATAATTTGCTATGCACATTGGTCCCGGAGACCACATTTTTGGAGGGGCTCAAGCTTGAGGTGGAGTTCGCTAAGAACTTTGATGAATGCTGGGCCGCATATCCTTTAAGCAACAGTTGTCAAGTTGCTTGATACAAATTGATTTCTTGAAGCAACATTTGTTGGAGGGGTGGTTGCAAAGTTTGATAAGAACCCACTTATTGTGCTTTGTCCATGTACCATCTTCCGCTCATATCTTTCCTGCTATCGTGCACAACAGTAGATTATCAGCTATCCAGTGGTCTAGTTTTTATCCCATTCTGATGCGGATAAGCTGGTCTTTGGTGTGTTCTGATCCTAGAACACACAGAATACAGGGTCCCTCCCCTATCTCTCCTTAGACCAGCAGAAAGTTCCAACTCCGTACCAGACCAGCCAACCATAAAAGCTTTTAGAGGAAGAAGTCTCATTTAGCAAATTAAAGGACATTCATAGAAGACAATGCCAAACCACATGGGATGTGAAATTAAAATCATTTTAATGTGGTACAACCTAACTGGTTCAGTTTAATCGATCTCAGGTCATCAAAATTGCAAGCTGAATTTTCCTTCACACATAATACCGGTGTACTCAGCCATCAGAAAAAAATCACATATAAGTTCCCAATCTGTCCCAAAACCAACCACGTCATATGGTTGCGCTCTTTTTTATATGATTGTCAAGCCAAAATCCTGGACATCAACTCTGTATACTGGCATCAACTGTCCAAATCGAAGTAATATACATATATGTACATCTCTCTCCATGCCCTTGTTCTGCCTACCTTTTAAGCTTTGATCCCATTCCTTCATTACAACTATTATTAACTTACTATTCAAGGTCCATGAATAAGCCAGGCACACTTGAGTCTGCTTGAATGCCCAAATTTTGAAAAATAGCAGTACCTCTTTGCTGCATAATCTCAAACTCAATGCGTACAAAGTTTCTGCCAAGTTCGAGCAGCAATGCCAAGCGGAAATTGTATGAAACCTGCTCGCTCATCAAGCCATACTGTCATTCCAAGAATGTGAATCGTGCAATGTGATGCTCTACCACAATGGAAACATTATGATGATGACCACAGGATATACAATTAATGCACTATAAGGTAGTCCCTTTGCACTGTTGCTTTATAAAAAGCTCTGCATGCATTCCTACACGCTTGCACCTGCCACGCATATAAAGTAAGTGCATGCAGACGATCCTGTTACATATTCGCCCCTGTGATAAAAAGCATGACATTGTTGCCCTCTGATAAGAGAGCTTTGTTAGCACATACTTCTAGTTCTTTCTGCTCTTAAATCGCAGCATGATTATACTCTAGTCAATCTGTGCATCCCACTCTCAAAGTTGTTCCATAGGATCTAAGAAAAGTTGCAAACAAATTTGAAACCACTTTCCTTGCAATTGGCTAGTCATGCAGCTGCAGTGTTGGAAAATTTTGTGGTTCTTTTCCTATCAACCTGATATGGTCAAAATTTGGATACGGATCAAAGGCCGAAGTCAACGGAAATCAAAGATGATATTGACAAACTTGAGGTTGCTACATTGAGTATCAATAAAAAACTGCTGGATCCATGACTTAGCATGTATTTTCTTCCAAACTCCTGCAGATGACATTCTAGAGAGAAAAGTGAAGTCCATGCCAACCTCAGAGAAAACAGACCCCACACAGAATCTCGCTCTCACAGAAGAGATCCCACTCAGACATCACATTCGATTCCCAGCAAGATTATAATTCTTGATACCCATAGGCCTACTTATTTCCAACAATACCCCTCACAAGTGTCTAAATTTATCAATCTCAATCTTGACAGCTAAGATATGTAATGGATCCACATGCGGATATTCCTTGATTAAGTCCTACAAAATATGGACCATGGGAGAAGACAAGCAAGGTCTTGCTACTTCCAGGTTGCATGGAAATGCAAATATGAAATTCGAATTTGGATCAAAGCAGTGGTTGGAGACAGTATAAATGCTTAAGAAAGGGGATGGGCACAAAAAAAACAAAAAGAATCATTTTCCTTCTACCACCTTAACCGTGCATTTTGGTGGAGAGCAAAATCATCATGCACACATGTTTTCCCTTCCATCATATAAGATTTTCCTTGTTCACAATAACATTCAAATTTAGATGCAACCTTCCACTAAAATTGAAAGTCAAGCTGGAGTTAATATCTATGCCTCAGAATCGAGTCCAAAAAGCACATTCTTAAAGAATTATCTTCAATTCAAAGTAGTATAAAAAGACACAAGATGTTTGTGGTTCTGGCCAATACTTCCCTGTGAAGCGACTCCACATAAAACGACTGCCGCTACCAAAAAGTATAAGCTTCAAACTGCAAACAAACTCTGTAACAAGGAAACTCAATGCTGCTCTGTGATTGATGTTTACAGGGAATGGTGAAGGTATTAGTGGCCCAATATAACCCAAGGCCCACATATGAAGCAGTTCTGCTTACTTTTTCTGCAACTAAGAGTCTTTATTGACTGGTTAAGCCCCGTGTTGGTGAAAATGTCATCTTGATCTATTGAGACTCGGCTGTAATCATCATAATCTACCAATCTGCAAGATGGTCCAAAAGCCTTATTATTCAACCATCAAATACCGGATTCCTTAGAGACTTTAAAAGCATAAGGCTAACCTTGCAATAAATGTTTGCAATATGACCATATTGATTGCCAAAGCGAAACACCGTAATGATCATTGAGATACCTTCAAAGTAAGAGAAGCCTATCATTTACTCTGTAATACCCAGTGCAACAGCACCCTCCTCTAGCATCTCTTCTGAGCATAAAGGAATTGTCTTCCAAAAATGGAAACTGCACTCGTCTTTATCATTCTGAGTGCAAATAGAAGCATAGTGGGTAGGGGATGGTTCAAACAGGAAGAACCTCCAACAGTTTAAACATGGGACATCCATTTTGCTAAAAGAGATTGCCTGTGCATGTGGATGGATTGGAAGGTCTGTAACCTTTTTTAAAGAGAGATGTATAGTCTTTGACTCCATTAACTGCAAACTAAAACGCTTCAAGGATTCTCCACTGATTCCCCTCCCTGTAGCCTTCACATATGCCTCTTTAAGGGTCCACAGCTGCAAGAACTTTTTTTGTTGCTCATCAGAATCATCAAATTCTTGTAACCAAGAGACTTCATCTGGAGAGAACCTACGCTTTGCCAACTTCATAGAACCCGAACTTAGTTTGCGCTCCTTTGTCTCCACATCAATGCCAATATTTGATGCAGTTGACACGCCACAGGCTAAGAGGGAACTTGTATGTGAGATATTGAAGCAAAGTGATGGAGCATTCTTTTGCGTCTGGACCGGCCAAGCTATCTCTGGTTTCCCAAACTTATTTTTTATGAAGGTCAAAGAAGTTGGGTCTGCAAGTCCATTGGTGTATCTTGCCAGGGTAGTCCTCACTAGAACACGGGCAAGAAGGCGCTGCTTCCTTATTGTGTCAGTGCTGGCGTGGTGCACAAATGCCCTCTCATCTGGACTAAGAAGTGTTTCGTAGACCTTCAATAGGCTAGCACCTTGTACTTCTTCAGGAAATAAACACCAGAAATGCACTTCCCCTGGCATAGGTAAAGGCCGAAAAAGACGAGAAGACCACATGCTATTCAGTAGAAGACCACATGCTATTCAGTTCGAATCTGTTTCGACTACTTAATTGCTATAGATTAGTAGAAAAACGTTATTGGGATTTATGAATTGGCAACTTAAAGCGAGATCCCATTTAAGGTAGAAGCTCTCTGTCTTTTGCTGCAATGACCTTGATCAGCATTTGCTCTTCAAATATAAATACGTGTCTCAAATCCCAGTTAAGTGCCAGATGTAGAAGATGGTGTTTATAATTTCTTTTTCCCTGCTCATGATTCATCATGTAGGGGAGGCATATAAGACCAAAAATTCACTTCTAGTGAGAAGTCGTGGATGTCATTCGTGATTTATTTTCGGTGCTCTTTAAAAGATAGCAGCTTTGATTTAGGGACTTTTGGCACCCACTTGTCTTCTTTGTAAACATTCACGGCACAATGAGGACTCATCGGAATTATATATCGTATAATCTTTGGCATAAGTCTGTAGCTCGAATGGAGAACCCTAACAAACCCTAACAAACAGTGAATTACATAATGCAAAAAGGATGCATCGGAAGAAGTGCAAGAAAAAGCACAATGATGCAAAATGAAGAACGGCTGTATACATAGCTACCAATCCATCCAAATGTGAAGAACATACCGATGTCTTTGGAATGCCACAATTTGTAAGAATATCACAGTCGCCGGAGCCTGAATAGCTTACAGATGTCCTTTTTAGGTTTTTTTAGACTACCTTTTGAGATACCGCTTTTTCTATGCATGTACTATATAATTAGAAGGCTAAAAGGCCGATATATTACAACCATCATTTTAATGCATGCAAGTAGCGGAAAGCAGGCGCTACTATCCATGGACGACAGAGTAGATTATATGCTAAACCGTGTTTTGTTTGAGAATGACCTGCAGAGTCTTACTAGAGTCTGTACGCTGGTATCCTTCCAACCTGACTATGGTAACCTAGTTTTCAATTTCTTAAGAGACCACTTTTGCAAAACCAGAGACCCTATGCGTCAAGCCCGAGCTTTGTCTATCATGGATGAAGTTATGGCCCTCTGTGAAGGCGCAATTCATCCCCATGTTGAAGATGCACTCTTGCTGGATTGCATAGGCCCTTTTATTAGGCACTCTGAAGAAAATGTTTATGTTAGGTTCATGGCCTGGAAGTTGTTACAGGCATGGCAAAGACTTGTGCCTCCTGACAGAAAATCAACATCCACATGTTGTAAATTGTATGATAGCCTCCTTCCCCTCGTTGAAATATATTACCTGAATTCTGTAATAATCAACTCTGAAAACGGAGAACCCAGATATGTCTTGCCAAAAAAAGTTTGTAGAGAGTCTAAGGATGGAAATAGAAGACATGTTTTGGTTAATACTTCCTATGATAGAGAATTGGAGGAGCTACAAGTGAACCTAAACATAGAGGCTGCCACATTTGCATATACAGCTCAAAAGCATAAGTCCAGCAGAGGCACATATCAAGAAATCCTTGATGATTCAACATTGAACAGGGATGTTTGGGAATGCAATAAACGCATCTCGGAACTGCAAAAAAGACTTGAGAGAGCCCAGAATCGAAAAGAAGAATTATTAATCTTGAAGGAGATTAGTTCACAAGAATCTCGTTTGCCAGAATTGGTAAGCAAGTTACATATGCCTACTTTATGTCTGGAGCTCTACCGAAGTATCCAAGCTGAAGTGGAAGGTGTTTTCAGTATTGCCAAATCTAAGCTAGGAAGACTTGCAGAAATATCGACAAATCACAAAGAATTGGTAATAGCAGATAAGTTCTTCCATAAGGTTAGAGAGTTGAAAATGGCATGCAAAGAGATTGGAGAGAACAGAGGGTTCTTACAGAAAGAATCTTATAGCATCGACCTTCCATTTGAAGTTGTTTCACTGATCCAACAAATAGCGCGCACACAACATCCACAAGCGTCTTCTCCTTCAAGGTCCACATTTGATACATCGAATGATACTTGTAGCAAAAAAATTTGTTTTGGTGCATCAAATGATACCTGTGGAGAAAACTTTTCATGGATTGATCATCCTCCAAAGACCTCTTTGACACATGGGGCCTCTTCTTCAGGCTCCTCTCAAGGAGCTAGGGCATGGCGACTTCGTAGCATTTCAAAGGATGATTTTAACGACATGGACACTGATGGAGAAACCAAGTAATTTCAATTTTTGTCATTTTCTATCCATTCAAATGCAGTAAGCCAACAAATTCCAGAAAACTTGGCATCGCATGGAAAATTTCCTCTGTATGTTTGTGAAGTGAAAGAAATTGTTAAGCTTTTTAGTAATACCGTTATATACTCGATGATCATTATTGTTTTGCTACCCCTTGCGTATCCCATCCATGTCATATTGGTCAATGATTTTTTTTTAAATAAAAATGTTGCACTGCAGTTTAAATCTTGAACGAGGCTATGAGAGGGTGTGTCGGTAGTGCTTGTTCTAATCCCGCTCGACACAATGTGCACATATATGATGATGTTCCACACTGTGAAGAGCGAGGAAGATTAAGAGTAGTGGCAGCTCAGGAAGATTAAGAGTAGTGGCAGCTCAGTTGTTTAGTTGTTTTGTTGTGGAGAGACATTCAAAAGTTGTATACAGGTAGAATAGAGATTGTCCTGGTTTCATCCTAGTTTCATGATGGCTGCTTACATATAAAGTATCAAGGATATATGGGCTCCTTGATGGGATAGAGATTGTCCTGGTTTCATGATGGCTATGCTTACATATAATGTATCAAGGATATATGGGATATAATGTATCAAGGATATATGGGCTTCTTGATAGGATAAGGGAAGTGGAAGACGCCCTCTATAGGGCGACCCTTTTAGTGGAGATTGTGCTAAGGGATTTTTTTAATCCAGGATGACACTTCGATATCTTACACTGGGGTTTAGGGGAAAAGTTTGGAGGTTGGGCTTGTGCTAGGTCCAGCTAGCTTTAGGCAGATTGTATCTGATTCTGACAATGTAGCACGGCTCTCTGCACTTTGACAAGATGTGAAAATCAGGTTATAGTATCTATTGATATATATCCTATATTTTGTTGGAAGGACAAGAGAGCTCAGTGGCCTGCCAGATGGAATGGGCAGAGCACAGATGCATATAGGTGGACACAGAGGCAGACCCCGACAACCTGAGGCATTACCTTCACACTTGTTTCCTCGGCAAGCTTTGGGACCCCAAGGCCCTGGAGCAGGTCAAAACGGCACATTACAATAAACACATAAACCCCACACTGGACCACGGCCCACAACTATTACATTGCCCTAAAATATATGGTATAAATATGTATATTTCTAGGCCACATCACCATACAAGCCTACTTTAGTAGCCTTGTATTCTGGATAAGTGTGGAAGGGAACATGGCTAAGTTATTCACATAACTTAGCCAACCTTAGGATTGGACCATTTTCCACGTGGCCCCATCCTATTGGGCACCCGCCACATGGACGCACCCAATTGGAGCCACGTGGCATGACATGGAAACCCTGATCTATAAATGGCCAAACCCTAACCCTAAGCCATTTTTCTGACTCCCACAGTCTTGGAACCTCGTTCGCGCTTGAAACTCCGTTTCGAGAACCGTCTGCTGCGGCATAGCCTAACACAGCAGCCCCTGAGCGTGTGCACATCCGAAAGAGCGGGATCTACTTTGAACCTTCCAAGATCATGGAGATGCTAGGAGCAGGAGGGAGTTCTTCAGGAGTAGGTATTTGGAGTAGAGTCTTTGGTAGATCATCTGGAAGTTAGAGTTTTAGGTGGGTTAGCATTTCGTATCTTTAATAGAGCCATTCTAGAACCTTCAGCCTAGATCTTGAACCCTAATCAATGAACCCTAACTGTAAGTTAGATGCATGTGATTAAGATTAGATGTTATTCTCAATATTTATCATGCTATATGGATATATGATGATTGGTTGATCATGTTTTCTCCTTTTGTATTGGGAAAGGGGGTAGAGACCTAGTGGCCATTATCTAGATGATGCTCCTAGTTTAGACCCCTTAATTTCTATTAGTTGCGGCTTATGCATAGAAACCCACTCGGCTAATGGGGTTATGACTTAGCACCACATAACAAGGTTAGTGGCAAAGTGGAAGGAGGTCCCTACCGAGCGCGACTACCGGGGACCCATAACGGGTTAGGCCTATAGTCGATCACTTCGTGTGGGCCGGGTATGGGTCCGACACTTCCTGGATCAATGCTATCGCTCTGACTCTCAAGAGTTGCAGGTGTCGGCCTGGCACGGTTATCCTAGGTGCGGGATAGACGAAGGGCCCATGCGGCCAAAGGGCTGGATAGGGGATTTCCCACGAGATGTACGACGGGGCGTCGTATATTTGGTGGGGAGCATCACAAGGCATCAGAGCAATGTTCTTGGTTGATCAAGAGCTAACACTGGCCATAACCTCTGACTAAGTAGATTAATCAGCCTAGTAGAGCGTGGAATGGAAAATTCCAGCATTGAACCTCGAAAGTGGGGGGGGGGGGGGAGAGGGGGGGATCTCCCAAGTAGTAGGGTCATAGAGTTAGGCTAAATTATAGATTCCCGGGAAAAGAATGAGTCAAATGAACATTTTAGTAAACTTGGAGTGGAAATTATGCAGGAGCATCAAAACTCATCCGGAATGGGCCGAAGCATCATCCCAATCCGAGGACCAGGTGAAAAATGGCGCGAATTCATAATTAAGACTCCAAACTATTAGAGAAATTTTGGAAATTCAAAAATATATAATAAAAATAATAAAAAGGACTAATTATTAATAAGGAAGGCTAATTAATAGGAGTATTAATGGCAAAGGAATATTCCATAGCATGGAGAGTATCTTTTCCTTCTTAAACACCATTTTAGCCTCTCTCTCTCTAATTTCGCCCTAAAGCCTCTCTTCTTGATCTCCAACTTAAGTTAATCGGTTTCCTTGACCGTAAGACATGACGCGCACAAGTGCACCGCTAGGAAGGTCAGGAGCCCTAGGAAGAGGCCCAGCATGGCGGAGTTGGCTGCCGGCGGCGGCAAGAAAATTTCGAAGCGCTTGAGGCCAAGGAATGGCGAGGAGGACGAGCTCAACATATCGGGCTCCATAGATGAGACGTATCACACTGCCAATGAGCGAGCCCTGAGCAGCTTGCCCCAAAGCACTCAGTGCACGGGTGAGTCTGTCGCCTGGGGGATGCTTTTGGAAAGCCGAGGGAGATTCCAGCAAGAGCAGCAGGAGAAACAGCAGCAGGAGCAATATGAAGACCAACAGCAGCAGTAGGTGGGGGCCGGAGGATAGGGAGGAGAGAGAAATAAGGGAAAGCAGAGAGAGAGAAGAAGGAAGCGGGGGGAGGACAGGCCAAGGGGAACTGTCAGAATTGAAGAGCCTCGTCGAAAATCACCCGATGAGGAGCAGGAAGATGAGGAGGAAGTCGAAGAAGAGGTTGTGAGTACATATTTGTTTCTCTTGTTCTTATTTTGTGGTCATGAGCATGGCAGCCTTGTAGCATCCGGCAGTCATAGACTGCTGCTGCATGGTGTATGCCAATAACTCACAATTAACAGTGGCGTCATTATGCCAGGGTCACTCGTGATCACTTTCTTTAGCCTTACTGTCTGCTATTGTTTTAGTGCTCTCATGCTTCTCCATTTTGAAGACTTCTTGTATTTTATTCTCCATCCTTTAGATTTCCTTCGTTTGCCCAACCAAGTCAATTCATGTATCTGCTTGGAGACCCTTTCAAGACAGCTGATGATTTTGCGAGATGATCAATTTAACCTTGTTCATCGGTTCTCAAGACTCTATTTTTTAGGTGCAGCAAGCCCAGTTTACAGTCAAGGATTTCTAGAGTGGTGATCTTATCTTATCTTATCTCTGCAAAAAGCTTATCAGAAAAATCTATTGATTCATTTTGTCATCTTCTATTATGGAACAAATGTGCATTCTGTTTCTGCACAGCAAAAAAAATGTTTTATTCTTCATGTTTTTGTACATACCAGCAAGAAGAAAAGATGCTCAACGACTCTTGCATTTTCGCAACATTTTTGTGAGTTAGAGTTCTGTTTTCCACAGAGTCTTCTAGACCTGTTGTTCTTTATCGATATATTTTCCGCCTATGATATTTGCCTGCACAGTTTTTCGTGGTGAGCAAAGCCCTATTTTTTTCACAAAACCTGGAAAGAGAAGGGATATTCTTATAACTAGTAACAGGTGCCCCGCGTTGCCGGGCATAGGTACAAATCTAAGTTAATGCGAAGCATTTGGTTGGATGGAATTGGTGATTTAGTTACCTAAAGGTATATGATGTGGTTCAAGTGGGAAGTTGGCAAATGATATTATCTAATATCTTGAGAATTTCAGGTGGCATTTACATCGGGTATGAAGAAACATGAGTAGTATTTATGCTTGGGAATAGTGTTTTGTTTTGCAATAATGTCCTATGCCTTTAGAGGAAATGCATTTTGGTGGTAGAAGAACTTTAAGTGTTTAACATGTATAATATCTATTGTTCGTGAGAATTAAGAATCTCTTGTTCTAAGAACATGTTGCAAGTTTGTTTGCACTCTAATGTTGCTATTATTCATATTTGTTTGAGCTGGCGAGGATGTACACACATTGCAATATTATATATGCCAACATATGTGTCATTCAAAAGGAAGCCAAGCCAAAATAAGCTGCAGAAGATTTGAAGAAGCTCGAAGATTGGGTGTGCTATATAAGTTACATATCAATTTGATCTTGCGGTTCATCGTTCCTATAGTGGTTTGTTTGTTCAAACATCATTCCAATACGTGGCTTTTCAACCTGCTAAGTATATTGATAAGAAACTATACTAATATTTGTGATACAACATTTGCACATAGTTTCTACAATCCAAGTTTGATTATTACGTTAAGCAACATACATGATCTTTATTGATGGGCATGCTAAGAATGTCGGATTCTACATTTGCAGCTTGTCCAATTGTCCTGTAAAAAGTACCATATTGGTTGTTCAATGGATGAAGCATTGGAATGTTTCTCATGTAGCACTATGAAGATGGAACTCAGACTAACGCTGGGTCTTTAGAGTATTTTGTCATAGTATTTTGTAGTTGCTCTAAGTAATAAAATATAGCAGAACACAGGAGGGCAAAAATCAAGTGGAAAGAAAAGACATTATCATGTTCATAATAGAAGATCTTTATCACACTTTTGAAATCAAAAGCAACACAAATTGCACCGATAAGAAAGGAAAAAATTATATTTTAACATCTGCGGAGACCAAAACGGCCTATAAGACGGTACATGCACTACACGACAAATAACAGTGCAGAACTTATAAAGGATGTTCAAGATGGGAACATCACCAAGCCAAAAGGAGATAACAGCTTCAATAAATTCAATAAGGAGTTTAATTGTTGTCTATTTATTTGGTGTAAACGTTATTTGGAGGGAGTACCTTATGATTATTATTAGAAAATGTTTGTTATGATTCTGTGCTTAGGGCGGACAAATGAGATTTATAAAATAAATTATTCACAAACTTGGTCTTTTGGCACAATAGGTGAAGTTGCAGTACAGTTATGCCAAGATTTCATTGAGAAAAATTGAAGTTGTAGGTACATGAAATGGCATACTTTAGTGTTCAACTTAGTTACCTTCCAATGCCTTTAGCAATTCCTTCGAATCTCGAGGTGTTAATTTACTTACTAAATAATCATTATTTACAACCAACATGAATTAAGTTGTATGGAAAAAACTGATCTAACATTTATGGTTTAAATGGTTTAAATGATTTAGTCGGCAATATCTTTGTCTCAATCAACATTTCCTAAGGCCTTCCTTGCAGATTGCGAATAAATGCCCACTCTTATATATTATGGCTTCAGAAGCTCAACAAAATTTGAGAGTGCCTATGGTGGCATCCACAATAAAACATAAGATGCTGCAGTTCATAGTTGATCCACTAACATGGTTCTGTGAATTGTTCAACCTGATACACTTCCAGAATATGAAGAAATTGCAGGAAATAAAATAGATAGATATTGAGGAACTGCGCAACATATGTGTATGGATAGGCTACGGTTCTTACCATAGTTCTATATGGCAGCAACATTCCTTTTTTCCTACAAAGAACTATTGTAGAATGTATAGGACTTGGACGTACTGTGGACAATCTTATCCATATTGTGTGAGTTCAGAAAATACCTGGAAAGAAATGTTTGCCACTCAGCAGTTTAGAACTGGAAAGAAATGTTTGCCATTGAGCGGTTCACAACGTAATATAAACCTCTTGTGAAAAAATAAGATCAGGAAATGGGACAAATTTGACAAAAGAATAATGAAAGAACACATCCAGCAAGATCAAGAAACATAGTTGGCTACAAAGACCACTAATATTCGTAAATGACCTCTTCTGATACACATTACTGGGCTAAGAAGTAAAGCAAACGCATGGCTATGCACACTTAACGTCAATCAAGAGAGCAAACTACTATCAGATGGGAGAGAAAATTCAGAACACAGGCATGATCCATAAACCCACAATTTTGCTTTGTTGCTCTAAGCTTAATGTGCAGGGCTAGAACCTCAACAGTGAATTTTTATGCCTTGAGATTCTTCAGATTTGGATGGAACTCTCAAAACTACTTCTCCGAGTCAAATTTGCAACAGAAAGGATATCTTCAGATGGCCGCTTGGAATTGACTCAGACAAAAGCATCCCAACATTTAAATCCCTCATATAGATTCAAACTGCTTCGATGAACGAAGATGCCGTGCATTAGAAGCTAAGCAAATAATTTGAATGAATATTGAAAAGAAAAGAGGCTTAGGAATGTCAAAGCAGTACATTCAAGCAATGCATCATTATTGTATGATATATAAAATTTGACAACTGGTATAATTAACAACTCACATAAAGAATGGCATAGAGGGATATAAAACTCACTTCATCTATTTGACCCTAGGAATTAGCTAGCATTCTGAAGACACATGACTATGTGGAAAAGGATTTCATTAAAAGAGATTTAAGTGCGCGCAGTATCGAAACGATCTCCGTGCTAATATATCCATCAACTTAATTTGATAAGCAATGCAGAGTGCTTGCAATCTTTATCAGCTTATATGCTAAGAGGATCTTGCTAATAAATATTACCTGTTTGTTAAGCGTATCGGTCTACCTCAAATCTAAACATAAAGTGCAAGTTTGTTAGCTATGCTTTGCTCTGATCTAAATTGCACCAAGATCTCATACCACTGTACCATAGATCAGGCCCTATAATAAGGTAAGATCGCACCCATTAGAATAGGATGTGCTAAATCAGACCAAGAGCTTCAACTGGTCCATCGATTGTATTACATAGCCCCAAGATCTCATACCAATGTACCATAGATCAGGCCCTATAATAAGGTAAGATCTCACCCATTAGAATAGGATGTGCTAAATCAGGCCAAGAGCTTCAACTGGTCCATCGATTGCAGTACATAATAGCTGAAAATAAATCCAAATACCAGCCATGAAAGCATCAACTAATCATGGATTCAATCATGCTGAAAAGGTTTCAGATTAGAGAGCATGGGACATCAAAACTGATAATCCCATCAACTACACCAATAACATAAGCAATCGCGAGGCATATTTAAAGATATGAAATGTATTCCTCCAATGCAAACTAATTGCTCAGCAAATTACAGCAGCAAAAGCATGAGGCGTAGCCTTCAATCAAGTTATACATGGCCAATAGTGCGGCACATCATTAAGAACTACAAAGGTGTATATGCAATCAGGCAAAGGAAAATACATTAGTTACAGTAAACATATGAACGAAACTATGTGAAGCCTACTACACTATAGCAGGCCAGCTACATAATGCTCACATAATCAGGAATACAACCACCATTAATCAACAGCAGTCTATGTAAGATATACCTACAGTAGTATTCTTAGGATGTTAAATGTGGAACAACAACCAATTAGGCACACACAAATAACCCAGATCTGCCAGCCAAATAAACCAAAGAGCAACCTTCAAGTAATCATGGATTCAATCATGCTGAAAAGGTTTCAGATTAGAGAGCATGGGACATCAAAACTGATTATCCCATCAACTACACCTATAACATAAGCAATCTAGAGGCATATTTACCGCTATGAGATGTATTCCTCCAATGCAGACTAACTGCTCAACAAATTACAACAGCAAAAACATGAGGCTTAGCCTTCAATCAAGTTATACGTGGCCAATAATGCGGCACATCATTAAGAACTACAAAGGTGTATATGCAATCAGGCCAAGGAAAACACATTAGTTACAGGAAACATATGAACTAAACTATGTGAAGCCTACTACACTATAGCAGGCCGACTGCATAATGCTCACATAATCAGGAATATAACCTCCATTAATCAACAGCAGCCTGTGTAAGATATACCCACAATAGGAAACACCTGGAGTCTGGACAAACACATGTGTTCCTTATTAAGCAACAATATTCTAATATAGAAACCATATCGCACTGACGCTTGCTTCCTAGTTCAATTCATGCCAAGTTCATATTACAGGTTTAACAAAAGCCCCAGATGTCGTTGCCAACATTATTAATATATGAGTTTATGCCAGATGATGACCTATTCATGTTGCGACTAAATCTAACATAAGTGCATGTTTCTTCCTGACTGTTACTTAATAGTATAAATGCAAAAGTGAGAAAGAAGATCCCAAAGAGATGCTTTTTCTAGAAACACGTGAAATCTGCTAAAATTAAACGGAGGAAGGAAGTAATTTGAAAGCAAATGATGCCCACCTTTTGTGAAGATTGGATAGATGCTGATCTTCTCCGAAGCAAAATGAAAATAAGGCTGGAAACTTAACAAATGGTGAGTAAATGCATGGCAAAAGCAGGAAGGAAGGAAGGAAGGAAGGTATTTTTATCGTCCACGGAGACCAATAGGTCTATGGGACACAATACAAAAGCGCAGCAAGTGGATCACTACCCGGATTAAAAAACCCCCGCCCCGAAGGGTTTTTGAGGGAAAAACCGTGGCAGCAATCAGCCTGCTGACAAACTGTTTCAATATACAAAATGCAAAAACACACAAATATATACACTCATGCACCGCACCCGTAGTGCCTAATCAGCAGGCAGCCAGGCGGGGGCAAAGGTGAGCTCGCAGATCCAGTACCTCCTGAATGTACGACCTCAGAGCACGTACTGACGGTGTGTTCATCAGCAAATGTAGGGGCAAGTCCGGCCGTACTAAGGGAGCATATCTGGCCCGGATCGGTGAATCTTTGGGCAACTCACGGAAAGTGTGAGACTCATCCTCAATGGAACCCGTTTGGCAAAGACCGACAGCACTCGTCTGCCCGGGGCTCCCCAATCCACCTGCCCGCCTCGGGAGCGCGAAGATGGTAGGCACCTGTCGCGAATGGAGGCAATGAGTCTCGCTTTTCAGGGGGTGGGAACGCAGGTAGAGGCTGCCGGGCCCCGGGCTAACCTGGGGTTGATGTGCTCCTTGTAATGGGCCGCTTTGACCTGCTTCTAGAGGGGTCCCGAGCTTGCCAAGGAAGCAAGCGCCCGTGTACTCCCCAGCAGGCTGTCACGATCGGCCTGTGTCCACCTCACGCACCTGTGCTCCTGCACGTTCCATCTGGCAAATCACTGATCTCTCTTACCCCTCCAACAGGCCCTGAGCCGCTGCGGGCCCATTGCCACAGCGTAAGCCCGGTGCGGGAGTCGAGCATCACCCATATTAACCACCTTCTGAAAATAGACGATGTGTCTATCAAGGATCTTTTCTTTGAAGCGGCAAGAATCCGATTTCGCAGCGAGAATCGATAGGGGACTGAAGGTTTCACCCCAAGTGCCGTGCCAAAATGCCTTATGCACTTTTGCTCCAAGTCATTCCAGGTCACCAAAGAGACGACCGGGCCCCAAATCTCGACCCATACAGAAGGACAGGCTCGACCAGTGCCCGAAAAAGATGTGACTGATGGCCCCAATCATAGAGCTTTGCACGGTATTTGTTGTTACGCATGGCATAAAGCGCTTTCGGCCTTGTCACCCATAGCGGATGGATGCCTCCCAACAGAGGCGAGGAGGGGAACTCCACCCCTAGGTACTTGTAGGTGGGCGTGGCGCCCACGGGATGTCCCCGATATGTGAGTGGGAGGCGTGGGGTGGCGTGGAAGAGGATATGAGAACCACCCGGTCTTAGCCGGATTCCGCAGCATGTAATGCGTAGCCCGGCGGAGAATGTGTCTAGGGCATCGGATGAGGCGCATAGCTTCGGGGTGTGGGCGGAAGGTCAACATCATCTGCATAGATGAGCTGGTGGATGACCTGGTGCAAAAGCTGTATGCCATCCCCCATGCTCAGTAAGCAGGGCTCTAACTAATCAATGTAGAGGCCAAAAAGTGTTCGTGAGAGGGGGCAGCCCCGCCCCGATCCCGATACTACGGTGAATGCTTGGCCCGTCGGATGCATCCTGCCAAAACAACTCTCATACAGCCTGTATATGTCATTCTGCATAGGCAGCGGCAGCCCGATTGGATTGATCTAGCCTATAGCTTTTCAGGGGGGACCGTATCAAAAAGCCAGCGAAGTCCACAAAGCAGCAATACAAGTCCTGCCGATGGTTCGGTGTCTTCAATCAGTGCCCGCAGTGTAAAGATATGGTCAATCGTTGAGTGGCGGGGTCTAAAGCCTGCTTGTGTGAGGGCTCGCACATCTGTCGCCGCCTCGCCCGGGTCAAGCTGCGGCCTTTCGAGAATGCCGCCCAACGGTTTGGCAAAACTTGAATTGACCATGATCGTCCGGTAATTGGTCGGACAGTGTGGGTCGCCCGCCTTGTGAATGGGGACAACCCTGCTTGTGGTCCATTGTCGGGGGAAACCTTCCTGCAATGCTCTGTTGAACAAGGTAGTGAGGATCGGCACCGCGGGCGGCTCGCCCATTTGAGTAACTTCGGCACGCATACCATCGAGGTCGGGTTGCCTTCCCATTAGCCGATCGTTCGAGGCCCTCCACAACATCCTCCTCCGAGAGAACCAATCGGGGCCATCCTATGGGGGTATGGGGCGAGCGTCCACTGGTGGGTCATAGAGCTGCTGCAAATCTTTGTTCCCATTGCCCGGGTGTGATGTCCCCCCAGAGGTCGGGCTGGCCTTGAAGCACTCTGCGCTAAAGGGTTCGAGGATGAGTGTCCGGCAGGTAGAACATCTCCCCCGATGCGGCAAGGTGCCGCCTTTGTCTCCCTTCGGATGGGTGCTTGATGTGGTGGGGCTAACCAAGCGGTACACGGATCCGGGATGTGACGGAGCTGGCACTTGCGTTCTTTACACTCCGCATCAAACCACTGGTTACGCGGAAATATTGTTGTTCTGGCGGCGGCGGGGAGGGGGGATCTGCCAAAGCACCGTCCATTTGCATCCCGTAATAGCGAAGTCAACTGGTCTGTCTGCTGCTCTAGTGTGGGGGTCCGCAGAATTGCTGGCAGGGCGTCCATGAGCATTTCGGCGTAGTCCTCTGCCTGCTCATAATCTAGTCGCAACTGAGGATGGCGAGGGGTTGACATAGTGGGGGTTCTGGCGGCTTGCCAAACCATGTCCAAATAAAGTGGGAGGTGATCTGAGTCGACCTCCTCATTCCGACTGATGGTGCCCACCCAGAAACGACTGATGAGATGCATATCTTGCGCAACTACGAGCACATAGTCCACCACACTAGACCCTCCCCCCTGAGTGTCCTGTCTGCAGGTGCACTTGCGAGAAGCGGGCCATTGTGACAGGCCATTGCAAATTATCAAGTCAAAAATACCACATAGCAGGAGCAATTGTCTGCCAAAGCGAGTGACCTGGCTGTCATCCGATCCTCGTGGCCAGGTTGCGTTCGCGAGACGTAGCTGCAGGACATCGTCAGCGAGGGGGTCAAGTCTCATGGGCTGCTCTACTCCTGTCCGTGCATTGAAATCCCCAAGAAGGACGACCCTACCCAACTGCTTGTGCTGCTGTATATCATCATATAGATCGACATAAGGGTCCATCCTATTCGCATCGGGGTGGCTGCGATAGAAGGTGTTGTCTGCGTGAGGGAAATAACAGGCGGCCAGAAAAAGAGGGTTGCTACTGGTATTATGCACACGAACCCACAAGTACCGCTTGTGTCTGTCTGTCTTCTGGAGGGTAACCGAATGTGCCAAGGTTGTCCGCTAGTAGCAAGCAACCCCACCATGACCCCTCTGTCCTGTACAGGTATTGAAGACCGAGAAATGTTGGTAACCCGACAGATCAGGTAGCCTATGCCCAGCATGCTCCCATGTCTCCATGAGAAAGATGAGATCCATATCGGTTGCCACGGAGTTGAGACTGTCCTCCTTCTGCCAAGGGAAGCCTCGACAATTCCATGAGACCACCCAGAGGCACAATTCCTATTTGTCAGTAGCCGTGGTATGCGCAGCCTGAGTCGCGGGGGGAGGACGGAAAGCAGAGGCTGAGTGAGAAGTAGATGGAGCGGAGGCAGCATGTGGCTGAGAGGGCGTGGGTCGTGAGGGAGCAGGAGTAGGAGCAGGAGAAGGGGGGCTGTGGTAGGAGAAGCAGAAGCAGGGCCACGTTCAGCTGCGGTTGGGGCTGGGGGGTTTGCAGCAGTAGCAGGCTGGCGAAAAATGTGCATCCTGCCCCGAACCAATCCTGTGGCACCCCCTTGGTGGCGGATGCCTCTGACTCTAACAAGCTCCTGTCTGCGTGCCTCCTATTGTGTGGGCGTGAGGTCCCGGTCCACGTACAGGGACGTCCCCTTCAGCATCTTGCCCTGGCGCAATATGGCATCATGCACCTGCGCATCCGCAACCGCGAATATGACAATGCGGTTACGACCCGGGCGCTGAGCCCCATGGCGGGCTGCTAGGGAAATGTGAACTGGCCCAGGGAATGTCATCCGATCAAGAATGTGTGTTTGGATGTTGTGGGCGAGACTCTCCCCCTCCTCTTCTGGCATGCCTCGGACTACCAGATTGTGGCCTCTCCTTCTGCGCTCTTGGAGTTCTGCGGCCTGCGGGTCAAAGGTGGGCAAAAGCGGGGCTGTCTTTGGGGGTGGTGGTGGTGGTGGCTGGGATGGCGTGGGGGTGGCTTGAGTGCGGGGCAAAGTAGTGCGTGGTCCGGCCGCCGGCATGCGGGCCGTGCATACTTGGGAGGGGCGGGGGTAGCGGTCGAGCCGCATCCTCATTACGCGGGAAGTCGGGGAGCACAGCTCTTGCGGGGCCCCTACCGCCGCTTGGCCATCTCACATGACCGCTGCTGCGGTGAGTATGAACCTCGGTAGGGGGCCGGAGACCCGCCCCATCTATGAATGCTGCCCGCAATCCACGGAGCTCGTGCTCACGAGTAGCAAGGGCGTGCTCGAGCCCCAGTACACGGGCATCCATAGCCGGGCTTGCTGCTCCGATGGTACTCTGAAGAGCCCGAAGCTGTGTCTGGTTGTCTGCAAGAACGGCCTGCGTTCCCCGTGCCATGGTGGTGGCTTCCTCAACCTCTGACTGAAGCCGAGACACCGTGACCATCGTCTTGTGCATTGCCCGCTCCCTCTCCTGTGTCATGGTGTCCAGAGTGATGAACCACGAGTCTGGAGGGCCCCGCATGTCGGCCGAACTCTGCACGGCTTTGTTGCCGTTCGGTGTGCGGGCCAAGGCCATCTTCTACGTGTTGTGTGGGGGTCTCCAGGCCTGTGATGCGGTTCTTCTCGACCCCCAGTTGCCTTCTGAGCACATGGGGTGTTGAGATTTCTATCTCTACTGCCATGCCAGACAGGCGGGCACTGTTAGCCTCAATACGGGCACTGTTAGCCTCCACGGCTGCTTTGACGTGGCTCCAATTCTCTGCCGAGGCAGGAGTTCCTGTGTGGTCTGAGCAATCAATCCCTTCCGGCCGGGCTGGCCGCGCTGAGGGGGCCTTAGCCTTAGCCCGAGCCTCCTTCTTCATGGAGGATGACTCTCCCCTGTCCATGATGGCTGATCGGGACCGTTTGCATGGGGGCCCCTCGCCCTGGTTTTTCCAGGCTGGCCCATCTTCTGTGGCCATGACTTCCAAAGTTTAAGGGATCTCTGGCTGCGAAAAGGGTGCTCAGAATCCAATTTGGAGACTCAAAATCGCGGTCAAAGCATCTTTTGGGGGTTTAGGGGTTTTTGGGGGAAATAGATCTTGATAAAATTACATTGTTCAGCAATATGGTTCTATACTCTGCAACACATGCCTATGGCTGCATAATCTAATTTGAAATCTGCAACATTTGTTTATGGTATGTCTAGCAAGCGGACAAAATACTATAGCTAAACTTGTCAGTCTATACACACTGTGCAAAGTATATGTCAAAGAGAGAATGAAATCATCGAATGTAGACCAGAAATGTACTCTGACAGAAAGCAAGGAAAACATAAAAGACCTGCTAGCTTTCAATCACAGTAACATTAATGTCCTATCTCAAACGAAATAGGGGAGTAAACTCGATTACCTGACTTGGTTGTGCCAAAAGCTGAAGCATATTTGGGTTCCACCTGAAGTTTTCCTGCGGCAAGGGAAGGATGGAACTGAGAAACAACACACAGTCTGAAAGAATTAGATAAGGACGAAAATAAAAAATAATCCAAAACACAGCTTACCTAACGCACAATATTTGGGATTTCGACAGGCAATGCTCATCCAAAACATTTTATCTTGCGCTTCAAATTCGGCACTTGAAAGAGACCGAACAAAACATTTTATCTGGCGTTTCAAATTCGACACTGGAACGCACAGACTGCTGGTAAATCTAGCCTTCTTGGAGTCGATGAGGTGGCCTACCTGCCATGCCGAACTGAATCACCTCCCTTTCCGCGGATAACCTCGAGCCAAGCCAAAAGAGGAATCAATTTAAAAGCCAATTTAATTTTTGGATAACCCAATTTTTGGAATACCTGAAAATTTTTCCGGCAGCTAAAAGCTTCTAGACCTTAGAAAACTAACCTGAAAATAAAATCCAAAAAGTTTTTGGCATGTCGGAAAAACCAAATTTAAACAATAGACCAGTTATGGTGCCCGGCGTTGCCGGGCTTTAGGTCCATATGAACTCGAAATGGGGCTTTGGGCAATTTGTGTTAAAATATATAGTGGAACAGGAGTAAATGGTTTGATATATTTGATATATTGCATTAACATTTGTGACTTGCAAGTGTTCTAAAAATATAGACCACTCCATTCATATTTCATGGATCAATTAAAATTGTGGATGGGAATTCTATTAATCACCCCTCGAATAAATAGTATGTGGTTTTCGATGGAGAAATAGGAGTATTGTTTGTTCTCCCTGTGTTGTTTATCATTTTATTCTTTTGTCTAGTGCTAATAATGTATTTTGTTAAGGTATGCATTAATGTTTGTGAGTAGACTAACAAATCATTGAACCAACAAACTTGAAGAGTTATTAGACATAGACATGAAAAGCTACGTGCAAGCCGTGTACTACTTGTATTATCACTCCATTTGTCTTTGATGGCATCTGCAATCATTCAAAAGACACTCTACTTATGGTCCATCAATGAGTGCGGCCATGTCACATCATAGTTAGCATTGAAGGTCGATCCTAAGAGGGGTAGTGATTTGACAAAGGTTGTCGAACCAGGATGCAGGCTCAATTTTAGTGTGGCTATGTTATAATAAAGCTCAAAAAACTATTGTGTGGTAGGGCAACACAATTACTATATGCTTGTCCAATGAAGAATTTATGCCTATCGCAATTTTTATTGGAAGAGCACAGACCAATTTATTAAATAGTGCTATAAACTTATGCACCATAGCACTACACTTATGCGCCTAGCATATATATTGAAAGGAAGTTGCATAATTATTGAAACGAAGTTGGCATCTATTAATTATAAAGGACATATATATTAGAAAAAATTGTATTGAACTTACCAAGTTGCACAACCACGAAACTGTAGCCATATAAAAGATTCATATAAAAGATTCAGACATTGCACGACTACGCACTTGGCTCTTTCAACTACACATTTACATCACATAAACAGTTAAATTGCCCACGACATCAAGTAGATGCTAGGCACACTTGACTTTGCATTTTTCAACTGCACATTCACATCACATAAACAGGTGAAGCAATAATTCGTCGTTCCACAACATCAAGTAGATGCTAGGCAATATGCTAAAATACTTATTACACACTTGGCTCTGTGATTCTTCAACTAAACATTTGCATCACATAAAACAGTTGGATGCAATAGCCTTCCATTCCACAATACCAAGTAGAAGGTGGCATCAAGTAGATCCTGGACGATACCAGAACATCAAGTAAATGCTCTGCAATACATCTTGGCCAATTTCTAGCTAAAAGAGATGCTTATAAATAATGAACAAAAGTGCAGGTGAACATGCCTATTAGATTTTTGAAGATCAGGAGGTATGGAAAGATCTTTGGGATGTACTTGATTTTACCAAGTGTTAGTAATGACTGCAATCCAGAAATCGTGGAGTACCAGGGAGATGCATAGCAAACGGATTGTGTGTGGCGATATATAAGGGTAGAGTTCTTACTTATTGATCTCCATGAAGCCTAATTTATGGATAAAAGCTTTGGCAGAGATGTTATCTTGTTCTTTTTGCATGGATCTTTTGGTTTCTGCTAATTAGACACGAAGACAGTCATTTCGATAGGGACTTACCATATATAAATGCATTTATAAGAGAAAGTTTTAGTACACAGTAAGACTGACTCTAGTTCAGGTCGTACAGAGAAATATGATGATATGACTGGATTACATGGGATTTTTGAACAAAACAACAACCATCCATACAGCAACTGCCTACCATCCACATGCAATAACAATGCTTGGGAAAATGAAAGCCTCGAAATAAAGCACAAAGAGCCATAGCATTCTATGGAGTAACTGTAACATAAAATATCAGTTTCCTCAAAAGAACATAAAATTAAATGAATAGGTTTTTTTACAAAGGAGTCCAGAGTCTTCAATCTGCTGTGGTTCATGTTTTTGATGCATGGCAAAAAAGAATATCAAAACGGCAACATGAGAATGGAAATGTGCGACATTGGAATGGCCGCTCACATTTTTACTTGCTTCTTGCTTTCAAATGAACACGTACCGTTTTGAACATGCTAGCAAAATGTGGCCTTAAAGTTCGAACATCATACCATGAACCAAGATACAACCCTATGTGCAGAAGTCCATAGTATAACCATGTCAGGTTTTGATCAAGCAGCAAATTGTGGGTCATATTCTGGAGGACACAAAAATGTTGAGGCAAAAACAGGCTGGAGAAGCCAAACTCCTCGTCATTGGAAATATCTATGCATGAAGTCCTAAATTGGTAGATCAATGGAATTGAGAAAATGAAAAAGAACAGTAAATTTACCTTGGCAAACTTGTCCACGCAGGTCTTAAAGGAATTGCAAATGGAACATGAAATTGTCGTATTTGATTTTAAAAGTGTGTTTGGAGTAGAGCAACTTTGCACTAAGAATCTATACAAATCATACAGCTGCGTGTGAGAACATCCATAGTGCATTGCATGATGATGAACTGTGTGCACAACGCCAGATTGACCAAAGTCCTTCACTAAAAGCATTAGGAACCTATTAGACCCATAATCTATGGCTTGCAAGGATTTCAGGTTCAATGTCAAATATTGTACAAAGTTTTAGAAGATTGCAACACAATCAGAGAAAAAAAGGTCACTTTATATTTGGCTGAGTGAGGTTGTTTTACTGAGCTTCATCTTTTTTGCACTTCCGAGGCAGTGGCCTTCGCTGAAAGTGATGTCTATGCGGAGAACAATGTAAACAGCTGTAAGAGATAAATCACCTTTGATGCAGATCGGTTGTCTTGCCTGAAACCTTGTTCATCCATATGTATTTATTGTGTTTTGGATGGACGTGAATATCGAGGTGCAGGAGAATGAGCGCTGCAGAATACTTTGATACATGTCGCAAGCAAGACCTATTGCAACATCTATTCAGTTTTAATGGTCTTGCATTATAGACAGGTTCTTTGCAAATAGTTGGTATTAAATAGCTTCGTGTGGAACAAATATTAGGCCAACCTGGGATTGGTGTCATATTCTTCGCTCCAGGTAAAAGCCACCATAAAAATCAATGTCCAGCTAAAGAATAAAGAGAAATATCAGAGTTAACATAGCTCATTGACTAAAATATTATCGAGGTTCAATTCCAAACAATAATCAGATTTAAAATAGCTCATTCACTAAAATAATCATTATTAATTAGTTTCTGGAATATCTAAAAGACATTCTTACAGTTAGCTACAGGAAGAAACTTTAAACTCAAGAGATGGATTCAATACCAATATTGATGGCAACAAAAAAGAAAAAGGAACCGAAATAGAACTTGTTTGATGAATGCCTTATCCGGCTTCTCAAGGACTTCAAAAGTCTTCTGAAATACTCAAGCTAAGATGCCATAGATGATCCATTCTAGGCAATGTTTTATTGAGGATAAAAATGAAGAGTTTAAAAGCTTCGTCAAGATTTTCATATTGTGCATGTGCCTTACTCAAAAAATTCCAAGAAAGTGCAGTACCTTTATAAGTTTGTTGAAAAAATTGATGAGCAATTGTCCGATCATGAGCATCAATTAAGTTCCATCAAACCCTTGCATTTTATGTTAACTGTTTGGCATACAGTATTTGTACCACTTCTAGTAGAACTCTCCTGGTTCAAGAGATTTGTAAAAACAATATTCTCTCTAGTTTTCCAACATATTCTGTAATAGAAAAGGTCAAAAGAGAAGAAAAAGCTAGAACAACCTATTAAAGGAGCACAGAATATGCATTAGATTAATCTGACCTTTGGAAGACATGATGCTTCATCTGGATCCATTTTGCAAGAAGTTACATATCATTGCATAGTTCTACATACAGATGTAATGATGTCATGGCTGCATGGATCAAAGTGATAAAATGACAGAATCGTTGACACTATTCAAAGAAGCAAAAGAGGGCTTGCCTCTGAAATGATATGATACTTTTCCTAGTGCAGCAGTCTGGGCTGAAGACCACCATCCTATTTTAGAAGTTGTAGAAAGCATCCGAGCATTGCAGATGATTAGAATCATGTCTTAATGATGCCCCAAGGAGTTTAAAGAATATCGAGATCCTTCTACTGCATGGAAAGGAAAAGATAGTACATAGAGAATGTTAGTTGGTTCTCAGATTAATGGAGATGGTATAGCTCTGTTATATAAAAGCTCAGATTTTCTAAACTGGGAGCTTCAAAAATGTCTATTCTAATTGATTGCAAGGGAATAAATTAAGAACCAAACATCTGTCATATATCTTACCATTATAAGACCTTTAAAGGTCCATGAGAAACAGACAAAACCGAGAGGTCGTTTCAACAGGGAAACAAAACGATTGATGCTCCAAGCTTTTGCTGTCCAAGATTGAGAGCTCAAGTTCATTCATGAGCTTCTTGAAAACTTGAAATTCCTGTAGCTACGAATCCATAAACAGACTATAAAAATTTAAAACATCAGCAACTGCAACATCACATTGCGGTCAATTGCAGGCAATTATATGCTCGGTTACAAATCTGGCCTCAGCCTGAAACCATCCTCATGCATGCAACTATCTTCCAGCGTACACAGACGTCAGATACGATGCGAAGAGACAGGGGAAAATTAACTTGCTCTCAGATTGAAATCATGCAAGTTCGTGCCTCCGGCGTATAGCGGGAGCCTTCCCTCACCTCATGGGAACCCGGAACTGGGGAACCCTGCGCTAATCAATCTAATACAGTGGTTGGTGGGCAGGAACAGGATAGGGCAAAAGTGGAGCCAGCAAAAAAAGAAAATGCAATCCCAGAAACCCCAATCGCAGCAATCGTGGCAAGCATCCGAAGGATTATCCAGGATAAGAAATCTGTCAAACCTGCAGAGAAATCCGCAATGAAATCCGCATGAAATCGGCAATAACCAAGCCATGCAATCCGCAATCGAGAAATCGAAAATCTCAAAACCTCAAAGTCATACTATGTTTTTTTTCCCTTCGATTTTTGGGTTATCGGTTTTTTTTCCCGGCAGACAAAATTCATTAAACCTTAGAAAATCGGCCTTAAGAAAATACCAAAAATGTTTTTGGCCAAACCGGAAAAACCCAAATTAAAAGAGTTGATATTGCGAGCTCACATACTTTTGACTTCTTATTGAAGCTTTTCAAAAGGACCAGCTCTTTGGCATTATTATTAACGGACGTGTAGCAGCCAAGTTTCTCAAGATTCTCATCTGAACAAAGCACGGGAGTACAGAAGCTCTTAATCAACCATTTTTTCTGGCCAAGCCTCTTCACTAGCTACCTCTCTTCAGTCTGTAATATCAAAGTCGATTTCTTATTGAGTTCTTTCCAGAAGGCCAGTCTTTTGGCTAGCCTCCATCAATCTTCCAGACAAACAGTCGAAGCATATATACCTTGAAAATTCTTACCTTATGCATTCACAGCCAACAGGCATCTGCAAGTACAAGAGAAGTTAGAGCAATTTTGATGCACATTTTAGAAGCAATTGAGGCAGATTCAAGCAGGCTTTCATTTTGCACTTTGTTTTTCAACAACACATCTGAAGAGAAGGGCTTTCTTCAAGTATTTTGGCCTCAAGCCACCAATCTCCTTCCCCTTTTTGTAGCCGTCCGTTCCTTTTCCTTCTATTTTGAATGGCTGAGCTGTTCGTATGCTAAAGGTCGTTGTCTCCTTAAAAGACCACTGCTATTTCCTTGGATCGATCCCATCTTTGTTGTGCAACCACCTTTTATTAGTATTTCTAATGAGAATCCCTTTCCATGATTATCCCTTGCCTTTAATATATTATTAGGTAAACTTGGGAATAACACATTAACATGTAATGTTTTCCATATTTTGTCATGCCTCATAACCCAGTCACTGTGGATCACTCCCCCGTGCTTTACTCCATATCAAATACTTTCCAAAAGACCTTCCGCAAGCATTATGTCTCAAGGCCTCATATAAGAAGACAGATTCAGCAATTTTACAGCTTGGACTAAGGAAACCTATCAATGGCCAAATATACAGAGGAATTTATGAGACTAAGGTTAAATGTACCAAGGATTACAGAGAGTCAGGCTGTGGATGGATATATTGAGGGGTTGAACAGCAACATTAAGAGACTGGTCAGGGCCATCAACCCGAAGACAGTTGGGGAGGCCGAGGACAAAGCTCTGAGCTTAGAGGAAGCACCGCCGACCCCAGGGTAGAAACAATCATTCTTCAAGGGAAAAGCAACATGCTCTTATCCACCCAAGGAGACACTGACGACATTAGCAGGGCAGCAATCTTAGAAGAAGATGGATAGGAAGAGCTCATATAATGATCAAAAGCATCAAGGGCCCGGCAAGGAAGTCCATGAAATACTTTCTGGATAGCATTCCCAAGGAAAAGCGGGAAAAGTGTACCAAAAAGAAGTTATGTTTCAGATGTTTCTAGCCGGGACACCGTACGCATGATTGCCCATTTGTTATGCAAGCAGACCTGGCAGAGCTTATAGATTGGGAGTCGCCAACATAACTGGATGATGACGGTGATGACCAACAGGAGGCATAGATTGAGGATGAGTATAGAATATATGCAGCAATTGAGTCAGGTAATATCGAAGGTCAGTCCACAATTATTTTAGCAGAGGGCATCATAGATGATAAGCCCTATGTAGTTCTTATAGATACATGTAGCTCCCATATTTTTGCTTTGCCAAGTTAACAGCATTGTTGAAGTCCAAGATCCTCAGATCAAAGCCAAGGCCAATAAGTATGGCAAGTGGGCACACCAAAGGAAGAAGGGACCAAGTTGAATATGGGGGCAGAAGTCATGGACATTGCTAAGTATGACCTTATAGTTGACGTGGAGTTCTTGAAGCCAGCAAAGGCAATGATCGACTGCGACAAACATGAGATTTCGATCATGGCACCCGACGACAACCGTTTTGTGGTCAAAGATACGAAAGTTCCTTCTATAATGCAGTGGATGTTCTTGAAGCAGTTACACAAATGCATAGTGAAGGATAAAGTTGAGTACACTCTTAAGCTAGAGACCATTGAGCCTGATCAAAGGCATTAAGGGGAGTCAAGCTTGAAACAGTTGCCTAGGCCAGTTGCGAGGCTAATCAAGGAGTTCTATGATGTTTTTTTGGATGAAATCCGTGAGTTGCCCCCTTATAGAGGCGTGAAATGTGAGATTACATTAGAACCAGATGCTAAGCCTACCCATAAGGCATCCCTATAGGATGAGCACCCTAGAGCTAGCAGAGCTCAAGAAGCAATTGCAGGAGTTGCTATAGCTCAGATTTATTAGGGCAAGCGTATCACCCTTCGGGGCACCCATCCTCTTCGTAAAGAAGGAGGACGGAAGTTTAAGGATGTGTATCGACTACCGTCAGTTGGACAAGCAGATGATAAAGAATAAATATGCTTTGCCTAGGCCAGATGAATCTTTTCCAAGGTAGACTTGAGATCAGATTACCATCAGATAACAATCAAGGAAGAAGATATTCATAAGACTGTCTTTAGAACGCGGTATGGGCATTATGAATTTACAGTGTCTGTTGGCCTATCAAATGCCCCAGCAATGTTGATGAGGCTGATGAACGACATCTTCAAAGAGTTCTTGGATGAGTTCATCATCATCTTCTTCGATAACATTCTGATCTAGCGCAAATGAATGGAGAAACATGTAGTGCATCTTAGGAAAGTCTTAGATAAGCTAAAACGTCACCGTTTGTTTGACAAACTTTCTAAGTGCCATTTTGCTACAATGCAAGTTGAATACCTAGGCCATGTGGTACCAGCAGAGGGTATATCCACCGATCCGTCGAAGATCAATATAATAAGCAGTTGGCCAGCACCAAAGAATGTAGCAGAAATGAGAAGCTTCCTCGACCTCGCGGGTACTATACGAAGTTTGTAAAGGATTTTGCCAAGTGTGGCAGCTCCCCTATCAGATTTCACCAAGCATCATAAGATGAAGGATTGGGTGGATCATTGGGTCAAGAATGTCCAGGCTTCTTTCGACAAGCTTAAGGAAGCCATGATAATGACCCCGATGCTGATATTGTCGGACCCATATTAAGATAAGCTTGTGGCAACTGATACAAGCATGATAGCCACAGGGGGAGTACTTATGCAAGTGGACAGAGTCGTGGCATATGACTTCAAGAAGATGAACGACGCAGAGCAGCACTACCCGACGCAAGATCAAGAGATTCTAGCCGTTGTTATGGCCCTACGCGTATGGAGGCATTATTTGCTGGGAAGGAAATTTCAGTTAGATACTGATCACCAGAGCCTCCAATATATTTTCATGCAACCACTCCTCAATCTAAGACAGAGACGTTGGATGGAGTTTCTGGAAGAGTATGACTTTGCGATATCATATAAGCCAGGAAAGTTGAATGTAGTTGCAGGCGCACTATCTCATCGGCCCTTGGTGACTAGAGCACATTGTAATGCCATTTCGACCCTCTGTAACGAGTTTTGCAAGAAGATTGAGGATGCTATTCCCTTTAGCGAAGAATTCCAAGAGATATGGACTAGTCTTTGCAAGGAAGCAAGGACAGAGAATAGAAGGGAGGTCTACAAGAAATTTAAGAAGGAAGGCAATCTTTCATACTATAAGGACAAGCTTTGTGTTCCAAAAATATCAAGAGTAAGGAAGTTGATCCTCCACGATACCCACAATAGCCCTATTGCCAGCCATGCCATACTTCAAGATAAGAAGTAGTTATTTCTAGCCGGGCATGAAGAAAGAGATCGCCAAGTATATTCGGGAATGTCAGATATGCCAGCAGACAAAGGCAGAGCAACTTCAAATTACAGGGACTATTGAACCATTGGCAGTGCTAGATGCCAAGTTGGAGAATGGTGAATATGGACTTCATCACGGGTCTACCTCGAATGTCTAGGGGCCACGACGCTTTGATGGTGGTGGTCAACAAATTGTCTAAGATGGTGCATTTCTTGCCATCCAAGACCACAGACACAACCCTAAACACAGCCTTGCTTTTTGCCAAGGAAATCTTCAGATTGCATGGGATGCCAAGAGGGATCATCTGAAATCGCGATCCGAAGTTTGTGAACACCTTTTGGAAGGACTTCTTCAATACGATTGGCACTAACCTTTGTATGAGCACGGCATATCATCCCCAAACTGATGGTCCGACGAGGACATGGTGAGACATTATTTGGAACAAGCAATCTAAGTGGGAGGATCATATTTACTTGGATGAGTTTGCATATAATAGCACCAAACACGAAACGACCCAAATGTCCCCATTTATGATCAATTATGGCTATCAATGCCTTACACCAGATACTTAGCACAATCCCATGTCAAAGGTAGAAGTGTCTCAACAATTGTTGGCAGACATGCAGCAATTAATGGAAGAGTTCTAAGGATGATTGCTTGCAGCAAGGGCTTGGTAGACAAGCATAGGACGGTAAGAGAATTCAAGGTGGATGATAGTGTATGGTTCAAAATAAAGGTGAAGCAAGCGAAGCTCCGCATCGGCAACTGCAAGAAACTTGCTCCAAGGTGGGCGGGACCTTTCAAGATTTTAGAGCAGGTAGGGTGCCAAGCCTATAAGCTCAACTTGCCTGCCTATCTAAAGGTTCATAAAGTCTTCCACGTGAGCCTATTAAAGAGACATACCCCAAACAAGAAGGAGGTCTTGGAGACTGCAACTTTGTTGGAAATGATGGAGGAACAAATTGAGATAGTTCCCGAATTAATTCTTGATAAAGCATTCAAGAAAACAAGAAGGTCTCAGTTCCTTCAATATTTGGTCAAGTGGAAGCACTTGCCAGTGGAAGATACGACATGGGTATTGAAGCAAGATCTAGAGAAGCAATACCCACAATTCATGGAGCAATTCGATGGCCAAGTCATCTCCAAATTGGTCGACGCCAACCAGTCAGGTGCTCTTAGCTAAGCTTGTGTAGGCCTTAATATAGATGCAGGAAACATATGCATTATAGGTTAGTTGAAATGCCCACGTGAAGGTCTTGAAGCATGGGCGATGATGAGATCCCTTTCTTGGGCATTCTCTAGGCCAGTACACACCAAGAGTGCGCATGACCACGAAGGTCATGTGAGAGAAGCGCATCATCATGGGCGATGATAGGATCATTGGAGTGTTCCCTAGCTTAAACTTTCAGGGCCATGATGCGATACAGGTGTGCATGACTGAAGAGATCATATACAAATAGGCACAGGGATCGTTGGCGATGATGGGATTATCGCTAGGATGTTCTCTATGCCAGGATGCATGGCATGTGCATATGACCATAGGGGGGGTCATGATGAGGTAAGCGTGATCATGCACGATGATGGGATCATCTGGGACGTTCTCTAGTTTAAACCCCCACGGGCATGAGGCACTGCAGGTGTACACGATCAAGGGGGTCGTGTACAAGGTAGCATCCGATCATGGGCGATGATAGGATTATCTTAAACGGTCCTTAAGCTCAAATCCTATGGGCCATGGTCGAGTGCAAGGTAGTAAGAATAACCTTGAGCTAGTAGTTCGGCTCAAGGAGGTAATTAAGGGGGTGGTCCCCAAAAACCACAAACTAATAACGAAACTAACGTAATGTGCTACTTGTGCAGGCCAATGAAGGGGAACATGGAGGAGGGAGCACGTTATGAGAAGATAGGAGTCATGGATTTTAGACTTAACTATGAACTCCTAAACTTGTTGGATAACATTATGTGCTACCTTTTATAATAATAGTTATTAAGGCTATATAATTTTGTATAAGTTTTTAAATGTAGCCTTACAATTGATGTTATAAGTAATTAAGTGGAAGTCGATCTTTTCAATAAAGTTAAGTTCCTATATTCTTGTTGTGAGGTTTTTGCAAGGTTGATGCAGGTTCGTCATCTTTCCGTAATGCCGAGGACAACATTATGCTAAGGTGGGGAGAATGTGACGTTTCCCTAAAATATATAGTATAAACACGTACATTTCTAGGCCACGTCACCATACAAGCCTAATTTAGTAGCCTTGTATTCCATATACGTGTGGAAGGGAATATGGCTAAGTTATTCACATAACTTAGCCAACCTTAGGAATGGACCATGTTCCACATGGCCCCATCTTAGTGGGCACCCGCCACATGGACACACCCAATTGCAGCCACATGGCATGACATGGCAACCCTAATCTATAAATGGAATAGGCCATTTTTCTGGCTCCCACAATCTTGGAACCTTGTTCATGCTCAAAATTGTGTTTCGAGAACCGTCTGCTATGGCATAGAATAGCACAACAGCTGTCTGAGCGTGTGCGCATCAGAAGGAGCGAGATCTACATCGAACCCTTTGAAGATCATGGAGATGCCGAGAGCAGGAGGGAGTTCTTTAGGAGCAGGTATTTGGAGTAGAGTCTTTGGTAGATCACCTAGAAGTTAGGGTTCCAGGTGGGTTAGCATTTCGATCTCCAGTAGAGCCATTCTACAACCTTCAATCTAGATCTTGAACCCTAATCAATGAACCCTAATTATAAGTTAGATGCATGCGATTAGGATTAGATGTTTTTCTCATTATTTATCACGTTATATATATATGATGATTGGTTGATCATGTTTGCTCCTCTTGTATTGGGAAGGGAGGCAGAGACCTAGTGGCCATTATCTAGATGATGCTCCTAGTTTAGACCCCTTAGTTCCTATTAGTTGTTGCCTGTGCATAGGAACCCACCCGGCTACGGGGGTTATGGAGTGACTTAGCACCACATAACGAGGTTAATGGCAAAGTGGAGGGAGGTCCCTGCTGAGCGCGACTATTGGGGACCCATAGCAGGCTAGGCCTATAGTCGGTCACTTCGTGTGCGCCGGGTATGGGTCTGACACTTCTCGCTTCAATGGTGTCGCCCTGACTCTCAAGAGTTGGAGGTGTCGGCCTGGCTCTTGTTTTGGTGAGTTCAGTCGGGTACGGACGTGTGTCACCACGATCATCCAACCCCCACGGAACCACTAGTCCTCGGGAGGGGGAGATGCAATTCTTCCTACCTCATCGGACCAGGGAGATGCAACTCGAAGTAGTCCCAATGGATGATACCATGAGACTAGGTCTCCAGTAGGTTATAGTCAAGCCATAGCCCGATTTAGCCCATCTGCAAAGTATGCACGGGAGGGGCGGATGGAGTGGTCAACTCTAGCCATTGTCTATAGCCAGCCCCGCCATTGTTATCTCTTGGTTTGCTCTATCTTGAGGCCCAGCCGTCAGTCTACTTCCCTTACGAGTCTGAGCCTGGGTAGGAGCTCATATGTTTTATAGTTTGTTATTACCTTTATTGTATCTATAGTTGTATGGATACACTACCTTTCGAGGTAGTTGATTGCGTTGTTATTACTAGTGCTGATGATATGTCTATGCTTCCGCTATTATAGGAGCCCATAAGGGAAGGGCGCGCAAGACACCTTCGTATCCCCTTCCACCACGGTTATCCTAAATGCGGGATAGACGGAGGGCCCATGCAGCCGGAAGGCTGGATAGAGGATTTGCCACGAGATATACGACGGGGCATGTATATTTTGTGGGGAGCGTCACAACAACCCGACCTCCGTTCACATCTGTCCATGAAAAATCGCAGGCGACCCCTATTTTCACAGGTGCTCACCACCTCCGAATTGAGACAGGCAGGTGGATTGGGGAGCCAAGCCAGAAAAGACTTTGCCAGTGCTTTCAGATGGGAGCCATTGAGGATGAATATCATACTTTTCAGAGCCACCCGGCGTATAATCAGATCCGGGCATGCTACACTTTCATTTTCAGGCTTGACCGGCCGCTACACATGATATTGAGTATGGTCTCGGTGCGCACACTAGGATCATACATTCAGGAGGTAATGGATCTGGGGTCAAGCAAGGTACATTTTCCATAGGAAGCTTTTACTTCATTTTGATTCTTGAAGCATAAGATGTCAAAATTCCCCTTTGATGTGACATTGCAGTTGACGTATACGACATAACATTCATCATTGCAGTTGATGTATACAACAGAACATTTCTCTCAATCATCATTCTTACATCACAACACAAGACTATGTTAACACACACCCTTACAACATTGGACACCTATCTTTGCAGTGGCCTTTAACCAAGAATGAGAGCGAACCAGCTCCAATTGAATCCTATATAAGAAAGGCCTAAATAAATGCACATTCTATTTAGGTGTGGCAAAGCCAAGCACAGTTTGGCAAAAGTAGCAAATGGCCAGCATTGGGTGCCCACATAAACATACTCCCCAACTTATGCACAACAATGCCGAGCACATGTAGAATTGATGAGTTATCTGGACTCAAGTTGTACATGTATGTCTTGGAAACTTTTGAGGACATGGTCTTAATGATAAATAGAAAACATAAATCAAGCACAACAACGCCGAGCCCACATAGAATTGATAAGTTATTTGGACTCAAGTTGTACATGTATGTCTTAGAAACTTTTGAGGACGTTGCCTTAATGATAAATGGAAAACATACCCATTTGTTTTATGCTCACATCTAACGGTTGAGGAAGGGACCATGAGATGTCATAAACATTAATGAGGTGGATTCTATAAATCCACAAATAATTATCGCATAGATAAGTTGTTTGAATACAAGTTGTGCATGCATGTTTTATAAACTTTTGAGGCTATTGTCTTTATAGGGCCATTTCCCACTCGCCATTAAGTTAAGTTAATTAAACCAATCGGTTATCTCTTAACTTAACTAAAAAGAGATTATGCTTTCGCATTAAGGTTGTCAAGTTAAGACTAACTTAACGGATTACGAAGGTATACATTCCCACTACATTTGTTAGGGATCACTTAGGTTAAATTCGTAAAATCAACTTAACTTAACATTCATAATGAGTTGATGCTTCACACTAGTAGTTAAGAACCTTTGTTAGGTTAGAGATAACTAAGTCCATTTCTGACTTTAGTAACAGATGCCATTAAGTTAAAGATATCATACAAGGTTTATTTTCTATCTCTTCTCATTCTATATTCTGATATTTTGTCTGTATTTTCTCTCTCTCTGTATTCACTTTTTGAAGCTCAATTTGGATGTCTCATTATTTTTGGTGGGTGTCACATTTTTCTTGGCATTGGAAAAACTGCATATACTTCTTGAAAAAAACTAAAAAATGTTTCCCCTACGGAAAAAAGAATCACAAAGTCTAGTCGTTAGATGTTTAGGCATGCCCAAAATATGCTCCAAGATCCCAAAACTAATGCCCAATTCAATTCGATCCTAATGAATTGTCCCTTGAGCGAAGGCGATCCAAAAAACTTTTCATCCTCGAGCTAGTCTAGTTGTTCAAAGAGGAGAAATAAGCCATTTTCATATAAAAATTAAATAACCTAACTAGATTGTTACCCTTTTCTCACTTAACAGTGTACCTCTCCGAGTTAAGTGTACCTCTCCTAGGTCACTTAACTTCTAGTTTAAAATAAGGGGAACAGTTAAAGTTATAACTTAACTTAACTTAACTATTATCAGTATGAAGGTGGCCTAGTTAAGTTAACCATAGTTAAAATTTAACCAAGTCCTAACTTAACTGGTAGTAACTTAAGTGCTAGTGTGAAAGCAAGTTTTCTTTATTTGCCCTATTTAACCTAACTTAACCGCTAGTGGGAATTGGCCCATATTAGAATAGAAAACATAAATCAAGTTGCCCCTTATTACGGCATAATTGCTAAGTTCGAATCAAAACTTATGCTTAGGGCATTGAAGCTTATGCCTAGGGTACCCATTTGTTTTATGTCACATCTAAACATTGGGGGAAGGGACCATGAGATGTCATCAACATTAACTAGAACTCTACAAATTGCTACAAACAAATATATAGAATCAATAAGTTCTAATATCGCACAGTCTTCGAGTTGCACCCTAGCTTACACATCAACAATATAAAATCGATAAATTCTTATGCGTGCAAATGCTACAAGGTCTACAAAAAGACACGACCCTACATATTGCGCACAAAAATTACAAGGTCCATGAAAACACATGCCCCTACTTATGCACGGCAACGCCGGGCACATATTTACTAGTATAATTTTGTATAAGTTTTTAAATGTAGCCTTACAATTGATGTTATAAGTAATTAAGTGGAAGTCGATCTTTTCAATAAAGTTAAGTTCCTATATTCTTGTTGTGAGTTTTTGCAAGGTTGATGCTTTCCGTAATGCGGAGGACAACATTATGCTAAGGTGGGGAGAATGTGACATTTCCCAAAAATATATGGTATAAATACGTATATTTCTAGGCCACGTCACCACACAAGCCTAATTTAGTAGCCTTGTATTCTATATATGTGTGGAAGGGAATATGGCTAAGTTATTCACATAACTTAGCCAACCTTAGGAATGGACCATGTTCCACATGGCCCCATCCTAGTGGCACCCGTCACATGGACGCACCCAATTGGAGCCACGTGGCATGACATGGCAACCCTAATCTATAAATGGCCTAGGCCATTTTTCTGGCTCTACAAGAAGACAAGATATTTCTTTGGTGTGATAGACCTCCTAAGAGCATCACAAGCCTAATTCCAGGCATTATTGAGGATGAGGAATATCTTTTTGCACATGATATCTTGTAGCTTCCTTATAGTATTGAAGAGGGTCTTCGCATCAACGAGCTTCTCTCGATGCTTACGACAACCAGTAAGATACCAGGAACTCCCATGTCAAATAGTGGAGTGTCACTTATACGTAGGTGATTCAATGTCATATACAGAAGCATTCAATACCATCAGGCAGACCCTAGCAGACCATACCATCTAAAGAGAAAGTCCATGACATCTAGGCAACTCTAATTAGGAATAAGAGCATTGTAGGATGGGCAAGGTAGCCGACACGATCTTTTGTGAAGAACAAGGGATGCATCAACCTTGAAAGCACCTTATCCATGCAAAGAGACCATGACAACTTTCGCAATAGATATCAAAGGTCAGATGGCTATGAGAAAAGGAGAAAACTCAAGGACGCTAGGACAAGCAAAAGCAAAGTTACTTAAATACAATGTGCCAGTATTACCCAAGGGTAGATAGTAGTTTTTCATACGGATTACACTTCAAAGGGTGAAGAGGCAGTCTATCTCTTACTAGTCTTATCAGTCTTTGGTATACATGCAAAAAGGAGAGACAATATTGACCATGTTATTCTGATCATAAGATCAATAGCATTGCACCTCCTCAATTTTGCACGAGGACACCTATGAGATGTTCCCTTTGCAATTGTAGCAGCTACAACACCCAGCCTTCCATCCCAAAGGATAAAGCATGCACTGAAAGGAGGGTCAACAAAGAAGTTCTCAAGAATTTTGGCTTCAGTCTGAAACTCAAGGATGTGAAGGATCATTTTAAATCCAAACGATGGTCTCGGGTATAGTTCCATTAGTGTTTCCATGACTTTAATAATGTTTTAGTTATGTCCTGATATAACTCTTTGGATTCATAATAGAGATTTTATTCAACTAAATGATTTATGGCAGAAACTAAATCTAGCAATTTCTTCAGCTAATGTTGCTACTTTTGGGGCAGATAAGTCGACCAAGTTAAGTTAGCAGGTAGAGCTATATACATGGATATTTCAAGAGATTTTATACAACAAAAATTTGGGCATGGCACATGCGGCGAAGGTGAATATTAGTTTCAACTTTTAGCAAAGATGACTATTCTTTACCCACGGTCTCAAAGAAATATTAAACTGCGCTCTGACACCAATCATCACAAACTCTAGGTTAGCTAGCAAATAAAAATTCAACCATATAGCAAATCATTATAAGATAATTCTCAAACCAACCCTTAAGGCCAAAGCTCACCACCCAACCGAGCTATCCGAGCAAGAGAATGTCCAAATAAAGAACTCAATTTGGAAATAGCGAAAGGAAGAGGGAAAAAACACTAGAGAGTCTCTCTAGCAATGAGCCAAAGTTCAGGGTTTGACCCGGCTTTAGGTAGAAATATTCGGATCAAGGATTGATGGAAGAATTGGGTCTAATTCATCACAATTACTGAATTTAAATCTGCTAAAATCTTCCAAGCTTGAATCTTTCAAGCTCGCTGATATTGCTCCTTTAAATCTTCATCTATAAATATTAATATAGACCTTACCTTTTTCTTCACCTTTAGATAAAGGTCCACACTTAATAATAGATGGATAGAGAGAGAGAGAGAGAGAGAGAGAGAGAGAGAGAGAGAGAGAGAGAGAGAGAGAGAGAGAGAGAGAGAGAGAGAGAGAGAGAGAGAGAGAGAGAGAGAGAGAGAGAGAGAGAGAGAGAGAGAGAGAGAGAGAGAGAGAGAGAGAGAGAGAGAGAGAGAGAGAGAGAGAGATTGATAGGAATTTTACGTTCGCAAAAATCCAACCACTGGTTCTTGCAAAATTTGTTTTGAAGCAATTTTGTTATAGATGGAGCTCTTCTTGAACTGGTTTGAATCATGGACAGAACCTGTTCTTGTTACACAAACATTTATAAAAAAGTCCGCTATGTGTCACAATTCCTTGCATGAGACATGAATGCCTCTTATGTAAGGGCTGTAATAGTCTTCCCCATTGTCTTTTTTTTGGGTTTCCTCCATAAAAAATATGGGATCAAATAAAGCATGCACCATATATATTGGGCAACCCATTTGCATCATGGAATTCCTTAATGCAATGAATTAATCTTGCACCTGTAGGCATTGCAACAAAACGTTTGTAAAGCATTGTCTTGAAGCCAAAACAAGCGTGATTTTCTTGGTATATTTCTCTTTGTTGCTTTCCCAACATAAAAATCTCGACCGACATGTAAGGGCATATCCCCGTGTGCAAGAAAATACGAGAACCATAGCAAGCTCCCTCACGGGATCAACGGGGGCCTTACTTTAATACCGGGCGACAAGATAGGGCACAATTAAACCTACCAATCTCTCAAATGTGGCTCTCTTCATCCTGTAAAATTGGTGCCACATATCATCTTCAAAGGAAGCTATACAATTCCATGCGTGGTTATCAATATTATCCCATTGTGTTCTCTGCCTTGGAGCAATCCAAAATCTTCTTGGTGGTCTTCTAACCCGCTTTGGAACCCCGCAAGAACCATTAACGCTGCAGATCGCCAAAAAAACATACCATTGTTGTCTTCTAAAACATCGTCATCGAGCGGGGTCATTGGATCTTCGAGCTCATTGAGTTCCAATAGCTGCAAAGCGGTATCTCAGAATGCAAATCGAAAGTGTCAAAGCACGAAAAAGCATGGCAATCATGCCAAGAATGACCGGATCCATGGTTTAGTGGCCGGAATCGAAAGAAAGGGGAGGGAAAACTAGAAATGAATTATCCCACATAGCCCGCCGAACCAAGAAATACAGGCTTGAATATCCCACAATTTGGCGCCCGAATTGAACGTTACGATCGAATTATCCCACATTTTCTCTCGTCGGCCGGAATTGATGCGTGATCGATAATCCGGCAAACAGCCACAAAATCGCCAATAACAGAGGCTGTTAAGCCTCGAGAGACAATCGTCTCTCCTCTCCTCCCAAAAAAATACGTACATTTCGGGGAGGAACCGTATGTGACGAGAGATGGATTTTTTTACGAGCATGTGGGCCAAGAGAGAAGAGAGAGAGAGAGAGAGAGAGAGAGAGAGAGAGAGAGAGAGAGAGAGAGAGAGAGAGAGAGAGAGAGAGAGAGAGAGAGAGAGAGAGAGAGAGAGAGAGAGAGAGAGAGAGAGAGAGAGAGAGAGATTGATAGGAATTTTACGTTCGCAAAAATCCAAGCGGGTTATGGGATGGGTACATGCAAATAGCTATTCTTGCTAGATAGCTTGGTTCAAATATTGGCTGACTATTATCTTTCTTTCTCCTTCTGTTGCTCAGATAACTACTCCCTTGAGTACCACCATATCAGAAAAGCTCTAGAAAGTCACTATAATGTCGTCGAAAGGTGCCTGAACCCGGGTGCAAAAAACAAGCATGAAGGAGCCGAAGCAAGCTGAAAATCTCCACAAACTCGTTGCAACATCGTTAATAGTTGCTACAACCTAGCGTCTAAGCACATGCAAAACGCTAGGCCAAAAGACAACGAATCAATCGAAAAAGATCGAGAATGAAGCCTATAGCTAGAGCCGATTCGACAAAAAAAAAAAAAAACCAGTTTTATGGAGCCAACCTAGATCCCACGTAGTAGAATATTGTCCATCAGACTTTACGCTAAGGGAAAGATTCAACGGGTCATTTTGCGTGAGCAGCTGAAGCATATTTTATCATCACATTTCTGTTCTTTCTTCTAGAAAAAATCTCTCCCCTTTGAGGCTGAAGCACTAAACATCGTGCTTTTTAAGATTTTACCCATGCTTTCTTCCTCTCAAAGGCAGCGCTTGGAAGCCCCACTCACAATTCAGGATCTTGAGCAGGCTACATTTCTCATGGCTAGTGATAAGTGTCCAGGTAGAGATGGCATCTGGGTTGAATTCTTTAGAGCCTCGTGGGAATGGTCATTGGACTTGCTTTTGCAAGCATATGAAGATCTTTTGCGGTCACGCCAGCTCGACAAGATCTTGAATGCTAGCATCATCATGCTCATTCCAAAGGTCAAAGAGCCTACGACGATCTCCCATTAGAGGCCCATTACTCTATTGCCAGTGATTTACAAGATCATTGCCAACATGTGTATGGAGAAGCTGAAATTCATATTGGGGGACTACATTAGCCAGGAACAGTCTGGCTTTTTGCCTAGATGCTTAATTTTAGATAATGTGGCAACTGCTTATGAAGGGTTGTATGACATTGCCAAAGCGTGTGACATTGTCTCTTGGACTTTTATGCATAAGTTGAGTTTTGGACTGGTGTTCTACAAAATAGTTGGGAATTTATTGAAGTCTGCGAAAGCCGTCATGGTATTCCAAGGGGAGTTGTATGACATTATTTATATAGGGAGGGCATTAGGCTAGGATGTTTGTTGGTGTCCTTTCCCTTCACTGTTGTCGTGAGGCTCTCTCGCAGCTTCTTCGACGTGCTGTAGATGACTTCTTTCTCCAAGGCTTGCAAATGGCTGATAGTTCTCGGATTGTTTGTAACCAGTTTGCAGATGACACTTTTCTCTTATTACAGGCTACTGAAGGTAACCTTGCCAGGGCTAGATAGCTTTCAGACCCTTTTTTTTTTCTTTGGCATCTAGTTGTTTGCTCAACAGGCAGAAATATAGTCCCAAAGCGATATCCTTGGACTGTTATCCCTCCTAACACTAACATTAGGCTACTGGAGGTTTCCTTTGGTGTTCAGGTCTGCTCCACAGGCTTGGGATCAGGTCACCTTAGGTTTGCAGAGATAATTTACTTTGGTGGAGAGGTGCATCTTTGTCAATGGCTGGTAGTTCTCAATAATACCCATGTATATGTTGCATCTGCTCTATTGGCTCCAACCTCAAAATTTAAAGAGATTGTTGCCATGATTCGTAACTTTGTATGGGGTGGCAATGAAGCAGGCATAGTCGTCAAGGTTGCGTGGAAAAAGTGCATATGCTCGAAGCAAGATGGTGGCATGGGCATGATGGGTCTGTCTCTTATGAGTCACAAAGTCCTGCTTAGCCTTCTTTCTCGCGGATGGCCACACTTTGGGTATTTCGTATTTGTAGGGCTCTAGTTTGTTGGGTGGTCTGGAAGCACAGATGTTAGCTGGTTTTCAGGGGTGTGTGCACTCTTGCTATGGGTCTCTACCAAGAAATTAAATCACGTCTTCATGACTAGTATTTGACTTCAATATTGATAAGCTTTGGGTTTGTCTCCACCTTCCCTAGCATTTTCTTGTAATATCTTTCTCTTTTTAATTTAAGTTTTGAGTCCTATGGAAAAAAAATAATAATGATAATGATGGAGGACCCTTTGACTGGCTCAAAAAATGGCCCAGTGGATCATTCCCCTATACGTAAGAACAATGCTCAAAAAATACAAACCCTCTTCTTGTGCATTTCACTTTTGTACAGAAAGAAAATAAAAAGAAGCAGTGAAACCCTCCACCCTGCAAAATGAAGGAAGGATAAACCTTAGGGGCTGGAGATCTCTGCTGCAACAGAGCTTCCGCTACAAAAAACTATCTAGCAAAATCAATTTCCTTCACCGTTCTTCTCATCCACTTCCAAGGAACTTGGTTTTCGTCTTCAAGTCCAATTAAAATTACAAGCAAGAAAACACAAGGAAATTGATAACAAAAATAGAACTTCAACCCCTGCCATAGAAATTCAAGGACAAAATTAACATTTGCCAAATTCTTGAGCCAGCAAAGAACAACAGATTTGACCATTCGACTTGTAAACAGACCATAAAAGTTTTCAACATTCTATAAATGAACAACTACCATTCGTATCCAAAACTCTATCATGTCCGTGCCGGGATTCAATTCTCGAATTTTAGCCTCTCGATTAAAAATTGAAGTTCTATAAGAAGGCAACAAATCTCCAACTACAAAACTAAGATTCCACATCATGAAAGTACGGTTTGCAATATGATACAAACCAAAAGGCTTAACCCATATCTTAGTAATACACTTAAAACATAAAGAACAAATTAGGCAAACTTTATAGATTGCATTTCTCTATTGTCCCTCTGCCTCCTATTGCATCCATTTGGAAACATGGTATGCCAATGTTGCCAAATAGGAGCTGTTGTATCATATTTGCTCAACGTTTGGAAACTATCCGAGCACAGTATGTCGGCTTGGTTACACCTAATCTGCCTCTACGAGTTCTATTCTATTCTATTCTATTCTATTCTTGCAGATGCCTGTAGTAATGGCACTATCATCATATACCCTGGGGATTGTTGGCAACGAGCTCAAATATGCCATACATCAATACTTTGACATGTACAAATGTATAGATGCCCAATTTATCAGCAGATTTATTACTGTTAATGTTTTTTCCCTCAAAAACCTTTAGGCAGAATTTTTTTAATCCTAGACAGTAATGGGTTTGTTATGCTATTTCTTGTATTGGGTGCCATAGACCTTTTGGTCTCCGTGGATGATAAAAATCAATTCAATTCGATTCTTTCCAAATAAAAATTACAATGCAAGAACATTATGATGCCTTTTAAGAACATAGGAATAAGAACATACTTTTGCCTTCTACTTATTCTTCACACACTGGAAATAAAATGCAAGTTAAGATGGCATACCATAAATACAAGTTAAAGTAAAACGCAAGCTAAGAAATCTGTGGATCTCAACTTTACTAATTCCCCTATAGACAAATTATTATGAAAAACTATGTGGATCTCAACTTCATCCATTGCCTTTACAATTCTATACATTATAGAACATAAGCTCCGTAAAGCAAAAACATATTATCCCTTACTAAACACTAGTGCGAGCGTAAGGAAAGAGATTTATGCTCTGTTATAGCTAAATTCAAAGCTTCTATTCCAACTTTCTAGCTGGCTATGCACAATAAAAACAATCATTTGAAACAAAACACTTTGGCTACTTGAAGGGTTGTATTGAGGAGGCCGTATCAACAACGAAGTTTGGATAAGAGTGGCAAGGAAGAAGACCATTGGTTAAGTGTTGAACATCATGATGGTGTGTAGGGGAGATGGTGAGAATGGCAAATAAGGTAACCGATCCGATAACTAAGTGGTGAACATCATGGTGTCTAGGGGAGACCTTAGCTCAGAACCTAGGCAAGCAGGCCAATGGAGAACCTAGGCCAAACAGGTTAGCGGGAAATGTTGTCTGCAGAATTTAATCTAGGATAGATAGTTTGTGATGCCCGAGCTAGTCTAAAGACATCGAAGGACCCGAGCATTAGAGCATTCGATAAAAAGCTTGTTTGCCCAAGTATGTTGAGCAGCCCAATTGAGCTATGTTTGCTTCGATCATTGTTTTCATATGTATTGTTTTCATATGTAGTACACAACCTTAACACCAAGGTAAATTCGGATTCATGTTGATGGAGCATGGACCACAAATATGGAAATGGCCATTTCAAGAAGCTATACACGTGAGGAGTTGAATGTTGCATGCATTGCCATTTTCCCTTTGCTTGCTTGCATGCATGATCTTCCTTCCTTTGCTCCGATGGCCGCACAATCTGCGCTTGTTTCTATCCCTCTCTGTGTTGGCGTGTTCCTCGGGTCGCGCCACTTCAGACCCACATTTTATTCTACTCGTACTCCTTCAATCTCGCCACTTATAGTTGTCTTTTCCTCATTCTTGCACTCATTCCACACTAATCGCATCTATTTCTTTTGCAGAAGAGCTTTCATCTGTTACTTTAAGTCAAGGTATTCTGCTATTATCTTTAGAAGATGGTCTTCTCGTGGATGAGTTTTTTTTTTACGAGCTATCATTTGCATGAAAGGATTTGATTGGCATAATCGGATAGGAATCAGATAAGAATCAAGGCATTTGATGCTTCATGGAATTCAGTATAGAAGATTTCTTCTATCACTTCTATGTTTTCTTGTGGGAGATGGATTTTTAATTATTTGCTTGTAAAAATCCAAAAATGGGGCATGTTAAAGAGTTATGGGGCCAGGTTTATGGTTAGATTCGTTTTGAAACATAATAACTAATTGTTTTGACGCATACAATTTAACATTTGTAAGACAATTTCAGGAAGGTGGTGCATGGGAAGGCCATGCACATGGGCAAGGAGTGGAACTTATCAAACATAAAGGAGCTATATTTATCCAGAGATGCCACAATATGCATCTTTGTGGCAGGTATAGAGTTCTTTCCCTTGGAAGCATGTTCAGAATTCCCAGGTTCCTCAACTATAAAGGAGGTTAATTTAACATCATTAAATATCAGACTCATGTTGAAAGTCTGGGTACCGGTAGCACCTTACTGATACTCCCATCCGCTCCTTTGGCAACACTCATACTCCCACATATTTAAAATATGTTAGTAACATTGAATAGTCACGATTTGAAATATAGCATGCAAAGCATTTCTTTCTGAAATGCATATGTAGCAATTATTGCAGAATGGTGAGAACAAGCAAGGGGATGTGCAACTGGAAGAGCACTCTACAGAAATTTTAGAGCCAGACATTCTGTATCAAAAATCATTTCTGCCAGCAGAAACAGGAATTCAAGAAGCTACTTCAAAGTGGAAATTGGGATTTGAGGCACATGAACTGTCTACAAGCAGCACAGCTGGCAGTGAAAAATCAGGTAAACTTTATGCCTTCATATTTCTGTATTCTGATATGGACGTCATGCTTTCTCTTGTATGAGCAGGAAAGAGGAAGCGTATATCAGAAACTAGTGATGAGGAAAGTGTGCAAAAGCCCTATGAGTGCCGGTTCTGCCCGATGAAGTTTGCCAAGTCTCAGGCTCTTGGAGGCCACATGAATAGACACCGCCAAGGTACTGATAAATTTCTTGTGTGTTGCATGACATATGCATTGAACATCCTTAGGTTCAACATATGTTTTCCTATACTTTACAGAGAGAGAGCGTGAGCAACTCTTACATGCGCGTCAACTTGTCATGCAACAAGGTTTTTCCACTTTGATGTAAGTTAGTATTGACATCTCAGTGCTGCTGACCTTCAACTAACTTCGTGGATGTCTTATGGTTTTTTCCTTTGCAGGGTTCCAGGTCATAATTTCAATCCAATTCAATTTCAGAGGCCTTTCAGCACTAGCCAGAGGTGTATAGAAAATACATCCATTACACCAGTTTTAAGAGATTTGCAGTCCAATCTGCACTCTTCCTTATCATCCCCCAACTTGCCATGGACATCTCATTTGCCTATTCAGTCTAACAGGACAGTGGAAGCCTTTGGTGGTCTAGATGTGCTTTCTACAGAATTAGCTTCATCTTCTAGGCCCTGCAGTGCATCTTCTGTAGACAGGCCAGGCCCCCATATGAGGGATTACTTTGCGCCAGATGGTGTACTAGGTTCATCTTATGAGCATACATTTCCAGAAACAGGCACTTGTTTTGATTTGAACCATTCCTTTGGAATGAATGGCGCGGAAGCCCAGATGAAGGTATCTGCCTGCCCTAGCAATGACTCGATGTCTGGGAACCCTTATACTTCTCAGATCACTTCATTAGATGGAGCAGTAGGGGAGTCTCAAGTGGCTCAGCAACTCTTACCTTCACCATGTGGATTCCAGTTCATGAATGAAAATGCAAGTTACCAGTTTTCTTCAGGTGAGCCCTTAAGAATCACCAATTCTGCATCAGATTTGATAGTTTGCCCGATAACAAGTACACTAGAAGGGTCATCATGGATGCCAGCAAATCAAAGAAATGCAGCAGGCTCTCCTGCTGAGAATTTCAACTTGTCCTTGAGCTCAGAAAGAATACTTGCTGAGGAAGAGCTAGCTAGTCAGCCCAGATCTGCCATTGCTGCACCTTTCTGTGATAAATTTGATAAATATGGTGGATATCTCGATGAATTGGATGCTTTAAGAGGGGAGACATAGTGTGAGCCTTGCTTACAAGGTTCATTTTATGGACCTCCTTTTTGGAAACTTGCCAATGGCCTAGAGTTGGACCACTTGTACAACCTGGCCGAAGGAATAAAAGAAAAGCAAATATAAAGTTTAGAAAGTTCTCATATTTGAAACATTACACAAAGCGATTCGAACATTGCTTTCATGCTAACCGTTGTGTTCAATGACCCAAGAGCTAGACAGCAGTCCTTTGTTGAATCTTGTGACAAAGGTAATGAGTATGGTAAAGATGCTAAAAATTGCATATGGGAGTTGATCAAGCACAAGTTCTCATGGACAATATATCATTCTAGACTCATTCTAATATCAAAGCCAGGGCTCCCATTAACCTGATGGTTAGGCAGATTTTATTTGGATGGTGGTTTGATCTCAAATATGGAGGGAAATTGCTCAAATATTCTCAAATTTGACGTGGAATAGTCCTTTCTTTTGGTGCCTTGCGGAAAGCCTCGTCTTTCCTAGAGTGTAGTCGTAGAAGCATATTCATGTTTGAATTTTGCACTGCAGAGATTGTTCCTTGCCTTTCCTAGAGCGTTAGTTGTAGAAGCATATCCTCATGTTTGTCTTTCTCTCTGGCAGAGATTGTTCGCAAGTTTGGACTATAGTTTGTTAAGGTAACTTAGGTTCCCTGCGACAGACCCGACCTTCCCGGGCCCAGCATGCCCAGCTTAATCTGCCATTGGAACAGAAAGGAAAAATAAAATAAAATCTAGTAAATCAACTTCAAAGCACGAGAAAGATGTTGCCTAGAGTTTTTCAGAATTCAAGATGTGAGCACTCCGGCAAACACCTAAAAGGTGAGCGCTCCGGCAGACATCCAAAAATCAATTTGAAATGCAAATCCAAGTGAGAAATCTATGTTTTGGAAGTAAGAATAGTTGGAACGAGGAATCCAAGAGCGAAAGGGGAGGATTTGTTGACGGAATGAAAAAATGATGACAGTGATGAATGAGCGGAAAGCCCTCTTTGCAGGAAAAGCTGGATTCCCGAAGTAATCCTGCGCAGCTCCGTAGCTCTGCCATGATTGTCTAGATTTGACATACCAAGATTAGGATGCTTAGATTGGCTCAGATTTTAGCAAGATGTTCAGGTTTGCAATGGTTTGCAAATCGGGCTATGTTGGGAAAAGTTGCTATTTGTGGGTTTTGTGGAAGGCAAATCATTGTGTATTCTCTATCTAGGGTTTTCTTCTAATGTTGGCATTCTGGCAGCAGCATCTTTTTGGGATTTTTTTGCAACAGCTGCAAAAGGATCGAAATGGTCGTTGCGGGCAGAGCTGGTTTACAGTAGCTACTATAGCGAGTTGCTATTGCGGTATGATCTTATCTGCAAACGCAGGAGCCACAACGTGGTGGTGCGTGGCCTGGCAGAAGAGACAGGAGAGCACCTCATTGCCCGGCTTCAGACACAGATCTTGGACTGGATGATGTTCCAGGTGCCTATACAAATTACTAGGGCGAGCCGCCATGTAGCTCAGCGCCCTGACCGCCCACAGGTGGTCACCTTCACAGCCAGGGACGTGCAAGAGCGAGCATCCATCTTGCAACATGGCAGGCAATTGAAGGGGACCGCCCTGTATGGTGACCGGGATCTGACTCCTGCACAGCAGGAAGCCCGCAAGCGTGAGTTGGAAAAGGGAACTTCCGCAAACAGGGAGGAGCAGCGAGACTGGTCCGGGGAAGGATGCATGTCTTCCGGCGATCAAATGCTGACGCAGGCACGTCGAACACTCGAGGCCCTTCTGATGGGATCCAGCTTCAGTGGCCCCACCTGCCACTACCGCCACGCCACATGCTGCCACCACGTCTCCCGCCACCCCTTGTGCCGCCACCACTAGATCTGTAACTGCAGCTTCTGCCAGCAAATAGCAATTGTGCCTGCGCGTGGTCTCTTGGAATTGTCGGGGCTTCCCATGGCAGAAGGGTGACAGTCTTAACTCGGTTGCCACTGATATGGTCCTCATCTTTCTCATGGAAACATGGGAGCATGCTGGACACAGACTACCCGACTTGCGGGATACCAGCGCCACTCCGTCTTCAATGAATGCTCGGGAAAGCGGGGACATGGAGGGGTCGCATGCTACTATCGGACAGCCTTGGCACAATCAGTTTTCCTGTGCAAGACGGACAAGCACAATAGATACCTGTGGGTGCGCGTGCAGAATTGCGGTGGCAGCCCCCTCTTTGTGGCGGCCTGCTACTTCTCACATGCCGAGAGCAATGTGGATAGGCTGCAGCCCTATGTCGATCTATATGATGACATACAACAGCACAAACAATTGGGCAAGGTCATGTTGCTTGGAGACTTTAATGCACGTACAGGGCCCGAGCAGATCCCAAAATTTGAACCCCTCGCAAAGGATGTGTTGCAGCTGGATCCCGCAGAGGTGGCTTGGCCAAGGACATCAGATGACAGCCAGGTGACACGCTATGGCATGCAGTTGTTGTTGCTAGGCAGTATCTTTGACTTGGTCATTTGCAATGGGCTAGCACAATGGCCGTCTTCCAGCTGCTACACTTATAGACAGAAGAATCAAGGAGGTGGCACCAGTGTGGTGGATTACGTACTAGCGGAAGAGCAAGATCTGCACCTGATTACCCATATTTCAGCATTGGAGCAGACAGTGGGAAGGAGGAAATAGACTCAGACCACCAGCCCATGTTCCTGCATATAGACTGGCAGGCCACCTGCGCGATGCCTCATCACCTCATGTGCCCCGGCTACGCCTGGATTATGACCGTGCAGAGACTTATGCTTGGATGCTTGAGCATGACCTGGAGGGACTACTGCAGCTTCCCACACTTCAGCAGCAAACTGCCCAGCTGACTCAGCTCCTTTTGACGGCCGGTGACAGATGCTTCGGGAGAGACTGCTCACAGAGGCCCTTGGGAGCTTCCACCTTCCCCCGCAACCAGTGGTTTGATGACGAATGTAGGGACATTAAACATTAGCTTCGATAAGTCATTGACCCCACCATCCGCCCACATGCTATCAGTCAACAAGGCTCTTTCCTCAAGATCAAGAAAGCCAGATACCTCTTAGAACACTAGCAACAGATGTTCGGTCTCCTGGATCGTCTCCTCAAGACATTCTGGAGAAGGGTATTGAGCAAGCCTGCACAGCCTACATGACACATCACCTCGGAGCAATGGGTACAATACCTACAACATCTTTTTGATCAATTAGGGGGTCGGGCAATAGTACCTCAGCAGATGGGCCTAGAATTGGTCATTACAGAGGGGGGTGTCATAATCGGCCTATGCTTCTCTAATGGCCGAAGGCAGCAGATCCGGATGGCATGCAGGCAGAACTTCTCAAGTGGGCTGAAACCCCAATGGTGCATGTCCTCACGACACTATTCAATAAGGCATTGCAAGAAGGCTTCCCCCATCAGTAGACTACTAGTAGAGTTGTGCCCATATATAAGGCAGGTGACCCTCACTGCCCAGCCAACTATCGCACCATCATGGTCAGCTCTCTCTTTGCAAAATTGTTAGCTGGCATCCTCGAGCAGCGGCTGACGATATGGGCAGAAGACACAGAGGTGCGGGCTCTGACACAAGCAGGATTCTGACCCAGACATTCCACCATTGACCATATCTTCACTCTGTGAACACTAATTGAGGATAGCAGGAATCACTGACAAAACCTGTACTATTGTTTCGTGGATTTCGCAAAGGCTTTCGACACAGTACTTCGGGACAAGTTGTGGGACAGATTGAGGCAATTGGGGACCCCGTCGACTTGCAAAAATGCAATATACAGGCTATACGAGGCATGCTCAGACCATCTCACATCGTCAGGGCAGCCTGTCGTCAGTAGTAATGGAGTGCGTCAGGGTTGCCGACACTCTTTGGCCTATACATTGATCAACTTGATTGGCTTGCTGATCATGAAGGAGGGGGCGCTCAACTTATGCACCACATTATTCGGCAACTCATATATGCTGACGATGTTGACCTTCTAGCCTATACCCTAGAAGACATGCAACGTACACTTGGATGCTCTAGACACTTTCTGTCGGTTCACTGGCATCAGAGTTAACTTGGCTAAAACTAGAGTGCTTCTAATTCCATCATCCCATCAGTCAAGGCTCCCCTCATTCACTTACCAGGGACAAGATGTAGAGGTAGCTTTGTCCTATAAGTATTTACGGATCGAGTTTTCTACCACCACACACTGGAATGCTTCCATCAAGTGCGTGTCACAGCAAGCTGGAAAGCACTATATGCCATGCAGAGCAATAGCCACAAGGCAGAATTGTATGCCTGGGGCCCCCAGTCACACCTGTTCAGGGCCGGTTCTCCTGTACTGGGCAGAGGTATGATCCGGTGATATCCCTCACCACCTGGAATAACCTGGAGCGGGTACAAAAGGCCTTCTTAGCAGGGACACTTGGGATGAAATCCACAGTTCCATATCAGATCCTGCTCTAGGAGACGGGTTTTCTACCCTTTCAAAGGGCTGCACTGGAACGCTATATCATTTACTTTCAGAAGGTAGTTGATATGGGTGATGCCCGATTGCCCAATCTTGCATTGGCAGTAGCAATGGCTCCACAGCGCCTCAAAACCCGTTGGAAGGACAAGCAAGCTCAGTGGTGCTCACGTTAGAATGTGCAGCACACAGATGCGGGCATGTATGGACAGAAGGAGCACTTTGCATTGCGGCAGTATCTAGATGCTAGCTTCCTTGCCAAGCTTTGAGATGCGGATGCCCTGCTGCATGTTAAAATGGCACACTACAAGCAACAAGTCAACCCCATGCTCACAAGAGGCCCACAACACTACTTGCGCACTCATTTGCCCATGAAGAAGCACAGACTGGTAGCTTCCATTCGCAGGAGTGCATACCACCTCCACATTGAGACAGGGCGATGGACTCGGGAGCCAGTGAGGACAGAATTTGTCAGTATTGCCAACAGGGCGTCATTGAGGACGAATGTCATGCTGTTCAGGCCTGTCCAATATTCGATCATATTTGGGCATGGTATGTTCAGTTAATTGTACCTCACCAGCCCCTGTATGAGTTGTTGAACAGGGCCTCCGTGGGCTTATTGGGATCATACCTCCAGGAGGTTATGGATACACGGACTCAGTTATGTTCTCTGGTACAACATTGAATTGTCATATACGATTGTACAGTATACCAGTATCCTTATTACTGCTAAGGTTTTTCCCTCGAAAACCCTTCGGGGCGGGAGTTTTTTAATCCTGACAGTAATACGCTTGATGCTTTCTCTTTGTTTGGGTCCCATAGGCCAGTTGGTCTCCGTAGACGATAAAAACACATTCTATTCTATTCTATTCTCTCTCTGTTTTTTTGCAAAATTTGGGCAGGGCGATGGTCATATCAGGCTTCTAGGTTGCATCTGGGGCAAGGGCAATGGCTCCATCCCCTTTGCATTATGGTTTTGAGGCTTCAGGCCAAATAGTTTTGGGTTCGTAAAGGTACTGTTCAATTCAGATTTCAACTGCAGCATTTCTTAATAGCGATGTTCTAATAGCGATGCTTTAATGCCTTATAGCGATGTTGATGCAGTAGATAAATTAGTTAACCACGGTATTCTAAGCAAAAGAAATGGCAGGTTCAGTGCTGTATTATTTATTTCTAGTTTATTTCTTAAGGGTTTTTTGTTTCAGCTTATATAGATCAAGAATGGTGGGGAATTTGATCTCACAGATTCGGATTCTGGATTATGAAAGCACTAACACCCAATTTCAATGTAGTTTTATCATAAATTTTGATCCATAAAATGCTAAGATATTGCCAGGGTATTTATATACAGCTATGTTATGCTGGCTCGCTTTTGCGGCCTGTATTGGCTTGATTACAGTAGCTGAGTAGGTTTGGTAGAGGAGAGAGAAAATGGTAGGCTCTGTGTGCTGCAGTGCAAGCCATTCCTTGTATTAATTTCTTCAGAAGATGAGGCTTCATATTTTTAATCAAATAAAATGTATTTATGTTGGAGGCTTAAAGAACACATGTATGATTTTAATTTCCTGGCTCTTTGGATATGCTTAGGTTCGATTCCCAAGAAGCCTTTTGTTATTTGCATATTTGCCTTATCTTACTTGTATATTTGTTCTCTAAATTAACCTTGAAATCCATGTGACTATTGATCCAGAAATCCATGTGACCATTGATCTGGAAAAATATTTTAAACCACCATAATGTGTTTTTGTATGCTACTTGTATTCCAGTTTTAGAGTTTCCATTATAGCGGCTAGGATTTGGCCTCAGATCAAATATTCTAAATTGGTTTTGGCCCTCAGCTGCTTCATATTTTATGCAAGTTTTATAGAGCCTCTTCATAATTTATGTGGAAAAATCTCCTCGAGGTTTTACGAAATATAATTTGCGAGGCAGTTTTACGGAATATAATGCGCGAGACGGCGTGCCACCACCGTTGGAGGGGAGATTTTCGCGTGCATAATACCACGACAGTTGGATTACACACTATATGTGGCCTCCATGTAGGTTAGGTTTATAATATTCCCTTTTTTTCCATCTTTTGGGCGGACCTCCTGACTATGGCGGATGCAGTGGTCTTGCTGGAGCTCCGTGATAGCACTTGGCCTATAAATGATGGCACTCGCTCTGTTAGCAATGGCAGAGGTTTGTTAGTATCTTCTAGGTGATTCCTGCATGGCGATGGCGACAATTTTGGTGTTTTTTGCAAAGATCTGTTAGTGTCTTCTTTGGATGCTTGCATGGCTATGGAAATTTGCTAGGATCATAGCGACCTTTACTGCGAAAATTTACTGGCCAATCATATTTGTGAGGATTTGTTAATGGATTTGTTGTCATTTCGAGCTGATCTTTATTGATTTTTACCTATCTCTTATTGATTCATAAGTTTTAGTGATTTTGTCCGATCTTAGCGAGATTTGAGGTTGCACTTATTGACATTTAGGGCTATCCTTATTGATCTGTACTGAGGATCTTGTTGCAGAGTGCCATGAAATTCTAGTTAGTTTTACTTCAATACAAGAGGGATGTATATCTGATAGGGTTTTTGTTGTTGAGTAGAATGGCTCGGAATCCAGAACCTTCACAACCATCATTTACACTCTGTGTTCTAGATATGACAAGTGATGATGTTGTTTCTTTTGAAGAGCCCGAGCAGATTTTAGCACGGTTGTTTGATGATTAAACAATAGTGATTATGAAGAGTATGATACGAAGGATGACTGACTGCCTCTCGATGAAGACGTGCTTTTTGAGGCATTAAATGGTGGAATAAATCGTTCTAAGTTAGTTAATACATGGAATAGACATAAGTTTGATCAGCGGAGCAAGGACTTCAAACAGCGGGTTAATATTCCTATTAAGAAGCTGCCATTGAAGACATTGAATGAGATGCTTACTAAGTTTCTTATTCAGGTAGTTTTATAATTTACAAATTTTTTTCATAGATTAATTTTGTGTTTGTAGAACTCATGACTCATTTATTTTTGCTAATTTTATATCCAAAGAAGAAGAATGGAAAGCTTTATCCACCTGGAATGCAAGTTGTTAATCTGATTGTTTTAATTAGGTATAAAGTAGTTAATTTATTCTTTTTTTTCTATGATTTGTAGACTTAGCTCTTTCTTTAGAGCTGTTGGTAGAATCGTTAGACGAGAACAGGAGAAGAGAATTGGAGAGACCTGCATTAGTGAAGATCCTTCTAATATTAGAATAGATGCAGTCTTTGCTCAGAGTTGTGAGGCTTTTGTTGGTATGGTGAAGAAGTCAAGGAAGGAGAAAAATTATGAAAAGGCGAAGAAAAGACCCATGTTATCACCTTCAGCCATGGGTGGGAAATACTTTCTGATATCGATCATTAGATTGCACACCCTTTTGGGTGTATTACACATCTTGTTTATTGCATATTAACTTCCTTTGGTATTAGGGCATCAACGGCATTGTATCGGGTGAAAGACTATGATATGTGCTTCGATAAGGATGAAATTGGAGAGTTAACAAGTATGGTGAGAGGATTAGTAAGAACTACAATCCTGCTATCACTAAGTTCAATGATGAGCACTTTAGAATACCAATCTTGACACATGAAAAGGATGTTGCGTTTACCTATAAGCAATATATTCGGCATTCGCCTATGAAAGAGAAGGATGATGAGGTGTGCCACTTCTTTCTTCGGTTGATCCACATTACAAAACTACGGTAAGACTGTTTGTCAAGTTTTCGAGTCTTAGTTTTCTAGTTAATTTAAACTGTTTATTTTATATTGTAAACCTAGTATGGAGTTACGCCTATTGGTATTAATTTACTAATAATGCATCTCTGCATCTCTTTATTACCAAAACCAATACATATTGATAGCAGATTAGTGAAACCATTATGGCCGGGATTAAAAAACCTCGCCCTTTAGGGTTTTCGAGGAAAAACCCTGACAATAATGGAATCACTAATCTATGCTAGAGTCATAAATCATAAGAGAATCTGTACCCTCATGCTGACCAGCCTTATTGGGTGAAAAATACATTATCACAAAGAAGTTGAAGTTAAACTCATGTTCGAGTTGCCTTCTCTATTGGACTTCATCTTGTGCCAAGAATCCAACACCTTCATCCAAAATGACTGCGCTCACCAACTGCTTCCCTGCATACACAAGAAAATAAACCAAAGGCCACTAGGGCTATCCAGGCACGAAGGCCTCCATCCAGGCACAAAAAGGCCTCCAACCAGGCACGAGGGCCTCCATTCAGGCACAAAAGGCCTCCAACCAGGCACGAGGGCCTCAACCAGGCACAAAGGCCTCCAATCAAACACCAGGGCCTCAACCAGGCATGAAGGTCTCAACCAGGCACGAGGCCTACAACAAGATGTAAGTTTACACAAATAAGTTTCACGATTGGGAGAAGGGTGGGGGGGTGGGGCCCAACACTAGGAAGACGAAAGAGAGATGCAACGAGAGCTGATAAGGAAGAAAAGGGAGGAGAAAGAACTTAAATAGGGAGCAAGAAGGGAAAAGGACAAAATAACTACCCAATAACTACCTCCGTAGTTCTAGAACTTTGTTTTCCTTCTATTCGGTGAAACGAAGGAAAACACCATTTTATATTGTAAACCTAGTATGGAGTTACGCCTATTGGTATTAATTTCCTTTCCAAGTGGCTTCGTACTATGGCTTCAGTCGTCAGTCCAGAAGTCTGAAAGAGTATCGTTGGTTACTCGTCTTGCTTTTTCTGATGTTCCTGCAATTGTTGCAATGCAAACTACGAGATATAAGAATAGAATAGAATGGAATAGACTTTTTATCGTCCACGGAGAAGAGTGTAGATAGATATAAAAAAGTAAGTTTTATAATCTTTATTTTATTGTTTTTTTGCATGACAGAAGTGTTTTTTAGTATCTTTTGTTTGTTTTAGTATGATAGAAATGGTGATTCTAAAATCAATAGGTGTATGGAAATAATTGGACAGTCATGTACTGCAGATGGTTCGCCACGGCCGTATAAGAATGTGATTGTAGGTAAGTTGCGACAGATTGCTTGTTTATTTTCATTTGAGTTTATATAGCAGATTTAATATTGTTCTTGGAGAACTTGATTGCAACGTTGCGTATGATAGCTGAAAGTACTTTTCTGCTTCGAGCTATTGAAGATGGAAGGATCTCGGGAAGGAAAGTATTCTTTTCAAGGATATTTCAGTTTTTGTGTTGCAATTGAAAGATTTTGCAGTCCCATTGATGCCAGCTGCATCGAAGAATCAGATGGTGAAGACTAGCCATTTCGAAGTTGAAGATGATTTGTATGATGATGATTTCTATGCTATTTTGAGCAAGGATCATCCTGCGAGCGCAAAGGCAATTGGCAAGTTCATTGTGCCTATTATTAACAATAGAGGTACCTTCTCTAATTGTACTTTCAACTTTGGTGATGTTGATGTCAAGGATTTAGCAGCAACGATAGGTGATGTTTTGGATAAATGTCAATAGGGTTCTACTTTTGGCAGTTCAGTTTGATATTTTACTAGGTTGATCTTTTGTGGCAGTCGAATATTCTCTAAGACAATTGTGATATGATTTGAAACTTCTGAAAAACTTCTGAGTAGAGCTCTATTGTAAAAGAGTTGGTTGTTTCTGATAAACTTTGCTAATTTTTCTTGGCTGTTAAATTTTGTTCTAATAAATTCTATGTTGTGATGGAAAGGATATAATCTTGGTTCTTATGAATGTGAATTTAATTGTGAGAGTAAGTTCTGTTGTAAATTTTGTTGTGGTGTAAGTTGAGTTATGTAAAATTAATTGAGGTGAAATTACAGAAAGAAAGACATCAAAATAAAAGTAATCCCAAGTCGGCATGTATTACACAAAAGCATTCCGTGCGTTAGTCCACTTTTAGTCTCAAAACTTCCATCTAATGGTCCACACGATTGCCAGAACGCCGAGCATGTGGTGTCAGCAATAATCCCTGAGCTTACATGCATTTACCCTTATGTGAGACAAGGATGTGAACCTAATACCTTACTACCTTAAATCCTCTATAATTTGGCGTCAAATCCTGCTCTTTCTTACAGCAATGCTCGATTTCACGAAGGAGCATCAATGAAATATTTACTCAAGTATAATAGGTCTACCTATACTCATAGAAAGAGATTTGAACTAAGTTGTACGGGAATGAATTCGAATGCAAATTGTGGGAATTCCTTGTCAACATTGCCTCTCTATTCCATTCTACAATCCTGCAGCACTCTTAACTCTCCCAAAGCTTTGATGCACTCATCTTTGCTTGAGATTCAAGCCACGATCTCCACAAGATCTTGAGTAAATTTTAGCATTGGCAATCCAACCACAAGTAAGGTGGATCTAGCTAGTAAGAGAGTAAGAGCTCCTACCTCTGCGAGTGAATCAACTACTCAAAGTCAAAGATGAAACTAGAATGAAGATCAAATGATGGAGGTCTTGGACATGGTAAGTGAGAACCTAATTCCAGTTCGTGAAGCAAGCAGGAGATATGGTATTGCGGCATCTACAATTGGCATTATGGCAGGATTTCTCATAAATAAGAAAAGCATCCAAAACTACTAACAAGACATGAGGAAGAAGAGCTTTTTGAATGATATTTGAGAAGAGCTACATGATATGGGAGGGACAATAGATGTCATGAGGTAGAAAGCTGGAGATATGTGCAAACCTAGGACTATAATTTGCAAGGATGGACTACCAAGATATAAATGGTGGTGCTTGTTTCAGGGTAAACATGCTGAGATGGCATTAAGAAGTTGCACGACATTGGAGATATCTTGTGCAAGAGCTCTTAACTCCATGAATTTGTCAATTCTATGATGGTTTAGAAGCAGTTTATGTGCAGTATCAAGTAGAATATAGAATGCAGACGAGACCGACATTTAAGCTCAAGTAACTGGAATGAAGATTATTGCAAGGAAGGGACAACAAAATGTGTATAAAATTGTCATGAAAATCAAGAATGTGTGACCATACTTAGATTAGAGATAATATGGGGTCTCCAAAGGGCCCCCTAAAAAAATTTCCATTTTTTTTCTTATTTCTTGACATTATCCACATCATATTTGGGCCTATTAATATGCCTTAAGTAGCACATTCTTTCCACCCCCCACAATATCAAACAACCCTCGTGCCAATTCACTTGACCGAGGTTTACAATTTTTTTTTTTTTTTTTTTTTTTTTTTTTTTTTTTTAATTATGAACATGACATAGAATTGTCAAAGAGGCATTTATCTTACTAGAGAGTCATGCCTGTGTTACTTTAGAAACATCACTGTTGTAATTTGCAATATGCAGCTCTCCATTTTATCTTGAATACCTTGAATATCCGTGCATACATGCATGGGCGCCATATTTTGGCATTTTCCGTCACATTAAAATGGGCATCTATTTTACTAGTTGGGCATGCCTTTGAAACGTCATGGATTTCATGCAAGAAAACATATCTTATACTTTGTCCTCATCCACTTTGATATTATGTGAGGTAAAATCCTGTCTCTACATATGTCCATCTCCTTTTTATCTTGGTTACCTTGAATATTTGAGCATGCATGCATATATGGGTGCCATATTTTGGCTTTTACCTTACCTTGGGTTTATTCGTACTATTGTTTTTGTGCCCTAATTTATTACACTATTTTTGTGACCATACTTTTTTAACCTAACACATAACCTAGCAGTACCGCATTTCTCTTGCTCACATTCTATCCGGTTTGCCTCCATTCCGCCATGGCCTTTGCTAGAAATGCATCGGCTTCCATTTGTGGTACTCTAATCATCCAAGGTTAAGAATAATCTTTGATCACAAACGGCTCCGTTGCTTCATTTGGTATGGGAGGCTTCATTTGTGCAAAAGGCTGAGCCGTTTCATGTATCATAATGTGCCGATTTCCAAATAGGAAAATCCCAAGGACTAAATGTTCTGCAAAGAAATTTGTTGGAGTGAGCATACGTCCAGCATAACGAAATAGGCTCTGCTACCTCATTTGTGGTACGAAAGCTTCCATTCCGGCCATGGCCTTTGCTTTCTGAAAGCATCATTTTTGCATTAGCGAAGACTCGAATCTTCAAAGTTTTGAATATGGATGGTTGCAATAGGCTCGCTACCTCATTTGTGGAATGCGACCTTTGGTTTCCAAATAGGAAAATATCAAGGACTAATGCTTCTCTGAGAAAAGTTTTGTTGGAATGAGCAAACATCCAGCGTAAATGGAATACAATTACTGGATATGGAACAGTCAAGGCAAGCTCCATTCAGAACAATCTGTTTGAAAGGTATAACACTTAAACGTGCCTTCTTGGTTTGCACAATGTCCGATTGATTCAACTTTTCACAAATGGGGACTTCATTTTGCTTTATGATTCGGTTACCTCTTACTGGATGCAAAATGGTTCTCGGCCAATTTATGGCAGATATCCTAAGGGTGATAAATACCTGTGATATTTTCGTGTGTAAACACATGATCTTTTGCAAGATTATAAATGTATTCAAATCTTTTTCTATTTGCATCTTCATTTCTTGCATTTACTAACCGGGGACAAAAGGGTTACAAAGGGTGATCGGCGATAAGCCAAGGGGACCCAATGTACCTTTTGGCCCTTGCTATGTTACCATTTTCATGCTAATATAGTATTGTTTGGTCTGCAGATGCGGATCCCCTCCTCTCTTTGTGATTCCTTTGTTACATGTTTATGTTGGTATTTGCCTGCAAGTGGATATGGAGCAATCAAGAAACTGTTGCAAAATGATTCATCAAGACAGGAAGTTATTTTTCCCTTTGCCTGATTGGAAGGTGTTCTTCCTTATGTACGGTAAATGTAGTTATCATTTAAGGCTTTTAAGCCCATGAACTTGCTCTGTTGTAGCTTAAGTGAAGAGAATCAACGAGTAGTCTGAATGAACAGGGGCATATTGTAACCATGCTTTTTGAACTTTTCCATTGGCTTATCCATATATCATGATATATTCAGGTTATTCTTAAACATCTAGGCTGATAAAATAAGCTGTCATAGTGGTATAATTCGTTACTGACTATAACATAAATATCAAGACTAGTTCTTTTGCTTGGCCAGACTAGTTCTTTTGCTTGGCCGTTGGGTTAATACTACAATGGCTTCTAAAGGATATAGAGACAAGGGATATTTGCAGTTATGATGTAAGACGTAAATGTTTGGCTTCTTGGTAATCCGACAGTAAAACAATGTATTTTGGCTACAGTTTCAAGTACTGACTTTTCTCGTAGATAGAAGTTTACAAAGTTACCTTTGTCTCAAATAGTATATTGGATAACAGACTGAAGGAACACAAGTACCAAGTTTGAATTCGTTCAAATTTTTGGATTGATAATACAGTGGATGGATTGACTGAAGCTGATGCTGACCTAGGATACTAGGTTAGGCCGGTTTTTTTTTTTTTTTTTTTTTTGATTGAAGGCGTATACAAAATATTTTGTTACATGTGTGAAAGATTGTTTAAATTTTTGGTATGTGAGAAAGTAAAGTGGAATTCACCGAGTGCATTCAATTCATCATATCTACGAATGGCAAACCATCTCTTCTCATCTGACTTCTCATCTGGGATGAATACTTTGTTTGATGCCCTTTCTTTTAACATTTGACTTTGCAAATTCTACTGCCATAGAATAGATGAATTCTTATGGAAACCATGACAGAGCTCTGGATTTCACTGGTTGTTTCTAGGTTTTGGGTTTTTTCTTTCAGGGTTTCGAATGGCTTCTCACACAACTGGCATGAAGGTTGTTTCTGTTATCGATTCTTTGCTCTGACTTGGTGTTTATGCTGGCTTGACATGCGAGCAGGTGTACGCCTTGGATAAGGTAATTTTTTGCTTCCTTTGAGACATGTCCAGAAAGGTTTAAATTTATCAAAGCCCTAATTCTATCAACTAATTTGGCAAATTACTCTTGCAATAAGAAGCTCTAAGTAATGCTATCAACTAGTCCGAAAAATTATTCAGCTATGTATAAAGCTCAAGTGAATGGAACTCATTTAACTGCCCTAGTTCATCTAATTGGCTATTATCCTAATTTGGCATTATCCTAATCTGGCTCAACTTATTGGCTGCTACAATCAAGAATCCCACAGAGTTCTTGTTTATGAGGATACAGTGCGTGATACACTAGACGCATAGATATTCAATAGTAATTGAAAAGCATTCGATGCCAGAACCTAGCCATGCGGTTGCAAATCATATGCATAAGTTTCCTACAGATTTTCTTTGAGATTGTAATGGCCAAGATCATGTGTGTCACTGATAATATACATTACATAAGGCAGACTGATGATTTATTTCCTTGGCAAGTAAGAGAGATCCAATGGCCATCTGCTTATCAAGTTTTTCATTTTTGCTAAAACCATTCAAGTCTTGCAGTATTTCAGCAAGGTCATTCCTTTTATGTATTTTCATGGCATATATGATGATGTTGGATCAAGTATTGGAAGTTTAGCATGTAAATTTGAAGCAATCTGATTGTAGATCTCTTATTTTAACGCAGACCCTATTGTAATATGTGTTTAAAAGCAATATATGGCTTTAGAATTCATGGATTTTGCGGGTTCAAATCCCATTGCTTTATTAGTTGTAAGCTAGCTTCTTATAGAATCCATAATCTCCACAATGTTGTTTGCTATGTAAACATTAATCGATTTTGCAATGCATTATTTCACGTTCCAATTCATTTTGTTATAAGTCAGTACTCTTTTAATTTAACTGAGCTTACGATGAGAGATAATTTGGCCATTGCTCTTTTTCTAGGATTGAAGCTGTGTTGTTCATCTTTACATACTACTACAGAGCCTTGACTTCGAATGAAACAGTGAATAAATATTATTTTATTTTGAAGAAAGCAAAAATTCCAGTAACAGTAGGCGATTTGAGGGGCTTTGTGGAGTTATAGTTCATAATAGAGAAGTCATGAGAAAGAGCAACTAAACTCAGAGCATTCTGATTCATTTGCAAAAGGATTATGCCCAAGGTAAATTAACTGATATAATACTTGCCACTACGTATACATTTTCTTTTACTGTCAAACTCCCTCGATTCAGTATGGTTTTTTTACATGCATGCATCATTTACTTGTCATAAGTTTGGGACGTCTTTGCAAAAACATGCTTCTAAGCTTATTCCAGTGAGGATGCTTAGTTGAAAGTGCAAAACTAGGAATCATCCATATTCAAGACTTTATGGAATCTCAGACCACATTAGTTCAGAGCATTTCATTGTGAGAAAAGTAGTTATTAATCACTTTGTAGTTTACTCTTTCATTTTACACTCCTCTAGACATCTGATTAGACGAAATGATTGCAGCAACTGTTGCAAATGTGATATCCACTACAAAAGAATTGCGCCATATCGACGTCTATAACGACGTCCAGACGTCGTTATGTCGTCGATAAACGATGCCTACAATGACGTCAGAACGTCGTTATACGTCCTGCTGTCGTCGTTAAGCACGTCGCAATCACGGCATCGTTCAGCGACGACAGTTCGTCGTTCAACGACTGCTACGACACGTGGCCTTGCCACGCGGTCGTGCGTCCAACGCGACGGTTGCCAGTGTGGCCGCTGGCGTGGCAGCCATGCTGGCGACGTCGTTAAACGACGTTTATGGCACGTGGCCGCCACTGTGCCGGTGCCAGTGCGACAGTTGCCAGTGCGGCCGCTGGCATGACAGCCACGCTGGCGACGTTGTTAAACGAGGTTTATGACACGTGGTGACATGCTAGCGACGTCGTACATCATTTAACGATGTCTATGACACGTGGCGTCATGACATGCCACGTGGCAACGTCGTTAAACGACGTCGCCCAAATTATGAAAAAAAAAAAGAAAAATAAAAGAAAAATACTGATTAAATATTAGTATTCAATATAATAGTAAATATGCATTATTATTTAATATTTAATATTTAATATTTAATATTTAATATTTAATATTTAATATTTAATATTTAATATTTAATATTTAATATTTAATATTTAATATTTAATATTTAATATTTAATATTTAATATTTAATATTTAATATTTAATATTTAATATTTAATATTTAATATTTAATATTTAATATTTAATATTTAATATTTAATATTTAATATTTAATATTTAATATTTAATATTTAATATTTAGTATTTAGTATTTAGTATTTAATATTTAATATTTAATATTTAATATTTAATATTTAATATTTAATATGCAATATTAAATATTTAATATGCAATATTAAATATTAAATAAATATTAAATAATAAATAAATAATAATAAAAAAATCATAGAATCAAAAAATAGAATTGAATATAAAAATTTTAAAATAAATAATCATCAATTAATTATAAAAAAAAAATCCCAAATAATAAAAACAAAGCAAAAAAATTTACATTAAATTCCATTAATATATTTCACGATATAGTTTGCACATTACAAATTACATTGAGTCAATTCACCACAAATTAAAAGACTTAAAAATATTACAACAAAAAACGAAGTCCTTCATTGTTGTTGTGCTCACTTCCCGAGCGATCGGCCTCGTCTTCGTCTTCATCTACCTGTATTATAGTATATCGCAACAATTAGGTCGTTGTAGTCGCAAATAATTATGTAGTGAATCATACATACATTGCCCCGTTCATGCGCAGCGGCGTATTGGATGGCCGCACAATTGCCTTTTTTGAAGGCCTTTTATCTTTACCAACATTTCTCTTAAACGGTGCCCTATCGACGTCTATGAGCACCAAAATTAATGTTAGTATTCAATGTGAGAACCTAAATTATAAACCGAATTTATACTTACAAATAGGTTATTAGTACCCTCATAACTGCCAGACCCAGTCTTATTGGCACTATAGCTGCCACTTGCTTTGTCATACCTCGCCCTTAAAGCTGACGCAGTTCTATCTACCCCTTTCTTTGATATTATGTTGGCCTTCAAACACTGCAATGCAACACAAGGTCTTAGTCCACATGGCGTCATCTAATTATACGACTCGTGGGAGAGATGATGTACTCGTGGGATAAACAAATAAACGAGAGTAGACGGTGAGCTTGGACCCGGAACACCTAGTCCCCTCCACTCAAGGCGGAGCCGACCATGCCCTTGTCCAAGTCTCCCCAATTTTTTCTAAAATAAATATATTAATCAATAAAATTACAAAAGTAAACGGTGAGCTTGGATTTGGAACACCTAGTCCCCTTCACCCAAGGTGGAGTCGACCATGCCCTTGCCCAAGTCTCCCCAAGTTTTTTTTTAACCTAAATAAAACATTAAAATTTTATTTTCCTATTCAAACTTAAATTCTTACCTAGAATGTCTACGAGGTGCGAAAATCGATTTCCAAGAGCAACGCATTAGTGTACGTGCAAAAAAAAAAGGCATTCAATGATTACAAAACTTTAGCATAAATAAAAAAAAAAAAAAAAAAAAAAAAAGACCATTCACATTAAAAAGCCATTTACATTGATCTTAAAAAAAAACTATTGACATTGACATTTAAAAAAAAAAAAACAAAAAAAGGAAGAACAAAAAAAGAAGGGGCCTATTCTTTCAACGACGTCCCCTTCTTGCTATAAAAAAACAGAGGAAAAAAAGGGGCCTCGTCTTTCAACGACGTCCCTCTTCTTCCATGGAAAGAAAAAATAGAAGAAGGAGAAGGAGAAGGAGAAGATTGAATACAAGAAGAAAATGAGGAAGAAGGAGAAGAAAAGGAATATAGCAATGTGTGGATACATCTCTGTTTGTAGACCAATGCCTAGTAGACCTCCAAAAATCACACCGCAATTACAACAATAGAATTTGCATGGACAAGATAGCAATGAACATGTAATGTGGGCTGCCAGGTAAGAATGGACACTCAAGATTCATTAGATATGCAGATATGCACACAGTGTCAACAGGTAATGAAGCTTGATATATACATAAGGCAAGGATAAGTAGGGACATAGCAGGCTTAGATATTGATACTTTGTAGGTAAAATCTCGGCTAATCTGGTTAATGATGGTGATTGTACTTCCTAAGGTTTTTTTTTTCGGGTAGCTTGGCATTAGAAACGACAGTCTCAAGGGGTTTCCGATGAAGGGATCTAGAACCTAAATGCTTATATTTTTGTGTTCCCATAAATCTAATAGACTTGAAGATGAATCTAGTAGATCTGAAGAAAATATTTTTCAAATCTGAGCCGATTGATGCCCGAAGCAAAATTCTGAAACAAAAAGATCACTTCAGGTCTAAGGCCTGAGCACTAAGAAATAGAGATCCATTGCTTTATATCTAGGTTTGGAACCTGAGTCTGCTTGAATGAAGATTGATGCATGTTGATCATGTCTTGGTAAAAAACTTCAGGTTTTATACCCTATCGAAAAACCCCCTTGGCTAGTTTGGGATAAGGCCATAGAACACTTTCAAGAGTTTTTTGTAGAAAAAGTCGTTAAATGTCAGGAGATGAAAATTTTTCGCCCTCATTTGACTTATTTTTACAAAGCAAAATTTTGAGTCGATCTTGATAAGCAGCGATGTCGATCTGCTTCTTTTGATAAGCAGGGTCGCCAACGAATCCATATGAAACCTAGGGAGCCAAGAATGATGGCAGACGCGCCAATGAATCTAGATGAAACTTGAGGAGCAAAGAATGACGACAAAAACTGGCGAAAGGATCAAACCGATAAAACAGATGCAGAAACAAAACTGATTTTGTAGAAATGGATGCTCTGTTTTCTGCCATATCTGGAGCAAATTTCAGCTTTTTCGAATCATCCTGAAGGAGAAGAACATATGAATCGACCGCAGGAAGGATGTACGACAGTTTGGACCAGATCGAATCACAAGAGGATAAATTTCATCCTTCTTTTTTCTATTTGAACAATTTCAATCAGCGCAATAAATTTTGAAGGAAATTTCCAGTAGATCTGGCAGTTCCACTCGTGACTAACCTTGTTCATGGCCTGCCAAGTCAACTGAAAATTTCTTCTGAAAATTATCCCGATTTAAATTACCCCTTTCAAAATTGCATTTTATTATGTCTGAAGAACTGTTTCTCATTTTTAGAACTCATCTCAACAGTTTATAGAGTACAGAAAGATAAATGTCCGGGTCTTGATGGTCTGCTTGTGGAATTTTATCCATGCTTAGTAGATAATGCGTTAGTCCTCTTTATACTAACATGAAATAACTCTATTAACTTCTAACGCGTGATTAATGTAGTTAATTTTGCCCAGATTTTACTGGTGGCCAATTCAAAAAAAAAACTTATGTGTTTGTTCCTATGCCACGATTCATTCCATCCAAAAATCAGAGCCAATTTCCCCCTCTGTTCGCCGCCACAGGGGATTTTGCTCTTTTCGACTATGTTTCCACCTTTGGGCTGTTGGGCAGTGTGGAAATCCGGTAGCAGGCAGAGGACACGGTGGGGCAGCAGGCGGAAGAGACTACGGTCAAGGTGGCAGATCGATTGCCTTCATCCAAACAAGGTATGGTTTAGTGCTTTACATTTTTTATTGCCTTAATGATCTGATAGCGTTTTACATTTCTGGATAAATAATCACCCGCATACATTAGTTTTCTTGAATCACAACCTAATATTTTATTTGTGAATACAAGTTCAATTTTAGATGCCAGTTAAAGAATTAGAAGGCTTTCCTTTTTTATTCTTAAGTTAGAATAGAAGATGGAGATGTTACTATGCAAAAGAATGCAGTAGGTTAGGTTTTTCACAAATATACTATATAAAATGCATTATTAGCAAGATATGGTCAGATTAAATACATGATATTCATTGCTACGTCGAAATTAACACAATGGAATCCATGTTGCAAATTTACTTTTTATGAGCTCAGAGGTTGGTTTTGCTAATAAGACCGAATTGTAGGTAAGCGCATTGGCACATTGGACTGGGAAGCGGGAAACAAGGGAGCAGATCGGTTGCCTTCATCCAAGGTATAGTCTAGTAAAAAAAAGAAAACTGATCTGATAGCACTTTTTGTTGGCTGCCTAGTTACGAATTATTTTCCTTTAACCACATTCTATACATTATAACAATTTGATGTCTTAAAATTGCTTTTTGCTTTTTGTTTTTAAATTCATTTCTTCTAAAGCTTCCTTCTTTCTAAAGCTTTTCAGTATCAATTGGAATAGAACAAAATACAGAGCTATGGCATGGGATAGAAAAATAGATATATAGAGAAACATAATTATGATTCTCATGTAATTTTGGCTCAATTTATGATCTATTATAGAACTTAATGGGGAATGGATCGTACCCAGAGTGGAAGCATGTTACTATTGTGCATAAGACTTCTATTGGGGGACAATACCGATGATACTATGCAAAAGAATGCAGTAGGTTAGGCTTTTTACAAATATACTATATAAATTGCATTATTAGCAAGATATAGTCAGATTAGATACATAATATTCATTACCACGTCGAAATTAACACAATGGAATCCATGTTGTAAATTTACTCTTTATGAGCTTAGAGATTGTTTTTGCTAATAAGACCGAATTGTAGGTAAGCACATCGGCACATTGGGCTGAGCAACAGGAAGCAAGGGAGCAGATCGATTGCCTTCATCTAAGGTATGGTTTAGTAAAAGAAAGAAGACTGATCTGATAGCATTTTTTTGCCTGGCTGCCTAGTTACGAATTATGTTCCTTTAATCACATTCTACACATTATAATAATTTGATGTCCTTTTTGTTTTTAAATTCCTTTCTTCTAAAGCTTCCTTCCCATAACCCGTTGGGTTCCCATGGACGTAAAAATTCATCTTATCTTATCTTATCTTCTTTCTAAAGCTTTTCAATATCAATTAGAATAGAACCGAATACCGAGCTATGGCATGGGATAGAAAAACAGATATAGAAAGACATAATTATGTGAGTTGGAAAAGGTTGTTGACTATATTGTTGTTGAGAATATTGTGCAAGTGATTACGGATAATGGCTCCAATTGTGTTAAAGTTGGTGAAATGTCGAAGGAGGAGTTCCCCTCATTATTTTATATATAGTATGCATGTCATTGCTTAGATGTCTTATTTGAGGACATTGGAAGATTAGAGTGGGTTCTTTCATTAGTACAGGGGACAGAGAAGATAGTGACTTTCATCAAGAAAAAGGAGTCAAGTGTATCGCTAGCAGTATGGAATTAATTTTGCAAGAGGTCTTTACTTAAACCAGCGGCAACTAGGTTTGCATATATGTTCATAGTATTGGAACAATTGGTAAGAGAGGATGTTGAGAAGGCATTGGTAAAGATTATCATGAGTGATCAATGGAGTAATTGGAAGCACTCAAGAACTCTTGTTGGTCAGGAAGTGTAGGCCCTGATTAGAAGTGCTGAATTTCTTACACATGCTAAGGAGATAGCTTATATCCTCACTCCTATACTGAAAGTCTTGAGGATGGTTGATAGGGAAGGTTCTACTATGGGGTTAATTTATGAGTGCATAGATCATTTAGTTGAGGTTCTTAATGAGATGAAAGGTAAAGTGCAACCTTCAAAAATTCAAGCAATAATAGGTTCCGAGATGAACAATGATGCATTCTCCATTGCATGGAGTAGGATACTTAGTGAACCCTTTATTTCATGAGGGAGTTAATGCAGATGCTTTATATGACGATGGGTTGATGAAGGATTTGTGGAATTTTCTTCCAAGTTACATATTTGTTATTTCTATTGTTTGTCATTTTTCTATATCCCTGCTCTAACTAGATTTTTATTACACAAGAGATGATGTTACACTCCAAACTAGATTGGTGACACAACTAACGGAGTTTAGAAATCCCTTGTGCAACGGGCTACACCATAACTTGCCTGCTACTAAGATGAGGTCCGAGATGCTAACACCCCTGCAATCGTGGCAGATTATGGGGGATCTTTCCCAGAATTGAGGACGTTAGCAATGCGAGCATTGGGGCAAGGCGCTTGTAGTAGCCTTTGTGAACGCAATTGGAGTTCATATGCAGGTATTGTCGTTAAGAAGAGAAATAGGCTTCTTTCCTCTAATGCTAAAAAATTGGTTTACATCCATACAAATCTTCATCTGCTTGAGAATTTAGACAAACATGATGGCAGAAGACTAGATGCAAACTATGATCATATCATTCTTGAAAAGAATGAGGAACCACTAGTAATTGTGCAAGAAAGAGTGGAAGACAGCGTGTAGAGTGCTGCTCCAATTCAGTTAGCTGTTTTATTTGATATGTGTTTCATCTGAAGAGGATAATGAGGTGTAACATACGTGGAGGAGCCAGACTCTCTAAATGAAGATTGTTTAGATGAGAAGTCACAAAATGATGGGGCTGATGAGAATGTGGATTTGGATGAGGACGAGGATGAGCCAAGGTGGATGCACAGTATTAGCGATCTGACTTGAGTTTGAAGCATGACAATTTCTCCCCCCTTTTTTTTTTGCTTATTATCATTTTAATGTCTTATTGTCTTCAACTCCGTTGCTGATTATCCTTAATGATATGAACTAAGTGTACTTGTTGGACCTCATTGTGATTGTTAAAATGTTATTTGTTGATTTTATTGGTTCCTAGCTAACTTGTTTTGGAAAAACAGTGTTGCTTACAGTAGCAATTGTTAGTTGATGAATTTCACTACAGGTTATGGGCTGATTTCTGATTTTTATTGTTGTTTGTGGGATGCATGTTTGAGTTATGTCAGCAAAAGTAGTAGGCTAGAGTAGGAATTTAGCTATTTCTATGTCGTATTCGTAATCTCCATGCTAAAATTAGTAAATATCATATATCAAATTGGCCAAATCTGTTCATTTTATTGTGGCCAAAAAAACTTACGTTAGTATGTCTGACTAACCCGTTAGACGTTATTTTACGTTAGCCATTAGCTAACTTCTAACTACTAACTGCTAACCATGATTTTATCAGAAGATGTGGGAGCATGCGGGTGAATATATATGGGCAGTGTATCAGGATTGGAGGCATCTACTTCTCTTGATATAATACTTAATACTGGTGTTTGCTGCCTAAAGTTAAGAATCCTTTGGCAATCTCAGATTGGATGTCAATTACCTTGTTGTCGGTGGCTTATAAGTTTATGGCAAAGGCATGGGTAGATGGGATAAGTCCCATACTAGCATAGATAGTAAACAAGTTCCAAACTGGCTCTCTCTCTCTTGAAGCAATATTTCGGACAATGTGATGCAACTTATGAAGGGCTCTGTTAGGCACGACATCGCAGAAAGAAGGTGGTTTATCTTAAATTGGATACTGCTGAGAGAATCGCATCAAAGATCGAGCATCAAACAAAGTTGAATGACTTTCAAGCACAAATCGAACAGAAAACTCGGAATTAAAAAACCCTAAATTAGAGCGAAAGAACTTGGACCACCTGTAGGATTTTTTTTAGTTTCTTTAGTCTTGAAGTGCAGCTATGATCTTTCATAGCTTCTCGCCATCTGACTTGTTTTATCATTGTTTCTATTTAAGTATTATCGTGTACTCGAAGGATTTATCACGAAGCGGTTGATCTCTATATCTAGGACCATTCTTATCTAGCTGCAATACCTAAAGTCTAATACAATATTTCCTGAGGCTTGCACAAACCCCCCCAATCAACATGGTCTGTGTGGGTGGTGGTTGTGTGTGGGGATCTATTGTGGCTTGCAGGAAGTCTTTGGTATGGATCATCTCAAAAATAGAGCATTGCAATTCCTTCAATGGGTAGCAAAATTAAAGCATTGCCAAGCATTCCCATCTTGTGGTGGTTGTGTCACAACTTGCAACTCGTTGTAGCATTGGACTAGAATTCTAGGGCAACCCCTCTTGTAATTTCCAAATCATATGGCAATTTATATGGTCAATTCAAATTTTTTGCATGTGCATATGCATCAGCGAGCCCTATTTTGTTGACAACTACATACAAAGTAGGATACAAAAACATCTTGTATTGGACCAACCCAAGTTACATTATAGAGATGCTTTGGTACTAAAGTATACTTTGTAGACGTTCCTTTCTCATGTTGAGATTCTTTGACCATACTCATGGATGATTTAAACTTGGTTTTGGGAGATGCCTGTCAGCCATGAGTACAAATAATTTAAAATTTGCTTTGGGAGATGCCTATAGATATCAGCTGTCAATGAGTATAATAGAAGAAACAATCTTAACTTTCATTTTCTTTGTTGATCCAACATTATAGAGGCCAAATGGATTTGAAGCAAAATTGTACCAATGATTCTCCTTCAGAAACAGTTTGCTTAAAAGATAGGAACATTCTAGCAAGCAAGAAAAAACAGCAGGTGCAAATGATGCATTGTTTCATGACCTCAAGAAAACTGGGCATAAAAAAAACCTGTAGAATCCGGTCACTGTTACCTTGACACTTTTCTTGACGTCATGCAATAGAAAGGGCTCAGGCATTCCTGCAACCCCAGGCACCTGCCTGATACGACCCAATTCGGCAGGTGGCTGGGGCTGCAAGAATTCTTGTCTCAATATTAGTTTTGCCTCGGCTTGCAACAGATAACAGGTAACGCATGGGCAATCTTCAAATTTTAACGTGAAGAGTAGATGGGATGGGGCATTCCTGCCCACCCTCAGCCACCTGGTCACGCCAATACGAAGGCTTTTGTTTGTCCTATTGACACCCATTTACTTTTCCGCGTTCAGGGTTTGAATCTACTTGTATTTTCAACATTATTGAATAGAATGCCTGCATCTCCTGTTCTTCAAAAGCAAGGTGACGCTTCTGTTTCCTATCTCAGGGCTTCTGTTTCCTGTCTCAGGGATTGGGCCATGCATACGTTCTAGAATATTTATATCAGTCTTGGCCAAAGTTGCAAGGTGGAAATGTGGCACATGCCTAATAAAGATAAGCCTACTAATTGGTATCAGCCTTGGTCAAAGTTGCAAGGTTGAGATGTGCCACATGCCTGATAAAATAAACCTAAAAACTTAGCATGGTTCTGCAACGACCACATTCAACGGAACACCAGAAATGGGTCATTTAAAGATGTATCAGCACTCCAGTACACAGAAAGATATTGGTATTATACTACACACATAGCATACCGAGTGCGACAACAGTTGAACTGCAACTTATGAAGAAAGGAAGATGCACTGTCAAATTCACAAGTTTAAAAATATGCTGAAGTGCCTCGAAAGCGCACGGTTCTTTCAGACATACTTGCCGCTCACTAAGGACCACTTTTTAAGACAGCCCTAATGGAATAGATAGTTGGCACCTTTAGCTTACCTCTTTACAAGACAGGTAGCCTCCCACTTAAATTGAAGGTCTGGCCAATATCACACCTCAACCAGGCAGATTCATAATATGTCTCACCGGCGAAGCAGTTCCGCAGGACATCCATGACTCACTTTGACGTCTTCGTTTCTTTGTAGTAGAATCATCGTCCTGTTACATGAACGTAATACAATTCATTTCACCAGTCTTTGCAGACAAAAGAGCATTCAAACTAACTACCATTTGTAGAAGCAAACAGATTATGTAATGACTTGGCTGGCTGATCCTTTTCCTGTGTAAGACTCTTCTAAAATATTACGACATCTTACTACAATGGAAAAGAATGGCATTGAATCCACATGCTTTCAATGGAAGCGAATAAACAAGGAGCTTGCAAATGCATATAACTAAATTTTAGCATACATAAAATTATTAATCCTTATGGGATACCTTGTGGGATGATGTGATAGCCCCGCTCTTTTTGTCTTCAGGGCTTTCTTGTTCTTGCAACTGTAGAGGCGAGGACTCCCCTGATGCTATACAGCTCTTCAAGCTATCAATTCCACGAAGTTCTTGCAGCTGCTTAGATAAATCTTTGAGAACACTCTTTTCTGTACTTAAAGAATCAATTAACTGCTTCATGAGTTTCCTGTCACTCTCAAGCGCATTGAGCCTCAAAGTAAGTTCCTTTACATCCTCCTCAACGGTCATCCTGAAGTTATCCCTTAAAACCATAGAAGTACTTCGGAGGTCCTCCTCTACCATAGGATCATAATCAGAATGTATATCACTGTGACTCCACCTAATTGACTCGGGCTTCCCAGTTTCCATCCTTTGCATTCCTTTATTTGGTATTCTATCACGTTCAAGACCATTTACGATAAAATCGTCCCCCATTTGAATGCCAGAATCAGCTCCATGTAAAATATGACTACTTGATTCAAAAGCACATGCCTGCCCTCCCTCATGATGATTAAGGCATGACCTTGGCGTCTCTAAAAAAACTGGAGACCTACTCCAAAGTTCATTGTCCTCATGATCAATTTGAAACCCATACCCCGATATTCCCTTATCAAGATAATTATTTTCATCATCTAGGTCGTCATTATTTGAAAAACCAGTCGATGTGTCCTGGCCATATCTTCTATTAAAGGACTTCTTATGTAATTTACAGTCTGAAGAATCTGAACCATTGATAGGCTCAGCCAATTGACCATCTACTAATCCCATACCTGTAACCCTCTCTTCAGAAAAATGTTTACCATTCGTACTGTTTGCTCCTGAAGACTGCTTCTTGAATGAACCAATTTTATCAGGATGTTGTATGTCCACTGAGTCAAACTTGTTTAGCAGGTTACTTCCTCTTTGCGGTCCAGAGGTTCTCATGAAACACTGTGCACAAGACATAGCAACTCCTGATTTTCGACCCTCGTATCTTTTCAGCAACTCGGCATTATTTTCAAGCATAAGGATTTGCTTCCTGCTGTCTTCTAGCATCCAGTTTTCATTACTTTCAAAACTGCCCTGATTCCATTGCGATCCTTTCCCTGCTCTAACACTGAGAAATCTCTCCCTATAAAGATCTATTTCCTTCTCCAATGCAAATTTCTCTTCTTCTCTTTTCAAGAGTATTTCCTTCAGCAATGCAATGGCTTCTTGATCATAAACTGTCTTCTCTTCTACCATTCTCTTAAATTGCTTGGCTTCCATTTGTACTGCGGCTTTTTCTTCCTGTAGCCTTGCAATCATTGCCATGGCTTCATTTGCAGCTATGGCTGATGCATTTCTTTCCTCTTCTAGTTCGCTGTAAATTGCATTTAGCGCTTCCCTCTCTGCCTGAAGTGCCTGTCTAAGTTCATCCGCATTATCATTTTTCATGCTTTCATCTGTCACATTCCCTTGAGATTGTCCCTTCAATTCACCCAAATCACCCATATCATTTTGAAGCTTCTCTGTTAATCCGGTAAACTTGGCTTCATCTGTTGATTTGAATTCACTTATGCCATGGATGTTATCTACCATTTCAGTGAAGTCATCACCATTACTAGGTTTTAGATTTGAATATTCTATAATAGAAAGGGTCTTCTCAACTGAATGAGAGGACGGGTCCACAAATAAAGACCTATCCTGGTGCACTTCATTCTTGATAACCCCAGTTTCGAAGAGATCTGCTTTCGCCAGTTCTCTGCTTATGTATTCAGATTGAAGTCTCACAGTAGTATAAGGATGTGGCAAGTTAAAGAACTCAACGAACTTAGCAGTAAAGAAGCAGATCACGGCATTGAGTAGCAATAGAAGAGCAAGAGCTAGCTCCAAACATGCTCTAATTAGGGAAGATACTTTCCAGGGATCGTCATGCAAGAAATTTCCTTCTCGATGTGCCATATTGGCTGGGTGTGAGATACTGAAAAGGCTACTGTAGTGGGTATAAATGCAATACGAGAACACAAGCTCCAGATTAGAGCGACTTCCGTAACAGGGTTTGAGGACCAAAACGCTAGACGACATGACATTATTGTCAGCATTGCAAAGTGTCCATTGGAATTCCTTCTACTCATGCGCCACAAACCCAGTGGCTCCACCTATCCGATTTAAGCTAAAAAGAAAACCCAACATTTCTAGAAGCTGAAGAATCGGCCCAATACCCTTCTGCCAATAAAAGCTGCCCCCTAAGAAAAAACCCAAGCCGGCAGAGCCGTGAACTAACCTTCCAAGCTGTGCCTGTGCCATGCCTGGAACATACGACGGATCCGCATCACCATGGCAGCCGATGAAGCTCAAGCTAATATATGAATGCAGCAAATTCAACAAGGGGACAGGCTTTACTGCACTACAAAGATAACCCAATTCAAAGATCGGCAAGTCTAGTAGCAAATGCTTGAGATTAAGATTGAAAAGAAGGGCAAAACGATACAGATTGCAAGGCAAGAAAGGGAAAAAGGGCGATGCAGGTTTCTGAAAACCGCGATTATTTTGCAAAATTGAAAGCAGGTGATTAACCCATGAAATGAATGGCAGGGCCAATTAATTGGTACCCGATGATCGCGCTTAACGCGCCCCTCATTTTAGAGCTCCGGCGGCTAGCTCCGGCTTGCAAGACGTGTAGAGCTATTACTAAATCTCCCAAGTCTCGGTGTAAAGGAGACGAGCATATAATGGACGGCTTGGATTAGTTCTTCTTCTATCTGGGCCCTTGAAAATGGCGCGTATAGCTGATGAGCTGTAATTATGAATCCGACGTGTCTTAGTGACGTGGATTGAACGACACGTGGCAATAGCATGTGTGCATGTGGCCAAGCAAATATCCCCCACCCATCCACCCACCAGTTTGATTGATGCTTTTGTAATTTTTTATTTATTTTTTCCCATCCGAGATGCTTAGGCTGCTTGACCTAACGTCTTATCTTCCTATTCTTATCTGCTTTGAAATTCTATCAAATGTTGTCCTCAATGTCGGACTTGCCGACCAATGGCTACACTTAATCTGTGTTGCCCATTTCTCTAGCCATTGTTTTACCTGGCTTGGGCCCTCTGACAACTTCCATGTGGTATCACAAATGTCCCACGATTGTACCAAAATTATTTGCCAGCAACAACAGTTGTTATCTAGTGGCAGTAGGCCTAAAGCCGATTTTTCGCGGTAGGTAGAAATTGAGTGTCACATTTAGTTAGGACCCCGCGTTTGTGACAACCATGATGGATTTGTGGCATATTTTGTTGCAGTGCTTTCCCATTACACAATATAGGACATCTGGCAAGCGCCTCCAATCCAGTTGATCAATTTGGATTGAACCATCTAGCGAGTTTTGGGGCACAGATGGTGGAGGCAAACGGTGAAGATTGCTGCATTAATGCGGTCGGTTTTATTCCACGGGAAGTTCTCGGAAGAAAATAAGACAGCATGGTTATATGGAAATAATTTATGGCGTGTGCTAAATGGAGTCGTGAAAAACCAAAAAGGTTTTAAGACCTTATGTGCCCATGGTTATAGGCTAGAAAATGGGACTGCACGAACGTGGAAAGCCGCCCTAAGCCGCTGATTGCCAGCAGTTTATGGCTTTCTCATTCAGCTAGTGATATTCGCTATAAAAATTATTCAATTCAATTCAATTATAGGAAAGCCCCTCACAACCAAATATACTTGATCCATTGTTGCATGATGATGTGGCAAGCTCTCATTACTTATGTTCAATTGATGACCACCATATGTTCACCAGAATTAAGTGAAATCGCCGTATTCTATAATGTTGTCATTCAATTGAATTCAATCCATATTGAGTACTCTTTTCTTTATTTTGTTAATATTACCCTTCAATGTTGGAGAAGGGCGCTTCGGCACATTTTTATACACATTTTTCATTCTCTCGAAAATATACAAATTTCAATACTATACAATACGTACCAAACCCCCTTACTCAAAACAAAATGAATTGTGCAAGGTTTATGACTCTTTAATGCATTGATGATGACATATGTGTTTTTTTTTTTTTTTTTTTTTTAAGGACGACAAACTTTATTGAAACTCCAAGCCAAAAAGCAAAATACAAAAGCAGAGGCGGGAATAAAGTCTCAGAGGACATATGTGTTGAACGATCGACTTCAAATTAAATGTCATTTACAATCAGTATTTGGCAAACTTTTTAAATCCAGTCAAAATAATGCCATAAAACAATTGATATGTTGCTTCTTACAAACGGAATTGCTGTTATTTCCATTTCTCGCATTTTTTTTTTTTTTTGAAGGACAAAAGCCAAAAAGTTTATTAATCAGAGAAAAAGTACAAAATTTACATGTCTCATCTAACTGTGTAAGCAATACGCCCGCCATTGAGAGCACGAGCACGGAGCACAATGTACTTACTCGAGAATGGGAGACTAATGATAAGAATCAATTCAAGATATGAATCGGATCGTTCCACCCGGTTCGAAAGTCAAGGGAAGAACACTTTCGTAGAAATCTGTCAATATCTTTTTCGGGGCCCTTTATGTAATAACACCGTGAAATGAGATGAATAAATGCCCCGAAAAGATGTGGTGTCTGCGACGCTCCCAAATCGACCATAGGAGCCAGCAGGAACCAAGATGAAATGCCCTTTGTTTAATTTTGGAGGCCATGCGTTGGGATAGGACGCTAAAAGGATGCATCGGCAATCCAATGTACTGTTAAACAAACCTTGTAGCCAGGACCACGCTGGTTGAACCTCAGGACAATCAAAGAGACAATGCTCAAGAGTCTCAACGTCCTGCAGATATGCACGGATCATAGCGATGTCGAAAGGCATTAACCCCGCCATGCACTGTGGATAACGCCCGCCAGAGAGACTTTAGGGTGGAGCAACCTATCCCAAAGCCATCGCCATGTACGACACAAAGTGGGCTGTGGAACATGTAGGTGCCACCCATCTGGCAACTGGAGGGGTTGTGAAAGAAGGCGATATATTGATCTGACAAATTGCTTGCCTTTGTGAATATTTTCATGGCAGGTCCCATGGCACCTTTCAAAGAACACCAACTTGCACTATGAGAGGCAAAATTTTCTCGCGACCTTCTCCCATAGAGATACATCCCAACGAGAGAGCGGGAACTTTGCCCAAATTCAGGCCAAGACAAGAGGGGCGACCCTCCTCATACCATGCTTGAATAGAGACAACACCTGCAAGAACCCATCGTCTCTGTGTAAGGGGATGAACTGAGGCTGCCAATGGAGGTGTTGAGGGGTCTGGAGGCAGTGGTGCCCACCACCATGGAGTCTCCAATAGGGTGTGGATAGAGGGGCATGGCCAGAAAAGATGTCTGACCGCCTCCCATGCTGCCAACAAGCCACGCAAAAATGGAGAAGCTTGGAAAAGGTGCAGCAGAGTCCGAAATAAAGCCCAAGATAGCACCGGGTTTGATGACCTTCTTGCCTAGAGGGATACAAAGGACCAAGAGCTTGTCTAAGAAGGCGTGAACCGGGAGAGTCATCCTCATCATTCGAGAGTCTCCAAATGAACTTTGAAATAAGCACTTTGCTCTGCAAAGAAGAAGTCCATCATACCCGCACCACCGCCCATTTTGGAAGGATGCACTTTGACCAAGCCACCTTAACCACAAAGACCTTCCTCAAGACGCCCAAATAAAGTTGAACTATTGCAATGAGCTCACGCACTTTAATCAGTGGTGCCAGCAGTAAGGATGCCATATAAACATGGGTACTACTAAGGACTGACTTGGCCACTGTAATGCGACCTGCAAGAGACAACTTAGCAGTGGACCACCAAAACAAGTGCTTCTCCAAACCCCTGATGATCTCCTCCCATGCAGCTCCCATGGTAACATGGATGCCAACTGGAATCCCCAACAACTTGATGGCCTGTCCATGCGCAAGTAATTTCCATGGATAATCGTGAACACATGCTGGAGCCGGATTATCTAATGTCCACAAAGTTGTACACTTCTGCCACCCCACAAGAACACCGGAAGCCAGTGAAAAAGTGTCTAAAAGCATTTTGGCAGCAGCAAGATTCTCATCATTAGCGACTAATTTCTCGCATTCTTTGCTCCTGTCTTTTTGTTCCCATCCATTCTAAGATATTGAGATATTGACATCTGTAGGCCACATCGCATATGCCTTTCTACATCTATATGTATGATGCAACTCTCTCTCTCTCTCTCTCTCTCTCTCTCTCTCTCTCTCTCTCTCTCTCTCTCTCTCTCTCTCTCTCTCTCTCTCCTTCATCGCCAATTTAGGAAGGCCGGTTTCTAAATTGGCAATGAAGGAAAGCGCAAAAAAGGGATGTGTTGAAGGTGTTCCTGGCAAAACCTTCAACCTCAGTGGTTTAGAACCTCCAGGTTGCTTGAGGCAACCACTCTGAGTGCAAAGATTCCAGAAATAATGCACAGAATTTCACTGGGAGTATACTTCCCTGAAGGCCAAAAAATCTGCTTCACAAAAAGACTTGAAGCGTGTGATCTATCAAGCTTTGGATGTGGATATCCCTCCTCAAGATGCTCAACACTTGTAACTAACAGACTACAAAAACTCAGTGAGGTCTGACAAGGCTAGATAGGCCAAAATCTGATCACTGACCCAGTCAATTTTTAGTCAATATCCCTGGCAGAGAGCTAAAATTTAAAACTCGATGTTGACAAGGAATTTTTAGGATTTGCCACTTCTATTCTGCTTATACTTACCTGCACAATAAGGGCCAAATCTTCCTTTTGCCTAAAGGGAACCTAATTTTTTCTTTGGATGCTTTTTTACCTAGAATTGTAAGGTGTGAACAATTCTGAAAGAAGATGCTTTCTAGAGGAGGATTACACGTGTATCTAATATTGCCTTGCTCAACATATCTTGCTTGGCAAGATTAATGTTCAAAAGGTTGCTCCTTTATGCTCAATGCTTGTTATGCAACACAATTGGATCTAGACATGTCGACTCAAAGCACTATTGGAGTCTAATTTTGACAGGAGCTTAGCTTTTGCCTTTCCTGAAGACATACTAAATAGCCAGACTACTTGTATCTGACGATCAGGGCAAAACAACGCGCTTAGCCTCTGATGATTGTTTTTTTTTTTTGGAGATGGATATCAATGCAACACAAACAGATGACTACAAAGGTCGGATTTTCAATTGAATCAAACACTCAAGAGATACAATACAATATCCCAAGCTCATGGTCTTGGGCACAGAATCAAATAGGTGAACATTCAAACAATCCAGAGAATTAAGTCAATAATCCGGATCAGAGGTGAACATTGGAGGTCGGGAACAAGCTCAGGATCATCAAGCCGGTCCTTCTTCAAAGCCAGGAATCACTTCTTTGCCTCAAAGCCCTCGAATTTCTTCTGTGCACGAAAGCCCCTTTTGAAATTCCCCTGTTCTGTTGCGTTCTTGGCTTATTCAATTCAATTCTCTGTCTTTTTGCTTCTCTGACGCCTTCTTGACATTACACAGGGTAAGTCGGCCATTAAAGATCATGATTGCATGGTTGTTTCGAGAGAATTGGACGGATCTTGGCAGTTTTCAGATTTAGGGTTCTTGGCAGTTCAAAGATCAATATCCCACAGGCTTTTAAACTGGGTTTTGGCGACAAAGTATATAACGAAAATAAAGTCCAATATTTCTGATTATTACGTGCAATATCCACGTGGGATCCGGTACCTCAACAGCCCCACATGCCCGGATGTTCCACATGGCATGGGGGGGTTGGCTGGGAAAGGAAAATAGGCTTGGGGGGTAGATAGGAAAAAACAATTTATGCCCCAAGGCCTATGGCGCGATTCCCTAGAAGGCAGATATTAGGCTCAAAATAAGGCCATTTTTCAATTTTCTTTTTTTCAAGGGGAATCTTTTTTGGCATTCTGGAATATTCTGGAATCTTTTTTTTGCAAAAGAGCACTTTCAACTTTGGTCCAAAGAATAACCTAGGGAATGAATGATGTGGCATGTGGAGGTGATGACAAGGCAAGGTAATCAAGACATGGCAAATGGTGATGATGACATGTCAGTCAACTTGGGCTTGGAAAATTCTTTCTAGTCAAAGTTGCAAGTGATGTGGATATGATGTGTGCAACGTGTGGATGGTGATGTGGCAGTGACAATGATGATGTGGCAAGGTGATATACCATCTTATGAGTGTAAACTTGATGTTTTGGAATAAATTTAGACCTTGGTCATGGAAATGGAAATGTGACATGGAAAGATTGGAATGATGATGTGTATGGTGATTTGGCACATGTATGGTGACTTGGCACATATAATGTGCCTTCCATGGGTCAATTTTTGCAATTTTTGACATTCCCTAAGGCACACTTAAGTTTTGGTCATTTCCCTTAGGGATTTTTGCAACTATTGCACTTTTTTGACCATGTTGCATGAAATGTTGGCTTTTTGACCACATGTATGACCAAGTCAAGTGAGCTTTGAATTTTCAAAGGTGATGAAGGAACGTGAGTAGCATGTGGCAAATGGGTGATTCTTGAAGGTGTACTTTGACTAGAAAGAATTTTCAAGACCAAGTTTGACCTAGAAAGGGGTTTCATACATGGATTTCAAAGTCTAATGAATGTTTTATGATGGTGAAAGGTATGGGAAGTGTGGAATCAAAATGCCAAAGATGCCAAGATCTCAAATAGCTACATACCATGTAATATTCTTCAAGGGGTCTTCTCTCTCTACTTTTCTCTATCTCCTTTGCTTGTTTGACCTCTTGTATCTCTTGAGTGACTCGAGTCAATTGTCCTTCCCTTGCTCTTCAAATTCTTGATGTATGCTAGTGAAGCATTTCCCTATTGTTTTGCAAATCAGATCAAAATGAGAGGATTAGTGCCAAGATGTGCTCAGCTCTTCCATGCTGCCATAACATGGCAGCATTATGCCAAACTAAAAGAAAAGGTTGGTCTACCAGCCCCTTGATTTGTTGTTTGTACTTCATGACATAGCTCCAGCCAGTTGCCAATATGAGAGTATGGTTGGCAACTCAATGTCCTGCATATGGATTTAAAAGTGATAGATTTGGCATTATGAGTGTGTATGTGAATGATGTACTTTTCAGATGAACCTGCATGGAAAATAATCTCTTTAGTCATGAGGAGCTGCAGGATGGTGATGTGACAGCAGCTTGGGAATTTTGTGAAGATGTAGATGGTTTTCAGATATAACAGGGTCAACTCTTGATCAGATGATGGATGGAGGCAGATGTAAGGATGCACCTGCATGTGAAAATAAAGCTTGTTAGTTCAGACGAGTTGCTGGTGTGGAAGTGATGGCAGCAACTCCAGATGATGAAGTATAATGTAATATTATGAAAGAGATGTGTGAGTGACATGCTCAGATGCACCTGCATGGAACTATAATTAGTATTAAATCACTCCTTCAGTTGATCACAATCTGCATAGTCCTTTTGTCCTTGCAACACTAGAAACTCATTAGCACACGAGCAATAACTTCAAAGCAGAACTTAATTTACTAAAACATGTTTAACTAACTTATGTTTTCTTCCTATTTAAGCTTTTTTGCATTTTGCCTTTTTCTGTTTTTTATTTTTCGAGCAATGCACTAACTAATCCTAACTACATCTTTCCAGAAAGATTTTAGTTGAATAGAGCTAGGGCAACATGTTGTTGCCAATACCTTTTTAGGTGCACAATGTTGATAGGGTTCATCAATTCTCTGCCATCAGCAATATCTCTTAGCCAATATGAATCTTTGCCAGCTGTTCCAATCACTTCAAATGGTCCTTCCCAGAGATTCTCAAATTTGGATGCTATTTCTTCTCTTGCCTTGTTCCACTTCAACACCAACTTTCCTGTTTTCAAGACTCCCTGCAATTTGTGAGCTGCTTTAAAGGCTGCAATGTCTTTAGCCTTTTTCCTCATAACTGCATTCTCTGCTTCATATCTATGCTCCTCAAACTGCATCAATCTCACAAATCTTTCTTTTAAAGCCTCATCCATTTCCAAATTAATTTGATAAGCCAGCCTGAGTGATGGAAGTTCTAACTCAATAGGTAGTACTGATTCTATCCCATACACCAAACTGAAAGGAGTGTGTTTTGTAGCTATTTTGATAGTAGTTCTATATGTCCAAAGTGCATCATGGAGCTTCAGATGCCAATCCCTTTTTGAAATACTAATGGTTTTCTTGAGAATAGATTTCAGAGTCGTTGGTTGATTCTGCCTGGCCATTGCCTTGAGGGTAATAGGACGAGCTTTTGGTATGTTTGACTTTCAAGGTGGCTAGTAGCAGTGCAATTGTATGGTTGATGAACTGGCTACCTCTATCATAAATTATTTTAAAGGGAATGCCAAATCTGGTACAAATGTTTTCATGCAGAAATCTTGCAGTAGCTTGAGCATTAGCCTCTCTCAAAGGAATTGCCTCTGCCCATTTGGTAAAATAATCAGTGGCCACTAATATAAATTGGTGTTGAGCTGAAGAAGGTGGATCTATGGGGCCTATAAAATCCAGCCCCCACATTTGGAAAGGTCCAGGAGAAGTTGTTGCAGTCAAGGCAGCTGGTTGCAGAGTTCTTTTACCAAAGATCTGACATTTATGGCAGCATTTTATAGTCTCATAACAATCCTTGAAAAGAGTGGGCCAAAAGTATCCTGACCTTAGAATCTTTTTTGCAGTTGTATCCGCTGCAAAGTGTTCCACACACTCCCTCATGACATGCTTCAATTATCATTCTGGCCTCTTCTTCATCTACACATCTCAACAAGATCCCTTCTTTGTCAATTTTGCATAGGACACCTTCAATTAACCTGAACTTTTTGCACTTGTCTTTGAATCTTCTCTCCTGACTGCTACTCAAATTCTTGGGCAACTCATTGTTCTCAAGATAATTTCTGATGTCAAGTTGCCAATCAGTATTTTCTGCATCAAAAGAAACCAAGTTTGTTAGATTATCATTATTACACAAACCATCTTGATCTTCATGCTCAAACAACACATGAGGAAGATAAGAGCTGGGATTCTCAATCAACTTTACCACCTTTACAATAATATCGTAAGCTTGGACCTTACAAGCCCACCTGCACAGTTTAGCCTTTGGTTGCTTTTTTGCAAAAAGGAGTGACAGAGGATTTTGTCTCATGAATACTTGAACCTGATTGTTTTGAAGAAGATGTCCTTGTCTCTCTATCAAGAACATCAAGGCTGCTGCACTTTTTTCCAACCTAGGATACCTCAATTCAGTGTCAGACCACATCTTGCTTGCAAAGGCAATCACATGGTCCTCTTGCAGCAATGCCAAACCAATTGCCTTTTTTGTTACACTGATGTAAGCTTTGAAAGGTTTATCTAGATCAGGGGGTTTAAGTAGGAGATATTTACAAATGGCATCAATGATCTTGTCAAAAGAATCTTGGCATTGCTCATTCCAATCTATTAGGATGTGCTTGCTTTCACTTTTAGAGAATTTTCCAACCTTTGTGAGGTTAGAAATTGGGCTCATAGTGTGGGAAAAATGAGGGACATACATTCTCAAGAAGCTGGTCATCCCCATGAAGCTTTTAACTTGCTTGAGGGTTTTTGGAGGTGCTAGTTTCCTTAAAGCTTCAACCTTACTTTCAGAAATTTGAATTCCTGCTGTAGATACTACATGTCCAAGCAACTCTCCCTTTGAGGATAGGAAAACACATTTTTTAGGGTTCAAACTTACTCCTCCTTTTCTACACAAAGCAAACAACATGGTTAGCATATCAAAATGTTTTTCTAGAGAAGTTCCCAAACAAAGGTCATCCAAAAATACACGAAAAATATTGGCAGGCATTTCTCTAAAAATTGTATCCATGGCTCTTTGGAATGTTGCAGATGCATTCATTAATCCAAATGGCATTCTCTTCATGGCAAATGTTCCCCAAGGTGTGATAAATGAAGTTTTTGGCTGATCACTCTCCTTGATGCTTATTTGATTAAAACCTGAAAAGCCATCTAAGAATGAGTAAATCTCCTTCCCTGCTACAGCATGCAGTACTTCTTCCAGAAATGGCAATGGATAGCAATCCTTGATAGTGGCTTTGTTTAGATCTCTATAATCTATGCAAATTCTAATGGTCTTGTTTTTCTTCTCTACAGGAACAATGCAAGATAGCCACTCAGGATTCACAATCTCTGCAATTACACCTGCATCTTTCATTTTGTATAACTCTTCCTTGATTAAACCTAATAGAGAAGCATTAATCCTTCTTAACTTTTGTACAACAGGTTTCACACCTTCCTTGATCTTAATTTCAAACTCACAGATGCTTTTGTCAACACCAACCAATTCATCATAATCCCAAGCAAAGATATCTTTCCAATCATCAAAGAATTTAGTAACAAAGGCATTGTCCTCCTCTTTAAACAAATCACCAACATACAATACTCTATCTAGACCCTTCTTGTTGACCTTAATTTCCTTTACCTGTTTGTCTTCACTTGCATTGATTACCAGGATGGGGTATAGCTGTTGCAGATCTTTCTTCTCAAGCTCATCCTCTTGTATTGCTCCCTCAGCTAAGTGTTCCAGTAGCACACTCCTGCATAGCGAATCTGCTTCACAATTTTTCTCCCTTGGCACATGGCACAGCTTCCAGGTTTCAAAATTTCTCAGTTCCAACATAGCTTGATCTCTGAGCTGCATCATGTCTTCACTTTTAGCCTGATATTCTCCTGATATTTGTCTGCAGACAAGCTGGGAGTCTCCAAAGATGATTACATCACTGATGTTTAGATTTCTTGCTTCTTGAAGACCTGCAATTAATGCCTTGTACTCTGCCATATTAGAAGTGACATTTGGATAAATTCTTCCTACTTTAGCCAGCAATCTATGGGAATTATCCTTGAGAATGGCAGCAGAAGATGCCAAATTAAGCCTTTTTGAGACACCACCATCAAACCATAGTTAAGCAAAGTTACCTGACTTGGCTGAAGCCAATTCTTTTGGGATTTTCATGCTAGACTCCAACTCTACTGCATTCAACTCAAATTCTCCACATGGATTTGACAGCGGCATTTCTTCTTCAATGAAATTCATGCTTTCAAATTCTCCTAACTTATTGTACAATGTTACCTTTTTTTTGCCATTTGAAATAGTACATTCTCCTTTTGACCACACAGGCCTAGCATCAACTGTAGAAAGCCACTTCCTGCCCAAAAGCAAGTCATATATATCTGATTTGTCTTCTACTCCTTCAAAAGCAACCACAACAAAATTAGCTGCAACCATTATTCCTTCAACATCAATAGGCACGTTGCTAACTATTCCAACAAGATTGATTTTCGTGTTTGAGAAAGATTTCAAGATCATTGGAGCCTTCTTGTCTATTTCTAGACTACATAGCCTCATAACATGGTGTGGCATTACATTCAGGGGTGATCCTCCATCTAGCAGAACCTTGGTTAAGATTTTTCTCCCCATTTTGGCAACACAAGTGAAAGCTCCAGGATCATAATCATCCTGGGTAAGCATGTGTTCCTCAATATGGTTTGTTAGGGCAAACTCATCTTCTTTAGTCAGATTGAGAACTTTTTTCCTATAAGAAGGAGCTATCTTGAGCAGGGTCAGCAAGTCTACACAGATTTTTGAATTTTTTAACAAATATTCAAAGTCCTCACACTCTTTTTCTTTCTTGACAAATTTTTGAGCAGGGGGAGGAGGCACAGCCACTGCTTGCTCAATATCCTTATGTTTCAAGATGTCTGCTTCCTCATGTGTTGATTCTCTTTCTTTGGCATTATTCATTCTTCTGGTATGGACAGCCATTATCTCCTCTTGTTCCTCAATCTCCTGCACAAACCTTATAGATGCATTTGGCTCAGTGAAGTCGTATTTAATTAAAGTGGGACTCATTCCATTCCCATTTTTTTTCGGAACCCTGTTAATTTACACGAAAAGGAGCACCCCGACCCGAGAACTATCCTTAATTCAATTTTTTGTCTAGAACTCTGCATCGAGGCTTTCCTCCAGTTTTCCCTGGATAGCGAGTCGAGAACAAGAACAATGCAACTGAAACAAAGGAAATTCATTAAAGATTGAAACCAAAGCTCTAGTTGAAAAAGAATTTTTATTAATAAATTGAATAGGTACAATGTATTTTACATCAGACGCAGAGACCATGGCGGTCTTGCTGTCACTACAGTTACATCATCTTGGTAGGTGGTCCACCTTAGAGGATTAACTTGCGGCGCTTCTTCATGCCGACTGTAAGCCTTGGGGGCAACCTGAAGAGTGTGGAATGCCTCACGTGGAGGTGCCTTTGGAGCTACCGGCCGACCTGTCCACCCGACTTCTCCACTCGCCTCCCGCAGCTTTTCATCGAATATGCTCCTTCCCCAACCTCCGTGGATGTTATGCAATGCTTGCAAGATGCTTTGAGCTTCCTGGACTGTCTCAAATTTCTTCGCGTGTTCTTTATCTCCAGGGTGTGCATGGCGTCTGAATTCACGAGCAACCTTATCCCAAAGGCCGGGCAAGAGTGTAGCGTGAGCGGGATCTGTGCCAGAATGGTATTTCTTCCGCCTTGAGCGGGATCTGTGCCGCCTAGAGCGGTCTCTATGATGCCCGGCGGGATGCGTCTTTGGTGTGGGATCGTGCACGAACCACGGAGCAAGGAGAGTCTATGATTAACAATTACGGTGCCATTAGTCAAAACGAAGAAAAGAATGTTGAAATCACATACGGAAGCATACAAATGGTTTTGTCAACGAGACAAGCAGTGCCTTTCTCGACTCGCGAGTCAAGAAAGTCCCAGGAAACCCAATGTACAACCATTATCATAATAGATTGTGGCTGCATCCAGTCACACAAACAAACATACAAATGGTTTCATCAACAGGACAAGCATGCCTTTCTCGACTCATGAAAGTCGAGAAAGCTAAATTACAAAAAACTCAATATACAAGTATATTCATTACAAAATGTAGTACATTTGTTCACGTTTGTTTACAATATTCACACAATTTGACTATCTGAAAGCAGAGGTCACTCTTCTTGATCACCAAAATATTTGTCGTCCATAGCTTTCATGATCGCCTTGCTCTCTGGATCGGGTTCCGTGAGGCTCGGATAGTTCCTAATCACATCGGCGACAAGAATGGCAAAAAGGGATTCCGCCAAGACAGGACAAAGTCCGAAAGACAACCACCTATCCGTCTCATACTCTTCAGGTCGATATGCCTTAGCAAGGATTGTATTTTGCGAGTTATGATAGCACTTGTAGGCGGAGTCGTCTATGATCAGCGTGTTGTGTTTGCCATAGTCCGGGAATTGCTCATAAACCCTGTCCAGCCTTTTCACCATAATATGCTTCCCCTTTGTGATGGCTGGATCGAGGTCTGACACATGTTCGACCCTTTCGTTTCCCCAAACGAACTTGAACTTCAAAACTGGAAGGCCGAGAACACCAAGAACATTGACAATATTTTTCTTTGCCATACAAGACCATATGCCCACTTCGAATCCCCGTTCCAGGCACCATTCAACAATTTCCTTTGCTCTAGGCCTCGGATACACGATTTTATGCTCCGTTTTCGTCGGGATCTGCGAGGTGTTAAGCTCAAGGACGTATTTATCGTGGTATACTGCAGCTAATACTCCATTGACGTCAAATATTACAAGCTTGGTGGGACCAGCTGGATCCCAGTTGGTGTTTGGCTCTGACCATATTTCCGGTTCGTCGGGATCCATATGCGGGATCATTAATTTTTCAGGACCTTTCTGGCTGTCCACAGTGTCTTGCTCTTTATTGTCTTTGGGGTGTACAGTGTCCTCAAGACGTGAACCGCCACTAGATATTGACAATGATCCGGAGTCGTTGCGTTCGATGTTCCTGAAATAATGAGAGATGTCAGATAGGAAACGAGTTTTTCGACTCATGAAGTCGAGAATGGAAAGGTTTCTCGACTCGCGAGTCGAGAAACACGGACAGAGCAAAATGAACTCACCTCAATTTCAGATTCTCAAGAATTTGTTCCGCAACATTCTGGTCTAAACCCTCGAGATTCTCGTCTCCATCATGTTTGTCTCCCTCGCTCTCAGGTTTGTCTTCGTCATCATCGCCCCATCGCTTCCATTTGTCTTCCTCCCTTTGAAATGCTCATGAAGCGGATCCGTGTATGACCGAATGGTTTCAACCATGTCCTTATTTCCAACCACGGATATAGGTTTCATTCCATACAAAGATAGCCCCCGAGAGAGAACAGACCATTCATGTACCACTCGCATACAATTTGATCTTCTTGACCATTGTTGGTTATGAAGTACTTGATAACCCTTGGCCGGATAGGAATTCTATGTATAGGACCTGTCGCACCATCATTGCTGACTTTGTCCATCGATGGCACATCCTCCATGAATCTGCCGCCCTTCCAGGGTTCCATCTGCTCTTGAGAAATCATGAACCTGTCCAGATAGTGATGTTCGCTAGACCACCACTTGTCCAGGTCTACAGCCGATCTTGAAACCAAAACCAAAACTATATTGGCAAAGCTTGGTGCCTTCGGCAAGCCAAGTCTACACTCATGTTCAAGCTCGTATATGGAGTACAAGATCTTGTTGGTGAAGTTAATATCAGCTGCCCATTGGGAGACAGCAGTTGTCTGATTGCCCGGCATGCAAAAGACAAGGAAACTAAAAGTATCCAGGTCGGTCATGTCCAGACACGTCTTGTACCACTGCTCTATGTCAGCTTTCTCATAAAAAAGGGTGGGGTCTTCAATCATATTGATGGCAAATAGTGCCACGGGCCCAGGTGCCAGTTCCAGACCACCAAATCCCTTGTGCCCCAATGTTACCAGGAATGGGGGGGAGCTATCATCGGCGTTAAAGGGGACAACCCCGAATCCAAGCTTCCTCTTCAGAATTGCCATAGCACGTTCAGGGAAGGGAAGGGTTTTGACGTTATGCTTTAGCTTGGTGTTGATGTAGGGTTGACATAGACGGTTCAATTCCTTCATGTCTTCCTCATCAAGGGCAGCCTTTTCCTTGTAATAATCAAAGTCATGGTATTCATTGGAAGCAACATTGCAGAACTCCGTGATGCCTTCCTCCAACGCACGCCGTCTCTTTAGGACTGTGGCATAATCCTTTGCATCCTGCATTTTTGAGCTTCTACTTTTCCTTAGCAGGATTGTTCCATCCAGGATTCTGCCCTGTAGATCAAGCGTTTCCTTGTCGGTCAGGCCCTGTATCCTTTTCATAAATTGCCTGTCGAACAACTTTGGGTCCGGCCTTAATGGGAATTCTCCATTGTTGTCCTTCAGCTTGCCTCTTGTCCATTGCACCCATATCTCAGTCCATTTCTCCCAGACCGCCTCAGTGTTAAGAATGAGGTCATATTGGTCTGAGAGAGACTCCCTGCCCTTTCTTGGTGTTCTCTTCTTCTTTTCCTCTTCATCCTCCCCCTCATCATCTTCCTGGCCTTCCAGCAGAACATATCTGCAGAGTGACTCAAAGGTCTTCCACTTATCCGAGGGAGCCCTGTTTCCTTTAGGACGCTGAGGACAACCCAATGCTTTCCACTGTTGCCGAGCGTGTATGATCTGGTCAGGATATGGGCTGCATTCAGTAAATGTCCCAATGTTAGAGCATGAAAGTATCTACCAACATCCGAAGTAAACACTAAATAGGAGGATGCAGGGGGTTTCTTGACTCGCGAGTCGAGAATGCCCCCAAGGAGAGGAGAAAACATAGGAGAGTCGAGGCCAGAGCGAAAGCATTGCGCATTCCTCTTCGAACGATGCAACTTAGGATATAAACTAAGCGACATTGCCCGAAGAGGCGGGGAAAGAAAGATTGGGAAGGCTCGATGCATTTGCTCTTCAGCCAATAATCTCCAATGTTCTCTCTATTACACTGGGGTTTCTTGCCTCGCGAGTCGAGAAAGTGAGAGGAGCACAAGTAAGAAGATTCAAGGGACTTTCTCGACTCGCGAGTCGAGAATACCCTCGGGAGAGGAGAGAACATAGTACGAGAGTAAAGGCCAGAGTGAAAGCATCGCTCATTCCCAAATCCTTCCATCTTGGCGCCTCTTGAGCGATGCAACTTAGAATAGAAGCTAAGCGACATTGTCCGAAGAGGCGGGGGAAGAAAGGATGGGAAGGCTCGATGCTTTCAGTCGTCGACCATTAATCTCGAATGTTCTTTACCGCCCCGGGGTTTCTCGACTCGCGAGTCGAGAATGTCCCTTGAATGTTTACTTTTCTTTTACTTCTATGGGTTTTCTCGACTCGCGAGTCGAGAAAGCTCCACATCCTTTGACTTCTTCTCAGAGCTTTCGGCTTTTCGAGTCGAGAGAAACCCCTGATGAAAACGAAATGATAGGATGCTAGGGGTTTCTCAACTTCGAATGAAGTGAAGAAGCCGAATCGTGAGAATTCTTTACCTTATGTAGCCGCATTTGGCCGCTATTGTGTTCTGGCAGTGGCATATCTATCCTTGATCCTTTGCGGCACCTCCTTCTCCGTCTGCAATACTTGCGCCGCCCTCATCGAATCGACCGCATGCCCCATTAAAGCGCAGACGTGAGCCGGGTTCGTAACGCCGTGAGACGCTTCGGGTCCATATCCGGTGCGGGCGTTAGAGCATTGATAGGACCTTTCCCTAGTACGAGAGGACCGGGAAGGACGCACCTCTGGTGTACCAGTTATCGTGCCCACGATAAACGCTGGGTAGCCAAGTGCGGAGCGGATAACTGCTGAGAGCATCTAAGCAGGAAGCCCACCTCACGGAGTAAGTAAAATAACGTTAAAAGTAGTGGTATTTCACTCAAGATGGGACACCTCCCGGAATAGTTGAGTTGCGGGAGGTCAAAAAGAAATATGCGGGTTACTATACAGTTACCATTCTGTTTGGCGGAACACCGGCACCTTACACCTTCGTGAAGAACCAAGTTCCATAGCTCTGCGTCCGCTCCCCCGACCTCGATATGTGAAATCGTCTTACGCCATATGTACTGAAAGATTTCGGGAGACATGGAGAGAGAGAGAGTCCAGTAGCCGAAAACACCACTGACTTACGCTCCAACCCGAGTAGCATGGGGCACGTGGAATCCCGTGTGAATCAGCAAGGACCACCTTGTAAGGCTAAATACTATACTCCTGGGTGACCGATAGCGTCTACTACCCAGAACCGGATGTCTTTTCCCTTTAGGTCTTCCTCGGACTTCCAGCTGAACAACTCACCGGTCGATCTGCTGAAAGGTATGACATCTGCAGGCATTGGATCCAGAGCGAGGATGTCGCACCATCGGGTTGAGAATCTCCAAAGATGTGTGCCGGATTAAATTCCCCGTGGTTGAACAAGGCGGCATCTCCCGTCGCGGACCTTCAGCGCCTAATGTCCAAGAGCAGCGGCTTGTGTGCTATTCCCAACGGATAATACTGAGCCAGCCCGCTCCATTTTACGTGCCCCTCTCGCGTGAAATCCTCGACCGCTCATCTGGATCCATTAATTGGGAGTCGACCATATCTTCGTCTGCTTCATCATCTGATTCCTCCCGTGTGGTGTCATCTTCTCCATCTTTGGTCTTGTCTGGACTTTTGTCTTTATGAACCACAACTTCCCTCCCCCTGCCGAAAGTGTTCTAGAGTCTTCAAAGACAGTGGAGGTGAAGCTCCCGTGTTGAACAGTTTTTCCCTGACTCTGGAAATCTCCATTCCAAGCTCCCTGGACGTTAGGGTTCCGGCCTCCTTCATCCCTTCCAGATCCTTCCACCCAAGGTTCTGACAATTTAAAGGCGCCGGTCTTTTCTCGGTGCCCTTCGCCTTGCTCATTGAAGAGTGAGAATAATTTGAAACTGATAATTTTTTCGTGTGGTAGAACTTACTCTTCTGGCAGTCCTCCACATGAAATGTTAGATGCTTGACCGGGCGCTGAGACGGAGAGCACAACACCGACCTTTTTGTACTTGTCTCCGGAGCTCTTCTTGTCCCTCTGGTGGAGAAACAGATCTTTCTCCTTCCCACTTGCTGATACCTCGACATACCACCAAGAATCTGCTGGTGTGTCAAGAAGCTCTGTCTCTAGTCCCTCGATGACGAAGAACGGAGTTCGGCCAGTGATCACTAGTGAGTCCGCGGTGAATGCTGCAAGACCAAAGGATGGATCAGTAAAGGTATTCCGACCAAAGAAAAACCTCAGAGCTCACCTGGAGCGCCTGTCTTTTTCTTCTTGCTGCCGCTAGAACCAGCTTCTGTTCCAGCGCCTCGCTTCTTGGACGGAGTCGCCATGTCTGTATGCCCCCGCATCTTCTTCCTGCTCGAACCCTTCTGTAAATTAAGTTTCCTCCGCGCGTTGTAGGTTTTAGGACTGCACGTAAAAAAGATCGGGCGTGTTCTTTAATTTGAATTTAAGGACATGCAAATCATTTAAGAAAAAAAGCGGGCTAAGGGTACAGCACGGTCGGCTTTAGCACGCCCAAACACCATTTCGAAATTGAATCACATCCAGGGACTTAGTGAGCGGAGTGTAGATTATCTTCATTGCGGCATTGGCGACTTTGAGTTGGGAGGCGAGCATCGACTGTAAGTGACTTCCGGAATGGCGCCGCGACGCGGTAAGCTCCTCGCAGCGCCTTGCTCTGTGTATTTTTTCTGATCGTGTGTGTTATTGCAAGCAGTTGATTTGATCGATGAGCACGGAGCTAAGGTAGGAAGCGGAGAGGAGCTGCCAGACACGGGAACTCTAGCTGCGCCATGGAACGGGGATACACGAGAATCGCATTGATACAAGTATTAGATGCGAATGCACTCTTGATGAGACCGACAGAAGAAGCAAAGACTCTCGGAGAGGCTGCGGGATCTGTGATACAATGGCCCAAGGAATTACTGCGTGAAGAGGTGAGTTTCAGAGATGCCTGTGTTATTTTGTATAGAACATGCCGTCTGTGTTTAGATCATGGAACTGCTCATAAGCTCGACGGATTTATTGTTTCCTTGTCGAGCATTTCTCAGCTTCGAGAGATGAATTACTCTCTGGGTTGAGAGATGCTCGGCACGGAAACAATGAATCGGGGGTAAACTTGAACAGTTCCGTTTTAGGTGTATTTTTTCTTGGAATGTTGTATATAGATCAGGCTAGGTCTAAGGCCCAGGAGATGCGGTTCAAATGCATCCTCCTGTGGTTAGTCGGAGAGGCCTCTACCCAGTCGGAACCACTCCTCTTCGCAATATTCGGGGAAGATGGTTCGAAGGAGAGTGGCTCGGACAGGCTAGAGGCACTTGGGACTAAAGACAGGAGAATACAGAGTGCTTAGTTGTAGAGACCTGTGCTAAGACCCAAATGCCTGCACACAGTCAGGGCCACTTCCCTTCGCAATATTCGAGCAATATAGTTTGAAGGAGAGTGGCTCAGACTGTCTGCAGGCACCTGGAGAATGCAGGTGGGATCGGGCTAAGGGGTTCTCGACTTGCGAGTCGAGAATGCAAGCCTTGGCTTCCTCTCTGCATTCTCGACTCGCAAGTCGAGAATGCGTTAGCCATCGAGAACTCCAGATGGTACACATGTGGTGCTGGCTGGTTGAGGCATTCCCGACTCGCGAGTCGAGAATGCAGACAGCAAGCTCTGTGGTTTCCCTGTGGTTAGTTGTAGAGGCCTCCACCCAGTCCGAGCCCCTCCCCTTCGCAATATTCGACGAAGATGGTTCGAAGGAGAGTGGCTCTGACTGGGTCGAGGCCACTGCGACCATACACAGGAGAATTGGCTGGCTAAGGGATTCTCGAGAATGCAAGTGTTGGCTTCCTGTCTACATTCTCGACTCGCAAGTCGAGAATGCCTTAGCCATCGAGAACTCCAGATAGTACACATGGAGTGCCGGCTGGATAAGGCATTCTCGACTCGCGAGCCGAGAATGCAGACAGCAAGCTCCGTGGTTTCCCTGTGGTTAGTAGTAGAGGCCTCCACCCAGTCCGAGCCCATCCCCTTCGCAATATTCGACGAAGATGTTTCGAAGGAGACGGTCTCTGACTGGGTAGAGGCCACTGCGACCATACACAGGAGAATTGGCTTGCTAAGAGTTGGCCTGCAGACAGTCAAAACCACTTCCCTTCGCAATATCCGAGCAAGATAGTTTGAAGGAGAGTGGTTAAGACTGTCTGCAGGCACCTGTAGAATGCACTAGAGCCTGCGTTTTCTCGACTCACGAGTCGAGAAAGCAGCCAGCACCCTCGTGGTTTTATTGGGAGGCCTCCACACCCAGTCCGTCCCTCCCTTCGCAATATTCGATGATGGTTCGAAGGAGAGCGGCTCGGACTGGGTGGAGGCACCTGCGACCGCACAAAGGGCCATTGACAGGGTATCACATTCTCGACTCACGAGTCGAGAAGGCTGCAGCAGGCTGGAAAAGAATGTGAAGGCTGCAGCAGGCTGGAAAAGAATGTGAAGACGTTGGGTAGCTGTGTGCAATCTCGACTCGCGAGTCGAGAATTCCTCAACCAGCCAACAATCCAGAGTGTACATTCCCTCTTCTCGCCTCGCGAGTCGAGAAATTCTCGACTGCGAGTCGAGAAGAAGGCCTCAGACTTCCCCGGATTGTTGGCAAGCCGAGGTATTCTCAACTCGCCACGAGAAAGCCGATCCCCCTCTCGCATCTCTCCCGCAAAGGGAGGATATCTCGTTAGAATTGCAGATTCTGTGAAGCAATTCCTATTCTTAGTTGATAGTTAGGAAAAAAGATTCCTAGTTATGTTCTGTTATTAAACATTCATAGACAGTTTAGCAATTTCTTTTGTGAATCATTCCTAGTAATGTTCTGTTAATGCTCTGCAATATCTTACTTCCTAACACCTGTCTCTGATGATTTCTATCTCGGTTGCTTGCTACTACTCTTACCACTATTCTCACTTGTGCCCTGCGGCAATGTATTCAATTCAACAACAACTAAGAAAAAGATAACAAAACAGTAAAACAATACAAAAGGAAAACAGATAATGTGAGAGATTAATGAGATTAATGAGAAAACATAGAACAAAGAGAGACAAATAAGATTAAAAAGGGTATGATATTACAAAAACATACCGGAAGATTTTGTTGGATGAGGAGGAAGCTCCCGTCTTCGATTCCATGTGGCTACAAAAGTGTTAAAAGCGTGAATAAGGATTTGTCGGGCTGGAAATTGTATCGTGCAATAATAAGAGCAAAGAAAAATATAAGTAAAAATATAAGAGCAAAAATAAGACCAAGAAACAAATGTAATATAAGTAAAAATGCATTAAAGGACTTACAGAAAACTAAAAAGAAGCAAAGAAAAAGCCTAAAACTTACAGAGAAGAACCTCACTTTCTTCTCAGCGAAGCCCCGCTCGAACACTCAATCAAGCGCTAAAACTTCGGTGTTGGATGCGCTGCCCCGATCCGTCGACCAAGCTGCCTGTCATATGATGGCCTTGGAATGGCTTGCCGCTCGATCGCCTGATGGGGAAAACCCGGCTTTAAGGAAAACAGAGAGCGAAGAGTGATCAGAGAAAACAGGGGAGGAAGAATGGTCGGGTGGGGAGAGGAAGAGGGTGCAGTTAATTCTGGCTGCACCCTCGAACCTCGTAAAAGTGCAATAATAAGGATCTGTCACGTGTGGGCCATGCCCTCCGTGACGTGGGACGGGCAAGCGGGAGTTCTTGACATGGCCATCCTATCGCCTCGAGAGAGGCTTACACGTGGCCATGACAAGATATTAAAGGTTATGTTGTATGTTTATATATGTTGTGTTATGTTGTGTATTTAATATGGTTATATAGTTTCAATGGTTATATGTGGTTTTAATGTTTACATATGGTTTACATTGAATATGGTTGTATGGTTTAATATGGTTATATGATTTTGGTGGTTATATACGGTTGTATGGTTTATATTTAATATGTTTGTATGGTTTTATATGGTTTATATGGTCATATTTGTGGTGTTTGGGGCTATATGGTTTTAATGTGTGCTTTTTCATTCAGGGAGCATGTGAGATGAGTAAAATGGAGCCAAGGAAGTCCAGCGATGTGCCATTGCCCTAGGCTCCAATGGAGGAAGATGGGTTGCTTGTTGTTGCACCCTTGCAACGAGACGGTATTTGCAGAGGGCATAATAAGCTGCAGTTGATCCTTTGATAGTGTGAATGATGAAAGGTGGGAGATGATCATCTTGGAGTTGGCATTGTGAAGCTTCTTATCGAAGTTGATACAATTATGTCCCGTGGAAGCTCTAGTGATTGCATTGGTGCTCTGGGTTGCTGGAGTCCCAAAGTCAGTTGAGATGGCCAATTAGATATATTACACACAAGAATGGTGATAGTCTGGAATCCCCTACTCAACTACATACCCCAAGACCCACTCAAGGCCATGTGGAAGATTTGGTGGTCGATGAGCATCCTTTGATCACTAGGAAGAGACGTTATGTTTTTCATAAAAGGCAGCCAAGGGTGCCCAAGAGGCCTAGAAGTGACAAATATTTAGAAAGGATGGAAAGTATGGCCCCAACCAAAGAAAACCTAGAGGCAATTAGGGGACAAGAGTGTTGCAACCTAGATTGCACAGTGCAGTACAGTGTGGATGACCTCGTGCAGATAAGGTCCCAAAGACATTGGACAGCTTCAAAAAGATAGGATTAATTTCATCTACTTCTTGTGTAAGAATTCCAGCTATGATGAAAACACAGGAAGGCTACTATATCAATCGAGGGGCATGAGGGTATGTATGAGAGCATTGAAATGGATTCTTGGGGTGAGCAAGTCTTCATTCTACAGATACTGGGAGCAGGTTAGAAAAGGGCACAGTTTGTTCCAACATGGTAATGCACTCACTTTGAAACCTAGAGCAAATACTCTCAAGGCCATTGCAGGTCTTGAGAGCTTTGTGAGATACATGTCTCAATCTATGCCCCACAAGTCGAAGGTGAACGAGCGGTGCAAAGCGAGTGGTGCAAAGGGTGTTGCCACAACACTATATCCAAAAGGAGTGCCTTAAAGAGGTCAACTCCATCCTAGAAACTACTGGAGGTAGGCCTCTTTCTCAATCACATTTCAGCAAGTTATGGAGCACTCACTTCTCAGACGTGAGTGTCCTGCAACACATGCCATTCTCAAAGTGCAACACTTGCATTCAACTCAAGGATACACTTGCATCAACTGCAATAGAGAAAGAAAGAATGGCAATTAGGGAGCAATTTGCAGATCACCAAAGGGACCAAATATCATGTAGACGGTTGTATTGGCAAAGTGGAGAACATTTTCTGAGATGCAGCCGGACAAATTTTTGTGTATAATTCATGATAAGATGGACCAACACAAGACTTTCTTGCCAAAGCTAGATCCTTTACCCAAGCGTTGTCAAAACGCTTTTCAGATGAAAGTAAGTCTGGCGGGTGTCTTAACACATGGTCATGGAACTGGAACATATGGTCATTTTGTGCTAGATCTATGGAGGGATGATCCAAACTTCCATGTGAGCTCTATTTTCAAGTGCTTGAGAACACTAGAGAAAGGATCGATAGAAGGGAGGAGGTATTCCCCTTCAAAGACCCATTTTTGAGGCTTTGATGGATGATCAACCGCTTTGTTACCAAAGGCAGATAAAAAGCTCACATCCAAGGTGTCTAGTGAATCAAGGAGGACTTGGGATGATTTCCCTTACTTGAGAAACCACTTTGCACCGAGGAGTTATGTGTTCAATTGGACAACTGTTGGAAAGAAAACAAGAATAGATGGATGTTTGGGGGCAATCATACTTGACAGTTAGAAGGGGAGTATTCAAAGTTGTGAAAGTGGGATTCATGATGGTTGGGCATACGCATGATGATATAGATGGATTCTTTGGAACTTTCTCCACCAAGCTCAAGAGAGAAAACGTGACTAGTCTCCCTGAACTAATGGATGTGTTTGAGAGCTGCATTGACCCCAACCCAATGGCTTTCTTGATGGATGAGGTTGCAGATTGGAAATCATTTGTAGAGGGATACTTGCTAGATGGTAAGGACCAGTTGACAGGACACACTAAGCCACTTCAGTTCAAGTTTTGGGTTAGGGATGGAATACCAATCATGCAATATAAGTGGAGACCAGGTGACAAGTTGTGGATGCCTGTACAAGGAATCGAGTTGTGGCAAAGGGGTGCTGCTGGTGAAGTTCTCATTCCTAAAGGGCAGCCAAAACCACTACCTCCCTTCAAGACTGTCAAAGACTCTAGCCAACTAGTGAAGGGCATCAAGGATTACATAACGCACTGGGATGATGTTCGAAATGGAAAGCACACCTCCACTCTTAAGAAAAATCAAATGGACTCCCTAATCAAGTACTGGGAGAAAGTTGTGACATGCTTAGAAACTGAACAACCATGTGGGAGGAAGCTAAGAGACGGGTTCTTGCCAGAGTCAAGATGGGAGGGTTCTCAAGGAGCAAGCACATCTAAGAATGTTCACTTGGGTCCTAACAAGGGTTCCAAGTGGTTTGTGGGAAGTAAGGCCTCAAAGCCGAAGTGGTTTGATCTTCCTGAGTGGGATCCCTTTGAGGACATCAAGGAAGGATACTTTGTGCTAGTAAGGCCCGATGATGAGGACTGGTCCAATATGGTTAGGGGTGGCACTCTCTCGATGTAACCACCACTATGCTCGATGGAGAGGAGTTGCGTCCCCGGATTCCAAATTCAATATTGGGAGCCCATTGGGAGACACAAGAAGGGCAACTTGAAGGAGCAATACACCGATTGCTGGGAGAAGAAGTGGAGGGCAAATTATGCTGATCCTCAAAGGAGGGAATTGGTGGAGTGTGTGGTATGGTCATATCCAGGTTCTCACACTGCAAAGGACAACACACACAAGATCCCAAAAAGGGAGATGGACAAAGCCATGAGCAACCTCCATGCTATATCATTGTATGAGGGTAGATAATATTGAGAAGCTTGAAAACTTTCTCAACTAGTGGTTTGTAAAATTTGTGAGGAAAACAAGTAACCCAATTCTTTGTGTGTGATCTGTAATTCTATTCAAGCAATCAATTCAAAAAAAAAAATTATGGTGTGTGAGTCCCATTTTCAGTCCGAGTCCCAAAATGCAAGATTTGTCCCACTTTAATTAAATACGACTTTTTGGATTTTTCTTGTCTGGCAAAATACTCTTTAACACTGCATCTATCCTCATAATGTCCCACAGCTTTTTTTCTTTTTCAAATTTTGAGCTTTTCAGTTCTTGAAGTTGTCTGGTTACCTCAACCAGTGCCTCAGACATTTTGGTGATCTCTGCTCTTACATCTGCAGCAGGAGCTTCAGCATCTTCCATCTTTACCTTCTTTTTCTCCTTTTGGACAGCATAAACAGGTACAGGTGCTGCTCCCATATACTCTTGCTCATAATCTGAAAAAAAGGGATCACTTGGTGGGTGCACATCATCTGGTAAATAAGATATCATATCTGCAATTTCAGTAGCCTTGGTAAAAGCCTTGTGTATTGTGTCAAATCCCTCTTGTTTTTGGATCTTCAATAGCTTTCTGTGTATCCTCGGTCTGCTGCTTAATCCCCTGATAAAAGAAGCCACTAGATGTAAGGTATAGTTAGGAACATGATTAACTTGGCATTTGACAAGATAGAGATTGAATCTTTCCACATATTGGTGCACACTCTCACCATGCTTAATGCAAAAAGTTTGCAACTCAAAAATTAAATCTTGGGGATCCAAGACCTTTCCAAAACGTGCTAAAAACTTTTTAACCAGTTCTTCCCAAGAGTTGGCACCTAAACTTATAACATACTCTAACCAAGCCCTGACTTCATCATTTTTGAAACATTTCTTAAACTCAGAGAACTTACAACCCTTTTTGTAACCATATTCTTGGTAGTACTCTTCAAAAGTCTTGAGGAAATTGTTGGCATTCATGCTCGGATCAAAAGTAGGGACTGGAATAGGCATGTTTAGCTCAAAGTATTGACAAGGTATACCTGCATTTGCTTGTATAGTGACAGTAGGTGTTGCAGCAGCTTCATGGTTGTCTTGTGCTTCAGCAGGCTCAGACGCCTCATTAGTTCTTTTGGGTGCCATGAGTTCAGATTCCAGGAAAATGATCTCGGTAGAACCTCCAAAATGTTGGTGTTCCTGGCAAAACCTTCAACCTCAGTGGTTTAGAACCTCCAGGTTGCTTGAGGCAACCACTCTGAGTGCAAAGATTCCAGAAATAATGCACAGAATTTCACTGGGAGTATACTTCCCTGAAGGCCAAAAAATCTGCTTCACAAAAAGACTTGAAGCGTGTGATCTATCAAGCTTTGGATGTGGATATCCCTCCTCAAGATGCTCAACACTTGTAACTAACAGACTACAAAAACTCAGTGAGGTCTGACAAGGCTAGATAGGCCAAAATCTGATCACTGACCCAGTCAATTTTTAGTCAATATCCCTGGCAGAGAGCTAAAATTTAAAACTCGATGTTGACAAGGAATTTTTAGGATTTGCCACTTCTATTCTGCTTATACTTACCTGCACAATAAGGGCCAAATCTTCCTTTTGCCTAAAGGGAACCTAATTTTTTCTTTGGATGCTTTTTTACCTAGAATTGTAAGGTGTGAACAATTCTGAAAGAAGATGCTTTATAGAGGAGGATTACACGTGTATCTAATATTGCCTTGCTCAACATATCTTGCTTGGCAAGATTAATGTTCAAAAGGTTGCTCCTTTATGCTCAATGCTTGTTATGCAACACAATTGGATCTAGACATGTCAACTCAAAGCACTATTGAAGTCTAATTTTGACAGGAGCTTAGCTTCTGCCTAAGACATACTAAATAGGCAGACTACTTGTATCTGACGATCAGGGCAAAACAACGCGCTTAGCCTCTGATGATTGTTTTTTTTTTTTTTGGAGATGGATATCAATGCAACACAAACAGATGACTACAAAGGTCGGATTTTCAATTGAATCAAACACTCAAGAGATACAATACAATATCCCAAGCTCATGGTCTTGGGCACAGAATCAAATAGGTGAACATTCAAACAATCCAGAGAATTAAGTCAATAATCCGGATCAGAGATGAACATTGGAGGTCGGGAACAAGCTCAGGATCATCAAGCCGGTCCTTCTTCAAAGCCAGGAATCACTTCTTTGCCTCAAAGCCCTCGAATTTCTTCTGTGCACGAAAGCCCCTTTTGAAATTCCCCTGTTCTGTTGCGTTCTTGGCTTATTCAATTCAATTCTCTGTCTTTTTGCTTCTCTGACACCTTCTTGACATTACACAGGGTAATTCGGCCATTAAAGATCATGATTGCATGGTTGTTTCGAGAGAATTGGACGGATCTTGGCGGTTTCCAGATTTAGGGTTCTTGGCAGTTCAAAGATCAATATCCAGGCTTAACTGGGTTTTGGCGACAAGGTATATAACGAAAATAAAGTCCAATATTTCTTGATTATTACGTGCAATATCCACGTGGGATCCGGTACCTCAACCGCCCCACACGCTCGGATGTTCCACGTGGCATGGGGGGGTTGGCTGGGAAAGGAAAATAGGCTTGGGGGGGGTAGATAGGAAAAAAAAATTTATGCCCCAAGGCCTATGGCACGATTCCCTAGAAGGCAGATATTAGGCTCAAAATAAGGCCATTTTTCAATTTTCTTTTTTTCAAGGGGAATCTTTTTTGGCATTCTGGAATATTATGGAATCTTTTTTTGCAAAAGAGCACTTTCAACTTTGGTCCAAAGAATAACCTAGGGAATGAATGATGTGGCATGTGGAGGTGATGACAAGGCAAGGTAATCAAGACGTGGCAAATGGTGATGATGACATGTCAGTCAACTTGGGCTTGGAAAATTCTTTCTAGTCAAAGTTGCAAGTGATGTGGATATGATGTGTGTAACGTGTGGATGGTGATGTGGCAGTGACAATGATGATGTGGCAAGGTGATATACCATCTTATGAGTGTAAACTTGATGTTTTGGAATAAATTTAGACCTTGGTCATGGAAATGGAAATGTGACATGGAAAGATTGGAATGATGATGTGTATGGTGATTTGGCACATGTATGGTGACTTGGCACATATAATGTGCCTTCCATTGGTCAATTTTTGCAATTTTTGACATTCCCTAAGGCACACTTAAGTTTTGGTCATTTCCCTTAGGGATTTTTGCAACTATTGCACTTTTTTGACCATGTTGCATGAAATGTTGGCTTTTTGACCACATGTATGACCAAGTCTCTCCTCTCTCCCCCCTCTCTCTCTCTTCTCTTTGTCGTTTACCCCCCCTCTCTCTCCTTTCTCTCTTCTCTCTCTCCCCTTTTTTCCTTCTCTCTCTCCTCTCTCTCTATTTCTCCCCTCTCTCTCTATCTTTCTCTCTCTTTTCTATTCCTCTCTCTCTCTCTTCTCCTTCCTCTCTCCTATCTCTCCTCTCTCTTCCCTCTCTCCTCTCTCTTCTTTCCTCTCTCTCTCTCTCTCTCTCTCTCCACAATAGACCATTTGGTCACTTTGCGCGCTATGATGGATAGTGTGAAGGGAAAGAAGAAACCGCTATATGCATGCTTCGTCGATTATGCTAAGGCCTTTGATACAGTACCCCGACATAATTTATGGGAAAGAATGGAAACCTTGGGAGTACCAGTTGAGCTCAGGCAGGCAGTAAAAATCCTCTATGAGAAAGTGTTAATTCAGTTGTCTTCACCTTACCAGTGCATAGATATAGTGGAAAGTAATATAGGCGTTAAACAGGGATGCCCTCTGTCGCCTACTCTATTCGGTCTATTCATAGACCAGCTGGAGACATGGATGATGGATTTTGGTGGAGATGGGACCTCCTTATTTGGATATATGGTATTATTGCTCTTATATGCTGATGATGTTGTTCTTCTATCCCGCTCTATTGCAGGCATACAAAAGCACTTAGATGCATTGGCCCGTTTCTGTGAGGAGAAGGGGATGCGGGTAAATATGTCAAAAACTAAAATGATAGTCTTTGGGGCTAATAAGGTAGAACACCTTAAATTTTACTACAAAGGGGAGCAGCTGGAGATTGTGACTTCATACAAATATCTAGGGATACAGGTAGATAAAGGGCCGAGTTGGAATCTTGCGGTTGAGCATAGAGTTAATGGAGGGTTAAAAGCATTGTACAGCATGCAGCGTAGAAGTGGTAAAGCAGAAATATGGGACTTTGGCCTGAAGCGTACGCTATTCCGCACATTGGTGCAACCAGTGCTATTGTATGGGTGTGAAGTATGGGGCCCAGGACTAGCGGCAGATTCATGGAAAAAGATCGAGAAGGTGCAAAAGAAATTCCTGAGAACGGAACTTGGGGCTAAAGCCCAAACGCCTTATGATATGCTGCTTGTGGAATGCGGCATGATGCCACTAGAGGCTGAAGCCTTATGCAGAACTCTTACATACCTTTGCAAGGTGTTTTTTGACATGGCAGATGATAGCCTACCAAGGCGAGCCTTAGAGGAGACAAGGGGCAAGGGCTGGTTTGCAGATATTGTAGATTGGATGAGGAAATGGGGTATGGATATTCATTGCTTGCAAGAGAATAGATCGAATATTGAAAAATGGATACATCAATGCCTCATTAGGCGCAATTGGAGAGTCCCGGAAACAAAGAAGGAATTTTATAGACGATATATCAATCCCACGCTCCAAGAGGCTAAGTACCTCACGGAAGGGATATCGCAGAAAGCAAGGCATATGATAGGCAGGATGAGGCTCAGCTCCCATAGATTAGGAGTTGAAATCGTCGGCCGCGTTGGAATGATATTCCCCATGAATTGAGGCTATGCAAGGCATGTGACACCTGGGGAAGTTGAAGATGAAGCGCATATGATTTTGAGATGTCCATGTTACGCGGGGGCTCGTCATGAGCATGGTATCCTTTCAGACACGCTGTTAGAGTTTTTTGACCTACCTGGAAAACTCGTGGGAAAATATCTAAATGAAATATTAGTACAGAGAGAACAGTTGTCACAGGGTAAGAACTGTGATATTCTGAATGATGAGAGTTGGGAGGGGTCTAATGCATTCTTGTCGGAAGATGCATTAGAAGATATGTTCTATAACGTTGAGTGTACCTATTGAACGTCTCATAGACCTGGTGGTCTGCAGACGTGATAATACAAACATTTCATTTCATTTCTCTCTCTCTCTCTCTCTCTCTCTCTCTCTCTCTCTCTCTCTCTCACACACACACACACACACACACACACACACACACACACACACACACACACACACACACACACACACACACACACACACACACACACACACACACACACACACACACTCACTCTATTAGGAGGCACTATACCAGGTGGTTATGCCTAGCCAATAGCTGCATGTGATGTTGGAGGGAGCTCAATGGGGTACTATCATCATACCTCCATGAGATGGACAACTCAGTTGTGTCCTTCGTCACTACATTAAAATGTACAAAATGTATAGTTTATCAGCAAACCTATTACTGCTAAAGATTTTCCCCCAAAAACCCTTTGGAGCCTATCAGGAATAAAATTATCAAGAATAAGGTTAAGGATAAAAATCCCATATGCTATCATGCTTGTTGAAGTAGGGTTCATCTAACATGTCAATTTTTTTGTTGAGATACATGGTATGAGTGAAGATAGATTTCCTTTTGTGTTATGATACAGAACAACTTGAAAGGGTGGTATGCAAATATCAATAAATGGGGGATGTCTAGAGTTTTCCTCTACTACATACTCGACAACGTTGCCTCCCCAATCTGGCTTATACAGTGGCCATGCATCCGCAGCACCTCAAAGCCTGTTGGAAAGAGTGGCAAGCTCAGTGGTTCTCCTGATAGAATGTGCAAACATGTTCACTAGACCCATGCTTCGTAAACCTTGCTAAATTTTACATAAACCATTAACCTTTAGACCATTAAACATTAAACAATTAACCAATAAACATGGAAAAAATTAGTGGCTATTAATAGCCAAATGGCGATTTTTTAAGGGGCCTAGACAATTTTTGCAACGAATTTTATGAAGGAAGATTTCTTAAAAAAAAAAAAAAAAAAAAAAAAAAAGCCATAGTTAAAACAAGTATTCCATTATTTTTTTAGAATTAGCCAAACTATTTTTCCCCTTTTCCTTAACACTAGACCTGTCCCATGATGGACCATTAAAGGGCATTTTGAAGGTTCAAAAAAAAAATCATATAAAATCAAGAACACAAAAACTAGCCAAACCCTTTCTAGGAGTTCATATATGGCAGTCATGCTTCACATAAAAATATATACAAAAATGTATCAGCTCCCATTCTTGTGAGTTATGCTCTAGCAAACCCAAGGGGGTCAAGTACCAAAAGCTTCATGTTCATACAAAGTAAAACTGTCTCGATGAAAAGATTTTTTTGATTTTTTTGGTTATAATGTGATTTTTCTACACGAGATATAGAGCAAGGCACAAAAAACCACATCTCAATTCGAGGTCTGTGAAGGAAGATAGAGCAATTCAAACATGACAGGGTCAAAACTGTCCTCTGCCTTCTGAGAACCAGTACTTGTTCCCAGCAAGCATAAAAACAACAACTTTCAGAAAGAGATCAGATTTGAGTTCAAATTTGGCATATAAGTAGTTCACGAAGTCCTCCATCCTATAAAAATATTTGTTGAGTATGAATATGATGTTTTGACTTTTACTTCTATTTTTAATTCTAGGTAATTTATACAAATGGATAGCATTGCTACATATGACTCTAGGTTGTCCTCCAAAAAATCACGTTATGAAAGTTTATAAGGATATGAAACCAATGCAAAAAGAAGCTCGTGGAAAGAGCAAAAGACATGGTAAAAAAAATCAAAAACGATATCTGTACTTGCCCATTACTGGTCCATAGTTCATTCAAAAATTGATAATATCCTTATGTTAGTCCATTTCAAGTTGAATTTTGGGACACAAGTAGCTCTTAGACCACTTTGTTCACAAAAAATATTTTTTGCTCATTATCTTGAAGATTGTACTAGAATAGATAGCATCAATTATATCTTTAATGTTTATTCTAGATTTGTGCCCAAGGGTGTGACTTTACAAAATCACATCCTCAAAATATCTCATGTCAAGAAACCAATGCAAAAAGAACCAAGGAAAAATATGAAAAGCTTTTACCATAAAAAATCAAGATAGACCGCTATCTGCAGTCGAGGTGCAGACTATCATTGGTCCAAATGACTGAAAGTTTAAAAATCATTAATGGTGCCACAATCAATTTTGATCTCAACTTTCACATATAGTTTACTTGTGTTCAATTGTGTAATCGTAAGGAGGAGCTCTGCAAGGTGAGGGCAGCCCGCCTGCAAAAGAAATGGGCAGTGTACAGGGGAGGTGCAGCAATTATTCTAGATCAATGGCCTTCCAATCCTTGGATTGGCCATGTCTAGATAATTTTAGAAGCATAAGTTTACCACTAGCATTAGCATTATCTTATCTTATTCTTGGTAGTCTTTTAATATTTGGTTATTGTGTTTGGTGATGGGGCCTAGTCCCCAGGTTTTAGATGGGCTGTTGCCCTTGCATGTACCGTCCCATAACCCGTTGGGTTCCCGTGGACGTAAAAATTTCTTATCTTATCTTATCTTATCTTATCTATAGGACAAAATTAATTGATTAGGTTAGCTTGCATAATTTAAGGGTAAGGTTAAAGCACAAAAAATTGCGAATTTATAGGGTATTTATGACCAATTGAACCTACATGGACTTTCACTTACACCTTTCAAAAATCATGTGATCGAAGCTAAAAAGCCATAATATCATTCTATGGGAGAAAATGGATAAGGCTAGTGAGAGATATATGCTCTATACAATTGGTCTCGTGGACCATAAATGGTGATGCGTGCTTATATAAATTAAAACCTTAGAAATAACATATTACTTTAACATGCAACTAGAGATTTCTATTGCCAAGAAAGGTCTGCATCCATAAAAAATATAATATACATGAAAGATAACTTACATGTAATATTATTCTACTTGGATGACAATGCTTTATAGCAGTAACACAGATATGAAGTTTATGCTAGTAAGAAATAAGCAGATTTCATGGTATTTTTTTCAATAAGACCATACAACCTATATAAGAGATTTCTATAATATATCATTTCTCACATTTTGAACTATTTTAAAGGCATATTTGGGGAAAAGTAGTGTCTCTGTCTATGAACCAAAGAAGCATATATGAAATGTTATGTGGTCTATTTATATATTGTCATGGCTAAACTTCATAACATCCACTTGAATTCATCAACAAACATCACTAACTTAATCATTGTGGTGTTTTGGACCTATAATTATGGAGCAACTTTTTATGCTCTAATGTGTTAATTCGGTTGTTGTACATCATGTTTGAATTCCAAAAATTGTATAGTTACACCCTAGTTACACTATATGTAAGTTGATAAGAGTTATGTTCTATGTAGATATAAATAGAACGCATCATTTATTACCCACATGGCATTATAGATGGTTGTTATTGGACCATTTTAACATATACTTTTGTCCAGAATTCTGTATAGTAGATTCTTTTAGTAAATATTGATGTTAACATGACTTATAATCACTTCAAAAAATCATGAAACTATAGCTCGTATAGTTAGCAACTCATGGCCACAAGAATTAAATCAAAACTTGTTATAATGAGAGAGAAACAATTCTTGAACCTCAAGCAGCTTTTCTGAGCAAAATAGGGTTTGGCGGCTTCCACCGATGTCAGATGATAGCAAAAAAACATGGGAACATAAAACTCAATGTGTTCTATGATAAACAGGTAAATACCTCCAATTTTAGCAAGGTTTAGGTCACTTTATGCTAGAAATATCAAAGAAAGCAGTTCTGGACTGGTGCAGAAACTGCCAAATTCTCCAATGTTTGAGCAATCACCACAAGGTATATGTGACCCCATTGGTCTTGAAATTCTCAAAGGTCGTCATTAAAAACAAGTGAAGACTCGAATGATGGTGGTATATTATAAAATTGAAATTTCTTTCGTGAGTTACATGAGTTTAAGTGGCAGAGGTCATGTGGGCCAGTTCTGGTCCATGGATCAGGAATGGTTCCAGGGACAGGTCTAGTGTTAAGGAAAAAGGAATTAGCCTTTTCTTATATTACAATATTTATCTATTAAATCATTAATAGCCAAACAATAATGAACTCTTATTATAGACTTTTACACATCCTCACCTACTATCATAAGTGATAGTGGTTTTCCAAACTATGAATCTTTATAAAAAAGGAATTATAAGAGATGGCCAATATCCCTGTAGATGCTCGAGTTGGTTGCATAACATCTTCTTTCAAGGGCTAGAGATAACTGCAATATGATCACCGTATCTAAAATTGTCGTTGCATTGAATATCGTTCAAACTATGGATATTATAAGCTATGTTGTGAGCTTTTATTAAACTTTTTTAATATTATTGTATGTTCCTTGATTGTTGATTATTATTTGTAATTGTAGTACAATATTTCTAAAGCTACAGAATTTAATTTACATTTTCTCCTTTTTCCAGTTAGAAAGAATAGCCAAGTGAAAGTTTTACAGTACTTAATTCAAAAGTTTCGCCAAGTCCAAATATATCCTTCTTATATATATGATTACTAGCAAAAAAAAAAAATTGGAATTACTGACTTTTTAGCATGCTTTTCCCGGCCACTTTTCGGTAACACTTGTGGCTATTTCCAGTAACACTTGTGGCTATTTTGATTAATCTAAGTGTGCCATGTGATAAGATTTCCTTTTTGGGCTCTTCCACATGCGCTCTGTTTTCGTTGAGGTCTGCATCCGCAGTTTGTTTGCTAATTTGTTTGGACTTGGTTCTGGTCAGCTTGCCAAGCAAAGTGCAAAAAGGTAAAGAGAAGGAGACAAAATAGAAGAAAAAAGCGCATAGATGGAGCCCGAAGTCACGACTGAGTCAGTATTTGGTGATGAAGGTTTGCAAATTGTGGCTTTGCTTCTCCAATGTGCCGAGGCTTTATCTATTGAGAATTATATCAGGAAGCAAATGCAATTCTTCCTCAAGTTAGCGAACTTGTGTCGCCATATGGAACATCAATTCAGCGAGTGGCAGCATATAACAGAAGCTATGGCATCAAGATTGGTAAATTCTTGCCTTGGGATGTGCTCCCCATTGCCTAACAATTACCAGGTGAATAGCCGCAAAAATATTCGTATTGCATTTCAGATCTTCAATGAGATTTGTTCCTTTGTCAAATTCTCGCATTTTACAGCAAACCAGGCCATTATTGAAGGCTGAAGCATTTGAGGGGCAGGAAAGCATCCACATAATTGATATGGATATCATGCAGGGATTACAGTGGCCTGCTCTTTTCCAAATTCTTGCTGGAAGGACTAAGTCAAGGTCTAAAGTGAGGATTACTGGGCTTGGCAGGTCAATTGAAGCACTCCAGGATACTGGAAGAAGATTATCGGACTTTGCGCGGTCTTTAAGCTTCAACTTTGAGTTCATTCCAGTAGCACAGCCAATGGAAGGAAGGAAGGAAGTTTCTTTTATCGTCCGCGGAGGCCAATCGGCCTATGGGACCCAAATTACACGGGTGCAGCAAGCCCGTTGCTACCCGGATTAAAAAACCCCCCCTTAGGAGGGAAAAACCGTCGCAGCAACAAACCTGCTGGCAGCTGTACAAATACACATATATACACATGAATTCCCGGCACCTCAGGTAGGCGCCCGGGGGCAGAGGTGATTCCGCAGATCCAAAACCTCCTGGAGGTAGGAGCCAAGGGATCGAACTGATGACGTACTGAGTAGCTCGTGCAGGGGCAGACCAGGTCGCACCAAGAGAATGTAGCGAGCCCGAATCTGAATATAGGCTGGACAGCTCTGGAAGGCATGGCTTTCATCCTCAACAACCCCCAGCGGGCAACACTGACAAAGCCTATCCTGGCGCGGCTCTCCAATCCACCGACCCGTCTCAAGCCGAAGATGGTGGGCCCCTGTTCGAATGGACGCGATAATCCTGCGCTTCTCCATGGGCAACTGAGAACGCAGGTAGAGCTGTGGGCCTCGAACCAGGGTGGGGTTTATGTGATGTTTGTAGTGTGCCACCTTTACCTGTTCCAGAGCATGGTCGTCCCAGAGCTTTCCCATGAAACAAGAGAGCATATCCCGGCCGGCATCTGTGTGCACCTGGACGCACCTATGTGCGTCTACGTTCCAGCGCGCCAGCCACTGGGCTCTCTTGTCCTTCCAACAATCCCTGAGTCGTTGCGGGCTCATCGCCACAGCGTAAGCCAAGTGCGGGAGCCGAGTGTCGCCCATGTTGGCCACATTCTGGAAATAGACAATGTGCCTATCGAGGGCCGCATGCTGCAGGGGCATGAATCATGTCTCCTGCAACAAGATCTGATATGGAACTGAGGGCTTGACGCCAAGTGCCCGCATCAAAAATGCCTTCTGGACCTGCTCTAAGTCGTTCCAAGTCGCCAAAGACACCACTGGGCCCCACACCTCGACCCCATACAAAAGAATCGGCTCAACCAAAGGTTCGGGAACAAATGTGATTGGTGGCCCTATCATCTGGCTCGCCTGCGGACTATTGTTTTGCATTGTGGTAGGCGCTTTCCAACTGCGGTCACCCGAAGGCTTAATGGATGCATCCCAATACATTGAGGATCTGAATTCCACCCCGTGTACTTGTAGCTGGGTATGACCTCTACCATCTTCCCCTGGTAAATGAGCGCCGGAGGTGCCGGATGACGTGAGGAGGATATGAGGACCACCTTAGTTTTGGCCAGGTTGACCCGCATGTCCGTCGCCTGGCAGAATGTGTCCAGGGCATCTAGGTGTGCCTGCATTCCCTCTGGTGTGTGGGCCAAGAGGTCCATATTATCCGCATAGATGAGCTGTCGGATGACCTGGTGCAAGAGCCGTATACCGTCCCCCCCATTGGCAGCTAGCCAGGCTTCCAACTGGTCAATGTAAAGTCCAAAGAGTGTAGGTGAGAGAGGAGACAACCTTGCCTAACTCCAATGCTACCGGCAAATGATCATCCTTCCAGCTTGCATGCGGCTCGCGGCAGGTCTCAGATAAGCTCAGACATCGTTCCTTGAGATCCATAGGGAGCCCATATGGTGCAATCTCGCCCACAACTTTTCCTGGGGAATTGTGTCGAAAGCCTTTGCAAAGTCCACATACAAAGAAGACAGTCCTCCCGACGCGGTTCGGGCCGCCCTCGACCTGTGGTCCCGAAAGTGTGAAGATGTGATCAATGGTCGAATGTCCGGGTCGAAGCCCGCCTGGGTGCGACCCCCGACTCACGCCTCCGCCCATCCGGGTTACCGCCGTTCTCGAGAATGCCCCGCGATAGCTTGGCAAATACCGAAATGACCATGATGGTTCTGGTAATTAGCCGGATGGTGTGGGTCCCCCGCCTTTGTAGATCGAGAACAACCCCGCTTGTGGTCCATGACCGGGAAAACCCTCTTGCAAATACTTTGTTGAACAAAGCAGTAGCCATGACGGGCACCATGGGCCGCCCCGCCTAACTTGAGCAACTCCGCTTTGTGCCATCCAAGTCTGCCGCCTTCCCATTAGCCAAAGGCCGCATTACCTCTTCGACATCTTCTTCGTGGATCACTGGGCAGGGGCCATGTTGCGGGGAACATCCGTCCTGTTCCCGGCCATAAAGCTATTGCGTGTAATCGCCTAATCGCAACACCGCGGATGTTTCGCAGCCGTGGCGGGCGGCAGAGTACCCCTCATGCCTTAAAGCTCTGGGCGGGCGCCCGAGGGTAGAACATTTTCTCTCGGTGCCTTGCCGGGTACCTTGCCTTTGTTTCCTTGAGGAAGGCAACAAGAATGGCTGGTGGCCTGAGGCACCGGGTCCTGATCCATGATGAGGGCAGGAGTGGCGTTTGCGTTCCTTACACCTCGGTATCAACCATCATTCTGCAGGAAGGTTGCGGTCTCGATCTACGGGTGTGGGAGGTCTCCCAAAGCATCCGTCTACCGCCACGAGGAGCTCAACCGCCTGGTCGGTTCTTTTCGCTCCAGCGTGTGGGCCTGCAGAACTGTCGGGAGGGCTTCTGCGAGCATGTCAGCGTAACCCTCCGCCTGCTCATAATCCAAGCGCAACCGAGGTCGGCAAGGTACTGCTACTGAGGGGGCCATAGCGGCTGGCCAGGCCAGCCTCACATAGAGTGGGAGGTGATCTGAGTCGGCCTCCTCGTCCCGACTGTCCGTGCCGACGTGAAAATGGCTGACAAGGTGTACATCCTGCGCAGCCACTATGACATAATCCACGACACTAGTTCCGCCGCCGTGATTGTCCTGTCTGCAAGTGTACCCGTGGGAAGAGGGCCATTGTGGTAGGCCATTGCATATGAGCAGGTCAAAGATACCGCACATCAGGAGCAATTGTCTGCCAAAGCGAGTGACCTGACTATCATCTGAGCGCCGTGTGGCCTCTGCGGGACGCAACTGCAGCACGTCATCTGCTAGCCGCATGGCATGTTCACCCCTGTCCGCGCATTGAAGTCTCCAAGGAGCATAACTCCGCCCATCCGCTTGTACTGCTGTATGTCATCATATAGATTGACATACGGGTCCATCCTGTCCACCTCCGGGTGGCCGTGATAGAAGGGACTCTCTGCATGGGGAAAGTAGCAAGCAGCTAGGAAGAGAGGATCCCCGCCAGGGTGGTGCACTCGGATCCACAAGTAGCAGTTATGTCTGTCGGTCTTCTGGAGGGAAACCAAATGTGCCAAGGCTACCCGGTAGTAGCAGGCAACCCCCCCGTGCCCACGTCTCCCTGTACAACCATTGTACACTGAAAAATGCTGGTACCCTGGCAGATCAGGCAGCTTGTGGCCTGGGTGTTCCCATGTCTCCATGAGGAAGATGAGCATTAGGGATTTTTTGAGATCATAAAAGGGCCTTCTAAGAACTGCTGACTAAGCTATATGAACTACCAATCAGAAAACAGACTTGGTAATCCAGACAGCAAAACAGTTATAACTAACTCACTGGATCACATTTTCTAGCATCCAAATGAGCTCTTGTTTGGTGCCATAGATAGATCTCATTGAGATCTTTCCAACCTTGGGTGGTTTGCATATCTTTTAGCCCCGTAGAATAGTAAAAAATAGTAATAACCATATTTTTTGGAGTTTTGACAATCATAAGTGGTTAAAATATGTGCAAAGCACCTAACATTGGAAAGATCTCAACGAGATCTATCTGTTGCACTAGACGAGAGCTCATTTGGACTTTTCTATCAACAGTTATGCTAGAAAACGTGATTCAGTAAGTTAGTTATAACAGTTTTGCTGACTGGACCCGTCAGGCTCTGATTTCTGATTGGTGGTTCATTTATCTTCATTTGGCTTAGTTGGCATGTTTTGAAGGCCCTTTTTTAATCTAAAAAAAACCCTAATGGTCCATGTCCACAGCTACTGAATTGAGGCTATCACCCTTCTGCCATGGGAAACCCCGACAGTTCCAGACCACCACCCGGAGGCACAATTCCTATTGAGCAGCAGCAAGAGCAGGCTGAGTTGCGAGGGCAGATTTCGGACCAGCAGAAGCGGAGGCAGCAGGGGCAGCATTTGGCTGAGCGGGAGCAGACCGGGTTGTAGGGGCAGATTGTGAAGGGTCAGGAGCAGAGGCAGCAGGGGTGTCATTTGGCTGAGCGGGTGCAGCTGCAGCATTTGGTCGACTGCGGGTGTCCCTGACCCTGGCGAACTCTCTCCTGCGTGCCTCCTGCTGCACTGGAGTAAGATCCTGGCTCACATACAGAGATGTGCTCTGTCGCAGTATGGCCTCCCGAACTCGTGCATCCGCAACCGTGAACACCACTACTCGGCTGTGGCCTGGGCGCTGGATCCCACATCGGGCTGGTCGCGTAACCTGAACAGGTCCTGGACCAGGAAACGTCACGCGCCCAAGGATCTGTGTGTGTATCTTCCGGGTGAGATTCTCTCCCAGCTCTTCCGGCAGGCCCCGCACTACTAGGTTGTGGCTGCGTCGCCTGCGCCCACGGAGCTCAGCGTCCAGTGAGGGCACTTGGCCTGGTGGCGGCACACGTGATGATGGTGCGGCAGGGCGGGGCTGTGGCTGCCGGCGTTCAGGTTGACCAGGCGACCCCGATTGACATCTTGCAGGTTGCTGGGCTTGCGGTACTTGTGTGTCATTTGCTGCAGCTTCTGTTCTCCGAAGTCTGGAGCTCAGCTGCAAGGCTTGGTCCTGTCTTGCCATCTCCCACATGCAGTGCTGCCATTGTTCATGCGCCTCTGCCTGGAGGCCCTTGCCTTGCTGGGCAATGACAGATCGGAGCTCCTGCATTTCCCGATCCCGTGCCAAATCCTTCTCCCGAAGGGCGCTCAGTGCTGCCTGGTTAACCTCCAAGGCGGCCTGCAACCTCTGTCTTGTAGTGGTAGCCTCCTCAACTTCCAACTGGAGTGTGGCCTGTCCGCGTTATGTCGTTGGCCTCATCAACCTCGATGCGGAGTTGAGACGTGAGTGCAAGTGTCTCGCGCTCTGCCCAGTCCCTGTCCTGCCTGGCAGCGTCTAGGTTATCCATGCGAGCCTGCATGTCTGCGAGCACCTGCCGGTCTTGCTGCCTCTCAGAGTGCACCAATCGGATGCTGTCGTCCAGCCGGTGTGCTTGGGTCTCCAACTCAGTGATCTGCTGTTTCGCTATCACCAACTGTCTGCGCAACACGTGAGATGTTGCAGACTCCATCTCCGTCTCCAGGCCCGCAATGCGGGCACTATTGCCCTCAACCCCAGCTTGGATGGCGGCCCAAGGTTCTGCCAACAGAGGGGGCTCTGTGGGGCCTGGGCAGCCAACTTTCAGCTGCCGAGCCGGCCTGACTGTGTGGGCCTTGGCCCGGGCCTCCTTCTTCATGGAGGATGTCTCTCCCTTGTCCACTGCGTCTGCACGGGGCCGCTTCCTTGGTGGCCCTTCTTGGTTTTCCCAGGCAGGCTCGGCCTGCGGGAGGTCAGCAGGCTGTGCGGGGGTTTGCCCGTAGTGGGGTGCTGTGGCCTGTGGAAGATCACCTGCTAGGGGTGAGTCCGGACACGGCTGCTTCTGTGGCCATGACTGGGGGTATGGCACGTCAAGCAAGGTTTAGGCTATGGCAGGGGCTTGTCAGGTCCGGCAGGGCTAGGCAGGCTATGGCAGGGCTGTGGCCAGGCTAGGCAAGGCCAAGAGGCAGTTGGTTGGGCTATGGCAATGTCGGGCAAATGTTGGAGCCTAACTCAACATTATTCTGTGCGCTGACTTCCAAAGGCTATGGGGTCTCTGGCTGTAAAAAGTGTGCTCAGAATCTAATTTGGGGACCCAAAATCGCTGTCAAAGCACCTTTTGGGGGTTTGGGGGTTTTGGGGCTAGAGAGAGACTGTAAACCCTAGAGAGAGAAAGCCAGAAAGGGGCAAATCAAGGGGGCTCTATGCAAGGGCAGTGAGGGCGCTAGAGAGAGAGTGAGGGCGCTAGAGAGAGAGTGAGGGAATGTGGATGAATCAATTTTGGGGATCAGAGCAGGGGATGGAATACTACAATTAATAAAAAAGCTTGAGCCCAAGGTGGTGACTATAGTGGATCTTGAGACTTGAGCAAGATCTGAGTCACTTCTGAGTCGTTTCTTAGAAGCTATGCATTACTATTCAGCATTGTTTGATTCTTTGGGAGCCAGCTTTCCAGCAGACAATGCAGAGAGGCACATGGTGGAGCAGCAGCAACTGTCTCAGGAGATCAAGAACCCCCATTGGGATGAAATAGAACATGAAACCGTGAGCTTCCAAGCAGTGGGAGGAGAATTGGATCTCTGGCCGCGTGCCTGTTGAAGAATGAGCCGACGACTTATGGGCAGTGGCCTGGTTAGGGGAACCCGCCGGCAATTGGGGGCCCTGCCAGATCCGGCGAAGCAAGGTTTGAAAGATGGAGAGATGAGGTAAAAAAGGAAGGATTTAGCTCCATTTCATTAAATGGGAATGCTGCAGCACAAGCATCTCTGCTTCTGGGTATGTTCAATGGCGACGGATATACCTTGGTTGAAAAAAATGGTGTATATCTTCAAACTCAATTGAAATACTCACATTCATGTCATTATCGTTCACTCACTAAGCCACTCATTATGGTTCAGTCACTACGCCATGGTCTTTCCTCTCAAATAACAATACAACAACATAAGTCAACTGGTTTTAAAGTTTGGTTCACCATCTCATGTGCATGGATGGGTTGCTTCACCATCTCATGAGCGTGGACTCGTTTTATAGTTTGGTTCACCATCCTATCATGGGCTCAAACGAGTTTCAATGGCATGAACATTTAGGATGACGTGGCAATAGACAATAGGTTAGCAAACATTAAAAAAACATTTGACGTAAAGTATAAACCAATGAATCATTTAACACTTCCTAACCCTAGACGAATGAAAGACGAGAACCTTAGACATGAATCACGTGCAGTCCATTCTATAAAACTGAACGAAGTAAATGTCTTCAATTGCATGCTTCCAAATATTGCTTCATATCCGCTAACTACCGATGACTGCCAATTGTGCATAGAGCCAGCGCTAAATTCTTGTATAAATGTATAATAATAATAACTTTAGCCAAATGTATATCATAAAGCACTGTAAAATTTTGAAAAATAGCTAAACTATAAAAATATATAGTATGCTTAATTTTTTCCCTGCCAGTAAAGCATTAAAATATTAAACCAGCCATGTGTCAGCTTCTCCTCGTGTTCGCCGACGTGGCATACGGTCAAACCGTATGCCACCCGCATAAATTACATTACTTTATCTCCAAGTTTGAGGGGGGAGCCGAAAATAAATGCCATTATTTCCACAACTTTAATCCATTTTCGATCCCAGTTTCTCTTGTCTGTCTCTTCTCCTCACTCCATCTTCCTCCGTGCCGAATCAGACCGGCCAATACTAGAAACGCAGGAATCAATCTCTTCTTATGACAGCCGCCTAGTCCACGTATCGTGACGCATCCAGTGCTCAGATCCTTGCCCAAATCATCTCTTCCAAAGGCCATTACAGCCTCAGAAGAAAGTGAGGGTTTAGTAGTAAGTCTTTTTTGCTATAAAATACTGTTTCTCTTTCTGTATTCTTATTTTCGTGTTTTTTTTCTAATATTTAGAGGATCTTACTATCCTCTGGTAAGATTTCCAGCCCGATAAACCTCTATTCGTAGTTTTCGAGTTCCTATTTAAAGAATAAAGCAGCCTTGGAACCTACTTCTTTTTCGAGCAAATCCGACAGGTACGTTCTTAAAGAGTTGGGCTCGATTTTTTTTATGTTTACATTTACTATTTTTAGGCAGCTCAAGTTCAGGAACTATGTTTAAATAGACCATGATTATTGGTTTTATTTACCCAGATCCTTCAATAAGCAAGAGGAACTAAAAGTGTCAACTAAAAGAAGGAACTGAAAGAGACGAAAGAAGGAAAAGATTGAAGAACAAGCATTTTCATTAAAGAACCCATAAATGGGTTTATTGGATTGATCTGTAAACATATCAGGGAAATTAAAAAATTGCACTATCAGATCTAGCTAACCCAGAATACGTTATCCCTTGCAAGATTAGCATCATGGCTGCATTTCTCGAGGTAGGCGAGAGGCGGCCTATTCTCGACTCGCGAGTTGGAAAAGCCTTAGTCTGGGTGAATTCATTCCCAACTGGCGAGTCGAGAATGCCCCATTGAAGCCAACACCCGCACCTCTCCCACTGAAGCCAACCACCCCACACTAGACTCCTTTCTCTCAATATCCCTTGTCCGGAGTTGTCCAGTCGCCAATGCATTCGAATAGCAAATAGAGAGGACAAGCCCCCATAAGACAAATCTCCAAGGTATTCATCCAACACCCGCCCTTTAATATACCAAAATACCCTCTCTTTACCACACTTGCTCAAAAGTGCATTCTCGACTCTCAAGTCGCGGATGCCTCTACCCAGTCTGGCCACTCTCCTTCGAGCCATCTACTTGAAATTTTGCGAAAGGGAGGGGTCTAGACTGGGTGGAGGCCTTAGTGAGCAGGGACTCGAGAATGCATTCGAAAGGAAAATACAGAAGACAAGGGAGCTTTCTCGACTCGCGAGTCGAGAAGATCTATTCTCGTCTTGCGAGTCGAGAAGGCCTCGAGTCGAGAATAGGTCTTCTCGACTCCGAGTCGAGAAAGCCTCAAAAAGGCAAATACATAGGAATCCAAAGTATTCAGCCAACACCATCCCTTTACCATACCAAAACGTTAGTTTGGGTGGAGGCCTCTACGAGTAGCAATGCAAGAATGCATTCAAAAGGCAAATGCAGAGGACAAGGTGGCCTTCTCGAAGTCGAGAAGGCTTATTCTCGACTCGCAAGTGGAGAATGGCCCCCCAAAGGCAAATACAGAGGAATCCAAAGTATTCATCCAACACTACCAAAACACCCTCTCTTTATCACGCCCATGCTCAAGAGGGCACTCTCCTTCGAACCATTCCCCTTCAAAATTTGTGAGGCGGAGAGGGGGGCATGGAATAAAATAACGGCTAAGGTTAGCCAAATGGCTATTATGTAGCAGTTTTGCCAAGAAAAACGGCTAAAGTAAATGGAAAAAATGCCCAAAAAAAGAAAATTTTAACCCAATTTTTTTTTGCCGCCCAAGTGAGTTTTTAGGTTGAATAGCCAAACCTTTACCTCTAGACATATCCATCAGGACATCGATTAGCTAAACCTAAGATAGAGTGGGCTTGGAAAAATGGATAGATTAGCTCGAAATTCAACACCAATGTATGTACTATCTTTAAGAAATTTCAAATAGGGTTTATATTTTTCTTTTTTCTTTTTCCACTTTCTTTCTTGTTCCAAGTATAAAGTTGAAGCATTAGAAGAAAAAAACAATGTATTCTCCTTTTTTTTAGGTTTTTGAATATGTTCATGTATGTTTGTATGTTGATTTATGTATTTATAATAAATTCAATGTCTTTTCCAAAATGCTTGGATTTTTTTAAATTACTATAGCGTGATGGCTAATATTTGCCTTTAGCCAAAAGCAAGAAATTGTGATGGAGAAAAGCCATTTAGTTTAGCCAAGTGTTAGAAACTTCTAGCCCCAATTTGAAAGTAGTTTAGCTAAACCTATTTTGGCTACACTAAAATATAGGAGTAGTAATTTATTCCTTTTGGGGGGATGTGTTGGGGGTGGTTTGGGACCTAGTTTGGGTAGAGGTCCTCTATATAAGAAACCCACTTTGTCTTACCTATGCCAATCTACCAAACAAGTAATCAAATCGGCCCTGCCTAACTTCGAGTTGTGCATCTGTTTGGGAGTCTCTCCGATTGCTTGTTCCCTTACTCAACACCTCCCAAAGCATAAAGTTCATCGACGTTGACATATGCTCAATAAGGAAACAAGCAATCGAATGAGCTTCCGAGCAGTTCCACATTCTCAACTTTTCAAGCAGGTCTAACAAGATCTAGAAAACAAGCATCCAAATAAAAAAAGTGGAAAGCACTTACTTCTTCTCGCAAATATTCCCTGGGCCATTGTATCATAGACCCCGCCGCCTCTCCGAGGGTCTTTGCTTCTTCAGTCGGTCGCATCAATGGGACATCTCTATTAATAACTTGTACTAAAGCGATTCTTATGTATCCCTTCTCCATGGCATTGCAATGAAGAATGGTCGTGTCCTCGAGCTCATCTCCCACCGCTACTTTGGCTCCACAGACATTGATCAAATCAACTAGTCTTACCAAAAGCCTCAATTAGTTGGAGCCATAGATTCATGCAAAGTTAGGAGCTTACAACGTTGTGGCGCCATCACGAGCCGCCGAGAGAAATCTGTCTGCAGCTCCGGCTACTAGCATTCGATAAGCTCCTATGTGCCCCTCGGACTGAGTTCCATAAAAAGAAGATGATTTTCGAATTTGTGTTTAGGCGAGATAAGGATGCCCGTGCTATACTCTCACCCCGCTATTTTGCCTTCAATGAGTGTATATCTCAATTTCAAATTTAAGAACACGCCGGAACCTTTTTTACATGCATTTCCAAAATCATAAACTCCCGAAAGAGGCGCAGTTCGGAAGGTCATTCGAGCCGCACAGTGCTGCTTGCAAGACATGTCTATTCCATCTAAGAAGTGGGGTGCGAGATCTGATCTGGCGTCAAGCAGCCCGAAGAAGTGGAAGCCAGCACCTTCAGTAAGCTTTCAATTTGGAGTCCTTGTGGCAATCTGTTCTAACGATGTTTTGTCTTATAGCATTTATGCTTGTTATCACTGGCAGAACCTCTTTTTTCGTCCCCGAAGAATTGGAGACATAGCTTCGGGAAACCCATGCGGATTGCTGATGGTATGTGAAAGCAATAGTGTCTGGAAAAGAAAAGAAGCGAAGATTGAATCTCCACCTTCCAACTGACTACCATCAAATCCACACCGTTTAACTGTCACTAGGCATCACTGGAAGCGCAAAAGTCTGCGGTCGTTGATCAAAAAGATTCTAAGTTTTTCTAAAATCAAGGGCCTCCCTCCCCCAACCCCCCAAGGATTGATCGTAGGACAACCCAAAAAAACCAAAAAGTACTGAATGATTTAAGCTTGGTCTCTGCTCGGGCTTGATACCGCTCCCCAAGTACAGACCATTTAAAACTAGCAGAATATGAAACAAATTTAAATTAAGACTGCCAAATTAAAGCTGGGAACGAAAGTCGATTCCATTAAAGTTAGACAGCAGGGAAGGCTTCAATTTGTTTTACATACAGCTTGTTAATTTTCGGTAGTGCGTTACAGCAGGATTATAAACATTTAACAATGCCTTTTTGTTATGTTCCAGATAAGCTTTCCTGGCCACTTTTCAGAAATCCACCAGCTTTATCTGCACCACGTTAAGAAGCTAACATGAATAAAAAGAAATCTATCCACAACGGGACCAACTCTCATTTTCTTTTTAGGGTTGCAAGGACAATGATGACAGCTTGCAAATCTGAAATTAAAAGTCATAGTGAAGACAGCATGCATCTCAGTGTATCAAACTAGCATAGGGAATGTAAATACCAAAACAGACTTCCTTTACTGCCAAAACCAAAAACAGTTCATTGGCAACCTTTGCAGCCAAACACTTTCTGACCACCATCAGTTGATGTGAAAAACAGATGACAGTATAATGAATAGCTTTTACAAGGCCTTTATCTCAAAAATAAAGACACATAATGAAGAGAGATGATGCAGAATGAATAAATAAACCATTCGGCAGTAAAAAAAATGCGTTCTAAAATTTAACACTATACATTAAAAATAATTTCCAAAACCTATGCCTTGGCAGATATCTTTACAAAAAGTAGTCTGGAGTCTTCCTTGTTACATCTGGTTCACTCTGTCGAGGAGCAGGCTCAAACTGGAGAAAAGTACGGTTCATTGTCTCATCAATTTCCATGATTGCAGCCATATTACCACATCGATAGCAGTAATTGGGAGCACTAAAAACAGTCACAACGTTCTTATCCTGCAATAAGAAAATGGTAAGCAGCGTTCAAACACACCAATTTATCAGTTTTAATGCTATAATAATCTACCTGGCACCAATTATATCCTTCCATTACAAGCTGGTGAGCGCGGGCAACAAGACTTAAACCATTTGTATGATTAAATTGTTCTGCAACATCTTGACCAAATGTATATCCTGCCCCTCTAGGAGATATTCCCCATCCACATCTGTCATCTGGATCTGACCACAGTAAGTCACACATTGGACCCTCATGTGGCACCTGAGATGCAAATGAGAACAACTTCAGACTACATTGCTTTAGCAACTATATTAGAACAAGAATCACAAAGAACATTACATTCACTCCTTAAACATAAAACTTGCAGCTCAAAGTTGCACAAAAAGGATAGTTGTTATGTTCATAAAATTCCAACTGCCACCTGAACTAGTGGCAAAATAACCAAAATTCTACTCATCCAAATACCGTCACCACGACGGCTTTTAAACATACTTACACAACAAAACGTTGAAAGCATTCTTACACAAAAACTTAATCAAGCTAAATCCTTCTTCAATTCATTTAATCATGCAAGACCAGAAATGCACACACCTTCCCCCATTTTTATTTGCTTCCAATGTGGTAGAGATCTAATCTCACCTCTTGGATTCGATCTAGTGCTCGAATGTTGTCTAATGTATCCAATGACGGCGAAAGGCCTCCATGTAAACAGAAAATCTAGAAAATCCCACAATTAATAAATTCATATTAAAAAGCATCTATGTTTTCAATAAAGGTACCTGATGCTCAATCAATGCTGTTAGTGGCAAGTAGTCGAATAAATCTGTAAAATACTTCCATACATTCGCATTTCCATATTTCCTGAGACATTCGTCATAGAATCCATACCTGAACAAACAAATGAAGCATAAGCCAGAAGAAAACCCGATGGACTAATCCAAAACCATGTTACATGTCAATCTAGCAATTTCTTCATCTGAATGCAATTGCTTCAGAGTAATCAAATTTTATGTGTAATAAAAAGAAGGAAATCAAGGCCCATCTCAATGACTCTCCAACAAGAATGTAATGGCCGCCAATCTATGGCTCACACAAATCAACAAACAAAAAGTACTAGTGTATTGTTTAAATAATCCAATAGCACATAACTAATCAATCATAACCTCCATCCCAATAGCAATGTGCTTTAACAAGTTAACACGCATAAAGTTACACCAGGTCAAGAAATCACAGTGATGCCCTACTAGTTTCCAGCCAAGCCTTCAACATGCAATATCATGCCTGTTTAATAGAAATTCTGTGTTGATATTTTTTATGGCCTCATAGCTTCCTGGCCATTGCAAAGCACAGAAAACTAAGTTTGCCTCAATCAAAGCAAGACAGTGCTTTCTGATGGCTTACACTTGAGTGATCTGCCTGCTTTCATGATTCCCCCGTAAGATAGTGATTCTATCTCGATAACGCACTTTTAGTGCTACCAAAAGAGAGACAGTCTCCACAGAATAGTAACCTCGATCTGCAGAATTACAATTGCTACGTTATCAGCGCTCATAAATCATACAGGTACATAAAAATAAATACCACATGAGGATCAATGGTCAGCAACTAAAGACATTAGAAATAAATTCATTTCAGAGTACCTACTGCTTTTATTTACACATAGACATATTTGTGATTGTATCAACGAACAACTGGAAGGTAAATAAGACAGCTTCTGTCTTTCTTAGGTATCAACCCCCTTCGGCTCCTTGATTTGGTATTAGATGGCCAAATAAAACACATATTATTTGGCCATCAAACATACAAAAAGATAGATGTCAACTGAATCTCAAGTTATAGAAATACAATGACCTAGTAAAGGACCATATAAGGTTTTATTACGTAAGTGCATAAGGATGCCCCAGCCTCTGATTTCAAGATTATGACTTAAGTAAAATACCACATACGGGTAACATCTATGAACAGAAACAAAATACTTTGAAGCTGGGCTTGTAAATCTCACATTTAAAAACAAATAACGTGACCTATAAAACTTTTCCTTACCAACATAGTCCCCCATGAAGAGATAGTTAGTGTCAGGGGCCTTTCCGCCAATGCGAAAGAGCTCTATCAAGTCATGAAACTGGCCGTGTATATCCCCACACACCGTAACTGGACATTTGACAGGCTGTACATTCCATTCTTCCACAAGGATGGCCCTGGCTTGTTCACAGAGATTCTTGACCTCCATCTCCGACAATGGCTTGCACTCCCATAGCTGTTCTATCTGCCTATCTATATCCCCGTGGGAAGGCATGGCTGCCCAACAAAAAGCTTCAAAATGCGATTCAACTAAGTGTGACTTATCTTAATCTCCAAAACGGACCCAAAAAACTTAGTAATCGCCCAAAATGGTAGTTCGATCCGGGGAACAGCTTCTCATTACCAGCGCCCGATCCAGCTTCCCGAGCTCAAATAGAAAGCAAAAAAGGCGCATTTAGCGACTTAAACGGGAAAAGAAATGAATGGGTTTATGGAGATCTAAGAAAGGTTGTACGGCGATGCTGCATCCGAAGACGGCTTAGCCGATCGCCGGAGCAGAAGGCATCTGCCATAGCCACGACCAAGTGTCAAAATAGCAATAAGCTCGGCGATGCGTTGGGGTTTAGGGACACATGATATAGGGCTCTTTCACACAAAGAACTTGTCCTTTCCGCTTTGGGATACGTATTCTCGACTGGAATTTCCAGGAAATGAGTTACGCAAGTTGCACATAGTTGCTCCATCATGGTTGTGTGGGTATCTCATTATGAATAAGTCTCAGCCAATAGAATCCAGAATATGTCAAGAATCATCCATTCACAGCCACCGGGATAAGAGGGATAACACCCTTGAACGAGGGTGTTATGCCCTATTATAACAATCGATGGCGGAGGCCTGAGATCGTTATAGCAGGACATAAACACTCGAGTTCTAGGGTGTTATCTGCCTTAACAAACTGGGCCCGAGAGCTTTACGGTGGTTGTGATTTACATAACAAGCTAGGTGATTATGGCCATTTAGCATAACAAACTAGGTGTTTATGGGCCCTCAAGTGTGTTACTGGTGGGTAACACCACTACAACCAATGGCGAGATCTGATCTCAGCGACAAAACTTGAGAGCCAAGTTATTACGGAAAGAACCCAACACCTAAAATAGGGAGTACACCCAAGGAATTGCCATTCACCGTGATATAAAACCACATGATGTAGCACAATAACTGAGGGTTCCAAGGGGATTTGATATGGATGCATAAATCACCATTTCTAAGACTATAGACCATATCCCTAAAACAATTGAATGAGTTATTATAAAAAAGTTGGCTAGAACTAGTTAAGCCTAGCACAAACATCAGCATTGGTCAATCCCTCCGCTGTCTTATCTGGCTATACAAGGACTTTCCAATCCAAGGTGGTACCATAAATCTAGGAAAAATAGTTAACTACTAGGATTTATAGTATATTCGTACTCAAACAAAACTTGAAGTTCAAGTATCATAAATTGTCATGTTCCTCAACGCCCAATAAATACAGTAGGACTATTAATCATTGATGTTCAAGAATACAAGGTTACATGAGTAACCAGTACACTATGTTGTGCTCATTAAGAACCTAGGAAAATATAACACCTTTATTATTAAGAGAGAGACTTTCTTACAAATATATTTTCACAAATATCAATAATATCTTTCATTTTTTACTCACTTGTTTTTTCAGTCATACATTATTATGTTCATGAGTCTTGAATTTCTCATATTATAAGATTCGTTCGAATAGTAAAGCACAATTTTATATGTAGTCACATGTATTACCACAAATCCTGATTTAATATGAGAATCAAATTTAGATTTCCTAGTTAAAACTCCTCAGTAACGTTTGGACATGGTCATTGGACCGAGTTCTGTGATTGGCCGGTGCAGATTCACAATCAAAAATACTGACTTTAGTGAACCAGTTGACCCCCATAAGATAAAATCTCTTGAACTCTTCCAGTTTTTGAGTAGTTTGATCTGCCAACTTCTTTTCCTCCTAAGGATTAAATTTCAGTTTCGAAGGTAGGCGTACTGCACTAGGATAGGTGAGAGCAGATGATGAAGCTGTAGGAATATCAAAAGATGTAGGTGTGGTGGAAGTGGAATGTTTTTCAGATTGGTCTGTATTTAACAAAATATACTACTTAAAGTAACATGCATATTTCAAAATCAACACCGTAGTTGTGAGATATAGGAAAACATCACCAAAGAGTTTTGGTACAGGCTCCAGCCATCGCATATGAGCGGTAACTACCGTTTACTTGTAACCATCTAGGAAATCTTCAGTTTTGACTAGCTCCAGTCTCATTCATATGCCAAACTCCCAAGAACTCCTAATACAAACTGGACAAAAGAAAATATTAAGAGGACATACCTGCAGCCAACCAATACAAATTTAGCCATAGACTGGGTAAATTTGCAAGGGCCAAAAGGTACCTTAGGCTTCTCCGTTTTTTTTGGGGTTGCCCCTAGGGGGGCAAACCTTCGTTTATGTGGGTATGTGGGCATATTCAAGTATATGCTGGCATATACCTAGCATATACTGATGACTGCTAAAACCGGGTGCTTTGCACGTAAATGGTCGGTCATCCGGCCCCATTATCGACTGCTACACAAACGCTATCCGGCCGGACTTGGCTATGGCTTACGCACCTCGGATTCGCGCCCTCCCTTCGCCTTCCGTCCGGGGTTACGGCGAGTTGAGCACATGTTTATCCCTTCCTTATACCCTCTAGGGCATAATCTCATCTCCCTTAATCTCGGCTATGCAACTCTTGACGATTTGGGAGATTTTTGCCCTTCTTTCTTTCTTCTGCTTTCGGCTCATCCAAGCGGTGACTATAATGCTACCCGGCTATGGGCCCGGAAAGCTCCCTTTATTCATCCGGTATGGATTCTTTTCGCTTTCTTGATATGTTTTATCGTCTATGAACCCTAAAGTCTATAATCTATGGAGCAGATTACGATTTGCATGTGGAGATATCGGTTTAGGGTTTGCATATGCACATCAAATGGTAGGCGGTCCGTAGGATTCAAACCGAAATCGGATGTGTTGAAGCGTTTCGAGCCAAAGACCGTCCAGAACCTTTGGTTGTAAGATGTTTCAACTTTGACAGAGCAGAGATAAACAGGTTAAGATCTATTGGGGGTTCCAACTACACTTCATTCCAGATTGTCTCTGCTCATATATGGCGGAAGATATGTGAGGCAAGATGCGATATAACCGCATCACTTGCCATGTTGATCAACTGCAGAGGCAGGCTGCCAGATCTACCTGAGGATTACTTTTGAAATGCAGCATCCTTTACTGTTGCCAACACCACTGTAGGAGAACTAAATGTAAAGGGATTGCCTTTTGCAACTAAGATGCCCTTTGCCATTGATGAAAGCTTGATGAAGACTTAAAGGTAGACTGATTGATTACTTTATGCTCACCAATCGTAAAATTGCGATATGGTCAAAAAAGATCTAAGAATGGAGCCGAAACCATCTATATGTGGTTTGCAATCGCATGCACAGTATGACAGATAAATCTATGGTATGTAGCCACTTTTAGATAATGCAGATAAATATGCAAAGCCAAAATAGGTTGCCGACACATTATTTCGGTTTATCGTGATGTTAATTTGGAATACTTGATTCTAGAACTTCGAGACAATTGTCTAGGCTTAAGAACAGCAAGGACATGGGCTATATTTAAGTGGCAGTGCTCTAGTTGGGACTATGTGCGCTATTTATCATGCCATCAAACACACAGGAATTTTTACTTGCCTTTTTTGCTTGCAAAAATGGGACCCCCGATTGGCAAATGCACCTGTGGTAAGCTTCTTTTTTTACTCATGCTACGATGTTGAAGGAAGTCGGGCTTTTGATATATGCGGAGATCATCTTTTTGCAGGAATTGATGACTCTGCCAAACTATGATGCGTGGGGAAAGTAGGCCACCAATACTGGCATGTTGTTTGTGGTAAGGTTTTATCTTGATTTTCGAAGTTTTTGATTTTGATGATTGTTTCGCTCTAAACGCGATTTGCTACCTTGACCTTGTCCTTTGATTTTTTAATGCAGCCCAATCACCGATTTGCATTGCGAATTTGAACTACGGTTCGCTAAAATGTCGAAAAGAGGTCAAATCTTCTTTCATTTCATAGCCTGCTTGCCTGGACATCTGTGCATCATAACTGAATAGATATTTAGCTGTCAGAATGCATCACAAAGGTTTATGGTGTGAATAATTTCATGACTGACAGAATACATCCCAGACGGTAAAAGTTCCTTTACATCTTCTTGGGTGTTGATGCTTAATATGGAATGTATCCATAGTTGTTAGTTAGCTATGCTAATGTTCTAAGAAAAGCAGTTTGTTTCATGTTGGTTTGCATTTGGCTTCTTACGTTTGTATGTGTTGTGCATGTTTTTTGTTTCCATTTTGGATTGTTGTTTGTGGCCATCCATGGCCATGATTTTGCTTAAATCTTCAAGATGGTTAGCCATGATTTTACTTGCCCGCAGTGTTATCAAGATTCATGCGAGAGAAGGCGAGATGGTTTGGACACACTCCGGTTGCAAAAATCCAATCTTCTTTCTTTCAAGCTAATCATTTACGCGATCATTTTAGGTTTGTTAAGCTTCCTGCATGTTTTCTCAGAATTTGTGCACGAAATTGGAATAGATCTATGCGATTTCTTATTTTTGTATCGTTGTAGTTGTTTTACGCCAAGGATCTTGTAGTTGATATTTTCGCCTGCGACTAACTCCCCTTTTCCGCTTTTAGAGAAGCTCGGATCTGGGAGCATTTTTTGTATGCCAATGCTAGCGATTCGCGGAAATGTTTGCTTGAATCTTTGAATGTTGCTAGCTTGCCCTTACTAAGGGACGATTTTCCTATGCATGTTTTTTAAATGAGTAAGCCCCTGACTTTGAAGATTCATGATTAGCCAAGTAAGCTCCACTAGATTATTTCTTCTTTTCATCTTTGCTTTGTTATTGCACTTTCTTCTCTATAAGAACTTTTGTCATCTGCTTTATAGACCAGATGGTGTGGCTAAAGCCCTTGAGCTGTTTAGCAATGTAGGCAATGTCTGCTTTCCATTCCCGCACCTTTGCATGGCTGCTTTTGATGTTTTTGTCTTCGGCATGTTGCCTCTTTTGTGAAAGACACAACACTCATGATGTTTTCTCTTAGGAACGATCTCTTGGCAAATAGATGCATAATATTCGGAGGGTTATGGAACTTTTGGACAAGATATTGTGGGAGGATCTTATTCGGATGCTTTACATCAACATTTTTGGGCCATAAATGAAACGCCCTTCATAAATGAAGAAGAAACATTTGTAAACTTGGAGATGTGTATTGTACTTATCTTTATGGCTCTTATAATAGAAGTCAAAATTTGAGTTGCAAGACAAATTCCATAATAACTAGAGCTAATTTTGTCGTAAAGGTTGTCCTAATGTTGGAGTATTTATAGTTTAAATATGATATACAATGTTGAGAAGCGATAGATTTTTGTGTTTGAAAGTGGGCACTTTTCAGTGAGCAGGTTGCGATCGCCCTTCCGGTTTCTTTGTAATTGTTTAAGGTTCAGCTATGCTCTTTTTTAATTTTGCTATTCCCTTGGTGAAGGAACAAGTTAGGGCTGCACATTACAAATGCATAACGAAGCGACTATGCGATCGATTTTGGAGCAACAAATGATTGTGTGATTTCCTAAATCCTGTTTGTTCTTTTACCCCTAGTGAAATCCGTGGCTATGGAAGACCTGTTCATTCCTATTTCAACCTAACATTAATCGAGGTGTCAGTTTTCAAGGCTGTGATGCAAGCTGTTTATATCCTGTGTATTATTGTGTTGCTCATTTGTTGTTCAGTATTCATTCCTTTTTAAGTTTGCAGCTTTGAATATAGCCTCTTCAGATACATGAAATGATAAATGATTTGACATCTTGCAACAGATTGCATCAATACAAATCTTCTTTTACTACCATATTTGAGGTTATTGAAGATGATCCTCAGGCATTAGAACTTACAAAAAATATTAAATATATCTTGATAGCTAGGGGTATAGAGACACTATAGAGTATATGGATGCAATAGAATATTGGAGTAATTAGACAACAAAGATGCCATTTTGTTTAGCAAAATTCACTTGATTCATCTTCCTTAATTACAACGACATGTTTGCTATGTCTCTTGATACATTATTTGCAGATACAACAATGCCAAAAAGTACAGGTGTAATAATGCCAAAAATACAGACATCATGAATTAAGAAACCACTTATTTTTCTAGTGTTTGCAATAAATTAGACGTTTGCCATCAACATTGCCCATAAATATAATGCATCATTAACAAGCCCAAAGTGAACATACGTAAAAATGCAAAACAGGTTGATCAGATCTGGCTCATATTGAATTGAGACTTATTGTTTTATTCGCAAAGTCCTTGCTCATTGTGGTGATTGCAATATCCATTAGTCTTGTGGATGATGATTAATTCATTTTGTCTACATAGCATCTATGTAGATGCGATAGCATATATGTACATGTGATGATGTATAGAGGATTTGTGTGACATTTCGACATCATAGAAAAATAAGTATAATTTTTATTACAATATCATGGGCTCAATTAGCAATTGTGAAATATTAGCAACACCCAGCACAGAGAGTACCACGGGCTTCCATAGATACACAAAAGCAACCCGGACATACCTTATCCATAACAACAATGATGACAATGACTAGGAAAAGATTTTGGTTATTGAGAGATGAGCGATGCACCACTAGGGCACCAATTCCTAGGATGCCAAATATTTCTGGACAATAGTATGCTTGACACAGATGAACAATCTACTACCAAGTACTTGAAGCATTTGATTATTGCTTCAAGTACTTCAAAGGCAAATTTTAGATATAGGCCATTTCCACTGCCAGGAAAACAAGAACTACATCGCATGCCACAAAAAGTTTAAACTTCATCTTATGCCAAAAGTTTCAACTGGCTTGGCTGCTCTTTTAACTGCTAGCTTTTTTTAGCTCCATCCATCCATCCATCCTGGAGACTGAGAGTTGATTGGCTTTGAGGTATAGCTTTCCTTGTGGTCTTACAGATCCTATGCCAGCTATATTATATTTACCCTCATCCATGTGGGTTTGTGGCATATTCCAAGTATATGTCAGTATATGCTCGAAACGTTGACTTTGAAGTGTGATTTAAGCCATTTCACTCTCGGGTCACAGAGGGCAACCCTCCGTGCGCAACACCTTGTTTTTGTTTGTTTTTTTTTTTTTTATTAGACTGTTAGTGAACATAGATAACAAGGAAAACCAATTAAATTTTAATGCAAAAGGGCATAACCAGAAGTGTGAGATTGGTTATTTGCAACATGTAACAAGAATTTTCAATGGTGCACTAGGGCAACGATCTTTTGTTTTTCCAAAAAATGGTAACTTTATAATTTTTACTTCCTTTTCTGATCATATTAGTGAAAAACAAAGTATGCATGAGATGCCATTAGGGTTCAGATTGTCTTGACGACTTTAGGGTTCCGACCAAGCTGAGCACAGAGCAAGCAATTGTGGAGGCCAATGGTTCCTTCTAAAAACACGGTACAGAGTTTGTTAGATGATATTTTTATAGAGGCCAAGTACTCCTGCATTACAGATGACAGTGCTAAGGACCGGTTCACTCTTTGTAAGCCTTTTTATACCCTATTGTTCATTTATATAAAGCACAAAAGCAGATAAGGCTGCATGCAGCATCTATATCTTAGATCTGGCACTTCAAGAATGACCCATATACCTGGTATGGGTAGAAAGAAGGGTGATCTCAATATGGCGACCAGAAGGAAGATTCAAGCAGAAAAGCTTAGTGCTCCAAAATGGAAGAAGATATTTTATTTTCACAAAGCTGCCAAGGGCCCTGCATTAGCAGTATGCAACAGCAATTCTGATGGCAAAGGGGATGCTGGCAATGAGAATCTCGTAGATGGGAAATATGATCTTGGTAAGAATGTTAACAAGGTTCCTGACTTGATAGACAAAGCTGAGAATAAGGATGGACATGGAATCTCAACTGAGGAGGCCAATGCAGCCACAAGCAATGCTATGGGGCTGGAAGTTAATCCAGAAGCCCAGTTGTGCTTAGATCTTAATATTAGATGTTTCCATTGGGTAGTTTCCCTTTTATGCTTAATGCTTAGATCTTAACATGTGATGTTTCCATTGGATAGGAAAATGCAATATAAGATTAATAAGATGGTCTGATCAGTAGATTTGGAATAAGGGGTTTAGTTTAAAGTTCTGATACTAAGGCCAAACTGATATGACTTAAGTATATATATCATTGAACAAGCATTAATGGCAACCCAAAAAAACAGTAAAATAAGAAAACATTGAAATATAGCTAATTTTGTTCTAGAAAATGTGATGTGCTTGCTCTTAATGGATTGCAGAATATAGTAGAGGATAGTTAGCCTTTAAAATCATAGGATCAAATAGTGCAGATACATTAGAATATATCTATTGTTAAAATTTGTATTTTCTGGTCTGGAAAAAAACTCATTTAGTTTTTTGCTTGGCTCATTTCCCTAAGGTTTTGGGGATTTTCCCCGCCTGAAAAAAAAATCCAATTTCCAAAAATCGCAAATTTTCTTTTTTTTTATTATTATGATTTCATTTGCGCTTTGCACACTGAAGACGGGCCGGATTAGGGCTTTTCCGGATATGGAGGCATGGCTTCCCCGAATTAGGATGATGCAGAATGTAATCTGCATGAGACACGCGTAGAGAAGAGAAAATAGTAGTTTTTTATGATTACCTCTATGCAATTCCGCCTTGACCATCTATCTATCTTGAATCAGTATTTTTGTTTCAGTTGCTGGAAGCTTTGGCTTTGGCTTTGATATTATCATGCCCGCATTATTTGGAGCTTTTTAACACTTTGTTCGGGGCTCATACAGAGGTTTTGTAATGGTCAGGCATTATTAAATTCCAGTTTGAGTTTAAACCTGTATTGTGGTTGGTTAGCTGCATACTTATCTGCTGCATATAAGGATGTCACTTTGTTTCAAAATGGAAAGTTATCAGTGAGATATTGAATATTCACCAAACTCCCATTCCGGTTTGATACCCATGGCAAGGCCATGAATAATCTACAACAAAGGTACGTTTGTTCCACCATCCCAAATCATTTATTGCCTAAGCCCTAAATTACTATAGGAGATCTTTGCTATTATTACAGGATTGTTTGCTATTATTTGTGTAGCAAATTGGCTAGGGATGAAGCCAAAACGGGCAGGTAAGTGGCCTCCATACTGCATGATATGATCATTGATTTTGCTCTTGGATTATCGCGTCTTTCTTTTTGTTTTATTTATTGTTTCGCTTTGAGGAGGAGCGTGAGGAGTTGTCTACTTCAATGGACGACACCTTCCACGCCTCCCAGGAGCGGGAACAGAGCAGCTCCTCGGTGGCTATCCAAAGGACGGATGAGACCGTCAATCTCAGCTGGCCGGCGGGAAGCCAGGAGGAAGAGCAGCCATAGGGCGATCAAGAGGAGGAGCAGTAGCAACAACAGCATCACCAGGAGGGGCAGCGGCGGGAGGAAGTCGGCACCTTCAAAAAGAAGGGCAAGAAGAAAGTGGCCAAATGGCCGGAGGAGCGGGCGCAAAGAAAGAAGAGGGAGAGGGAGAAGGAGGCACAGAGGAGAGAGAAGAGATCCAAGAGGGAGCAGGAAGAAGAGGCCGAGGACGCCGGGGAACCATCCAACGCCGACGCCCGCCCACCCTACCCAAAAGGAGGAGGAGGGGGAGGGGGAGGAGGCGGCGGCGGCGGCGGCGGCCGGGCAGGAGGAGGAAGAGGCCGAGGACGCTGGAGAACCATCCAACCCTGACGCCCGCCCGCCCTACCCAAAGAGGCCCAAGCCGCCGAAGATAGTTAAGAAACAAAAGGTGGGTGAATGCGAGTTCATGCTCAAGCAGGACTACGAATTCCAAAGGCGGAAGAAAATATACCAGGAGTACCTCCGTAGGTGGAAGAGGTACAATGACTGGTATCAGAAGCGTAACGCATGCGCCAAATGCGTTAAGGGCCAGAGGTCAAGAATCAAGCCGCCGCCGCCACCACGGCCGGAGAGCGAAGAAGGTTCACCATGGGGCGAACTTCGGGCACGCCGTGTATTCCAGGAGATTAGGCACTTCCAACAGTGCAATAATCTCCTGGTGGTTCCTGGAGAATGAGTGCTCTCTCACTGCGCCTCGGGATCCGCGCATCTCCCAGCCCTGATGGATGAGGCTTTGCTCGAAGCTGTTCTCCAAGGGCTGGGTTTTGTCATCCCCCCCCAAGGCCATGAGAGCACCCTTCAAGCCATTGAAGATCTGATCAGTTTAGCTGTTAGTAATCAGTCTAGAATAGGTTTTTGTAGAGCAGATTTTGATTTCTTCAACAAGTTTTTTCTCTGCATCCTTTGTTTCGACAGAGTTGGTTCCCTCAGGGTTTCTACTCATAATTCACAGCCTTACTTAGCCCTGGGCAACAACTTTGAAAGGAATCTCTTTCTTTTAGGGATTCCCACAGAATTTGGGATTGATCCTCTCTATCACTGGGCAGACTTCTTTGATCTCCAGCCTGCAGAAGTTTTCGATGACCTTGGAATTGTGGTGTGGATGTTCAGGGTGGCGAATTAGTCCTCTTTGTTCTTGATTTCCTGTGCTCTTGGTTCCCCCCATTCTTTTCCTTTTCTTTTTTCCTCTAGTTTTTTCCCATTTCTTGGAATTGATGCTTCCTTGATGATTGACGGGACCCTCTCCCCCTGACTAGATCCTCGCAGGTCGTCCAGGGTACGAGCAGTCCTCTATCATTATCTAGGCAGCTTTCCCCCTTCTCTTTCCAATCATTCTTTTTCCCCTTTTCTTTATCATTTACCCCATCTTCGGATCTTTTGCTCTTTCCCTATTCTTTCCCCCCTCTTTTGCTTCCCTTTACTCTTATTTTCTTCTTTCTCTGTTCCGTTCCCCCCTTGAACCTCTGTGTTACCATGAGATCTAAGGCTTCGACGAGCAAACCGGTTATGGGAGGGTCCTCCTCATCAACAAGGATCCCGTATGAATACAAAGACGCGGACCCAATTTTGATCATTCAAAGTTGGGACCAAATCTTTGTCCTAAAGGACAAAAAAGATCAATCGTGGATAAAAATGAAAGAGCTCAAAGCTGCTTTCGATATTATCAGGGAACAGCAAGAATCAGCGGCAGATTGTATGGGAGTTCAGAAGGAAGGACAAATCTTGGTATGCAAACTTGAAATGCAGAGATTAGAAAACCAGTATAAGGAAGGCAAAGCCAATGATCGGGACCTGGCCTGGCAAATGCTTCAGAAGATACAGGAGATGGACAACCTTTTATATCAACTCATAAGAGTCAAAACAGGGCATTCAAAAGAAGATTGCTGCAGCTTGAAGAACCAGATCTTCAGGAGATCCATGACAGAGATGCTACGGGCAGCAAAAAGACTTGTTGAAGAACTCGAGGATCTTGGGTGGAAATCCAACGCCTCATTTCGACTGGTGAAAATTTGGGAGGAAGCAGATGACCATGTAATTGAAGATTTTCAAAAAGGATTCAAGAAAAGGCTTCCCTTTTTTGCCATTGATACTCTTCTGAAGGAAGTTGAAATGGACTATAAAACTTACCAACTCCCGCTCAAAGTTCCCACCAAATGCGAGATTGCTGACAGTAATGGTTACTTCCATCCGACGGACTGTGCAAACTGTGACTGCCAAAACTGTACCAGCATCAAGGAGCAGAACCTGGACAAAAACAAGACAAAGGTTTCCAACTCCAAGCAAACTTTGAAGTCTTCAGTTCCCATCATGGGAAAATACGACAAAATCAATGGTATCTCTTACAAGAATGCTTTACTCAATTCTTTAAATTCTGTTAATGATGCCAATGACTCTGTTAAAAAAGAAGATTTTAAAAAAGAAGAGGATATTCTGGACCTGGGTAATATTTTGGATAATACAGCCAACACCAGATATATTAATCATGGAATTCTTGTCCACTTCCCTCAGAGCTGTCCTTCCACTAGCACTGTTAAATATTGGATTGGTTCCTATATTATCTATCCTTAAACTGGACAGCAAGACCTATCAGATCATTTGTAGAGAAGAAAAGAATGTCCCCATGATTCTTACCAGAAAAATCACCCTCATCTCAGGTTTCCCAGTTTATATAATGAAATGGGACCCTCTCTACATTCCAGGAGACTTCTCCACGATAGCTACCACCACCTGGATTTCTTGTCTGAATCTCCCTATGGGCTGCTGGACCGTCTCTCACCTTAGTGCTATAGCCAGCAGTCTGGGGGAAATCATTCATGTCTCGATCCCCCAAACCAGTTTCCCCTCTGTTTGTATTCAAAAGAAAATTCATTCTAATTGGGAAGACTGTATCCCCTGCAAAATTCCTAAAAGGGGGTTTTTTGATCTCAAAGTCTCCTACTCCAAAATGCCTCTGGCTAAAAGTTCTCACCCTAGAGAGCATCATAAAGATGTTAAGATCCAGAAGCAGGAGGAAACACATCATAAACAGGAGGAAACCCATCAGGTCAAGCAAGTTTGGGTGCCCAAGGCCAAGAATATGGAAGACAATTGTGTTAGCAAAGCTGTCTGTAACACCAGCACAAGGGATATCAGGGAAGACAAGGCTGAGTATAATATCAGTGATTCTCAAGGTAAGTATCTTTCAGATAAAGGTATTATATTCCAATTCCCCTCAAAAGTGGTGATTAGAGTTGATCCCATTAATATGACTATCTCAACTATGGATCTTGGTATCTCAACCTTAGACTTTGACAAATTTGGCAAATATGAGGAAACCAGGAAGGAAGACTCAGAAAATGACTTTGACTTTCGAGTCAATAGCAAGACTTCCACTCTGGAAGATCTGACCTGGTCTACAATCAACAACAGAAGGTCAAAGAATTTCAAAGAATATTCTTTGGGACCCCCAAGAAGGTCACCAAGAAAGATCCTCCCCCCCTCCAATGGATATAAGTCTTAAAGGTATAACTTGGAAAATCCAAGTCATCAATTCGAATATCAAAAGAGGTAGATTGAAGGTTTGCCTCTGTTCCATGAATCTGGATTTCATTTTCTTTCAAGAGCACAAGATTTATGATGACAACATTAATTCCATTATTAAAGATGTTCTTCCTGTTGACTTTCAGCATTGGTCTCTCAAAGCTAACAACACTTACAGGGAATTACTATAGCTTGGAGTAACATGCTTAACTTTGCTGACATTCAGATGGTAAATGATAACAGCAAGAGATGGCAAATTATTCATGGGATGGTTGGTGACAAGAGGATTGCTTTTATTAATGTTTATGCTTATCATCAACCCCCGGAAAGAGTCAGCCTTTGGGAGGTCATCAACAGGAGTCTAGAGAGGATTCCTTATGATGAGTGTATTTTAGCAGGAGATTTCAACATGGTCACCCATAGCTATATGAGAAGTGCCAATTTTAGGCCCCTGACTGATAATGAATTTGCAAGCTGGAATTCTCTCCTTTACTCTCATCATCTCTCTCTAGCCAGGGTTACCCCCCACTCTTATAGTTGGAGTGACCACAGGGATCAGCCTGTCTGCTGCCTTCATGACAGATTTTATCTCAGTGAGGCCCTCTGGAACAATAGCACTAGGGTCACTAATTTAACCAACTATACTATATCTGATCATTTTCCTCAGCTCATTAATATTTGTGGTAACACTGCTCAAAGGAAGAGAAATTCTTTTTTTAAACTCAATACTAATCTTCTTGAGCTCGATGAATTTTTGCCTAATCTGCAACAGATTGTTTCTCAAGAGAGAAAACCTAATGGTATTACAGGCTGGATGGATTGGTGGGTGAAGGTTTCCAAAAGAATCAAGAATTGGCTCAAGGTTTGGGGAAAGGAAGTCCATAGAAGCAGCACTGCTCATTTACAGGATTTAAGATCCCAGTTGGATTTAGCTCAGGATCAGCACAGAGATGAAATCAAAATTCAAATAGAAAGAGAAGAGATCAGAATTGCCAAAGGCTAGAAAATTAAAGCAAAGGTTAAGGAACTTAAAGAAGACGAGAGAAGCAATTCGAAATATTTCTTCATCAAAGCAAAGGGCAGGGTTAAGAGAAATCACATTTACAGTATTCTTTGGGAAGGCAATAGCATTGACAATGATATGCAGCTCAAGTGTGCTGCCAAAACTCATTTCTCCAGGATTATGGGGACTGAGGAAAAAATTAGAAGGGAAGATATCGAGAATTTTGTGTGTATCCAGGAAAAAGTTACTGATCTGATGAATGACAGACTTTCCAGACCTTTTAGTTATGAGGAAATGCTAAAGGTTCTTCGGGGAATGGAAAATGGTAAAACTCCAGGCCCTGATGGTCTTCCAGCTGCATTCTTCAAGAAATCATGGGATATTCTAGGTAGGGATATTGTATCCCTTGCTAATGAATTTTTGATGACTAAGAAGCTGGACTGCAGGATCAATACAAGCCTGATTGCTCTCATCCCAAAGATTGATATCCCAGCTACATTTTCTGATTATAGATTTATTTCCCTAACCAATGTGGTTTATAAGTTAATTACAGGTACCATTGCTGCTCGACTCAAGCCCATCCTCGAAGAAGTCATCAGCAACACTCAAAGTGCCTATCTAAGAGGCAGGTATATTCTAGATAATGTTGCTGCTGCTTCTTTAGGAATCTCTTGGGCCAAAGATTCTAACCAGTCAATTGGCCTCCTCAAATTGGATATTACAAAGGCCTTTGACACAGTAAGTTGGGCTTTCCTTTGCTGGTGTTGCAAAAAACTTGGTTTCTCTGATAGTGTAATTTCAGTCTTCCAAGCCATTCTTAGCAACTCTAGATCTGCTATTCTCATTAATGGGAAATGTAGCCCTTTCTTTGACATTAAAAGGGGGGTTAAGCAAGGTTGCCCCCTTGCACCCTTCCTCTTCCTAATTGTAATGGAAGGCCTGAACAGCCATTTCAAGAGAGCTAAGGATTTACATCTAATCAAAGGTCTTAGCCTTCCCTCCCAGGAGGCTGGAGAAATCTTAAATGTTCACTTTGCAGATGACACTTTTCTTTTTCTTCATTTGGAAGCCCACTCCATTCAGCACACCCAAGTTATTTTAGAAGATTTTGGCAAGTGCTCGGGATGCAAAATCAACCCTGCCAAGACCAAGCTTATTTCTAGGCATCAAGATGAGGGTGAGCAAGCAGCTACAAATTTGGGTTGTATGTACCTCTCTCCCACTACTAAAACTAAAATTTTAGGCATCCCTTATGCTATTAGAACTAATGCTTGTGAGCTTTGGGATGATCTACTTGATAAATTCTACAGAAAGGTAGACTCCCTCAATTCTAAATTTCTTTCTAAAAATGGGAGAGCCATTTTGGCAAATTCGGTCATCTCCTCATCTCAGGTTTACCAATCTTCTATTATGATGGCCCCTAAGAAGGTTCTGACTAAAATGCAAGGGATTATTGGTAGATTCATTGTAGGTGGGTCAAGCAGGAGATGCTGGATTCCTATCTCTATGGAAGAGTGTTGCAAGCACAAAAAGTTGGGAGGTCTGGGAGTTATTAATATTGAGAAACAGGCTACTGCTCTGGCTGCTAAGTACTTTTACAGAGCCTGTAATAACCAAATCAATCACCCTGTGAGCATTCTTATCTCCCATTATGTCAGTAAGTGCCACCCCTTTGGTTGGAGGAATCTCAAAATGCAGCTGCCCCATAGTATTTACTTTGACTTTACCATTCCCACTACAGTGCCTTTGATTATCAAAAAGTGGATTAGGGCATGGCAAAAGGTAAAGGGTATGTATACTTAGAAAGAAGGTCTTTCTCAAGATCAACCAATTTTCTGGAGTCCCTCTCTCATTTTGGATGACCCTAATATTTGTCTGGCTACTAATTTCCCTATTTTAGCCAAGCAATGGACCAACAAAGGAATAATTTATATAAAGGATATTACTGATGATTTTGTTTATCAGGAATCTAGCATAGCAAATTTAGGAGATGACTCCAGGCAGCTTTTCAACAGTATCACTCAAAGGCTGGCAGCTGGAGTTTGGCATGATACAGATGTTCTTTGGCACATCAATGGATTCTGTGGATATAGAGTCAACCTGGCTTACATGTACCTCAATAGGGGCCAAGAAAGCTCTATCCACAGAAAATGGAATATTGATCCTGACAGAGCTTCAAGGAACCTGAGATTCATGTGGAAAAGTCCAATTCATCCAAAGATCAAGGCCTTTATGTGGCAGCTTTGGCATAAAGCTTTGGCCACGAACAGAAAAAGGTGGAGGCTAAATATGTCTGATTCTAATATATGTGTTAGGTGCATGCAGGATCAGGAAGATGAAGCACACCTCTTTAAAAACTGCCTATGGGCAGAATGGACATTGGAGCTGGCAGAAACTGGATTGAACATTCCTGGATTGGCTAACATGCCAATAGAGGAGATCTTCTTCCCTGAGAACCCAGTGGAATGGAGAAGATACATTCTTCTTTGGAGAATGTGGAAAGGGAGGAATACCCTGATCTTCAAGGAAGAAATTATCTGGCCCAATGTCATTATTAAGCAGGCCCAATATGATATAAATTGGGTTTTGGAAATCTTTGGGAATCAGAAATAAGTCCTAATCCCTTTATCTAATGTTAGTTTTGCCTTTGTGTGCAGGAAATACTCTGATCATGTTCAAAAGACTGAGGTGGAGGAGGATGAATCTCCATGCGAATGCGCAATGGCTGACACAGTTCGGGGTTGAAATACCCAATGAGCATGGGGACAAATATCAATGCAACTGTGCTTGTACCGCTTATTTGGACGAACGAAGATACATTCTGTGTACTGCCAAAGATAAGAAGGACAGATTCAATCCAGGGAAGGCCCATATGTGTAAATGCCCTTACTGCCTGTTCATTGTTGCCAACAAGGGCATGGGAAGAAAGGACCATTTCAAAAGAGAGCCAAAGAAAAGGAGGTACTCGGGCGAACATTGATTACTGCCCTTCCAGAGCTGATCTAACTGTTTGAAACTACCAAATACTTTTAAGCTATAACTATATTTATGATTTTGGTTAGTTTAACTTCATCAGGGTTTATGACCTACCCTTTCCTAAAGGTCTTTTTTTTCAAAAAAGCTTCATACAGCTTTTTTTGAACTATGTACTTTACAATATGCTCTTAATATACACTTAAGCCTTCAATTAAAAAAAAGCAATAATCTCCTGGTCCGGAAGACGCTGTTGAACGGCTCCTCCGTTAGATCATGCAGGAGTTTCAGACCGATTATAGGGTCACACCCCTAACGGTCCGATCTCTACAGGAGGCAGCAGAGGCAGAACTGGTCCAACTTTTCGAGGAGGGCAATTTGTGCGCCATCCATGACAGTGATGCCCAAGGATCTTCATCTGGCGAGGAGGATCCGCAAGGAGAAGCCTTAGAAGCTTTAAAATGTTGTACTTAGTTAAAGTTTATATATAAAACTATCCTTTTTGGTGTAAGTCAAATTTTTATATATATAAAAAAAGTACCTTCCTCTGTAAATCAATCTCTTAAGAGTGTTTTTGTATAAATTAAATTGTTGTAGAACCTTTCATATTCTAGTTAAAATGTTCTTATTATTAAATCTGTGTAAAATTTTGCCTTAAAAACTAAAATTCGGGTCAAAGTCAACCCATTCGGGTCACCCCGCGCAAATGGCCTCTACGTCGCAAACGCAGACCCCTTTCACGCGATCAGGTCACCCCGTGCCAAAGGCCTCTGCGTCGCGAATGCAGGCTTGTTTCGCGCGAGTTGATTCAAGTCACCCATAATTGCACTTTTTCATGTCATTTTAGCATAAAATAAGTTGTTAGTTAGTCTAGAATTGATCCAAATATGCATTTTAGTGTCTTATACCTCCTAGAAATGTCCACTTTTGGTAGAAATCGACCCACTCGGGTCACCCCGTGTCAATGGCCTATGCGTCGCGAACACATGTCCCTTTCGCGCGAGTTGACCCGAGTCCACCATGTTTGATCAAACTTGTCCAAATTTGATCCAACAAACTGCCATGTAGTGTTTCTTGACTTGTTTTGCTTAGGTTTGCACTTCATGTTAACTAATTTGGAGATTCATAGCCTTAGAACATAGGTCTATCTGATCAAGAAGTCTTGGGCACAGAAATCTAGGCAGCCGTAGTCTATAAAAGGGGTCTCAATTGCCATTTTCTCTTCACCAAACTTGCTCTCATCCTCTTAGGCAACTTTCTAGATTTTTATCAATCCTTCCAAACCATTTTCTACTCTCATCTCTGCTCAATGGCGCCCACGAACTTTGTTCAATAGTACAACAGTGCCAACCACATCTATGATTTCCCTGCAAAAGAGGCCTTTCATGTCTTTGACCATCTCTTCGACCTCCATGCAACCCTGACTAGAACCCCTTATTACACAGATATAGTGTGCCAGTATGACTAGCATGTCTTACCCTGATAAGTCAGCCTTCCCCCAAGGGGAGGCAAGTGGGTATCCTTGGAGTCGTTAAGTCAAATCATAGGCAGGGGATCCAGAGTCAAGGGGCAGTTGTGGGATAGAACGAAGAATATGCCTAACTATATGAGTTGTATGGCTCACAGGCATAGGCATGTCTCGGCGCATGCAGCTCTTTCTTTGTTTATGCATTACAGGGCAGTCAACAGGGTGAGCCTTCGATCCAACCCTTGGACCTAGCACCACTCAATACCAGGGTAGAGCAGGACCAAATCCACGAGATTCAATCCTCAGAGCATGTCTACCATGGCACGGCATTGGGGCATTTCACATTGTGCAAGGTTATGAGCAGGAAGGGGAAGAAGATCAAGATTGGAGAGCAGGGACGCAACAAGAATAGAGAGGCAAATAGCAAGGCACTACGATGATATCAGGGGGGCAATGAACTACCAACCGACATTACAGCCCTGTCGCCGATAGTGATCAAAGGGGAGGAGTACATCCTTGCAAATGACATCCTCCACCTTCTATACTGCTTAGAAGAAGGGCTCAGGATCGACGAACTGTTGGGTCTGATTGCAAAGAAGCAGTAGAGCGACTTCATCGACTACTCATATCAAGAAGTCCCAAGGGAGGTAGCGAAGCGGCACTCTTATGACGGCGAGACGATGTCCGACGTCGCCGCATATGAGTATATAAAGGAATTGTATCATTGACAGCTGCCAGTCATCCCATAGGAGGAGTTTCAAGCAATCCAAAGCAGGTTATACAAATCAAGGAGGGGCCCAAGCTATAGCCAACCTGTTTGAGCATGTAGCATGCGGGAGGCATCCAACAGCGTCAACCTAGACAGTGCAACCACGATGTGGATGGATCATGAAGACCTCCTACCATTGGACGACTATGGCGGGGCCGCTCAAAGGAAGGGCACATGATCAAGGGCGGTGGGATTGGCGAGGACGCTTCGATATTATCTCCCAGTTCTCAGTCAGGGCCAGATGATAGTCTTCCACAGGGAGTTCAGCCCACGAGAGGAGGAGGCCCTAGCGCTCTTGATAGCACTCTCAGGGTTCGAGTAGCACGCCAAGTTGAGCAGCAACATGGATCATATCATTCTCTTCAAGAGACCCGTGGTACTCTATAGTCTCGACTTTGCCAGGGGTCACCTAAGAGATGCACCAATGATGGTCGTCGCGGTGACAACACCTCCACTTCCACCACCTCAAATCGAGCTCTCGAAGGTAGATCATCAAGGAGCATCCTACACAACGTCGTCAAGGGCCTCCGACTCAAGGACGTGAAGAATTTCTTCAAGTCCATGAAAGGCTCTCAACGATGAAACACCCCTTATTCCTCTGTATTATTGTATATGTATAAAAATGTTTCAAAACTCTCTTGTATTATTATCTATTTCTCTATAATGTACAAGCTTCTAAAGTATCAACTATCATAGCCCTTTGTTAACTTGTAAGTTGAATTTCAACTTGATTTCTTTTACGTCTAACAACAATTGATCTGTAAATGATGTTATATGATGTATAACTTTAAATAACAACCATGGTGACTAATACTTGCAATCAGGAACACCGGCTTAGGGTCCCAAGGTCAGGGTCGGCAACATCAGTGGCAGCTCAGAAACTTGTTCGGCCAAGAGCAGGATGAAGAGCAAGAGATGACAGTTGAAGCAGTGAACACAAGATTGACACAAATGAGGAACCAAATGCGACAACTGTTACAGTGGGTAACACCATTGATGCACGTCCAAGAATATGAACCGATGCCATCTCCACTATCAAGAGGTCTAGATGAAGCTCCTCAGCCAGAGAGGGAAGAAGTCCAGGTGCCCGAGAAGAACAAGAAGAGGAAAAGAAGAAGTAGGAGGAGTCCATCTCCCTCTAGCTCCAACAGATCAGACACCACATGGAGTGAATCTCGAAGTAGTTCAAAAAGTGGGTCAGATACTTCTCCGGGCAGGGATAAGAACAGGAGGACAGATGATTATCAAAAGAAGGTGGATAGTGCAATGAGCAATGTGTGGAAAACAAAGGAATTGGACCAGTTCTCGGGCAAGGATAGGTCAAGAATGGAAGCAGAGGCTTGGTTGGATGAAACGGAAGAATTTGGGAATTTATATGGAATGAAGGACAAGAACATAGGCAAGGTAGCAACAACGGACCTAATTGGGCCAGCCAGGATTTGGTGGAAAGGTCATGCCAAGTCAAATAAGTTAAGGAGAAATAATTGCAGATTCAGGACATTCAGTAAGGCTTTTCGTAAGCATTACGTCCCGAGATCACATATGAGCAGACAGATCCAGCAATTTTATAGGTTGGACCAGGGGAACTTATCCGTGGCCAAATACACAGAAGAGTTCATGAGGCTGAGACTCAATGTTCCGAGGATCACGAAAGACAAGCAGTGGATGGCTACATTAAAGGGCTGAATAGCAACATTAAGAGGTTGGTACGAGCCATTAACCCAAAGACAGTTGAGGAGGCTGAGGATAAGGCTTTGAGCTTGAAGGAAGCGTCAGTAACTTCAGGGCAGAAACAACTACCATATAAAGGGAAAGCAGCAGGACATTATCAACCCAGGCAAGCTTCCTCTACTCCAGTGGGGAGCCAGTACCAAGGGAAGGCAGATAGAAAAGGGTCTTATGGGGAGCAGAAATAGCAAGAAGACCCAGGGGGGCAAATCAGTAAGATTCTTTCTAGACAACATCCCGAAAGAGAAGAGAGAAGAACGTATAAAGAAGTTGTGCATCAAATGTTTCTAAACGGGGGACCACACACACAACTGCTCCTTTGTTATACAGTCAGCATTAGCAGAGCTCATCGACTGGGACTCGTCGATTGAAGGGGATGATGAGGAAGACGGCCAGCAAGAACCTCGGGATTACATTTTGAGTCAGGAGACGTTAGGAATCAGTCCACAGTCATTTCAGCAGAGGGAATTATAGATAGCAAGTCTTACGTAGTTCTAATAGACAGAGATAGCTCGCATAATTTTGCCTCTCAAAGATTAGCTGCCCTCATGAAGAACAAGACTTTGAAATCCAAGCCAAGACCAGTCAAAATGGCAAGTGGTGCTATCCGCCACACTAAGGGGAGGAGAATCAGTTTCGGCATAGACCTTCGTGGAAGCAAATGGTCTATGGGTGCAGAAGTAATGGATATTGGGAAGTATGACCTAATAGTGGGAATGGAGTTCCTAAGGCCAGCCAAACATTGATCGCGATAGGAACGAGATCTCTATGACGACACCAGACGGGAATCACTTCATAGACAAAGGTAATAAAGTAATTTCAGCCATGCAGTGCATCTCCTTAAAGCAATTGCAGAAAAGCATAATTAAGGATAGAGTGGAGTATATCCTTAGGCTAGAGGCAATTGAGCCCAGTCAAGAGAAGAAGAGTGAGCCAAGCTTGAACCAATCGCCTAGGCCAGTAGCAAGGCTTATCAAGGAGTTCCATGATGTGTTTACGGATGAAATCTATCAGTTATCACCCTATAGGGACATAGAGCGTGAGATCACACTAGCACCAGATGCTAAGCCTACTAGCAAGGCCGCTTATAGGATGAGTACTCCAGAGCTGGTTGAGCTCAAGAAGCAGTTACAAGAACTGCATGAGCTCGGGTTCATCAGGGCAAGTGTGTCACCCTTTGGGGCACCAATCCTTTTTGTGAAGAAGAAGGTTGGGAGTCTGAGAATGTGCATCGATTATAGTCAACTGAATAAGCAAGCGTAAAGACTAAATATGCCTTGCCTAGGGCATACGACTTGATGGACCAGTTGTGGGGAGCAAAGGGCTTCTCCAAGATTGATCTAAGGTCAGGCTACCACCAGATAAGGATCAAGAAGGAAGATATTCATAAAACCGCTTTCAGAACGTGGTATGGTCATTATGAATTTACGGTAATGCCTTTCGGCTTCTCAAATGCTCCAGCAAAGTTCATGAGGCTAATGAACGACATCTTCAAAGAATTCTTGGATGAGTCTGTCATCGTCTTCTTTGACGACATCCTCATCTACAACAAATCAATCGAAGAGCATGCCGTACATTTGAGAAGAGTATTGGAGAAGCTAAGACGACATCGCCTATATGGTAAGCTCTCAAAGTGCCACTTTGCAATAGGTAGAGTGGAATACTTGGGGCATGTAGTTACAGCTAAAGGGATCTCAACGGATCCAGTGAAGATAGAAGCCATAATGGATTGGAAAGCATCGAAGAATGTGGGACAAGTAAGAAGTTTCCTTGGCTTGGCAGGGTACTGTCGCAAGTTCGTAAAGGACTTCGCGAAGTGGGCGTCCCCTTTGTTGGACCTCACAAAGAATATGTAGCATTATAACAGGGGGTTAACTTTTGATATTTTATACGCTTTTCTATATGGTTTTTCTATGATTTTGTTGCTGTATTCGGGTGTGCATACTAAATAGTATTTCTAGAGTGCATCAATTTTTAACCGTTGATTTGCGAGGCTGTGGTTTCTCTTTTGATTTCCACCCTTAAAAAAATCTAAAGCTACACAAACTTTAGGGTTTGTTTAGGGCGTGCTCTTGAGTGATAGGAAGGATGATAAAAGTTGAGGATTTTATGGGGGACTTGGATCAAGCTGTAGCTTGGATTATAGGCCGCAGGAAAAGTTTTGCAACATGGCATTCGAGACGCGTGAAGAGCTTGTGGAACACAAAGCTAAATGTCCCTTCAGGCTTGAGGATTTTGCGGCCGGATCTGGGAGCTCTTTGGAGCTCCAAGGATGGGGATGGCCTGCTTTGGTCAAGTATACGAAGGCGCTGCAGCACATCAAACCGGACCAATCTGCGACCTACAAATTCTCTAGTCGGGAGACGAGGCAAGATGATTTCGTCAAGGCTGTGCACATCACTGAGAAGTAAAACGATGTGGGCTATTTTGTTACCAAGTTCAAGCTCATGCTAGCACTTGATTATGATGCGCAAAATCTTCCTTGTGGATTATCTGCAGAGAAACTCATCTCTGACTACCTAAGATGCATGTCTGAATTTGCCATGGATAATCTCAAGGACAGGTATGGGAATAATCTGAAAAAGTCTAATGTTCAGTGATGTGTAACTGTGCCTGCAAGGGATTAAAAGGCTAAGCACAGAATGAAACTCTGCTGCGAAATGGCTGGAATGGTCCATGGCAAATACTGCAGCGACATTGGCTCCAGCCCACATCTGCTGCGCATAGTTCTTGAACCAGAAGCCGCTTCTATGTATTGCCAGGGAAGATTGCATGAAGTTCCTTTAAAATATGGTGATAAGTTTATGGTTGTGGATATAGGCGGAGGCACCATTGACCTAGTTCTGCACGAATCAGTAAATCCTAAGCTTTGCCAAGTTCAGGAAGTGGCGATTAGCCTTGGAGCAATGGGCGGTGGCACTTATGTGGACGCTAACTTTGTCCAGTATGCTTGGGAAATCATCCGATTGGGTTGAAGCGGATAAATGAGCCTTGTGTTGATATTGTGGCCATGAACGAGACCCGTAATTTAGCTCTTTGTATGCTTCTCCATGGCCGTCCACCGTCCGTCTCAACTGAAGAGGTCTGTTTTATATTGTTAGGATTCTTGTTTCTAGAAGGGCAAGTGGAAAGTATTCTATTGTTTTGATTTGCAGGAAACGTGCCAGCTTTTTTTCATAGGAATATCGGCTCTATCATCCCTAGTGAATGAATGCCCTATGGCCAATCATGACCAGGTTTATAATAATGCAAAAGGCTACTCGAGGAAAGCATTCTTTGAAAAGTTGCTTCATTTGGTTATCGCCAGCAATCATCCTTGGTGGGATGAGATTCCACATGGAAAGAAGGCAAGGATTGCATAATCCGGGAAATGAACAATTTGATACTTGATGGTCATTTATCTCGTCAATTAACATAGAAAAATTGAAAACTGGTGAATCACGAGCTTATGATGTTCAGCTAGCCATGCAATTGCTATCTTTACAAATCTTCTTGGCGCCATCTTGTCATTGGTAGTTCCTTGAAATCTATGGTTAATGCCTTACTTCTTTTGTTATTGCCTCGGTTTACAATTTGTTATACAAGACAAGGTCCATAAAGGTAAACTTTATCTGTTCCCCTTTCTAGTTGGAAAAGGCATTTACCTAAGATATGCTGTGTGTCAGTGCAGGTCGTGACAATGAAATGGTTATGGGGAAAAGGCATTTACCTAAGATATGCTGTGTGTCAGTGCAGGTCGTGACAATGAAATGGTTATGGGCAAGGATGAGGAATTGAGCAGTGCAGGTCGTGACAATGAAATGGTTATGGGCAAGGATGAGGAATTGAGCAGTGTTTATCTGCCACAGGAGTTCCAAAAATTATTGACATTGCTACTTTCAGACGTATCTTCACCAGAGGACAAACGCTTCCTGGCTATGGTTAGGATTAGCTTGTGCCTAGGATTAGCTTGTGCCTGGCCTATGCTTGTATTATGCATAGATCATACTCCGACTCGTGAAAAATCCATAAATGCCAATATAGGATAGGAAATCATTTGTGATATTGCAACAGTGTCTCTCGTCAGGGGTTCCTTAAGCGGCTAGGAAATTCTTAAGCGGCTTATTGACTGTTTTGAGGAAAATGGGTAATACTTGAATGCCATGTATATAAGAATGCATACATGCAATCATCAATTGAATCCATTTGCCATGGAAATAATTTGTTTGTCTTCGTGTTATTGTGCTTTTTATTTACCTATGTTTGTTTTAGTTAGGGCCCGAAGGGCCCAAAATTTTTTTAATATAACAATCATACCATTAACATTATTAACATAAACTATTGCATTTAACATATCTAGATTAAAATCCCCCTTAAACCCCCTTTGGTTTGGGTGCATATTCACGAGGGGGTTACGTAGGGCAGCGAGAGCCCTTAAAATATATTCACAATACATGTACAAAATTAACACCATTAAGTACATTCTCTCAAACCTTATAGTATTTTACAAACCTTAATATACACTATACAAAAACTTGTACATGCATACCCCACAAACGAGGATCGCTATGTACGGTCCAGATCTTGGAATAAAGGGCGAATATACCCATCCGACAGCTCTCGTTGCCCGGAGTAACCCCCCGTGTGAATATGCACCCAAACCAAAGGGGGTTTAAGGGGGATTTTAATCTAGATATGTTAAATGCAATAGTTTATGTTAATAATGTTAATGGTATGATTGTTAAGAAGGTGAAAGATTGGGTGCAACATTGGCTTGAGAATATCCAACCTTCTTTTGAGAAGCTCAAAGAGGCATTAACAACAGCACCAGTCCTTACCCGCCCAGATCCAAGCAAGGACAAGTTGGTGGCAATGGATGCTGGTAAGCTAGAGACAAGGGGAGTCCTCATGAAGGAGGAAAGAGTAGTTGATTATGATTCAACGAAGATGAATGCCGCCGAGCAACGCTACTCCACGCATGACCAGGAACTCTTGGCCATAGTGAGAGCCCTGAGGATTTGGAGGCACTACATGTTGGGTTTGAAGTTCCAACTGGACACAGACCACCAGAGCCTTCAGTATATCTTTACACAACCATTCCTAAATTTGAGATAAAGGAGGTGGATAGAATTCCTCGAGGAATACGACTTTGAGATAGTCTACAAGTCGGGGAAATTGAACGTGGTTGCAGATGCTCTCTCTAGAAGGCCATTGGAGACGAGAGTCCATTGCAATGTCATATCAACAGTCACCAGTGAGTTTGGCAAGAAGATAGAAGAAATGTTGCCATCGGACCGAGACTTCAAGGAAGCTTGGGCAAGTCTCTCTAAGGAGGCAAGAACGGACAAAGAATTTTAAGAAGGAAAGTAACCTATTGTATCATAAGAACAAATTGCGTGTATCAGAGTCATCGAGAATCAGGAAGTTAATACTCTACGACACACGCAATAGCCCAATAGTCGGCCATGCAGGATTTATAAAGACCTAGCTACTATTGGCCCGGCATGAAGAAGCAGATAGCCAAGTACATTCGGGAATGTCAGCTATGTCAGCAGACGAAGGCAGAGCAACTTCGAATACCAAGAGTGTTAGAGCCATTGCCAGTGCCAAATGCCAAATGGAAAGTAATAAGCATGGACTTCATTACAGGGCTCCCGAGAACCATAAGGGACAAAGAGGCCGTGATGGTAGTAGTGGACATATTGTAAAAAAATGGTACATTTTGTGCCATGCAGGACCACGGATACGACACTGGATACTGCCATGTTGTTCACTAAGAAAATCTTTCTTGGCAAGATCTCTTCACCACCATCCAGACGAAGCTGTCGATGAATACAGCATACCATCCTCAGACGGATGGGCAGACGGAGTGCATGGATCAAATCACAGGAAATATGTTGAGGAACGACGTCTGGAACAAGCAATCTAAGTGGGACGATTTCATTCACTTGGCGGCACCAAGCAAGAATCTTCTCAGATGTTCCCCTTCATGATCAATTACGGGTATCAATGCTTAACACCAGACATGTGGCACAATCCAGTGTCCAAGGTTGAAGTTTCTCAACAGATGTTATCTGATATGCAGTAGCTAGTGGAAGAAGTGAGAGGATATCTTCTAGCAGCAAGGAGTCGGTAGAAGATTGTAGCCGACAGACATAGGACCGCAAGAGAGTTCCAAGTATGGGACAATGTGTGGCTCAAGATCAAGGTCAAGCAAGTGAAGCTTTGCATCAGCAATTGTAAGAAGCTTGCTCCTAGATAGGCAGGATCCTTCAAGATTTTAGAGCGAGCAGGGAGCGAAGCCTACAAGCTCGACTTACCTGCACACCTTAAAGTCCATAATGTCTTCCATGTGAGCCTGTTGAAGAGGCACAACCCAAACCCGGAGGAGGTTTTAGAAACTCCAACTTTGTTGGAGATGACAGAGAAATAGATTGAAGTAGTGCTCGAGTTAATCCTCGACAAGGCATTCAAGAAGACGAGAAGGTCTCAATTCCTCCAATATTTGGTCAAGTGGAAGCACTTGCCTGTGGAAGGCGCAACTTGGGTATTGAAGCAGGATCTAGAGAAGCAATACCCGAACTTTATGAAGGAGTTCGACGGTCGAGTCATCTTCGAGCTAGTCGATGCCGACTTGCCAGGTGCTTATCTAAGTTGCATGTCTTAGTATAGCAGTAGTGAGGCATGTGCATTTGGGCTAGTAGAGTGCATATGCCAAAGTCTTGGAAGTGTAGGCGATGATGAAATACGCTCTAAGGGCATTCTCTAGGCCAGCACGCACCAAGAGTTCACATGACCAGTGGGGTCATGTGAGAGGAAGAGTGGCATGGTGGGTGATGGACCATCATTCGGATGATCTCTATGCCACGAGGCACGACACGCACACCTGACCATAGGGGGGTCATGGTGGGTATGAGTGATCATGCACGATGATGGGATCGTGAGACGTTCCCTAGCTTAAACCCTCCGGGGCATGAGGCACTGTGGGTGTACTCGATCAAGGGGGATCGTGTACAAGGCAGCACCTGATCATATGCAATGATAGGATCATCCTAAATAGTCCTTAAGCTCAAATCCTTATGGGGCCATGATCGAGTGCAAGGTAGTAGGATAATCTTGAGCTAGTAGTTCGGCTCAAGGAGGTAATTAGGGGGGTGGTCCCCTAAAACCACAAACTTATTAACTAAACTAACCACAGCCTTGTATGCCATAGATTAGTGGCATACGGTGCATGACTAAGTTATTCACATAACTTAGCCAACCTTAGAGTAAAACCATTTTCCACATGGCCTTAACCTGTTGGGCACCCGCCACACGGAAGCACCCTATTGGAGCCACGCGGCATGTGACATCAACCCTAACCTATAAATGGCCAAACCCTAACCCTAGGCCATTTTTTCGGCTCCAACAATCTGGGAACCCTTTTCGCGCTCGAAACTCCGTTTCGAGAATTGTTTGTTGTGGCATAGTATAACACAACATCCCCCAGAGCGCATGCACATCAGTAGGAGTGGGAGCTACTTCGACCACCTTGAAGACCATGGAGACGCCGGGAGTAGGAGGGAGTTCCTCAGGAGCAGGTATTTGGGTTAGAGTTCTTTGTAGATCATCTGGAAGTTAGGACTCTAGATGAGTTAGCATTTCGCGTCTCTAGTAAAGCCTTTCTAGAACCCTCAGTCTAAATCTTAAACCCTAATCAATGAACCTAACTGTAAGTTAGATGTATAAGATTAGGTTTAGATATTATTCTCATTATTATCATGTTATGTGGATATGTGATATTGGTTGATCATGTTTGCTCCTCTTGTATTGGGAAGGGGGGTAGAGACCTAGTAGCCGTTACTTAGTGATGCTCCTAGTTAGACCCTTTAGTTCCTATTATATTGTGGCCTGTGCATAGGAACCCACCGGGCTACGGGGCCTATGATATGACTCAGCACCAGATAACAGGACTAGAGGTGAAACGGAGGGAGGGTCCCTGCTGAGCGCGGCTATTGGGGACCCCATAGCGGGCTAGGCCTATGGCCATTCACTTCGAGTGGGCCGGACATGGGTTCGACACCTCCTGGGGCAATGGTGTCGCCCTGCCTCTCAAGAGCTGCAGGGGACAGCCTGGCTCTTGTTTTGGGGGGTTAAGTCGGGTAAGAATCGTGTGTCGCCACGATTCTCTAGCTGCCCGTGGAAAACCCCAGGAAGGGGAGATGGAACCCTTCCTGCCTCGTCGGACCGGGGAGATGCAACCTGAAGCAATCTCAATGGGTGATACCATGAGATTGCATATCTGGAAAGCTAGAGTCACACCAGAGCCCGATCTAGCCCATCTGCAAAGTATGCACAGGAGGGACGGATGGAGTAGTCAACCCGAGCCATTGTCTATAGCCAGCCCCGCCATTGTTATGCTTCAGTCTGCTCTCTCTTGTGGCCTAACCGTCAGTCTACCTCCCCATGAGTTTGAGCCTTGGGTAGGAGCACTCATGTTTTATGACTTATGTTTATCTCTATTGTACCTCTGGATGTATGGATATGCTACCCTTCGAGGTAGTTCGATGTATTGTTGTTGCTAGTTCTGACGTTGTTTATGCTTCCGCTGTTATAGGAGCCCATAGGGGAAGGGCGCGCAAGACACCTTCGTGTCCCCTTCCAGCACTAGGAATACCCTGGAGTGCGGAATAGACGGAGGATCCGTGCAATCGAAGGGCCGGATGGGGGATTTCCTATAGTGTATGCGGCTGGGTGCCATATATTCTGTAGGGAGCGTTACAGGAGGTTAAAGCAGTGCAAACATTTAAGTACCTAGGCATAGGGTTCATTACTGCCACATATTGGAACAGTTTTATTAGGCAACGGGTGACATTAGGCTAGAAGGCTTTCTATGCAATGTTGAATAATTGCAATAGAGCCGAGCTTTATGACTAGTCACATCAGTAGCACTTGTTCATGGCATTGTTGGAGCCAGTGTTTCTGTATAGATTGAGATATGGTGCCAGTGCTATCACTTTTTACTTGGTGGAACGAGTAATGGAAGTCTTTCTGACTCGAGCACTTGAAGTCAAGTCCAAGGTCTTATATCTAATTCTTTTGCAAGAGACTGGGTTCCTACCTCTTCAAACAGTTGCTCTAGAACGTCACATATTGCCAAAAACTGGTAAGCATAGGAGACACGACTTCCAAAGGTCGCCTACACAATGGCCATGGGTCCGCAATGGCTTAAAGCCTGGAAGGAAAAACGAACTATCTAGTTCTCTAGATCAAATGTGAAGGTATATGGGTGCATACATATGCATAACAAATAAAAATGGGTGGGGTTTTGGCCTGTGACACTCTGCATCATAATCACCTGAAACGGTACCTAGACGCATGTTTTCTAAGTAAGCTTTGGGATAATACTGCTTTGAAATTGGTAAAGACATCACACTACAAAAACTAGATTAATCCCACACTTGCCAGAGGACCACAATAGTACTTACTAACAGATTTATCCATGAAAAAGCGCAGAGCGATTGCATCCATTTGCACAGGAATACAACGTCTCAGACAGACAGATCGCCTTGGGATGAGTGAGAAAACAAGATCTGCCAACGTTGCCAATTGAAAGTGGTTAAAGATGAATTCCACACTCTTTAGAACTATCCAACCTTTACATCAATTCGGGCATGATGTGACGGGTTCACTTCATCAAATGAACCATTGCATGTAGTGATGAACATGCCCTCAATAGGGACACTAGTATCATATATTTAGGACGTACTAGATATGCTGGCTTGATTGTGCCCCTGATTATTATATTAACATGTGCAAAATGTATAATTCATCAGCAAGCTTATTACTGCTAGAGTTTTACCCTAAAAAATCCTTCAGCCGGGGATTTCTTAATCCTGGGCCATAATCGGTCCGCTATTCTTTGTTTACTTGTGTTGGGTCCATAGGCCATCTGGTCTCCGTGGAGAATAAGAAGAACATTCAAATCAATTCTAATCTATTCCTTCCCCTATATTTGTCTGCGATCTTTTTCTTGTCATCATCATTATCATGAAATATTATCCATGATTAAGATTCAGATTAGACTGAGGAGACAATACAATCAACTCTTTTAATTTGGAATTTTCCGGTTTGGAAAAAAACTTTTTGGAATTCTTTTTAATTTATTTGGCTAAGGTTTTGATGAGTTTGGATGCCTGGGAAATTTTCCGATATTCCAAAAATCAGACCCTTTTTTGTTTGCTCCTTATCTTTTCCTATTCCTATTGGGCTCGATTGCAGCTGGCGAGCATGTATGCCACGATTGCCATAATCACATGCTGATGATGTTTCAGCCTCACTCTTCTTGTCGTATCCCAGTAGCAGATCCTCTTCACCTTCAACTAGGGTAAGTTGAAATTTGATGTCCTTGCCGTATCCCAGTGGCAGATCCTCTTCACCTTCAACTAGGGTAAGTTGAAATTTGATTTCACTTTCCTTGCAGAGTTAAAAGGGGTCAGCATGATGTGCAAAACCGACTTTTATAAGGCTTTGCAAGGGCAACTTCGATGGTCGGCTCTTCATTCTCTTCTGGCAGATAATCACTTCAAAGAACAGATACAAAATTGAAGACCGAAGTTTTCCGATATGACCCTGAGAAGCTCTGGTATAGGTAAGTAGATTTTATTTGAGATTCAAGGTCTTCTGCTGAGATTTTTATGCGATGCACAAATATTTTTACATTTTTTAGTGAACTAGAAGTTCCATCTGTATTCTGGCGATTAGAACTACCACGTGGATGCCATCATGTGCTATCATTGAATTGCACCCAAATTTAATGGAATCTTAGCACCGAAATTTCTTATGCATGTTAAATCACATTTTCTGTCATGTTCTGCATTAAACATGATGAACTGTGCATCTAGATCATGAATTCTGTCATGTAAACCATTGTTGTTGGCAGGCTCTTAAACAATTTAATTGCACTCGGTTAGTGCTGAAGCAAAGATATATTGCCATTTCTGCCACAGCTGTTTAAGCATTATAGCTGCTATGGCTGCTACTTCTGATTTGCTTGATTTTGTATATTTGTTGGGGAATATTTCTTAAAGAGTTTATAAGTTGCCCTCTTATGATTCTTCTGCAAATAGTCCCTGGAATGTTCAATGATGCATCGTAACTTCGTTATAATAAGGAACAGGGATCTAGATTTTGTTTTTGATAATGAAGGGGATGCAAATGTTCCACTACCTTTCTTTTCAACACATAGGCAAAACAAAGCCAAATCGAGGCTTTATTATCCTGGTGCAAGTGAAAAGGTATGAGGTGTAAGTCTATTTCCAAATAAATTGGAAGATTTTAACAAGAATATTGCTACAGATGTGGTAGACCAAGAAATTAAAGCATTTCTACGTATCTGAAGTAGCTTTGCTCTGCAAGCTCAGAGCTAAAAATAAGGCTTTGTGAAGGGCACGATTCTTTCAATAGGATATATAGACAACATTGAAGTCACACAAATCATATGTGGGATTAGTGTGCACCAATTGAGCTCAAACAACAAATGATACTCACTAAATATGGAATCAACAAAGTATACCTTTTTTTTAATATATATTATTCAGTTTTATAGACTCAACTAGGTTAAACCATCATTCATTTAAATTGGATTTATGTCAGGATTTTGGACCATTTTGGCACTGCAACTTTTTCCCGGTTTAGTAAATTTGCATCGAGAATGTGACTTTTTTTGGGTTGCCCCCAGGGGGGCAAACCCTCGTTTATGTGGGTTTGTGGGATATACTGAGTATATGCTGGAATATACTCAGTATATGTTGCCTTTGTTCCCTGTAAATGCACGGTCAGTTGCGTTGTGGATCAAGGATGTTCTGGACCGGGTAACTGGCAGCTCCAATCTGATGAATTTTGGCAAACGTCTCTAACCATTTCATCTTCAACAGGGAAGTTTGTTCTCAGGTTAGCGTCTAAATCACGAAAGGCAAGACCCACATTATTTTTCAATCTGATAAATGTCGCACTTGAATATAGAATGAGAAATTGGCGAAAAAAGGGTCCAGTAAAGCAGCTAAGCAAAGTTCTCGCTCTGCATCCAACCAGAAAAGGGATAATCCATTAGGAACCGATCTATAAAATGCACCTCATATCCAAAATATTGCTCTAGAAGATGAGTTTATCTGTGAAGGATCGGCAGGCCCTAGGTTAGAAACAGGAGGTACAGCTTCTTTCATTTCTGTTGTCTTATGATTTTGTTACAGGAACTAACTCGTTTCTCTGCCGGTCATAGCTGGAGATCTTAATGTTTTACAAAATAGGTCGAGATTTGCGAATGTTGAGAAACATCACGACGATTCCCATCTAGGTGATGCTTATGCATGCGAAATTTACAGCCATCTCCGAGCAGCAGAGGTGAGATAACTCTTGTTTATTGTATTGCATGTCTATTTATATGTTTTAAAACATCTTAATATGTCGGATGGGATGGGGCAGAGAAAACGAAGACCAGTTGTGGATTACTTTGAGACTGTGCAGCATGATATTGATGCAAACATGAGGGCTATTCTTGTTGATTGGATGGTTGAGGTATTTAAGAATATCATACAATATCGAGTTATTTGGCTTCTGCTTGAAATAATAATTAAGAAGCGTACAAAACATTTGTTCCTCATTATAGGTCGCAGAAGAATATCATCTTGGGCCTGAGACATTGTATCTGGCAGTATCCTATACAGACCGCTTCTTGTCTTCTAACATTATCGACAGACGGAACCTACAGCTTGTAGGAGTTTCCTGCATGCTTATAGCTGCATATGTCTCTCCTTTCTCACATTCCATTTAGTTTCTTCCTCCTCTTAATGTTTTTAACGCATTTATACAAGAGTGTGTGCTGTGTAATTTCATTTCAGCAAATATGAAGAAATATGTGTACCTCAAGTGGAGGAATTCTGTTTCATTACTGATCATGCCTATTGTCGAGAGGAGGTAAGCCACCTAGAGAGTTCTTGCGAAGGCATCAAGGAAGCTTATGAACGTAAATTATGATCTTGTGCAACTTCTAGAGATGGAGGGATGTGTCCTAGATGGTCTTTGTTATGAACTAACAACTCCTACAATCAAGACATTTTTGCAGTAAGTATCGTGCATACTTATCTAATACATGATTAGATAATGCTAATGCCAGAGATGATAACTTATCATTTCCAGATTTTTTGTTCAAGTAGCATTAGAAGCGATCAGGTGTTACTTAGTGACTTCATTTAGTAGGTGTTACAGCTTTTCCAAAAATAGGCATTCACTGCCATTCTCATTATACCTGAACTCTTACTCCAAGCAGGTCATCTGATACAGTATTTTACTCGTCACCAAGATTTGTTACACATATTGACGACCAGGCAATCAATGCATTGACAAAGTATTACTCTTCGGTTTTTCCGCCTAGCAATACACCTGGCGTTGCCATACTTGACATGTGCAGCAGCTGAGTATGTCTTACTGGGCACTTTCCCTGATTATATTATTTTCTTAGGAGTATTATATTTGCAGGTTAGTCATTATCCAAAAGGGTACAAGCAGGAGAAGATTGTGGGGATGTGTCTCAATAAAGAAGAACTAGAGCGCAACAGAGTAAGTCACTTTTAGAAGGAAAAGACATTAATTTGTTCTTGCTCTTTTCGTTATGGATTTTACTGTACGGGAGAAACAGCATCATATAACATTTTATTTTGTCATTAGTTGTAGATCATCATCTATTTTATGTTATCACCACTTACTTATTTGCTCCAACTTCTTGCCTTTGTTCTTGATGACAGTGTCGCCTGTTATATTTGCAGGTCTCGACTGAATATGTTGTGCAAGACTTAAATTCAAATCCAGTATTGCCATTTGACGACAACATGTTTGACATCATTACCAATACAGTAACAACTGGTTTCTTATGGTCATGCTTAAAAGAATCTGCATTACCTTTTATTTATGTTTATCAATTCGACTATCATTTTCGTTATCCCAGTATTATAGTGCCTACTTGGTGCTCTAGTATCTGGTGTCTACAGCTTCTTACTGTTATCGAGTCTAAAAACAGCCATGTTCTACACCTGTATAGGTTTTATACCTCTTGCAGACTTATGACAAATTGCCACAATCTGTCATAGTGCAAGAGAAGTTATCTTTCCCAAAAAGGATGATATAGATAACTCAAGAGCTCAACTGACAACTTCAAGCCTGCAAATCCAAAATCTGTTTAGCTATTGCAGTTGAAGAGAGATTGTAAGATCTTTATTCTTGTCAACATTAGTAGTGCTAATACAAAACTTGCATATTTTCGGATTGGTGCATCAGAATTTTATGTAACTACTCTTTTGGGTTGCTCAAAGAATGAATTCTTTTTTACAGGTTAGTGTTGACTATCTAACCAGACCTTTGGAAGTGTTCAGAGAGATGAGACGTGTATTAAAGTCCGGAGGCCTTGCTTGTATGAGGTGCCTTCACAATAACTATCTTCCGATCTTCTTGTATCCCAGAAAATTAATTATTTGTTTTGTTGTTACACTAGTTTCAAATAGATTTTTTTGGACAAAAGCCATTGCAATGTGGACAGATGCTGGTGATCTTGACCGTGTATGAATTGTTGGAGCATATTTCCATTATGCTGGAGGATATGAAGCTCCACAGGTAGATTGTACAATGTTCCCGACATCTCTAAATTTTCCTATTGACCTCTCGCTTCAATGCAGGCACTTGATATTTCCCCGAATCCTGGATTTTTGGGTCTTTGGGCTAGTGATCCAATGTATGTCGTCTTCTCTAGGAAATTGGGAGCTTAGATTTTCTTCAGAATTCATGGAGAATCTTTGTTTTAATTTTTATCAATCGTTATCAGCCGTTTTGAACATGGAATAATGGTTTCCCCATGAAAGGTGCCTAAAATGTTACTGTTGCAAGACAACCAGTGAAATCCGGATTTTCCAGTTAGTGACTGTAGGGTGGTAGCTTCACAACATAAGTCAGGATACAAAACTATCTTACCTATTCAAACTGGAGAAGGTTTTCAATCTCAAATTCTTTGAAGGGTTGGAGATAGGTTGAGGGTTATATTTTGGGTAAAAGGTTCCTTTTTATTTTTGGACGGTAAGACACTTTATGTGCGAGGCTTCATGTAGTTCAATCTGAGCCATTGGGTGCTAGGATATTCCTGGCAGCAATGATTAATCAAAATCAAAATAGGTAACTCATTATACCCCCAAAACCTAGAACATAATAATGCACAATACACGGATTTGGCCAATGAATAAAACATATACAATTTCAAGCTTGACAATAACAAAAGTTTTGCAAATCCATCCGCTCAATGAACAACATGAGCATTTATCGACCAGCTAGAATTAAAATGAGTTGTATTTAGCAAACAAGCTCGTATTCATTTGCAAATAAAGACTTCTAGAGGCAATTCTAAAATGTCTAAAAATGTCGCAAGTGAAAGCATTACAATATGCGAAAGCACTGATGGCCCTAGACAAGATAGGATACAAATTAATGAAGAGTTGTTCTCTGTCATTTCTTTTTCAGGCCACCTTTTTGTGAGAAGTTATTTCAATGAAGTTGTCATGATATGTGCTGCAGAAATTGCAGCAACTTTTGTTTACATTGTGAAACTCGAGTTATTTTGTTACTTCAAACTCTAATCTCTGTTAAAACTGTAATTTGCCAGTGGAGATAGAATTACAAGCTTTGCTATGATGCATAACCACAACAATCCCACCCGGGTCATTTATTACGAAATTTTAGAATTCATTTTTTATTAAAAAATAGCCACATAACAAGTCTCTCAATTGGGAGCACTGCTATTGCAGAAACAAAAACGCAGAAACAAAACTCCAGAGTTACTCCTACTCAGTTCCGGTATGCAAGACACATCGTAGGCATTTTCCATTGATCAGCAATTGGAATGCTTCATTGATTCTAGAGAATTCATAATTGTGAGTGATGAAATCATCCAAATTCAGCTCCTGCAGATTCAGTGAGAACCAAATTTAGATACTCCTTGCAAAAACATTATCCTAAAAAACAAATACCGTAAGCACTAACCTTATTCATGTATTTCTTCACAAGGCAATTGATGTCACTCTTGCCTCTGTAGTTCCCAAAGAAGGTTCCAGTCAATGTTGGACCATACAGGAAATTACCTGGATGGACGGAAACCTCTTTTCTGGCATCATCCAATCCTGCAACTACAACTCTACCCCAGCCCTGCATCAACCAGTTTCAGTTTCTTAAAGAGAAGTATGCTAAAATAATGCTTTCCAAGAACATACATCATGAGTACACTCCACAACAATCTTGATCAGGTTGACATTCCCCACGCATTCAACGGCCATTGAGCACCCATATCCAGGGATGTTACTAGAAGAAACCAATAAAACTAGATAGTTCTTTAACAAAGCAATACGAAATACGTGATCAAAAGTCTTGTTAATGGTTTTTCTTCGAAAATTTACGAAAGATGAATTGAACTATGTCTAAGTTTACAAGAACATTGCTGGTTGGGCAATAGCTCAGGTCGGGCTCAAAAGACTGCATAACATTATGGATCAAAAAATATTATAAACATGGCAATTTTCACAGAATTCTACATAACTAGTCTTGTATATTGTCAGGTCAGATAGCGTGGATCTGATTTAAGCCACTTCACCCTCGGGCCATGGAGGGCAACCCTTCGTGCGCAGCACCTTGTTTTATAACAGCACAACATGATTGCATTAAAAATTAAAAATATTTTACATATGCATGTCAAGTTACATATTGCCAATTACTTCTCAGAAATGACCCCTAGAGATATCATAGCTTTCTTCCTCATTTCCATAGGTATTGTAACCCTAGCAGTCTTGCCTGGGATGACCTTTGGGGTCCATGAAAACAAAATAGTATCTAACTCAACCCAATCATCCCCTTCAATAGGGTTTCTCTTCCATCTCTTTGTCCAACAGTCTCTATACCTTTCTTCCTCTGCCACTGCATTTAACTGGTGCACTGGACACCACCACTCCACACGAACTTTGTTCACATTGCGGTCACCTACTTCTTTGCAAACCTCTGAGATGGTGTAACCCATCCACACAGGGTATATCTCTTTGCGCTCTGGTACTATAAGTGCAAATTGATGGCAACGCAAGTCATCTTTGGGATCATAATCCTCCAGCCCGAGATTCCTAGGACCAACATAGTGTTTTTCAGCAGCTGGAGGAGCCATCGACTTGCGAATACTACTAACCACATCATCAACTTCCTCAGGTGTTATCAATCTCTCCACCTAGTCTTAGGTAGCCATCCATCTTTCAGTTCATCAGAGGATGTGTCTACTTGTCCCAATAATCCATGTACCTATGTCCAATAATCTATCAATGCAAGGTTGGTATCATCGGGGTTATTTTTCCAATACTTGACATATTCAGAAATGCCGTCCAATGTGCTTTGCAATGAATCCACCTCTGCAAAAGGCTTAAGAGCTTTTGGTTGACCCCTTGGAATCTTAGGTTTACCATTTTCATCTTCGTGCCATATAGGTACTCCTTCATCTGACCTCCATTTATCATCTGAAGGTCTCATCTTCCATTGCATTATTGGCTTATTTCCCATGACCCAGAAAGTGTACTGAAGAGGTCTAGATTGACCTTCCATATCAAGAGCATAACCTTCGATAAAATTCTTCCAATCAGGCACCTCTTGTATGATCAACCCTATAGGAGAAGGTGAAATGCATTCACTAAGAACTTCCATTAGTCTAGGAAGATTGGTCACAGTTTGAGACTTCAACTGCGCACTATACTTCCCAAACAATGCATCCACATCCTCATGAGTATGTCCAGGCATTAAGAACCCTAAATTCACTCTTTCAAAGACATCCACAACTGTTAAATAAGATAGGAATGAGAACATATACCTGTTTTTATTCTGTCCAGCACAATTGTCAAGTTGGAGGAGGAACCTTGGTGGTAGATCTCGAGGTTGGGGACGTGAACTTGAGGCTCCAACGTGTTCAGAAGCACCCGACTTCCTAAACCTTGCCTTAGTAAACTTCTCTAAATTATTAGGCTTTCTATCCAACAATGCACTGAAGAGTGGTTGGCTACCACCTCCAGGGTTGTGGAGGTCACCAGAATAACCACTCTCATAGTTCCTCAAGCACCTCATCACACTTCCAATATGAAAATCAGGACCATCACTCCACAATTGCAAACTAAAATGACCATAATAAATTGGCACCAAGCCATGCACTATTGCACATGTCAAAGAGACTTGCAAAGGATAAGCTCTATTGATTTGCTTGGGTATGTAACTATACTGTGGCAAACAAGTCTTCGATTGATCCATCTTGTCATGTATAATACAAACATAGTTATTGGGTTCCAAACATGATAATGTTCTCCACATCCAATAAGTGGATCTACATGATAGTTGGTCTGTCATGTGATCTTTCATTTGCTCCCTTATCTTAGCCCTTTGGCTTGGTTGGTTGGTCTTATCCAGAATCTCTTTCAACTTAGCACACAAGTTGCACGTTGCAAAGTTGTTCGAAGTGTCTATAGTGACATGCTTGAAATGCTTGCTCCATAGTCTACTGAAGCTGGGTTGAGATATTGCAGGTACCTGTAGTTCTCGAAGCAAAGCATTCACTTCCTCCAATATGCTCTTCTTGGTACAATGGGATGGCAATCTCTTCTCGACAACTATTTTTCCCTGTTGATCTTTCCTACTTTTATGTGGCATATTCTCAGCATTGAATTCAACATATTTTTCAAAAACCTCCCTAGCAGCCAGGATCCTAGAAGTTGGCCTCAACATGCCATTATTTCCATGTAATGCAATTTTACTCCCCTTTGCATGACTTGCTTGCCAATTTTGCCAAGATGAAATTGGAATGCCATGAATATGTATCCATGCAACTTTACATATCCATGTCCCTAGCAGTGGGTATTTTTTTTTTCTTTAGAAATTTTTCATCTTGAAGTGCAAGCTCATGAATGGAGTACATGTATAAGTCCTCCTCTCATCACAAGTATACTCTTGGAAGGTGGCTCTTGCTTCCACCAATTCATCAATTTCAAACTTCTGAACACAATTAGCCCAACAACATTCCATTCCCCTTACCTTACTCAGAGCTTCACGTGAACAATCACTACTTGACTTGGACCTCTTGCTAGGATAATGTTTCACCACTGAGTGTGCCCTCTTCTCTGAAAATGTGGTCCTGGCAGCTATTGGAGGTGTATTAAGAAAATCAGTGTCATCCACAACCTCTGGCTCTGGTAAAAGGAATTCTCCTATAAACTCAATGCAGGCTATAGGCCATGGCATGATGCATGGAACCTCCAATTGTTTAATACAAGCAGTGCAATCCTGGTGATTTGTCCCTTTTTCCTTCCATTTTTCTTCGAAACTTGTTATGGCCACACCCACTTTATCCTCTCCTAACCTTTCATCATTGACAGCTTGGATAGGATCAGCTAGTATGATAGTTCCTTCACCTACTAGCTCCTTATTGCATTGATGCTTCACTTTCACCTTCTTATTCTTCCAATTCAACCTACTGTAGAGGATAATTTACTTAGTAGACTCAGCCTCAACACCCTTTGGGTGGTCCACACCATTCACCTACAAGAACAATGTTTACAATGGGGTAACAATGTGATAAGAACATGTGGTAACAATGTTGAAACATGTTGGGGGGGATAGGTATTACATTTTTGCCCTTTTTAGGATCCACACGCTTCACCTATATAAAGTTAAATGTCTTAATATTAGTTCGAAATAAGGACACAGTAATTTTGAGAATAGATTAAAGGGAACTTTAAAAAATACCAAAAAAATCATTAAATGGTGGTGATATATGTTGTAAGTGCAGCCAAAAATAGGTTGTAAGTATAGCTTAGGTGCAGGTAATTATGCAAAATTAATGATAACATAGGGTGTATGTTAGTAGCACTAATGAGGTAAGTATTGGTCGTAATTCTAGATAGGCCAAAGTAGGTTGTAAGTATAGCTGAGGTCTAGGTAATTATACAAAATTAATGACAACATAGGTTTTAAGTGTAGCTGACATGTGGGTAATTCTATAGAGAATTAATGATAACCTAGGGCGTAATTAATTTAATAGAAGTAATGATAGCTAATTCGTATAGGATATAATTCGTATATGATGTGATTGGAATTATAATTATAACTGCGCCTATACGAAACCTTGCATGTAACTACTATATCTTGCATGAAACCCTCCATTCCTTCAACCGCCATTTCTTTCTTCTAGCGCCATTTTCTTCTAGTGCCATTTTCTTTCTTCTAGCGCCATGGTGAGCCATGCTGCCTGGCCTCGTCCTGCTCCATCCCGCCGGGCTCGCCTCCAAGGGCGAAGAGTGAGATCAGAAAACTGATCAAGAAATCCATTCCTCCATCCCGCAGATGCCGCTGTGGCTGCCTTCCGCACCACAGTCCGGATAATTGCGAGGAGTTGTTTCTTCAGGGTAAGCTTCGCCCTGGGAAGGAGTATCTCAGCACCAACACTAGCAGCCCTGAATCCCCCCATACACCAGCAGATTCTGATGAAGAGAGAGAGAAGGAGGTTGAAAAAGAAGAAGAAACGGAGGAAGCAGATGAGGAGTGGCGAGAAGAATTGGAGGAAGAGAAGAAGCACATTCTAATGGACGCCCTCTCCTCCTCAGATGATGAATTTACTGCAGAAGCCATTCTTGAAGAGATGAGAGGAAGAAGAGGAGGAGTTTCTTTAGTAATTTAAATGCAGTACTGGCATTAGCAGAAGTCTTATGAATTGTAAACTCATTTAATGCATTAAAAAATTAGCAGGTCTTTGTTATGGAATATTAAGATACGAAAGCTAGTTACTGTATGCAATTCACGCCATGCGTGTATCCTGTATTGTACTTTAAAGCAGTACTGTAATTTCTTCAGAAGCTGTACTGTAATTATTAAATTTGAGAGAGCTGAAGTGAGACTGATCTTCTAGCCCATAAACCACTGTAGCTAACGTGCATTTTGAATCCTGCCCCTATTACTACTCAAAAAAACAAATCCATACCTAAGCCCTCTTCAGGCCACTCCCTTTTAGTTGATATCCTAGGTGACCTCTTGCCACTAGAGTCAAGGAGTAATGTCAGAGCAACCTATGCCACCGAACCTGGAAGTACAAGCTAAGAGGATTAAAAAAACCTAACAGAATAGCAACATAAGCCTAAGTAGTAAAACTAAGACAACTCGATCTCAAAGAGTCTTAATCCTTCTCATCACGTTGATGTAGGTGCAATATCTATATGCAGTTCAATGAGCAAATAGATATACTACATTTTCCCATAAGCAAAACTTTGTGAAGCTCATAACCCTCCATAAGGAATGCAACCTCTCATTATAGTTCATCCATTGAATTTGTTAGATATGATACTTTTAATCAATCCACTTTATGACATAACATTTTAAGCTCGTCGTGTCCACATTTTAGCTAAGCATCAAAGCCCCATAAGCTTCTCATGACCCTCTTGGTCCAATTATATTAGGTTCCATCTCATGCCAATATTTATTTAGCCATGGTTTTCATTATTTCGTCACTTCCTTAGCTTCTAACTTAAACGGCACAACTGCATTACAAGCTTTATTATTCTAATGCCTCATGAATTTGTCCAAAATTTGTGCCTTGCTCATCTGCAATCCAAGCTTTATTTCCAGGAGCCAACATACAATTACCTTATTACTTCCAAATTAATATTTTCAAACAATGCATATTTCTCAATTTATTCAACCGACCGATTATTAAAAGTTGTTATTATTACACCAAACTCATGTGAATCCATGCTATGCCTTAGCACCCCTTGGATTATCTATACCTAGAACCAAGTTTAATTGATAAGAAATAATAAAATTGGACCAAACACAGAATTAACAAAGATATGCAACTATAACGACATTTGAAGACTGCAACACAAACGAATGAACGACTCTGACCCCAATCAAGTAAGTCAAAAATCTCCCCTTTGCTGTCGCGACCTTCATTTGCAGATTAGAGTGGATTCATTTCTAGACCAGCCTTTGGACTCCACAAACTCTACCAAAAGGAAGCCTGCAGATCCACTCCAACAAGGGGTTATTGCAGACCTGCTCAATTCTAAATTCAAAAGACAACAGTCTCTACTGAATTTTCACTGATCTCACATGATTTATGCTCAAATCCCTTCCTCTCTTCACTAAATGGATTTTTTTAGGGATTGGGAAGGTGATCCAAATGGTCTTTCAACCGAATTAAACTGTCCAAGGAGCCACTTCAAGATCTAATCAAAGATCAGCATGTCGGAACACAGTCCCATTCTCAGTTAATGCGGAATTAATTCATCCAAAACCAATGGTTATTCTGGCCAAAGCCAGCTATATGACTCATCTGGTTCTATGGGCAAGGGGGCATGCATCTAGGCAGGATGCCAAGAAAACGACTATCCAATGCAACATTGAATAAACCTTGTAACCAAAACAATGCTGGTTGAGCTTCAAAACAAGCAAAGAGACAATCTCAAGAGTCTCAATGTCTGAAATGCAACTGGGGCATACAACAAAAATATGGAGATCATAGCGATGTCGCAAGGCATTAATACACATACAATTGTGGATAACTTTCTACCAACGTACATCCCATCTGACAGTGGAAGAGGTTATGGAGCTAAGAGGAGGCGATAATGGAGCTTACAAAGTGCTTGCCTCTGTGAATATTTGTGACAACCCCAAACCACCCTTTCCATGATACCAACCTTCACTGTAAGAGGCAAACTCTCAGTCACTTTAAGATTGCTCAAAATATATATCATTGGTCACATGTCTCCTCATATTCCATATGTTTCCCTTGGCGCAACATGCCAAATCTTTTGTGTATATCGAGCATTCTCTGGCAGAGTTGCTAGGTAACATTTCCTTATCAATTGCTTTATCTTGTGAAACTTTCGTTATCATCATAGGCAATGCAACACATGCAATGCAATGCACTATAATAAAATGTTATTCTTATGTTTTTACTACGATAGAGCAAAGATAGAATTGAATCGAATTAAATTAGTTTTTTTCCCATCCGTAGAGACCAAAGAGGTCTATGGGGCTAAACAAAGAATACAACAGATCTATTCCTGTCCAAGATTAAAAGACTCCACCTGGAAGGGTTTTCGACGAAAAATTGCTAGCAGTAGTAGGCTTGCTAATGCACTGTACATTTGTACATGTTAATGTAGTGACGAAGGACACAACTGAGTTCGCATGTCCACTACCTTACAGTTGCTTTTTTTTTTTTTTTTTTTTTTTTTTGAGTGAATGGGGTTTTTTTCATTAATTATAGAAAAAGGTACAACATAGTGAGTAAACCTTTATAGATAGGCTACTCATAGTAAAGTAAACAAATGAACATAAGTGAAAAGGTGCTGCTGTAAGCACATATATGTGATATGTTGACAAAAACAGTAGTGAACTGTAGAAAATAGTGCTGCTACTAAGTGCATTAGCAGCATAAGTGAACATACTTATCAGAGCAGTTCCTGCAGAGAAAGAGTAGATGTTAATAAGCTGTAGATATTATATGCTAGTCTGTTTAGAGCCATAAGGGATAAGTGCTGGTCACTGATTTGGGATGGTGGGATGATTTATGTGAAAGTGGTAGGAATTCAGGAATTCATGGTGAGCTCGAAAGTTTGGCTGAAGTATGAGAGTTCTGCCATTTCCCCAGTTTAGCTCAGTGATCAATCTGTCTGCATTAGTAGTGGACATCAGAATTATTAAGGTGCCATATGCATCTGCCAGCCCCCTGTAATGGTAGTAGCATTCCCTGTAATACTCAAATTGCTGATTTGTCATTCTTCTGCTGTTAATCTCCATGTAGTAGTTTGCTCCAAGAGTCCCATCCAATATTCAATTGTCGCCGTAAATTGTGTTGTATATTTGGCCGTCTCTGGTGTGCCCTTCTTGTTCGTCGAGCATGCGACCCAATGGAGGATATGCTTATGGATACTGTTTCGGAGCTGACCAATGTCTTTCACCGAGCTCTTAGGTGCTAGCATCTTCGGATTTCCAGATGGCATTAGGGGTTTTCCATCCTCTCCTTCTTTCCACATTCAATATGGGTATAGCTTCTCCTGCGCAATCCAAATTATCTGTATCTACTGTGCTATATAATTCTGAGACCAAAGAGAGAAGATCATCTCTTGTTATATCTCCAATTTCTGTCTTCTTAGATGACCTGTTCCAGAAACTTCTTGGATCTATATCCACTTCTTGAATGACCCTTTCCTGGTATCGGCGCTTCCAATCTCTTTTTTTTTGCCTGACCAAATTTTTATACTGCTTGTGAACAAGAGGATCTATAGATTTCATGCACTCTTTTTTTGCCTTGAGGCAGTCTACGTCAAACCATTTACTATGACGTCTCTTCCTACTTGGAGCATAACCAAATATATCACCTGTTGTATCAATTATAGCATCAGTCAGCCTCCTGCTCTTTTCTTCTATGGATTCCTGTAAATGAATCTCTTCTAGTTTAGCACTCAATGCACTTCCATATTTATTTGTCAGTTTATAATTAAGCTTTATTTTTTGAGGAGGAGAGACATTAGATGGACGCTTAACAATATGGGCATTTAATTGAAACATAAAAGGCACATGATCAGAATCTGGATTTCTTTCCAAGAACTTAAAATCGATCACATACCCAATTGCATCCGGATCTCCTGACAAGAGATCAATAGTACTATTTCCATTTGGTTGTATGCAAGTGAAACAATTTGTACCTGAAAATCTCACAAGTCCATTGTATACAATGAAATTGAAGGACTCACATAGAGCAAGAACATGCGTACCCATTTTATTCTTTACTGTATCTGGTGATTGGCGTGGCCAGCAAAGCAAACCATCTGAATGCTTGTTCAGCCACAAAACATGACCCTCACCTGAAAGCAATGTAGCTTGATTGTTCCCAATTCTCCCATTCAAGTCTCCGGCGATAAAAACCTTTCCATTCTGTTTATATATTGATATATCATCTGCAAGATGCATAAGAGGATCTTCTACACTCGGTCCGTCAGTCCCATATATAGATGCTGGATATGGATCCAAAGGAGCAAAGTAGACAATTGCTACATAAACCACAGTAATACCCGAAAGTATTTTCAGCCAAATGTATTGAGAGAACTTATCTTTGCTTACCAATGCAACCGCCGCTTTGCCGATATCCTTCCGAATATAGCATGCAACGCCGCCCCATCCTCTTCTACTTATGCCTTGAAAATTCCAGGCTGAATCTAACAAAATAAATCCTGGTATATCCAATAATCTATTGGTTTCGTGTTCCCAAGTTTCCGTGAAAGCAAGCACATCATATTCAGAAAACATCTGCAAATTGCTTACAATTGTACTCTCGCTCAAGCCATGCACATTCCAAACTAGAATCCGGGGGACCACACATCCCTATGCATCCCGGTTTCTAATCACTAGTTTACTATTCACAATATAAGCTTGTTTACCTTCATCTTTCAATTTTCGTACTTCTTCTAAAAGCAATTTGTGTTCTTTCTGTTGCTGTGGAGTAAGATCATCGTTGAGCCATATTTTATGGCCTTTTAGATGACTTTTGTGCTGCATAACGCGTGTTCTTATTTCCAGGTTTCCAAACTTAAGCAAAATTGGCCTTGAGCGACCATCTATTCTCTTGCCAATTCTTCTACAGTAAATATGTCCAGGATTTGCAAGATGCATAGTGTTCTGGAAGAAATCATCCACTATTTCTGAAGCATTTTCTCCTTCTTCCTCATTGAGACCAACTACTATTATATTTTTGGACCTTGATGCTTCATCCTCTTGTTCAGACAATTGGTTCCCGATTGAGGAAGTAATTTGTGCTACTAATTGGTCTGTGGGCGGATTGCCATAACCTGATGGAGGGCTTTGGTCATCTTGCAGTTCTCCAACCTTTTCTTCAAGTTCATCAATGCCATTTTTCAGCTTATATATTTCTTCACGTGCTGCCTTAACCTCTTCCTTGGATGCTTTCAAATTTGCTGTAAGAGCACTCACCTCCTCTCTTGATGCCTTCAAGTCTGCTGCCATTTTCTTTTCCTCTTCCCTTGAAACTTTCATCTCCATTGCCATAATTTTCAGATCACTAGATATTTGTAGAACCAATTTCAGTAAGTCTGTGTCATCTGGGGTTCCCACATTATCAATCTGGGAATCCTCTTCTGTCTACTGTGGTTTTTTTATCTTTGTTTTGTTCGTCATATTACTGTAAGTAAGGGATCCGGATCAGTTTTTGCTGTTGGGTTTATGGCCTGTGAAAACAAATTTCTGGCCCCCCCAAATAACCTGTTCTTAATGTTCCGGCCACCAGTTCCGGAAGTCAGTTCCGGACTGTACCTATATCTGTTCGCTGGATGGAAGTCAGTTCCGGACTGTACCTATATCTGTTCACTGGATCCACCTGTATCTGTTCGCTGGATCTGGAGCTTTTTCGAACCTACTTCAGGCGTCTAGGTTAAGCACCTATATTAACCCTATGTTAACCCCCCTATATTAACCCCCCTATATTATTCATGAACTTGCCAATATTTTTTTATTTTTTTATTTCAAATAAAAAAAATATCTCCCATAACACACCAAAACAAAAGTTTTAATTTTTAGGGAAAAACTACAAAATGCCCTTATGTTTTGACAAATTTTATGTTTTAATTTTTACAACCGTTGTTGCTGACCATATTGCCAAACTGTTCACATATAAAAAAAGGGCTTAAAATTTTGCCCCCAAAACAACGGGTTCTTTCATTCCGAAATTACCTATCGATCACTCGATCTGTAGCTCTGACGTCATACGACGCCGCCAACACAGCCTGTCGAAAAACGGCCGAAAAGAGAAAATCAGGGGCAAATTTCAAGCCCCCCTTTATTCCATTGAAAATCAGGGGCAAATTTCAAGCCCCCCTTTATTCCATTGTAGAATTACTGTCACCAGAAAAAATTTGCTTGAAATTTTCTGGCAGCCGCCATGCCCAAATGAGATTTTTCTGCTGATGAAAATTTCTCCTTCCCAGAATTAGTTTCATGGAGCAGAGCTACACAAAGTATTGACAATACTCGTGTTGGTTACAATGGTGTAACATTTTTGTTTTATGAGAGGTTAAATTAGTCATTATTGAAGATGGCACAAAGTTGTGACATTCTGACCCTGAGGTAGCCTCTCCTCCTACAAGCTGTTCCATCTCACTAAGATGGAGGCTGAAACTTTAGCAGCAATTTCATCCGAAGTCACGACCAGATATGTTTTACATGAAGAGAATATAATTATCAGACTGGAGGCAGCCGTAATATAATTTCGTCATTGTACTACACTATGCAATAGACTTCAAATGGCTCCAGAGCGGTGTACATGCTGGCACAAAATAACTTTGTCCAACGTCATCATAATTTAAGAATGGCTTAAAATTTGTAGAGTTCAAGGCCTCGTAATTTTAGTAATGGAAGCTCAGATCCTCGCGTACAAGGCTACAGAAATGTGCAAAGAACTCCTGTCAGCTTCCTGGATTCTCTGCGGACAGCCCAAGGAAATTGGACAAACTCAAAAGAGACCATGAGATCCCATATGTGTAAGCTTAGGTTGCCTATCTCATGTCACAGTCTGCATTCCATATGCCTTACTTATGTGTTCAAGCATCATCACACTGCCCCTCTCCTTTCAAGCCAATCTCTAAATAATGAGTCTCTTACCGACCTGCCTATCTCTGCTGCACCTGATGATGTATGAACTTGAGCAGAAGAGTTATTATTCAAAAAAATATCTGGCCCAAGATCATCTGGTTGAGGTTCTCCACTCAGCTGGCAGAAGTTGTGTAAAACACCACAAGCAACAGCTACTTGTGCTGCATGCCCTAAACCAACATTTACATTCTTCAAAATTTGCCAACGACTCTTCAACAAAGCAAACGCATCTTCCGCCTTGCTTTGACCCCTTTTTAAAAGCTTGTCAAATTCTGCATACTCCATAGATCTTCCCTTTTTATTCATAAATGGTTTCACAACAAATGGTGCTGGTTTATAGCACGAGTCTGCTACAAGGTAAGGCTGTATTTCCATATTCTTAACCTGTACTTTTGGCCATGCAAGAACTTCCCGTGCACAAAGCTTTTGCCACAGTGGACTGTAACTAAAGTGATTGGCATCATGCTCGCCACCCGGAGCATTGCAACATAAATCCCAAAACACTAAATCTGTATCGCACACACCCTGAAGCAAAATACTGTAAATGCCATGTTTGCTCCAGTAATCCTTAGGATTACAGTGCCTTGGCGGCTTGCAGGATAGCTTAATGTGAGTCCCATCAATTACGCCACACATGTTGGGAAGGTCTGTGAGTACTTTGAAACGGGTTATAATCCTAGTAAGCTGGATGCCATCAGGAATATGGACATACCTGGAATACAGCTTATCCTTGTTTGATAAGATTTCAGTTATCATTTTCGTATACTTCCGAACAGTTGATGATCCCATGTTATACATATCTCCTATTGCATTAGCTGTGTAACCATTTGCTAGTCGATGCAGCACCATTGCTACTGCTTTGTCAAGTTCCACAGGAGCTCGTACGTAATCAGCTTGCCCTACTGAAATGAATGGCCTTAACTCCTCGACTAGATTGTAGAATAATGAGTAAGACATTCTATAGTATGTCCTCCATAATGCATCTCTGGTAGCATCATCTAGTACCAGTATTTCCCTTTGAATGTCATCCCAATGAGTAGAGCATCTGGGCACTTTCCAAACTCGAGCAGGGGCGTGCTCCTCATTAACATTTGGAAAGTGTACAAGCATCATCATTAACAATATGCTAGCATAGTCAGAAAGCGGTGGCTGATATACGTTAAACTCAAGATCAGGCTCCCCCATAAGACTACACAGAAGATAAAAACTCGCCAGATCCATGCCCTAAACCTAACTTAACAATGTCTTACGGTTTCCTCAAACACCATTCTTACCGTTGAAAAGCATCCCGAGGTCGTCGCCTTAGGGGAAAATCTGGAAAATCTATTCTGCTCAATGCTTATCCGCCAAATGTTTAAGAGAACGCTAGCCTAGCATATCCAACTCTTCCGTCGAAATTACTGAAAAGCCTTTCAACTCATACATATAAATCAAGCCCCACGTTGTTCATTAGTGGATTTTGTCTTGGGGTCTTTATATGTTAGGGATAATGTTAAGGGGAGGCCCTTACTTGGGGTAAGGGCTTGGTGAGACCCTCGTTCAACTTATATTCGGTACATCTCCATTAGCCGGACTTGGGGGTTTCCCTGTGCCTTGTGGCAAACCCAACCATGAACCTTGGCATTCCCATTACTTTCAAGCATCGAAGTTTTGGTGACATGTCCAGTTCATCCTTAAAATTTTCGGATGCTGTAGAAGACCACCTGACAAACTCACAACGAACTGGGTTTGTTTTGTAGCTTAGGAGGTAGGAAAATCAAACCCCAATGGAAATGGCTTCTGTATCTTCTCCTTGGATTTGCTGATATGGCAAAGTGGCAACCTAATGGGGATCCGCCATAGTGTACTGGGAACTCAACCTCAAGGTTGTCCATTATTGAGATTTGTAAGGCATGTTTTATATGTTAAAGATAATGTTAAGGAGGTCAAGGTCCTTAATATTACCCCTAACATAAAGATTCCAAACAAATCCCAATAATCAAGTAAGAGCCTCCTCCTTAGCAGCATACCTAACATAAAAATCCCACAAATCCGGATGACTTCCTTGTACACTATATAAGTTGAAATGGGGGCTCACCAAGTCCTTATCCCATGTAAGGCACATCCCCTCCCCAACCCACACACACATACACACGCATGCACGCACGCACGCACACACACACACACACTCTTAATATTATCTCTAACATAAAGATCTCAGACAAATACTGATAATGAACAATGTGGGCTTGAAGTCCTAGTACACTATATAAGATGAACGGCGGGATTGCCAAGCCCTTACTCTAAGTAACGGCCTCCCCATTAACATTACCCTAACATAAAGATCCCAAACAAATCCTGATAATGAACGTTGTCTACCTCCCCTTTAATATTTTCTCGGGTAATGAGAGGGGAGCGGCAATTTTTGCTGACATGGCATCTACAAATGACTGACATGTGGCAGAAGAAGCCCAATAGGTGGGCCACACAAGCACAAACTAGATTATAAACTAGGCTTGAAATGTAATGAAATTGCCTCCTCCCTCTCATTACATGATGTTGTTTTAGCACGCCAGCTCGTCTAGCTTGTGTATGTGTCGGCCAAACGTACATGTTTTTTTATTTGTATAGGTCATACCTTGGTCGAATGTAGTGCTTGATTTTATTGCACACTGTTAGAGTCATACAAATATGGCTAAGGAAAATAGGTTGTTACATATTGCTTTGGGTCCATAAGCTCGAATCAAATGCCTGGAATAGCATGGACTTCAACATTTGAAAACTCCATTCTTAGCACATTTGTTCTCTGCTTCTACACAATTGCCATGTTGCTTAGGAACAGATTTGCCTGTCCATTTAGAACAGAGGTTTTTAATGCAGGATTTCAATTATGTTGGGGTCATGGTGGATATCTCGTTTTCCCTTCTTTTTTTTTTTTTTTTTTTTGGTGCCCATTAGCATTGCCAAAGTTCAATTCCTGGGGTGCAACATGTCATTGTGGATTCATTCTATTATTTTTAAGATTTTGGCAGGGTTTATGTACTAACTGTATTTTAACTGTAGGGTCTCCATATAGTGATTTATCATTGTCATCTTTGGCAATGGTATTTAAATTTGAATTTAACTCCAGGTACATTGTTCTTTTATGCCCATTAGCATTCTTTAGCTTCAGTTCTTGGAAGGCGGGATATTATTGTGTATTGACCTATTAGTTCTAGATTTTGCCAGTGTTCTTATATCAATTATCACAACTAGGGTTTCCATATAGTGATTTACCATTGTCATCTTTTGGCAGTGGGCGTTTTTCGGCATAGTATGTGATTATTTTGACTTGGCCAATGGTTGAGTGTTTTTGACGAGCCATGTGACTATTTTGCCAATGGTCAATGTACAACATTGTATTGATATTCAATTTCTACACTAATCTTGGATGGACATAATGATTTTGCCATTTGAGTTATGCTTTTCTAGTATTTTTGAAATTAGGGTTTCCAAGGTTGTAGATAGGAGTGTATATTGTTTTGGCATATGCTGTATTACACTCTTGGGTGTTGGCCGAGATTTAGCTATTATTATTGATGTAATTTTTGCAATTAATCTTGACTAGTAATGGGTGCCCGGCGTTGCCGGACATAGATAGAAATATAAGTTAATGCGACGCATTTGGTTGGATGGAATGGTGATTTTAGAGAGATTGCACAAATTTAGCAACAATATGTGAAGCAAAAGAGACAACAAATGACATCGATTTCCATTGAATTGTATTGCATATGAATCTGAAAAGGATATTAGAGAAAATAAATAATGCATGGCCTTGGATTCCTATTCATCCCTTGTCAATATCAATGTTTTTGTTGCTATTCCATCTTATAGTATCTTTCTTGTTATTTTCCATCAGGAAGGAGGCGTAATTTGTCACAACTAAAAGTATTATATGTTCCTAACTATGAAGATGAAGAAAGCTAGCCTCATAATACATGAGCTTTGGGTGAGGGTTCAATGTTATCCAAGTTGTAGAGGAGATAGACTTTGTGTATGTGGTCTGGGATAAGTTTGATTATGTTATCTTGGATTCCATAAACATTTATTAGGTTGCTATACCAATTTGAACATTCTCATTTGATACAATGCATGTCCTACATCAAATTAAGATGTGTCATATAATAGAGGTTACGTCTACTATGGTTAGGGTTGTGATATTATGTTTTTCTTTTTTATTCAAAGCTATAGCCTGTCGTCGGGGATGCATTCAGCTGATCATCTAGAGCATGCTCAATCTAGAAGCATTTATTGGTGAATTTGCATGGATCAGTTTTTCTGCAATGCTGCACTCCAGCATGGGAGTTGCTGGGATCTTCCAGAGCCATGACCACCGTTGCCCACATACAACTGTTAGCCCTATTAGTGCTCTTGGAAAGGATGTTCGGCTACACAATTGTTTCTTGCCACATTGTGAGATAATTTTAAGTAAAGCATATAAATTATGTGCCTCTACTGGATAGGGCTACACATTCTGCTTTTACAATGAATAAAACTACGCTATTAATTTGTGCAAAAGTAATACTATATTGAGAGCCTAAACTCGCAGGAATGCCTGCATTACAGTATCCATAGGATGGGCATAGAAGCTGCATATGCTAGAGTCATCATAGGCAAAATAGAGATTTAAAGTTTAGCAGGCTAAAATCGAAATAGAACCTTAAAACTGATGTACATTCATTAGCAATATTAACAAAAGATGTAGCTAGAAAAATCCATAAGCACCACCACTATGAAAAAGAATTTGTAAATCAAATGGAAAAGAGGTGTGAGCGTGAGGGGCATCAACACATGCTCTGTGTTGACTTGCTAGGAATTGGATACATACTAAGAAATTACTCTTTTAACCCTATGCAAGGTCCATATAAAAACACAACCACGTACAAAAATGTTCTAACGCGGACCCTGTGACAATTATAATGAAAGACCTTTTTCTTTTGTTGCAACTGTGAATCTCAACATAGTCCTGAGTAAAATGTATTTAGTCATGAAAATATGGAGTGCAAATGCCAAGAAAACACATGTAGTATACTATGTGACAATTATAATGAAAGACCTTTTTCTTTGGTTGCAACTGTGAATCTCAACATAGTCGTGAGTAAAATGCATTTAGTCATGAAAAGATGGAGTGCAAATGCCAAGAAAACACATGTAGTATACTATGTTTGTTCTGGACTATGCATTTAGTTACAATTGTTGACAACTTTCAAGAATTTCTTATAACTTGTAAGCCTAGGCATGGGACCTATACCATGGTATCTCATAACAACCATCATTCATTTAAATTGGATTTATGTCTGTTCCAAAAGCACGCCACTTTTGCATACCCTTTTCTCAATATAGTGTTGTGTTGTGTGACATGCTGTTTTGCATTGTTGCAAATTTTTGCATTGTAGTAGTGGGTGGTTTAATATTTTCTTGTTTTAGTGAGAAGAATGTGGTGTTTGATTAGCATTTGTAGATAACAACAAATCAATATACACAGAACACTTTTTACATTGTATTCACTTGATATGAAGATTACATCATGGAGGGACTAGTCCTTTCTTTGTCAAATAACTCTCAAGATAAGGATCCATCTCCTTAGTCCGATCTAGTTCTGGATGCGTTTTGACAACATCTGATACTGTTTTACCAGCAGCCAAGCCACTCATGATGGACATGAATAGTACTAGAAACTCATCTGTTGAGTAATCTTGTGGAGTATAAGTTGGTGGATTTAGAGCCTGACCTTGATTATAAAAGCACCTAAGAGCATCATCATCTACTATTATGATGTCCTCTTTCTTTTGAATGCCAAGCTGATCCATCATAGTACCAAGATGTTTGACGAAGACCAGTTTGCCATCCGGATCTCTTGGATGTGGAAACTTTATACACTTACTTTGGTCCCAAATCGTCACAAAGTCTCGATTCATGCCTGGTAACACCCTAAGTACTTCATCAACATTTCTGCGTTCCACTGAGGACCAGATGGCAACTCGAAACAATCTGAACGCCTCATTCATCATATCTTCTAAGTGTGGACGAGGATAGATCCACTTAATATTTGATTCTAGAGGGACTTGCTCGAAGTCATCCATGTTAATAAGCTTCTTAGGAAACGTTTTACACAGGACACCATTCAGATCGAAGACAATGATTTTGTCACAAGCAGGTGGAGCCCTGAACCATGGAAAACAAAGAGTTAGCCATGCAAAAGTGGTCTGCAATACACGCCAAGCACGTTTTGTCCTTCATAAATAAGCTACATATCGCGCCTGGCGTGAATTACCTTTCATCGTCGCCGTCATCCCCACCAGTCGTAGCGTCTACTTCACTCCCCGGATGCTTACTGTCAGAAGCATCAACTCCAGGGTTTAGTTCAGACACGTTCTCTTCTATGAAAGCTACCACAGGGGTTTGATTCCTAACCTCAGTGGTTGCATCTGAGCTTGCATGATCATCCTGGCTGGTATCAGGAACTACCGCAGTCGTACCCCCAAGCTGGACATTACCAGTTGCAATGTTATCAAGCATGGACTTCATATTTTTCTCCATGGTCTCACGTTCCCGCGCTAGCATTTCAGCCTTCTCCTCGGGGGTTGCATTGCTTTTTGAACATTCTGGAGTTGCACTTGGAGGCTTTTATGAACTAGTAGTCTGCCCTTTGAAAGGTACCAAAGCCAACGGGTTTTTATCTTTGACAGGACCCCAATCAGCCGTGGCCAGTACCTTTTCGAAAAACACTTCAAGGAAATCCCTGGACTGGTCATCGTTGACGAAACTTAAACATCTTCTTGATGTCTTCAGAGCCTCTCTACCAATATACCCTCCAACATGTAATTCACAGCAAGTGGTATCAAGTGGTGCAAATGCCTCAACAAGATAGCTTGCCAGATTGATTGCAAACCCATGTTTATTCAAGGGCCCCTTTTCTTTTGTCAGCAATTCCAGAGTGATGTCTTTCCGGTAGAGGTTAGGAACATCAAATTCCTCGCTTTCATTTGCTTCATCCTCATTATCTGCTTTGTAGAAGACATTTTTCAAGTTGGGTTCATCCAAAAGAAAACACTGCCATGCACCTTTATCCGATGCCCCTTTGCTCTTAGCTACCTCATAGTTGTCATCTGGCACAAGGGATATCATTATGAAGATTATACAAGCGCTTTTAAACTGCATCCTCAGATCAGTATCCTTTGTCTCAAAGAGAAGAGAACCTTCCCTAACGACCTTTAGGCATTCCAAGTCGTATGAAGCCACCAAAGCATGCATATGAGGCTCTCCTGGGGGGCATATGATGACAATAGTAAAGAGCTTCTGAGTTGTTAAGCCTATGCAGCTACTAAAGAAACTGAAGTACTCATGTTGAGTCATCCCCTTCTCTCCTTTTGCAGTCCTGCTATCCAATACAAACAGAGAAATATTACGAGGGCCTATTGTTGTATCGGGTAGGAGACCTTTATAGCCAGTAGAGACCAGGTATTGGAGTGCAGGTAAGTCACCACTAACATCTTTCAGGACGGCAACCTTTCTTCTCAGCTCAGCCATCACCTTATCTGATAGTTTTGCGGTGTGCTGTTGGTTCTTTGATTTCCTGTTTTGCAAAAATTCCTTCGACCAAAAGACGTATTTCTTGATGTCATCAACAAACACGTCATACTTGTCTAGCAGGCCGAGTTCAGACAATGTTACATCACCAGATAGCTTCTGAAGTTCTTCACCAACTGCTACCTTCATAACTCGCATGTTCTTTATATGAGTGCAACAATCAATGAAGGACATTTTGTCCTTAACTGAAGAAGCCTTCTTGTACAGAACTTCTTTGTTTATGCATTGATTTAACAACCAAATGATTTCATCATCTTGAAGGCCCTGTACTTTCCTCATCTCGGTAGTCTTCAGATCAAATATTGAAGTATCTTGAGGAGGCACTCTTCCCATTGGGTCTGGTAGCTGTTTCTGAGCATAAGCATCCCAGAACTCGTTCCACTTCGCCCAGACTTCGTCCTTAGTGAAGACGATCTTGTAGGTATCTCAGAGGACCTCCGGAAGCCGCCCCGGCACGCCTGCACCGCTTCCTCCCCGTTTTTTTTTTTTCCTGTCTTTTTTGCCCTTGGTTTCTTATCTTGGATGATAGTCCAAGGTCTTTTTCAATGCCTTAACTCCTCAGACTTCGTTCCTCCCTGTTTTGTTTGCAGGGGTCTTCCATATTCTATCCATTGCTGGCGGGCATGACGGAGTTGTTCCACGTAAGGGCTGCACGAATAAAGAAAGCATGTCAGCCAATATGAGTAGGGCATACAGAAATGAACCGCTTTTTAGATCAAGCAAACAGGATAATAAAGAAACGACAAAGCCAGGCATGCCAATTCGCGCGTGGCGTGTATTCATGCTGACAATTCGCGGACGAATACACGCCAGGCGCGAATTGGCAATGTACTGCTTGATCAAAATGCTTCTGGCGTGTATTCAGCTGGCAGTTCGCACCTGGGGCGAATTGGCTGCATGAAGGCGCGAATTGGCTGCATGAAGGCGCGAATTGGCTGCATGAATACACACCAGAAGCGTTTTTGATCAGCAAAGATATTGCCGATTGGCGTGGCGTGTATTCATGCCGACACCAGCGGACGAATACATGCCGCCGAACCGGCAAAGATGGATACACGCCTGGCGCGAAATGGCACGCCTTGACACACGCTCAACCTAGTCTACTATAGTTATTCCTACTTGATATATCTGACTGACTCTATTTCACCTAATATACTAACATTTTATAAAGAAAGACTTCGCCCATTTCGTTCAATGTTGCACTAATCTCTGTCAGGTCCTCTGCAGGGGTATGGGAGCTTAGAAACCGACACCTCCTGTGGTTGTAATGTAGCAGATACATTGTTTGTCCTGTTTGCTTAGCCTGGTTGGATAGGGATCGTTGTGCCTCAATAGAATGCTATCCGTCAATAATAAGGAAGCATATATTAGGGTTCTCCACTGTAAACTCCTCTAGTGTTGTCCACTGGAGTGGAGCATCCTTTTTCTTATCCCAAGGAAGCACGTCTGCTGGCATAGGAACTTGGCCTGGATTCCTCACCATCGCCCTCAAGATTTTCTAGCATGCTTTCGTGGTGGTCATACCTCCCGCTAACAAGACTTGACTTATGTGATCTCACCGGACGGTCAACATGGATGGGATGTGTAAAAGATTGGCCAAGTGGGTAGTTGTTCCGTGATACTTGACTAGCCTACTCATTGCCTCCAATTGCGATTTCTTTTTCGAGTCATTTTTCGCCAAAATGCCATCAAGCAAGCAAAACTGGGATGTCCTTTCCTAAGTCCAGCAATCTTCGTACATCTCTGATATCATTTTGATGCTTCAACTCTTCCAGGTAGTAACTTGGAGAAGGTCCTCGCAAAGCTCTCCTCACTGCAGACACCCCTTCACTAATAGAAACTGGAGTGAGGACAATATTTTGAGGCCATCCATACTTGAAACATGACTCAGCACTCACGTCCTTCTTCATCAGACCATCTTTGAAAGCAGTTGCCCTGGCATGTGTAAATCTGACGAGATCTTTCTTGTGGTTCTTCACAACCTCCACTAGGAGTTGACAACATATGTCATCATGCTCCTCACAAGTGATAAGAATACCTTGTTTCTTCATAAGATCAGTCTCTTTCTTCCTGGAGTGTAACACAAGATCCACCTTACCATTTGTTTTGCCTACACCAACATACCACTCCGCACTGTCATCCATCTTCTCCTCGGGACATGGAGGATCTGTGTCTGCTCTGATAATGGATCCGCTATCATCCATCGACAATGCATAGAATACTGCGTCCTCATTAGGCTTTCTTTTCTTCTGTGAGCTGGAGCTCGCTGGAGTATCTTCCGAGCCTCTTGCTTTCTTAGGAGGAGGTGTAGGAACTATCAATCGGTTTTGTCTCTTCTTCCCTGCAAACGAGGGTGCAATACACGCTTAGCGCGATTTCGAGTGGTCATCCATTCCGGCCAGGCTAAAGTACAGAATGACATACAGTCGCCAATTACAGACATGCACTCAAAAGGCGTGGCACTTACAGCAGGCCGAACAGTCACTCGAAGGCAGGCCGACTAAACACGGTCATACTAATTTACAAACAGGTGGACAAATTCTAGACAAAACAGTTAATCACGAGCAGGACAATTTAACACAGGAAGGACATTAATTATGCAGATGCAAATTCAATTTACTGCAGAAATGAGCAGCTAAAGAAATGATAGACAGGAGTGTGAGCAGCTATAGAAATAATAGACAGGAGTATAGGCGGAAGATTTATTGACAGTAAATACAGAGCTAACACTGCACACTAATCAGAGCAATGAACAATGAATGAATGACAATACTGACCTTGAGCATCTTCACTCGTGGCCCGGCCTGAGTTTGGAGCAGCACGACCTTTGGGCGGCATCTTCGCGATGATCTTGAGCGCCTCGGAGTTCTTGAGTTCTTGAGCGCCTCGGAGTTCTTGAGCGTCTCAGAGCAAGTCGGCAAAGAAATGACATTCAAAAACTTATATAGATTTCCATAAGCCGAGTAGGTCGGTTTTCGATCGACGGGTTTCATGCTCATGTGGATCGACTTTTGATCGACAGTCCGATAGAAGCGAGCGGTTATTAAAATTTCGCGGATCGACTTTTAATCGACGGTCCGATAGAAGGGAGCGGTTATTTAAATTTCGCGGATCGACTTTTAATCGACGGTCAGCAATCTTACGATTGGGCCCAATGGACGGGACGCGATCGTACGAGCAGTAAATGGCTCTACGACCGCCGTATTGTGAAATCCCATAATTAGATTTCACTCAGCCGATAAAAAAGCAGTACAATTAACGGATAATTTGAAACTACCACCTAATCTTGCCGCCAGCCTTTCTTGTCATTCGAACTCGAAAGAACTTGGAAGAACAGGAAGAACTCGAAAGAACTCGGAAGAACTGGGAAGAAGCCGGCGCCTGAGCGATGTCGAGCGCCTTCATGTAAGTTCATCTACTCTTCCAGATCCCAAGCTCCAAATTAATCAAGCGACATTGAACAGCGTTGGAGAAGAATATTACATGCTGACGACGAATTTGAAGAGGAGGGTGGGAAATTGCAAGATAGAATCAGTCGATCCGGAAGCAATATGCCATGGAGTTCCTCTTGGAAATGATCATGTGAAGATCCTAGTAACCAGTTGCCATTTCAACGACGAAGCATTACCCAGAAGGCATCCTGATGGAGACACGGTGGGTGAAAGCATCAGAACCTTTGTTGCATGACCAGTAATTCGCTTAAAGAAGGTGAGTTTCATTTTCTTGGAAGAAATAGAGGTAGATTGAGTGCTTATACTAAGATGCACAAGCTGATTCTGTCATATGTATGAAATGAAAACGCTTGCATACCAGACCATTCATTCAAATTTTCAAAACTATAAGGCCTGCAGACCAGACCATTCTGAAATTTAAAAAACACTAGACACTCTTTACGTTGTTTTAATTACATACTGTGTGTTATTCATCTGTGTGTTGTTCCTCAGTAGTCTCAACTGCTGGCACAATAGTCTCAAATTTTGTTACAACTATTGGGATATTGGGATATTGTGCAGCTATTGGGATATTGTGCAGCTATTGGGATATTATCCAAAATGGCTTCGAGGTCTGCAACTCTCATTCTCAGCTGAGCATTCTCCATTTCAAGCCCCTCCAGAGCACGACACAACTCATTGAATAAGCCTATGCTTGTAGCCTATGCTGGCACAGGAGGAACTTCAGTTGAATACGCGCCAGGCGTATGTTCAGTTGAATACGCGCCAGACGCGAATTCATAAAACTGTAAGTCAGAGAGAAAAAACAAATTAGTGATTCATTTGTAATTTAAATGCAGTACTGGCATTAGCAGAAGTCTTATGAATTGTAAACTCATTTAATGCATTAAAAAAATTAGCAGGTCTTTGTTATGGAATATTAAGATACGAAAGCTAGTTACTGTATGCAATTCACGCCATGCGTGTATCCTGTATTGTACTTTAAAGCAGTACTGTAATTTCTTCAGAAGATGTACTGTAATTATTAAATTTGAGAGAGCTGAAGTGAAATCACGCCAAGCGCGAAATATGTTTGTGTGCAAAATGTTTACATTGTACAGGTCCAATACACGCCTGGCGTGAACTGCATAAAGCTAATTACTGTATGCAATTCACGCCAGGCGTGTATTGGACTGCTTGACAATTTAAATATTTCGCACACAAACATATTTGGCGCCTGGCGTCCCATGTTTAGGCAGCAATTAAGGATTAAAGATTGGTACAATAAGGAAGTTCGATAGAAATATCATGCTGAACCGATGCATTTTTTACACAGGAATGTAGAATCAATATTTGCCATGAGTGAGTACCATAGGCAGAAGGCAGATAAAGGAGGAAAGCACCGATGCATTTTTTACACAAAAAATCTGCAAAGGTTCCTTTATATAGAGAAAAAAAGCAGCGCTAACGGTTTGGTGCAATTTCAAACTGGCAATTATAATGAAGCCTGTACATATAAACAAAAACACTTATTTTGTCAAGGCCATTAAATATCGATGGAATAGTCTGGAAAAGAGTATGTAAATAACTGCAGCATACACTGTGAGATCAGCTTAAGTACTCTGTACCCTTTTCATTATTGAAGAAAGTACCCAGAAAGAAACAAGAAGAAGAAGAATGCAAGGGAACCATATATTAGAAGACTCTTTTGACCTGATGTTAACGTATTGGTGCCCAAGCCAAAGTTCTGGTTCTCGGCAAAACCTGCAATTTCTACACCAAGACTGTTAAAATATGATTTTGCAGCACCACAGGTTGAACAACGCCAATCTGCTGGCAGCTTTGAGAACTCTGTGCCAGGTGCTATGGGATATGTTGGATCTCCTACAGTTTGATCATATACATATCCACAAGATCTGCACTGGTATCTTCCAGTATCTCTGACTACAAAGCGTTCTGCCTCTGCAAACATAAACAATATCCCAGTTAAAGATATTCCTGCTATTATAAGCTATATTCCATGTCATTAAAACTCGTTTTCTGAACCAGAATGAACACTTAAAACTAATTAGAATTGAATTTCGAATTTGTTATTTGTAGTTAAGTTAATCTTCAGCATAAAATACAAAAAAATTTAGTCATTGACTAATGCCATTCCACAAACTAGGATAGTCTTCAATTCCCATTTCTGTTGTCTTTAAGAATAGATACTGCATGTACATCTGCAGACTTGTGAATACATGTCTGTTGTTTGTCACGCTTCATAAGAAATCTATTTCAAAAAAAAATCTCATAAGTTAAGGCTACTTTGTTAGGTCGAGCGGTGTTGGCACAAGGTGCAATTTAGGGTTATCTTCTTGTAGTCAAACCCTTTTAGCAGAATACAGTTGACATAAGATACAATAAGCAATCTATATCACGCTGCCTTTTCCGTCCAATCTACCAATTATGCAGACATTTTATGAATTGAAATAAAATGCAAAAGAACCATACAAAAAGCCCACCTCTGCGCGAATCATAGGAAGAAACGGATGTCTCAGGTATCGAATCTACGGAACTGTTCTGGCTGGAAGAAGATTCATTACTGACCTCGGTATCGACCTCAGTGGACATGCATCTGCACTTTCGAATGATGCCCCAACTGTTGCGGTCAAACAGAGAAGCAAAAATGCTCGTTTTGTTTCTTATGGAATGAGGCCGGAGTTGAGAAGTTGATCGTGGATGGGCGGAGATGCCATCGCCATTCGAACTCCAACTAATCAAGGCTATGGCTGCCGTTGCAGAAGCTGTGGTAGCCATGGCGCCTCCCTCCCTTGCTTGTGGCAAATGTAGAGCCACTTCTTGAATTTGAGACAACGGATATACGCCTCGAATATTTGAAAAGGGAGAATTTTAGGAGTGCATAAATTGGCCATGACGACACTATATGCGTCCTATCCTATGCCGCCACGTGGCATTTGTCCCTAAATTCATCCACTAAGGCCCAGATTCCACTGCGCCGTTAATTGCTACAGGGACGAATCAGGGATCCACAAATAAGCAATTAACACCCTTGTTGCGATTCCATTGCAGTCTGAATTCTGGGTGGAAGTTTCCGACGTGGAGTGAGTTATCACAGAAATAACAGACGGGGGATCTTGCCCGGGAGTTTCAGGGAAAATTTGACAGCTCGGATGAACAAAGCTTATAATCAGGAAGTGCTGGAGCTGCAATGGAATGTAGATAATAGTAGATAAGCTCTGTTTTATTGCTGATTGCCCGCTAGTTCTTGCCAGCAGATCCAGAAACGGCCGGGTTAGTGGAATCTAGGCCTAACATTCTGTTTTTGGGTTGCCCCTAGGGGGCATACCTTTGCTCACGTGGGTTTTCAGCATATTTCAAGTATATGCTAGAATATGCTAAAAACTGCTCCAAACCCGTTGTTTCCTGTAAACTGGCGGTCACTAGTGTTGTTCGACGGCCGCTGTGCAAACTGGATAACCGGTTGTGCTGTTCCTACTAAATATGGGCATTTTTATATCTGAACTGAGCCGGATTTGCTGCTCAGGAAGGCTCTGAGCACGATGAAATAGGCTCCTAGATAATGGAGTATTTTGCAGCTTGCACAGCAATATGATCTTTAGAAAGCAGTTCTGCCTGATGTTTCAACTCTACCAATTTATTCGGGCCATATCTCTTAGCTTTATTCTACATGCCCTCTTTGATGGATTTAGGTCTGCCAGCATCGAAAGGGCTATACAAACTAGATGTCAATAGAATCTGGACCTTTGTGTTTGCAATTTGAAGAAAAGGGGAAAGCACAGGGTCAGATCGAAATATGGAACGCCACTTTTGCATTTTCTGTTTCCATGGCCCTCAAGGCTGCCTTGCACTTGCAAATTCGTGATATTTTGTCCAAGGCTGGTTCACAGGGCTTAACTTTGGAAGAAATTGCAGAAAGACTTCCAAGCAAGAACCCCAACATGGATTACTTATTTAGAATCATGAGGTTTCTGGTTTGCCACAGAATTTTCAGCCAAACAGAGCATCAAAAGGACGTAAAATATGGTCTTACAAGGTCATCTATGTGGCTTGTTATAGAAAACTAGAAAAAGTGCCCAGCGTTGCTGGGCTTTTCATAGGGCATAATTTCAAAAACTAATAAAGATGATGGACATAAGATTAGAACATCTAAAGAAAAGCAGTGCAAAAAGTCTAGAACTATTAATATTTGATATTTTCATAATGTATAAAGGTAATTAATGCATAGTCTAGCTTTTTTTAAGCCCTTCATTCATCTCCTAATAGATTGTTGCTTGTATGGAATCTCCAGCATCCAGCTATTATTTGTTGGTGTTAGAACGTAAATAAACATTAAAGTTTGAACCTTAAAAAGATCTGTATCGAACTATTGAATAATGGGATTCTACCTTCATTTGTCTTGCACCTCCATTGTGTAAGATATTTATACTGTGTGTAATGATCTAGAAGTATTTCTTTTCTTTATGCGCTATGTGGCAAGTTATAAGTTGGGCCTCTATTCCCAAGAGTTATGGAAGAGGTTTCAAGGACTTGCTAGAATCTCGCTAGAATTCTTATTGTTCAGTGGGCAAGGACAGAATTTGTTTTGGTATTTTTATTGGATTGCATGGTTGGGCAATATTCGTTATAAGATTGTCAGTAATTGGAGATTGGGGTAATCGAATTAAGCATAATCTTAGATGTGAAATATGTAACTCAGAAATCCAATTGCAGACATGTTGCGAGAATCTTACATATGTGGAATAAGTAACTCAATAAATTCATTTGTAGACATGATGCAATAGAAATACTATATAGTTGCACATTAGTGTTTTGATCTTTTGTAGCAATGTGTTTTGGAGAGAGTGGCTAAGACTTACTCTCCTTCCTTCTTTTTCTATATATACCTTTTAATATTCCCTTTTTTTCCCTTTCACAATGAGGGGGTGGTTGGTTTTCTCAACTTAATGATATTATTACAATATTGCAAACGATGGTTGGTTTTCTCAACTTTACGATATTATTACAATATTGCAAATAGAATAGAATGAGAATGAGAATGATTTTTTATCGTCCACTGAGGCCATTACAAAATTGAACCCCGAGCTATCATTACAACATTGAACCCCAAGGTGACACTGTTTTAGCGGTAGGGCAAAGCCTCGTCAAATAGTCAATATGTTGAAAACCCGCCCTAAGTCATGTAGGTTTGAGGGGTGATTAGGCTCGCAAGCCTCGACTTCTTGCCGGTAATGGTTATACTTGAAATGCAACCGGTTAGTATTTTTTTTTTTTTTCTTTTATTACAACATTGAAATAGGAGACACCCACACTTGGTTGGTTGTTTTCACTTTGGCATATACTATCATTACATATGTAGGGGATCCAGATTGTCAAAATGCTTAACTCAAAGTTAAGTGATTATCATACATAGTTATCCCCTAACCGCCCACATAAACGATTAATCATTTTCGTCCACTTATGTTTGAGATTCAACTTCTCGTTTCAATTATCTATTTTGCCCATATCTCTTTGAGAATATCCCATTTGTTAGCCTGATCTACTCCTTTACCAACGAATCGCCGCCCCTCGCTTGTGTTTTTGTATACATCAAGAGCCCAAATACATGATTAAACACATGTAAAATCTAGAAGTAAAAATAACGCTATTCGAATAACTTTTCGCATCCAAAGTTATGCGACTCGAGGTTCAATTTTATTCAACTTTCACCTCACCATCTATAAGCTCATGTACATAAACAACAAAGCTTGGATTGAAGTCAAGCAATGTTACTATATGCACCGGCCCAAATGTAATAAATTATGACCCGTCCATGTTTATAGCTTTGAACCGATATCCGTGTCCGTAACACCAAATATCCACATCTAAAAGTGCTTTTTACATTATTGTGCATAGCAAAGATACAAACCTTGATGCGAGGGGTTTCGGGGCTATGAATGTGTCAGATATTCCAAGATACCAATATAGACTGAACTTTGATGGCAAATCTGGTGCATCTGTGCACAATATGCGAATCATCAAAACAACTTGTTGAAGGGTACAACAACAATTGATTTCTCCCATGAGCCGATCATTATTATGCAATTTGGCTAAGCATTATTATAAAAAGATCAAGGCGTGATGAGTCAGAATCGCTAAAGAGCTTAGCAGAGCTAGATCTGCGAGAGCCAATTGGGCATGCCATGAGGTGGTCAAGATAGGACTGTTATACCCTTACCATGATATACGACCATAAATATGAACATTAGCTTGACAACCCGCACAAAGTCCAAGATGCAAACAATGTAAAACGCCTCAAAATATGCCGCTTTTAATAGTAGAGTCACATGCCATGTTTTATCAGTAGTGTTGTTTTGCAATGGGTTTTGCAAAACACCCTAATTATGACTTAATAGTGTGGAACAATTTTAATCATTTGGGCAAGAGGTATGTCTACTTCAGCCTAGAATAAGGAGACCTTTTAGGAGTTCTTGGCCCGGAACTCAAATTTGACAGATATTACAAGCTGAAAAAATATTCCTCAATATGAAAGAAGGATGCAATATTTTTAACAAACCTTTTCAATGAAGAAGTCGGTACCACAACCCTTGGCATAAATATCTTTCTTCAAAGATGATAGTCGAGGGATAAAATATCGCGGTCTATAGCAGGCCGATTGGATTCTTAACCCTAAAAAATCAAAGATAAAATGGCAAGCATGAAAGCTAAAACTTATTGTTATTACCTCGTAAAAGTGTTCACGTTAGTGAAGAAGCTTTCATTGCCCTCCTAAAATACACCGGAATGGCTGAAACCCTGGTCATTGAAAGTATGTCGCACCTTCTCGAGAGGCATGAAAATGAACGAATAGATGGTTTCTAGCACAATCGGAAGGAGCACTATGCCAATTCAGGAGGCAACATTAGTAACGCGGAAATGAGTCGATTTGATATCAAAATGGAGGCGACAATTAGGTTTGCCTCAAATTTTAAGGCAACCATGTATCTAGCATTGAGTATCCCCGGTCATCTAAGTATACAAAATGAGTGCGCTTAAACAAAGACCGCAAGTACTTGAAGAAATAAAGGTTTTATAGATCCGAAAGTACAAAATGGAAAAGAAAAACAACTCCAACCTTTCAAATTCAATGCTATATCTTTTTCATGTCCTAGTCTATGACAATATGATGTTTGTAAGGAATGCCAAAGATTCTCATGGGGGCTTAGCAAATTTAACACTTTTCAAGATGTCATTGCATCGATTCATCTTTCAGACTTCTTTCTTTCAAAACCTTTTTCACAATTTTTGTTCTTCAACCAAAAAGGACCGAATAATACGTTCTCTAATCGCACTTCCGGACTTTCAAACTAATTCTTCATCATCACCGAGCAAAAATGCCAACAATATATCGGTTTTGTTTGAAAATTTAGAATGCACTCAAGCAGACAGCAAAATGTTTGTATTATTATTGAATATATAATTGAGAAATAAAGTGTGCATACCTATATTTATATCGTGGAAAACACATGATGTTAAACAACTTGCATTGAAGCCGACAAATGCCACACATTCAAGAAAGGCTACTCGCATGAGAGTGGACACCGAGATAGTACACATCTATATTTATCCGATGTTTGCCCAAGGAAAAAAGCTACCCCTCGTGCAATTCGCTTTGAAGCAGAGAGCCTCTTAGGTAGCATTGAGTCTACGTGGAAGTAATCCAAGGTGTAAATAAAATAAATCTTATGTACATGGTCGCCCAACAAGGTTGGGAACCGAAGAGAGGAGATGCTACAAAGAAATGACTTGCATTGTAATCGAAAGCAATACAAATCAAGAAGGATCGGTGGTAAGATTATATGTTGGTACAACACTCATCTTATCTCATTGGAGAATATGGGGGTGTATGTCCTAGCCGATTCCCTTGGCATTGCAAAGCCTTGTCTTTTGGAGATGCTCCATGTCTCGCAAGTTTGCGTTTTTCTTCTACAAGAACAAAAATGACCAAAAAATATTCATGTTTCTCATTCTAATCAGAGAGAAAAATTGTAGCTTACCCCTTTTCATCTCTAGTCTGCATTTGGAGTTCTTCTTTCCATTGTCTTTGGCGCTCACAAAAACTACATAAAAGATGATGAAAGATGTAGAACGTAACTAAGTCATTACAATCCTACCAACCCAGAAAAGAACCAGAAAAATTAATTAATATTACCTAGAAGAAGATGTGGCACAATGACCATCTTGGGTTCCCCTCCACTCCTTGGGTTTTGGGAAGCTAACACTCATGGCAAAGATCTCCTCCGGACTTCGAGCTCACGCAGATAGACCGCTCACTCATGCTACTTCCTTTACTTGGCGACTTGCTACTTGTTATCACCGCCTTTGTCTTTCCAGGACTTGAAGTTGCCACGTTTTTCGATCCTTCTTCTCTTACTACACGCCATATGTCGTTGAATTCCTCATACAAAGGAGTTTGAAGTTTTTCTTCGCCCAGAGTCCCGCTGTAAGCTTCTAATCATTCTATAATGTATTAAATTCTTAGAAATTGTCAAAATGGTCAAACTTACCTTTTCATCTAGGAATGCTCGGACTACTGACTATTTTGTATCATAAAATCTTTGGATCGGGGTTTTCATGACCGATTTTGGCTTTAGAAAAAGCCAACATACTTGACATTTAGACTCCATTATACCCCGCCACAAATTTTCAACTTAACCTTCAACTTAATATGGAAAACAAATGTCAAGGAAAAATAGCATTGCAGATCTGTTCATTTTACTCAAGAGTAATGGCTAAAGCTTATTATTATACCTCTATGCACAATCAACGAGGAAGCAAGGGACTTCATTTTATGCGTGGATGGAGCTACTTATAATTGTATGCCTAAAAATTTAAGATATTTCACCGCGTTTTTCGATCATGAAACTATATGGTTTGTATGTACGGACCATTATGTATCACACGCCCCTATGTATCACGATTTGACAAAAGGCATATCGGGCTATTTGCATATAATCATTTAGGCAAAGATTATACCTTTGTCTCGATCAAAAGTTGGCACATAAGAACTTGGCAAAGCCATCTAAGGCAAAATATAATTTGGCAATGCCATATTCGGCAGAAACGACTCCATGCAACTACTCCATGCAACCGCATTTCGCATTATTATTCCGCACGAAAACCAGAAATGGATCTCTAAAGCTCATACTATTTTCGAAATCCACAAGTATGAGCAATTTCAACCTGTGGGCTTACCAACGTAACTCCTTTTTGAAAGCATCCAAGCAATGGAAATCCGTAAAAATCGCCCACTCTTACAAACTATTTCAGTATCAAAAAATGGTGGATCGGGGTTTCATAGCCAGCTTTGGCTTTGGAAAAGGCCACATATAGGCTTTAGAAAGTGCCACATATAGACTCCATCAAATTTCGTGATTTTGTATATCCAATCACAAAATATCAACGTAATATGGGAAACAAAAGGGGAAAATAGAGCATTGCGTTCCATTATGTATCACACGCCATTATGTATCACGATTTGGCAAAAGGCATATCACGCTATTGGCATATAACCATTTAGGCAAAGATTATACCTTTGTTTCAGATCAAAAGTTGGCACGTAAGAACTTGGCAAAGACATCTAAGGCAAAATATAATTTGGCAATGCCATATTCGACAGAGACAGACTCCATGCAATTGCATTTCGTGATATTATCCGCCACGAAAACCGGAAATGGATCTCTAAAGCTCATACTATTTTCGAAATCCACAAGTATGAGCAATTTCAGCAAGGGGCTTACCAACGTAACTCCTTTTGAAAGCATCTCAAGCAATGGAAATCCGTAAAAATCGCCAAGATAGAAGCTTTTACGGTTATTTCGAATCAAAAAAATGCCGGATCGTGGTTTCATAGCCGCCTTTGGCTTTTTAGAAAAGGCCACATATAGACTCCATCAAATTTTGCATTTTGTATATCCAGCCCAATTGCAAACTGTTCATTTTTATCAAGAGTAATAGATAAAATATTGTGTCTATAGCAGCCGATTGGATTCTTAACCCTAAAACATCAAAGATAAAATGGCAAGCATGAAAGCTAAAACTTATTGTTATTACCTCCGTAAAAAATGTTCACGCTGTGTAAGAAGCTTTCATTGCCCTCCTAAAATAGACCGGAATGGTCGAAAGCTCGGTCTGCCGAAAAGCACGCCGTTGCATCTCTTAGAGGCATGAAAACTGGAATGGATAGATGGTTTCTAGCACAATCGGAAGGAGCACTATGCCAATTCGGGAGGCAACATTAGTAACGTGAAATGAGTCGATTTGATATCAAAATGGAGGCGACAAATAGGAGAAGCAAGTTTAAAAGAGCTCATGCTACAAGTAAAAATGATCCGCAAAGTTCTCGAGCCCGTGCAAGATCTGGCAAAACGGTAAATCCAAGGGATGAAAATAATTTAAGAAAATGAAGGCACATGATGTCGCATGAGACTATCCTTCAAAAATTGGGTACAAGCATATTGCCCGTGATATTACCCCCGCAAGTGCAAAATAAGAAGGCATTTTAACCTAGAATAAAGACAGAGGGGCATACTGATTATAGATGGTCTTTCCTTTCTTTACATGCTTGCGTAAGCCGGTGCATTTTATTTCTAGAAATAGGAACATCCATTTTTTCCATGATTTCGGACCCCCAATTGCTTCATCTAGACGTTCTTTCTTTGAGAGTTTTTAATGTAATCAAAAGTCCTAAGGATAATGCCAATTGTTAAGCTACACACAGAGACGTAAATAGGTGACGCGAGACTTCAAAAACATACCTGAATGTAGTAGCGATCTTTTGCAAAGATGGCAACGATCGACCATAACAATGGATTGAAACCCGCGAATAAACAGGTTTATGTTGGAGGTACCGACGTTACAAGCCTATAACATTCTAAAGGTTTTAATCATGCCCGCTTGCATCCCCAAGCATTTGATTGGCAAAAAGTAGTGTTCAAATTGATCGAATTTTATTTGGCATGGATCCGCCAAGTTTCGGAGGAATCATCGGGTCTGCTGAAGATCTCAAGAGGCTACAGATTGAGGGAGTTTGAATACATTGGTAGATCGAGGAGAAGTAGTCGGAATTCATCACACAAAGAGGATGCATACCTGGTTCATCTGCAATCCGGCCGGAATGGTGCAACGCAGCCACAATTCCTCAATAACCGCAATCCGCAATGAAAACAATTTTAAAGCATCTCAGCCGTCGATTTAATCTAACGGCCAAAAATGCGCACAGACTATCACAAAACGCCTTTATTATTATATATAGATAGATAGATAATCCTTCTTCTTTTGCACCTTTTGCCCTCTTTGAATTGGACAAAGTGGCATTTGCACCATGGCATCACCTTGCTCATTCTGTATTGGAAAATGCCAATGCCTTCGAGCTAGCTAATGGCCTGCCTGTGTTTGATTATGCAAACCAAAATACTTCCTTCAGCAAGCTATTTAATGAGGCCATGGTTGCTGGCGGCAAGATTATAATCCAAGATGCTTTAAAGCACTACGATGGGTTTTAAGATGTTAGAGTGTTGGCTGATGTTGAAGGAGGATTTGTTGTGTTTGTCTCCAAAATAGTAGAGCCTTATCCACACATTAGAGGCATTAATTATGATCTGCCTCATGTGCTGGCATTGGCGCCTAAGCATCCAGGTTAGGCCTCTTCTAGTGTTAAGTAATTTCTACACAGGTGTATCCTGTAGCTGAATATAAACGTGTCCTTGTACTATGTGGCCCATGGAACAATGGCCGGGATGGATTGGTTTTGATTATGCAAACCAAAATACTTCCTTCAGCAAGCTATTTAATGAGGCCATGGTTGCTGGCGGCAAGATTATAATCCAAGATGCTTTAAAGCACTACGATGGGTTTTAAGATGTTAGAGTGTTGGCTGATGTTGAAGGAGGATTTGTTGTGTTTGTCTCCAAAATAGTAGAGCCTTATCCACACATTAGAGGCATTAATTATGATCTGCCTCATGTGCTGGCATTGGCGCCTAAGCATCCAGGTTAGGCCTCTTCTAGTGTTAAGTAATTTCTACACAGGTGTATCCTGTAGCTGAATATAAACGTGTCCTTGTACTATGTGGCCCATGGAACAATGGCCGGGATGGATTGGTTGCAGCTCGACATCTTCATCATTTTGATTACAAGCCATGTATATGTTACCCCAAACAAACTGGAAAATCATTATATGCAGGTCTTGTCACAGAAGTAAGTTCTCATTTTGGTTCTTAATGCACATTCCATGTTTCGAGCAGAATAAACCATTGAATGTCTTTTAATTCTCATGGCTTTAAAGTAGATATCATTATGTCTTCACCTTGAGTTTGAAGTGCAAAAGATAGCTCAACTGCCTAGTATTACTATATCCACTGAACTGGCATATAGCAAGAAAGTTCCCACAAGTGAATGTACATAGAAATCGAAATGGGAGGAAGGATAAACATGTTCTCCTTCTTTTCACCTTCTCTGGATTTAATTTGAATTGGCAACAAAAATTATTTGCTTTGTCGTGGAAATTTCCTAAAACTTATAATTTGTTATTATATGAAGTATGTAAGAGATACCTTGCTTTTGTTACCTGATAATTTCTGCTGAGGTCAACTAGTTCGATGACATTGTTTAACCGTAGCAAAGAGCTAGATGACAGTAAATTTGGTCATGGCCATGAAAATTGGATTCTGATTCCTTCTTCAGCAAGGAGTTCGAGTGTGAACAGGAATCTGAGCTTTAAAACCTTGTGTGCTGATAACTTATAATACAATTGCTGCATGTGAAGACATGCAACACAGTTGGATAAAGTCAATACTTTATGTTTATGGCCGAAATTTGCACTCAAGAAACCAGCCCTTCTAGCCTTTTGTCTTCAATTTTAAAAACCTAAACCTGAAAGTTGTACGCGACAAAGTTTGTGTTTTAAGTTTGATATGTTATCCGAGATATGCTCAGCATTTATTTTAATAGACTGCCCTTGTTATTCAGACTATTGATAAAGCGATCTCTTGGCAGCTGAACAGCTTATCAGTCCCTTTTATATCAGTCGAGGAGTTGCCACACAATCTTTCTTTAATGTTTGACACCGTTATCGATGCTATACTTGGGTTTTCATTTAAAGGTATGTCAATTCACAATAGCATTATGAAGGAAAAGAGCTTGGCAATATTGATTTAGTGCTTGTACTTTCAATTCCATTTTTCCTATGCATTTGTCCCGCATGCTATAATCTGCAAAATACTATTGACATTGGGAAGTTGTTTAGTTTCTTAACTTGAAATCAACGATCTTGCCTTTGTAAGATGTATTGGTTCTGCAACAGTATCATGTTTTCTCATTGTGGAAGATGCCTCTGCCTTTTAGTTTTGTGCTGATTATGGTAGATGTTTCTATGCATAAGTCAAGAATGGAAGTGCTTGTAATGTTTCACAATAACTCTTCCAGTGGAAACTGGTATCTTATTTGATCTTAGCATTGCCTAAACTACCAAATATGTATTTCAACATTGGCAGTTTCGAGTGTGGTTTGAAGAAGTCGTTGCTGCTGGTGTTTCAGAACCCAATGCAATGATACTTGCTACGGCGGACCAAGGAGGACATCCGTATGTCAGAAGTCTTTTATGGTCTGAATACCTGCATACCATGCTTTATATGGTAACTATTTGTATTTGAGATGCCAGTGGTTTCTTGTGGTGCAAAAGATGTAATGACTCGAACGATAGCCACTACCATCATTGGATCTATCTCGAGCTTCCTCTTCTATTAATATTACTGGTTAAACTGCACCAGGAATTTGATGTTACGTGTGACACCAAATTATGCCACCATTTAAAAAAAGGGGGAGGGGGAGGGAAAGGGGCTTCTGGTGCATGTAAACTACCTCTTTAGAGCCCATTCACATGCGACAGTCACCGGAAAGGGACCTGTTATATCCTGTACAAGCTAAGGATGGCCAATGATGGTGGCGAGTAAGACTGGGTTCACATGCAACCATTGCCGGAGAGGGGCCCTGTTTTGCCCTGTGCTATTTGGCGATGGCAGATGATAGTGCGTGAAAAAAGGGCGAACCTTTTTATACGACGGTGAAGGCACCTTCACTGCATGTGAAACGACTCTAAAAGGGCGAGGCATTTTACACGATGGTACCCAACATTATGTATTAGATAATTTTCCGGCCGGAGAGACTCCGGCCGGTAAAAGTTTACAGCGCCGCTAGCCGAGGTGGCTCCGCCGAGAAATTTTTTCAGCCGGAATCCGACGGCCTAAAAATATCAAATGTAATGAACAGGAGCCTCAAATTTTGCCATAATTTTTTTTTTGGGGGGCTCTGTTTTTTCATCAGATCTGAGCTCCTTGCATGTCTAATAGAACAACCTGCGGAAGATGCAACTTGTTTTCTGAAAGATGGAGTTCCGGAATGAAGACTTCAGCCAATAAGGAATGCCAAAAGCGCAATCGTGAAAAAATGATCGAAAAAATTACTCCGTTCTTCAAAATCCGACAATAAAATAGGCCTAAGACAAGCCCAAAAACCAAAATCAGTAAGCAAAGTCGACAAATCAAGGCTCACATTGCTCTGAAATCGGCAAAATGGAGAGCTATGGCCGCAGAACTGAATGGTTGATGACGAAATGGAGGTCCTCTTCAAAGCTCTGACGAAGGTTAAAGCTATGGATAAGTCTCGGATTAGCACCGAAGAAGCTCTGGATAAGTTATGGATTACCTCCCAAGAAGTCTGTGCGAACAACACTGTGCCATGTCTGTGGAAAAGGATGGCGGCGTCGATTTGCAAATTTCGGAAGACAAATCCACATAGTAAAAAGGATGGAATGGAGGCAAAATTTGAGGCTCCTGTTTATTACGTATATAGGAAAGTCCAGTAAATGGACTTTGCTATTACGTGGACAACAGATAGGCATATGTTCTGCGCCACGTCTCACCAATCCAACAATCGAAGCAAGAAAGTCAAGTAAAACAAGGTGTTGCGCACGGAGGGTTGCCCTCCGGGGGCCCGATGAATTGATACTGCAAGAATATAGTGAAGCTTCAAATATGAAACAATGTGAAAACAAAGACTTTCCATAGAACACCAAAATTACCTTTAACATAAAAGCTTTGTAAAGATTTATTTTTAACACCAATCTGCAAAAAGTGATCAACAGATATTGACGTTATGCTACATATTCCTCTGATAGATAGACTAGGTGTATGTTTTTGCGACCACATAGTATGATAATAATAATAAACATATTGATGAAAGCACACATGCATTACAGTCTACCATTGCAATATCCTTGTGGTGGGCAGTATATCCATGGAAAACAGAGCAAGAATGACAGAAGGAGATCCATAAATCCAACATAGAGTTATATTGATTATGTGTGGCAAGCAAGAATCTTAGTGATGGAATTGTTGAGTAAAGTTTGGTGTCCCTCTAATTTACTGATCAATTTCATTCTCAATGCCACGCCAACTGCAGACAGCACCTGCTGTGGCATCCAGCACCGATCCAACCATCAGAGAGCGACAAAGGAGCCACAATCTGGTAGTGTGCGAGACTGAAGAGAACCTCATCCACTAGTTTCACACGCAGATTCTTGCTCGGATGACGTTCCATACACCCATACTGGCGAGGGACAACACTGGCCTCCAGAATTCAACCCCATACAAAAGGACAGGCTCCACCAAGACCCTGAGCAGGTGCAACTGATGAGCCCCGTCATACAACTCCGCTCTATGGCTGTTGTTCTACATTGCTATAGTGCCTTCCAGCCTGCTGTCACCTGCAGCCGAATGAAAGTGTCCCAGTATATCACAGAACAAAACTCCACTCCCAGGTGCTTGTAACTTGGTGCCACATCTACATCTTGTCCGCAGTAACTGATAGAAGGGATCCTTGGCTGGCGCGATGACGATATGAGGACCACCTTAGTCTTGGCCAGGTTGACGCGCATGTCTGTCGCCTGGCAGAATGTGTCCAAGGCAGCAATGCATGTCTGCCGAGGTGTAGGCTAGAAGGTCCACATCATCTGCGTATATTAGCTGTATGGCGACCTGGTGCAACAGTTGAACCCTGTCCCCACCATTGTAGGCAAATTAGTGCTCGAGCTGATCAATGTAGAGTCCAAAGAGTGTTTGGGAGAGGGGGCTTCCCTGACGAACCCTGATACTGCTATTAAATGACTGCTCTGCCGGTTGCAACTGGCTTGAGCACCTCTGATATAGCCTTAATCTGCATTATGTAGATCCACAAGGACCCCTAGCTCTCAAAACCGTGCCCACAGGCTTTTCCGAGACATAGTATCAAAGGCTTTGGCAAAGAAAGAGGTGTATAGCATCTACATTCAAAGAGTGACAAGAAAAAGAGAAAAAAAATCCCTTTTATATATGTATTTTTAGAAGAACCCCATCAGATTTCATTCTTTAAAATCCAATCATTGAGAGAAATTTGGTGTGACATTCTTTGAGAAGGCAAAATTTCCATAACTCTTAGTGAACCAATGGTTCCAATGCAATAGTAGGCAAGATCGTTGGGTGAACACAAGAACAAGAAATAAAGATAAATCGTCGAAAGGAAACAGGGACCCTAAAAAAAGGAATCTTAAATTGAAAAAGTTGCTATAAGCCTCTAGGTTAAAGAAACGCCCAGACCAAACTTTGTTTCTACACCTATAAACTGATTGAAATATTAGTCCTTCTAAACCTTAAACTGATTAATAGAACTTAGCAATTCAATACTACATAGAATTTTGATTACCGTAACAGCATTGAGATCAGCCTTCCTTGCCACCATAGTAAAACAAAAGGTAGCGAAGCTTCACAGCTAAGCTAAACACAGCAATTATAAAACGTTAATCACATTAGCAACAATTAAACTTTAACCAGACACCGGTGGATCATTGTATGGAACTGACTTTTTGTTTTGCAGTAACTATTCCATTGTTTTATACAAAAAAATGTTTTTTACATCAAATGTTTTTTTTCTTTTCTTAGCCATGGCTGGTTCAGTATTACAAAATCACAAACCATTTTACTGGGTGATCTTGTGCACCCATAGCTCAGTCCCAGCCATCCTTATAATTGCCTTCTGGACTTCTTGCACTATCATGCTTCTCTTGTTTACTACATTTCTTGCCAGTACAACCAGTACTGCACTTCTTGGTTCGTTTCTTCCCACTCAATCTTTTCTCTAGATTAGCCATCCTCTCAGACAGGTTCACAATCATGAAATTTTGCCAATCATTTTTCTCCATGTACTGCTGTAGCAGCATCTTCATATTCTGATTATCCTCCAACAGTTGCTTCATAACATCCCCATATTCATGCATCATAGACAAGGAAGAAGCACCAGGAACTTCAGTTAACACTTTCTCTTCCGAAGGTATTTCAAAGGTTGCTTCAGATACTTCAGCATTTCCCACATCATTCGTATCAGCCTCATGCAGACCATCTGCCACATAACAGCAATTTTGTTCTGGCAAAGATTGCTCTATGTCATTTGGCTGCGCTGTAGCTTTAGAACTTTCAACATCATTCATAACAGCCATTGGAACGTCATCCTCTTTTGGCAAACATTCTTGTACAAATCTGCAAGCTACACCATTTCCATCAAATGTTAACTGCTCAGCACTTGACGGACCTTGTTCAGATTCAACCATAACATCTTGGTCTTGTTGTAAAGCTGTAGCGGCCCCTATGATCATGTGATCTACAGCCTTTGTAATTTGATCTTCGTCCCTTATTGGACCTTGTTGGAATTCATCTGCAACTGTTTCCATACATACAACATCTTGGTCGTTCTGTACTATTGCGGGGCCCTCAATGGTCATGTCATCAACAGCCTTCACAATTTGATCTTCCACATCCTCAACTCCACCATGCTCAGAAACCTCAATGGTCATACCATTTACAGCCTCCATGGTGTAATTTTCTACATCCTCAATTTCATGATGCTCGTCATAACATTCCACGTCACATGGTTTCTGTTCTGCTTCACATGGCTTATCTTCCTCTCCAAAAGTTATGTCATGATGCTCATGCTGTTGGATACCTTCGAAAAGATCTTCTGTTTTACCATCACCTTCCACACAGCCTGTTGGTGTGGCACCACAGACAATAACATCTTTCACAAATGTACTTTTATCCCCACTTTGACCATCTTTTATGGAAGTCAATTCCTCAATACAGCTAGCCATCTGCTCCTCCTCAGATGGACCTGCCCTCGGGTTAACTTCCTCAGATGCCATTATTTCCTGAACTTGCTTAAGTTCTGCTCCCTGGAGCATAGCATCTATGTTCTCTTGTAATTGTACTATCTCCCGAGTAAGACCTTTCCTAATTTCACGAACAAATGGATGAACTCCCTGCATAGATGTAAAAATAGCTTTAGGCCCAACTGCTTCGAGCAAACCAAGTTAAAGGCATAGGGTTTGCTAAGGAGACATATACAAAATCAATATAACTACTTCTACTACAAAGTCAATATACCTAGTTCTACTAGAAATTAACAACTAGTTCATACAGCCAATACTACAATACTTAAGTTCCTTGCAATTCTATCAAACCAATTGCAAATAGCACAAGGATTTTCAATATCATCAAAAACTTTAACCTAGCAAAAGTACAATCAGTTCCACTAGAATTCATGACTAGAATTTAAGAACTAGTTCATACAGCCAATACTACAATATTTTAGTTCCTTGGCAAATAGCAAAAGGATTATCAATTTCAACACAACATAAAGAATTTGCATTCTTTAATAAAAAAGAGCCGTATAACAACAGATAATACAAACAATATACACCACACAAAAACAGACAAAATAGAATGAGGATCTTACTTGGAGGGCATCAAGCTGAAGCAAAAGATTCATTATTCCTTCTGTCAAACGCAGCCTCTCCCTTGAGTCCTCACGAGCCTTATTTATGTAATTAGGATCAGAAGTGCTTGATTTAATTTCATTCAACCTGGACTTCACATTCGCAATAAGCTTCAACTGCTGCAGGGGCCTAGTTCTTCTGACTCTATAGCCTTGATATGCTGCCCATATACGATCAGCAGCCTCATCTGTGCTCATTGAAACAATCTTAGTTTTCTTCCCCTGGAACTTATTACTCTGGGAACCATGTTGGGCCTTATCAGGCTCTTTCTTCTCATTTTGCATGATGTCCCTCGCATCAAACACAGGAATTACACGGCTCTTGGGCATTTCTTGGGCATTAAATTTCTTTGCAACAGGAACCGAACCCTTCTTTATGAATGTAGGATCAGAAACCGGACCCTTCTTCACGAATGTAGGATTAGAACACCCCATATCGGAAGGATGAGAGGGCCCAAAAGAAAACGGCGAATTGTGGAATTGATAAGGAGAATAGTACTGCTCACCGTTAAAGCCTGGATACCGAGATTGACTCCAAGAAGGCATGGCGTCGGAGTAAATATCAGAAAACAATCCCCTGTGCATTGTAATTTCTACCAAGTATGCAAGATTGATGCAACAACCGATCAAATCGCTTGAAAAAGAGCTTCGATTCGCTAAAGTGGAAACCTCGGGCTTTGATAATTGGTGCTTGGATCGTTTGGGGAAGCATTTATAGGAACGCGAGATCTCTTCTAGACGCCTGCAGAAGTATCTGGACGCTTTGAGAATCTTGCCACGTGTTATGCTTAGCTGGCACTTTGAAAGTGGCAAGTTGGTGACGTGGGAAAAAATTTCAGAACACTCTTTATTAAAAAGCTACGCCATTGAGAATATACAAATGTACCCATTTATAATTCGACCCATTCGAAGGGGGCAAACCTTTGTTCGATGATGCAATAATATAAGGGACTATGAAAATTCCTTAGATTCGTAGGTCATGGGCAGGTCATATGGCATATGATATACACAATCTTAATTTTGAACCTAAAGGAGATGTTTGGAGCTCGACAAACAAAGCTCGGGGGCCACTACAGATTCGTGAACATAACAGCAAGGACAAAACAGGGCCCCTCTCTGGCGATGGCTGCATATGAATCCAGCCTAACCCATGTGGAACCCCTTTCTAGTTTTGGCTGGTGAATTTCATGACCAGCAGCAGCCAGGAGCAAAATTCCTGGCAAAACCGGAAAGGGGGACCACATGGGTTACCCCTACAATATCACAAATGAGGAGTGTTTTTATCCCCCCTTTCCTTTAGCTCGCAGGTACGGCGCCCTCGATTTCATGACAAAACTATTCCGACAGCTAATTTTCTACAATTTTTTTTTTCCAAACAGTAACAGAAGTAGATCAAACTATAATTCTTAGTCTATATCCACATTTGTCCAAAGATTCATGTAACGGTCCTAGCCACCTGATGGGTCAATATACGTAGTTATGTACGTATATACATATTCATGACATGTATGCAGCATGATATTAGGGTTTTGTCTCTTTGAAGAAAGGATTGTTGCAGAGCATGAAGGCAGGGAGCAATTCTAGGCAGTTTTGAAGCCCGAAATTGGAAGCATCATATCTCGGCGACCCGAGATCCTGTGATTTTTCTTTTACTGGAGAGATTTTCAATCCGGAATGGGTCTGATCAGGCTGGAACTCATCCGTATGAAAAAACTATGATAGAAATTGTGATGCTGGGTCAGGTCAGAATTGACTGCACTATGTATGTTCTTCTGCAGTTTGATTCTTGGAGTTAGAAGACGATCTTTGGAGGCGCAATCAATTGCAAGTGGTCCAGAGGTCTATGCGCAAAGAAATTCTCAGGTGGGGTTTTGCTATTAATCAATTGAGGTGCTATGAATTGCCATGATTAGCCTGTACATGATTTTTGCATGCAAATATGATAAATTATGAATTTATTGGAGACTCATAAGGCTAGAGAAGGTAACCAATGATTGGAAACATCTCTGTAAGGACTGATTCTAAGTCAGAAATGGCTAAAAATTGCTCCAGAAGCACTGATTCAGCATGATAAATTCAAAAAAGGCAGAATTGAATTGGATCTGGTCGGCAGCGAGCTCTCCAACTCCATTTTGTGTTCACGTTATGTTTTTGTCCTCTTGTGTCTTGTGTTTTATCTTGTTGGACTTGTATTTGTTGCTTTTGTCAATTTAATTGTGTGTCATAAAATAAAGTTAAGTAACCAGGGATGGAATTGGGTTGCATCTGAGCTTAGTAGCAAAGGAGATTGGAGCATGAAGAGCTAGGCATAATGATAACAAGTAATAAGATCTTGCATTCTATGACATTTAACTAAGAGAATACATGATATAATTATAAGAATAATGAGCTAATCTTAAATTTGGCTCCTGAAGGTGTCCTGAAGATGAAGTCTGAGCCTATAATCACGCGGCATGGGATAGAAGCAGTTACGGTCATGAGACCTTATGGATTTTTAAGTTGGAAGCACTGGCTTTGAAGTTTCACATTAGTTGTGCCAATTGAATGCATAAGGCAAGGATGTGGATTTTAAATATAAAACATGAGTAACCATAGCTAAGTAATTTACTGTCAATATGGGGACTCGACAGAACGTGGGGAATTTGGGTGGGATTCACGTTACTAGGGTGAAGAGAGTATCTGAATATGAAGCTTATGGGGTTTTTACAATGTGGTTATGACAAGGAATCTTGCGTTGGCAATAAGAAACACTTGTTAATATAACTAGTGAGTGACATTGATATGAGTATATTTGCAGTCCTTATAGGGGAAATGATTCGAAAGTAAGCTTTGCATATTGGAGAATGCTTAGATCTCTATTTTGTGCACGACGTTGGATTTACATCAATGTGGTAACATGACTTGATATTTGTTCATCTTTGAATTATTATTCTAGTCTTCATCGTTGAGCTCGCTTCAACATGAGTAGGTTGTATGGGCAACCTCGGCAAAGGTAAAATGTAGAAATATGTATAGTAAATATCTAATAAACTTCACATGTCTTGGTCCTTGCATTGTTCCATTGTTGTCTTGATATTTTGTTATCGCTTGGATCCTCCGAGATTGGGCTTCTAGGTTCGGTGGCCTAGGTTGCTTTGGCATGCTCATGTTCATCTGTGATTCTCTGTGGTATTCTTGTATTCTGTACACCGGGCGGAGTTTCCCTGATCAGGATGCTACGTCAACTCTTGTGACTCCATGGTAAGAGGTCATCCAGCGCCAGACGTGGGCTGGAAAGGGTATGCACATATGAGGTTCACCCCACCAACTCCAGCAACGGGGCTCGAAATGTGAGCTGGCTGAGCATTTCTCTGCTAATAGGGCTTGCATGTAGGCTGGTTGAGCTTCCCATTGTCCCGGAGCTATGTGTCATGATGGTTTGGTATTTTGGCTATATTCTTTGCTTCTAATGTTCATGTTTGGTATTTCCTTAGATTATGTTGTCATTGTCTTAGCATTGTACTCACATAGGATTTTCCGTCTGTGTTTGTGCTTATCCAAGATTTCTAGAGTATTTCTATGAATGCAGTGGCAGCCAGGGATCCCCACTTAGTCACGAGGACTAACCCCAGTGAGTGCATGTTGTGACGTTCCACATATTTATACGCCTTCTTGGGTATAAATACATGACACGTCACTATGAATAATTAATGGTGCATTAATGATTCATAAGCTACGGGTAGCTATGTTAATCATTAATTGTTACAAGAAATTTATCGCGGCGGCCAAGGCCGCCGCGAACATTTCTCTTCGTCTCACTCTGGCCGCCGCGAACATTTCTCTTTGTCTCACTCATGCAGGGGAAATTTGTGTAGTAACTTTGGAATGGTGCAAAAAGTTCTTAAAATGTGACACTTGATGTTTCTATAATATGTGAAGGCATTGCATGGGTAGACTATGGATTATCCAACCTAAGAGCGTGCATGTGGATCTAGCAAAAATAACAAAATTACGGCCCTAAGGGAAATTTGGCTCTAGTTGCACTTAACACAAGAAGGTTTGTTGTAGATCTTTTGCTAAGGTTTTTGGGCAAAGTTTTTATTGGGTGATTCCCTTTTTTTTTTAAGTGGGTTTTATTCCAATGGTTCGATTTTCTTGCTATTTCTTAGTTTCCTTTCTACGTTCTCGCGGGACAGGGGCCGGATTCATGCATGTGTCCCCTGTTCCAATCTGTTCCTAACCTGGATGCATTATGCCACTAGGTTATGAAGAGAGACATCACATGAAAGTAAACTTCGAGTCCCAATGATTTATTTCATATAATCCAACTCCTTCTTAAAAAGGCTTTCTTTCTTTCCTTTTTTCTAAATAATCCAACTCTGTTGTATCTTTCAGCTAACAAAGCATATGTGGTGTCCCCCAAACGAATCAAATTGATGCTAAAAGCGAATGAAGGCTAAATTGTTGCAATTGGAAACTCAAGCCTTGATGCCATATTTACAGTTGCAACATTTGTGGTAGTACAACTTGATGCCATGTTCTTGTTTTTGCTACAGAACCACCACATGAGACATGTCATCATGTGTCATCATACCCTCTGTTGACAATCAGCACAAATTGAATGCCTTCCATATAATGGTTATGGACCCTACAATCCTGGTGTTGAAGGATAACCATAACCTGTATGATGCAAAACTGAACCATCTAATATAGGTCCTGCAAATATATGTGTATATGTTAGTAATCAAAAGATTCCCCAAATTTTATGCCAACATATTGCTGTGAATATCCAGAAAAGAAACCAACCAAATTGTATAAAAGAAACTTTCTATTTTGTATACCCATAATAATTTCCACAACCCAACTGATACCTATAACAATTTCCACAACCCATGTACTGTAGCAGGAGAGGAAAATGTTTGTACATTATGTAAGCCATCAAATTTAGCTGTTGTCGAATTATGTAAGCCATCAAATTTAGCTGTTGTCAAATACCAAATGGTGATGATACGGCAATAGGAGGCCATGTAGTCAAAAGTATTTGTATCTTATAAATCTAAGAAAGGAAATAGACATGGTCAAGAAATATCCCGCGAATAGAGTACACGAATAGATAATATACATATTGAATTAAACTATTATCAGGTAGCTGCACAGATGCTGGCGGATAAGATGGCTTTTTAACAGTCTCAGAGTCAGATGAAAGAGATGACCTTTTAGACCCAGACTCAGAAAGACCATTGATTGCATCTAGGTATTGCTGCTCAGAGTTCTTCTGTTCCAAATTATCAACAATAGAATTATTGTCATTCTCAGATGCAAACAAAAACACCCTAAGCCTTGCTGCATAATCCCTAGAATCCAGCTTATCAAACTCATCAATCATATTTTCAACATCTTCATTTGAGGTCACTGAGATTAAAGCATCAAGGTCTTCATCTGGTAATTGGTACTTGAGGGCCACAGTCTGATGACAGACCTCCTCCATCTTTGACATAAATTCTAAGAAAGTGGCATCACGGTTTACCACAATAATGCGAGTTTCACCTCCTACATATCTTAGCCTACTATCGCCAGGCCTTGGTAATATCTTTCCACCATAGCTGCAAAGTAGCTTCACCCGAAGACATGGAATGTCCTCTGAGGGCAGAGATAATCGATCTAAAAAGAATTAAGCCAAAAAAGGTCACGTAAGGAGTACAGATTATTCCATACTACTGATTAAAAGTTTTTAGAAAGGCGCTTACCACTATCATCTCTACTTGAATGTGCAGATTGTGTCAAAGAAACTTCATGTTTTGAAGGTCTGGAATTCAGGTACTGCTCTTCATGTGAACTACCTTGCGAGATGTCAGCTAGGTCCCAAATCATAATCCCTGATTTTCGTCATGTTTGCATCAAGAATAAGCGCACAATGATTCTTACCTTGCTACCAGTACCCTGAGCCCAAATCCGATTTTCTATTGGCCTTGCACAGCGACCAATTCTGACACATTTCTTTTCCAGCAATCTTCCATACCATTTTGATGAAGAAGCATTAATCCATCATGCCTTCGAGAAAGAAAAACAGAGGACGGTTATAAGAAGCCGGAATAGAATAGCCAGAACAGAGTAAAGAACAGAGTAAAGAGAGCAAAACTATTAGGGCTTTGGACGCATTGCTCCAAATTGTGCCGGCATGCTGCAATACAGAGTCAAGCAAATAGAAAAAAAATGTGCAAGTTTTTAGACGTGCAAAAGCGATCTCAAGAAGCATGCATTCACGCGGCTCAAAATGACAGATTACTTACCAGTGCACATTCAAGAGAAATAAAATACTCACTTTCAAATTTCGGAGCAGAGTCCCCAGAATAGCTCGATTTGCTGCAGGATGTACAGTAAGTTGATCTGTCAAAGCTCAGCGCTTCCTTCATTTGCAAGGGAAAAACCTTCAGGAAGGTGCAGGGAGGAGGCACTGCTTGAATCTTGAAACCAGATCTTCCCATCTTTGCAGAGTTCAAAGCCCTTACCTATTCCTCTGATATGATCCAAGTTTCCTTTCGAGCCACCGGATTGAACCGGTGGCATGCTGCTTCTACCAAATCTGGCGACGCTCTTCTTGCAGCTGCACTGAAGCCGTCACGGATTATTTGAATAGCAAGAAAGGGAAGGTCGTGCAAGAATTTTGGGAATTTTTTACTTTTTCTTATTTTTTATAGTACACGTGTTGTGCTCAGGTTTTTTTTTTAGACGGAAATATTAGCCTCAAACAAAAAATGAATGTGCTTTATATATGTTGTGAAAGTGGAAACCTAACCCTAAACTCTAATTCGAATTTAGGGCTTAACCTAATATTGAAAAGGCCTAAATATCAATTAATTAAGGATAACTAATCTAGAACTGCCACCTGGCCCAAATTGATTGGGCAAGCAGACCTGCCAACTTGGGACACCCAAATTGGGGCTTCCATCCCAATTTGCCCCAATTCAAATTGGGGGAGATTGGTGGAGGAGGAGCTGTTATTCAACATTGGTTCCAGCTAGAAGGATGGAGAACCAGAGAGATAGCTATGATACCGGTTAGTTTTAGCATAGCTTGTATTCTTCTGACCCTTGTTTGAGTAGATGGATGATTAGATTCTATTCTATGATCTACTTATGATGATGATGGATGCCTGTATTTGATTGCTGTTTCTCTTTCTGTTCCTCCTTTTTGTATTGGATTACGGGGGGTAAAGACCTAAAGGCTATCTATATTTAATGATGCTCCTAGCTAGAAGCCCTTAAATCCCATTAAATGCGGCCTGTGCACAAGAACTCACCTGGCTGTGGATGCTATAATGTGATTCAGCACCAAATAATAAGTATGATGACGAATCAGGGGTGGAGTCCTGCCTAGCACGGCTACAGGACTCCTATAGTGTGCTAGGCTTATAGTCGGTCACAGAGAGGGCCGGGTATGGGTCTGACACTCCCTGGGTCGCAGGTGGCGTGCCTATATGGGCGCCTCAGACTCGAACGGGCAGGTGAGCCCGCCTTTAGATTTAGGGGAGTAAGTCGGTTACGGACACGGGGGTCACTGATGTGGCACCGGTTCTCTAGCACACCCGTGGACCCATCATACTCGGGGAGGGGATGCCTCTCTGGCCTGCCTCATCGGACCGGGGAGATGTAACCCGCAGTAGTTCCATAGGGTGATTCCATGGGATTGCATCTCCGGAAGGCTACAACCACGCCATAGCATGTTTCATCCTATCTGCAAAATGGCCTGCCTTGCCCTTTCTAATTCTATCTAAACCCCCACGTCTGGTATTCTCTAGAGAGTTAATTTCTTGCCACCCCAGCTTGATTGATGTTCTAGCCCTAGGCGTTTAAAATTATAACTCTGCATAACCCATTGACTTGACTCTTCCACATCCAAACAGGCATCAAGTTGGATATCTACTATTTCGTGTCTCCACAACCACATTTGACTTACATCAGATAAATGTTATCCGTCACTCAGCCAAGAATTGTACTATTGTACTATTCAACCCCATCATCTTGAGCTTTATTCTATTGCCCGTTGACATTTATTTCAAGTGCCAACTACAGCATCCTACCTTAACATGCAACAGATTGACTATTGTTTGCACATTCCAGACATACTCCAGACCCTTCATTGGTAAGTTTGGGGTACAATTGACCTTCTCTCCCCGTATCACTGCATAGATTGCCTCTCCAAGATGTTTATTCTATGGTCCATAGTATGTACGTGATAAACATATGTTCTATGACGCTCCCGTAATCAATACGATGCTCCCATCATACAAATACGGAACTCCCCTCCCATGGCGACTAAACCACCACCCTCCGTCTGGCATTCTCGGACCACTTGGGATGGCCATGTTGTTGGGCGAGGAACACGGAGGTGTCGTTCGTCCCACGTCCTCTATGGGAATCCTATACAGGGGAAGCATACATACACGTTAGCATACAACAATCATGCTAAAATAATATACCATCACGAAGGGTGGCCCATCCATCATTATCAACGAAAAGACAAGATACAACCATAATAACATGAAATAAACACCATGACAAGGCACTACCCTGGGGCTCAGACTCCAAGGGGTCAACTGACGGTCAGGGTCTCAAGATATCAATAGACGGAAGTATAACATGACGTTGGCTGGCATAAGACAATGTCTAGGGTAGTCCACTCCATCCGCCCCCCCCTGCACACACTTTGTAGATAAACCGAATCATGCTATGGCGTGCTTGTAGCCCTCAGGAGATGCAATCCCAAGGAATCACCCTTCGGGACTACTCCGGGTTACATGTCCCCGGTCCAATGAGGCAAGTCAGAGAGGCGTCTCCTTCCCGAGCATGACGGATCCCTGGGTGTGCTAGAGAACACGTGCCGCATCAGCCGACCCCGCGATCCGCACCGACTTACTCCCCTAAATCTAAAGGCCGGCTCACCTGCCCGTTCGAGTCCAGGGTATCCGTATAGGCACATCCCTGTGACCCAGAGAGTGTCAGACCCATATCCGGCCCACCACGGTGACCGGTTATAAGCCTAGCACACTGTAGGAGTCCTGTAGCCATGCTAGGCAAGATCCCACCCCCGATTCACCATCATACTCATTATCGGGTCTTTGAACCACATTACAAACATCCTCGGCCAAAGTTGGTTGTGCACATGCCGCATTTATTGGGTATTAAGGGGTCTAGCTAGAGACATCTCTATTGCTAAGAGCTTTTTAGGTCTCTACCCTTCCCTTAATTCCCATTACCGGAAGAAGAAGCAGAAAGAAAGAATATAAACATCATCTAAGTATCCATAACAACATACAAAAGAGAATTTAATCATTCCATCTATTCAAAGAAGAAGTGTCGTGAGAATAAAAGCTATCTAAAGACTAACAGGTCTCTTTATCGGAGCCGTTGTCTGGAAGGCTTCCATAGCTTGATGTTGTTGGCAAGTACTGGCAAAGGTGGGCTAAAGCTGGTGGCTGCTGCTCCGCCTCATTCTCCAATTCGAATTTGGGTTGAAATTGGAGGGGAGGGGCTGGGACGGGAGGCCCCTATTTCTCCAACCAAAATAGCAAGTCCCTCAGGACCAATCGATTTGGGCCAGATGGCACCCCCTCATTGGTGATATTTAGCTATTAGATCAAATTAGGTTAATTATGCCAATAAAATCCATAATTATCCATATTAGCATAGCTAATAAAATCCATTTTAGGTGAATCCCACTTGGGCCCCTAGACCTAGCTACATGCTGGTGACATGTTATGGTATGCATATGTATACCGTATAAATACACAGAACGTCACATGTCCTCATCCCACGATACTAGAGCTCCGCTCTAACTTAAGCTTGGTAGTTTCTTGAAACAAAACCTATTGCCTTTGTACCTTTATGATATGGCTGAGCCACCGACTTCCCAACTGAACAGTGGCCAATTCTATGTTGAAATTCTATATGCTGCCTACATTTTGATAGGATCCTCAGCTACTTCAACCATTCCTTTAGTGCCTTATGGTACTTCAGTCGTATACATAAACTATGATACCACCCACGGGATTATGCCATAATTCTGAAGGTTACTATCCCATATGAGGAGCTTTTAAAGTTTTGCCCAACGGATGTGTGGTGAGTTGGTATAGGCCTAGTAATGCCAAAATAAATGTGCACTTGGTCGGGGTTCAACCCCGGCGGTGTATGTTTAGCTTTGGGTGTTGATTCTTGGGGTTATAACGATAATGATCATCACGTGTCCTCCACTTTGTCTGCCATAAGGCAGCAGGATAAGCTCCACAATAATTGTGTGAGTATGCACCAGTAAAAATTGGCTTCCATGTACACTGGAAATTGGCTTCCATGTACACTGGGGCTGGTATACTGGTTGTTGCCTAAAGTTGTTGCCTAAAGGCTCCTTCCGCTAAATATCCTTTGTGAACACAATATCAACCATGCTTTGTCACAATTAACCTATTTTCTTAAGTTATCATGTCACCTTCAACTTTTGATCGGTTTCAAATATTGTCCTCTTTGGCTCCCTCATAATGAGACGGAGGCATTAAACCCTCTCGATGTCATAATAGGAAACCCCTATGACCGAACCTTCATTAGCAACCGCCATAGCGTTATCCAATTCTTTATCGTCTTAAGGGTCTTAAAGTCATAATCTATCAGAGATATGTACTTCAGAACCAGGGATCCTCGTTCCCCTACCTCGGGATTTAGCATTGCTCCCCCGAGAGTAAGGAAATTCTCAGCTTCCGCTATATAGGATTCCCATAGAAGGCGTGGGACGAATGACACCTCCGTGTCCTTCACCCGAACACTTGCCCATCATGGCAAGGAGTCCTGCGTTGGCAATAAGAAATACTTATTAATATAACTAATGAATGACATTGATATGAGTATATTTGCAGTCCTTATAGGGGAAATGATTCGAAAGTAAGCTTTGCATATTGGAGAATGCTTAGATCTCTATTTTGTTCAACAAAGTGCACGACGTTGGATTTACATCAATGTGGTAACATGACTTGATATTTGTTCATCTTTGAATTGTTATTCTAGTCTTCATCGCTGAGCTCGCTTCAACATGAGTAGGTTATATGGGCAACCTCAGCAAGGGTAAAATGTAGGAACATGTATAGTAAATATCTAATAAACTTTACATGCCTTGGTCCTTGCATTGTTCCACTGTTGTCTTGATATTTTGTTATCACTTGGATCCTCCGGGGTTGGGCTTCTAGGTTCGGTGGCCTAGGCTGCTCCGGCATGCTCATGTTCATCTGTGATTCTTTGTGGTATTCTTGTACTCTGTGACACCGGGCGGAGTTTCCTTGATCAGGATGCTATGTCAACTCTTGTGACTCCATGGTAAGAGGTCCTCCAGTGCCAGACGTGGGCTGGGAAGGGTATGCACATATGAGGTTCACCCACCAACTCTCGCCAGCGGGGCTCGGAATGTGAGCTAGCTGGGCATTTCTTTGCTAACAGGGCATGCATGTATGCTGGTTGAGATTCCCATTGTCCCGGAGCTATGTGTCATGATGGTTTGGTTTTTTGACTATATTCTTTGCTTCTGATGTTCATGTTTGATATTTCCTTGGATTATATTGTCATTATCTTAGCATTGTACTCACGTAGGATTTTCGATACGTGTTTGTGCTTATCCAAAATTTCTAGAGTATTTCTATGAATGCAAATTGGCAGCCGGGGATCTCCGGTTAGTCGAGGACTAACCTTGCAAGCAAGTGCATGTGCAGTGAAAAAACAAGGCGATGGCACCAGCGCGGTTGTGGCTCATGGATGAGCGAGAAGCTTCTCGGGCTGAGTTGCTATAACTAGATGCTGTAACTATTGAGAATATGGATTTCTTTGGATGTTAATGTTATGTGATTATATTGAGATCATAAGTATTTGCTCATTGAGTTTTGAGTGTGTCATTTCAACTGTGCAAAGGGAAGATTCAATTCTTCACTATCATCAATTGTTTGTCATATCAACCTAGCAAGAGTATTCACAAGTTTTGAAAAGATCCCGAGTTGCCAGGAGGCTCAACTTGGCAGGCTCGTCGCAGTTGGTATCAGAGCAGGGCTCGAGTTCGAGTCTCCATGGGGGCAAGTATGATCCGGAATACCGTTGGGCGGTAGGTCATGACTTGGTCTTGGACACCATGGGATGGTGTAGTCTATGGTTTATGATGCTCGAGGACGAGCATAGTTCTAATGGGAGAAATTGTAACAGACCCATGGGAGGCCGCTCGAGTGGATCTTGGTGTCGCGTTCCCGAGACACCGGCATAAATGGGTAGAAGCGACTACTCATAAACGTCTAAATGGTTTTGCCCAGTTAGAGTCGGTTAGGAACTTAGCAGGCTCGTCACAGTTGATATCAGAGCAATGTTGGATCCTTGGGTGTTGACATTATGATCTGCGGATTGCAGAGTGATCTAGAAATGCTATCCTCAGGAGGAGGAGTAGTATTTAGAGGTTTCGTGGTTACTATGAAAGTATTCAAGGGAGAAGTCTCCATATAGGCAACAAGAGCAACTCTTGATGATGTTGAGGTATGAATTTGTGAATAAGTTGGCATTGCATATTAATTCTATAAGTTGTTGGAGCATTGCTTCACCAAATCAATGATCGACCCATGAGGACATGGGTTAAATTTTAGAAGGGGAGACTAATACGGTCCTGGCCACCTGATGGGTCAATATAGGTATTTATGTATGTATATACATATTTATGACATGTATGCAACATGAGATTAGGGTTTTATCTCTTTGGAGAAAGGATTGTTGCATAGCATGAAGCCAGGGAGCAATTCTGGCAGTTTTGGAGCCCAAATGGAAGCATCATATCTCGGCGATCCGAGATCCTTTTCAGGTGGTTTTTTTTTACTGGAGAGATCTTCAAGTAAGCTTTCCAGAATGGGTCTGATCAGGCTGAAACTCATCCGTATGAAAAAGCTATGATAGAAATTGTGATGCTGGGTCAGGTCATAATTGACTGCACTATGTATGTTCTTCTGCAGTTTGATTCTTGGAGCTAGAAGACGATCTTTGGAGGCGCAATCAATTGCAAGTGGTCCAGAGGTCTATGCGCAAAGAAATTCTCAGGTAATGATTGGAAACATCTCTGTAAGGACTGATTCTAAGTCAGGAATGGCCAAAAATTGCTTAAGAAGCATCGATTTAGCATGAAAAATTCAAAAAAGGCAGAATTGGATTGGATCTGGTCGGCAGCGAGCTCTCCAACGCCATTTTGTGTTCATGTTATGTTTTTGTCCTCTTGTGTCTTGTGTTTTATCTTGTTGGACTTGTATTTGTTGCTTTTGTCAATTTAATTGTGTGTCATAAAATAAAGTTAAGTACCCAGGGATGGAATTGGGTTGCATCTGAGCTTAGCAGCAGAGGAGATTGGAGCATGAAGAGCTAGGCGTAATGATAACAAGTAATAAGATCTTGCATTCTATGACGTTTGACTAAGAGAATACATGATATAATTATAAGAATAATGCGCTAATTGTAAATTTGGCTACTGAAGGTGTCCTGAAGATGAATTCTAAGCCTATAATCACGAGGCATGGGATAGAAACAGTTATGGTCATGAGGCCTTATGGATTTTTAAGTTGGAAGCGCTGGCTTTGAGGTTTCACATTAGTTGTGCCAATTGAATGCATAAGCCAAGGATGTGGATTTTAAATATAAAACATGAGTGACCATAACTGAGTAATTTATTGTCAATATGGGGACTCGACAGAACGTGGGGAATTTGGGTGACATTCACGTTACTAGGGTGAAGAGAGTATCTGAATATGAAGCTTATTGGGGCTTTTACAATGTGGTTATGGCAAGGAGTGAGTGGTTATGACAAGGAGGAGTGAGTGAGAAACACTTGTTAATATAACTAGTGAGTTGACATTGATATGAGTATATTTGCAGTCCTTATAGGGGAAATGATTCGAAAGTAAGCTTTGCATATTGGAGAATGCTTAGATCTCTATTTTGTTCAACAAGGTGCACGACGTTGGATTTACATCAATGTGGTAACATGACTTGATATTTGTTCATCTTTGAATTGTTATTCTAGTCTTCATCGCTGAGCTCGCTTCATGAGTAGGTTGTGATGAGACCATTATTCGGATGATCTCTATGCCATGATGCAAAGCACGCGCACCTGACCACAAGGGGTCATGGTGAGGTATGCGTGATCATGCGCGATGATGGGATCGTGACACGTTCCCTAGCTTAAACCCCCAGGGACAAGAGGCACTGCGGGTGTACTCGATCAAGGGGATCATGTACAAGGTAGCATCCAATCATGGGCAATGAGAGGATCATCTTAAATGGTCCTTAAGCTCAAATCCTAAAAGGGACCATGATCGAGAGCAAGGTAGTAGGGTAAACTTGAGCTAGTAGTTCGGTTCAAAGAGGTAATTAGGGAGTTGGTCCCCTAAAACCACAATCTTATTAACTAAACTAAAGTAATGTGCTACTTGTGCAGGCCAGTAAAAAGAGAGTACAGATGAGGGAGCACATTACGAGAAGATGGGTGTCATAATTTTTGGACTTAATTATGGGCCCTAATAACTATTGTGATAATGTTTTGAAATTATTATAATAATTAACTCCTGTGAAGGCTATATAACTTTGTATAAGTACAAATATAGCCTATATATACGTATTAAGTACTTAATAGAAAGTTGATCACTTCAATAAAGTTAAGAGTTATATGTTCATGTGTGTTCTTGCAAGGTTAGTGTAGGTTCGTCACCTTAGCGTAATGATGATGGATGCCTCTGTTCCTCCTTTTTGTATTGGATTACGGGGGGTAAAGACCTAAAGGCTATCTATATTTAATGATGCTCCTAGCTAGAACCCCTTAAATCCCATTAAATGCGGCCTGTGCACAAGAACTCACCTGGCTGTGGATGCTATAATGTGATTCAGCACCAAATAATAAGTATGATGACGAATCAGGGGTGGAGTCCTGCCTAGCACGGCTACAGGACTCCTATAGTGTGCTAGGCTTATAGTCGGTCACAGAGAGGGCCGGGTATGGGTCTGACACTCCCTGGGTCGCAGGTGGCGTGCCTATATGGGCGCCTCGGACTCGAACGGGCAGGTGAGCCCGCCTTTAGATTTAGGGGAGTAAGTCGGTTACGGACACGGGGGTCACTGATGTGGCACCGGTTCTCTAGCACACCCGTGGACCCATCATACTCGGGGAGGGGATGCCTCTCTGGCCTGCCTCATCGGACCGGGGAGATGTAACCCGCAGTAGTTCCATAGGGTGATTCCATGGGATTGCATCTCCGGAAGGCTACAACCACGCCATAGCATGTTTCATCCTATCTGCAAAATGGCCTGCCTTGCCCTTTCTAATTCTATCTAAACCCCCACGTCTGGTATTCTCTAGAGAGTTAATTTCTTGCCACCCCAGCTTGATTGATGTTCTAGCCCTAGACGTTTAAAATTATAACTCTGCATAACCCATTGACTTCGACTCTTCCACATCCAAACAGGCATCAAGTTGGATATCTACTATTTCGTGTCTCCACAACCACATTTGACTTACATCAGATAAATGTTATCCGTCACTCAGCCAAGAATTGTACTATTGTACTATTCAACCCCATCATCTTGAGCTTTATTCTATTGCCCGTTGACATTTATTTCAAGTGCCAACTACAGCATCCTACCTTAACATGCAACAGATTGACTATTGTTTGCACATTCCAGACATACTCCAGACCCTTCATTGGTAAGTTTGGGGTACAATTGACCTTCTCTCCCCGTATCACTGCATAGATTGCCTCTCCAAGATGTTTATTCTATGGTCCATAGTATGTACGTGATAAACATATGTTCTATGACGCTCCCAGAATCAATACGATGCTCCCATCATACAAATCACGGGAACTCCCTCCCATGGCGACTAAACCCACCACCCTCCAGTCATTTTCGGACCACTTGGGATGGCCAAGTGTTCGGGTGAGGAACACGGAGGTGTCGTTCGTCCCACGTCCTCTATGGGAATCCTATACAGGGGAAGCATACATACACGTTAGCATACAACAATCATGCTAAAATAATATACCATCACGAAGGGTGGCCCATCCATCATTATCAACGAAAAGACAGTACAACCATAATAACATGAAATAAACACCATGACAAGGCACTACCCTGGGGCTCAGACTCCAAGGGGTCAACTGACGGTCAGGGTCTCAAGATATCAATAGACGGAAGTATAACATGACGTTGGCTGGCATAAGACAATGTCTAGGGTAGTCCACTCCATCCGCCCCTCCTGTGCACACTTTGTAGATAAACTGAATCATGCTATGACGTGCTTGTAGCCCTCCGGAGACGCAATCCCAAGGAATCACCCTTCGGGACTACTCCGGGTTACATGTCCCCGGTCCAATGAGGCAAGTCAGAGAGGCGTCTCCTTCCCGAGCATGACGGATCCCTGGGTGTGCTAGAGAACACGTGCCGCATCAGCGACCCCCGCATCCGTACCCGACTTACTCCCCTAAATCTAAAGGCCGGCTCACCTGCCCGTTCGAGTCCAGGGTATCCGTATAGGCACATCCCTGTGACCCAGAGAGTGTCAGACCCATATCCGGCCCACGCACGGTGACCGGTTATAAGCCTAGCACACTGTAGGAGTCCTGTAGCCATGCTAGGCAAGATCCCACCCCCGATTCACCATCATACTCATTATCGGGTGCTGAACCACATTACAGCATCCTCAGCCAGGTTGGTTGTGCACATGCCGCATTTATTGGGTATTAAGGGGTCTAGCTAGAGACATCTCTACTGCTAAGAGGCTTTTAGGTCTCTACCCTTCCCTTAATTCCCAGTACACGGAAAAAGCAGAAAGAAAGAATATAAACATCATCTAAGTATCCATAACAACATACAAAAGAGAATTTAATCATTCCATCTATTCAAAGAAGAAGTGTCAGCAGAATAAAAGCTATCTAAAGACTAACCAGTCTCTTGGCTGGAGCCGTTGTCACGGAAGGCTTCCATAGCTTGATGTTGTTGGCAAGTACTGGCAAAGGTGGGCTAAAGCTGGTGGCTGCTGCTCCGCCTCATTCTCCAATTCGAATTTGGGTTGAAATTGGAGGGGGGGAGGGGGAGGCCCCTATTTCTCCAACCAAAATAGCAAGTCCCTCAGGACCAATCGATTTGGGCCAGATGGCACCCCCTCATTGGTGATATTTAGCTATTAGATCAAATTAGGTTAATTATGCCAATAAAATCCATAATTATCCATATTAGCATAGCTAATAAAATCCATTTTAGGTGAATCCCACTTGGGCCCCTAGACCTAGCTACATGCTGGTGACATGTTATGGTATGCATATGTATACCGTATAAATACCTGGAACGTCACATGTCCTCATCCCACGATACTAGAGCTCCGCTCTAACTTAAGCTTGGTAGTTTCTTGAAACAAAACCTATTGCCTTTGTACCTTTATGATATGGCTGAGCCACCGACTTCCCAACTGAACAGTGGCCAATTCTATGTTGAAATTCTATATGCTGCCTACATTTTGATAGGATCCTCAGCTACTTCAACCATTCCTTTAGTGCCTTATGGTACTTCAGTCGTATACATAAACTATGATACCACCCACGGGATTATGCCATAATTCTGAAGGTTACTATCCCATATGAGGAGCTTTTAAAGTTTTGCCCAACGGATGTGTGGTGAGTTGGTATAGGCCTAGTAATGCCAAAATAAATGTGCACTTGGTCAGGGGTTCAACCCTGGCCAGTGTATGTTTAGCTTTGGGTGTTGGTTACTGGGGTTATACGATAATGATCATACGTGTCCTCCACTTTGTCTGCCATAAGGCAGCAGGATAAGCTCCACAATAATTGTGTGAGTATGCACCAGTAAAAATTGGCTTCCATGTACACTGGGGCTGGTATACTGGTTGTTGCCTAAAGTTGTTGCCTAAAGGCTCCTTCCGCTAAATATCCTTTGTGAACACAATATCAACCATGCTTTGTCACAATTAACCTATTTTCTTAAGTTATCATGTCACCTTCAACTTTTGATCGGTTTCAAATATTGTCCTCTTTGGCTCCCTCATAATGAGACGGAGGCATTAAACCCTCTCGATGTCATAATAGGAAACCCCTATGACCGAACCTTCATTAGCAACCGCCATAGCGTTATCCAATTCTTTATCGTCTTAAGGGTCTTAAAGTCATAATCTATCAGAGATATGTACTTCAGAACCAGGGATCCTCGTTCCCCTACCTCGGGATTTAGCATTGCTCCCCCGAGAGTAAGGAAATTCTCAGCTTCCGCTATATAGGATTCCCATAGAAGGCGTGGGACGAATGACACCTCCGTGTCCTTCACCCGAACACTTGCCCATCATGGCAAGGAGTCCTGCGTTGGCAATAAGAAATACTTATTAATATAACTAATGAATGACATTGATATGAGTATATTTGCAGTCCTTATAGGGGAAATGATTCGAAAGTAAGCTTTGCATATTGGAGAATGCTTAGATCTCTATTTTGTTCAACAAAGTGCACGACGTTGGATTTACATCAATGTGGTAACATGACTTGATATTTGTTCATCTTTGAATTGTTATTCTAGTCTTCATCGCTGAGCTTGCTTCAACATGAGTAGGTTATATGGGCAACCTCAGCAAGGGTAAAATGTAGGAACATGTATAGTAAATATCTAATAAACTTTACATGCCTTGGTCCTTGCATTGTTCCACTGTTGTCTTGATATTTTGTTATCACTTGGATCCTCCGGGGTTGGGCTTCTAGGTTCGGTGGCCTAGGCTGCTCCGGCATGCTCATGTTCATCTGTGATTCTTTGTGGCATTCTTGTACTCTGTGACACCGGGCGGAGTTTCCTTGATCAGGATGCTATGTCAACTCTTGTGACTCCATGGTAAGAGGTCCTCCAGCGCCAGACGTGGGCTGGGAAGGGTATGCACATATGAGGTTCACCCCACCAACTCTGCCAACGGGGCTCGGAATGTGAGCTAGCTGGGCATTTCTTTGCTAACAGGGCATGCATGTATGCTGATTGAGATTCCCATTGTCCCGGAGCTATGTGTCATGATGGTTTGGTTTTTTGACTATATTCTTTGCTTCTGATGTTCATGTTTGATATTTCCTTGGATTATATTGTCATTATCTTAGCATTGTACTCACGTAGGATTTCCGTCTGTGTTTGTGCTTATCCAAAATTTCTAGAGTATTTCTATGAATGCAGTGGCAGCCAGGGATCTCCAGTTAGTCACGAGGACTAACCCCAGCAAGTGCATGTGCAGTGAAAAAACAAGGCGATGGCACCAGCGCGGTTGTGGCTCATGGATGAGCGAGAAGCTTCTCGGGCTGAGTTGCTATAACTAGATGCTGTAACTATTGAGAATATGGATTTCTTTGGATGTTAATGTTATGTGATTATATTGAGATCATAAGTATTTGCTCATTGAGTTTTGAGTGTGTCATTTCAACTGTGCAAAGGGAAGATTCAATTCTTCACTATCATCAATTGTTTGTCATATCAACCTAGCAAGAGTATTCACAAGTTTTGAAAAGATCCCGAGTTGCCAGGAGGCTCAACTTGGCAGGCTCGTCGCAGTTGGTATCAGAGCAGGGCTCGAGTTCGAGTCTCCATGGGGGCAAGTATGATCCGGAATACCGTTGGGCGGTAGGTCATGACTTGGTCTTGGACACCATGGGATGGTGTAGTCTATGGTTTATGATGCTCGAGGACGAGCATAGTTCTAATGGGAGAAATTGTAACAGACCCATGGGAGGCCGCTCGAGTGGATCTTGGTGTCGCGTTCAGACACAAGCATAAATGGGTAGAAGCGACTACTCATAAACGTCTAAACGGTTTTGCCCAGTTAGAGTCGGTTAGGAACTTAGCAGGCTCGTCACAGTTGATATCAGAGCAATGTTGGATCCTTGGGTGTTGACATTATGATCTGCGGATTGCAGAGTGATCTAGAAATGCTATCCTCAGGAGGAGGAGTAGTATTTAGAGGTTTCGTGGTTACTATGAAAGTATTCAAGGGAGAAGTCTCCATATAGGCAACAAGAGCAACTCTTGATGATGTTGAGGTATGAATTTGTGAATAAGTTGGCATTGCATATTAATTCTATAAGTTGTTGGAGCATTGCTTCACCAAATCAATGATCGACCCATGAGGACATGGGTTAAATTTTAGAAGGGGAGACTAATACGGTCCTGGCCACCTGATGGGTCAATATAGGTATTTATGTATGTATATACATATTTATGACATGTATGCAACATGAGATTAGGGTTTTATCTCTTTGGAGAAAGGATTGTTGCATAGCATGAAGCCAGGGAGCAATTCTGGCAGTTTTGGAGCCCGAAATTGGAAGCATCATATCTCGGCGATTCGAGATCCTTTTCAGGTGGTTTTTTTTTACTGGAGAGATCTTCAAGTAAGCTTTCCGGAATGGGTCTGATCAGGCTGAAACTCATCCGTATGAAAAAGCTATGATAGAAATTGTGATGCTGGGTCAGGTCATAATTGACTGCACTATGTATGTTCTTCTGCAGTTTGATTCTTGGAGCTAGAAGACGATCTTTGGAGGCGCAATCAATTGCAAGTGGTCCAGAGGTCTATGCGCAAAGAAATTCTCAGGTAATGATTGGAAACATCTCTGTAAGGACTGATTCTAAGTCAGGAATGGCCAAAAATTGCTTAAGAAGCATCGATTTAGCATGAAAAATTCAAAAAAGGCAGAATTGGATTGGATCTGGTCGGCAGCGAGCTCTCCAACGCCATTTTGTGTTCATGTTATGTTTTTGTCCTCTTGTGTCTTGTGTTTTATCTTGTTGGACTTGTATTTGTTGCTTTTGTCAATTTAATTGTGTGTCATAAAATAAAGTTAAGTACCCAGGGATGGAATTGGGTTGCATCTGAGCTTAGCAGCAGAGGAGATTGGAGCATGAAGAGCTAGGCGTAATGATAACAAGTAATAAGATCTTGCATTCTATGACGTTTGACTAAGAGAATACATGATATAATTATAAGAATAATGCGCTAATTGTAAATTTGGCTACTGAAGGTGTCCTGAAGATGAATTCTAAGCCTATAATCACGAGGCATGGGATAGAAACAGTTATGGTCATGAGGCCTTATGGATTTTTACGTTGGAAGCGCTGGCTTTGAGGTTTCACATTAGTTGTGCCAATTGAATGCATAAGCCAAGGATGTGGATTTTAAATATAAAACATGAGTGACCATAACTGAGTAATTTATTGTCAATATGGGGACTCGACAGAACGTGGGGAATTTGGGTGACATTCACGTTACTAGGGTGAAGAGAGTATCTGAATATGAAGCTTATTGGGGCTTTTACAATGTGGTTATGGCAAGGAGTGAGTGGTTATGACAAGGAGGAGTGAGTGAGAAACACTTGTTAATATAACTAGTGAGTTGACATTGATATGAGTATATTTGCAGTCCTTATAGGGGAAATGATTCGAAAGTAAGCTTTGCATATTGGAGAATGCTTAGATCTCTATTTTGTTCAACAAGGTGCACGACGTTGGATTTACATCAATGTGGTAACATGACTTGATATTTGTTCATCTTTGAATTGTTATTCTAGTCTTCATCGCTGAGCTCGCTTCATGAGTAGGTTGTGATGAGACCATTATTCGGATGATCTCTATGCCATGATGCAAAGCACGCGCACCGACCACAAGGGGTCATGGTGAGGTATGCGTGATCATGCGGCGATGATGGGATCGTGACACGTTCCTAGCTTAAACCCCGGGGACAAGAGGCATCATCTTGGGTGTACTCGATCAAGGGGATCATGTACAAGGTAGCATCCAATCATGGGCAATGAGAGGATCATCTTAAATGGTCCTTAAGCTCAAATCCTAAAAGGGACCATGATCGAGAGCAAGGTAGTAGGGTAAACTTGAGCTAGTAGTTCGGTTCAAAGAGGTAATTAGGGAGTTGGTCCCCTAAAACCACAATCTTATTAACTAAACTAAAGTAATGTGCTACTTGTGCGGGGCAAGAAAAAAAGAGAGTACAGATGAGGGAGCACATTACGAGAAGATGGGTGTCATAATTTTTGGACTTAATTATGGGCCCTAATAACTATTGTGATAATGTTTTGAAATTATTATAATAATTAACTCCTGTGAAGGCTATATAACTTTGTATAAGTACAAATATAGCCTATATATACGTATTAAGTACTTAATAGAAAGTTGATCACTTCAATAAAGTTAAGAGTTATATGTTCATGTGTGTTCTTGCAAGGTTAGTGTAGGTTCGTCACCTTAGCGTAATGATGATGGATGCCTCTGTTCCTCCTTTTTGTATTGGATTACGGGGGGTAAAGACCTAAAGGCTATCTATATTTAATGATGCTCCTAGCTAGAACCCCTTAAATCCCATTAAATGCGGCCTGTGCACAAGAACTCACCTGGCTGTGGATGCTATAATGTGATTCAGCACCAAATAATAAGTATGATGACGAATCAGGGGTGGAGTCCTGCCTAGCACGGCTACAGGACTCCTATAGTGTGCTAGGCTTATAGTCGGTCACAGAGAGGGCCGGGTATGGGTCTGACACTCCCTGGGTCGCAGGTGGCGTGCCTATATGGGCGCCTCGGACTCGAACGGGCAGGTGAGCCCGCCTTTAGATTTAGGGGGAGTAAAGTGGGTTCTGGACACGGGGGTCAGCGATGTGGCACGGTTCTCTAGCACACCCGTGGACCCATCATACTCGGGGAGGGGATGCCTCTCTGGCCTGCCTCATCGGACCGGGGAGATGTAACCCGCAGTAGTTCCATAGGGTGATTCCATGGGATTGCATCTCCGGAAGGCTACAACCACGCCATAGCATGTTTCATCCTATCTGCAAAATGGCCTGCCTTGCCCTTTCTAATTCTATCTAAACCCCCCGTTCTGGTATTCTCTAGAGAGTTAATTTCTTGCCACCCCAGCTTGATTGATGTTCTAGCCCTAGACGTTTAAAATTATAACTCTGCATAACCCATTGACTTCGACTCTTCCACATCCAAACAGGCATCAAGTTGGATATCTACTATTTCGTGTCTCCACAACCACATTTGACTTACATCAGATAAATGTTATCCGTCACTCAGCCAAGAATTGTACTATTGTACTATTCAACCCCATCATCTTGAGCTTTATTCTATTGCCCGTTGACATTTATTTCAAGTGCCAACTACAGCATCCTACCTTAACATGCAACAGATTGACTATTGTTTGCACATTCCAGACATACTCCAGACCCTTCATTGGTAAGTTTGGGGTACAATTGACCTTCTCTCCCCGTATCACTGCATAGATTGCCTCTCCAAGATGTTTATTCTATGGTCCATAGTATGTACGTGATAAACATATGTTCTATGACGCTCCCAGAATCAATACGATGCTCCCATCATACAAATACGGGAACTCCCCTCCCATGGCGACTAAACCACCACCCTCCGTCGTACTCGGACCACTTGGGATGGCCAAGTGTTCGGGTGAGGAACACGGAGGTGTCGTTCGTCCCACGTCCTCTATGGGAATCCTATACAGGGGAAGCATACATACACGTTAGCATACAACAATCATGCTAAAATAATATACCATCACGAAGGGTGGCCCATCCATCATTATCAACGAAAAGACAGTACAACCATAATAACATGAAATAAACACCATGACAAGGCACTACCCTGGGGCTCAGACTCCAAGGGGTCAACTGACGGTCAGGGTCTCAAGATATCAATAGACGGAAGTATAACATGACGTTGGCTGGCATAAGACAATGTCTAGGGTAGTCCACTCCATCCGCCCCTCCTGTGCACACTTTGTAGATAAACTGAATCATGCTATGACGTGCTTGTAGCCCTCCGGAGACGCAATCCCAAGGAATCACCCTTCGGGACTACTCCGGGTTACATGTCCCCGGTCCAATGAGGCAAGTCAGAGAGGCGTCTCCTTCCCGAGCATGACGGATCCCTGGGTGTGCTAGAGAACACGTGCCGCATCAGCGACCCCCGCATCCGTACCCGACTTACTCCCCTAAATCTAAAGGCCGGCTCACCTGCCCGTTCGAGTCCAGGGTATCCGTATAGGCACATCCCTGTGACCCAGAGAGTGTCAGACCCATATCCGGCCCACGCACGGTGACCGGTTATAAGCCTAGCACACTGTAGGAGTCCTGTAGCCATGCTAGGCAAGATCCCACCCCCGATTCACCATCATACTCATTATCGGGTGCTGAACCACATTACAGCATCCTCAGCCAGGTTGGTTGTGCACATGCCGCATTTATTGGGTATTAAGGGGTCTAGCTAGAGACATCTCTCTTGCTAAGAGGCTTTTAGGTCTCTACCCTTCCCTTAATTCCCGATTACGGAAAAAGCGAAAAAAGAAAGAATATAAACATCATCTAAGTATCCATAACAACATACAAAAGAGAATTTAATCATTCCATCTATTCAAAGAAGAAGTGTCGTGAGAATAAAAGCTATCTAAAGACTAACTTGGTCTCTTGGCTGGAGCCGTTGTCACGGAAGGCTTCCATAGCTTGATGTTGTTGGCAAGTACTGGCAAAGGTGGGCTAAAGCTGGTGGCTGCTGCTCCGCCTCATTCTCCAATTCGAATTTGGGTTGAAATTGGAGGGGGAGGGGGGGGAGGGGAGGCCCCTATTTCTCCAACCAAAATAGCAAGTCCCTCGGGACCAATCGATTTGGGCGGATGGCACCCCTCATTGGTGATATTTAGCTATTAGATCAAATTAGGTTAATTATGCCAATAAAATCCATAATTATCCATATTAGCATAGCTAATAAAATCCATTTTAGGTGAATCCCACTTGGGCCCCTAGACCTAGCTACATGCTGGTGACATGTTATGGTATGCATATGTATACCGTATAAATACCTGGAACGTCACATGTCCTCATCCCACGATACTAGAGCTCCGCTCTAACTTAAGCTTGGTAGTTTCTTGAAACAAAACCTATTGCCTTTGTACCTTTATGATATGGCTGAGCCACCGACTTCCCAACTGAACAGTGGCCAATTCTATGTTGAAATTCTATATGCTGCCTACATTTTGATAGGATCCTCGGCTACTTCAACCATTCCTTTAGTGCCTTATGGTACTTCAGTCGTATACATAAACTATGATACCACCCACGGGATTATGCCATAATTCTGAAGGTTACTATCCCATATGAGGAGCTTTTAAAGTTTTGCCCAACGGATGTGTGGTGAGTTGGTATAGGCCTAGTAATGCCAAAATAAATGTGCACTTGGTCAGGGGTTCAACCCTGGCCAGTGTATGTTTAGCTTTGGGTGTTGGTTACTGGGGTTATACGATAATGATCATACGTGTCCTCCACTTTGTGCGCCGCCATAAGGCAAAGCAGGATAAGCTCCACAATAATTGTGTGAGTATGCACCAGTAAAAATTGGCTTCCATGTACACTGGGGCTGGTATACTGGTTGTTGCCTAAAGGCTCCTTCCGCTAAATATCCTTTGTGAACACAATATCAACCATGCTTTGTCACAATTAACCTATTTTCTTAAGTTATCATGTCACCTTCAACTTTTGATCGGTTTCAAATATTGTCCTCTTTGGCTCCCTCATAATGAGACGGAGGCATTAAACCCTCTCGATGTCATAATAGGAAACCCCTATGACCGAACCTTCATTAGCAACCGCCATAGCGTTATCCAATTCTTTATCGTCTTAAGGGTCTTAAAGTCATAATCTATCAGAGATATATACTTCAGAACCAGGGATCCTCGTTCCCCTACCTCGGGATTTAGCATTGCTCCCCCGAGAGTAAGGAAATTCTCAGCTTCCGCTATATAGGATTCCCATAGAAGGCGTGGGACGAATGACACCTCCGTGTCCTTCACCCGAACACTTGCCCATCATGGCAAGGAGTCCTGCGTTGGCAATAAGAAATACTTATTAATATAACTAATGAATGACATTGATATGAGTATATTTGCAGTCCTTATAGGGGAAATGATTCGAAAGTAAGCTTTGCATATTGGAGAATGCTTAGATCTCTATTTTGTTCAACAAAGTGCACGACGTTGGATTTACATCAATGTGGTAACATGACTTGATATTTGTTCATCTTTGAATTGTTATTCTAGTCTTCATCGCTGAGCTCGCTTCATGAATAGGTTGTGATGAGACCATTATTCGGATGATCTCTATGCCATGATGCAAAGCACGCGCACCTGACCACAAGGGGTCATGGTGAGGTATGCGTGATCATGCGCGATGATGGGATCGTGACACGTTCCCTAGCTTAAACCCCCAGGGACAAGAGGCACTGCGTGTGTACTCGATCAAGGGGATCATGTACAAGGTAGCATCCAATCATGGGCAATGAGAGGATCATCTTAAATGGTCCTTAAGCTCAAATCCTAAAAGGGACCATGATCGAGAGCAAGGTAGTAGGGTAAACTTGAGCTAGTAGTTCGGTTCAAAGAGGTAATTAGGGAGTTGGTCCCCTAAAACCACAATCTTATTAACTAAACTAAAGTAATGTGCTACTTGTGCAGGCCAGTAAAAAGAGAGTACAGATGAGGGAGCACATTACGAGAAGATGGGTGTCATAATTTTTGGACTTAATTATGGGCCCTAATAACTATTGTGATAATGTTTTGAAATTATTATAATAAGTAACTCCTGTGAAGGCTATATAACTTTGTATAAGTACAAATATAGCCTATATATACGTATTAAGTACTTAATATAAAGTTGATCACTTCAATAAAGTTAAGAGTTATATGTTCATGTGTGTTCTTGCAAGGTTAGTGTAGGTTCGTCACCTTAGCGTAATGATGATGGATGCCTCTGTTCCTCCTTTTTGTATTGGATTACGGGGGGTTAAGACCTAAAGGCTATCTATATTTAATGATGCTCCTAGCTAGAACCCCTTAAATCCCATTAAATGCGGCCTGTGCACAAGAACTCACCTGGCTGTGGATGCTATAATGTGATTCAGCACCAAATAATAAGTATGATGACGAATCAGGGGTGGAGTCCTGCCTAGCACGGCTACAGGACTCCTATAGTGTGCTAGGCTTATAGTCGGTCACAGAGAGGGCCGGGTATGGGTCTGACACTCCCTGGGTCGCAGGTGGCGTGCCTATATGGGCGCCTCGGACTCGAACGGGCAGGTGAGCCCGCCTTTAGATTTAGGGGAGTAAGTCGGTTACGGACACGGGGGTCAGCGATGTGGCAAAGGTTCTCTAACACACCCGTGGACCCATCATACTCGGGGAGGGATGCCTCTCCGGCCTGCCTCATCGGACCCGGGGAGATGTAACCCCTTGATAGTTCCATAGGGTGATTCCATGGGATTGCATCTCGGGAAGGCTACAACCACGTCATAGCATGTTTCATCCTATCGCAAAATGGCACGCCTTGCCCTTTCTAATTCTATCTAAACCCCCACGCGTGCGGTATTCTCTAGAGAGTTAATTTCTTGCCACCCCGGCTTGATTGATGTTCTAGCCCTAGGCGTTTAAAATTATAACTCTGCATAACCCATTGACTTGACTCTTCCACATCCAAAGCGGGCATCAAGTTGGATATCTACTATTTCGTGTCTCCACAACCACATTTGACTTACATCAGATAAATGTTATCCGTCACTCAGCCAAGAATTGTACTATTGTACTATTCAGCCCCATCATCTTGAGCTTTATTCTATTGCCCGTTGACATTTATTTCAAGTGCCAACTACAGCATCCTACCTTAACATGCAAAGCATTGACTATTGTTTGCACATTCCAGACATACTCCAGACCCTTCATTGGTAAGTTTGGGGTACAATCGACCTTCTCTCCCCGTATCACTGCATAGATTGCCTCTCCAAGATGTTTATTCTATGGTCCATAGTATGTACGTGATAAACATATGTTCTATGACGCTCCCAGAATCAATACGATGCTCCCATCATACAAATACGGGAACTCCCCTCCCATGGCGACTAAACCACCACCCTCCGTCGTACTCGGACCACTTGGGATGGCCAAGTGTTCGGGCGAGGAACACGGAGGTGTCGTTCGTCCCACGTCCTCTATGGGAATCCTATACAGGGGAAGCATACATACACGTTAGCATACAACAATCATGCTAAAATAATATACCATCACGAAGGGTGGCCCATCCATCATTATCAACGAAAAGACAGTACAACCATAATAACATGAAATAAACACCATGACAAGGCACTACCCTGGGGCTCAGACTCCAAGGGGTCAACTGACGGTCAGGGTCTCAAGATATCAATAGACGGAAGTATAACATGACGTTGGCTGGCATAAGACAATGTCTAGGGTAGTCCACTCCATCCGCCCCTCCTGTGCACACTTTGTAGATAAACCGAATCATGCTATGACGCGTGCTTGTAGCCCTCGGGAGGCCTTAATCCCAAGGAATCACCCGCCCGGGACTACTCCGGGTTACATGTCCCCGGTCCAATGAGGCAAGTCGAGAGGCGTCTCCTTCCCGAGCATGACGGATCCCCGGGTGTGCTAGAGAACACGTACGCATCACACCCCCGCATCGTCCGCCGACTTACTCCCCTAAATCTAAAGGCCGGCTCACCCGCCTGCTCGAGTCCGTGGTATCCGTGATAGGCACATCCCCGTGACCCGGAGAGTGTCGAGACCCATATCCGCCCACGACGGACCGGGTTATAAGCCTAGCACATGTAGGAGTCCCAGTAGCCATGCTAGGCAAGATCCCACCCCCCGATTCACCATCATACTCATTATCGGGTCTTTGAACCACATTACAAACATCCTCGGCAAAGTTGGTTGTGCACATGCCGCATTTATTGGGTATTAAGGGGTCTAGCTAGAGACATCTCTACTTGCTAAGAGGCTTTTAGGTCTCTACCCTTCCCTTAATTCCCAAGATTACGGAAGAAGCGTAAAGAAAGAATATAAACATCATCTAAGTATCCATAACAACATACAAAAAGAGAATTTAATCATTCCATCTATTCAAAGAAGAAGTGTCGTGGAATAAAAGCTATCTAAAGACTAACCAGGTCTCTTGGCTGGAGCCGTTGTCACGGAAGGCTTCCATAGCTTGATGTTGTTGGCAAGCATCGCAAAGGTGGGCTAAAAGTCGGTGGGCCTTTGCCTCATTCTGCCTGAATTTGGGTTGAAATTGGAGGGGGGGGGGGGGGGGGGGGAGGGGGAGGCCCCCTATTTCTCCAACCAAAATAGCAAGTCCCTCAGGACCAATCGATTTGGGCCAGATGGCACCCCCTCATTGGTGATATTTAGCTATTAGATCAAATTAGGTTAATTATGCCAATAAAATCCATAATTATCCATATTAGCATAGCTAATAAAATCCATTTTAGGTGAATCCCACTTGGGCCCCTAGACCTAGCTACATGCTGGTGACATGTTATGGTATGCATATGTATACCGTATAAATACCTGGAACGTCACATGTCCTCATCCCACGATACTAGAGCTCCGCTCTAACTTAAGCTTGGTAGTTTCTTGAAACAAAACCTATTGCCTTTGTACCTTTATGATATGGCTGAGCCACCGACTTCCCAACTGAACAGTGGCCAATTCTATGTTGAAATTCTATATGCTGCCTACATTTTGATAGGATCCTCAGCTACTTCAACCATTCCTTTAGTGCCTTATGGTACTTCAGTCGTATACATAAACTATGATACCACCCACGGGATTATGCCATAATTCTGAAGGTTACTATCCCATATGAGGAGCTTTTAAAGTTTTGCCCAACGGATGTGTGGTGAGTTGGTATAGGCCTAGTAATGCCAAAATAAATGTGCACTTGGTCAGGGGTTCAACCCTGGCCAGTGTATGTTTAGCTTTGGGTGTTGGTTACTGGGGTTATACGATAATGATCATACGTGTCCTCCACTTTGTCTGCCATAAGGCAGCAGGATAAGCTCCACAATAATTGTGTGAGTATGCACCAGTAAAAATTGGCTTCCATGTACACTGGGGCTGGTATACTGGTTGTTGCCTAAAGGCTCCTTCCGCTAAATATCCTTTGTGAACACAATATCAACCATGCTTTGTCACAATTAACCTATTTTCTTAAGTTATCATGTCACCTTCAACTTTTGATCGGTTTCAAATATTGTCCTCTTTGGCTCCCTCATAATGAGACGGAGGCATTAAACCCTCTCGATGTCATAATAGGAAACCCCTATGACCGAACCTTCATTAGCAACCGCCATAGCGTTATCCAATTCTTTATCGTCTTAAGGGTCTTAAAGTCATAATCTATCAGAGATATGTACTTCAGAACCAGGGATCCTCGTTCCCCTACCTCGGGATTTAGCATTGCTCCCCCGAGAGTAAGGAAATTCTCAGCTTCCGCTATATAGGATTCCCATAGAAGGCGTGGGACGAATGACACCTCCGTGTCCTTCACCCGAACACTTGCCCATCATGGCAAGGAGTCCTGCGTTGGCAATAAGAAATACTTATTAATATAACTAATGAATGACATTGATATGAGTATATTTGCAGTCCTTATAGGGGAAATGATTCGAAAGTAAGCTTTGCATATTGGCTCTATTTTGTTCAACAAAGTGCACGACGTTGGATTTACATCAATGTGGTAACATGACTTGATATTTGTTCATCTTTGAAATGTTATTCTAGTCTTCATCGCTGAGCTTGCTTCAACATGAGTAGGTTATATGGGCAACCTCAGCAAGGGTAAAATGTAGGAACATGTATAGTAAATATCTAATAAACTTTACATGCCTTGGTCCTTGCATTGTTCCACTGTTGTCTTGATATTTTGTTATCACTTGGATCCTCCGGGGTTGGGCTTCTAGGTTCGGTGGCCTAGGCTGCTCCGGCATGCTCATGTTCATCTGTGATTCTTTGTGGCATTCTTGTACTCTGTGACACCGGGCGGAGTTTCCTTGATCAGGATGCTATGTCAACTCTTGTGACTCCATGGTAAGAGGTCCTCCAGCGCCAGACGTGGGCTGGGAAGGGTATGCACATATGAGGTTCACCCCACCAACTCTGCCAACGGGGCTCGGAATGTGAGCTAGCTGGGCATTTCTTTGCTAACAGGGCATGCATGTATGCTGATTGAGATTCCCATTGTCCCGGAGCTATGTGTCATGATGGTTTGGTTTTTTGACTATATTCTTTGCTTCTGATGTTCATGTTTGATATTTCCTTGGATTATATTGTCATTATCTTAGCATTGTACTCACGTAGGATTTCCGTCTGTGTTTGTGCTTATCCAAAATTTCTAGAGTATTTCTATGAATGCAGTGGCAGCTAGGGATCTCCAGTTAGTCACGAGGACTAACCCCAGCAAGTGCATGTGCAGTGAAAAAACAAGGCGATGGCACCAGCGCGGTTGTGGCTCATGGATGAGCGAGAAGCTTCTCGGGCTGAGTTGCTATAACTAGATGCTGTAACTATTGAGAATATGGATTTCTTTGGATGTTAATGTTATGTGATTATATTGAGATCATAAGTATTTGCTCATTGAGTTTTGAGTGTGTCATTTCAACTGTGCAAAGGGAAGATTCAATTCTTCACTATCATCAATTGTTTGTCATATCAACCTAGCAAGAGTATTCACAAGTTTTGAAAAGATCCCGAGTTGCCAGGAGGCTCAACTTGGCAGGCTCGTCGCAGTTGGTATCAGAGCAGGGCTCGAGTTCGAGTCTCCATGGGGGCAAGTATGATCCAGGAATACCGATTGGGTGAGAGGTCATGACTTGGTCTTGGACACCATGGGATGGTGTAGTCTATGGTTTATGATGCTCGAGGACGAGCATAGTTCTAATGGGAGAAATTGTAACAGACCCATGGGAGGCCGCTCGAGTGGATCTTGGTGTCGCGTTCCCGAGACACCGGCATAAATGGGTAGAAGCGACTACTCATAAACGTCTAAACGGTTTTGCCCAGTTAGAGTCGGTTAGGAACTTAGCAGGCTCGTCACAGTTGATATCAGAGCAATGTTGGATCCTTGGGTGTTGACATTATGATCTGCGGATTGCAGAGTGATCTAGAAATGCTATCCTCAGGAGGAGGAGTAGTATTTAGAGGTTTCGTGGTTACTATGAAAGTATTCAAGGGAGAAGTCTCCATATAGGCAACAAGAGCAACTCTTGATGATGTTGAGGTATGAATTTGTGAATAAGTTGGCATTGCATATTAATTCTATAAGTTGTTGGAGCATTGCTTCACCAAATCAATGATCGACCCATGAGGACATGGGTTAAATTTTAGAAGGGGAGACTAATACGGTCCTGGCCACCTGATGGGTCAATATAGGTATTTATGTATGTATATACATATTTATGACATGTACGCAACATGAGATTAGGGTTTTATCTCTTTGGAGAAAGGATTGTTGCATAGCATGAAGCCAGGGAGCAATTCTGGCAGTTTTGGAGCCCGAAATTGGAAGCATCATATCTCGGCGATCCGAGATCCTTTTCAGGTGGTTTTTTTTTACTGGAGAGATCTTCAAGTAAGCTTTCCGGAATGGGTCTGATCAGGCTGAAACTCATCCGTATGAAAAAGCTATGATAGAAATTGTGATGCTGGGTCAGGTCATAATTGACTGCACTATGTATGTTCTTCTGCAGTTTGATTCTTGGAGCTAGAAGACGATCTTTGGAGGCGCAATCAATTGCAAGTGGTCCAGAGGTCTATGCGCAAAGAAATTCTCAGGTAATGATTGGAAACATCTCTGTAAGGACTGATTCTAAGTCAGGAATGGCCAAAAATTGCTTAAGAAGCACCGATTTAGCATGAAAAATTCAAAAAAGGCAGAATTGGATTGGATCTGGTCGGCAGCGAGCTCTCCAACGCCATTTTGTGTTCATGTTATGTTTTTGTCCTCTTGTGTCTTGTGTTTTATCTTGTTGGACTTGTATTTGTTGCTTTTGTCAATTTAATTGTGTGTCATAAAATAAAGTTAAGTACCCAGGGATGGAATTGGGTTGCATCTGAGCTTAGCAGCAGAGGAGATTGGAGCATGAAGAGCTAGGCGTAATGATAACAAGTAATAAGATCTTGCATTCTATGACGTTTGACTAAGAGAATACATGATATAATTATAAGAATAATGCGCTAATTGTAAATTTGGCTACTGAAGGTGTCCTGAAGATGAATTCTAAGCCTATAATCACGAGGCATGGGATAGAAAGCTTGATTATGGTCATGAGGCCTTATGGATTTTTAAGTTGGAAGGCCGGGCTTTGAGGTTTCACATTAGTTGTGCCAATTGAATGCATAAGCCAAGGATGTGGATTTTAAATATAAAACATGAGTGACCATAAGCGAAAAGTAATTTATTGTCAATATGGGGACTCATGTAGCGTGGGGAATTTGGGTGACATTCACGTTACTAGGGTGAAGAGAGTATCTGAATATGAAGCTTATTGGGGCTTTTACAATGTGGTTATGGCAAGGAGTGAGTGGTTATGACAAGGAGGAGTGAGTGAGAAACACTTGTTAATATAACTAGTGAGTTGACATTGATATGAGTATATTTGCAGTCCTTATAGGGGAAATGATTCGAAAGTAAGCTTTGCATATTGGAGAATGCTTAGATCTCTATTTTGTTCAACAAGGTGCACGACGTTGGATTTACATCAATGTGGTAACATGACTTGATATTTGTTCATCTTTGAATTGTTATTCTAGTCTTCATCGCTGAGCTCGCTTCATGAGTAGGTTGTGATGAGACCATTATTCGGATGATCTCTATGCCATGATGCAAAGCACGCGCACCTGACCACAAGGGGTCATGGTGAGGTATGCGTGATCATGCGCGATGATGGGATCGTGACACGTTCCCTAGCTTAAACCCCCAGGGACAAGAGGCACTGCGGGTGTACTCGATCAAGGGGATCATGTACAAGGTAGCATCCAATCATGGGCAATGAGAGGATCATCTTAAATGGTCCTTAAGCTCAAATCCTAAAAGGGACCATGATCGAGAGCAAGGTAGTAGGGTAAACTTGAGCTAGTAGTTCGGTTCAAAGAGGTAATTAGGGAGTTGGTCCCCTAAAACCACAATCTTATTAACTAAACTAAAGTAATGTGCTACTTGTGCAGGCCAGTAAAAAGAGAGTACAGATGAGGGAGCACATTACGAGAAGATCGGTGTCATAATTTTTGGACTTAATTATGGGCCCTAATAACTATTGTGATAATGTTTTGAAATTATTATAATAAGTAACTCCTGTGAAGGCTATATAACTTTGTATAAGTACAAATATAGCCTATATATACGTATTAAGTACTTAATAGAAAGTTGATCACTTCAATAAAGTTAAGAGTTATATGTTCATGTGTGTTCTTGCAAGGTTAGTGTAGGTTCGTCACCTTAGCGTAATGATGAGGGCAGCATTATCCTAAGGGGGGGAGAATGCGACGTTCCCTTTTCAGTGGCAGCTCATCTGCTTCTAGCAGCTCTGCAGAAAGTGATAGCGATAAGGATGGAAGTGACGATGAGGATGAACGCGATAGTGCTAAGGAGGCAGATTTAGAAACAAGACCAAGAATACCATCTCGGAAGAAAAAACGGTGAAAGATATTTGTAAAAACATATATCTTAAGCGAGGAGAACCAGAACCTTTATCACCTTAACATCTTTTTAAACTATGATTGAATTTTAGCAGCTTTCTATGTTTTTATTTGTGTTTGATTTATGAATAAGTATGCTTTCAAAAGCTTTTAAGTGTATGAATGATTATTTTTAAATGTTAAGATTTTGGGGGGGGGGGGAGGGGAGATTATAAGATTAAATGTGCTGTCAAGAGAGATTATAAGAATCTTGTTAAGCATAAAAAGCGAAAATGGGAAAGGGAACACCTGCAAAAACTTCTAGATGATATTGCAGTGGATCCAAAATGTTTTTGGACAAAACTACAACATCCCATTGAACTGGGAGAGATCGCACAGGAAAGTTTGCTTGAATGGATAAGAGAATTATACACTGTTGCTAATAGCAATGAAATGCAAATTGGTACTGCTTATACTACACTCTTTGATAAGAGTGATGTTACATATGCTTTACAAAGGATGCAAAATGGGAAATCCTTAGACCTAAATGGGTTCTGTGCTGAGCTGCTTAAATGGGGAGGTGATCTTTTAAATGATAAGTTGGTTGATATTTGTAACTTGGCTTTCCATTATGGCTTTCCACAGGAATGGTAAGGTGGTTCCTATTCATAAGTCCGGTGATAAAAACCAGGCAAGAAATTATCGGACAATTTTGGTTAGCAATGTATTTGCAAAACTCCTTGCAACTATGCTTGAGAGAAAGCTCTCTAATTGGGCTGATGAGAAGAATGAGCGCGCTTATGGACAAGCAGGTTTTCGCCATGACCATTCCACTGTTGATCATTTAGTCACTTTAAGGGTGATTAATGAAAGCGCAAAGGGTGCTAGACATAATCAGTTTTTGGCCTTCATTGATCTAACAAAAGCTTTTGATAGAGTTGATCGAGGTGACTTGCAGAATAGGCTAGAGCTGCTACAAGTTCCTCCAGAGCTCCAACAGGCAGTTGCGCGTCTATACTAACAGGTACTCATTGAACTTTCATTTCCATTTAAAAGCACTGAACAGGTCCAGAGCACGATTGGGGTGAAACAGGGGTGCCCTTGTTCTCCCACTCTCTTTGGACTTTATATTGATGAACTAGAGGGGTGGCTTGCACGTATGGGAGGAGTTGGAATCAATGTTGGTAGATATCTCATACAGGTTCTACTTTTTGCGGATGATATAGTTTTGATTTCTAGAACTGCTGCTGGTCTCCAACGTCATTTGGATACTCTTCAGGGATTTTGCGATAAAAAAGGTATGGCTATCAATGTTGCAAAATCTAAAGTCATGATAGTTGGCACAAAAAAAACTTTTCGATTCACCATTGGGGAATGTGAGTTAGAAACAGTGCATAGTTATAAATACCTTGGAATAGAGGTGGCAAGTAATTATTCATGGAAGCTGGTAGCTGAAATACGCGTTTCTGGTGGGCTTAGAACCCTTTATGGTATGTTCCATACTTGTCGTGTGAATAACTTGTGGCATTGGAAACTCAGGAGATTACTTTATAACACTCAAGTTAAGGCGGTCGTTTTATATGGCTGTCCAGCTTGGGCCCCTGGACTTGATCGGCAAAGCTGGGATAAGATTGAAAAGGTGCAGAAACGATTTCTCATGGAAGAGCTTGAAACTAAAATGCAAACTCCATACTGCATTATGCTTGCGGAAACTGGATTGATTCCCCTTGAAACTGAAGCTTTATGCCGTACTATTACATATGTAAATCGGGTGAAATTGCTCCCTTCGGATCGTCTCCTTTCCGTGCTATGCGGCAATCCAAAGTACGAGGATGGTTCTCCCAAGTGATTCAATGGGCAGAAAAGTGGGGTGTAGATGATTCTGCTTGGCTGGAGTCAACCAAACTAAAAGAGGTACGCATGCAAATACTTCCAAGAGTCTTGGGCAAATTGTGGGATCCAAATAATATTGCTGTGAAAAAAAAAATTATAGAGATGATATTAATAGTATGGCTGCATATGGAGAACAATCCTACTTGCTATCTAATATTAGCAGGAAAAATAGAATCTTGATTTCTCAGCTATGAACTTCCTCTCATCATCTGTACATTGAGACAGGAAGGTGGTATGGAACTCCTCGACATACAAGGTACTGCCCAAACTGTCTTGACCCTAAAATTGAGTCAGAGGTACATACTTTTTTGGAGTGTCCTGCCTATGAACATATAAGAAGTAAGTATAACATTTCAGGATTCACTTTGTCAAAGCTTTTTAATATGCCTCCAAATCTCCTTAGTTCATATCTCAAGGATGTTTGGAAGGAACGAGCTGATATAATGGAGTTGTTTGTTAATATGGAAATACTTGAAGCTACAGGTGCCTTTGTTTAAGCGCCTTGTGGACTATATATCTCTTGTAATATCTTCGCTATATGGACCTGAGGGTCTTAAATGGCGTGATTAATATATTATTATTATTATTATTATTATTATTATTATTATTATTATTATTATTATTATTATTATTATTATGATTTTTGATCGATGTCTTCGACCTTTCAAATATATGAATGATTATTTTAAGATATTAAGGTTCTGAATTTTAAATGATGTCTTGGTTATCTCTTTGTAAGTTTCAATTATAGTGTTAGCTTTATAAATCCATTGCTTAAATTGAAATCAAATGAATGGAAGCTTTTGGTGATTTAATGAATTGTAATTTAATTTGATGGCTTAATAAATGCCTCTACAAGTGACGTAAATAGTGACACTAGTCATGACCTAGCAAATGACACTATATGTGGCAATCTTCAAAAGCAATTATCATAAACATGACATTGACAATATATTTGACAACAATGATAAAATACATGGCATTAACATTGACAAAATAAATGACAAAACAAATGACATTCTTAACATAGTCTAATGGCATTATATATGGTAGAATTAGTGGTGTTACAAGTGACATTATATACGACAATAATTACAACATTACGAATGGTTTTACTACTGGCATTATAAATGACGTTAAATATGAAATTATAAATGATGCAATATATGACGTTACATATGACAATATATATGATACTACACGTGAGGATATAGGTGACTCTACTACTGCCATTAAACGTGGTGTTATAATTGACTTTATAGGTGACACTATCTATGCCGCTACAAGTGGCATAGATATTGCCACTATAGGTGACAAAGCTGATGACAATATATGTGACGTTCTCACTGCTACATTAGTGTCACCAGTATGTGGCACCCATAACGTCAGTTATTAAGAAAATTTGATTTGCAATTCTAGGCCAAAAATTGACACAAAAGGTGACACTAATCGACCCCTTCTCTTGTAGTGAGTGGGAGCTACTTCAAATCCCTTGAAGGCCATGGAAACGCCGGGAGCAGGAGGGAGTTCCTCAGGAGTAGGTATTTGGATTAGAGTCCTTGGTAGATCATCGAGAAGTTAGGATTCCAGATGAGTTAGCATTTCGTGTCTCTAGTAGAGCCATTCTAGAACCCTTAGTCTAGATCTTGAACCCTAATCAATGAACCCTAACTGTAAGTTAGATGCATGTGATTAGGATTAGATGTTATCTTCATTATTGATCATGTTATGTTGGTGTATGATGTTGGTTGATCATGTTTGCTCCTCTTGTATTGGGAAGGGGGGTAGAGACCTAGTAGCCATTATGTAGATGATGCTCCTAGTCTAGACCCCTTAGTTCCTATTATATGCGGCCTGTGCATAGGAACCCACCTAGCTATGGGGGCTATGATGTGACACAACACCATATAACGGGGCTAGTGGCAAAGTGGAGGGAGGTCCCTGATGAGCGCGCTACTGGGGACCCATAGCAGGCTAGGCCTATAGTCAGTCACTTCGAATGGGCCAGGTATGGGTCCAACACCTCTTGGGGCAATGGTGTCACCCTGCCTCTCTAGTTGCAGGTGTCAGCCTGGCTCTTGTTTTGAGGGGTTCGGTCAGGTAAGAATAATGTGTCGCCACGATTCTCTAGCCGCCCGTACTCGATCAAGAAGTCTTGGGCATGGAAACCTAGGGATCCTTGGTCTATAAAAAGGGATATCATTTGACATTTTCTCTTCATCAAGTTTGCTCTCACCCTCTTAGGCGATTTTCCAGCTCCTTGTCAATCTTTCCCAATCATTTTCTATCCTAATCCCTCCTCTATGGCACCTACAAACTTTGTTGAATGGTATAACATTGCCAATCACATCCATGAGTTCCCAGCAGAGGAGGCCTTCCATGTCTTTGACCATCTCTTTGATCTCCATGAACCTTGACTAGAACACCCTATTACACAGACATTGTATGCCAGTATGACCAACAAGGGGATCCAGAGTCAAGAGTCAGTTGTGGGATAGGACGAAGAACATGCCTGATTACATGAGTTGTAAGGCTCACAGGCATCGGTATGTGTCAGCCCACGCAGCTTTATCCTTATGCATGCACTACATGGCCATCAAGAAGTTGGGGGAGCCCTCGATCCAACCCTTAGACCTTGCATCCCTCAATACCAGGGTAGAACAGGATCAAATCCATGAGATTCAATCCTCAGAGTACGTCTACCACGGCACTTCAACAGGGGCACTCCAGATCGAAGAAGACTATGAACAGGAAGGGGACGACGACCAAGATTGGGAGAGCAGGGAAGCATCAAGGATGGAGAGGCAGATAGCAAGGCACGATAATGACATCAGGAGGGTCAATGAACCACCTATTGGCATCAGGGCCTTATCCCCGATAGTGATTGAAAGGGAGGAGTACATCCTTGCAAATGACATCCTCCATCTTCCATACTGCTTAGAAGAAGGGCTCAAGATCGACGAGCTCATGGGACTGCTTGCAGAAGGGCAGCAAAGAGATATCATCGACTACTCTTACCAAGAAGTCCCAAGAGAAGTAGCGGAGTGGCATTCTTACCCGGCGAGACGATGTCCGACATCGTGGTATACGAATACATAAGGTAATTATACCAACAACCGCCAGTCATTTTAGAGGAGGAGTTTCAGGAGATTCAAAGTAGGTTGAGGCCCAAGCTCTAGCCGACCTGTTCAAGCGCGTAGCATGCGGGAGGGGTCCAGCAACATCAACTTAGACAGTCCAACCACCATGTGGAGGGATCATGAAGACCTCCTAGCACTAGACGTCTACGGTAGAGCGGCTCAAAGAAAGGGTACAAGGTCGCAGGCGGTAGGATTCCAAAAGGGGAAGCCGCTTCGATACTATCTTCCAGTTCTAAGCCAGGACCAAATGATAATATTCCACAAGGACTTCAGCCCGCAAGGAGAAGAGGCTGTAACACTCTTGATTGCGCTTACAAGGCTCGGCCAGCATGCCAAAATGAGGGAGATCACGAATCATGTCATCCTCTTCAAAAGATCTGTGGTCCTCTACAGCCTCGACTTCGCCAGGTGTCATCTAAGGGATGCGCCGATGACAATAGTAGCAGCCACGGCACCACTGCTCCCACCACCTCAAATGGCTCGAGCTCTAGAAGGGGGATCATCTCGAAACATTCTGCGCAACGTCGGCAAGGGTCTTCGACTCAAAGACGTGAAGAATTTCTTCAAGTCTATGAAGGGCTCCCGACGATGAACTGCTACTTCTCCCCCTGTATTAATACATGTACAAAGATGTTTTTAATTTTCATGTATTAGTATCCATTTTTATATAACATTCAAGCTTCCAATTGTATGTTGTTATATCAATTATCATAACCTAAATTGTTAACTTATAAGTTGAGTTTCAACTTGATTTCTTTTATGTCTAACAAGAATTAACCTATAAATAACAATATGATGTATAATTCTGAATAACAACCATGGTGACTAATACTTGCAGCCAAGAATACCGACTCAGGATCCCAAGGTCAGGGCAGACAACATCAGCGGCAACCTAGGAGCTTGTTCGGCCGAGAGCACGGCGAAGAACAAGAGATGACAGTTGAAGCAGTGAACACAAGGTTGATCCAGATAAGGAACCAGATGCAACAGCTATTACGGTGGGCTACGCCATTGATGCATGCTCAGGAGTATGAACCAATGCTGCCTCATCCACCGAAAGGACCAGACGAAGCTCCTCAACCAGAGAGGGAAGAAATCCACGTACACAAGAGGAATAAAAAGAGAAAAAATAAGAAGTAGGAGGAGCCCATCTCCTTCTAGTTCCAGCCGTTCAGACACTACGGAAATGGATCTCGAAGTAGTTCCAAAAGTGAATCAGACGGCTCACAAGGCAGGGATAAGAACCGTAGAACAGAGAATTATCAGAAAAAGGGGGATAGTGCAATAAGTAATGTATGGAAAACCCAGAAGTTGGGTCAGTTCTTTGGGAAAGATAGGTCTGGAATGCAAGCGGAAGCTTGTTTAGACGAGATGGAAGAATTTAGAAATTTATATGGGATGAAAGATAAGGACATAAGAAAGGTGGCAACAGCAAACCTGATAGGGCCAGCTCGAATTTGGTGGAAGGGTTATGCCAAGTCAAACAAGTTAAGAAGGAACAACTGCAGATTCAAAACCTTCGGTAAGGGTTTCCGCAAGCACTACGTCCCAAGGTCGCACATGCACATCAGCAGGCAAATCCATCAGTTCTATAGGTTGGACCAAGGGAACCTATCGGTGGCCAAATACACAAAGGAATTCATGAGGCTAAGGATAAATGTTCCAAGGATCACTAAAAGGCAGGCAATGAACGGTTATATTGAGGGATTGAATAGTAAAATTAAGAGATTGGTATGAACCATCAACCCGAAAACAGTCGGAGAGGCCGAAGATAAGGTGTTAAGTTTGAAGGAAGCTCCGACAACCCCAGGGCAGAAACAACAAGCTTACAAAGGGAAAGCAACAGGGCCTTATCAGCCAAGGCAAGCATCCTCCACACCGACGGGGCACCAGTATCAGGGAAAGATGAATAGAAAAGGATCTTACGGGGAACAGAGGCAGCAGGGAGGCCCGGGGAAAAATCAGTGAAATTCTTTTTGGACAGTATTCCGAAGGAGAAGAGGAAGGAATGCATAAAGAAGAAGTTGTGCTTCAGATGCTTCCAGCCGGATCATCGTACACAAGATTGCCCCTTCGTCATGCAAGCTGCATTGGCAAAGCTCATTGATTGAGAGTCGCCAACTGAAGTGGATGACGATGAAGACGACCAGCAGGAACCACATGACTACATAGAAGGTGAGTGAAGAATTTGTGCAGCTATTGAGTCAGGTGAGGTTAAAAGTCAGTCTACAGTTATTTCGGCAGAGGGCATTATTGATAGCAAGCCCTTTGTAGTTCTCATAGACACAGGTAGCTCGCATAACTTCGCTTCTCCCAGGTTGCCCGCCCTAATGAAGAACAAGACCCTCAAGTCCAAACCCAGGATGTGGTGCTATTCGCCACACTAAGGGAAAGAGAATCACCTTCGATATAGACCTAAGTGGAACCAAATGGTCTAGGGTGCAGAAGTAATAGACATTGGCAAATATAACCTCATAGTGGGAATGGATTTCCTAAAGCCAGCTAAAGCAATGATCGATTGCGACAGGCACGAGATCTCCATCATGGCACCGGACAAGAATCGCTTTGTAGTCAAAGGTAAGAAAGTCCTTTCAGCCATGCAGTGTATCTCTTTGAAGCAATTGCACAAAAGTTTAATAAAGGACAAGGTGGAATATATCCTTATACTAGAGGCAATTGAGACAAGTCATGAGAAGAAAAAGGAACCAAGCTTGAATCAGCCGGCCAGGCCAGTAGTAAGATTGATCAAGGAGTTCCATGACGTGTCTCCGGATGAAATTCGTGAGCTACCAACCTACAGGGGCATGGAGTGTGAAATCACACTAGCACCAAGCTCAGGTTCATCAGGGCAAGCGTGTCACCCTTCGGGGCACCCATCCGTTTTGTGAAGAAGAAGGATGGAGGTCTAAGGATGTGCATAGATTATCGTTAAACTGAATAAGCAAACGGTAAAGAGTAAATACGCCTTGCCTAGGGCAGATGACCTGATGGACCAACTGCACGGAGCAAAAGTCTTCTCTAAAATAGACTTGAGGTTAGGCTACCATCAGATAAGGATCAAGGAAGAAGATATTCATAAAACTGCCTTTAGAACGCAGTATGGCCACTATGAATTTATGGTAATGCCTTTCGGCTTATCAAATGCTCCAGCAATATTCATGAGATTAATGAATGACATCTTCAGAAAATTGTTGGACGAGTTCGTCATCGTCTTCTTTGATGACATCCTCCTCTACAACAAGTCAATGGAGGAACATGTCACACATTTGTTGCAACAAATAGCGTGGAGTATTTGGGGCACGTGGTCATAGCTGAGGGAATCTCAACGGACCCAGTGAAAGTAGAAGCCATAGTGAATTGGCCAGTACCAAAGAATGTGGCGAAAGTAAGAAATTTCCTTGGCTTGGCAAGGTACTACCGCAAATTTGTAAAGGACTTCGCTAAGTGGGCATCCCCTTTGTTGGGCCTCATTAAGAATAAGAAGGTAAAAGATTGGGTGACACATTGGCTTGAGAATGTCCAACCTTCTTTTGAAAAGCTCAAGGAAGCTTTGACAATAGCACCAGTGCTCACCCTACCAGATCCAAGTAAGGATAGGCTTGTGGCAACGGATGCTAGTAAGCTAGCAACAGGGGGAGTCCTCATGCAAGAGGGAAGAGTAATAGCCTACGACTCCAAGAAAATGAACGACGCCGAGCAATGTTACCCAACACACGATCAAGAACTCCTGGAGATAGGAAGTAGTTATTATTGGCATGGTATGAAGAAGGGGATAGCTAACTACATTCGGCAATGCCAGCTTTGTCAGCAAACAAAGATCGAGCAGCTTTGAATTCTAGGATCTTTGGAACTCTTGGCAGTGCCAACCGCTAAGTGGGAGGTGGTGAATATGGATTTCATAACTAAACTCCCAAGAACAGCAAGGGGCCATGATGCTTTAATGGTAGTGGTCAACAAATTGTCTATGATGGCTCATTTCTTGCCTTGTTGAACCACGGACACAGCGCTAGACACCGCCTTGCTCTTCGCAAAGGATATATTCAGATTACATGGGATGCCAAGAGAAATCATATCAGATACGGCTCCCAAGTTTATAGGTGCACTTTGGAAGGACTTCCTCAGCACAATCCAGACCAAGTTGGTCATGAGCATGGCCTATCATCCCCAAACCGACAGTAAAATGGAATGCACCAACCAGATATAGAGGACATGTTGAGAAGCTATGTGTGGAACAAGCAATCCAAATGGGGAGACTACATTTACTTAGTTGAGTTTGCATATAATAGCACCAAGCAGGAATCTTCACAAATGTCCCCCTTTATGATTAATTATAGGTATCAATGCTTTGGCATAATCCAGTGTCTAAAGTTGAAGTTTCTCAACACATGTCTGATATGCAGCAGTTGGTGGAAAAGATTAGAGGCTATCTTCTAGCAGCAATAAGTCGACAAAAGAGCATAGCCGACAAGCATAGGACCGCAAGGGGGTTCCAAGTTGGGGATACTGTGTGGCTCAAGATCATGGCCAAGCAAGCAAAGCTTCGTATTGGGAATTGCAAGAAGCTTGCCCCAAGATAGGCGAAACCTTTCAAGATCCTAGAGTGAGTAGGGAATCAAGCCTACAAGGTCAATTTGCCAGCCCATCAAAGTCCACAAAGTTATCTACGTAAGCCTATTGAAGAGGTACATTCCAAACCCAGAGGAGGTTTTGGAGGCTCCAACCTTGTCAGAGATGACGGAGGAGCAAATCGAGATAGTTTCTGAGTTAACTCTCGATAAAGCATTTAAGAAGACAAGAAGGTCCCAGTTCCTTCAATAATTGGTCAAATAGAAGCACTTGCTCGTGGAAGATGCAACTTGGGTATTGAATCGAAACAATACCCGGACTTTATAAAGGAGTTTGACGACCAAGTCATCTCCGAAATGGTCGACGCCCGCCAACTTGCCAGATGCTTAACTAAGTTTTGTATGTCTTAGTGTAGCTGCAGGAAGGCATACACATTCTAGGCTAGTAGGGTGCATATTCCAGAATCTTAGAGTGTAGGCGATGATGAGATACCCTCTAAGGGCGTTCTCTATGTCAGCACACACCAAGAATGTGCATGACCAGAAGGGTCATGTGAGAGGAGAGCAGCATAGTGGGTGATGATGAGACCATTATTCGGATGATCTCTATGCCACGATGCAGGGCACGCGCACCACCATAGGGGGGTCATGGTGAGGTATGCGTGATCATGCGCGATGATGGGGTCATGACAAATTCCCTAGCTTAAACCCCCAGGGACAAGAGGCACTGCGGGTATACTCGATCAAGGGGATCGTGTACAAGGTAGCATCCAATCATGGGCAATCATCTTAAATGGTCCTTAAGCTCAAATCCTAAAAGGGACCATGATCGAGTGCAAGGTAGTAGAGTAACCTTTAGCTAGTAGTTCGGCTCAAGGAGGTAATTAGGGGGGTGGTCCCCTAAAACCATAAACTTATTAACTAAACTAACGTAATGTGCTACTTGTGTAGGCCAGTAAAAAGAGAGTATAGACAAGGGAGAACCTTACGAGAAGATGGGAATCATAAATTTTGGACTTAATTATGGGCCCTAATAACTATTGTGATAATGTTTTGAAATTACTATAATAAGTAACTCTTGTGAAGGCTAAATAATTTTGTATAAGCACAAATATAGCCTATATATACGTACTAAGTACTTAATAGGAAGTATGATTTATCTGCGTTTCAAGATTAGCAGATAAATCCGCTTCTTGAGGCTAGTTGCGAGAGTTCCCTTACAGTATTTATAGCCTTTTGCATCTCTTTCATTTTCATCAGCCGTCTTTGAGCCTCTCCCTTTGTGGTCGCCTATCCTACCCCGTTAGATGTTTTTCGTCCCGCTTTTGTTTTATGTATTGCCTTGCACATGGCGATTGTCGGACTTTTGTGATTCGTTGGCATCCTTCCGTGATTGCTTCGAAATTTGGCGTTGTACATGCTTTGTTTCCAAGAGCGGTTGTCGATTTTGTTGTGATGGCTAGCCTGATTACTGATTAGAGTTTTTTGATGCTATGTTCTTTTAGTGAATAATGATTGCGTTCGTTTTGACATTTTGGCCACGTTTCATAACTGCCGCCTATGGGCTAGGTTGGATGCCGGAGCAATCTCATCTCATGCTCCTTCCAAAAAGTATTGCCAAGGATCGAGGTACGGGGCTTCTACTCAAATAGCTAGTGTGCCGATTTCCACCTTATTTCAGATTCGATCCTCGGCTTAAAAGGTTAAGAGGTCGGACTTGGAACCGCTGTTCAGAGGGCTGCTATTACTCGGGTATGGCTTCTCTACAGGGAATTATCTTTGTATGCTGGTAGCTCTGTTCTGTGATGGGCTTGCCTAGTGGAGTCGCTGGACCCATGCAGTGCAACTCCCTGGTGTGGTTGTGCTTTAGCCAACTCACAAATTTGTTTGCTTGTGCTTAGTCTGTTCCTTTTTGCATTTGTTGGGCTGTCAGAGTCTTAGTTCTATTAGAGGCTTAATGATTTTGTGTGGGTCACCATTTGATAGTGTGTTTGGCTCTTGGTTCTATTCTTGCAAGCCTCTAGAATGTTGCAAGCGTCCAATAAATATGATCATTTGAAATCCTGTTGGGCGTCGGCCTCTATTGCTCTGGATTTCAGAGATGTCATTGTATTTTTCACCTTTTCTACGGTTGTATGTTTGTCATGTCAGACCTGACATTTGAGGCATTGATTTGAACTATATAATTTATGATTCATTGTTTTCTGTCTTTGGAGCACAGTGTTTTGAGTTTGTGCAGATCATTTGTAATTGCTATTCACGTCATATTTGTTGAGTTGGCAGTCCTGTGATCATATTCAAGTCCATTCAATCTGGATTTTGTGGGCTTGGTGTATCCATTCTATACATTCCGCGGGAAGATGATGCCTAGAGCCTTTTAGTCTGAATTGGTGATACTTTAAGACTAATGCACATTTGATCTGTCTGGTTTTGTTTGTAGGCAGCTGTTTGTGCATCCTTGGCTTGTTACTTATCAGGTGGTTCTCAGCTACAATAGAGGTTCAATTCTAGGTTCCTTCTTTAACAAGGTTTAAAATGAAACGCACTTATTTAAGAAGTGCGTTTGAAAGATTCCTTCTGAAAAATTATAAAATTCTGAAATCCCTCTAAAAAGGGCCTTTTTATTACCTTTAGTCCAAAGATTTATAAAATTGCTCGTGAAAACAGACATTTTAAGAAGACTTAGTATTAAGGAAAACACACACACACAAAAAAAATCCCATTGTAGAGGGGGAAAGAACTACAATGAAATTCAAAAATTTACTATGGGGCAAATTCGTATGAAGAAATTAGATGCTTTTGTACCTTGTCCCTGAAATTTTTTATATTAGTTGTTTTAGAAGACAGGAAATTTGTTATTTCACAACCATTTTGGCTGAACATCCTAATGGACCTTAAAACACATTGGGAGGCAGTTGAACAAACTTCTTGAATGACAAACCATTGTTTTTGCATCACATAGTATTACAATTACCAATACATCCACGATATTTTGTAGTTAAGCTGAAGTTTTAGTTGATGATGCAAAGATAAATTTATACCGAGGATACAAAAGTTGAAGTAATGAAGCCATGTGATTACATGCCCTCCTTTTTATTTTCTGAGATGTATTTTTGAACGCACATACCAATCTACAACATGGTGATGCTCAGGAGATAGTCAATCTCCTTAGCAATGTTGAGCATATTCATCACAATTACGTCATCTGTAGCAGTGGGCACCATGCACATTTCTCTGGCAGTGAAGTATTCGTCTGCCTTACCCTTTCCTAAATATTTTGTAAATAAATAGGTAAACTCGAGGGGTTGCTACTCCTCGCTCCCCCCTCGATAAACCACGTGGTTTCCTTCTAGTCAAACACCGTGTCACCATAATATTTTGGAGTTCTTTGCCTTTAGTAGCAATTTTTTAGCTGCCTGAAGTGAAGTTCGCATGTATGTAGAGAAAAAAAAGTAGAAATAACAACATGATTCGACTACTTTATGCTCTAACATTGCATTACAAGCTCAGAAATTTTAGAACCGTTTTAGAACTTTTTAGACTAAAAAACTAAGAAAAGTGTGTAAAATTATCCCTTATGTGTGTTACTTTAGTAGTTTTCAGTTGCCAAACCCTTTGGCGAGTAAGAAAGACCCCAAAAGATTTTACACGATATATACTTTACCTCTGGACTGCATATATATATACATATATATACAAACGTTTTATATATATATGTAATTCGGTATAAATTTATACCGTTTCTCCGTATAGATTTATACCGCAAGAGTTCTCTTTTCTTCGGATATATATATGTAAGTATGTATATATATTATTATATATATACACAAATATGTGTATAAATTGATTGTCTGAAGGTTATCTGCGGTATAAATTTATACCGAGAGAGTCGTCATGTATAAATTTATACCGAGAGAGCTCTCGGTAGAATGAGGGAGCTCTCACGGTATAAATTTATACCATGGGAGCTCTCGATGAATCGAGAGCTCTCTCGCAGATAAATTTATACTGGCTTGAAAGTCCTCTTTGCGGTATAAATTTATACCGCTCGAGTCCATTTGCGGTATAAATTTATACCATGCGAACTCTCTGGCATGTTATATCCGCACAACACTACCTATTGTGGTATAAATTTATACCACCCAGAAATTTATTTTGAAGACGTTATGTCCACGCATTGTCCTCGCGGTATACATAAGTCTATAGCAAGCGGATGAGCAAATAAGAGCAAGTATTTAAGATTTAAGAGCGAAAGTGTCTTCGACTCCAACTTGCGCTTCAAAGTGTAAGTTTGTTCAATGAGGCATACTTTCATGTGAAAATGTTTGCTTCAATGAGGCAATGTCAAAATGTGTTGCATTTTTTACACTTTTGTTCATAGTTTTGTACTGATTTTGAAAACTTTGAATAAAATACCTTTTTGGCACTTTAGTGTGCTTCCTGTTTTTTTCAATGTCTATTTTGTTTAGTTTTTGAAAATATTACTATTTCTCAAACCAAACTAGGGGGGCCAAAAAGGGATGTCAAACAATTTTGAATGGAAGCTAAGTTCGCACCCCCCCTCAAAAATGATGCCTAAAATTTTCAAATTGTCACACTTGTCACAAATATACCATGAAAAGGGACCTTTTTGGGGGGATTTTAGGGAATCTTTCAAAGATTCCTTTTGAAGTGCATTTTGAGCAAATTAGTGCGTTTCATTTTAAACTTTGTTCTTTACCGAGGTTCAATTCGGACTGCTGTTCCTTTGCTCCGCATGTTGTTCCTTGTCCATGCTATCATTTTAAAGTCAATCCAGATTGGTCTTCAATATGCATGCTTAACCTGAGATCGTCACTGTATGCGTAGTTTTAGCCTAGAGGGTTTTCATTTCTCTAGCCTATGCTGGCGTTATTTCAGTCTCTTGTTCTTTATGTGCTAGTTATGCAGCTTATGAGAGTGGAGGTCAGCTCACTTGTTTTCTGAGCATTGTCCTTGTAGAGGTTTAGTTTGTATCTTTTGGGTATGTTGGTTGTCGTTCAAGCTCTTTAAAGGTAGTTCCTTTGTCTTCATGCTTGCGGGTTTTAGTGGCTTGTTTTATTAGTCTGTTGCATTTCCACCACGCTTCTTGTTCTTACACGGTTGAATATTGTGAAGTGCCATATTTCTTTTTACAAGCTTGTTCTCCTTTGTTTGGGCACGTTGAGTTCATTATGCAGGTCTGATTGCACAGATATTGCCTATTCCAGTAAGCAATGTCGCTGAAGCAAGATTCGACATTGGAAGCTGTTCAAACTCATAGTTATAGCACCAGGATAGGAACTAAATGCCTCTATTTGACAGCGTTGCATTGTAGCTAATTATTTGATTATCGCTGCAAATTTGATTTACTTTGTGTGTGGCGCTGTAGTGTAGTTGTGCTTTCACAGGGCAAGGGAGAAGAGGGTAATTACATTACGATGGTGGTTGCTGCAGTTGAAGCCATTTGTTTTCAGATAACATATCAGAGGAAGTTGGTAGGCAGCTACAGCCTGAGGCCATTGTCCAGTATTGCTAACTCATGTTTAAGTAGGAAACGAGGCAATGAGTTAGTGTGCTTACATACCAAGGTTGTCTCCTAGTTCTGCTCACTCTGGAACATTTTGTTTATTAGTTTTCATTCCTCCTTGTACCTTTGTTCCCCACCAGTTGGCACAATCTGCAACTTATTTATTTGGTGTGTAACTGTTTCGTGTCTGGCATTTTATGTTTTTTCACATAGATGGGCAATGGAACGGCAGTTTGTGTCCTGCTTGATTCCTGTATCAGCGCCGCCTAGGGATATTACGTGAAGGTTAGCTGGTTGGTTTACATTGCAGGTCTTATTATTATGCTCCGGAATTCAGAACACTCTAGCGGTATGTGGTCACGTTGGTGGTTTTGTATCAATTGATTCTTGCTGTTGCCAGTTTTGGCTTGGAATTCTCTTGAGATATTTTGAGATATTTATGCCGTGCTGTCTCCTTTTATGCCGCTTTGTCTATAGGCCGCAAAAGTTTGTATTTATTTGTCATGTTATGCCCCCGGGGGGGTGCACACAGAAAAAACCGTACAAAACATGTGCGTGTACGGTAGGGGGTTTTTTTTGGGCCAAAACCGTACCGTACCATACCGTATAAGTATGGGAGGGGATTTTTTTTGCTTTAATTCCGTATATATTTGTAAGGAAATATGGTAGGGGTATATATGAAATATAAGGGATATTTTTGTAGGAAAATCCCGTATAAGGGATAATTTCTCTTGACCCTATGCACGCACATGCCATATAGACTTCACATTATGTGCACCCCCCGGGGTTATGCCTAACGTCTTAGATTCCATGACCTCGTAGACCTTGCTAAGGTGGTATGATCCTACAACATCGTGTGTAGTAAATGACAATAGAGTCGGTTTGCTGAAGTTGGTAGTTTTTGGATTTGGCACAAACAGACAATACCAAAAAGCCTACACGGGAAGCTTATTATATTTTGTCTGTCATATTGATTCATTATGCGTTCTTATCTAGGTGCATGGTTGAGTCTTTTAGTCGAGATTGCAGCAAAACACGTGGCAGATTCAAGGTCTAAGTTGTTTACGATTGCTTGTTTGGTTGGAGTTGCCAATGATTTCGATTCAAGGTCACCCCTAGTTGGCTAACTAATTGATGGGAGAATGGTCCATGAGCTATTGGAGCTTTCAGTATTATGGTGCAAGGATGGTGGAGAAGCTTCGGATTAGATTGGTGCAAAAATAGATTGGTGCAACATTGGAGCTCTCAATACCCTTGACCTAGTAGTTGGATGGTATATTGCTTTGATGGTTTTGGCTCGCTTGAGGAATGTAATTTTGGTTGGGTTGTGTCATATGAAAGTAGGTTTAGTTTGCATGGAAGCATTTACTCATGGTTGCCTTTTTTTCTATGGCTCTTTTGTTACGTTGATGATTGGCGTTGCTTTAACCTTTACATCGTCCCCTATCCTTATGTGTTAGCCAAGCTTTTGTGGATGTTTCTCTCGCTTGTGCATCTTTAGGAAGTCTACGTAAGTTGTGCCTTTTGGTTTGTTGATGGTTGGCATCACCTTGAACTTTTACATTGTCCCCTATCCTTATGGGTTAGCCAAGCTTTTGTGGATGTTGCTCTCACTTGTGCGTCTTTGAAAGTCCATTATGGAGGTTGTGCATCTTGTCCTTTGTTGTGTTGCCTTTAGATTTGCATTTTGGAAGGATGCTTAGGTGTGTTGGTGCATGTTTTTGCTTAATGTCAAGTTGTTTTATTGAGCCTATGGTTATCGCTATTGTTTGCATAGGTTGTGTTTTTGAGTGCGTTTGCTAGTTATAGTATTGTTTGGACTGGCACCACCACTATAATCATAGCCCATGATGTATTATCTATGCACAACCATTATGATCATAGCCCGTGTTATATTATCTACGCACAACCTTGCATTTTCCCTTGGACAGTAACCGTTGTTTGCAGTTCATCTCTATTGGGGTACTTTCTTTGATTTTTATCAATAAGCAATTTGTATTCCATGCAAGTCTTGACAGTTTCGGCATGACTTGGTCAATTCTGGGCAAGCTTTGAGAGTTTTAGCATGTCTTTTATGAGGTTTCCTCTCTATGTCCAGTCCTTGGTCTACTTTCGAGGCCGTGGTTGGCCGATTTAGATTCATTGTTGTAGGTTGTTTGGTTTCTTTCTATAGAGTGCATTCTTGTAGGTTGTTTGGTTTCTTTCTATAGAGTGCAGGTGAAATTTTGTCTTGAGATTTTACTTCCTTTTTATGTTCCTCTTTCATGCGCCTGGAGTTCTCGTACAAGTGTAATTCTTGTTTTGTGCCCATCCTTTTGTTAGTCTTATATCTAAGTTTCCATTCTTTGCTTCGTGTCCCCATTCTTTGCATTTTGGGGCTTGGTGGTTTGGACACTTGTTTATACTCCCTGTATGTTTGGTTTGATGGAGCCTTTTGTTTAGGTCCACTATTTTTCTTAGTGAGTGAATGTCTTGTACTATTTTTTCTTAGTGAGTGAATAGGTTGTGCTTGAGCCTTCTTAATTGCGATGGAGGTTTGGTGGTTTGGTCATGTGTAGTCCCTACCCCTTCTTGATGGAGTTGTAGTTTGAGTTTCGACGTCCGTTGAGGTTCTTTTTAGTGAGTCAAGTCTTTCTAGTTTTGATGTTCCTTCCCTTGCACTTTTATTTCATTTTATGAGATGCTTTAGGATTGGTTCTTTTTTTGGCAATGTTTTGAGTTGTTAAGCTTAGGATAGTGCATGTAGCAGCTTAGCAGGGTATTGTAGTATTTGTTTTAGTATTCTTGGTTGTTTGGATGTACCCTGATCTGTTGCTCCCCATCGCCTACTCATTTTCTTTGCCTTTGTGGTTCTTGAGTGTTGACATTGTACCCTCTTACACTTTTGTTTTCTAGAGTTTGTAATTGTTAGTCCACTCCTTGTTAGTCCTTTTCAACTCACGCTTCCTTTTTTGCTCTAGAGTTGTTTGTTACATGCTTGATGTGAGAGCATCTTTAGTTGGTGGCCCGTCGGGCTTTGTTACGTGAATTGCATTTGTAGTGCTCCTCTGGAGGGTCTCTTACAGTTATTTGTGTGCTTGTGTTGGACCTTATAGTTATGTACTTGTAGATTTCGAGTATTGTCTACGTGCTCGGGTGGCGGTTCGTCATTTTTTCGTTGCCTCCTTCCTTTTTAAGCGATGACATGATACCCTTAATTGTCTAGTCATTCGTTTTCCTAATGTTCTGCCTCTTTTTTCAGCTTGGTTATTTGGTTGAGTGCAACTAGGCTCTAGAAGTATGATTTATCTGCGTTTCAAGATTAGCAGATAAATCCGCTTCTTGAGGCTAGTTGCGAGAGTTCCCTTACAGTATTTATAGCCTTTTGCATCTCTTTCATTTTCATCAGCCGTCTTTGAGCCTCTCCCTTTGTGGTCGCCTATCCTACCCCCCCTCCCCCCCTCCCCCATTTAAGCTGTTTAGCCTTGCACTATTGTAGTCTCTTTTAGTCGATGTCTTAGTTTGCTCATGTTGATTACTTTGTTGTTGTCTTCTTGATCTTGTGTGCTATCTTGCGCAACGGGTTTGGGGCTTTCATGCCAAGCATCGCGGTTGTGACAAGTCTCAAGTCTTGAGTCTTGGGATTTAAGTGGATGACGATGTTAATGGCCCTTGCGCCGTGGTGGTTGGCCCTCATGTGTTAAAGATGTGGTGGTCCTTGTGCTAAGATTGAGGTCCTCGTCCCAAGTGTTTCATTTCCTCGTGCCAGGTGTTTCATTGTTTTCTTTCTGCTGATGTGCTCGAGTTGGGTGTGGATTTGGACTTGTAACCATGCTGGTGTTCATAAAGATTCATTGTGGGCCAAGCATTGGAGGATTGGCCCTCGTGCCAGTGGATGTTGGATTGGTGGTTTTTGCAGGTTACAGATCGAGGTTTGTTAGCTTGGATGCACTTATTCCTCACTCTGGGTATGGCCTCTTGTGCAAGGTTGGGGTCGTCGTTGCAAATGATGGAGATGAAGGTTTACAAATCTTCATTATAACTTTGTTGTTATCCATTATTATACAAATTTGACACGTGAAAAGGTTATTCTTGTTCACCTAAAAAGGCCGGTGGGCATGAGGGTTTTTGTTGGAAGTGTTTTAACAATATGTTGTATCTTTTTATTTGGAATAAAGAGGAGGGCTCCTATGGCTCATTCATTCAGCTTGGTTGTTTGGTTGAGTGCAACTAGGCTCTAGAAGTTGATCATTTCAATAAAGTTAAGAATTATATGTTCATGTGTGTTCTTGCAGGGTTAGTGTAGGTTCGTCACCTTAGCGTAATGTTGAGGACATCATTATCCTAAGCGGGGGAGAATGTGACGTTCCCGGGAAATACACGCCATAAATACATAAGTTTCTAGGCCCGTCACTATATAAGTCTATCACTATAGCCTTGTATACCATAGTTAGTGGCAAAAAGGGAGCATGACTAAGTTATTTATATAACTTAGCCAACCTTAGGCTTAGGGCCATTTTCACATGGCCTTAACCTATTGGGCACCCGCCATACGGAAGCACCCCATTGATATCAACTCTAACCTATAAATGGCCAAACCCTAACCCTAGGCCATTTTTCTGGCTCCAACAGTCTGGGAACCCTATTCGGGCTCGAAACTCCGTTTTGAGAACCGTCTGCTGTTGCGCAGCATAGCACAGCAGCCCCCGGAGCGTGCTCGTATCAGTAGGAATGGGAGCTACTTTGAATCCCTTGAAGGCCATGGAGACGCCGGGAGCAGGAGGGAGTTCCTCCGGAGTAGGTATTCGGATTAGAGTCCTTGGTATATCATCGAGAAGTTAGGATTCCAAATGAGTTAGCATTTCGTGTCTCTAGTAGAGCCATTCTAGAACCCTCAGTCTAGATCTTGAACCCTAATCAATGAACCCTGACTGTAAGTTAGATGCATGTGATTAGGATTAGATGTTATCTTCATTATTGATCATGTTATGTTGGTGTATGATGTTGGTTGATCATATTTGCTCCTCTTGTATTGGGAAGGGGGGTAGAGACCTAGTAGCCATTATGTAGATGATGCTCCTAGTCTAGACCCCTTAGTTCCTATTATATGCGGCCTGTGCATAGGAACCCACCTGGCTATGGGGGCTATGATGTGACTTAGCACCATATAACGGGGCTAGTGGCAAAGTGGAGGGAGGTCCCTGATGAGCGCGCTACTGGGGACCCATAGCAGGCTAGGCCTATAGTCAGTCACTTCGAATGGGCTTGGGTATGGGCCCGACATCTCTTGGGGCAATGGTGTCGCCCTGCCTCTCAAGAGTTGCAGGTGTCAGCCTGGCTCTTATTTTGGGGGGTTCAGTCGGGTAAGAATCATGTGTCGCCACGATTCTCTAGCCGCTCGTGGAGCCACTACACCTCGGAAGGGGAGATGTAACCCTTCCTGCCTCATCGGACCGGGGAGATGCAACCCGGAGTAGTCTCGATGGGTGATGTCATGAGATTGCGTATCCGACAGGCTATAGTCACGCCAGAGCCCGATTTAGCCCGTCTGTATAGTATGCACAGGAAGGGCGGAGTGGTCAACCTTAGCCATTGTCTATAGCCAGCTCCGCCATTGTTATATCTTGGTCTGCTCTATCTTGAGGCCCACAAGTCGGAGCCTGGGTAGGAGCTCTCAGTTTTTATGGCATATTGATATCTCTGTTGTATCTATGGATGTACGAATGTGCTACCCTTCGAGGTAGTTAGATGTATTGTTGTTGTTAGTTATGACATTGTTTACGCTTCTGCTGTTATAGGAGCCCATAGGGGAAGGGCGTGCAAGACACCTTCGTGTCCCCTTTCCGCACTAGGGATATCCTGGAGTGCGGGATAGACGGAGGCCCATGGGGTCGAAGGGCTGGATGGGGGATTTCCTACGAGATATACGGCCGAGCGCCGTATATTTGGTAGGGAGCGTCACATTTGTTGCCAAGACTACATTGCTATTTGTTTTTTGCCTAGATCATGTAAGATGCTACCAATAGCTTTGCCTTAGACAATTGATTTTCGATGGTCATGCACTAGTTGCACACATAATCAATTGCTTGCATGGATGGATGTGATGCATTGAGACAAGTTCTTGAGAATATGCCTTCATCTAACATACATAACATCATCTTACAATAATTGCACCATAATATTACACATTGAGGTCCCATGATAATGCAGATTGCATTAGTGTAGAGCCATGTAGTTACTTCACGGTAGACTTCCTCCACAACCATCTTTCAAGTTTGACAAAATGCCAAAAGCAATTGGAAGTTCTTGTCTCCGTATTTCTCTCCTTCCACATTCTACAGACATGAGCTTCTTAAAGGACAATCCATAACACACTTCTCCCTCTTTCCTCGTGGATGTGGGGTACGAGCGCCTAGTTGGAAGTTGGGATAGCCAAGAATGGCACATTACTTGGTTTGAGACACTCCCCAACCCCTTATAAACTACCGTATGGATTCAAAAATTCACTACAGTTAATCTAGCAAGAAGCACACCAGAAGGCCTTAACAAGGTAAAACTTGTTAGGTTTTTATTTAGGCTTGGTGTTATTAAACTGCAATTAATAGCTATACTTTTCCCTTTGTATTTCATTTGAAGAAGCAATATGTCTTGGTTTTGCTCTCAATTTTTTCAATTATCCCTCTTTTGGTGTAGAGATACCATAAAGAGACATACTTCTATCCCAAAAGGCTTGGATACTGCTTGTGTCGTAACTGCATGGACTAAGAACACGAATGAGCTAAAAATATTGGCTCCTACCTAAATACAGTACCTTGAAAAGCCCATCATACAGATAAAGACCAATCTGGGTTAACAATGCCAACGTGGATCATCAGTTCAGAAGCTAATTGCATATTTCAATCACCCACAGGCATCAAACTACAAACTCTACCTGTCTATTGTCTGTTGAACAACCATTATGGTTTGAAACATCACCCAATGCTCGGCTAAATAAAATGATGAAACATGAAGTACACAACCAACAGAAAGGACTTTATATAGAAGAACATGTAGGATATAAGTAATTTGGCTATATCATATTTCTTACTGATTTCTTGAACTAACATAATGGCAAATGACTTTGCTCATTTTTCCTCAAATCACATTACCTTCCATTGATATCAATTCTCTTGTGCGCGGGCCTTGTTCAGAGTTACACACAGCAAGGCGTTCGAGGGTAAATAATCAAGAATCCGATCTAGGAAGAATGAACACCATTAAGGTGATATGAGAAGCAGATAGGCTAGGACAGAGGGGAAAAGGAAGGTAAACATGCAAGGAATCAATCCAAGCATGAAAACGAAAATGTTTTCTGTCAATGATGCAAATATTCAAGGGCAAACGGAACATTTAGGGTTTAAAGGGAAAGCAAAATCGATTTCCTGGATTCAACAGAAAATGCAGCTATGCCTCGTAAAATGCTTCGTGCTTTTTTGGAGAAATGCGACTCCTTTTTTTTTTTTTAAGAATGTGTTGCAGACGCAAAGTACAGCTCGGGTTGTGCCGCCTTCCATCTCGATTGTTATCGTCTTCCCTATTTTCTAATTTCATTAGTCTTCGATTTTAGAAAATGAAGATCTAATGGTGTTGGGGTATGCCACCCCAGGTTTTGCCGAGGTGTACACTTGCAGATATTGATTAATTTTGGCATGATGGCATAAATGTAATATCAAAGTGATACTACTATATCGATACTACTTTTTTTTTTTTTTTTTTTTTTTTTGAAAGTAAGAGTTGGTTTTGTCATTAATTATAAAATCTCAGAGATACAATGTAATAGCATGCCCTTAAAATAAGCATACCAAAAAGTGTATCAGAATCAGCCAATAACAGTAATAACAGGACACTTAAAAGAGTTTGTATCCAGTGAAAAGGATGAGTCAGAGTAATGAGCAGCTACACTTAAGAAGATCCGATGGTACTCCCGTTCTTGGAGTATAGAAAAATTTTGTAACTTCTACAATGCCGTGTAGAATTTGAGAACCTTGAGAGAGAACCGATAACCCGCCAAAATTGAATCCACCAAAAGGTAAGCCAAAGACTAAATCAAATAAGAGCAAAACGTGTTTCCCGGAGGATGGGCCAACCGCAAGGATATATCAGTGTCCGGGATGAGAAGACGTAATTGAAGTATGCATTGAATCCATCTCAGAGTCCCAAAAAGATAATGATTGGGTGCCCAATTATTATGGTAGCATAGACTTTAACATGTCTCTTCCTTCCAAGAGCAAAAGAAGAGAACCATAGAGGTCGGCCAACGGTTTGTGGTTATAGTACATGGTTCTCAGATCTAGTCACCGAGTCTCATTAAGAAGGAAATTGTTGATTGACGTAAAACATCCAAAGGCAATGAAGTTGCACAACCTCTCTCGCGAAAAAAAAAATGCTCGCCCACAAATCTTCACTTTCTTTTTCGTGTGTCTCCTATGCTTTTTTTTCATGAGAAAAGATTCCATAGAGGAGGCAATGTCATTCTTCATAATGTGGTCATTTGAAGTCTGACTGAAAGGAGACTGGCTGCTGTCGAATTTATTTCTCCCCTCTCCACGCAGGAATTCAAGATACTCTAGGATCATCAGTGAGAAACAAGTTAGAATCCACAACATTAAGATTTGAAGCAAATAAACCAGTAGTGTCCCCTAAACCGCCCAAAGACCTCCCATTTCCCCGGCCAAAGTTAGTACCAAATTTCTTTTTATGAGCAGTTGCAATAGTCTCAAAGTCAAACTGAAAATGCATCTTAATCCAAAAGATAGAAGGATTCTTATGACCATATAACACGCGATTTCTTGCTTTCCAAATATTCCATAAAGCTATGTAAATGATTGAATTTGTAAACATATCATTATGTTGAATAAGGGAGAGGAGATCTCCATTATTCCCAATACCAAATCTAGCAGCAATCCAGTTCCAAAAATCATCTAACTTACAGCAAAAGAAAATATGAGAAATGTCCTCAAGATTATTACAATTTAAGGGGCAATTTGCTGAGATGTTAGGATTTCTTTTGGAAACAGAGACCAGATTATTCAGACTGCCATTAGCAAGTAACCAGATAAAATAGGAAATTTTTGGAGGACAATAAGAATTCCAAACATTATGGAAAAGACTCTTAAGCTGATCATAAGAAATAGACCATTTTAGCATAGCTTTGCAATTATCCATGTTAGAGGACATAGCATTATATACATCCTTCACTTTGTAGACTCCTTTTCCCTTTATGGTCCAATCGGGGTTTATCAGATTGGGGGATAAGTTTGTGAGAAAGGGTTTAATAAGAGCATAGATTTTTTTTATCAGATGATGTACCTCCAATCATACCCTTCAGTCTAGTCCAAGAGATAACTCTCCCATCAATAATCAAGTCCTTAAGGTAAAGGAAACCAGCCTCAGACCACTTCTTATAAATTCTAGGATGCTTGATGGCAAGAACAGGAGAATTTTGCTCAACTAAAATTGGATTCCAGAAGATTGTAGTATCTTCATGAAGCTTTTCCCTAGCAATAAAATGGAAGTTAGGAGAGATAACATTCCAAGCCTTGATAAGATTACACATAAGAGGTGAAATATTAGTGGCAGGTCTCAACTGATTGAAGGCGTAATGAGGGAGCAAGTCTTTGAATAGAGGGGTGACCATGAGGATGACTCAAGGTTAATCCAATATCCGATGAGTTTACAGCCTGAGAAGGATTCCCATGAATTGATTTCCATATAAACTTCCCAAAGAAGAGCTTGTGCTTGTCTCGAAAAGATTTTTGCATCCTAAACCAATTTAAGATTTCGGCTTGCGAGATAGAATTCCAGTTGACCAAATGACTACCTTTCCAAATAAAGTTTCGAGGATTTTCTCAAGCTCCATAGATAGACACATTTTGGAGCCACCAAGGTCTGTTGAGAAGTATACATGAGAGCTAGCAAGAACAAAGATTAGCAATAATAGTTCTCGGCCCGCTAGAGAAAGATAGTTCCCTGTGAATTGTTCGGGTTTCTTTTTTATTCTCAGGAGGATAGGGTCCCAAAGGCCTTTGATAGTATGATCCATAGCAAGAGGCATACCTAGAAGCTTGGTTGCCTGATTGGAGGGGAGAACATTTATCCCAGCTAAAGTTGGAGTATTAACATCTCCAATTATCAAACTTTTGTTCAAGTTCAAATGGATACCGATGATGCAAAGAGAATTGACCTAAAATCTTGAGGAAGAGATTGATGTTTTGAAGATCAGCATCAAGAAAGGAGAAGGTGTCATCAGCATATTGAAGAATGGTGATACTATCATTGGAATTTGGTAGATTTAGGCCTTTTAATTGAGCTGAATTCTGATAATGCATAACAACCTTAGTTAGGAGCTCAGCAGCCACTAAGAATAAATAGGGAGCAAGAGGACATCCTTGCCTTACTCCACAAGAGAGAGGGAAGAAACCAGTGGGGACACCATTTATAAGAATAGCTGAGTTCGATCTAGCATTCAGACCATGAATAAGACTAATAATCTTGGGATGGAAACCAATTTTGGACATTGCAAAATCTAAGAAATCCCACCTAACAGAATCAAATGCTCTCTTGAAATCTAATTTAAGGAGAATGCAATTTTGATTTGAAATTTTATTCCAGTTCAGACCCTCCATAGCAGCCACATAGTTATCCAGAATGAATCTATTTGGAAGAAAAGCAGATTGAGTTGGGCTAATATTTCTTTGAAGAAAGTTTTTGATCCTGAGAGCAATGATCTTGGCACAAAGTTTATATGTAGTATTTGTGAGAGAGATTGGCCTCCAGTCTTGGAACTTTGAAGGGTGATCAACCTTAGGAACCAAAGTGATCAGGCCACTGGAAATAGAAGGATGAAGATGATTGGAATTCCAGAAGGCAGTAACTAGAGAGATCAGGTCATTTCTGAGAATGTCCCAGAATTTGATATAAAATTCTGCTGGGAAACCATCAGGGCCAGGAGATTTACCATTACTAAAGGACTTGAGGGTGTCATAAATCTCATTATGAGAAGGAATGGCAGCCAGAGACTCGTCCATGGATTCCAGAGGATCAGGTAAAATATTATTGACTAAGGAATAAAAGTCATTTGCATCCGAGATCTCATTGGGAGGAATTGGTTTGTCTTTAAAAAGGTCCATGTATCTACTCTTGAAGAAATTTGCAATGTCAGAATGAGAATTATATTTAATATCCTGATCATCAATAGTCTCAGTAATGGAGTTTCTAAGAACTCTACTTTTGGCTACCCTGAAGAAAAAACCTGAGGAGCCAGAGTCCATATCATTAGTATATTTGATCTTGCATCTAATTGCAGAGCCTTTAGCTTCAATCTCCTCAATACTTTTGATTTTTCTCTCAAGAATTTCTTCCCCTACTTGAAGGTTAGAGCTGGAAGGATCATTTTGAAGTAAGGATCTAATTTCCTTCATATACATGAGAAGCTGGTTTTTTTCTTTGCTGCAGTTATCTTTGATAAGCTTAGACCAGTTCTTAATCCATCTTTTGACTTCCTTGATTTTAGAGTAGAAAAGCTTCATAGGAGGCATAGAGTTACCAACAAACCTATTAATCAGCTCATCATAGAAAGTTCTGAATTGGGAGCAGAAATTTTCATTCTCGAGAAGAGAAGAGTTAAATTTATAAGGAGTGCTCCCTTCTCTTTGAATCCTAATAGCATGGGAGGTATGAAGGAATTGAGGCTGATGGTCAGAAATAGAGGTTCCTTCATCACTTGTTACATAACTATTGTCCCAAAAGGCTGTAGATGGATTGGAAACATAAAATCTGTCAAGAGTGCAATAAATCCTTGCTCTATCTTTTTGCTTATTAGACCAAGTGTAGGTGGTTGTGGAAGAGGGAATATGAATGAGATTGTTATCAGAGATAAGCAGATCCCAATTCTGCTTTTCAGTTGAGGACATATTTATTTTATTTCCCAACTTAAAATCCCAAGAAGGGGTATTATTGAAGTCTCCAGCAACAATCCAATTGTCTATAGTTTGAGATCCCAACCAACTATTAATTTCACTCCATATAGGTTCCCTATCTTTTGGAGAGGTAGGGGCATATATATTGATGATTCCAAAGTTGGAATTCGAAACAGAGCAAATCATAGCCTGCCAAGCTTTGGAAGGGCTATTGTAGAAGGAGGAATGCTTGATGTCTTTTTTCCAAACAATGGCTAAACCACCACTAGCCCCCTTAAGAGTTAATCCAGATTGAAGAAGAAGAAGGGTATATCCAATCCCCCAAATTGCTACATTCAAAAGAGGGAAGTTTAAGCTCTTGAAGAAGGATTATATCAGCATTATACATCCTGATTTGAGCAATAGCCCTTCTTCTTTTCAAAGGACCTTTTATACCTCTAAGATTCCAGGAAAGAATCTTCATTATAAGTAGGAAGATAGAAAAGGCAAATTATAATCTATTCTTTCTTGATTTTTCTTACTACGGTATTTTGAGCGTGAGTTTTATTTAGACCGCATAAGATCAATCCCAATTTATCTCCATCCTTTTTAGATGATTTTTTCACAGAATGACTCTTCTCAGACTTAGGATCAATACTAAAATTTTCATTTAAATATTCTTCTTTATCCCAGTTCTCTTTATCACTCCCAAAACCATCATTATCACTATAATCAGAACATCCTCCAGGAAAGAATTGAAACATAGGATTAATGTTAATAGGGTTTACATTAACATTTGAAGGAGCAGAAGTAAGAACTTGCCTGGTACTTTCTTTTTCTTGAAGCTCCACAATTTGAGTGTCTTCAGGGGTATCAGGAACAAAATCAGGAACAATCAGAGTAACAGGTGCAGAATCATTCCCCATCTCATTTATTGTAAGTCCCTTCAAAAGTGAAATTTGTGGAGCGAGATTTTGCAGAGAGGCCATCTGCTCAGCAAACTTATCTGATATTCTGATAGGACTTATAGAGTAATCCATCACAGGAGAGTCAAGGTCAATTAGGGAGGGCAGCTCTTCAATGTTTGTACCAGCAGACTGAGTATGTATATGAGAAGTGGCTAAGGGATGGATAGGTGTGGGACAAGTCTGGGAAACACATTTTTTGCTATTATTTAATTCAGAGTCTAGCTTACCATTAAGGTCAGATAATACCTGGAAAGGATTAGAGCAGTTGACTTTGAAGTTGACTTGCTGCTGTTCTGACTCTTGAGTCAAATCTGCAGTACTTTGATCAGTGATATTGGACAAATGATTGTCCATTTTAGTCTCATCTGACTTTTTGTCTTGCTGATTCAAATTAGCTGACACTGGTATTTTAACATGTGAATTCACCTGAGAGGAATTCAGCTGAAACTTGGATTTGTCCCGAGATTTTGTAGTTAATGACCCACTCTTACTTTTGTTCTTGATAGGATAATCCATAAGACTGTTGGAACATTGACCTTTTTCTTGATTTTTGGCCTCTTTGGCCTCTTTGATTATTTCACTCAGAGTGAAATTTAACATATCAGTAGCCTGAGAAGTTTTTCTAGTCATAATACCTTTGACTATAAGTTTTGGCTCACCAATTGTTAGGGCTCGAGCTTTTGAAGGGATTGAGAACTCTTCTTCACATATTTTGTCTTTGCCTCTCATTTCATCAATGCAAACTTTGTTTTTCTGGATTCTCTTGTAGCTTCCATTGACTTTTGTCCATTTGAATCTATCATTTTCTGGCAGCCTTTGAAACTGGGGATCACTGTTTCCATTTATTGCAGTGCTTTTAGTAGACTGATCCATTTGATTATCACTTAAAGCATGATGATTGGAATCCTTATCCGAACCCGAAAGAAAATTTTGATGAGGTCTGTTGACTTTAGAATTCTCTCATAACAGCTTTGTATTCGAAAACCGTAAATGCCTATGAGTGCATTTCTGACATTGTGAGGGCAGTCCAGACCATCTAAGACTTAATAAAGATTCATGGCCAAAAGCATCTGTAAAAGGAATGGATAGGGGTATATCTTTGGATAGATCAAGCTGAACAAAGCTTCTGGGAGGTTTGGCCGGGGAGTATTCCGTGGAAATATAAGTTCCAATAGAGTTAAAGAGGAGTTTAAAGCAATCTTCATCCCAATAGATTGGATTCAGGCCAAATAAAGATGTGGAAGCAATGCATAAATTATTCATTTGGTCAATATCAAGGTTTGGATGCCATTTAAGGAAGATCAATTGAGAGGTCTCATAGGTTAAGGGACCAAAGTTCAGAAAGAAATTGGCTGATTTAGAATTCCCACATTCAAGCATAATGTAGGGAAAATTGAGCCAATATATAGCCTGAATAAGGATACCTTTATGAAGGCTGAGAAGAAAGGCCCACAATTTATCTAATTTCATGCCACTTTATTGAACCTTAATAATCACAGCAGAGTTTGATAAAGCATGAATTTTTGAATGGACAATCGGAAGATTTAGAGAAATACCATGATAGATGTTCAACTTCCGGTCGTTGAGATGAGGAATTGTGGTGCGCTTGAGTCTTTCATCCAATTCTTCATTTGAACGGATCTCCTGGTGGCCTCTAGCAACTCCATAAGGAACAGGGGCTTGAGTGACAGGATTTATGGGATGAAGGATACCCCTATGATCAGGATCAGCAAAAAGGTTGTCCCAATGCGGGACGCGATGAGAAATTGGATCCATTGAAGACGAGAAAGGAAGCAGATTGTCAAAGTTCCCAAAAAGGATTGTATCTGAAGGCTGATCTTGAAAGGAGATCAGATTTTGGAGCACTGAGGATCGATCGGAGGCGGAAAGATTCGCGAATGCGTGTAGAATAGCCAAATGTTTAGGGTTTTTAGGTAAATTGGAGACCATTGCGAAAAATTCAGGAGGAAACAACAAAAGATCATGCAAAACTTTTAACAATTGGAAAGGGGGGAAAAAGATAACAGGAAACAGGGGACAGAAACTAAAAGCATGAAGCAAAATTAACCCAAAGAGGAATGGATGCCATACAATGCAATAATCAAGTGTCGAAGAGACATGATACAATTCAGAGAAATTTCAGGGGGAAATTCCGTCGAATTGAGCAGGATCTTGAGGTGAATAAACTTCAACAGAGATCATGTAGTCCAACCATTCACAATGAACTCGAAATTTTCCTGCTGGGCCGAATGCACTTGAACCCAGAAATTCCTCCAGCCACGAATTTGTGATTTGAACTTCAAATTCAACCGTGCTTGGCACAAAAGAGTACTCAGAGCTGAACAGATTATCCGGGAAGAACTGATGAATGATTAAGGAATTCCAAAGATCAGTGGTCGAGCCCTTCAAAAAACCACACGAGATTCTAGATTTCTCCCTTATAATTGTGAAAACTGAGGTTTCCATGAATCAGACGAAAGAAAGGATGATACTGCTGCATAAGTATGGGAAAAAGGTAGTCAATTTGAAGAACAGAATGTGAAGAATCCAACTGAAGCTACCCTTCTACAAGGGCAGCAGATTGATCCACAAAAATTCTTCCTCAAATCTCAGAAATTTCAAATTTTCCCATATCTTGGATCAAGAAAGAGTTTGAAACAGAAAATATGGGAAAAAGACAAAAAAGGCAAGAAAATAGGCGCACGTCCATTTTCCCCACTCCTTGTCTATTGACCATATCGATACTACTGTATCTGTGCTTCCATATTCTACTTTGACTCAACACAACTGGCGATGTAGTAATTTGGTGCAGACATTTTGAAGGAACTATATCTCCCTTCATGCCCTTTCACTCTTTCTCACAGCCCTTTCCAATAGCTATCACCATGTAATAAACTACATCAACTGCTATCGAACATTTCATCTCCAGTTATATGTTTCTATTGGATTTAGTATTCTTACTCTATGAACATCTTCAAAGCGGTGGCATATGCATTTGATATGAGTACATAACCATCATCATTAAGAGGATCCAAATTAACAATTGCATTAACACTAAGAAGAGTTGTCCATAAACAGAGATCAGGTTGCAAAGTATCTTTCACGAGGCCACCTGCTTCAACAAAATTAGCTTGACGGCCTAGAGGATCTACTAGACACGTGACATGATATAATCGGGTTCTACAAAATGAAAATCTTTCATGGTTTTAAAATGGTGCATGACTTCCTCGACTAGCCCCACTCGACAAAACCCAGTCAGCACAAGATTTGGTGCTACTGCATCCACTTTAATGCCGGACCGTTGCATGTTCTCAAAACACTACACAACAAATTCAGCATCACCATCTTGGGCATAGCCAACAATCATTGCATGCCATGATATAGCATCTCTGTGCAGCGTCCAACCATTCTAGACATTGAACCATGATCATGAAGCTCATGAAAGAGTTCGAAATGTTTGGATCCGCTTCCCTCCTTTAGGGCTACTTGATTCATCCCAACTAACATCCAGGTTTCTGGCACAGATAATTTAATTACATTGTGACCGAGCAACAGTAGTAAGTTTACTTCAGACAAGGGATGGGTAAGCGTTTAAGCAATCTCGTATGATTTTAAACCTAGAGAAGATCTTTTTAGATTGCAAAGCTTCGTCATGGCGCCCAAATAAAGAGGCCACATCGCAGCCATTACATAGACATAGACAGTAAGAAATGCAAAAAGAATTCTTTTCCCTCGAAAGACTTTTGGCCGAGCACTTCGTTATTTCATGGCCTCTTTCATCTCCATGCCTATTTTTTGGCCTATTATCTAATTTTCCTGGCCCTAGATCTGAAAAAAGAAGATCGAACGGTGCAAAATAAGGCACATCAGATTTTGATGACATGGAAGTTACACGTGAATAAGCTAAAATTGCAAGAAAGGTTGTAGGCTTGATTGGGCTGGTGTGCTAAAAATAGCAGGAGTTTTCTTGCTAAAAATAACAATTTTTCTTAGTACTTCCAGTAAGAATGGAGAGGCTAGGCTAGATCCACCAAGAGACTTGTCAATTATATCCAATTTTCTTTCCGAAACAAGGGCACATAAACTTCCTCTCGATTTGCTGGTTGATCAAGTAGTGGTGCTGGCACATAAACTTCCTCTCGAGCAAGACTACTGCCTTCCTTTCCAGGCACTACCCTTGTTGGATTGAACGGCCATACCCCTGTAGCCATGAAATGAGCCGTTCTATTCGAAACTGTTAACCCTGCAGCCATGGACATGGAGATCAATTCAGCTATGTCCAGGTAATAGTGCAAAATGTATTCCCATGTCTTTGGCTGCCAGTATGACATCCAGTTCTACATGGCTTCCATGCCCATCAAGCAATATCAGATGTGGTCGTTCAAGTGATACTCCTCCAAGCACTCTACATTGGAAGTGAGACAATCAAGACTTAAAGAGTTCAGTTGTCATCCACGCTGACTGCTGGACAGCCTGAATTGCCCCCTCTTCACACCTGGCTATGTTGTCCTGCCTCATCCTATTTCCCTTGAAAATGTACATACTGGGTATTTTAAACCCTTATGCATTTACACACACTAAGATTGTAACCTATTCCCTAGTATTCATGACCAGCTACCTAACCCTATTCTCACCTTTCCTTGCAATTATCTTTAGGCCCTTTACTTTCCCAGCTTGAATCCCGTCTCATCTGCATTCCAGATCCTTGAAGGAGGGAAGTTATACTCATCATATATTTCTTTAAGGCCTGAGTAGAACCTATTCAAGTTTTCTTGATTCATATCCCGGGCACGTGAGACATCTAGAGTTTCTGCACTCCTAAGGGAGATCTCAGGATGGCGCTGTTTGAATAGTTTCCACCACTTTCCACCTGGAATGCCTTCGAATGCTGGATTGTTCTCCTTGGCTAGTTCTGCAGCACGCTCCTTGACCGAGGACAGGGTCACGCCCATCCCCTGTACTGCCCTCCCTATGGCCCAATCCACAAGTTCCTTTTCTTGGGACGGTGTTAGGATCTGTGGATGTCTTTCTGTCTTGTGCGAAATTCGGCCATACAACCAGTCTCTGATGGATGATTCTGGGATACCAGATCGTCTAGAGGCTTCTCTAATTGAAATACCATATTCACTCACCTCATCAAGAGCGTCTAGCATCTCCTCCTCCGTCCATTGGCCTCTTTTTGTTGGCTTCCTCGTCATTGTAGCTCCCGATCCGCTGGTCTGAGGAGGCTTCTTCTTTGATTTAGGCGCACAAACTCGCTTGCTGGCTGTTACTGTCGCTCTGCTGCTGCCTGGCATTGTAGCATCGATCCCTGATCGAGCTCTAGTGGACACCATTGATCCACCCTTCGGCAACAGCATGGGTCCAATTGAGTCCCAAGCCGGAACTGAGGGATTGTGTGCAAACTTCTTGTTCCTTCACAATCACACTGATTGCCCATCTCATCTGCATGCATTGAGGCTGGAATTTGCGCGCGAATTCCAGCCCCCGGCATTGAATCATGCCTCGGAATGGGCATGTTCGGGGGTTCCCAGGTGCGCTATGAGTGGGTATATGGCACGGGAGCCATGGCTTCTCGGCTCACGAAGTCGCGCTGGTGCGCGTTCAGGGGGGACTGTGGGATGGCGCAGAGGTGGCTTTTGGTACCACAGGGTACGGTACGTCCGCGGTGGCGGGCAACCATACCCTATATTTCATCTGCAGATCCCGAGCCAATTTGAGCCGATGTGATGTGGAATGGGAAAAGGGAGCCCATTCCTGACGTGGAAGGGCCAGCTGGCTACCGCCAGCAACAGGCGCTTCCTGCTGCTGGCGGTAGCCAACTAACCCTTCCACGTCAGGAATGGGCGACCTTTTTCCATTCCACGACGTCAAGGAAAGAAAGAACAGAGGAAGCGGAGTCTTGGCAGCGAGGTTTTGGCGCAGGTATGGCGCCTAAATAGACCAGATCCGGCCATGGCGCAGGTGGTGCAACTATGGCGAAATGGTGCAACATAATTTTGAGGAGTTCTTGATAGTTCTTGATAGATTCTTGGATAGCTGGCCGATTTGTAGAGCCTTCTTCATTTCGTGTTCTTAAAGCCCTGAATCCTTAGTATCTTGGAGTTTCAGCGAGTATCCTTGCAGTATTCTTGTTCTGGAGGTAGTAGGCCACTGAATCCTCAACATTCTTGGAGTTTCAGCAAGTATTCTTGGAGCTGGAGGTATTAGCCTGCTCAATCCTCAGTATTCTCGAGTTTTCCTGTAAAATTTTTCCCTAGTTTCTTTGTAGTAATTTCGTTCTAGTTTCTTAAATTTCCCTGTAGTTTCTTTCATAAATCTCATCATGACTTCCGATTCCAAAATTGAGTTCTCAAGGGGGCAATAGGAAAGCCTTTCAAATTCGAAGAACAATGATAAATTTGCCAAGGATCAGATTCTTTCTGAAAACCAAGACAAACTAAGAAGCTAGTTACATTCTTTTTCATTCACAATAAAAAATGGCCTATAAGAAGCTTGTATAGAATTTGGTAAGCTTGTAGTTTCTTTCATAAATCTGCTGTAGTTTCTAAATCTGACAGTAAATTCTAGTTTCTAAGTCTAGTTCCTACGTCTAAATCTTTGTAATCAATGTGCTTTAGTTCCTAAATCTGTTAAATCTACTATTTGTTTTCTTAAATTTGCTATTATTATTAAATCAGAATATGCTTCAACAAGCTCGTGGAAACTGTGGTGGCCGGGGGGATCTTGCATGTCGTGGTAGAGGCCGCGGTAGAAGTAGAGGTAAGTTTCTTTGATTTAGGTGCTTTTATTTAGGTTCTTTCGATTTAGGTGCTTTTATTTTTTTAGGTGCATCATTTCCATTGAGAGAAATTTCAAGTAATGTTGTTAGCACTATCAGTACTGTTGGAGAAATTTCATCTATGCCTGCCTCTAGTTATGTTCTTAGCCAGCATGATGATTGTGAGAATGTTGGAGCTGGCAATAATATTGCAGAAAAATTTGTTGGTGCTGCTACTCCTAGTTTTTCCCTAAATGTTTCACAGCTTGCAACTCCTGACAGGGAGGAGGAGACAATAGTAGATTTGCTTGCTAGAGAAGATCAGATAGTAGTAAATTCAGTTGCTAAGAAGGATGAGATAGTAGATTTGCTGCCTTTGCCTGGTACTGGTCCATCTGCTACTGGTCCACCTGCTGGTGCAATAGTTAAAGCAGGCCCTGCAATAAGAAAAAAACGTCCTCATGCAAAAACAATTCTTAAATGTGGTCCTTTGCTGGAAATTGATGATGAAATTCAGAAACTTATTGCCAAAGGCGGTGACAATAATTCTGAAGAGAAGGATGGATGGGCAAGACGCAGATTTGATGCTTGGAGGCATAGATAGATATTCCAGTTGAAGCTCTAGATTTGAAACAATTGCAGGCATGCTCGAGACATTCATTCTGCAGGTTCAGCGACTTGATGGAACTCTATTTCCTCCAGAAATGTATAAGGGTACTTTCTTTGTATCTTTTTTGTTATGTTTCTGTTTTTAGTGTTTTTATTCTTGTATTTATTCTAATTTGATGTTTGTTTTTATGCTTCAACCGGATGATTCGAATGGAGAGAAATCGTAGGTCGGCTCAATCAAGTAATCCAGAGGCGGCGTTTGACATCATGACCCATCCATTTTTTCTCCAAGCTGTAATCAATCTAGAAGTAGCAATGCAGAGCTCCGGTAAGGCTGGAAAGGTAAATCAGCGTAAGAAATCTAGAATTCCTAGTGCAGCAGATGAGGCGAAGATTTTAGCTCATGGTGCACATCAGATTAATACGCCATATGGTTTGCAAAGGCGATTTGGCTATTATTGTATGACTAGGTTCCTTGTGCGAGGTGGAAGTGAGTTAGCGAAGTTACGGGATATCATGTTTTGGTTTGATGAAGATGTTTTTGGTAAGCATCTTGCGTTTTCCAAGACCATCAGTAAGAATCATCATGTTGATGAGAATCACTACAAAGCAGAGGATTTTAGGGCTACTGTAAAATGCGAGGAAGCTGATGTGCTTTCTACTTGGGAATGCCTTTTGAGCCATTTAGCGCTCTATGAGGTGGACGATGAGTTTGGTGGCAGGTATGTCTTTTCGCAACCAATTAACAGGCACATATCTCATGTGTGGTATAGTACAAGTCATTCTTCTGAAGGGACAATGCGGAAATGGCTCAAGCAAATGGCTACAAATGCTGGATTAGGTGGTGATTATGACAATAAGTCTTGTCGAGCATCATCCATCACTTGATTGCAGGCTGCAGGTGTTCCAGAAGATGTTGGGATGGAAATAACAGGGCATAAGAGCATAGATGCGTACAAAAGGTATGACCAAAGTGGGGATGTCAGAGTTGTTGCTGCCATGGCTATAGCTTCTGGAGGTACATTGCGCTATGAAGATGCATTAATACAGGTACAAAATCCTGCCATTAATCCTACCAGCTGTGTGAGTAATGGTCCAAGCATTGGTGGTGCTACGAGCGCTGTTGATAATGTTAAAATAGGTAAATTTTCATCGTTGATAATGTTGATAATGTTAAAATAGGTAAATTACTAATTTCATCGTTTTCCTTCAATGCAAAATTCTGTCACTAATCATAGCAGCTATGGAAGTGCTGGTCCAAGCAGTGCCATTGATAATGCGCTTCAAAACGTAAGTCATAGTCCAACTGTTGGCGATGGTAATGGTCTTCCAAAAAAAAACAGGTAGTCTTTTATCTTATTTATCTTCTTGTGATCTGTTTACTTGCAAAAATTAACAGGTACCATTTTATATTCTTGCAATAGATGATCGTGACGGTAAGTTGTTAAATAAAATAATCTGGCCCGATGATGATGTTTTAGAGAAGATTTGTGTAGAGGCAGAAAAACGAAGCAGAACTGTCTACAACAATTGTTCTTTTACTTTCAATTTCCACTGATATGGTATTATTTGATTTCAGTATTTGCATTCGTTTCATCAAGATGATCTGTTCTATCTAATTTATATTTTATCTTGCATGTACAGGTACATGTAAAAGATCCTGGAATACAAATGAGGGAATTTTCTTACTGTGTAACAGCATTAATAGTGTACAAATGATGGAATTTTGAATGTGAATATAATGCAACTGAATACTGTCACAAGTGATGTAATAACTGTTATAAATAGTTGCAGGTCTGAAACAACAGATTGTGTAAATTTTGTGTAACTCTGAAATTCGTCTGACAGATTGTGTAAATTTTGTGTAACTCTGAAATTCGTCTGGAACTTGTTTGTAACTTTGAAAGTCATTTGTCTGTAAATTTGTAAATTCGTGTGTAAGTCATTTGTAACTGGTTACATCAGGTCACCTAAGAATGGCAAAGCCATTTGTCATTCTGGGATAGAATGGTTGCCACATGGCAGCCATTCATTGGCCAATAAGCAAGAATATTAACCAACTTTCCTTGACGTTCAATCAAAGGGAAGGAGGGCTTTGATTTAAGACACTGTAATTTCGAGAAAAGGTCCAACTTTGACCAAATGTGCTTTCTTAAAGCAACGAAATCAAAAAACACATATGGTACACGTCAGCGATCCGAGTATGGGGAAAAGACAAGAGCCGTTGGATGAAGATCGAGGGTTAAGATGGCTTCCCTCCCAGAACCTAATTTCAAAACTACCTGCGTTTAAATACGAGGACCAGATCGAGGCAGAGCATCCGCCTTCTGTTGATCTCTTCCATTGTCTCGAATTCAAATCCGCAGAGCATTTGCATCAGCCATGTCTGGCCGTGGAAAGGGAGGAAAGGGTTTGGGAAAGGGAGGTGCCAAGAGGCACCGGAAGGTCCTTCGTGATAATATCCAAGGTATCACAAAGCCTGCAATCCGGCGCCTTGCCAGACGTGGAGGTGTCAAAAGAATCAGTGGGCTCATCTATGAAGAAACCAGAGGTGTTCTCAAAATCTTCCTTGAGAATGTCATTCGTGATGCTGTCACTTATACTGAGCATGCCCGTCGCAAGACTGTAACTGCCATGGATGTTGTTTACTCTCTCAAGAGACAGGGCAGGACTCTTTATGGATTTGGAGGTTAAGTCTTTGCTTTGTTTCTTAAAAAAATTGGTGTTTTTGAACACCACCTTTCCATTTAATTTTTCTCTCTGATGGCGGCTGCCTTGTTTTGAAATGAATGGAAAGTGGTATTGTTTCTCCGGATTGTATGGGGAAGAACATAACTAAGGGTCTTGTAATAGTTTTTGAGAGTTGTTTATTGTATAGAAAGAGGATAAAGTGGTAACTGTTTCTTAGTGTAATAGTTTTAGGAGATCTTGCTTTTCTTCTATTCTGTGAAGATAGAAGTGGTGACTGTTCCAGACGGATTATAGATGTTCTATGATTTATTGGAAGACAGTAAATAAAAAAGTAATTTGTTATAAGAATTTGATGCATCATTTCCGTATTTGTTATAACTTCCCGCCATTCTTTTGCTGTCAATTGTGTAGGATGCACATCAGTAGATAAGGTTCTATTTGTTCCTTTTCCCTGTTGCTATATTTGGTAATCCAAAGGTGCACCTCTCTTTTGATGAGTCTTTTTTGCTGTATACTGTGTAGTGGGCCTATGCACTTCCAAAAATACACCACTTTCTTTACTGATACACAATTGCTGGTGTAAACGTCAATAAGATAACACTATTTCCTGCTATGTTATGGCACAATTGCTGTAAACTGTGCTATACACTCAATAAGTTACATACTTTATCTTTTGTGGCATGTGGCCAATTGTAGATACACATACTCCTTGCTGTAAACTGTGGTATACACTTCAATAAGTTACATTTTTTTCCTCTTACGGTATGTGGTCAATTGTAGAGATACAGATGCGCCTGTACTTTGTAATCCGCAGGAAAATCCTGCACGCTTTATTGGCTTGGGGTGCCTTTTGTGTCGAAACTTCCATGTTATCTGCAAATGAGGCATTGATGCTATTTTGGATGTTGTAGTTCTGTTAAACGGGAAATGATCCTGTTAACCGAATGTGGTCTAATGTTCTGCTGAGTCCATATTGCACAACCGATTGGTGTCCAAGTCTAAACCCATCACCATAGGCTGGGGACGTATCCATTGCTATTTGATGTAGGAAAAACTCTTGAAATCTATTATTCTTAATTCCTACAGGCTTTGACTTTCCACTGGAGCTGTTACCAATTTGTGTTTCCAGCCACATATGTGCCATTACTTGACAAATGCCTTCTTCAACGGACGAGGGTAAGTGGTGTGGAAAACCTGCATGTCATGAATCAGCGTATCACTAAATCCTTTTTTTAACAAAATGAAAGGAGAATTAACAATCAGACTATAGATAACAGTTTTCCATAAATATTGTATAAAAATATGAGATTGCTTGGAAATTTATGGTACCATTGAGACGTAGCCAGGCATGCATTAGCTCATGAGCAAGGATCGATCCAGTTAATAGTCTGCAGATATAGATATGACTTTTCTCAAATAACTTTCTCTATGCATTTCTTGTAAACAAGAGCAACAGCATACCTAGGCAGACCATATAAGACAAGTATGGCGGTGACCTCACAATGCCGTGTTAGCCTTTTTGATTCCGTTCTTACTATAACTGTGTTGTGTTTAGAAGATTTTGGTTTTCTGTAAACCTGCAAAAGTTCTTAATTAATTTAAAACTAGTTATCACTCGATGATTATTATATTTCAAGTGGTTTTTGGAGTTCTTACACTGCTAACAGTTTGCTCTTCTGATAGACAGAGCCCACGTGTTTCTGGCATGTGATGATAACCCTATAACACAGTACAATAAGAATAGCAAGCAATTGGTAAAACCATACCTATTTTTACAGGGTTTATGAGAGAATAATGCATTATTTAAGTGTTTGCTTACATCTTTTTCATGTTCACGAGCTTCATTCAAAGCTTGTCTCTCGACAAGAAGCATAGGAACAGACTGTTTAATTTTCATGTTCATGCCCTCGTAGAAGTCTAAAATTTCATGGTAAAGTGGCTGACATTCGTGTGTATCCATCACTGCTGAATCCAAGCATTCCAGACATATTTTTCGTCCATCACCTAAATTTACATATGGCAGATTCCGTGCCTGCAAACATGATTGAAATCAGCAATAGAAAGACTTGCTTTTCATTTAATTCGAGTTTTGAGATATTTTAGTTGTCCTTGTCATTTTCTTTAAATTATTTATTTTTGACAAAACTCTTAACGAGAAAACAAACCCGACCATATTTTTTGCAACACAGTTAACATTTTTATTGCAAGCAAAACCTTATTCTTTACCTCTACTCGTTCACAGCTGCAACATCTAGGCGTGCCGTCATTCTCATGTACAGGACAGTATTTCTGTCCCCAAAAGGGATGTGCCCGATATTCTATTAGACCAGCAGAATTTGGTGGTATCTGCAAAGTGCCCAATTTATACATCAATTCTGATTGAGTTTGAGTTTATTCTGTGGTAGCTTCCTTGATCAGTCTAATACGGATGCAACTAATAACCAGAGAATCTATACTAATAAGGATCAATCTCTGTCCCGATAATTTAAAATGACAAATGAGGTTGGGGATATCTGATAATGTGCCCAGCTTCTTTTGCCAATTCTGATTTCGTTATTGCACTTAAGCTATTTCTTGTTCAGGTTCCTACTCTAATAAGGATGCAAATCATTTGAGGCACATTTTCAGGTCTCTTATTAATGCACGTTATGTCTATGTTGGAATATGAGAGGTTCGGGACTCACAAATTTAAAACAGACTTCACATTTTGGATGGAAAAGATCTTTATAACATTCTCGGTGATAATGGTCATGTCCTGATAAAGCAAACTGCAAAAACAGAAGTATACTGTTAACCTGCTCTCAAATAACCCACCATTTAAATAATATCAAAGAGAAACTAGCATACGAAACCATACCTGAGAGCCAGTTATTGGCATTGAACAAGCCTTGCAGCAAAAACATTCTGGATGCCATGTTGATCCCATGCAACTCAAGAACCTTCCAGGGCCAATCTCTCGGTTGCACCCAGCACATACTTGCCTAAAATCAAGAATTGTGAGACATAAGAAGATAAAGTGATCACATTTCATATTAGAACAGTGGGCCATGCTCAGCTTAATGAATATGCATCACCATAACGTAGACACAAAATGTTGTCTTTCTCATTCCAGATCTACCACTCTCTGCCCATCAATCACGTTCTTGAATATTCATGTATTAATGCAGGCAAATAGCATCAGTAAACTGATGCCACATTGCTGGATAATCTTGTTGCATGATCATTAGTGTGCTAATGCCGTTTGGGTTCAGAGGCCAGCTTATAGAGTAAAAAAAAAAAGAAAAGAAGAGAATGCCATACATGATGGTAGGTTGTTCTTCCCTTATAGGTCTTATAGGTAGGCTGCAGTTAACCAAAGCTTTTTTCTTCACATTATGTCTTAAAGCTATCTCCAGTAGTCTCCTTAGATTCTTCATCAACATTGTAGTGATTCCAATCCTAACCAAATAAACTGAAGAATTAAGGTTCTACTTCATGATGTTATTTTTACTTAAGAAGAAAAGGAAAAAAAAAGAGGCAAACAACCTGCAGACAGAAAGCAACAGAATACAAAGTTTATAGCTGATTTGGTTGATTCAATTGCATCATAAAATTCGTGCCTCTCTTGTTGCGACTAAAATGGAACTGACATATACAGAGTCATCCAAAGAGTCTACCCAGAACTGTTTGCATTAATTTGCAGCTTTGAGAGATGGATATACTTAATCTACAGTGTGCTCTTTTAAACTGCCTTGATGGCAGATATATGAGTCTGTTCATTTTGATATGCAACAAGTATATTCTTCAGGAGTTCAGCACCAAAATATTTACTTTCAGGACCAAGAATTTTGATTCTACGAATGGGTTTGTATGTTACCGTGTCCTGCTTGAACTTGATGGAGGATCCCTTAAATCTAGACTAGCTTGAACAGCTTTAGCTAAATCCTCATCATACTCTTGTCTTGATGAGCTGCCCCTTCCTGAACACGAATTGCAATGACATAGAATATCCTTTTTAGATACAACAATGGAATGCAGACAAGGAAACTTTATGAGATAAGTGGCTAGCCATTTGCAATGGGTAGGCATATTGAGCATAAAATTACAACAGTTGGTTGAAGTGAGCCCTAAGAATGTTATAATGACTTTCTTACAGATCCTTTTAGTTAAAATGCATGAGTATCTGATGACAAATTGTGTACTTCGTTAGACATATTTTTTTGTTTTATTTCTTTCTGCACAGACATTTGGAAAACTTCGGACACCAGTTCAGTCTACTTACTTTCATCATCTGAATGATCAAACGCCTCATGTGCTCCACCTACTCGATCCTGTTATCAGATAAAACTTTCTCAGTGTTGGACCTTCTAGGGAACCTTTGAATATCCAATATATAAAAGAAAAAAGGTGATATGGGGACGGTCATTGGCTGGAAGCAACGATTAACATACTTCAGTTAGGTCTAGACCTAACGGGATCTCAAAGTGCTTGGTTTGGTTTCAGAGTACTTCAATTCCTTTCCAAAATTGAGATTCCATATCCAAATGTTTTATACTGGCATAAAGGAAGAACATTTATAGCATCATGTGCCAGAACTTAGTGGATGTTAGCTGGAGAGTCTCATCTGTTCACAAATGACTGTTTTATCACTCAATGCTAGAAGGGTTGTCCCCTTCTGTCCATTTCTAATGCTTCTAGAATGCAAATGAGAAGGCCAGGGAAAACAAACGAACTAGCGAAGCAAAGCAAAGACATAACCAATCGATTAATTCTGTTTCTGAACAAAGGCGAGCAGCCCCATCCAAAAACTGCCAACTTGATATCAATTATCAGATTATTACCTTCAGACGCGGCAATGAATTGCGCCAAAACACATAAAGCTTTGTCGTTAAATAGCCAAGGAATCTTCCTGACTGGAAGCCGTCCCACAGGCAATTGATCGGAAAAACAAACCCAATTCCCAGAAACATTTTTAAAATCAACAACCAATGCCCCAATTACAGCTACAGAATGCATTACTAGAATAACAGAGCAGGGGGAATACCTGAACAAAAATGTCATCAAATGGGCTCATAACGGAGGCAGTTTGCCCCATTGTACAGGATCGAGAAGGTGAAGCTTTACCGAGATGCTGGAATCCGGCGAGGGGCACAAATCAATGGCCGCCCGAGCTTGAGCAGCAGGTGGGGATGATGGAGCTTGGGAAAACGATGGTAATATAACTATTAAGCTCTGCAAGGAAATGGACGGATGAGATGGAGCAATGGAAGAGGGGTGTTTTAGACTATTAAGATTAGGCTCTATAAATCTTAAAGGTTGGTTTAGGATCTAGTTCCTTGGCTTGGCAATGTTTGCAATGGTTAAGCGCTCAAGAAAACGCTTGTCTTCACTTATAAGCTCTTTCACCCCTATGGGGATACCTCAACAACCTGTTCATGCCACCGCATCGGGGCCCTAACTGTATTCCTAAAAACACCCTAGCCTATATCTTCGCCTTATATCTATCTCTATGCAGTTGCCTTAGATTCCCTTCAGCATGTTGCTTCATTGATTTCCTGTCCCATCTAGGTCCACATTGAGAGGTATTTCTTTCCTAATTTGTCGCTTACACCGCCAACCGACAGTGAGGATCTAGTCTGATGACTATCTCAAGCATCGTTCTATGGGGGTAGAATGCAATAGTCGAGTAAACTCAACTTATGAGCATCATCATGATTCATTGGACTCCCTGAATTAGGTGGAAAGCATGGGCTAAAGTCAATGTAAAGAATAATTCATCAATAAAATAATACATCATCAAACTAGGCGATGTTGACTTGTTTTTTGTATGCCATGGTATTAAGATTAGACGAAGCTTGACTTTACATATGGCCATAAAATTGATAAGATGCTTCCATATAAAAATGGGTATATTCGCAAGGAGCATGCAAAGTTGTTGGGTCTTACTAAGCATGACAAAGGTCTTTTTGCTCTATTAACCACTCCATACCCATGCAAATTGCACAGAGATTAGAACTACGGAAGAGTAAGCGGGAAAAAACAAGGTGCTGCGCACGGAGGGTTGCCCTCCATGGCCCGAGGGTGAAGTGGCTTAAATCATACTTCAAAGTCATGTTTTCACAATCAATCAAAATTTTGCTACTTCAAAACAATACAATACTTGATACCTTTATGAAAATTGCTCTGAAGAAATCTATGGTCCTCGTCATGGGGCAAGGATTGCAAAAGCATAAGGACAAGTCTAATAGAGCAAAGAATGGAAATACATGTTCAAGCTGTAATCTTGCCTCTAACCGTGACAAGACATGTAGGTCGTGTCATATGTATATTGCTTAGAATTGAATTGAATTGAATTGATTTGGTTTGATTTTTATCGTCCACGGAGACCAATTGACCTATGGGACCCAAACAAGGAATACAACAAGAATTAGAAAAAGGGCATATAAAGTTGTTACGTGAAGCTTAGATTTCTTAAGGTATAAAAGTGGAATTATAAAGGTATAAAAAAGTGGCATATGATGTTAAATGGTAGTGAGCATAAGATGTTAATCAATAGTTCCTTGAATAGAGATGATTTTGTCGAGGTTGTTGATGTTATTGATGTATGCAGTGATTTGTTCTAACACAGAAGTTGGAATTATATAGGCGTAACGAAGAATGTCAATTAATAGCCTTGATTGTAGGAAAGTGACGTTCTGTACATTATTAACTCTTCCGTCATGTTATTGTTGCCGGACGTCTCACAGACACTGTCCGACACTACCTTGTTGCAAGCATTGCACATCTTCACGACCTTGTTGTCCCCAATTAAATTCAATCTCAATGTGCTTGAGACATGCAAATCCAAGAATGTTTGATTAGTGCAAAGCTGTATCAAAGAAGGTGATAAGCAAGGACAATTTTGGCTTAGTTTTAGCAACAGAAGATATGCCTTGGTATTGTCTAGAACACGTGCTGCAAAGACTTCATTTGCGAGTGTCGCCATCACGTCATCGTTTGGAAACCATAATTCATCCAGAAACCAGCTTGAAACTGCGTCCTCTACAACCTTGAATGCCATTGTAGCCTTCGCAGATGTTAAGCTAGTTGGCCACGGAACGTACTGACCTTTCGGGGCTTGAATAAGACACCGGTTTTACACCCTAAAAGAAACAAGTGTTTGAGCTTCTCAAACACATGTGCCTGTTCAGGCTAGAACTTCAATTCTGCAATATCCTTTTCGTCGCATGCGTCTGCAACTAGCAAACAAGTGAACATTGCATATTCTTTGATCCCGACAATAACAATGTATATGGGTTGGTCATGGGTCGTGCTTAACAGTGACTGTATGTTTGGACCATCTGTGGACAATAAGGAAAGCACCTGTAGGTCTCACCTCAGTGTTCCTTAGAAGCCGTTATGGTGTTCACACAAACAAATTTCTCTTCCTTATACCGAAATTACGTATGGAGACCCAAAAGCCTGGTCTCAACACAGTTTGCAATTCCATGCCCCGTTCCTTGTTAGCAGTTATCGCTCGTTTCTAGAGCAGCGAACAAACAAGTTGATTTCTAGATTGTTTTTGTTGACTTCGGATTGGGCATGCGAACAGAATCCCCGCTTGCCGTATGCTTGGTGCCACTGGATGATGCCATCTACACTATCACACCAGTTAACTGGATCCAGAAGGAACAAGGACAAGCAATGGAGCTTAACGACGACAAGCAAATAGAAGTTCAGCAATAGAATTTGTGGAATAGCTTTTGAAGGAACAAGAACAAGCAATGGAGCTTAACGACGGCAAGCAAATAGAAGTTCAGCAATAGAATTTGTGGAATAGCTTTTCAATGAACATTACATCCCATTCTTGGCAACACAACTTAATTACATACGACTTTCTTTTTTTGTTTTTTTTTTGTTTCAAGGCACACCCGCACATGTCTCCACCTGAAGCCAGTGGGCTTTGAATCCTGGTGGGGATCACCTCAATCTAAGGCCTTGCCACTATACCACCACCACGATGGGATCTTACACTATACGACTTCAGCTTTCCTAAAGGAGTAAGATTTTTTCACGTCTCTCCTAGACGATTTTATGTAGATCAAGACTTTCAACACCATAGACAATGTTAGTTCATCCTTCTCTGCCCTATTTAATCTTCTTCTAAATCATTTTGGGATTGCTTCTGTAAATGACTAATTGGCTGGAAAATGCATTTCATTCTGACTATATTAGGCCAGGTGTATACGAAGTGGAATGCAAAAAGGTTCACAAACTATAATTTAGTGAAAGAATCCAACATGCTTGATTTAAGTAAGAGATTAAATGGAAGAAATGCCTTGATTGGCACATTAAATCATTTTTATTTTAGCAATACAACTTACATTCCAGTGGAAGCACCACTTGGAAGAACAGCTCTGAACGTGCCCTTCTATATCCAAGGCTCAACTCCCTCTGCTGTCAAAGATTTGAAGAGCCTTTATTTTTGTAATGGCAGGTAGGACACTAAACCTTAGCACACACACATCCCTAAACCTTAGCACACACACATCCCTATCTGCACCCAACTCGGCAAGGGCGGTGAAGGAAAAATATGCCAAACACTAGCTATGCACTGGAATGCAAATATGCATAAACTAATGTATGCTTTTCTAATGGAGTAATGAGGAGCTTAAAATTCTTGATATAACAATGCTATTGTTCTTGCATAAATCATGCTAGTATTATATTATTTCACCAGAAAAGCCTTTGATTTAGGTCTGCGACCCAATACAAGTTTGCCGACATGCAAGAAAGTGTTAGCACAATAGCATGGCATTGGCATTTAGATATTCTCTAAAAGGAGGCTATCGTTAGAATCTCTCCATTCCATCTTTGATCAGACAAGGGAAGGTTATCAACAATCACAATTCGCCAAATGCCAACAGTCCTATCCCCAATTCAAAGCTTTTGGTATAAATAATGTTTCATCCCAAAACGCTACAACACAAACATGTATAAGAAAATCAAAGTCAGAGGCATGCATAAAAGCTAATAAAAAGTGCCCATTCATACAATCAGAGGTCACCTTTGAAAGGGATGCACTGTTCCATCCAATAGGTTGATATAGATCATCTCCACCTCCAAAGGTGCGTGTAATTACAATGGCTTTGTACTTGTTCATGTCATCTTTGTCTCCTGGCTCGATATCGAAGCTGCCATGTTGAGAGTAGAAATCACTATGCACATGCATGCCATCATGAATCTGCCTAGTACAACCATTATTATTTTGTGAGGGCTTTGAGAAGGCACAATGACATACTTCATTCTATTACAAAAAGGTAGGAAACTTGAGCTGCGCATTTTTATCCATGAGAAAAGTTTAAAATCGTATCATTTTATGCATCTTGTCTTATAATAATACACTTGCCGACTTAGTCAAAATGCTATAGTTTCTCTAAGCATTACATATGCTCTATGTAGTGCTCAGTAGAACTAAAACTTGTTTTAAATTTAAGCTTTCATGTCTAATAAAAAATATGAGATCCCACAGCTAGACATCTTATTATAAGCAAGTTCTGTTGCATGTCTACACTAGGTTGCACAATTACCACTTACCACATTAAGATAAAACAGGAGAAAAGACTCACATTCAATAGCTCCTCTAACTCCCCTTGTAGGCATATCTAGATTGCACAACTTATTTGGCCTACCAACTTTCTGCTGAGGCCTTTGCCTCTTATTAAAACATTTTCCATGCCAGAAAAGCTACATGTGCCCCTGTCTCCTTCTCTTGTGTAACAGATTGAAAAGCAGCCAATAGGAAGAAAATGAGCTAAAAAAGGGGACTGAACTGACATTTAGAATCAACCGACACAGTACATCTTGCTCTTGGGAAAGGTCGTGACCCACCATTCAAGTTTGCCAACATGCAAGAAGGTATTAAAACAACAGTATAGCATTGGCATCTAAATGTCCTCTCTCTGTTCCCAGGCACTTCTTCCATCATCTCTTGTTCTTTCATATCCGCATTCCTTGAATTTTAGAAAGGCCGAGTTTCCTGTGTTTGCTGGACTATTGAATGTCTAGATGGGTCTTCCTCTTTTGCATAGTCAACAACATGTAACATGTATTCAATGGGGACCAATTAAGCAATTGATAACCTTTTGCCCTTCAAACCCAATCTGGAGACACTTGAGACACCTTTCCCAAGCCTTGTGCATATGTGTATATGTGCTATATGCATATACATGCATCATTTGCATTTTTTTCCAATTTAATACTAAAACTTAATTAAACATAAAAGGCTACGCTCCCTTTACTACGGTCTTCAACAATCAATTATTAACATTTTCGAAAAGAACCGACTGCCCAAGACGATTATAAAATGTAACATTTACATGTGCATCAGTACCTGATAATTGAAGCTACAACTAAGGTAATCACGGCACCTACTACTATGAGGATGATAATAAGCCATTTAGAACTCAAATTAGGAGGGGAAGTCCCTGGATTGACTGCTATTTTCATACCAGATGTTAAGCATAATGTTCCTTTCGTGCAGATATAGTAATAGGTCTTCGCTTCTGTAAGTATGGTGGTCATATTGCCATTGAGGTATGTGACATCAGTGGTATAACAATTTTTGTATCCGTCCAAGTTCACTTCTACCAGGTCATGTGTACAATTATCAAAGACGAATCCTGTGGCAGAGTGGAAGCAAAAAGGTTTAGGTAGGCATCCATCAAACACAAAAACATTTTAATGTGAAGCAGAGAAAACTTACTCAGGGAATCCCCAAGACTGAAGCTAATGTTTGCACTCCAATCAACATAATTAATGCCTTTAGACAGGGAATCAAAGGACCATGGGCAAAATTGGAAGCATATTCAAAATCACCAGTAACTCCAACAGCAGGAAGGGTTCTTAGGGAATCAAGAATTCTATTGGCTCCTAAAATATTGAGAGTGTTATTATATTTCTTACTCTCTAAGACAACAGAAAAGGAAATATAAAGGTGAAGGCACCCAAAGAAGCAACAACATACGTCCTTCTCATTCTGCCTAAGGCCGAATCCACTGATTCACCTGCTGTTATGAGATCATCTACCACCCCTAGTAGATCAAATTGCACATTGGTGGTTGTTCTTGGCCCTGCTACCTGATCATGTACATAAAACTCTATGCTCTTGCTCTTTATTTGAATGCAAATGCACCCTTCTAATGCCGAAGCTGAATGTGCTGCTGATGCAACACAAAACAGAAGAAAAAATTGCAAAACAAGTGCAGAGTTTGTCATCTTTAGAATGGCAAGGTCCCTAACCATGTCTTCCATTTTATATAGAGCAAGGGATATGTCCATCTGACTCTTTAGCAAAGTGCCATGATAGGAAAAATTGGGTAGCCTGGCTTTTATTTGTGATGTTTTAGCTAATTATTTGAATTGACTAGAAGGAGCTTATACAGGATACTGCACATAAAATCAGTAAATTGTGTTTGTATGTTCTTTTCATTCCACAAGGTGAAGAAGCATAGAGTGATTAAATAGATCCATTCCTCTAGTAGGAAGCAATATACTCACAAAGATTTGTAATGCCACTAGAAATACGTGAATTTTCCTGGCGTGAGGTGCTGGTTCCGATCTTGTAATTGCATTGTCTCTGTAAAAAAATCAATAAGTTTAAAATAAGGGATGAAAACATAGTTTTTCGGGTAAGATATTCTTACATAAGCAAGCGCAGAGACGAATAGAAGCAGGAGCAAGAAGAATAACTTCATATCCCAAAGCATCCAAAATGGACCCCCTTGTTTCCATGCTTACATAAGTGAAAACTTTTCTGGAACCGATTTGTGTCTGACCGCAACATCACAGTCATCTCCTTGCAAAGTTCACTATCACTTCTAACAAATATGGTCAGCTTGTGGCACATACAGAAATAAGGAATGCAAGATTGAAGCTTCGATTTGTCTTGCCAGTTAGCCGGTTCAAACGTCCGCGACCCACAATGCAAGTGACCGCCAAAAAAACATCTCTCTCTATCAGTCAACCTTTCTATCTAACAGGTTTATTTTGGACAACTACATCACTGCTATGGAAGGTCTTCACTGGAATAGAGTCTCCAACCAAAATTGTGTTCTTTTAAAGCTAGATTTCAAGAGAGCTTTTGATACTGTCAGATGGGATTTCCTTGATCTTGCTCTCTCTAAATTTGGTTTCCATCCCAAGCTAAAGCTTTTGATTCATGAATTGAATGCCTACTCAAACTCTGCTATCACTCTAAATGGATCCCCTTCTCAATTCTTCCCTTTAGCTCGAGGTGTTAGGCAAGGCTGCCCTCTTGCTCCATACCTTTTTTTGATAGTGGCTGAGATGCTCACAAAGGCTATTTTACATTTCAAGGATCTTGGCAAGCTTAAGGGTTTTAAAATGCCAAATAGTGATGACTCTCTCACCCTCTCACAATATGCTGATGATGCTTTTGTTTCTTGGATGCTGATATCTCTAACATTGTATTTTTGGATTGCCCCTGTTAAGGGGGCAATTCGTTAGGGGGAGGGTTGGTTTTGGCATATTCTGGCATATCAGGGGTATATCTGATAATCTGACGGCCGTCATTACTGATTGTATTTCCGGCGGTGAAAAACTTTTTGGTTTTTTTGCGTATGAATATACGCTAAGGTTTTCCGTGTTTTGGACGCCAAATTATTTTTCCGGCGATCGGAAACTTGTTTTTTTTTTTTGTGAAAAACTATTGGTTTTTTTAACCTTTGGGCTAGAGATTCCTTTTTTTAGAATTTATCTTTGGATTCATATATCCACATAAGTAAATCCACATAAGCCAAACTATAAAAAGAAAAAATTATAGAAGAGGGCTTTTGGTGGTACGTGAGGAATTGTTGCAAGAGAGGAGCTCCAGAAGGAATTTGAGTTGCAGAGGAGCCGGAGGAGGCTATCTGGAGGCAGGAGCTGGAATAAACGGCATCAAATCGTTCTTCCTTTTCAGGTGGGGTTTGAATTCTAATTTTTAGGATTCAATTGAGGTTTGCATAGGCTGCCATGATTGTACATGCTTTTGTTAAGAGTTGTGATTGAGAGGCTTTGTATCTGGGTAATTGGATTTGTAAGATGGGCTTTTGAAAGATCATCAGAAAGAAGGATTGGATTTGTTCTGAGGATGTGAATTGGATCCGACAAAAACCAAGATGGGATTGATCAGGAAGAAAAAAAAAACTGAGCACATGTCTCATGGCGTGGATTGGGCATGGTTAGAACATGCTGAAACTACTTAGGAGAGGGCCGAAATTGAGTTTAAAGGCCTATTTTGAAGGAATTAAGGACTGGCATGGCTATTCGGCAGTGTTTGAAGAGCTCCTCAAGCGATCCAACTGCCCCAAAATGCCTCAAAATCAGCGGAATCAGGTCGATTTGGGCTTGGATCATGTCGATTTGGTGGTGGGTCAGTGGTAGATGGTGAATCCATGCCAAAATCAGAGCCCAAAGAGGCCGAAACATGTCTATCTTCATTGCTTGCTGTGTTGCTGTTTTCTTTTCTGTAACTTTTTTTGGGTTGTGGTCTTTATTTGTTGTTTATGTTTGGATTTGTCAATTTGTTGCTTTGAACTCATTGTTGGCATGTTAAAAGAAAATTATAAAGTTAGGTAATCATAGAAGGAATTGGGTGGCGCCTGGGCTTAAGAAAGAATTAGCCAGCAGAGGAAATTCGAGCATGACGTCTGGGCAGAGTAATAACAAGTTGTAAGAATTTCTATGACTAGTTGTATTAACTAAGACATTTACGTAATTTGAAGCTAATAAATCAACGGTATCTAGGATGATTATACAGGCTTGTTCCCGGAGATGAGGCCTAGTCTGGGGATCAGTGGACAAGGGTTACGGACATTTGCGGTCGTAAGACCCTATAGATTTTAAAGCTGTAAGCACGTAATTATGAGACTCTGCATTACTTGTCTCAATAAATTAGTTAGCTATGGAAGTGGAATTTTAATATTAAAACCTTGAAACCATACCTAAGGGAGCTTAAATAAATAATGTTGTGGAGTGAACCCTGCATCGACCTTTCAGGGGTGGTTTGAGCACGCGACATCAACATTTGAGTTGTCGTATTTCGATTTTTGTCATTATCCAAATGTCTAGAGTCTACAATTAGCACCTTATTCTACTATACATTGTATAACGTTGAGATGGAATCTCTAATGGAGTTTCTGCTTCAGCTATATTGTACATACCTGTTCCAAGAATTGTCACGCTAGAATTATGTTATAGAAGTACAATTAATGCTCACAATGCATATACACAACGATCTTGCTTGATTTGCTGGCACCAAGATGTACTAACACATTGGACTAATTTTAAGTTCTACATTCCAATCCCATTCTTTTAAATGAAGCAACAAATTCAAACGAAAAGCAACCTGCTTTAAATCTCACATATGCCCTTCTAACGACACATTAACAATTCGACGATGAAAGACATTGTGTATCCAAGTCATGTCGAAAAACAAAGAAGGACGAATCGGTAAGCAAACAATTGTACCAATCACAAATATATGCAAGTAATTTCAAGATGTACCGACATATGGCCCGGCAGATCAAAGGCAAATTTGAAGCACAAACTAACAATTTTGATAGCATACGATACGTTTGTACACATTGCACGGTGAAACGTATGAAGAAGAAACTGCGCGCACGATGTGAAACTGCAAATCCAAAGCCATTACCAACACTTCTTTGGTTCCATCTACGATACTGAGCAAAGCATATAAAGCACTCTTCCGAAATGAACTCCTTGACAAAGCATATGGAATGGACGATGGAGAATTGTATAATGAAATGATGACGCCGCCACTAAAATTCCGTGAAGCGAGTATCTCAACAAAATCCAACGGGGATATTCAAAATCAATTGTGCAAACGTAATCATCGAAAGTACGAAAACAACTAGACAATCAACACTGTCTATGAGCTTTTTTTGGGTTTTAATAATTGTAGAAATCTTTGCTTTTAAAGCAAAACTAGACACTTTTATATAAATGATTTACTTTTTATTGATTTTAAAAATTCAAATCCCATATGTTACTCATGTTATTCAACACTAACTCGAACCCTACACCTCAAAGGACTTAACCATTCAACACAAACACATGCTAATAAATAATGTTCAAAATCTACATCTAAACATAAAAAAAAAGTTACGCATCACCCTTAACAAAACAAAAAAAATACACATGAATTGTCAACACGGGATCAGAACAGAAAAACAACATCTTCGTGATATTGGCCACTTACCTCTTCGCCTTGCAAAAACAAAGACATATGCAACAAAATGATTCATCCATGTTCCTATACTACTTTCAAAATAATTAAATAATTTAAATAATGAAGATACATTTATAAAGCTTTATTCATAATAGCATTTTGGGGGTAATCCACAGTGCTTTGCACCTTGTTTCTTGAGATTATTAAGCAATTTTCAGCAGCTTCTGGTGTCCATTTAAATTTGGCTAAATGTGTGATTATTGGTGATAATATTCAGCCAAATTTTGCTGATCTTAAAGTTCTTAATCCCAATCAAGCATCCACTTTGCTGGGAATGCCTTTATCTCTTAATCATAGCCTAAAAGGCCTTTGGCAACCTATCATTGACAGAATTAGAAAGAAGCTGAATAATTTTAAAGGGGGGTTATCCTTTGCTGGCAGAACTCTAATTGCTAATTCTGTTCTTGCTAGCTCACATATTTACTTTTCTTCTGCTCTAGTGGCTCCTAAGGCTGTGTATTTTGAGATTGAGAAAACAATCAGAAGATTTGTATGGAAGGGATCTCATCTTGTAGGTTGGAAGTTTATTACCAAGCCTAAAAAACTTGGGGGATTAGGCTGCAAAAATCTTCATCTGCAAGCCAGTGCTCTTGCTGGTAAATACATTTGGAAGTCTTTATTGAATAATTCTAGTACATCCTCTCAATTTATTAGATACTGGCTCTCGTGCTCTCACCCTGATGGACATCCTTCTATTAGCCATATCCTACCTGATTCCTGCTTCAATGTCCTCCATGCTGGTGCTAATACTTCTCCTCTTATGAGGAACATTATTCTGCTTGGAATAAAGTTCAGTCTGCTTATGACTATGCTCCTCCTCAAGATCTTAACCTGCAGATGACAATTTTCTGGAATCCCATTCTCAAGAATCATCCAAATAAAGTCCTTGCTTTGAGACATCCGAGGCTCTACAAAAAGTGGTCTGACTATGGTCTAAAGTTTATACATGACCTTTATATCAATAACAAGTTAATCTCTTGGACCTATCTGAAGAACACTATTCATGGTACTTCAAGTGACAAAAAGATTTATTCTCATATTAAGTCAATTCTGCCTCATGTCTGGGTGAATAACGTTGTTCCAAAGGCAATCAATTGGAACCTTGAAGGCAAATGTCATTATAAAGTCAGTAAGATCTATTCTATTATTAACAGAAATGATGACCCCTTCAAAGCAAGTTCTAAGTGGCTCATATCTAAGGAGGAAGTTAAGTCTCTCTTCCAAGAGGTTTGGAACTCATATTGCTTCCCCAAGGTTAACTTCTTCATTTGGCTGCTGGCAAATAAAAGTATTCCTAATCTTCAATTGCTTTCCAATAGGAATGTTGACATCTCTGCTTTGTGCCAACTTGATTGTAACATGGTGGAAAATCTTGAGCATATATTTCTTTGTCCAAAACTCAACCCCTTTTGGTCATGGTTCAATGATAAACTGGGTCATCTTTTCCCCAATAAGATCTTAGGTAATTTATTGTCATACATTCAAAATAACTGTGCCTTTGCTAATACTATCATGTTTATTGCACTTTGGAATGTTTGGAAAGCAAGGAATAGAGTGGTATATGGTAAGAAAAACTTCTCAACTTTTTGGATTAAGGTGCACTTTCAATTTGATGTTGAGTGCCTCAGCACATAAAAGAAAATATGCTGATAAGTACAACAGAAAATGGAATTCAATTGGTCTATTCAGGGGGTCTTTTGACTTATTTGCATCTAATTTTAATGTCATTAATTCTAATTCTGCCTTTGATGATGATGCTAGCTTACTTGAAGATATGCAAGGCTAGTTTGGGGGAGGTGGAAGATAATCTACTCAAGAAAGATATTGGCCAAGATCTGAGTTTGTTCTTCAGCAGACTCACTATGAACGAGGCAGACTCAAGCAAAAACACATCTTTAGCAAGAATATTCTGTAGAGAAGTGGTGCAGGTATACAATATGTTCGATTTCCTTTCCATGTATCACTACTTCATGTCAGAGAATCAGTTTTCAAGGTTCAGGGAGCAGTACTACACACATAGATTGCTGGCAGATCTATATGGCTCTCTGCTATGCTTGAGTGAGACTGATCTCTCTTGCTTTGATGAAATTGCTGAGCAGACTGATGACTCATACACTTTTGGATCTGCTGCTCCTTTCTATGCTTACTTTAACTCTAAGCTTGACTCTCCTTGCCTTTAGATTGCCTTGCCTCTCTCAACACTCTTGGACTCATTTTCGCCCTTGCCCTGTAATCAATTGCTCAATCTTATCTCCTAATCTGGCTAGAGTTTTTTGGTTGCTTGTTTCAGGTGCTAACAAGGTCCAATTTTGGATGGGGTCGGGATTCCTTTCCTCACTACTGAAGTCTGCTTTGTACTACATAATTTATCTTCTTTGGTCACTACAGTCTTCTTGAGACTTGACTTGTTTCATATAATTTTCAGCTATATCTCCTACCTCTATATTGGATGAATATGGCTAATGACCTCTACTAAAATGTATTCTGCTGGACTAAGCAGAGTCATGTATTGTTTTTCTTGATTAATGGAAAAATCTACTCTTACTCTCAAAAAAAAAAAAAAAAAAAAAAAGGAGTTCCTTGGGTTACAAATGAACAATAGGTTTGGAGCAGTTACCAGCATATCCGAGGTATATTCTAGCATATACCTAGAATATACTGGAAACCACATGAGCCAGGGTTTGCCCCCTAGGAGCAACCCAAAAATAGAGACCAGGCCATTAAATTTAAGGGAAAAAAGCACACATATGTTATCGGTTTGTCCTTTACTTGTTTTTCATTACAAATAAAAGGTCAATAATAAGGCCCCATGTATTTGTCACAAGGGACCCAACGTTGATGCCGACACCTAAATAAAATGCAACCCAAACACTTATAGACACATTCTTTGTATCTTTTGGCAAATGCATCATTTTCTCCAATGGCTAGAATAAACATAATGGTCACTAATTTACATTGCGCCTAGGCGAATGAGAACCTAGGGGTATGAATTGTCCTTGTAAATCTTGTATACTTACTTTGGAAGAGGACTAACATTTGGAGGCATTGGGTTGATAATGACATTGTGGAAGGGGAAGGTGTCGTTGGCAATGGTGCAGGTATTATTGATAATCCGGAGTAAGAATTGCTTGTAGATCCTGCACTGGAATGGAGTTGGCTCTCTCTGTAGTACCTACTCTCTGGTGAAGAAAGGAGTTTTTCCTTATAGTATCCTAACAATGGGGAAGATGAGAAGATGCCCTCTGTAGTACGTGTGCTTGGACTCCCAGTCTGCATTCACCCTGTAGAGGGTTCCTATTGTACATATTTTCTATTTTTTAAATACTACATACACATCATCTTACCCTAAAAAAAAAAAACATTTGGAGGCATTAAATAAAGGAGCTAAAAACCTTCCACACACTGGGCATGTTTTCTTCCTTACAGGTTGTGAGTATTAAGTTTTAGACCAGACTATAACTTGGTCGTTAGCAAGCCTTCCATTAGCTTAAATATACATCCCTCGTGAGCCAGGCGTGTAAATTATAGTGTCTAGAATCTGGATGTCTTTTGCCTCCAATTTCTTACATGACCCAAGAAAATACCAAACCCAAACTGCAATCACTGTCTCTTTGAAGCAGTCTGGCTCCTAATGCTTATGATTCAACATATAATTATATAATGTGTGATGTGATGACGCATAGCAGAGATATTGAAAATCTTTCAATTTCAATTTGGCAGACCATACAAGATTCCTTATTTTATACTATTTCATCTACATAAGTATAAGGTTTGTTGTAGATGTTTCTACAATTTCAAGTCAAAACACGCTTCTATAGTCCACTGTAATCACTATCTGTTTCGGCATTATATAGAGAGCTTGCTTTGTCGCCGTCTGTGTTGTTTCATGGCGGCCTTCTGCATTGAGGAATGTTTTTCAAGAAAAGGGCATCGTTTCTCTTCATTTAGGCATATTTTGAGTGGTTTTTTATGCAGCTTCCGTTTTACGCAGCAAAGAAAGTAGATGCTATGTGGCACCCAGCAGAAGTAGTACAGATATGAAGCCATGCTTTGTCTGACATTGTTCTAGCCTTGCTTAGCAGATCGTCTGGATTCTGGAATGGCGGAAAATAGTGTATCTGGTGAATATGATGCAGTTGTAATTGGTGCAGGGATTATGGGTAGTTGCACGGCATACCAAGTTGCAAAGAAAGGTAAGTCAGTTCTTCTACTTGAGCAATATGATTTCCTTCATAGAAGAGGCTCATCTCATGATGAATCCAGAACTATTCGCATCACATATCCTGAACTTTACTATACTCACATGATGAAAGAAGCTTTCCAGTTATGGGAGGAGGCTCAACTTGAAGCTGGATACATGGTTTTCACAAGAACAGGACAACTAGATTTTGGACCAAGTGACAATAAAAGCCTCCTATCTGTTCTCAATGTTTGCAAACTGCTGGAGATACCTCACGAGCTGCTGGATGCCAACCAAGTCTTTGTAAGATTTCCCATGTTTAATTTACCAAAAGATTATTTAGTAGTTCATACTCCTCAAGCTGGGGTTCTGCATGCTACAAAGGCTGTTGCAATGTTTCAATCTTTAGCAGCAAAACATGGAGCAGTGCTACGGGACCGCGCCAGAGTGAACCATATTTCTTTAGATTGGAAATCATCTGATGGTTCTGCTGGTGTACTTGTAAGAACAAGTAGGGGAGCTGCATTTGCAAAGAAGGTAGTTCTGGCTGCTGGCGCATGGAACAGGGACCTTGTAAAGGCTATTGCTGGATTGCATGTGCCTATTCAACCATTAAATACCATCATTGCTTACTGGCAGGTTGACCAAAGTGTGGCAAATACATTCTCTCCTCATAGTTTTCCTACATTCTCTAGCTACGGAACCCCATCCATTTATGGAACACCTTCCCTAGAATACCCAGGCCTACTTAAGGTATGTGTCCATTCAGGGGCTCCTTGTAATCCAGACTCTCGTTGTCTCCTCCCTGATATTGAGTTAAAGTGAGATCTGAAGTTCCTGCACTCGCTGAGTGTTGCATGTATTCCATGACACCAGATCATGATTTCATACTTGATTATCTTCCATGTTCACCAGAGAATAACATTTTGCTTGCAGGTGGATTCTCTGGTCATGGATTCAAGATGGGGCCACTAATTGGACGTGTTATGGCTGATCTAGCACTTACAGGAAAGTGCACTGGACTTGACTTGGATTTCTTCTCATTTAACCGTTTCTTCCAGAATCCGAAGGGTAATCAGAAAGATTATGAAGGGTAATCAGAAAGATTATGAAGAACCGGTGGCACTTTTGCAAACATTTTCAGACTTGGTTCTTTGACTGATATTGAACTGACAAAGCAGTGAGACAAGGTGTGGTCTGACCTTCATGCATAAATGCACATGGTCAGCTTGGTATTGCCAAATGATTTCAAGATTTCAGCAGTAATGAGATATTTGAACAATAATAGCCAAAGCTTACTAAAGCTGTGTTCTATCAGTTAAAAGGTTGGCTGAACGTGATCATCCTCAATAGAAGATGTGAGGAATATTGAGGTCTTATTGCATCTAGGAAGACATATTAAAGGGAATTGCCTTTATATCTGCTTCACTTGTCAAATAAATATTAAGGCTATATCATATACCCAAATTAAACGTACCAAAAACAGCTACCTTAGAAAGAGTATAATCAGATGAATATTAAAATGGGTCCTTGGTTCGCCTCTAGACAAAACCTGCTTATTTTTATATTTTTCTTTTGCATGTTTTCTCATTTTTGACATCTAGTTTCCTAAAAGTTTAAAAGATTGTCTTAAGAAAGACTGATCTTACTCTTTCTTGCATTTGAGCTGAAGATTGAGTGATTAAATACTTATTTTGTTGCAAACAATTCTCTTTAGTTGTTTCTTCTTAAATTTGTAAATATCAATTATATTGTTCATCTGTATGTGTTGGAAAAGTTTGTAAACTATTTTTCCTTCAACAATTATATGTAGAAAATAATTATGTCTTCACATGTAAGTAGACTTTGATATATGTTATATCCTTTTTGTATGCGTATTGTAGAAACTATAAAAAGCAAGGAGAACAAGGGCAAGGAGAACAAGGAGAAAATCAATGTAACCGGCTACTTGAGAGATGCAATAAAATTGCTCCATGAGAAGGTATTTGTCCAATCCCATATGCATATAGGACGTAACGAGCAAGTGGAAAGAGCAAGTGGAAAGCAGACAAAAGTGCCACTTACCGCCCACCTGATTGGCACTCCATATAGTTCTGTTCTCATGACGTAAAGAAGAGATGCAAAAACAATTGGCCATTACGCCCCCGAAATATCACTTCTCTATGATTTTGGCGTAGGTGGGCCGGAAAAGGGGGGATTCCAATTTTTTTTCTCTATGGTCTGAGGTGTTCTTCTCTTTTGTGGTAGCTGTTCATGGTCGGAAATAGCAGGTGTATAGCAGGTGTTGGCTTCACGGGGGCTGCTAAGGACAACCCGATGGAGGCGCTCGGATGCCCTGCCTCTGCCCAGATCGGCCTGCCTCTGCCCAAATCGGCCTACGATGGCACGCTTGGCGGATTCCTGTTTCTTCTTGCTTCTGTTTTTGGAGGGCAAGTCGACCTTGGCCTATTTCGGTTCTTCCCCTTTCTTCCCGATTGCAGATGGATGAGTTGGATGCCCGAAATGTAGAAGCCATTTTTGCTTGCAGCTTTTGCCATGAGCAGTTCTGTTTTAGGAAGCAGAGAATGAGGAAGCGGAGAGGTTTCCTAACTGAGCAGAGAGCCCTCTTATCATCTTCGGCTGTGGATTGGGATTTGGGATTTAGACTGGACTTCCGATTTGCTTGTAACAGATTGTGGAGCTTGTACAGGCTTCTGGTCTGATTGCGAAAAGAATGGTTCATGACAGCGTATTTCCCATTCACAAACATATTTCTGTACGTGTATGTGGCGTATGGGGAGCATTGTGCTATACAAGGGTGTGAGGTGTAAAATCCCATGCCCTTGATTTAGCATATTTTGGACATCATACCTTCATCTAATTGGCCATTTAAGGTGTTTTTTTCTATGAAAATTAATCCGAGCACGACTAAAATTTTGCACAACACTTATAAAAATAAGCCATTCTATATAAAGAGAACCTAATTGAACTTACACCTTCGTTTAAATATTTACAGTTTCTGGATAAATTCTCCATGTAGAACCAAATGATGGAGGAGAGAGTGAATGGAGGATAATAGTTTTTGTTTGTTCAACAGAAATGCTTAAATGCTTGAAGGCAAATATTTGATTTGAGTATGATGCTTTTAAAATCTCTAGTGGAAGCAATAAGGTTGTATAGGTGTGAGGTTTGGGAGCTTGGTTTATCTTCTGGCAAACAACTAGAAAAGGTATAGAAATTTTTCTTTTTGCATATTGAGCTTGGTCCAAATCCTTATGAGATGATGCTCGCGAAATATGATATGATATCACGATAGTTGAAATACACAAGTAAACTAAAGGAACAGAAAGAGGAGGGCTACCTAAACTTAGTTTTTAGATGGAACTCTAAAAATTGTATGGTTGGGATAATACGAAGATAGGTTAACCCCCAATGAAGCATGCATTAACTTATGATTTGAGTTAATCCTGTGCCATTGTCATGCACGTGTCTCTGTGCATGAATAATAGTTGCAAGATATGAATTTATAAAATTGTATTGTTAGAAAATGAATAGTACTGAATCATACACACACAACTGCCAAAGATCTCAAGCAAACACACCCTCTAGGGTCGGAGGGCAACCCTTCGTGCGCAGCACCTTGTTTATTTTTATAGTTTTTTTTAGAAGTCTGTTTGGGCTGAAATATTACATTCTAAGACGAAACATAAATGCGTGTTAGAGAAAAATATCAATTTTTTTTTTTTCAAAATACAAAGAAAATAGTTTTTAAAGCATAGCGCAAGCACCATGTGTCGCCGACATAAAAAGTGTCCCCCACTATTGTGCTTGAACCCATATGTACTCATGCAATCTCAAGCAACTATCTATCCTCTAAAGATCGTTTGCTTTATAACCATCTCTTCCTGATAATCTCTTAAAAATCTGATGCAGATGTCCACCAAGCCCAATAGAGCCTACAATTTCAAAAACCTTTGATTTTGGATATTTCATCACGATTTTTTTTTCTTGAAATCCTCCAACTTATCAAACCTTTTTAAGTTGCAACGATAAAGATGAACCTGATGCTCAGGGTCAGCAACCTCACCCTTATCATAGACATTCTTGGCAAGAAAACACCCTCAACGGGTAAGGGCATTATGAGCAATTTTTTATATAGCTTTCCCCAAATAGCAACTCAAGATGGGTCATCACTTTTTGAAGTCAGAAACTTAACTTTAGGAATCAAGTGTGGTCATTGAAAGACAACCTCAAGCTCCTTCTCGACATGAACGCTTGCAAACTTGTACTTTTTAGAGACACAATCAGCCCTGTGAATAGGAATCATATGGTCACTGAGGTTCTTCTAATACTTTCCCTTAATATTTGAAATAATTTTGCCGGATTGGTCCGAGACTTGAAATGGCAGATTGGTCCGAGACTTGAAATGGCAGTTTTTTGAAATGGCACTTTCTAGACCCTGTGGATGTTGAGCTATGCAAAATGTAGCATGGAACTCCACCTATATTCTCGAATACATTGAGGGCATCCTGCTTGCTGACCATGCACATTATCAGAAATTTTTCCTTGTAATGCTGAAAATCGTCCAGACATGCGTTCCCCTGTGACCAAACTAGCAGGTATAAAGTGGTAACAAGTGGATGCTTCTTGAACTCATGATAGTTTGTAGGCTTGGTGAAGTATGCTAGACAATTTTACACTTTCCCTCCTATATTCCATCGATCACAAGCCAGACAATTGGGTCTTCAAGCAGAACTTCCACATGAACTTCTCGGCGCTCACGCTCCGCCTGCGGTTAGGGAGGCAATAGGGGAAGGAGGGCGCCCTCATATCCTCTTTTTCCGGTACTACTGCAGATCCTCTTGCAGACGAGAGACTATGATTCGGTGCTAGTGGGGTTTGCCGATGCGCCAGAAGATTTTCTTCATCAAAGAAATTGCTGATTTGATTCTGAAGCAGCTTGAGGGCGGTCTTGTGGATTCGGCCTGGTAAGCCACTAATGTGGCATTTTGCTCTCAATCTTTTTAAGAATGATGATTTGTTAAGCAAATCACACCGAAAGGGCGTAGAGTCTATAAAGTGGAGCAGAATTGAAGCCGAATTCATAAAGAGAGTAGTTTTGGGTCTGTTTTGCAGTCTTTAGTTATATCTTTTATCCATTTGGTTTTTTCCCCTCCTCTTGCTCTTTCTTACCAGCGGAAAGATCTAGGGATGTCTTTTTGAAAGGAGCAGAGTAAATTCTTGATCTTAAATTTACAGTTTTAAAGCAGGATGTTAGATTATTTGAGACCGCCGAGCTAGGGATTTGATTGTATCCAGGAAGACGCTTCCATATCAAGACCAGATATCATGAGCCAGAATTTAGGGAGAGTTCTGGTGGCTGGGCTGCGTGTCTAGCCTATACAGGTTGGCTGACTGACTCATCCCAGCAATGTAGCATCTTACTTTATTCTCACGTTTGGTTGTAAAGCTATTGAATTTGATCATAGTTTGAAGCATATTCACTTCTCTGAGCATTGCGGGAGATTGTTCGGGTTACTCCACATCTCTTTTCTCTTCATTTCTATTTTTGCAAGAGGTTTTCTTGGAGCATTCAAGATTGTTTTGTAGCTTGTGGGAAATGGGCATTTGGCTCCTATAGTATATTTTGTTTAATTGGGAAGATGTTAATACTGTAGTACTGGTTAGACAGAAGAAGAGGTTGAGAGAGGCTCATGTATACTTTAGTTACAGACATATTCTGATCCAGATGGGATCCTTTGTACGTAAACTATATCTGATCTATGAGGGATCTTTGTATTGTATTGTAATTTTTCCTATCTGATCAATACAATAACTTCTTACCTTCCAAACAAAAAAAAAAAAGAAACTTCCCAGTCCCTACAGTTCCTTTTACTATAAACCTTAAGTAGAGTTTAACAGATTCAATCGCTTCCTCCACCTTGACATATGCATCCTTTGAGCCCCTCCCCCCTCCCCCCCTCCCCCGCAACACATAAATTGGAATTATCCAAAACTTTAGATTGGGGGGTTCTCTTTATGAAGTGCAATAGTTCTATTTTACTTGCATTGCAGAAACAAACAAGCCTGGTTAAATATACTGATTGATGGGAAAACAATTACGTCAGCTCAGCTCATTGAACATAGTCGAGGCTTGATTTACAGACATAAAACAAGAATAACAGATAAAGATAAAGACATACTGAGAGCATAAACAAAACAAATAACAAAGACTTATTAAATATGTAGCATAATAACAGGGGGTTTTCTTTGTGTTTTTGTACGCTTTTCACTAAGGTTTTTCTATGATTTGGTGATGTATTCAAATGGATGTACTAATGCGTACATCTGGAGTGCACCATTTCTGAGCCATTGATTTTAGCCTTTTTTTTCCAATGGTCAACAACCAATGGCTCACAACAAAAGCCCTTCTTTGTGCGTGTGGTGCATAATGGTCAACAACCAATGGCTCACAACAAAAGCCCTCTTTTTGTGTGTGTGGTGTATAATGGGCAAGGGCTTGAAGGGCGCATGTAGTGCAGTTTCCCCGCCGGCAACACATTTCTTATCATAACTTTTGATCCAGAGCTCTGTTTGAGATGATTTTTATTGCGTTGGAAAGCTCTCTCCGAGATCTTTTTGATAGTGTATGATATGGATATGTTTGGTTAAGTTATCTATGCTAAAACAGTATTTTTTGGCCGGGTTTGGTAGGCTTTCACATCCTACCAGCTGATTAATACAGGATTGCGCTATTGGATATTGTTTTATGGCTCATTCCGAATGAAGCTTGCAAAAAATTACCATGCATTTTTAGATTTTGAGGCAGTTATTAAGCAAATTCCAAGGCTTCTAGATCCTTGTGCTAACAAGCAGAAAAGTTTTCTACTTTGGTTTCTCACCACAAGAATCCATGGAGGCCAAAGGCTGCTGTTAAATTCCAGTTGAAAAATGTTTGTGTATGGGTGTTGCAAACTTTATGACTTTCAGAATAATGGGATCAATCTGCTCTATCTTTATGGTAACTTTTACTTATGTTCTATTTGTTTTATTGTAATGAAATTCAAAATCTACAGGTGATGAAAGCCTCAAATGAATTCTAGTTTTTTTTTTTGTTTGAATCCTAAAAATTTTGTCACACCGGGGGGGAAGGGGGGACGTCCCTAAGGCCCCGAAGGGACTAAATTTTTTTTTTTGCAACACAAACATCCAACATATAAAAATTAAATCCCCCAACACATAACAACCAACACATAACAATCATTGACATTAACAACCAACACATAACTACCATTGACATTAATTAACACAACCATTGGGTCCAACACATTTAAATTAAAATCCCCCTTAAACCCCCTTTGGTTTGGGTGCATATTCACACGGGGGGTGACGTAGGGCAGCGAGAGCTGTTGGATAGGCATATTCACCCCTTATTCCTTAATCTACACCGTACGTAAAGTTCCTCGTTTGTGGGGTATGCAAGTACAAAATTTGCAAGTACAGAGACTCGTTAGAAAGTAAACGGGGAAGAGAACTGTGAATTAAGATGGAAAAAGAGGAGATGGAAAAAGAGTCGATAGAATAATCAAGCAGATTCACTACAATGGTCCCAAACCGATTGCAAGGATCAAGGAAATTAGGGCTTTCAAAATTTGGATAAAATGAACATGATCTTGAAAAACGTGATGGAATTAGACCAGGTAAAATTTTAAGGACCTATAATTTTATATAATTATAATGAATTGGCCATTCCTTGTAAAATATGCCCCCAAAAGTGTAGCCTGAACTGGCCATTTTTCCTATTTTTTTCTAATGTGGTTGCAACCAGGGCTCCAGATTAGGGGGGTTCCTCCCCAGAATTTCCGATCGAAGTTGTTAAAATCCGGTTTCTTTAATAGATGCCGGCAAAATTTCCGGTCAAAATTTAGTAAAATCCTTGTTAAATCCGGTAAATTAGAGGATATTTTCTGAAAAATCCGGTAAGTACCAACAAAGCACGGCATTTTTCCGGTTTAAGCAAAATCTAATCTGGAGGCCTGGTTGCAACCCAATTGGCAATTTTTGAACCAAATATCTAATAATGTATTAGCTCAAATGGTGATTTTTAGCTAGACTCTTATTAAATATAGAGCTTGTTGCCCAAACATAAAGAAGTCGCTACCCCATATTAATGTGTTTAAGATATATATTGTATGAATTTGAATTCATACCCCATGTATTTCCATGCATAGATTGCTGTTAGGGAGAATCGAAAATCGGATGCCGGAGTCTTCGTAAAGAGGATTGAAAAGTGACTCGACATTTGATTTTCCAAAAGAGCGGGATTATTCTTAGTTGGTAGATATATTTAGGAATAAAAATTTCTAATAATATTGGCCCTCCATAAGTGATGAATTTATGAGGGGCCCTCTTAATGAGTTAAGATTTGGCAAACTTAAGGCATTACAAGATTTGGCCAAGTGGCCTAAATGGTCATTCCATAAGCATATCTAGTTCTCATTTGGGACTAAATTGGCCCCAAAGTCGATATCACTCCAATTACCAAACATTTAATTGGCCATTCTAATATCATAATAGGCAATAAGGTGCCACGAAGTGGCGAATCTGCAGGCAATCCATAGATAAGGCATCCTACTCAAGCCGGCCGTCGCAATTTTGCCTGAGCCTGTAATTTGTGGCCAAATGGCCCGCCGGGGCCAGTAAAATTTTCGATGAATTAGACCTACTATATAGATAGGAATCAACAGGAGCAGCAAAATGAAATGTAAGAAAATCAACGAAAACTAAACTTATTGATTGATACCATTAAGTCGATAGCTAAATTAAAAGAAACATAATAATGGATACGGGGAAAAAAATTGAAAAGAAAAAACAAGAAATAGATCTTATGGAAACGAAAATAAAGGACAAACTAGTAATACATAGATATCCAAATGAGGCACAAAAATAAAAACCCGGAGAAGCTGAAGAGATTTCCCAAGTATTAAACAGGACATACTCGAAACGTGTGCCCGGCAATGCCAAGCATTAGTCTTAGACATGAAAATTATAGCAACATATATTTCAAGTGCGATAGACACATATGGATAAAGAAAGAATATTTTCTTTAAAGTGTCAATAGAAGATGAAGTTACTTATATAAAACCTGTCTAGTTCTTAGTTCAACAGTTGCCTTCAACAAAATCTTGAACAATTGTGTCTACACATATACAATTGCTGCAATCTAAAAATGTAGAGTTTATATCCATCAGCCTCAACTGATCCATATCATGAAGAACTTATCCCAAAACACTCTAGGAACATTTGGCGGATTGATGTGAAGCTCATTCGAGATTGACAGGTATAGAAGCTCCTCTCGTAGTGCCAATGTTGGCAAATATGAATGTGTAAACATGCTTTGATATCATGTCCCACATGCAAGACTCAGGTCTACTAGCAACTATGTTATTATTTAATAGGAACTCTGGAAGCTCATAATCACCAACTGTGTCGTGTGGAATTGATGCCTAGATATCTCCCATCACAAAAACTAATTTGTGTGATGCTCCCTGGCCTGAAGCAAGTTCACATGCATATATACTTCAAGAGGAGCTTGTTTGTCTCAAACACAACAACATGTCAGCACGTATTATCAACTAATGCATGACTCGCTACAATGAAATATATCATTTCAAAAGAAGATAGAGGAAATGCGTATGTGCAGCAGGGATAAAAGCAAGAGCAAGAGAGATATGGAAATTTTCAAGTAAAAAGGTGTCTGGTGATGTGAGGCAGCATGTGTGTGTATCTTTGCGAAATTAGTTGGTCAATTGTTTTAAAAAGTGTAGAAACTCTACTTCTAATGATGTATATAGTGAATGATACTTGGTAAATCCTATGAGTTAGACAATAAAAAACCTGACGTAGGAGATGAATGGAGATGCTAGAAATATAATACTAAATCTGCATCATAATGATGCATTTGAATATTTAAAAGTAATTGCTTGGAATGTGGGTCCTAGACATGGTGGCATTGTAAAGTTTTAGCAATAGCGCTTGTTGAGTTGCTTTGTGTGTGTTTATGTGTGATATCGGGTAAGAAAAAGCAAATAAAGATAGGCAATAATAATATAAGGTTAAAAAGTATAGTTCAATTGACAATGAATACTCTTCTTAATCTTCAACACGACAATGGATAAGGGATTTTGTGAAATGATAGAGAATGTCATCCATGACACGGTTGGCATTGATTGCACTTGAGATGTTGCCCACTTATAAATTGGTTAGGTGTTACATTTTAAAATGATTGCCTTCTGTATATTTTGGGCAAAATCAAGTACATAACATGCATGGGTTTTGCTCCTACTGATCCTTTTTTACCATTTCTCACAAAAATATGAGGCTATATTATCAAAAGCTTTTGAATATGAGACAAATAAGTATGAAAATAAAGCTCTAGGTTCAAACGACTTTGCAAATGAAGGAGATAGCCTGCAAAAAAATTTCAGTTTAACTCTTGTACATCCACTACATTGAATCCAGGCAGAAAGCTTCCATTTGATGATATATTATTAGAACCTAAATGCAAGCATCTAAAAGTCTAGATTTGTAATGTTCTCTCACAGTCTACCTACGGCTTTCAATAGATACTATCTGCTCTGATATTGATAAAATCATATTGCCTGATTACAGAGACATACTGGATTTAGATCAAAATTGCAGTCTATAGTCATGTTGATAAAATCATATTACATGATATTCGAAATGGACGGGAATTAGATGAATATCTGAACCTGAATGCATTAAAAAACACAAAAGTCTCAACATAAACAGATAAAATCAACGTACTCAAGAATAAAAATTATGTGTCTGACAATTGGGCATTTAGCAAGCACTGATATAAGCAATGCAACATAAGGCTCTATTCTCCAGAGGTCGAGACAAAATCAATTCTAAGCTAATACGTAGGATAAAAGAGAACAAAGCATTCTTTGGCAATTTATTACAACTGTGAGATGTGTGCGGTCAGACTTCAAAGCAAAAAAATAAAAAAAGAGAAAGTGTAGACTTGACCTATATGGTTCTTAGGCACCGTCTACCTTCTTGTGCAATAATAACAAACTGAACAGGTCATGCAACAATTTACACATTCTTGAATCCTTGTTAATACCCTTTGCATGTTGTTCAAGCACAGTTTTTATCATATAGAAGTGGAAGGACAACAATGCCATAATAGCCACCTGCAAAAGAAAAGCCTGCCACATCAATATAAATTTTAAGATTTTCAAATTTGAGGAGAACTTGTGTGAAACACGAAGACAAAGATAATTGCGTTGTTCTTAATTAAAAATAGAAACTTATCCCGCTGCTATGGGACAACACAAACCAGGAATTGAAAGGCAAGCAACAATACTATTAGCTGAGAGTATGTATATGATTAAAAAATGATAGATGGATTAAAACATGACAGAAGATTTGCCCATAATTTTTCAATTTCTTAAACAAAATGCCTTACCTCAAGGAAATATTTTTTTGTAGTAATTAATTCGAGATGCCTCCATAATGCAATGCAGTGCAGTAGTGCAAAATAGTAGACAAACTGTGTAATGGCACTATAACATTTGCAACTAAAAAAAAACAATATGCAAGATCCACTAACCTGAGTCTGAAAACCACCTTGATATGGGAGCAAATATTGCACAGGAACGGAAAAGGAATATATAAAAGCATGTAAAAGGATTGTAAGAGTTCAGCCTATTCAAAATTTGTAGTGGTTCGCAAGGGGACACATAAGCGAGACGACGTAACATGCGGTATTCCGGCACAAAAACCAAGAGGCACCCATTTTAATAAAGAAGATAGCAGCAAATTATGCTAAGGTGGTTGACTAAATTCTTTAACTGCATCAAGAAACGCTAGTTTTTAGAGTTTAACATGACATGACATTACCTATCAAAAATAATAAGCTGCAGCAGAGCGGTGCTTGATGCTGAGGCCCGGCAGGACAACCTGGCAAAATGAAAACAAATGTTTCGTTTTTTTGCACACATGTCAATCAAAGAAATGCTGATTATCAGTGTATGACATAGGTCTATGCAATTGCTTTAACAAAACCAGGACCCAGTTACAAAGATCTAAATTCAAACTTAAGGTCATGTGCCATGACAAAGCAGAGTATGTTATGTTAGGACCTTGACAAATCTGTTTACAAGTACACTTTTCAACCTCAAGGAAATTTAGCTTAAAATGCATCCAGAAGCACTGGTTATCAGAGTTTAAAATGACATGTTCATAGTAAGCTACAGCGGAGCGGTGCTTGATGCTGAGGCTGGGCAGAAGAATCTGAAAAAATGAATTTTTATCTAATGTTTCTTCTGTTTGCATACATGTTAATCAAAGAAATGCTAATAAACCTGGTTATCAGTGTTGAAAATGAAACGATTTTTGTGCAAGCTTAGTATATGTGAAGAAAAATGTGAAAATTTTGATGTTGGAAGAAGGCTAGCGATGAGATTGAAGGAAATACTACATGAAACTCGCTCAAACAAAACCTGAAGAGGCGCAGTACATTCTGTGACTGCATCCGAGGAAATCTCCCGTCCATCAATCACTTCGACAGAATCAGGATACTCAATCTTGCTTCTAGGGATGGCGTGCTTACTGGCGAACGCACTATCCATAAAGCAAACATTTGCACCACAATCAAGTTGCGCCAACAGTTGCAATCTTCCAGCCTCTAATTTTAATGTTATAGGGATGAAGAATGCCTTGCTGACCTTATCTGATGGAATAAACATGTCAAGAAGTGTGGAAGGAGTCTGAGAAAAGGTGGCGAGCTGACGAGAGACTCCTACTATTCGGACCGGCTCCTGAAGTTTTTCGACTGATTTAGGCGCTTCACAGGGCATCCACGAGCAATATGGCCAGCTGCTCCACAGTAGAGGCAAAAATTAGCCTCTCTCCGACGCTGCTTCTTGACGGCAGATAAAGGTCCTCGAACTGCCCAATCAATTTGCATAGGCTCAGGTCCGGACCTGCTGGATTCTACAGATGAAACCGGAAAGGACGTAGCTATAGTCGCTTGTGTGATTGGGAAGACCTGGCTACGTCTCTCTTGCCTACGTTCAAAGGGCCGATTATCACATCGAACTGCAAATCTTATAGCTTCTTCCAAAGTTTGAGGATCCTCCATAGACAACAACATATCTTTCACATCCTCTCGTTAACCCCCTTCGGAAATAATCTCGAAGTGCAACATCATCCCAGGCAGTATCTACTGCAATTTGACGAAATTCTGATGCATATACTACAGCTGGATGAGAGCCTTGCCTTAGATTGCAAAGTTTTGTGACTGATGTGCGCTGACGATCGGTGTCTCCAAAGCATGCCTCGAGCTCTGCAGTGAAAGCAACAAAATCTTGCAACTCTGGGGCTCCTTTCTCCAATAAAGGAGCAAACCAACTTAGAGCTGGCCCTATGAGGAGAGAACCAATCAACCCAACTTGTTCCTAGGCCGTGGGATATCTATGAGGATGGAGCTGAATCACAAGCCCGATCTGATTCAAAAAACCGTGGAGCTTGGACCGAGTGCCATCAAACTTCTCTGGCAGGCTGATCTTAGGCTCTGATAGCCTCAATCCCGAGCTAGAAGCAGATTCATGTGAAGCAACACGTTTCTTAAGCTCTTTATTGTCCAACTGCAGCTGCTGGCATACTTGAACAAGATGCTGGACCTGCTGTAATAAAGTCGAAACCTCCTCCATAGATATAAAATCACCAAATATGAGCAAAACAATGCTTAGGATCAGAGCAGACAAGAACCGGTAAGGGATTCCGGTTCAAACTGTCATGAACCTACGCGAAAACAAGGAAAATACACAAGAAATACGGAAGAAATATGCCAAGTTCGGCAAAGAATCTGATATATGAACAGGAATCAAGAGTACAATGGTCCGAAAGCAAGCAGGAACACGACACAGATGCCTAGAAGGCTCAAGACTGGCGTTGAACAGGAATGGTTCGACAAGAAGGAGGTGCCTCCTTATATATCTAGGCCAACGCTCAGGATCGCGCCACTCCAATGGATGAGATCGCGCCAAGTGTTGCGCATGCATTTAGGTTCTAGAATATTCTAGAACCTCCTGGAGATAGTCCAGATATGAGGAAGACGTGAAGAGTTGTCTTCAACAAATATTGGTAGCGCACTTGGCAAGGGTGTGTGACTCGCAACTGGAAGGTTGCGAGTTCCCCAAACCCTGTTTTGTGCAACTACCCTTTTGCATCCGTGTGACGACCATCTTTTATATATACGAGTATAATGTTTGTATGATACGAATATCCGTATGGTCATCACAGTGCCTTGTGACCCCAACATACGGTCTGGGCTAATCTGTAGGACCGACAGATCCGACGACTGTGGTAATCTAATGCTTCAAAAGTTCAAGAGTTCTAGAGTGTACAAGTAGACTATTAAGTAATATATGCATTTCCAAGGCACTTCCATAGTCACCACTTAGTACTGTCTAATATTGTTTAATCTTCTTTTTTATTTGGGAAATTTCTAAAAATGCCTTTATATTTTCACGTAATTGCAAAAATGCCCCTAATTTTTGTGTATTTGTGAAATTACCCTTTTGATCTATACGTACACGTGTTTAGCCATAACGGTAGTGACGGCAGCAAGTAAACACAGTTGGCTCCATCTCTCTTTTTATTTACCGATTCATTGTTTTGTGTCAAACTAGTTCTTGATTTTTGCTGCCACATGATGACTATATTATTGAGATGCAACTAGGGTTCGAAAAAATACTGTGGGACGGGTGCTGTTCATGGAATCAGTAGTATGCTAGGCATTCGGGTATAATTTCGAGGCTGTAATGCAGGTAAGGTGCCAAGAAATCACGCAGGATTGAAATCACATAAAAAGTATGGTCAGTGGGTTCTTTTAGTATTCTTAGATTGGATTACATTAAGTTAACAGGGGATCTTCCAAACATCTCTTGTGCAAGTATCAAGGAACTGAAGCTGAGTAATAATCGTTTTAATGGAAGTATTTCTTTTGTCTTTGAAAAATGGAGCAGTTTGGAAATGTTAGATGCTTCGTCAAACAATTTGAGTGCATTAGCTAGTTTGATAAACTTGAGCAATTTCTCTCAGTTGAGACATGTGAATATGGCAGAAAATCCATATGTAAGTGCAAGATCTTTGGTAATTTCTGAAGCGACTCGGATCTTTGATAATGCTAGATCAAATCTGATAAAGACCGTAAGAAGGAATAGTAAATGAAATTGAGAAGCATTTCAAAACAAGAACAAAGAAAATTCGAATTCATGTCTTTTGGAATGTTAGTGTGTATCAGGTTATATTATATGCATCTTATATTCATGAGAAGCAGTGGCAGTGAATATATTGTAGCTACAAGAACAACCTATGAGAAGCAGTGGCAGTAGGTTGTACTGGTCTTACAGGTTGAAGATTCGTATTGAAGCAGTGGCTTTATGTATATAAGTGCTTTATGTGCTTTATGTATATAAGTGCTTTATGTGCTTTATGTGCTTGATGGAAACGCTATATTCCTTCTGTTGGCCTGTGGGATATAAGATGCAGATGAGGTTTCTATTCTGAGTCACTTGGATCTAGCCGTAACCGTCGTGCAAGAGATATATAGTAATGATGAGAAGATGAACAATAAGTTAGGATCAAGTATTGATCAGATCAAAGCGTCAAGGGGTGCCGGGTTTGATGAAGTCGAGCTCTCAATAATTAAAACTATTATTATCTATATTTTGAGCTTAGGAAGCACTCATTGATTAGAAGTAGAAGTGATGAAATGATTTTTAGCATATCAAGGAATGAATGACCATAACTTGGCTTCCTTGATACTAGATGCTTTTGTACTTGAAGATGTTTTATTGATTTAATATTGCTAGACTGAAAGTACAAGGAAATCATTGTGTTGAATTTACATCCTTGCAAAGGAATTATCTTTCTTGATTAATCCAACAGTGGTATCAGAGCCTTAAAAATTCCAAGTGCAGGATGTCGACAAGATTTGGTGCAAATCTTCTAAATTCCATAGAGACATTCAAAGGAGATAGTGGGTTTCAATTGTGGAAACAAAGTATAAAAGAGGTATTGGAATTTGAGAATTTGTGGTATTTATGTGATCCAACTGGTGCAGGAGCAGGTATAAATAGCTCAGGGGGTAATGGCACAGGAGGATCTAGTGCTAGTGCTAGTTCTGTTGCAGGTGGTGCACAGACGGCAAGTGCTGGCAGGAGTGCAACCTTGAGAACAAGTGCAGATGAGAAAACAAAGATTATGGAGGCTCAGTCAATAATTAGCAACAAGGTTGGTACTGTGATTAAATTGAAGCTAAGGGGTAAGTCTCCAGCAGAAATGTGGAAATATATGATTGATAACTATGAGATAAAATCCTCATCTCAAATAGATGTTCTGGAGAAGCAATTAAGAAGGTTAAAACTTTATGAAAAGGACAATATTACAGAATTTCTAGAGAAGTTTGAATCCATCATTGCTGACCTTGAAGGTGCATGGGTTGTTCTTAATGAGGATTATCAATTACTAGCTATCTCTAGGGCTGTATCTCATAATGCACATCTTGCTACTCTTTTGAGAAATGTTGCTAGGTCCAAAGAACATGCCATAAGGATGATTCGTACAGAGTTTGAGCAGGGAAGAGATGCTGAGGAGGATGAGGCAGAAGTTATGTATGCTGGAAAGAAAAAAGGTAAGAAATCCTTTGACAAAGGGAAGATAGGTCCATGTTTTAAATGCAACAGTTATGGGCATTTGAAGATAAACTGTCCTAATCAAGATAAAGAAATAGTGTGCTATAACTGTGAGGGAAAGGGGCATATGGCAAACAAGTGTTCCAGTCCAAAAAGAAATAAAGGAAAAGACAGAAAATATTTTGAAAGCAAGAGCAAAGGAGGAAGACATAATCTGAGTTTGAATGTGGTTAAAGAATCTGAGGAGGAGGAGCTAGATGAAGATATAGAGGTAAATATTTCAAACAATTGCTTTTCAAGGAAAGAAACTCATAACAAAGATGTTCTCATTCTAGATTCAGGAGCTGAAAAATCAGTAGCCTCAAGTTCATGCTTGCTGAAAAATTGCAAAGGAGAAGTAAGAGGACATGTTCAGTTTGGGAATGGAGAGTTGAAGCAGATAGCAGATAGTGGAATGCTTGAATTGTTTGATTTGCAAGGGAAGAAGATTGTTCTAGAAAAAGTATTATGTGTGCCTGGTCTCGTAAGGAATTTGATTTCCATAGCTCAGCTAGTAGACCTTGGTTACAAGGTTGTTTTTGAAAGACTGCAATGTAATGTGATTTATGAAAATAAAGTGAAATTTATTGGAAGAAGAATTGGAAATCTATTTGGTCTTGATAATATTCATTGTCAACCAACTAAGCTGAATCTTGTAACCTTGCCATCAGTTGATACATGGCATGGGAGACTTGGGCATGCAAACTCTAAAATCATTGAATTATTGTGTAAGAAAGGGTTTATAGAAGCAGATTTAAACCAATTTGAAAAATCAGTATGTATGGGATGTGCACTTGGCAAACATACTCGGCTACCGTTTAGAAGATCTAATAAAAGATCACAAGGGTTGTTGGATTTAGTGCACACTGATTTGTGTGGACCTATGAATATAACAGGGTTATCTGGGAAAAGATACTTTATGACTCTAATTGATGATTTTAGCAGACATACTCACATCTATTGTTTGAAAACAAAATCTAAGGCAATGGACACATTCAAACAATATGTAAATGAAGTAGAAACTGAAACTGGAAGGAAGATCAAGTGTTTGAGATCTGATAGAGGTGGAGAATTCTTATCAGGAGAGTTCAAACAATACTGCAAACGTAAAGGAATAAGAAGACAGCTTACATGTAGGTATTCTCCTCAACAGAATGGAATTGCGAAAAGAAAGAATAGAACACCGCTTAATGCAAGAAGAAGTATGCTAAAATCATCAGGGCTTTCAAATTTTTTATGGGAAGAGGCTGTTCAAACAGCTACCATGATTCAAAAACAGTTTGCCTTCAAGAAGCATAAAAGGGCAATCCTCGATATGCTATGGTCGTGAAAAACCATAGATTACGGCAAACTAAGAATATATGGATGCTTGGCCTACACACACATTCCCTGAAGAGCTCGAAAAAAAATTGGATGATAGAGCCAAGATTACTTATCTAGTTGGATATGACACTCAGTCTAAAGCATTTAGATTGTACAATCCGAGAACTAGAAAGATAGTGGTAAGTAGAGATGTAATCTTTGATGAATCTCAAGTATATAAAGTGCAAGTCAAGGTGAATAAACAAAGCGAGATTGCTGAAAGCATAATCAATGATGATAATACTGGAAAAACTGTGCCTACTATTAAGCTGATTGATGATGATGATATTGCAGATGATCATAGAGTCAATAATGCAGGGAATGATGAAAAGGTTAATGAAGAGGTGGGAGATTCTGAAGATGTGCAAATACCAAACCAAGAGATCATAAATGAAGAACCTGAGACATCAAATGATGCAGACCTACCTCAAAGAAAGAAAAGAATTACTGAAGTAGAGAAACTACAACAAGCAGACATAAGAATTGATCCCTCAATTCATGGTCGTACAACTCGAGGTAAGAGTAAGAGACTTCAGAATGTGGAAGGATAAGTAAATAATGTGTTTGAAATATTAGCACATCTGGATCCAGACATTCCAAAAACATATGAAGATGTGCTTGATTCAGCAGAGAGGGATAAATGGCTAAATGCTATGAATGAGGAGATGAAGTCATTTCATAATACCAACACCTATGAACTCGTGGACAGACCTGATGGAAAAAATATTGTAGGTAACAAATGGCTGTTTAGGATAAAAACAGGTATAGATGGAAAGACACCTAGATACAAGGCCAGATTGGTTGCCCAAGGGTTTTCACAGAAAAAAGGTCAGGACTTTGATGAAACCTTTTCTCCTTTGGTTAAAATGAATAGCATTAGAATGCTCTTAGCAATAGCAAATGCAGAAAATTTAGAAGTGCATCATATGGATGTGAAAACTGCATTTCTAAATGCCATATTAGAAGAAGAGATTTTCATGAAGCAGGCCCCAGGATTTGAACAAGGGATGGACAAGGTGTGGAAACTCAATAGAGCAGTATATGGGCTAAAACAATCTCCTCGAGAATGGTATAAGTGTATGGATGGATACCTAAGAGAGCATGAATTTATAAAATTGGATAATGATGGGAATTTATATAAATTCCAATATGAAGAAGAGTGGTGTATAATAGCATTATATGTTGATGATAATATAGCAAAGGGAACAAGATGCTTAAATATGTGCAAAGAGCTTGAGATGACTGACTTGGGGGAATTGAAGAATTTTCTTGGAGTTGAAATGAGCAGAAATCGAGCAGAAGGTATGATAACCCTTACTCAAAAGAAACAAATACTTGGAATGTTAAAAAAATTTAATATGCAAGACTGTAAAATCTGCAATACTCCTGCTGTACCTAGTCATAAGCATGTGTCCACAGAATGAGGTTGAAAGAAAGGAGATGCTAGCAGTGCCCTATAGGTCCTTGGTTGGATGTTTAGCATATGTAGCTAATTGCACAAGACCTGACATTGCACATAGTGTTAATATCTTGAGTAGGTATAACACTGACCCTGGCAGGGAGCATTGGACTGCTGCAAAAAGAGTCCTGAGATACTTAAAGGGAACAGTTGAAGAAGGAATCAGATATACAACAGGGAACCTAACATTGGAAGGGTTTTGTGATGCTGATTGGGGTGGAGATGTAGATACAAGAAAGTCAACTTCAGGATATTTAGTTATGTTAGGAGAAGCACCTATATCCTGGAAATGCAAAAAACAAACTGCATAGCACTGTCCAAAAACCCAGTTCTACATGAAAGGAGTAAACATATAGAACTGGAAATGCATTTTATTAGAGATGTGGTCAAGAAGAATTTGGTAACCATGGAATATGTAAATACAGAAGAACAATTAGCGAGACATTCTTACCAAGTCTCCCGCGAGAGAAAAGATTTAACTATTTGAAGGAGAAAATGATGCATATAAATATAACATGAAGGAGGATGTTAGTGTGTATCAGGTTATATTATATGCATCTTATATTCATGAGAAGCAGTGGCAGTGAATATATTGTAGCTACAAGAACAACCTATGAGAAGCGTGGCGTGAGGGTTGTAATCGGGTCTTCTGAGTTGAAGATTCGTATTGAAGCGGTGGCTTTATGTATATAAGTGCTTTATGTGCTTTATGTATATAAGTGCTTTTATGTGCTTTATGTGCTTGATGGAAACGCTTATATTCCTTCCATTGGCCTGTGGGATATAAGATGCAGATGAGGTTTCTATTCTGAGTCACTTGGATCTAGCCGTAACCGTCGTGCAAGAGATATATAGTAATGATGAGAAGATGAACAATAAGTTAGGATCAAGTATTGATCAGATCAAAGCGTCAAGGGGTGCCGGGTTTGATGAAGTCGAGCTCTCAATAATTAAAACTATTATTATCTATATTTTGAGCTTAGGAAGCACTCATTGATTAGAAGTAGAAGTGATGAAATGATTTTTAGCATATCAAGGAATGAATGACCATAACTTGGCTTCCTTGATACTAGATGCTTTTGTACTTGAAGATGTTTTATTGATTTAATATTGCTAGACTGAAAGTACAAGGAAATCATTGTGTTGAATTTACATCCTTGCAAAGGAATTGTCTTTCTTGATTAATCCAACATGGAAGGTGTATGTAACCTAAACAAAAGCTTTTGAAGCAATTGTTTTTTCAAAGCAATCTAGAGACCTTCCAAACAAAATTCAAAGGGAAAGGAAGCAAGAAGACCAAAACGTACCTGATTTGGTAAAAGATAATCTTGACTTTACAATACAAAATGGAAGGCATAAAAAACGGTAAACGGTAGGGCAAATTAACTTCAAAGCGATCGATTTGCATGTCCAATTCTCTTGTCCGCCATGCTGCCTGCCAATTCCGTTCAGAAAAACCATGTACTTAGGAAAGGGGCATTTTAACAAATACACATAATTTAGGGGCATTCTTACAATTAATAAAAATACAAGGGCATTTTTAGAAATTTCCCTTTTTATTTTGTGATAGTATTGGATTGTGTACCAGGGAACGCCGCATGTTACGCTGCATGCGGCGTTCCCTTCAACCTTGCGTTCCCTTTGCGGGAGCTTAGTTCCCCAGATTAAGTGCTAAGAATTTGAACTCGCGAGTCGGCATTGATTGAGAAATTTTAGACTAAAAAGAAGGGAAAATCTCGATTTTTTTTTTTGCTGCTCTACAAAATTCCCTCTAGGATTCTCCTCGGTCTCATTTTGGCCTCGACTAGGTCTTATTTTGGTGCCTCAACTGGGCAGGATCTTGGAAACATGAGTAGAACATAGCATTGGCCCTTTCAGCTAAGTCGGATCTTTTTAAAACTAATGAAGATACTATTTTTGTTTCAATTAGAGTTGTTCTTCTCTTGCTTCTGGAGCCAATCTTGGAAAGTAAGATTTGTCAGCAAGTTTTATGTTGTTTTAACTTTTAAGTTTTCGTGAGCTTAGCGATCTCCACATTCACCTTTTCAACCGAATTAGATATAGACCCTTCAAATTCGGACTCTGGAGTCGTTCTTCTTTTGATTCTATAGTCGATCTTAGAAGGCAAGATTCTTCACCAGATTTATATTGTCTTTTTTATATGCAGGGCACTATCAGAGTTTGACATACAGGGGCCATTGTCTGGGTATATGAGATCCTAAAAAGTACAGTATCTCTTTAAATGGAGGCTTATTTGCATTCTGCAACACCAATATCAGCCTGCTATCAAACATTAGAGCAGGTACGCATTGCTAAGCACTGATAATTTGCACACCACCTCAGAGTCACCTTTTGTTTTTGGTTGCAACAATCTATTGCAACAATCTGGTATGTATGTGGCCTCATAGACAACACGGGTCTTTAGCAGACAATAGATTCGTTTCTAAGCAAGATATGGCGATCACATCGAATATCATATAGTTATTTGGGTTTATGGTTTTCTCGTCTAGACAATTTCTTTATATTAATTTGGGTGTTATATTTCTTCTTCTGCATGCATATGATGAATTTTGCATGAAGATATCACTTAATCTTTTGGCATCCATTCCGGAGCCTTCACAATGCCCGAACGACAAAACACTTCGGTTTCTACACGGTCGCCCACAGGCGCCAATAGTCTTGGGTCTGCCATAACCCACAGATTGATTGGCATACTAGATCATTTCGATTTGCTGGTTCTAGCTCTAGTTCCAGTTCTTCTGCAGATCAGGTCTCTATATCAACATTGACCTCGATCCGTGCAGTATCGTGGACCCCTGATTCCGTCCTTGCTATTCATGTTTCTGCTTCATGTTCTGATTCGACTCTTGCCTCTGCTCCAATTCATGCCCCAGATTCTGACTATGTTCTTGATGATGTCCCTGCTCCAGCTCCAGCTCCAGCTCTTGCTCCAGTTCCAATTTCTGCCCCTGCTCCAGTTCTTACTCCAGTCCCTGCTCCTGCTCCAGTTCTTACTCTAGTCCCTGCTCCAGTTCTTGCTCCAGTTCCTATCCCAGTTCCTCCTACTTCTGCTCCTGTTCTTGCTCTCACTCATGTTCTTGATCCTGCTTCTGTAGAGGCTTCTTTGCACCCTCAGCTCCGTATCTCGGAGATCTCTCTTCACAAGTTTATTAGATCTTGTAGGCAAGATCCCAAATCAGCATTTGCAATCCAAGTCCATCCTTCGACTAGCTCTGCTTCAGAAATGTCTACTCCTGTCCTTCCTAATAAGTACAAGGATTTTGGCGATGTTTTTGATAAGGTCAAAGCCAGCAAGCTTCCGGAGCATCGTCCTTATGACTGCCCCATTGATCTTCAGCCAGGGACGACCCCGCCATTTGGCCCTATCTATGGCTTGTCGCCAACAGAATTGGAGACTTTGCGGACCTATATCGAAGAGAATCTTGCAACTGGGTTTACATAAGTACATATACTGGCCCATCAAGTGCCCAGGTCTGTTACAGTCTCCCCTTCCATCCACATACAAGGCAACTAAGCCCCATCCAAAAGGTTTATTTCTTAATTAACTCCTTAAAATAGCAACAAATACTAAACCAAAGCAACATAGAGAAAAGTAAATACATATAAACAACAGAAAATGAAACATGACCGGTTAGTTCTAAACTTGTAGATGTCCACCAAAGAAGATTCAAGATATGCCAAATCTGTTGATTCAAGCCCACATTGGCACTTCCCAAGCATTTTCAGATCTTCTTGCCTCTGAATCAGTCCTTCTAGATATGTTTCTACTCACTTATCTTCCGTAGCCTTATGAGCCTCCAACAAATTCATAAATATTCGGATGCAAAAATCATGTACAGACTAATCATGGCAACTCATAGCATCTCAATTGATCAATCGCAAAATGCCACCTGATAATTTCTTCATTCATAGACCTCTGGACCCCTTGCAATTGATTGTGCCTCGAAAGATCGTCTTCTAACTCCAAGAATCAAACTACAGAAGAACATACATAGTGCAGTCAATTCTGACTCAGCATCACTATTTATGTCATAACTTTTGCATACAGATGAGTTTCCACCTGATCAGACCTATTCCGGAAAGCTTACTATAAAATCTTTCCAGCAAAAGAAAAATCACCTGAAAACGATCTCGGGTTGCCGAGATATGATGCTTCAAAAATCGAGCTCCAACATTACCCAGAATTGCTCCTTGCCTTCATGCTCTGCAACAATCCTTTTGCCAAACAGACGAAACCTTGAACTCATGCTGGATACATGTTATACATGTGTACATACGTACATAAGTACATATACTGGCCTATCAAGTGCCCAGGTCTGTTACAGTCTCCCCTTCCATCCACATACAAGGCAACTAAGCCCCATCCAAAAGGTTTATTTCTTAATTAACTCCTTAAAATAGCAACAAATACTAAACCAAAGCAACATAGAGAAAAGTAAATACATATAAACAACAGAAAATGAAACATGACCGGTTAGTTCTAAACTTGTAGATGTCCAACAAAGAAGATTCAAGTTATGCCAAATCTGTTGATTCGAGCCCACATCGGCACTTCCCAAGCATTTTCAGATCTTCTTGCCTCTGAATCAATCCTTCTAGATATGTTTCTACTCACTTATCTTCCGTAGCCTTATGAGCCTCCAACAAATTCATAAATATTCGCATGCAAAAATCATGTACAGACTAATCATGGCACATAGCGTCTCAATTGATCAATCGCAAAACGCCACCTGATAATTTCTTCATTCATAGACCTCTGGACCCCTTGCAATTGATTGCGCCTCGAAAGATTGTCTTCTAACTCCAAGAATCAAACTGCAGAAGAACATACATAGTGCAGTCAATTCTGACTCAGCATCACTATTTATGCCATAACTTTTGTATACGGATGAGTTTCCACCTGATCAGACCTATTCCGGAAAGCTTACTATAAAATCTTTCCAGCAAAAGAAAAATCACCTGAAAAGGATCTCAGGTTGCCGAGATATGATGCTTCAAAAATCGGGCTCCAAAACTGCCCAGAATTGCTCCCTGCCTTCATGCTCTGCAACAATCCTTTTGCCAAACATACGAAACCTTGAACTCATGCTGGATACATGTTATACATGTGTACATACGTACATAAGTACATATACTGGCCCATCAAGTGCCCAGGTCTGTTACAGTCTCCCCTTCCATCCACATACAAGGCAACTAAGCCCCATCCAAAAGGTTTATTTCTTAATTAACTCCTTAAAATAGCAACAAATACTAAACCAAAGCAACATAGAGAAAAGTAAATACATATAAACAACAGAAAATGAAACATGACCGGTTAGTTCTAAACTTGTAGATGTCCAGCAAAGAAGATTCAAGATATGCCAATCTGTTGATTCAAGCCCACATTGGCACTTCCCAAGCATTTTCAGATCTTCTTGCCTCTGAATCAGTCCTTCTAGATATGTTTCTACTCACTTATCTTCCGTAGCCTTATGAGCCTCCAACAAATTCATAAATATTCGCATGCAAAAATCATGTACAGACTAATCATGGCAACTCATAGCATCTCAATTGATCAATCGCAAAACGTCACCTGATAATTTCTTCATTGATAGACCTTTGGACCCCTTGTAATTGATTGCGCCTCGAAAGATCGTTTTCTAACTCCAAGAATCAAACTGCAGAAGAACGTACATAGTGCAGTCAATTCTGACTCAGCATCACTATTTATGTCATAACTTTTGCATACGGATGAGTTTCCACCTGATCAGACCTATTTCGGAAAGCTTACTATAAAATCTTTCCAGCAAAAGGAAAATCACCTGAAAACGATCTCGGGTTGCCGAGATATGATGCTTCAAAAATTGGGCTCCAAAACTGCCCAGAATTGCTCCCTGCCTTCATGCTCTGCAACAATCCTTTTGCCAAACAGACGAAACCTTGAACTCATGCTGGATACATGTTATACATGTGTACATACGTACATAAGTACATATACTGGCCCATCAAGTGCCCAGGTCTGTTACAGTCTCCCCTTCCATCCACATACAAGGCAACTAAGCCCCATCCAAAAGGTTTATTTCTTAATTAACTCCTTAAAATAGCAACAAATACTAAACCAAAGCAACATTGAGAAAAGTAAATACATATAAACAACAGAAAATGAAACATGACCGGTTAGTTCTAAACTTGTAGATGTCCAGCAAAGAAGATTCAAGATATGCCAAATCTGTTGATTCAAGCCCACATTGGCACTTCCCAAGCATTTTCAGATCTTCTTGCCTCTGAATCAGTCCTTCTAGATATGTTTCTAACCACTTATCTTTCGTAGCCTTATGAGCCTCCAACAAATTCATAAATATTCACATGCAAAAATCATGTACAGACTAATCATGGCAACTCATAGCGTCTCAATTGATCAATCGCAAAATGCCACATGATAATTTCTTCATTCATAGACCTCTGGACCCCTTGCAATTGATTGCGCCTCGAAAGATTGTCTTCTAACTCCAAGAATCAAACTGCAGAAGAACATACATAGTGCAGTCAATTCTGACTCAGCATCACTATTTATGTCATAACTTTTGTATACGGATGAGTTTCCACCTGATCAGACCTATTCCGGAAAGCTTACTATAAAATCTTTCCAGCAAAAGAAAAATCACCTGAAAAGGATCTCAGGTTGCCGAGATATGATGCTTCAAAAATCGGGCTCCAAAACTACCCAGAATTGCTCCCTGCCTTCATGCTCTGCAACAATCCTTTTGCCAAATAGACGAAACCTTGAACTCATGCTGGATACATGTTATACATGTGTACATACGTACATAAGTACATATACTGGCCCATCAAGTGCCCAGGTCTGTTACAGTCTCCCCTTCCATCCACATACAAGGCAACTAAGCCCCATCCAAAAGGTTTATTTCTTAATTAACTCCTTAAAATAGCAACAAATACTAAACCAAAGCAACATAGAGAAAAGTAAATACATATAAACAACAGAAAATGAAACATGACCGGTTAGTTCTAAACTTGTAGATGTCCAGCAAAGAAGATTCAAGATATGCCAATCTGTTGATTCAAGCCCACATTGGCACTTCCCAAGCATTTTCAGATCTTCTTGCCTCTGAATCAGTCCTTCTAGATATGTTTCTACTCACTTATCTTCCGTAGCCTTATGAGCCTCCAACAAATTCATAAATATTCGCATGCAAAAATCATGTATAGACTAATCATGGCAACTCATAGCATCTCAATTGATCAATCGCAAAACGTCACCTGATAATTTCTTCATTCATAGACCTTTGGACCCCTTGTAATTGATTGCGCCTCGAAAGATCGTTTTCTAACTCCAAGAATCAAACTGCAGAAGAACGTACATAGTGCAGTCAATTCTGACTCAGCATCACTATTTATGTCATAACTTTTGCATACGGATGAGTTTCCATCTGATCAGACCTATTTCGGAAAGCTTACTATAAAATCTTTCCAGCAAAAGGAAAATCACCTGAAAAGGATCTCGGGTTGCCGAGATATGATGCTTCAGAAATCGGGCTCCAAAACTGCCCAGAATTGCTCCCTGCCTTCATGCTCTGCAACAATCCTTTTGCCAAACAGACGAAACCTTGAACTCATGCTGGATACATGTTATACATGTGTACATACGTACATAAGTACATATACTGGCCCATCAAGTGCCCAGGTCTGTTACAGTCTCCCCTTCTAAAATTTAACCCATGTCCTCATGGGTCGTGATAGATTTACTGAAGCATTTGGATTTACTGAAGCATTTCTGTGATTCAAATCTCAGATCAAACATAGCTCAACTCAACTCAAATCTTCAGCTCGTGATAGCAACTTACTCCACCAAGATCATATTCCAATATTACCAACACCGCCTTAGAGTACAATTGCTATCATCTTACTAGACATGCCATAAGAAAAACCTTACCTTCAACGTCGTCAAAATTTGCTTCCCTTAGCACCTTCATCCTAACTCCAAGGCATCTACATATGGCTCCTCCTTCTGAGGATACCATCTCGAAATGTTTTTGAAATAACAATCATTAGCACCATCATACACCTTCACTTTATTTTAATTCACCTTGTTACACCCAAGGATCCAAAGCAATCCATAATTCACAATGTCAACACTCAAAGATCCAATATTGCTCTGATACCAACTGTGACGAACCTGCCGAGTTGACCCACCTGGCAACTCGGGATCTTGTCAAAACTTCCACTAATTCTAGGTTGGTATTATGGTGAAGAATTGAATCTTCCTTTTGCACAGTTGAAATTACATACTCCAAACTCAATGGGAAAATACTTATGAAGTCAATTTAATTATATAAAGTTAACATCCAAAGAGTTCACTATTCTCAACAAATATAACATCTAACTGTGAACAATTCAACCAAGAAGCTTCACTCAACCACGATCCTCAGTTGCACTGCTGCCATCCCTTGCTTATTCACTGCACATGCACTCACTGGGGTTAGTCCTCGTGACTAAGTGGGGATCCCTGGCTGCCACTGCATGCATGGAAATACTCTGGAATCTTGAATCCAAAAACATAAGCACAAGCAAACAAAAGATTCTAGGTGAGTACAGTACTAGACAATGACAACATAATCCAAGGAAATACCAAACTCTGAGCGACAAAAGCAAAGAACATAGCCAAAATAACAAAGCATCAGAAACATAGCTCCGAGACAATGGGAAGCTCAGCCAGCCTACATGCAGGCCCTGTTAGCAGAGAAATGCCCAACCAGCTCACATTCCGAACCCCACCAACTCTGCCAACGGGGCTCAGAATGTGAGCTGGCTGGTTCTCTGTGTTGGAGAGGTGTTCGGCTGTCCTGCTGGTAGCCCTGCTGAGTCAGATGATGACGAAGACGCCACATCCTCAACAGACACGGCTGCTGGATGGAAACGGCATGCCTACGCTTAACCTGAAAACCGTTTCATCCAATTCCATTCTCTATTCTTCTGTAAGCCACGGCAGGGGCTCTTCCTACTTCATATCAATAAGATTACCATATATTTAATATGGTATCAGAGCCAAACGATGGGGCACAATAGAGAGCAGCAGCTTTTTCAAGCCCTTAGGGTTCAGAGGGCAATCAACCGGTTGAATCAGAAATTGGTTCAAAGGAGATTGAAGAAGTTGAAAAAAAAGAAGAGGATTAGTGTCTTCAAACGATTGCAGTTTTAGAGCAGAAATTTAGCAGATGGAATCTATTTCCAATGGCAAATATGTTCTTGAGAAATTTAATGGCAGGAATTTTCACACATGGCAGGTTAAAATGAAGTTCCATCTCATAGAAAAAGATCTGTTTGCAGTAGTTGATGAATCAGAAAAGAAGCCTACAGATGCTCCATAACTAGCAAAGTGGCAGTTGAAAAATAAGAAAGCCATGGCTATGATTGGCCTTGGTCTTGGAGATACACACATACATCATGTGGATTTTTCAAAGAATGCCAAAGAAGTCTGGGATATATTGGAGCAGATATTTGGAGCGCAGGCTAAGCATTCCAAGGTGCTTCTGAAGAAATAGCTTTTTGATCTTGAGATGCAGGAAGGTGCAAGTTTGGCTGAGCACATTAACAAAATGAGATCCCTGCTGCACCAATTGGCTGGGATCAATGCTAAGATTGAAGATGAAGATGCAAAAGCGGTTTTGTTTAATAGTCTTCCATCGTCATTCAACAATGTTGTCACCACATTGCAGATTGTCCAGAGTCTTACACTGGATCAGATAATTGCATCTTTGCTTGAAAAAGAGAGGAAACAAAAGGCAGGAGAGACGTCTTCTGTTGCAATGTTTGCCAATCAAGGTTTCAAGCAGGGTGTGAGACAGAACAAAGGCAAAGTGGAAGCAGGCAGCAGTAGCAGTCCAGTGACTAAGGGAGGTCTAAACAAACGGTTAGCCAAGAAATCTTCTGTTCCTTTTGGCAAGAGAAAAGGTGCTTGTAACACTTGCAAGCAACAAGGGCACTTTGCACGAGAGTGTCCACTTCGGGTTGCAAAAGGCAAGGACAAAGCTTTTGCTGCAGAAAAGGAAGAAGATGAAAGGAACTTCATGGCACGTGTGGATGACAGTATAACAGATCATGAGCAGGCTGTTATTTGGATAGATTCAGGGGCTACACAACACATGTGTCCAAAGAAGGAGTTCTTTCAACACCTGCAGCCTGTCAGCGGAACAAGGAGAGTCATACTTGGAGACAATTCTAACAAGGTGATCCTAGGGGAAGGCAGTATCAAGATTTCTCTTGAGAATGGAGAATGGCAGTAACAAGACAATTCATAAGGTCTTTTATGTCCCAGGAATAGCGCACACCTTGTTGTCAGTTGGGGCTTTGGCTGATCTCGATTACACAGTATGCTTCAACCGTAGTGGATGCCAAATTTTGTCACCAGAAATGCGGGTGGTAGCATTAGGAGAGCGGCATGCTTCACTGTACAGATTGAATGCTCGTATTATCAACCAATGCTCTCCCGTAGACATGATGATGATTGCTCAAGAGCACGAAGGTGACTCCAAGTTGATGCTATGGCATAGACGTCTTGCTCATTACAATTGCCAAGCTCTTAAGGAGATGCAGAAAGGACAGCTAGTCAGTGGGCTGGACATACATACGCAAGGAAAGATAGGCTTTTGTGAGGCGTGTGTTCTTGGCAAGCAAAGCAGAAAATCCTTTCCTAAGAAGAAGTCTGAGCGAGCACAAGGGTTGCTGGATTTAGTTCACAGTGACATATGTGGGCCCATGAGAGAAGAGACAATTGGCCACAAGAAGTACTTCATTACCTTCATAGATGACCATTCCAGAAAGGTTGCAGTCTACTTGCTGGCCCGCAAATCTGAAGCTCTCATGGCTTTTAAGCGGTACCAACTTACAGCCCAAGTTCAAACTGAGCGGCGTGTCAAAGTCTTACGAACGGATGGTGGTGGTGAGTATCTCTCCCAAGCCTTTACTTCTTACTGCCATATGCATGGAATTACACAGCAGCATACCAATCCATACACCCCTGAACAAAATGGGTTGGTTGAGCGAATGAATAGGACTCTAGTTGAGGCTACCAGGTGCATGCTTGCAGATTCTGGGTTACCCAAACATTTTTGGGGAGAAGCTCTTAGCACCGCAGCATATGTGAAGAATCGAGTCCTTGCTTCTATCCATAGCAGAACTCCAGAGGAGCTTTGGACAGGGCAGAAATCGGATCTTAGTGGGCTGCGTGTCTTTGGGTGCCTAGCATATGCGCATGTTCCCAAGGAGAAGCGCCACAAACTTGCTGATAAGTCTCGGGTGTCTCTTTTCTTGGGGTGTGGTGAAGGCGTCAAGGGGAGCAGATTGTATGATGTTCGCACTCACCGCATCTTTTACAGCAGGGATGTTGTATTTCGAGAGCATCTTCTCTATAAAGATCTCTTGGAAATTCAAGTTATTGCTGCACATAGACTTGATGCTGTAATTTTAGAGGATGAAGAAGAATTTCCTGAAGATTGGGTCCCCGTGGTACAAGGTCATGTGGATCAGCAAGGGGAGGACCTTAGTCTTACGCCTCCCATGGATCATGTAATCCTTGAAGCGCAGCCAGTAATACCATATGATTCTGAGCCAGTGGGAGTCCAGGGTGCTAGTTCTTCTCACCAGAGGCCCAAGTTTCATGTGCATGGGGGAGGTGTGCGCATCAGACCATATGTTAGTCGCTATGGAAGAGTAAGCAAGTCCTCTGCGAAGGCCAAAGCATCCCTTGAGTCGCAGTCTTCTAAGCAGCCTCGGATGTACCTTGCTCATGACATTATAGAGGAGCCCATTTCATTTGCTGCAGCAGTACGCAGTCCCTATGCAAGTGAATGGCAGGCAGCCATGGACGCTGAATTTCAGTCCCTCCTCAAGAACAAGACATGGAGTTTGGTTTCTTTACTTCCAGGGAGGAAGCCCGTGACCTGCAAGTGGATCTACAAGCTGAAGTTCAGATCTGATGGCTCAATTGATCGCTTCAAAGCAAGACTAGTCGCCCGTGGATTCACACAAGTTGAAGATACTGACTATACCGACACTTTTTCTCCAGTTGTTAAACTTGTGTCTATAAGAACTTTATTATGTCTTGCTGCGGTCAATGATTATCATGTCCATCAAATGGACGTGACCACTGCATTCCTTCATGGTGAGTTAGACGAAGAGATCTATATGAGGCAGCCAGAAGGGTATGTGAAAGTTGGCAAAGAACAGTTGGTTTGCAAGCTACATCGCGCGCGCGCGTTGTATGGATTGAAGCAGTCACCGCGGATGTGGTACCACAAGATTGATGGTTATTTAGCATCCTTAGGCTTCACCCGTAATGCAGCAGACTCCAATGTCTATCAAACCCAACTTGATCAGAAGCATATCCTTATTGTTGCGCTGTATGTTGATGATTGTATCATCGGCTGAACTTAGGTGGGATGTTAGGGTTAGGTTGCGCTTAGGGCGGCGGCAGGCGGCCGCCCATCTCGTGCAGAGCAAAGAATCCTCAGATTTCTGCTGGAGGAGTGGTCGGAAATCATCCTTGACCACTGGCTTCTATGTTTCTGTAGTTTTTTTTGTGGATTGGAGCATTCTGCTGAGCCCCAACGATTCAGACCTGTGGCAAAGGGGTTTTATTTCGAGCTCGCCTTAGCTCTGAAGAATCCTTAAGCACAAGACCCTGAGGTTAGAACAGTCGCATGTCTCCTTCCTACGTTTTAACTAGAATGGGAAGCCAATCTTGCATCGACAGGGCGTGCTTTGTTAGCTCTGTTCTTGCTACGGAGGAGCCCAAATCATAATGGTATGCTTTATTCCCTTTCTGGATGTGTGCCTTGAGCCAGATTTCTTTCTCAGATTTAGACTGGATATGCTGCACTCATTGTAGCTTAGACGACTGCACTCACTGTAGCAAGGATTCGATGCACCCACTGCAACTTAGGGGGTACTAGACGGCTGCAGGCTGTATAGCAAGGATCTGCTGCACTTATTGCAGTTTAGGGACTTCAACTTATCTGGATTATTCGGTTTCACTTCGGACAGATGCTAGAGCAATACCATTTGATTGTGTTTCCCGTTTTAAACATGGAAGGACATTTTCTGCTCAAAGATCATGTGTTATTGCGTTAGGTTTCAGTTGGGGCAAGCAAGAACAAGAAATGTGCAGTCCTAGTCCTGATGTTCACTACTGCATTAGATTCAGTTTGGGGTATATCACATTTCTTATCTGCTACAGACTGGGCTCAGCAAGATGAGTGCGTTGGAATTATTCAGCCGGCATCTAAGGTATGATTCTTGCAGTAGTCTATCTGGTGGTGGAGTAGTTTTGGAATATATTTAGTGTGCTGGTCTTTGAGCAGTCCCCTCTGTGTGGGTGAGCAAAGGAGACTTCTCAAGAATGGCGGACTTTAGCTTGAGCGATCCTCTTTTGCTGTGGAGGTCTTTGGGTGCATGTGGCAGCATTCTTCTGTTTTGGTTTAGTCCTGATTGTTATAGATGTGATGGCATGTAACTTGAATGGAGCCTAGTTCTTTCATGTTGACCCTCTTTCATCCCAGCTGAAAGGAGGTGTGGATTTCAGTAGAGTGCATCATGAAAGCAATATGCCTGAAGGCAACTGATCCTAGGAGAACATTGGACGGGAGGCCACATGCTCTTACAGCTGCTAGCAGGTTGAATGGTGGGTTATGAGCCAGCCAGTGGTGGGGGGCTTTAGTTTACTTTTTCATCCAGTTGGTAGAGCGTAGGGAAGAGGAAACCCATTGCAAGTGTTCATGGGCAGTGAAGTGAAGGTGGACCATCCCATTGGGGAGAGGCCTCTGCATCTATGTCTCAAAGAAGAAGGTGAGAATAACACTCTTAAGTACGAGAAATTGGAAAAAGTGTTTTTATTCTTCCTGTAGTACTGTGATATAGACAGTGTATGGGCCGAGTTAACGCGAGGGATGAAGCTTCCACTTTGTTTGTTCTTGTTCACTGCATTTTCGGAGGCGGATCTTAAAGGGGTCTCATCTTCAGGTATATCAGGATCAGTCTGACAGATGGATTGTTGTAATGGTGCTTCTACATTTTATTCATACCTGGGTGGATTGTGCTGAAATGTTTAGGCTATCAGGCTACTATGGAGCCAGAAATAAATGTATTTACATATTATATTATTAATAAAAACATAAAAATCTTGCCTTCAAAAATAAATAAATAAAAAAAAATTGTATCATCCTAAGTAATTCTATGTCTGCAATTCAGTGGTTAAAGGATCAGCTCAGCAAGCAGTTTGAAATGCAAGATTTTGGAGAGTTACATTATTGTTTAGGGATAGAAGTGACTAGAGACAGGGGGAGAAGGCAGATCATGATGTCTCAGCGTCGCTATATCCATGACATGCTCTCCAAATTTGGCATGCAAGATAGCAAGGCAGTGAACACGCCAATGGAGACTGGTATGAAATTGTCTAGAGAACAGTCTCCAACCAGCCAACAAGAGATTGAGTACATGAAGAGTATCCCGTATCGCCAAGCGGTTGGAAGTCTGATATATGCTATGGTGTGCACACAGCCAGATTTGGCATATGCAGTAGGTGTTGTATCACAATACATGGATAATCCTGGATCAGCACATTGGCAAAGTGTTAAGCATATATTCAGATATTTGAAGGGAACAGTAGACTATGCTTTATGTTTTGAAGCAAGAGGGAGATCAGAATTTGTTCTTGAAGGTTTCACAGATGCCGATTGGGCAGGGGACATTGCAACTAGAAGATCAACTTCTGGGTACTGTTTTAGAATTGGAAGTGCAGCTATCTCCTGGAGTTCAAAGAGGCAAAGCATAGTTGCCTTATCTAGTACTGAGGCTGAATATATTGCTGCCACACATGCAGCGAAGGAAGCGATATGGTTGAGGAAGTTTCTTCATGGATTATGGGCTGAAGATCTATCAAAACCAACAATGATATTTAGTGATAATCAGGGATCAATTGCATTATCAGAAAATCCTAAATATCATTCTAGAACCAAGCATATTCAAACCATGTATCACTTTATCAGAGAACGAGTAGGTGATGGCAATCTCAAGCTTAAGTTCATTGGGACTGAAGAGATGACTGCTGATATCTTTACAAAGCCATTGAGTAAAGAAAAGTTTGAGAAACACCGAGTTGTTCTTGGAGTGATCAGAATAAGTGAAGATGCAGGACCTGGAACAAGTGGGAGTGTTGGAGAGGTGTTCAGCTGTCCTGCTGAAGATGCCACATCCTCAACATACACGACTGCTGGATGGAAACGGCATGCCTACGCTTAACCTGAAAACCGTTTCATCCAATTCCATTCTCTATTCTTCTGTAAGCCACGGCAGGGGCTCTTCCTGCTTCATATCAATAAGATTACCATATATTTAATACTCTGCTAACAGGGCCTGCATGTAGGCTGGCTGAGCTTCCCATTGTCCCAGAGCTATGTGTCATGATGGTTGGTATTTGTGACTATATCTTTGCTTCTGATGTTCCTTGGATTATGTTGTCATTGTCTTAGCACTGTACTCACGTAGGATTTTTTGTCTGTGTTTGTGCTTATCCAAGATTTCCAGAGTATTTCCATGCATGCAGAGGCAGCCAGGGATCCCCACTTAGTCACGAGGACTAACCCCAGTGAGTGCATGTGTAGTGAACAGGTAAGGCAGTGGTTGTGTGGATGGCAGCAATGTAGCTGAGGATCGTGGTTATGATCTGAAGTTAAAAAGCTTTTGGTTAGCTTGCTTAGCAGTGTTTATGCATATACAATGAGAGTATTGTGGATAGTACATCCTTTGAATTTGTATTCTTGATGGATAGTGGGAATTATATTGTATCTCAGTGAGGATGGATATCTAGTAATGGTTTAAGTTTCAATTGTGCAAAAGGAAGATTCAATTCTTCACCACATTAACAAGCTAGAATATGCAAGTTTTGACAAGATCCCGAGTTGCCTGGAGGGTCAACTCGGCAGGCTCGTCACAAAAGGTTTCTTGCTTTTAGTTCATGATGAAGTTCCTCCACTATTTTAACTTGTACTTTATAACCTTTGTAATATAAAGGGGTAACACATCTCTACAAAAATTCTTTCCCATTGAAAGCTCTTTCCCTCCAACAAATGACAAGAGAGGGATTTGTGGTAAAGGAATATCAAAACATAATATGCTATGTATATAAGAATGGACATGATCATGGACGTAAGAAAATTACCATTGTTAACCACTTTCTAGGAGTAAGACATTATTTATCTATTAATATTTGTTGAAAGCACAAAATCATTGTCGCTTCTACATTGAAAGTAGTTTAAAGTTACATATTCATAGTTTTCGATTATATTTAGTTGGATCATGAGTAGCTATTGAGGTATTTTTATGCAAAAGTAGCATCTCCACCTAGAAGGTCTTATGAAAGACCCACTTGCCATTTATGACCATGGCAAGGTGCAGTTAAGGTAAGAGCCATCTTACGCATATTGAGAAGTGACCAAGGTTTGTTGATCGTTCTGGGAAACTCATTTTGTTTAGAAGCTAAAAAAGCACATATTCATTAATTTCGCAATAAACTAAGCTTGCTTAAGCAGGAGTAGTTTCACCTCCATCTTTAGCTTCTTTAGCGGTTAACTCTTGCAAACAGCTCCCTACGTTGTTTGGGATTATCACGGCCGATGGCTTCTTTTGAACCAACGAAACAAAATGTATGGTCTTCAGTGGTTAACAAGGTAGCTATATGGATAAGGAATATTCTTTCTAGTGATAGGTTCCTAGACAAATACCTCATTATAATGAGTGAGATTTGGTTCCTCGATAGGGAGCAAAAACTAACAATGTCAACCCATCACAACTGGTCTTACAAGCACAAAAATCCCTTTGATATCCTAATATGGATCAAACACTTCCATTTGATTTCGTAGACGTCCAGATGCAAGACCTACATATGGTGAAGGATGTGTATACCCATATAGCCTTTGACTCTACTCGTGCAAATTGTTTATTACAAGCCCAGAAAGTTTGTACTTCAAAATATAACAGGGGGTTCCAAGGGGATTTGATATGGATGTGAAAATAACAATTCCTAAAACCATAGACCATATCCCTAAAACAATTGAATTTATTGTTACAAAAAACAAATATAGATTTAAGATAAAAAATAATCACATTAGCTCACTGGTTATAGTGGTCAAAGTAGTCTTATTAAGACATTGAGTTATTCTGGCAGAGGTTCGAGCCCTCGTACTTTATATTCTAAAACCTTAGGCGAAGCTGTATAAGGATCACATATTCCATGAAAACTTTAGGCGAACTCATATTTCATATTTCAAAATCATAGGTGCCCTCAATCATAAATGACCATAAACGAAATGAGAGGTGCCCGTCATGAACCTACGCGAAAACAAGGAAAATACGTGGAAAATATGGAAGAAATATGCCAAGTTCAGCAAAGAATCTGATATATGAACCCGTCCGAAGGCAAGCAGGAACACAACACAGATGCCTGGCGTTGAACCGGAATGGTTCGACAAGAAGGAGGTGCCTCCTTATATATCTAGGCCAACGGTCAGGATCGCGTGACTTCAATGGATGAGATCGCGCCAAGTGTCGCGCATGCATTTAGGTTCTAGAATATTCTAGAACCTCCTGGAGATAGTCCCACATATGAGGAAGACGTGAAGAGATGTCTTTAACAAATATTGGTAGGGCACTTGGCAAGGGTGTGTGATTCGCAACTGGAAGGTTGCGAGTTCAAACCTTGTCTTGTGCAACTACTCTTCTGCATCCGTGTGACGACCATCTTTTGTACATACGAGTATAATGTTTGTATGATACGAATATCCGTATGGTCGTCCTACGACGGCGACGAGTCCTCGGAGCTGGAAACTCCGCAATTTTGTCAGGCGCATTAGTCAGATTCTCGGCAGGCTCCCAGGTTCTAAACCTTCCCAATCGACAAAGTAATACAATCGTCGACGAAGAAACTTGGAGTCCAGAATCTTTCGAACCTCAAACTCCTCATGATCATCAATCGCGACTGGTGGTGGAGGTGGCGGTACTCGATCTAGAAATGGATTCGCCATATAGGGTTCCAACAAAGACACATGAAACACTGGGTGAAGCCGAACTGATAGCGGAAGCTCAAGACGGAAAGCAGCATCACCAACTCGTTCAATGATCCGATAGGAACCTAAGCGCTGGTAGTCGAGCTTGTTACAAGGGCGAGCTGTCGCCAAATCCGACGCAAGAGCCAAACAAGATCACCAACAGCAAAATGAAGAGCGTCATGATGGTGTTGATCTGCATGATAACGATAATGTGCTTGGGCCTAGAGGAGATGGTGCTGAAGATCATGCTGGAGCATGCGGAGCTTCTCGAGCCTGTCCTCGGCACTGAAATTGACTGAGTCATATCCAGAAGCATTGAAAGGCCACCGGAAATGCATTGCCGAAATTAATAAAGAACAGAGTCTGGCCTGTGGAGGCATGGACAGAATTATTGTAAGAAAATTCTGCCAGCGGTAGCCAATCAACCCAGTCATCCTGCTGATAATTGATGAAGCATCGCAAATACTGCTCAAGTGTTTGATTAGTGCGCTCCACCTACCCATTGGTCTCTGGGTGATGTCCGGAAGAGAGCAAACGTTCCACATGCAAGAGTTGCAATAGATGCTTCCAAAAGCTAGCAATAAACTGAGGGCCGCAGTTACTGACAATGTTATCTGGTAAGCCATGGAGTTGAACCACCTCTCGAAGCAAGAGAACCGCTGTGGCTTCACTGGAGATAGAAGTGCTGCAAGGAATGAAATGTGCCATCTTGAAAAAACGGTCAACAACAACAAGGATGGTGGCATGGCCCTGGGAGGATGGAAGCTCGACAATAAAATCTACCGAAATACTCTTCCAAGGACCGGCTGGAACTGGTAAAGGCTGAAGCAGGCCATGTGGGCGGTGCTTGGGAGCTTTTGCATGACAGCAAATATCACATGAGCGTACTTAAGTCTCAACAGTACAGCAGAGACTTGGTCACCAATAATCTCGAGCAATAAGTTCCAGAGTCTTGGCAATGCGAAAATGGCCAGTGAGAGGAGAATCGTGACAGGACTGCAGAACTTGAAGTCGAGGGGCACCATCCGAAATATACATGAATCCATCATGAAACAGAAGTCCATCTCGAACCTCAAAATGATCATAGTCCAACCTCATTTGTCGAGAAGATGATGTTGAGCCAAGCTGTGATATTATGTCCTGCGCCAATAGATCAAAAAGAAGAGATGCTCGAACAGACTCCAACAAGGATGTATCATGAGGCCTCTCGAACAGTGATGGCCATGAGCTGTAAACGATCAGGTCCTAGAATAACCTGTGATTGCTGATCAAATGCTAGCTTCTCTGCCTTAGGTTCAAAATAAGATCTGCGAGAAAGAGCATCTGGTTTCCCTTGAAGCGTGCCTGGCCGAAACTTGATGATGAAATCAAAGCGAGATAGCACCTATGTATGCCACCGAGCCTGACGACGATTAAGAACTCGAGCAGACTGAAAATACTCCAGATTGCGATGGTTCGTATACACAATCACCTTATGAGGAGAACCCTCAAGAAATCGTCGCCACTCCTGAAAAGAGTCAACAATCGCCAAAAGTTCCTTATCGTAAATAGGATAGTTGATTTCTGCAGTTTGGAACTTTCGGAAATGATAGGCGATTGGGTGCAACTCATGATCATCCTCCTCTTGCGACAAGATGCTGCCAAGAGCAAAATCTGATGCATCAGCTTCGAGAATATAGGGACGCGTAGGATCCGGGTGTGCAAGAACAGGTGCTGCTACATGCTTTAGAGTGATGAATGCTGATTCTCCTTCCTGGTGAGACGTGTCAAAGGCAAGACGATCTCCGAATAGTCCTTGATGAAGTGGCGATAAAAATTGGCAAACCCCAAGAAGCACTGTACATCTTTAACTGAGGAAGGTGTTCCCCAATCAAGAACTGTGCTGAACTTCTCTAGATCCATAGTAATATCCTGAGACGTGATGCAATAGCCAGAAACTCGAGCTCGAACTGACACTTCTCCAGCTTGGCATGAAGTCCATGTTCCCGTAGCTTTTGAAGGACCTTCCTGACATGTTCTTCATGCTCTTCCAAAGTCTTCGAATAAACCAGAGTATCATCTAGATAGAGGATAACAAAAAGATCCAAAAACTCGCGAAAAAACATTGTTAGCCATGTGCTGAAAGACCGCTGGAGCATTGGTAAGGCCGAAAGGCATGACGGTATACTCAAAATGACCATACCGAGTTCAAAAGGTTGTCTTCCACTTATCACCTTCCCTGATACAGATAAGATTATAGGCACCTCGAAGATCAATTTTCGTGAAGTATCCTGCACCTTGTAGCCGCTCAAGTAACTCTGGAATCAAAGGGAGAGGATACCGATTACGCACAGTGATCTTATTGAGGCCGCGATAATCCACAACGAGCCGCAAAGAACCATCCTTCTTGGAAACAAAGAAGATGGCAGCTCCTGCGGGTGACTGAGATATATAACATATATCCAGCATGAGTTCAAGGTTTCGTCTGTTTGGCAAAAGGATTGTTGCAGAGCATGAAGGCAGGGAGCAATTCTGGGCAGTGTTGGAGCCCAATTTTTGAAGCATCATATCTCGGCAACCCGAGATCCTTTTCAGGTGATTTTTCTTTTGCTGGAAAGATTTTATAGTAAGCTTTCCGGAATAGGTCTGATCAGGTGGAAACTCATCTGTATGCAAAAGTTATGACATAAATAGTGATGCTGAGTCAGAATTGACTGCACTATGTATGTTCTTCTGTAGTTTGATTCTTGGAGTTAGAAGACGATCTTTCGAGGCACAATCAATTGCAAGGGGTCCAGAGGTCTATGAGTGAAGAAATTATCAGGTGGAATTTTGCGATTGATCAATTGAGATGCTATGAGTTGCCATGATTAGTCTGTACATGATTTTTGCATCCGAATATTTATGAATTTGTTGGAGGCTCATAAGGCTACGGAAGATAAGTGAGTAGAAACATATCTAGAAGGACTGATTCAGAGGCAAGAAGATCGGAAAATGCTTGGGAAGTGCCAATGTGGGCTTGAATCAACAGATTTGGCATATCTTGAATCTTCTTTGCTGGACATCTACAAGTTTAGAACTAACCGGTCATGTTTCATTTTCTGTTGTTTATATGTATTTACTTTTCTCTATGTTGCTTTGGTTTAGTATTTGTTGCTATTTTAAGGAGTTAATTAAGAAATAAACCTTTTGGATGGGGCTTAGTTGCCTTGTATGTGGATGGAAGGGGAGACTGTAACAGACCTGGGCACTTGATGGGCCAGTATATGTACTTATGTATGTATGTACACATGTATAACATGTATCCAGCATGAGTTCAAGGTTTCATCTGTTTGGCAAAAGGATTGTTGCAGAGCATGAAGGCAGGGAGCAATTCTGGGCAGTGTTGGAGCCCGGTTTTTGAAGCATCATATCTCGGCAACCCGAGATCGTTTTCAGGTGATTTTTCTTTTGCTGGAAAGATTTTATAGTAAGCTTTCCGGAATAGGTCTGATCAGGTGGAAACTCATCTGTATGCAAAAGTTATGACATAAATAGTGATGCTGAGTCAGAATTGACTGCACTATGTATGTTCTTCTGTAGTTTGATTCTTGGAGTTAGAAGACGATCTTTCGAGGCACAATCAATTGCAAGGGGTCCAGAGGTCTATGAATGAAGAAATTATCAGGTGGCATTTTGCGATTGATCAATTGAGATGCTATGAGTTGCCATGATTAGTCTGTACATGATTTTTGCATCCGAATATTTATGAATTTGTTGGAGGCTCATAAGGCTACGGAAGATAAGTGAGTAGAAACATATCTAGAAGGACTGATTCAGAGGCAAGAAGATCGGAAAATGCTTGGGAAGTGCCAATGTGGGCTTGAATCAACAGATTTGGCATATCTTGAATCTTCTTTGCTGGACATCTACAAGTTTAGAACTAACCGGTCATGTTTCATTTTCTGTTGTTTATATGTATTTACTTTTCTCTATGTTGCTTTGGTTTAGTATTTGTTGCTATTTTAAGGAGTTAATTAAGAAATAAACCTTTTGGATGGGGCTTAGTTGCCTTGTATGTGGATGGAAGGGGAGACTGTAACAGACCTGGACACTTGATGGGCCAGTATATGTACTTATGTACGTATGTACACATGTATAACATGTATCCAGCATGAGTTCAAGGTTTCGTCTGTTTGGCAAAAGGATTGTTGCAGAGCATGAAGGCAGGGAGCAATTCTGGGCAGTGTTGGAGCCCGATTTTTGAAGCATCATATCTCGGCAACCCGAGATCGTTTTCAGGTGATTTTTCTTTTCCTGGAAAGATTTTATAGTAAGCTTTCCGGAATAGGTCTGATCAGGTGGAAACTCATCTGTATGCAAAAGTTATGATATAAATAGTGATGCTGAGTCAGAATTGACTGCACTATGTATGTTCTTCTGTAGTTTGATTCTTGGAGTTAGAAGACGATCTTTCGAGGCACAATCAATTGCAAGGGGTCCAGAGGTCTATGAATGAAGAAATTATCAGGTGGAATTTTGCGATTGATCAATTGAGATGCTATGAGTTGCCATGATTAGTCTGTACATGATTTTTGCATCCGAATATTTATGAATTTGTTGGAGGCTCATAAGGCTACGGAAGATAAGTGAGTAGAAACATATCTAGAAGGACTGATTCAGAGGCAAGAAGATCGGAAAATGCTTGGGAAGTGCCAATGTGGGCTTGAATCAACAGATTTGGCATATCTTGAATCTTCTTTGCTGGACATCTACAAGTTTAGAACTAACCGGTCATGTTTCATTTTTTGTTGTTTATATGTATTTACTTTTCTCTATGTTGCTTTGGTTTAGTATTTGTTGCTATTTTAAGGAGTTAATTAAGAAATAAACCTTTTGGATGGGGCTTAGTTGCCTTGTATATGGATGGAAGGGGAGACTGTAACAGACCTGGGCACTTGATGGGCCAGTATATGTACTTATGTATGTATGTACACATGTATAACATGTATCCAGCATGAGTTCAAGGTTTCCTCTGTTTGGCAAAAGGATTGTTGCAGAGCATGAAGGCAGGGAGCAATTCTGGGCAGTGTTGGAGCCCGATTTTTGAAGCATCATATCTCGGCAACCCGAGATCCTTTTCAGGTGATTTTTCTTTTGCTGGAAAGCTTTTATAGTAAGCTTTCCGGAATAGGTCTGATCAGGTGGAAACTCATCTGTATGCAAAAGTTATGACATAAATAGTGATGCTGAGTCAGAATTGACTGCACTATGTATGTTCTTCTGTAGTTTGATTCTTGGAGTTAGAAGACGATCTTTCGAGGCACAATCAATTGCAAGTGGTCCAGAGGTCTATGAATGAAGAAATTATCAGGTGGCATTTTGCGATTGATCAATTGAGATGCTATGAGTTGCCATGAATAGTCTGTACATGATTTTTGCATCCGAATATTTATGAATTTGTTGGAGGCTCATAAGGCTACGGAAGATAAGTGAGTAGAAACATATCTAGAAGGACTGATTCAGAGGCAAGAAGATCTAAAAATGCTTGGGAAGTGCCAATGTGAGCTTGAATCAACAGATTTGGCATATCTTGAATCTTCTTTGCTGGACATCTACAAGTTTAGAACTAACTGGTCATGTTTCATTTTCTGTTGTTTATATGTATTTACTTTTCTCTATGTTGCTTTGGTTTAGTATTTGTTGCTATTTTAAGGAGTTAATTAAGAAATAAACCTTTTGGATGGGGCTTAATTGCCTTGTATGTGGATGGAACCAGTGAAGACTGCCACAGATTGCTCAGAATAGTCACAAGAATAGTAACAGTAAGGAAATCTATTACTTTGAATGATTGTAATCTAATTGAATTAGTATGAAATATAAAGGTTGATAACTTTAAGATGGTAAAGAACCTGACAGATTGACCTATGAGATGGCTCTTAAGTAGATCCTCCTTGATAGAAGTAAAGGAAAATATGAGCACCTGGGTAGCTAATCGGTGAGTTAAGCATGAAGCTCAATAATTGTGCCATTTGTGTTGTTTTGGCTCCTAAAGGTGGAGCTATGATTCAGGATAATGCGGCAAGGATTACATGCAGTTGCGATCATCATGTTACATTTATTCTTAAGTGAAAGTGCTGGGTTTTGAGATTTTCCGTTAGTTATGGAAAGTAGGCTTATGATAAAATGTATTAAAACCATAGCTCATGATTGAATTATAGCTATTGAGATGGAACTTTGAAGGTAAGGCATGATCTGGATTGAATAGTTTGGCCAAGAGAGTCATAGAAAGCTTATGGGGGCTTTTGAGAATGGCTATGGCATGGAGCAGTGTTGGCGTAACTGATGAAGTACATAGGTGTTGGATTCGCATCAATATAACAACCATGCTTGTGACTTCCTCGACATGTTTGTATTGTGATCATAGCGCTCTTGATATGTTGGTAAGGTTATAGATCTGCAGCCAAAAGGGCAGGGTTCAGCATCGATGGTTGGATTGCTATCAAGGTCTTCATCGTTGAGTTGCTACTTCAACATGGTTTAGGATGTATGAGTAACTTTGGCAAGGGAATTACATGAAGGTAAACATGGAGCATTGGATAAGCTACTTCAACATATATGGGCAACCTCAGCAAGGGGCAGAGTATGATCTAGGCACCTGTGTTTAGTAAATATTCTAATGAACATCACATCACATGTCATGATCTTTGCATTGTTCTATTGTTGTCTTGGTCTTTTGATTATGTACTTGGAACCTCCGGGGTCGGGCTTCTGGGTTCGGTGGCCTAGGTTGCTCCGGCATGCTCATGTTCATCGCTGATTCTCTGTGGTATTCTTGTACTCTGTGACACGGGGCATGTCTTCCTCACAGGCGTAGCTTCCTGGTGAGGTTGTGCGTCAACTCTTGTGACTCCATGGTAAGAGGTCCTCCAGCGCCAGACGTGGGCTGGGAAGGGTATGCGCATACGAGGTTTACCCCACCAACGGGGCTCGGAATGTGAGCTGGCTGGGCATTTCTCTGCTAATAGGGCCTGCATGTAGGCTGGCTGAGCTTCCCATTGCCCCGGAGCTATGTTTCTGATGCTTTGTTATTTTGGCTATGTTCTTTGCTTTTGTCGCTCAGAGTTTGGTATTTCGTTGGATTATGTTGTCATTGTCTAGTACTGTACTTACCTAGAATCTTTTGTTTGCTTGTGCTTATGTTTTTGTATCCAAGATTCTGGAGTATTTCCAAGCATGCAGTGGCAGCCAGGGATCCCCACTTAGTCACGAGGACTAACCCCAGTGAGCATGTGCAGTGAATAAGCAAGGGATGGCAGCAGTGCAACTGAGGATCGTGGTTGAGCGAAGCTTCTTGGTTGAATTGTTCACAGTTAGGTGTTATATTTGTTGAGAATAGTGAACTTTTTGGATGTTAACTTTATATAATTACATTGAATTCATAAGTATTTTTCCATTGGGTTTGGAGTATATAATTTCAACTGTGCAAAAGGAAGATTCAATTCTTCACCATAATACCAACCTAGAATTAGTGAAAGTTTTGACAAGATCCCAAGTTGCCAAGTGGGTCAACTCGGCAGGCTCGTCACACCTTTCCATACAACCACTTTATCATGAGGCCTCGTTGTAGTAACTCAAATAGACATGCTTATCTCCAAAAAATGCTAATTTTGGTTTTTGACCAATAATGCAGCAACACCCCAATAGAACCTTTTGACATTGAACATATGTTGAACCCAAGCCCAAACTGATGCCAGTTGTTCACAAAGAACAAAACAATGCTCAATCATTTCTCATCGTAAAGCCACACATAGGACATAAACATAAACAAGTAACTTCCACACATAGGACATAGACATAAACAAGTAACTTGGCTTGAATCTATGCACATGAACATCAACGCAATGCGGGCTTCTTGTAGGAAAGATTTTTCTTGTTCTTAGGTTATTTTTATATCACTATTACATTTTTATGTTGGTTGATTAACCTTTTCAATCAATCAGCATATATAACATGCTTCAATATTTTGCCCTTCATACTGGCCTTCAATGAAACTTCACATCAGTTCAGGATTAATTATGGGCGAGCTTATTACCTAGATAATAATATTATTCATGTCAGTCAAACCACATTGTTTACAACGTGGTAATTCTTGAGCCTTTAACATATTGCAGGTCCAGTTCTAAACCATTAGATCAGTTTGCTGTCCTCCTCAGGTCTGTAAATTGTCTAAAGGTATGCCATTCAAGGTTGATCAGATGGAGAAAGAATTCAAAAAAGGGTAGCTGCCTTCATATGGCATGTACACGAGTGAATCTGCTACCTTTACATGGTAACCTTTTTAAAGGCAGTGAATGCACATGGCAATACATGTGAAGATACATCTGAAGGCGGATTCACTGGTATATGAACCAGTATACATGCCATATGAAGGCAGCAGATATGGTACCTTCATACGTACCTTTTTATGAAGATACATGTGAATCTGCAATACCTTTAGGTAGCTGCCTTCATACGGCATGTACGTTCACTGCGTAGGTTTGTATACTCCATATTTAAATTGCTGGCTTTGTCAAGGAGCAACTTCTCTTTAGTTTAACTGCAGACAAGCATTCTCTGTATTTATACTACAATAAAGGTTCAACATGAGCACATAGGCTGCTGTAGAACAAGAATTCAGATCAATGAGTTTATGGAAACATCGTTTACCTAACTCCATATTGCTGTGTATTCTGCAAGCACTAAGCAGGGTCATCCATAAACAACTATCATATTCAATGCCACGTCCACTTAAAATTTCTGCTTCTCTGAAGCAGCCAGCACGACCAAGAAGATCTACCATGCAGGTAATGTGAAAAGCTCCTGGTCTTATACCATGACATTCACTCATAAGTTTAAGATACAGACGACCTTCATCCACTAAACCAGTCCGATTGCATGCTGTGAGGATACTAGTGAATGTAATATCATCTGGTTTAAGACCAATACATTGCATGTCTTGGAAGTACTGCACAGCCGATCTAGCATCACCAAGTTGGGCATACCCTGCAATCATTGCAGCCCATGCAACCACATTTCGATTTGGCAATAGCCTAAAAAATATACCTGCTTCTTCCATGTTACCGCATGTGGCATACATATCGACTAAACTACTTTCTATAGCATTATCAAACTGCAACCTTTCCTGAATTATCTGCTCATGGATTAATCTTCCATGTTCTATGATGCCTAAGCTGCCACATGCTTTCAAGGTACTTAGATAAATAATTTTGTCAGGTTTTATTCCCTCACTTTTCATATCACAGAAAAATTTTAAGGCAAGAAGACCTTCCTTCAGCTCAGCATAACCTCCAATTATTGCACCAAATGCCACCACATCCCTGTATGTCAACTTTTCTAAAACTCTATGTGCTTCGTCAAAGTTGCCAGATTTAGCATACATATCAATGAGGGTAGTTCCCAGAGCAAGGTCAGGTTCAAGCCCACTTTCAATAATGTGCTCATGTAGCTTGCGACCTTGCTGTATGCCACCAATGATGTTACATGCTTTTAAGATGCTCATAAATGTCACCTTGCTAGGCTTTACACTCTTTTCGTAGTACATGTCCTCGAAACAACAGATGGCAAGAGGTCCTTGCTCATTCAGAGCATATCCTGAAATCATAGCCCCCCATGTCACCACATTTTGATAGGGTAATCTGCTGAAGATAGTTTCTGCTTCTTCTAAGCTCCTGCATTTAGCATACATATCAATAAGAGCGCTACCTATGACAACATCTGATTGAAGCCCACATGTAACAATTTCATCATGTATTTGTCTTCCATGCAATAAAGCACCTAATCTACTAACAATTTTGAGGATGCTTAAAAATGTGCATCTATCTGGTTTTGTACCTTCGTACTGCATTGTTTCACGCATTTGAAGAGCCACCTTTTCTTCTCCAAGCTTGAGATAGCCATCAATAATTGCAGTCCATGTATATTGAGTTGGATTTAAGACTCTAGTGAATGCTTTAGTAGCTTCCTCCAAACTTCCACAGGCAGCAAATAGACGAATGAAATGATCCCCAAAAACAGCAACAAGATCTAAGCCGCTATATATAATCAGGGAATATAACCGCCTCCCAAGATGCAAATCATTCTGTTTTATACATTCATGCACCAGATGGTATGCCAAGTCTCTGGATAAAAGGATCCCATGCCGCTGTTTGTCCTCTGCTGATCTAATCAAATCATTCAACCATTCTTTTCTGCTCAAATTTTGAATAGCGTTAAACGCGAAGGAAAGCAAAGAAATCTTTGATATGCCTACCATTAGAAGGGAAGAAAATACCTAGAGTGAAAGGTGACGTGGAGGTGAAACCATCTGCAATACTAAAGATCAACATAAGGGAGACAGTAGGTATGCTAAGGGCGGGGAACGCAATAAAGTTACCGTGGTTATGGGTCGTGGCAGGATCATCACCGTGGGTTATTCTACGGGATGGAATCACCCACCGTTAGGATTGCGCCATATCAGCATGACCAGGGTAACTTTATTGCGTTCGGGCTAAGGGCGGGGTCACATGAAGGGTCACATGAAGACGACGGTGGCATCCATCAATAGATGTCAAAAACCCAAAACGTAAAAATAGGGTGGGCCACTTTCTGCCCTATCCGCCTATGTATTCTGCCACGTGGCAAACATTCTTTCCAAAAATCACTGATTCTTAAACTCAAATTTTCAGGAATCACTCATTCTGAAGCATTTTTTTAAGCGTGCATTTCTGCTGTTAAAATTTCTCCATCAACAGATATTCATCAAACTCATGGATAGATTCACACAGAGAGATTGATAAAATCATAACACTTTTGCATTCATAAAACTATCAGAAAATTACATAGAATCACAAGAGAGATCCTTTCTGCTTTCTTATCCAAGCTTCGGAAGTCTAAAAATCCCTGATGTTTTTCATATTCCAAGAAACAGAGCTCGAAACAGAGATATCATATACCAAGAAACAGAGTTCGAAACAGAGATATCATATTCCAAGAAACAGAGCTCGAAACTGATATTTTTCATATTCCAAGACACAGTCCAAAATTCCAAGAAACAGAGCTCGAAGTTGAGATATCAGAAAGAACTGCCGCAGCCGCATGTGCCATAAGTCATAAGCTTGCGTTCAAGAGACCTGGCCGCCATACCATAAGCTTGCTTTGCTCCAAGAAACTCGTCCATACCCATAAGCTAGCTCCAAGAACTCATCCACAGCACCAAGAAAGTCGTCCTAGCACTCTAGAAACCCTTTTATGTCAAAAATCAAAACAATAGAGGCAAGAATAGAAAGAAAGCATAAAAAATCGACTACTTGCCATAAAAACATGAAAGATCAGAGGCGTTGCACCTAGAAAGCTCCAAGAAACTCAAGAACAATGTTATCAACTTAAAATGCTCAAAAAACCACGAAAAAGAGTGGCGCTCCACTTGAAAACTAAATCGCCAGAATGCCACAGCCAAGCCGCTCCAGAGGACGTAAGAAATAGGTCGATCGCCCTAGCCAAGCTCTGTGGCGCCACGGCGACGCCATAGCTGAAGCTCCGCCGGAAGAGAGAGAGAATGAATGAACAGTAGCAGAAAGTGGCCCACCCGTATTTTCACGTTACATCAATGTCCACGTGTCGAGGATTCCGGCCAGAAAATTGGCCTCCGCGCATCCGCGCATCGGCCAATTTTCTAGGCCGGAATCCCCTCCACGCAGACAATCCTGTATACAAAAAGTCACATGCAGTTTTCTGATATGAAAGAATCTATGTTGACGTCTATCTCTTCCACCAAACCGATTCTCTACTCCGTTGAAAGGATTCATGGGATTCATGTCAACATGAATCCTTTGGATCTCAACACGTGTATGAGGACACTTAGGCAACTCCGAGTTCTTAACAGGAAGAAGAACGAGCTCCGATGCAGTTAACATCTTCATGAGACCCTGTCCAGATTTAGATGCTCATGTCGACATGAAGGAATCGCTGTTGATATCTTCATGTGACCATACTCTAAGAATTGGACAACTAGGTAGATAATACAAAAAGAGATGTTTTTTTACGTCCGTATTTAGAGTCTAGGATGTGGTATTTCTGGATTTTTTAGTGGTATTTCTGGCCACCCGTTATCAGCAGGTGGTATTTTCGGTCAAAAAAGTGGTATTTCCGGCCAAAAAAAGTGGTATTTCCGGCCCAAAAAATGGTATTTCTGACAAAAAATCAAGAATGAAACTGCGCGGCAGAGCTGAGATCTTTGATCAGAGCATTCTTGCAACTTCGTGGGCGGCTTGAACTGCTTCAAAAGCTCTTCTAATCAGTATGTTTGCCTCTTTAACGTTAGTTTGATGAAGAGGAGAAGCGATTTCAGCTCAGATAGAGCCGAATCGATCCAAAAATGCCCCAAAACAATTGGTTCTGGACTTGAAACTGTGAAGTATACAATGCCTGATAATGGGTGGTCGGAAATATAAAAAACAAAGTCCAGAAATACCACATCCCGGAGTCTAAATACAGCACTGCATGTTTTTTTGTTACTATGATTTCATTGTACTCATCTCATCGTATATTGGGTGAAGACAAATACCTTGTAATATTTGTTCAAGCGGATCTTGTCTTTTGGTCTTAGAATGTGCATGTGCCATGGAATTTTCTTGATGTTCTTATAATTAGAATGGAAATATTGCTGTAATATTTGTCTAAGAAATAGTACATTCTATCAGAGCCCAACCACTTATTGCTCCTGCTCCATGAGAAGGTATTTGAGGATGCAGGAGCCTGATAAACAAATTGCTGCATCAACTTGTCCCATTGTGTCCTCTCATTCCCGGTCATATTTAACTATTTCCTAGCTTTTTTATTCCACAAAGGTGTGTTGTTGAAGTCACCACTCAACATCCAATTTTTCCCTCTCTGTTGTTGTAACCATTCAAACATCTCCATCCGTTACACTTCTCTCTCTTCAGAAGCTATGGAGGTATAAATATTGATGCTGCCTATTTTCTTCACTTTCCAAGATGAAAGACCCGAGGGGGTTGTGCCTTTTCCAGATTGTATAAATCCTCTTAATCCCATCAGCAGGGCTCCAAATGGAGCCCCCATTAGGCATGATCCAAGTATCTAGATTTGTTGCTTCATGTGTTCCTGATTAGAACTACATCAGCATGCAGTTCCTTCAAGGCTATAAGAGCCCTCCTTTTAAGAAGACCCTTAATCCCCCTTACGTTCCAGGTTACTATCTTCGTATCTTTTGGTGACTCCTAGCTGTCGGGAGTATAAACCTTCGTTTTCTCTTTTTCTCTAGCATGGGAGTGAAGGAAGTCTCAGGTTCAGGCTCATCTTCATCCTCTTCATCCCAGAACTTACCCTGCAATTTATTTGTTCCCCCAACATCCAGCTGGTCATTTCTATTTAATTTGACAAATGGGATCTTGAAGGGGTCCCCTTCCTTTGGATCTTGCAAGGATGGGGAGTGGTTCAGGTCCAAGTCCCCATTGACTTGATCTAAGAGGACTAACTCTTTCAGAAGATCAGGTCCTCCACCCTAAAAAGAGTTGATTACCTCCCAGTTGGTAGATAAGATCTCCTCTTGAGTGTCCTTGACAAGGGCTGGGTCTTGTAAAAGCTCCAGAATTGGCAGAGGGAATCTAACTCCAAAGATTCATGCTCCAACATTTCATTTACTTGCTTTTCTATAGAATCATCTGATTCCGAGTAGTCATTGACAGGAGGACCACTCGGTTCTTTAATGGTCAATGTCTGAGCTCTATGTTTATGTGCAGGAGTGATCATTAAAGCATTACGATCTAGCGCCTCCTTACCCTTTGAAAGAGGGTTGTTTAAAACCTTCACTTTGTCGACCACATCCTCTAGGAATTGGACCTTTGTTTTCCATTCTGATCTTGTTTTTCTTATAGAACTTTTCTCAGCTTCCACTTGTTGTCTCTGTCTTTCCCTTTCAATGTCTCTGTCTCTGTCTCTGTCTCAGTCTCTGCCGATGCCGATGCCCTTTGCATACTTTTCCACCATGGAGCCGAATTCCACACAAAGAGCATAGAGTCGAGAGACCTTGCCAAGCAAGTTTAAGTTTTTTGTTAACACCAAAATAATCCACTTATTCAATGAATTTAGGAATAGGTTTGAGGATATCAATTTGGACCCAAACACGAGGGGCGTGATCTGACAACACCTCAACTCCTATGTAGTTTCCTATTTTAAGAAAGAGGTCGTTGAGGGATTGTTCATTTCAATACATTGGGTTGAACACATGCGGGGAAGTCCATGCCGAATGATAAAGCTCAGAGAAATTCTGGGGATCAAAGGCCAGATACAACTTTTGAAAAAAGAATTGGATATTGGCTTTCGAGATGGTTCTTTGTTTTAGAAGAAGAGTGACTGTTCGCAGGTTACACTCAACGATGAAGACTGAAACTCTGTCCAGTAAATGCTCTGGACAGAGACATTTTTGTCAAATTTTCTAATTCATCTTTAATATGTTGGAGTCAGACGTCTTCATGTCGAATGCATCCAATGAATCCACTGGATTGTAGAGCGTTAAGTTTATTTTTAAAAGCAGAATTTTAAATGGATTACCGATGTAGGCAGAAATCAGGGTGTCTTGCACCTCCCACTGAACTGTTTGCTGGACCCCATTTGCATAGTCTAATATTTCCTCAATTACTTTCGTTTTCCTTTGCAATGGTCCCACTCTGGCAGCACTCTCGTGCTTATAATCTCTTTTAGAGGAGTAAAAAATCACCAAACTGGATAAACCCTTGTAAATCCTTCTCATGCACAGCCTTAGCTAAAAGGTTAGCAATTCCATAAATTTGTGTCTGCCCCTTCCTGCTCAGCCCGTGTACCAAATCCATCAGTCTAGATACGTTATCTATCCTCTGCTCCATCCTTTCTATTCCTGTCGCAATCTCCAAGTTTGCCCATATGCCATATTTTTCTTAACTGTCATATCTTTCCCGGTACCTCAATATGTCCCATCCATTTTTCATAACTTCATCATGGCCATCATACTCTGATCTGCACTATCTCCTACTTCTCAAACACCCTGTTAAATACAAAGAACAGGCGCAAGCTGGCTTGTGTACAGTTGGCAGTCTCTGAACATCCTCGGGATGGAGATCCTGAGTAGATATTTCTTAGTGATCTCTGACACTGATATCAATAAGATTTATCAAGCAATTACTCTAGATATCCCTATCTTTGATTGTCAGAGCTCGTGACGATGGCGCTTAGGGCTGCACGCGTTTTTCCTTGTAACTTGAGCATCTGAACTCTGTTTTCGATGACACACACTCTAGATCATACACTCGTGATGATGGCGCTTAGGGCTGCCGACGTTTTTCCTTGTAACTTGAGCATCTGAACTCCGTTTTCGATGATCTTTAGTTCGTTGGAAAGCTTGTTCCAAGAGCTCTCCATCAACATCAATTTTGTTAGGCTTTGCTATCAGGTTAGGGGCCGGATTTGGGTCTGTTCGATTTCGGCCACTTATAGTAGGGATGGGGAAGACAGATATGGTTCCTGTAACGTTCCTAACCGACATGCCCTTAACCAACTGCGCAAAATCGTCTAGACGTTTATGAGTAGTCGCTTCTACCCATTTATGTCGGTGTCTCGGGAACGCCCCACAGGCACATTCAAGGTTCGAATACTCGAGCAGTCTACCATGGGCCCGTTACAGTCTCTCCCACTAGAACTATGCTCGTCCTCGAGCATCCAAGGCTATACCATGTCTATGTCATACCATGTCACAATGATTACCAAGTCTTTGCAAATTACCCATGCATATAAGCACCCATGGAGACTCGAACTCGAGACCTGCTCTGATACCAATTGTGACGTTCCTAACCGACATGCCCTTAACCAACTGGGCAAAATCGTCTAGACGTTTATGAGTAGTCGCTTCTACCCATTTATGCCGGTGTCTCGGGAACGCCCCACAGACACATTCACGGTTCGAATACTCGAGCGGTCTACCATGGGCCCGTTACAGTTCCAGCATCCAATGCAGCGACAAAACGACGTGAATCTATCCCATTAGGGCGGATTTGGGGTCTGAAAATGGCCTCCTATCAGCCATTCCACGTCATATTTCCGCTCCTTTTTTCCCATGCCACCTAGGATACCAAAATCTCATCATTACAGATTTACTTGGAATATTCTCCCGGAATAAGGGGGATTGCGCATTCATGGCGCCATATGTATTTAATTCTGTTGGTTGTCGACGGTGATGCAACATGTGGCGCTTCTAAAAGCCACTTGCATTATAGCATACCGCAACTCATGGCGGTGCCTCTTGGTTTGTCGATACCAAGCGCGGCGTGTCACCCGATTCTTGCGCTTATTTTCATTTAGAGGCCATGGCCATACAAGCTTCTCGCCTTCCACATTTCAAAATTTGAATGTGTAGGTTGAAGCTTTGTATCGAACTTTCATTTCGAGGCTGCCAAGGGTACGCGCTTTATGGGTGGTTCACATGGAGAAGTTTAGGCCCTCCTCACTGAGTTTAAGCAGAGTCAAGATCGATTAAAAATTCATTTGCATCAGCTCACATAAGTTGGATCTTGCAAGGGCTGATTTTTCCAAAACGGGGCTGAATTTTTTGCCTCGGCCCAAGTTCGCCAGGTTTTAAGCCGGTAACCAGTAGATTCATCCATGTGAACCCAAAGATTAAGGGATCTTTACTTCATCCCAATACAGGCTTTCCGCCCCCTACAATTCGAAATTTGAATTTGCTTAATGTATAAAAGCATGGATTGTAGGAGAATGGACTTTTCGATTTCCATATGCACGTTGCAAATTTCAAAAACGAGGTTAGTACGGACGTTCGGCTCACACGGTTTTGTCTTTGGGGCATACAAATTGTACACCTTCATTTTGGCCGTGCGATCCACTTGATATGGAAGCTCCAAATGATCCAACCGGCTCACCTAATATGCTCCAGTCTTCAATAGCAAAAAAGAGGTCTAAAAAATAAGAACTTAGACCTCGACGTGTTGTGTCTTGCAGGCTCAAAAAGTGTTGACATCTGGGCGGATGGCAGTTTATATCCATTGGATCCGTTGAGTGGCAAGAAACCGTCATTTCAGGACGTTTCAAGTTTAGTCCGATTTTGTGGTGACGGTAACTCTGGCCTCCTAGGATATTGTGAGAGATTGAGAGAGGATGAAGGCATTCTAATCGAATCTGAGTTCCTTGAGATGAGCCGCCCGATAAGGAAGGGAAATGTCCATGAAGATGCTAATAAATGACATTATACTTTGCAATGTGAAGGGTTTATACATTCTTGAAGTACAAAGGTTATGGTGTTTGTGTTTAGATACCGCTAATACAAGAAGGCTTTGACTACCTTTAACAATAGATTCCTTTAAAACTCTATTGCTATTTAAATTATAGCAAAAATGAGTCTTGAAACTCTTTAAGTAGTAGAAGAACTCTTTGACTAGTTATCCATTTGATGACCATTTTTTAAGAAAATATGATATGTGACATTCTTATATGCAAACATTCATAAAATTTATGAACATTGAAGGTCAAAGCCATCCTTGTTTAAAGAGGATCATATGATGCTAAATCTTCATCTTGTGAAGAAATAATTGCATATAAGAAATTCGCTTGGTGTGATCCTTGCGTAAAAAAGTAAATAGAAACACAAATATTCAACTTACAACTTAGCGTAAACAAATAGTATTTTAATAAACCAACACTTTATATACTAACACTTTACACTTTAAATAAGATATTTCTTTCTTTCCTTTTACTTGAAAGCTATTTTTATTTTCAAGATGGATCACACCAAGCGAATAATACATATGCAAAAAAAAAGGGACACACTAAATTCGCATGGTGTGATCCACTTTCTTATTTGTTGTCAAATTAAAATTAAACACAAGTACTCATTCCTATTTGTATCTAAAATGCTTTACCACTCTTAAGTACATAAGTCATTATCCCTTTTCAAAGAGCATATTATTTTTCAAGAAGGATCACACCAAGCGAATAGTACATATGCAACAAAAATCGAACACACTAAATTCGCATCGTGTGATCCACTTTCTTATTTGTTGTCAAATTAAAATTAAACACAAGTACCCCTTCTCATTTAATGCTTTACCACCCCAAGTGCATAAAGTTATTAGTCCTTTTCAAAGAGCATATCTTTTTTTAAGAAGGATCACATCAAGCATCCTATTTGCATCTAAAATACTTTACCAACTCTAGTAGTACATAAAGTTATTAGCCCTTTTCAAAAAGCAAACACTTTATCAATAAATGAGCACGTCACATATCCACACTTAACTTCAAATAAGACACATATATATTTCTTTTATTAAAAGATAATCAAAGTAATTTTACTATAGGAAGTCATGTTTTTTCAAAAAGATCACACCAAGCGAATTTTGTATAAGCTAAAAGGTTGGAATATACTAAATTAGCATGGTGTGATCCACTTTTCTTGTTTGTTGTCAATAGATAATAACACCAAGTCCCTCATCAATAGTCTCTCATTTGCATATAAAATATGTATCATTCCAAGTTATATTATGTTTTATGAACTAAACTTTTTCAAAGAGGGTCCCAAAGCAAAATACAAACACATAATCAATAAGCCAACACTTTACCAACAACCAAAGCTTTATTAAATAAGATTTTTATGTTATTTTATCAAACCTAACAATGTTTCCATATGTGACACTTTGAGTTAACTGATCCAAAGGCTCATGAAAGCGACATTTTATACAATATGTCTTTGGAGCTTTTGTGTCGTGGCATTAGTAAACACCTCTAATGGAGCAAATATTTTGTAACTCATTTTTTCAACAACCACGGATGCACGCCTTATCAAACATTTCTTCATTGCAAGGACACCATTCTCATAAGGCTTGCACAATTCGCTTAAACGAGGTCATGGGACGACTTTCAAGCTCGGCTCCCACAATTTTACAACGTAAAACTAGATGCCCATTGCTCTGAATGTATATCTTGGAAAAGCATGTCTCTTATGTCCATATGTTAGACAACAACGATGCGGTAATGCTTTTCCCTAGTCCCAAATCCCCGACATCGATAAATATAGCCCAAAGAAAAATATTTGATTCAGTGAGTGAATATAAATCAAGAAGAGGGAAGAAAAAAGAAGCAAGGATCACATGACGCGAAATCCCACTACACATTTACAAAGTGCATATGCATTTTCGCATGGTGTGATCCATGTATTATTGAGGGTGCAAATTTGCAAATATCCTCCTCTTCAAACCCCTTCCCCCCTCCCTTCCTTTTTTTTTTTTTTGCAATATACTATCCATAGCATTTATTTTGAACCCTATAGTTCTACCTATTCATTAGCGTATGAATGTCGTCTCCGGCAATGTAACTCCATAGTCATCCTTCGTTAAGGATAGCATTCTCACCCACAAGCCTATGGATAGATATCCTTCCACCGATCATGCCTTTATTGTTTTGTAAGTGATGAACGAGAAGCAATGTAGGAGTATTAGGAGCAATGATGGATGCAATTAGAGATCTGGTCGGTCGTTGAATTGTAAGAATGAATGGCGGGGAGCAATACGATGAATGGGAAGAGTTGAAAAGTAGGAAAACTTCAGAATGAAAATTTGGGTAGTAAAACATGGCATGTAACGTCACGTTTGCTTGTCCCGCGACATCGTCTCGCCGTTGTTGCTTAACTCTATGCTTTCGCCCGCAAAAAACACGACACTATTGGAGACTTGGATTCCAAATGAAGAGCGAAGGCGGAGAGGATGCACGTAGCGGCGCTAATGTGAACAATGGAAATCTTGGTGCCAAAATTTGAAAAAGTGGTTGGTGCATGTGGGCATGTGCACAGTAGGCGGGAAAAGTAGCCATTATTTTGGTCCGCGATACGATTTTCGAAAAATGCGGGCCATTAATGTGGTTGCAATGAATGCACAAACATGTCCTATGAAATTTCGCCATGTGGATGCCAAGTAAGCCTGCTCCTCTTTCTACTTGCCAACTAATACTGACTTTGGAAAAAAATGCGCAAACATCATTGGTCGCGAGAAACATGACGTGGAATTCTGGCATCCAAGATAAGGGCCATTTTGAGACCCCAAATCCGCCCTAATGCCAATTTGATGATACGTGATCCCCCAGTTGCTGCGCAAAAAGAGGTAAATAATTCAGTTGAAAGTTCTTTGCCTTCGATGCTGGATACTCCAGTGGTTCTTGAAGAAAGGGATTTTCCTCCCTTGCAAGGCGCTGCGAGTAAGGGAGCGGATGTTAATGGGAATTTGCATCCACCAGGTACAGATTCCAGTCCTAATGTAGTTCCTCAGCCTCAGGCAACTAATAGTGCTTGGAAATCATCTGATTCGGTTACAAAAGTTTCATACCAAAGATTTAGCGATTGGCTTTGTAAGGATATATCTAGTGCATCTAGAAAGGCAAGGGTAGCAGCTGCTTTACAGGTATTGTCTGAAGGAAGTAAGGATGAGTTGTCGGCAATCTTGGACACATTAAAAGCCCGATAGATTCAACTTCAACAACAATTGCCTCCAGATGACATATTTTACCAATCTGATTGTCAGAATGTGGTTCAAGCTTCTGGTATTCATGTGGTTGAGGTGGACCATCAAGTTCATATTAAGTGTGCTAAGAACTTATCTTCTTGTGCAGTTCTTGGGTATTTTACTGGTGGCTATTTAGATTTTTCACGGTTCTGTGTTTGGTTATCTCGGCTTCTGAGACGCCTTCAACTTCCTCCGTTCCAGTCCATCAAGTTGTTGGCAAAAAACTTTGTTCTCATTATGTTTGAAAGTAGTGATGCAATGGACTCTTTGGTATCAAGAGGGATTGATCCACTTGGTGGGGAATATATAATGTACCAGTATTACTCTCCTGGCTTTACACCAGATACAGTTCGTGCATTAAAGATGCCTTGCTGGTTCTCGTCTTCCTCCTGATCTAATGGCTCATCAATTTCTAGTTGCAATTGCAACGGGACTTGGGGTTCATATCTCACACTCCATTATGAATGGTCCAAGGATTTGTGTTTCTATGCCTGTGGACTCGCCTTTACCAGCTTGTGTAGTTGTGAAGAGCGGGCCGGTATAAGAAGTTGGATCTTAAGCTTCTGAATGGTCCAGAATTAGCCCTTTTGTTTCCTGACAAGGAGGTTTTTGCTAGCTTTCGTCGAGGTACTCGTGCATCTCCGGCATCTGTTCAACATTCTTCTCAGGTTCAAGCTCCTATTGTTATTTCTTCATCTATTCATGATCAACCTTTGCCAGTTGTCTTGCATTCCTCGTCTATGGAAGATGCTCTACACACAGTTCCAATGGTGTCATCCTTAGCACCGTCAGCTGCAGCTATAATTCCTACCACTCTCCTCGTTGTTGCTTCTGCTTCTCATGCTTCTGAGGTTGTTATGGCTGATGGTCCTAATTTTCAGTGCGCTAAAGTCATGGCAACAGGTCAATTGGAAGAAGGCAGCGAGGAAAAAAACTGTTATGTCATCTCACGAGGCTATCCTGCCTCGTACTATTCAGTGGCATGATAACTTGATGTCTGTTGATGATCATCTCGATGTTGCAGAACATGTTGATTGTGATGAGGCCATTAAACGCCTCAAGGTGGCACCAGGAGTATGAATATACTGTGTGTGGGTAGTTTTGCTTAGTGGACCATCCCATCCTCTAGGTTTTGAGTCCCATGTCACAGGTCCCTTGTATGTATCTTGATGTTCCTTGCTAATAGATTCTCGTCCTTAAAAAAAAAAAAAATCTTTGATTGTCAGAGAAAATTCAATTGGAGTTGCAGGGGCAAAGGGTATAAGATGGCCACTAGTTATTCTATACTACTGGAGGATGGTCCCCTCAAAGTTGCCATTGTTTTGAACTGTCTCAGGAACAAGCAACCTCCATTATCAGAAAAGGATGGAAGCTCCATTATGCCAAAAAGCTGATTGTTTAGGTGGCTTCTCCTAAACCAGAATCTAAAAACTAATGGATATGTTGCCCAATATAATGTACATGTATGTAGGAGGTACTTTTTTTTGTCGTGGAGATATGGAGTCTTCTAACCGTGTTTTCCTTTGTCCTTGTTTGACCCCTTTTTGGAGCTGGATCAAATCTCTTATTGGTCCTACCCTCATTACAGTGGCAAAACTCCTTTCCTTTCTTGACCGTGGCAATTCCTTCATTGGTACTGCCAGGGTTTTATGTTGCTAGCATGTATAGAAATATAGAAATAAGGTTGTCATAACATAAGACGGTCCTAGCTTGAATAATCTAAAGTCTGAATTTCAGATGCTACTTGTTAAGACAGCAATGGCCCCACAGAATGCTTAAAGGGATTGACTATAATCATTTGTGGGATATAATATGGTCCTTTCAAGGATTCTTTATGTTTTTCTCTTTATATCTTAATGACTTGGATACTGAATTATTTCAGAACTTTGTGGATCAGCATCCCGATGTTGGAATTGGCATTAGACAGTTTATATACTTAAAACCAACTTGCATACAGAAGCTAAAAGAAAGACACACATGCTGTTGTGTCAAATAGGAGCAGATTTGTTTAGGAAGGCATCCTATATTATAATGTTTTAGCGTGTGTCCGTTTTCCATCAAGCCCTAAATCTAATGGTGTAGATTTGATTGGCTTAATCGGATGGTGATGATTTTATTGCAATATCGAAGATTAAGGAAAAGGGAGAATGAAAAAGGAAAAGTGAAGGGAAAAAGGCACGAGGGAAAGGGGAAGAGGGGAAAAGGGCATGGGAAAAGGGGGAAGAAGGAAATGGTGAGGAAAGGGAAAAGTGGCATGGGAAAAGGGAACAAGAAAGGGAAAACAAAGAGGGGAGAGAGGAATGGGACGGGAGAAAGGGCAATGAGGAAAGAGTGGGGAAAGGAGGAAAAGGGAAGGGAAAAGGGGCATTGGAAAAGCGAAAGGGGAAGGAAAAAAGAAACACGGAAAGGGAAAAAGGGAAGGGAAAATGAGCATTTGGAAAAGGGGAGAGGGAGATGGAAAAAAGGCACGGGAAAAAGGGCAAAAGGGAAAGGTTGAGAAATAGGGAAAAAGGACGGGAAAAAGTAAAAAGAAAAAAAAAAGGGAGGGCGAATGCTCAAAGGGAAAAGAAGAAGAAAATAGAGAAAGGAGGAAAAGGAGCGCATGGAAAATGTGGGGAAAAGGGAACGACATAATGGAAAAGGGAAAGAGAAAAGAAAAAGAAAGGAGGGGAGAAAAGAGAAAAAGGGCATAGGAAAAGGGGGGAGGTTAGGGAAAGGAAAAAGAAAAAGGGGGGTGAAAAGATGAAAAGGAAAAGACAAAGAGACACGAGGAAAAGGGGAAAATGGGAAGAGGGGAAAAGAAAGGGAGGAGGGAGGAATGGGAAGGAAAAAAAAGGCAATGGGAAAAATGGAAGAGAAAAGGGTATGGAAAGGAGGAAAATTGAAGCGAAAAAGGGGAAGAGGAAAATGATGTAGAGAAGTGAAGGGAAGAAGGGCATTCAAAAAGAGAAAGAGAAGGGAATAAAAAGGAATGCAGAAAGGGAAACGGGAAGGGAAAATGAGCACGAGGAAAAAGGGAGAGGGAAATGGGAAGGGGAAGGGGAAGGGAAAAAGGGCACGGGGAAAAGGGAAAAGGTAAGAAAAGGGGAAAAAGGAAGGGAAAAGGCAAAAAGAAAAAAGAAAGGGGGAGGAGGGACGGGCACAGGGAAAAGAGAAAGATGATAAAGGTCGGAGAAAAGGGAACGCCGCATTGGAAAAGGGAAAAGGAAAGAGAAAATGAAAAGGAAAGGGAAAGGGGGGAAGAAAGTGAAAAAAGACACGGGAAGAGAGGAAAGGATGAAAAGGGAAGGGAAAGAAAAAGAAAAAAAGGGAGGTGGAAAGGAAAAAAAGGAAGGGAAAAAGGGCACGGGGAATGGAGAAGAGGGAAATGAGAAAAGAGAGGGGAAAAGGGCATGAAAAAGGGAAGAGAGAAAGGGTGAGAAAAATGAAAAAATGAAAGGAAAAAAAGCATGGGACAAGGAGGGAAAATAAATAAAGGGAAAAGAGGCGTGAGGAAAACGAGAAGAGGGTGCGAAAAAGAAGAAAAGGTGCACATGAAAAAGGTGGAAAAAAGGGAAGGAAAAAAGGGCACGAGGAATGGGGAAGAGGGAAATGAAAAAAGAGAGGAGGAGAAGGGCATGAAAAGAGGAAGAGAGGAAGGGTGAGAAAAAAGAAAAAGTGAAGGGAAAAAGAGCATGGGACAATGGAAAATAAAAAAGAAAAGGAAAGGAGAAGGGGCACGAGAAAAAAAGGATGAGGGTGCGGAAAAGAAGAAAAGGGACATGAAAAAAGATGGGAAAAAGGGCATGGAAAAAGGAAAAGGAAGGGGGAAGGAAAGGGAAAAAGGGGAAGAGCTGGGAAAGGATGAAAGGGAAGGAAAAAAAATTGGAAAAAGGGGAAAGGGGAAAAGGAGAACAGGAAGTGGAAAGGGAAGGAAAAAGCGGGATAAAAAGAAAAGGGAAAAAGGAAAAAGGAAAAAAGAAAAGAAAAGAAAAGAAAAGAAAATGTGTAGGAAAAAGAAAAAGGAAAGTGTGTAGGAAAATGGGAAAAAGGGAAAAGAAAAAGGGAAATGCGGGATAGAGCAAAAGGCAAAGAGAAAGGGAAACGATACTCGAGTGCACAAAAACCTCTTATAGCCCAACAACATTGAGCTTAATTTCTATTATCTAAGATTTATGGAAAGGAGTTGAGCTGAACATGTTTCCCTCCAGACAGGTTCCCAACTTATGCCCAGCAACGCTGGGCACCATTACTAGTTTAATATGATGAGGTCAAAAGTCCATGAGAATTGCTCTTACAATTGTAGAATTTGCAACTCAGAAGATAATGCTGAAATTTGTCAGGCAAAGAAAAGGACATTTGAGAATGTCAGCATGCTTTGGAGAGCCATGGTATGTGATAGAGTAGAAGATGAGGAGTGGCACTATATACTACAAATAGAATAGAATAGAATAGACAATCTAAGTCGCTAGTTTCATCATTTATTTGCTTAAAATCGTACTTTCAAGTTTTTTAGTCTTTGGCACAATAAATGACGGTAGTTGTTGATGAAATTGCGCCATCTATATTGTCAGTTGTAGCATCACCAATAGCAACAGTTGTAGTATCATATTTTATGGCATTGTGCTGGCATAATAGTATCATTTGTAGCATCATCATTGATTGCAGTTGTAGTATCATGTATTTTGTCCATAGGAACATGCTATTATAGTATAACCACCTGTGAGTGGTATGTTTCGTAAACAAACTAGATTGAAAATGAAAGAAGAATATATGCCATTCACCATCGCATGGCAACAAATTTTTGGTAGAGTGATACAAGCCCTAAGAAGCTCAGATGCAAACATGGCTATCATCCTCTACCACAACCTATAAAATAACTTGTTTAAATTAACAGCAAATTGAAGCTAAAATGCAGCACGACTGCAATTCTCTGCCACATCCTATAAAACAACTTGTCAAAGGAACATAAAAGGACTGTGCTAATAAATCATATTATTGCAAAATAGTTATCGTGATGCCAAATTTTGTTTCCTATTCATTAACAATGCTGAACATATGCTATGATTTTTACAATTGATTGCTAACATCACCAATTGCAATTAATGCTTCTACCTGCATTTCAAAGCAATTGAGTCATGCTTCTAATTTGGTTACCTGGCTGCAATAATGATGGAAAGTCGCAGGCTTTTGCAAGATATCGACACAAAAAAAAGGGAATATAAGCTAATCTGGTGAATGGCCAGTGTAGCAGTTGGAAACGAGTCTCCATCAGTTACTGGTCCAGACAGCTCATAGGAAATTTTGTAGATGAGCCACTGAATTAGGTTTACTAATTTCTGAAGGCACACGATCGTAGTTGATGATTGAACTGGAGTTATCCACACTGACATTGAACCGCCTTGCAAACAATTAGAATTTGAATGAGATGGTTAAACTAGTAATCATAAACTGTTTGATCATTGTCTGTAGAAAAATTTAGGGAAGAATGAGATTGATCCGTAGAACTAGATTTTGTAGAAAAACGCTTCTCTGTGTAATCTGCTTTGCTCTGCTGGGTAGGGCGAGGTAACTTTACCTAGGAAGTTATATACAGGAGCCCTAAAACTGGTCGAAAAGCCAGAGCTGTCCAAACCCTATTTTTCTGTTCCTCTGCATGATATTTTTGCAAATACCATAATCATCCAAATCGCTTCTGTAGGCTAGTTGGGTGAAAGAGATGCAATATCTATTGTAAACTCGAACTAACATAATTCTAAAAATCAACATGATTACACTAACAATATTAGCAACAACCAAGGAACCGTAAATTATTTGCACGCAAAGAAAAGATTTGCCCTCTTCCTTAAAATCAACGGCTAAGAAATAGCACATTGTAGAGCACTCCATCTGAATACAACGATCAAATCATAGGAAAACCAAAAGAAACCCAAGTTATTATGCTAGATATTCACTCTAAATTTGGAGTTGAAGGAATCAAACTCTCACTAACAGAATATTGGTTGGACGACTTACTCCTCTTGCATCGAACCATGAAAAAATATCAGTATCAATTGGATTAGATTCATGATGTGGCAATTTGATGTAGCATTACTACCACCATCAATCTGACCCAAGAAAATAAATTACAAAATAATAGGATTAATTGGATTTTGGAATCGATATCTTATAAGCCTGCATCAAATTAGAATAATCATTCATTTTAATGTCATAATGTCATAATACAATCGAAAATAAACAAGGCTGGAAAAACTATTCATATACATTACGTTCAACAATCAACCTTCAAATACATAAAATATAATATATTCATGACTTTTAAGAGTTATCCAGCTACAACTTGTCAATACATAAACAACGAAATGAAAAGAAAAAGGAACACATTTTTGAAATATATTAAAAGACATATAGATGTGTGGCTAAACTTGAAGACCACTACATGCTCAAAAGTTGCATGGTCGCACAAAACTGTCACATCTTAGGAACATAGCAGGATTACATACTTACATTCCTATAATTTTTAAATACTCATCTGCCTCAGCCCCATAAACATAAGCAAGGCACTTTGTTTTCTTCACTACAGATTCACTATTAGAGATGGTGTTATTGTTGTATTCCTCAAACTCCACTCTGTAGACAGAACCATCCTCGACATTCCTTCCATGGAATCCATTAGGTTTATCCCAAAATTCTGATGCAATAAGTTGTTTGCCTTTGTGATTAATTAGTAGAGATGTTCTTAAAATATTATATTCTCACGTGCAAATAAAAGGATATTGTAAGTGGCCAGCTAGAGCTACTAAAAGCACTTAATCTAGATGCTTGGAAAGATTGCAGAGCAAACTATCCACTGACAACCACAGATGCTTTGATCAAAGAATATGCCCCTAACTTTAGCAAATGGGTTAACGTGTCAAATTTCATATATAAGTTCTCAAATGGGTTGCTTTATCAACGTGTTTTATTTAAATCTCATAATATATCAAATTCTTACAAAAGAATGATTTGTTTCTATAGAAAAAGTCCAATGGATTACCTGCAGGCTTTTTAAACCTTGTAAGAAGATGTAAAGAAGAAACACAAAAGATTAAAGCACAAGCAGAAGGTCAAGCAGCTCTAGCTACATTAGCTAATAACCTTTAGAATTTCTATCTTTTCAGTCAAGATGCATTATACAAAGTCGTAGTTGGAGCCTGTAGGTCTTTAAGACAAGTAATTCAACCGCGTAACTTCATATTGTATATAGCTGACATACCTTATGGCTTCAAGATAAAGGATAGTCGTTTTGATGACAAGGGTTTTACTTGGAAGAAGGTGGAAATATTTTTGGAAGGATTTAAAGAGGTCACCACCTCCTCCTACTGGAGAGTAATTTTATTTCATTCAAGATGTTCAAACAATGCCTATGACAAAGCCATTGTTTACAATATGCAATGTTGGTTTTGAGTTTAAGCTTGTCTTCATTTTAAAATGTACTGTTGACCTTTTTTATTTCCAGTCCTTGCAGGATTAAAACAAATCTTAAGGGCAATGGTGGTGGAGCTCGTCTAGTCAGTAAGTTGGAGCATCTCCATATTGAATATTATAGTGTTGATGGTAAAATAAGCATGCAATATTACAATACAACAGATGAAACTCAACCACCAAGCAACGTGTTTCGTTATCCAGTTGTATACTTCAAATGTTGAAAGATCCTCAAAGGCAGGGACATATAGTGTCACATTATCAAAAGCCCTAGAAGTTAATTCCTAAGCTTATTACTTGGTCTTCAAGACTAGGTGACTGGGTGCTAGACGCTTTTTCTAGATCAAGGACACCTGCTGTTTGTGCCCTTAAGAAAGGATGCAACGTTATCTCTGTTGATATTAATCCAAATAATGTTAGTTTTATAAGAACAAGAATAAGTTCTTGTGAGTCCTTGTCTGATGAAAATCAATTAGGCGGCAAAAGCTTTAGTGGAACTCTCTGAGATTCAGCCACCACCTATTGTTAGATTTGATGACGAGGTTGTTTTTGTGGAGCTTGATCCTGTGATTGTAATTCATGAAGGGACTCCCAAGGCTTCATAAAAAATTGCTTTGGTAAACATTGGCCTTGAAAAGGAGAAAAAGAAGAATGGAACTAATGAAGAAGAACCCATTAATTACTAAACTAGTTTGTCCTTTGCTTGGGATATGAAGTTTAAAAACTCCTTGATGTGAATTAATTTGCCACTTCCTTGGTACTCGGGTTTTTTTTTTTTTTCGTTTTTTTTTTCCTTTAATATGCTGATGATCTTTTTATTTTAAAGGCTGTGTTGTGCTTTATTCAATGATTGTTAAATCTTATATTATTTTGATCATGTTAGTCGTCTTTCAACTAGTACAAGATTCAAATTGAAAATTTTTATTCTTTATTCTTTGATTCTTTGTCTTTAAGAAGAAACGTGAGAAGAACAACCATTTATTCCTATTAAATTACCGCGAAGAGATCACCATTTTGATTATTTACTTGTAAGTGTACAAATTAATTAATTACAAAGGTGGATGCTTCGATTATTTGCTTATAAATCTACAAATTAAATTTTAATACAGATTAGTGTTGTTTAAGTTTCTTTGTCAATGCTATATTTCTTCTTCGATACTTCATGCATGATAAAAAATAGGGAAAATTCCAAATATACCCCTCAAGTTTGTGAAAATTCCAAAAATACCCTCCAAATGAAGAGCAGTTTTGGAAAAAAGGTAATAGAGTTTTTGTTGCTCCTCAAATGCAAAAGTTGTCTTCACAAACATTATAGATATCTTCCGAACGACGTCAATTCATCAAAATCGGAGTTGAACTTCACAAGTTATGCTCATTTACGTCAGTTTTTATAGCACTTACTTAAAACACTATAACTTGAAGATTCCAACTCCGTTTTTGACAATTCTACTGCTATTGGATAGCGCTCACTCATATCTATAAGATTTATGAAGGACACTTTTTTAGTTGATTGATCACAAAAAAGTTATTGCCATTTGAGCTAAACACCCTATTTCTAAGGGTATTTTTGGAATATTTGTCAACACCCCCAAGGTTGCTATATTGTAAGATTTTCGTCATTGGACTGATCATGTAGATAGAAAAAGCACACTAAAAATGCTTAATTTTAAGCTTTTCTCTACATATGTAATTCATATTGTAATTTTCCTTTTTTCTTTTTTGTTCCTTTAAAAAAGTTCCTGGGCCGCAATCTATATCTTGCTTTAGCTGCCACGTTTTCTCCGCAGCCATCGATATCTGCCTCTGGCCGCCACGTTTTTCCAGTTTTGTTCCCACGTTTTGTCCCCTTACTATTTTTTTCAGGCGGACCGTCACGTCCCCCCTTTTTCGATGTCTCTATGCCTGGCACAGCGGCGCCTTCGGAACCCTTAAAAGATCTACGTTTTCTTCATGAATCCGGGTCCTGAGAATATGTTAGAAGTCGGCTTCCTTCTTTGCATGGATTTATTTTTGAAAATCTGTTCGACTCCAAGCTTCTGCATCCGCATTTTCTGACTTAGTGGAAGAATGAAGCAGGGTGCATGGTAGTCTATCTTGGCAGTTATATTTCTTCATTTTGCTGCATGAAGTCACACTCATCTAAAGCCTACAACGAGGAATCCTGACGAGTTTCTCAGGCATCATAATCAGCCGTCTACGAGGTATTGAAAACAGTCTTGCAATTTATTCATAGTCTCAGCCGCATATGAATGATCGTTATTTTGCATTTCTTCCTAGTTCCTTCTATATTTTTCAAAGCCATTTAGTTTCTCTACGCAGCTTGTGAGTGATCCTCATACAGTTGGGAAGTGTGAGAATGTTTTATGCCGTTACCAATCATTCTGCTGAAGCTCTTGCATTCCAAGATTTCATATCTAGGTTTCCTCTGTATTGCAATATCTGTTTTCTGACCTATGTGAATGTATTGCTTTGTGTTTCTTTCCGCCTCCATCGCTCGTCCTAGCGGAAAGGTGGTTTATTCGTGTATTCCTTATGCAGATTGAGACAGACTTTTGCACAGCTCATTTTTCCAGTAATATAAATGCTCTTCTCCTTTGTTCACTTGCATGTTCTTTTATTTTTTCCCAGATATTAAGGTTAATTTTTATGCAGTCCTAGCAACTTTGTGACTGGACTCCATAAGGCCTATTACTGTCTCTCTCTCTTACTATTCTGCCTTCAAGCACTGGGTATGGACAGAAACATAGAGCATCAACATCATGTCATCTCTTCTTATCTTGGCATCACTGCATGCAGCTCGAGTCGCCTAAATAATAAGGCTTCTATTCTAGACTAAAAGGCCACGACTATCTTAAGGTTGATTGAGCTTCAGCTCATCTGATAGTTTGATACATGCATACTATTCAAGTTTTTTATCTTTGGCGCGTCTTCAATCCTAGGTATGCTATTGAGTCAAAAAAGCTATCAGGTTGTTTCTTAAAGATTGGCACATGAAGATTTATGTAACACATGAAAGGTGTAGAAAATAAGCACTAATTAGTTGGATCCAATAGAATAAATTCATAATTGAAACAACAAGTTAGAATGGAGTTGTCGCTTGAACTCTTCATTGTGATTGGTTCATCAATATGGAGTATTGCTAAGATGTAAATGACGACTGTTTGACTGTTGCATGTAGAATTGAAATTGAGACAACTAGAAAAGGTAGATTATTGGTTATTTAGCGAAGTTAAGATCAGTATATTTGGTTTCCAAGAGTTGAGATGTACATCTTTGACTAATATTATTTTTTTCTCCGACTAATGCTATTTTTCTAAGCGTTGAGATGTACATTCCTTCATTTGTAATTTAATATGTCAAGCAATGGCTTATAAAGTTCTGTTTACTTGAGCACCATAGATGGGTTTTACAAAAATGTCCAGAAATAGTTTGGAACCTCCAACCAATAACTTGAATCAGAAGCTATAGTATAGAAGGATGATACTGAGATGTGTTTTTAATGTTTACCTCTAAAATTTGACATCATGACACTCACTTGCCCCAAATTCGTCCATATGATGGTTGCCATGCGTGAATACAATTTCTTTTGCTAAAACACTTCTAATATTTAGTTTGTCTATATCATCGAACAATTTGACTTCAAATTTAAAAACCTATGTTACATAGCCAACTCTAGAAGAATCTAACATAGATTTTTATGAAGCATATGGAGCTTCCCACACAAGCATTGGGAATAAAATATGATATTGCAAACAACATACTTCGGAAGAAAATAAAGATAATAAAACAATTAATAGCTCTAGATTTCATACTAGAATGGGACTCGCATGAAACCAACAAACCGCCCGGTATATCCATTCTCATTCATCTCAGCAGATTTTCTACAATGATGGATAGTGGGTAGCCGCACACATGCGAACTACCCATAAAAAATAAAGGGAAAATCCAATTATATCATTTGGACCCCAACAAAATACAATGCTAATAGAGACTGGGCTAGTGTACCTGCCGAAAGCTTATCACCGGGATTAAAAAACCCCGCCCTTTCGGGTTTTCGAGGAAAAACCCTAGTGATAAGCCTTCGGCAAGGGGCTTGGACAAACGTAAGGCATAAAAATCGCTCCCAAAACCCACGAATGGAAAAGTCGAAACAGATGCCGTTCGCGAACCTGTACCTGCACATCACCAACAAAACAACAAGACAAAACAAACCTCCTAGAGTGGAGGGGCTGATTACGCGCGTGCCACGCGATAAAAATACAATAACAAAGAAGGGGGGGAGGGTGGGTTCAAAGAGAATAAGGTACTGCTGAGAGAGAAGAGGAAGCGCCGATGAGAAGTCGAAGCAGAAACGCGCCTAAAATAGCGAACTCCCAACCAGAACGGGCATGCGCCGCCTGCATGCATGCAAAACATGCATGCTCGTCCCATTCTAGAATGGCGATCCGATGTCTCGGATCGATGGGATTCTAGAATGGGACTCGCATGAAACCAACAAACCGCCCGAATACCAAAGGACTTCCTTAACAAACTAGGATCGAGGACGAAGGTCACAGGATGAAGGCTAAAGGCCGAGAAAGGACAGCATGAAAGAAACGCCAAATTGGCCAAACCAGGCAGGAAGAAGCCCCTCCCCTGCCTGGAAACAATTCAAAGAGAATAAGGTACTGCTGAGAGAGAAGAGGAAGCGCCGATGAGAAGTCGAAGCAGAAACGCGCCTAAAATAGCGAACTCCCAACCAGAACGGGCATGCGCCGCCTGCATGCATGCAAAACATGCATGCTCGTCCCATTCTAGAATGGCGATCCGATGTCTCGGATCGATGGGATACTCATCTAGCTTTCTTCCTTTTGAGGGTTGGGTTGGAAGAAAATAAAGATAACAAAACAATTAATAGCTCTAGATTATTCATACTCATCTAGCTCTCTTCCTTTTGAGGGTTGGGTCTATGGTAAGGTTGGGTTAGTGTTATGGGCTTTATTGTATGGTTAGGGTTAGGATATTGGTTTCAGGGTTTAGGGTTTGCAAAATTATATCATTTACCATAGGGATAAGATTACAATCAATGGACATGTATAAGATTTATCATCATTCAAGATTTAGTACCCTTCATAGAACGTAATTTAAGACCCATTATCGAGTGTAATTTCTGGGCTTCCAATGGTTATAAAAAGTGATACACCCTAAAATCTACAACCTTCGCCCGAAAATCTACAACTTTCTTTCACATGGTTAGTAGCATAAAAGAAGCAATTTAAATAGATACAACATCACCTTATGCCAAAAAGAGAGAAATGTTCGCGGCGGCCGCGATATATTTCTTGTATTTATAAGTAATTTCGTGCAGTGATTAGAACATGCTAAAAAGTGTTTAAATTTAAATTGCCATGCATTAACATTTGAAAGTCTAGCAAAAGAGACTTTTTTTAACTTCGTTCAAAATTTTCAAAGGAATTTTTTAAATGCACTTTTAAAATAAGTGCATTTAATATAAGACGTTGTGTTGAGAGACATGGTTGCTAATGAGGATAAGGATGATGATGAGAATGAACAATAAAATTGTTCTTCAACTTGAAAATTTGTTTTGCTAGGTAGCTTAAAAAATTTTCAAATGAACAGTTTTTCTCAAATTAATGAATTCGTGCTTGAGTGTGTAGCAAAGTCCAGTGCAAAAGCAGAGTATATGGCAGTGTCTCTAGTAGCATAAAAAATCATTTGGTTGCGAAGAATGCTCAAGGAGTTAGGGAAGTCGTGCGCCAGTGGCTACGACAATTTATTGTGATAATAAAAACTGGATAGCGATGCATAGGGACCCATTTACGTACTAAGCATTTACGTACTCTTATTCGAGATGAAGTTGATAAAGGAGAAATAGATGTGAAATATATTTCTACTAAGTTGCAGCAGGCAGATGTTTTGATCAAGGTTCCTTCTAAACCGAAACTGGCATTTGCAAAGGGCCAGGTGGGAATCATAAACATCCAAAGAAATTAGAAATAATATATCTATTGCATACGAATGTGTATATATATAGGCATATTAGTATGTAAATACAATAAATGATGACGGTGGACCAATCGATTATGGTTGAGCAGCACTACTGGTTTTCTTCGTATTTTTTGAACGCTCTGGTTTTCGAGGGATGAGATGGCGTGTGGCCTTGTTGCACATGGTCTTCTATAAGTGTGAATAGAAGCTCTGCCTCTGTTGGAGCCAAGGAAATCCTTTTGTTGCTTGCTTATCTGTACCCTTTTTTTATCAATCCGTTGCATCCACCCTGGCATTTCTACAGTTTCACTGTCCACCCACCTTAATCCGTTGCTTCTACCTTTTTTTTTTCCTATGTTGACCCAAGCTTTCCTGCCATGGAGCCCTTTATCGAGCCTTTGTCCTTTCCACATGGGCTCCTTAGCTATTGAACCTAACCCAATGGCTTCTCTTAGCTCGTGTACTAGCTTGCAGGATTTTTGTTTCTAGTTAGCAGATATAATGGAGACACCCATCACCTAGTTTTCAGAGATTTCAAGCGGCACAGAGCTGCCATGCTTAAGGCCCTTACAAGGGGTAAGGGTTCACTTCTTGCAATGCTTTTACTTTTTTCTTGAATAGATGTGGAGTTGTTCTTTCATCAATGTGATCTCGATGAGGCTAAACTTGATTTTTTCTTTTGAAGCTTATGCCATTGTTTTTGTAGCTTTGTTTGCAAAGGAAAGGCAGCAAGGAAATGGTAAGCATGCAGTTGGAGGTGCATGTCCTTCTATGAATGCAGGCAGGGAGATTGGTGTCCCTTGCATTTTAGGGCAACAAATCTGATGCATATGACAGCATTTGTTGTCAAGTCTTGGTAAGTTCGAGAATAGATCCAATGCATTCCGGACTGATTTTGCCTTGATTGCCATTGGGTCAAAGCATGGAGATGGGGGACACTTTTTACACATGGTCCTTAGTGGGTGCTTTTTTGGATGAAACGTTAGTATTACGCCTTGGAATACAAAATTTCAGCCTCAACGAAGTTACAGAAAAAAACGATAAAAATAAGTAAATTTTTCAGCGCTAGGTGCTTAATGCGTGCTTTACTCGTGCTTAGTGCGTGCTTTACTCGTGCATTCTATAGATGCGGATGAGAAATTTTATTTAACCTGACGAGAATATATTATATAGATGGATAAATTAAGATAGTGACAATCAACAATCGATTAATAAATAATGAATCAAGGTTGAATGATTATGCAACCACAACCCGATTGACAATCATTTTCGATGCAACAGTAATCGATGGTATTACCGCAGTAGCCATATTGGCTGCAGCAGTCCCCCCACGGGCTTCCTTCACACTCTTCACCATTATACTGCCATCCGCAGCACGGGCCGGCATTACAATCGCCGTAACCGCTCGCGAAAGAGGCGAGATTTACCAGCAATATGATGATGGCCATGATCATCAGAACCCTCTTGCTTGGAGCCATCCCAACCTCATGCATTTTTATGAAGTGCACCCGATTGGTCTCCGTGGACGATAAAAATACCTTACTTCCTTCCTTCCTTCCTCCCAGCTCCTTATAGTCCCTCATAGAAAAATATATGCTTAAAAAAAATCTAACATCTAAAACTAATGCCACATCACTTTTCCATCACGTGGAATTGTTACTTGAATAGGCTAAAATGGCAAGAAAGGCTGTATTCCCCACAAGGCTCCTGTGCTAATAAAAACACCCCACCAACACATCTAATTGGACCCTTTTTTTTTTAAAGGGTTGTTTAAGGCATCACTTATCATTATTAATGGCATGTGCTATATGTTTTAAAACATAAAGCACATGTAATTGGACTTTCCTTTGTTTGGGTTGTTTTTAAACCCCTCAGCACATGTAATTAGACCTTTTTATTTGATTTGTTTTTAGTGTCATATTGAGTTGAACATGTTTGTTGGAAGGTTAGCCCAAGAGGTGGCTTAGGCCCCACTTATCACACATTAATGGCATGTGCTATATGTAGTAATTTATTACGAAAACTAAAGCAGTTGTAATTGGACTTTCTCTGGGTTGTTTTTAAATCCCCTAGCACATGTAATTGGACCCTTTTTAGATTTGTTTTTATTGTCAGATTGAGTTGAACATGTTTGTTGCAAGGTCATTTTTGTAGCCCAAGAGGTGGATAAGGCCCCACTTATCACACCTTAATGGCATGTGCTATATGTAGTAATTTACTTAAAAAACTAAAGCGGATGTAATTGGACTTTCTTTCTTTTTGAGGGTTGTTTTTAAATCCCCCAGAACATGCAATTGGGTATTTTTTTAGTTTTTTTCTAGTGTCAGATTGATCAAATAACATGAGTCTAAAATGTTTGTTGGAAGGCCATTTTTGTAGCCCTCTCTATGTATCTGTACTATTCTCTCTATTCTATTCATCTCTCTATTCTCTCTTCATTTCCTCTCTATTCTCAACATTCTCTCTTTATGCTTCTCCTCTCCCTATATTCTCTCTTTTCTTTCTCTCTTATCTTCTCTCTAAATTCTCTTCCTATCTGTTCTCTCTATAAGAGATTACCATGTAAATACACAAATGGAATACATACATGGCCCAAACCATAGTAAAAAAATGCCAGACGAGAGAAAATATTTGCATGCTCTATAAGTACATACTGTATACAAAAAACTAAACCAATCCCCCAAATCATATAAAAACCATTGTAAAAGTGCTGTGCAAATGTATGTTTGAAATGTTGAACCATTTTTTGTGACATTTATTCATAAAAGAGGGCATGGAAGCGTAATGGTTGATAGTTAAGTTTATAAACAACTAAATGCCATTTTCCATCTTCTTGTTGTCACAATTTATCAACTTTGCAAACCAGTGGAAATAGAGTAGATTTTGTCATAGGCATTTTGGGGCCAAGAGTTTATGTGAATTAGTATTCAAACTTCAGTCTCGATAGGATTAAACCTCATATTTTGTTAAAAGTACACTTTATCTCTATTACAGGAGCACACTTTTCAAACTCGCAAAATATAAAGTGTAGTATCAGGCATTGACGTTCGTCAAATATACATGATAATATTGGCCAATTGTAAACCAGCAATGCAAACCACCAAGCAGAAGTATTTGCTAGATTTTCTTGGTGATTCAAGTACTACCACACCCATTTACCTTAAAAATAGCAATTATAGGGCCAAGAGTCTTTGGACTTAGTGTAAATGTAGTGTCTAAACTTTCCTCCCTATATGTAGTAAATGACACCTTATTTCTATTATAGAAACACTCTTTTCAACCCATAGAAAAAAATGCAAAGTACAAGGTGTAGTATTAAGGCCTTGAAGTTCATCAGACATACATGATAATATTGGAGTTTGATACCCAATGGCAGATTTCTCCAATGCCTGGCTTGGAATGGAGCACTTGGAAGGCAAGATGGGATGGATGGAAACTTGAAGTGTCCATGTGGCACACGACAAGGACAAGTAGTTGTTTGCCCTTGCTATCCTCAAGGGTGACTTTGAAAGCCATGAGGTTGTGGGAGGAATGACATCTATAGAGAGCATATGGGAACATTGCAATGTGGCATGCAACAAATGTTGTATTGGTCACATTCTCAGTCTTGATGATCTTGACATGTTCATAACTAGATATCGTGCGAGAATTGACCATGTACCTGATTTTTTCTGGTGAAGCTGACAACACTACTGCTGCAAAGTCGAGCATCGACTCAATTGATGCAACACATGCATTTACATGGTTGTCTGGACTGGTGCACTTGTTGTGGTTCTTCATAACCGTATCTGCCAAGTTTGATTGCAACGAGATGTGCATGGTTGAGAGAAGTTCGAGAATTGTCATTTGGTTGAAGAAACCTTCCAGACTTGGGTGTAAGAATTTGTTAGAGTGGACTAGCCGCTCAAAACCATCCAGCGGTGGCAACACCATCTGCTTGCTCATGCTCAACTTTTTTATTGTCAAGTAGAATAGAGAAGCTCTGGAAAGAATATGCCTTGTAGCTTCACTGGAATAAGATGGCTTTGATTGTTGGAATTTGACATATTTGGTGCTTGAAGAAATAGATTCATCTGACTGCTGGAAGGATCTGCTGGCATGCGATGGGTACCAAAGCAAATTGTGCTTAGAAGATAAGCTTCTGGAAATAGATTTGCTGCTTGAGGAAATTGATTGATTTGGCCCATGGAATTTCTCATATCGAAGAAAAGTGCCCTCATTTATCTGTTGGGATTTTTCCGACTTGACTTTACCACAGGTGAACCCTGCATCCTTGCAATGTTGAGGTGAAATTATGCCAGTAGCTTGAATCTCCTCCTTGATCTTAGTTGCATTGGATTTGTCAAGTGGCGATGCTTTCTGTAGGAGCCATTTGGGCAATTCTGTAGAGAGCCCATGTGCACCAACTAAGCATGCCTGCATACAATAAATCACAAACAAAAGGAGTACAGAAGCAAACATGTTTCTAGCAGCCATACCTTAGACAAATTGTATTGATTTGTGAAAAAGCAAGGCACAAGTATTAACACCAATGCACTACAAACTTCTTGCCATTATGATAAATTTCATTTTTTATCTAATGGTCCTTTCCATTTTCATTAGTTTTATTAAATATAAAATTCATTTGTGGGCCTAAGCATTATGTAAGCTATTTTGAAGTTTATTTAAAAATCAAGGATTGAGATGCGCAAGCACGTGGTGCATGTCAACATACCTATTTAGCATTAAAAATAAAAGGTTTTGTCATAAAAAAAAAAATCCGGTTTGAACTAGCATACGCTAGACCAACATCTACCTCGGTCAATCCCTTGGCAGTATTATCATCCTACTATCTAGACTGAGCAAGCCAGTCTAGACTAGTACCTCTTTTCCCAAAGCCTAAGTAATTTAATCTGAAGATCGTTATTTACTCACCAAAGTCTCAAGAAATAAGTCAACTTGAATTCTGTGACTATAAACTATATGTCCTGAAGCTTAAAAACAATGCCCAAAACTTGGCAACTGTTAAGCAATACAAATATAGATACAACTGCAAAGATGTGCATGAAAGCAACCCTTATACTTATCAATGTAAAGGCATTAGCATCCAGTGCGACTGAAAACTCTATGGTCCATGACAATAAAATTCCAAAAATTTATCGCTCCAAAGCTCCCTTAGCCAGCATCTTCATTTCCATAATCCATACTCTTTCAAGCTAAAGCAAACCCTGAAAAGCAAAAAAGAGACAATAGGAGGAGAGAACCCGTACCTGCAGCCAATCAATACACAATTAGCGTAAGAACGGTAAATGTGCAAGGGCCAAAAGGTACATTGGGTCTCTCAGTTTATCACTGATCACCAATTGTATCCTTTTGCCCTGAGTAAACTTTAACAAGAAAGATGTATGAAAATACGAATTGAAACTAATTTAGCATCTGCAATTATCATCATATTTTTAAGCATTATGCATTACATGTATGAACATGTTGCAAAAATGTCTGCATTTGTCTGCACTAGGTGCCTGCATTATGCACTACATGTATGCACTACATGTATAAACATGTCTGCCTGCACTTGTCATCAAACATTTAGATAGCAATATGCATTCCATATATAGACCTGGTACAAGAAGTTTTACCTTGAAAATATAAATCACTTTTCTCTAATATCACATTATATGTACACACCTACCAGATTGTGCCAGTGCATTCAACCGTTGGTTTCAGCATGCAGAAAGCATTTATGGGAACTCCAAGTTTTGCAACATGTAGAACATATATGAAATTTGCTACATGATGGCTGTTATAAATCTATTTTATTGTATCATTGCACAATACTAGTTTATGTCATTTGAAGAAGCAAACTTTTCTGGAATAAACCAGCAGTAAAGGCGCCTATTACCAAACCTAGCCATTTAAAATATACAATGGAAAGGAAAGCATGAGCACAGACCTGGAATGAGGCCACTGCTGAGTAATATTTGCTTGATAGCTTCTATGGAGGATTCATCTTCCAAACAGATATTCTTTATAAGTTTCAGAAACAGATTCCCCTTTTAACTTCGGCAAAGCTTGCAATCTTGCGTAATACCAGCCATGCTTGCATCTTGTTTGCTTGGAGTTTTGCATATAACCTAGCATCTCAACTGTAACATATCATTCTCTAATCATTCTTCACCAGCACGAGAAGAACAAAGCGATTTTTTGAAGTCAGATTTATGCTTGACATGGGTTCACGCCTATGCTAGTGAACTCAAACGTCCATGCTTCCAAAAAGGTCCTGCTTGTCGTAAATTTTTCAAGCTACACAAAGATTCTAACAAATCCGACATTCTTTTTCTATGACTTTTCCTGTTCCGTCCATATTTTCTCTGCTTTCAGATCTCCAAGTGGCACTTTAGAGTGAGGACATAAGGCAAAATCCAGAAATACTTAATCGGCCAAGGCCTTATTTGGCGCCAAGGCCTGGAGACATTTATCAGAGCCCCTTTAAAATATGCCGTCTATGCTTATAAGATGGAGCTCAAAAATATCATATAATACTTAGCCCACTAGCACGTGGCAATTGATGACGTATTCAAAAGATCCTTTGCAAGAGAGCAACATACCTTAGAGTTTACTTCATAAAGCAAATGAGCACTTCGGCAAGCTCCATAATATATTGTTAAAGTGGCATGCAAACATATTTGCATGTGGACCACCACATGTCTAGCATGCTTTTAAGCCACATGCATGCATAAAATTCAATAAAACTACTATGTGCCTTATCCTTAACAAATGATAACTTAATAATCAGGTAGAGCCCCTTGTAAACAGTATTAAAGATATCATTTATCCCCTTGTGCTCTAGTGTGGAGTTAACTTTTCTTGGAAATGTGCAGTATTAAAGATATCATTTATCCCCTTGTGCTCTAGTGTGGAGTTAACTTTTCTTGGAAATGTGCACTTTTGCAATGTTAGGTAGTCCATAACTAGATCATTATTGCTTATTGAGGCAAAAAATCATACCATTCATATCAAAATCAAGTTATTTACTGTAACAAAATATCCCATGATTCCTTACTGACCTCAATTGTTCTAGCGTCATGAGTTCTAGTCATATGCAGAAGAGATCTCTGGATCATTATTGTCTGTTCAAGCAAAATTACTTAGTTGAAGCAAAATAGCTTAGTTAATAAAAAAAAAAAAAAAAAAAAAAAAAAAAAGTGCATACTTTTCCAACAATACATATCTTTCCTCTACAATGCTAAACAACTTTCCAGCATAGGAAATAACTCTAACTTGCTTTTTGCCATCCTTCTGACATAATGCAACACCTATAGCCTCTTTTGTCACTGTAATATATGCTTGAAAGGGCTTTTGAAGGTCTGGTGGCATTAATCCAACCGCTTCTTTCATGGCCAACAGCAACTCATTATATGCTTTTGCGCATTCTTTACTCCAAACGACCACAGCCTTACTGCTCTCTCATCTTCCCAAGTTGCCAACTCTAGTAAGCTTCACTATTGGAGCAATTATATGAGAAAAGTTGGGAATATGTTTCTTAAAAAAGAACATGTACCAATCAACCTTCGTACTTCCTTTACTGTTTGCGGGGTAGACAGCCGAGATATGATCTCAATTTTCTCTTCTGCTATGTGCAATCCATGATTATTGATTCTATGACCCAGCAATACACCTTCTCTTACCATGAAGTTACATTTTAAAGGGTTTAAATGTCGAGATATATGATATCGAGATCACCATCTTGCCGCTAGACGTGATATATCAGCACTTACAGCACTTATAGCACTCAGCACATAAGTGCTGACTAAGCACCTTATCAGAGTCTAGCAACGGCCCACCACTTGTCATAATTAGCGACGGCATAATTAGGAGTGGTTGGTGACGGGAGCAATTAATATTGCCTGCCCTTTGTATATCTTGTATTCTCACATACGTTCAATACAATTCCATTTTGCTTTTGTTTTGGGAGCTTGCGCTCTCGGAATTCAGTGTGCATCCCTTTCTCTCCCGTTCTTGGTGCAACCTTGACATGGTATCAGAGCACTAGGTGTGCTGAGATTGATTCAAGATCAACACAGCAATGGAGAAGGATGCAAGCTACAACCAGATTACCTTCCCTGGCGGTCGTGTGATTCAAATCTTCGATGGCACAGGTTTCCGATGACTCTCATTCTTAAGGCTGAAGGAGTTTGGGGAATTGTTAGTGGCCAAGAACCAGCACCCGAGCTTGCATCAGATGGCAAGAATAAATCTGTTCTTGATGCTTGGCAACGCCGGGATGACAAGGCTATGGCTACGATTGGGCTTTCTGTTGCTGAATCCCTTCTTGATGAGGTTCAGAAGGAGAACATCCATGATTTATGGAATGCTCTCATCCAAGAGCATGAAAAGAAGACCCATACACAAATTGGGCATTTGTATGCTGAAGTGGTGAATATACGCTGGGAAGAGACCGAGAGTCTTGACAAATTCGCAGACTGCATGAAGAACACCTTTCGGCAGATTGAAGCCTCTGGAGAAGAGAATAAGATCTCTCCTGCAATTATTCTTCTTTCTTAGATCCTTACCCAATTCTTTCCATGCTTTGCGCAGCAATCTCATGCAAATTGCCGACATGGATCTCAATCGTACAATCACTTCCGTCAAGGAGGAGATCATGACGAGGAAGGATGCTGGGATTATCAAAGACGAGCACAACGCTTTCTTTGCAGGTCATTCTGAGCCTAAGTCCTATGCAAAAGGGAATGAGAAAGCTAAGAAAAAGAAGAATAACAGTAGCAGCAACGCCTTCAAGGGTGCTGATAGCAAAGGCACAGCATCCAAGCAGCAGGTTTGTGACTATTGCAAGAAAGGCAATCATACCGCAGCAGAATGTAGGAAGAGGATGAAGGATCTTGAGCACAAACTGAAAGCTTTGAGGACAAACAAAGCTTCAGCCAATGTGGCCCAAATTGTTGAAGAAGTAAGCGTAGCCAATGTGGTTCCTTGCAGCCCGGATTATGTTTATCTTTGTAAACAAGTGGCAGCCCCTCGCTCTATCAAATTCATCATGGATTCTGGTGCTACAACTCATATTAGTTGGCACAAAGATTGGTTTGAAAGTTTCAGACCTACCTCTTCCAATCACATTGTTCAAATCGGCGACAATAGTGAGCATCAAATCTGCGGAATGGGTGACAATCAAGTACCCACAAGTCTTGGTAATTTCACTCTAAAAGGGGTAATGTATGCTCCTACTTTGGCGTAAAGATCTGATTTACTGTTGCACGCCTCCATCGATATGGGCACAAGAGTTATCTTTGATAGTGACGACTGCATTGTTCGCAGCAAAGTTACAGGAAAGAGCATTGCTCGTGCTATTCGTACGGGTAATCTCTACCATTTGGGCCAAGAATATGCTGACCAGGTTGTTCTTGTAGCTGCTGGTAATGGTACCTGTGATCTGTGGCATAAGAGGCTTGGACACATCAGTCTTAAGGCACTCAACCAGCTGCCTCAACTTGTAGACGGTTTTGATCTTCATCAGCACCCTACTCTTGCAAGTTGTGAGGCTTGTGCATTGGGCAAACAACACCGCAGATCTTTTACTCTTATTGGATCTCGTGCTACTGCTCTTCTTGAACTAGTACACACGGATCTTTGTGGTCCAACTCATGTTCCTTCTCTCTCGGGTGCTTATTATTTTCTGACATTCATTGATGATTTGAGCAGGAAAACATGGGTCTATTTCTTGAAGCGGAGATCTGATGCATTTGCCCATTTCCAAGAATGGAAAGCGCTTGTTGAGAATCAAGTAGCCCATCAGATTAAGAAGCTCAGATCTGATAATGGTGGAGAATTTACCAGTCAAGCATTCAATCATTTTTGTGCTGATCATGGTATTGAGCGCCAATTTACCGAGCCTCATACTCCACAACATAATGGCGTTGCTGAACGGAAGAATCGCAGCATTGTTGACATGGCACGTTGCTTGCTCGCTCAATCCTCAGCACCCATTCAATTTTGGGCTGAAGCAAAGAAGGTACTCGGTTTACCTTCTCAATAGATTGCCCATCTTGTTTTGTGGAAAATCAGACTCGAACAAGCTTTCACCGGCATAAAGCCAAATTTGTCTCGCTTGCGTGTCTTTGGATGTCTTTGCCTTTATGCTTATTCCCAAAGCAAATCGCAAGAAACTTGAGCATACCAGCAAGAAAATGATCTTCGTGGGTTTCTCTGACCAGTGCAAGCATGGTTATAGGCTGATTGATCCGCATACCAAGAAGCTTTGTGTTAGTCGCGATGTTATTTTTCATGAAGATGTTTCGGCATTTCAGCAAGGTTCAAAAACTCCTAATGTGGAATTTCTTGATATCTCTGCATGGATAACAGATGACGCCATAGCTTCCAATCCATCGGACTCGGCGATATTCCAAAGACCGCAGCTAGTTCCAAGACTGCGGTGCTTACAAAGACCTTTGTTTCACGATCACGGACGCAGATCTTGACACATCCAATCAAGGAGGAGATCTTGATCCATCTGATCCAGGAGATGATTTTGATCCTTCTGATCAAGGAGGAGTTGAAGAAGAACTTGTTCGAGGAAAAAGGAAGCGTTTTCCTCCTCAAAGGTTTGCTTTCTATGCCGAAATTATGCCAAGCATTATGGAGTTTTGTGGTGCTGCTATTATCAGTGAACCCACCAGCTATCGTGAAGCTATTTCATGTGCTGCTGCACCTCATTGGCAGCAGGCAATGGACCACGAAATGGATTCTATTGTTCAAAATGGCACTTGGGATTTGGTTCCTCTTCCTCATGATCGGAAGGTCGTTGGTAACAAATGGATCTACAAATGCAAGCTCCATCCTGATGGCACCATCAGCAGCTACAAAGCACGCTTGGTTGCACAGGGTTTCAGCCAGCAATATGGCATTGATTACTTGGAAACATTTTCTCCAGTAGTCAAAATGATGAGCATTCGCATTCTTCTTGCATTTGTTGCTCATTATAATCTTGAGGTTCATCAAACAGATGTCAAAACATCATTTCTTAATGACAAACTTGATGAAGAAATATATATGAAGCAACCTCAGGGTTATGTCAAAGCTGGTGCTGAGCATTTAGTATGCAAATTGACGAAGGCACTTTATGGGTTAAAGCAAGCATCACGTGCTTGGTACAAGACCATAGATTCTTTCTTCAAAGACCAAGGATTCCCGGGGATACCACTTAGTGTATAAGGGATACGCCATGTGCGAAGAAGGGGTCATAAAAAACCCCTTCGTATACGCTTTTTTTAAGGTCTAAAAAACCCCACATCACTAGAGATTGGATTTTTTAAGGTCTAAAGAACCCCTTCCCGTACGTATTCGTACGCTTTAGGTTAAAAAAAATCCCTTATCGTCCACTCACATGGTATATACGGCCTACACTATGTGAATCCCCTGGGCAAGGATTCTAGCCTATTGAGGCTGATTCTAATGTCTACATCCGTCGTCAAGGCAAGTTCTTACTCATCATTGCTTTGTATGTGGATGATTCCTTGCTCATAGGCAATAATAATGAGCACATTGCTGAATTCAAGACAAAGCTTGCTGCTAAGTTTCCAATGGTGGACTTGGGTGAAGCTCGCTATTGTTTGGGTTTGCAAATTGCAAGATACCGGAAAAATGGGATTCTTCATATCTCTCAAAAGAAGTACATTGAAGAAATGCTTGAGCGCTTTGGCATGGCTGATTGCAATCCATCTAAAGTTCCTATGACTCCAGGTACTCTTCTCACTAAGAAAGATTGTCCACAATCTGATGCTGAACGTCTTTCTATGGCAAAAGTTCCATTTCGGCAATTGATTGGCAGCCTCATGTATTGTATGGTTTGCACCAGACCCGATATTGCATTTGCTGTTATAGCTCTCAGCCAATTTTCAGCAAATCCAGGTCATAAGCATTGGGAAATGGCCAAGCACATTCTCCGCTACTTAAAGGGTACTGCTGATTATGGCCTTACATATCGCAGCAATAGTGATGCTTTTTCATTGCTAACATATAGTGATTCCTCACTTAGCGATGTGATAGACAACTCCAGGTCCACATCCGGCATTTGTTTTCTGCTTGCCAATGCTGCCATTGCTTGGATCAGCAAGAAACAAGGGCTCTCTTTCTTCCACTGAAGCAGAGTACGTTGCAGCATCTACAGCAGCCCGTGAGATCATTAGTTTCAAGGACTTTCTTGCCGGCATTGGGCAACGCACTCCTGGACCAGCAAGGATGCTCATGGATAACAAAGGTGGCATTGATTGGTGCTCCTCTGAAGTTCGACATCCAAAATCTAAGCATGTTCCCAAGCATTATCATTTTGTAAGGGACCTTGTGGCTGATAAGCAGGTTCAGATTGAGCATGTTCCTAAACGGGACAATACCGCAGATCTCTTGACTAAGCCTTTGGCTCGTGAGCTTTTTGAGCGACATCGACTTGGTATTGGTCTTGATAGATTCCAGATCTCATCTCCAGGAGGATGAGGTTGAGCATGGAGATGGTGACCTCTCATCAAGGAGGAGTGTCGAGATATATGATATCGAGATCACCATCTTGCCGCTAGACGTGATATATCAGCACTTACAGCACTTATAGCACTCAGCACATAAGTGCTGACTAAGCACCTTATCAGAGTCTAGCAACGGCCCACCACTTGTCATAATTAGCGACGGCATAATTAGGAGTGGTTGATGACGGGAGCAATTAATATTGCCTGCCCTTTGTATATCTTGTATTCTCACATACGTTCAATACAATTCCATTTTGCTTTTGTTTTGGGAGCTTGCACTCTCGGAATTCAGTGTGCATCCCTTTCTCTCCCGTTCTTGGTGCAACCTTGACATTAAACAAATTCTGGACGCCCTGCTCAACTCAAATACTTCCTGCAATTTTTTGATATGTAGCCTCCTTTCATTAGCCAAACATAAATCATCCAGGAATATGCCAAGTTCTTTCCCTAACATTTGTTCATAAGCCACCACCATTGCGCGTTGAAAGGTAGCAGGGGCATTCATTAATCCGAATGGCATGACATTCATGGCGTACACCCCCCGTGGGGTTACAAATGCTGTTTTTGCCTTATCTTCCGCAACAACCTGTATCTGGTTAAACCCGCTGAATCCATCCATGAATGAGAACAGTTTTTGGCCTGCTGCAGCATATAATATTTCATCCTGGAATGGAAGAGGAAAGGGATCTCGTAGGGTAGCTTTAACTTACAATACGTGTACCAAATTAACACCATTAAGTACATTCCCTCAAATCTTATAGTATTTTATAAACCTCAATATACCGTGTACAAAAACTTGTACAGGCATACCCCATAAACGAGGATCACTATGTATGGTCCAGATCAAGGAATAAAGGGTAAATATGCCCATCCGACAGCTCTCGATGCCCTACGTAAACCCCCGTGTGAATATGCACCCAAACCAAAGAGGCTTTCAGGGGGATTGTAATTTAAAAATGTTAGATGCAATGGTTTAAGTTAATTAATGTTAATGGTAGTTATGTGTTGGTTGTTGGTATTAAAAAAAATTTGGGCCCTTCGGACCCTTAGGGAAACAAAGAGATGGCAACATCAACACACCACAACCATTGGCTGCGCACTTAAAGGCAAAACTAAAACCACAACCATGTAAACAATTTCAATGGCTATGATATGATATGGCAACGTGCCCAACAAGATTACCTATATGGAAAACTTAGTCGGTTGCCAATTTGGTAGTGCTACCTCAATTTATAAGGTCTCAAAGTGGAGGGGGTACTGATACCACCAGGGATGAGGTGGAAATCCCCTAGAATACCAGAGTGGCCATTGAAGGCTGCCATGAAGAAACTCAATTTTCTTTTAAATAAAGTTCATCATATCTTTTAACAACAATCTCCATGACCTCGTATTTTATGCCCCTTGCTTCATATGGCAATTAATAACTGAAAGGTCACATAAAGGTCAACAAATATGAACATATTTTATTTCCTGAGTATTTAGTAGCAGAGCAGGAAAAACTAATCACTGTTTATGCTTCAGCTTTCCTGATTTTGAGAGTATAGTATGGAAATAAATTTTCCACCAAGCTTGCTGACAACTAAAACATCCAAAGGTGGATTGGAAAAGAAGACAACTGAAATTCTAGTTGCACTAGTGCTCACAATAACTCTAGTGCTCACAATAACTCGATGCTCCACACTTTGGTACTTTCCTTTTGTTCGCATCTGCAAGACCCAAAAAAGATCTTTTTAGATCACGAAAAGTCTCCATAAATCAAATATTTTATTATATTATAAGATAAAATTCATGAACTTATTGTTTATGTGCTATAAAATAAAATCTGTAAACTTATTTGCTTTAATCTTTCCAGAAATTCAGGTATTGCATGTGATTTTAACTGTAATTGATCTCAAATATTGATAACAAGACTACCCTCTGTGTGTTTAACACTAGAGTTGTCTCAGGGACCTGTTTGGGTTCATCAACCCGTATGGGTCCCTCAATCCGTTCTCCATATTAGGGACTAGTTCTTCATGATACTTATGAGATTTTAAATATGAACACCTGAATCGTAAAATTACCTCGAAGTTGTACCACCATATTCAATGGCATTATAAAATTCTTCACAAGTTTGGCACAATCGCACTTTGAAATACACTCAATTCAATGGTTTCAATGATCTCATGACACTCAACATGGAGTACAAATTTCAAGATAATATTAATTTTCTATGAACGTAGCCTACAAATGCTACTCATTTTTCAAATTTCATGTGATTTCATAAAAATTTGATGTACCAATGAGCAAATCATAATTTCAATCCTTGAGAGACTCAGTCAGGTCCCTAAGGAATTTCTGAAAAACAGACATCTAAAAACCATTTCATATCCATGATATTTGAAATAGAATAAGAATGTGAAGGTACTATTATTTTTCAATGGAAATAGATACTAAGTACTACACATCTTGCTAAATGAATTTCATTTTTTCGAAAAGTGGAGTACTATGAATTTTCAAAATTTTGACCCTCGGGGGACCTAATTAGGTCCATAAAGAACTTCTGAACTTCAAACTTTAAAGAATTATTTCTCGAAAATTCTACCATAGATTTTTCTAATCCTTCTTGTGATAGATTTCTCATATCATGATTTACAAGATGGAAGAATTAGAATTCCTAGGAAAAATCATATTTGCAAAATAATGTGAGAAATGTTAAAGGGTTTGAGAATAAACTTGACCCCTTTGCATTCGGCTCCACATTATGTTTGGTAACAGAAGCTTTCTATATTTTTCATAAATTTTTTCTTATATGTACACTCATGGAGGACAATATATTGTGAGTATGTAGACACATTCTTTATCTCGGAGCTATAATAGAATTTCAAAAAAGTGTACGAATGAACCCATTTGGGTTCATCAAGGGACAACTCTAGTGTAGGGATCCAATGGCCCTAGTGCAAAACTTCCAGCCATAATGTTCTGTTAAAAAATTATTACACCTCCAGAATGAATGGCCACTAATGCCAAGTGGAGCAGAATTTGGAGAAGGAGGATAATAGTTCATCCTCAAAATTCAGCTATGGTGATTTGAGCAAAGCCACCAAAGCTATGAATCAATAGAAGCTCTGTAGCAAGCACAAGTGCTGGCGCATTGGCACTACACAAAGCCTCTGTTTTTTTATGCATATTTCAAATAGAATGCTGCTTATGAAGAAATGCGTGCAGCAAACAGTGATCTTTTAAGGCTTTTTGATAAAGAAACGTGCAATACCACTATTTCCAAAGGGATTTTTGTGATCTTGGATGAATACTAATCATTTAACAAATTACGAAGGGATTATAGGAGATTGGAGACGATTAGAACGTACCAGATATCCGAAAAAGGCTGTTTGAATTCTTGTAGCGGCCCATTCTTCAGAGGGTTTGTGTGCTAAAAATGGAAGAACCTCTGTCCGAACCAGTAAGGCGAACAACCTCTGCAGCCGTTCTGAAAGCCCCAATATTTATCTGTCACTTTCCCAAGCAACATATATCATCTGGTTCTTTTATCTAAACCTGTCTGAGATAGATTAAGAGTAACTAGAGGAAAAAATCGGCCTTCAGCCATTACCCTGGTGCCCAGAATCGGCCTGTATGAAGCTCAGTTTCCTTGAAGCTTAAGCTGCAAAAATCAGACCAAAGGGAGGGGATTCGAGTCTCCTGGGTCGGAATCGTCTGCCATAGATGGGTTGGGTCTATCTTCTACCAGAACCAGTCGGCCTCCTGTGTACCTAAATCCGGTGAACAGCCTAACTGGCCGAAAGCCCAAGATCGAAAACCCTAAAAACCCTAAAAATTCAATGGTCTCATGCATTATTTGAAATTTTAAAACTTGAGCAACCGTTAGATTGTTTAACCTAGTCTAGATCAACGCTCCAAAAAAGACGCACTCTAGAAATACTTTTTAGTATGCTCCAACGAATACAGCACCAAAATCATAGAAAAACCATGGGGAAAAGCGTACAAAATCACAAAAAAAACCCCCTGTTATAATGCTACATATTTAAATCTGAGTAATCCACGCACACCCTGATATTGCCATTTTTCTTCTTCAATGGAACTATAGCAGATACCCAGGATGGGTTCTCGATGGAAAATAAAAATCCAACCTCACAAAGTTTACCTATTTCATCCTTGACGAGTTGCACCAGCAAGGGATTTATTCTTCTTAGCTTATGTTGAACAGGTTTTGCATCCTCCTTTAATCTGATATGGAACTCTGCTACATCAGGAGATACCCCTTTAAGCTCCTTGTACTCCCAAGCGAAACACTCATCATAGGTTTGAAACAATTTCTGCAATTCCTCCGCTTCTTGGTCGCTCACGTCATCTCCTACAAATAATGACCTTGAAACTCCATTTTTTAAAATATTAATCTCCCTTTTAATGCCCCGACATTCTGTGGAGATTAAAAAAATTTCACAAAAATCTTGTGTGATATCAGAACTTTCTTCTTCAAGCAAACGCCATAATAGCCTGCTTACATAATGCATCAGCCTCCTCATTTTTTTTTCGTGGAATATGGTTCACCTCAACATAGTTAAATAACTTCAATACCTGTATCACTTGTTCATAAAAAGGTTCTAACTGGTAGCTTTTGACTTGATATTGCTGATTTACCTGTTTACATACTAGCTCGGAGTCCCCGTATACTTGCAGCCTGTTCAGTCCAAGTTCACGAGCCATATGCAACCTTGTAAGTAATGCAATGTACTCGGACATATTGTTAGAACAAAGTAATATTAGTTCTCCTTTTTCTGCCATTGTATCACCTGCTTGTGATTTAATCACTATTCCAATAGTTGATACCCCCAGTTTCCTTGAAACTCCACCATCAAACCACATAGTAGCATCTATGGACGGTTTGGAATCAATTTGCAAACATATTTGCGCTGAAGCTCCTGCAACATGGTCATATTCCAAGGCTGTATCAGTCAACACATAAGACCCAAGGCCTGCAGGCTGCAACACCTCCATGTAATTAATTGCAGGCTCCTGATCCACACCATTTGTCCTTGTGTATAGGACTGCAGTCATGTGCCCATCTGTGATTGTACACTTGCCTTCCCCCAGGACGTTTTTGCATCTACAGCCTTTAACCATGTTCTTCCCAACAACAAATCATAAGCATTTGAACCTCGTCCTTCAGGTATCGATACCACCAAAAAGTCAACATGTGCTATAACGCCTTCTATAATGAGTCTAACATCTTCTATTAGCCCTAATGGACAAACTGCTTGGTGGTTAAATCCCCTGATTATTAATGGCATTGTTGTAATAACTTTTAGGCCTAACCTTGTCATGACATGATAGGGCATTACATTTACCCCTGACCCTCCATCTACAATCACTTGGGTCAAATCGTGATCTCCAATTTGTGCAACACATGTGATCACACCAGGATCTTCTATTTTCCCTTCTTGCACCAGTAAGGTGTTTGTATGAACTCCTGGAGGTTCAACAAGCCTGAGAAATCCTTGTCTATAAGCTGGTGCTTCTCGGAATAATGTTAACAAATCAATGGACACCTTTGTATTTTTTAGCAACTGCTCCACCTGAATATGGCCATGAGTGATAGGCTCTTCCTTATCTGTTGTAGGAGGCTCTGGAAACCTCACTCTCCTTTCTACATCAGGAGTTACTTTAATATTTTTAAAATCATCTGTTTGCATTCTTTCTCCTTGAATCCTTGGCTGCTCAACTCTGCCCTTAACTTGGTGCCTGGTCACTGCTAAAACAGATTCACATTCAGGTTCACTTAACTCAATCAAACATGAGCTTGCTTCTCCAATGACCTTATTCTTGACAACAGCCCGATTAATTCCTAGCGAGATATCGTATGGCTTGACATGGCAAAATTGAACATCATGGTCCTGGTTGCAATAAGCACATACTGGGCAGTCTTTACCAAAATGGCCCGATTTGCCACACCTTGGGCAAGGCTTCCTGAAACACCTAGCCTCATCATGTCCAACTCTTAAGCAATTTTTGCATACCAACTCCTTTTTTATTCACAGCCTCTTTCATGCTTTTGAGCTCTTCTAACAATATTTTAAATCCTTCTTGATGTGTAAGGGCCTGCTCCTTTTGGCTTTTCAGCTCCTCTTGGGCTCTTTTCAATTCCTCTTTTAACTCTGCCAAGCCATTGTCTATGTGGGAATAACTTTCCTTTTTATCCCCTTTTGATCCTCTAATAGCATAACAATCCAACTCTTTGAGTTCCATCTCACATTCCTTGTTTACGGCATACACGGGCTGTATGTTGTGCAATTTGGGTTCTTTCCAACCTTCCTTACGTAAACTATTATGATCAGCCATATCTTCCCCAACCTCTGCGGCTAAGGCCTTTGCCTTGGTCAAGAGTTGCCCCAAATTTTTGAATTCCCCTCTCCTTCTCATTTTGTTTAGCTTCTGACATATTTTCACTCTGCGGACCAGCCCTTGTATGAAGTAGTGGCTCGTTTGATATAAGGGTACATCTACTCCTTTTTCCCTACAGACCTTGCAATATCTTGCAAAGCGCTCAGCATACTTTGCTACTGGTTTTGAAATTCCAATTTTAAATTTAGGTAACTCCTCTAGCAAGGCATCTGAATCTATCTCGCCTCCAAATCTTTCCAGAAATGATTCCACCAACTGCTCATGTACAACCTTCATAAGTCATGAAAAATTCATACCAGCCTTGCGCATCTTCTCCTTTCATGCATTTACCAAAAATCTCCACCTTGGTGCCTCTCCTATGCCCATACTGTTCATAATAGTCTTCAAACTCAGCTAAGAATGCTGTTGGACCAATGTCTACACTGTACGATGGTGCTCCTGGTGCTAATGGTGCTAAAATATTCTCTAAATATTTGGTAGTGACTGCCTGATTAGTTTCTGTTGACTGAGGCACTGGGGCAGCCACTGATGGCCCTCCTTCATGGTTATGCATTTCTGCAGGAGTTGGTGTATCAAACATAGTGTTTAGCATTTGAGCAAATGGGTAGTAGAAGGTAATTCTGCCATGTCAACTGTATGTTCAACACGCTGATCATTCATTCCTTCCCCTTTTGTCTTACTTCTGGTCCACATTTGTTCTGCGCAAGGAGAATCCCAGTAGGACCTCCAAAATGATGAACTGTTAATCTAGCTCACCACCCAATGGTCAGACCTCCAGGCTGTTATGGTAGCCAACCAACCAATATACCCCTCAGTATGTAATGTGATGCCAAAATGAGGGATAGAAGATAATAGGACGGGATGCAAGAGGATACGGTTACTAGGATTGACTTTAGCAATTAGGGAAGTCTGATATATTATGTGGCAGGCAGAAATCTGTTTGGATGAACTAAGTTTTCATGTGACAGAAGAATTTTTAAGCATAAGAGTTGCAAAAGTTTAATGCATGGATATAGCAGTAGTACGGGATTCTATGGATAGATTACATAAAACAAGTTAGCAAATGGATATAGCTATAGCGTGGAATCCTATTGTCAGTCTACAGAGAACGATTATATTTATTGCAAGGCTAATGACTAACTTGAAGTTCCAGGACAGAACAAAATACCATTAACACTATTATCATGGAAGCATCCTAAAAGGTTAGAATACTAATGCACAGAAACAACTTCTTGATTGAGCAACCATCAACATTTGTATTTATGAAATAAAATATGTTACAGCAACTTATCTCTTCAAAGTGATCAGAGATCAGCTACAATCTTTCAAAACCTGGCTTCAGGCTATTTCTTCTCTGCAATTTCCAGTTCAGCATACAAAAGCATTCATAGACTTCAAATTCCAGCAACGTTTCTTCTCAGCATCAATTTTCACTTTTTTTTCCTATGCAATCTTCAGTTAAGATTGCAATTGCAATCTTAGGCATCAAATACCAGCAACGTTTCTTCTCAATATCAGTTCACACATTCACAATGGCTACTTGGATTTCACCCAGCGCCACCGAACCCACTGGCAATCCCCTTCCTTTATCTCTTGCACCGCCCAAAAGTTTCCAATCCAAGCAGGCTCCCGATTCTGTAGATTCGGCACCGCATCCTTGTTCTGTGGAATCAGCACCGACAGAAGCTTCTATGAATTTGGAAATGCTTTTTGTACACTCCGACATGGCAAGATATGGTGCAGACTGTGACAATGGGTCAAAAGGTTTTAGGTTTAGGGCAACGAACTAGGTCTGTGCATCAGGCAGCAATTTGGTCTAATAAGGTTACGAAATTGAGTCCCTTGATTCATGAGGATTTGGGTGCCATTTTCAAGAATGGTAAAAAATAGCTTAACATGGCAAATATAACAAAGGTTTTATATTACTGTACCCATTGTGCGTGGATTATGCAATCTAATCTGAGCATTGATGTAGCTTACTAGATTTTGGTGTCAACACAACAAGTATAATTCTGGAAGGGACATTAGCCGTGAATCTTAACGAGACAACCTCTAGTAGTGGAACAACGGCCTGGCAATGGCAAGATGGGACGGCAGTGAATATAACAAGGCAATTCATGGTGTAATACTGTGGCATGACAAAAATGGGCAATATAGGATGACCATGATCTTGGTGGATGATAAAATATGCAAGGGTTTTACGTTTTTTTTTTTTTTAGAAGCAAGCACCATAACTTACCATGTCGTGTGCATTCCTTTCAACCTGATACAAAATACCCCTTGTGAATGTTTTTTTGTTGCTGAACCTTGACTTCTTATGGCTGACAGCTCCAGGCTTTGGCTCTTGCTGCACATATTGCTATGATGGTTGCCCACTAATTCTTCAACAAAATTCCTTACAACTGCATCTAAAAACTGGACCTTAATCACACCAATTTTAAGCTAGAAATACCATTGAAACTAGATCTAGCTAAGGTTATGTTGGCTCCAGAATGCGAGCCAACAGCCATGTTATTCTACTTCAGTGACTGCCTTCGGCTCTCTTTAATATCTCTGGTGAAGGCTAGAGAAGCTTGAAGGCATTTTCCATGACTGCATTCTGGCAGTCTGATTTTAGCAAATTCTTAGATGTAGTTGAATCATCTCTAAGGTCCTATTTTACTTCAGTGGTGTGTGTATTAGAAGGCCATTTTTTTACATATATTTGTTTTCCTTTGTCATGGATTGTTATTCATTTTCCTGCAGTCGGTTCCACAGGAGCCAATTTGCAAAAAGAATGTTTCTTTTTTCACCTGGTCTGATCTAAGATGACATTATCATTTCGACTCATTTTGCAGGTCAATTTTACTACAACGAGGCTTGCAAGTGCAAAACATCACGGTTTAGGTAAATTTGCAGATTATATTTCAAGACCAGTCTACTTATTTTGCAGTATGAAAAGGTCTAATGCGATTGCTGAACCAGGGCGAGCTACAGGTCTGTTCTTTGTCTTTCAGAGCAAAAGGCGATTGTTTTGAGCAAGGGATTACTTCAATGGTGTATGTATTAGAAGGCTATGTTTTATATATATTTCTTATCTTTATGGATTGCTATTCATTTTCCTGCACTCGGTTTCACAGGAACCGATTTGAAAAAAGAATATTTCTTCTTTCACTTGGTCCGGTATGAGATAACATTGTCATTTCGATTGATTTTGCAGGTCAATTTTACTACAATAAGGCTTGCAAGTACAAAACATCATAATTTAGGTAAGTTTGCAGATTATAATTCAAGTTCATTCCACATAATGAAAAGTTCTCATGTTATTTGGAGCTTTATTGTGTTGTACTCCCCTATGATTATAGGAGCAATAAGAAGCAGTAGCATATTTGTATCCTATTAGCATATCAGATGAATTTCAATAGTATTAACATCTACTCATGATATGCAGTCAATTGTCATTTTCAGCTCTAATTCCTTTCATAAAATATCAGTAGGATTAACATCTATCATATACGGAACTGATTGATACTATGGATCTTAATTTACTTCATTTTTATTTAGGTGTAGAAGTCTGGCAACAAGCACATCCATCAAGCAAAGTTTGTCAGGAAATTGTTTGACTATTTGCATGCATCTGATTGCAAACCAGTTGCCACTCCTTTTGAAAAAAGGATTGTGATGGAGAAGAATGTGATGCAACCTTTTTCAAATAGCTATAAGATTCCTTGCTAAACCTCACATGTCTTCCCCTGACATCAGGTCATGCCGGTCTCTTAGTCCCTTATGCGGAATTCTAACACAAGTCAGAGCAGCCTTCTAAGCCACTCCTTTTGCTCATCTGAATTTTGATGGAGAAGAATGTAATGCAACCTTCTTTTAGACGGGTGTAATAATCGATGCTATACCTCGCTATAACTGGCCTTGACATCAGGATATGTCAGTCCCTCAGGTCATATGCAGAATCCTAATATAGGTTAGAGCAGCCTTCGGCACAGATGTTTACGCTCTACATTGCTGACATGTTGCAATCTTAGAGGATGTCATGCATATTTATCCATCCTTTCTAATTTATTTGAAACGTTATTTCCAATATAATTCTGTAATTGTGGATTCAATGTATTTGTTTGTAATTCATTCTATTTAATCATTTTGACAGGTTTGCTAAGTTGCAGACATATGTAAGTGGTTGAGTCCCGAGGTGACTAAGTCGATGTTTTCAAATGTTCCACTATAATAATGTTGCTACAGAAACGAGGTCCAATCCACTGGCCTTGCATCTCTCAATATCTTGGGATGTTGATAAATAGAAGGTAAGAATGCTTTGTTCGATTGGAGTTCAATTTGTTGTTATGTGTCAATTGTCGAGTTCAGGGGTCTAAATCTCTTTCTTATAAATACTAGTAAATACTATAAACCATCATTCATTTAAATTGGATTTATGCTAGGATTTTGGACCATTTTGGTACTGCAACTTTTTCCCGGGTTAGTAAATTTGCATCGAGAATGTGATTTTTCTTTTTTTTAACAGCACAACATGATCACATTACAAACATGTTTTATAGAATTATGAAAAAAGAAACTCCATTACATTTTGTAAGATTAATGTTTTTCCACCAAACAACCTTCGTAGATAGTTCCTATGATTTCTCTTGTGGACCAAAATTGAAGTCCTTGCACGTAATTTCCATCAAAGCTACAGACGCACAAAACAAGCATTAGTTTTTCAAATGACATACGAAATGAGTCACAAAAAAAGTCGGTTGCTAAGAAGAGTAAGCTAAGAAAAAAAGAAAGAAAGCAGAAGCCATGTTGCCATGTTTTTTAAAATTGCATTGCAAAATTTAAACCTCTTAGTTTGAAGCATGTGTATCGTTTCAAACATGGCGCAAAATTTAAACCTCTTAGTTTGAAGCATGTGTATCGTTTCTAGCATGGTTTCAAGATAATATTACCTCAAAAATGAGTTTTTTCTAAGAAAGATATCAACTTGAAAATAGGTAAAAAAAACAAGCCAGAATAGACACGCCTGGCCTGACATCCAAAAAAAATCTTCTTTGTATATAAAAAAAAAAAAGAACAAACTTACCATTTTTACGGAGCTCTTTCAAATCTTTTCAAATGGGAAGCTGGAATCCTTCGGTAGTCTCCGTCTCACAGCTTCAACAGTCTTCCTTTTTGAAGACTACAAAGAAGACCTGTGAGCTTTAACAACTCGGCAACCAGCCGATTTACCTCCTTCAACAGAATCGGCCCAACAAAAACACTTCCGGCCTTGTTCTTCCAGCCTTGTTTCTCTTTGTGCTTCCTCTTGCACCTTCTTGATCGATCCACAAAAACTTCTGGCCTGGCTCCGCCTTATTCCAATCTGTCATCCGATATCAGGTTAAATACAGAATGACCTGTTTTTTTTCATTCATTCATTCTTTGAATCCTAAATTTGAATGTTTACCTCTTTGTTCTGGCCTGGCTCCGCCCTATTCCGGCCTGGCTCCGCCCTATTCAATCGTCATCCGATATCGGGTTAAATCTGAGAATGACTTTTTTTTCATTCATTCATTCTTTGAATCCTAAATTTGAATATTTACCTCTTTGTTCTGGCCTGATTCCGCCCTATTCCGGCCTGGCTCCGCCCTATTCCAATCTGTCATCCGATATCAGGTAAATACAGAATGACCTGTTTTTTTCATTCATTCATTCTTTGAATCCTAAATTTGAATATTTACCTCTTTGTGTTTCCTCTTGCAAGTTCTTGGTCGATCCCTGTTAAACCCATTTTCTGCTTCTCTTTGTGCTTCATCTTGCACTTTCTTGATCGATCCATAGCTTTTCTTTTCATCCTTTCGCGCAGCAGATGGGCAATTCGTGCCGGCTTTGATTCATATTTTATGCTTGCTTATCTGAAAATTTAGATCTAAAATGCATGAACGAAATTGAAATTCAAATTTAGCCTTGAGTCCATTTTGTGTTTCTTTTTTGTGCTTCCTACTGCATCTTCTTGATCGATCCATGGCTTCCCCTTTCATCTTTTCATATTGCAGCTGCGCTCCTTGGATTCATCATGCAAAAGATCATCGCAATGGCGATTGATTGACCGCCGACTCTAAACCCATATCGCCATCTCCAAAGCTAAGCGTGCCATCTTCAAAGCCATCTCCAAAGCCATCTCCACGGTACTGTTCACGAGTTCTAATCTTCGCCAATGCTCTTTACGTCAATGAAGCGGGGTATTTCTCACTGCGACAAGAATTCCCAACGAGGGCACTTTCAGGGTGTTTTGAAGCAGCCAGGTAAAACCAACGACATGCTTGGTTAAATTAATACCGTAATCTATTTGTCGTTTTAAATTTTCGACGCTTGTTACAGCAAGAGATGGACCTTTGTCGTCAGAAATTGACTCGGCAAGCTGCGTTGGAGGCCATTTAACGATTTATAACGAATTTATGAGAAGCAAAAAGCATGGGCTCTTGGATGAGCACTCGTGGGAATCAATGTACGAGGGAATTGATTGGGCCATTGCCGAAAATCAAAGGAAGCAACTTCTATGCTTGTGTATATAGGTTGAGGCATTGAAGGAAGCGGATTAAAGCCGGAGATGGGAAGGGCATTTTATTCTGAAGCTTTTATGCTCGTTCTCATCACTTTTCTGTTGTGCTTGGAATTGTCGAATGCCCAGGCCTGTTATCAGAGGTACAACTATTATTTATAAGAATTATCTTGGCATGTGATTTTTTTTTGCCAGCAATCCATTAAATATGCTTTTTAACTTATTAGAACCTTGCTTTAAAATTTCTTTCCAGAGACTCTGTATTTTATGCCTCCCTTTGTCGTCCTCTAACTTGAAAGGTATCGAACAGCTTTTACAAACAAGAGTTTTTTAGCAGTTTCTCAAGCGCAAGGGAATCTAATACACGCCAAGCGTGAATTGCAACAGAGCAACAAAAAAACTTGAAAGGTAATGAAAAGCTTTTACAAACAAGATTTTTTTAGCAGTTTCTCAAGCGCAAAGGAATCTAATACACGCCAAGCGTGAATTGCAACAAAAAAAAAGTTGAAAGGTGATGAAAAGCTTTTACAAACAAGAGCTTTTTAGCAGTTTCTCAAGCGCAAGGGAATCTAATACACGCCAAGCGTGAATTGCAATAAAAAAAAGTTAAGGATAATGTGGCTGATAATGTGGTTGGTAGCATTTGATAATGTGACTGCTTTCTATCTCAAAAAGCCTGAGTCAATTTTAGCCCTTATTTATTTTCAGTATGTGCTTCTTGTTCTTTAATCCTTGCACTTTCCTAATTCTGATTCAATTTTCATGGTGCTCTTCCGTTTAGCCCAAATCAAGCCTCGATCAGCCTTTGCCATTTAGCCGAGTGATCAGCCTTTGCTGCAATCGATGGAGTTAAGGTCTCTTCAACAGACCTCCTCGATGGAGTTGTAAGGTCGTTATCTAATATATGAGTAAAGTGCAAGTTTACTTTTCATGTTTTCAATCCTTGCAACCGTGCTCCAAGATATGTAATTTTTGTCTTTCAGGTTTTTCGCAGTGAACATCTTTGTAAAAATTAACAAAGCTAAGGGGCTTACCGAATTCATTGAGAATTTTTGAATACTAGTTAAAGTGAGTAGAATGGATTATCTATTTAATTGGTGCGATGCCATTTGACTTAAAATCACGCTTGGCATGGTTTGTAATGGTGTTTTACTTGTAAGTTCATTACCATTTGTAGGCTTCTAAAGGCCTTGTTGACAACTATAATTAGCAACTCTACATGACTTACGTAGTCTAGAATGGTTACAAGTATCCATTTGTTTATCCACGCATTGTCTAAGTATGGTCCTAACCAGAGAAAAAAGCAGGCTAATTATTATTTCCCTATGCATCCAAAATTCTAAGAAGGATTAAATCTCTTGTCTCAATACGATGTAAAAAATCTTTGTGTACATAAAGGTGGTGTTGTCTGCAAATGTTAATAAAACATTAGTTTCCTTCCTAATAGTCAAAATACCTACTAAATATGGAAAAAGGATTGTATTTTAGCAAAACAAAAAATTGGTGCCACAACACTACATCAACGAAGGGGTTTGCAAAAGTGGCGTGCTTTTGGAACAGACATAATCCCAATTTAAATGAATGATGGTTTATATTTCTTTCCTTTTTTTGGGCTGTTTTTAAACCCCCCCAGCACATGTAATTGGACCTTTTTATTAAATTTGTTTTTAGTGTCAGATTGAGTCGAACATGTTTGTTCAGATTGAGTCGAACATGTTTGTTGGAAGGTCAGCCCAAGAGGTGGCTTAGGCCCCACTTATCACACATCAATGGCATGTGCTATATGTAGTAATTTATTAAGAAAAGTAAAGCAGCTGTAAGTGGACTTTCTCTGGGTTGTTTTTAAATCCCCAGCACATGTAACTGGACCCCTTTTTAGATTTGTTTTTAGTGTCAGATTGAGTTGAACATGTTTGTTGCAAGGTCATTTTTGTAGCCCAAGAGGTGGATAAGGCCCCACTTATCACACCTTAATGGCATATTCTATATATAGTAATTTACTTAAAAAACTAAGGCGGATGTTATTGGACTTTCTTTCTTTTTGAGGGTTGTTTTTAAATCCCCCAGAACATGTAATTGGATATTTTTTTAGTTTTTTTTTATTGTCAGATTGATCAAATTACATGAGTCTAAAATGTTTATTGGAAGGATATTTTTGTAGCCCTCTCTATTCTCTCTTTATGCTTCTCTTCTCCCTATATTCTCTCTTTTCTTTCTCTATTATCTTCTCTCTAAATTCTCTTCCTATCTCTTCTCTCTCTCTATAAGAGATTACCACGTAAATACACAAATAGAATACATACATGGCCCAAGCCATAGTAAAAAAATGCTAGAAGAGAGAAAATATTTGCACGCTCTATTAAGTACATACCCTATACAAAAAACAATGCAAATGTACATTTCAAATGTTGAACCATTTTTTGTGGCATTTGTTTATAAAAGGGGGCATGGAAGCGTAATGGTTGATAGTTAAGTTTATAAACAACTAAATGCCATTTTCCATTTTCTTGTTTCCACAATTTATCAACTTCGCAAACCAGTGAAATAGAGTGATTTTGATGGTCATTCATAGGAATTTTGGGGCCAAGAGTTGTTGATCCTATGTGAATTAGTGTTCAAGCTTCAGTCTCCATAGGTGGTAAACCTCATTTTTGTTAAAGTACACTTTATTTCTATTATAGGATCGCACTTTTCAAACTGCAAAATATAAAAGTGTAGTACCAGGCATTGACGTTCGTCAAATATACATGATAATATCGGCCAATTGTAAACCAGCAATGCAAAGCACCAAACATAAGTATTTTCTAGATTTTCTTGGTGATTAGTATTATCACACCCATTTACCTTGAAAATAGGCTCTTTTCCTCTTACTCTAGTCCTCAAGTCTCTGAGGCCTCCCCTCCAGCATCAACGCAAGCTGCCTCCTCCTCGTCAGTCTCTCCTCGAGGATCAGCGTTTCCACAGGGTGCATTAACCATCTTCAGATCTGCCTTCTTGGTTAATACAGATTTCATTTGGTGGGGTTTCGTCCACGGCCCTGTTGATCAACTCTGGGCGACTGTTATCGACAGTAGGCACCCATACCCTGACCAATTTAACTGCACAGGAGGTCTCGCCATTGTTGGGGACCCATTCTTTGTGCGAAGGCAAGTTAGACAGCTTGTATTTGGAGATCAGGGGGCTGAACCTACTCAGTCTGTTTGTGTTACTTGTACTTGGCTAGCCAGTGTTTACTGGCTAGAGTTCTATGGATAAGAATCCTAGTGCACCAGTGGGTATGGAGAACATCTCTCTCTCTCTCTCTTCATATCCCAGAGGTGGCGAATAGGATTCGCCACCTTGATAACTTGGGGCTAATAGCAAAGGTTATAAGAGGAATGATACGAACTTCCCTAAACACCTGAATAAACATAAGAACTTTTACACAAATTAGTAGCCAAAGCTTTATTCAAAAGAGCTCTCCACCCAACCGGGCCACTCAGCTAGCAATATCAGGCTGGAACATAAAGACAGTAAGGGATATCAGACATATCTGACAATCAGCTTCCTGCTAGTAGCTCCTCCCTCGAGCTGGCAGTCCTTAATATGATACACCAAGAGTTGGGTTTAGGAATAATAATAGGTTACTAGACAAGATCAACAGAAGCTCTAGGGAAAAGAAATAGCTTTCTTAGGATCAGATTCATAAGCCAAGAGTAAAGCAGTCTTCTTTGACCCCCGGTCACTCTTTCTGCCATTTCTCTCTCATTCGGATGAACCAGAATAAGTGCCAGCCAATCCAGAAACTAGACTCCAAGCCGGTTCCAAAAAAGTAAAATTCCCCCAAATCCGATCTCTGGTTGTGGAGATATATCCAATTAAAGTTCAGGTTCTATTTATAGCTGTCTCCACAACTTTAGCCTTCTTTGGCCTGCCTTTGCCTTTGCCTTTGCCTTTGCCTTTGCCTTTGCCTTTGCCTTTGCCTTTACGTTTTGTTCCCAACCATGATATATACTAACTCTATATGATTTTGCCCAATGCTTAATCATATTGGCCACTCCCCCGAGCTCATTGTTAGATATTAACCTTAAACCATATCAATTCCTTCCCTTCTCGGAAGCAACTGACCTCAGTTGCATTAAATACAACTTTCAGGTTCTCGTTAACATCAACCTTAATATGAAGATTATTAACCTTCATAATTTTATGAACCATTGACAATATTATAATTCTGTTAAGGAAGGAAGGTATTTTTATCGTCCACGGAGACCAATCGGTTTATGGGACCCAATACAAAAACGCAGCAAGCGGATTACTGCCCGGATTAAAAAACCCCCGCCCCGAAGGATTTTCGAGGGAAAAACCGTGGCGACAATCGGCCCCTGCCGACAAACCGCCCTAACATATAAAATGCGTGAAACACCCAAATATATCTGATCATGCACCAAGACCGTAGTGCCTAATCACGGGCAGCAAAGGGCAAAGGTGACCTCGCAGTCCGATTACCTCACGAATGTATGACCCGTGGCACGTCATCGGCGGGTGTGTTCATCAAGCAAATGTAAGGGCAAGTCCGGCCGCATTACTAAAGGGAGCCGTGATCCGCTTGGATCCGGATCAACGCCGGGCAACTCTGGAAAGTGTGAGACTCCATCCTCAATGGCACCCGCTTGACAAAGACCGACAGAGTGTCCCCGGGGCTCCCCAACCACCCCGCCTGGGCCTCGATCGCGGAGATGGTGGGCACCTCGCGGCGAATGGAGGCAATGAGTCTCCAGCGCTTTTGGGGGGCTGGGGAACGGTAGAGGCCGTGGCCCCGGGCTAACACGGGGTTGATGTGCTCCTTGTAATGGGCCGCTTTGACCTGCTTTAGAGCGCGGGGGTCCCGTGAGCTTGCCAAGGAAACAAGCGTCTAAGTACTCCCCGCAGTCGCCACGATCGGGCATTTGGTGTCACCACGACGCATCGTGCTCTTCCCGCGTTCCATCTGGCGAACCAGCGATCTCTCTTACCCCTCCAACGGGCCCTAAGCCTGCGGACCCATTGCCACGTTAAGCCCGGTCGCGGGGCCGAGCATCACCCATAGTAACCACTTTACGAAAATAGGCGATGTGTCTATCACGGGCTGCCGGTTTGGCGGCAAGAATCCAGTTTCTGCGGCGAGAATCGATAGGGGGTGAAGGTTTCACCCAAGTGCCGTGCCAAAATGCCATACGCACTGCTCCAAGTCATTCAGTCGCCCGAGGAGAGGCCCAGGGCCCCAAACCTCGACCCGTCTGAAGGGCGGGCTCGACCGGTGCGGAGCAGATGTGGTGATGGCCCCAATCATAGAGCTCACTTTGGTATTTGTTGTTCGCATGGCATAAAGCGCTTTCTAGCCTGCTTTGTCACCCAATAAGCGGATAGGCGCCTCCCCCAGAGGCGAGGAGGGGAACTCCACCCCGGTACTTGTAGGTGGGCGTGGCGCCCCCAGTTGTCCCCCGATATGTGAGTGCGGGAGGCATGCGGTGGCGGAAGAGGATATGAGAACCACACGGTCTTGGCGGATTCCGCGCGATGTCGTAGCGACAAAATGTGTCTAGGGCGGTGGCGGATGATCCGGGTGCAAAAGGCGTATGTCGTCCCCCATGCTCGAGAAGCCGTGGCTCTGGCGATCAATGTAGAGGCCAAAAGTGTTGGCGAGAGGGGGCAACCCTGCGGACCGATACTACTGGTGAATGCTTGGCCCGTCGGCCGCATCCCGCCAAAACAACTCTCATACAACTCAGTATATGGCATTACGCCGCGTGCAAGGCGGAGCCCCGATTGATGCTTGATCCTAGCCCACAACTTTTCCCCAGGAGGAACAGTATCAAAAGCCTTCGCCCGAAATCCACAAAGCGGCAATACAAGTCCTGCCGCCGATGATTCCGGCTGTCTTCAATCGGTGCCGCGGTGTAAAGATATGGTCAATTGTTGAGTGGCGGGGTCTAAAGCTCTGCTTTGTGTGAGGGCTCGCGACATCTGGCGCCTCTGCCGGCCGGGTCAGCTCGCCGCTTTCGAGAATGCCCGATAGCGGTTTGGCAAATCTTGAACCGATCATGATCGTCCGTAATTGGCCGGACGGTGTGGGTTGCCTGCCTTGTGAATGGGAACAACCCCCGCTTGTGGTCCATTGTCGGGGAGACCTTCTGCAATGCTCTGTTGAACGGGGTAGTGAGGACCGGACACAAGCGGGCCGCCTCGCCCATTTGAGTAACTTCGGCACGCATACCATCGAGGTCATTTGCCTTCCCATTAGCCGACCGTTGCAGACCCTCCTCAACATCCTCCTCCACGAACCAATGGGGGCCATCCTATGGGGGTATGGGCGGCGTCCTTGGTGGGTCATAGAGCCGCTTTGCAAATCTTGCATTCCCAATCGCCCGGGTGTGATGTCCCCGTAGGGTCGGGCTGGCCTTGAAGCACTCTGCGCCAAAGCGGTTCGAGGATGAGTGTCCAGCAGGGCGAACATCTCCCCCGATGCACGGCAAGATACCGCGCCTTTGTCTCCTTCGGATGAGCGGATCGTGTGGTGGCCTGCAAAGCGGGTTTTGGGTCCGAATGTGACGGAGCTGCCGCTTGCGTTCTTTACACTCCGCATCAAACCATCGGTTACGCGGGAATGTTCTTGACCCCGGCGGCGTGGGGGTGGGGGTCCGCCAAAGCACTTGTCCGCTGCATCCCGTAATAGCAAAGTCAGCTGGTCTGTCTGCTGCTCTAAGGCTACTCCCCTAACATAATATTATTATCAACTCGTGGTCACCACCTCCTCGTGGCTTCCACCTTGGTTTATGATACCACATGTTCGTGATTTTTGTGTCTACCACCTACTCGTGGTTTTCACATACTAGTCTTGGTTACCACCTACTCGTGGACTAATTTAGTTCTTGGTTACCACCTACTCGTGGACCAATTCAACTCGAGGTCCCCACCTACTCGTGGGTCTCTTTTTGTTGTGATTACCATCTACTCATGGGTCACATTCACTTGTGATTACCACCTGCTCGTGGGTCACATTCACTTGTGATTACCACCTACTCGTGGGTCACATTAACTCGTGATTACCACCTACTCGTGGGTCACTTTGAACAACAATATACCGCTTTAAATTGATTCATAATATAGTGAATTCTCCCGCTAAAGCAATTCTAGACTTTCATGGATAAATAGTATCCAATTGAAGTTTTCCCTCAAGAATAACTTCGTTCCTAGAATTCTCGAAACACTGGTTCCCTTTTCGCATATTGCCTCATAAGTCCCATGCATCTAACTTCCTGTTGACCCGATTTTTGGCAAAATCGGGGTCAACATGGAAGAACACTATCAAGGTCTAAAGGGGTGGTGAAGATCAAGGGTCCAGATTCATTTGTGCTTGTTGTTAGAATCCAAGGGCCCATATTAAGTTGTGTTAGTTGTTAAACAAAAAGACAAATTTGGTTATGGAGAAGAAGAAGACAAAAAACAAAGGATTGATGAGGTGTAAAAAAGGAGTGCCAAGATCATGCCAAGTGGATGGCCAAGATTTATCAAAAAAATTATAAATATCTTGAGGGGACTTGTTCTCCTCCTCTTTGGCTCTAGAATCTCACATGGAGCAAGGGTAGTGGCAGCCCTGGGAAGATGGTGTCAGAGACCTCTTCCCCCATGCAAGATATCTTGAAGCATTGTTTTATATTATTTTCTTGAATAAAGTGGTGCACCCTCTTTTTATCTTCCACATCTTTTCCATTTTTCCATATTTCTACATTTTCTTCCACATTTCCTTTATCGAATTTTCATTATCAAATTTTCGTCTTTTTTTTTTCCTTCAAAATTTTTTTCTTGGTTCTTTTGCCTTGCAGCAGCACTATTTGATCCCATGTTTGCCTTTGAAGGCCGAATGCATGCGGGTATGGGGAAATCCGGCATCATTATGGAGGTCCTACCGAGATCCTACTTCTCCCCGGGATCAAGTTTTGGTGCTGCTGTAATTTTCTCCATCATTCATTCTTGCCATATCTTAAATTTTCCTGCTCTCTTTCCCTGCCAATCTTTTTCATACCCAGCTTTGTTCTTTGCTGCACCATTCCTAGTGCTTGCTGTAAAAAATGACAGTATGCCAAAAGAGACAAGCTTGAAGGTCTTTTTCTACACAAGTTGCTGATTCTAAAAGTGTTGGTTTTGTCACAGTACCAGGGCATCTCGAGAGAGAAAGAATGACAAATCAAGAAGGATTGATGCTGCTTATGATTATTTCGGGAGAGCCAGCAAAACGCCAGCCCTCCAATGCTATAAAATCATGTCTTGTGCCCTGCTCTTGCCCTGTGCTGTGCTGCATACTTTGCCTTGTTTCTTTGTTGATTCTCTGCCTGCAAGGAAAGCCATAGCCAAGCATGCCAAGAAGAAAAAGATCCTCTGCTCTCTACTCCGTGTTCTGTGGGAGACAAAAGGATGAGCTAACAAAGACATTCGAAGGCGCTGTTTGCCCTAAGCTTGCTACCCAACCTGCAAGAGAATGAGGTAAGATCAAGAAGCCGCCATTCCGCCTGCCATAGCTATGCTTTCGAATCTGCAGAAAAGAGCAAAAAGAGAACAAGAAGTGAAGAAAGATCTGCCATAGCCATCGCCTTCGCTGCCATTGTTGCCTCCAGATTTCGCCTCCTTGCTTGTGCTCCAGCGCCACCTACAGAAAAGATGAGAAGGAAAGCATTCGGAAGAAATGAAACAGAAGGAGGAAGCTCTGCCGCCATGTCTTTCTGCTATCCACGTTCCAGAAAAGTAAAAAGTTTTTTTCCTTTTTTTTTCCACGTTCTGTTTTTGCTTTTTGCCACTCATTTCATTTTCCCATTCTTGCTCCCACTCTTGCCTTTTCCCACGCTTATCTTAATTGGCCACATGATATTATGATATTTTTTGAACAACTTTTTTTGTCTCTTGCCTTTGTGCCCACTCGCTATTTTCACCACTTATCACGTTTTGAAAAAGCCATCTTTACCTTATCTCATCTTTTTACCACTTTTATTTCTTACCACTTCTTGTTATGCCTTGGCCATACCTTGCACACATTATTGCCTTTATTGCACCTCCACATATCTTATCTTGCCACTTCCTTATTGTGAAAAAAATTATCATTTGCCTTATTGCACACCTTGTTGGACACTTTGGCTAGTAACATGACATCTTTTTGTTTGTGCGACTCTATCTTATCATTCCCCAATATCTTTATGACATAGCCCCTTTGCATTTTTAAGCCCTACCCCAAGGCCAAATACTATCATCATTATTTCAAAATCTTTCCTATGGCACAAGTTACATTTTGGTGTTGGAGTACACCTAAAAAACTCCAAAATATTATCTTTTTTAATAGGTTTGGAGGGTCCGTTAAAACCCCCATTTTCTTAATAGGTTTGGTGGGGGACGTAAAACCCCAGATTAACTCTTCTTTGTGCCAAAGAAGACTAACTTATTGTACTTAAATATGAAAAGTGTTGAAGTCGGTGGCCGAGGGGACCGGCCACATCTTTTTGTTTGTGCGAGATGTTGACCCGATTTTTGGCAAAATCGGGGTCAACATGGAAGAACACTATCAAGGTCTAAAGGGGTGGTGAAGATCAAGGGTCCAGATTCATTTGTGCTTGTTGTTAGAATCCAAGGGCCCATATTAAGTTGTGTTAGTTGTTAAACAAAAAGACAAATTTGGTTATGGAGAAGAAGAAGACAAAAAACAAAGGATTGATGAGGTGTAAAAAAGGAGTGCCAAGATCATGCCAAGTGGATGGCCAAGATTTATCAAAAAAATTATAAATATCTTGAGGGGACTTGTTCTCCTCCTCTTTGGCTCTAGAATCTCACATGGAGCAAGGGTAGTGGCAGCCCTGGGAAGATGGTGTCAGAGACCTCTTCCCCCATGCAAGATATCTTGAAGCATTGTTTTATATTATTTTCTTGAATAAAGTGGTGCACCCTCTTTTTATCTTCCACATCTTTTCCATTTTTCCATATTTCTACATTTTCTTCCACATTTCCTTTATCGAATTTTCATTACCAAATTTTCGTCCTTTTTTTCCTTCAAATTTTTTTTCTTGGTTCTTTTGCCTTGCAGCAGCACTATTTGATCCCATGTTTGCCTTTGAAGGCCGAATGCATGCGGGTATGGGGAAATCCGGCATCACTTCCTGGGTTACTCTGCATGTGTATCTGCAAGACTATCTCATAATATGAGTAACTTAAAAACTATTTCAATTAAAACTCGAGAAATCATCCAAGTGCTTGTTTCGTTGGAATATTTTTCCTCTTTGTTGCTTTGTTGGATTCCAGCATCCTTCAAAACACTTAGAGCTGCTTCATCACGCCAAAGATCACGACAATGGTTCCACTACTCATAGTTCCAAAGAAAATCGAAACTGCGCTCTGATACCAATTGATACGAACTTCCCTAAACACCTGAATAAACATAAGAACTTTTACACAAATTAGTAGCCAAAGCTTTATTCAAAAGAGCTCTCCACCCAACCGGGCCACTCAGCTAGCAATATCAGGATGGGAACATAAAGACAGTAAGGGATATCAGACATATCTGACAATCAGCTTCCGCTAGTAGCTCCTCCCTTGAGCTGGCAGTCCTTAACACTCGACCTGTCCCTGGAACCATTCCTGATCCATGGACCAGAACTGGCCCACATGACCTCTGCCACTTAAACCCATGTAACTCATAACAGAAATTTCGATTTTGAACTATACTGCCACCATTTGAGTCTTCACTTGTTTCTTAATGATCTCTGAGAATTTCAAGACCAATGGGGTCACCTCTACCTTGTGGTGATTGTTCAAACATTAGAGAATTTGGCAGTTTCTGCACCAGTCCAGAACTGCCTTCTTCAATTTTTCTAGCATAAAGTGACCTAAACCTTGCTAAAGTTGGAGGTATTTGCCTGTTTATCATAGAACACATTGAGTTTTATGTTCCCATGTTTTCTTGCTATCATCTGACATTGGTGGAAGCCGCCAAACCCTATTTTGGTCAAAAAAGCTGCTTGAGGTTCGAGAATTATTTCTCTCTTATTATAACAAGTTTTAACTTAATTCTGTTGTGAAGTTTAGCCATGACAATATGTAATTAGACCATATGACATTATATGTATGGTTCTTTAGTTCATGGAAGAGACACTACATTTCTCCATATAAGCCTATAAAATAGTTGAAAATGTGAACATTGACTTATATGAGATCTCTTATATAGGTTGCATGTCCTTATTGAAAAAAAATACAAAGAAATCTGTTTATTTCTTACTAGCATAAACTTTATATCTGTGTTGCTGCTATAAAGCATTGTCATCTAAGTAGAATAATGCTACATGTAGGTTATCTTTCATGTATATTATATTTTTCATGGATGCATACCTTTCTTGGCAATATAAATCTCTAGTTGCATGTTAAAGTAGCATGTTATTTCTAAGGTTTTAATTTATATAAGCATGCATCACCATTTATGGTCCATGAGACCAATTGTATAGAGCATATATCTCTCACTAGCCTTATCCATTTTGCCCCATAGAATGATACTATGGCTTTTTAGCTTCGATCACATGATTTTTGAAAGGTGTAAGTGGAGGTCCATGTAGGTTCAATTGGTCATAAGTACCTCATAAATTCTCAATTCTTTGTGCTTCAATCTTACCCTTAAATTACACAAGCTCACATAGTCAACTAATTTTCTCCCTCTGAGAGAATCATACAAGTAAACTATATGCGAAAGTTGAGATCAAAATTGATTAAAGTGATGCCATTATTGATTTTTAAACTTTCAATCATTTGGACCAATGATGGTCTGCAACTGGACTGCAGATAGCAGTTTATCTTGATGTTTTATAGAAAAAGTTTTTCATATTTTTCCTTGGTTCTTTTTGCATTTGTTTCTTGATATGAGATACTTCGAGGATGTGATTTTGTAAAGTCATACCTTTAAGGCACAAATCTAGAATAAACATGGAAGACATAATATAATTGATGCTATTTATTTTAATACAATCCTCAAGATAATGACCAACAGATATTTTTTGTGAACAAAGTGGTTCAGGAGCTACTCATGTCCCAAAACTCAACGTGAGATGGACTAACATAAGTATATTATTGATTTTTAAATGGACTATGGACTAGTAATGGGCAGGTACAGAAATCGTTTTTGATTTTTATTTACCATGTCTTTTACTCTTTTCATGAGCTTGTTTTTGCATTGGTTTCATATTCTTATAAACTTTCATAATGTGATTTTTTGGAGGACAACCTAGAGTCATATGTATCAATGTTACCCATTTGTATAAATTCCCTAAAATTAAAATTAGAAGTAAAAGTCAAAACATCAAATTCAAACTCAACAAACATTTTTCTAGGATGGAGGACCTCGTGAACTACTTATATGCCAAATTTGAGCTCAAAATTTATCCTTCCAAAAGTTGTTGTTTTTATACCACAACTGCTTTCTGGGAACCAGTACTGGTTCTCAGAAAGCAGAAGACAGTTCTGACCCTGTCATGTTTGAATGGCTATATCTTCCTTCACAGACTACGGATTGAGATGCAGTTTTTTGTGTCTTGCTCTATATCTCGTGTAGAAAAATCACATTATAGCCAAAAAAATCAAAAAATTCTTTTCGTTAAGACAGTTTTACTTTGTGTGAACATGAATCTTTTGGTACTTGACCCCCTTGGGTTTGCTAGTGCATAACTCACAAGAACGGGAGCTGATATATTTTTGTGTATTTTTTATGTGAACCATAACTGCCATATATGAACTTCTAGAAAGGCTTTGGCCAGTTTTTGTGCCCTTGATTTTATATGATTTTTTTTGTAAACCTTCAAAATGCCCTTTAATGGTCCATCATGGGACAGGTCTAGTGTTAATATGATACACCAAGAGTTGGGTTTAGGAATAATAATAGGTTACTAGACAAGATCAACAGAAGCTCTAGGGAAAAGAAATAGCTTTCTTAGAATCAGATCCAAGAGCCAAGAGTAAAGCAGTCTTCTTTGACCCCCGGTCACTCTTTCTGCCATTTCTCTCTCATTCGGATGAACCAGAATAAGTGCCACACCAATCCGGAAACTAGACTCCGAGCCGGTTTAGAAAAGTAAAATTCCCCCAAATCCGATCTCTGGTTGTGGAGATATATCCAATTAAAGTTCAGGTTCTATTTATAGCTGTCTCCACAACCTTAGCCTTCTTTGGCCTGCCTTTGCCTTTTGCCTTTGCCTTTGCCTTTTGTTCCCAACCATGATATATATTAACTCTATATGATTTTGCCCAATGCTTAATCATATTGGCCACTCCCCCGAGCTCATTGTTAGATATTAACCTTAAACCATATCAAGGAAATCCTTCCTTAGCAGAACTAAAGAAAGTTTGGAGCGGGTCTCTCGAGGTCGAAGCCTGCCCAGAGTGCAGCCTTTGGGCAACCATTATTTTTTGGTTACCTTCCCAAGTGACATGGAGGCTGATCTGATCTTCAAAAAGGGAGTTATTACATGTCTAAATGGCCAGTTTTTGTTCCAGCGTTGGAGGCCCAGATTCAACCCCAAAAACCCAGATGCTCTATTCTTCCCAGTGTAGCTATCACTCTCCAATCTTAGCTCAGAGTATTGGACTGAAAAAGCCTTCAAAGTCATTGCCTCTGCTCTTTGCCCTGCTCTTCAAAGGATTTAACAATGAGCTGGTTGAGTTCAAACTTCAAGTATCCGGTCTTCCACTGCCCTGTTGTAAATGTGGAGCCTTGGTGCATGCTGGCGATATCTGTCTGCTTGACGTAGCTGAACTTGAAGGAGCTGAGGATCTCAAGGGTAAGGCACAGATGGAGGATGGTTTTATAATAGTCTCTAGATCTCGAACTAGATCTAGGGAAAGCTCTCTGATTGAAAAAATAGGATATGTTGGTAACAAACCTGAGCTTTCTAAGACTCTGGAGCCAGATGGTACTGCTGCGCAACAGACACTTCAAATGGCGGCTCCCTTGTCGTCTTCCTTTCCTAAGCCTGGCATTATGTCTGGGCATCTTCAACAGCAGATCCAGCCAAAAGACATGCTGGGGCCCTTGCCCATTTTGTTGTCGGGGCTTTCTCTCCCTTTGGGCAATGATCCCTTGATTGATATCGCTAATGACAGTTCAGATCTGGGAAAGCAACATACAGACTTGGTAAAGCAACCCGATAGAGATCCATCTGATGACCAAATTGATTGTCAAACTGTATTGGAATCCCATCAAGTAGATGAGCTTTCCCTCCTGGCTGAACCACTTGCTGTGCCTCCATCACCCAAGCAAGAGCATTTAGACAATGTCTTATTTCTACAACAGCGCTATGAGGCAGCTCTATCCTCTGAGGGTGCCCCTGGACCCTGTGCAAGCGATTCCCTACACCTGCAAGTGCCGGCAGTTTACACTCCCATGACTGGGACGGATCTGCCTTTAAAAACAAAGTAAGCAATCTGTGGCATACACAGAGGATATACCTGAGTTGATTCTACCCCTGGCTGGGGATGGACAAACTGCTTCAAGTATTCATGTTAGGCCGTTTGATGAGGCTGGCCATAAGAAAAAAAAGAAGGCAAATGGGAAGAAACAAAATAAACATGAGTTTGAATCTGCTGTGGCGAAGCTTCTCCTTGATCATTCAAATGCCGATGCAACCAAGAAGGCTTGAAGGATGTAAGGTGGTCAGCATGCAGACCCACGTCTGGAATGGGCGGGGTCATTGGCCTCTGATATGCAGGTTAGTTCTACATCTCTTCCACAACATAATAGTAAAAGGTTACGAAATAGTTGGGTTGGAAGTTTATGAAACAGTTGGGTCCAGTAATATGGTTTGGATAGGCTTTCATTATGCTTGCATTTTTGGTCGGTGGGAACACGGCTCCTGTTTTATCTACTTTAGATAAAACAGGAGCCGTGTTCCCACCATTCCAGTACAGCGGGGTGCATGACACTGATGGTAATGGTAGAAATCCGAGCTTTCTTTTTTATCTTGGAAGAAATGGGCGCATGGATTGAAGAATGCCACATAGCCGGCATGGCCGATCTGTTGCTGAAAATCTAGAAGCAGGACTAAAAAAAAGGAGGGCTTCAGAAGGAAGGACTTAGAAAGACGGAGGAGAGGAAGAGCACAGATACCGTAGTGTCGACACCATAGCCAGCAAATTTTTTACTTAAACTAATGCAACGTGTCAAAAAATTTATAATGGAAGTGTTGCGCACAAAAATAGCTTAACGTGTCGTGATTATAAACAGGCATCTTAAAGTAATATGCCAAAAAAATCGCCCTCTAATAATTATATATGTTAAGAAAGGTGAGGGCATGCCATGGTATAGTCGAATCATAGATCCAACTGGTATAAATGCATGGGGATACCGGACCCTGGTATCCCATTCCCTTAAATCATTAGCACTGTAACAGAAGTTATGGTAGGCTGCATCTGCCAGTTTTGAGCTTCTCGGGGTTCTCTGATCAGGCCTCAGAGACAGGGCTCTGCAATCAAAAGGTATTGGGTTCATCTAACACTAGTTTCAAGGCAAGTTTCACATGCCATCTAGAGCAAGAACACAGAGCACAGGGTTGAGGTTGGCAGCAACATGGTGAATTTTCCATGAAGCAAGCTTGGATTTTTATAGCTATACGGCCGAATCTTTACAGCAAAGAACCGGATTCCTGCAACTCAGACAATTAAAAAGCAAAGTTCTTAGACCTGGAATTACCACACAGAGGTCGGCATGACAGCATCAGACGGATTTCTATGGGAAAGACTGGAAGTGCAGGCTTGGCCGAAGTTCTTATCAAAGGGAAATTTCCTCAGCATAAAACCGGATGGATTACAAGCTGGCTCAGTCTCTGATAGGAGTTCGTTCGTTTCTTGTTTATGTTTTTCTTAATTCTTTACTCTTCTAGAACTGTAACCTGAGAACCGAGTCCATCTACAATCTCCACCTCTTAATCTCGGTCTCAGATCTTTTCCGCTTTAACTTGGCTTGATTTGCTTCCAGCTCTTTCCTCCTCCTTACTCCGTCCTTGCTTGGTTTCGTTCTTATCCATCCGATTTGGCCAAAGCCATTTGGCATTACCTCATTAGTCTAGTCTAGATTAAGCTAATGGCCAAATCTTTTATAGCTTGGCTAAATGCAAAAATTAACAGTTGGCAATCTATCATACTGCCAGGCATCCTAAGGCTCAATTAAGCATCTTCCTAATCAGAAGGGTGTGCCGGATTTAGCATGGCATCCCTTGGCACATGTCACGATCCTCGCTCCCCTATTTTTATGGTGCTCACCTTTTTAACTTAAATATATTAAGGGTTTAAATAACCTTAGCTAATGTATTTTTATAGTCCTAAATATCATATTCTAAGAAACAGCACCAAGCCACAAGGGTCGTTACACAATGGCAAATATAAGGTATAGATTTGTAGCTAGTAGCTAATGCGCAGAAAAGATCTACATATCTCTCAAGCAACTAATGCAAAAGTAGCCTATGTTATTCCTTAGTGCACCAATGCAAAGCTGGCTTGAAATATTAAACATGAAAGTCTTCATAACCCATCTGCCAGCAGATAACAAGGCTAGCTCCTAGACAAGCAAATATATTTAGAACTGTGCCCATTCATAGCTGCATGCAGTAATAATTATGAGATAAATTGTTCTCAAAATGATAATATACGCCTTTAACCTGGATCGGTGGCAAATCTATGCAACATGCAATACTTAATTTGCATGGCAAATTCGTTTTGGATGGTAATGTTGTTCACCAACCACTATGAAGCAATCTTACTCCTACGAATTATTCAGGATTTGCAAATTCGTTTTGCATGGCAATGCAAATCCAACCACCAACATCTACCCTATGGATTATTCAGAATCTGCTTATATTTTTTACATCTAATTGCACAAATAAACTCTTCATAAATCAGAATTGCCAAGTAATATCCCTACTATTACTGCAGTACAGAGGGCCTGATTTGTAGTTGGATGTCAGTGCATGTCCAACTATTCCAACAAGTTACTTTCACTTGTTGAGTCTCCCAGATCTTGATTTGTGTCAAGGACTTGTAAGTAATAGACATCAGCTATAATTAATCTTATGTCTGGACATTAAAACTATTATATGCGGCAGCTTATAATAATTTTATAAACATATTGATAATCTAGATCCATCGTTAAGTAACCTCATAAATTGCAAGAAAACATCTTAAACCTGAGTGGGACGTTGAAGATTGGATGCTTTCTTCATATCATCGTTACTAGGGTTGCCTCCAGTATGCTCCAAGTTTGCATCAGAATGTAGAATCGCTTTCTCAATGGAAATTGTTCTGCCTTACTGCTTCAATCTCAAAATTAAGGATAGCTTCAGGATTTCCCTCCTCACTGACTTCAGAGCAGCCTTTAAGTGCTGGGACACATGCGGCCTTATGAAACTGATATAATTTGTGGTGGATCCCTTCTTCCTATCCATAAGTTGGGTTTTCCAAATATCCGTCTGCTCCAATATTGGGTTGCAGTTCCACTGCAGAAAATCGCAGCATGATCGATTAGCCAGTTAGGCCATTTTTAGAGCATCCTTCCACTACAAGGGCCACTGATAGTTTACAGGCTATAATGGGTTCGGAGCATTTTTGGCATATTCTGAGCATATATCGACATATCCTAGAATATGCCAAAAACCCATATGAAACCCCCTTAGGGGAAACCCCCCCAAAAAAAAAATCTAGCATTTATATTTTAAATAAACACCATTCATGCATTATCATAGGCCAGTTGGTCTCCGTGGACGATAAAATCATATTCTATTCTATTCTATTCTATTATTAGTGCATAATCCTCCTCTAGAAAAAGGAAGTCCTAACCTCCACAATCACAGCCTCTTCTTTTTTCCTTGCCAGACCACCTTTTCAATAGTAACACTCTATTTAGATGGCACTTAGTCATCAAAACGTCTACTACTATTCTAAATATACAGATTGGTACAACCACTAATAATAATAGATAAGCTTCTTTTTCAATGGCCCTATGGAAATTTACTACGGAAAGACGTGCCAAACTGAGGCAACAATAAACAACATACGTATGGAACATGGTTAAGCATGTTGGGGAACATGACATGTGACAATTTTTTTTGTATATTTTTTAAGGTTAGTCCAAAATGCACTATACCAAACAGATTGTCGGATTATTGTGAAGAGGAGACAATTAGGAACATAAGTCAAAACAGAAAAACATGAATTCTCCATTGCAAACCCCATGAACATTGTTTAGAACCCCATGAACTTATAAACTATTATAGAAACAGTTTATTACAGGCAACAATAAACAAGATACATATGGAACATGGTTAAGCATGTTGGGGAACATGACATGTGACAATTTTTTTTATATATTTTTCCAAAATGCATTACACCAAATGGATTGTCGGATTATTGTGAAGAGGAGACAATTAGGAACATAAGTCAAAACAACGACATGAATTCTCCATTCTACCACACATTGCAATATAGTATGCCAAGAACCCCATGAACATTGTTCAGAACCCCATGAAATTATAAACTATTACAGAACTCGGAATAATGTCCACAATTAAATATAGAGGAAACTTGCTTTACAGATAAACAATGATGCTTTCACTTTCTTAATCATGCATTGTTAAGTGAATGCAATAATAATAATAATAATAATAATAATAATAATAATAATAATAATAATAATAATAATAATAATAATAATAATAATAATAATAATAATAATAATAATAATAATAATAATAATAATAATAATAATAATAATAATAATAATAATAATTGTTGTCAGTCCGTCGGGGGGTAGTCCTGATTGCATCAGTCCGTCGGGGGTACTCCTGATTGCTGTCAAGTCGGACCAGATGATCCGAGCCGTCGTTTGCTACTGCGGATCTCAGCCGTCGGTTTGCCTCCCCCCTCCAGAATCACACCGAGGCATTCCCGCTCTTGGGAGCACAAACCGGTGAGGCCTTCCACCGAGATACCATTAAGGGGAATTTCGGTCGTCGGTGGCTGCTTCGTAACCGAACCTGGACAACGTGGCATCGTTGTCAGTCTGTACCAGACAACAGTCCAAGAATCGTTGACCACATCGGGATCATCGACGTGCTCTGAGCATCTCTGTCGTCGTATGGTGCCCATGATCTGAAATCTCGCCATGACTTTCCCAAGGCATGGTATCCCGGCTCCAACCCCCCGGATTTGGGATCCCACCCTTGTGGATTCGGCGTGGAGCACCAAGGAATTATGGCGTGAATGTGCGGCGCGCATCACGGCGTCAAGCCCGCGGTCGGAATCGCGGACTGTGATTCCAGAGCACCGTAGCCACACAACGGGAGCAAGATAAGTATGTGGCTCCGGGATCACTTAAATGCTGCGGGGATTCCTTTGGGTGGCAGAAGCAGACGATGATCCCTGCTTGCGGGATTGATGATGCGCTCCTAATGTCTGGCTTTGTGTGCCGGAATCACGCATGGTTGATGCCGGCGGGCGACCCAATTGGTGATCCTGGCTTCTGGGACCCGTGTTGTGATCCTGGCCATTGGCATCGGGCCCCAGAATCATGTAGAGGGTTGCGGGGATTCCTGCCGATGGCGGAGTCGGACGGTGATCTCTGTTTACGGGACCCATGTTGCGATCCTGGCCATTGGCATTGGGCCCCGAAATCACGTAGGAGTGATATCGGCAGGCGAACCAATTGGTGATCACCGCCTATTGGCGATCTTGGCCGGCCACGATCTTGTAACTCAAACCCATGAGGGTGCATCCACGCGTCCATCCAATATGGCCGCCAGACAGGGTGCGGTGATTGGTCCGAGTGAATAGTGGCAGAAGAGTCGAACCATGGCGCTGGAACAGAGAAGAGGTTGTTTGGAGATGCGCTTATAGCGGAATGGTGAACGTAGAGCGAACGGATGGCTGGTAATCTTCTTTCCCTGCTCCATTTACCATAAGCAGCACCAGTGCTAAGAATTCCAATCCCATGTAGCGTCCAAAAATTATCAGGGTACAGCAGCCGGTGGATGGTTACTTTTGATCACAGCCAACTCCTATGGAACGCAGAGGAGCATTCTCTACCATCCGATGTCCCGATGATTGTCATGGTTTGTTGCATTCCCACGGGGCTGGCTTCTGACTTTGTTGCCAGTGAGCAAGTTTTCTGAGATTCTCCTTGTAATTTCTACCTGAGAAGCAATGCATCCCAGCGACATCTAAAATGTTCAGGAACTCGGCCAGGTATTGGTGTACTTACGAGCCTCAGGACCACTCACAAACACTCACTTCATTGAAAGCATTCGTCCAGATTCTGGTAGATGCCGAGGAAGGGTTGAAAGAGGAGAGGGTGATTCGCAGGGGCTGTCGATGCCACTTACAGTTCGTCAACTCTATCTCATGCCCGAATGCTCTAAGATCATGTATTACTGGTTGTGTTAGTCCGCGTGGTGGGGTGGCTCACGGTAGGGCACTTGATGCACAAAAGGGCATGAGATTTAGGTTTGCACCATGGATCTCCAAGGAGAAGAAGGAATGAATTCGTCAAAAACTTGTGCGGTACCACACCCCCGGCAGTGTGTTGAACATGCACGAAAAGAGCTGGAATCTAATGATCGGTGAAAGGAAAAGAAAGCTTGAATAGAGATGATATATTGTACATGTCAGATATCTACAATGTAGACAAGGCCATTGTGCATGAAACTTGGAAATTACACGAGGATCTGCCTCCTAGCATCCATATACGTGGCCTCGTTTGAATGCGGATAATGTCTTTGTCCACCAACAACGAGCTTTATTCCAACTAGGTATGATGATGCAACTCCAGATAGAAGCTCTGATTCGGTTTGGGAAGGACAGAATGATATGTATGGACTCCACTTTCAAGGCAAATGACAAAAGGTAAGCCTCGGGTAGTGTTCATAAAATTACCTCAGCTCTTAGTAATTCCTCCCCCCTAATTACTTTGCAAGGTATTATCTCTTTCCCGTAATCGCGTTTGATGACCATTGCAATGGGATGCCAGTTGCCTGGGTTATTACCAACAGCCAAACCAAGAGTGCAATATCACAGTGGCTCATAGCATTAAGGGATGCAGTCCACCTCTGTGATCGAGCTTGGCGAACGTCGTGCTTCATTACAGATGATGCCCATGCTGAAATCAAAGCTTGTGAGACGGTGAGAAACCACCTCATAGCTTCAAGTGGAAATACCTTACAAATTGTGTTTGATGTTGGTTTTGTTGTATGTTGCAATGCAGGTGTTTCCCGAAGTGCCTGTGCAAATTTGCATTTAGCACGTCAGGACCTGGTTTAAGTGGTTGTCGAGAAACGTGAGGAAGAAGGAGGTCTATTAACTGATAGAAACACAAAAGAATAACTAAAACTTACAATTTTTGAAAGCAAGCATGGCTAAGAAAGAAAAACCCGACCCCACTAAAGCATAAGAGACGACTTACACAAACATTAGCAAACCAGTTTAAGAAACCAAATATATGCATATGGGAACATTGACAACTATAGACCAGACAAACATATAGCCAGATATACATCAACTTGAGGAGACCTTGAAGACGAAGTTTATCTAAGCAGTCTAATATCTCGCTTGTTTGCAACAACCCTTGGTCCCAATCTTATTACCTGAATGAGCAAAGAGCATTATGTTGTCTCTCTCAACGGCATAGATAAAGACAAGCTTGAATTATCTTCAATTTGGAGCTTGTACAGTTCATATTTGACTATGAACTATCAGTCTAATCATGTTAAAATTAGGCATTTAGAGCTACTTTACATATTGTTAAGGAAAAGTCTAGGATGGTACTTTGAACCTTAGCTACTACGCATGATCAGTTAGCTGACATTTTCCTAAACTGATAGCTGAACAGAAATCTTGAAGTTCAAGAGTCCAGCTTAATAGGAGAGAGAGAATATGGCTGGTTGCAAAATAGACTTGCTTGCCACTAGAAAGTGCTTTTACATGATCAAAATAAACATGACATGTCTCATAATTAACTGTGAAATAATAAGAAAATAGAAGGATAGACTAATAAGAAAAAGGTTGACCTAATTTTTGCATCAATCCGAACATTTGTTACATTGAAGTTCTAAAAATATAATAAGCAAGGTGGTGAATCAATCGTGCCATCATTAGGATGGATGTCCTTAGTGGTGTATAAAGCCCTTCTATTTCTCCTGGAAAAATGTACTTGATAAATCCTTTTGCGGTGAAAATGGAAAACATGGGCTTCCTTAGGATGTCTAATACTGCAGTATTAAGTATGCCTAAGGAGACAAAAGCCGCTCAGAACCAGTCATCTACTTTCATTCCTTTTACAAATCTTATTGTCCAACTGTGTCCCCATAGCTCGAAATTCTTAATTCTAAATTAATTACAAAATCCTCTGTCATTAGCTTCAGGATATCAACCAGATCTTCAGAGTGATTTGTTATCAATGACTCTAAAAATAGGCAACCAAAGAAACACAAACCATTGAAACAACATATAGCCAGATATACATCAACTTGAGAAGACCTTGAAGAGGAAGTTTATCTGAGCAGTCTAATATCTCTCTTATTTGTAACCACCCTTTTTCCAAATCTTATTACCTGAATGAGCAAAGAGCATTCTGTTGTCTCTCTCGACAGCATAGATAAAGACAATCTCGAATTATCTTCAACTTGCAGCTTTACAGTTCAAATTGTACTATGAACTATCAGTCTAATCATGTTAAAATTAGGCATTTAGAGCTCATTCACATATTGTTAAAGAAAAGTCTAGGGTGGTATTTTAGATCTTAACTACTACACATAATCAGTTAGCTGATTTTATAACTTGAATAACCATTTCACGTGTTGATATTGTACAATAGCTCCCTGAGAATGGAATGTAGATGAAACAAAAATCTGGCTATCTTTGGATAGAAGGAAGTCAAAGTGAATGATTTCTCAATTGCAGGCTCTCCCTGTTTCATTTTCTTATATATCTTTCCAATTGCCTGTGACACATGAACCTCAGAATGTAAACAATTTGGCAATACTTCCTAATCTTTTACAGTTACACATTAGAAAAAAATAAAGCCTCACTTGAATGAGTTCAATAAGTAGGACTTTGGATGTAACAAATGAAATCATGCAAGCCCCACAAAAGTTGCCATGTGAAATGGTCCATGCACCTATTAAGACTGCCACTATCCCAACTATAATCCATAGCTATGGCAAATAACCGCTAGCAATTGGACCAATGCTTTCTGGAGAGGCAATCAGGTGGGCTCTATGTGATATCCAAACTGGGAGGCTTTTGATGATCAAACCTACCTCATTAACAGCGATCCAAATATACCTTGCTATCAAGGAGCAGTTCCAATTTATGCTGTAAGCATGCAGAGATGCAAGATGTGCAAAAAAGCATAAAATTTGCAGCAATACAAAATGAAAAGCTTTTGGGGGGCCACAAATGATTTGTCAAACCTAATCCTCTTGAAATTATCCATTATAATTTCAAGAGGATTAGGTTTGACAAATCATTTGTGGCGAATGGGCAATGTGGAAGGCAACAAGGTGTGGCAGCCCTCACGGCAGAAGCAGGAGTTCAATGGAGAGAATTATACTAGGTTGCAAACGAGAATGGGGTAGTGGTAGTTGGGTCACAAGGTTCTTTTGATTCAAAAAGAATGGATCGGTCTAATTCATAAGTACATACAACTACGAAAGGAAGAAAAGTATAGTACCTAGAAAAACAAGCAGCAGTTTAAACAGATAACAGAGCACTTACTGATCGACAGAAGAAAGTATTTCTTTGTGAGGGATGCTGCCTTTAAGGCCTGTAGCGAGATCTACTGCACCGGATCCCATGATTACCTCTGATCAGAAAGAGATGCCGGTGCCGGTTAGCCGGTTTGCACAGCGGCTGCCCAGCAAGAGTGGCGACCGACAGTTTACAGCCAACTACAAGTTTGGAGCAGTTTTCGGGACATTCTAGGCATATTCCAGCATATACTTAGAATATACCAAAAAAATGGAGTTTTGTTGGCTTTGGAATTTAGAGCTGGCTTAAACATGCCCACGTCCGATATTTACGGTGTTGGCTGGTCCTGCTAGCGTAGTTTGTACTACTTTGTATTAATTATAGACATGTACTGATAACTTATCCGCAAGTACTGGTGCAGTACAATTATCATATAACAGTACTGGTTAAGGAAAAACGTAGGAGTGTGTCGCTTGCTGAGAAGCTGCTATGGCGACCAAATCCGTCACCACATTATACGGCTTCAGGGTTCTAAAAGGGCTTCATTTTTCAACACCCGGTTCTTACCTGGTATTTCGTTCTTCCTTTGCAGATTGATGCAACAATGCTGAATGCTCGTTAAGTTAATAGCAAATCTCCCGGACCAACCATTCGTATTAACAGAGGAGTCACGCAGAGTTCGTTCTCCAGCAGATTTTGGATATGGAAGAGAATCTATGATAATGAGAACAATCTGTTAACACGATTTGTTGGTCCTGGAGATTTGCCATTACCAGTACTTGGGTTTAACACTGACATCTTATCTATAATTTGCTTTTGTTGTCTCAGTTGCTTCACATTTTAGTGGCCATCAAAGAGGCAAATTGCATCATCAATTCAAGACTACGCTCAATGGAAATACTTAATGGCTTTCAATTTTCTTGACAGGTTACCATGAACTCAATATTTGAGATTTCCTTCAAACCAATTTGATTATCTTTTCTGGTCAATATCTAAGGTAAATGCCACATCATCATCCTACTCAATATCACAGTTGGGTCGCTGCTATTTCCGGTGGTGCATTCTCAGGCATCCACGTCGCCCCTGCCGATTTCAAGGAATCCTATTTCCATTCTTCATGCTTCAGCACCGGCTGCACAGGTAAGAAATCGTAGCAAATTTTGATCATACTAACCGGATGTTGCGCTCCCCAACTGTGATATTGTAAGGGTAGCACAATTGGGACTGGATTCGGTTTGGCAAGCCGATCGCTCCGGTCACGCCAAACCGGGAATCCAGTCCCAATTGTGCTACCCTTATACGTCCTATTTTTCCACACTTTCTCCATTTTATGTGGAGCTTTTGACCATTTATGCAGACAGTTCTTTTCATTTCACAAAGCAATTGCCAAATTGATGTCACTTGAATGAAATCAAACAATACTAGGGCTCGACTGCCATCGCAAATCATACGTCTAATTAACTTACTCTAGCGTTTACTTAGACTAAACATTCAACACTCTAGCATTTACTTAGACAAAACATTCAACACCGCATAAACTTGCTTATGTCCATAATGAATCCACAATTTCTCTTAGTGAACAGACATCTCAAGCATATACTCATTGTAATGTCATATTTTGCCAAATGGTAAAATTTTTGGGTGAAATCATGGAGTTCTAAATGATCACCTTTAGACAAAGCTGCACCGAGAGTAATTGGAAGCTAATGCGTCCGCCAAGACATTTAAGCAATCCATTGCATTTAGGGGAGGATGCCCATAATTGGCCCGATCCACACATGATCCATGCTTCTTCTGAAGTCTCCATAATTTCTTCTTCAGCCAGCAAAAACAGATCTGGTTTGTAAACTTTGGCAAAGATGCCATATAGATTTATGCATGTAATTGCGTTCAATCCAACTCCTTTTCCCATATGCCTTTTTGTTGCTACATGAGGCATTCCATAAATGTGAATGCGTGTCAGCCTGATTAAACTTTTTAAAATCATGCCAGTTTTCAGCTATTGTAACAAGAACCAAGAATCATTAGCAGCATTTTCAAATCTACGTATATGTCTATGTGAATTTACAGAGCTTAAGGCTAGAGTTTTATTTCATGTATCATTATATGGATTATTACCAATAGAATTTATGAAATTGTAAAATGACCAGAGATAACAAGTTACCTCTACCTTCTATTTTTGTTTCCTATCTTCTATTTCTACTATCCCATCGATCCGAGCCATCGGATCGAGATTTTAGAGGGGGCGAGCATGCATGTCTCGCATGCATGCATTGCATGCTTTCGCTTGGAAGATTGTTATATTAGGCGAGGTTCTTCTTCAACACCTCATGGCGCTTCCTCTTCTCTCTCAATAGTACCTTATTCTCTAATCTTTGAAACCATGCAGGGAAGGAGCTTCTCCCTACTTGGATTGACCAATTTGACGTTTCTTTCATGTTGTGGCATGCCCTTTCTCGGACTTGCCTCTTCTTTGGCCATAATCCTTTGACCTTTTGCCCTTGATCCCGTTTTTGATAAGGAAGTTCTCTTCTATTCGGAAGGTTTTTGTCGTTTTCATACGAGCCCCATTCTATAATCCCATCGATCCGAGCCATCGGATCGAGATTCTCGAGAGGGCGAGCATGCATGTCTCGCATGCATGCATTGCGTGCTTTTTCTGGTTGGGGGATCACTATATTAGGCGAGGTTCTTCATCAACATCTCATCGGCGCTTCCTCTTCTCTCTCGGCAATACCTTATTCTCTATTCTTTGGAACCCACACTCCCCTCTTAATTGTTTAATGTATTTGTCGCCTGGCACGCGTGACCAGCCCCTCTATTTGAAGAGGTTTTTCTTTTGTTGCTGCATGGCACGCGTGATTAGCCCCTCCACTTTGGGAAGTTTGTTTTCTTACATTTGTTCTAGTGTTGGTGATGTGTAGGTACAGGTTGGCAAGCGACATCAACTTCGACTTCTCCATTTATGGGTTTTTTGGGAGCGATCTTTCAGTCTTACCTTTGTCCAAGCCCCTTGCCGAACGCCCACTTTATTGGCTCCCGAAATTGGGTCAAACCGCCAAGCGGGTTCGCCCAAGCGAACCCCATGGATTCGCTCAAGCGAACCCGATCTGTTGACGTGGCGCTGAGGTGGCGCTACCCACCGGGTTCGCCCAAGCGAACCCGAACCAGGGTTAAGCTGGAGGCGGGTTAGATCGGCAGTCGCAGGTCGCATCAACAGGTCGCATCAGCAGCGGCCTCCGCCGGGTTCGCCTAAGCGAACCCAAAAGTGGGTGGGTGGCAGGTGCACGACAGGGGCAGGGCGGCAGGCGCGCTGATGGGGCAGGGCAGCAGGCGCGGCAGGGGTTCGCCCAAGCGAACCCGGTGGGGTTCTGGCAGGCCGTACCTGCGCAATTACGATCCGCCCCTCGCCAGTTCGCACGGTTCGCTTAACCGTGGTTCGGGTTCGCTTAAGCGAACCCGATGGGTAGTGCCACGGCAGCGCCACGTCGACATGGCGGGTTCGCCTGGGCAAATCCCTGGGTTCGCTTGGGCGAATTTCCTGGGTTCGCTTGGGCGAACCCGGCTGGCTCCCGAACTCAATTTCGGGAGCCGATAGAAGCACCGCTTGCCGAAGGCTTATCACTAGGGTTTTTCCTCGGAAACCCGAAAGAGCGGGGTTTTCTAATCCCGATGATAAGCTTTCGGCAGGTACACAAACCAAATATCTATTAGCATTGTATTTTTTGGGGTCCAAGTTGTATAATTGGACACTCCCTTTATTTTTTCATGGGTAATTCGCATGTGTGCGGCTACCCACTATCCACCATTGTAGAAAATTTGCTGAGACGAATGAGAAGCCTATCTGTCGGGAGGTTTTCATTTTCATGCGAGCCCCATTCTAGAATTCCTCTCAAGATTTTAACTTAATTTGCAATTTGCTCAACATAGGACATGGTTAGAGATTCATGAAATTATCCTTGAGCATAAATCATTGTTCTTGATCTGCAGAGGAAGAACTTGAATGTAGTGCAATGGTTGGATCAAGTAGGTTGGATCGAGTATTATGGCTTCATTATTTAGGTGTCAGGTACTGCTACTGCATAAAGCATATAATGATAGAGTAGGTGCATGGACTCAGTATATTCTAGAAGTGCCCTTGAACTTAACAATTGTTTGTTTACCATATTGTATACCAGATTTTTCATACCCATAACAAGAGCTTTGTGCAGATTTTACAGGGTGTACCTTATTTTAAGTTGTTGTTGTTGGGTATAATTAAGATAATCAGTGTGAGTTATCACAAGGCCTCCAAAATAGAACAGTTATCAGTTTTTCAGGACATTTTTTCTATGAAACCGCTATAAGAAAGCAATATTATTTTGTGGGTTAATATGTTGAATAACTATGAATGCTTATATCGTGTGGTTCTTGTTTAGGATTTATTGTTATAGTTTGTTACTATGGTTCAGCATCATGGGTTTTCATGGTAGTTTATTTGTTTGGTTTAATGCAATTGTCTTAATAGTGATTTATTGACGTGTTTTAAGTCTATCTGTAGTTAGTGATTTGGGACACAAACTACTAATAGTTTTTGCTTTAATATTTTCCAATGAAGTCTATATATTTTTTATATAAACCAATGTTGTTCTATTAGGATATTGAGATAAACAAATGGTGTTTTTGACAATGCAATTAGTATTGATTTGACTTAGAAACCCTTCCCATATTTTTGTTGAAACCAATCACATATTTAAGACAGTATTGTTATATGTTCTCTCCTTCAATTACTGACACTTTCTCCATCCAATTGTTAATGTTATTGTTTTATAACTCGTATTGGTTCACGCCCATTAAATGGTGACACTTTCTCCATCAAATTCTTAATGTTTTTATTTTGTAACTAGCATTGGTTTATGCTCATTAAATTCTAGATGTTTTTGTTAGAATTGATACGAGTTTGTACAATATTTTTTTCATCAAATTCTTAATGTTTTTGTCTTGTAATTAGTATTGGTTTATACAACAAAAATGTTCAATGAATATTTTGTCGTTATTTTAAACTAATAAAGTCATAATAATTGTGAATCAGGGATTTGAACCCTGGTATTTCCATTTGGTGAAGAACCCTATAAACTTTTAAGAAGATTCATGAGTTAGTTATCAGAACTTTTAAATTTTATGAATGAACCAAAAAAAATTTCATTGAGCTGCTTAATGGCAGATTTACATTATCAAAATCCTGCTGCTTTTCAGTGGGAGAATTCTCACCGCTACCATGCTTGATGTGTATTCTATCACATGGAGTTTTGCCCCAAAATAGCAGACGGCTACCAGCGTTTATATTTTTCCTGAGCAGACGGTTTTCATCTCCAGCAAGTGCAAGCAGCAGAAATCACCCATGCAGCCAGACCTGAGTGCAACCATCCCAGTTTGCTGCCCTTCCAGTTGTGATATCACAGCAACAAGGCAGCCAAACCAATGCGCTGCTATTTTGATACCTCATGTTTTGCAGTAGAAACATCTGATAAAATGCATTTTTCAAGAGAAGTAAATTGCAAAACCTATTCATATTTAACACGAGAACATACCACAATATGTCTTCATGAGTGCTCTCAAAGATAGTTTGGTATTTTCCATGAGATATAGAAATCAAATATCTTTTCAACTTACATCTCTTCAAAGTCATGTAATGTACCTTTGCTGTCAAATGCATTACCTCATTAAGTATGACATTCAAAATACGCACAAATTAGAAGAACTGAAGAGATCAACTATTGATATGCAAGGATACAATGCACACACAAGCTATCCTTCTTTAAAATGCACTACATATAGCAAGCATATACTAAAGGCACCATGAATCACTCAACTAATAATGAACCAGGTAAAAGATGCAATGGGATGAAAATTGGATGTCTAAAGAACTAGAACATTCATACAATGGTGCAAGTCAGATCTAAAGAATTAATACAAGAACACACAGCTAATTCCATTTGAAAAAAACAATTCTCGATCATGTGAAATAGACCAGGATTGAAAGAAGAAACATGGAGGAAGAGATCGATCATCAATTCATTCAGGGTATTTCATAGAACTTCACTAATTTGCCAAAATGGAGCAGAGACTTTGCAAAAACAGATAGCGTCTGTTGTACTACAAGTTCTTGAGTAGATTCTGCATTGTCTATGTACATATCCAAAATGTACGTTTAAAGGCCACTGGATACTAAAAAGTAGGATCATTAAACTAGGTCATTAAATACACAGCAAACTCTATACAGGATGAAACTATTCATTGACTTTTGTAGAGACGGACTGGACATAACGTTGATGAAGCAAGCAGTGGAGGAAGAAAATCAGAAATAAACCATGGTAAAGCAGAAATAAATTTACATTTCTAAAAGCTCAGCCAAAAGGAGATTTGAACAAAAGAAACATATAGATGTAGAAAGGGTACAATCTGCACAGATTTTAGAACTTTACATTGCAGTCAGAAAAATGTGTTATCTTATAAAACAGAAACAGTTTACCTCACTGTGTTGACTCGGAAGCCTCGTTTGCACCAAGTCTGTCTGAAGTGCTATCTGGAGCTAGCCTTGTCTCTGAAATCCGTATCAGCGCCTATTTATATTTTTATCGAGCTACAAATAATACAAAGATTACCTGGCGGTATTTAACAGCGGAGGCAAAGTTCCTTTCGCTCTGGATCTTGCTTATAACAAATACATAGATTGAGAACCCGATCTAAGCTATTGTGATGATCATGCCGATGTGAGCAAAATGCCACAGGGGGCCAACCTAACGAATGCTTCTAGAGAATCATGTGCATACTGCCTCCTATTTTTCATCCACGTAGTTAGCCATTGTTGCATTGAGCCATTAACCTGCCATAGCCGTACCTCATTTCGGTCTACCGCCAAAACGATTGCCTCTAACCCTATGTTTCTCCGCTCTTGTTGGCATTTGCACATTTCAAATTCAACCATTGCCTCTCATTTTCTTGCTCATATTTCTCATTTCGATTTGGCGAATATTCTATGTTATATTCCAATCAAAGGCATTTAGAATTTTGAGGAGAGAACTGCATTTAAGTCTCAATGGTGCAGATCAAACATATGGTTGAAGCGAGAGAAAAAAAAAAAAAAAACCAATCATAGCAAAACCAATCATAGCAAAGCTCGACATCAACCATCGCGGACTGCCCGAATGAATCATCAGCACGGTCTTCCGGAATGAATCCTTTAGGAGTCCGGAATGAATCCTGTGCTAGTGCTGGCCAGGAATCAAAACATAGAGGAGGCAGGTCGCCACTATTTCTTACTGCCCTGTGCCAAAAATAGAAGCAAAAACAAAGAAAGAAACAAAGAAAACCATGTGCCCTGGGCCAGAGGATTTGAACCTTCAGGCCGCAATGGCCTCAGCAAAGCCCAAAAAAGTTTTGTGCCAAAAACAAACCCCGAGAAACTATGGCTTGCTTTGCTTCACCTCGCTTCACCAAATCACGAACCCCCACCACCGGGCTCATCCATTGCCAGAAACTACAAACCCTGATCCTTTTGGCATGGAAGCGTAGCAAAATCACGGTGTCTGCACCTAGCCAGATTCTAAAATTCGCAACATTTCCTTTTCTCTTTGAACCATTGCAAAGAAAAACTCATTCAAAATCTTCAAAAATGGAAACTTGATCTTTAAGTGCAATTAAGCTGCTCAAACATGGCAAAATATACGGTTTTGCATAAAATACATGCCATGAATCATAGTCCCAACCATGCGTGAAAAAGTCCTCTCGCAATACGAAACTCATTATTGCAAGTTTATGATGCCTAGTAATTTTTGTATTGTGCACTACTATAAGGAATGGTTGGTTGTCTATGAGCAATGCATGTCAATGATAGCGTGTTTGTGTGCCCAACTCATCTTTTATATACAATATACCAGTTGGGTCACTGATAGAAGCAATTTTCTAGGAAGCATTTGTTTAGATGCAATTTTCTCCATCCAAAATCACTTTATAACATTTAGCTCTTTCATACGTAATCTTCAGTTTTTCACAAGTGAAGTTTATCTTTTTGGCTTCTATTGTAGGTGCATCATTGTTCCCTTTATCGTATAATTTAAATGTTGTTCTTTCACAGTGTACAGAGCATTTTTCTTTGTGACTACCTAATCGAATTTTAGCACAACTTAGTTTGTTCTTATCTAGGACGTAGCAAAAGTATTTTTGAGACCTTAAACCATTCCTTATCGCTAGAAATGCAAGAACTTGGAATGGAGAAAAAAAGATGTCGGCGGGTGCTTTCAAGTTGCAGAGAATACTTGGAGCCCCTTGGATATTTTTTGAGAGTGTGCTTGGGGCTATGCATTCATCCTGCCATTTCATTTACAATTATCTTTATTATCTTGAGGTATACATGCATCTTACTTTTACCAGGAACCTCCACTTGCTTCAATCAAAATATTGTACCTCGCGCCCCTTGATGTATAAAAGTGTGTAGCGGCCACTTTTAAAAATGTTGCTCAAATAATGTATAGAATGAAAGTTGTAGCCTCAATTTGGTTGTACATATTCACCAAACTAGACATGAAAATGCCATTTGTTCTTTGGTGCCTTTGCAGGTTAAAAATGTGCAACAACAGAATCATAAGGTACAAAGTAAAAAATGTTGCTTGAGAAAGAATCTATATACATCTAGTATTGTAGTTATCAATGGCCTAGGTCATGTTAAGAATATTAACTAAATGTGAATTTTTCATATATTGTAGTGTTTTATTTGCATCTTAGGCGTTTAGTCTAGTGGTAACGCATTAGGTCTAGCAATTATAGGTCTCGAGTTCGAGATTGCCCAAAATCGCACTCTGAATTGTTGGGTGTCAAAAATCTATAGATGCAATGTAAAGTGGTTGGGGCAGGCCCCAAGCAAGCAATGTAGTATGGTGTGTGGTCACATGTTCAGTACAACCAAGCAATATAGTGTGGTGTGTGCAAGCAAGCAATGTAGTATGGTGTGTGGTCTGGTGTGCAAGCAAGCAATGTAGTATGGTGTGTGGTCACATGTTCAGTACAACCAAGCAATATAGTGTGACCTGCAATGTAAAGTGGTTGGGGCAGGCCCCAAGCAAGCAATGTAGTATGGTGTGTGGTCACATGTTCAGTACAACCAAGCAATATAGTGTGGTGTGTGCAAGCAAGCAATGTAGTATGGTGTGTGGTCACATGTTCAGTACAACCAAGCAATATAGTGCAACCAAGCAATATAGTATGGTGTGTGGTCACATGTTCAGTTGGATGCTGCCCAGTGGCGTGAAATTAAACTACTATCTTATTACTTTATATATTGCAAATTTTAATATTGTGATATTGAAGAAGTACGAATCAAAATAACAATGTAAAGTGGTTGGAGACAGGCCCCAACCAAGAAATGTGGTTAGTGTGTGGTCACATGTTCAGTCCAACCAAGCAATATAGTGTGGTGTGTGGTCACATGTTCAGTTGGATGCTGCCCAGTGGCGTGAAATTAAAATATTATCTCTTTGCTTTTCTTTATTTTTCTCTCTTATGCTTATTTCCCTCCTTGAGTTCTAGGCAAGGATTATGTATATGGGCCAATTATGTGCCTTGTCGTGTGCTATTATATACAAATCTATAGTTTTGTGCATTTTTAGCCTTGAGGCTATCATTAGAGATGCAAGATTTATAATCCAACTCATTGTAGTGTTCATGATGTGTTTTAGAATGCAAAAATATTGGATATCGTAAATATGCTTGGAGAAGAAAAATTATTGTTTACAATATTTGTCTACGCAAATATCACGCGAGGAAAACCACTTCAATTTGAATAGCAGATACCTAGAGGAATATTAATGCATATATTAAGAACTCCATTATTTTGCTCCAGCATCTATATTCTCTAAGGTTTGTTAGTCGTAGTAAAATAATAAACGAGCAAACAGTTCTATTACAAATATTAACAATAAGATAAGATAACATAAGATGACATTTGCCCTCACATAATTAATTTGGAGCCACTTTTAATACAATTCCAACGTTTTGATGCCCGACAAAAAGCCCCAACGATGGGCATTTTTTCTAGTTACCTTATATATTGCAAATTTTAATATTGTGATATTGAAGAAGTACGAATCAAAACAACAATGCCATTGTTTTGCATAATTCGAGGATGTGTTTGGAGGCATTGCCATTGTATTACATTGGATATATTATGCATTCTCATGTAAAGTCATCCTCATTTCATTTTTGTGATATTAGTAAGCTAATTGTGAAAACACAACCCTTCAAAGCCAAAGTTAATCATCCCACAAGCACTTAAGCATCTATGTTCACGCCTTATTCCTTAATCTACACCGTACGTAAAGTTCCTCGTTTGTAGGGTATGCAAGTACAAAATTTGCTATACTGTATAACAAGATTCGCAAAATACTATAAGATTTCAAGCGAAATACTATATGTTGTTGTGTTGGTTTGGGTGCATATTCACACGGGGGGTGACTCCGGGCATCGAGAGCTGTCGGATTGGCATATTCGCCCCTTATTCCTTAATCTACACCATACGTAAAGTTCCTCATTTGTGGGGTATGCAAGTACAAGATTTGCTATACTGTATAACAAGATTTGCAAAATACTATAAGATTTCAAGCGGAATACTATATGGTGTTGATTTCAGACGCGTAAAAAAAATACAATTACGAGGGCTCTCGCCGCCCTACGCCACCCCCTCGCGGTGAATATGCACCCAAACCAAAGGGGGTTTAAGGGGGATTTTAATTTAATTGTGTTGGATTCAATGGTTATATTAATTAATGTCAATGGTAGTTATGTGTTGGTTATTATACTAAAATTTTTTTTTTGGCCCTTGGGCCATAAAAAAAAGCGGACGACGTGAGAATATAAAAGACATCTAAAACATGTAGCAATATGTGTTATGTAATATGCAGCATTAAGAAAAAAAAGGGAATATAGTAAAATGAAACATGACTAACTATAATATCAAAGCATAATGTAATATAATTATATATGCTATAAAAGCATTTTATTTAGAAATTTATTGAGTTATTGAAAATAGCCAAGGTATTATAATAGTTTTGGAGCACTTAAAGTGGATAGTGGTTTAAGATCTGATACAAATCTTGGTTGATTTGCCTATCAAATAGTCTGCAGAGAGCGCTTAGCTTCGTTTATTTGCGCGCACGTAATTGCCTTTTGTCGATCTATGTCCAAACGGATATGTGCATCAAGCATGAAGTTCTCAATTGAGCTCAGTGCGTTACGGATTTGTTGCATAGACGATCGCATGTCATTGATGTATCCAACTATCCATAACGACATAACGTCAATAGGATCCTCGCCATGTGGAGGTGGTGGTTGTGCTGATGGCGGAGGAACTAACTGAACTTGAACTTCAACTGTTGGGCTTTCTGGTACTACGATAATTTCGGGCTCCACATTATTGCTTATTTCAGGAATGATTACGGTGTCAAGTGGAGGTGATTCATTCGGGCCTTCTATAACCTGCATGTTAACCAAACAATTTCATGAGGTTGAGCAAGTAAGAATGTAATGGAAAAATATAATATTAAACTAGGTTTTTAACTTGATGACAATTACTATAGTATTCCATTCAATACCCGAAAGTGTCATTCTGCTGCAAAGGATGAGTTCCAGTTGGTGAGCATGATTTCGTTATCACCCAAATCTCCAACTACAATTGTGTTTTGAACTCTGTCCGCAATATGCGCTTCGATGATCTCGTCTGGATCTTCATTAACAGGTTGGTGCTCGTCAAAGTACCTTGGTGGATTAGCAAATGGATTACTGCTACGAGCTCTTGACGGGCGTGCTGGATCATTATCCGGTGGTCCCCATAGAACTAAGGATACTTTCTCACGGGTTGCTTGAAATGGGTTCATCATTAGATCATATGCAGCTTCAACTCTTCTTTGGTTTACATTTTGGCCATTAGTAGGTATAGCCCATTGTGTACTGAGATAGAATTTACCTGTCTTGATCATCTCCGTGATTGTGAATGTCAAGGGTGGCTTACGACGATTGGACATTCGATAATTTGCAAAGTGACAGACTTTCAGGAGCAAGTTCTTAGGATCTAGGCAGACTGTATCTTTTATTTCTCCTGCTCCATACATCGCATATCTTTCTTTTCCTCTCATCAGTTCTTCTGATGAGACATTATGCATGCGTACACTAAAATGGGGCTTTCCAAAATCCTTCATACAATAACCTAACATACCTTCAAAGCAATGCAGCTTTGTGTCCTTTAGTGTTCGGCACATAATTTTGGCCCCAGCTGGCTTTGTGGTGTTCCATCTCATGGCTACTTTGAGCAATGCTGCTGCACCACGTACTCCTACTGTCTTCAGTCTGGCTGTGGCTTGAAAGTGCAAGTGATCTAGATTTGACCCACGCTCTGTTGCAACTAATCCTGCATGACAATGCTCAATAAAAAACTCCAAGATGTTGTCTATTAGCTTTGGATCAACATCTGCGCCCCCGATTCCTATCGTTATGGATACATCTCCACCAACTGGGCCTTTAGTTTTGCGTTGTAGCTTGTTCTTCCCCTGCTTCCTCGTTCTTTTTCTTCTTTTTTTCTTTTGGTTATTCTCAGAGCAATCTGTGTCACTTGGACTAGATGTATGGATGCTAATCAAATCTGTATCATCATCTTCTACGAGGGTTTGTTTTCCTTTCCTTGTTTGCCTAACAGGACTAGGATCTCTAATAGGGCTAGATGGTCCAGGATCTTGACGTGGCGGAGACTTGTTTACATGTAATGTATTGCAAAATACCTCAACGCGTTCGTTGATTTGTGCCTCTTGAGCTTCAGCGACATCTTCTTGTGCAGGATGGTTTACCTCGTACGTGATGCCTTCTGCTTGTATAACTCCCATTCGTGATGTTGAGGTTGAGCCTCGTCTGTTTCGTGCCATTCGTCTCATTGTAATAGCTGCGATCATTAAAAAAACAACACAAGGTTAAAAGTTTCATATAGCATTATAATAAGAATAACACAAGCTTGTAATTGTAATTGGATATTAACCTAAACAATGGTTGCTCACGTTAGACAACACAAGGTTAGAAGGAATATATAGCATTATAGCAAGAATAACACAAGCTTGTAATTGTAATTGGATATATATTAATCTCGGCAAACAGGAAACACTTTTTTTATGTCCAAAAATGATTCTGTAAAACATATAAAACATATAAGCAAATACGAAAATGTTAGGGCTTCCCGACAGGGTTTAAGGCAAGAACTCGAGAATAGGGAGCTAATGGTTACCAATATTTCTTATCCTAATTATATTATTTCGTTTCAAACTATTGGCTTTTTGTTAACGTTCATCTACAGAAACAGGCTTCAACTGCGGTTCCGGACCAGACTTCCAAGCCATCGATTCAGCATGAAGACCCACCCAAGCTTCCGGATTTTGCTAGCAAGGAGGTTTTCTGGCCATGCCATGGATTGCAGTTGCGTTTGCCAGCAGGGTATCATCCAAGTTTCTGTTGTTAGGGTTTCGGTTCTGGCATGATGAATCGTGCAGGAGTCTCGGTTTCAAGAGTAACACAGTGGATTGCAGCTTCGGATTCACGCTGCCATGCAGGTTTATGCAGGGTTTGGATTGAAGAAAATAATGCAAGGTCCCGGTTTTGGCTGAGCAAATAACACAAGACTTTCTGTAAAATGTTTAAAGAAGATGAATCTGATTAACAGCAGGTTTGGGTTTGGCATGCGGTCGGGCTTTAAACACGATGGATTGCAGCGGATTCACGCGCCATGCGAGGTTTATGCGGGGTTTGGATTCAAGAAAATAATGCAAGGTCCCGGTTTTGGCTCTGCCATGCAGAGTTTCGCTCTCCCGGATTGAACTGTGCAACAAGATTGGGTCTGGCATGCAGATTCTGGGCTGCAGATCCGTACTAAGGCACAAATGGTAGCGAGAGGGGGAGTTGTGGATGTTTTAGCCGGATCTTTTTCCATCTCCACTTTACCATTTTAGAAATCTCCCCCACGCGTTTGAATCCTCGTGGAACCAAGAGCAAATAACACAAGACTTTCTGTAAAATGTTTAAAGAAGATGAATCTGATAACAGCGAGGTTTGGGTTTGGCATGCGGTTCTCGGGCTTTAGTTACGCACTAAAGCCACGTGATGCTAAGCAGAGGGAAGTTGCGGTTGTTATAGCCGATCTTTTTCCATCTCCACTTCACCATGCTAGAAATCTCCCCGCGTTTCAATCTTGTGAACCAAAACCAAATAACACAACACTTTTCGCGGAATGTTTAAAAAGATGAATGCAATATGTAGCATAAAAAGCAAAAAACAGCAAAAACACAATAACACCGTATCATGCATTGTTCCAATCTCTGTCATGGAAGATTGTCTGTCATGAAAAAGCACAAACTTCCATACCACAACTGTTGGATGAGGATAGAGGCAGACGGATCGGCGCGACGGCACGACGGATAAAACCACCACAAGAGCTTGTGAGAGAACAGAGCTTTGCTGGGTTCATGCATATGAATAAGGAGCTCGGCATAAGAACCGTTAGATTGTTAAAGCTAATCCACATCAACGCTCCAGAAAAGCTGCACTCTAGAAATACTATTTAGTATGGCCCAATGAATACAGCACCGAAATCATAGGAAAACCATGCCAAAAAGCGTACAAAAACACAAAAAAAACCCCCTGTTATAATGCTACATATTGTCAATGGTAGTTATGTGTTGGTTGTTAATGTCAATGGTTGTTATGTGTTGGGGGGATTTAATTTTTATATGTTGGATGTTGGATGTTAATGGTTTGTGTTGCAAAAAAAAAAAATTTGGCCCCTTCGGGGCCTTAGGGACGTCCCCTTCCCCCCCCCGGTGTGACAAAAATTTTAGAATTCAAACCAGAAAAAAACTAGAATTCATTTGCGGCTTTCATCACCTGTAGCTTTTGAATTTCATCACAATAAAACAAATAGAACATAAGTAAAAGTTACCATAAAGATAGAGCGGATTGATCCCATTATTCTGAAAGTCATAAAGTTTGCAACACCCATACACAAACATTTCTCAACTGGAATTTAACAGCAGCCTTTGGCCTCCATGGATTCTTGTGGTGAGAAACCAAAGTGGGAAACTTTTCTGCTTGTTAGCACAAGGATCTAGAAGCCTTGGAATTTGCTTAATAACTGCCTCAAAATTTAAAAATGCATGGTAATTTTTTGCAACCTTCATTCGGAATGAGCCATAAAACAATATCCAATAGCGCAATCCTGTATTAATCAGCTAGTAGGATATGAAAGCCTACCAAACCCGGCCGAAAAATTGATGTTTTAGCATAGATAAGTTAACCAAACATATCCATATCATACACTATCAAAACGATCTCGAAGAGAGCTTTCCAACGCAATAAAAATCATCTCAAACAGAGCTCTGGATCAAAAGTTATGATAAGAAATGTGTTACCGGCGGGGAAACTGCACTACATGCACCCTTCAAGCCCCTCATGTGCCCATTATGCACCACACACACAAAAAGAGGGCTTTTGTTGTGAGCCATTGGTTGTTGACCATCATGCACCACACGCACAAAAAGAGGGCTTTTGTTGTGAGCCATTGGTTATTGACCATTATGCACCACACGCACAAAAAAAGGGCTTTTGTTGTGAGCCATTGGCTGTTGACCATTGGAAAAAAAAAAGGCTAAAATCAATGGCTCAGAAATGGTGCACTCTAGATGTACGCATTAGTACATCCATTTGAATACATCACGAAATCATAGGAAAACCTTAGTGAAAAGCGTACAAAAACACAAAGAAAACCCCCTGTTATTATGCTACATATTGAGCTGAAATTTTAGATTCACTTCCTTTTCCATCTATGTCACCCATGAGGGGGTTGCATTAATATACATATCTACTTATGTCAAGCTGCAGCAGTCACCTTATTAGTAATTATACAAATGGTTGAACTCGACCTAAATTAAAAATATATATATGTCCATGATATACAAGAATTCCATTAACTTGATTTAAATTCCTCCATGCGTGCACCCCTTCCAAAACCGCCCCCCGGGCCCTATTGTTCATTCCGAAAATATACCATAAATCAATTGTCTATGTCAGCTAAATTAAACATGCCATATGTATTGTTTAATATTGAATATAATAAATCTAGCCTCCAAACCATGTCATAACTCAGGACAGTTTTAACAAACCATTAAATTTGGTATCTCTCTTTATACTAAAGGGATTTTGAGTGTTTGTCATCAACTTTCATTTTGAACCATTGGATTATATTCTAAGGTCGAATGGCTGAGATTTCTATTGGGTAGGGAACCCAATTCAAAACCGTTTTTTGGAAAGGCATTTTCAACGTACATTTTTTTGGGAGCCATCGGTTATGGCATCTCGCTTCTCAAAGATTTTTCAACATGCATTTTCTTCAGGAGCCATAGGTTATGGCATCTCGCTTCTGAAAAAAATTATAATGTTAAATCCGGCATCTGCTTTGCCTTACGCGGATAGTAACCCAAGATCCCTAGCTTATTCATGGCAACAACCTTGTTTATGGTCTATTTGGTTTACCAATTCGATCCAAGATTTCTTTCTACTTATGACAGTTTCCTGGCGCATGGAAAAAGGCACGAAGCAAGCAAGCTGCAGCAAGCAAACAACAGCGGCAAATGATAGTGACAGCAAGCAAGCAATCGGTTTCACTTCTTCGGCATTTTGGCAAATGCAAAGTAAGCAGATTCTGACGGTTTTAGAGCATGTGAATTTCCAGAGGTAGTTTGTGAATTAGGTTTCTGGTTAATAATGAGGGTTTCTGGTTTCTTGCAGGACGATTTGTGCCCATAATCTAGACCAATGCTGGCAAATATTAGAATTTCTATTTCACATAAGCTCATCAAATAGTGTATCAGCTTTTGGAATCATGGCATGAATATACCTTTGCAGCAAAGGGCAGACTATTGCGGTTTTCAGACATTAGGTAAGAAATGATATATGTCTGTAATCTTCAAGTTTGTTGCAGAGACAGTGTGCTTTCATTTGTTCTTCTGCAACTTGAGCTTCTTCTATATTTTCTGTTATTTTCTGTTAATCTTTCTCTTTGCATATGTCTAGGTGTAATTAAGACGTTCATTCCTCAAAGCATCCTCTAGAGTAGAGGTATGTGAAAAATATTTCAAATTGTTTCCTTTTGATCATTTTGTTTGTCAATCCATGTAGAATACATTAAGTCCATATCATGGAGCTCTTTCTGCTCCTTAAAAAAAACTAGGCTGGATATAGAGCTTAGCAGTCCAGTTTATTGCACAGCATAAATGATTGCATGTTGACTATTAATCAGCAGACACAAGGCATTGATATTCCTAATATTCCTATAGACCTTAGATGAGAAATACTCGAAACTTTTTGTTCACGACCAGAGTGCATTTTTCTTAAGTTGTCATTCTGATTGTCAAAATCAGTTGAAACTAAAATTTTCCTAACTAACAGGAAATGATTCTACAAAGAATCCACCGTTAGTCTTTGTAAAGAGAATTGAGAGAAATTGAGCTGAAGAAATGGTGCTGCGTTTAGAATAGATTATGAGGTTCCAGTAATGTACATGGCCTTGAATGAAGGAATCCGGAAGGAAATGATCTTGTGATATATAATTGGAACAATATAGTAGACATAGCAGTCCCGATGTCTAGCTATGTTGTTTACTGTGTGTATCTGGGCCATCATGTTTGGCTTTTGGGTGAACTTGGTTTTCGCATGTGCCCACTGTTTGTGCTGCCATACATTGTACTATAAAAATGACATTAACTGGCTGCCTGAAATGATAACATCAAGCATTACAATCCAATAATATAGGGGAGGCCTATGATTGCTTTGTACAATAAATATGAAAGTATTAATTTGTTCTTTTACAAGCCCTTGAAGGAAGTCTCTGCCTTCAGCGCCATATATGTCTTATATATGCCTTCAATTTCTTCAGGTCTGAAAGCCCATGCTTTGTTCATCTTGATTAAGATGGCTCTTATGACAATATAAGATCCACCATTGATGTTGGTTCCAGTAACATGATGAGCAAAAAACCAAGTAACTTGTTGCAGAGGCACCATCGAATGCAAGATTTAGATAGTTAGATTTAGAAAAGGCCTAGAATGTTGCAAACAATGGGACTTCTTTTTCAAAATTGATAACCAAAACAACTTCATATAGTAGAGTGAGTGGCATATATAAGTTACTGATCTTGCCTTAAGAGATCAGTATCAGAGCCCTTGGAATGCAAATCATATTGGGAACTTGCTTCAGGATTTGAATGTTATGGCTGGTAGAATCTCTTTAAAAGGCAGTTTTTTCAACGAAGTTTTTCCCTTTAAAGTCTAATTTTAAACGAATTCATTGGGTGCCCGTGTTGGTGTATGTATGCTTAAATATAGCGTTTTGTTTTCTAATATTTATGCTCTGATTTTAGTGACAGTCTTCTTACATAAGATCACCGTGAAGAAACTCTTGAAGCTTGTTGATTATCTTAAGTTGGTTGCAGCATTTGCATGGGTCAATAATTCATCAAATGCAGGTCCAAATGGAAGTTATTTCACCAGCTGAAGGTCTTCCGGAAGCCTTCAACTAAATGGAATAATATATTGTCTAGAATACTTGCAGGTTATTCACCCAGAGATGAATACAACGGAGAAGCATGTTGAATTAACTCTGATAGTTAAGACCAGTCTCCATAGACTACAATACATGAGATAATGTCACTTGCAAATGCATATGGCAGTTAGATTTATGACCCTGTTACCAAACAACATGGAGAGGTACAAAATTGTTTGTTATTTTTTGTCCACATGGATTGAAAAAACGGCATTTGAAGGTCTTATCTTTTGGGTGCAGGATGAACCCCATTGAATGCATATTGACATGGCAAAATGGAAGTTATTTCACTAGCTGTAAGGACCTTCAGAAACCTTCAACTAAATGGAACAGGAAGCCTTCAACTAAATGAAACAATATATTGTCTAGAATACTTGCAGGTTATTCACCCAGAGATGAATACAACGGAGAAGCATGTTGAATTAACTCTGATAGTAGACCAGTCTCCATAGACTACAATACATGAGATAATGTCACTTGCAAATGCATATGCCAGTTAACAACATGGAGGAGGTACAAAATTGTTTGTTATTTTTTGTCTGCACATGGATTGAAAAAACTAGATCTAAAGGTCTCATCTTTTGGGTGTGAGATGAACCCCATTGAATGCATACTAACATGGCATGGCTTTACACATGAAACTATTCTGAGTGCTATCCAGATCTGGCAAAAAACAAAAGAGAAACACACACTCCTTAACCAATGTTAGGGCTAACCAATGTTAACAAAATGAACTTTTGCAGTATGGCACGAAGCAGACGTGCAGATGTATTATAATATCTTCAGTGGACAAAATCCAACACTTTACTAGCCACTTCTTTGTCCTAAGGTGTTTTATAGAGCAAGTGACGCAAGATTACCTATAAAATAAATTTAGAAGGATCTATCTTTTACTGTTTGCTGCATTGCTATTTTTGCAGCCTTTTTCCAGCCTTTTTTCCATTCAGGGATGGGGCAAAGTTGTTTAAGTAGATGTTATTAAATTGTAGCATTCAAGCGTTTTAGAGGATTATGTGCTTTGGATTGAAGGATTACTGGAAGAAGTACTTGAACCAAATCCGTTTAATTTACTTCCACCAGATCATCAATTTATTTGTTGAACCTCTTTGCCATTTTTGAAGCATTTTGCTGCACCTTGCCACATCTTTAACATTGTACACAATCAATATAGGAGTAGTGGGATCGGTGTATCAGGTACATTTGCATAATCAAATATGTTGATGAGCCATTTCTTCCTACACATTTGAGAATAATATTTATCCATGGCTTGAAGCCGCACAATTTCACAAACAGATTTGTGGATATTGAGCTACTTTTACTACCATTACAAAAATATGCTTATCCACATCACCTCTTGCTCTTGAAGCCCAAAGAAAGAAATAAGCTGGTCAAACTACAGGTAAAAAATCATATTCTATTTTATGGTTCTATTTTATGAACCCGAAGCATTTATATTCTCATACATTCATGTGTATATTGGAATTTGTTATATCTTTGTTAGTTATGGCTGCAGAAGTTTGGGAGATTTAAAACATAAAAGTTATCTTAAGATTTTTGCTGAGTTGTTGCTCCAGTGGAAAAGCAATAAGCCATTGCAACTACCATTAGAATTATCTCCAAAATTTTAAATTATGTAATGTTTGACTACCAATTAAAATGCTTACCATCATAAAATCATGGTTTGAAGTTGCACAACCTTATGAACAACTATCAATACACTCTTCTCTGCCGGATCCATTTCATCATCACATTTGCACTTTTTTACTCATTTTGGCTCCGTGCTGCAAAAAGCATTGCTGCATCTTTGACATTGTACATAGTCAATAAGAACAATGCAAATATATTTGCATAGTCAAAAAACATTGTTGAGCCACTTATAATCTTGCAACAATCAAATTTGGTATTTTTGTAACATATGATTTATTAAGGTTAATAGGTGGTATTCGTATACCAAACCGTATGAATACCAGAGAAAGACAGGGGTTGCGAACGCATACAGATCCATTTTTTTTTCCCTAGGTCGGGGGGAGGCGCGTCCTTCCCGGGCGCTCCAGCACTTGGCGCTGCTTGCTAAATCGGGAGGATGGGCGGGGAAAGGGATCGGCATGTTGGCTTATCTTCTGCGAGGGCTTACGGTTCGATTTCGTCTTCCCGCAGTGAGTTAGCGCCGGTCCGTGTGTTTTACCTCTTTTCGATTACATTTGCTTGAGATGTCTTTAAGAAGGAGGCCGGGGAGGGCAAGGGCCGGGCATGCAAATCTTCCATCCGGTTCGATGGCCTCTATGGCTGCTCATCCGCATTGCATGGCCGATTCTATCCCTTTGCCGATACTAGCCCTTTGGGATTCAATTGATGTTTCGTTACTTTAGGCCTTTCGGACAAGATGTTCCCAAATCTTTCTATGATGCCCTTGTCGATTTTGTGACTCCAAATGTCTAGCAGGGGAAGAGCCTTGGAAAGGGGCTCCTCGGTGATCACTTACATGTTCGTGGTGTTTTGAGAGGTCGATTCGAGAAGTCCTAAGGCCTTGAATGATGCTATCAAAAAGACTTCAACTGGTCTCCCAAAGCCTTTGGCGTGGTGTTGGTCCGCAAAGCTTTGAAAAATAATAGGTCGCATTGTTTTGAGGGAATGGTAGGATATTGTATGAAAGATTTTGGAAAAGTTCACTATAGTTGTCATATGCACAATATCTCTGAATCTATGATTGAAAAAGGTAAGGATCTTTATTTAAGGTGGGGTGCAGGTGATACTAAAGGGTTGTGTGTCTTGGATAATAGGAATCTTTTAAATAAGGCATGCCATTACGTGATGTATCATGGGGGTCGTAGACTATCCCCAAGCCTGACCTTTACTTTGTGCAGGATGTTGAGGTCTGGAAAATACACATTAAGTAGTTCTTGGATTATTCCTCATAATTCTGCCCATGTGAATGAACACAGAGTCGCGGCAAAGCATGGAGAGTGTTGCTTAATCCTGGCCGGGCCGCCGCCTGACGACATAAGAACTATTATCTTTGGTTATCCTTCGGGGTTTGTTCTGTTGAGAGGAATGGGCCTGGTAGAAGGCGCTATTGGGATGATGCCATTCAGTGAGGCGAACGGGACTCAAACTTTGAGGATCTGCATGAGAGAACCTTTAGCTCTGAGGCGGATATCCCTGATGTTGGTGCAGACTATATCCCTGTGTACACAGGGGACCACACCATGGCAGTGGGTTGATTTCTTTCATGTGGTTCCTTCTTGTACAGTGTATAGTCTTTTGTATTTATCTGCTGTTGTATTTCTCTGGTTTATGGTTGGTACAGATTTGTGCAGGGTCTTCTTGAGAAATGGATGGAAATGGCGACACCATGGATGAGACCGCTTTTGTGGTTGTTAGTATTGGTCCTGATATCATCAGTTCTACCATTGATGATTCTCATCCAAACCCGCATGCTTATCCTCCTGAAAGTGAGGAAGTCTTTACTGCTGAGGAATTTGTGACTAGCATTGTGCGGGGTTGGTAATGCGGGCTACGGGATTGCAGCCTCATTGAGGATCCTGAGAAGGCAGATAGGAAGCTTCTATGTTGCTATAAATTCTGCCTTATCTGCTGTGCAATGGGACCGTCTTGGTGTGCCGGAATCAGAGCTGCATGTGTTGCGCTCACACACATGAGCTTGGCAAGGGCTCTCGACACGGAGATATCGCCCGGCTTGATCAGCTCATCGGGCATGCTAGCTCACGGGCCGACCGGGGAATTGAGAAGCTTTGTGTTGAACTTGCATCCGGTTATCCGGTTATGTGTGATGAACTTATATGTTGTTGTGATCGAACTATTTACGCCATGTGGCTTCGTATCTTTGGTATTTCAATGTAAATATTTGACATTTGTTTGCTTGATAATTGGACACTGCTTTCCTGTTTATATTTCGACAAGGTGTTTATTCGGTGGGGCATTGGCCCCCTTGCATAAGGGAGCTCCATTAGTTGGAGCTCTCTTATGCTCGGCTGAGCTGTGGTTACTTGCTGGGGTTCGATTCCCCAGGCTCAGGCCTGATATTTGATCTGCAGGTATAACAGTATTCTTTGGAGAATACGCCATGGTTTTATTTATAGTTGCATGTATTTTTGTTCAAGTCAAACAAGCCAGGTATGACTTGTAAAGGACTTGAAATGGAGGGCAGGGATGCTCTTAGAGAGCATCTTGACTTTTGGACCATTGTCTTTTTTTTTAAATGGCTGTCATCTAACGGCCCAAAATCCATAATACAAGTTATATCCATAATACACACGATCTTTGAGAATAATGTTTATCCCCAAAGTGCACTTGAAGCCACGCATTTGCAAATACAGATGTGTGGATGTTGAACTACTTTTCCTACCATTAGAGAAATATGTTTATCCTTCTGACCCCTTGCAGTTGAAGCCCAACAAAGAAAATAGTTGGTTAAATCGCATGTAATAAATTATATCTCCACAGTTTACTCATTCTTGCACCATGTTTCAATACATGACGAATCTTTATAGTCATCGATTCTGGGCAACGAATGAAGAACATATCATTCATGATAATCTCATAGACAATATGACAAAAGCACTGTAGGCTATCATAGTTGAAATATAATGTAGATGTCTCCGAAGACTTGCCTGCATGGCCATGCTTATTTCAATGAACTTTTGTAACCCATTTCCCTACTACTTTCTATTAAAGGCAACACAGTAAATTAGCATAATAACACACAAAGGAAAAGGGAAGGTGTTGCAACATCCACAAAAAATGAAAGTCAATGTATTCCATTATTTACGTAGACATCTCCCTTTCAATTGTCCAAACATAAGAGGCTTTTCTTAAGCATCCTAACATCATTCACCGGGTTCCAAATTCACGGGTTTACAACAATGCATAGATATCACGGGTTTATAACAATGCATAGGTACACTTGCATGATGAATGAAAAAAATCTCCTATTCCAAAACTTCATAATTTATATTCAATTTTAAGTTCAATGGATAAAATATTTTACAAAGACAATTTTAAACTTCAATTGCAACAAATTACTGTATATGCCCAACTAGACTTTCTCACTATATCATTATTGATTTTGAATTTAATCCCAAAGAAGAGCCCAGCAACGCTGGGCACTTTTTCTAGTTGAACCACTATTGTATAAATGAAACTATCTCATAAACCACAATTAGTTTAATAAACCACTACATTATAAAAAATCAGCATCAATAACCATCCATAAACCATTATCAGTCTTGACAAACCACTACGGCATGTGGTTTTCTACTATCAAATAAATTCATGCACAAAAAACCACATATACCATGGTTTTTAGATGATTTCATATTAGTTTATCATAATAGTTCATTTTTGGACTCCTTGTGTATTATCACAGCTTATAAAGTGTGTAGAAATCCTTTAGGACCCATTTTATTTATCCATATCAGAACATCTTTTGGGCCCATTTCACCGTCTATCAGAATTGCCATTGTAGGTTTTATATGATATGATTATGTTATTTATTTTTTATAAATAGAAATGTTCCATTTTCAGCTGAAGCTGACAAAATCTTGCACAAGTTATATTTGGAAAAACATCATCATATGGACATTCGAGTTCATGAGCACAGAGTGTCAAAACAGTTGCTTGTTAGAGTTCTTCAGGTTGAGCATCTATAAAAATAGTCTTTTGTACTAAGATATGCACCAGACCCCTTTATTATCTCCATCTATAAGTGTAAAGGTATTATTTAGGTTCCATATTATGCCTGTTAAAAGAGAAGCATTTGATTGTCAAATGATTTTGCATGCAAATATTATCACTCAATCAAATGTAAGCTTTAGAATGATTTGCTTTATCTACTAAGATACACTTTTAGATACCAGCCCCAGTGTACATGGAAGCCAATTTTTACTGGTGCATACTCACACAATTATTGTGGAGCTTATCCTGCTGCCATATGGCAGACAAAGTGGAGGACACGTATAGACACAAGTTCTACCACGTCGGGGATCCCAGTAACCAACTCCCAAAGCTAAACATACACTGGCCAGGGTTTGAACCCCTGACCAAGTGCACATTTATTTTGGCATTACTAGGCCTATACCAACTCACCACACATCCATTGGGCAAAACTTTAGCCAGGATAGAATCCCGCCTCAGGAAGTCAGGGAATTTTTAGGCAACAACCAGTATACCAGCCCCAGTGTACATGGAAGCCAATTTTTACTGGTGCATACTCACACAATTTTATCCTGCTGCCATATGGCAGACAAAGTGGAGGACACGTATAGACACAAGTTCTACCACGTCGGGAATCATGGCCGTATAACCCCAGTAACCAACTCCCAAAGCTAAACATACACTGGCCAGGGTTTGAACCCCTGACCAAGTGCACATTTATTTTGGCATTACTAGGCCTATACCAACTCACCACACATCCGTTGGGCAAAACTTTAGCCATACATGCACACTTTGTAGGCAGGATAGAATCCCGCCTCAGGAAGTCAGGGATAAGCAATGTGTACATACCCATATAGAGATTATTAAATGGTCATGCCCTAATACTGACTTTTTGTGGAGAAATTGAATAATGTCATTATTTTGTAAAGTGCTGGTGATCAATTTGATGTTAAAGCTCTATAGAATGCTGACGTAAAATGAGACAAGAGTTCAAGCCAACATTGTCATAGTTATCCCATGTTGTTTTTACAGTATTCTTGATGCAAATTTTCCTCGAATTGTAGGAAGTTTTTTGCATATAGCTCATCCTAAAGATCTTCAACAGGAAGCTATGACGAGACTCTGAGTCAGATGCGGGGGATGTGGTATAGGGGAATGGAGGTTGGTCCTCCATTCCCTACAAAATAGAAATAGGGGAGCTATTTTTATTTTGCAAAGCTTTACAAAGAGATCCTCCTGCCACTGTGTTTTACCTGCAAAGATCTTCATAACACCAAAGAACAGATCTCTGGTTTTAGAACAGAGTTTTACCTGCAAAGATCCAGCCTTTTTTTAGATACAGAGTTTTAATTTAGAGTTTTAGAAAGGACATAGTTTTACCTGCAAAATCCCCAACAGATGATGCGGCAAGAGACATGCCACAGCGGTGAAGTTGAGAGCAATACGGGAAAACTCAAGTTTCCAGATGACCCCATCTGGCCGTCGGATTTCCAGCTTACTTTAGCGCCAGTTGGATCGGATGAAGAAAATCTGCATTATGAGCCCCTGTTGTGAAGCCCGAGCTTGAAGAGGAATTTCTATGAACAAATCCAGTGCCAAAAAACATGGTTTTTACAAGAACAATGCTGTAAAACATTGCTAAACAACGCTCTATAGAGATCTCTGTTTCTAGATCTCCTTTTTTACAAAGAACCTGCGAAGATCCCAGCGCCAAAGAAGCCAAAAACTCGAAAAAAGGAAGTGCGGCGGTCTTAACCCTAAAGAAACCCTATGAAAAAACCTAAGCAGCTGGTCACGCGGAATGGGTCGACCCGACTTCCATTCCGCTGTGTAGGGGACTGCCACGTGGCAGCACAACATTGCACCCCAACAAAAAATAGCAACCCTATTTCTATTTTGTGGTATGGAGTTGTTCTGGATTTAGAATATATGTACTAAATTGCATGGCGGCATGAGCTTAACTCAAGTGCAAAGAAATGTATCATGGACCATATTTGCATGTCTCGGAATATTGCATGGTTATGGTTGTATTTGTTGGATCATAGATCCTGCATCTGTAAGGAACCTTAGGACATACGTTTATACATGTATTTGTACAATATTTTTGTACATGTCTTTTGGTTCATGTCTATTCACGTGGACAAAAGACCACAATTTTATACATTTTTGTTAACTTGGAATAAGAGATGTAGTTTAGGTACTTGTGCTCTCTTCATGGATGCCTCCCTTGTTCCTTGTTCATTACATTTGGTATCAGAGCCAATAAAGATCTAAGGGCATTTCACGAAGAAGAAGGAAACTGGAAAAGAAGGTGCAAATCTTGCTTCCATTTGCTTTCTTCTAAAAATTAATGTTCTGAATAGAGTAATAAAAAGGAACGCAAGAAATTTTAAGGAATTGTTTTTAAAAGTAAGCAAGAAAAAGGCATAAACAATTCTGGTAGTCTGTGTGGTCGTGCACACAAAGATTAGTGGCCATATCTACGAACCCGCTGGAAGAAACTTTAGAGGAAATTATAAGAAAAAGACATAAGAATAAGAAATGACAATAAGAATAAGAAATTTGAAATCTGTCTTAAAGAATTAGGAAAAGAATCAGAATACGAAACTACGCATAATAAGAAAATACGAAAGAATCAGAATATGAACTTCGCCTCTGTAAGTAGGCTTCTAGAACAATGTTGCTGCCAGTTTAGGGCATTCAGACGCAATTAAGAGCTCATAAATCGATTAAGAATCAACATTAAGAACCACATTCATCAAGAACTACTTCGATTAAGAATAAGCATAATCGATTAAGAATTTTGATTCTTCTCTGTGACACAAGATACTCTGTGACAAAAACAAAAAGTTTCTGTGAACCCTGTAGGGCAAGAATCAATTAAGAATTTTGGACCTCTTGCAAGAAACCCCAGATTTCCAAAACAAATAGGTTTCGGCCAGTTTAGAGCAGCCAGAAGCGATTCAGGACAAAGATTTCGACACTTAACATCAGAAATTCAGGACAGGCCGGCGAAGTACCTTGGGCTAGTGGCAGTCGACGGCATGGGGCAGACGCAGCCAGGAATGGAAACTTCCAGAATCAGGCATTCGGAATAGGAATATGAAAACCCTAACTGCAAAAGATCAAGAAGATAAAAAGAAATAAAATAAAGAAAAGTAAATCATAAGATAAACTTAATTTCCAAATTTATATTGCTTAACAGTTTGTCTTGGTTGGATAAGAAGTAAGAATGGGAATTCACGATTTCGAGGTTCGATCCTTTCATGAAACAACAAGCATTATGGGATTTTTTTTTATAAATCTGCTAAGGAAACAAGCACATAGGTACTTCAAGCACTATGGATTTTTCAAAAAAAAATCATTAAGACGAGTTCCTAGAGGGATTTTAACAAGAATGCGATCCAAGGAAAAATTATCCTTTATTAAATGTTATAAGATTGTAACCCTATGGTCTTTCAAGCTAAGAACCTAAGGAAAATTTTAACGCATGATGGCAACAAATATGTTAAGACTAAGAGCATATGCCTTTGCAAAAAAATTTGCAAAGCATATGAGGACATTGGACAAGATGAACATTTACCCAAGGTTCTCTTAAGGATGTTGTTTACTCTTGAACAACCTAAGAACAAAATTTAAATTTTGTTTTATCAGGATATAGGAATTTGTGGATTGACATCATGTTAGACACATATGAACATGCATTAGAGGTAATTTGAGATCTCATTTTGTCCCATTAAGGGATGCTTAAAAAGCCACATCAGCTTTTTAAACTGTCCAATAAGAGAAGAGCTCCAGTGTATTTTATTCCAGTATTATGTGGCAGCAGTAATTAATGCAGTTCTAACTAACTTTTGCAGTGTCATCTTTCTACCATAACTTTTGATCAAAAACTCCGATTCGAACACTATTTGTGGCAATGGATTCGTCTCCTCAAGATCTTTCTAATGACAACCCATTGTTATATCTTTTGGGATGTAAGTATATAAGAAAAGAGCAAAAAACCATATTTTTTAAGGTTAACACATATGGCTTGTATTGAAATACATCATAACCATATATCACTTGAAAGATCTTTTCATTTTGCATCTAATGCAACAAACGCCGCAGCATTTTCATGAGTAGATCAAAAGTTATAGGGAAAAAACGACAGCAATGAGGTTGTTAATGCTGCATTAATTGCAGTTTGATGTAGAGTACTCATTCTATTGGAGGATTCTTATGGGGACAAAAGGAGATCTCAAATTACCTCTAATGATCTTTAAAGGCCAATTCTAGAGTTGTCTGATGTGTTGAGACTCGGAGTCTTAATATTTCAACACTCTAAAAGTAAGAAGTATTCATAAAAATATGGAACCTAAGTTTTATGACAATGATGACATGACATTAAGAACCTTCTCACAAGAAATTCACACTAACCATCTCTTTGGCAATGGTGTTGTAACTAACTGTCCATAGTTAGTCTATGAAATTGGTTGGCGAGTCTCATGATGAGATGGTCGACTGGGTAGTGAAATCTTTACTACTCTAAGGACTATGTTACGAACAACTTTTAGATATGAAGTTGTATGATGTCTCTAAGATGCTTGGCATCTTATATGAGAAAGAGAAGGCTTGGTGATTTTTTATTCACTAATAGTCCAAAAGTTAATTTAAAACTTAACTTTAGACACAAGATTGGCCATAAGAAATTTAAGTAAACAAATAAAGTTCTAGGATTCAAGACAACCACTCACACGATGAAGGTGTTGAAGACTTAATCCTGTTGAAGACCCTATATGGGAATGAAGACTTTCTCTAAGCCCATGCTATATGAGGAAGATGCTTATCCTGAGATTCTAGACGAACTCTTGGGAACTCTTCAGACATGGACTGACAATGAGGACATTGTCTTTTTTAAGTTGGAGAGAATGTAAGGAACCTTAGGACAAAAAGATATATACGTTTATACATGTATTTGTACATTATTTTTGTACGTGTCTTTTGGTTCAAGTGGACAAAAGACCACAATTTTGTACATTTTTGTTAACTTGGAATAAGAGATGTAGTTTAGGTAGTCGTGACATCTCTTATTCCAAGTTAACAAAAATGTACAAAATTGTGGTCTTTTGTCCACGTGAATGGACGTGAACCAAAAGACACGTACAAAAATACTATACAAATACATGTATAAACGTATATATCTTTTTGTCCTAAGGTTCCTTACATTAAGACATGTAATGAACAAGGAACAAGAGAGGCATCCATGAAGAGAGCACAAGTACCTAAACTACATCTTTTATTCATTATTTTGTAAAGTGGTGGTGATCAATTTGATGTTAAAGCTCTATAGAATGCTGACATAAAATGAGACAAGAGTTCAAGCCAACATTGTCAGAGTTATCCCATGTTGTTTTTACAGTATTCTTGATGCAAATTTTCCTTGAATTGTAGGGAGTTTTTTGCATATAGCTCATCCTAAAGATCTTCAACATTCCATCTGAGCAACATTTACTCGGAATAGTCTTCTCTATTGTCAAAAGAAAGCTATGACGAGACTCTGACTCAGATGCGGGGGATGTGGTGGTATGGAGTTGTTCTGGATTTAGAATATATGTACCAAATTGCATGGCTGCATGAGCTTAACTCAAGTGCAAAGAAATGTATCATGGACCATATTTGCATGTCTCGGAAGAGGGTTTAGGAAAAACCGTAATAGAGATACCTCAGCACTGCCCGTAACTTGTTATTATTGATTCATATGTTTGGATACATTAATTGCTATCAATGCAACTTTTGAAAGTACCATCAATTATGTCCCGGATATACATATATATTTTTTTGATGGATAAAGAATTCTATTAATATCAAGTGAATATTACATGACTATATAGTAAATAGGTACCTGTTGGCGGCGAGTAGCATAATCCAATGTCTTTTTGGAGCCATATTTTTAGATTTTAAGGAATGTATACATGTGCAAAATATCTACGCATTGTACTTGGTGTAAAGATTATGCGATGGAGTATATGCAAGCCATTGTATTAAACCTCACGAGTATTGCAGATTTGCCCACAACTCCTTTGGATTCATCCATGTCCGAGCTATCCTTGAGATTGTTCTTAGTGCGTATTGTTGCAAAAAAGTGGTGTTTGTAAACTGCACCTATATATTTTGACTGTGAAAAGATTTTTGGATAAATTAAAGCAATCCAAGTGTTGTTTTTTTAACCTTTGTTCTTCAATTTGTAAATTTCTTCTATAGGTAGCCAAGATCTGGCATCATTTTTTGTGGCATTTTAGCAGAAAGATAGACAATTGTACTGATGTAATGTTATCTTTTTTAGGTCATGATGTTAGATTTTATGGAAAGCCAAGAAGAGTAGATTATGCATATAAAAGTCACATTCATCATTCTCGATATTGCCACGGCTCTTGAATTATTTACAAGATGTTTACTGTGTCATTAGTAACATAGTTTGGAGTCCATAGTTTTGCTTTGTAGTAAATTTGTAGTGCATAGGTACATTAGACCTCTATAGACTCCTCCAAAGATTTTCCTGTTAGAATATTGAGTATTGGACTTGTAAATTATGATAAAGATGCATTAGATTGCATGCATGTACATGCACATGCCCATGCATGCATGTGATTGCATGCACAACACTTGTATAGTATGCATGTGCATTGAGATTTATTCATTGTATATATATTGGATGTGAATAAAGGAGAAAGTGTCTTGGTTTGGTGAAGCATCTTGGTTATTGTTCTCCTCTACCTATTCTTTACATGGTATCAGAGCTGTAGGTTGATCTTGTCTCGTTGTTCGAGATGTCTAAGTTTATGAAGATTGAGTCCACGCTAAAGCCTTTTGATGGAACGCATTGGCATTCTTGGAAGTTTCGAGTGAAGGGTTTGTTGGAAGCCGATGATTGTTGGTCTGTGATAGGAGAGTCTAAACCACAAACTCTGACAGATGATTGGAAGGAGAAAGATCGAAGGGCGATAGCATTTCTTCTAAATGTTATCACTGATGGTGTATTAATGCAGTTACCAGGAAGTAGTTCTATATCTTCATCATCTTCACCAACTTCTTTCACATCTGGGCATGATCTTTGGGAGGCATTAGAAGCAAAGTATGGCCAATTAACCTCTGCAGAGCTTGCTGCTTTAGAGGCAAAGTTAGACACTTTGAAGTATAAGGAAGGAGAAGACGTGGAAAAAACTCACTGTAGCTTTCAATGAGATATTTGCAAAGTTTGTTGCTGCAGGCCAAGCTAAGACCCAGGAGGCTCAAGTAATAGCTTTCACAAAAGCTTTTCCTCAAAGACTTGATCCTTTAAAGATGTCTGTAAGGACACTTTATAAAGGTAATTTTGTAGAAGCGTGTAGTTCCATTAAGGCTGAGCTTGAGACACAACAAGCTGCAGAGTATAGGAGTAATTCTAATGAAGTGGCTCTTGCAATACGTGGCCCTGGACGTGGAAGAGGTCGCGGTTATGTTTATCGTGGACGTGGTCGTGGTGGCCGAGGAGGTGTAGGTACAAGTAGAGGTACCACACAAGAAGATGGTAATGGTCGTCCCAATGTCGAGTGTAACTATTAAGTCGTATTTAATTAAAGTGGGACAAATCTCAAATTTTGGGACTCACACTGAAAATGGGACTCATAATGACAAATTTTTTTACATTGAATCGTTGTTAGATCAGGGGGAGGGGAAGGGGAAGGGGAGAAGTTGGGGGAGAAGTTGAGAAGTAATGGAAGGGGATAAGTTAGAAGAAGGGGGGAGGGAGAAAGTTCGAAAAGGGGATTGAGAAGAGGGGCAAGGGGGAGGTGAGAGGAGGTGGGTCAAATCTCGAAGTTTGGAAAGGGAGGAGGAGTTGGGGGGAAGGGGGAAGGGAGTTGGGGGCAAGGGGAAAGAGCGCGTGAGGAGTGGGAGTGAGAAGAGGGGCAAGGGGAAGTGGGTAGAGTGGGAAGAGTTGGGGAATAGGTGAAGGCTTTAGGGGGAGAGGGAAGCCAACAATAATTAAAGGGGATAGACCCCCTGAAGATTAAGAAAATAATTAATATTAAATATAATTAATAATTAATTTAAATTAATTACATTAAACTAATGACTAAATTATAATTAGTTCTCGACTCGGTAGTCGAGAATGATACGAATCAATTTTATCTCTGTGGGTGTGCCATTCTCAAGCTTCAACGACAGTATTCAACGTTGCCACAAATTTTGTCTATGCCCTTTTTTTTTTTCTTCCCCTATTATCTCCCCTTCTCTATTCCTGAGTTATCTCCCCTTCTCTATTTCCAAATAATAAGCATGGATAACACTCTGTGTTACTGTTACTCGGCCTCACCTCCCATCCCGACCGAGATCTTCTTCCCACGTCACCCCTTGTAAAGCAAAGGAAGGCGCATCGATCCGGCAATGCGGCTAAATCCTGCAGCAGCATGACCTCTGCACCCTGAGGCACAACCGCTTGTAGAAGCTCCATTTCTAACGCCATTGATAGGGAAGCCATTTCTACACCTTCGGCCCCCGTTCTTCACGACCAAGAATGGACTGAGAAAAAGCCTCTTTGAGGAGCACAGTGCCGACCTTGGGAGCAATTACAGTTCCCTGCAAGAGCGCATCCATCTGCCATAGCTATGGAAGGGGCGAAATCAGGAGAAATTCCAAGAACAAAATTAGTGCAGGGATGTAACTATGGATTAAAACACAGGCATAACAGTTAGAATCTTTTCCCATGTTTCAAGGATCCAAAAGAAACTGCCTGTGGTTGTGTACTACCACGGATTTGCAGCTCTATCTGCAGCCTTTTTTATGTAATGGCTTTCTCTGCAGCCAGTGCACCAAGTCCGAAGCATATCTTTCTCAGAACCGTATCAGAAACATGCTTAGCCATATCAGAAATAGGCTAGGAGCAAGCCCATTTGCAGAGGTCAGATATGGTGCAGATCTCTTGAAACAGATATGGCGCCGGGGTAAAAGATATGGCGCAGAGGTAAAAGATGCAATAGAGGTACTTAGATCTAAGATCTGCAATGCATGCAAGTTTTTTTTCTCTGTATTTTGCGTAGAAATGGCCGCCTGCGGGATTAGGCCTTCGGGATTTGGTTTTTTTCCCTAAAGGCATTTGCATGATGCTGCACGTCTGCTCCAAACTATGGATGATGAATCGACTGCTTCTAGGAGCCTTTATGCCCACTTGATGCTGCATCAAAAAGAAGTCCGAAAAAATGGATTCTGGAATAGGAACAAAATGCAAGGAGTTAGAACAGAATCCCAGCAAAAGAAGAGCAGAAAAAAGAGCCGGAAATGCTTTTGATATGCTATGTGAGGATGTCTTACAGCCGGAACCTCATAGTCCACAAGAAACCTCATGCCCAGCATTTGTAAGGCCAGCAAGCATGGTCTCCTATGTTTCTGATATGTTTCTGATATACAAGATATGTTGGCAATTCTTTCTCACAGACCCGACCTTGCAGATCCGATTCACAGATCCGACCTTGCAGATCCGACCTCACAGATCAGATTCAAAGATTCACAGCTAAAGAAAAAGATAATTCGAGAAGGAGTAAAGAGAAGCTGCTATGGCCATAGCCGGGGCAGCCATGGCGGAAAAGAGAGGACCAAAGGTGTGTACCAAATTCAAATTTCGAAAATGAGGGGGAAAAAAGGCGGGGTAGAGTAAAAAGAACGGAAAAGAGAGGACCAAAGGTGTGTACCAAATTCAAATTTCGAAAATGAGGGGGAAAAAAGCAGGGTAGAGTAAAAAGAACAATGAAGATTCGAAAAAGAAATAGAGGATTTATTTGTTTGAAGCTTTATCTTTTTGGCAAGTATTCAATGAGTGTGTATTCAAGTCATATTTGAGTGATTTGTAGTTTTATGCCATATTAGAACATCATTTCAAGCATTCTTTGTATGCTAGTTTCATAGAAAATATATGGGGAGTGTATTTTTTCATAGAAGATACCTAGGATATTGTGTTTATTAGAAAATACGTAGTATATAGGATATTGTGCTTATTAGAAAATAAATAGTATATATTGCCCCATTTAAAAAAGTTCTAGAACTACTACGGAAAAACACAGACAAGAATGCTGTATAGTAGTGTGTATGAGTAAAAAAAGAAAAAAGTAAAAAATAGAAAATGAAAAAAATAATGTGTAAAAGTATTAAGTATAGTAATTGTGAGTGTAAATGATACAAATTGCTTGTTGGTGTGCCCGATTTTCTTTAGCTTTGTCTTGTTTGTGCCGTTCAATGCCGATTCCAGTGCTACACAGTTTTTCTACCATATTTTGCACTCCGGCAAACTTTTCTACGATAATCTTCATTTTGTGATAATTCTCTTGCATTTGCACAAATTTTTATCATAATCTGCGGTTCGGCACAATTCTCTTGGTTTGTTGTTTACAATGACACCTAAGCTTAAATTCAATTCCGTCAAGCCTTGAACGAGCCCGTATCAAATCTTCTAGCATCTTTAAAAAGTTTTGGAGCAAGACCAACGACAGAGGAAGAAGCCACATCTTCCATAGAAACCACGGAGACTAGGCTAGAATCCAAGATTGTATAATGATCACTAAAGCTGAGGATACTAGAGCATTGGAATCTGAGATTACTCTGTTTCAACAGAAAGCAAAAAAAATTTGAGGACCATTTAAAGTTGCAGAAGGCGTTCTATCCAGCACCCAAGGTTATTCTTGACAGAGGTAAATCAATAGGAATAATTTGATTTTGATTAGAGACATGGAAAGGCTCATTGCAACATTGTTTTATGAAATGGGTGGCTTATAATAACTCCTATTTGGAATAAGCGTTATGAAGCCAAGAAGGATTTGGACAGGGTATGCAGAAATCATTACTGGCTTCAGTATGGTTTGTAAGGTTTCCAAAACCAATCTGAATTATATCTACCAGCAGCTTGGGCTTATGGCATCAATCTATCCTGCAAAGTGACTCTTTACTCCAGTTCCACAACATTTTGCCTGCTAGTAGCAACGGAACTGCTGTATAAATCATCTTAGTCTGTCTATGTGGTTTGCCTTGTTTCATATGGATCAAAGATCTTTGTGTGGTCAATCAATCCTTTGTTAGATGTTATCTGGTAAATACCGATAGCTTGGAAGTTTTGTTTCCCTTCAATTTGGCATGGGAGTCTTAGGCTTTTTTATTTCTGATAAAGTCCTGTCTCTACTCCGAACCTGAATCGCTAAGAACTATCTGCAGCTTTGGTTCCGACTCTAGTATTTTTTCTGACATCATCCTTCTGCCATTTTGCTACTCCAATTCCCTCCTCCTGACAGAAATCAGGGAAGCTTCCCTGGATTTGATGATCCTTCTGAACCTACCTTGCCGTCAGTTGCCGTTTCTTGGACCTCATCACTGGAAGATCCTTTTCTTCTTGCCTTGCCGACCTGTTTCTTTCCTTGCCTTAACCTGTATGGTGGGCACATTGCCAGAGCGGAAGCCCTCTGCGACCAGCATTGGTTGGCCTTTAACCTAATTGTGCAAGACCTATTTTCGTCCTCTTTTAAGCTTTAACTTCAATTGAATTTTTATAATTTAAGGACCTAAGGTATCCACCATGTTAGAAATGTTGGTTAAAGGCCTTGCTACGTAATAAGTAATAGAGTGGTTATATTTGATACATGTGCCTTGTTTACGATATTTTGACCTTTGTCAAAGTTTTTTTAGATAAGTTGACTACGGTTGGTTAATGGCATTGCTTCGGGCATCATATATAATGGAACGTTTCTTGAATATTGTTAAGTCTCTAGCTGTGGCTTTCTCGTTGACTTCTAAGTGCTAAGTCAAGTCGATATGATTGGCATATATTCATTTCTTTCTCAATCCTGACCTTTTACTTATTCCATTTTGCTCAGTTTCCTCTCAAATTCCATTGGTCCTTATGCCTATATTTATGCATGGACCTTTAAAGTGGAGCCTATGTTTCCTAAATATTTTTCAATGTGGGTATTTGGTGAGTGCTAATCCACTTTAAATAAACTTTCTATGGCTATGTAGGCTTGCTTGATATGCCAAACTGTGCTTTTCCGTATCCTTTGGGCCTCCCATCTATAACCCCAACCTTTACCATGGATAATTTTTTCGGCCTTGTTTTGCTATACCATTTGTTCTTGTTATTCGCCATGTATTCAGGATCTGCAATTGCTCTTGGAGATTTTTTTTTTTTGGAAAGTATGTGACCTTCTATGGGAAGTTCTTTATTTCCACCCAATACCTTCTATGGGAAGTTGTTATTTCCTACCCAGTTTTCAATGCTTACGAACAACTTTTAGTTTTTCTTCGTCAAGCTTATTACGTTGTTTTCTTCTGCCTCTTCTTCAGCATTCTTGTCTGTGTTTTTCCGTAGTAGTTCTAGAAATGATGTTTTCCTTCGTTTCACCGAATAGAAGGAAAACAAAGTTCTAGAACCACTAAAAATGAATTAGCGATTAGTTTTTGTTCTTTCCCCTTCTAGCACCTTATTTAAGTTCTTTTTCGTTCCTTGCTTCCTTATCAGCTCTCATTCGCATCTCCCCTTTCTCCTTCGTACGTTTTGGCCCACCCCCCCACCCTTCTCCTGCTTATATAACTTGTTTGTAAACTAATACTTTGTTGGAGGCCTTGTGCCTAGTTGGAGGCCTAGTTCGAAGCACAAGATGAAGATCAATGGAGAAGACAATTCAAACATGTTCGTCTTTGGCATCTTCATTGCTGTGATGTATTTTCACCCAATAAGGCTAGTCAGCATGAGGGTACAAGATCTATTATGTTTTTGGATCTAGCATTGGTTAGTGATCCCATTATTGTCAGGGTTTTTCCTCGAAAACCCGAAAGGGCGAGGTTTTTTAATCCCGGCCATAATGGTTTCACTAGCTTGCTATCAGTATGTACTTGTTTTGGTTATCAAGGAGATGCCCATGAGCATTGAGCAGCCTCCTTGATAACCAAAACAAGTACATACTGATAGCAAGCTAGTTTCAAACCATTATGGCCGGGATTAAAAAACCTCGCCCTTTCGGGTTTTCGAGGAAAAACCCTGACAATAATGGGATCACTAACCAATGCTAGATCCAAAAACATAATAGATCTTGTACCCTCATGCTGACTAGCCTTATTGGGTGAAAATACATCACAGCAATGAAGATGCCAAAGACGAACATGTTTGAATTGTCTTCTCCATTGATCTTGTGCTTCGAATCCAAAGCTCTCTTCCAAACAGCCACGCTAAACCCTGCATACACAAAAAAGACGAACGAAAAGCCAAAGGCCATCCAGGCACGAAGGCCTCCAACCAGGCACTAGGGCCTCCAACCAGGCACAAAAGCCTCAACCAGGCACAAAGCCCTCAACCATGGTATTTTTTAACCTCCTTACATATTTCATGGGGCGTAAAATATTGGCCACTACTTACCTTAGATAGTTAGCTAGACGTAGTTTGGCCTGGCCCTTTTCCGAATCATTACAGCAAGAGGTTGTAATTTAAATGGCGAAATCATGAAACTAATTTTTTTCCAAAAGTTTGAATTGACCATATCCATACATCTAAAATGTAAATATGATACCCACGTCACTAAGATAATATCTAGTTTCTATTCTATTCTATGCAGCTGTCGCAAGCAAATACATGCAACACTTCTCTAACTAAGATTACTATAAGATCATTTGAATGTTTTAAATATATTGAATTTAGGCAAAAGCGCAAATGGAGTTGGTAGGATTGATCTCACCCAAAGCCATATTGCAAGTACTTGGTAATGGAAACTAACCTTGATTTGAGTTGGGGCAATGAAGTGCATATTCTAGCTAGATGATGAAGAACAAATTTGGGATGTAAATTGCAAATCAAATAAAAAAAAATTTGAACCGAAAAAAAAAAAAACTATATTATTAGAAATATTTTAAGAATTTTAGGGCTAAACTAAAAAAGACTTCAGTCCCCTACAAGTGGCAAAATTATGTCCCTATACTTGGCCAATATAGAGCTTGGCCATAGCCCTTGAAATATAAAATTATTCCATGGTTTAAATGGCCACCACAACAAGTTGCTAGTGCACATACATTTTGGAATGGCCACGCCATAGGAGTTTGAAGATTTGGCAAATATCAAATTGGCCACTTATGAAGTGAATTTAATGAAATGGTGCTTTGAACTGGCCACCACCCTTTGGTCATGGTGAGAATGCATCCTACTCTGGCGTGGCCAACTATTTTATGAAATATGTGAATGTGTGGCCAACTGGCCCGCCGGGGCCGCTAAAAAATACCATGCCCTCAACCAGGCACACAGGCCCCAACCAGGCACTAGGCCTCCAACTAGGCACAAGGCCTCCAACAAAGTGTTAGTTTACAAACAAGTTATATAAGCAGGAGAAGGGTGGGGGGTGGGCCAAAACGTACGAAGGAGAAAGGGGAGATGCGAATGAGAGCTGATAAGGAAGCAAGGAACGAAAAAGAACTTAAATAAAGTGCTAGAAGGGGAAAGAACAAAAACTAACTGCTAACTACCTTCGTAGTTCTAGAACTTTGTTTTCTTTCTATTCGGTGAAACGAAGGAAAACATCATTTCTAGAACTACTACGGAAAAACACAGACAAGAATGCTGAAGAAGAGGCAGAAGAAAACAACGTAATAAGCTTGACGAAGAAAAACTAAAAGTTGTTCATAAGCATTGAAAACTGGGTAGGAAATAACAACTTCCCATAGAAGGTATTGGGTGGAAATAACGAACTTCCCATAGAAGGTCACATACTTTCCAAAAAACAATCTCCAAGAGCAATTGCAGATCCTGAATACATGGCGAATAACAAGAACAAATGGTATAGCAAAACAAGGCCGAAAAAATTTTCCATGGTAAAGGTTGGGGTTATAGATGGGAGGCCCAAAGGATACGGAAAAGCACAGTTTGGCATATCAAGCAAGCCTACATAGCCATAGAAAGTTTATTTAAAGTGGATTAGCACTCACCAAATACCCACATTGAAAAATATTTAGGAAACATAGCTCCACTTTAAAGGTCCATGCATAAATATAGGCATAAGGACGAATGGAATTTGAGAGGAAACTGAGCAAAATGGAATAAGTAAAAGGTCAGGATTGAGAAAGAAATGAATATATGCCAATCATATCGACTTGACTTAGCACTTAGAAGTCAGCGAGAAAGCCACAGCTAGAGACTTAACAATATTCAAGAAAAGTTCCATTATATATGATGCCCGAAGCAATGCCATTAACCAACCATAGTCAACTTATCTAAAAAAACTTCGACAAAGGTCAAAATATCGTAAACAAGGCACATGCATCAAATATAACCACTCTATTACTTATTACGTAGCAAGGCCTTTAACCAACATTTCTAACATGGTGGATACCTTAGGTCCTTAAATTATAAAAATTCAATTGAAGTTAAAGCTTAAAAGAGGACGAAAATAGGTCTTGCACAATTAGGTTAAAAGCCAACCAATGCTGGTCGCAGAGGGCTTCCGCTCTGGCAATGTGCCCACGATACAGGTTAAGGCAAGGAAAGAAACAGGTCGGCAAGGCAAGAAGAAAAGGATCTTCCAGTGATGAGGTCCAAGAAACGGCAACTGACGGCAAGGTAGGTTCAGAAGGATCATCAAATCCAGGGAAGCTTCTCTGATTTCTGTCAGGAGGAGGGAATTAGAGTAGCGAAATGGCAGAAGGATGATGTCAGAAAAAATACTAGAGTCGGAACCAAAGCTGCAGATAGTTCTTAGCGATTCAAGTTCGGAGTAGAGACAGGACTTTATCAGAAATAAAAAAGCCTAAGACTCCCATGCCAAATTGAAGGGAAACAAAACTTCCAAGCTATCGGTATTCACCAGATAACATCTAACAAAGGATTGATTGACCACACAGAGATCTTTGATCCATATGAAACAAGGCAAACCACATAGACAGACTAAGATGATTTAAATACAACAGTTCCGTTGCTACTAGCAGGCAAAATGTTGTGGAACTGGAGTAAAGAGTCACTTTGTAGGATAGATTGATGCCATACGCCCAAGCTGCTGGTAGATATAATTCAGATTGGTTTTGGAAACCTTACAAACCATACTGAAGCCAGTAATGATTTCTGCATACCCTGTCCAAATCCTTCTTGGCTTCATAACGCTTATTCCAAATAGGAGTTATTATAAGCCATCCATTTCATAAAACAATGTTGCAATGAGCCTTTCCATGTCTCTAATCAAAATCAAATTATTCCTATTGATTTACCTCTGTCAAGGATAACCTTGGGTGCTGGATATAACGCCTTCTGCAACTTTAAATGGTCCTCAAAATTTTCTTGCTTTCTGTTGAAACAGAGTAATCTCAGATTCCAATGCTCTAGTATCCTCAGCTTTAGTGATCATTATACAATCTTGGATTCTAGCCTGGTCTCCGTGGTTTCTATGGAAGATGTGGCTTCTTCCTCTGTCGTTAGTCTTGCTCCAAAACTTTTTAAAGATGCAAGAAGATTTGATACGGGCTCGTTCAAGGCTTGACGGAATTGAATTTAAGCTTAAGTGTCATTGTAAACAACAAACCAAGAGAATTGTGCCGAACCGCAGATTATGATAAAAATTTGTGCAAATGCAAGAGAATTATCACAAAATGAAGATTATCGTAGAAAAGTTTGCCGGAGTGCAAAATATGGTAGAAAAACTGTGTAGCACTGGAATTGGCATTGAACGGCACAAACAAGACAAAGCTAAAGAAAATCGGGCACACCAACAAGCAAGGAAAATCTGGCGATGAGGAACTCGGGCTATGAAAAGGGAGAAATTCGTGTTATGAAAGGCCCAAAACGTACGAAGGAGAACGGGGAGATGCGAATGAGAGCTGATAAGTAAGCAAGGAACGAAAAAGAACTTAAATAAGGTGCTAGAAGGGGAAAGAACAAAAACTAACTGCTAACTACCTTCGTAGTTCTAGAACTTTGTTTTCCTTCTATTCGGTGAAACGAAGGAAAACATCATCTATCTTTGAAAAAAACTATGGGTAAACATTGACATATTACCAAAAGGGGAGGGTTTATTTTTTAGTACATGTATACATAGAAAATGCATAGGATATAGTGTGCATTAGAAAATACATAAAAAATACATGGATTTACATAGGTTTAATCATTTCAATGGGCTTTCATAGGTCTAATCCATGCATAGGTCTAATACTAATGTGTGCTAGTATAAAAACAATTGTTAAATACTAATGTGTGCTAAATACTAATGTGCTGTGAGAAAAACAATAAACTATAGTGATAGAATAATAAACTATGGTGGAAAATTAGATGGATAGATAGATAAAATGATGCTCCGCAAAAATAATCTCTGGCTCTTGAAATTGCCTTTTTTTACTCTGAGCTGCCTTTCTCGACTCGCGAGTCGAGGAAGGCCATCAAACCCTAGTTTTTAGCTTTTTGGTACGCCTTTCTTGACTTTCATGAGTCGAGAAAGGCTTTCGGCTCCCCTAAAACTGCGTTTTTTTTGCTTTGGCTGCCTTTTCGACTCGCGAAGTCGAAAAGGCTTCGACCCTAAAACTGCGTTTTTCGCTTTGAGTACGCATTTCTCAACTTCGCCCGAGAAAGGCCTTGACCCCTAAAACTGTGTTTTTAAGCTTTTGTTTGCCTTTTCGATTTCGCGAGTCGAGAAAGGTACTCCCCTAAAACCTGCGTTTTGGCTTTGAGTTGCCTTTCTCAACTTTCGCGGTCGAGAAAGGCCTTCGACCCCTAAAACTGCGTTTTTGGCTTTGAGCTGCCTTTTCGACTCCGGCGAAGTCGAGAAAGGTCCTCTGCCTGTATTTTCCAAAATGGCCCTAAGAACTGTGTTTTATTTTAACTTTTTTGCCTGTAGCATCACTTGACTAACTTGATTTTCTCTTTTGCAGTCCTTATCTCGACTAGATAGTACATGCTTGGGAGCAATGAAAAGACCAGTTCATTGAAGAAAGATGCCGAGAAGAGGGTGGTGACATCAGTTGGACATACAAGCACGTGGCCTATGAAGGAACTCCTCATACAAATTTCTATCGTCTGTAAGTTGCTCCGTGACTTGGACAGAGCTCCACGCGCCATTTGCACTAGGTGGTTCATGTGTGAAGAGGGTGTAATCATTGTGATAATACGACCACTATGGTCGCTTCACCCACTGTAATATATATTGTAATGAGCCCATTTATAAATATAAGGTATCTCAAAACTAGTCTTTTTTGGTGATTAAGTAAACAATTTGCTTAATTTTTGTTGGAATTTGTGATCTCTTGTCTACCCACCTAAGAAAATAGAGCCAAAATGTCTTGGTAAAGGAATTCACCCTCACGCGAAAAACTCTTATTTTGAATGACAAATAAGCCCCAAAACAGGGACTAGACTCGCTATCCGAGAAAACTGGGAGAAACCTTGGATGCACAGTCACAGACAAAAATTCGAATTAAGGACAGTTTTCGGGTCGGGGTGCTCCTTTTTGTGTAAAATAACAGAGTTCCGAAAAAAAGTGGGAATGGAATGAGTCCCACTTTAATTAAATACGACTTTATTGCCATAAGTTGGGTCACATACAAAGATTTTGTAGACAAAGAAAAGCTGATTTGTTGAGATTGTCAGCTGAGTACAAGAGCCAAAATGTGAATGATATTGCTCCAGCAAGTAGTGCAACAAACGTTGCATTTTCAGGTGATACAAAAAATGAAAATAAAGAAGAGATTGGTTTGAAAGTTATGGAGGTTGCTGATAGATATAGTAGGAGTCGTTTGTGCATTGATTCTGGTGCAACAAACAATATGTTTTCATCTCATGCTTGGTTTGATAAGTTGCAGAACACTTCAACTACGGTGAGAGTTGGAGATGGTGATGAGAAGATTGTAGGTGGAGTAGGAGATGCACGAATCCCTTTGTCAAATGGAAAAGTTTTGCATTTTTATGATGCTTTATGGGTACCTGATTTGCAATGTTGTTACGTACTTACCATACCTGTACGGTACTGTAAGTATTTTACGTATCATACCTCGTAACGTACCTCTGAGTTTTTAACGTACCGAAAAAAAAACCAGTACGTTAAAAAGTGTTGTTACTGTACCTATAAAATACGTACCGTACCTATAAAATACTTGTAAAATACTTACCGTACTTGTGTTGAAAACTCCAAAAATTTGAAGCAAAAACATTTCATTTTTCATTCCGTACGTACCGTACCTCTGGTACGGTATGCTAAGTACTTGAAAGGTACCGTACCCGTACGGAAACAACACTGCTGATTTGATAACTAATCTTGTATCAATGGCAAAGATTTGCGACACGGGACATCAAGTGTTGTTTGACAGTGAATGCTGTAGAATCTTCAATGTAGATTGGAAGGTGGTTCTGCAAGTCGAACGTCGAGGTAACTTGTATGAAATCTTGGTTGATTCTGACCAAGAGAAGTTGCTGAGTCTTGTAGCAAAACCTCCTGCTTCTCAACTTGAACTTTGGCATCGTAGGTTGGCACATTTGAATGTGGCCACGATCCAACATATGGTGAAGAATCAATTGGTAGCAGATCTTAGTTGTGGGCATGAAACTAAGATGGGTGTTTGTTCAGGATGCATGCTTGGAAAGATGCATGTTTTGCCTTTCAAAGACTCTGAAAGGAAAACTAGTGAAGTATTGGAGCTTGTTCATTCTGATGTTGTTGGACCCATGCAGGTTTCTTCTTTGAATAGAAAGTTATACTTTGTAACTTTCATTGATGATTTTAGCAGGAAATGCAAATGTTATTTCCTGAGCACAAAGGATGAAGTTTTTGGAGTTTTCAAGCAATATAAGGCATGGGCAGAGAACTTGATTGGAAAAAAGATCAAATGTTTGAGATCTGATCGTGGTGGTGAGTACATGTCAGGAGAGTTCCATGAGTTTTGTGCTTCTTATGGAATCAAACGTGAATATACGTGTCTAGGTACACCTCAACAAAATGGAGTTGCAGAACGTAAGAATAGAACATTGGTTGAAGCAGCACAGAGTATGTTGTGGTTATCTGGTTTACCTCTCTCTCTTTGGGCTGAAGCAGTGAACATAGCTTGTTATGTGCAAAATCAAATTCACACATCTGCGAGACTAGATAAAATTCCAGAAGAAGTTTGGAGTGGTAAAAAGCAAAGTGTGAAACACTTACGTTCTTTTGGGGGTGAAAGCATGTAGCTGGGGGGCAGTTTTGCGCTGGCCAAGCACCCCCTAAGCACCCGCCAGACCTTTTTTTTTTAAATATTTTTAAAATTCGTTTCCCCCGTCATGCCCTTCACGTTCTTTGTGCAGCAGAGGCCTGCGCCTCTGCTGCGACCCTAGCTACATCGACCCACTGATCCAAGCAGTACTTCTACATGATGAACCAAATGGCTATGATTCCGGCTTCTTTTTCAAACCCTTCATGCATTTCTTTGGATCAAACTGCTGCTATTTGGATGCCCGAAAAGGTATACCCTGAACCTCTATTTTTTTGCCTCTGCTTTTGTTTGCTTTCATTTGGCTTTATCCGGCTCATGCATGGTTTATTTTGTAGGTCGAAATGAGGTTTGCAAGCACTATCGAGGAATTCAATGTTTACAGACTGCTTCCAAACGAAGGCAGGGATCCAGAAACTTTGACTTGGGCTGATTGCCCCACATCTGATTTTCTTAGTGTTTGGAATCGTGAAGTAAAAGACAATAAGATCAAGCTACACCAGGTAAAGCCAGAATTTGTAGATGATTTGCATGATTTGGTGCACAAGATTTATCAGAAAGGTTTAAAGAACAAGGAAGCTAGGACAGTTTTTGCTAGAGCTTTTGCATGGCAGCACACTCCAATGGCTCTTGCTCATCCTGCAAAATTCATAGTGAATTGGGCTAGATTTGCATGGAATAGAATGCAGCTTTCACAGAGAAATACCCAAAAGAAAACTGACATGGAGGAAATTAATTTAAGGAACATTGCTTTGGCTATTTCAGCCTTAGAGGCAGAATTAGATGTTTTGACTGGTGCACTTGCTTCATTACACCATGATCTTAAAGAAAAGGAAACTGAATTGGTCAGTGTTAGTGGGATTTTGCAAGGGTATGACCTTGCTGCTGCATCAATTTCATTGGACATACAGGAAATTAGGAAAGATCTAGAAGGCTTGAGAGCCATTTGTCCAGATGAGGATGTAGCTTTGAAACAAAAAACTGATGAGGAATGTGCACTAGGTCTTTCCCTGCTCACAATTTTGAAGAAAAAAAGGGAGGCAGACATTCGGCAGGATTTAGAAGCAGAAATAAGTAGGATAAGTGCAGTAATTTGTTTTAAGCAGGACAAGCAAGATGACTTGAAAACTAAACTAGGGAACCTGCAGAATTTGAGGTCTTCATTCCTTACCACCACACTGATCAGACCTTCTCCTGGAAATTGGACCGTTGTAGATGGAACTAGTGGATGTGTAGTTTGTGGCATGGCATTTAGTGTCAATTTTGTCATGCATGTACAGCTACAATGTGGACACAAGTTCCACCTTTGGTGCTTCCAGAAGTGCATGCAAAATTTGCAATGCAATGTCTGCAACCTAGAGCTACCAACAGACTTGTATTCAGAGCTTGGTTATCTTAATTTTGTCCCTAACATGGAGGATGAGGAAGATAAAGATACTGAGACTGCAGCCACTAAAGGTACATGCAGTCATAATAACGATGAACATGTTGAATCTCCTCAGAAATTACAAGTGCGGAGACGTCCACAAACTCGATCCATGACAAGCCCTTTGAAAGGTTAGTTTTATATTTTTTATTTAATATTCAATAGTGCGGGTTGTTTAGTTGCATGTATACAGCGCAAGAGAAACGTAACAAACGGCTAAAGAAGGCGCATCTTGAAGACGAGGGATTTGCTGAAAATGAAGAAGCTGATTTGGAGCAGCAGGTTTTGAGTAAGTGTTTAATAGTCATTTCGATATTTTGTTGCATTTGTATTAAGACATAAGCAGGTCTTGAAGATAATTCGAGAGGCGTGGAAGAAGTTGCGGGCAAGGAAGCATCAACGGATAAAGTTTCTCAAAAAGGTAAACTGCCTTACCCTTTCATTATGTGGACTAGTGGTTTCACACTAGTGGTGCCAGACTAAGAGAAATTGCAGGAAATGAACTTGGCGAGGAAGCACCACATGATGAAGCTCCACTAGAGCAAGCAGCAGCTGTTGAAGCTCCAACACAAGAAGCAACCACCAAAAATGTTAAAATTGGAAGAAAGGGAGTACCAAAACGTTTCAGACCTTCAAATAGTTGTGATGCACCTGCTACAAGACAAAAGCAAAAGAAGGTAAGGAAGCCTAGGGTCAATCAGAAGAATAAGAAGTCTACGAGCAGTGGAAAAATTATGGATACTCCACCAACTGCTGCTCCTGCAAGCACGAAGAAGAGTTTGGAAGATACACCAATTGCTGCTGCAAGCATTGAAAAAACTTTGGATACAATAGGTCAGTATTCTATAGATCAATGTTTTATTTGAAATCTTCAAGTACATTAGCATTTAGTCTACGAGTATTTTGAATGGCAGGTACAGGTGGCTCGTTTCAAGCAGAGTCTTGGAACTCTAGCCAAATAAAAAAATTGTGGTTTCCAACCCAGGTAGCTGATTGGCCAAGTACGAACCAGAACCCATTTGGTCATGATCCAATTTGCAACTTTACCTCTGAAAGTCCACCTTTTCTTGTTCCAAACCCTATTTTACCTTCTGCTACTGCAACTAATGAAATTCAATCTCCCCTCCATGGTGACAGTCCACCTTTGCCTGTTCCAGACCCTATCTTACCCTCTGCTGCAGCTGAAGAATCTGACACGGAAACGGATGCTGAGAACGACATGACTTTGGAGCAATTTACGAGGAATATTGGACTTTAACATGCTGGTCTACATATTTTGATAACATGCTCATGTAGATATTTTGTTCATAATGTCCACTTTTTATGACCAGACTGAAAGGGATATAGTATAATAGGATAAAGCCCTTGATTATTGTACTTTGTTGTTGCTGTGAATAAAGTTTATGTTTGTGCTGTGCATTAATTATGTATGTATACAATTATAAGACTGATATCAATTCAATTCAACCACGTTTTCCCAATTCTCATAAGCCTGCACAGATAAATCATTAGCATGCAGGTTTCCTCAAGGCAAAAATTGGACAACAAACGAGGAGCAATCCAATTCTATTGAATTCAATCAACATTTACTACAATTCTACCAAAATAGTTTGAAGCAGGTGTAGCCTTTTAGACCAAGCATTTGGACTTGAAAAAAGGTACAAAAGCATTGCACGACCAAGTACAAGAACAGTTATAAGGAGAGAATTCACTTAATTTTATGACATGTGCGTTTGTAAGTCCAGTAAATGTGTAAATATACAGGAAAATAGTATGGCAAAGGATGTTTATGCATCAACTAGAAACGGTCCAATAAGAAAATCTGCTGCTCAATGTTTTTGAGATAGAGACCTTTACGCCATACATGACAATTCGAAAGGAAATTAGCAATGACGTGAAGTCTTGAAGTAAACCTTTATACTATACATGACATTTGAAAAGGAAATCAACAATGTAAAGTCTTGACTAACTCATTTCGGGACATTTAGAAAGGAAATTACCGATGAAATAACCAAGCAAACATCAAAGTCGTACAACAGTTCCCAATATAATATATGATATATGACCACATAGGAATTTGAATGAACAAGGTAGTAAGATAGCATAGACCAAAATTCATCTGAAAGTAGTAATAATAAATTGATAACAAGAACAAAACGAGGCACAGAGTGCTCACCCAGGTTCATCAAGACAATGTATACATAAAGATAATGCCTAAGTCATAAAGAAATCCAGTATAGCGGCCACAAAATAATCAGGAAACTAAAGATCCACAATATGGATCAATCAAGAAACGAATCAGACATTATTAGAATCCCACTTGGGCTGATCATGGGATGCCCCATTAGCACCAATTCCATCCAAAGAAACAGCCTTGGTTCTTCTTCTGTTCTTGATCCAAATCAGCCAAGTGATGATCTCCAAAACAACAACAGCCAGAACCAGAATAGACAAGACAGCAGCATAAGCCTTCTTCCATTTGTGGTCAGGGTTAAGAATATGAAACCCTTTGAAAATATTGATAATACCCAGAAGGATGGTGGTAAACATTCCAGTAAAGTCTGTACTTGTGCTGCTTATCTGGTCTCAATTTCTGGTGTGCACTGGTGTGCTCTGCAAATTTCTAGCATATATCTGCAGCAGAAATCAACTCTCAAGCAAACGTATTTACAAGCAAAAAATGACATGCCATTTTGGAGAGTAACATATAGAAATATCTGCCTCATAATAAAACCTGCCTCCAGAATATGAGATCAAACCTGCACCCATCGAACCTTTTGCTAAGCTCTTACTGTCCATTGCTAGATAGAAAATGCAAAAGACCCTTTTTACAGAATACATGGTACTGATAAGTACAGTCCTCAATAAGTACAAAGTGCAGACTGTTCACCTGTTCAAGCTGCACCATTGAAGCTCACCGCAGTATAATCTCATGATATCAGACTGCCTAAGGCTTTTCACAGAATTATGCTAGCTTTCACTTAGATGGGCAAGTGCTTAGATGGGCAAGTGCTTGTCATTCCCTGCACAAGACTTCTGAGCATATTTCCTGCAAACTATTTCCTCATATTGCCTGCAAAATTTTTTTTGAATATGCAACAAAAGCATGTCAGAAGCATACATCAACATAGAGAATAGATGCCAGAAATTATAACAACCTTTGGAATTAGGCTTCCTTGTGAGTGTCTTAGACTTCCTTCCAACATGCATCTTCTTGTCAACCTTCCTTGTCGCTGTCGTCTTGTTACTCACTTTCCTTGCAATTGTCTTCTTCTTTCTGGCTACTACCTTCTTTCGCACAGCGTTTAGAATCTCTTCTTTTCTCTCAATTGTATTCTTGCTTGTCTTCGAGCTGCCAAGGGCTAATGTCTCAGAATCTGGTGGTGGCAAGGAATCCATAATATGCTCGTGTGTTGTCAGAGGTAAATGGTAGACATTATCTTCACCTAAATCAGCAATCAATTCTATATTTGCAGATATTACGAGATGCGAATAGCAATTCACATCTGGCATATGGGTTAACAACTCGTATCTACCTTCTCCAATGTACTTGTAGTACTTGCCGGTAAGAATGACCTCTTGTCTACTGAATTTTGATCCCCAGTGATCCTTGAATGCTGTTTCCACTATGTGCTTAGGTTCGGTGCATTTAACAATCCAAAAATCAACATTCTCTTCATTATTGGCTTCCGCATTGATAACGAAATTGTCTCCAACTTGCACAAGTTCTGCTTTCCACTGATTATCTCCTTCATACTGCACATGAGTGACTGGTGTGTCCTCCTGCATTATCTGAGGCTTCAACTCAGAATACGTATAACGTTTCAATCTCTTTATGTGCTTGCACCTGTTCCATAATCCCATCCAGCAACTAGTACAAAAGCAAGATAGAGATCTGTGGGCCACCATGGTAGGTCTGTTTTGGCATATTGGCCTGATAGTATGAATGTTTTTTGTGCCCTTCAAGGTGTCACAGTCATATGTCACTTCCCTACAGACCTCACCTAACTTTATGAGCCAGAATACCCTGTACACATTGTTCACGATAGCATTAAAAACACGTATACATATGCATGCTTCAGACAACCAGAAATTTGTTCATACCTAGTGATTAAGTTGTCTTTCACACCTCTTTTCACTTGGAAATACCAAATCAAAAATTGTACAACATCCTCTGCATTCCTTAGAGGCGTGCTCTCCCTCTTCAACATTTCACCTGTAAGTATTCTCTTTATGACGGCACCAGCTCCGTCATGCTCCCCCTTGCCATGGCAAGATGCAAAGAAATTCCACAAAATCTTTATCGCATTAGATTGATAAAATCTTCCTAAGTGATAGAAGGCCCTAGAGGACTTGAATTGCGCTGCGCAACCATCAGACCAGAAGACATGGTTTGTGTAGCATATACCTTTTTCCTTCAAGTAATTGGCATGCTTTTGTAGGCAGTGTTGTACGAATAAGCTATCATGCTTTCGATCGTCTGATATGTAAAAGTGAGTCTCTTTCACCAACTTACGATCGCCAATTGAAAGATTTGGAGTCTCGTCTTTCTTTGCATGTCTGTAAGTAATGTGCACTAGTATAGAACACTGATCATTCCTCCAATGCATCGTCTGGATCTCCTGCTGAATTTTGAACGTATAGTTCTCAGCAAAGTCTATAACAGACACAACAGTGTCCTCTGGAAATGTTTGCAGGCATTCCCTAAACTGATCTGCCTGCCACCTTGCCGTATAATTATGAGGGATGAATTGTTTGATAACTGCATCTGCATGCTCCATAAATTCATGTACTGACGTGCTCTTATAAGCCAACTTCATAACATCCTTCATGGTGACTACTGGCTTCCCCCCTTTGCCTGTATCTTTTATTTGAGTTTCTGTTACCTGCAATGTAAGAGCAAACATAAGGATCATAATCATATTTCTTAAGTTCAAATTTAAGAAAATCAGTGCACCATGATAGATGTGGCCAAGCAAACAGGAAGGATGAATTAGATGTGGCCAAGTACAATACCTTCCATGAACAACAAAAGTCTAATTATCCACTTAAGTTACCATGTTCAACATATTTTGCAGCAGCAACAAAAGTCTAATTATCCACTAAAGTTACCATGTTCAGCATATTTTGCAGCAGCAATCCTTAGTGTCCATAAGCGGATCCCTGGCCATAATTTACTTAGATACCATGCATGCATGTATTTTCCCTATGCAAGCAACACTTAAATCAACAAACCTATAAATACTTAAGAACATGCAACCTTGTAACATGAAATAACCTAGCTGAGCACACTGCAGATCTACGGTAGTAAACCACCACAAGCTAAATTAAAGCATAACTATATGGCTAATCTAAACCATCACAATCTGAACTCTAAAATGTAAGAAGAAATACAGGTTATCATCATATTTCATAAGATCAAATAAAAGAATATCAATGCATGTAACTAATTGAATGCTCACCTTCTCGAAGTTCTTCCAATCAAGCTTGATTAACTTGCTCTTCTCTTTGGGACATCTTCGGAATGATTTCAGTCCACAAGCATTGCAATCCATGGTCAAACAAGTAGACTTATACCAAGCTGCTGACTCGTCCTTAAGACACACCATAGTTTTCCACATTTCACTGGTGCTATTGAAAGTATGATTGCTCGCGGCACATATTGGGCCTGGACCACAGACATCACATTTGCATGAACACCTAGGACCATGCATGTTAGAATCTCGTCTTAGCTTGTTGATTGCCTGCCTAACAAATTCCATTCGCATGTGGTATATGCAGCAGCATGTTTCCCTCTCTTTAAGCCTTTTTACAAACTTAGGCTTCAAAGTCTCGAACAACCTGAGTCCTATTTTCATGTCTGGATGTTGATGCTTAAACCTTCTATAAAACGTGACCTGAAATTTAATAAACAATATAAGACAGAGACAAGCTTCTTATTGTGAAAACGTAGAAGCATTTACATACCTGAGTCTCTTCCAAATAATGTAGTGGCTGCAGGTTATAAGGCTTAGGAATCTTATCACCATTATTATTCCTCCTCAATTTCATAACTTGCCTTTTATTTGGACATACCCTAGTTTCAGAAATCCAAAAGTTGTATACCTTTTCGCGATCTCCATCCGATAGTCTATCAGATCTGCATTTCCTTTTGAACATAGACCACGGGCCTCCGAATTCAGTAAACTTCCTCCTGTCCAATGCGGCATAGACAGCCTTTCTCCTCATGTTCAAAACCTTTGCAACTGCTGACCGGTTGGTAGATCCATTAACTGCCATCATCAAGGTGGATGCTCTTGCTTGATTGATGTCTTGTGTCCTAGCACGTTTATTAGCTTCAAGAGTTTCCTTCATATTCTCAACAACATGTTGGTATACTTGTAATTTCTTGTTTCCGATGAATCCAAACTCAGGTAGGTGTTCAGCTGCCCTGGATATGATTTCCTGTCTATCAGCAGGATGTACTTTGAGGCATACCTTGTTGATGTGATCAACAATAATTCTAACATGTTTTTGTTTCTGCCTAGTACTCAGCCTTTCCTTCACTTTGTTTGTTTCTAAAGCTAACTTTTCAGATTCCCTCTTCCTCTTTCTTTGCAATTTTCTTTTGGCAGATAAAATTCTTCTGCATGCAGTATTAGGAGAAATGCAATTGCAAACTTTCTTGCACTCAACCAAGCATACCTGAGGGGTTTCAGGGGTTTCAGAAACCGGAGATAAGACAATCTCAGACATGTCTGCATTAATGGGATTTCGAAATTGCATGCCATTGCAACAATCTTCCTCTTCATCCACACAAAAATTTGGAATTCTATCTTGGATGTCAATTCCCAGAGTAGAAGCAAGCTCTTCTGGATCTTGGCCTCCAAATCTAGTGGCAAATTCAGCAGCATACCTTGCAACCAGATCCATTCAATTACAAAAATGAAAAAATGACATAACCAAGAATTGTCCATTCGATTAGGAGCCGGCAGAATCGGCCAGAGCGGGAGAACTAGCCTTTGAGTCTGGATCGATGACATGGCCAACTAACTTCCTAAATTGGAGAGGATTTGAAGCTCTCTCCTTCGCGGGCTGGCCCTAAGAAATAAGAACGAGACGTCAAAACCTAGTTCTGAAGGGCCCGAAAATATTCATGGCAAAGTACTAAGCACCCCCAAAGCACTATATGTCGTTGACAAAAAAAGTGTCCCCCACCTATATGCTTTCACCCTTGGGTGTTTATCTTATAGTTTTGTTCCAGATGATGATCGAAGAAAGTTGGATGCCAAAAGTGAGGAGTACTATCTTCTTGGTATCGTTTATATAATCCAAGGAAGAGGAATATTCACATATCACGCAATGTAGTCTTTGATGAGACACGATTGTAAAGGAGCGATCCAACTTCAATAAATAAAATTGATGAAGAATGGATTCCTGTGGATTGGTTGGATGTGCAATCTAATACCAAGCCATTAGAGATCGAATTTGAAGATGGAGATGAGGAGCATGATGGTGTACTCGAAGATGTTGATGGTGATGTACCTGCTGTACTTGCGCCAGATGCTCAGAGAAAACGGCGTGATGTTCCTGAACAGTTATATGATCCTGAATTGTATGGTCGTGGCAAGCGGACAAAGCAACCATCAAAGATGCTTTGGAAACCGTGTAGTGCATGTTTTCTAGTAACTGAACCAACATCATACAAGGAGGCAATGAAATCGAAGGATGCTGCTAAATGGCGAGAAGCAACTGATGCAGAATATACAAGTTTGATGGAGAATAAGACTTGGGTGTTGGTAGATTCTCCTCTTATAATGCTCATGTGATTGGTTGTAAGTGGGTTATGGTGCAGAAGCTTGATCCTGATGGCAAGGTGGAGAAGTACAAAGCAAGACTTGTTGCTCAAGGTTTCTCACAGATTGAAGGGATTGAGTACAATGAAAGATTTGCTCCAGTTGTGAAATCACCCACGGTAAAACTTCTTCTTGTTATGACAGCAGAATTTAACTTGATTGCAGAGACAATGGACGTAAAGGCAGCATTTCTCAATGGAGATGTTGAAGAAGTGATTTACATGAGCAACCTGAAGGATACAATGTTCCAGGATGAGAAAACAAGGTTTGTTTATTGAAGAGATCATTGTATGGGTTGAGGCATCCAAACAACCGAAAACCAGAGAAAGAGAACCAGAGGCATCCAAACAATCGAATCCCAGTGAAAGATTTAGAGGCATCCACGCAACCGATAAAACCAGAGAAAGATAAACTAATCGACTCGCAGATCTTCAAATCCGTCGTTTTGTAACTCACGAAACCTCTTAAGCCAGTATATATGCCAATCATCCTACAGCAATCCAACTATCCAACTGGTAGGAAATAGACATGAGTGTGGATGTAAGTAGTGACAGGGTGAGCATGGGAAGCTGAATAGAGCCAAAGCATGAACAATAGGAAAGCTCAAGAGAACGCCGATAAGGAACAAGGAGGAAAAAATGGATATAAATAGGAGGGCGTGATGATGACGTCCCCATCCAAGGAATGTCGGTTCTATTGCTATCGCAATAGAACCGTGGCATTCATTTGTATTACTTGTGCATTGGTGGTCTAGTGGTAGAATAGTACCCTGCCACGGTACAGACCCGAGTTCGATTCTCGGCCAATGCATCCTGTGGTTCAACTCTTCCAATTTTGTTCTTGGCGCAAGACCCAAAAAGAAGATTTAATGCATTAAACCATGTGATAATGACATAAGGATAACTGAGCAATCGATTGCACCATAGTGTGAGAAATGAGATCGAAGCTAATCTTGCTCTTCCAACCATCAAACATCACAATGAGAGAGAACAAATGACTAGCCAAATCCTATCCTTCTAAATATTTCAATGATCTAAGAAGAAACGGAAGTATTCCACATGTCGTCAAGCTGCGAGACAATGGTATGCATGCCTAGATCAATTTCTCAAATCAAAAGGTTTTGTAACTTCTCCAGCAGATGATTGTCTTTATATTGGAAGGTGTGATGATGGAGTATGTTTTATTGGGATTCATGTTGATGACAGTCTCATTGTTGGGAATTCACGACAATATGTGGATTTTGTGAAAAATATGTTAAGTAAGCGATTTCAAATGACAGATCAAGGTTATATACATCATTACCTTGGCATGAAGGTGGAGATTGATCGAGATCAAGGTAAAGTCAAATTGAGCCAACGTGGATATATTGAAAAGATGTTGAAGAAATTTAGAATGCAGACTTGCAAACCTGTGGCAACACCAATTGTACCAGCTACCATCTTATCTATGCAGATGAGACCTAAAACGCAGGGGGAGTATGAAGCAATGTTGAAGACACCATACCAAAGCTTGATTGGAGCATTGATGTACCTTGCATTGAATACTAAACCAGATATTGCTTTTGCAACATGATATCTTAGCAGGTTTATGTCTGAACCAGGTTCTCAACATTGGCAATCGGTATTTGAAAGGTACTATTGATTATGGTTTAGTACTTCATGGTGGACAGAAGTTGTTAGTATACTCAGATGCAGATTGGGCTGGTGACATTGATACTAGAAGATCCACTGGTGGTATGGGCGTTTTTCTTGATGGTGGAAGTTTGATTTCATGGAGATGTAAACGTCAAGAATCGGTGGCATTATCGTCAGCTGAAGCAGAGTATATAGCGGTCTCAGGTGCTGCAAGGGAAGTGGTATGGATGCGAAGACTTATGAAAAGTATTTTTATGAAACAAATAGAACCAACAAAAATATTGTGCGACAATCAAAGTTGTATTGCTATAGCGACGAATCCTGTGTACCATTATCGAACAAAGCATATTGCTATTCGACATCATTTCATACGGCAAGTAGTAAAGAAGCGGAAGATTACGTTGGAGTATGTACAAACTGAAATGCAGGTTGCAGATATATTTACCAAACCATTGCGGCGTGCTCGTTTTGAAGAATTACACCATGTTTTGGGAGTTCAAGTGTTGGCATGAGGGGGAGTGTTAGAATATTGAGTATTGGACTTGTAAATTATGATAAAGATGCATTAGATTGCATGCATGTACATGCACATGCCCATGCACGCATGTGCTGCATGCACAACACTTGTATAGTATGTATGTGCATTGAGATTTATTCATTGTATATATATTGGATGTGAATAAAGGAGAAAGTGTCTTGGTTTGGTGAAGCATCTTGGTTATTATTCTCCTCTACCTATTCTTTACATTTCCTGCCTGCATAGTTGTATTGATAAATCTTGCATTGCTTTACTTTGTCTAATATGCATACCTTGGTAAATAGTTTATTAAACCATCTTGTTGCTAGCACTGAAGTTATCTCCATGTAGATAGTGAAGAAAATGTTGGATGACCTAATAATTGAACCTGCATAAGTTGTGAAAATGTATTAGATTTACGTGGACGAGCAAATTTTAGATTACATATGATGCAAAAAACATTATTCTCATGACTCAAGAATAAACCACTCTTACATATTTGCCATATTCCAACTTGGGCATATATTTCGCATGATGCCCTTACTAACTTAGAATCTCTCGGGATAGGAAAGCACACATGCAATTTACTTTTGCCAAACAAGCCAACGTGCAATCTCTCAATCACTCAAGTGAAAATGCCATCCACCTATCCATTCCATTCCATCCTGTTACATTCTATCCTATGTATTACATTCTATCGACAACCCATTCCATTCCACGTGGGCATTTCATTACATCTATCCATTCCGCTCGTCTATGACTAATGCCCGGCATTGCCAGGCATACGTTTCTAGTTGACATCTAAAATGGGAGGTCCTTTCGTGCTTTTACCCTTTAACCTTATTATGTATGACTTATATATGCCAATGTACTTCAATCATCAACAACTATGTGAAGGTCTCAATTGTTCGACCTTCAATCATAAATTGTTATTAGATGTTGTATTTATGTAAGGCCAAAATTTGGCTTTTGTAACCATTCTATATACCAAACTTATGTTAACTTTTTAGAGTCCATTTCTTCAATTTGACATCAACTTGAGCCATAGCTATACACTACAAAATTAAAATAGACTAGTAGATGAATCCATAAGAACAACTCTTACACTACAAAATTAAAATAGACTAATAGATGAATCCATAAGAAAGAATAGAATAGAATAGAATATGATTTTAGATGAATCCATAAGAAAGCATAGAATAGAATAGAATATGATTTTATCGTCCACGGAGACCAACAACTCTTATAGAGCTCTTACGTAATGAGTGGTGCAGGGACTTTGAGCTACCAGGAGCAATTCTAAACATCTCCCATCAATATGTTAGATGGGTGTCAAGTGAAATACCGTTCAATCTCTTTCTAGGTGTTTGGCAATCTTCCTGTAAGGTTTAAGGCAAAAAACTTGTTTCTGAAGCAATCAACAAATGTGTCATTTTTTGCCTTCGCAGACATTGGCCGCAGTTATCTTCTTACAAGTAACATACATTCTAAATTTGAAATCTCAACGAGAATTAAATGCTTGGCAGCAATGAGTAATCTATGGCGCAGCCGAGACACACGGCAGGCAGATTCATCTCACTTCATGGCCTGATTCAGATTGTTCCTTTAAGGTAATCCAATATTTCATTTTGATCTTATGACTTCGACTATGTCAATCTGCATCCAATAATGCCTGAGTTTTACTAGGTTTCCTCAAAACATTAAAACCTCTACTTGCTCTGCTGAAGGGGCTGCAGAACAACAGAGGTATGGGCTTGCACTTATGGACTACTGTTGAATGTTTGTTCACGGTTTAATAATTAGCAGGTGGCAGGATTATTGGCCATTTGACAAAACTGTGCAAGCAAGTTAAAGTGGATAATCTCTTTGAGGTTCTAAAGAGCCAAGGTAATTCTGCAGTCAAAGACATTGTCTGCTGCCTTTTGCAAGAATGGGCCAAAAAGAAAGATTTGCAGAGTGTCATGCTATTGCAGTCCTTTTTGGTTCATGCTGGAATTGATTCGGTGGAAATTTTGGGTAATAGGTTGATACGACTCTTTTCCTGTTGTGGAAGTCTGATAGGAGCAAATCAAACATTCCACAAAGTATCAAATCCAACAGTGTACACATGGAGTGCAATTATTTCAGCTCATGCGAATCTTGCACAAGGAAAGACGGCCATTTATTTGTACAGCAGAATGCAGCTATCAGGTATAAAGAGCAACAACTTCATTTATCTTGCTGCTTTGAAGGCATGTATTATGAGATATGCACTTCAGGAAGGCAGATGCATGCATCAAGAGACTATCGATGCTGGCCTACAATCGGACGTAGTTGTGGGAAGCACCCTTGTTGACATGTATGCCAAGTGTGGCAGCATTGAGGAGTCTCAACAGGTGTTCTATCAGTTGAGAAATCCAGACCTAATTTCTTGGAATGCAATGATTAGGGGATATGTTCAGAATGATCGAGGCATTCTTGCACTTAATTGTTTTGAACATATGCAAGAAGCAGGCATAAAGCCAGACAAAGTCACATTTCCAAGCATTTTAAAAGCCTGTTGTAGCATAGGAGCCATACAACAGGGTAGGCTCATTCATAACTGGATTTTGAGACATGCTAATGAGTCAGATGTTGTTGTGGGGAATACCCTTCTTGATATGTATGCCAAATGTGGCAGCTTGGGGGAGTCTTCTAAGGTCTTTGACAGGTTGCCTTACCAGGATATGGTTTCGTTTGCAGCAATGATTGCAGGATATACAGAACATGATGAAGGTGAATGTGCCCTTGAATGCTTTGTGAAAATGCAGGTGCAAGAGATAAATCCAGATGCTGTTACATTTCTAAGCATTCTAAAAGCATGCGGCAGCATAGGGGCAATTGAGCAAGGCAGGCTTGTTCATGATCAGATCTTAAAATTCGAAATAAAATCAAATGTTGCAGTGAGGAGTACCCTTGTTGATATGTATGCAAAATGTGGGAGCTTAGAGGAGTCTTGCAAAGTCTTTGAAGAGTTGCCAGATAGAGATCTGGTTTCCTGGGATGCAATGCTTGCAGGCTTTGCACAGCATGGGAAGGGTCATGCTGCTCTAGACTGTTTTGAATGGATGCAAACAGAAGGCACAAAGCCAGGTAGCTTCACATTTTCAAGTATCTTGAAAGCATGTGGAAGCATAGGAGCTATAGAAAATGGCAGGTTCTTTCACGTCCAAAGCCTGGAAAACAGGTTTGATTGGGATGTCATTGTGGGGAATACCCTTATTGATATGTATTCAAAATCGGGCAGCCTGGAGGAATCGCAGAAAGTGTTTGATAAAATGGTGAATAGGAATGTAGTTTCCTGGGGCGAATTAATATCCTGTTATGCACAACATGGTGAAGATTTCCTTGCATTAGATTATTATAGGAAAATGCAAATGGAGAATATAGAGCCAAATAAGCTTACAATTTTGGCAGTTATAAAAGCTTGTGGGAAGGTTGGAGCTATTGATCAGGGAAGGTCTATTCATGAGCAAATAGTTAAAAGGGGATTTCACCAAGATATTCTCATGGACAATTCGATCATTGACATGTATGTTAAATGCGGGAGCCTAGAGGAATCATTCAGTGTCTTTGAAAGATTAACAGATAGAAATGTTGTTTCATGGAATGCAATGATTGGAGGATATGCACAACATGGTGAAGGTCTCCAAGCTCTACACTGTTTCAAAAAGATGCAAAAGGAAGGCATCAAACCGGACAGAGTTACCTTCCTCTGTATTCTTTCTGCATGCAGTCATGCAGGCCTAGTAGATACAGGCCAGTGCTACTTTCAACATATGAATGAAAACCATGGTATTACACCTGACATGGATCATTATAGCTGCATGGTAGATCTTTTGGGTCGTGCAGGATACCTTAAAGAAGCAGAGGACCTGCTCCAAATCATTGAACAACCTGGAATTTCAGGTTGGATGTCTCTTCTCGGTGCGTGCAGAATGCATACTAACAGGGAGTTCTGAAACAGGACTATGTTTATTCTTATTCAAATACAAGAAAGCTTTTTAGAGAAATGTGATAGTGGTTGACTGGTTTTTGTATACGGGAATGTCATGGCAACCTTCTAGATTGGACCTGCCTGAACATGGTTTGCCCGGGCCAAAACTGCATGTGCCAAACTTCGTGTCATTTTTATCACAAGAGGACTTTTTGACTATATTGACGCCGTTGACAGAGTTATGCTCATATGATCCAAATGAGAAGATTATGCACATCGCTGCTGTAAGTTATGAACGCAAGAACGAAGACATGCATGATATGATAGGCGTCAAACAGGTATACTGAAGATTCAACTAAGTGCTATCTACCTTGGATATATATGCAGAATACTAAAACCTAAAATAAAAATGCTTTCTAACTTGTTACTTGATCAGCCCTTGCCAGATGCCTAACTTGTAAAACCTAAGATTAAATTGCTTCCCAACATGTAACATCACCACCCTTGCCAAATGCCTTTATGCTTCATTCTAATAAAAAACTAATAATACTTTTCTTATAAAGAATTTATCTTGTTATGGGACTCCTAGAGATTGGTAGCCAAAATATTAGAGATCAGCACATATGCTGCACCACAAGATGGAGTCAACCGAACAATTCTGTCAAAACATAATTTTCCTAGCTCTAGATTATTATGTATTCTGCAGGCATTAAGCAGCGTGGTCCATAGACAAACATCTGTAGATATAGCCATTTTAAGTAACCCTTCTGCGTCCTTAAAATATCCTGCACGGCCAAAAAGATCCACCATGCAAGTCACATGAAAGATATCAGGCATTATGGAGTAATAAGTTTCCATTTTCTTGAAATACCAAAGGCCTTCATCCACTGCACCTGTATAGCTGCATGCAGCCAGAATGGCTGTAAATGCTTTGTCATCTAGTTTAAAATCATGAAGTTGCATCTCTTTGAGAAAATGCACCACGAATTCAACATCACCAACCTGAGCATATCCTGCAATTATTGCATTCCATGCAACCACATTTTGGTTAGGCAAACTTTTAAAAATTGTCCTTGCCTCTTCCAGGCTCCCACATCTTGCATACATCTCAATGATGCTATTCCCAAGATCAGTCTGAAGCCCCATCCTACTAATCTGTTCATTGATCCTCCTGGCATGCTGAATCACACCCATGTTTCCACATGCTTTTAGGATGCTCAAAAATGTTACAGCATCAGGCTTGACGTCCTCATTCTTCATACTCTCAAAGCACTCAAGTGCCATGAGTGCTTCCCCATGCTGGGTATAGCCCGCAATTACTATGTTCCACGATACTAGATCACCATATATCAATTTGTCAAAGACTATGCGTGCCTCATCCAAATTCCCACATTTAAAATACACATCAATAATAGTGTTAACTACATTGATGTCAAACTCGTAACCATTTCCAATAATCTGCTCATGAATACATCTCAGGTTCTCTATACTGCTACAAGCCTTTAGGATGCTCAAAAAGGTAACCGTACTAGGCTCAATACTCTCCCATTGCATGTTTCTAAGATAGCTCAGGGCGAGAAGGCCGTCACCACATTCAGCATATCCTGTGATAATTGCTCCCCATGTGCCCACATTTCTATTTGGCATTTTGTCAAAAAGTATGGATGCCTCATCTAAGTGGCCACACATGCAATACATGTCAATTAATGTATTAGCTATACCACATTCGAATTGCACACCACACGCAATAATCATCTCATGAATGCGTCTCCCCTCCTCTAGCGCACAGATACTGCCACATGCTTTCACCACACTCCAGAATATGATATTGTCAGGATTTATACCATCGTTCTGCATTTTCTCAAAAGCAATAAGGGCACGAAGACCTTCACCATGCTGCACATATCCAGCAATCATTGCGCTCCAAGTTACCACAGTCCTATCCTGTAATCTTTCAAAAATTTTATGTGCCTCTTCCAAGTTCCCACATTTACCATACATATCTATAAGGGAGCTTCCAACAACAGTATCTGACTGAAGTTCACTTTCAATAATCATCTCATGAATTTGTCTGCCTTGCTCTATGTGTAGACTACTGCATGCTTTCAATAAGCCCAAATATGAAACTTTGTTAGGCTTTGTACCCCGCTGTTGCATGTTAGAAAAACAATGTAAGGCAATATGGCTTTCAGCCTTCTGAGAGTACCCTGCAAACAATATATTCCATGATACCACATCTTGATCTGGTATGCTATCAAAGACTCTGCATGCCTCTTCAAAATTTCCACATTTTACATACATGTCCACAAGTGAATTACCAATAACAACATTGCATTGAAGCACGTTCCTAATAATCTGTTGATGAATATGCCTGGCATGCTCTGTTGCACCAGTAGTTCCACATGCCTTCATGATGCTCAGGAAGGTGACCTCATCAGCCTTGATGCCATGATGCTGCATGTCATTGAAACAGTCGAGGGCAAGAAGGCCTTCATTATGTTGGACATACCCTAAAAGCATTGTGTTCCATGACACTATATCTTGCTTTGGCAACCTGCTGAATGTACTGAATGCCTCCTTTAAGGAACCACATTTGGCATACATATCTACTAAGGTATTCCCCACAGTGTCAAGTTGAAGCTTAAATGCTATGACCTGCTCATGAATATACCTGCCCTGTTCTATAGCATGTAAGATAACACAGGCCTTTATAACGCTTAGAAATGTAATACCATCAGGCTTTACTGCTTCATATTGCATACTGTCAAAACAATACAGGGCAAGGAGTGCTTCTCCATGCTGGACATAAGCTGCAATCATGACATTCCACAACACCACATCTCGATTTGACAAGGCCTTGAAAATTGAACGTGCTTCCTCCAGGTTTCCACATTTACCATACATATCCACAAGTGTACTACCCAAAGCAATGTCAAATTGGAGTGTGTTGTTTATGACCACCTCATGAAGTTGCCTGCCATATGTGATACAATGCATTTTGGTACAAGCCTTCAAAGTGCTCAAGAATGTATATTTATTTGGCACAATGCTATCGGATCTCGATTTTTCAAATAACTGAAGGGCCCAATCCTCTTCCTTGGCATAAGCAGAAGTAATTGCATTCCATGTATATAGATTTGGCTCTGCAACTTTGCAGAATGTTAGACCTGCTTCAACCAACTGCCCACCAGAGGCAAATAGACGAATAAGGTAGTCAGCTAGGACGCCTACAGAATCAAGACCAGCATAGACAATCAAACTTTGCACACACCTTCCAAGTTCAAGATCTTGAAGCTTTCTGCAGTTATGCACCAGATGATATGCAAGGTCCCTGGATATAGGCTTCCCATCTTGTTGATGTTCAGATACTGCTGTTCTATATGCCTCATCCAACAAGGCCGCTTTGCTTGAAGCATTGAAATATTGAATGATAATAATATTGGAGAAACCACTTTGCCAGCATGGGTTCTTATTGCCTAAGCACGATGAGGATCTTTTATGGCACCAAATTCTCATATTTTCTCCAATCCGCATGGAAACAATCAGTCTTCCTGTCAATTGTAGAAGATCATAGTTTTTGCCCAGGCATTAGACATTATATATAGCATCATTATCCCACCACCACAAAAGTCCGAAGGCCATGGATGGTGAAGAAAAAACGACCAAAGGTAACACACATCTATACGACCGTTCTTTCGCAAATCAGTTAACCTAAGTTTCTGCACATTTGCAAAATAACTTTTGTCTACTGTAGCTTGCAAGTTCTTCGAACCACAAAGACCTTTTAGAATTTCCAATTCCATTTCTCGTTGCAACTACTTCTTTGAAGACCAAACAGGAAACAGTGCGCTATATCTTTGCTCCAGCTGCAATTTCCTCTTCCACCATGGATCGTCTAACGTAAAACTAGTTGCCGGAATAAATATAACAATTTCATCTGCTTAAAAGAACTCGGTGGCTGGAGCTAATTCTCTATTCATTACAAATTTCAAGTTATAGCACTTGCAATCCAAACAAATGAAGTACTGTCCCGATCAGCGAAGCATTACGGATTTGGACAATATAAACGAATTTTGGTCTAATTTTGGTTAAAAGATTTAATTTTTGGTAAGAACGTCAAAGCACTCACCTTCTGACGAAATCGCAGAATTGCTCTGGAAGCTCCAATTTTTTCCTGAACAAAAATGCAACATTGCCCAGGACAATAGGAGGGCTATGAGTCATGTGACTAGAATATTAGTGTTCTTTTCTTAAATTTTAATTCAAAGTACAAAAAATATACTTGCTATTTCCTTCATGTGTGATGCTAAAAACAATAAACAATTCGTAATCAAACTATCCCTTAAATTATATATATGTACAAGAAATTTATCGCGAGCTTGGAACCCAAGTATTCTGAACATGCCTTTGTCCTAGCATGAACCTACTGGATGTGTTTTTCTAGATCCATCGGGAGGAAAAATCTCCAACAAACAACTCATTGGGATTTTCTAGTGGCTGTGCCCGCTCAAATGATGAAATAAGGCACATGTTAATTTATACATTACCCAAATAACGGTGGATATGCCATGTGCATATACATCAAATCTCATCATAATCCTAGAACTGATATGTTTTCCACATTCTAGATGTGTATACACTCAAATAAACCATTCAATTGAATATTTAGAGTCATCATGATTTGCACTTACTCACATGTCAATTTATGTGTGCATACATTCTAAATTACATATCACAACTTGTTGTAGTGCTAGGCTTAGATAGTTCTTTTCTAATTGGCACTAACTCAAATAGGACAATATTTGATGGATCTTAAAAAGTTTAAAGATAGTGGAATTATCAACCTATTATTAACAAACACACATGACATCGCTGTAGGATAAAACTCCAAATTAAGTGTGATCATAAGGACGAATTCCAAATTTGACATCAAAAGATCATCTCTATTATGCAACCGTCATTATCTTCAATCTTTGGCGAGTACACCTTTATTTCTCCACATTTCTTGATTTTTTTCATACACGCTGCAAATGTAAACATCAAAGATAATGAATTAGCAAATGTATACAAATTTGAAACTCATTTCAGAGGTAATTATTTATATTCAGATTTATTCCTTTATATTCATTGAAAGATTACCATTTCCTTCTAATTACATGTCACAATTACTAATCATATAAATCAACAGTAGCCATATGGCAACAAAATTGCTGTGACATATCGCAACAATACTCTTTTGAAAATTATGCACACTGGACTACACATTCCAACAAAATAGCAGGACCATGTGACAGCCATTTTGCAAAACCAGCGTTATGCCACTATTTCAATCACATGCATGAAATAATATAAGGGCTAACCTTAGCTATTTGAAGATTTTTCAACCCATTTTCAAAAATGATGGCTGTAAATGGAAAAAATTGGGAAAAACGATAATAATTTCAGCTTAACTTTCTTCGTGCCCCCACCAACCTTTGAGTTCTTTAGCCAAACACTAGAAAATAAAAGAATATTTTTTTTTGAATATTTAGCTAAACCGTAGAAACTTTTCAAGTGAGTTTCAGGCTAGTTTAGCTAAAGTAATTTTGGTCTATAAGAAATATATGGTTAGTAGTTCATTTTTTAGCATCCATGGAATAATTTGAGAGCCTAGACTTAGCTAGCTATTATTTCTTAGCATGTTTCCACAAAGAAAATAGCTAAGGTAAATGGAAACAATTAGTTTTACATTTTCTGTTGTCTACACCACAGAAATTTTCGGGATGAGTTTTGGGTTCATTTAGCTATACCCTAGAAAGTATGAGAAAGAAAATTTATAGATTTCAGCTAAAGCACAGAAAGTCATGGGATTAGTTTCGAGCAAGTTTAGCTAAAGTCATTATAGCTACTAAGAAATATGTTATTAGTAATTTATTCCTTGCTCACATGTGCCACCATTAATGCACAACCAGCATCAATGCAAGGGATTTGTAAGAACTATGGGGATTTGAACCTCGACAATATATCCAAGACCAAGAGAAAGACGGCGCGGGATATCCTTACCCTGGTTTCGGGGATCCCGGAGGGGTGATACCGGAGGACGGGATCCCCAAGAGGTGTGATCCCGGAGGACGGGATCCCCGGTTACTGCGCAGTTACTGCGCAAAAATCTTGGCCCTTATAGGGATTTTTGGGGCAAATTTGTTGTGGGATTTTCTCCCTCGATCCGGCACCGAATCGCATGGGATCAGTTCGTAGCTGGTCGGAATCCGGAGGGCAAGGGGATCAGGTAGATGCGGAGGAGGAAGCAGGGCGAGCGCCGCTGCACTGGCCTCGCTCCAATCCGGCAAAAAAAACAGCAAAAACTGCGCAGTAAGGCGTTAACTGCGCAGTTAACTGTGGGATCCCGGAGGAGGGGATCTCGCGTGGGGATCCCGGAGGAGGGGATCCCATTTCCCTCCGGGATCCCCCAAACCAAGGTAAGACTATCCCAAACCGAGAAAGACTTGTAAGGAAGTTAGGTAAAGTCTCCAACAAGTATTATGTTTTAATTCCTTTGAAGTGAAAAGTGATATAAGGAGAAATGGGTACTACCATATAGCAACTAAATGCACTATAAATATCTTTTAAAAATTGATGTTAACATGAAAATATTCTTAAGAGAAACATATCCTCAGAAAAAAAACAAATTGCTTGCTACCGCCATCAATATTGAAATGCTATAATGTTATGTTATTTGAGATTGCATAGTATTGCCACCTATTTCACCACTTGTCTGATCCAAAGAGGGTGGTCTTTCAGGGCTCTTAGGTCTTCCTGTATGTAGTGGTGATGGCTTGTTGTAGGCTGCATGGGTGTTGCTATAAATTGATCACCAGTGGCAGGAACAGGTCGAGCCGTACTCTTTTTGCTCTCAGTAGTGAAGCTTCTAAGCACAACCTAAATAAGTAAAGAAATCAGGTGAAATGCTTAGCAAAATAGAGCACAAGGTTTGAAAATTGTCTTCTATGACTAGCTGCCATCAATAGTCTAGCAACATCTCCACCAACAACCCGTCCATCTGGTCCAGTTAGTGACACGCCCCAGTGTCCAATGGAAGTTTCTCAACAACTTTTGGCAGATAAGCAACACCTTGTAGAGGAAGTACGAGGCTATCTTCGATCCTTGACGCCACCTTTTGCATATAGAAAAGGCTTGCTCAGTCTGGCAGCACAATCATCAAGTATTGAGCTATTCATATCCACTCACTTCTCCTGCTGCAATGGTGATGACATGTTGGAGTGAAGCCTTGTCATGCAAGGCATGCAAGCTAAGACCCTGGTAAGCATGTATTCTGCAATGCAGAAGGAGGAGGAACATGTTTAACATGAACTAAAGAAACATCCTTTGCACGCACACCAAACACAACTTTGATTTAGTTTTCCAACTTCAGTGAATATATACCAATGAAGATGGAGTAACTAATACTTGCAAAGACCAGTGTATACTTTTGGAAATGTCAAAAATATTCTAACAAGAATTTCATAAACAATATTACTTAGAGAAACACATAAAGAGTTCAAGATGGACTAAACCAATGGAAAGAAAAACTGACCTATATGAGGTAGAACGCGAGTCAGAGTGCATGATGAAAGGAAGGGAATGCATGATGGGAGTGCATGATGAGAGCGCATAGGCGGACTGGGAAGAGCAGATCCTGATATGCCATAAATGCCTATAGGGGGCTTAATGTTTTGAACACATGTGTCCACATTAGATCCATCCTGAATATCTAAATGAAACATGTGTGGCTGCCAAGTAATTTGTAACGATGGTTTTTTCTACGCCCGATTTGGGTTGGGCTCCAATGGAAACCTCCCTAACTTTCCATGGAAACCTCCCCAACTTTCCCTGGAAACCTCCCCAACTTTCCCTGGAAACCTCCCCCATTTTCCTGGAAACCTCCCCAACATTCCCTAGAAACCTCCCCAACTTTCTCCAGATTAGAAAACAGGGGAGGTTTCCATGGAAACCTCCCCACCTTTCCCTGGAAACCTCCCCAACTTTCTTGGATGACCTGGGGAGGTTTCCAATTAAGAAAACAGGGGAGGTTTCCATGGAAAGGTGGGGAGGTTTCCACAAAAGAAAAAAAAAAGGCTCTTTAAATTTGCACGAAGACCAAGACTAGCCCCCGTGCATCTCGGTCCTCGTGCGTCTTAATGTCGAGGCGCAGTCCATCGGTGGTTGCCAACATTAATGACTATTTTTTATTTTTTTAAATATTTTATGGAAACCTCCCCAACTTTCCAAAGAAACTAGGGGAGGTTTCCACAAAATGTCTTCAAAGTTTCCACAAACCAAGTATATTTGTGTTATCTAAGCAAAAAACAGAGCTTTAAAAGATGAGTGCCATATTACAATACTATAATCTATGAGGTAGTGTCCAATCTTGGTCAATGTAACACCATTTCATTCACGTAATGGAATTACAGTTCAGAATTTTTCAAATGGCACATAGTCTCGACCTAAACTCCAAGGATAAGGGTATAGAGGTATGGCAAAACCTTCAGTTACAGCAGTATTTAGCTTATTCTAATCTGAAACATAAGACCATCTTAAATTATTTTGAATAGCAACAACACTGCATGTCAGGGTATAAGATGGGTCCATCAATTTGGGTCCACAACCACCACTTTTGGAAGGAGTAATTTGAATCACCTTAAAATTTCTGCATGAAATTTTCAGCTGACCTGGCGGGTCACGAGCGGCGGAGCCGCGAGTGGCGCCGCCAGGTCTGCTGAAAATTTCATGCAGAAATTTTACGGTGATTCAAATTCTCCAACGAAATTTTATCCAGCTTCAAATTTTTGCCCGTCTTGAGGAGATTTTCATATCTGTAGCATGTTTTTTCCTTCAGTTTTGCTTTCCGAAGTGGGTCATTGGATTTTTGTCTCACTAACTCTGCTGCTGCCAGATTAAGGACCAAAAAAAGCACAAAAACAAGCACGGATCCAGATTCTGCTGCAAAGAAAAGCATAAAGCAAGATTCAGCTGCACTGAAGGAAAAAAAAAAAAAGCAAAAAAATAGAATGTCTTATGTTCTATGCACAAACAAGCAAAAAAATAGAATGTCTTATGTTCTATGCACAAACTTGCTCTGTCTATGTCGGTTGAATGCTCCAGAACTTGGATATGGCTAGCCCCCATCAAGAAACAGAGCGTGTTCCGATGGCAAACCAAAGAGCTCCGATGGCTGGGCGTTAAACAGAGTTTGGAGGTGAGGCGGCGCCGCCCAAGAACGCCGACACAAGGTCACCAAAGTTTTTCACTTCTTAAAAACTTGTTGAATAAGGGCGTAATTTGAAGGTGGTTAAAATTTCGGTAGAGGTAATGTTCGCCAGTAGGCCCTTACGCGGGGCGAGCCTGGTCCGGTGGCGCCATCGTAGCCACAAAAATTTGATTACTCCGTTATCAGCCAGCATCGGAAGAGACGAAGCCAACATCGGAGGGGAGGAAGCGATTATCTGTTTTAATCTAGGCCTGAAATATGGCGAAATATCCTCCCCCCGAACTTTACGTAGCCATAATACAGACCTGTATGTTATCAGCCAGCTCCAGAACTTATTCATGGAATCTATTCTAAAACGGCATGCTACATCAAGGTGGGCATAACCAAGCAGGCAGCATAGTTCACATCAACAACAGCCAAAATTGGACTTATATCACTCGTGCTAAATTATTTCATAAGGGCAACTCTGTTTATCAATCTATCCGGCTGATAGAATATAAGAATCAGCCAAGAGTCCATGCTTTATTTAAACCATCCTACTACATTTTAGAGAGGTCTGTCTTTTTATCAATGGCATTAACTAACAAGGGCTAGATAACGTCCTGTGCAGAGGCATTTGGCAGAGTAACCGCCATAGCCATGCCTTTGAAGCAATCCGGCAAACAGGATTTAAATAGCAAGCAAAAAAATGGAAGCAAGGATTTAGTCCGGCGGCAACCTTCTTACAAAGTGAAGCAGAATCTGAGAAAGCTTGAAACTAAGCAGATTAATTCTCCGTTACAAGGCCTGGATCTTCACCAAGAACAGGGGAAACTATTTCTACTACAGTTTATCATCATCTGCCTGCTTTACTTCCAAGTCCGGTAACTCCTCTTTCCAATCTAACTCTTGATACTCCTCCTACAACTCCAACAGACATTTATAATCCTCCAAATCCTCGAGACGAGGAAAAGACCGCCACTGTTTCTATTTCTGCATTCTTCATCCCTCCAGAAATTTCCTTTCTTGCATCCGCCTGTGCATCGGCGATCAGAACCCGAGCTTCTGGATCTATTTCTTGTTCATTCTCCACGGCTCTATGGCGGCTTTTTAGCATGACGGAGGCCTGGCTATGGCGGATGCCTGGCTATGGCTATGGCGGAATGGCAGGCCTGGCTATGGCGTTTTTGAGGAGGGATTCGACCACAGGGAAACACGGCGAGGATCCAGCCAGGCAGCAGAAAAAACAAATTAGATGTTATGGACATAACATCTATGTTATGGCCATAACAGTTTTGGCCACATATGTTACTGGGGATAACATCTTCAAATCGACGGTTGAGATTCAATCCTACTGCTAAATGCAGAGGCCAAGGACGTTAAGGGCGCCATAAACAAGCAAGCAGCATAGTTTACATCAGCAACAGCCAAAGTCGGAGGTATATCCCATGTGCTAAATTACTTCATAATCATTACTCTGTTTATCAATCTATCAGGCTGCTAGGAAACAAGAATCTGTCTTCTGAAGGTGTAGACAATAAAAAGGGCACAAATGCTCGAGCTTCTGCTGCTGATCCAGGTGAGCCTTGAGTGGAAGCCGGATCGCCACAAAAAAAAATCCCTGTCACAAATTTGCTGCCGAAAGCTTGACATGACCTGCGTTTTTCTTGTGCTCCATGTGCTCTGTTTTTTCGTAAGAACCCTAACAGTATAGTTTCGCACAGATTTTCACAGTTTCGCACAGATTTTCAAAGATTTTCGCAACAGGGCACATACCCGACCGGATTTTGGACTGGAAGACGGATGGCTAAGGGTCTGCTGGCATCAGAGAACAAAAACAACAGGGATTTTGGCCCGGAAGCCGGATGTTCCCTGGATTCCTTCCCTCTGCTGGATTCTAAGGGTTTGATCAGCAAACAAAATACAATGCACCAAATTAGGCGCTAGTATCTAAGGGGTCCGCTGGCATCAGAGAAACAAACAACAATAGATCGGAAGTGGTCTTCAAAATCGGCCTGATCTGTGCGCTCCTCCTCTAGCTTCAAGAATGTCCTGAAAAGGAAAACATGCAATAAAATAGAACTGCATACGAAAAGAGGAAAGAATTAATTCTAGACGCTCACATTAATTTTATTAATTTTAGGTTATTACTAATGGCTGTTATCGAAGATAAAAAAATATCATAAATAATAATAGATTTGGGAAACCTCCCCAAGTTAACAATGTTGGAAACCTCCCCAGGTTAGTTTCCCTGGAAACCTCCCCAAGTTAGCAGAACTGGAAACCTCCCCAGCAGGCTTTGCAGGAAAGCTGGGGAGGTTTCCAGGTAAGAAAATTTGGGAGGTTTCCATTCTTGGGACCCTAACCAAATTCGGGCGTATATAATTTGAGGGAATTTGTAAGGAAGAAAACAAAAAGAGAACACAAAATCAAATTGATTTAGATAAGAAGGACAAGAAATTTATCCCAAACATTTCTCTTTATCAAATATTTTTCAACATTGTGTTAAGGCAAAACAATAAGTTTTTAGATGTCATGTTCTACAATATGTCATTCAATTCTTTTAAGGGAAAAACTACAAAATGCCCTTATGTTTTGACGAATTTCACCAGATGCCCCTAACTTTTCATAATTTCACCAAATGCCCCTGGTCAACGTATAATGTATTTTGTATTTTTGAAAATTATTCAAATACCCTTAAGATTTACGTTAATTCCTCAAATGCCCTTATGTTTCTTTTAAATTTCCAAAATGCCCTTGAGATCTATAACGCGTATTTCTTTTCAAATTTTAAAAGTTGCAAATTTATAAAATACCCTTCAGTTTTAAGCAAATTATTGAAATGCCCTTGAACAACATCATATTATCACTGGAGGCAACATCGCAACTATAGTGAGAGCCTGTGCCTCCAGAGTTGTGAGAGAATAATCCTTCAAAAAATATTGAGAAAATAGAATTTGTGCAAAATCATAAGAGCTTGTGAGCAAAAATCAATAGAGCAAGCAAAACTTGATGGAGCAGAATGAGTTTCAATCAAAAGCAAATTCGATGGAGCCTCCTGTGCCTTCTTTTTTCTTTTTGAAGAACCGTGCACAAAAGTAGGTGTTGATCCAAAAACGATGCGAAAAAAATATTTGTTGAAAAAGGGCATTCCGTTGAATACGAAAAATTGACGGGCATTTTGTGAAAGTTGAAATATTACAGAAGGGTATACGTTGACCAAGGGCATTTAGTAAAATTATGAAAACTTAAGGGCATAAGGGCATTTTGTAGTTCTTTTAGAAGCAATATATTGAGTTCTAAGGTTTAGGAACATAAAAAATAACATGATCTACTTTCAGGGTGAATCATGTTAATTGTTATGTAGTGGAACAATAACAACTACGATCTCAAAGTATTTGTTGAGTAGACCGTTACACTTACAGTCCAAGAATGTGAATTGTCTTGATTATTATTGTAGTGGAATAACTTTTAAATTTCAAGTATGTAGATCGATGGTGAACAAGAGTTCTACAAGAGTTCTATGGGCTGTTTTGGAGATCCCATGGCTACGGCATGGGCATGACAAATTTGGCTCTGAACAATATTAAGGGCTCTGAACAATATTAAGGGTAATAACTTAGGATAATATGGAATATTGGGACATATATGGATAAATATCAGGTTTATAGTTTAAGAACTATAAGTCACATGTAGGATATTACCATAAAGTGTAGCCCCTAAGAAATTATATTCGGTGACCATGGAATAACCGGCAAAAATTAAAACTGAAGACTAGGGTTTTGGGTTTTATTGGTAAACTCGAAGGAATTGACTGGCGGAGCACTGACATGCAGCCGATCTTTATGAAAAGGCATATCTCGAGAAACTCCTAAGTCCTTTTAGGTAAGCTGGAGTTTAGTTCAAATAAGGATAGTGAAAGCCAAGATTCAGAGGAAGGTCTGGCGCTCGACGTTGAAATAGAAAGAGAGCTACTATGGTGTGATAACTCCATAAGATTACAAGCACTGGATATGGAGAGACGTGGTAGAGGAAGAGGTTATGAAAACAAAAGGGATTTTGGTGAAGGGAATACTAGCTATGGCTTCAGAAGGGGAAACAGCTATAACAAAAGACAGAATGTCTATAATAGGGGTAACCCTAATGCTGAGGCGTATGTCCCTGAGACACAATTTGATGAGGATCTAGAATCCGAAGACGAGGAACCACAGGTATAAGATTCCTCTGGTTTTTTTTAGGTTTTAACCTATTAAAAGAGGTGATAATCGACTTTTACAGTATGCTGATAGCGGTAAATATATCTTAATCAGATCTAAAAGCTCTCTGACTTAAAAGATCTCGTAAATTCTCATAACTAAACATAATGGGAAAACGTGTGATTGTATGCATTCTTAGCATTAGTATATGCTGTTATAAGGATTTGGATTAAGCTTTGAAATATGATGCATGTATTTTAGTAGACTTGTACTAATCAAGAGCAAAAGGTACAAAGGGTAAAGGGCGAAGAGCCAAGAAATACCCCAGTACCTTTTGGCCCTTGTACAGTTACCGAGTCTATTGCTAACTTGTACATGATTGGCTGCAGGTACATGGTATTTCTTTTCCCTTTGTATCTATGTTGCTGTTATGATATGTTATAGTTCGAAGGAGTGCATGGATCATCTTTTGTCAAAAAAAGCAAGATGGAGTAGACGGCATACTCTGATCAGTGGAAACTTAACACAAGTTTTTGGTGAAGAAGTTTAACTGCTATGCAGCATACAATACTTTCTCTTGAGCATAATAGTATAGCTCAATAAAAATATAAGTGTTTTTTGAGAAGTAGTATATAACAGGAAACTTATCCTTTCTATTTATGGCACGGACCAGTTATTTTCTTTAAGAATATCAGGTACTTATTTCCTTAAGGAATATTATAGCAGAAAAAGATGTTTCAGTGGTTACACTCTGAACCAGAAAGTTTTGTGGAGACTCTTCTCAAACATAAAGATGGAATTATGGATATAAGATCTGAAAGGTTGTAAATGTATTTTGTGAAGTAATAAAAAATCAGTTTCATAACCACTCAAGTCTGATTCTAACAAATAGAATGTACTAAGTATGGATAGCTGGCAGCTTAACACACAAGATTAAGTACTTCACTGTAATATATCTCTTTTGTAAGAGTTATAAAATAGATTTGATCTTTATGCCTATAAAATATAGGTGACTATTTGTAGGATCATAAGGATGTCCATGCATAGAAAATCTGAGATTAGATAGCCGTGTTAGAACATGGATTACAAACATGTACCATGGAAAATAAAGATTGACAATAAATAGATGTATGGTGCATAAATATATTATGACCAAAATATGGCATATTTACTGATAAATAGAAGTGATAGTAATACATAGATACATGTAGTCCAATGATGTATAAAGGAAAAAAGACAAAGGGGATTTAGAATACAGTATAAGTTCCTTCATTCTAAAGTAAAATATACTTACTATGGCCATAGTTGGATGCACCATCTTTAATTTGCTCAAGTTAAAAGTATGGATGATAAGGCTACCAAAGGATTGACTGAGGTAGCATGAACTGCTAGTAGGGCTGATGCCTAGGCTAGTTGTTTCCGGGTTTTTTTTAGACATTTCATTTCATTGGTTTTACCAGTGAGGCATTCATTCTATGTGCAGAATTTTGAGCAAACCTTACTAATATCATTTATTTATGATACGATATTGGCAGGATAATGAAGATACTCAAACTGAGTACAACATGGAATATATGCCTCCAGTCTGGAATAAAGATCTTGAACCGATTGGATATGGAGCCAGCAAGATTGTTTGCCCTAGTTATGCAGTCCAGACTCTTCTTAGCTGTATCAAGAATCATAAGATACACATGGGTAAAAGCATGTTAGGGTGTACCACTTTTGGAACCTGCAAAAGTACATACACTAGGTACTTCAGAACTGGGTACTTTCTCATTTTTATTTTCATCAAAACTAGTACAAATGTTGAAAATAAAAGTCAAGGACGCATTAATATTCAAAGTTAAGATAAAGATAATGCTATCGGAGACCAAAATATATATAAAAGTTCTAGAATGTACCTTTTATTGAGATATTACACAAGTACCCAGTACCCAGTCCTGGGTACCTTTTTAGGTACTTTTTTGGTCACTAAATAATACTTTTTAAGGGACACCCTAACATGCTTTTACCCACATGTTGTTATTAGAAAGGGAAGCCTTGAGAAAGCCTGATCAACTATCAGCTGTATCCCACTTGGGATTTAATGATTGGCTTGCATTAGTCCCCAAGATTAACAAGATTGGACCCGAATGGGATGATGCCAATAAGATGATCGAAGAAATATATGAATTTTTACCCAAGAAAATTTATGACTGGACTATGGAAGAAGATACTGCTAAAGGACAGTTCTTTTCTAATAGCTTTGGAAAAAGAAAATAAAATTAAAAACTCATGCCTCGGCAAAGCAATCTGCCAAAGTGTTATTCTGAACAATACAAATGGAGCTGAGGATGATCCATTCGGAGAATCTTTATTGTCAGAAGAAGACAAATCTAAAATGAATAGCAAAGTTACAAGTAGCAAAGATGAAGAGGAAAATGAATTCAGCTTTACATTGCATAATTGCTTACTGTTCCCTATCATACCATAGAGATTAGTTGAAGGGCACTCTGTGCTTTGTAATCAAGGCATCTGGCGCACAAAAAATTTTGGTGCACTGGCACCAATTAGCAGAGCTTCATGGATTATACTTGGTGACATTACCCCAGAACAGGAAAAAATGGCAAAAATAGCAGTTGAAAAAATGGAAAAACTGATACAGAAAGAAAAATTTAAGCTGGCAATTGACCACAGGTTTTTTGATAAAAGATGCTCTAAAGATGACCATATTTATCTAAGACAGAAAGGCCATATGGCCTACTCCACAATTCCGAGAGATGCATTCTATCTGAAAAGAGTTTGGAGGACTATGTGCCCATACTTCAAGTGTGGATGTGAACCCAGAAGTAAGGGAAACGCTTGCAAAGAAAATATGACATGGATGGACCAAGCAGTATGGTATATGTTTAATAATCTACCCAGCATCTTTCCAGACATGTCAACAATAGCACAACTGGTTTCAATGAGAAAATTCCTAAAAACTACATTGAAAAACGGGATTTTGGCTTATATATCATATTTGGAAGTACGTAATACTCTTATTGGCATGACATATGCCTTGGCTGAAAATCCATGGGCAGACCTTAAGCTCAATTTTCCACAATGCAAGATGTCTACTATATGTGAGAAGAGTATAAAATGGATCAGCTTCATGCAAAATCTAGAGGCTGGATCGGGCAGCAGCTTTAATAGGAAAGGAAAATCCAATAGAGGCAAAGCACATAGTAATCGTACAGTAACGGGTTATGCACCCCCTCGTATTACTGAATTCCCAGGCAAAAGTGGGTCAAGTATTGCAGACAATTCTAATATTGAACAACTTGGCACACCAAATACCATGGAGAATTCAGTTACAAAGCAGAATTTGGAGTCCAATCGAAAGGTGGCTGATAATGTGGTGCAACAACTAAGTTATGACAAATAGGTATGTCATCATATTTTGTATTCTACTCTATCGAATGCATGAATAAATATCAGGATAAATTTATTCTGTCATGTATATCAAAGTAGTATTGATAAAGTAAATTATGTACGTCTGAACTTTCCAAGTTTCGAAAGTAAAAAGCAAACAAGAACAAGCCTACATGCCAGTAGATCATGCATGGCTATCTTGACCCTAATAACACTCTGAAGGACTTCTTTTTTTAGGAAATATAGATAGATGTAGTTTAATGAATACCCCTGCATTTTTTACAGATTTCTAGAACTATACAAAAGGACTATCAAGGCAGATTACGTATGACAGAAGGAAAAGATAAATCTAAAAAAAGGATTGTACACTGTTTTTTCTTATCCAAAATACTCGATAAAGTGTGCATTCCTAAAATTATTTACAAAATAATGAGAGAAAAGCTTGGGGAAGTTGGGGAGAAGATAATGGAAGATACAATGTTTGCATGGAAATATACAGAAAGTCTAAAAGAGCTATGCTATAAACCTTACTATATTTTTGCACAAGATGTGGGAGATGTCTGCCCGTGCTCTAATCCAAATCTAAAAGAGTTCATAGATAATAAAGTGGGCCACATCAGAACCACAGATATTGGGATCATCAAAAATAAAACATTGAGAGGCCTATTCAAGAAAGGACTAAACCACATCCCGGATAGGGTACTAAACTGGAGGGATATGAAGGCAGAGTTATGCAAAACTTGTGATTCAATCTTTGAATTACACAAGTATACATTCCCATATATCAAGGACGAAGACATGCTGGATATAAAAGCCAGCACTATTGAACAAGTGGGTTGGACTTTAGCTGAAATAAGACAAAAGGAAAAACCTACAAAATTTCCTCTTAATGATAGTACAGTGGTCAAAAACCTGGAATGGTTTACAAAAAATTTATATATTTCAGGGGTTGATAAGGCATCAAACAACCCGTCATTTATATGCCCGAGACACATCCGAGAAATGGCTTTAATAAGATTGTCTAGCAGTGACTTTATCCCCTTGGGGACAGAAAATGAAAGCATGCATATGGAACTACAAAAGGGAATACAAGAGTGCTTAGGTGTATGCACATTTAAATTTGAATAGTTACCTTATCTTCTAGGATTGTTTAAAGCCCACAAAGAGGAATACCGTTGGATTACAAATGCACACGGGACAGTGTATACAGAACTAGCAGATACTATAACTGCTATTTTGAACTCCATAGTTGAATTATGGCCGGAAGTATCTAAGGACGTGCGCAAATATCAGTATGCTGATTCCAGGAAAGCTAAACCTTAATTGGATGATAAATTCGGTATATGATGTTGCATTGAATTTACCTGCAATATTTATAGCAGACATTACCAAATGTTATGAGAGCATTCCTCTCCAAGGACATAATGGTATATGTGTAGTGTCTGAAAATGTTGCCAAGGCAACATGGAAATATATGAGAAGCAAAAATAAAAGGTTTGAACTTTGGATAAAGAAGGCCAGTAATGGAAAACTGGTAGCAAAATGGTTTAAAACTGTACCTCAAGGTAAGTGCTGGACAAAAATGACTCTACAAAGGTTTATACATATAAATTCATGGCTATTAACTAACTGTTATGTCAAACTTGGGAAGCACGTTTGGCAGCAAATATGTGGTATACCTATGGGCTTTTCCTGCAGCCCTTGCTGGTGTAACCTATTTTTAGCATGGTTCGAGCTTAACTTCATAAAGAAATTGGCAAAACAAAGGAGATTTGATGTGATAAAACAGTTCATGTATGTATTCAGATACATGGACGATTTGTTAGCTGTAAACTGTCCTCTAATCAAAAACTTCCTTAAAAAGAGGAAGAAAGAACAGATATGGAGCTACAGATATATCATTTGCAGGTTTTGGGAATCAAGGAAGAAACAATATATACAGAAAGTGCACCTAATATAGTGTATGGCACTAAAGCCAACTTTCTGAATATGTCAATCCAAATATTTGACAAAATGCTTGGCATATATCAGACAACCAAGTATGACAAGAGGGAAGCATTACCTTTCACTGCTATGAAATATATACACGCCTGTAGCTGTAGACCGTACTTCCAAGCTAGGAACATTATTATATCACAAATCATGCCAGCTATGTATGTCAACAGCAGTCCAATAACTGCTGCAAAAGATATCAAAGATCTGATGACCAGTTTTGTCAATAATGGGTTCGACCTATTTGGCATGAAGAAAAGGATATATAGATACATTAAGAATGGGGAGTTTCCTGGGCTAAAATACGACCCTAGTAATCTACTACAATTGATCAAAGACCAATAAGATATGCTTTTGTCCCTATAAAAATATCTAGGCTTAAGTATTGGGTTGTAAGTAATAACTATAGGATTGTGATAAGCCCCTACTGGGCACACCCACCCTATAGTTACAGTAATATACAAATTTGTCTCTTATGAAGAAAGGGGCTTTAAATAATCCTACGGATGGTGGTTTTTTTTTTTATATTATGACAATTTACTTTTGGCAATAACTTAGGATAATATGGAATATTGGGACATATATGGATAAATATCAGGTTTATAGTTTAAGAACTATAAGTCACATGTAGGATATTACCATAAAGCGTAACCCCTAAGAAATTATATTCGGTGACCATGGAATACATGTAACTGGCAAAAATTAAAACTGAAGACTAGGGTTCTGGGTTTTATTGGAAAACTTGAAGGAATTGAATGGCGGGGCACTGACATGCAGCCGACCTTTATGAAAAGGCATATCTCGAGAAACTCCTAAGTCCTTTTAGGTAAGATGGAGTTTAGTTCAAATAAGGATAGTGAAAGCCAAGATTCAGAGGAAGGTCTAGCGCTCGACGTTGAAACAGAAAGAGAGCTACTCTGGTGTGATCACTCCATAAGATTACAAGCTCTGGATATGGAGAGATGTGGTAGAGGAAGAGGTTATGAAAACAAAAGGGATTTTGGTGAAGGGAATACTAGCTATGGCTTCAGAAGGGAAAACAGCTATAACAAAAGACGTAATGTCTATAATAGGGGTAACCCTAATGCTGAGGCGTATGTCCCTGAGACACAATTTGATGAGGATCTAGAATCCGAAGACGAGGAACCACAGGTATAAGATTCCCCTGTTTTTTTTTAGGTTTTAACCTATTAAAAGAGGTGATAATCGACTTTTACAGTATGCTGATAGCGGTAAAAATATCTTACATCAGATCTAAAAGCTCTCTGACTTAAAAGATCTCATAAATTCTCATAACTAAACGTAATGGGAAAACGTGTGATTGTATGTATTCTTAGCATTAGTATATGCTGTTATAAGGATCTGGATTAAGCTTTGAAATATGATGCATGTATTTTAGTAGACTTGTACTAATCAAGAGCAAAAGGTACAAAGGGTAAAGGGCGAAGAGCCAAGAAATACCCCAGTACCGTTTGGCCCTTGTACAGTTACCGAGTCTATTGCTAACTTGTACATGATTGGCTGCAGGTACATGGTATTTCTTTTCCCTTTGTATCTATGTTGCTGTTATGATATGTTATAGTTCGAAGGAGTGCATGGATCATCTCTCAAAAAAAAGCAAGATGGGAGTAGGCAGCATACTCTGATCAGTGGAAACCTAATACAAGTTTTTGGTGAAGACGTTTAATTGCATTGCAGCATACAATACTTTCTCTTGAGCATAATAGTATAGCTCAATAAAAATATAAGTGTTTTTTGAGAAGTAGTATATAACAGGAAACTTATCCTTTTTATTTATGGCACAGACCAGTTATTTTCTTTAAGAATATCAGGTACTTATTTCCTTAAGGAATATTATAGCAGAAAAAGATGTTTCAGTGGTTACACTCTGAACCAGAAAGTTTTGTGGAGACTCTTCTCAAACATAAAGATGGAATTATGGATATAAGATCTGAAAGGTTGTAAATGTATTTTGTGAAGTAATAAAAAATCAGTTTCATAACCACTCAAGTCTGATTCTAACAAATAGAATGTACAATGTATGGATAGCTGACAGCTTAACACACAAGATTAAGTACTTCACTGTAATATATCTCTTTTGTAAGAGTTATAAAATAGATTTGATCTTTATGCCTATAAAATATAGGTGACTATTTGTAGGATCATAAGGATGTCCATGCATAGAAAATCTGAGATTAGATAGCGTGTTAGAACATGGATTACAAACATGTACCATGGAAAATAAAGAATGACAATAAATAGATGTATGGTGCATAAATATATTATGACCAAAATATGGCATATTTACTGATAAATAGAAGTGATATTAATACATAGATACATGTAGTCCAATGATGTATAAAGGAAAAAAGACAAAGGGGATTTAGAATACAGTATAAGTTCCTTCATTCTAAAGTAAAATATACTTACTATGGCCATAGTTGGATGCACCATCTTTAATTTGCTCAAGTTAAAAGTATGGATGATAAGGCTACCAAAGGATTGACTGAGGTAGCATGAACTGCTAGTAGGGCTGATGCCTAGGCTAGTTGTTTCCAGTTTTTTTTTTTTTGAAGGACGACAAGCTTTATTCACCAACTAAAAACTAGAGCAACATAAAATGCAAAGACAGTTTATAACCCCAGTGGACAAACCGATCCAACTGAGCACAACCACCTGCCTATGCAAAAGAATGAATCCGAAGGTAAGTATGCCAGATCAGTACTTTCTTCTCTTGATCAAGAGAAGAACAATGGTAAGCCATAACAATTTTATTTTGCGCCACTGAAGAACAATCTCATATGCAGTATCTACGCCCTTAAAGATAAACAACCTCCTTCTCTTCCAGATTGACCATAAAAACCAGCCACATGCGAGATGAAAAGCTCATTTCCGTAGTTTGGGCCAAGCATCAGGATAGATAGCAAGCAAAATTTGCTGGCTAGATCGAGACGTGCCAAATAGGGTGAACAACCAAGACCATGCCTGCCGAAGCCGCTCACACAAGAAAAAACAATGCTCAATACTCTCAACCCTTTGCTGGCATAAAGGACAGAGTTCTGAAATCCGATTATCCGTTTTATGGACTAACCTGTTGACTCTGAGGCATCTATGGATCACTTGCCACCACAAAACTACTACTTTGGGATGAAGCAGCTTATCCCATATCCAGACACTTCTCCATTGTGGCTGAGGGACCTGAAGATGCCACCTATTAGATGGAGGTAGGATTTCACCTATCTCTAATATACTAAGATATGACACTTCATCACATTGATGATTTATCATATTGATGATTTAGCAGGATGGCCAAATGTCTGATTAGAGCTATAGGATATGCTTTTATGGTTGCTATAGTGACTCGATCAAGACTATTTGAAATCAAGACAACTCGGGAACCACAACCTCCCCCGTAACTGTGGTTTGATGATTAGGGAGCTCAAACGCTAGCTTTGACAAGTCACTGAACTCCCCCCCCCCGATCAGACAATTCCGTCTTTTCATAAAAGGAAAAAAAGTTAGATACATTGCGGAGCACCAGAGGGAAATGTTTTATCTCCTGGACAGATATCCCATAACATTCTAGAGAAAGATGCTAAGCAAACCTTTGTAGCCTGCAGGAAATATCAGTGCAGAACAATGGGTATAATTCTTGCATCAGCTCTATGATCCTCCTGGAGTTCGAGCAGAGGTTACTCCACAAAGGGGCTCGATCTTGGAAATCACAGAGGCGGATGTCACTGGCAAGCCCTGTAGCGTCTCATCAATGGCAAAACAACAAACTTGGACGGCATGCAAGCAGAGCTGCTCAAATGAGCGAGACCACCAATAGTGTCCATCCTGATTGCACTATTCAACAGGGCATTGCAGGAAGGATTTCCCTAACAGTGGATCAGTAGCAGGGTAATTCTCGTCTATAAAGAAGAGGCCAACACAATCCAGCCAACTACAGAACTATCATGGTCAGTTCACTATTTTTAAAAATGATGGCGAGCATCCTTGAACAACAATTGACGATGACCATATAGGGGATGAGACAGATATTGTAGAGACAAGTATAGAACTCGGACATGATCATTATGACATTGAAGAGAGTGAAGAGGTGGCTACAGAATCAGAGCTAAGGCATGTGTTTGATGAGATGTTGGATGAGACAGAGTTCCCTAATGATATGAAGATTGATTATAGAATAGAATAGAATAGAATAGAATAGAATAGAGTTTTTATCGTCCACGGAGACCAATGGCCTATGGGACCCAAACAGGAGGCGCAGCAAGCGTATTACTGTCCGGGTTAAAAAAACCCCCTCCCCGCCCATAAAGGGTTGTTTGGGGGAAAAACCATGACAAGAATAGGTTTGCTGTCAAACTGTACAAATACAAATACAAATACAAATACAAATACAAATACAAATACAAATACAAATACAAATACAAATACAAATACAAATACAAATACAAATACAAATACAAATACAAATACAAATACAAATACAAATACAAATACAAATACAAATACAAATACAAATACAAATACAAATACAATTACAAATACAAATACAAATACAAATATAGACATAAATATGTACATCTATCAGGTAAGTGCCCGAGGGCCGAGCTGATCTCAGCGATCCATGACCTCTTGAATGTATGAGCCCAACCTCCATACCGAGCTCGTGCTTAGCATCTCATGCAGGGGCTGGCCAGGACGGACCAACTCAGCATAACGTATTCGAATGTCATCATATGCCAGACAACTCTGAAGGGTGTGGCATTCGTCTTCCATGGCTCCAACCTGGCAGCATTGACAAAGCCTCTCTCGACACAGCTCCCCAACCCATCTCCCCGTCTCAATCCGGAGATGGTGTGCACCTGTGCGGATAGAGGCAATGGATCTGCGCTTTTTCATGGATAGATGAGTGCGCAAATAGCATTGCGGGCCCCGCTCCAAAATGGGATTGATGTGCCGTTGATAGTGTGCCGTCTTGACCTGTTCAAGGGTGCTGGCATCCCATAGCTTACTGAGGAAGCATGCGTCAAGGTACTGTCTGAGGCTGTGGCGATCTGCCTCCGTTTGCACTTGGATGCACCCGTGCTCCTGCACATTCCATCTGGCCAACCACTGAGCTCTTTTTTCCTGCCAGCAGGCTTTTAGGCGTTGAGGCCCCATTGCCACAGTGTAAGCGAGGTTAGGGAGACGAGTATCGTCCATGCTGACCACTTTTGGAAGTAGACAATGTGTCTGTCAAGGGCCCCCTTTTGAAGAGGCAAGTAACTTGTTTCCTGCAGCAGTATCTGGTATGGGACTGTGGACTTCACCCCCAGGGCCCGTGCCAAGAAAGCTTTCTGCTCCTGCTCTAAGTCATTCCAAGTGGCGAGGGAAATCACCGAGCCCTAGACCTCGACCCCCTACAAAAGCACAGGTTCCACTAGCACCTTGAATAGGTGCGATTGGTGGGCCCAATCATACAGCTCTGCCTTGTGGCTTTTGTTCTCCATTGCATAGAGTGCCTTCCAACCTGCTGCGGCTCGCAGCCGGATGGAATTGTCCCAGTTCATGGCCGACGGGAATTCCACTCCCAAATATTTGTAAGCAGACACCACTTCAACATTTTGGCCACGATAAGTGAGGATTGGAGGTCTTGGATGGCGTGCGGACGATATCAGAACCACCTTGGTTTTGGCTAAGTTGACACGCATGTCAGTCATCTGGCAAAATGTGTCCAGGGCATCGAGATGGCGTTGCATGTCTGCCTGAGTGTGTGCTAGGAGATCCACTTCTATTCATAATGTTAATGATTCCATCTTCGCCTTCTGATAACATTTAGCAATGGCTAAACAAAAGATGCTTTCAATTTTGGGAGGCAAATTTATAAAAAAGATCTGCATTTGACTTGCATGGCCAGTAAGAGGATGCACTAGCATTAAAGAATTATGCATAAACTTTTTCAACTTAGCACATTCCCTTTTACGAATAGGCCCAATCTTAGTAAAAATCGTGGTTATAGTATGCCCTATGTCTGAGAAGTGGCAACCACTAGCATTTATGAGTGATATAGAGTTGCACTTTGTGTGTTTTAAATGTACCCATAATAATATACGGAGACTTATGTTCAATCACAGAGAGATATAAGAATATATTTTCCAAAATTATTTTTAAGATACCAAAATTCTAGTAACATATTAAAAATTCAATCCAATTTTGTGGATGAGATTTTAGAGAAGTTTAGATGTGTTCAACCTCTCCCTAGCTTTCTCTGTATCCGTTTTTTGCATATGAAGTAATAAGTACTATCAACTTTATCCATACCAGAAATATAGAGCCTACCAAGCAGCCAATTGAGTTGGGCGGAGGAGACAAAAGTGCAGGCACTCATATACATAGGAATGATTCAGGCCCCGGCACTCCACCATTGACCATGTATTTACACTCCGAACCTTGTTTGAGGATAGTAGGAAACCGCCGCCGCTAGCATCTCTAATATTGCAGAGTTATATGATTGGCCCCATTTGTCATACTTGTTCAGGGTTTTGATGGAATCTGTTATTTTGTATAGGATCGAAGTCTGGGGTTTGGTCATATCCCCGGATGGAATGAGCGAAAGCAGGTAAAGAAAGCCTTTCTCACACAAGCATTTGGGGTCAAATCCACACTCCTATATCAGATCTTTTTGCGTCTTCAATGGGTCGCCTTGACCGCCACATTATCTACTTCTAGAAGGTAGCTAGCATGGGCAATGAGAATCTCCCCAACCTGGCTTATACTGTGGCCATGGGCACCCAGAGCCTTAAGACATGTTGGGAGGAGAGGCATGCATAGTAGTTCTCTAGATGGAATGTGTAAGAGCATAGGTGCATACAAGTTGAAACTGAAGAGGATCAACATCACCTACGGCAATACCTCGATGCTTTCTCCCTCAGCAAGCTTCGGGATGTTGGTGCCTCTGAACATGTTAAACGACACACTACAAGCTTCAGATCAACCCCATGCTTACAGGGGGTTTACAGTGCTACCTCCGTACACGTTTGCCATTGAAAAAACGCAGATTGATAGCTTTCATTCATACAGGTGTGCATCGCTTGCAAATTGAGACAGGCATATGGGCTCGGGAGATGCATGAGGATAGACCGCGTCTGTGTTGCCAACAGGATGCCATTGAAGACGAAAGCCACACCCTGTAGCAATGCTCGACATTCAGTCACATTTGGGCCAGCTATACTGAGTTTATCCTGCCTAACCAGAAGCTTCATGTATTGTTGGACAAAACTTCAGCAGTTCACCAGGACATCATGAATGCATGCGGCCAGTTATGCCTCAGCTGTTGTATTGACATGCATCATAATGTACAGTCTCTTAGCAGAAGGAAGTAAGGATGAGTTGTCGACAATCTTAGACACATTAAAAGCTCGACAGGTTCAACTTCAACAGCAATTGCCTCCACATGACATATTTTACTAGTCTGATTGTCAGAATGTGGTTCAAGCTTCTGGTATTCCTGTGGTTGAGGTGGACCATCAAGCTCATATTAAGTGTGCTGAGAACTTATCTTCCTGTGCAATTCTTGGGTATTTTACTGGTGGCTATTTAGATTTTTCACGGTTCCGTGTTTGGTTATCTCGGCTTCTGAGACGCCTTCAACTTCCTCCTTTTCAGTCCATCAAGTTGTCGGCAAGAAATTTTGTTCTCATTATGTTTGAAAGTAGTGATGCAGTGGACTCTTTGGTATCAAGAGGGATTGATCCACTTGGTGGGGAATATATAATGTACCAGTATTACTCTCCTGGCTTTACACCAGATATAGTTCGTGCATTAAAGATGCCTTGCTGGTTCTCGTTACCTAATCTTCCTCCTGATCTAATGGCTCATCAATTTCTAGTTGCAATTGCAATAGGACTTGGGGTTCATATCTCACACTCCATCATGAATGGTCCAAGGATTTGTGTTTCTATGCCTGTGGACTCGCCTTTACCAGATTGTATAGTTGTGAAGAGCAGCCCTTGGTATAAGAAGTTGGATCTCAAGCTTCTGAATGGTCCAGAATTAGCCCGTTTGTTTCCTGATAAGGAGGCTTTTGTAGCTTTCGTCGAGGTACTCGTGCGTCTCAGGCATCTGTTCAACATTCTTCTCAGGTTCAAGCTCCTATTGTTATTTCTTCATCTATTCATGATCAACCTTTGCCAGTTGCCTTGCATTCCTCGGCTATGGAAGATGCTCCACATACGGTTCCAATGGTGTCGTCCTTAGCACCGTCAGTGCGCTAAAGAGTCATGACAACAGGTCAATTGGAAAAAGGCAACGAGGAAGAAGTCTGTTATGTCATCTCACGAGGCTATCCTGCCTCGTACTATTCAGTGGCATGATAACTTGATGTCTGTTGATGATCATCTCGATGTTGCAGAACATGTTGATTGTGATGAGGCCATTAAATGCCTCAAGGTGGCACAAGGAGTATGAATATACTGTGTATGGGTGGTTTTGCTTAGTGGACTATCTCGTCCTCTAGGTTTTGAGTCCCATGTCACAGGTCCCTTGTATGTATCTTGATGTTCCTTGCTAATAGATTCTCGTCCTTCAAAAAAAAAAAAAACCTTTGTCAAGACAAGTCTTGACCCTAAGACCAAAAGCCCATTTGAGAATTTGGCCTTCAATTAGCAGCCTTAGATTATACTGGTGTACTACATACATCTAAGCAATGATTTGGTACCATAGATCATGTGAAAAGAAATTATAATCAATACATTTTCATACTTTAATATAAAGCATATGGAAACAATTTACCCAATGGGTAGAAGTCATTTGTTACTAAGACAATTTAGAACTAAGTTTTTTCAAGAAATAGAGGAGTAGAAAAGTAGAGCTTCCACAGATCCTTGAAGAAATACTTCATGTGTGAGACGCTCCATAGTATTGAAACAGAAATATCAGTGCAAAGAGCAAAAGATCCTGTTACCTGCAGTAAACCAACCAAAAATTAGCCTAAAGGGTAATCATGGCAGCACTAGCAGGTGTCATGGGATCTTTTAAGTTATCCCCTTCACTCTGCCTGATACACAGCAATTTAAAAAGCAGAAAAAGAGAAGTTAGGATAAAGTTTAACTAGGCTGCATATGAATAAAATTTACGGTGGTAATTCATGGCAGCGCTAAGACTAAGTGATTGAAGACGATTCAACAGCAATATACCACCATACGCCTTGTTAAAGCTATTATCCCCTCATCTTAGGCTTTAAAAATACCATGCAGAGATGGACCAGTCTAGAAAAGCACAAAGAACAGAGAAAATTGCTATAAAACAGTGATAGCAATGCATATAATACATTATGGATGATGTAGGAAAGGATGTCATGATATGAAACCAGCATAATATATGTTAAGTTTCGGCAGGATATAGACTTAAGTTAAGTTTTAGCAGGATTAATATACAGATCTGGAACCCTTTTAAGTTTAGGCTGCATGTGAATAGAAATTACAGTGGTAATTCATGGCATCACTAAGCCATAGAGATTGAAGTCCCTTCAGCAGCAAACTTACACAATATGCCATGTTTAAGCAGTTATCTCCTCATCCTATTAAAAAGACCATTCATGGATGGACTAGTCTAGACAAACACAGAGTATTAAGAAGAACCTAGTAATGCATATAATACTCCATGGATGTTGAAGGAAATCCAGCAATGACGTGAAACCCACATAGAATATGTCCAGTTTATGCAGGATTAAAACAGAAGTTAAGTTACAGCAGGATTAAACACACAGATTCTATAAGCAATGCAATGCAACTTTGCGTTCAAAAATTTTGAATGATTTAAGCAGAAAGGATAATAAATCCGTCAAACCTGAACTTGTTGGTTGAGCTCATAGGCATCGATTGTAGGAAGCTTGCTGGAGGCCACATTGCTTGGGCAGACCACCATGTTTTTAACATTGTTGCATGCAACTGCAACCACAGTGTAGCAACCTCATAGATCTCTATTTTGTTCTTCCCTTTGTAAGAAAATACTTCTCCCATGTAAGCAACAGCCTTACTACTCTGATCTGTGACTTGGCTTGCCTGTATAGAAATAGGATGGATTGCCATGGATGCATAGACGGCAGCATCACTCTTCCCCAATCTAGAAAACGAAAGCTATATATGGGCAAAGCTATTTTTGACTTTTGTGCAGTACAATTTTGGGAACCGGCTGGAGTGCCTAGATGAACATGCAATCTCGGATTCGCATCCAACCGGCAAGCATTCTTGCTTATAAGCTCCACGTTAGGTTTAGAAACCCTAAAACGCAATCTCCATGATATTAGGAAAACCTAAGTTAGAAATATAGAGCAGAACTTATTTTTAATTGTTAGGACATGTTCCATGTGGGGTTTGTATGCAACTTTTGACCCAATAACATGTTTCAACTGCTTTAAAATGTGCAGATCGATAACCTTAGCCTTTTAGCTTGGGAACATTTCCAACATATGAGCATTGAGTACCTCAACTTATCCTTAGATTGAAAGCACCTTGTGGCCCGTACAACCTACCACCATAGGCCATATAATAAAAAATCCTTCCTCCTACCGTAGGTAGGTGGGCAAAGGAAATCACCAAAACTTATGGCTTCCACAAATTGATGTAACAACAAGGAGAGTAGGACCTTGTTGTTACAAGTGCCCTACTCTACCTATGTTGTTTGTTAAGTTCAAAACATAAGCAGGATAAAAGTAATTAGATAAGTCAACTTACAGGAATAGAATAGGCAACCATAGAATGTGCTCATTTTGTACCACGTCCAAGACATTTCTTATAATGTCTTTCTTTCAAAAGCATTTTTGCCAAAGGTATTACCTGTAGATTTCAAGTTCCAGTTTCATTCCAAAACCTATTGCCCAATGGACAAAGACTAGAGTTTCCAGTTTCATTCAAAACTATGGCCAGAGCACCAATAGTTCATATATATAAAGATAAGAGCTCAATTATCAGCAGTTTCAAGTATTAGCAATAATTGCTAGACTCTTGTTTTGCAGAAATGAATAAACTTTGCGCAATATCTCCCTTGCATCATTAACACAGATTTCAAGTTCCAGTTTCATTTCAAAACCTATTGCCCAATGGACAAAGATTTGAGTTTCATTCTAGAACTATTGTCAAATGGACCAATAGTTCAGATATATAGATATGAGTTCAATATCAGCAGTTTCAAGTATTACCAATAAGTGCTAAACTTTGGACATATAATATCCTCAAAATTTCTCACATAAAAGAAGCACTTACTTGATGGGACTCAGAGACCCAAGGCCACTTCTTTATAAAATGTGTATCAGGTGAGAATTTCTTCTGAAATAAGATGTGGGTTCATAAATGCACCTCCTTAAAATAATGTCTTCACGAATGCCTATGCTCCTGATACATGCTAATATAATTTTCACGTCAAAGATTAGGCCATAATGGTTTGCACAGCTATACTTGGATTATCAATCCCGCATTCATGGTAGTGAAAAGGTAATAATTCCTTAATCCACTGTTTGTTGGTATCTTCTTCATTGGATACCATGTTTTCCTATAAAGTTCAGAAACAAAAAGGTTAGAATAGTGAGAATATACACCATAAGGTATACCAAATCAAAGTCCCCAGTTAAACCAAGGCACTGAAAGCAAGTAAAAAAACCTTTGTCAAGACAAGTCCTGACCCTAAGACCAAAAGCCCATTTGAGAATTTGGCCTTCAATTAGCAGCCTTAGATTATACTGGTGTACATACATCTAAGCAATGATTTGGTACCATAGATCATGTGAAAAGAAATTATAATCAATACATGTTCATACTTTAATATAAAGCATATGGAAACAATTTACCCAATGGGTAGAAGTCATTTGTTACTAAGACAATTTAGAACTAAGTTTTTTATAGAAATTGAGGAGTAGAAAAGTAGAGCTTCCACAGATCCTTGAAGAAATACTTCATGTGTGAGACGCTCCATAGTATTGAAACAGAAATATCAGTGCAAAGAGCAAAAGATCCTGTTACCTGCAGTAAACCAACCAAAAATTAGCCTAAAGGGTAATCATGGCAGCACTAGCAGGTGTCATGGGATCTTTTAAGTTATCCCCTTCACTCTGCCTGATACACAGCAATTTAAAAAGCAGAAAAAGAGAAGTTAGGATAAAGTTTAACTAGGCTGCATATGAATAAAATTTACGGTGGTAATTCATGGCAGCGCTAAGACTAAGTGATTGAAGACGATTCAACAGCAATATACCACCATACGCCTTGTTAAAGCTATTATCCCCTCATCTTAGGCTTTAAAAATACCATGCAGAGATGGACCAGTCTAGAAAAGCACAAAGAACTATGCAATGTCACGTTATAACCATGAAGATAGTTTTATATAAATGATTTTTTGTGTGTTATAGCATACTAGAGTTGTAGCCAAACGTTTCTAAAGAGAGCTCGCGGTATAAATTTATACCGTGGCTTCCCGTGTAAAAAAATGTCGGTATAAATTTATACTGCTCCCGCTCGAGTGATGGTATAAATTTATACCGCTTGAGCTTAAATTTATGCCGCTCGAGTTGTCTCTCCGTGCACTGCTTGAGCTCACGTGGTATAAATTTATATTTTTATGCCTCTTGAGCTCACCTATGCTTCAAATTCATATCGTCCAACAAATGTGGGGGAAATTAAAGCCGCAAAATATAACTTTGTTCAAAATGTCAAATGTATTAGATTTTTTACAATTTTGTTTAAAAAATTGTAGTGGTTTTAAAAACTTTGAATATTATATGCTTTTGTTGCTCTAGTGGAATTGCTATTTGTTTCAATGTCAAATTTTTAATTGTATTTTGATTTGTTACTATTTTTCATACCAAACTAGGGGGCCAAAACGGGGCAATAAACAATTTCGCATGTAAGCTAAGTTCAATTACCCCCTCAAAAAGTGTGACGCTCCCTGAATATATACGACCCCCGGCCGTATACATACGGGGACTTTCCCCTCCCATGGCGACCATCTCGCCGTGAGCAGGGCCCTCCGTCTATCCCGGGCCATCTATGGAGAGATGCCCGAGTGAAGGACACGGAGGGGTCATTCGGCCCACGCCTTCAATGGGGCTCCTACGTCGCGGAAGCGTGAATACATGTTAGCACACAACACAAATATATATATAAATAACCACCACGAAGGGTGGAACATCCATCCAAGGACCCACGGCAAAGAATATGCATCTAATCCTAAGGAAAACACCCAAACCCCAGGTTCTACCCCGGTTCAGACTCCTGTGAGGATAGACTGACGGCTCGGCCTCAAGAGATCAGCAGACAGAGGTATAACCTGGCGCTGGCTGGCATAGAACATCGGCTAGGGTTGTCCACTCCATCCGCCCCTCCTGTGCACACTTTGCAGATGGGTCGATTCACGCTATGGCTTCGCTATAGCCTTCCGGAGACGCAGGCTCGAGGTATCACCCTGCTGAGCCTATTCCAGGGTTCATGACGCCCCGGTCCGACGAGGCAGGTCAGGGAAGTGTCCCCTTCCAGGATCACAGTGGTTCCATGGGTGAGCTAGAGAATACGTGCCGCATCAGCGACCCCCGCATCCGTACCCGACTTACTCACCCTAAATCTACTCAAAGTGCAAGGTGCCCCATACGGGTCACACCTCTACACCCAGGGAGTGTCAGACCCATACCCGGCCCTCTACGTGACCGGCTATCAGGCCTAGCCCACTGTAGGAGTCTCAGGAGCCTTTTATGTTCGTGCAAGACCCCACCCCCACTTCACCACTGCGTCCCTTCTTTGGTCCTAAGCCAATCCATAGCATCTATGACCCGGTGGTCTCTTGTACACAGGCCGCATCTAATGGGATATCTGAGGGGCTCTATCTAGGAGCATACTACAATACATGGGCTCAGAGGTCTCTACCCCCCGTAATTCCCCCATTTCAAGAGTAATACTATGCAAAGAACTATCAATCCATCATTTATGAGCAAGTACAGAATCAGAGATAAGGAGAACTCACCTTTGCAATCAAGGGTTAGTTCCTACAGGTAAAGCATAGAGAACACAGAGAAACAGAAGAAACACACACAATAAGTGCCCAACAGGGGCGCTACCCTACAGATAACACAGCTAAGCTACAGACTAACCGTCGAATCGGGCTTGGGATGGCTCCATCTCGATTTGCTGAAGGGTGCCTGGCTGTTGCTCCTCCTCCTCCATCTCCAATTGCTCCTAATTCGAATTGGGGCACAAAAGCCCTAATTTGGGTGTCCAAAATGGAAACCCTGCCTTGCCCAATCGATTTGGGCCAGGTGGCAGCTCCGGGTTGGCTAACATTAACTAATTTGGTAGTTTAGGCCCTTTTAATATTAGATTAAGCCTTAAATTCGAATTAGGGTTAGGTTAGGTTTCCACCTTTATAATTTAATTATTAACATAGCTAACCTTAGCTTATGAATAATTAATGTGCCATTAATTATTCATAGTGACGTGTCACGTATTTATACTTAAAAAGACGTATAAATACGTGGAACGTCACATTCTCCCCACCTTAAAAGTGATGTCGCCGGCATCAAGACTACTCTTGCTGTGGGCAATACATCGTACATTGGAAGGAAGTCTCCCCTCCTTAAAGAGATAGCGTGAGATTATAGGTCACACAGACTTTGTCATGTTCAAGGACTGTGAAAAGTGAACAGTCAAGGTGTGTGGAAGTCTCACTGTTTTCAGAGTATAGCTAATTTTGAATTCATTCTTTCTATACACACGTGTAATTGATTATATATTATGGACAGGTATAGACACAAGCAACTTCTATTTGCTCTTATATTATAATGCGGAGTTATTAAGTGATTCTAATGATATTAACTTTTGTTTATATGTATTATATTCTCCCGTCGCTTTGCAATCCATTTAATTACAGCCAGCGCTAATTTAATTTTGTATCAGAATTTTGTTTTCCTATTTTGTTATCGTTTTGACAACTCATAAGGTCCTATCCTCAGTATTTGATATGCCCCTCACATTTAGACTTACCCTTTAATACAATTATATCGTACTGTATCTGACACTTTTACCCCTATACTCTAATATGAACTACAGGCACACGTTCTTCATCAACTACTATTCTTAAAATACTATTCTTCGTGACGTTAAAATACTATCTATCTATCTATCTATCTATCTATTCATAACCCTCTAAGATAATCTAAGTCTTGTTATTCTCTCAGAAGTTTGTGTAAGACATACATAATTATCTCCTTTTATTATGTTTGATTATGTGTTTAATTAGGTCCTTTTAATTATCTTTAATGTTTTCTATACGCTCACTCTATTCTAGTCTATCTTAACCATAGGTTATATTCACGTCGGTACACCTTTGAATTACTTATTCATATTATTATTATTTCCATAAATTTATCACACATACAGATACTCTTATATTTACAGGTACATCTCACAGATACATTCGACGTAACTGGTACCGCCCGGGTTGCTATCTGGCAGTGCTATGGCCATGCAATCCTCCTGTATCACAGAAGGACAGTTGTGACTATGGTGGCCACGGCGGAAGCGTCGAAGACATGCCTGGTCCCGCTTGAGGCTATTATATAATGATGGATATTGCCATTCAACGTAGAAGGAGACTGGATATAGCACCATATATCTGATGGAGAAGTGGTTTATGATTATCTACCATCGACCACGTTAGAGAGGTACTATACTAAGGTGGATCTGAATTATAAGTACCCAGCTCCTGAAAGGAAGACCACTTCAAAAGTGTAGGTTTCGACATTTTATAGCTATTGCCACTTGAATGGAGGTATGACTCGCGGAAAGGTAGAGAATAATGTTGTATGAGGATGTGGATCCATAAACTACGGATTATAAAATTACGCATACGTTCCGTTTCGTAAGAAGATTGGTGTTCCTGAGGTGTGCAATAACAATGCAAGGGGGTGCATGAATAAGATGACGACATAGTCACTTGGATACGCTCAATGACGTTGGTCAAATGCATGACCATTACGAAGGATATAAATTAAGGAAATGGACACATCTGATGTCTGCTGGGAACATGGAGATGCCGAATAAGAGACTGGACAATAGTGTGGAACGTAGTTTGCACATAAGGTCAAGAGAAGAGGACAATTGGGAGGAACAGGCACAAGCATCTAAAAATTGCAGGGTATGTTGGATCTTTGGTGAAGGCAGACTATGAAGGAAAGTTGACCTTCAACTAATGATACATTAGGAAGGCAAGTAATGTACCCACACGACAAGTGGGAGACAAGAGGTGCTTGAAAGTTGTTGTAAACAACGTTTCAAATATAGAACGTTGAATATACCTAAGTCTAGAGTATGAACAAGGTAGGCGCCCAATGAACATCTCACCAAGGAGGATGTGGTCTGGACTTGGTATGGTGTGGTGTATCCCGAGGAGTAATTCCGCGTTGGTATATATGTACTAGGACCATTTAATAGTAAATCATAACTAAAAGAAGATAGGATATATACTAGAACTTTTAGTTCACATTCCATATGAATACGGAAGTAATGACTAGAGCTTGAGGACGAAGGCAAACTAAGGCTAGTGGTGTCGAAACCACAACATGTGTATGGTACCAGATAACCAAGTTGAGGAAATAAGTTGGCCGCAAGTATGAATATAGCTAGATGCCTATGTCAACGAGTTACATATGAGTGTAGACTTAAGATTGGTGCACACATGTTACTATATCATATAATAACAACGTAGCGGTCTTGGATGTTGGAAGGACTTGGTAGTATCAAATACTACACTAGCGAGGATATCAAGGATGTCGATTGTGATATCCAGATATATGTCATATTGGAAGATGGTAGAATATTCGTACAAGGCTGGTGGCATATTACGTGACAATGTTTACAGAAGAAGCATAATGATATGCTTATATATGAAGATACTGGGTTAAGGTATGGTCCACCAGAGATATGCACTCAAGCTATCCCAATGGTTGGAGTTGACTATCCTAAATACATCGTACTAAGGGAGATGAGAAGAGTTTAAATCAATGAGAATAGCTAGAGTAAGTCTAGCATATATGGTGATGTTACATTAAAAAAAAAACACCCCGAGGATGGTTGGAAGGGTGTCGAAATAACCGATAATGAGAGCTTAACTACTCAAAGGTTCTAGATACCAATGAATTACTTCATTGTTATAAGCTGAGAGCATTTATTTGGTTTTGGGACTAAGAAAATGTGTAAAATATCGCATCCCCCTGATGGAACAAAAGAAAGAGTACGACGACTTTGGCGATTATACCTTTAGGGATAACCGAGAAGAGGGCAATACATAGCAATTCCCAGTCCCGATAAAAATCAAGACGAGGTGTATAGATTACAAGGGGTGAGATTATATAGACCAGTAGTCCATATATCCTAAGAGTTACCCTACTTGCGGGGAACAATTGTAGGTACGGAAGTAGAAGCTGGAGGATCCGTTGCCTTGCGGCATAAACCCGTTAGAGATTAGGACTTTGAAACTCTTAAGAGGGTAAGGAATTGGATAATCATATGGCGGTGACTAACGAAGATTGAAACACTGGGTTTTCCTATTGGAAGACCAGGAGGTTTTAGTGCCTCCGCTTCATTATGAGGGAGCCAAAGACGACAACATTCAAAGGGATCCAAAGTTGAGGTTGACATGCTAACTTAAGAAAAATAGGTTAGGTGTGACAAAACATGGCGAAACGCAAATTAACTGAAGGAACCTTTAGAAAAGGCCTTGGACTGTGGTAGAAACCTTTGGAACTATGGCATAATCCCATGGGAAAATTATAGTTTATGTACGGGGTTAAAGTACCATAAGTTTAAATTCATCCCTTTTAGGTCAACCCCTTAGGTTAAGATACTCCATGGTGGCGTACCTTTATTGGGTGACGTGTCTTATTTATTTATCATTATACCGTATAAATACATGGAACGTCACATTCTCCCCCTCTTAGAAATAATGCTGTCCTCAGCATTGGGGTTAGTTAAACAAATGACGGTTAATCGAAAACTGCAATAGAAGGAAGTATACATAAAAAGGAAGGTAATTCCTTATTTCCAAAGGTAATAGCATGAAAGCTTAAAACATAGAAGAGTTTAAGCACCAAGGTGCATTTGACATACTTATCATAAGAAGGTTGAAGGACCGAAGTCCGATATCAAACATCATCATAACAAAAAGGTAACAGATGTAGATAAGATAAAAGTGGAAAAGTCGGGCCATCAGCAACCCTCTATACATGGGCAAGTTACGTACTACTTACTGGCCTGCACATGTGAATACATCAACATGTACAAGTCCAACATAGAGTTGGCCCCTGCCCATTTGGGAAGTAGGTGGTACAGCACTATGAAGGTTACATTTCAGCTAAGTTAGAGCAGAGCTCTAGCATTGTGGGATGAGGATATATGTTTGTTATGTACATAGCATGTACACATACGATAAACATGCTGGAGAGGTAATCTAAGTGGCGACACAAGGAGAGAAAGACGAGTGTATCCCAAAGTTACTGATGAAGGGTTTAGAGTACGTTCGGGATGAGCAAACAACATTCACTCCGTTGTAGGCTAAGGTCATAGTTGGCACCTGAAATAATGTCAACGGCCGATAGAATGAAGCTTAAGATGAGGGGGTTGAATAGTACAATAGTACAATTCCAGGATAGGTATCAAATAGAAGTTATATGCTAAAAGTTAAAATGTGTCTTGAATAGACACCTAAAACTAGCTTTCCCACATGATCCATAGCCGGATCAGACTGAAGTGAAGAGCATGGGTTACATGGAGGTGTAAGTTAGGATATATAGGACCCGAACATGGATACAAGTCCGGGTTATCTCAAACATAGGTAATTGTAGAAAGGCTCACAAAATACTAGGCAGGCACCTTGATGACTCTAAGTAATTTACGATTAATACGAAGGCTCACCCGCTCTTAGGCCATGACTATGGCTTGAACGAGTATGCCAAGTCATTGGGAATGCTACAACAATGTGATAGCATCTTGACAGAGAAATGTAATAATTAACATTTCCAGGATGTAGGACAATGTTAACTCATAACCCCCAATGATAGGTGGGTCAACAATATATGGAACATATAATAGCGGCTTAAAAGCCACAAGACGATTAATGAATACGTAAAGGAGTAAATGGATTGGTGACTCTACTGAATAAAGGTCACAGCCAAGCGGTGAAATGTGTACGCTGTGGCAGGCGTAAGGGTCGGAATAAAGGATCCTTATGAATGATATTTAGCAATCTGGATAGGAAGGTTATTTCCTAACATGAAGGGTAGTCTTTGCTAACATGCAAAGGTATACCTGCGGCTTGAAAGGCAGCAAGAGCTGAAAAACTCTTTAACGATCTGGTGTATGGCTCAGGGAAGAAGACTTGCATGTCCTAGGACAACATGGTGAATTGAATTCACCAAGGACATTTTTAATAAATAGATAGATAGGTAGACCGCATTTGTACGTCATGCCATATTGGCATCGTCCATGAGGACATATGACGGACCCCTACTGCTGTCAATTTGACAGGCGTGTGGTGCAGATAACTACTCATAGCCATATAGGCGGTGAAGTTTGGTACAAAATGATAGCAAGGTTTGTACCCAACACAAACTCATTACGTATTACAGAGTATGTGTCATGATCTAGGGGAAGTGATCCATAAAAGGAACAAGACCAATGAGAAGGAATATTGAAGGGTGGTAGGATCAAAGGAATCCAAACCGATGGTCTAGAGGGGTGCTGCATGGCAGTCCCTAGTCGGTTGGACGACAAAGAGATCCTTTCTCTGGGAACTGAGACGAGTCAAGGTTTAGACACTAGAGAGAGGCAACATTAATTAGAATTATGTTTATAAAACATTACTTGTATAACATCGAATAAGGTCTAATATAAAGCATATGAATGTTGGCAAGGCCCCAAGAAATTGTGTTATCAAGGCATCTACCAAAGGAAAAATATAGGTCGAGGAACGCCGATAACTGGACATTATTATCGTCGCTTACAGAATATCCAAGGATATAAGACATACTGCTATTCTAGAGAGTTGCCCTGTCATTGTTAATTAAATTCCGGAATTAGTCCCACCAAGTGATTTGATGTTATCATAACAAGTTGGCCGGACTTGCTAGATTACGTCGTTTCATTTGGTCGGTTTATTCCTAGGGGATACTAGCTTTATATATGGTTAATGATTATCCGGCCGACTACGGCAGAGAGGTCGACTCCGTGGCTATGGCAAGGCGCTTACTCACGGCGGCTATGGCAAGAGAGCTTGCTCCGGCGGCTATGGTGAAAAAAGCTTGCTCCGGTGGAGTTGTTGCCCCCACAACGTGGATCTATGGAAGGCAGTCTTTTAATTTAAATAGAAAACAGAGCCACTATAAATAAAATGAGAACTATTATATTCCTTGATAGGGGAATTTTTTTTTTTTTTTTTTTTTTTAAAGGTGGCGGGCACCCCTACCTCGACGTTGCTCTGGCCGCTGGGGCGTCCGGGTACCCCCCGCCCGCCACTTAGAGTTTTTTTTTTTTTTTTAAATTAATTAGGGTGGCGGGCACCCCCTACCTCGATGTCGCCACCGTCGCCAGCAACACCCGGGTACCCCCTGCCCGCCACTTAGGGTTAGGGTTTTGCACCGGGTACACTCCTCTTAATCCCACTTAAACCACATTAAGTCAATCATGACGACATCTACTACACCACCCAAATCTCATACTACTCCAAAATCCTCACTCACTAGCTAACGACCTAACGAGTTTGACATGGCCAGTGCTATGATCTGGTCCACCAAAATCATGGCTCGATACCTTTGTGACGCTCCTCAATATATATCGACCCCTACCAGTATACATACGGGACTTTCCCCTCCCATGGCGACCATCTCGGGCGTGGCGTGTGGCCCTCCGTCTATCCCGGGCCATCTATGGAGAAATGCCCGAGTGAAGGACACGGAGGGGTCATTCGGCCCACGCCTTCAATGGGGCTCCTACGTCGCGGAAGCGTGAATACATGTTAGCACACAACACAAATATATATATAAATAACCACCACGAAGGGTGGAACATCCATCCAAGGACCCACGGCAAAGAATATGCATCTAATCCTAAGGAAAACACCCAAACCCCAGGTTCTACCCCGGTTCAGACTCCTGTGAGGATAGACCGACGGCTCGGCCTCAAGAGATCGTGACATTGCAGGTATAACCCGGTGCCGGCCGGCATAGAACATCGGCTAGGGTTGTCCACTCCATCCGCCCCTCATTGCACACTTTGCGGATGGGTCGATTCACGCTATGGTTTCGCTATAGCCAGGAGACGCGCAGGCTCGAGGTATCCCCCGCCGAGCCTACCTGGGGTTCATGGCGCCCGGTCCGACGAGGCGAGGGTCGGGGAAGTGTCCCCTTCCAGGATCACAGTGGTTCCATGGGTGAGCTAGAGAATACGTGCCGCATCAGCGACCCCCGCATCCGTACCCGACTTACTCACCCTAAATCTACTCAAAGTGCAAGGTGCCCCATACGGGTCACACCTCTACACCCAGGGAGTGTCAGACCCATACCCGGCCCTCTACGTGACCGGCTATCAGGCCTAGCCCACTGTAGGAGTCTCAGGAGCCTTTTATGTTCGTGCAAGACCCCACCCCCACTTCACCACTGCGTCCCTTCTTTGGTGCTAAGCCAATCCATAGCATCTATGACCCGGTGGTCTCTTGTACACAGGCCGCATCTAATGGGATAATACAGGGCTCTATCTAGGAGCATACTACAATACATGGGCTCAGAGGTCTCTACCCCCCGTAATTCCCCCATTTCAAGAGTAATACTATGCAAAGAACTATCAATCCATCATTTATGAGCAAGTACAGAATCAGAGATAAGGAGAACTCACCTTTGCAATCAAGGGTTAGTTCCTACAGGTAAAGCATAGAGAACACAGAGAAACAGAAGAAACACACACAATAAGTGCCCAACAGGGGCGCTACCCTACAGATAACACAGCTAAGCTACTGGACTAACCGGCCGAACCCGGGCTTGGGATGGCTCCATCTCGATTCTTTCAAGGGTGCCCCGGCTGTTGCTCCTCCTCCTCCATCTCCAATTGCTCCTAATTCGAATTGGGGCACAAAAGCCCTAATTTGGGTGTCCAAAATGGAAACCCTGCCTTGCCCAATCGATTTGGGCCAGGTGGCAGCTCCGGGTTGGCTAACATTAACTAATTTGGTAGTTTAGGCCCTTTTAATATTAGATTAAGCCTTAAATTCGAATTAGGGTTAGGTTAGGTTTCCACCTTTATAATTTAATTATTAACATAGCTAACCTTAGCTTATGAATAATTAATGTGCCATTAATTATTCATAGTGACGTGTCACGTATTTATACTTAAAAAGACGTATAAATACGTGGAACGTCACAAAAAGGGTACCTAAAATGTCCAAAATGTCACGCTTGTCACAAATAGATCGTGAAAATGGACCTTTTTTCGGGAATTTTAGGGAATCTTTTAAAGATTCCTTTTGAAGTGCGTTTGGAGCAAATTAGTGCGTTTCATTTTAAACTTTGTTCCTCCATATTAGTCTTGACGTTGAGAGGATATCCCTGCCATCCTGGTTGTCTATTGCCTGCATATTAGTCTTGGCTTTGTTTGTTTTATTTTATGTTATTTTATTTCCTCCAAATCTTCTTTCGTTTGACTGGAATTTTTGCCAATTCCAGCTTTAGACCACCCTCATATATTAGAATATATAGATCGTGGAATCAACATTGGGATGCACAAACAACGATTTTACTTAGTCATTTTCTACTGTCATATTTGATATGTTATCATTTACATTTCCTAGTTAATGCATTGTCATTGTGATTTCTACTGTCATCTTTTAAACAGGATGTGAAAGGATCGTGGAATTAGGAATATGCGAGTTCACAAACAAGGATTAGTCATATTTGGTTCAATCTTTCTATAGTTTTTAAGTAAAGCTTTCTTTACATAGCTATCGAATCCCAAGCTTCAATTTCCCTTTATGTAGATATATGATTATGATAGACTAGTTCTTTACATGTGTTCTTGTAGCAATTTCAAAACATGTAACATAGGCTAGAAAAGTGCACACGTTTTGCAAATATTGCAGACATTTACTGGAAGAACTTGTCAAAATACCATCCGCCAAGTTGCCACGATACCCATCTATATTGTCACCAGCTAACAAATTATAATCTGACTTATTCTTGGGACTATAATATTGTTAGCCTAGATTGCCAAGAGTTTTGCAAATATTGCAGCATTTACTTCCACTTAGCGGGGAGAATTTGCCAAATGGCATCCTCCAAGTTAGACATTCATGCCATGTTGCACCCTCAACCCGTAACTATTCTTTTGTTGATATATTATATTGTGAACACTAGCAAATCTTAATCTGACTTATTTTTGGGACTATAATATTGTTAAACTAGTTACCCTTCCCAACATTGATGGGAATAAGATGAGAAACTGTAAATGATAAGCCTCAATGTTGGTCCTCTTTAGCAAAAGATACACACAAATTACGTTCAAAAGCTTTCTTATTTGTGGCTCCAAGCCTTTCCAATATCTTTGCCAAGCATATTTGGCATAGAACGAACTAGTTTTAGAAATGACAAACTTTTAGGAACAAGTACGGCTAGCTCATTTGAACGTAACAGAACGACAATTTGAAAAGACCACTTAAAATGATCACAAACATGGAAATTTGTAAAAATATAACCTTCAAACAAGATTATTAGAATAACAAAGTCTTCAAATGCATTAAATAGTTCTCAATAAAGCAAAATTTGTCTTTCGTTTATTCAAGATCACGAAGCTTGTGCTATAATAGAACTAAGTATTTAGCGAGTGCATCCCTTAGAGGTACCGTTCAAATCAACTGGAGAAGGAATGTTTTAGGCAAGTGCATCTAGTGGTATTACAAATTCCGTAATGAAATTATAAAATCCTACCTGTGAGCGCTGAAATCATGTTACAGAACCGAATAATCCCTTCACATGTCTCATTTTAGGCCTTTCTAAGAATTGGAATACCACATTTTTGGGGGTTAAGTTAGGATATGATATTCCGTGCTTGGAGACTGTTAAATTTTGTTTCAGCATGCAGTTCAAAATGGCATTCTTGCCAAAATAAATAAAAACCATAATTTTGAATGGCAACATGTTACACTAGCATGCCAGACTTCTCAACACAATCTTCTGCGGATCTAATATCATAGAACGTTCAATGCCAACTATGTTGCCAAGGAAAGTTATATTATCACAGAACATTAAATTCACACAGGCTGGTGAGGGGGGTGAGACCCATGAAGAAAGAAGCTTGAACTGCCGCCCAATGTTAATTCAAACAGGATTGGAACTTATAAGCTCCATCTTCTAGTGCCAGTATCATCATAGATTAGAATATCGTGAAATTAACATGAGGGTACACAAACAAGAATTTTCTCGTCTTCTACTTTGATATGTTGTCGTATTCTCATTGTGATTTCTCGGAGTGTTTATTGTTTAGACAAGACTGGCAATTTTAGTTGTAAACAACCCACAAATAAGGATTAGTCATATTTGGTTCAATTTTTCTATAGATTTTAAGTAAAACTTTAGACAATTAAGTTTGTGAAGTCAAATTTAGACCTTCAACTTTGCTTGAACGTAGGTATATAATTTTGATAAACTAGTTCTTGAACGTAGTTCTAAAACATGCCATATACGTAGGAAAGTATACCTATTCTACAAATATTGCAGACATTTACTCCTACTAGCAGGAAGAACTTGTTAAACAACATCCTTTGAATTTACACGTTCATGCCATGTTGCACTCTCAACCCATAACTATTCTTTTGATAATATGTTATATTGTCACCATTAGGAAATCATAATCTAACTTGTTCTCGAAACTATAATACTGCTAGACTAGCCCATATTATTGAGCCACCAATGACACCTCAACAATACCTCAATTTTGGTCATGTTTCATGTGAGAAAGAGAGTACTTACACTAGATGCAAATGATTTCTTGTTTTGTAGCTCTAAGCCTTTGCCAGCATAGTATCTACCAAGGGATGTTTTATTGTATAATGATAGCTGTTTGGGACAGCTTTCCTTATTTGTCTAGTGGATGCTTCAACAGCGGCAGGCCCGACCAGCTCATCAAAGCAAAACAGGAAAAGCTGGACCAGTATCATAATTGGGGACCTAAAGGATTTTTATCTAAATTCTCACTTGTATAACTCAAGCTTTTTACGAGTCCTCTAAACCTCCAAGTCTTTTTCTTTTTACTCTTTCCAACTTGCTTTGAATGTTATTTTCTTTGAGTAAGGGGTTTGTTTGCAGTGGTCTACTTTCTTGACCCTGCTCAAACCATTGTCAGAAAGGCAGAACAATGTCAACTTCCTTCTCCTTTGCATCTATCCATGTCTTTTCTGGCCCGTTAACACAGAAGTATATGTTGAGATAATTACCACGAAAAAATGTAGAGCAATTGCATCCATTCACAAAGAAGCACACCACCTCAGAACAGGCAGATGGGCCTGGGAAGAACGAGAAAATATGGTCTACTCTATTACACTGGACCTTATGCATATACAATACTTCTTCCATGCTGAGCACCAAAGATTTCTTCAAAAAAATTCCCATAAAGTCATGGTATCAAGTATTCTATTGTCTAGAAGTAGCAATTTGAATTGATTGTTAAAACATGACTTTGAACTATGATTTAAGCCACTTCACCCTCCGGCCCTGGAGGGCAACCCTCCGTGCGCAGCACCTTGTTTATCTTTGCCATGAAGGCTCAAACAAAATAGAACTCAAAAGTCTTAAGCATTGGGATGGGTCATGAGATGCGGAGGCAGTGGTGGAGCCAAATGAGCGGGAGGAAGAGGTGGTAAGGGTGGATATGGAGGCATAAAGGGAATCGATAAAGGAGCTCCACCCCCCACAAGCATAGCATGATTAGGGCGCCCGCAAAAAGTACAACCAGATCGGCTGGAGGCACGATTTGGTATTGTATGAATTATAGAGGAAGGAGGCAAAGCAGGTTAGAAGAAGACTGAGAAAAACAAGGAAGTCAGGTTACTTTGATGAGCCATTTTGAGACGACATGTTTCATCAACCAAAAGAGAAGGAAAAGAATGGTCATCAAAATCAAAAGCAATTTCATAGCTCTCCCGGTCAGCAGTTTTACCTTCTTCATCAATCCGCAACACAGCCTCCAGAACAGTTGGGTTCAATACTGATATACGGATATGCAGTTCACAAAATCGATCCTCCAGGGAACATAAAAATCATACTGGTGCTTCGTGAAGTCTCGTTTAAAAGATAGCACAGTGCGGAAAGTGTGTTCGTGTACTTCCAACCTCAAAATCTCGATCTATTCATTAACACTTGATTGACCAGTCAATGAAGTTTGTAAGGCCTGAATCTGGGCAGATTGAAGCTGTAAGACCTGTAAGAGTTGACTATTGACATCCAAAGAGTAGCTACTAGGAATAGCAGCATTCAAGCCTAAAGAAGGAGGAGCTGGTTGGTAGAAGGCAAAGGACCTTGGGAAGCAGAAGGAACATCATTGGTGGTTGAACCAGCATTTATTTATTTTAAGAATATGTCGTAATTTTGGGAGTTTTTTTGCACGCAACTTTTTCCCTCTCCGTCGTTTTTTCCTTCCCACGCAATTTAAAATATTCCACCTGTTTTTCTTTCCCTCTTCTTTTTCCCACTTTTTTTCTTTCTTCGCTACTTTTAGAAATATTTTTCTTGCGGGTGGGCTTTCTTTTTGTGTGGATGCATGCCGCAAATAGCCGACTCCTACGGATTCAAATTTTTTCGCTTCTGTATACATTTTGGCATCCGGCAGATAAAAGCTCTTCCTCCATATTTTGTTCCAGCAACTCAATGGAGAAGAAGGCGTGGATGAACAATACATAGCAGACAGATTCTCCTTCCCTCCGGTGTCCTGGTGGCTTCTTGATTTCTATTCCACACGCAAAACGGATTTCTGCTCAGATGGTTTCACTTCTTGGTTTCTATTTCAGTAGAGTCGCTCAGATGCATGCTTACTCCCAAATATACGCCCTTTTCCAAGAAAAATTTTCTGCGGTTTGCCCTCTACCTTTGATTTTTGTACTGTAGACTGCAAATGCTGTTTGATATGGAATATTTCCACAGGTTCCCCCTATTCTTCAGTTGTTGCTTGCAAATGTAGAATATGGCCAGTTTTCTTGTTTACTTTTTTTCCTCAGTCGTTTGATCTGTGCAGGTTTTAGAGTCAATACCTCTACACTAGTCATATTACTGCGTTGATGGCATGCCAGTTCTAGAAATTGCGAAGGCAAGCTGGAAAACGAGGGGTTGATGCTACCAGATATGGAAATAGGGCTTTTTCACTGCTTGGAGATCAAACCCTTTTGGCAACCACAAAAGGCAGATCCGGTGCAACTAAAAACATAGGTGAAATAGTTTTCCTTTATGTGTTTCATCGAGCCACATGGTGAGTTTAATTTACATTGTGGCAAAACATTTTTCGATGGAAGGAAGGAAGGAAGGAAGTTTATTTTAACGTCCACGGAGGCCAGAGGCCTATGAGACGGTACGTGCAGAGAACAGGCAAAAAAGCCAAAAACCCCAATACCAAAAACAAACAATGTAACTATACAGTAGAACCCTACTACCGGGATGAAAAAACCCCCACTTGGGAGGAAAAACCCTAACAGTAGGCTCTCAAATACCATGCCCCCGAAGAGCAAGTCTGACGGCCGAAATCTGCAGGATGTAAGCTCCCAGTCGCGCTACCATAGGTGATGCGAGTAACTGATGTAGCGGTGTGTCAGAGCATCTAAGATCAGTGTGCACTGCTCGGACATGGGCATATGCTGGGCACCGCTGGAGGGCATGGTGCTCATCCTCTATCACGTGCATCTCACAACACTGACATATCCTCTCCTCCCTGGGGATCCCGTGCCCGCCATTCACCCCCCAGCGACCTGTTTCAATTCTGAGGTAATGGGAACCCGTCCTTATGGCAGCAATAGCTCTCCGTTTCTTCATAGAGATGTGTGCTTTCAAGTACCGATGGGGTCCATGCTCAAGGCCGGGATTAATCTGAGCGTGATAGTGCTCTGTCTTGGGCTTTGCAAGAGTAGAGGCATCCCACAGGGTGGCAGCATAGCCCGCATCCAATTGCCCATTCTGCGCATCAGAATCTGCCAGTGCCACCATCTGTTGGTAATCCATAGACCACCTCCTAAACCATCCCTTACAGTGCTCGTGCCATACCCTCTTCAGCCGCTGGGGGCCCTGCGTTAACAACACGGCCTGTGGGGGCAAGCGATGCTCATCCATCCCATCCACCTTATGGAAGCAAGTAAGATGCCTGCGCATAGCAGAATGCTGTAAAGGCCAGAACCCCGTCTCATACAACAAAATCTGATACAGTACAGTGTCCTTCACTCCCAAGCTATATGGAAGAAGAGCATGCGTATTTCTGAAATGTTAATATTGTAGGTTGCATTATGAAACAGAGCTGGAGTTTGAATCTATACGAGGTGCACCCGGAACTACCACAGTCGTCGGATTCGTCGATCCTACGACCCAGATCATATGTTGGGGACAGTTAGCACCTCTCGTTTCGTTTATAGTCATTTCTAATTGAATGCCCTATGATTTTGAAATATGAAATACGATTTCGCCTAAGGTTTTGAGGGAATATTGAACCTCTATACGGCTTTGCCTAAGATTTAGATTATGAAATACGAGGGCTTGGACCTCTACCAAAATAACTCAATGTCTTAATAAGACTACTTTAACCAATATACCCAGTGAGCTTATGTGATTATTTTTTATTTTGAATCTATATTTATTTTTATAATAACCCATTCAATTGTTTTAGGGATATATGGTCTGGTTTCAGGAATTGTTATTTTTTACATCCATATCAAATCCCACTGGAATCCCCTGTTATTTTGCTACATATTATTGAAGCAGACATAAAATGGCATTTTAGCTTCAGCAAGCAGAGTAAGTAGATAAAGAGATTCACATTTCAGCTCACACTCAAGTTGAAGCATTTGGCGTCAAACCCAAATGAATCGAAGAATTGAATGAACTATGTGGTCCACTCGTTGCAGCAAATAAGGTCAAATCCAACTAGACCGAAGAAGAGATGGATACAAGCTTTGTTACAGTTGAACAAAACCATTGAATTGGGCTCAAGAATTTTGCTGCTCTTTGTTAATGCATAATAAATCAAAAGAGGGGATCAGATTTAGAAAAGGGATTCTCTTTTTCACACAGAAGGAGAACACGGCCTTGAAAGTGCAATCAGGTTTGGTTGGAAATGGTTAAAGTCATGGGTATTTCGATTTTGTTACAAGGATTGGGACAAGTTTTAGTATTTTGAACTTGCGTAAGTTTTAAATCCCGCCAAGCGCGATTTGCAGTTCAACAAATTTTGAGTTTTATGACTTTTACGTCACACTACAACTCTTAAACCCATTTTGGAGTTCAACAAATTAAGTAGAACCACCTTTACAAGCATGATTTGGAGTAGACTTGTAACATGATTTTTAAAATATTTCTCTCTTTAAGCGTGTTATAGATTACTTTGATTGTTTTGTATAACCTGTATTTGAGCTTTACTTTTGCCCATGGTATTGGGACTTTGAATTTACAATACTCTAGAAATGTGTAAATCAATGTATATTTTATGTTTTATATATATTACATTGTATTATGATTTATATGTGATATTTGCCCAAGATGTCACTACTTTGAACCCTAGAAAAGTGTAAATAGAGGTATATTTTTATGTTTTGCATTATAATGTCTTATGGTTAATGTTATAATATTTGTTCAAATTTTTACTGACATATTATACTATGCAATGTATATATTTTCAAGTATAATATGCAATGTATAACGTAAAATACTAAGTTAAAAAAAATTCAAAAAGCATCAAATCCATAGAAATTGACAACAAAGTGGCGCGATTTTTAGAATAGACATAATCCCAAAATAAATAAATGATGGTTTTTGATGGAAAAAAACCTCGCAAAGATGGGAAATGATGAGACTCAAAAACTGGTTGTGGTAAAGAGGAGAAACGACATTAAAAGGATGGGCAGTGGTCAAACCAGATGTATTAACATACACATGCCATGGGAATATGGGGTTCAAATCATGAAACTCCGTAGCAACTAGGAATTTCTAGATTTCCGGCCGACTGCATACTGTGCGCGACAGAAAAAATCATCCAAAGTGGACTCAAATATATAAGAATGAACTATATTTTGGTCACAGGCCCACCAGTTGAGGGCAGCAAATAACACCAATACGGAATGACACTCCCCTTGGGACATGTAAGGAACGAAACTATTGAGTGTTGGCAAAAGAACGAGAAAAATTATCTAAGAAAGATAGATCTTGAGAAACATGAGAGATGTAAGAATGGATCGAAAGATGAAGATAGGACCTAGTTGCCCGACCTTGGAAGACTACATCAAAAGCATATACCCAGAAAATATGGCTTAGATCCACCGTAACGATCTGCCTAGGGTCAAGGTCATGGAAAGCAGGCATTTTAAGGGACAGAAGGTGGAAAGGGCTCAGGACGAACAACAAATGGAATCCCCATGTAAATAGAGGAAGGGGGGCAAGACCTAAATCGAAAAGAAGGAACACTTACAATGACCAAGTAGAAAGTACGCGAACTTGCAAACAATGGGCATTTAGCAAAGGATAAAAAGCCACACACGAAAAGAAAGCCACATACAATATCTCAATTTAACTATAGAAGATGAGAGTCCTTGTTTTTTGGTTATCACTATTGGGGGCAGACTCATAATTAATTAGTACCAAAGGAGTACTGATAACTAATTATCAGTACTATTCCACCCATATAAGACTGATAAGGCAGTTATCGGTCTTTGCCTTGGCCGATAACCAAAAATGCGTGGCCTCGTTTGTACGTCCTTGGCCAGATATTTGGCACGTGAGGCCTCGGCCCGGCCTTCGGCCCTAGCGAGCCCCAGCCTTACGTGCCAAATATCTGGCCTCGGACGTACAACATCGGTCATGCATTTTTTGTTATCGTTACCTTTCCCTTTTCTCACAATCTAGAGATATTAGTTGGGTTATCCAAAACCATCTATAGACAACATCACGAAGAAAAGATGGAATTTCTGAACAAAAATCTAAAAAATTCCTATTAATAAAAACCTTGGGGACGAAGCTCTCTAAACTCTGCCTAAACTTAGGTCACAGACCTACGACCTAAAAAGAGATGGCCGGAATCGTCCTGATTGCTCGCCCAGTTGATAGAACTGGGCTTAATCAAGCAGCAAACGACCAGATTTGCAGGGCTAGCTACTTGGGAGCTAAAGCCTGTCAGAGCTAGAATGCCAGGTAATGCAAAATGTTTGATCACATCGTATCTCTTAAAATCTGTCAGAGGCATACAAAAAAACCGATCTGGCTAGACAACCGTAGAGCCGATTGGGCTAAGCAAGCAAAACAGATCAAGAACGCAGGTTTGAGAACAGTGAAGGAGAACCGATTTGGATTTTTCCAAATCGAACAGATCAACCAACGAAATTTATTTTTTTACCAAATTTATCCGATATGCTACCACGAGCTCTGGGAAAGAAACATCTCGCAAAGAGTAACTCTCAAGAGCTTTGTGCGAAGATAGAATGAAAAAAGATTTAAACAGAAAGAAATAGCGAAAAGATCATATATATGAAAGAAATCTGGGAAACAACAAGAGGGTACCTTTCAAGCAATCTTTAAGGGTGCTTTCCCATAGGACTAAAACCCGGAGATTTTCTTGAGGTCAGGCAGAGGGCTCCGGTGTTCCCATGAGCGCCTTACTTGCTTGATTCAGGATGGGAACACCTTACTTGCTTGATTCAGGTTTAGGACCTGAGTCGCAAAGTATTCTCCACACAATTCTGAGCCTCAGGTTTTTGACCTTAGTACAGTATTCTCCACACAATTCTGAGCCTCAGGTTCGGCTTTTTCAGGTCTGCAAATTCATGGGAAAGCACCCTAAGCAAAAGCGAAAAACATGTCAAACCAAATCAAGACAGTATTATTTCTAAAAGATCATAAACTTTATTCAAAACCCAAAGATCGTAAACAATTGGGGGGCATTTTTTCCTCCTGATTTCTGTTTTTGTTTCTGTCCGGGGAAACTTTAGACGTTGGCGGAGCTTAAGCGGCGCCTCTAAGTTTCGTCCATGGAAACTTTAGATGTTGGCGGAGCTTAAGCGACGTCGCCAGGTACAGTACAATTTGATTACGTCCGTGGAAACTTTAGATGTTGGCGGAGCTTAAGCGACGTCACCAGGTACAGTACAGTTTGATTACGATACATGTACATAGCGAGGGCCAAGATCGCGCCACGTGGCACCTCTAAGCCGTCGATGGAGGTGAAGTCTAGAAGCTTCTATAACATCCTAGGAGTTTCTAGAACATTTCAAAATCCAAAGGTCAGATCGCACCACGTGGCAAATCCGAAGGCTAGGAGGCGTCACGTGGCGCCTCCTTTACCGTCGATGGGAGTGAAGTTACTTACTACTCACGGACACCATTTTCTTATTATCTAGGACTAGGACTAGAACTAGGAGGATCCTTATTTCCGAGCACTCCATGGCCGTTGCTTGGGCCATTCATTATCTTGTATAGGCACAAATCCTTGCAATTGATCACCCATTCTATGATACTTGAATTAAATTTTGATTGTTTACTTTCTTAGACCATTTCCTTTACCTGCATTCTCTCTTCAAGGTCCCGGGGGGTTCACCTAGATTATGGGGTATGAAACATGTGAGTGCACCAAATGGGTTTTTTTATTGCCTCTCTGGTACCGTATACGTAAGAAAAATATAAGGTTTTTATAGTTTGAATGCCGTACGGATACCAGAGGGAGTGTGATTGCACCAATGTTCGATTCATATTCATACTGTAAGGGTCCGTCATTATTTGTGAGCTTCTACTGTTGGGGATTCTGTGATAATATGATATGACTATGATAATGTATATTATATGTATATAATATATTCGAGATATCGTATATGTATGGAAGGGGTTGTCAAGTAAAAGTGTTTTGGGCAAGTAATTATATGATATGGGCTGCATTCTATTACAAATAATGTAGTCGTATACAAAGGGTTTTTCATATGGAACTGTCGTATACAATGGGTTTTTTGGCAACCTAAGGAACGCACATGGCATATATACCTATAATAGAGGTGAATCCCCCGGGTTCAAGGTTATAGTCTTTGCGACTCTGACTGCGGATCTTAGCTACACTCTCCTGTAAATAAAAGGCGCATGGTGCGTCACCTTCCAACCAAAAGCTTAACTAATCATTCATAGACAACCCAATCTCCAAGTCCTACTCATTCCCAAAGAATTCTGGCAATAACTGGAATCGAACCTCCCATCCATAGGGTGGAACCAACACCCCCCCCCTCAAAAAAAAAAAAAAAAAAAACCCACTAGAGGCGAGAGCATTGCTTTTATTTTTTGAACTTTTAAGTATCCCTTGAACTTGTAGAGAGCCCTTTAGTACACATTCCAAAAGAAGCAGTGGATTGCAGAGCTAGAGATCTACACACAGCAGACGGAAGAAGGCATCTGCTTGGTGCACTTCAAGAGGCAGCAGGTCAAGCAGAAGCTCACTAACCTGCGCTCTCACCTAGACTCCCTGTCAAACACCATGGAAGCCATGACACGTGACAGATCGAGCAAGAGATGATGGCAAACATCTCTCGCCTTCGATCGGAACTTGAGGAGGCTGCACAACACGAGGTCTTCAAGCCATCTTTGAGGAGAACCAGTCACATTTGAAAGCCCTTCAGAGTAGGGGCAAGTCACGAGAAGTGCCTTCATCAGTACCCTCTTGCTAGAACTCGAGCATAGCCTCACCGCTCGAGAGAGGGATTTGCAAGAACTGCTAGAGGTGCGCTGAGCAAGGCAAGTGCATCCATGCAGAGGCTCATGAACAGCTGCATCGGTGCATGCATGAATTGGCAAGGCAACAATAATTCCAGCAGGAGCTGAGCTCTAGGCTTCACAAAGGAGAGGCCGCAACACAGGTCGCACCACTTCCACATGCGCAACAGCCTGCACGATGTCAACTGGGACCTCAAGTCGGCCCATGCCGCGAACACCCCAACGCAGGCCACAACCCACGCTCCGTCAATTGCAAATAGCACCTTTCACGACATCCAGCATGGACCTGGCCACCAAAGAGCTCCAAAGCGGAGATGCAGGAGCCATAATATGGTGGGTGTGTGTGGCCTGATAGAAGGGGGAGAGGAGCACCTCATCAACCGGCTCCAGGCACAGATCCTTGCTCAGATGGGGTTGAAGTCCACAATGCCATGTCAAATACTGTTACAGGAGACATGCTTCCTGCCTCTTCAGAGGTTTCCAGAAGGTGGTCAGTATGGACGACGCTCGCCTCTTTAACTTGGCTTACACCGTGGCAATGGGGCCGCAGCGCTTGAAGGCCTGTTGGCAGGAAAAGAGGGCTTAATGGTTGGCTAGATGGAATATGCATATGCAGGAGCACAGGCACATCCAAGTGCAAAAGGAGGCCAATCGCCGCATGCTTCCTCAGCAAGCTCTAGGATGCAAGCACCCTTGAACAGGTTAAGACGGCACATTACCAATGCCACAATACTTGCGCCCCCATCTGCCCATGAAAAAGCGCAGATCCATTGCGTTAATTCGCGTACGTGCACACCGCCTCTGAATTGAGATGGGGAGATGGATTGGGAAGCCGCGCCAAGATAGATTTTGTCAATGTTGCCAAGTGGGACCAGTGGAAGACGAATGTTATACCTTTCAGAGTTATCTACACTGAGTTGGTCAGGCCCGGCCAGCCGCTACATAAGATGTTGAGTACGTCCTGAGTACGGATGTTGGGATCATACCTTCAAGTGGTCATGGATTGACGGGGTCAGCTATATTCTCGGGCAATTTTTCTCATAGTATATATTTGTACAATTTGACAACACTCTTATTTCTGTCACAGTTTTTCCCCCAAAAACCCTTTGGGGCATTTTTTAGGTCACATATTGGCCTCCGTGGATGATAAAAACCCTTCTTTTCTATACTTATAATAGATGAAGCTTGCTATTCCAATCTCATGCATTGGCCATAAATGGAATCAGACCAAAGACTGCTATAATTATATATTTGAAGCTAGTCAACCAATTGGCAGACCAGTTTTGCAGCGATCGTGCGCCGGTCGCTGCAAAACCGGGAATCCAGTCCCAATTGCGCTATCCTTATACAACATCAAGTTTTTCCCAAGGCTAAAAAGGGTAGCCTATGGAGGAACACTATTAAACTGGTTATAACTTGTTATTAGATAAATTGGGCGGAGACCTATGCGGATAATGGTACTTTTGGGTTGGCCGAGCCACATGGTTCATCAAACCCCATGATTCATATGCTAATGATTCATATCTGATAGCACATGAATAGCTGAGAGAAAATAGAGACTTTCTGCCATGCATAAAACTTGCCATACCTGTCCAAACCTTCTGTGATATTTCAACAGAGAGGCCATAACATAACCGCTTGGAAAGTCGAGTTTGTAAGCTTTTGTGAGACAAAGCTCTATGTTATATGAAGCGAATGTGTTCCCTTTCCAGTCAAATCAGATATTCAACTGATAGTCCTCACTCAAGCACGAGCTTTGGGAAACAAACTTACAGAATTCCTGATAAATCTACCAGTACCACAATTTGGCTTAATCATTCCCTTTTGTATGTATTTATCAAGCTTTCCCTGCCCTCCAATGCCAAAATCATCCACTCATGACCTACGGTAGATTTAGATACAAAGTGACAATTCATAACGCACTATAAGAAACTGAAACACCCAGTTTAAAAAAGTCGGCAAGTTTCCAGGACCAGTAATCTTAGGCTGATACCAGCATAATGAGTATCTAAACAGGACTCCGTATGAATGCCGGATAATATTAAAGTACAACTTTTCCAGCATCAAACTTATAATCTATCCTTGCAACATGAGCACTGGAACTTTGAAGTTCGGAGTAAATCACAGTTGTAAAAGACAAAATTATATGTTAACACAATCTATGATTTGAGTAGCATAAAACAAAGGGGTTTAGAGCATAGAACAAAACATTTTCCTTTGCTTCTGAACTGCAATGAACAAACTGAGGCTCCCCAGTCGGTCCTCTGCCAGCATAGGAACTGCTGGTAATGCTTGCAAAATCTGAGGGGGGCTTTGTCGAGTTGTAACATGAAGCGGAGTCAAGCCTAGTGCGAAATGTAGTCAAATCCAAAGCCTCCCTATCAGATATTCCTACTATATCACTAGTTTATTCTAGCAATATGCCTTCAATCAAAATGCCATCAATCCTAAATACATAGCTCAGATATGAAGATACCCAACACCTTCCAAATACACCACAACTGAGCATATAATATTAAAACTTTGCCATTTCTGTGGCCTGCGTTAGCCCATTCATATGGCCCCTGCATACAATAAGAAGAGACTAACAAGGAAGAGATGCATCTTCCACATCTAACCAAAGCCTCCTGTAACTATAGTCGCATGGTTGCACGTATGTACTTTTACCTACAAACGGTTTACACAGCTGAATGGTTGAGACAATACTTAATAAGAATATGAATATTAACAGTTAGTTGGATGAGTAGATCAGGATGAGGATCGTCTTCAATCATAAGGTGTGAAGTGGCCACAATAGAGCGACTGATTCTTTGCAAAATTAGAGGAAAAACTAGTGTTTGCGCTTGTACCACAGTAAGAGACAAAGTTGGGCTCAGCATATTAATCACCAATCTGTTGGTTGATAGCATGGGGGCATGAGTGACAGATAAAGCTGTCTACATAACATCAAAGGAGAGAGAGAACCAATTCTACCTAGGAAGTAATTTGGCACTAGCTTTTGTTGTTAGTCTAACTTATACTCCAATGCTTATCCAGGCTATGGAGCTCCAAAAAGTCATAAGGGACATGGTCCAAATCTACTAAATTTCCCACCTGCTTCCACAATTGGTGCTTGGTGAACATTTCTAGCCAATTTTTGCTGGTCGTTGCAGCAGGATAAAAGCTGCTCCGATTTCCATTTTCTGGAGTTCTGAACTTATCATTAGGCATTAAACAGTATGAATCTTGTGATGTATCCTGTTCTTAGAAGATAAATCTCCAATGCTTTTTCCGCATCTTCAGTTTTTTAAGCTTTTGGTTAACGATGGTTGGTTCTGCCATTCCTTGTTTTTCCCATTTAAAGTGTTAGAAGGTTTATCCATGAATGCATATGGGGAAAGATGCCCAGGAAATTGGAGATGCACTATGGGAAGTGTCCCAGTCACTTATTTTGGGCTTTCCTTGCAGCTGCCTAGGTGTGAGGCAGGTAATGGAGAACCGAAATTAGATTAGAGATTCTCATGGATATGTGCATAGCAGAAAGCCTATTTTGTCAAGCACTGCCATATATGTTTGACAACATCACATAAGCTGCTTCACAGGAGGAATCTAAGACAACTATTTTGTTGAAGCATCTTCTCCCCAGTTCTGTATTCATATGCATTCTACAAGTTCCAAGAAGACTCAACCATACATGAATGTTGAGTTCTTCGACATCTTGGATGAAATACTCTACATCTTTGAAGCACCCTGCACGGCCCAGAAGATCTACCATACAAGTGACCTGAAATATATCAGGCCTTATTCTATGATAGTATTTCATGGTACCACAATACCAATAACCTTCCTCCACTAAGCCCGCACGACCACATGCAGTAAGGATAGAAGTAAATGCAATATCATCTGGTTTAGGTCCCCTATATCGCATATCCTCAAAACAAACAAAGGCTGACTCGACGTCTCCAACTTGTACATATCCTGCAATCATGGCATTCCATGCCACAATATCTGGATTTAACAGTTTGTTGAAAACAACATTTGCCTCCTTCAGGTTCCCACATTTAGCATACATATCAACAAGCGTACTCAGCACATTAATGTCCAGTTCGAATCCACCCTCACAGATCTTCTTATGGATGTTTCTCCCAAGATCAATGGCACCTATCCGGCTGCTTGCTTTCAACATGCTCAAAAAGGTAACTACACTTGGAGCTATTCCTTCTTGGTGCATATTGTCAAAGCATTCCAAAGCAAGTAATTCTTTCTCATTCTGAGCATATCCATCTATCATTGCATTCCAGACCACCAAATCCCGAACTTTCAGTTCATTGAAAACTTGGCGCGCCTCGTCCAGATTTCCACATTTAGCATACATATCGACTATCATACCTCCTATGACAATGTCAGATTGGAGGCCACTTTCTATGATCTTCTGGTGGATTTGTCTGCCTTGCTCTATGGCACCAATACTGCCACATGCCTTCAAAACACTAATAAAGGTGACACAATCAGGGATTATGCCTGTCTGCTGCATCTTATCAAAGCATTCTAGACCAAGATCGCATTTCCCATGTTTAACATAACCAGCAATCATTGTGTCCCAGGTTACAATGTCATGTTCTGGCAATTTAGTGAAGAGTCCGCAAGCCTCATCCAAGTTGCCACATTTAACATACATGTCTATTAGGGAGCTTCCAAGAATGGCATCAAGTTGTAGACCACTATCAAGCATCTGCTCATGAATAACTCTTCCTTGCTGTACAGAACCCAGGTTGCTGCATGCCTTCACAGTGCTCAAAAATGATACTTTTGTTGGTCTTAACTTCTCTTGCAACATGTGCTCTAAATACTCAAGAGCAAGGAAATTTTCCCCGTGTTGAACATATCCAGTAATGATTGTCCCCCAAGTCACTGCATTCCGGTTAGGCAACATATCAAAGACATTTTCTGCTTCCTTTAATTTACCACACTTGCTGTACATGTCAAGAAGGCTAGTCCCCACAATAATATCCATCTGAAGCCGAGATTCAATGATTTGTTCGTGGATAAGCCTGCCCTTTTCTGTGGCATTTATGCTGCCACTTGCCTTCAGAATGTTAACAAATATGACTTTGTCGGGTATAATGTTTTCTGTCTGCATCTTTTCAAACATATCAAGGGCAAGGATTCCTTTCCCATGCTTGACATATCCTGCAATAATTGCACCCCATGTCACAACATTCCGATTCCTTGACTTTTCAAGGAGCCTAATTGCCTCATCCATGTGCCCACATTTTGCATACATGTCGACAATTGTATTCATTAGGTGCGTATCAAAGTGAAGCTTACATTCTATGATATGTTCATGGATATATCTACCCTGCCCTATTAAGGCCATGTTACTACATGCTTTCAAAGCACTAAAAAAAGAGACTTTATTTGGCGTTGTTCCTGTATCCTGCATTTCATAAAAACATTGCAATGCATAAAGTCCCTTTCCATGCTGGGCATATCCTGCAATCAATGCACCCCATGTCACTACATCCACAATTAACAACTTGTCAAAGATTGCCTGTGCCTCGTCCAGCTCTCCACATTTGGCATATGTATGTACAAGAATACTTCCCACCATCAGATCAGATTGGAGGCCATACTCAATGACATGCCCATGGATATATCTGCATTGCTCTATGGCACTTGTGTTACTGCACGCTTTTAATATGTTTAGAAAGGTAAACTTATCTACTATTTTGCTCTCATGCCACATTCTATGATATAGCTTCAGGGCTAATTCAGATTTTCCAAGCTTCATGTATGCTGCAATGATTGCATTCCATGTATACTGACTTGGTTTTATGACCTTGCTGAATACATAATTTGCTTCAAACAAGCATTCACATGAGGCAAACAAACGAATCAGATGATCACCCAATACAGCAATTGAATCAAGTCCAGCCCGAACTGTCAAGGAGTGTACTTGCCTGCCTAGTTGCAAGTCTTGCAAATTTGCACACTCATGCACCAGACAATAAGCAACTTCTCTAGGTATGTGATCCCCGTTTTGCAGCTTAGTTTCTACAGACTGAATCGCTTCAACCAATCCAATGTTGGAAATGCCTGCAACTATGTCATTTAAGAAGTCACGTCACGTTAGAGCTCCTGATTCAAATTCAAAAGCTAAATACCTGGATGACCGCTTGAGAAGCACGTGAACAGTAGAACAAATGAACTTGGTCTTATTGGAACTTGTTTGATCCTGTCACTCCGTAGCTTGTGAAACATTTGGCACTACTACTACTACTACTCCTCCTACTACTACAAAAAAAAGAACGGGTTATAATGGATACCACTAGGTAAAAGTGCCTCTATTAAAAGTTTCTACCTGCGTTGCGTCTCTTGTTCTGGAGGAGAACCAAATATAGAAATATCAGATCCTGCTTCAAGAAGAAATTATTCACTTTTTTTGCCAAATCACATGGCTGCTCAGATATGTCGTGATCGTATCTCTATGTGATTATAAGTGAATGAATTCTGTGCAGGCTTCCATGTTTGTTGCACAATGCTGGCCAGTTTAACAGGATGTTGGTGGTACTGATGTGAAAATCAATAACCGGATACTTGGCGTCAGCGGTTACAATCATATGTAACGAAATTATTAAGGCATTAGAAAATTGCCACCTTTTCTTTTCTATTCTAACTTCCATGCTAAATTCAGGAGTCCGGACTCACCATTCCACTACAGTTCCCGCAGTCTTCTTCAAACACTATGATCTGCTTATGTGGAAGATTTAGAAGCTGGTAACAGAAACTCCAGGGAGTAAACCACTGATTTTGGTTGCCACATCGGAAAATTTTGGACAGTAATGGAATTGGATCTTCCATTGGAGTGGAGGCCTATTGTGGATCATAGGTTAAATATTGCACTCTTGCCTTGGTCAGATTAAATATTTATAAATATTAGACTATCTCACCCCTAGGTCTATTTGATTTAATGGTTGAGTCGTCAACTTAAGAGGCAAGTCACGAGTTATACTTGAATTGAATCAGATGGGGTTTTATTCTCCATGAAGACATATAGGCCAATGAGACGCAAATAAAGAGCTTAGCAGGCATATTAGGCATATTACTATTCAGGATTAAAAAACCCCTGCCCTATAGGCCAATGAGACCCAAATAAAGAGCTTAGCAGGCGTATTACTATTTAGGATTAAAAAAACCCCGCCCCGTAGGGCTTTGAGGGAAGAGCCTTGGCAGTATTAAGTAAGTGAGACATGTCAAATGAGTGTCGGGGGACACAACTTAGTGTGCATAGCCATCACTTCCTAGAGATAGCATGAACTATGTTTTTGCACGTTTCTGATAGACCTGCTTAAACCTACCAGGACTTTGACCAAGTTAATCTGAAACCTAGCCCGAGTTTACTATGATGATTTGACAATGATTTACGAAGTATATATGGATTCATTATGAATATGTTGGATGACTTCTTTTTATCATGGCTAGGTGAAAGTGCATACTTTTACATTGGGATAACAAATAAACTGGCCAAGTCTATTTTAGCAGACTTAATCTAGTGGGCTATAAGAATGAATGCAATAACCTAATTTATAGCCATTGATAGATGAGGATGACCTGATTATCTTGCAGTGTTAGCCTAATCGTTATAGTAGCGGCAGGCTTCGTGATTTCAACAAGTTTTGGTGGACGGGGATTCGAGTATCGCCAGCTATCCACGACATTGTAAGCAGGATTAAGATCCAAAGCAATTAGATCAACACAAAAAAATTATGAAAAGTTCAAGAGGTCAAAAATACAATATGATCCAGCGGAGCAAAAGTTCATAGCCACTCTATCACACCCATACAAAATTTGATAAAAATGTCCGAACAACAAATTTTGGTTGATGCAGAAAGGGAAGGCAAGAAGTCGAATAGAAGAAAAGATACTTTTATAGTCTGCCAAATCATGCGCATGTTGAAAGACATTAAAAGGCAACTAGCTATAGACAATTTTCGCTTACAGATTAAGCACAAAACAATTAAGCTATAGCAGACCAAATAGTGCACAATTATAACGATCGCATTACTGAAATAGAATTGATTGAGTCACTAGAATTGAATTGATTTTTATTGCCTGTGGAGACCAATTGTCTTATGGGACCCAAACAAGGAATACAACAAGCGTATTACTGCTAAGAATAAAAAAAACCCCGCATGGGAGGGTTTTTGAGGGAAAAAACTTGGCAATAATAGGTTTTTTTTTTTTTTTTATTATTATATGGCCTATGGTGGTGTACGGGCCACAAGGTGCTTTCAATCTAAGGATAAGTTGAGGTACTCAATGCTCATATGTTGGAAATGTTCCCAAGCTAAAAGGCTAAGGTTATCAATCTGCACATTTTAAAGCAGTTGAAACATGTTATTGGGGTCAAAAGTTGCATACAAACCCCACATGGAACATGTCCTAACAATTAAAAATAAGTTCTGCTCTATATTTCTAACTTAGGTTTTCCTAATATCATGGAGATTGTGTTTTAGGGTTTCTAAACCTAACGTGGAGCTTATAAGCAAGAATGCTTGCCGGTTGGATGCGAATCCGAGATTGCATGTTCATCTAGGCACTCCAGCCGGTTCCCAAAATTGTACTGCACAAAAGTCGAAAATGGATTTGCCCATATATAGCTTTCGTTTTCTAGATTGGGGAAGAGTGATGCTGCCGTCTATGCATCCATGGCAATCCATCCTATTTCTATACAGGCAAGCCAAGACACAGATCAGAGTAGTAAGGCTGTTGCTTACATGGGAGAAGTATTTTCTTACAAAGGGAAGAACAAAATAGAGATCTATGAGGTTGCTACACTGTGGTTGCAGTTGCATGCAACAATGTTAAAAACATGGTGGTCTGCCCAAGCAATGTGGCCTCCAGCAAGCTTCCTACAATCGATGCCTATGAGCTCAACCAACAAGTTCAGGTTTGACGGATTTATTATCCTTTCTGCTTAAATCATTCAAAATTTTTGAACGCAAAGTTGCATTGCATTGCTTATAGAATCTGTGTGTTTAATCCTGCTGTAACTTAACTTCTGTTTTAATCCTGCATAAACTGGACATATTCTATGTGGGTTTCACGTCATTGCTGGATTTCCTTCAACATCCATGGAGTATTATATGCATTACTAGGTTCTTCTTAATACTCTGTGTTTGTCTAGACTAGTCCATCCATGAATGGTCTTTTTAATAGGATGAGGAGATAACTGCTTAAACATGGCATATTGTGTAAGTTTGCTGCTGAAGGGACTTCAATCTCTATGGCTTAGTGATGCCATGAATTACCACTGTAATTTCTATTCACATGCAGCCTAAACTTAAAAGGACCAGAAATGGTCCACCATACCCCCTGCCACTTAAACCGATATATCTCACAAGATAAATTTTAATTTTAAAATATACCACCACTATTTGAGTCTTCACTTGATTCTTAACGACCTGTGAGAATTTCATGACCATTGGATACACCTTTATATTGGTATGATTCTTCAAACTTTGAAGAATTTGGCAGTTTTTACAGCACTCTAGAACTGCATTCTTCAATTTTCTAGCATAAAAGTGTCTAAACCTTGCTAAATATGAAATTAATTGATGTATTATGATAAAACATATCAATTTGCATGTTTCCATGTTTTGCCACTATCATTTGATTTTAATTGAAGTCGCCAAACCCTATTTTGCTTAAAAATGCTGCATGAGGTTCAAGAATTATTTCTCTCTTATTATTACAAGTTTTGACTTAGTTTTTGTGACAATGAGTCCTTAACTAGGTAACCTATAGTTCAAAGAATTTTTTTTATGTTTATATGTTTTATTAGTATCGTTATTAACTAAAGAAATTATTGTATAGAATTCAAAATAAAAATATGGGTTAAAGTGCTTCAATAAATCCCATCTATAAGTCTCATAAGGATAGTAAATGATGCATTCTAATCAACTCTATGTAGGAATTTACTTTATCAACATAAATATAGTGTAACTAGGGTATAACCATGCATTATCTAGATCTAAACGAGCTCTAATATAACAGGATGAACACAAAGAAAGGTTCCAAAGTGCATTAATTATACCTTTATAGGTCTAAAACTCAACAATAATGTAGGTAGTGATAGTTATTGATGAATAGAGGACAATATCACGAAGTTTAGCCATGACTATAAATAAATAGATCAAAAGACTTTCCGTACCTGTTTTTCTAGTTCATCTCAAAAATTAACTTATTGCCTTTTAAATGGCGCAATGTATGATAAAAAGGGATATTGAGATCCTTGTTGTGGTCTTATTAGGAAAAAAAATGAAGAAACCTACTTACTTTCCAATATTATAAAGTTAGACAATGTGTGGCTGCTCCAAAATGTTGTAGTCTAAGTAGGACCATAGTACATGTAGATCAACTTTTATGATAGGCTATAAATTTTGTAAATTTGAACCTTTGTTGGCAATATATATCTCAAATTTCATGTTAGGATAATATATTATATACAAGATTTGAATATAAATAAGCATGGACTATGTATAGGTCCAGGATTAAACCAAATGGATTGAGAAAATTTCTCTATTTATTTGCATTGGCTCTATTCATTTTGTTCCCTACAATAATATTATGATTTCTCATCGTCTATAAGATAATCTTTGAAAGGTGTAAGTGGACTTTCTCATACATTCAAAGGGTGTTTTTTTGCTAGTGGTATACAAAAAAACGAAATTCAAGCACTAAATCAGCACCTTCATAGGTAACATGTGTGATCAGCAATCACATTGCTAATATGCTCATTATATTATACCTAAATAAAGAACATTCCAATATTTTTTGAAGGGCAATAAAGGGCAAGGGAAGGGCAATGAAGGGCAGCTTGAAGGGCAATCAGCACTAAATCAGCACCTGTGTCGCGACATGCTAAAGTGTGTATCACTACTAAAAACAGACCCCAAAGTAGCCCTTAACTACTTAATTTTTGTGCTCCGATATCACTTTTTAGATAGACAATCCTCCCTAATCAACTAATGTTATCATATATAATGTGATATAAACTATATTCTAAAGAATTGATTAAGATGATGATGTTCTTAACTTTTAAATGAGAGGTCATGTGGACCAATAATTGGCATCGGCATAGCAGTCTATCTTGATCTTCTTTAGGCATATCTTTTCATATTTTTCCTTGGTTCATCTTGCATTGCTATCTTAACTTTGGGAAGCTTTGAAATATGGTGTTTGACGTTCATAAGGCACAAATCTAGAGATCAAATATGGAAAATATTTGATGATAACTTGGAACTAATACTAAAAGTTTTAGCCCAAACCTAGCAATAGATATTTTTTATTGATAGAGGATCTCATGAAATACTAATATCCTCAAATTCGGCTTGAGATCTAATAAGGTAAAGAAGTTATTGATTTAAAATGAACTTGTGGACCAGTAATGGTCTTATGTACAGAAACCTTTATTGATTTATCATGATCGTGCCTTTTGCTCTTTTTCTTTACTTGTTTTTTCATTGGTTTCATATCCATGTAAGCATTCATATATTATTTTTTCAATGACATACTATTTCAATAAATTTCTTTCAAATATAACAAAATAGACATCAATTAAAAGTTACTTAAAAGTGTTATTATAAGTTAAAATTTGAAGCTTCAAATTTGAAATTTCAACAAATATTTTTTTATGCATGGACCAATTAGTCAAGTACTTATATACCAAATTTGAAGTAAAAAATCATTTTCATGCAAAAGTTATAGAATTTTAATTGAAAGCGACCTTCGGGAACCATTATTGGTCCACGTAAGATTTAAAACTATTTTGACCCCGGTCATGTTTGATGGCTATATCTTCCTTTCTAGACTTCGGATTGGAACAAGGTTTTTTGTGTATTAATCCTTATCTCGTATAGAAAAATATCATTATAATGAAAAAAATCAAAAAAATCCTTTTATTGAGACAGTTTTATATTATGTAAACATGAAGCAAACTGGACTTGACCCCCCTTGATTCACCTAAACATAACTTTCAATTTTGGGCAACATGACTGCCATATATTAACATGTAGAAAGGGTTTAACTGAATTTTATGTCATTGATTTTATATGAATTTTAAAGCGAACTGTACAAATGAACCATTTATGGTCCATCAAGGGACAACTCTAGTGTTAATACTCTGTGTTTGTCTAGACTAGTCCATCCATGAATGGTCTTTTTAATAGGATGAGGAGATAACTGCTTAAACATGGCATATTGTGTAAGTTTGCTACTGAAGGGACTTCAATCTCTATGGCTTAGTGATGCCATGAATTACCACTGTAATTTCTATTCACATGCAGCCTAAACTTAAAAGGGTTCCAGATCTGTATATCTATCCTGCTAAAACTTAACTTAAGTCTATATCCTGCCGAAACTTAACATATATTATGCTGGTTTCATATCATGACATCCTTTCCTACATCATCCATAATGTATTATATGCATTGCTATCACTGTTTTATAGCAATTTTCTCTCGTTCTTTTGTGCTTTTCTAGACCTGGTCCATCTCGCATGGTATTTTTTAAAGCCTAAGAAGATGAGGGGATAATAGCTTTAACAAGGCTGTATGGTGGTATATTCTTTGTTGAATCGTCTTCAATCACTTAGTCTTAGCTACCGCCATGAATTACCACCGTGTAAATTTTATTCATATCTGACCCTAGTTAAACTTTATCCTAACTTCTCTTTTTCGCTTTTTAATTAATTGTGTATGTATCGTGCAGAGTGAAGGGGATAACTTAAAAGATCCCATGACACCGCTAGTCCGCCATGATTACCCTTTAGGCTAATTTTTGGTTGGTTTCTTTCGCAGTAATGGGATCTTTTGCTCTTTGCACTGATATTTCTGTTTCAATACTATGGAGCGTCTCACACATGAAGTATTTCTTCAAGGATCTGTGGAAGCTCTACTTTTCTACTCCTCTATTTCTTGAAAAAACTTAGTTCTAAATTGTCTTAGTAACAAATGACTTCTACCCATTGGGTAAATTGTTTCCATATGCTTTATATTAAAGTATGAAAATGTATTGATTATAATTTCTTTTCACATGATCTATGGTACCAAATCATTGCTTAGATGTATGTACACCAGTATAATCTAAGGCTGCTAATTGAAGGCCAAATTCTCAAATGGGCTTTTGGTCTTAGGGTCAGGACTTGTCTTGACAAAGGTTTTTTTTTTTTTTTTGAAGGACGAGAATCTATTAGCAAGGAACATCAAGATACATACAAGGGACCTGTGACATGGGACTCAAAACCTAGAGGACGAGATAGTCCACTAAGCAAAACCACCCATACACAGTATATTCATACTCCTTGTGCCACCTTGAGGCATTTAATGGCCTCATCACAATCAACATGTTCTGCAACATCTAGATGATCATCAACAGACATCAAGTTATCATGCCACTGAATATTACGAGGCAGGATAGCCTCGTGAGATGACATAACAGACTTCTTCCTCGTTGCCTTTTTTCAATTGACCTGTTGTCATGACTCTTTAGCGCACTGAAGATTAGGACCATCGGCCATAACAACCTCAGAAGCATGAGAAGCAGAAGCAACAACAGGGAGAGTGGTAGGAACTATAGCTACAGCTGACGGTGCTAAGGACGACACCATTGGAACCGTATGTGGAGCATCTTCCATAGCCGAGGAATGCAAGGCAACTGGCAAAGGTTGATCATGAATAGATGAAGAAATAACAATAGGAGCTTGAACCTGAGAAGAATGTTGAACAGATGCCTGAGACGCACGAGTACCTCGACGAAAGCTACAAAAGCCTCCTTATCAGGAAACAAACGGGCTAATTCTGGACCATTCAGAAGCTTGAGATCCAACTTCTTATACCAAGGGCTGCTCTTCACAACTATACAATCTGGTAAAGGCGAGTCCACAGGCATAGAAACACAAATCCTTGGACCATTCATGATGGAGTGTGAGATATGAACCCCAAGTCCTATTGCAATTGCAACTAGAAATTGATGAGCCATTAGATCAGGAGGAAGATTAGGTAACGAGAACCAGCAAGGCATCTTTAATGCACGAACTGTATCTGGTGTAAAGCCAGGAGAGTAATACTGGTACATTATATATTCCCCACCAAGTGGATCAATCCCTCTTGATACCAAAGAGTCCACTGCATCACTACTTTCAAACATAATGAGAACAAAGTTTCTTGCCGACAACTTGATGGACTGAAAAGGAGGAAGTTGAAGGCGTCTCAGAAGCCGAGATAACCAAACACGGAACCGTGAAAAATCTAAATAGCCACTAGTAAAATACCCAAGAATTGCACAGGAAGATAAGTTCTCAGCACACTTAATATGAGCTTGATGGTCCACCTCAACCACAGGAATACCAGAAGCTTGAACCACATTCTGACAATCAGACTAGTAAAATATGTCATCTGGAGGCAATTGCTGTTGAAGTTGAACCTGTCGAGCTTTTAATGTGTCTAAGATTGTCGACAACTCATCCTTACTTCCTTCTGCTAAGAGACTGTACATTATGATGCATGTCAATACAACAGCTGAGGCATAACTGGCCGCATGCATTCATGATGTCCTGGTGAACTACTGAAGTTTTGTCCAACAATACATGAAGCTTCTGGTTAGGCAGGATAAACTCAGTATAGCTGGCCCAAATGTGACTGAATGTCGAGCATTGCTACAGGGTTGACCTGATTATCTTGCAGTGTTAGCCTAATCGTTATAGTAGCGGCAGGCTTCGTGATTTCAACAAGTTTTGGTGGACGGGGATTCGAGTATCGCCAGCTATCCACGACATTGTAAGCAGGATTAAGATCAAAAGCAATTCGATCAACACAAAAAATTATGAAAAGTTCAAGAGGTCAAAAATACAATATGATCCAGCGGAGCAAAAGTTCATAGCCACTCTATCACACCCATACAAAATTTGATAAAAATGTCCGAACAACAAATTTTGGTTGATGCAGAAAGGGAAGGCAAGAAGTCGAATAGAAGAAAAGATAAAATCATGCGCATGTTGAAAGACATTAAAAGGCAACTAGCTATAGACAATTTTCGCTTACAGATTAAGCACAAAACAATTAAGCTATAGCAGACCAAATAGTGCACAATTATAACGATCGCATTACTGAAATAGAATTGATTGAGTCACTAGAATTGAATTGATTTTTATTGCCTGTGGAGACCAATTGTCTTATGGGACCCAAACAAGGAATACAACAAGCGTATTACTGCTAAGATTAAAAAAAACCCCGCATGGGATGGTTTTTGAGGGAAAAAACTTGGCAATAATAGTTTTTTTTTTTTTTTTTTTTATTATATGGCCTATGGTGGTAGGTTGTACGGGCCACAAGGTGCTTTCAATCTAAGGATAAGTTGAGGTACTCAATGCTCATATGTTGGAAATGTTCCCAAGCTAAAAGGCTAAGAAGTCGTATTTAATTAAAGTGGGACTCATTCCATTCCCACTTTTTTTCGGAACTCTGTTATTTTACACAAAAAGGAGCACCCCGACCCGAAAACTGTCCTTAATTCGAATTTTTGTCTGTTACTGTGCATCCAAGCTTTCTCCCAATTTTCTTGGATAGCGAGTCGAGTCCCTGTTTTGGGGCTTATTTGTCATTCAAAATAAGAGTTTTTCGCGTGAGGGTGAATTCCTTTACCAAGACATTTTGGCTCTATTTTCTTAGGTGGGTAGACAAGAGATCACAAATTCCAACAAAAATTAAGCACATTGTTTACTTAATCACCAAAAAATACTAGTTTTGAGATACCTTATATTTATAAATGGGCTCATTACAATATATATTACAGTGGGTGAAGCGACCATAGTGGTCGTATTATCACAATGATTATACCCTCTTCACACATGAACCACCTAGTGCAAACGGCGCGTGGAGCTCTGTCCAAGTTACGTAGCAACTTACAGACGATAGAAATTTGTATGAGGAGTTCCTTCATAGGCCCGCGTGCTTGTATGTCCAACCGATGTCACCACCCTCTTCTCAAAGATCTTTCTTCAATGAACTGGTCTTTTCATTGCTCCCAAGCATGTACTATCCGGGTCGAGATAAGGACCGCAAAAGACAAAATCAAGTTAGTGAAGTGATGCTACAGGCAAAAAATTAAAGTAAAAACACGGTTCTTAGGACCATTTTTGAAAATACAAGGGCAGAGGCCTTTCTAAGCGAGTCGAGAAAGGCAGCCCAAAGCTTAAAAAACGAGGGTTTTAGTCGAAGGCCTTTCTCGACTTCGAAGTCGAGAAAGGCAGCTCAAAGCAAAAAACGCAGTTTTAGGGGGGAAGGCCTTTCGACTCGGGCGAAAGTCGGAGAAAGGCGTTTCAAAGCCGTAAACGCCAGGTTTTGGGGTCGAAGGACTTTTCGACCGCTGAGTCGGAAAGGCTTCTCTCGACCGCTCGAAGTGAAAGGCCTTCTGACCCCTAAAACTGCGTTTTCGCTTTGAGTTGCCTTTCGACTCGCGAAGTCGAGAAAGGCCTTCGACCCCTAAAACCTCGTTTAACTTTGAGCTGTCTTTCTCGACTCGCGAGTCGAGAAAGGCCTTCTGACAAAATCAAGTTAGGGGTCAGAAGGCCTTTCTCGACTTGCGAGTTGAGAAAGGCAGCTCAAAGCGAAAAATGCAAGTTTGAGGCCCTTTCTCGACTCGCGAGTCGAAAAAGGCAGCTCAGAGTAAAAAAAGGGCAATTTCAAAGCTCAGGGTCTGAGAAGGTCGAAAATGAATAACCTTCAAACATCCTATGTATTTTCTATGAAAAAGTACCCTCCCCATAAATTTCCTACGTATTTTCCATGAAAAAATAGACCTAAGGTCGAGAAAAGCAGCTAAGAGCGAAATGCACAGTTCTAAGAGAGAAAAAATTACATTAAGATTTTAATCATTTATAAGTTTTTCAACTTATCTCATCCTAACCGAGTGTTTTATGGCCACTCGACACCCCTTTCTTATGTCATCCCTAGACGTTGGCCACATCCTTTAAAAAACCCAAGGCATTCCTAGGAAATCTCCTCAGTCTAGGTTGTGCCCATAGAACATACCCCAAGAATGATCCTATAGAGTCTACAACAAAGAAGCATACAACAACCATGTTTTAGATGACAAGAAGGTATTGCTAAGGAAGTTTCTAATTTTATTTTAAACAATCTTCTTTCAATCTTTCAAGGTCTAAAACTTTAAAATTTAAAATTAATATCTCTGTAGCCTATCATTACCGATTTCAACACCAATTATTATGTTGGACATCCTTATTTTTCAAATATCCCCCCATATATGATATTTTTTATTTTTTTCCAATGTTATTTCTATACCCCGCTTTTTTTTCCCACCCATTTTTAAATTTTAAAATTTGGTACACACACCTTTGAGCCGGAGATACCGTTGTACCACTTGAAGCTGCCATAATCTGCCATAGCCATAGCTCCGACCAAATTGATTCCCCAAGTGATTCTACGTGAATCGGAGTCTTGGTGTGGATGCGGAGCAGGAAAAACATGCGAATGCGGAGTCTTGGTGTGGAAGCGGAGCAGGAACCATAGATTAATACCCTAGAATCGTCAAGCAGACATCAAGCAGAAGAACGAATCGTCAAAAGACATCAAGCAGAAGAAGCATCACCTGCAATACCTTCTTTTCTTGACTATGGTCGAACCATGGCAGCATCCCGGCGCTTTACCCTTTGAATCTTGCATCCCGGCCGCTCTATGAATCTTGCAATACCTCCTTTTCTTGGCATCCCGGCGCTTTGCCCTTTGGATCTTGCAATACCTCCTTTTCTTGGCTATGGTCGGACCATGGCGGCAGATAGGAGATAAAGGAGCGGCAGATAGGAGATAAGGAAGCGGCCGGAGCAGAATCGCCAGAGCTTTTGGGGTTCGATGGAGCTTCCCTTGCAGGTTACAGAAGAGGGGCTGTCGGCACCAGCAAAGGGCTCCAGCAAAGGGCTCCTGTCAGCTATTCCGGCATATGTAAACCGGTCTGGGCAACATGGCTTTCTATCCCGGCTCCAGAGAGTTGAATCCCTGTTTGTAGATCCCAGATCCTATCCTGTTTGCAGATGTCCGATCCTATTTGCAGGTGTTGGCAGTGACTGGAGTTCTTGCTTCCGGAGTTGTTTTGCCTCGCCTTTTCGAAGTAGCACAGGTCTTTCCTTCAAATAAAAACAAAGGTCTACCTTCAAAGAAAAACAAAGGTCTGCGTGTGGCGGAAAGCTCACCTTCTTCAGGAAAGACTCTTCAGGTAAGATATTGATTGGCCTCACGTTCTGGAAGTTTAGTTTCTAGTTGCAAACTGAGACCTCGCATTTTGCACCGGAGTTGGCCGGCTGTCAAGATTTTGCCTCTGCTTTTTGCCTGAGTCTATGAGGCAGAGTTGCAGAGTCTTCCTTTGCATTTGAGGGACGTTTTACCTCACTGACAGACATGAATGTTTGTATTGAATTTGTGTAGGTTTTGGATAGGCTTTTGTATCACGTGGATATAGTCCTCAGGAAAGCTTAGAGCGCTCGGAGTAACGGGCATATAACGCAAGGGGCAAACAGAGTGGAGCCTCGGACTGAATTCCTGGTTGCATAGGTCTTCAGGAAAGACTCTTCAATTCTCGACTCAGTAGTCGAGAACACATATTTTTTTATTAAATCAATTAAATTGTTTTATATTTAATTAAATTAATTATTAATTATATTTTAATATTATTATTTTTAATCTCAAGGGGATATATTCCCCTTTAGTTATTTTGGTTTTCCCCTCTCCCCTTCCCCCTTCATCTCTTCCCCCAACTCCTCCCACTTGCCCCCTCTTCTCACCCCCTTCCGAACTCACCTCGCCTTGCCCCTCTTCTCACCCCCTTCCGAACTCACCTCCCCTTGCCCCTCTTCTCCTCCCCCCTTTCCGAACTCACCTCCCCTTGCCCCCTTTTCAAACTTCCTCCCTCCCCCCTTCTTCTAACTTATCCCCTTCCATTACTTCTCTCAACTTTTCCCCGAACTTCTCCCCTTCCCCTTCCCCTCCCCCTTATCTAACAACGATTCAATGTAAAAAACTTTGTCCCATTTTCAGTCTGAGTCCCAAAATTCGAAATTTGTCCCACTTTAATTAAATACGACTTTAAGGTTATCGATCTGCACATTTTAAAGCAGTTGAAACATGTTATTGGGGTCAAAAGTTGCATACAAACCGCACATGGAACATGTCCTAACAATTAAAAATAAGTTCTGCTCTATATTTCTAACTTAGGTTTTCCTAATATCATGGAGATTGCGTTTTAGGGTTTCTAAACCTAACGTGGAGCTTATACGCAAGAATGCTTGCCGGTTGGATGCGAATCCGAGATTGCATGTTCATCTAGGCACTCCAGCCGATTCCCAAAATTGTACTGCACAAAAGTCGAAAATAGCTTTGCCCATATATAGCTTTCGTTTTCTAGATTGGGGAAGAGTGATGCTGCCGTCTATGCATCCATGGCAATCCATCCTATTTCTATACAGGCAAGCCAAGACACAGATCAGAGTAGTAAGGCTGTTGCTTACATGGTAGAAGTATTTTCTTACAAAGGGAAGAACAAAATAGAGATCTATGAGGTTGCTACACTGTGGTTGCAGTTGCATGCAACAATGTTAAAAACATGGTGGTCTGCCCAAGCAATGTGGCCTCCAACAAGCTTCCTACAATCGATGCCTATGAGCTCAACCAACAAGTTTAGGTTTGACGGATTTATTATCCTTTCTGCTTAAATCATTCAAAATTTTTGAACGCAAAGTTGCATTGCATTGCTTATAGAATCTGTGTGTTTAATCCTGCTGTAACTTAACTTCTGTTTTAATCCTGCATAAACTGGACATATTCTATGTGGGTTTCACGTCATTGCTGGATTTCCTTCAACATCCATGGAGTATTATATGCATTACTAGGTTCTTCTTAATACTCTGTGTTTGTCTAGACTAGTCCATCCATGAATGGTCTTTTTAATAGGATGAGGAGATAACTGCTTAAACATGGCATATTGTGTAAGTTTGCTGCTGAAGGGACTTCAATCTCTATGGCTTAGTGATGCCATGAATTACCACTGTAATTTCTATTCACATGCAGCCTAAACTTAAAAGGGTTCCAGATCTGTATATTAATCCTGCTAAAACTTAACTTAAGTCTATATCCTGCCGAAACTTAACATATATTATGCTGGTTTCATATCTGACATCCTTTTCTACATCATCCATAATGTATTATATGCATTGCCATGGGTTGGATAAAACAAGGCAAAATATGTTCTACATCTCGTTTTCAGCTTGACGGTATAAATCGATACCGAGACTAGGAAAAGTTTTTGTGAAGGAAGCTTTGGGATTTTTATATTCTAACGAATGCAGGAGTTTCTTGATGCTGGAGTTTCTTAGAGCATGAGTTTCTTCTGAAAATGGCAGAAAAAAGCATTTAGGGTTCTGTTGATGCGGCCAGTTTAGGGTTCGTTGTGCGTCTACAGCTCTATCGGACTCCTTGCTTAGGATGCGGCCAGTTTAGGATGCGGCCAGCTTTATATCCAGAGATTCACAGGTCTTATTGGCAGACATAAGCTTTATAACAGGCATACATAAGCCTGATTCAGATTTTCTATGATTTTCTATGATGCAGCAAAAATGGTTGTCATCTTCAAAACCTAATCTGTGAAAATTGTTGTTGTACCAGTTGATGCAGAAGCTCGAGCAGAGGTTTGGCTTTGTTATTTTAGCTTAAATTTGATCTTAGTTGACTGTTGGTTGTGTATCAGCAGGTTAGGGAATGATTTGATTTTTCCAGCAACGTTTCACTAGGAAAGTTGCAAATACTTAATGTTTGGCCCCTTGGGCTGTCTCGAAATACAAATGTCCTCTGTTTGAAGAGGAAATTGAGGAAGGTTTTTGAAGTATCTCAGTATAATGCACCTCTGTTTTTCAACCTGTTTACAGTTCTTGTTCAATCTTACTGCGCATTCTTGCTGCGCATTCTTGTTCAATCTTACTGCGCATGTTTTTGAAAAACTCTTGTTTGATCATGTTGTTGCAGATTTTCCACTGTACATGATTCAAAACTCAAGATATTGCTCTTCTTGAGAATTTGAAAAGGTTTAGTATGCTATGATTAGTACTGCCTGTTGTGCAGCAACTCAGTGCTTCCCAACTTTGCAACTGTATGAGGCTGCAACTTTGCAACTTTGCGCTGCTCGACAAGTTGGTAGGAGATGTGGCATGAATCGTCCTTGCTGAGCCTGTCATTCAGTTTTAACTACTTATAAAGTATACGTGTAGCAATAGACCATGCTTCCATTTCAACGGATGTTTAGCTCTTTTGATATGTTCTATGTTCTGCCATAGAACATACAGAATAAGAACTTATTTTTATCTTCTTATCAAGTGTGCATCATATATTTAGCTCATTATTTTGGTCCACTGACTCACATTTCTATATATTTAGCCCTTGGTTGTGCTGTGTGATTCCAGCAGATTGGAAGATAGCCTTATTATACATGTTGCTGCGCTAAAGACATTTTTTAATTCCATATATGTTAGCTTATTGTCTTCTTATGGAATGGTCTATTTAGTCCCATTTTGAATGTTTTTTCTTCTCTTTGGACTATTCAAATGGTATTGTACAATTTCTACAAGGAGGTCCTATCTTGTTCATGAAGTGCAATAACCACAAAGCTAATTGCATCCTTCATGGTCTTACCATTTGACAATTTTAATTTCAATCATCGATAATCAAGTTGCAATCTGACGTGAAGCAACTTTACTACTGTAAAAAAGGAGGCTGGGCCGCCATATGTAGCAAGTATTACCTAAGATTGTATAGCATAGCATACTAAACCTACGTATGCTATGCTATGCTTAGTATTTCAGAATTTGTATGCTATGCTTACAACTGCATGTTATTGTGTTTTTTGGTTTCTAGAACATTACCAATATTTTTTGTGTGGTCACAACGGATGGCTCCTACAACATGCAATTCCTTAAATGCTCGCAAACAAACTTAAAACATCTTTGTCTAATTCTCCTGTTTTTGCTACTTGTGATTTTCTTGGTCTATAGAATAATTTGTTTACCCCCCAAAAGATGACTTTTTTTTTTTTTGAAACTTCTCTTTATCAAAATGTCTGTGCAAAAGCACTATTTTCAAGAAAAGTTTTACGTAATGTTTGGCTAAAAACGACCAAAGCCTCTTTTTAGCTAAATCTTAAGATTTTTAGATTTTTTAGAGGAATCTTTCAAACGCACTTCTTAAATTAGTGCGTTTCAATTTAAACATTCTTGAGGCCGTAGACAACCAGGATAACCCAACCGCATCCACCAAGAAAATATTGAAAAAAGCAAAGCCAAGAGAAAATACAGAAGCAAACATTATAGTAACTTATCTGGAGAAGACGCTTCCATGTGATGTTGAAGCTATGCTTTGCAGATCCACGCTCTCGCAAGCATCAGATCGTAGCTTGGAAGCGCTGAAACCACTGGACATCTATTTGGCTCAAGAATCGTACCTGCAGAGGCTAAAAAATACAACAGGATCGTGCAAATAAATGAGAGATTATGCCTGCTCGATCGCTTGGCAAGGCATAATCCAAAGAACTGCAACACTATAGCAGATTCCGATGATATCATTGACCAATTGGAAAATGGTAGAACTGTGGAAATATCAACGTCTGCTGCAAAAATTCTTCGGAAGTAATACGTGCTCATGTAATGCGCCCTAAAAGCAAAGAAATTAGCTCAAAAGACCATGGCACATGTGATGACAAGAATCAAAAAGATCATTTTGGGCATGCAAAAAGCGGATAGCCAGGAAGCTAGAAAAGGATAAACAATTAGAAAATGAATTCTTTGGAGGCTTATCTTGGTCCTCTTTGCATTTTACGGTTCTGCATTTGCAGTTTCTCCTGAGGAAAGTGGGTCTTTGAATGTACCTGAACCTACTACATTTGAACCTTTCAAGGGTATTGTTGAAGCTCTGAGTAGCTTACTCCCTAAACTTCAGTTTCCTTCAGTTGAGTTACCTAGAATTCGTCGTTCACTCGTCAGCTGTAGAACTTGTTATTCAGCTAATGAAGTAGGATAAGTCCTTCCACACGGGGTTCAAGAAGCATGCTGAAAATCGAAATCATCTGGAAGCAATGTCAAACAAGAGTTGCTCTTTTGCTGAAAGAAAAACCCATTACAGCTCCTTTATGACCTTTCAAGCAACCAACTACCCTGCATATTCTTCATATCCCATATCAGCAATGTTTTATCATAACTAGAACTTACGGCAGCTGCCAGAAACTACTTTCACATCAGAGATCGAGCTAGAATGGCCATTCAGATCCCTACATCTCACATCCCTTGCATCTCACAAGCATAAGTTGTTATCCATTCCACCACTGACAATTCTGCCATCAGGCAAATGATCTACACATGTTACCCATTCTGTGTGCCCATAATTTTTTCCATATAGAGCTTTTGAGAACTTCATCATATCAACGTCTATGACATACACAACATGATGAGGAGCCTATTGCAGCCTCTGATTTATGAGTGCTCATACAAAGACTTGGCCTGTCAGAAAGCTTTATGATATTCCCCGCAGGATCAGAGGGTCCTTTGATCCATTCACTACGTGAAGGCTCCTGCTTTGGATTAGGGTTGCCAGGATGAACAGATGGATTAATACAATCAGTGGAGAAAACATTTGTTGTGCTTTGCTCTTCTAGTTTGCAGCTAGAGCTAAAAACAGATGAAATAGAACTTCCAGCTTCCATGGGATGAGGAATTTCAGAAGACAAAACTGATTTAGGTTTTTTTGTTCTTATCTGTGGGATGTCCCTGTTTCCGGGAATCATTGGGCCTGAATTTGGAAGTTAGAGCCTTGAATTCATAGTCGAGGCAAGGAGCTTCTAGTCAGAGCCTTCAAACTTCGTCAAACCAGCTGATCTGGAAGCCATCTAGCCTACAACAGCTGTTCCGGTCGCCGGTAGGAAGAGAAGAAAAAAAGCCTCGCACATGAACGAGAGTGACCGACAGTTTAAGGGCCCTAGTGGGTTTCGAGCAGTTTTTAGAATATCTGAAGCATATACCAGCATATCCAAGGAATATGCCAAAAACCCACATGGACCAAGGTTTGCCCCCCTAGGGGCAACCCAAAAATACATATTGTGTGGATCGAGTGTGCAATCTTTTTGAGCCTTCAAGGCATATATATAAGTTTCTTGTATTTACTTCATCATATTTATAATATAAAATTCGGCTTTTATAGTTATATCTTTTCTATATGTTTCTTAATTAATTTGTTTTCAGATTGTTTTTCATATTCATCTTTAATTCCTCATTTAGGAGTTGATCCTTTAATTGTCGATGTGGCATCTACAACTCCTATTTTAAACCGCTTGAATGCAGCATTACCATTCTGGCAATCTATTTCATTGTCCCAACAAGTTCTAAACTAGATCCAATTTGGTTATCGTTTACCTAGGAGTGTTTTTCAACCTTCCCTTCCCTTTAATGAGTCTAATCATCCCTCCTTGCATTCTCACATGGACTTTGTCCGCTCTGCAATTTCCGATCTTCTTCACTCTGATGTAGCTTCACTTGTACCATCTCGTCTTTTTTTTTTTTGCTCTCCCCTTGGAGTAGTCCCTAAAGCTGAAAAGAAATTTCGTCTTATCCTTGATTTACGTTTCTTGAACACCTTGCTCAGAATTCTCGTATTTCGTTATGAAAACCTTGAAAAAACATTGAACTTTTATCCCATATGTGTCAATCTAATAGCTTTCTCTTTCCTTTGGATTTGAAGTCTGGATATCATCACATTGCAATTTGGCCCCCACATCGTGCCTTTCTGGGCTTTGAATCCGAAGGTCATTTCTATAATTTCAATATGCTCCCATTTGGCTTGGCCACTACTCCTTTTTTCTTCATTGAAGTCACTAGGCAATTAATTAGATTTTGGCATGCCCAATGCATTTTTTGTCTTCCTTATGTCGATGACCTTTTGTTCATCGCTAAGTGTAACCTTAATGCTAAGTGTAACCTTTTGTATTTTTTTTAAGTTTGAACCATTGTTAAACCATTGAATTATCAAGTATAAACATTGAATACACCAAAATGTGCAAATACATGCACATATCAGTGGTTCGTTCAAGCCTGAACCACTAGCTCCGGTGAGGGCAGCACATGCAGCCCAAATTTAACAAGCATGCATGGCTACTTGCAGAGGCAAAAGAGAGGCAAGCGGCATCGCTGCTAAAGAGGCAAGCTGCAGAGCAGACATAGCAGAGATAGCTGCAAGCTGCAGAGCAGAGAGAGCAGAGAGAGCAGAGAAAGAGGCAAGCTGCAGAGCAGAGATAGCCAATGGATGTGGAAGAACTAACAGACTCGTCAAGCGAGGAAGACAAGGTGCTGATAAGGGCGAAAATCAGCCGGATCTACTCTCGGATATGATCAGAACTCTGAGGAGCCTGAAGCTTCGGACTGGGCAGATGCATGAATCGGCCCTCATAAAAAAGGAAACAACTGCTTTCCAAAAATTTACCATGTCCAACAGATCAATCCCAGCCAGCCACATCCCGCAGGCCAGGAACTACCATATTAGAACAGGGGCCACATGCATGAATCCGGCCCCTGTCCCGCGAAAACGTAGAAACGAAACTAACAAAAGAAGAAAAATATGAAGAACAAGAACCATTGAAATAAAAGCCACTACAAAAAAAAAGATAATCACCCAACCCAACCTTTGGCCAAAATCTTATAAACATCTACAGCAAACCTTCTTTCATGTGTCAACTTTGCCAAGACCATCTTCAACATCCAAGTTTCTTGATTACTTGGAAGAAATGTCGTCTTCGCATTGCTAATAGAATACTCTAGTAGTTACTGGCCGGCTTCTTGCTCGCTTCCTTGGCTTTGTCCAATCTTTACATTTGGTTTTTGCTCCCCTTTGTGCTGGCCTTTCTTTTGCTCTTCATCTGGATCTGTGTTTTACAGAACTATGGGATGTTCCTTTTGAGCTTTCTGTCCTTTTTCGTCATGAATTGAGTTTCTGGATGGTCAATATTTCATGTTTGGATGTTCACTATTTCATGTTTTGACCGTTCCCTTCTCTAGCCACCTATTTCCATAAAACGTGCTATTGGATTTAATGCCAGTGATAAAGATTGGGGAGGTTGGCTGAGAGTTCTTGGTTCTAGTGACGTTTCCTTTGCATGTCATTTCAGCAAGACGAAATCTTCTCAATCTTCCACATGGAGGGAGTTATTTGCTTAATTCCAGGTTTTGAAGTGTTGTGGATCTGCCATTTTTAACACAACTGTGCTAGCACGTGGTGATAACCAAAATGTCTCTTTCATTCTTCACAAAGGAGGTTCAAGGGCCCAGTTCTTCACTTGTTATTCTTGGAAATCTTTATCTTCTGCTTTCGGCACCGAATTATGCTTGAGCCAGTATGGTTTCGAGGTCTGAAAATGAATGGGCTGATTATCTTTTAAAGATTAGAGATTTTGATGAATTTTCCCCTCTCAATAAGAAGAGGGCTTGATGGTGGAACAGAACTGTCAACATCAATGAACTCTTCGTCCTGAAATGAAATGATGCATCAATCCCAATTGTGTCATAGAATAGAATGCATCAGATATGTAAGATTTCTTTTGTAAGTATTTGTAAACATATCTGCTTCTTCAAAAGCCTCTGTTCCAAAATTTCCATCATTCCCTACTCCAGGAATGTCCTTATCATTGGTCTGGCCCATGTTTGAGATCATCAATTATGATGTTGGGCGACAATCTTTGTAGTTGCATAGAGATAATGGAGGTGAATCTCTAAAACTTTGATAGCTTAACTAAGATTTCTTCTGGAATAGATCCTGGTAGAAAGATAAAAAGTTACTTAAACTTCGTAAAGAAGCCCTACAAGCTGTGTAAGATTCGCAGTCTCTGCAATTTTGCTTACATATAAGATTATAGAAATATAGCTGACATCATAAGGCTTCAGCACCTACCCAGAACTATATGTCATGCCTATTTTTCACCATGAATATCTTCCACAGCACCACTGGTGACTAGCAGTAAGCAGATATTAAAATATTCATCAGAAGCACCATACACCATGGAAACAGTCGTGACATTTAGTGAATTGAACCATATAGAGTGGTATAAGTTAGACTACTGGAACAGCAAAATGATAACAAGTGCTGCTCCATAGACATCTTAATTTGCTGTAAAAGTTATCAATACTTTGCTTTTATCTCATATCTGTCTGGAGCCAACATTGCATCTTAAAGTGGCTTGTTTTGCAAAAAGAAGCAGCCATGGTTGTTCGCATTGATATTGCAAATTTGTCGAAATATTGTGGTCACTTTGCATTTCCGAGCTGCAGACTAGTTATTCATCAACAGTCAATGACAACCACCAAGCAACTTTAGTGTAACCATTGCTGGTTATCTGACAGAATATCTGCTCTTTAACTCTGTTACATTTTCTAGCCCCACCAAGAAATCAAACTGATGGGTCTCAAGGGATTCCTTATTGTTAGAGACTTGCTTCAGACCCTTCCTTGATGTGCACTCATTGAACTGACAGGTTTCACCCACTGAAGTGGGACCTGAGCTCCTTTGTTTACTTTCATGGATTTTGAACTTATCAGGAACACTCAGCAGTATGGATCTTTTTGCGTTTACATCCTATTCTGGAAAGATTCACATTATTCTTTTCCTTCTCCATCTTCAGTCCAGAAACCCTTGGTTGAAAATGACTTATAGAACCAGCCGATGTTCTCAATGTGACCTAGATATTACTTAACGACCATGGCATATATGTTCGAGAGCAACACATAAGCTGAGTCATTGGAGGGCTCTACACTCAGAACATGTCCTAATGCTTGCTCACCTAGTTCCTTATTACCGTAAACTTTGCATGCAGCTAGAAGGGAAGTCCAAGATTCCACAGCTGTTTCAAATGGCATGCTGTTAATAAAATCGAGTGCCTGATGAAGCTGCCCTATACGTCCAAGCAGGTCAGTAATACAAGCATAATGTTGCACTTTCAGAGTAATGCCATAGTCCCCTGTGACTGAAGAAAAATAATAACATCCTTTATCTAGCAGACATGCATGATTGCAAGCTGACAAAGCAGAAATAAATGTGATATCATCTGGCATTACAACATCGAGTAGCATGATTTCAAACATTTTCAGAGCCTCCATGCCATCTCCATGCTGAGCATATCCTGCAATGATTGCATTCCATGAGACAATATCTCGTACAGGCAAACTATAGAACACCTGACGGGCATCCTCTATGCTGCCACATTTAGCATACATGTCAATAAGAGCATTGCCAATAATACTATTCAGCTGAGGGATATTTTCTAAGATGCTTTTATGAATTTTCTTTCCCTCTTGCAAAGCTGCTACACCAGAACATGCACTCATCAAGCTTACAAAAGTAGCTTCATCGGGTTTAACACCTTCCTGTTCCATAAGTATGAAAAGATCCAGAGCTTGTTTTACGTCAGCATTTTCTATATATCCTGTGAACATTGCATTCCAGGAGACAACGTCTTGTACAGAAAGAATGTCAAACACACAACGTGCACTCTCTATGACTCCACATTTAGCATACATACTGATGAGGCTACTATTTATAAAGATGTCTAAGTGCTCTCCCACAAGTAATATGCTAGCATGGACCCATTTGCCGTATTCCATGACCATAGCAGATGTGCAAGAACTTAAAATGCTAACAAAACTGAATTTATCTGGCTCCATGTCATATATAGACATTTGCTTAAAAAGTTGTAGGGCTCCCAAGTAATCTCCATTGTGCACATATCCTGCTAACATTATGTTAAATGATACAATAGTATGTAGACTCAGCCTGTTAAAAACTTGGCACGCATTACTTATGTTACCACAGCCAGCATACATGTCGACAAGTGTACTCCCAACATAAACATCAGACTCACATCTAGCTTGTAGTATATCAGCATGGACACGTTTACCTTGTCCCTGACCTGAGCATGCACCTACAATGCTCATTAAAGTAACTTTATTGGGCTTGAAGCCTTGTTGCTGCATTTTCTTATAGTACTCAAGAGCTTCAGGCCCATCACCTTCTTGGACGAGACCACCAATCATTGCACTCCATGAGACAACATTTTGTGCAGGAAGTCGTTTGAATACCTGCTGAGAATCTTCCATGCTTCCACATTTAGCATACATGTCAATTAAACTGCTTCCAAGGAAGATATCCAACTCAAACCCAACTTCCAGAATTTTAGCATGAAACAACTTTCCAGATTGTAGAACCGAATTAATAGCACAAGCATTTATAACACCTACAAAGGTGAATTTATCAGGGGACACACCCTTCAATAGCATTTGATTGAACAGATAAAAAGCAACTTTACTATCCCCATGTTGTACAAACCCAGCAATTATTGTAGTCCATGTGCAGACATCTTGTGTGCGCATTCTAATGAAGACTCCATAAGCATCGACTATTCTGCTGCATTTAGTATACATATTCAGTAGTGTATTCCCAACATAAATGTCATTCTCACATTTAGCCCTCAAGATGTTAGCATGTACTAATTTCCCTTCTTCCATAGCAGACATAATGGCACATGCATTCACAATGCTAGCAAAAGTTACACGGTTGCACTTGACTTGTTGATCTTGCATTTGATGGAACATTTTAAAAGCATCATTCGCTCGATCATGTTGAGTATATCCAGAAATGATCGTACTCCAGGTACAAGTGTCTCTAATGGATAACCTGTCAAAAATCACTTTGGCAGTCTCCATGCCTCCACATTTTATGTAGGTGTTGATAAGAGCATTCCATAACAGGATTCCTAAATTCAATGTGTTTTTCACAAAACTGGCATGAATTTTCTTTGTTTCTGATAAAGCCTTCCTCTCGATACAGCTGTGCAAGACAGAGATGCAAGTTTCTTGGTTTAACGGAATGCTTACTTGTTTTACTAGCTCCACATTGTGCATGGCACAGGCGCGATTGAAAAGACTTGTGAAATACCTAGCCGATCAACCACTGATTAAGCACTCACTGACTGTAAAATGCACGTAATATATATCCCACTTTTTGGTACTATTCTCCCTCAATGTTGTCGAAGTGAAATGTCCACAAATAGACATATCACAGCCTTGTTTCCAAATGAATGTTATAAAAGCTCTATTTGCAATTGCGATGGCAAACTCTCCGATTTAGAACACCAGAATAAACTTTTTCTTTTATCGGTTATTCAACGTGCCTCACACAATTTAAAAACAAATGTTGAGACGGAGGGTTGCCCTCAATGACCTGTGAGCGAAAGTCATGTTTTCACAATCAATCAATATTGCTACTTCAAAACAATATAATACTTGATTGCTACTTTAAAACAATATAATACTTGATACTTGAATCTTGTTTTCAACAAGAATTTCACCCTTGATCCCTAAAATATCATTCTAGGTCTGGAAAGGGCCAGAGTCCTATCACGTTATTCAATAACTCAACATTGCTTTGAGCACATACAATATTTTATTCAACTCAATGTCTCAACCTCAACCATTTAAAGTGATTAAAAGAGAAATGACAAACAAAGCCTTTTGACTTAAATATCCATATTCGAGTTAACATCATTTAGGTTCAAATCGTCTGTTTGAGATGCTGCTCTATTAATGCTTTTAATTTTAAATACTGATTTTGTATTAAATAGACACGTGAATATATTGTTGCCATCATGGCAATGATATGGATTTAAGTTTGTGGCATTAACAAAATAATTTGGCCAAACTATGCTTGTGTCAATCATTATATTGTATAGACCACATGACATCAATTTATCTCAAAAAAACGAAGTAACAGAACCTTCATGAACTGTATTTGTGTAAAAATGGAGGGGTCGTATTTGTAGTTCCTTTATTATTTGCAAACCGAGGCAAGTGTTTTTATGTGTTTGCTAGGGCTTCCCTCAAGAATTCACATCTCCTCAAGGCGACCATATTAAATATCATAAAATCTGGGTGGACAACTTTCTGCTCCACATCGAATCACGTGATGCCACATGGCATTTATTATTTTCTCTGCGAAGGGCCCTTTGAATGACCCAAAAAATGGCCCACTGGGACATTCCCCTATACGAAACTATAGATCTAGAATACCTGCTTCATTATAACTCTCATAAGGCCATAATAGTGAAGGGCGATGCCCTAACTCACGTGTCCATACATCTAATAAAAAATCATTCAAAAAAATACTAGGCCGTAAATACACCCGCTTCATTATTATAACTCTCATAAGACCATAATAGTGAAGGGCGATGCCCTAACTGACGTGTCCATACATCTAATAAAAAATCATTCAAAAGAATACTAGGCTGTAAATACACCCGCTTCATTATAACTCTCATAAGGCCATAATAGTGAAGGGTGATGCCCTAACTGACGTGTCCATACATCTAATAAAAAATCATTCAAAAAAATACTAGGCCGTAAATCCCACATTTCAATCTCTAAATATATTTGAATTGTTCTAGAGCACACATTATGATCTCACAGTCTAAAATGGAAGTTGTGACAAGATCTATCATCTTATCTTCCCTTTACTGTTACACATAACACCAATTTCTCAATAGGATGATGGAGGTGGCAAACGACAAGCTATTTGCACTTAATTATAAATCTGCGATATGAAGCCTTCGAGCATCTTTTTTAATTGTTGGTAAGTAAATCTTGCCATGGTTCATATCATCTTAATTTGTCGAAGTCAAGCTATAGAATACTTGGGAAAGGAAAAAGAGAGTTTTAGATGGAATGTAGAAAAAATAAATAAAATTCTAGCTATTGCAATTACTAATCTGTATTTGAAGGCTTGAAACATTCCTGAAGAGCTGATACAAGAAGCTCTATGTACTTGGAAGAATTTTTCTATTGGCTTTTATGCATTTGTACAAAGATCATGATGGTAAGAATCATTTACATGCATCTATCAATATTGTCAAATGCCACTCTGGTTTCAACAAGTTCCTAAGAGGTAGTTTGCAGAAAATTCACATAGTATAACATATTATAGCTGCTGTATATGCATGTTTGTCAATCATAACTTCCCAGGCCTTCATATCTCTCTTTTGAAAATGAGCCATAAATGAATTTTATCCATGCTCTATACTGTAACCCTTTATCCTCCTTAGCATGCAATTTGTTTCCAGATAAACTATGTGACATTTTTTTCTCATCTAAAGGGGGAGATATTTCGCCTGCAGATTCATTGTTCAGCCTATCAGACTTAAAGGTACCATATGACAGTGAAGTTCGCGGTATGTCGAGACTGGCAGCCCTCTGAAGTGCAACCTTAATCTCATCGTGAGACTGTTGTCTTGTCATTTTTTTGTTGTGTAGGCTCCCTCATATTTTCATGTTCTCCATCATCACCTAGAAAATAAAAGTGTCAGTACCCTATGAAAAGGTAATTCTATGTTGTATGAGTTTAGTGCCATTAATTCTACTGACAACAATGTGACTGCTTTAACACTGAACACTTAATAGATCAGAACAGATAATTTATACAAAATGCAACAATCACTTTATATCTGGATAATTTCAACAGAATTAAATTTCCCATAGCATGAGATGAAACCATATAACTGATCTACGCTGCAACACATCCCAATAGATTGTACACTTTCTCACCCTATATATAAAAACGTTAAAGCATCACTTGTCTACAGAAGAATTCATGAATTTCATCCACTTCTAATACCTGCAAAGCTTTTGTGGCCTCCCTTTCAATCCATATAATGGCGTGGTCAGATGTTGCAGTGCAAGACAGGATAATGTGGTCAAATCTACCATCCACAGGAACTGTTGTCCTTACTTCAGGATCACAACGCCTGCAGAAAAAGCACAATATCATATCAATATCCACACCCATGCATTCATCATTTTTTCTTTTTTTCGGGGCTTCTACTAGGCAATTCGTATGCTATGCTTAGTGACAGACACATTCAGATTGACGGTCTTAGAAATTTGAAGGTCAAGCCTCAGAATTACGTACAAGTGCACCCATCTAACAAGGGAATAAGAGATGGTTGGTGCCAAGTTGCCTTATGGAACGAAGACAAACTTGCTTTTTTAGACTTAGTGCAAATTTCAGACTCTTGTCACTAAGTGGAATTTGGAAAACAGGAATTCATATTCGTGTTAAAGCATCAATAACTTCAGACTCAAGAATCCTCATGTAACGAATGACTAACCTGCAAAGCTTCTACTCCACTATATGGTACCCGCATGCAGAGTAGAATTGGACTACTATTAACTCTCATGCAGAGTAGACGCTAATAACATCTATTGAAAAGTATGGTTTTAGAGTTGATTTTTGTTCTCAGGTTAGGAAACATGGATATACATATACCATCTGTTCTAACTTCTTAACCACTTTATGCTTTTGAAGAAGATCCTGCAGCTGCAATTATGCTTCAACTCAGTAAACATACACTTGTAGGACCAGTAATGACATTAAAGACAATGATCCTTCTCCCAACGTTCTCGTCTATTTGAATAGACATCTGCAACTGCAGTTGAATTTGCTCCTTGTCATTTGCTAATTTATTATTTTCACTAGTGAGGTCATGCACCTGAATGCCAAAGTATACTTGACCTCAAAAAGTTATTCAAGTAGAATTAGCCATTCTGTTGTCACAGATGACATACCTGAGTCTGGAAGGCTGATATTTGACGTTTTGCATCAAATAGTTGTTCTTCAAGTAGAACACGGTATTCGTCGGATTCTATGATGGTGGTTGCTGAAGCATCTTCATTACATGTCCACCCAAACCCACTTGGATTCGAACAATCTTCAGAGGCCCTGAGTTTCTTACGGGATTCACTTCCCCTTCTTTGTAAATCATGTATCATAATAGCACTCTAATAAAAAGCGTGCATATCAGCGACTAAGCATCATACAAGGGGCATACGAAATGTGCAAATATCTACCTCTGCCACGATCTCAGCCATTTCGCCATTATGTTCTTCAGCTACAAACCCACAGCATCAAACTTCATGCAACAAAAAAACAGTGTAAGTCTTTCCTTACTAGCACCACTAAACAAACCTGTGAGGCCGGCTACTTCTTTTAGTACAAAAAGTGATGGATGTTGTTTTAAAAATCTAGGGAGATGGGACAGTTTTAAAAATCTAGCGAGATGGGACAGTTTCCTGTCGAGCTATAGCAAGCATGACTATAAACGCCTCTATCTTCATGTATAACAGCATTAAGTCCTAATTTTGTCAGTAGTTTAAGTTCATAGATCTTAAGGCTTGGTGCAACAGTAGATGAATATAGTGTATAAAGCAAACACAAAAGCCTGCTTTTTCTATGGTAATAGTTGCAGTATCTCTAGTACACAAGCTTCTGCACGTTAGATCATTGCAAACAACATCTGCCAAGACAAAGACCTCATTGGTATCTGCTTTAGAGTCGTTCACAACAATGTATCTGCATGCTAACAATAGCGTTTACAACACAAGCCTGTGGGCTGCAAAAACAAAAACACAATGATAAAGAAACAATCAAATATATGCTCCAACTGCAAGATATCCATAAATTATCTACCGTAAAATCTATAACACATGGTACATACGCATTGCTCCATTCATTTCAAGACCATGTCTACAACAGCATGCAGGTCATGGGTTACAATTTTTATAAAGCTAGGGGGAAGCCAAACCTAATGCTACCGTTTAGGTTATGATGTTTGTACCATATATCTGGCTATTTACTATGCTGAAAACGACACTTGGAACACTATAACAGCCTGCAACTACGAATCATGGCCATGCTCACCTCTGACCTCTGACATAACTGATGCCATATCCACTACGAAACTACAACCAAATATTCTATAAATAACATGGCAATTAGAGGCACAATCTTACAATATGATACAAATATGAGGAATGATCATTCTAAAAGTCTATGGAACTCCAAGCGGCATATCAAAATTGGATTAATCATACTAAGATGTCATTATGAAATCAATTGTTACCAAGTTCCAAGCATGAAAGCTACAGAATGCAGTTAATGCAATTAATCTCAAAGGACAGAGCTCTAAGAATGCAATCAATTGGATGCAGTTTAGCCCGAATAAGGAATGCAGACAAAGCATCGTTCAAGCAAAGGTAAACAAAGGAAATGAGCTGTGCAAAAAATGAACCATTGCCCTTTGGCGAGACTACAGAAATTAAAAGCACAGTGCAGAATACCCTTCTCAAAATAGAATCGCAAGGCTCCCGTGGAGCTTCCTACCGCGAGGGCGCTCCATCCATCCCAAACGAGCTATTCTACTGCCGTGATAACCTCTCATCTCCAGTGCCTATACCGGAACAGAGCTGACCGCTGACCGCCAATTTACTGGCAACAGCTAATTTGGAGCAGTCACCAGCATATCCTACGCATATGCCGGCATATGCCTGAATATGCCACAAACCCACCTAAACAAGGGTTTGCCCCTTAGGGGCAACCCAAAAATGATCACAACAAACTTGAAACTATTTTTGCAAGCATTTGCAGATTTTGCACAGGCCTTTGATACCATTCCTCGCATTCCTCACCCCAATCTATGAGAAAGGATGGAGGTTCTCAATGTATTTGTGGAATTATAACATGCAACAAGAAGAGGTTATTTGGAAAAGGTATAATAGTGCTCTCTCGACCATCAATTTCACTATATATAAGTCAGTTTGATTTTCTGTTTGATATAAAGTTTTCACTTTAAGGAAAAACTTGAGGGCCCAACACGTGTACTTCAAAAAAATAACTAAAGGATTAAAAGGAGTGACTATATGACGTCATAGTATTATCATTTGGGGTGTATTATCATTTGGGGTGTCTAATAATTTTTGTGGACCATCGGATGCAAGCATATCCCACAACATATGCCACGTCATGAAATTCCAGCCTTCAAATTGAGGTCAAGATAGGGTCAAATCCCTTGTATTTGACTTACCCCTATTTGCCAAGCAAACCATTGAAAGCCTCGAGCGACAAATACAATCTTTCAAATTTCAAATTTCGGCCAAACAAACAATGAGCCTGGGGAGTCGAACCCCAGTATAAATTCCGACGCTCATCCAAGCATATTAGGTATCCCACAAGAGGGATGCCTGGTATGCTTAGGGGCCGAAGCCCACTAACAAAGCACACAAGTTAGTCCCATTATTTTAATACATAATTCTGTTAACCAATTCTAGCCTCCTCACAGTTATTCAATACATTATAAGCATTTCCCACAATGACCTAACACAGCACACAAATTAGTACCATCACTTTAACAATCTAGTTCATCACATGGTCCCCTTAACCAATTTCAGCTTCTTGACGATTATGAATAAGCATTTTTCAGAACTAGCAAACCATACCTATATTATACATCAACCAATTTCAGCCTCCTCACAATCATGAATAACCATTTCCCATAGCCAACAAACCATACCTATACATTAATAAGTCAAAAGAACGTTCACAATGTTGAAGGACACTCAACCAGCTGACCGAAGTTGAGCTCCCCAACACGAAGGTGATCCTGCAAGCACTACAATACAAAGCCAGATCAAAGTTCATGAACTCCACATACAAAATCACAAGCCAAGAAAACAAGAACATGTAAACAAATCAGTTCATAGCCGAGCCACTTTGTGCATGCCTAATGACTGCATCTAGTTGCCGTATTTCTTGCACAAGCAATGCCCTCGCAAGGATCATATGAGAACGTAATATGCGCAATTCAGAAATAGGCACCCCCAAATGCTCCCACTCCACAATAGATATGGCATTGTCAATGGACACATAGAACCCTCTAAGCTGCCACCTAAGCAAGCGCAAAGATGCCGCAATCCTATGCGCCTCAGTCCCAACCTGGATAACATTATTCACGAACTCCTGAGCGGAAAATGCCTCCTCAGGTTCAGCCGAAAATACAACAGGGTCTGGATGGGATGCCTCTACAGCAAATGAAATGAATGACTCAAGCAAAGACACAACAGGTTGCTCCACGCCAACAACTGCTTCCCCATCAGTCTCCATAACTCCTACAACTATTAAAACAAACGAAACCATGAAAACAAAGAAAAACCCAACTATACAACCAACAGCTAACCAAGTTCATCAGCCAACAGCCATGGTACGATCACCCTTGTGCACAGGGATGTAATCTACACCAGGCTCAAGTATCACAACATCAGCACTGTCTGCACTATAAGAAGCATCATGAATATCCTCGAAGTTATTATCTTGCTCATCAGCAGGAATAGTATCATCCCAATACCGCCTCCGCCCACGCCCATTCCTCTCCACAGGCACAAAACCTGCTGGAAGGCCAAACAAGATGGTTCTCATATCCGACGGCATGCAGTGACTAGGATTGAGCAGGACTCTCCATGCAGCCCGAACACGGTGCTCATTGATATGGGCAGTGTTAGAAGGGATAATCCAAGAACTAGACAAGATAAACTTTCCAGAATGAATCATCCTTGCCAACGTATACAACAAACTAGCAGTCAGTCTACGGTTTCCATGGTAATTCACAAAATGGGCAGCTCGATTCAACAGGTTTTTGTTATCAAGCACAACTAAATTTTTTGTATCACCAGCTCCCCATCTCAAATACAAATCCTTACCTTTCTCGATAGCAGCCTCACTCACATTATGAAGATGGCAGACATAATGAACTTTTCCCACATCCTTCATACAGTACCCAATCATACCCTCAAAACAATGAAGGCGAGTATTTTTAAGGGCTTTGCATACCAATATCACACCAGAAGGCTTAGAAACCCAATTGAAATCTCTTTTTATGGCATCATTCATGGCCCTGGGACTCTTGAACCGGGCTCTAAAGAAAGCCTGACAATGCAAGTGATCTACAGTTGCACCACGCTCCATGGCCACAGCTCCAGCCACACACCTCCGATTGCAAAACCCCGCAAGACCATCATAAAAACTCATGGGCACATCTTGCCCAGACAGGCCTAAGGTCACACTCACGTCTATGGCATTCCAGTCCTGCCCAACAGAACAACCACCATATCCCCCGGTCTCACGCTCTTGGGAATCAGAAGAACTCAGGTTTATAATGTGGCTCAGAGAACCAGGGACAGAGCAACCAATACTCTTCCCTTTCCTCGCTGCCCTCTTCAGAGACATAATTTATAGATAAAACAAGAAGAACACAGCCGGCTCCTCAGACAGAAATCCCCTTGCACAAGACTCCAGCTCCGCTCCCGACCACGCAACCCGACCCCTCCTTATCCTAAACCCCAAAACAGAAAGAAGCCCATAGCCAAGACACATAACAGCCACCGCCCTCTGTTGCCCCCAAAGGGCAACATACTAATTGTTGGTTTATGCATTGAAGTTAGGTCAAGTCATTTTGGAAGATTAAGTCAAAGAAGAGCTTGGTAGTCAACATTGATGTGGAGGTCAAAAAATATTTATCTTCAAGGTCAACACAAATATTCAAGGTCAACTTGTATGGGAGGTACTTCATTTGAGGTCAAAGTCAGTCAAAGATATGCTTTATAAGATTCTGGATTGAGAAGATTGGAAGATGCTTTTTTGAAGATTGGAAGTTAAAGTTTGGAAGACCCCACGGTACTTGGTTCCACCCCTTAGCCATTTTTATCCATCTCTATATTCATACCCTATTCTTACCCCCTTGAAATTTTCCTAGTCATTTTTCCCTTATTTCCTCCATACCTTATATTCTCTTTTGCTCACCTTTGCATACCACACTATGCTTTGCTCAATCCTTTTTTTTCTCTAATGCACCTTATTCCCCCATGAAATGTTCTTTCCATTGTCTTTCATATCTTTTGCCTCATTTTCACTTTTTATGCCACACTCTTGCAATACTCCTATCCTAACCTCTTGTTTGCAATTTTCTATACCCTTATGTCTCACTTACCATTGTGCCATAAGTGCCCATGTCACACGTGTGTCCCTATGGAATATTCCAATCATGATGCTTGAACCTAGCATGCCCCAAAGACATCAAGTTTCTACTAGATGTGAATGTCTTCCCATTGCCCAAATGATCAAATCCTCCAACTATTTTATGGGAAACATCTTAAACCATAGCCAAGATTTTCAAAATTGCAAAATATAGCATATTCCAGGTTTATACCATGAAAAATACGGCCACCGTATCGCGCAAATTTTCGAAAAATACTGTTGTTCAAGACCTAAAATTGGAAATCGGCTCGAATCACGCCGGAATGGAATCCTTAAGCTTTAAAAACTATCTATTATTGGATTCCCCTCCTAAGCATCACATTAAGCCTAAATTTAAGCCCTAAGATGCCGGAACCATTAAATCTAAACCTATATACTGGGGAATCGTTTACGGAAAACTTTTGAAGGCCCAGACGCACTCAAATTCGACATTGACCAATGCTGAGCATGATCTGAAGAATTCTTGAAGACCCTGAGCATTCCTTGATTAGATTTGCAAAGATCTGATTGATATTATCTTCTAAAAATCATCTTACGACCTATGATGGATATTTTACAGTGTTTGAAGCCCTGAAGCATCATTACCTATTGTTATTGTGATTTACTTACCTTCATATCAATATAACTTGGCTGCCAAGTTGACAAATTTGTCTCTGATATCTTTCTTAGCAATTTCTTGTCTCAAAATATTTTACAATAAATTCTCGAGTGTCCCACAGTATTATTGGCCTACTTGCCATCCATTCTTGAGTCATTTGAGAGCTAAAGGCTTTGGAAAAATAAAAAAATATCATACCTAGTTCAAGTTGGAAAAATCAACATTCTGTTTCTGATCATTCTTGACTGTATTTTGCCAAATCCAATCATAAAAAATACTTCCAAGCCCCCAAATGAAATTTTGACTGCATGTCTCCATTTCTCATCACCATTAGGGCATATTTGCTTTGAGATTTCTCAAAAATACGCTCAGCAACTCAAAATCTCATTTCCTGATCACTGTTTTCACATTTTGACCTCTATTGACCAATTTTTTACCTCACTTTGAGATCGAATATCTCTCAGATTCTTAGCCTGACTTGTTCAAAGACTCTACCATTGGGTTCGTATAAATTTTTTGTGCTAACTTGAAGCAGTTGACTCAGATAATCAATCCATTTTTCATTACTACAGCCATTTGAGTAAAGACACCATCTTCTAGAAATGGGAAAGGTATGACACTTTGAGTTTTTTGAACTTTTCTCTGGATTTATCTTGTACAGACTGATCACCTTAAGTGATCTGGAGGTTCTAAACCCAATTTGAGTGTAAGCTCAGGTTGGTTCCTTGTGGCTGACCTTTAAAGGCAGGTTGAGGGTCAACATCTTGGAGGTTCTACCGAGATCTTCCTGGATCTCAGAACTCATGGCTCCAAAACAAAAATTTCCAGTAGAGCAAGAACCATTAGAGGATGTTGATGTACCAGATCATTGCAGAGAAAGGCCATTGCCCTCAAGTTTCTCAACTAGCCTGCTTCAGAACCTGCCATATCAATTTGAATTGAATGTCCCGGTTCCCTTGCCTACTTTTGATTCCAGTATGAGTGCTAACAACTTCTTGAGAATATTTGAAGATTATTACAGGGATTATGGTTTTAAAAAAGGGTGCAAGCTTTCAGAATTTGAAAAATGCTTCAAAGAAGAGAGTGAGGCTGGTGCTTGGTTAACTTATGAAAAGCTAATGGGGACCACCTCATGGGATGAGCTTGTCAAGAAGTTCTTGGATAGGTTTGGTAAGTTGGCTGCCCCAAAAGATTTGGTTAATAAGTTGCAAAGTTTTTCTATACATGCAGGGGAAAGCGTGAATCAGTATAAAGAAAGATTTAGTACATACATGAGCAGGTGCCAAAGAGCTCAAGTCACAATTCCAACCCTTTTTCTAGTCACTGCTTTCATCAATGGTTTGGGAAGGAGACCAGATATCCAAAGGAAGCTGCTCAAGATCCAAGCTGCTGAAGGTTTTGACTCTATATACAAAGTTTTTGCCAAAACCACTGACCTTACTCAGATGCTTTCTACTTTGCCTGACAAACATCATGTTTCCTACCATAACCATGATCCTTTCTATCCTGATGCCGCTGATGCACAGTACGATCATCATCCTCCCATTCCAGTTTATGCCATACAGAAGGAAAAGAAGAAATCTAAAGAGGAGGAAGCTGATTCTCAAGTTGCAGAAGTCAAGGCAGATCTATCTAAAGTCACTGAGGCTTTAGCAGAATTAACCAAACAACTGGTTGAGCTCAAGGCTACAAGAACAGGTAAAACTTATCCTAAATGTATTCATTGCAATAGGAATACACATCCAGCAGAAATCTGCTATTGGCAAGTGTGTCCTAAATGCAATAGAAAAGGTCACTTTGGAAAGGAATGTCTTATTTGTTCTTTTTGTAAAGAAATTGGCCATACTGATATCAAATGTGCTGTTAAGGAATACTTTGCTAAGCAATTATGCTGCACAAAGTATTGTGGAAACGCCTTGTATGTCAATTCCCTCTAGTTCTTCTTCTTATCTGAGGGTAGCAGTTCATGGTAATATGGCATCATGGTAACATACATGTGTTGGTTTGAATGTAGTAGTAGTGATGGGTGGTCATTTCAATCTAAAGTGCCACATGACATTGACTTGTATATTGACTTCAATGTTGACTAGATACAATGGTTGCACAATCATATGGTGACGTGGATGATTTCAAGAGTAGCCATACCCACAAGGACATGCAAGAGTATCCCATGCAGACATTTACGCAATCATTTGTATTTGAGAACACCCAGCAGCAGCAGAATAGGAAGCCTTAGCATAGCTGCAAGCACGCTTTTTATTCACTGCAACAAAATCAACATTTCAGACTCTGAAACGAAAAGATCGAGTGCAACATAGATACGCAGAGAAATTCTCCGTCACCACAGTTTAAATAGAATGGTCCCTGAAGCATGGTACGCTTAGTAAATGTTAACAAGGTTCTGCCATCGGAACAAAATATAGCAGGCTTTGCTGGAATAAAAGCTTAGATTGGTGATATTTTTAGCCATTGTTGCTCATACAAAATAGCTTAAACAATTTGTCTAGCCCGTATGACTTAGAAGAAACTGCAAAGGATCAATGTGGCAAACTTGGCTCACGTTCATCCCATTATATGGTTTTAAAATTCCAATCCTTTGTATTATTTTAAAGACCATCTTGGGTACTTTGGATCCAAGAGCAGGAATATTTGTAGCTCCATGCACCTTTATATAAGGACTTAAAAATTCCTATAGGAATAAAATGCATTACAAACCTTAGTGTCAAGCGTCACCAGAACTACCCTGCAGAAAAGGGCCATGCCCTGCAACTCTTGAAATGTCTATAGGTTGTTCCAACATGTGTGGGACCATGTATTAACTTTCCTTTTAGGTTCAAGAACCGACCAATTTACATGGCAATAAATAAGCTAATTCACTTGATATGATTCACATCTAGAGTTACGATTGTCCCTTCTCCCCAAGTTAAATGCGGATTAAATCCTAAACTCAACTTGGTCAATCAAATAGTCAACTATATACAAAACCCCTATACAATTGATCAAGAGCACTTAATAAGGTCTGTCTAAATTTATGAAACTGATTATAGAAATATGGTAGGGGTATGGCTGAATTTAGATAATTTATTGTACAAATATAGTAGGGGATTTGGAGGAATTTATAGAACTCAGTGTACATATATGGTAGGGAGTGTACCTAGAGTTTCTAAAATTTTCCTATTAAGGGGATATTTTCTAGTATTTTAACCATATAAGGACCTTTTTCTTTAACCCCGTGCATGCACATGCCCTATAGACTATACATTAGCTACATCCTCCAGGGCGAAGACCTGATTCCTATTGCAACTCTTAGCAATTTTGGTGTCTCTTACAAGGATGTATGCATGTATGTAATGTTGCATAGAGAGATATGAGAGGGACATGAATTGTACAAATAATGCATGTAAGTTTTAAGCAAATTGCCATGCTATCACCTTAAGAAATGAAATGTAACAGGCCGTTGGAATGGTCAGGTAAGGTATTGATCTTACATGAACACCAACAGCATCCTAAAAATTTTACTTTCTTCTGCATCTTGAAAAATGTACAAGTCTAGGTGCCATACATCAAGATAGACGTGTCCATCAACAAATTAATGAGGTTGGGCTTCAATTTGACATTGTTGTGAGCCTTGCTTGAAGAGCTTCGAAAGAATTTGACATTTTTGTGGGCCTTGCTTGAAGGGCTTTGAAAGAATGCAGACAAAGAAATGAAAATGAAAATGAAATTAAATTAGCAATTTATGAAAGCATGTGCTTATTTAAAAGACATAGTGGTCCTCAAATGCTTTTGAAATGATCATTAGCATTCCCTTAAAAGTAGCATCTCCCTCATATTTGTTTGAAAACACCAAGGACAAGCCTAACAACTATAAAAATGGGGTTAAGTATAATCAAATCATTGTAACATGTTTCGCATATAGATCATTTCTTATCCTTAGAGTGGTATCTATGCCTTGTTTTCATGGGAAAAAAAAAATGGGAGTCTCTAATCCATGACAATTCACTTACGTTAAGATTATTATAATTTCCCTATATTTAAATAATAAAACATGGTTCATTTGTTTTTAATAAGGAGGATGATATGGCCATGTGCATTATCACGTGAAGTTTAATTAATGTACAAGATATTGCATACACGAGATGGGGCATGATAGGTAAATGTGCAATCTAAAAAAAAAAGAAATCAAAACGGAGCAAAATAAACCCCCTTTTAAATCATTAATAAGCCTCAACATAAAACAAACAACAAAAAAACATGAAAACACACTCTCGTGCCCCCGAGGGCAACCCTCCGTGCACGAATGCTTTGTATTGCAGTTTGAAGCACTGTTATAGGAAAACCCTCCAGCAACTACAGGGCAAGCTTGGAAACTAAGATTTGCAACACCTACAATTTTCTTTCAAGAAAAATTTGTAAATACTTCCTCCACACAATAACCAACCCTGACAACACTGCTATTATAATTACTAGTAACCTAGCAACAATATGTTTTTACACTGAAACCTCAGAGTCCATGTGTCCAGCTGGATCCTAGTCCAAGAGGAGCTCAACATCTAAGGAGGAGTTATTAATGCAAATGGCTACCATCACCTTCGCAAAATGTCAACGTCTTAAAATAGCAACTTTGATTGATTGTAAAAACATGACTTTCAAGCATGATTTAAGCCATTTCACCCTCCGGCCATGGAGGGCAACCCTCCGTGCGCAGCACCTTGTTTCTTTCTATTCTATTCTATTCTATTCTATTTTGATCAAGTTCGTCTACAGGCCTTTTGTGCGAAGGCATGTCCTTTGTTGCTCAGTAGTTATGGGTCGTGTTTTGAGCCTAGGCCCGGTCGAAGACAAATGATTTGGAGTCCGTGGTTGAGCTCAAACATGCATTTACCCCAGCTCTTCAGTACGCTTTGGCGCAATGATCGAGGATCTATCTTCACTGTAGCTAATGCGCCTCTTAGTGGGTAACTGAGAAATTTGTCAAGCAATGGTCCTACCATTGTGACATGTAGCGTCTTGGATGCAGTATAGATGTCGTCGAACATTGTTAAGTCTTCCTTCATGTCGTCGTTCCTGCACGTGTCGTAGAGACTGTCCGACACTATCTTGTTGCAAGCATTGCACGTCTTCACGACCTTGTTGTCGCCAGTTATATTCAATCTTGATGTTCCTGAGACCTGCATATCCAAAAATGTTTGATTAGTGGAAATCTATATAAAAGAAGGTGACAAACGAGGACAATTTTGACTTAGTTTTAGGAGCAGAAGATATTGTATAGTCGAGTGGCTATGCACGCATAGCCACTCGACTATACAAATTTTTTTATTGTTGAAACCCTATGTGCACATAGGTTCAGTATGAATTTTATAATTACGAAGCTATGCACACATAGACTAGGGACTATATGTGCATAGCATTTTGGCTTCACAAAATTACAACGAAATAACAAGATGCTGCCTTTAACAAAAAAAAAGACTATAGAAGAATTTTATAGCCATCAAGAATCCTGTACAATGGCATTGAGGCTATACATGCATAGCATAGTAACACATAAAAAAATTTTCCAGTCAAGAGCCTATGCGTGCATATCCATTTAGCTATACAAAAAATACCCCTAGTTCAGGGCCTATGCGCACAGAGCCACTTGACAGTACAAAAGTTTCTCCTCTTCAATACAGCCACTTGCTATACAATAAATCACCTATTCATGAACTATGAGCACATACACTCAGTTAGCTATGCTATTTCAAATTTAATAATTACAAAGCTATGATGTTAATAATTACGAAGGCTATGCTAGGTATCTATGAGATCTCAATTCCAGAACAAGCTCTCATAGAGTTATGCCCGAGGGTGCCATCAGAGATCTTGCCAATAATGTGTTGACATATCCTATTAATCCACAGCTCTTCTCCTTTGTAACCTTGCATTGTTCCTTTGGTTGCACAATTCCAAATTGTTGTTCGGATCCCCACATTACATAATGCTGAGGCAGTCATAAAGATAATCAGAGACATGCTGGAGGACATAAACGGTGTTTGTATTATGGTTGTGTTATCTAACTAGAACATGTAAATTTGTAGTAAGTCTATGAAGACTATATCACGTTTATAACTACCAACACATAACTACCATTAACATTAATTAAACAAACCATTGCATTTCACACTTAAAAATAAAATTCCCCCTTAAACCCCCTTTGGTTTAGATGCATATTCACACGGGGGGCGACGTAGGGCGGCGAGAGCCCCTAAAATCATGCTATACATGTACAAAATCAACACCATATAGTACATTGTCTTAAATCTTATAGTATTTCGCAAACTGTGTTATACAATATACTAAAACTTGTACAGACATACCCCACAAACGAGGATCTCTATGTACGGTCCAGATCGAGGTATAAAAGGCATATATGCTCATCCAACAGCTCTCGATGCCCGGAGTCACCCCCCGTGTGAATATGCACCTAAACCAAAGGGGGTTTAAGGGGGAATTTTATTTTTAAGTGTGAAATGCAATGGTTTGTTTAATTAATGTTAATGGTAGTTATGTGTTGGTAGTTATACTAAAAAATTTTTTGGCCCTTCGGGCCCTAACAAAAGAAAAAAAACCAAATAAACAAATAAGCAATTTATAACAATACAACATATACACCACATACTCAAGTTATAAAAAGCATTTTAGAATTTGCCAAATCAGCAACATATCTGTGACGGGCCTGGCCAGTTAACCTCTCGGTAACTGGAGATCCCATCGATCTCTACCGTTGGATCTATTTAACCGTTGCAACTCAAGAAATTAATACATGCATACTTAGGTAAAGAATTTAATCTTTATACGTGCTCTAGGGTCCCAAAAAAAAAATTCTATACTTGCCATCGCACGTCAAAACCTCACACAACAACCAAGTTCAAAAGTAATTATAGTTTTAAGCCAATCCATAATGATAATAAGAATATTAAGCAAATATATGGTCTAACAATCCACACACTCCTACTCTCGCCTTCAAGCAGCCTTTGGCTACTTTCGGGAGCATCTCGCGACGCTACACCATTTAACCACGGGGGTTAGTCACACCGGACTAAGTGGGGATCGGGAATTTAGAATATATCAAGCATCAATTACCACAAGCATTAACTTAGAACAATAACTTAGCCTTACCAGTAACCTGCCCGCAATCCAAGTTACTAGTCCAACCAACATAATTACAATGCATAATTATGCTAAGCACAACCATTGCAACTTGATTCCAACATTAAAAACCACCTATACACTAGCCAAGCAACCATAGCATCAACATTGCAACCAATATTCCTCTAGGTCTGAGCAAGGTCAACTCGGTTGATCGGGGCCGGTGACATAGAGGCGGGGGTAACCACGCGGTGTACACACCCATCCACGCCTGGTCCAAAGATTGGAGGACCACTTATCATCGCGGCATGACGTTGCACCATACGGTACCAACGCCCGATGTTCGAGATAATACCATTTACATAGCATGCGTGCAAAACCGTGAGTCTAGACCATCGCACCTAGACTCCGGCCCCAGAGGTCTATATCAAAGAATTTCACCAATGACAATTACATACAATTCACCATCATGCCCATGCCTTAACATACTCAACATCAAATTAATTCCATAATTAACACTTCACGCAATGCAGAGAATCCAATTATGAGCTCATATAAACATTACCATGACTATAAATGCAACATGCTCTATAAGTACTAGACTTAAAGTCGGATACAAGCAACCATAGTTAATTTCAGTAATATTTCCCTAAGTTAAATCCCTTATCATAAATTATCATCTATGGCTGGATGACGTTTTCTTCCGCGACCCAACATATGATAACTTCTTGTAATTTATAGCTCCTATCATTAATTTCCCTTCCTAATTCCTAACTTCTAGTCTCGCTAATCCTTAAAATCTCGAGAGCAATTCCTTGCTCCCACTAACCTTTATATTTTAGTTAACTTTAACCTTAGCTTTTTAACCTTTAACTTTCTTCTATTGCTATTTTACAAACAATTAACCAATTGTTAACATCTTTACCTTTTGATTAAACCTAAACCTAACGCGGACAGGGAAATTCGCCTACAATTTTACGGATATGGCCTCCGTGCCATAGAACTCATACCAAGACCTCTCAAATCCAGCCGATTCTGGCTTTTACTAAGATTTCCAGGCTAAATTTTACTGTGCGTATGGATCAAGAAAAGGATTCCAACCGCTTTTCTTCGGCGTAGAACAGACCGACCAAAGAATCACGGGACTTGGCATCAATCTGATCATAAACTACCAAATCGTCCTCTACAAGTGTTTTTCTGCTGGAATCGATCTGCTTGAGTCCGAAACATTTGATTTAAAGCATGTTCTTGGCATGGAAACGAAGTTAAGAAGGCAAGCTTTTGCTCCTGAATCCCATCCTTATCATTCTAAATCCAACTTTTCAGATCAAATCGGCCATCCCAGGTTCCAAATCGGCCCATTCCAGGTCTGTTCCGTGACTTTTTTCTTAAGCATTCAAACACCAACAAGATCCCATGCCTTTCTGCCAGAGACTGCAAAAATACTGTCATCTCCTGGCAGTTCTTCACCCTTACTCAATTATTCTGCTCAAATCTTGTTATCTATGATGTTTCAGCTCATTTCTACCTTGGTTGAATCTAATAAATCATATTGGGTTCAAGAACTTCCCTAATTCAAGACATAGAATGATCTCTCAAATAAGAACTCAAAGCATGCAGTTTTACTATTCCAACTCAATACAAGACACGAATAAATTCTAATCTTATGCGGACGAGAGCAACCATCACACTAATCAAATCACAACTTAATCAAGCACCAAACCCCAGGTGTAAGTCTTGATCCCCACCTGGAATCCCGCTTTGTTGCTTTTTTCAAGGCTCCAACACGCTCCCCAGAGCTCGCGCGACGCAATTCGGCTCCTTCAAGCAATCCCTCTGCAATCAATCTTTTTTCCCAATGCTTTTCTCTGTACTTATATTTATTTTTAACCACAGTATTTCGTCCGTATAATCTCTACATATACGACATATTTCTCTGCATGCGTGATATTTTGATTAATATTCCTTTGCATCTTTTAAATAAAATAATCCACAATTTACCTCAAAATCCTAGGTCCGTTACAATATCAAAGAACATTTGTGTTGTCTTCAATCCTGTAATGTTCATAACTACCACACGTAACTACCACACGTATGACCACGCATATCCAGGAGCCTATGGCAAGGTAAGCATAGACTTTGAAGAGAAGAGGATTGAATACATTGTGATGAAACTCCGATGTCTGACCAGCCAGCCAATAATCATTTAACACCGTAAGAGATTGCCATATTATTTGTGCACTTAACAACAATGCTCTGACTTGCCAACCAAATGCCTTAGTATAGTACAACCCTAAAATCTCCCGTGGTGGAGATGGACTCCATGGCAATGTTGTGGGCTAGTACTAGGGCCTCCGGACTGTCCCACTTTTCAAAAATCTGCATATTTTCATGATTGCGTGACCCTGCCTTCTTGCATCGCCTGCAAGGCAATCAACATTTAATAGATTGTAACTTCTTTAGTATCTGATGCTTGTATCATAGGGAGAACCTTTCTACAAGCAAGCAAGCAAGCAAACAAGCAAGAACAAACAAACAAAGAAGAGCTAGCAAGCTGGAACTGGAAACTCAAACAAATTACATGCACACATCTAAGATCAAAAAGTAGTATTTGGATGCTAGAAGTAAATTTGTGATACAAAAGTTGATAAATTGTATTTTTTCCTTATTATGAGAATGATTTGATCTCAATCATGCCACCGTGCAAGTACAAAAAGGAACCATCAGGTACGTAAACTTCTACCATTTATAGAACAAATGAATCAATCTGAGAGAAATGAATGAATGGGGATCACAGACAAACATGTACCGCGATATTGGAGGGCTTCAACCGAAAAAGCAAAGCCGGGGGCATATATCGACGGTATTTTACAAAAATGATTCCAAGAATCGAGAAATCCCCCGTTGGTAATTACAACCGAGAAGTCCAAGCAAATTTTCTCGGTTTCTCTAGGATGAGCAGTTTCTCTAGGATGAGCAAATCCAAGCAAATTTTCTCGGTTCTCTAGGGCACTTACCGCTAAGTAATATTCATCATGCTTGCAAGATCCTTGACATATGCCCACGCACTACAAACTAAATGGTTAGCATCACCAAAGATAATTACCCCAAAGATAGAATACTTTGTTGATCTTTCCCGACACCACAAGTGTAGGAGTCGCCGCAGTTGGATCGAGCAAAAGGAACTCCATCGGCGGTGGTTGTGACGGCCATAGGTGTTCTCCCCGCCAGACGGCTTCATGGTCACATCCAAGGTCGCAGGTATGATTATCTCCCGGTGCTAGCGAGGAGAAGGTATAATTGGCGAGGTGAACATCACACCGATGGGCATCATTCATACCCCAAAGACAAGGATTTATTTGTGATCGGTTCTATGCCACGTGACATGGTAACGGCCGGCCAAATATGGGGAAAAAAAAAATAAAAAGATTAAGGCTCCTGATCACTCTTAAATTACATTACTCTGCTAGCCTAGAAAGCTTGAGCAAGTTTATTTAACAAGTCCTTGAGCAGAGAAGAGTGCGAAATAAATTCTTACCAGGCTCTGCGTAAAAGCCCCATTACGAGACATGCCGTGATGTCCATTATTGAACCGGGTGAATTGTACCTTTGCTCTCCTTAGAGCAGCTATTATTAGCGTTACCCACCACAACATGTGTGGGGCATAGCTTAATTCGCCTTTGGTTTGTGAACTCCTATAAAAACACTTGAGGAATTTCCGCGGCTCGCCGCCATATCTGAAAAGCCTGATAAGCATGTAGAGATCTATCTTGTATAGACGAAAAGCTTGGGAAGCAAAGAACCCAACTCCGTCTTAAGGATCAATCTGCGCGTCTGCTTCGGATGCAAAAAACAGATCAACTTCAATTCGCAAAACAGAGGATCACAAAGAGATTCGATTCCTTCTAATATTAACCTAATATTTGAAACCTAAACTAAAACAACATGCAAACAATAAAAGCCCCACAACCACACGATTTTCCCTCTCTTTAAAATCAATGGCTAACAAATAGGTGCACTCTAGAAATACCATTTAGTACGTCCACATGAATACGCCCATGAAATCATATGAAAACCATGCCAAAAAGCGTATAAAATCACAAAAAAAAACCCCTGTTATAATGCTACATATTGCATGTTGAATGTGTGTGTTTTGAAATTAAGTTTGCTGATACTAGATAAGTTTGTTGATAGTTGTTGGGAGATGTTTTACTCGGCTATTCAAATATCTCAGTTATGAAGCAGTATATGGGATCTAAAACGCAAGTATATGGGATCTAAAACGCAAGCTGATTCGTTTCCTCAACTCAAGTGGTGAAGGAGATTGCAATTTTGGAACCTAGACATGCCTAAGAAATGATGCCTGATATATTGTATATTATATTGGTGGTTATTTCAAAAAATTCCAAGTGAACAATTTGTTGTCAGACACATGGTTATAATGTCCTGATATATGAACAATTGTCTAATGAACAATTTGTTTGGCAAATCTTTGCCAATTACAGATCATACGAGGAATGATCTATTCTATGCTTTGTGGATTATTTTAATCCGCATGAAGTATAGGGGAGTCTATATGAATACAAAAGTTCTAGACTGAAAGTAGTCATATCGCACATGTTTGTTAGAGGCGTTGTTTATCTTATGCGCTTTAATGGAGTTTTGTGATTAAGTTGAGGTCATCAATTTTTTGTAATTGTAACAGGTAACTTCTTTGAAGTTGTGCTGCACATTTGGCTTACTTTGGATAGATAATATGTACTTGATCCAGATATACTTTGATTTATAGGGTTTATGTTTTTGGAGACTTGGAATTTCAAAGGCGTATTTCATGTGTTTGATATTTCTGCTATTAAAGATATGTTGAGAGATATGTTATCGTCGTCTCCATTTATGATTAACGATCTAAAGGTGATCGAAAGGTTAACATCTTTGGAATGACATGTTATTCTCTTTATGAGTCTGTAATTATCAATCAAAGGTTAAATATATTTGGATATTTGGGGTAAAGATGGTTCTGCCTATATATCATTTGCCAGTACATGTCTGCGAAGTTTTCACTCTTGAAGTTTGGCTGAGTTTAAATGAACCATTATTGTAGGATTTGCACATCTTTATAGGGGCACCAGAACATCGCATGCTGACATGCTGCTTATAGATCTTTACTCCACAAGCAAACATAATTGTTGTGCCACATATTATTCATATTGACACACACCCCTACGTATGCTGCATCTATAAGACACTGTTTGTTAACATTGTCATTGTCTTGAACACACGCAGCTGCTATGCCCTACATTATCATGTATCTATCTTGGACACATGGATCTATGAATTTCAAAAACCCTTGCACACTTCTACGCAGCCCGTCATCATCGGGCACCGTTTTGAAGAACTACGCACTATGACAAAATTGTCTATATTGAGCTGAGAAGGGAATCTCATTTGCAAGGTTTTATGTTATGTACCACTTAGTTGTTAGGCTTGGAGACGATTTTTGCATGCTAATCTTCCTTGTATTTTTACAAGACTGTCGAAAATAAGCTATGGAACTTCATATATGCTCTTAGATAGGATGCTATGTACCACCAGTTTTGATGGCCAAAGCCACCTTTTGGCTGTGCACCAAGTTCCATTTCTTACTATCCTTAAATTGAAATGTACATGTTATTTTGGCATTGAGACTTTTGAATATGAAAAACAAGCATGTAAGAAATTAGCTATTGCAATATTTGTAGGAAAGGAAAAGACTAAAATTTCTCATTGATAAGAATATACTCATTGACGAAACTATATTTGGTCTGAACTTGCAAAAAAAGAGGTGCAATTCTTAATCAAGTAAGATTTTGGAGCCATTATGAGGACAAAGAAACTGAATTTGGTTACAGGAAGGGTTAACTCCATTGAGCCATCTTCCTAAAGTTTCTAATAGCGATACAAACTCATGTGATTACCAAGGTTGTGCAAAAACATCAAAAGGCTCAAAGGTCATGTGAGTTATCAAAGTTGAAAATGGTGGAACTTGAAAAAGAGATGGAGAAATTGGTTGTACTGGAAGAACAAAGTGCAAAAAAACCTTGCAGTAAGATTAAAGCGTTATTCATAGTCGAATTTTGCATCGTGCTTGTGGATGGTGTTTGACCTATAGAAATGGGTTTGACCTTTTGCTATGTCTGACATATGCTTTGTATCCAAGCCCAACAAAAAGGGCACAACACGATAAGATCAAACAAAAACCATGAAAACACACTCTCGGGCCACCGAAGGGCAACCCCTCGTGCCTTCCATGGCCGGAGGGTGAAGTGGCTTAAATCATAGTTCAAAGTCATATTTTGACAATCAATTCAAAACCATAAACCCGAACATTTAGAGACGAAATCCTCTGTAGCCAACGAACTACCTTTATCTTCCAAAATGCAGCTAAAGAGTTTAGCAACCTGTGAAATAAAGAACACACGAATTTCAGAACTATAAAATATACGGGGCTGAGTGGGAAAATATTTAAAATTTAAGGGCATTTTGGGAATTTTAAAAATACGAAGGGCTTTTTGGGAATTAAGTGAAGAAAGGGAGCCCCTGAGGAATCGGTGCTACCTGCATAAGGCAACACTTGTTAAACACATTATACTTCCAAACAATCTTGTTTATTTCAATCGAAGACAAACCTGAACTGCATCATGGATTCGCACAAAGTACCAATCCTTGCCTATCAGTTCCGGGATTCTAGCCTTTGCAAATAATTTCATTATATTGTCATTGGGGTTAGAGAATGCTATCTGCATAACCAAGGGAGGATAAAAGATCAGCATCAACCAATCAATAAGCGTCATAGATGCAAACAACTATTTACGTGAACAAGAAAAACGTACATGTATATTTCTGGCCTTGTATTCCTGATGGAGTTCCTTGATGGCATGCAATGCGCTTGAGTCAATATAAGTTACAGCTGCAGACAAATGGACAATGCATTTTTTATGACGCACAGCAAAAAAAAATGCACTTACATAGACATTTAGTTATATAAGCACAACAAGATTTAGATTCTTGGAGAAGAAATGATGGATGTATGCATCATCTCAAAAATAGTAATGCAACATAATCCTTTGACAAAGATTTCGAACCTGTTATGGAGTAGTTTGTATCACATCTGTCTTGTTTGGATCAATTTGCCTCATAATTCTTTCAAGCATTTTTGTGAAAATTTTCCAACAAACAAGCCTTGCTATTCTCTCCTTGGCATCTTAGGATAACCACGGTATGGCATAGCTAAACCATGAAAACCACTTTGTATAAGCAGATGAACCAAGGTTGTGAAAAACAACATCGGCCATCCATCCCAACCACCAAAACCTAAGTAAAGAACATCGATTCATGTGCATCTGAAGTCCAAAGGTCGTTTAAGCACCAAGCATCCATGAAATGGCAGCATAGGAGCATGTTTGCGTGGCAATTTTAGCAAAATATAAAGATATTTTAGAGTTTTTCCCTAAAATTGAGTTATTGGTTCAAAGAAGTTTTGAATTGGAAAGTCTTTCTATTCTATTCTATGCTTTCAAGAATTTCTAATACGTAGAAAAACGGTCAAAGCATTGCATAAGAACAATATTAGGAATTGTGTTATGATCAATACTATAGAATTAATTGACCCCATGGTCCATAAAAGTACAGCAAAGTTTAAACGGTCTTTCAAACCACCTTTATCAAAACAACACTAAGTAACCTCAACTTGATTAGGAGATTTTATTAAGTACCTAATACAAGTAACTCTCTTAGCTCTTTATGCTGAAAAATACAACTCTAATAACCATTATAGGCCAATTGCTGCATGCAATTGCTTCTTTTGTAATATAATGTAAAAAATTTGCTGCAAAAATGAAAATAGAGACATCACTTAAGGAAGGCCTACAATGATGAATAGGTAACAACATCCAATTAGCCAGTTCCCCTTTTGACAGACATGCTTGGAATCATCACAGATGACTGCATGTACAAAGCATTATGCTACCTTGACCCCATACAGTCTTCTGCCTGAGTAGTATATTTAAAAATGAGGTAGATCCTGCATATTCGTAAATTGGTGCACGCTTTTCACAGGTTTATGATTCATCTGCTAAATAATGACACGATACTCTTCCACATGCATGTTTTAAAGAGAACTCTGCTTTGGCCACTTTATATTGGGCTGATTGGCATTCGTAGCATAATTGTTCCCAATTAATATTAATATGCTTCAAAGACCTCTGTTGAGGGCAACCCTCCGTGCGCATGCAGGGTTGCCCTCCATGGCCGGAGGATGAAGTGTCTTAAATCATACTTCAAAGTCATGTTTTCATAATCAATCAAAATTGCTACTTGAAAACAATAAAGTATTTGATACCATGACACTATGAGGATTGGCCTGAAGAGATATTTGGTGCTCAGCATGGAACAAGGATGGTAGAAGCATAAGGACAAGTCTAATAAGGGAGAGTATGGAAATACGTGTTTCATCAGCATAGAAATGAGAGAACTCCTTGAAGACCTCTAATTGATTTTTTGTCACAGATGGCTTCAAACATCTGAGGAGCAAGTTTTGTAGAGTAATAAAGCATTGACGCATAGCCTAACTCCAAACTGCGCAAGAAGAAGTAAAACCCAATGATTGCGGACTCGAAATGCAAGATCGGGATCAACGCAGAGACGAAGAATCTCCATCTCCATAGCTAAATATAGATCTCTCTCTTTCTCCCTCCCTCCCTCCCTTTCTCCCTCCTGCCCTAGGAATGATAGCGATATATAAGCATTGATGCAGGGGTCCGGTGGAATTTGTATGTTTTAAGTTTGGACCAGTGAACATACGTTGCATTGTGTGGTCTTGATGGAGGAGTTATGTTGGTGATGATTATGGGTGTTTGTTTATGCATGCTTTGTTTTAATGATTTTGTTTCAGGTAGTTAATGCTTGATTTGAATTCTAGAATTTGGAGTTTGCAGACAATGAGTGAAAGTGCGTCGTATTTACATTTCTTTCTCCATATGAGTAAGTTGGCTTGCCATTGATAAGGCCAGTTCAAAAAAAAGTGGGAGGCATTTTCAACATGCTATATTTCTCAACAATAAAAGATAACAACCATTCAATATTTTTTGGAAGTGGGATAATCTTATAACTTAACTAAGAAGTCATTAGAGCATAGTTGAGATGCCAAAACTACTACTATGCGCTGCATGTTTATACAAGAAGTAGAGGTTTGAACATGGTCTACAGATGTGGCCTTATTTTCAAAAGAATGGTTGGATTATGATAAAATATGAAATATTCTATCTATCATCATTAGAGTTGCTGGTAATTTGGATAATTGTGCTTCTTTAATTTCTGTTTGGCACTGATAACTACTTTGCTCAAAACCGGCACTCAATTATAGCCATGGCAATATACATATATGTGATTATATTTGGCGTTACATAACGAATTTGCATCCTGGCATAACACTCCAATGCTCCATGGCCTAATCCATGCGCAGCATATCCCGCATTAAAGAAATCCATGATACTATGTTTCGATCTGATAATTTGTTGAAGATCTCCTGGGAGTCTGCGAATGAGCCACATTTAGCATACATGTGAACTAATGCATTAGCAACAAGAATCTCTCTCTCTCAAGACCCTTATGAACAACCTTGACATGTATTTCTTTGCGTTTGTCCAGGGATTTTGTACTGCTACAAGCTTTCAAGATGCAAAAGGTAACATCATAGCATCTGGGATTATGCCTTCCAATTGCACCTCCCGAGCACATCCATGTTGAACGCATCCTCCAATCAATGCCAGAAAGCAACTAGCCCCTACACTATTTAAAGACTTCATAATTTGTATGTTCTTTTATTACATGTCAAATTAAATACCTCGATGATTATGTATTTAACACAAAGCAACAATCGAGCTATAGTGTCGACAAAGTACTTTACAAGAAACAATCACCCAAGTTATAAGGATCTAGAAACGCAAGAACATTTAAGAATTTCAATGAACATTTCTATAATTACTAGACTAGACGTGGATGGAGTTCTATATGCATTTTAGAACATCCCAATAAGTCCATAATTCCTGAGAAAGTTTCAGACAAATGGAAGAAGGAGAGATCAGATCGTTTCCTTGGGCAAACTTATAAGCAGCAACATGATTAATCATAACCAATGTCTTGTGTTCAAATCCCTGACAGAGTTTACTGCAGGATATGTAGAGTAGTGGTGGCTAGCTGCATTTTATGAAGAAACAAAGTCAAACTCTGCAGATCCAGTGGGGCTGGAGCTGGTGAGAGTTTTGAGAAGGGGCATGCAACTTTTTCTCTATTGCCCGGATGCTGATTCTCCGTGGCTGCCATCATTCTAGGAAGTTTCGTGAGTTTCGCAAAATAGTCGATGATGTTAGAATATATGCATGGATGATGAACCGCTTAATCGCCGTACTCTTGAATCTTGCGCCTTAGATGTTGTTAAGCAAATGATTCTTGAATAGCTTAGATACAAAGTGGATTCGATTGCCGTATTTTGCAAACCACTTTTACATGGGGTTGTGAACAAGACAAGCTTAAATTGCTACATAGGCTCAAATATGAGAATCTGAAAATTGAAAATTTATCGAAGTGGCAAACCCTATCTAAATGGGTTTTCGAAGTCTAGGAATAAAGTTCTTAGAAGTTTTCTGGAGTAGTTACAAGTTTAATTCCAATGTTAGAAGCAGGCTTATTGTTGCTACCTAACCGAAAGCACAATATTGAATACTCGATCCGAACAGGAAATGGAGGTTATGGAGATGTAAAAAAGAGTAAAGCAGTGCAACATACGTGGCGTTGAAAGAGTTTCCAATTAAATCACCGGACGGTTTGAGTTTATAAGTTTCATGAGATTGCTTCAAAATGATTACGCTCACATAGTGCGAGATATTAGGGCACACAAAAGATAACAAAGGAAAACATGCCCGGTTCTTGAGCCCATGGTAACTGATCTTCGAAGGATTATAACTTCAGATTCTCCATTTCCTCTATCCCTTTCACTTGATATCATGATCCAGATTGCCAAAGCTATGAGGCATATGCATAAAAGCGGTTTAATTTACCGACATATGAAGCCATCTAATGTCTTTGGTGAAGAACACAGAGGATGAATGCTTGCTGGTAAAGCTTGCTGATATTGATGTGTTCGCATCAAATACGTGCAACCGTGAAGTTACGCATTACGGCGGCTCGAATCGCTAGAAGGAAAAGACCAATACACATGCAAAGTGGACGTTTATAGTTTTGGCATGCTCTGTTCTGAGATTCTTACAGGAAATGCACCATTTTCCCTCAGGCTTTTTCCGCAAGAAATAATAGAACTCCTGAAGAAAGGAGAAAGGCCGCCTTTACTTGAAGGCATTCCAATCGCTCTTAAGGCAATGATCATGAGTTGTTGGGAATACAGTGCCCATCTACGACCTAGCTTCACGGAGATATGTAAAGAACTTTGGCTTGTGAAGGAAAAGATTTTGATTTCAGATCCGGTTGAAGAGTTATATTCAGAATAACTTAAAGAGCACGAAGAGCTTTACCTCGTTGTGTAAATTTACAAGACAGATCAAGAATCAGCAAATAACTTAGCAGTGACGGGCAACTCTTTTCAAGATTTTGTCCATGGATTTTTGAGCCTGGGAAAAGTGCAGTCATCAGATCAGATTGGAGCTTCGGTCTGCCGGTTACCCCGGCTGAAACATCCTCGATCCAGAACCCAGGTGACCGCGAGTTTACAGGAAATAATAGGCTTGGAGCAGTCACTAGCATATTTTAGGTATATTCTAGCATATACCTAGGATATGCCACAAACCCACATAAACAAGGGTTTGCCCCCCTAGGGGCAACCCAAAAAAGAAAAGAAAAAATTGTCATGCATGAATTATGGTGCACTTGTGACAAATTGGTTTTGTCACCCGGTACAAAACCTACAATTTCATCGTGACAAAGTTTGATTCAGATTCGGTGGAAGCGGGAAATTTTTCTTGCGTTTCTTGCATTCTCTGGTGCCCAATCTGGGATGAAAACAACTCTCGGTGTAATTGACTGTAAGTAGAGTAGGCATTAGCAATTTTCTATCTTTCATGGTGGTAGTCACGTGCACATGCTACTTGTCTATGATTTGTTCAGAAGTTTACCGACATGCTTTGCCCGCTATAAGAACATTCAGACATCTAGAATCAGTTTCTGAATTCTCAACATACTGCTTAATTCTCAGGAATCATACTGTTTCTGAACATACTGCTTAATTCTCAGGAATCAGTTTCTGAAGACAATTTTGTAGTATGTAAGACTTCAAGCTGGGGTTGGGACAAAATTTTCCTGATTAATATAATCTTCATGGTATCTGTATTGTCTTGCTGTAAGGCCGGAAACAAGGTTCAGGGTGAAAACATTTTTGTGTGACAACATTCTTTAGTTTAGCTATATGTTTCCTGCAATTTTTACTGACATATTCCATTCATATAGGTAAAAGTTCGATTGCAAACATATCAGTCAAATGTCAATTCCGTAATCTCTGTCTATGAGGATGTTATAAAAGGGGTAAGTCTTACGTAACTACTTTTATTCTTACGCTACCACTCTGAATGATTGTGTTAACTTATTCTTAATTTTCTAAGACCAAACTCATTGCTTCTTTATTTCACCTTTTTCAGATTGATGGGAATTGGGCGAAAGATGTTGTATTTGCTAAAGTCGAAAATTTGCTGGCTGAAAGTCGGAGGCAAAAAGATCAAGATCTGATCGTTGTTGGGACTTGACTATGAAAGTTCCATTTACTTTTACGGGATTTATTTGTTCTTTTGTACGTATTTATCACTGCATTTAGCAGTACATATGTTTTTTACAAACATTACTTTCAAGAGGATTTTAAAAGGGCAAGCAGATAGTCTTTACAGTTAAAGGAAGTTAATTGATTCAACCCAAAGTGAGGCACAATGTACCGCTGAGATCTATAGCATGTCTCCCATTTGATATCAAAAAAGAATCTGTGTGATGTATTCTGTAGTTGGAAAACGTAGTTGATTCTGAAGTTATGCATAGTAACATTTGACTTATATCAACAAGTCTGAACAGCTTTCCACATACCAAGGAAATATGCCAATACTTCTAGAGGGATGTTTGTCAAGCTGTGAAACATGCTGTGGAAGATGGACTTCACAAGTTAAAGGTACTACCTAAGCCCTTACTGTTCATACTTATTCCTCTTACATAATTTGTCAAGGGAATGGGAACTCAGCAATCCAACCCAATTTTTAACCCATACAAAGAGAGTTTAGATTAGGGCGTTTAGCCCAGATTGATCATTTAGATGTTAACAATTCTGAGTTTTTTGTTTCAGGAACCTTTTTGGTGAGCCCATGACCACAATATGTGAAAAAACGTTGGACACCTTGGGATGAATCAAACTATTGCTTTGATTCCTTAGACATGATTGGAGGTACGAAGTATAAAACTGTTATTTGCAGTCGTAACCTCTCAAATAGGATCAATAAGGGCATGCTGTCAATGAGGGCATGCTGTCAATGAGGAGTCCATAGTAATATGCTATGAAGACTTAAACACATGATAAAGTATCAAAGTAGCTAAACTGAAGAAGAGACATGCTGCAATAATGAGGATAATGGCCATCTTGTATGGCGCTAGTGACCTCTTAGATGATGGACTTGTGCCAGTTGCACACTTGACATTGATAACGGATCCACAGAGTCCTGGATTACCACTGAAAGATGATGTTGTGAGATTAACAAAAATGCCTGTGTCTGGAATTTTTCCTGTCAAATCCTTGTATGATAAGTTCAGCAGCTTTAGGTTCACTAGATTATCCAATGATTCTGGGATTTCCCCTGTCAACTTGTTCAATGATAAGTCTAATTTTTGAAGCCCCAAACAAGAGCCTATACTCTGTGGAATACTCCCAGTTAGCTAGTTCCTGCTCAAATCGATGGAAACCACATGCTTCATGCTTCCTATCTCTGATGGAATTCATTCAACATTCGAGTACAAATTTCTGTAACTGAAGCATAAAAAATGAGAATGCAAAACAGAAACTTCTTTATATTCATAAAAGTACCTATATACAGTACCCTTTACACAATTGCTCTTTCCACTATTCCAACAACGTGGGAAGCCTCTCTAGAATATCTTCTTCTTCTTTGGCACTTAGAGTGTAAAACACTCCCCGCTTAACAACGTGCTTTGCTTGAACCAACCTGACTTTGTTCTTTGCAACTTGAGTGGCATAAACAATTGCTTTATTTCCTCTACAAAACTTGTAGCTGGATTTACAATTCACCAACTTCTCATAGTATGTCCCTTCTAGGACCTCATCCCCTTTCACAAACTTCTGCCCTTGCATATCTACAAAGTCTTCTAACATCAAGTACTTAGCTTTGGTACATAGGATAAGGTAGAATTTCACATTCTCGTGATTGTTATTTGGAGCCACCACTGCAAAGACATCACCTATAGATACTTGCATGCTACATAAGTCAGCGCTGCCAATATATGCTTCTTCTCCTTCATCATGTACTTCTTCTTCAACAATAGCTTTGATGGGCTGTACCACAACTAGTTCAAACTTCTTAGTATATGATACATTGGGGCAAGATTCCCAATTCAAATTTAAACAATATGTGCAAAAGCAAGAGAGGTTTCTGACCTGTAAATGTGTCATGTGATTTGAACACCCATGGAAACAATGAAGGTTTCTAGATCCTTCAATAGAACGTGCTTCCCACTGATTTTTTCTGTCCACTTGTATTTCAACTTCCCAAAAAGTTCTACTTACAGTTTGAATCTTCTTTTTATATGTTGTGGGTGCTGCTGTTGACATGTACTGCTTTAGCCATTCCACCACCTCGTGTGCATTGGTCATCTTTTTGCCCTTCAATTTGTCTTTGCTCTCAAAGCCCTCTTTATTTTATCGCTACGCACCATCATGTTCTCCCTTCCCATGGCCAGAGCACCAAAAGTTCCACATCATGTCTAAACCTGTTAAAGATTTGAATCTAGCATCAAAGTAAAATGATTTTTTACCTTTGAATTGTGAGGCTGCACCATCTGAGAAGACATAACGCTTCTTCAAAGTGATTTCCTTCTCTTGCATCCAATGATTGTGTAAGAGAAAGCAATCTTTGCACAAACAAAGAATCATGTTTTCGTCATCATCGATATATAAAAATGTTCTTCCTTGATCATTTCTTGTGTCTCGGGATCCCTTCTATATGTGAGGTGCACATTATGATCTCGCTCATTATGCCAATGCTTTGATTTGGACTTCATTCTCGCCTCCTTGAAAGAGTAATTCTCGCAAAGTCAACCAGCGATACAATAGTATCATGATCATCAAAGACAAACCTGTTCAATAGTTGTCTAAACATGGCTTTGCCGCCATTTATACCGAAATTATGTGTCACAAACTCCTTTGCTTTAGATCCGAAGGTTTCCATCAAAACATTGGGAGAAGTGCGTAAATATTGATGCTCAATTCTTTTTTTGGGTTTGCCATTTTTATCCTTACCAATTTCAATGTAGTCTATGTTCTCCCAAGTGATTTTTGAGGTAATCGTCCTTTGTTTCTTCTTTTGGACACCTTTCCATTTTGTCCACACCACATTTCTTTGTGGGTTCCGACAAGCATGCTTCATTGTGCCACTCCTCACCTCCGGGCTTTGGGCAAACCATGCTTCTCCACATGTCATTTGTTAGGACTGCCGCCAAACATGTCTTCTTTGCATTGCACCCTACTTGGCTTGCCTTGTGGTCACATATCTTGCAATCACGGGTGCAACCGCGACCCGTGCACCATGGACTTTTTTCCTCATGTTCTTCACCCCTTCCCTCAGCATTGACATCCTCTCATGATAGACGCAACAACAGGTATTGAATTCAGATAGCTTTACAACAAAGTAAGGCTTTAATTTCTCGAAGGCTCTTTGCTTAATTTGAACATCTGGATTGTCTTGCTTGAAACTAGTGAAGGATTCTGTCTGCAGAATAAGAATAGAAAACTACTTAGTAAATGCTAATGCTAATACCACTAGAAAAAGCAACTGCTAATGAATAGCAACTCAGAACTAATTACTGATTCCATTAGCATTATAACATAACCCTTAGCAAACTAAACCACTAACCAGTGCTAGGACATTGAGATGAAAGCGTTGCTAATCTGTAGTGGTAGGTAGTGCTTCACTAACTAAAGATTAAGTTTAGTGCTAACATTGACAAAATTACTAATAGTGGAACAACATTAACGAAAATAGTAATATTAGCACTGTCATTTACAAAATCACTAACAGTGGCACTCACATCAACACAATTACTAAACGTGGCACCAACATTATAAAGGTGAGAAACCTTAGCACTATATCAAGAAATGATCCATTATCAACCATCAATAGCACTAAGACTTGCCACCACGAGAAGAAGGTGCAGATTAATTCCATTAGCAGATCATATTAGAATCAATACTTCAAAACTTATAAAAAATATTAGTATTAGTAAACGTGAAAAAAGACTTAGTAAAAAACTGATCTACAGATAGTATACCTGGCTCACATCAAGGTAATGTGTTGGATGCTTAGGATGTTTTCCTCTACCAGATCTAACGTCTTTGAAGTTAGGCGAAACTCTGGTGTAGTTTGTCCAATAATCCACAACTTTTTCAATCACTTCTTGGTTCAGGGAATCCTTTCTCTTCTTCCTTCCCCCAAGAGCCCACAATGCGTTTTTATTACTAATTGCAACACGGTGCTTCTTAGCTCTGGAACAATTCCTTGGATGAATTCCTAAAGCCTTGGCAGCTAATCTTTTGCTTCCATGCCTGACCTTCCCAAGTGCCATGACTAATGCTGCTCTTTTTGCTGCTAATATGTCATTGGACTCCACTCCTTTCACGTGTTGTATGGTTTCTTGGATGCTACCGACAATTTCACTGTGAACAATCTTTTCCTTATCAGACACTACAACCTGCATAACTTTGTTGTTCTCCACTAGATGCCATACTTCTTTCTTCTGGTCTGTAGACATCGAACCTGTCAAATCCAAAAACGTTTTCGTGATTATGGAGGCTGCATGTTGCAATTGCTTTTTTGAGTGCTCAATACTCCAATCTAAATTTTCATTTGACAGTTGTTGCCTCATCTTGCTTGCTCTTTGCCGTTGCTTCTGCAAACGCCATTTCCGCCTCCTGTCTTCGTCATTAGTCATTGGATCACAAGAAGCCCGAACAAAAAATGGATGGAAAGAAAGAAACGAGATCTCTCTCCCTCGAGAAAGGGAGAATCAACCACCCCCCGATATTCTCGTTAATTTTGAATTTCCCTCTTCCCATAAAACTAAAAAATAGTGCTAATTTGGGTGGACAAAAGGACACTAATTATGAGACACCGTAACGTGCGAGGACCCAGGACGAAAGATGATGTAAGTCCTATATATTTCTGCTGCATTAGTCTTATAACCACATGTACTGCTCATTGAAGGTGGGCAATTTTCTAATTTATATCATAATTCCTCGATCGGCGAACTAGTGTAACTTATGTCTGACTATATACATTTAAACATGTACAAATATTGATAGTGTGACTTCTCTCTAGCCTCCTTGAGGTATTCCATATATATTATGGCATAGGGCAAAAAATAGCTAGTTAGCACCTAGTGTTAACACATGTTGTTGTTTAGCTCATGAAGAAAGAGATGGTTGATGAGATTCACATAGAGAAAGACAAGACCAAAGTCTAGATGACATATTTTACCAGTCTAATTGTCAGAATGTGGTTCAAGCTTCTGGTATTCCTGTAGTTGAGGTGGACCATCAAGCTCATATTAAGTGTGTTGAGAACGTATCTTCTTATGCAGTTCTTGGGTATTTTACTGGTGGCTATTTAGATTTTTCACGGTTCCGTGTTTGATTGTCTCGGCTTCTGAGACGCCTTCAACTTCCTCCTTTCCAGTCCATCAAGTTGTTGGCAAAAAACTTTGTTCTCATTATTTGAAAGTAGTGATGCAGTGGACTCTTTGGTATCAAGAGGGATTGATCCACTTGGTGGGGAGTATGTAATGTACCAGTATTACTCTCCTGGCTTTACACCAGATACAGTTCGTGCATTAAAGATGCCTTGCTGGTTCTCGTTACCTAATTTTCCTCCTGATCTAATGGCTCATCAGTTTTTAGTTGCAATTGCAACGGGGCTTGGGGTTCATATCTCACACTCCATCATGAATGGTCCAAGGATTTGTGTTTCTATGCTTGTGAACTCGCCTTTGCCAGATTGTGTAGTTGTGAAGAGCGGGCCTTGGTATAAGAAGTTGGATCTTAAGCTTTTGAATGGTCCAGAATTAGCCCGTTTGTTTCCTGATAAGGAGGCTTTTGCTAGCTTTCGTCGAGGTACTCGTGCATCTCAGGCATCTGTTCAATATTCTTCTCAGGTTCAAGCTCTTACTGTTATTTCTTCATCTGTTCATGATCATCCTTTGCCAATTGTCTTGCATTCCTCGGCTATGGAAGATGCTCTACACACAGTTCCAATGGTGTCGTCCTTAGCACCGTCAACTGCAGCTATAGTTCCTACCACTCTCCCCGTTGTTGCTTCTGCTTCTTATGTTTCTGAGGTTGTTATGGCTGATGGTCCTAATCTTCAGTGCGCTAAAGAGTCATGGCAACAGGTCAATTGGAAGAAGGCAGCGAGGAAGAAGTCGGTTATGTCATCTCACAAGGCTATCCTGCCTCGTTCTATTCAGTGGCATGATAACTTGATGTCTGTTGATGATTATCCTGATGTTGTAGAACATGTTGATTGTGATGAGGCCATTAAACGCCTCAAGGTGGCACAAGGAGTATGATTATGTAATGTGTTTAGGTGGTTTTGCTTAGTGGACCATCTCGTCCTCTAGGTTTTGAGTCCCATGTCACAGGTCCCTTGTATGTATCTTGATATTCCTTGATAATAGATTGTCGTCCTTCAAAAAAAAAAAAAAAAAAAAAGACCAAAGTCTAGATGTAGTTTCGTGGTGTTAAAAAAACAAATGATTAGATAACCGTATGTTTCCTTTTAGTCAAGGGTACGATAATTGATTGTTTGTACTGAAAGGTTTTTTCTTGCGAACGAGTCATGTGTAATGGGAAATATGGGCCCTCATCTCAAGCTTGACGCATAAAGAGAATGATAATGCTAAGATCCACATGTAGTTTCAACACATGCTGGGTCCATATGTGATCCTCAATACAGATCATTAGAGGACCCGCATTGTTCCCTTAAGTCAATGGTACGCTAATGCCAACAACTAGAGCTGTGTCACAAAACTATTGCCAAAGAAATATGTTGCCACATACCCTTTATTGTGGTGTATATTTGTACTTGCATAAAATCTAGAGCTGATCCTCAAACATGCCAACTTATTGACTAGATACAACAATCTTGTAACTTATAGAACAAAAAAATAAGACAATATCCATAAAATAAAACAAGATAGAAAATAAATAACTTAAAATACTTAGATGATTTACCATTGGTGTTTACCATCTTGTTAACGAGCTGTGGTTATACAAAACAAGTTGCACTATATTTTTGTATGGCTGGCTATTTTATGCTAGATGTGCCAAATTTATGTTGTACAATATTTATACCAGCTTTGTTTGAGCATGTTCGGACTTATTTCACCTGAATGACGATCCATGCAATACCAGATGTTTAATATTTTTTTTTGTTGATCCATGCAATACCAAACGTTTAATATTTCTTTGTATTCTACTGTACGTCCAATTCAGAAAAGAGGAGAAGAAATAAACGACCCACCCTTGAGGTTTTGAATTTATTTATACCTAGAATAAAGAGATGTATTCCCTTGTACGCAAGGTAGATGGATACATCATTTACATCAAAAGCTATGTGTGATGTTCTCCCATGCAATGAATAAATAAATTAATGAACATGCCTTTAACCACGAATAAATCTATGATTAGGGCATGGATTCTGGTTAAATACGGCTTTTGACGTGCCAAGGGAAAGTTGTCATATGGTAAGTGTCATAGGGAACGATTCTACCAATGATGTGCAGGGAAATGGAGTTAGGCACATGGTGCATAATGTATATTCAATTCCCCGTAGCGAGTGCATGATTCGAGCTCATGTGCTTAAGATGAGAGTCCAAGTTGGAGCAAAGACCGAACAAAGTTGAGGAAAGACCAAGCGAGCTGGGGAGCAGTCGCCATCAGCAACATCAACCTCAAGAGGAACACAGAGCCAAGCTCGAACCCCAGAGATAGAAAGCTTTAACAATGCGCCTGAATCATGCTTTACAACTAGTGGATTGTTTTATTAGGGTAGGAATCAATGGTTAGACCAGAAAGGCTTGGACCATGGGAGAGATTGTGATAATATTATTAACTTACTTTCTTTTCTGCAAGGTTCATATATTGGGAGAACTGAGGGAGGATTGAGGTGTAGATGGACATGTGTTGAGATGAAGGGGCACCAACCCTGACAGGGAAGTGAGGGGAGTTCAGGTTCATGGAGGATAGTTTGCAACTGGGCATGATACAAAGCAGGGCAAGTAGGCAGAGGTAATCAGAAATTCTCAAGTAGGCAGAGGTAACCAGAAATTCTCAAAGGGCAAGTTGGCAGAGGCAGAGGTAATGAGAAATTCTTCTCAAGGGGCAGAGGTGGTGGGGATGGTGTGGCTGGCTAGGAGGTGGATGATCAAGACCTGAACAAAAACCCACCCCCAACATAAAAAGGCAGGGATGTCGGGATAAAGGGGAAAAAACAAGACCCAAATGGCAAAAAATGCAAAATCCCAAACAAATCCAAAAGAGAGGGAAGAAAAAAAGTGGAAAAAAAAAAGAAGAAAAACCCAAACCCAAAGAGGAAAAAGCAATATCCAAAATGGGAAAGAAAGGGAAAAGAAAAAAAAACAAAAGAGAGAGGAGGGAAAAAAAATAATTAAAAAAAAAATGGTAGAGAAGAAAAACCCAAAACCAAGAAAAACCCAAACCAAGAAAAAAAACCCAAGAAAATGAGAAGAAAATCAAAGAGAAGGAAAAAAAGAGCCCAAGAACAGAGAGGGAAGAGTTTTATTTGATTCTGAGTTATGATGATGTCTTGTGTAATAGACTGATGCTGGCTATGGAGGTTGGTATGGAGGAGCTTTTTGGCAAAGCAGAGGGCGATGGCACCGTTTGGCACGCGTAGAGGCACAGAATAGAGAGGAAATTTTACGTTACTAGTCTATACATAGCATCAAATTTAGGGCCCCTTTTTTAGGGCAGAAGGAAGGAAGCATGCCTCCATTTATGGGCAGAAATCCGGCAGAGCCTCTGGCGCCATGGCATCAAGTGGGGCAGAACAAATCGGCCTAATAGACCTATTTAGGAGGGATGTTATGCTTGGCTATGGCGGGTAGCCTAGCAAGGAAGAAAAAGCAAAACAAAAAAGAAGGAAGAGTACTATTTCTGCCATAGCCAGCCAACAAGACAGAACCGGCTCTGCCTCCAAGTGTGCGGCAAGGCCAACTTTAGCAGCGGCGTTTTCTTCCAAGCTATTAAATGCAGCCTTGTAGATAATCAATATAGAAGACTTCTTTTCCACTAACTATGGCGACAAATGCAGAAGCTCATATGGAAGAAAACGAAAACCGTGACCGGAATGGGGGACTGGAGCTCGTCAGCGAGCCAGCTATGCCGCTCAGAGGTAAGTAAATAATACAAAGTTAAAGCAATCGTTTTTCTACTTCAAGGCAAAATCTGGTATTCGGGGTACACTGCTTGTGGGGCGAAACGCTTGTTGGCGCATTAGGTCAAGCTGAGGACCCACGATTTGACGCTTGTTTCTGGGCCATGTTGTTTAGGGTTTTCTAGGTTTTTTTAATGCCAGGAAAGGGATAGGCTTTGGCTACTTTACACAGAACAAAATCTCGCTCTAACAATCCAAAAACCTCTGTCTTGTGTGAGGGTGTCGCCTCAGGGTGTTACAGGGGTCCCAGAACACACGTACCTACTCTTCACATGAGGCACGGATTCACACTTAGCACCATGTATACAGTAAACCTTACCTTCAAAAAAGCATACCGTATCTAATCCCTACTATAAAGCGCCTGCTAAACCCTGCCCTTCTTCCCAGCTTTCGCCTTGCCTAATCCTTGCTTTCGCCGTATCCAGCTCAGTGTGGTTAAATATGACACACCTTAGTACAGTTTATTTGTGTTAGTACGCACTTGGTTGCTTTTCTAGTTGAGACAACGAATGGAACCTTATACGTTTTTAGCCAAAATTCATACTTCAGTTACTCAATACTTCAGTTTTTCTCCTTGCCAGGCACCAAAGCTAAACCCTAAATGCGAGAAACACTTTCTAATTGAAGACATTCTTTCTCAGTACGAGTCCACAGGTTTATTTGTACTTAGTTGTACTGATACAATGTTAGGTTAAATAACCCAAATGATGGTATAATTTTCCTTTTAGTTTATAAAACCCGAGTCATGATACATTCTTTTGACATAAGCTAGCTTACGGTAATAATATATTACAACCGAAATCATGGTACATTAATTTTTCTTATCCCAAACTAGTTTATACTCTTCACAACATAAATTAACGAGATCTGGGAGACGGAGACGTGGATTATAAAAAGTTAAGCAAAGGCCAGTTGGGGGAAATATAAATATAAACTTAATGGAGGAGTGGACTGAGGCAAAGTGCCAAGCTTGAATATTTCAATCAGTACTCTAATGGCAGTAATTTTGGAATCATGTTTAGGTTGAGCCTCAAATTGAGCCTGGAGATTTAGACGGGACAACATGTGCCTGTAATATAATGAACCGTATTTGACAAGGTCAGCATCGATCATATGGTGACTATCCAAGGCATAGTTTAATGGAGATCGTGGGGTTAGAAAAAACAGATGTTAGTTTACCAATTACATGAATTTTAGATTTGAATTTTATTTTTAAGTATGCAGTGCCAAGCCACATATAGAATGTTTGTGTCGAACAGGTCCCCAGCAAAGAGTAATGAGTGGGCTCACACTTGCTAAGAAAAAAGGCTGACCAGTCCAACTCTTGAGGCGCCAAACTAGAAAAAGACACAGAAGCCAGTCCAGTCAGGCAGCAGATACGGTGAGAAGGAAGGGCCTCCTTAACTACCCCTTTGTATGTTTTTTCTACGCAATCCAATCCAATGCCCTTGAGCAAAAACCCAAAACCCAAAAGCCATCAACCCCCTCCCTGCACAGAACAGAGATAGCAGTGTATTCTATACTCTCTTTTTTTTGCCATACACGTCCAGATAGTCTCTGTGTCGTTGTTTTAATATGCCTTGTCATGCAACGGGGTGTTTTGTTGTTGGGTTGCACGGGACGGCCCAGCGTCTTTGGTCTTTAGACTAAAGCCAGGTCCCTGGTTTGAGACAAGAGGAAGAAGTGGAAGAAGGAAAAAGAAGAGAAGAGTGCCGCCCTTTTCACAGTACTTGGTTTGTGTTGGCTTGTTGTTTGTTCTTGCTTGGATATCTATCAGGTGCCGCCTTGTGTTAGAGGAAAATGCAGCTTACAGGGGCAAGCAATGACTCCTTGCTCTGTGTTTTTGCTGGATTGGGATTTTGTTTGGTGATGCAGTGATTATTTGATTGAAGCAGGGGTGTGCCTTTTGGGCTGTGCACTATTGTTTGGGCAGAGTCTTTGATCTGTGTGGGAATGGAATGTGTTTGGGATTAGCCTGTTTTGGATGAGGGTTTTGCAAGGTTGGTACAAGGTTTTAGCAGCTGCTGAGGGATATGGCACCCAGTTTTGATTGCTGTGCCAGCCTCTATTGCAATGAAGAAGTGGGTGGCAGTGCCTGGGAGGATGAGACCAGCAGCTACTCTGATGAAGATGAACTTGTGAATGCATGGCCTGTCTCTACCTTCATAGCTGTTCCGGTTGAGACTGACGATGTCATCTCTGCCATGCTTGAAAAAGAGAGTGCCCACATGCCTCTCAAGGATTACCTTCAAAGGTTTCAGACCAAAACTATTGACCTTTCAGTTCGAGATTTGGCTGTTGGTTGGATGCTCAAGGTCTGCATCTCTATTCCTCTTTTGCATGCGTCCTCTCTTCGGATCAGGTGGCTGATTTTTTTTTTTTTTCATCTTTCAGGTTCATGGGCAGCAGAGATTTGGCCCTTTGACTGCAGTTCTTTCTGTAAACTATCTGGATCGATTCCTGTCTCGACATCCTGTGCCAGTAAGTAGATTATTTTCCTGCTTAAAATCCATCTTTCTTATTGTTTAAACAGCTTACATGATTTTTTCTCCTCCCCCCTTTTCCCAGCAAGGAAAGGCATGGATGCCTCAGCTTCTGTCTGTTGCTTGCTTCTCTCTAGCTGCGAAAATGGAAGAGCCCGATATGCCTTGTCTAATCGATCTCCAGGTGTGCAGAGTACTAACAACATTGCCAATACCATTATTTCGTATCTGATTTTTTTATATCCCATTTGATCCCATACCTGTACGTTTTACTGATTGCTTGATGCTTTGCAGGTTGAAGTGGAGCACTTATTTGAACCAAGAATCATACAGAGAATGGAGCTATTGGTCCTGAGTACTCTGGAGTGGAGAATGAGTGCCGTAACCCCTTTTTCTTACATCAACTACTACATGCACAAGCTTGGGTTTGATGATTTATGGAGGAAGGAAATGCAGGCTCAAATCAGTGATTATATACTATCAACTCTGAAAGGTGATTGCTTGTGGGCAAGAAAAGTAGAGCCATTCCCTTCCAAATGCCTACCTAATACTTTATTGTGTGGATGTACAGACATCTCTTTTCTGGCCTTTCCACCATCTGTTATTGCAGCGGCAGCAGTCCTTTCTGCAATGCTGGACAGCCATGGAGCTTCTGCTGTTGCCGATGGTATGAAAGCCTTGTCTGCTGCCATCTCTATCGATCGAGTAAGAGCTCTAATTTAATCTTGGTTTTTTATTCTTGGTTGTGCCCGGTTTTATGTGATGAGATTGCCCAATTTGGTCTCTTCTTTTAGTTGATGAACTGGTCTTGATTGCCCACAAATGTGTTCCCAAAATCTGATATGGGTTGATTGGCCCATTTCCAGGATGCTGTAGAAAAATGTTACAGGCTAATGCAAGGCATTCATCAGATGGGCTTATTCCGTAGTGTTTTAAAGAGAAAACCAGGCTGCTTCTCAGTTCCCCAGAGCCCTGTGGGCGTTTTAGAGGTTACCTCTTTCAGCTGTGACAGTGAAAGCACTCTCAGATCGGTTGAATCCAGCCCAAATGTGCATATAGTTTCTTCCCCATCTGTAAAAAAGAGGAAAATCAAAGATTTTTGCAACCCAAATCAGAATGAGTACGAGATCATCGAAGGATGAATCCATATCAACAGTTGAAATAGATTATGCGTCGTTATTAGAGGAGCATTTCCTCGGCTGCAGGTCGGCTATAAATTTTTTCGTCAGAAGAGGTCAAACCCAAAAAAATATATACAGATTAGTAAGATTTGTAGCAATATCGGATCGATTTCTTCACTATTATTTATGAGATCAGATAATTTGTTTGTTTAGGCTTGGCTTGCTTTGCCAAGCAGAAATATTGTAACATTACTGTTTGAAGTTTCGAGGGGATGCTCCAATCCTTGCTTGAAAAAAGGCCTCCTTGCTGAGTTTTAATGGCGGGTGTGCCAAAACTTTTAAATTTCTTGTTTGCTAAGAATTTGTATCTTCTGCTGGCCGGAAGAATTATCTGCAGCAGGCCAGCGTTTGATTCTCAAGATTTTAATGTAAAAAAAAAGGAAAAAAAAAATGAAAAAAGTTGTAAATTTATTATTTTTGTCTTTGGTCAATGAGATGGATGATTTAAATGCTTTTTCTGCAAGAAATTTTCGTCGTAGTAATTGCTACTCTGATAACGGAACTTCTTATCTTAATGATCAAATTCTTCAGGGAATCAAATCTAAGAAGATGAATAGTTTATGGAGATGGGTTTTACATGGTTTAGGGTTTTAGGGTTGGAGAAGACCTTTTGCATGAATGAGGTCAGCAAAGAAGAATGCCATGGTGGGTGTGTCAGATATCGGGAGAGCATATCAACAGCCCCCTTGATAAAGACTTGAGATATATTTTTTGCTAGATTGCCATATGAAAAGCTCATGGCCACCACCAGAATAATAAACACATGGATTCTTTATCCTGCACCTTTAACCTGCTCTGAAACCTTAAGACTTTTGTGCCTATATTATACTATCTTCTCAACCCCTCAAATATTATATTGTAGATCATTGATCATTTGCCCTCTTGCCAATTTGGCCCCAGCCTTTTCACCACAACCAATCTTGTTTGTCATTAGGGTTTTGCTCGGTTCGGAATCGTTGTCGGGGATTTAGGAAGCACATATCTCTATTTAGGAAGCACATATCTCTGCACTTAACACTCCTCTCGATGTAAACCTGCCTTCCTTCTGCCTTCTCTTAGGATTTAAAAGTGTGTTCGTTAGACTCAGTTGCCTCCCTTGCATTAGAAAACTGTTTGCTTAGCGACTCTCTTTTGGATTTTGCAAGGGCCGCCTTGCTTTGTTATAGAAAAATGTTCTGCTTGGACCTGGTCTTTTGAGTTTATCAATCTTTATTTTGCTCTGCCAGTATCAAAGAACTCGTGTCCCTTTCCATAAAAGTGTATTTATTGCTTCTGCTAAACTACACATGCTCTCATTCCTTTTGAGAAAATGGGATTAGGAAAAGATTGAACTTGTATGACCAAGTAAAGGCTCTTTTGACCATTGTGTAGGAATTTGAATCGTCGCGCCAATTAGTTCAGGAGGAATCTGGCTTGATGACCAATGTGGCCACTAACTTAGCATGTCTAAGATGCACCAATGGTATGGGGTATTTCCACATGGCTTAAATGTTACAATAAGTCCATTGACTAATACCATGTGCCAACTTGCAGCAATGGTATGGGATACTTCCACATGGCTTAAATATTACAATAAGTCCAATGACTAATACTATGTGCCAACTAAAACAAACAAGCCAACCATTGCTCTGCTTCCTCCTGCCTTACATATCATGGTAACCTTTCAATACGTACTTAATAAGCACACATCAATACAAAGCATACATTAATATCTACCTATCAAAAATCCATTAATATCTATTTATTGATAATACATGAGGTATTGTTGGAGCCATTGTGCTATGGGAATGTCATGTCATGATTATATTTGCTTGATTGTTGTCTCTGTCGCACCATAAGGGTGCCATCATGTCAATAGATCATGTTGAATATAATTATTCATCCAAAGGACATGCTGTGGCCAAAGGACTACCTGTGTGGATAGTTGACAAATTGGCGATATTGTTCAGAGCCAATAAGTTGCCAAATCTTGCATATTGAGAGGACATGGAAACAAACACGTCCGAGATCCATGCTACATGTCGTCCCACATGTTTGATGTATTTACTGTCTTTGAAAACAACTATGCTTTGTCAAATGTACGCCACCATCTTCTAATACGCTAAATCATTAATCGTTATAATAATTGGCCAAATACAATGGACTTTTAATTTTGAATAAATTGAATATGATATGTGCTAGCTCCCTTTACTCATCCTTGTAGTAGTCAATGGGTTTTCTTACACATTTGGGTGGAGTTTACCCAATCCCAATGGCCTTAACCATCTGACTACTCTAAGCGATGAGCCTATATTTTTGTCCTTAAGTCACCAGGGCCACAATGAATGAGTTTTGAACCTTGAACTTATTAGTGGCAATTTAAGGTCTTACCAGTGGCCATATTGAATGCTAAATTTTGAATTGAACAGTCCATAGGACTATATTTTACTCAAAACGTTATGAAATATGGTATATGTGTTATTTATACACTTAAACTTCTATCTATCTATATACATCAGTAAGAAGAAACATCAATAAGAAGAAGAAACAATAATTTCTTTATCCATGCTCATATATATATATATATATATATATCTGTTGGAGTTCATGTCATAATCATGAATCATTGATACTGAATAATGAGAACAAAAGTTGGAAAACAGTTGAAAAATACAGAGACAAAAGGGTTAAGTTATGGAAGATAATTATCTTGTACAGTTATGTGCCAGAACAAGGTTATGGAGCAGAACAAGGGATTAGATGATCTTGTACATTTTAAGTTGGAGAACTAAAGGGGATTATATGGAATTCATGTTGTTGTAGACCATGTATTAGGTCATTTATTTGATCTAAATGCATAAGGTTATTCGATGGTTAAACCATTAAATTTGTATGAAGGAATATTCTAGGGAGACCATCGAGATGCCTGGAGTCAATTTTGGTTCAAATGAGTCTAGGTCCAATGCAATGAAGGCATGAGGATCAGATGATTTCCGCAACCAGCAAGCGGTCTGGCATGACCGCCGGACTGCTCAGATAAATCAATGAGAAGCTTAGATCATTGTGCATTAGATAGACACTTGTGTTTCGTGTGAAGTCAAGGTAAGAATTGGATAATTCGAAGGCGAATAAGTTCGAAGCTACAATGTTATATTCAATCCCTTTTGAACAGTGTTGATATGATTTTATTCAGTGGTCATGAATATTTGTTAATTTGACTCAAGTGGTGAAGTTAGCTTATTGATTTGATATTGTCTTAAGAATGGTTTTGAATATAAATGTTTAATGTACATGATCTTATTGATCATAAACTTATTGAGTCTTAAGCAAGGTGATTAAATTATGCATAAGGTTATATTGCTCTTAACTTATTCTCTGATAATTTTCTTACATTGGTATCAGAGCTAGGTTGAGATAAGATGGCAAGCAGATTTGGTGCAGGTTTATTAAATGCAATTGATGTGTTTAAAGGAGAATCAGGGTTCCAAGTATGGAAGGAGAAGGTTAAACACGTTTTGCAAGTAGAAGGACTATGGGAGATTGCTGAACCAGGAGGCAAAGGAGTTAGAAGCAGAACTTCAGAAGTTGCTGCTGAAGGGAGTTCAAGCTCAGTAAATGGAGAAGATGCTGAAGCAACCTCTGTGGAAAGAGGGGGGACTGTTGATGTTGCAAAAATAAGGGAAGCTCAGGGCATAATCATGAGCAAGGTAAACTCGAGCATTGTTTTGAAAATTAGAGGGATGCATCCTAGTGAGATGTGGAGCTATATGCTCCTAAATTATGAGGAAAAGACATCCTCACAAATAGATGTGTTGGAAAATGAATTAATGAGATTAAGATTCCATGACAAGGATAATGTCAATGATTTTTTTCAAACATTTGATAATATTATTGCTGACTTAGAGGGGGCAGGAGTATTATATACTCAACAACAACAGGTCTTGGCTATTTCAAGAGCAGTAACCAGTCTTGGGCCAAAGGGGTAAAATGCAATAGGAAATAAATGGGTATTTAAACTGAAAGTAAATGCAGATGGCAGCCCAAAGGAAGGAAGGAAGAAAGGTATTTTTATCGTCCACGGAGACTAATCGGTCTATGGGACCCAAAGCACAAAGCAAGACTAGTTGCACAAGGTTTCACAAAAAAGGGGGGTAGATTTTGATGAAACGTATTCACCAGTTGTTAAATTAGCAAGTATTAGGATGATAATTGCTATATAAAATGCTTTGGATCTAGACTTACATCATATGGATGTTTGTACAGCTTTTCTTAATGCAGATTTGGAGGAAGAAGTTTACATGAGACAAGCCCAAGGCTTTGAAGTTGGAAAAGGAAAAGTATGGAGACTAAAGAAGGCAGTCTATGGCTTAAAGCAATCTCCAAGACAATGGTACTTTTGCATTGACAATTTTTTGAAAGAATAAAGCTTCACAAAGTTGGCTAATGATGGCAATGTTTATTTGCTAAAGAAAGAAGGAGAGTTTTGTATAATGGCTGTTTATGTGGAAAACTGCATATTGGCATCTAACAACACGAATTTCTTAAATAAGTGCAAGGAAATGCTCAAGAACAGATACAAGTTATCTCAGTTTTTGGGCATTCAAGTCAAAAAAGAGAGGGCAAACATGAAGATATCATTAAATCAAGGTAAGTACATAGATTCGGTTTTGGAGAAATTTAATATGCAAGAATGCAATTCAGTAAGAACTCCAATCATTGCTGGGAGCAAATTGTCAAAGGAACTATGTTCCAAAAATGAAGATGAAAAGGAGGAAATGAGCAAGGTGCCATATAGACAATTAATAGGGAGTTTATTGTTCATTGCAAACAATACAAGACCTGATATAGCCTTCATAGTAAATGTGCTAAGTAGGTACAACAATAATCCAGGGTATGAGCATTGGCTGGCAGCTAAAAAGGTTTTAAGATTTTTGAAAGGTACAAAAGTCACAGGGATTGTTTATTGTTCAAAGGATCTGAGGTTGAAAAGTTACAGTGATGCAGATTGGTGTGGGGATTTAGATGAACGTAAATCAACTTCAGGTTATATTGTAATGCGAGGAGGACCACCAGTTAGTTGGAGAAGTAAAAAGCAATCTTCCATAGCTCTGTCAACAGCAGAATCAGAGTATGCTTCAACAACTCTAGCTGCAAAAGAAATTATTTGGGCCAGAAGATTCTTAGATGAGTTAGAAATAAAGCAGGAAGAAAGCACAGAGTTATTTTGTGACAATCAAAGTTGTATAGCTATGACAAAAAACACTGTTTTACATGAAAGGACTAAACACATAGAAATGGAGATGCATTACATAAGAGATATGGTGAACAAGGGATTTATTCAGCTGAAGTATGTAAATTCTGAAAGACACCTTGCAGACATTATGACAAAGGCATTAGGTTGGAGAAGGTTTCAGAAATTATCAGTAGAAATGAACTGCAGAGATACCAAATTATGACATGAAAGGGGAATGTTGGAGCTCATGTCATAATTATGAATCATTGATATTGAATAATGAAAACCAAAGTTGGAAAACAGTTGAAAAATACAGAGACAAAAGGGTTAAGTTATGGAAGATAATTATCTTGTACAGTTATGTGCCAGAACAAGGTTACGGAGCAGAACAAGGGATTACATTTTAAGTTGGAGAACTAAAGGGGGATTATATGAAATTCATGTTGTTGTAGATCATGTATTAGGTCATTTATTTGATCTAAATGCATAAGGTTATTCGATGGTTAAACCATTAAATTTGTATGAAGAAATATTCTAGGGATACCATCGAGATGGCTGGAGTCAATTTTGGTTCAAATGGGTCTCGATCCAATGCAATGAAGGCATGAGGATCGGATGATTTCGGCAACCAGCAAGCGGCCTGGCATGACCGCCGGACTGCTCAGATAAATCAATGAGAAGCTTAGATCATTGTGCATTGGATAGACACTTGTGTTTCGTGTGAAGTCAAGGTAAGAATTGGATAATTCGACGGTGAATAAGTTCGAAGCTACAGTGTTATATTCAATCCCTTTTGAACAGTATTGATATGATTTTATTCAATGGTCATGAATATTTGTTAATTTGACTCAAGTGGTGAAGTTAGCTTATTGATTTGATATTGTCTTAAGAATGGTTTTGAATATAAATGTTTAATGTACATGATCTTATTGATCATAAACTTATTGAATCTTAAGCAAGGTGATTAGGCATGCCATGTTTTATAACTTGTAGCCAAAATGTGCATTTTAACCGTAGCAAATATATTCAATAAAGCAATGCAAAGAATATGCAATTTTTTTTTTTTTTTTTTTTTTTTTTTTGGCCATACCAAATCATAAAAATCCTTTAGAAAACATGAGGATTTTTATAAAAGTAGTTTAAAAATAAAAAACGGATTTTTAATTAACATTGCCTGGCCTTATTGCCTTGGTCCCAAAGGTAGAAGCTCCATTTGCCTTCTCTGATTGGAAACCGATTTCCTTGACCAATGCTTCCTACAAAATACTTGCTAAGGGTTAAATTGGGTCAAGGTATCCAAGCAAAAATGCATGCTGTTGAAGTTGGATTTCAGTAGGTCTTTTGGTACAATAGATTGGACCTTTCTTCACAAAGCCATGAAGCGTTTGAGGTTATCAGACAAGGTAGTTGATGAAGTACAAGGATTCAATGAAGCAGGCTGCTCAGCTATCTTGGTAAATGGAGCTCCCACCAATTTTTTTGAATGTTAAAGGAGGGTAAGGCAAGGTTGCCCATTAGCACCTTACTTGTTTCTCATTGTGGTTGAATTGGTGACCAAAGCCACCATGGCATTATAAGAAATAGGATCCGTAGAGTATTTACAAATGCCAGGGAATCTAGATAAGTTGTCCCTGATGCAGTACGTTGATGACAGTTTTGTGTTCTTATAAGATGATGGTTACAGTCTACCCTCCTTCCTGGCAGCTATGGATCTTTTTGGCAGAGCTTCAGGAGTGGTGCTGAATAAGAACAAATGTTCTATTGTAATGGACTCGGATAATACCTTCCTTTGTGGGGTCACAGTAATAGAGCAGGCTTCAGCTACAAAACCGCTTGGTCTGCCATTGGTAATAAACATGAGTCTCCCTGGGCTCTAGGAGGCTATAGTAACCATAAAAGAAATTTCTGAATTGATTGCTTGAATAGAATTACACATGACACACATAGAATTGGGTTACTTGTTTTCCTCATAAATTTTACAAACCACTAGTTGAGAAAGTTTTCAAACTTCTCAATATTATGCACCCTCATACAATGATATAGCATGGAGGTTGCTCATGGCCTTGTCCATCTCCTTTCTTGGGATCTTGTGTGTGTTGTCTTTTGCAATGTGAGAACTTGGATATGACCATACCACACACTCCACCAATTCCCTCCTTTGAGGGTCAGCATAATTTGCCCTCCACTTCTTCTCCCAGCAGTCAGTGTATTGCTCCTTCAAGTTGGCCTTCTTGTGCCTCCCAATGGGCTCCCAATATTGAATTTGGAATCCGGGGCCCTTAACTCCTCTCCATCGGGCATAGTGGTGGTCACATCGAGGAGAGTGCCACCCCTAACCATATTGGACGGATCCTCATCATCAGGCCTTACTAGCACAAAGTATCCTTCCTTGATGTCCTCAAAGGGATCCCACTCGGGGAAGATCAAACCACTTCGGCTTTGAGGCCTTACTTCCCACAAACCACTTGGAACCCTTGTTGGGACCCAAGTGAGCATTCTTAGACGTGCTTGCACCTTGAGAACCCTCCCATCTTGACTCGGGCAAGAACCCCGTCTCTTAGCTCCCTCCCACATGGTACATTTGGGTTTCTAAGCATGTCACAACTTTCTCCCAAGACTTGATTAGGGAGTCCATTTGATTTTTCTTAAGAGTGGAGGTGTGCTTTCCATTTGAACATCATCCCGGTCGTTATGTAATCCTTGATGCCCTTCACCCGGTTGGCTAGAGTCTTTGACTGTCTTGAAGGGAGGTAGTGGTTTTGGCTGCCCTTTAGGAATGAGAACTTCACCAGTGACACCCCTTTGCCACAACTCGATACCTTGTACGGGGCATCCACAACTTGTCACCTGGTCTCCACTTATATTGCATGATTGGTATTCCATCCCTAACCCAAAACTTGAATTGAAGTGGCTTTGTGTGTCTGTCATTAACTGGTCCTTGCCATCTAGCAAGTATCCTTCTACAAATGATTTCCAATGCAACCTCATCCATCAAGAAAGCCATTGGGTTGGGGTCAATGCGGCTCTCAAACACATCCATTAGTTCAGGGGAGAGTGGTCACGTTTTCTCTCTTGAGCTTGGTGGAGAAAGTTCCAAAGAATCCATCTATATCATCATGCGTATGCCCAACCATCATGAATCCCACTTTCACAACTTTGAATACTCCCCTTCTGTGTCAAGTATGACATTGCCCCAAACATCCATCTATTCTTGTTTTCTTTCCAACAGTTGTCCAACCGAACACATAGCTCCTTAGGCGGTGATTTCTCAAGTAAGGGGAAATCATCCCAAGTCCTCCTTGATTCACTAGACACCTTGGATGTGAGCTTTTTTATCGCCTTTGGTAACAAAGCGGTTGATCATCCATCAAAGCCTCAAAAATGGGTCTTCAAGGGGAATACCTCCTCCCTTCTATCGATCCTTTCTCTAGTGTTCTCGGGCACTTGAAAATAGAGCTCACATGGAAGTTTGGATCATCTCTCCATAGATCAAGCACAAAATGACCATATGTTCAGTTCCATGACCATGTGTTAATACACCCCTTGGACTTACTTTCATCCGAAAAGCGTTTTGACAACGCTTGGGTAAAGGATCTAGCTTTGGCAAGAAAGTCTTGTGTTGGTCCATCTTATCATGAATTATACACAAAAATTTGTCCCGCTGCATCTCGAAAAATGTTCTCCCCGCCAATACAACTGTCTACATGATATTTGGTCCCTTTGGTGATCGCAAATTGCTCCCTAATTGCCATTCTTTCTTTCTCTATTGCGGTTGATGCAAGTGTATCCTTGAGTTGAATGCAAGTGTTGCACTTTGAGAATGGCATGTGTTGTAGGACACTCACGCCCCAGAAGTGAGTGCTCCATAACTTGCTGAAATGTGATTGAGAAAGAGGCCTACCTCCGGTAGTTTCTAGGATGGAGTTGACCTCCTTAAGGCACTCCTTTTGGATATAGTGTTGTGGCAACACTCTTTGCACCACTTCGCACACCGTGCTCGTTCACCTTCGACTTGTGGGGCATAGATTGAGACATGTATCTCACAAAGCTCTCAAGACTGCAATGGCCTTTAGAGTATTTGCTCTAGGTTTCAAAGTGAGTGCATTACCATGTTGGACAAAGTGTGCCCTTTTCTAACCCTGCTCCCGATGTCTGTAAAATGAAGACTTGCTCACCCCAAGAATCCATCTCAATGCTCTCATACATACCTTCATTCCCCTCAATTGATATAGCTTGGCCGATCTGTGTTTTCATCATATTTGGAATTCCTACACAAGGAGTAAATGAAATTAATCCTATCTTTTGAAGTCTGTCCAATGTATTGGGACCTTATCCGCACGAGGTCATCCACATTGTAATGCCTTTGTGCAATCTAGGTTGCAACACTCTTGTCCCCTAATTGCCTCCGGGTTTTCTTTGGTTGGTGCCATACTTTCCATCCTTTCTAAATATTTGTCACTTCTAGGCCTCTTGGGCACCTTTTGGTGCCTTTTATGAAAGACATAGCGTCTCTTCCTTGTGATCAAAGGATGCTCATCGACCACCAAATCTTCCACATGGCCTTGGGTGGGCCTTGGGGTGTGTAGTTCAAGAGGGCATTCTAGAGTATCACCATTCTTGTGTGTAATAAATCTAATTGGCCATCTCAAGCGAGCTTGGGACTCCGGCAGCCCCGAGCACACAATGCAATCACTAGAGCTTCCACGGGACATGATAGTATCAACCCGATAAGAAGCTTCACAATGCCAACTCCAAGATGTTCATCTCCCGACCTCTCATCATTCACACTATCAAATGGATCAAGCAAGCAGTTATTATGCCCCTCGCAAATACCGATGCAGTTTGCAAGGGTGCAACAAAAGGCAACCCATCTTCCTCCATTGGAGCCTAGGGCAATGGCCTCCTTTGGAATTCCACGGCTCCATTTTACTCATCTCACATGCTCCCCGAATGAAAAAGCTCACATTAAAACCATATAGCCCCAAACACCACAAATATGACCATATGAACCATATAAAACCATACAAACATATTAAATATAATCATATTAAATCATACAACCATATTAACTAAAATCATACAACCATATTAACTAAAATCATATAACCATATTAAAGCATACAACCACACTCATTCTAAACCATATGTAAACATTGTAACCATTGAAACCATATTAAATACAACCATTGAAACCATATTAAATACAACCATTGAAACCTTATTAAATACATAAGATAACATATATAAACATATAACCTACCCTTTCATATTTTGTCATGGCCCCACGCGGCCTCTTGAGAGGTGAAACGCGGCCACGTCAAGAATCCATCGCCACGCCATGGAGGGCATGGCCCACACACGTGACAATGGTTTTTATTATTGCACTTTTACGAGGTTCGAGGGTGCGGCCAGAAGTCTCGCACCCTCTTCCTCTCCCCAGACCATTCTTCCTCCCCCCGTTTTCTCGATCACTCTTCCTCCCCCTGTTTCCTTAGGCGCCGCTTTACCGATCGGCGATCGATCGAACCGGCGATTCCGGCGCCATCTTATGACAAAGAGCTTGGTCGACGGATCTCGGGGCGCTTTCAAGTAGGGTTCTCGCAGATTCATTGTTCGAGCGGGCGTTACCACCGAGAAGAAAGTGAGGCCCTTTTAGTCTTTGCTTTTTAGTTTTTCTCGAAGTCCTTTAGTGCATTTTTACTTATATTACGTTGTTAGAGGCTCTTATTAATCCCTCGATACAATTACATGCCCGACAAATCCTTATTCACGCTTTGTCAACGACTATACCCACATGGAAGCGAACTTCGGAAGCCTCCTCCTCATCCAAGCAAATCTTCCGTGTATGTTTTTGTAATATCATACCCTTTTTAATCTCATTTTTTCCAGATTGTTCTCCCCTTTCGTTCTCTCATCTTGTTCTCCACTTTGTTCTCTGTTTTCTCATTAATCTCATTAATCTTTGTATTGTTTTTCTTTTTTTGTTATCTTTTTCTTGCTTGTGGTTGAATTGAATACATTGTACGGGCACAAGTGAGAATTGTGGTTAGAGTAGTAGCAAGCAAACCGAGATAGAAATCATCGAGATTTGGTTTTAGGAAGTAAGATATTGCGAGCATTAACAGAAAATAACTAGGAATGTCTTTCTCCCAAAGAAGAACTCGAGAATAGGAATTGCTTCACGAGAATCTCCATTTCTAACTCACGGCAAATCCCGCTGCGGGGAGACATGCGAGAAGGAGTGGCGAGTTGAGAATACTTCACTTGCCAACAGTCCGGGAAGTCTGAGGCCTTCTTCTGGGCTCGCTGAAGTCGAGAACTTCTCGACCCCGTTTCGTGAAGAGGAATGTACACTCTCTGGACTGGCGGTTGAGGGATTCTCGACTTCATGATTCGATTGCTGACTACCCAATGTCTTCACATTCTTTAGAACCTGGCTGCAGCCTTCTCGACTTCATTGAATTAGAATGTGATACCTGCCAATGGCCCTTTGTGTCGTCGCGGTGCCTCCACCCGGTCTCGAGCCACTCTCCTTGAACCATGCTCGCCGAATATTGCGAAGAGGACTGGCTCGACCGGGTGGAGGCCTCGGCAACTAACCACGAGGTGCTGGCGCTTTCACCGACTTCGTGAGTCGAGAAAACGAAGCGAGCTCTAGTGCACTCTAGAGCTGGCACGAGCAGCGGTCTCAACCACTCTCCTTCTATCTTCCTCGGGACGTGCGAAGGGAAGTGGTTTTATTTGTCTGCAGCCAAGCCTTAGCAACCAATTCTCCCTGCGGTGTGGTCATGATGGCCTCTACCCAATCAAAGACCCGTCTCCTTGAACCATCTTCGCCGAATATTGCGGGGGATGGGCTCGATTGGGTGGAGGCCTCGGCGACTAACCACAGAGTTGCTGGCTGCTTTCTCGACTCGTGAGTCGAGAAAACGCAGGCTCTAGTGCACTCTAGAGCTGGCCTGCAGACAGTCTTAAACACTCTCCTTCTATCTTCCTCGGACATTGCGAAGGGAAGTGTTTTTGACTGTCTGCAGGCCAACTCTTAGCAACCCAATTCTCCTGTGTGTGGTCGCAGTGGCCTCTACCCAATCAAAGACCGTCTCCTTCGAACCTTCTTCGTCGAATATTGCGAAGGGGATGGGCTCTGATTGGGTGGAGGCCTCTACAACTAACCACAGGGAAACCACAGAGCTTGCTGTATGCATTCTCGGCTCGCGAGTCGGGAATGCCTTACCCAACCGGCACTCCATGTGTACTAACCGGAGTTCTGGATGGCCAAGGCATTCTCGACTTGCGAGTCGAGAATGTAGACAGGAAGCCAAGCATTCTCGACTCGCAAGTCGAGAATCTTAACCGACCAATTCTCAGGTAATGCGGGTAGCGGTGGCCTCGACCCGGTCGAGTCACTCTCCGCCGAACCATCTTCGCCGAATATTGCGAAGGGGAGGGGCTGGGACTGGGTGGAGGCCTCTACAACTAATCTGAGGGGAAACCACGGAGAGAGGAAGCCAAGGCTTGCATTCTCTACAAATCTTGCACTTTCTATTCTCTTTTTTAGTCCCAAGTGCCTCTAGCACATGTCGAGCCACTCTCCTTGAACCATCTTCCTCGAATATTGCGAAGAGGAGTGGTTTGGAGAATGGGAGGCCCCTCCGACTAACTACAAGAGGATGCATTTGAACCGCATCTCCTGGGCCTTAGTCCTAGCCTGATCTATGTACAACATTCCAAGTAAACAGTCCATGAAAAAACACACCTAAAACGGAACTGTTCTTTACCCCCGATCCATTGTTTCCTTGCCGAGCATCTCTCAACCCAGAGAGTAAATCATCTATCGAAGTTGAAAAATGCTCGACAAAGAAACAATGAATCCGTCGAGCTTATCAGCAGTTCCATTATTTAAACACATACGGCATGTTCTACAAGCGAAATAACATAGGCATCTCTGAAACTCACCTCTTCACGCAGTAATTCCTTGGGCCACTGTATCACGGATCCCGCAGCCTCACCTAGAGTCTTTGCTTCTTCTGTCGGTCTCTTCAAGAGTGTATTCGCATCTAATACTTGTATCACTGCGATTCTCGCGTATCCCCGTTCCATGGCGCCGCAGTGTAGAGTTCCCGTGTCTGGCAGCTCCTCTCCGCTTCCTACCTTAGCTCCGTGCTCATCGATCAAATCAACTGCTTGCAATAGGGACGCTAGCGGTCAGGAAAAACACATATGCAAGGCGTTAGTTAGCTTCAGCGTCAGCGGCGCCATTCCGGAAGTCGCTAACAGTCGATGCTCCCCTCCGAAGTCGAGGTCCCCAATGCCGCAGGGAAGATAAACTACGCTCCGCTCACTTAGTCCCTTGATGTGATTAAATTTCGAAATAGTGTTTGGGCGGGCTAAAGCCGACCGTGCTGTACTTTTAGCCCGCTTCTTTTCATAAATGATTGCATGTCCTTAAGTTCAAACTAAAAGAACACGCCGATCTTTTTACATGCAGTCCTAAAACTCACAACCCGCGGAGGAAACTTAATTTCTGAGGGGTGCGAAGAGGATGAGAGGGCATATAGACATGACTCCGCCCAAGAAGGAGGCCTGGGGGGATGCTTCTACCGGCGGCAAAGAAGAAGAAGAAGACAAACACCCCAGGTGAGCTCACGAGGTTTTTCTTTTGTCGGAATACCTTAACCGATCCATCCTTTCTTCTTGCAGCATTCACCTCCGGACTCACCGGTGATTGGCGCCGAACTCCATTCTTCGTCATCGAGGGACTGGAGACGAGCTTCTTGAAACAGTGGCCAGATTCTTGGTGGTATGTCGAGGTATCGACACAAGTGGGAAGGAGAAAGATCTGTTTCTACACCAAAGGGACAAGAAGAGCTCAGGAGACAAGTACAAGAAAATCGGTGTTGTGCTCTCCGATCTCTGCGCCCGGTCGAAGCATTTAACACTACATGTCGAGGACTGCCGGGAAAGAGTAAGTTCTATCGCACCAAAAATTAGCGGTTTCAAATTATTCTCACTCTTCCATGAGCAAGGCTAAGGGCACCGAAAAAAGGCCAGGCGCCTTTAAATTGTCGAGAACCTTGGGTGGAAGGATCGGAAGGGATGAAGGAGGCGGAACCCTAACATCCGGGGAGCTTGGTATGGAGATTTCGTGAGTCGGGGAAAAACATTTCAATACGGGGAGCTTCACTTCTCTTGTCTTTGAAGACTCTACAACACTCTGATGGGGAATGAAGTTGTGGTTCATACACAAAAAGTCCACCAAAAACAAAGATGGGGATGATGACACCACACGGGAGGAATCGGATGGCGAAGGAGGCGAAGATATGGTCGAGTCCCCAAACCTCGATCGAGATGATCGGATCGAGGATTTCACGAGAGGGGGCCGTGAAAATGGAGCGTCTAGCTCGGTATTATCCGTTGGGAATATCACACAAAGCCGCCTTTGGACATTAGGCGGTGAAGGTTTGCCACGGGAGATGCCGTCTTGTTCAACCACACCACGAGGGAATTTAATCCAAAGCACACATCTTTGGAGATTACGAACCTCGATGGTGCGACATCCTATTGCAGATCCAATGCTGCGGATGTCATACCTTTAGCGTGATCGACGGGTGAGTTGTTCATTTGGAAGTCCGAGGAAGATCCGAAGGAAAAGAAGTCCGGTTCGGGTTGTAGGCGGTCAAGATTCGGTGGGCGGCTCAAGTATTGCGGAGCGGAGAAGGAGGTGCCGCAAGGATCAAGGATAGATATGCCAGCGAGAGTGCGAGAGTTCTTTTCGGCGGAGACGCCAAAGAACCGAATCGGCGGCGATTAGCCACCGCGGAACACAATAGCGGCCGAGTGCCGCTCATAAAGGTAAATAACTCTCTGAATCTTTCCATTTCGACTTCGCGAGTCGAGAAAGCCCCCGCCATCCTAACATTTGCCGATTATCATGGGGTTTCATTTCGCGAAAGCCGTGAGTAACACAGAAAATCAAAGGATGCGGAGCTTTTCGACTCGCGAAGTCGAAAACCCTTAGCCAATAAAAAGAAAATTAGACATTCAGGGACTTTCTGATCATGAAGTCGAAAGCCCCGCCATCCTAACATTTGCTGATTATCGGCGGGGTTTCACTCGCGAAGTCGAGAAAGCCGTGGTAACGCTAAAAATCAAAGGATGCAGAGCTTTCTCGACTTCATGAAGTCGAAAACCCGAAGAAGTAAAAAGAAAATTAGACATTCAAGGGACTTTTCGACTTCAAGTCGAGAAAAACCCGGCTACTATTCTTGTTTATTAGGGTGTTTGTAGATACTTTCATGCTCGACATTGGTACATTGTCCGAATGCAGCCCTTTATATCGACCAAATCATACACGCTAGGCAAACAAAGTGGAAAGCATTGGGTTGTCCTCGGCCCTAAAGGAAAAACAGGGCTCCCTCGGATAAGTGGAAGACCTTTGAGAAACTATGCGGATATGTTCTCACTGGAGGGACAGAAGAAGATGAGGAGGGGAGAGGAAGAAGAGGAGAAGAAGAAGAGAACACCAAGGAAAGGCGGGGAGTCTCTCTCGGACCAATATGACCTCATTCTTAGCACCGAGGCGGTCTGGGAGAAATGGACCGACATATGGGCTCAATGGACAAGAGGCAAGGCGAAGGACGGCAATGGAGAATTTCCAAGCGGGCGGACCCCAAGTTGTTTGACAAGCGGTTCATGAAGAGGATACAGGGCCTCCACGGACAAAGAAACGCTTGACCTACAAGGCAAAATCTTGGAGGAACAATCACGCTAAGGAAGACCGGGAGTTCTAAATTGCGGGGCGCGCAAAGGATTATGCCACATCCTAAAAGCGGCGGCGTGCGTTAGAAGAAGGCATCGGAGTTACGCAGCGTTGCATCTAATGAATACCATGATTTTGATTATTACAAGGAAAAGGCTGCCCTTGATGAGGAAGACATGAAGGAATTGAACCGTCTATGTCAACCCTACATCAACACCAAAGCTGAAGCGTAGCGTCAAAACCCTTCCTTTCCACTGAGCGTGCTATGGCAATGCGAAAGGAAGCTTGGATTCGGGGGTGGTCCCATTTAAAATGACGATAGCTCCCCCATTTCTGGTTACTTTGGGACACAAGGGATTTGGTGGTCAGGCGGCTTTGGACCCGTGGCACTATTTGCCATCAATATGATCGAAGACCCCACCCTTTTTATGACAAAGGCGACATAGAGCGGTGGTACAAGGCGATGTCGGACATGACCGACGACTGGATACTTTCGGTTTCCTTGTCTTTTGCATCTTAGGGCAATCAAACAACTCTTTGTCTCCCAATGGAAGACGGTGATATTAACTTCACCAACAAGATCATGCACTCCATATACGAACTTGATCATGAGTGCGGACTTGGCTTGCCGAAGGCACCAAGCTTTGCCAACATAGTTTTGGTTTTGATTTCAAGATCGTGATCGACTGGATAAGTGGTGGTCTAGCGAGCATCATTATCTCGACAAGTTCATGATCTCTCAAGAGCGGATGGAACCACGGAAGGGGGGGTTTATGGAGGATGTTCCATCGATGGACAAGGTCAGCAAAAGATGGTGCGACGGTCCTATACATAGAATTCCTATCCGGCCAAGAGTTATCAAGTACTTCATAACCGGCTTGGTGAGGAAGATCAAATTGTATCGCGAAAGTGGTACATGAATGGCGTTCTCTCGGGGGCTATCTTTGTTTGGAATGAAACCTATATCCGTGGTTGGAAATAAGGACATGGTTGAAACCATTCAGATCATACACGGATACGCTTCATGAGCATTTCAAGGGGAGGAAGACAAATGGAAGCGATAAAGGCGGCGAGGGACGAGGGGAGACAAAGGCGGCGGAGGCGAGGATGTCGAAGGTTTGGACGAATCTTGCCGAAAACATTATTGAAAACACGAGATTGAGGTGAGTTTACTTTGCTCTATCGGTGTTTCTCGACTTCGCGAGTCGAGAAAACTCGTTCCTTTCAATACCTTTTCTTTTCATTCTCGACTTTCTTGAGTCGAGAAAACTCGTTCCTTTTCGACGGATGTCATCATTTCAGTGGAATTCCAGCTCAGCGACTCGGATCATTGTCATTGGGCAGCGGTTCACGTCGCGAGGAGAATGAGAATGAAAATCCGAGCAAGACAACGCTCCACGACCCGAAGAACACGAAAAGATAATGATCCCGCATTTGGATCCCGATGAACCGGAAATATGGTGAGCCAAACTCCAACTGGGATCGGTGGTCCCACCAAGCTTGTAATATTTGGCGTCAATGGAGTATTAGCTGCGGTATACCACGACAAAAGGCGCCCCCGAGATTAACACCTCGCAGATCCCAATGAAAGCGAGCATAAAATAGCGTATCCGAGGCCTAGAGCTAAGGAAATTATTGGTGGTGCCCGCACGGGATTGAAGTGGGCATATGGTCTTGTATGGCAAAAAAAAATATTGTCAATGTTCTTGGTGTTCTCGGCATTTCAGTTTTGAAGTTCAAGTTCGTTTGGGGAAGCGAAAAGGGTCGAGCATGTGAAGGACCTCGATCCGACCATCACAAAGGGAAGCCTATAATGGTGAAAAGGCGGGCCGGGGTTTTATGAGCAATTCGGGACTATGGCAAACACAACACGCTGATCATAGGCGACTCGCCTACAAGTGCTATCATAGCAGCGCCAAAATACAATCATTGCTAAGCCATATCGACTGAAGAATATGAGGCGGATAGGTGGTTGTCCTTCGGACTCTGTCTGTCTTGGCGGAATCCTCTTCGCCATTCTTGTCGCCGAGATGTGCTTACGAACTATCCGAGCCTCACGGAACCCGATCCAGAGAGCAAGCCGATCATGAAAGCTATGGACGACAAATACTTTGGTGAACAAGAAGAGTGACCCCTGCTTTCAGATAGTCAAATTGTGTGAATATTGTAATCGAACGTGAACACATGTATTGACCATTTTGTAATGAATATACTTGTATATTGAGTTTTTGATGCCTTTCTCGACTCATGAGTCGAGAAAGGCATGCTTGTTGTGTTGATGAAATGCTTGTACAATCTATTATGATAATGCTTGTACATTGGGTTTCCTGGCTCGACTCGCGAGTCGAGAAAGGCATGCTGATTGTCTCGTTGACAAAAGCATTTGTATGCTTCCGTGTGTGATTGGATGCAACCATATTCTAATGAGAATGATTGTACTTTGACTTTTATGGGCCTTTCTCGACTCGCGAGTCGAGAAAGACACTACTTCCCACGTCATTGGATGCAGTTGTATGGAATGAATGTTCTCCGTTGTAATTTGATTTCAACATTCTTTTCTTCGTTTTGACTAATGGCACCGTAATTGTTAATCATACTCTCCTTGCTCCGGTGGTTTAGGCGAGATCACACACGGCCACAGATCCCGCTCGGGCATCATCAGAGACCGCTCCAGGCGACCTGAGATCCGGCTCAAGGCGAAGAAATACCGTTAAGCGCAGATCCGGTCACGCTACACTCTTGCCCGGCCTTTGGGACAAGGTTGCTTTCGCCCGAATTGAGAGGTTGCTCGCTACACCACGGGGATAAAGAACGGCCCGAAGAACAAAAGAAAGTCCGGGAAGCTCAAGGCATATTGCAAGCATTGCATAACATCCACGGAGGTTGGGGAAGGAGCATATTCGATGAAAGGCTGCGGGAGGCGAGTGGAGAAGTCGGGTGGGCAGTCGGCCGGTAGCTCCAGAGGCACCTCCCGTGAGGCATTCCACACTCTTGGGTTGCCCCAAGGCTTACAGGCGGCATGAAGAAGCGCCACAAGTTAATCCCCTAAGGTGGACCACCTACCAAGATGATGTAACTGTAGTGACAGCAAGACCGCCATGGTCTCTGCGTCCGATGTAAAATACATTGTATCTGTTCAATTTATTAATAAAAATTCTTTTTCAACTACATCTTTGGTTTCAAACTTTAATGAATTTCCTTTGTTTCAGTTGCATTGTTTTTGTTCTCGACTTTGAACACAGGAAAAGCGGCAAAGACATTTCGGATTGAGTTTTATTCAAAATTGAATTAAGGATAGTTTTTTGAATTGGTGCTACTTTTTATGTAAATTAACCGGGTTCCGAAAAAAAATGGGAATGGAATGAGTCCCACTTTAATTAAATACGACTTTACAGCAATTTTCCAATTCTTTCTCTCTTGCAGAGAGGGTGAAAATGGTTAACAGCGTGATAGCCAGCACCCATGTGTTCTTTTCTTCAGCCATAATTATTTTTTGCAACTAAGTTTGACATTGTTATGGCAACATCCTCAACATTATTAGAAAGTAGACAATAGCAAGGTATCGTTGTGCCCTTGCTTAAATTGAATGAATCGTTATTTCTTCCTAGCAGACATTTTTTCTCTTGTTATATGCAAATGATAGCCCTTTATGATTTGACATGCTGAATACTTAGACATGTTTACGATTGGACATATTAGATATTTATACACATTTACGATTGGGCATGTTAAATACTCGGACATGTATATACTAGAAAAAAACGTCTATTTAGTACACTTTTTGTGCATCTCATACATGGTTGGAAAATAGTTTTTTCAAAAGCATGTGCATTTTGGCCAAAAATTAAAAAAAAAAAAAGAAAAAAAAAAGAAAAAGAGATCTTCTCTTTTCATATGATTTTGGTTTGTCCATGAGTGCAAGCTGCAAAAAAAGCAAGATAAATTAGCAAGGGGGGATGCGAAGGCCAAGGCAAGGAAGGAGTACATTAGAATGGTTAACGGGAAGAAAAGCGCATACTTGCATAAGAAACATGAGCAAATGGTAATGGAGTTGCTTGCATATCCGACAAAGTTTTGGAATAGATTGAAGCCATCTCACAAGCCAAGTACATTGGTAGAAGTGTTTTGATGAGCCACATTAAACAGATATATCATGTATGGAAGGTGGTGTTGCCCCCAAAGGGCAACATACTAATTGTGGTCTATGCATTAAACTTGGGTTAAGTCATTTTGGAAGACTAGGTCAAAGTTTGGAAGAGCTTGGTAGCCAACATTGATGTGGAGGTCAAAGGATGCTTAACTTCTAGGTCAACAAGTGCTTAGGTTAAAAGTTCACAAGAGGTACTTTATTTGAGGTCAAATGCTTAGTCAAGAATATACTCTAGAAGAATCTGGGTTATGAAGTTTAGACATCTTTTGAAGTTTGGAAGTTAAGAGTTTGGAAGATCCCTGTATACATGGCACCAAATCTTGGTTCTTTCCCTCTCCCCCATTTCCATACTCATATCTCATTCCCATTTACCTCTGTTTAACCATTGAGCCCACTTTTTCATGGCCATAAAATACCATTGTTTGTCTTCTCATTACTCCTTCTTCTTGCAAATATCCTTAGCTCAACTTTTCATTTTTACCATTGCCTCATAATTCTTCCATTTCCCCATGGTCCATTTTCCATTTTCCTATGAGCTCTCATGTATACACGTGTCTCCATGGTATATCCCTGCCCTAAGACCAAAAGACGCTCTAGAATATTCTATGATCCCTCCCAAGTGTGAGAAAATTTCCCATGGTCTCAAAAATCTCCAAGAGTTCCTTGATCATTTTTAGAGAACTCTTTAAAACCATGCTCGAAGATCTTCAAAAGACCAAAATACAGCATATTCTGGAATATACTCTCAAAAATACGGAGACCGTATCGCGCCATTTTCACGAAAATACGGCCAAGAACCCTAAAACTGAGTTTCTCAGCTCGAATCATGCCGGATTTGGCTCCAATGACCTCGCAACCTATCTATTTTTATCTTCCTGCCCTCTAAGAATCAAATAAACCCATAAATTAAGGCTAAGATTGGGAAATCATTTGAAAACTGAACTATATACAGGGGATTCGACTGAAACACTCTTTTCGAAGGCCCAGCACTGAAATTCAACATTGACCAATGCTGAGCATGATCTGAAGAATTCTTGAAGTCCCTGAGCACTCCTCGGTCAGATTTGCAAAGATCTGATTGATATTATTTTCTAAAAATTATTTTATGACCTGTGATTGATATCCTCCAGTAGTTGAAGTATTGAAACACTCTTATTCATTATTGTTGTGATCTATTTATCTCCACATCAATGAAAATTTGTTGCCAAGTTGATGAAGTTGTCTCTGATATGATCTTTGGCAATTTTGCCTTTCAAAAAATTCTACAGTAAATTCCTCTATACTCCCAATTGCCTTTGACCCAGTTGCCATTGATCCTTGAGACCTCTGAGGTCTATATGCTTTTAAAAAATAGAAAAATACCATCCACAAACTACAATTCGAAAATCTTGCACTCTGTTTTGACTGTTCTTGACTGTACTTTGCCAAATCTGAGTGCAAAAATACCTCTGAGCATCCAAATGGAGATTTGATTTCATGCCTCCACTCTTTACCATCATTGTGACACATTTGCTTTGAAAATTCTCAAAAAAGTGGTCAGAAACTCCAAATCCCTTTTTCTGATCACTGTTTTTCAGTTTGACCTCTATTGACCAACTTTTGACCTCACTTTAAGCTTGAATATCTCTCAGATATGATCTGACTTGGTCAGGAACTACACCATTGGATTCATATAACTTTTTTGTGCCAGTTTAAAGCATCTGACCCAAAAAATCAATCCATTATCGACTACTACACGAATTTGAGTGAAGGTCCCATTTCCTAGAAATGGGAAAGGTATGAAATTTTGAGTTTTTGGATTCTTATCTAGATTTACCTTGCAAAGATTGATCAGCTTAAGTGATTTGGAGGTCCTAACCCCAACTTGAGTCCAAACTCAAGTTGGCTCATTGTGGTTGACCTTTGAAGCCAGGTTGAGGGTCAACATCTTGGAGGTCCTACCGAGATCCTACCTGGATCTTGAGAACTCATGGCTCCAAAACAGAAATTTCCAGCAGAGCAAGAACTACTAGAAGATCAAGAAGCATCAGAACACTGCAGAGATAGATCTCTGCCCTCAAGTTTTTCAGCTGGATTACTCCAAAGCATGCCTTATCAGTTTGAATTGAATGTTCCTATTCCATTGCCTACTTTTGACTCCAGCATGAGTGCTAACACTTTTTTAAGAAGCTTGGGATGACCTTGTCACCAAGTTCTTAGACAGGTTTGGAAAACTCGCTGCTCCCAAGGATCTTGTTAATGAATTGCAAAACTTCTCTATTTATGCAGGTGAAAGTGTTAGTCAATATAAGGAGAGGTTCAGCACCTTCATGAATAGGTGCCAGAAATGCCAAGTCACCAATCCCACACTCTTTTTAGTGTCCTCTTTTATCTGTCTTCTAGACCAAAAATCCAAAGAAAACTTATCAAGATTCAAGCTTCTAAAGGTTTTGTTTTTTGCCAAAACAACTGAGTTGACCAAGATGCTTTCTATCCTACCAGAGAAGCACAACAGCTTTCATCATGATCCCTTCTACCCTGATGCCACTGATGGCCCTTATGAACCTCACCATTCTGTCCCAATCTATGCTTGCACAAAGAAAAGAAAAAGGCCAAAGATGAAGAGGCTGACTCTCAAATTTCAGAAGTTAAAGCAGATTTGACAAAGGTGACTGAAGGTTTAGCAGAAGTGACCAAACAAGTAGTGGAGCTTAAAACAAACACGGCAAGTAGAACTTATCCTGAATGTATCCATTGCAATAGAACTTCACATCCATCTGACATCCGCTATTGGCAAGTGTGCCCTAAATGCAATAGAAAAGGCCATTTTGGCAGAGAGTGTCCAATTTGTACTTTTTGCAAGGAGGTTGGTCACACTGACCTTAGGTGTTCTGTTAAGGAGTATTTTGCTAAGCAAGAAAGAGAAAAGAAATCTGAAACAACTCCCCATGTAAGGTTTGCTGAATCTACTAGTTTTATAAGGTTTGTGCAGGCTACAGAAATGCCAAAGATTGAAGAAGTAATGGTAGTACAGATCAGAAGCATGGGAGAGGTCCATAGGCCTGCTGAACCCAGTAGACATGCTCCAGAAGATTCAAGGAGACCAACATTACCACAACCCCCATTACAGAAGTTCCTTTTCAAGAAATAGCTCCACCTCCCCAACAAAAGTATGGTAAAAAAGATCAAGACCTTGATGAATTGGATGTTTTGCTTAAAAATTCTAAAGTGAGTGTAGACTTATTTACTTTATTAAAGATTGCACCCAGTTATAGGTAGAAATTATTGCAACAAACTATCTCTAGTGAGGCAGTGGCTTGTGTAAGTTTTGCAGATGCTACTAATCTCATTTTGGCTCAGAATGAGGAAGATCCAGGTGCATTCATGTGTTCAGCTACTTTAGGAGGATACTCTCTTTCCAATGTGTTGCTAGATGGTGGATCACCCCTAAATATCATGCCTTATCATGTTATGAAGAAATGTGGGCTCGAGATAGATAAAAGATCATCTGTTTTGTTAAAATCCTTTTCTAATGCTAAAATAACACCAGTTGGTATTGTGACCAAAGTTCCTGTCAACACTGAAGGTATTGTTGTAGCTGCCAACTTTGTTGTTGTTGCTTTTGAGGATCTGGGAGAAGATACAGATATATATGATCTCTTGCTGGGAAGAAGATGGATGGCTACAGTTGATGCTAGGCCAGTCTGGTCTCAAGGGAGATGTACCATTTCAAATGGTTCCCAGGTGGCTACAATCTACAACCAGGATGGTTCCTATGGCTCCAAGGAAGAGGTACATTTCATTAAAGAGTTGCTAATAGAGGAGCATTTGGGATCTTATAGTTTAGCAACCCCCAGAACAAAGAAGTGTGATTTGATTCCCTGGTCAGGGAATGTGCACTACCTTTTGAGAATGGTAAGGAGGGATGTTTATGGTTTGATGGAGGGATTTTGAAGAAACTAAATGTAGCATCATCTGCAGCTATATTAAAAGATACTTCCAACAAACTTCTGGCCAAAGTAGGAAGAATTTTTCCCCAAATAACTTCTAATGTAGCAGAGTATAAAGCTTTGATTGCAGGTCTCCAAGAAGCTAAGGCTATGGACATTTCAGTCATACACATTTATGGAGATTCTCAATTGGTTTGCACATGTTAGTGGTGAATATCAGCCAAAAATGCTGATATGGAGTCTCTAAGAAATCAGATAATGGGAATACTTGTTCACTTCACTTCTTGGAAAATTACTCATGTCCCAAGAGAGCAGAATTGGGAAGCTGATTGCTTTGTGCAGAGACACTTTAATGTCATATCTATCTGAAGGAGCTATACCAGAAGAAGATCTTGATGAAGATGAGGCTAAGGAGTTCTGCCCCATATTAGTCATAAATGCATCACAAGAGGAAGCAACTAATGAAGTTATTATCAACAAAAATGGCCATCAAAGAACTAGAGCTGTTTGTGGGAGACCTCTTTGACACACAAAACAAGGAAGAAATCACCAAATTCTTTGAAGAAAGAAGTGATGTGTTTGCGTGGGATTACTTTGAGCTCATTGGTATTAAAGAGGAGGTATGTCAATTTGATATCAAAATCAAAGAAGGGTGTAAACCTGTTTTTCAAAGGTTGAGGATCAATGCTTCACTTTTAGATCTAATTAAAGATGAATTGCATAAGATGTTGGATGCAGGTGTTATTGTGGAAATTATTAACCCTGAATGGGTGTCATGCATTGTTCCAGTGGAAAAGAAGAGTGGTGCTTTGAGAATATGCATAGATTATCGAGACCTAAATAAGTTATCCTTTGCCTTTTTTAGAAAAAATTCTGTATGTTGTTGCAGGAAAAGACATGTATTCATTTTTAGATGGTTTCTCAGGATTTAATTAGATCAGCATCAAAGAGGAGGATCAGCCACCCCTGGGGCACATATGCTATGAAAAGAATGCCATTTAGTTTAATGAATGGCCCAACTACCTTCCAAAGAGCAATGGATGTTATTTTCAAATCAATGTCTGCTGAAGAGTTCAGGGTGTATCTGGATGATCTTTGTTTAGTCTCTCATCCCACTAACCATGCGGAATTACTTGCAAAGATTTGTTCTCTATGCAGGAGTTCTGGAGTTAATCTAAATCCAAAAAAATGCATCTTTTTTGCATCAAAAGGACAGCTCTTAGGACATGAAGTATCCAACCAAGGTATTCAAGTTGCTCAAGACAAGGTTGAAGCCCTCAAAAAACTAGCACCTCCCAAGAATCTAAAGCAGGTTAAGAGTTTTATTGGTATGACAAGTTTTCTTAGAATGTATATTCCAAATTTTGCTCATATTTCGAGTCCCATTTCTAAGTTGACAAGGGTAGGCAAGTTTTCTAAGTCTGAAAGCAAGCACATACCTATCACATGGACTTCAGAATGCCAAGAGGCTTTTGACTTCGTCATTTTATCCATATGTGAAGCCACACTTTTGAAGAAACCAGATTTGAACATGCCATTTGAAGTTTATATCATTGTTACTAAAAAGGCCATAGGTTTAGCCATTTTGCAGGATAAACATACTATAGTATTTGCAAGCAAACAATGGTCTGCCCTTGAAGAAAGATACACTAGGATGGAAAACAGTGCTCTTGCACTCATGTTTCTTATTAATAGACAAGGACATTTGCTTTTGAAAAGTCAAGTCCAAGTTTATATGAAGCAAAACCCAATGGGTTTGCTATTTGGTAAGGCAACCAACAAGCCAAAGATCCAGAGATGGGCTTGTAAGTTGCAAAGCTATGATATTTCTGTAAAGGAGTTGCATTTAGTACGAAATCCTAGCCTCTACTTGCCTTACATATTTTTTGACCATGAAGATGAATTGGACATTACTGACACCTCACTTGCAGTAGTACATTTAGAAGTAACTCAAGGAGACCAAGTCAAAGGGGGATGGCAGCAACCTATTAGAAACTTTTTACAATATGGGATCATCTCTTCAAGCCTCACACCAAGTCAGAAAAGGAGACTCAAAGACAAATGCAGAGAATTCAAGTTGATAGATAATGTCTTGTGCAAAGTCAACCGAGATGGAACCTTGTTGAGGTGTGTAGATGAAGATGAGTCTGCTCTAATTATCAGAGAAATACAGAAAGGTATCTGTGGAGGACATTTTGCTGGGAATACTACAACAAAGAAGATTCTCAGGTCTGGATATTACTGGCCTACTATTTTTAGAGATTGCTATGAGATCGTAAAGACTTGCCATCAATGCCAGATTTTTGGCAAAAGAATTTTATTACCAGCTGCCCTGAACCCTATCATATCTCTAAGACCTTTTCAGATTTGGGGGCTAGATTATATTGGCCCCATTAATCCTTCTTCTACAGGTCAGCATCAACATATCATTGTGGCCACAGATTATTTTACCAAGTGGGCAGAAGTCATACCCCTGAGGCAGGCTAATGCCCTCACAACTGCAAGGTTTCTACATGAATATGTTTGTGCTAGGTTTGGTATTCCTCTTAAGTTGCATTCTGATAGAGGTACACCTTTTGTTAATGAAGTCATTGCTAACTTGTTGAGCATTTTGAAGGTCAAGCATACCAAAAGCTCTTCATACTACCCTCAAGGCAATGGACAAGCTGAGGCTACTAACAAAGTGTTGAAAAATATCCTGCAGAAGACAGTTGAAGTCAACAAGAGGGATTGGCATGTCAAAATAGTAAATGCACTTTGGGCTTATAGAGTCACTATCAAAGCAGCCACAAATCACACACCTTTCAACTTGGTTTATGGCATAGAGGCAGTTTTACCAGTAGAACTCCAGTTGCCTTCTTTGAGGTTAGCTCATAAATTATGCTTTTGAACATGCCGTGCAGGAAAGATTGGATGCCTTGTTACATCTAGATGAATATAGAATGGAAGCTGAAAACTTTATTTGTTGAAAAAGGCTAAAGATCTGGCTACATCCAAAGATGCACATAGAATACAGGGTACTTTTAGGGAGGGAGAGATTGTCCTCAAATGGAATAAGTCAAAGGAAGATTCAGCTGGTAAATTTGATAATATTTGGAAAGGTCCTTTTGTGGTGCTGGAATCTGCAGGTACCAACTCTTATTGGCTACAAGAAGTTGCCTCAGGAATGCTATTACCAAATCCTATCAACATCTTGCACTTGAAAAGGTACTGGGACCAGCATGCTTGTTTGTCCCTCTTTTTGCACTAAAAAGTTCAAAGATCTATAATAGAATTAGAGTAGTTAGATCAATTTGACTTCTGTTATGAGCACATTACTTTGATAAGTTAGTAGGTTGGGCTGACCAGAGAACAATATAAGTGATCCCAAGGAGAGAATGATTACTAATGTTTTACCAAGTGTCATATGCAGGAGCATCCTTCTTCCATCTCTATTCATCTATCTTAAAGTGCCCTTACCACCCATTCAGCCTTCTATTCTTTCTTCCACATCTTAACAACACTCTGCAAACTCACCTTCACCATCATAGCAGAGTTGCAAGGATTTGAGATTAACTAGTTTGTGTGTTTCCATGACAGGTGCACCCTTTCTCCATCTATATTCATCTGTCATAAGTGGTCCTGCTATTCATTTAGACTTCTTATTCTTGTTTTCATTCCCAAAAAAGCACTCTGCACTGCAGCTTCACCACCATAGCAGAGTTGCAAATTTTGAAGATCAAGGAGAGACATACATTTTCTTGTTTTGGCGAGATCTCAACACTTGCACATTCACTCCATCCTCATATACTCCACACACTCCATTCACATCACCACCCTATCACATTCACACTCATTCTCATCTTTTTCCACTTACCATATCCCATTCTCGGCCGTCAGACTTGCTCTTCTGGGGCATGGTATTTGAGAGCCTACTGTTAGGGTTTTTCCTCCCAAGTGGGGGTTTTTTCATCCCGGTAGTAGGGTTCTACTGTACAGTTACATTGTTTGTTTTTGGTGTTGGGGTTTTTGGCTTTTTTGCCTGTTCTGTGCCGTCTCATAGGCCTCTGGCCTCCGTGGACGTTAAAATAAACTTCCTTCCTTCCTTCCTATCACCACATTCATACTCATTCCATCAACACTTGCACTTTACACTTTCACTCCATCATGTTCTCACTTGGACACCTTGGTACAAAACTGAAGACCCCTCTATGTATTCACTTTTAACATTGTATAGCTGAGGGGACCAGCCATTTTCTTGTTTTGGCGAGATGTTGCCCCCAAAGGGCGACATACTAATTGTGGTCTATGCATTAAAGCTAGGTTAAGTCATTTTGAAAGACTAGGTCAAAGTTTGGAAGAGCTTGGTAGCCAACATTGATGTGGAGGTCAAAGGATGCTTACCGTCTAGGTCAACAAGTGCTTAAGTTAAAAGTTCACACGAGGTACTTTATTTGAGGTCAAATGCTTAGTCAAGAATATACTCTATAAGAATCTGGGTTATGAAGTTTGGAAGACATCTTTTGAAGTTTGGAAGTTAAGAGTTTGGAAGATCCCTGTATACATGGCACCAAATCTTGGTTCTTTCCCTCTCCCCCATTTCCATACTCATATCTCATTCCCATTTACCTTTGTTTAACCATTGAGCCCACTTTTTCATGGCCATAAAATACCATTGTTTGTCTTCTCATTACTCCTTTTTCTTGCAAATATCCTTCGCCCAACTTTTCATTTTTACCATTGCCTCATAATTCTTCCATTTTCCCATAGTCCATTTTCCATTTCCTATGAGCTCTCATGTATACACGTGTCTCCATGGTATATCCCTGCCTTAAGACCAAAAGATGCTCTAGAATATTTTATGATCCCTCCCAAGTGTGTGAAAATTTCCCATGGTCTCAAAAATCTCCAAGAGTTCCTTGATCATTTTTAGAGAGCTCTTTAAAACCATGCTCGAAGATCTTCAAAAGACCAAAATACAGCATATTCTAGAATATACTCTCAAAAATACGGAGACTGTATCGCACCATTTTCACGAAAATACGGCCAAGAACCCTAAAACTGAGTTTCTCAGCTCGAATCATGCCAGATTTGGCTCCAATGACCTCGCAACCTATCTATTTTTATCTTCTCGCCCTCTAAGAATCGAATAAACCCATAAATTAAGCTAAGATTGGGAAATCATTTGAAAACTGAACTATATACAGGGGATTCGACTGAAACACTCTTTTCGAAGGCCCGGAAGTGCTCAAATTCAACATTGACCAATGCTGAGCATGATCCGAAGAATTCTTGAAGTCCCTGAGCACTCCTCAATCAGATTTGCAAAGATCTGATTGATATTATTTTCTAAAAATTATTTTATGACCTGTGATTGATATCCTCCAGTAGTTGAAGTATTGAAACACTCTTATTCATTATTGTTGTGATCTATTTATCTCCACATCAATGAAAATTTGTTGCCAAGTTGATGAAGTTGTCTCTGATATGATCTTTGGCAATTTTGCCTTTCAAAAAATTCTACAGTAAATTCCTTTATACTCCCAATTGCCTTTGACCCAGTTGCCATTGATCCTTGAGACCTCTGAGGTCTATATGCTTTGAAAAAATAGAAAAATACCATCCACAACTAGAGTTAGAAAATCTTGCACTCTGTTTTGACTGTTCTTGACTGTACTTTGCCAAACCTGAGTGCAAAAATACCTCTGAGCATCCAAATGGAGATTTGATTTTATGCCTCCACTTTTTACCATCATTGTGACATATTTGCTTTGAAAATTCTCAAAAAAGTGGTCAGAAACTCCAAATCCCTTTTTCTGATCACTGTTTTTCAGTTTTACCTCTATTGACCAACTTTTGACCTCACTTTAAGCTTGAATATCTCTCAGATCTATGATCTGACTTGGTCAAGAACTACACCATTGGATTCACATAACTTTTTTGTGCCAGTTTAAAGCATATGACCCAAAAAATCAATCCATTATCGACTATTACACCAATTTGAGTGAAGGTCCCATTTCCTAGAAATGGGAAAGGTATGAAATTTTGAGTTTTTGGATTCTTATCTAGATTTATCTTGCAAAGATTGATCACCTTAAGTGATCTGGAGGTCCTAACCCCAACTTGAGTCCAAACTCAAGTTGGCTCATTGTGGTTGACCTTTGAAGCCAGGTTGAGGGTCAACAAGTGGACACAAAAATAGATGGTGCATATAATAGGTGAGATCATATTTAGGGTGAATGGTTATAATTGACATATCACAATTAGTAATAAATGTTATTGTCCCAATGTGTCATTATTCAATCTTGCATTCAATATCGTCATCTTTGATTTCGAAAGTAATGTTGCATTTAGTTTGATGAGAAATCTTTGCAAATATCAATAGGTTAAATCACAGTATAGAGGCTATCTATACTCGTGACTTACATGTATTCTTGCACATCAAGTTCCCCCTTCAGCTTTTAGAATTGATTTTTTGATTAAGTACTAAAATATAGAAAATATTTTGTTAATGCACTGTGGGTTGCCCTTACAACTATTTTCTGATTATACGGAATGCAAGCGAATCCGTTGGAATAGGAAAATATGGGAATTGAAACCAAAGTAATATCATGTATTGTAAATAAAAAAATCAATAGTTCTAAAAGTCAAAATAAATGAAGTATGCTCATTCCTCCTACAAAACGGTTTACATGTTGCCAGTGATGACTTTAAGGTGTGAAACTTCGTAAAGTTGCTATATTTTACTATTTTTTTAAATCTGGATTCGATGATTTACTAGAATGCGTACGCTAAAACAACTTCATAAAATCGCCAAAATTTGATAATATTGCATCCCAATTATAGTAAATTCGCCAAATTAATGGACATTTTACAGTAAAATCTCAATTTTATGGTAAGACATTCAATTCTACTAAATTCGTTTCTATAAAAATGTTGGAAAAATAGGAAACAATCGCCAACATTTCTATAGTTTAGAAGCAGCTAGAGCCTAGAGGATGATAAAATCATCCTGCATGTCACATAATGTCACCATTAAGTTAAAATTTTCTTCGGTTTTTTCAACAGTCCATGAATATATCTATACACAATAATTCCTAGCTCATAATCTCTATCACAAGGTTGTAGATCATCTTAATTCATCTCCAGATGATGAGCATAAACTTGTGGTAGGAAATCCAAATGCAAGACAATAAACAAAAAGATCATGGTTCCTTGGTACTGTAAGAAACTTTTTTGCAACATTATAACATTAAGAGTTTTCATTTATGAAATAGAGAAGGCAAGAAGTAATAATATCAGATGTTAAACTTTGTTCAATTCAATTTATGGCATGTTGCCAAACAAAGCATGGGCCTGCATTTCATCTTATAGTTACCAAGAAATACCTCCATATGCATGATCCTAAAAAATATATCTTGCCAAAACTGACATAGGTGCCATGCCATTCTATTCTTATGTGAATAGAACGTTGGCTTTGTCCATAGAACCCGAGTCTTTAGTGGAAGACACAAAATTTAGAGAAGGATAATCTAAATAAAGCTAAGAAGATGAGTTCAGCATACAAGTGCTTAAGTTCCTAAGAAGGAAGAAGAGTAAGGCAGAAAACCTTGTGTAATTGGAAGGCAAAGATGGGCATTGCAGCTCCAGTAATCAAAGTGGCAATTGCATGAGTCACATGTACAGAAGCATATAAAACATCAACCAAAGCAGCGAAATGCTTGCCTACTAGATTCTTCAACTTGACTGAGCAAAGCATCCCTATGAATCATTCAAATGGATGCAATTTCCATACTGGAGTGAACTCTATCAAAACATCTCAAAGTCTCTTGTCGGCCAGAAAAAATCTTCATATGACGAGTTTTCAAAGAAAACAGGTAAGGCAGAGAAAGAAGCGAAAGGCTTGTACAGAAATATAGATGGCATCCTCAAAAAGCTTTTGGAGAAAAATCATTGTTGGGGGTTGTATAAGCATCATGGCCACGTATCATGTGAAAGATATATCACGAACTTTGCTATGTATCCTGTTGCAAGTCCAGATTTGCCACTAAGTCAAGAAAATGGACCAAAAGCGTTCCAAGAGGGCGGGCAAGAAGAGAGGTGTATCGTCAAGGAAATTTATGCCTGGAAGCTTAGCATTGAATACAGAGAGATTCCTAATTTCATCCGTAGAATTAGCATATCCCAATAATATCCAATCAACCCACCTCTCTCTGGGGTTTGCCCTTGGGCAACCCAAAAGTAAAGGAGAGATACCTAATATCATCCGTCAAATTATTATATCCCAATAATAATCAATCAACCCATCTCTTCGTAGGTTTGCCTTTGGGCAACCCAAAAATAAAACGGTGCATTTATCGGCTCCCCATTTGGACTTGGATTCCAGAGGGGTATTTGACTCGTGGAATAGGGGGTATTAGACTCGTGGTTTCGGCATGCACACTTATTCCACAAGTCGAATACCCCCAAAGTTAAAAAAATATTCCACAAGTCGAATACCCCCAAAGTTAAAAAATGTTAAAAGGTGGGCTCGAACTCGCGCAAAGAAACTAAAAACCAAATGAACTAACCATCTGCGCCATGCAACATTACTACAATAAAATACGTTGTCATATTATAATAAACTATAATAATTATGGAGGGCGTACTCGCCGTCTTTTGGAATCCAACCCCTTTCGGGAGCCAATATTTCTCTCGAAAATAAAGGGGAATGTTGGACATGTTTCGTATATGGTATATGGTATTGCTTTTTGGATATGCCATAAATTTGTCTCTTTGCACAAGCACTAGTTTGTGGCATATGTCCCTTACCCTTTTCACCCGCCTAGTGCTAGTTTCTTTTTTCTTTGGATTTCAAAGGGTTCCTCGTAACCACACATCAATGCAAAACGCTTTGTTTTTTTTTCAGTTTGAGAGGTTGGTGATGTTGGAAATATTTTAAGTGGTTGGTGATGTTGAAACTATTTTAAGTGGCATTTGACACTTTTGCTTCAACATCAAACACAATATTTCTTTCATGTTTGGGAGGTTGGCGATATTGGACTATTCACAAGGACTTGCAAGACTTAAATTTCTTGGTCTACGACTGTTAAAAGATCGGAACAATGGCATGCAGGGGAGAATGTTGTGTAGGCATGCCACAAGGTGCATATTTATAGAATACAATTGTCACCATAAGAGGAAAGAGGGGTGTTGCATCTGCAGCGTGGCAGAGCTAGTTTCTTCATTGAAGGAATAGAATTATTAAAGCAAGCTTCTGCTCTGTAATTTGAAGAGTTTAGGTTTTGTTCACTGTCATATTAAGAGATTCCATGCATCCAGGTTTGGTCAGCCAATTCTTGCTCCTTTGGTGTCTAAAAATGTTTTGCACTTATTGCTCAGAGATCAACTAAGGTGTATGTTTCTTCAAGTTGTTGCTTATTGCTTTGTCTTTGTCATGTGCAGCAATGTAAATGCCTGCCATAAGGACATATGTCGCAGAAGAACGACAGTCTGAACCAACCATTTTTTCAAAACATTGTTTTCCTAAATCCACATTTCCATATAGTTGACAAGCATTAAGCATAGCCTTCCACGTAGAAATGTCATAGTGCATTGCATTGAAAAGTAAATTCTCTGCTTCTTTGAAGTATCCTGCACAGCCTAGAAGATCTACCATGCATGTATTGTGACGCACATCTGGTAATATGCCATATTGTTCTTCCATAAACTTAAAATACCAATAGCCCTCGTCTACTAAGCCTACATGAGTACATGCAGCAAGCATCGCATTGAATGATACTTGATCTGGTTTCTTTCCAGTAAGCTGCATCTTCTCGAAACATCCTGCAGCAAATAAGACATTACCAACCTGGGCATATCCTGAAGTCATTGCGTTCCAGGATATTAGATCTTGATTTGACAATTCATTGAATACTCCCTGTGCAGCTTGCAAATTGCCACATTTGGAATACATATCAACAAGAGCATTTGCAACAACACAGTCAACCTGAAACCTGCTCTCAATTATTTGTTTATGAAAGTGCATTCCCTGAGCCATTGCCCCAACAATGCCACATGCTTTCAAAACGCTCAGAAAAGTGACCTTGTTAGGCTTCATGCCAGTAAGCTGCATATTTTCAAAGCATTCTAGTGCCAGGACGGCCTCACCACTCTGTATATACCCTTCAATTATTGAACTCCATGTCACCACATCTGGCTTTACCCCTTGATATTGCATGTTCTCAAACCATTCTAAAGCAAGCTGGCCTTCTCCATTTCTAGCATACCCTGAAATCAGTGCACTCCATGCTATAACATCTGGATTTAACAACTTCTCAAATGTCTGCCGTGCCTCATCCAAGCTCGCACATTTGGCATACATGTCAACAAGGGTGCTTCCTAGAACCATATCAGATTGAAACCCATAGTCCATAATCTGTTGGTGGATGCATCTACCATAACCTAAAAACCCCATGCTGCCACAGGCTTTCACGATGCTGAAAAATGTGACTTTACTGGGCCTTATGCCTTCATGCTGCATATTCTGGAAACATTCAAGGGCAACAAAGCCCCTGCCAAGCTGGGCATATCCTTCAATCATTGCACCCCATGTCACTACATTATGGTTCGGAAGTCTGTCGAAGACTCTACGCGCCTCTTCAATAGATCCACGTTTAGAATACATGTCAATAAGACTACTCCCCACAACCATATCAGATTGAAGACTACATCCAATAACATGATCATGCATACACCTGCCCAGTTCTATGCTACCTCTGTCACCACAGGTATTCAAGGTAATTGAAAACAAAAAATTATCTGGATTCACGCCTCCATGAATCATAGAATTATGCAATTGGAAGGCTATATCATCTTTCTGAAGCTTGACATTAGCAGTCATAATTGCACTCCACGTGAAAAGACTGGGTTTTACAACTTTTTCAAAAGTCTGGTTTGCTTCGATCAAACTTCCTCGGGAAGAAAACAACCGAATGAGGTGATCGGCCAAGACAGAAATTGAATCTAATCCATTAATTACCAGAAGGCATTGCAGGCGCCTACCTAGTTCAAGGTTTCGAATCTTTGCGCACTCCTGGGCCAGGCGGTAAGCAAGACCTCTCGACACAGGTGTTCCATGCTGCAGCCTAAGCGCCAAGGATCTGGCTTCATCATGTACCGCTCCCTGATTATTGGACATGGCATTTTAAACGCTAAACCCTATACCCTTTCCTCCATGGTATCAATAGGCAAATGTACCGTTAGGCTAGATCTATATTTTTTCTGCTGCTCACCATTAGATTTGCCATTCATTTCCAGCCTATTTTGGGTGCAATCTAGAGTTCCCAACGCGGAACCAAAATTAACTAGCAGAATGGCAGGGTTGAGGCAAAGGAAAGTATTATAAAATCTTAATGCGCGCTAGTACGTTCACAGAAGGAACAAAGAAGAGCGAAGTTATGTTTCCGGATGTATTGTGCTTCGTTGGTGTTACACCATAGATATTCATTGCGAAGCTGTGAATTATTGTCCGCTTGATTGCGGCACGTTTTGAACCGGCTACATAATAATAGAGATGCTCAATAATTATCCAATTTTTACGATTAAAACAAAGAAGAGCAGAATTATGTTTCCGAATGCGTTTTGCTTCGATGGCATAACAGCATAGAAATTCAGTGCGAAGCTGTGAATCATTGACCTGTTGATTGCGTCACGTTTTGAACCGGCTACATTTGCAGCGTCTTGTTCGGCTGGAAGTCGGCCGTCGTGATCGGCGACACGATCGACAGTTGCTTCCTGTCCCTGATCCGCGAGAGCATCACGTACAGCAGCCCCGGCGTGAACGCCCTCCTCACGACCATGATCGCGTTGCCTTCTATCGTGGAGCTCTGGCTCTTGTGCCCTATCATGGCGTACGCGAGCGCGAGCGGGAACGTCTTCTTGAAGATGGTCCTGGGCCCCTGGTGCCTGTACTCGACCAGCGTTCGCTTGACGTGCATGTGGTGGAGGGAGTCGTCGATGTGTACAGTGATGCCTGTCGGTTCCCCCGTCTGCTCGTCGGTCTCTACGTACGCGACTGTTCCCGCCGTTCCGTTGACCACTTCTCCCGGTATGTCGATGTTGGTGACGATTAGGACCCTGCATCCCACGGCGACGTACGGAAATGCAACCATGCTTATAATACTGCCATGCATCAAATACTGCGGAGATGCAGGGTTGAGGTGAAGGTTAGGGTGTTATAGGGTAAGGTTTGTTAACTTGAGAAAGGAAGGCTTGCATCTAGGGATGGGCAAACCTAAGTATGAAATGCTCCTGAATTGCTACCTCTCACATATTAGTTCTACCCCTTTCAAGCATACAAACAAGAAGATGGTGGTAAACCTATATGATTACAAGTATTTAAATTATGGCATTTAGCACTGCAACTGCATTTTAGACAAAAGCTTGAGAGCTTCTGTTGTGAGCTTGTGATGATCAAAAACTTGTTGAGCATCTATATTTTATCTGATATTAATGAGATGAGGATGAATATGCATTCCCCCTTCTAATGTTTGACAATAGACACATGCATCCAAAGCATTAGATATGTAACCTCGTTTGGCTCCTATCCATCTTCGTGCATTTGCATTAAAAGCTTGATTGCACTTTTTAATGCTATAGCATCTTATCAAACAGAACATTTGAGGCTTGTGTACATATTACTTATTGTGTTGACAAGAAATATTACTTATTGTGTTGACAAGAAATATCCTGCAATAATGTTCGTAAAATAACATCTCTTATGAACTTGGGACCAAAAGCTTATTCATCATGTTTCATACTTGCCATAATGGGCATACATGACAATCAAATTGCTCTCTCCATGAAGATATCGACTCAATCCATTTTTAGTAGCCGGTATTGGACATATTTTGACCATGCTAGAGCTCCTACATTAGAAAAGGATGTCGGAACAACAAGTTATGAGTTTTGTTTGACTTGGACCATCTTCTTTGCCGGACAAGTTATGAGCTTTGTTTGACTTCGTGCCATCTTGCCGCATATGTCCAGAAGCATATATGTTGTGCATCTGTGTTGCCCTTGAAGGCGGCATCTCAACCAAAGAATCAAGCAAGGAGGGTAAGGCAGATAATTCTAACTAGAAACGAATTGAGTTAAGAAGCAACCAAAGAAGAACGTACATCTTCTAATGCAGGGAAGAGGCTATTTATGAATTTCATGCTGTTTAGAAGTCATGGATTCAACATGAAGATGGATGAAAACGTTCTTAGGGAGAGAAAAGCTGCATGCTTATGCAACTTTTTTGGACATCAACAGTCAAATCCTGTGCAAGGAGAGCAATACATTCTTGTCCCTGAGAGAAGGTGCTATTCAATCTATGCACAAGGCTACTAGTATCAGGACAGGAATATATCCTTCGCCCAAATCAATGTCAGTGATTATTCTTTGTAGTCCTTATGGATATCCATATGAATGTTAAAGCAAAAGGCTCATGAAATCTTCTTAAGACAAGAACAAGTATGTCTTCTTCCATCCCACGTGCCAAAACCTATTCAGAATGCCTTCAAGGTGCCAAAAAATGTAACCTTGTTAGGCCTTATACCTTCCAAAAGCATTCCTTCAAAACAGTCTTAACGCAATATGATTCTCAAGAATTTGTGTACATTCTGCAATTAACATTATTCAGGATACTAGATGAGAGATTGACAGCAGCATCAAAGGCTTCACATGACTCTTGTAGACTACCACACTTGGCTTACATATCAACGAGTATATTGCCGATAGAGCAGGGCGAAGCCCCAATTGTAGAATCGGGCTATGTATAAGCCTGCCATGCTTTATTGTTTCTAGATTACCACATGCTTTGAAGATGCATAAAAATATAAGTTTAGATTTTTCTCTTGCATGCCTGATAGCAATATAAAGCAAAATAATTTACACTATGTTGTGCATACATTGCAATCATTGCTCTCCAGCAGACAACATATCATTCTGTAAAACTTTTAGAAGGCTTTCTGTGACTCTTCCGAGCTTCCACATTTAGCATATATATCCAGAAGGGCACTGCCAGAATTCCATACAATTCGAGACGATAACTTACAATTTGGATACCTCCACAGCTGCTAGGATGCTTGAGACTGTGAACTTTAACTGGCTTTACGCATTGTCTTGCGTCTGTCTGATGCAGTCCAGTACAACATCTTCATTATTGCAGTTAGAAAACTTTGCAACAGTTCCATAATACAACGAGGCAGTTAGGAAACTTTACAAAGACTGCTTGTGAATCCCCTAAGCTACTACATTTAACATACATATTGACAAGAGCACATCCTACAACCAGGCTCATTACCTTTGCATGATTGAGGCCCAGTGTTAAATCACATTCTAAATTGCTATATGTATTTGCATGATTTTGGATGGCGGCTGTCAACTCTTATGTACTAAGATAAGAGCATGTTCCAATTTAAGATATTGGGTCATGCCGCCAATCGAGACGAGGCGAACATATTAGAAAAGCAATTTATACGGGAGTATAACACTGTTTTGAATGGCTATAACAATTTGCGTGGCAACCCTTCAAGTTCAAAGAAATTTTGGTATCTGAGAAGAAATGGCAAATTATGAAATAAAAGCCATACATGTACAGATATTATACTAGATAAATTATTTTAGTCGTAACCTTATATAAGAGCCTAACGTTACGATCTCGCAATTTGTTACAGTAAAAAACTATATTAAGTTTAGTTCCCTTCAACATTTCAAAACTTGTACATAGACAAGTGATCATGCTATTTATTGGGTTGTGTTGTCTAGATGGGTTACATAAGGATATAATAGGTTAAAGTTTGCAAGTTTTTATTTTGATTGTTACATTGTGTTGATCCACGGGGCCAATGAAGATGATGGGTTCCATTATGGATGTAGTAGGTTGAAGTTTACAAGTTTTTATTTTGATTGATATATTACGTTCAACTATAGGGTCCATAAAGATAGGAATGTATATTACAAGGGGCTATTCAGTAACTCTGTATTGTTTTCTGTGGATGTGAGGCATACCTATCGTTGATTTATTTTCTTTTCTTTCGGGTCTCTTGTTATAAATGAACATTGACAAAAATTGTTGAAATACTTATTTTCACAACATACATAAGTTCTATACCTTTTAATGCCAAGTTTATAGAGGAATGTTGATTTTAAAGAGGTGATTTGTTCCAATGTTTTTATCGACAACTTTAGAATAGGCCCATATTCATTTTTTCCAACAAAAGTTCCTCACATGTTGTAGCAAGTGGGGTCATGGCAAATACAAGAAAGACAGACCATGGCCGAGGGAGATTCTAGGATTTCTATTGCTTTCGCCAAAGTCTTTGCTCCATAAAACCATGCAGTCGTAGATGACATTCATATTAATCTATATATGATGGTCGTTGCCACTTCATCACTTACAATTATCATCTGTCTAAGATCAGAATAGTTGCAAATATCACTTAGTCACAATTGTCTAAGCCATCTTTGCAGGCGAAGATACCTTATTGTCTCATCCCGTGACATTATCAAACCAGTCCATATCGGTTAAGTTCTTGTTTAGGCACTTGATTTGTGTTAAATAAATTTCTCAAACTGCCTTACTCTTTGTGCACGTAAATGGTGATGCTCAACTCTAGTATTTACAAAGTCAAAATAAATGACAGATCCATGAGCTTAATGTTGTGCTTGTATAACCCAAATAAATGTATTATATAACCCAAAATACAACACTGCCAATACATATAATGGCGTTCCATTCTAGACCAATGCTAACAATAGATCGATATATTTGCTTACCTTCATCTAATGCCATACCACTGGCGCATACCTAAAGAATGTATCCAGCTTTAATTCATGTAGTTGTAGAACAACATAGAGGGTTGTTTAATTTGTCGTGTTGGGCATAAGAGACAATCGTAGCATTCCAAGTCATTCCAAGTCATGACAATTTTCATATGTATTTCTTCAAACACAACCTTTGTTTCTATGAGACTTCCACGCTGTATCAGGGCAGGGTGTTTGCATACTTCCACACGAAGGCTATCCTATGAATATGACTGTCCAAGAAACTACGTTGCGAGAGAATGTTGTTTCACATGTGCTTTAGAATCTTCTGCATAACATACTGCCAAGAACATTATCACTTCGTGAACCATAAAGAAGTACTAAAAGCTTGCATAAAATAAAACCATCATTTAAGTCTGTGCAAACAATGAATGTCAGTTCCTGTGATATATGGAGCCATCTTACTCCACGCAAGAGGACATGTTTATCTGGTTCTCCTGCAGTGGTAAATCCTCACTGTCAATAATTTCTAGAGAATTCTCACAACCCCAAAAAGGCATACATAGTGCTCCTACAAGTAGTTCCTATGAGCCTGAATTTACTCTGACCGATAAGCGTCTGCATAGAACTAAAATTTCACGAATAAGAGATTAAATCATTTTTTATTGGCTTTGAATTATGTTACTTTCTTATGTTTCCCTCAGAACGGAGATGGACACCATCATTTACACTTTGTAACTCATAATCTGTGCATTTTTTATGCTTATCATAGCGTATTAGCAAAGTTCTAGTAAAAATGCACAATAATTTTCAAATATATTCACCTGAAATATGCAGCAAGTGTTCCGAAGGAATAGAAGAAGCTAAGGCAAAGGGAGTGATAAATTATATGGCACAAATCAGGTTGTTTACAGCAAGGCCCGATGCTATTACTGATGATTAAACTCCAAACACCTCAGAAACTGCAATATCATTTACAGTCGAAACCATACCATCAAGAACCAGTAAGGAGTAATATCGACGCATTTCAAACCTCGTGTGCTCAAGGTGACAAAAAAGAATTGCTGCTTAAATATTTACTCTGAATTTTATGTTTGGACCTTGCACGCATCTATCGAGCACTGCAATAAACAATAAAAGACTACTGCAGTGGCCCTTTTAACTAGCTAGCACTTTTAAAATGGGGTCAAAGAGGAAAGCAATTGATAATGTCCATGCCCATCCACCAGATGCAAACATTTGCTAATCCTAAAAGATGCAATCTACTGGCATAAAACAGAATTCTGAAACAACTTTTCCTGTAAATTGTAAGTTGGATCTCACCTCCATCAATGTGGCGCCTCATAACTGCAGCAGCGATTTTCCAATCGTCTGAGCCAAGTGAGAGAAGAGGTACTACAACCATTGCCACTATGGTATCCACAATAGTTGCAACTATTCGAAAAAGTAGCCATTAAAAGTGCAAGAAGACTAGAAAAGATAAAACCAAAAACTGAATCTGAAACACAGCAGTTCTCCAATAATGTTGGCATTACTAACTTATATTACAACTTAAATTGATATTCCTGCTAGAATTGGATATCAATTTGACTCTGCTTGGTTCAGTAAAAAAATGACTACTGAGACCTTCCTATCTACATAGATATCTACCTATCTACCATGGATTATGAACATTATAAAAACGTATATGTCATGAAGTATGCACTAAAGTAATCCTAGGAAATTCACCTAGTGGTGAGAATGCATTGCCTTCTAAGAAACAAAAAGATGCATAAACGAAGATAAATGTCTACATAGACAACTTATGAGATCCAACCAAAAAAGCAACCAAAAGCTTTTCGGTTGATGTCAAGACCCATTTCATATCTGTAGTATACAGCAGCAGTGGCACGGCTAAAGGAAGTAGGTAACTGTTCACTATGCCATAGACATGACCCTGCAATTTTTATAGATTGGTGAAACAAGCAGAGAAACAAAATATTATGAACTTTAGATTAACCTTGATATACTGGCTCTAGCTTCCTCTAGCTCCAGATGCAATCCCCTGCACGATAAACAGAGGTCTCAGGGAAAATATAATGGAAAAGGGATGACAAATATAAAAGGGGGAAGAACATCTCTGCCATAGACATCGTAGTTTTCTTACAGACCTGTTTTTTGAAGTAAACATGAAAAGAAGATTCCGGCAGCTACAACATTCTCAAAGCGAAAGGATTTGTCTGCCATAGCTGGAGCACCACTCTCCATACCCGAACTTATGTTGCTCAAAAGGATTTTGTCCTCTAGTTATAACTAGTGCATGTACCTCAAGGCAGTGCCAAGCAGAGCTCAAGAGCTATGCCACCGCCATAGCAAGAAAGAGAACGAGTTGCGAAAGGCACGGCAGAGAATTTTTAGAGTTTTCTAATTTCCCTGGCCGTACGATTCGAAATTAGAGAATCGGACGGCTCAAATTGATTTTGGGTGACGTGGCACGACACCTGGCATAGCTAGAATTGCAGCCTTTTGTGCAGGGGGGGTTAGGCAACCCTGCTAAAAAGTAAGAAAAAAAATATGGACCATTATATCCACGTGTTTTCTTGCCAATGCATTCATACATAGGCGCTGCTCACCATTACATGGGTTGCTGTTTTCGTTCCTGATTTGTAGGTGTTGGACGTGATAGCATTAAGCAAAGTTGTTGCAAGAGTCTGGGAGTGTTGCCAAGATTTGCTCGCCTGTGGTTATTTTAGAGGTCCATAGATGGGAACAGAGCAATGGACAATTATGCCATAAGATGCCTGTATGCAGAGAATCAAGTCGTTACACATATCAGAGGAATGGAAAAGAGCAAGGGTAGAAAAGTCAAAGCTATGACGGGGTAATATGATTTTGAAGTCTTTGATATTTAAGCCTTCCTAGGGAATGGAAGGGTCTCATTTCCTTATGTGTGTGGAGCATCAATTTGCGGAGTGATTGTCTGTTGAGCAGGTTGGTTACCTTGATTATCCTGCTGATTTTTACTTTCTTTGCAGGCTATGACTGATTCTGCTGCTTCTTTCTTTCTTAGTAGGCTATGATCAATTGTGGGGCTTAGGTGATATGTCTATGTGCTTGGAAAGAAGCCAATAGGCAATACGTTATTTTGAATTCTCAAATATGGAAGGGCAATCATGTTGTTTCCTTTGCTTGGGTTGCTTTGAATTGCTTAGGTAGGTTGGATCGGCCTTCGACTCCTTTACCACATTTGTATGGCCTTCGACTCCTCTACCTCATTAGCTACCCTCAAATCCATGCCATATGCAAAGGGCACCTATGTTCATGTGGTCATGAGAATGCTATTTAAGCTCGCATGTGGTCATTCCAATAGGAATGGCCATTGTCTTGATATGAGGTGATATGGGGTGCCTGTGGGGTATAGAATAAAACCTTGGGGAGTTTATGGCCTATAAGGATCTGCCCTTTTGGTGTATTTATTGGCATTAGGGAATTAATGCATAACATTCAAATGAAACAACTAAAAGTAAATAAGAGAATTCAATAGATTGGTAGAACTATTATTCAACATGAGTCTCTCCAACCAATTGGACTTGAGCCAACAAACATTTTTGACAAGGCAAATTCCCAAGGCAAAATAATGGCAAATGGATTGGCAAGCCTCAGATAGGCATATATCTTGGCAAACCAGCAATTTACTTGGCCTAGGATTAGCTTAGATTAGCCAAATCAATCTTACATTTAAGCCATGACCACTTTAAAGTAAACTCTGCCATTAGAAATAGCAAAGCCTGAATTCAAAACATATACCCCAGTTTCGAGAAAACCTTGGCCGCAATTTCTAGGAGATATTTGGTGCAGATGTCGAAGGAAATCACCATCGTGATTGTTATGATCTTATTGGCATCTTTCCGTGTTGTTTTGCACCTGCATTATATTTGTCGACAAAACTCTATTAGTAGGAGGAACTATTATGGCAAGGAGTACGGTGTTCCTTTTTACTACATATCACAATGATATGATATTAGAACAGAACATAATAGAACAGGATAGAATAGAATAGAGATCAATCGGCTAGGGCACCCAAAAAAGAGGCAAAGCAAGCGTATTACTGTCCGGGTTAAAAAATCCCCACCTCGAAGGGTTTTTTGGGGGGAAACCGTGACAGGAATAAGATTGCTATGAAACTGTATGAACATCTATTATGACGGGAAAGAAATATATACACATGTCAGGCAAGTGTCCGAGGACCGAGCCGATCCCGACGATCCATGACCTCTTGAAGGTATGATCCTAACATCCGTACCGAGGCCATGCTCAACATGTTATGCCGGAGCTAGGCAGGACGGACCAGCTCAGTATAGCATATCTGAATGTTATCATTATGCTGGACAACTCTGAAGGTTGTGGCATTCGCTTTCCACAGCTCCAACTTGGCAGCGTTGACAAAGCCTCTCCTGGCACGGCTCTCCAATCCATCTTCTCGTCTCAATCCTGTGATGCTCCCCGAATCCATACGATGCTCCCATCGTATAAATATGGAAAATTCCCCTCCCGTGGTGACTCCATCACCACAGAAAGGCCCTCCATCTTACTCGGACCACTTGTGATGGCCAAGTGTCCAGGTGAAGGACACGGAGGTGCCATTCGTCCCACGCCTTCTATGGAAATCCTATATAGCAGAAGCGTACATACATGTTAGCACTTGGTTACAATACTAATAAATAATATACCACCGCAAGGGTGGCCCATCATCATCAATACAACTAATAACAGAATACCAACATAATGAAGGAGATGCACTATAAATAAGGGCTCTACCCCGGGCTCAGACTTATGGGGTTCGATTGACTGTCAAGGCCTCCGGATAACAGCAGACAGAAGTATAACATGGTGCTGATTGGCATAGAACAATAGCTAGGGGAGTCCACTCCATCCGCCCCTCCTGTGCACACTTTGTAGATAGGCTGAAACATGTTATGGCGAGGTTGTAGCCTTCTGGAGACGCAATCCCATGGAATCACCCTATGGGACTACTCTGGGTTACATCTCCCCAATTCAATGAGGTAGGTCAGGGAGGCGTCCTCCCTGGGCATGGCGAATCCCTGGGTGTGCTAGAGAACACGTGTCACGTCAGTGACCCCCGCATCCGTACCCGACTTACTCCCCTAAACCTAAAGGCTGGTTCACCGCGTCCGTTCGAGTCCAGGACGTCCATATAGGCACGTTGCCTGCGACCCAGGGAGTGTCAGACCCATATCTGGCTAAAGCACAATCATTAGCTTATAAGGCCCAAATCACACTTCTGCCCAAACCCAAAGATTTTTTTGGCGTAGACTAATAATAACGTGCCATGTGGAGAAAAGTAGCACCCAACGTATCACACCATGCTGCCTAAAGTATGACGTGGCATTTGGCATGCATTAAAGTTTTGGACGGGCAATATTGCCTGTCTAAACTTTTGGCATGCATTATTCTTTTGCCACGTGGACACTTGCCCGTTAAATTTAAATCCTGGCTATTTAGCTCAAATATTTCTTTTTGTTTAGATGGGCTCTAGTGTGATAGGGTTTTGTCGGACAGTGCCCAATGGGTGCCTTTCCAATTTCTTATTTATTTGGGCTTGGACGCAAGTGTGATTTCGCCCTAAGTAGTTGGGACATTAACACATGGTGGTTTTGTTTCTATTAAGTTTACAACATTTTGTTATCATGTATACAATGGCATCTTCAACTCATATTGTAATGACTAGATACATTTTATATTCCATTATCAAGCTCTGGTTAATTAAAATTTTCATATTGCAAAATGTAATGAGCTTTGAAAAATTTGTATTTGGCCAAATTTAGACCCCCAAAATCGATTTCTTGGGATGCGTACAAAAATAGAAAATGACAAAACTAGCATATCTGCTCCAAGCCTGCCTATACCTAGTTTCCTCTTATCCCTCTTCGCCACAACTCATTTTAGAAAAAACATTCAAGAAACATCATAAAAAAACTCAAAAACTTTAAATTCTAAGTCATTGTTGCAAAGTCACAGTATGTCAGCCAGAAATTGCTTTTTGAGGTCACATTTGCATATTTCTTATTGAGAGAACCTGATGCACTGTGCTTACAAGCGTGTCAGAGATAGCTCTAAGTGTCAGAATTGAAAAAATATCTCATTTGCTCATTCTGCAAATGAATTTTGTCAGGAACATTGACTTTATTTTGACTTGGTCAAATTGTCAAAATTGAACATGTTTTGATGCTAGACTTTTGGTCATATATTCTTTGCATATTAGAGCACCTGTTTGAATTGAAATGGCATCAAACGTCGAGATTGTTTGTGCGCGGCATAAGTTTTGCTGAGGGTGCCTTTCCTTGGTTTTGGGAAACTCTTTGCATTATTTTTGCAAGTTTCTTGCATAGATTGGCTGCCTTAAGCAACCTAGAGATTTTGAACCACTGAGGTTGAAGGTTTGCCAGAAATACCTTTGGCAGCCATATACTTGTCCTTGACATGCAACAGATTGTACCACATATATACGTCACCACAACCTCATGATATGTACACATAGCCTTTCATGGCGCAGACTGGTTTTCTAGACTTCTCTTCACTGACTACAAGTGTGTTTGAATTGAGGCCCTTTGGCGCTTCTTGGCCAAGGGTTGGTCTTCTGCCCACGGAACTTGGTCCCTAGGGTAATATCGACATCTTGACTCCGTTGGCAGAGCCAATTCGTAGTTCTGAGGTGGGTAAATCGCCCGTCCGTTGCATTTTGACTTGCATTGAAACATGTCACCTAAGCTCCAACACGCCAAGGTGGCTCCAACATTCCAATTCAAACATTAACGGCCTAAAAATGTCATTTCGTAAGAAATATTTTTTAATGGTTTAATTGATTTCATGTGTTTTTTGTGTTTTTGGTTTCATGTGTTTATGTGGGCTTTTGGCATATCCTAGGTATATGCTAGAATATCCCTAGGATATGCTGGTGACTGCTAAAAATTTATGATTGGCTGTAAATGCTAGGTCACTTCTGTTGGTGGGCAGCCGCTCTCGAAACCGGCTAACCGGAGAGGTATCTTGGGCAGATGGCAAGTATTTTGAGTGTGTGTGCTTTGGACATGGTCTTTCTGTTCGCGGTGGCCGTTAGTGGTTCTGGATCTGATAGAAGGGCAGATGGATATGGCCAGAGATGGTCGTTCAGAGCAGAAGATAGTGCAAAATAGAACACATAGTAGGGTCGCCATCACTGTGGAATGGATGGGTATAGATCTGCCGTGTTATATGGTCAATTCCAGTAATGGAGAGAATAGGGATAAGCCCGCTCAAAACCATGCCCTGTTTCTCAAAAATGGCAGAAGATTTGGCGATGGTAGAAGGCAAACAACAGAGTGTGTAAAGGATGCAAGCTTTTCTAGATTTTAGCAGATAGTAGATGCAAGGCAAGCAGAATCGCAATGAGGGAAGCACAGCGGGATAGGGCAACAAAGCAAAACTAGGGCAAAGAAATGGTGGCTGTGGTAGATGATTAGGGCTTCGGATTTGGCAAGCAACAACAGGTAATTGTCTATTTATTTTTTTCTTGGCTTTAGAGGACACAGACAATAGACTCAAAGCAAGGTTCTTACAATGCAGAGATTCGATTATAAAGAGAGAAGGCTTCAAAATCCTCTGTCAGAATCTGCTCCGAAACTCAACGAGTCTGGCAAAGATGCTGGACCCTTAATAAAATCAAGAAGAACATTATATTGATCTTAAGCAGCGTATCTGAAGCAAATTGATAACGAATCCAGGTTGGTTTCACGACCTCAGATCATAGAGCTCAATCGAAGATCTATTTATTCCGTCAACTAGAGTGTAAGGTTAGTGGAAATGTTTTGGTTCAGTAAAGACTTCCTCTATTTCACAAACAAAAAATAACTTTTCAGATTTTAGTGCCTCTGGTTTGTATAGTTGGCTGGCATAATCTGTCCCTGATCTATGCATTCGACATGTGCAACTTAGATCTTAGTTGTGATGAATCGCCAGGATTCTAGAGAGTAGCAATAATTGAAGCCTTCTTCATTTGATCTTTGGCATCTAACTTATCGCCATTGGAGCTGCTGGCTTAATTAAAGGGCAAAAATTAAATATCCAGTCTTTTAAATATGTCAAAACAGAGATTGTCTGATAAACATTAGGACATATCTTCAAAAGGATGCACCAAAACACCGCCAGTTGCCAGCTCCATGTTGGAGCTGTATTACAAGCCAACGGAGCTGTATTACAAGCCAACTGACCAACCGCCTTGCTCAGCTGTAATTTGCATGCATTTTGGCATGTTAAAACTATTTTATTTTAAGTTTCCAGTGTCCAAAGATAGCAAAGATTGCCAGAAATTGATTTATATACTGGATGTTAACATGTAGCTTGTAGGTCCAAAACTTTGGAGGCTAGGGCAGATGCTGTGTCCACAGTCCAAGAAGGATCAAAATCTCTAAGCATTGTGCATTCTCTGAAACAACAGTTGCATGCCAGCGGACCGTTTCAAGGGAAAATTTCTTGTATTTGCTCTGTTGATTCTTACTTTTTCTGCCTCATTTTGTTCTTCCTGGTTCTTCCTAACCTATTTATTTTTCCTTGTGATTGCAGTTGTATCCTCTAGCAGTGAAGAAGAGGACATTACGGAGAGGACAAGTTCAAATCGAAGAATGGAGGCAAACACTTTTCCTATTTACATAAACAAAAGCGAGAAAAGTTTCCAGAATTTTCTATTTGCAGCAGATTTCTATTGTATAATATATGATATGTATTATATAATCTGTATTGTAATGTATGATTTATACTTGGTATTTGTATCCATTTACCTTAAACATTAGATTATAGGGGTAAGTCAGCCAAATACTGTAGCAAAAACAACTTCGAGTCAATGAACACTTAATCTGACGGCCAACCCTCAAGATTTCAATATTCCGGTCTGACGGCCAACCCTCAAGATTTCAGAATATTCCGGTCAATATATTGAAATCTGAGGGTTGTCATTAATAATACACATGCATAACATGTTAATTGAGAATGGATTACCTTGGAATAATTTTTGAGGACCAAGGGTTAATAAGCATTTATTATTCCTGGTACTTTGTTTACCTATTCGTGCATCCTACATGTCATCCAAATCACTAGTTATAGGCGCCACGTGTTATAGAACAATCGCATGAAGTGTTGTTGGTCTTTTTCTCCAAAAGGAGAACAAATTGGAATGTTTAAACATCAGACGAGTAAAAATGAGGAAAATTGTGCATAAAAATGGGCAATGCGGCAATCAGATCGGAAGCAAGTTTTGGGAAGTCATATGCCATGAACATGGCATTGATCCCACAGGTACATACCGTGGCGATTATGATCTTCAGCTAGAAAGAATCAATGTTTATTTGAATGAAGCAAGCGGAGGTCGCTATGTCCCCCAAGCTATTATGATGGATCTGGAACCTGGTACCATGGATGGTGTTAGATCCGGTCCTTATGGCCAGATTTTTAAGCCCAATAATATAGTTTCTGGACAAACTGGAGCAGGCAAATTGGGCTAAAGAGCATTACACTGAAGGCGCAGAACTTATTGATGATGTGCTTGATGTTGTGAGAAAACCCAAGTAATTCTCTGCCGGAGTTTGGCTCCTCTGGCTCCTCCTTCCGACGGTTTTATACCTAGAAAAGGCAATCTACTAGTCAGGCTCTTGCTGCAGACGTTTTCCAAATTAACACTTCCACTGCTTCTTTTTAAGCGCCTTTTATAGGATTATTTGAAACGACTTCTCTGGTGTAGTGCCTTATGTATTCTGTCACTATCCAGATATCTTGTATGATTATGCAACTTTGCCTGCTCAGTATAAGCTATATGATTTTTCATTCCTTGTTTTCCAAGAAGCCCTTTAAGCTCTTCCAGACTTGTATTATTTTTTAGTCACCAGTGCCAGCAAAGGCTTATTTAATCCTGGAAACATTATTATTCCAGAAGCAGCAACGACCCATTATGCAATGCAGAGAACTAAAATTTTAAAGAACTAGAGAGAAGGTTTCATATTAAATATAAGGTGCGGGTTCAGAACTGTGTAGACATGTATCCTGAATTCGGTTAACGAGCTACAATGACTATAAAATGGCCTCTCAACAGCATCTTCTCTTACCAATTTTGAAAAAACTGAAGGGCTAGACAAATGTCCTTTATTTTTCCATTTACATGCATAGGAAGAGACGTCACCAATTGCATTTGGAGGTGAGTAGTGAGATCCATCTGAGTTCTTTGTTTGACGTTAAAAAAACTATTCTATTCTATTCTATTCTATTTGTAAGAATGAGATTCATTGCTCAGTTTTTTTTCCTTATGCACTTTAGATAGAAGTAGGACTTTCCTTAGATTAATGATGACCATTTAAATTCTCGACCTTGCAAGGAACATGGTCTAATAGTCATAACGTAGTGTAGCTATCATGGCAGAAACATCATTGTTATTTGTTAAAAGGACACTAATGTGTAAAATGAAAATTTCAAACTTTCCACACTTGTAGTCGAGACTTAGCATAGTCATTAACGATGATGACCATTTAAATTGGAGGTGAGCAGTGAGATCCATTTGAGTTCTTTGTAAAAATGAAATTCATTGCCCCTTTTTTTTTCTAATGCACTCTAGATAGAAGTAGGACTTCCTTTATATTAATGATGACCATTTAAATTCTCAACCTTGCAAGGAAGGAAAATGGTCTAATAGTCTTAACATATTGTAGCTATCATAGCAGAAACATTGCACAAATCCTTGCCCTATGCTTTCATTGGCATGTACATGTACATTTCTTGCTTGAAGCTCTCAAATTTATCTTAGCCTGTTTTAAAGCATCTGTTTGAAAACAATGATGTTGATAGGTCTTACCTTTTAAGTTTTCACACAATTGTGAATAGTAATATGAAGTGAACATGTTAATATATTAATGTTAAAGTAATCTTAGTTTGTAGGTACATAGTATCGTTATACACATTTCTTGGGTTCATCCTTCCATTATGACACATGAAATATTACACCGTTGCAAGTATTTGATAAGTGAACGAGCATGTTAAAGTTACATATAAATCAACCATGCACAACCTTTTACATATCATGTTTTACTTCAACATGCTTAAAAATTTAGTTTGCAAGGGTATTGCATCATTCCCTATAAGCTAGAGATTGTGCAAGTGATTACATCTTAAACTTAAAAAAACTATTCTATTTATTCTATTCTTAAGCTACTGGAATCCAACAACACATCTACGTAATAAGTTATGACTCAAGCATTCTTACATCATATTGATGCCATTCCTACACCATATCAATGAAATTCCAAATTAACACTCTTGGTCTTGCCCATCCACTGGTCCAAACTTAAAACATAGAAACTGCACCACACCTTCGCATCAATGCTCATATATGGCTATCATTCCTAAAGGTCTCATATCTAGGTCTTGGAACTGTAGTTCATGCTTTAGACATAAAAACAACAAAATTACGCCTCTTGCTACAAGGTATGTAAAGCACGGGCAAAAAGAATAATAAACATCTCATGTCAGAGATCTCAAGTCATAATCTCCATGCTAGAAACAGGCTTGGCCCATGAACAGTTCATAAACAAAAGAAAAGAAAATAACACAAAACAAAACCCCCCGTTCAAACCATTAATAACCCCCCACACATCAAATGACCCAACAAAAACCATAAAAACGAAACGGCAGCAACAAACGTGAAAACACACTCTCGGGCCATGGGAGGGCAACCCTCCGTGCGCAGCACCTTGTTTTTTATGGCTCAAATGTTGTGCCCCTAGGATCTACCATTTGGCTCCGCACATGCCACGTGGGCTCCAGCATGCCAAGGTGGCTCAAACTTGCCACGTGGGCTCCAAACATGCCACCTAGGCTCCAATGTGCCAAGGTGGCGCAAATATGCCACCTAGGCTCCAACATGCCAAGGTGGCTCAACCATGCCATGTGGGCTCCAATATGCCAAGGTGTCTCAAACACGCCATCCAGGCTCTAGGCCAACACATGATATGTTGGAGGCAAGTCTCCCCACCTTAAAGAGGTAACGTGAAGTTATAAGTCACCCAAAAGTTATCATATTCAAGGTGATCAAGTTTGAAATGATGCGTAATTTGCTATTTATAACTCGGCAAAAGTTGAACGGTAATTAATGGAACAACGTTATGTGGAAGGGGACATAAAGATTTATGTTGTCGTCGGCATTTGCGTTAGGTGGTTAACTTACAAAAAAAAATTAAATTTAGGAAGGTGGATAATTTAGGTAGGTGATATGAAAGATACATATATAGATCGTACATGATCATCGTGTAGGACCGTAGTCCTGTCAAAAGTCGGCCGACACTCAATTTTAATACATAAGCAAGCACACCTAGCCTATAGGGTCTGGCAATGCAAATAGAAAATACGTATTGCAACAAGAACATGGGTCCGGAGCGACCCTTAGAAGAACTGCAGACGCTAAGCTATACGCTTTTGGCCTGCAGAATTACAAGATATCAGTGTCTATAAATTAATTTGTATGTTGTGGTTGAAGGGACCACTCCTTTTGAAGAAGAAAAGGAAAAGAAAGGGGAAGCCTATCGTGCCTAAGGCTTGCCAGTCGTCTCGGCGTAAGGAATGTCAATGTTCCCATTATAGCCGTAGACGAAGGCGTCCTATTATGACTATATGCCCATCCCCATTCCTAGGATACATCTATCCCGATCCCCGAGGCATGAAGGTTGGCCTGCATGATCCTTGCCGAATCTAAGACTCACAAGATATTGGCTGGCGATTGTAGCATGCACCGCTTTTCATGAAAGCCGGAGTTGTTAGTGTCATTGTTGGCGCATGCATAGTGTTGCCATAAAATCCAGGTAAGCCTCGACAACCAATAGAGGGACGAGCGCCCCTCCCTAATTTTCCTCCGTCCCAACTGAAAAAAAGCTTGGGCACCTCAAGTGTGATCCACAGGGTGCTCTTTTTGTCCATTTGTCAAAATGTGGTACGTTGATAACTTTTTTTATTTTGGGTCTGGCCGTAATGTGATTTGGGTCTTATTTTGCCTTGTAATTAAACCCATTGGTTGTAGCACTTTTTGAAACACGTACAGGGAACTAAGAACTAAGGGTGGAATCACACCACCAATCAGAGAAGACTTTCATTTTTGGCTTTTGGGTAGGGGATTCTAGCGGCACTGCCACACTAGTGGCCGCCCAAGAATTGCCACATCATTCTTTCCAATAACATGTCAGGATTTGCCATGTCTGTGACGCTCCCTGAATATATACGACCCCCGGTCGTATACATACGGGGACTTTCCCCTCCCATGGCGACCATCTCGCCACGAGCAGGGCCCTCCATCTAACCCGGGCCGTCTACGTAGAGACGCTCGGGTGAAGGACATGGAGGGGTCATTCGGCCCACGCCTTCGATGGGCGCCTACGTCGCGGAAGCATGAATACAAGGGTTAGCACACCACATAGATCATATACAAATAGCCACCCTGAAGGGTGGCGCATCCATCCAAATACTAGCAACAAAGAATATGCATCTAAACTAAGAAAAACCCCCAAAATCCAGGTTCTACCCCGGCTCAGACTCTAGTGGGGGAGCGACTGACGGCTGGGTCTCAGGAGATCGGCAGACCGAATCTTAGCATGGCATTGGCTGGCATAGAACATCGGCTAGGGTTGTCCACTCCATCCGCCCCTCCTGTGCACACTTTGCAGATGGGTCGATTCACGCTATGGCTTCGCTATAGCCTTCCGGAGACGCAGACTCAAGGTATCACCCTTTGAGCCTACTCCAGGTTCATGACACCTGGTCCGATGAGGCAGGTCGGGGAAGCGTCCCCTACAGTGGTTCCATGGGTGAGCTAGAGAATACGTGCCGCATCAGCGACCCCCGCATCCGTACCCGACTTACTCACCCTAAATCTACTCAAAGTGCATGGTGCCCCATACGGGTCACACCACTACACCCAGGGAGTGTCAGACCCATACCCGGCCCTCCACGTGACCGGCTATCAGGCCTAGCCCACTGTAGGAGTCTCAGGAGCCTTTTATGCTCGTGCGAGACTCCATCCCCTACTTCACCACTGTGTCCTTTGTCTGGTGGTAAGCCAGACCATAGCGTCTATGACCCGGTGGGCTCTTGTGCACAGGCCGAAACTACTAGGGTGTTAAAGGAAGTACTAGGAGCATTCTATACTCAAGCTCAGAGGCCTCTACCCCCCTTTTAATCCATGTTCACTGGAGCGACTAAACTGACTCATAGAGACATCGACCATCCCATAATAGAGTATCATTCATAATTGAAAAGTATTCCTAGTTACCAAAGAAGGGCTAATCTCACCCAAAACTATCCAGAAAAGAATACTAGAGTATTATTCTACAATTTGCAAATTAACTACCACTAACTAGAGTTTCGGCTGGACCCGTTGTCAAGGGGTGCTTCCATGGGGCTGTTCTGGGGTAAGAGCAACAGCGAAAGGGTGTTTGGCGATCTGGGGACGAACAGCAACTGTTTCCTGAGCGCTTAGCTGCTCCTGGCGCTTTGCTGGATCGAAATTGGGCTGACATGAGGATGGCGCTTCCCTTTGGTGGCCTAGTTTAGCAACCCTCATGCTGGCCACCCGGGTCATGCCAAATGGCGCCTTCCCACTATTAGATGTCTTAATAGCAAGTATTTAGATAATTATCCTTTATAATTAAGTTAACATAGCTAATTAAAACCATTGTGGCCAACCCCCTAGGTTATCATACCCCAGGTGGCGTACCTATACCGAGTGACGTGTGCAATATATTTATACGTACACCGTATAAATACTTGGAACGTCACATTCTCCCCTCCTTAAAATCAATGTTGTCCTCAGCATTGGGGTTAGTTAGAAATGCACAACGAAATAGATAATGAAGGAAGGTAATTCGTTATTTTTTTCCAAAAGTAATACATATATTCAAAACTTTAAAGTTTGCAAAACATTTCAAGCACCGTGGTGCATTCAACATGATTATCATAATCAAACAGTTTAAGGACCGAAGTCCAATACCAACATCAGTGGAACGATAAACAAAACATGTAGGCAAAACAACACTAAAGAGTTCGGGTCGTCAGTAACCCTCTAGCATGGGCAGGGCACGTCCTACTTAATGGCCTGCACATGTCAGTATATCAGTATATATGATGAAATTGTGGTTGAAGGGACCACCCCCTTATAATAATTAAAAGAACATACTATCTATCAGGGAACCTATCATGTCTATGGTTCGCGGTTCCTTGCAGCATAGGGATTGGGCAAGTTCCCATTGTAGCCGAGAGGAAAGCGGCCTATCAACTATATGCTCTTGCAACAAGTTGCGGTGAGGTCGCTGTTGACAGCACACCACGCCCTAGAGAACACAAGGTGATCTCATCATCGGTTACTTGTTATTATCTACGATGCATCCTCCCCTCTGAGGCAGCACCCCTGGTAATCAGGCTTCTAAGCTTACCACTGACTGCGGGGTTGATAGCATCGTTGATGGTGCGGCCTTGAGATTCACGCATGAAATCCGGATAGTGCTTGTCAAGGTCTATCTTCATCACCCACGTAGCATCCTCAACTGGTAAGTGTTTCCACTTAACCAAGTATTGCAACATTTGAGTCCTTCTGGTTTGTTTGTAAGCTCGATCAAGAAGAGCTTCAGGCACTATTTCGAGTTGCTCCTCTATCATTTCTAGGAGGGTTGGGGTCTCCAAAACCTCCTCTGGATCAGGGGTGTGTTGCTTCAGAAGACTCACGTGGAAGACCTTATGGATCTTCAAGCGGGGTGGCAATTCTAAGCGATAACGCGCTCAATAATCTTGAACGGTCCAGCCCATCGAGGGGCCAACTTTTTGCAATTGCCAATCTTAAGCTTGGCTTGCTTCACTTTAATCTTAAGCCAAACTGATTCGCCCACCTGAAAAACGCGTGGGGTTCTGTGCTTATCGGCTACACTCTTCTGACGACTGCGTGCAGCTAATAAGTAGCCCCTAACTTCTTCGACCAGAGCTTGCATCTCCAGGAGGAGTTTTTGAGAAACCTCGACCTTAGAAACAGGGTTATGCCAGGTGTCTGGAGTAAGACATTGGTAACCATAGTTTATCATAAAGGGAGACATCCTGGAAGACTCCTGTTTCATGCTGTTATAGGCAAACTCGACCAGATAAATATAATCAGCCCATTGTGATTGCTTACTCCACACATAACTTCTTAGCATATCCTCTATAATACGATTGGTACGTTCTGTCTGACCGTCTGTTTGAGGATGATAGGTCGTACTCATAGCAAGCTTGGTCTGAATGGTGGCAAAGAAATCCTTCCAGAATGCACTTACGAATTTGGGATCCCTATCCGACACAATTACTCGTGGCATTCCGTGTAATCTGAAGATCTCCTTGGCAAATAGCAGAGCAGTATCAAAGGCTGTATCCGTGGTCCGACATGGCAAGAAATGAGTCATTTTCGACAATTTGTCGACCACAACCATTAAGGCATCATACCCCCGGAGAGTTCTTGGAAGGCCCACAATGAAATCCATGGTTATCACTTCCCATTTGGCGTTTGGCACATCCAGAGGTTGCAACTCGCCTGGAATCCTTAACTGTTCCGCTTTTGTTTGCTATGTAATTGGCAATGTCTTTTTTCATAGAAGGCCAGAAATAACTGGAGCGAATCTTAAAGTAGGTTTTCATAAAACCTGCGTGTCCAGCTATAGGGCTATTGTGTGTGTCATGAAGAATGAGCTTCCATACCCCTGAAGTCTCTGGTACACACAGCTTATCCTTGTGATATAATAAGTTGCCCTCTTTCTATATGCACGAAAAGCGTCGCGTTCTGCATCCGTACGAGCTTCCTTAGCCAAACTGTTCCAAATGTCACAGAACTCCGGATCTGTGGCCAAGGTGTGCTCTATCTATTTCCCAAACTCACTGGTGAGTGTGGAAATGGCATTACAATGGGTTCGGGTCACCAAGGGATGGCGTGATAAAGCATCCGCAACCACATTGTGCTTGCCAGGCTTATACATAATCTCAAAATCATACTCCTCGAGAAATTCCATCCATCTTCTCTGACGGAGGTTGAGATTCGGCTGGGTGGATAAATAACAGAGACTTTGATGATCCGTATCCAACTGGAATCTTCTACCAAGAAGGTAGTGTCTCCATATCCGCAGAGCACGGACAATGGCTAACAATTCTTGATCATGGGTGGGATATCGCTGTTCCGTTTCGTTCATCTTCTTTGAATCGTAGGCAATTACCCTCCCCTCCTGCATTAGGACCCCACCGGTGGCAATTTTACTGGCATCTGTTGCCACTAGCTTATCCCGTTCAGGATCGGGTAAAGTGAGAACTGGTGCTGATGTTAGGGCATCCTTAAGCTGCTGGAAACTCTGCTGAACTTTTGTCTTCCAGTGGTCCATCTAATCTTTCACCTTCTCATGCTTTGTGAGATTTGTAAGAGGAGCTGCAATCTTCGCAAAATCCTTTACAAATTTTTGATAGTATCCTGCTAATCCCAAGAAACTCCGGACTTCGGAAACATTCCCTGGAATAGGCCATTCCCTTACGGCCTCTATTTTTGCTGGGTCTGTAGCAATTCCCTCTGCCGAGATGACATGGCCTAAATAATCGACTTTCGGAGTGGCAAACTTGCACTTAGAGAACTTGGCATAGAGCTGATGACGTCTCAGCCTTTGTAGGGCCAATTTAAGATGCTTCTCATGCTCCTCAAGGGTCTTACTGTAGATGAGAATGTCATCGAAGAATATAACAACGAAATCATCCAAGTACTGTCGAAAGACATCATTCATTAGTCGCATGAAGGTTGCTGGGGCATTAGTTAGTCCAAAAGGCATAACTGTGAATTCATAATGCCCATATCTAGTGCGAAAAGCATACTTATGGATGTCCTCTTCTTTAATCCTTATCTGATGGTATCCGGAGCATAGATCAATCTTGGAGAAGTACTTAGCTCCTTGCAACTGATCCATTAGGTCATCTGCCCTGGGCAAAGCATAGCGATTCTTGATGGTATGCTTGTTAAGTTGCCGATAATCAATACACATCCTCAGCGAACCGTCCTTTTTCTTGACGAAGAGAATAGGAGCGCCAAAAGGCGAGACACTAGGTCGGATGAAACCTAGATTTAGTAGCTCCTGAAGTTGCTTCTTAAGTTCTGCCAATTCTGGAGGACTCATACGGTACGGGGCCTTGCTGGTAGGCTTGGTACCTGGCTCTAAAACTATTTCACATTCCACCCCTCTAAAAGGAGGAAGCTTCTGAATGTCATCTGGAAAAAGGTCACCAAATTCCCGGAGAAGATGAGCAATCCCTTCTGGCAAGGTATCGATTACTTGCTTCTGTTTAGCATCTGACTCTAGGAACGCAAGGGAAATGATGCAGAGGAGCTTTTCCTTGCGTATAGCTTTATCTAACTGTCTGATGGACATAGACTGCATGATAGGGTTGAAGGGTTCACCTTTAATATTAGTCACGCGGGCTCCATTAGCTGCGTTGAAGGTAACTTCCCTCTTCTCGCAGTCTATGTTGGCTTTTGCGGATGCCAAGAATTCCATACCAATAATGAGGTCATATTTGCCAATGTCCATCAACTCGGCACCCAAAGCCACTGGTGCACCTGGCAACTGCATCTTAAGATTGATGCGACAACCATGAGTATGCCTGACCTTACCACTGGCTAGAGTGACAGGCCTTGGTCGAGACCTTAATGTTTCAAGCTGTAAGACCTGAGCCATTCTAGGGGAAGCAAAATTATGTGTACTTCCCGTATCCATAAGAATTACAAAAGGCTTACTGTCTACTTGACCTATGGTGGAAATGACAGCAGGCTGACTTTCGGCATTGCCGGTTTCTATAGCTGCAAGAATATGAGACGCACCATGAATATACTCGGGGAGCCTCGCCCTCGGCGGGTAAAGTTGACTCCGGCTTCGTCCCAATCGAGGTCGGCCATGGCAATTTAGGCGATCGAGTAACATAAGGACGGTTGTGCATAAAGTGCCAGTCGCATACACACGTAACATGCCTTATCCGTGGCTTTGTTCTCGGGCCTCCTTAGGAATAGGCGTAAGAGGCTTCGTACTTCCTTGCCGACATTGCTCGTTTGTCACCGTCTTTGAAAGTAACTTTTTTCCGGCCGGCTATACGAAGTTACGTTGAGAAGGGCCGGACTTGGCTTACGGGGGTTTGTATGGTGTGGCTGGCCGGGGCTGCGAATAAGGAGTAGGACGCGGATACTGATTTCTTGGTGTGTCCTCCTCGAGGCTCAATGCCTTAGCCTCGGCCTCATGAATCGATTTTGGGTCTATGGCTTTAACCATCCGTTTAATTGATGGGGCCAACCCTTCAATATAACCCCTCGGCTCTCTTTTCATTCATTCCCGGAACATACTGACCTCAAAGCGCATAAACTCATCGGTGTAAGCACGGACCGACATACCCCTCTACGCTCCAACCTATAGAAGGTCTGAATCTGGCGGCATTTGTGCGCCACGAGGCACATAATGCGACTTGAACGCCTTTGGCAAACTTCACGAAGTTGCATCCCGCTCCGCCCGGATGCTTGGCCTCGCATAGCCCTTCCACCAAATACGGGCGCCCTCTGTAAGGTTGGTGGTGGCAACCTTTCTGTATCCTTTTCCGTCATGCCATAAGACTTTCCGAACTCCTTCATTTCGTCCAACCGGGACTCGTGCATTGATCGCCTCTGGATTTTCCATCAAACTGGGCCAATTTCCTATTCTTCCATATGCTAGTTATGGCGGTATCAACCGTCTTACGGTACTCCTTATCCCGACGCTTTGCATGGTCACCAGCTGATATTGATGAACTAGAAGACCCCGAAGTGGTTGAACATGAGGAAGTGGCACTATCCGAGGAACTTCGGTGACGCTTAGCATGAGGCCTCCTTGGTGCAGGTACAGGACTAGCTCCCGGGGGAGATGGCTGTTGTGCAGGTGGACTCGGTGGTAGCGGAGGTAATTTCGGTCCATCTTCCTGGTTTTGTTGCGGTGGGTTGGCATGCAGTACATAGGCCTGTAATTCGCCTAACTGCCTTTTCATTAACATCAGTTCCTGTTCAGGAGTCAGCCTACTGGCATTGGAGGGTGTCTGCCAAGCGGCGTTACGGGCACCGTCTAAATCGAGCATGAAAAAGGTATAAGCATATTTATAACAGATAAATTCTTACAAATTATAGCATGTCGAACAAAGGGATAGAGAGAGAGAACACAAAGGGAATTTATTATTATAAGAGGAAAAACTTTCCTATTACAGTTTCACACCAAAAGTTGGTACAGGAGTATTATACAAAGATAACATGAGACAACTGGAACTTAGAGTGAACTCACAACATCATAAAAAAACGAAACTGGAAAGATCCGACCTAGGGGTTCGCAAAGGGGTACAGAATTGAATAGCGAACACTCTCACGCACAGCCCTAACGAGCTTGTAGCGTGCCCAGGCTTGGACAATCACTGGTTGGTATTCCCATGTTGGGCTAACAATGAGAAGGTTGAAAAGCCTTCGCAGAGCATAGAAGAGTTGCCATAGGTGGTCGTTGGCGTCCTCGAAAGCCTCGTGCCTGGTCATGCTCCAATAGTCCCAGGTACGGCACATCGTCTGCTTGAGGTCCTGGCAAGCTCTGTCCCTAAGGATGTTAACTATCTCCAACCCTTTGTCAGGATCATAGGGTTCCCCTGGTGGCGGGGGTTCCATCTCATAGCCTTCATCCCATTCTGGATATTCTCCATATCTTTGGCCATAGTCCTGTTCGGTCCTGGATCCTCCCTTCGGATCATGTCAGTAATCCTCTCCTCATATTCCCAAAGGGTCTCCTCTGCAAGACAATGACAATGAATATAGAACATTTTGTAATTCCATTATATTCCAAACGCCAATAATTTGATGAAGACAGCATGGGAAGAAACAATTCTCAATTATATTCATCCTAGACAGTAATCACAATTAATGAGAAAAAGGGTGTATTATATTATAAAATGGCTAAAGTATTTGCCAAACCAAAACTGTACACAATACAAAAAAAATGTGTAGTACAATTATTTAGGAACTAGGTCCTCCCTCTTCATCCGTAGGTCTAGGAGGTGGTGGAGGCGGTCGGTGTCGCAGCAGAGTCACCCCGAGGTCCACTGTGGCAGCCGCAATAGATGCAACCTCTGGTGGATAGGCAACGGCCAATGGGGCCGCCGTAAGGAGCTTCATGCTCATCCAGGGCGCAATATCTTGGCCCAAGGCCGTTAAGGCGAGATCCCGACGCACGAGTACATAAGTAAACGTACGATAGGGCAGCTTCTTATGCCCGGCCAGTGTAGAGAGAGCACGGAGGGTCCACCATGAAGCTTCAGCCTCCGGCCCTAAATCCCGGGCTATAAAAAGGACTTGCCCCTGTCGGAAGGCTGACAAAAAGAAACGGGTAAGGTGGTTGCCCGATACCTTCCCTTGCGAGGTCTCTGATGTGGTCACCTCCTTATCCAAATCCATGGAAACCTCCTCTTCCTTAAGTTCTTGCTGCTTCTCCTTCACATGAGCAGGGTTATGATATAAATCCTCTCCCTCGTCATCCGAACCCGAGGGAACCTCAACCATATTGATATTTGGGACGTGAGGTCCCATAGCCGTGAAGGCATCTGGTGAGGGCTGAGAGGCCGGCTCCTGCATCACGAAGTCCCGAAGCCGTAGCAATGTCTCGGCGGGTTCGATAGTCTCCTGGCGGAACTGGAGTAGCTGCTGCACCTCCGGAGGTAGCTCAATAGAAGTGAAGTCGATGAAGTCATCCATACAATACTCTGCAAGCTCATAAAGCACGTGGTCTTTACGCTTGCGCCTAAATCCAGCCACCATGTGATAAGTCCAGATAATATCATCCAGGAGAAGATATTCTTGCCCTTGGTGATAGATAACTGGAAGGGCATCCAACCCTACCCTGACAAGCCTACAGCTTGCTCCCGGCGCGGTGGCAGCTCTTCCGCTAACTATTTCCAACGGGCGAAGTCGCCCATGCCGATGTGTTCGTCTTCCCCCTCCTCTGAAGACTCAGGTAGTTTGCCTTTCTCTACAGGCAAGGTTTCATCCTCGACGTATTGGTCCATGAGGATAGCTAGGGTGAAGGCGACCTCAAGGTATTGTCGCCCCTGATGCTGCACAACGGGCAGGTGTTTGCCCCATCGGAGCTTTCCCTTTAGCACGTCATATGCATGAGTGTCTCCTCCTAACATCTCCCGGACTACCTCCCGCTCCAGATATAGTTGGGGAGGATCCCCAAGAGGAATACACAGAGGGAGCATCTCCTCCCTGTAGAAATCTAGAAATCCGGCATAATCCGGATGCCGCAACATGTTGGCAAGGAGGTCTAGGCGCTGGCATAGCAAGGGCCGGAGCAGGTCAAAAGGGACTTGCGGATCCCATTGCTCTCCATCATGGTACCAGGCGATAAGGTCAGCGGCAACCATGGCACTAGAAGAAGCAAGAAAATGAAAGAGAAAGTTGGAGTACACACTAAAAACCCTTTTTAAACCCTTTTTATTATTACGCTGATGTCAGCAATTTCATATTTAAAATAAAATATAAGGTTCTCAATACAACTTTAACTTAAAACAAAAAGAGTTTTTATTATTTATTCGAAAAAAATATGTACAATGGGAAAACCCCGGTAACGCAAGGCTAGGGTCGCTCCCCCCGAATCCTGCGGGCGAGGGCTAAGTCCTTTGGCATAATGGTAACTCTCTTTGCGTGAATCGCGCAAAGGTTAGCGTCACCAAAAAGTGCCACCAAATAGGCTTCAGCAGCCTCTTGGAGTGCCAAAATGGCAAAGGTCTGGAAGCGGAGATCGGTCTTGAATTCCTGGGCAATCTCCCGGACCAACCTCTGGAAGGGAAGCTTCCGTATTAGAAGCTGGGTGGACTTCTGAAACTTGCGGATTTCCCGCAAGGCCACGGTACCGGGTCGGTACCGATGGGGCTTCCTTTGTGGGGCGGCCCCTTCGGTGATGGCACCGTCTTAGCCCCAACAGCCGGTCGGGAGCTATCCACCCGCTGCTGTCTCCGACTGGAGTTGGTATTCTTGCCAAAAGCTCCGACAATCTTTAATTTATCCTTGTATTGACTGCCGGATTTTCGAGCCACGGCCTTCTTACGATGCTTAATGGTCGTGTGCTCAGTGGGTATTGGTCCCGGCCCACTCCCGGATGCTCTGGCACCCTGCTAGTTCAACTGGTCCTGCCGATCCCTCTCCTCCTGTTCAAGCTTCTCCTGTTCCTCCCGGGCTCTCCTCAGATCTTCTTGGACCTGAGCAAAATGTTGGGCTGCGCTTCGGTGAAGAAGCTCAGCCTGGTACCGCTGAGGCCGCTGAGCCATATCCATCTGAATGGTTGTCAGATAATCTATGCTGATATCGGGGATTTCTCCCCATATAAAGCTGCGGGAATCCTCATGCCAACGGTATGGGGGCATCTCAATTGCTCTGCCATCTATGACGGCAAGGCCGTCCCCGAGGTACCAGTACTCCCTTCCCCGAGCGGCCGTATCAGCCCGCTCTATTTCCCGGTGATCATCCTCCCTGGCCAAGCCTCTGACACGGTCGGCCTCTGCCCGGATGTCCTCCTCCTCGGTATGCCCCTCTTGTTCAGGAGGATAGAACTTAATCAGCATCATGACCATGTCATGTTGCTCGACGATGGTGTAGGAGAGCTGGCGAAGGTTCAGCCTGATCAAAAATGGCTCTAAGAAGTGATAGATAGGATAGGGGATCCTATCGTTATTCTCAAACCGGTTCACCAGCTCATCCAAAAGGATGTCGATGAAGGCCGGGTCGGTAGCCATGTACCGGGCGATCATGGCATAAATCTCCACTATGCTCAGGGTAGAAGGATCCAGGGCGCTCTTGGTATTGGCCATAGCTGTGGCACTAAGGTCCACGAAGGCGAGCGGTGAGGCGCTGGTGGCGAAAAAGGCGACAAAGGAGGCGCTAGGGTCCACAAGGCACAAGGGCGAAAAAGCAGAGTCAAGTCCGGTGGCGATGGCGGGCAGCGGCTCTGGCAGTCGAAGACGCTGAAGGCAAGGCAAAACAAACAACAAAAAGAAATTTTAACGGCCAGTTAACTTTTAAAATTTTAATTTTTTTTTTATTAACTTTTTAATTTTTGTTATTATAAAATAATTATACGGCGGAAATACGCGAGGCATACGGTCGGGCGCCGGCTGCATTATACGTGCTCCCGCCTCGACTGGGGGTCGTCGAAAAGCAAGCGGCGCCCGAGTTGACCTTGCGGGGCCGCGTTGACTCCCATCTCCAGACGGTCGGGGCCATTTGCATTTTCAGCTCTTTCCACCGCGGATCGCAAGGCGATAAAAAGCAAGCGGTAGGAAGTTGGTTTCGGGCCTGCCCTTGACCATTTTTCGCCTGGAGACGACTGTTCTAGGGTAATTTGAGTACGCCCGATCCAATGGAACCACCTTCTTCGTCTTTTGAGCCACCCACTGATATTTACATTTCCTCCAATCTTGGGCCCTCCAGTCGCCCTATCTTCTTTAAAGTTACAATTTCTTTTTTTTTTTTTTTTTTTTTGAAGGACGAAAGCCAAAAAGTTTATTAATCAGAGAAAAAGTACAAAATTTACATGTCTCATCTAACTGTGTAAGCACACAAAGATGCCACAGGAGCATGAGCCTGGAGCACAATGTACTTACTCCATAATAGGAGACTAATGATAAGAATCAATTCGGAGGTACTGAATCCAGATGCGATCCACCAGTTCTGAGTCAAGGGAAGAACAATCATAAGCTGTCAATATCTTTTTCTGGGCCACTGTAATAACACTGTGTGCAGATGAATAAATGCCCTGAAAGATGTGGTGTCTGCGACGCTCCCATATTGACCATAGGAGCCAACCGGAACCAAGGTGAAATGCCCTTTGTTTAGCTGAAGGCCATCCATTGGGATAGGACGCCAAAAGGATGCATCGGCAGTCCAGTGTACTGTTAAACAAACCTTGTAGCCAGGACCACACTGGTTGAACCTCGGGACAATCAAAGAGACAATGACAATTTCTTAATTTAACCTAACACCGGACCAAACATCAAAGAGGACTAATCAACACATTAACTTAGCCTCCTCCTAACTACCATACTACGAGTTAGTGTTCGGCCAGTGCTATGATTTCGAGCAACCGAAATCACGGCTCTGATACTACTGTGACGCTCCCTGAATATATACGACCCCCAGTCGTATACATACGGGGACTTTTCCCTCCCATGGCGACCATCTCGCCACGAGCAGGGCCCTCCATCTAACCCGGGCCGTCTACGTAGAGACACTCGGGTGAAGGACATGGAGGGGTCATTCGGCCCACGCCTTCGATGGCGCCTACGTCGCGGAAGCATGAATATAAGGGTTAGCACACCACATAGATCATATACAAATAGCCACCCTGAAGGGTGGCGCATCCATCCAAATACTAGCAACAAAGAATATGCATCTAAACTAAGAAAAACCCCCAAAACCCAGGTTCTACCCCGGCTCAGACTCTAGTGGGGGAGCGACTGACGGCTGGGTCTCAGGAGATCGGAAGACCGAATCTTAGCATGGCGTTGGCTGGCATAGAACCCGCCCCTCCTGTGCACACTTTGCAGATGGGTCGATTCACGCTATGGCTTCGCTATAGCCTTCCGGAGACGCAGACTCAAGGTATCACCCTTTGAGCCTACTCCAGGTTCATGACACCTGGTTCGATGAGGCAGGTCGGGGAAGCGTCCCCTTCCAAGACCACAGTGGTTCCATGGGTGAGCTAGAGAATACATGCCGCATCAGCGACCCCCGCTTACTCACCCTAAATCTACTCAAAGTGCATGGTGCCCCATACGTGTCACACCACTATACCCAGGGAGTGTCAGACCCATACCCGGCCCTCCACGTGACCGGCTATCAGGCCTAGCCCACTGTAGGAGTCTCAGGAGCCTTTTATGCTCGTGCGAGACTCCACCCCCTACTTCACCACTGTGTCCTTTGTCTGGTGCTAAGCCAGACCATAGCGTCAATGACCCGGTGGGCTCTTGTGCACAGGCCGAAACTACTAGGGTGTTAAAGGAAGTACTAGGAGCATTCTATACTGAAGCTCAGAGGCCTCTACCCCCCTTTTAATCCCTGTTCACTGGAGCGACTAAACTGACTCATAGAGACATCGACCATCCCATAATAGAGTATCATTCATAATTGAAAAGTATTCCTAGTTACCAAAGAAGGGTTAATCTCACCCAAAACTATCCAGAAAAGAATACTAGAGTATTATTCTACAATTTAAAAATTAACTACCACTAACCAGAGTTTCGGCTGGACCCGTTGTCAAGGGGTGCTTCCATGGGGCTGTTCTGGGGTAACAGCAACAGCGAAAGGGTGTTTGGCGATCTGGGGACGAACAACAACTGTTTCCTGAGCGCTTAGCTGCTCCTGGCGCTTTGCTGGGTCGAAATTGGGCTGACATGAGGATGGCGCTTCCCTTTGGTGGCCTAGTTTAGCAACCCTCATGCTGGCCACCCGGGTCATGCCAAATGGCGCCTTCCCACTATTAGATGTCTTAATAGCAAGTATTTAGATAATTATCCTTTATAATTAAGTCAACATAGCTAATTAAAACCATTGTGGCCAACCCCCTAGGTTATCATACCCCAGGTGGCGTACCTATACCGAGTGACGTGTGCAATATATTTATACGTACACCGTATAAATACTTGGAACGTCACAATGTCTCTATGTTTGCGTCTCTTTGTAGGTTTTGCTAAATTGAAATCTAGATTGGCGCAGTAAACCTAGGTTGCAATTGACCTACAATTTGGGGAGGAGAATAGCTCTACAAAACACCATTGCACCAGGATGAACATCGACAACCCTACATGTGCATCTTGAGGGGAGGCACCATGGGGGGCAGATAGCAATGGTATGACAAAGCTATATAGATCCTACACATACGTTCTTCTTATTTGTTTTTATCTTTCCTGTGAAGAAAATAGAGATGTTGAAGCAATTAGGCGAAGCAATCACTACCATAACACTCTTCTAACAACAAATACTGTCAAGTGAGGATGAATTGACATGGGACATTGACAGACTCAACATAACAATATCAAATAGAGTCAGCATCATCATCAAGTCTTTTACTGCCTCGATGGAAAACTCGACATGAAAGTTTTTTTTTTAATGGCTTCACCTTCAAATCCATTTGAGAATGGATATACAAGACCTCAAACCATCAATTACATCATCGAAACCATTAACAATGGAGGTTCTGAATGAAGAGAGTCTACCTCATCGAAGGAGGAGGGATATATGTGAAGAAGAAGGCATATGTGAAGATTATACAATAACGACTCCAATACCAGCTTCACAAACAACTTGAAAGAACGTCCCTCCATTGCTTTCAACAAATCGTGGAAACACAAGCTTATAGCAAGATCATGGAACTAGACGTATATGGTCGAATCAAAATAAGAATAATAATTATATTCACAATCTCATTAAGACCTTGCAAACTTATATAAACACATTAAATGTCTGAGTTTATGCCACAAACAACTCTATCTTCCTTGCACGTAATTGAATACGAAAATTAAGTCTAAAATGTTTAAAGTTGTATGTTTATTTTAGAACTAACAAATAAACCACTCCTCTGGGAACCACCCTGCTTGATCTTGAATAGATTCTTCTAACCAGATGAATATGTCTATATATTCAATAATAAGACCAATTTTAGAAGCCTACAAACAAAGGAACAAATAAGGTTTATAAAGTTTTCGTTTCATTGTCATGGTAAGAGTGAACGAAGAAACTACTAGAATATGATTTAGAAGAAGCATAATTCAATATGGTGACATGGTATTTTTGGATTATGTGCCATGTCACATGATGGTTAAGCATTTTAGGCACTTTTGGTAGAATATGACTACACCTTTCTAGACTAAGAGGTGCATGCTTTTCCAAGTCGAACAAAGCCAGGACCTTGCACGACTGACCCACTACAGGGGAGAGGCCAGATCCCAAAAAAGTCCCCGAGGTAGCTTTCCTAGTGCGCTCCTCCGGGAGTTTCTATGCTAACGCCCCCACTCTTAGAGCTCAGTTTTCCTATCCAACAGTTGAATCCTCCATTCAAGGACCCTGCTTCGAGCAGGTTCAATAAAAATCCAAGATCAGTTCGGGAGAACTGATCAACCGCGAAGTGTCCTATGGGCGACCGTGTAGAAATCCAAGTGTTTCATCATTTGGGCAGTATAGGGACTCCGGAATGGTGATTTGACTTTGCCACATAGTCCAAAATGTTGTAATTGACTAGGTTGCATGGTCAGTTTTGGCAACGAAAGAAACACGAACACTCTACATGGCAGTATTCCGCAGCCACCGCCTAGGCCAGTTGACTCCGAATGTGCTGGATATGAGCTACTTTGGCACTTCTTGGAGAAATGATGGTCTTCTGCCCATGAAACTTGGTCCCCAAGATAATGTCAACTTCTGAGTCCATTTGCAGAGTCAATTCACAGTTCCGGAGTGGGACACTTGCATGTCCATGGCCAGGGACTTTTGGGAGAGGACTTTGGGGCGAGCTGCTTCCCGGAGTTTGAAGGGTCCTTCTCCTGGCATTAACACTCTCCCTTTACGTGGTGATACGATGCAAGGTCATGTTTGAATCTGACTAGAACATGACTTTTGAAACGTAAACCCTGTAAGTTGCTAGGTTACTATAGGCTTTATGTTATGGAGGTCGCGTTTTGGCCGTTTGCACTTGAGACATGGCCGAAAAGCTGTAGTTGAAGACGCAAAGCAATAGGAGCTTACGGAATGGGATTTGGATTTATCCTCCTTCCAATGTGGCAATTAGAAGCCAAGAGCGCCTTTTGTAGTAACAGGATTGTTTGGGATCATTTGGGATGGTCGATAGATCTGAACACCACTTTTTCAATGGTCGTGGCTCTGCATGTATGTTTAGATATGATGAACCACGTTCCGGCCTTCAAAATGTAAACCATGTGTGTTGCTAGGTTCTTGAAGGGTTTATGTTTTGGAGGTCGAGTTTTGGTCTATTACACTTGGGACGTGGCTGAGAAGTTGCAGTTGAGAACATGAAGCAACTGGAATTGACGCAACGAAGTTCGGATCTGTCCTCCTCCCGATCTGGCAATTAAAAATCAAGAGTTGCTTCTGCAGTAGCAAGACATTGTTTGAGATATTTCTGGATAGCCGACAGATCCGAACCCCATTCTTTCAGTTGCCATCTATATGCATTCGAGATGGTGCACCAAGTTATCCATGAAAAGGACAACGTTTCAGCCTCTGAAACGTAAACCCCATGAGTTGTTAGGTTCTTGAAGGATTTACATTTCAGAGGCCGAGTTTTGGTCTTTTGCATTTAGGATGCATGCTTTGATATGGATATGTTGTGTTAGAACCTCCGGGTTGCTTAACTCAACCAATCTTTGTGCAACATTTGCAAAATAACATCAATTACATTAGGGTCCCTAAAGCAAAATGAGGTAGTTGCACTCAGATCTGAATATCTTGACTTGTGCTGATCTTTTTCAAATATTTTTGAGGAACAACAAGAGAACAGTTGTTATGAGATGTGGAAAAAAACTTTGCTCAATTTGGATCTTGGATGTTTGAATAAATCGGGTTCAAAGTTGGAAGAAAATTTGGCCAGTGCATTTCCCTGAGACAAAAAAATGTCGGCATACTCAAATGATGATATCTTGCGTTTCACTGAACATTTTTGCATGATTTTTGAAATTACAATCAAAGAAAACTTGGACTGATCTAGGACTGGGATGATGGAGAAAAACGAGTTCAAAGTGGATCAAAGAACTTGCACAGCAAACCAGTAAGCAGTTTTCTAGACCTTGAGCTTTATAAGGGTTTCTTTATGTGATGTCAACTGTCACAGGTCTGAATAGGGCCTAAGATCATGTGCAGGGTCAATAATTCCAACTCTTTTTTACTGCGGAATACTGCCATGTAGAGTGTTTGTATTTCTTTCGTTCACAAAACTGATCATGTAACTTGGTCCCTAGGGTAATTTCGTCATTCCAGACGATATGGAAAAGTCAAATTGCCATTCCAGAGCCTCTATACTGCCCGAACGATGAAACACTTGGGTTCCCGCAGGACGCTTCGCGGTTAAATAAGTTCTCCTGGACCGATCTTGGATTCTTTTGAACATGCTTGAAGCAGGGTCCTGGAATGGAGGATTCAACGATTGGATAGGGAAACCAAGCTCTGAGAGGGGGGAAGGGGGGGGCATTAGCATACAGCCTCCCGAAGGAACGTTGCCAGGAAAGGCTGCCTCGGGAACATTTTTGGGGTCCATCTCCTGGGGCTTGGCCTCTCCCATTTGGTGAGGTAGCCGTGCAAAGTCCTAGCCTTGTTCGACTTGGAGAAGGTGCCAGTTCTTCTATCAGACCCAATGAGAGAATGAGAGAGGGAGGGAGGGAGAGAGGGAGGGAGAGAGAGAGGGCATGTTAGAGCTTAGATGGTATGTTGGAGCCCACATGGCATGTTTAAGCCAATTAGGTGACATGGTGGATCCCAAGGGTACAACATTTGAACTATAAAAAATAATTAGAAATGACATTTTTAGGCCATTAATGTTTGAATTGGAATGTTGGAGCCACCTTGGCATGTTGGAGCCTAGGTGACGTGTTTGAGCCACTTTGGCATGTTGGAGCCTAGGTGGCATGTTTGAGCCACCTTGGCATGTTGGATTGATGATGAGGACAACATCATTTTCAAGGTGGGAAGAATGTGACATTGCACGTATTTATACGCACTTTGGGTATAAATACATGACACGTCACTATGAATAATTAATGGTGCATAAGCTATGTATTAAGGTGGAAACCTAACCCTAAACCTTAATTTGAATTTAGGGCTTAACCTAATATTACAAGGGGTTAAAATATTAAATTAGTTAATAATAACTAATCTAGAGCTGCCACCTGGCCCAAATCGATTGGGCAAGGTAGGCTTGCTAATTTGGGACATCCAAATTGGGGCTTCCACCCCAATTTGCCCCAATTCGAATTGGGGGAGATTGGTAGAGGAGGAGCTGCTATCCAACCTTGGTTCCAGCCAGAAGGATGGAGAACTAGAGAGATAGCTATCATACCACTTAGTTTTAGCATAGCTTGTATTCTTCTGACCCTTGTTTGAGTAGATGGATGATTAGATTCTATTCTATGATCTATTTATGATGATGATGGATGTTTGTATCTGATTGCTGTTTGTTCTTTCTGTTCCTCCTGTGTTCTATTGGATTAAGGGGGGTAGAGATCTAATGGCTATCTAGATTTAGTTATGGTCCTCGCTAGAATCCCTTAAATCCCATTAAATGTAGCCTGTGCACAAGAGCCCACCGGGCTGTGGATGCTATACTGTGTTTCAGCACCAGATAACGAGCATGATGGTGAAACGAAGGTGGAATCCTGCCTAATATGACTATATGATTTCTATAGTGGGCTAGGCTTATAGTCAGTCACGGTGTAGGGCCGGATATGGGTCTAACACATCCAGGGCCGCAAGATACGCACCTAAAGGGATGTCTTGGGCTCGATGGGCGCGCCGGGGTGGCCTATGGATTTTGGGGAGTTAAAGTCGAGTACGGATGTGTGGTTGCCTGAAGGAACCACGATCCTCTAGCCATCCATGGAACTATCATAATTCATTTCCTGGCTGCCTCATCAGACCGGGGAGATATAACCCAAAGTAGTCTCATAGGGTGAATCAATGAGATTGCATCTCCGGAAGGCTATAACCACGTCATAACATGATTCAGCCTATCTGCAAAGTGTGCACAGGAAGGGCGGATGGAGTGGACTACTCTAACCATTGTTCTATGCCAGCTAATGCCATTATTATGATTCCGTCTGTTGTTATCCGTAGGCCTTGACTGTCAGTTGACCCCCTTGAATCTGAGCCCAGGGTAGAATCTTTATTTCTGATGTATTTTCTATGTTGTATTGCTACTCTATTGTTATTCGTGTGATGATAGATGGGCCACCCTTCGTCATGGCATATTATTTATTTGTATTATTGCTAGGTGCTAACATGTATGTACGCTTCTGCTATATAGGATTCCCGTAGAAGGAGTGGGACGAATGACACCTCCGTGTCGTTCACTCGGACATCTGGCCATCACTGGTGGTCCGAGGAAGATGGAGGGCCTTTCTATGTTGCAGTAGTCACCATGGAAGGGGGGATTTTCTGTATTTATACGATGGGAGCATCGTATAGGTTTGGGGAGGGTCACAAAAATCGAGCTTATGTTTATGCTTGTTTGACCAAGTAGAGATAGAAGTATGTGGATCAGGGCAGAGTCATTGATCGTATTGTCCCATCCGAGCTTTTCAGTAGAGGTCATATTAATTTTATTCCCAAGATTCATATCCCATATAAGAGTGTTATTGAAGTCCCCAGCAAGAATCTTGTCAAAAGAAGGGTTGTTTCTAATCCAGGAGCTAATTTCTGGCTAGAGGCATTCTCTATCCGTAGAGTTTGTGGAAGCATAAATTTTGATTACTCCAAAGTTGGAATTATTAACTGAGAAAGTTACTCCCTGCCTCATTCTAGAAATACTATTGTAAAAGGAGAGGTGTTTGATGTTTTTCCAAAAGAAAGCCAACCCCCCTTTGGTTCCATCAGCTTCAATTTACATGGAGGAGGCTCCTGGATAAAGCCAATTCCCAAAATTAGAGGATTCAAACTTAGGTAATTTGAGCTCATGCAGAAGGATTATGTCTGCATTGTTAAGCTGAGATATTGCTCTTCTTCTCTTTAAAGGCCCTTTAATACCCCTAAGGTTCCAACTTACAATCCTCATTATAAAATAAAACTAGAAGGGACAATAGAGATCAACATTAGTTAGATCTCCCAGATCTTCTATTCTTAAACTTACTTTTTTTGCTTCTGCTGTTATTGACTAGAACAGTAACTATAGAGTTTGGAGTAGTATTATTAGATTTACCAAGCTTTTGTTTAGATTTAATAATCAAAGCATTATCCCTTAAGTGTTCATCATTCCCCCAATTCTCTTTGTCACTATCCAGATCAAAATCACTATCAGAAATACCCCCTGGTACAAATTCAAATATTTTATTCACTTTATCTTTAATAAGGCATTTTTTTAGAGTTATTATGGAGAGGTACTTGCCTGGATGGTTGGCAATCCTCATCATTACTGCCTTTGATGCCAAGGATCTCTGGGCTGAGACTGTTGGGAAGCAACTGCTGATCTATCAATTTTTCTCTTTCTGGAGTATCCCATACCACCTCATCAAAAGTTTCTTTGTTCTGCATAACTTTCATTTGACTTTCCTGTTCTTTCTCATTATGGCACAAATCCTTTGCATTCTCTAACAATCCTTCTTACAGAGAGGCTAACTGCTTTTCAATATCAGGAGATATTACTGGAGATTTATGGTTTGAAGGGGCACAAGTTTCAATGAGAGAAGCTATGTTCAGCAAAGGTGGAAGATGAGTGACAGAGGCTATTGAATTTATGACAGAGAGGTTGACTAGTTTATCAGGGTTATTTGCAGAGCTCAACATTAAATCTAAGTCATGGTCAGTATTTAGATTTGCAAGTACCTGATAATGATTCGAGCAAATAACATTGTCGACCATTTGATTCACAGTTGCTCTGTGTGTATCCTTTTCAGGAGAAAGCAACATGTCTGCTGCCTGCTTCGATGTCTGAGCATTGCCATTAGGCTTCCATTTTATACTTGTTTATGCACCAACATTTGTTGAAGAAGTTGATGCAATCGAGTTTTGAACTGAAAGGACTTTGTCTCCAGAATTAGATCCTATTATGTTGACAGAAGAAACTTTGTATGTAGGTGCTTGTCTCTTGTTTATGGGTATGTAACTGGCATGGCTTTTTCTAGTTAATGAATCTCCCTTACTTTTGATATGGACAGAGAAATCCATTAATGACAAAGGTTTAACATTGTCTAAACCTTTAGCATCCTTAATGATTCTGTTGAGTGTTGAATGCAGATCATCAGTTGGTGTTTTTGGTTGGAACAATGGAACTTTCTCTTTAGACTAAAGATCTCCATATTTTTGAAGAACCTTTATTCCTGTAGAATAATTGCTTGAGTGTATGTTTTCTCTTGAGTTTGAGACCGTGTTTTTCCCTTCTTGATTCTGTGTTTCTCTTTCTATCCTCTTCTTTTGGATTCTTTTTTTATTACCATTTACTCTCTTTCATGCAAATTCTTGTAATTCTTGACCATCTATAATTATCTTCCTCTCTCCTTCGCTCACACTATCTCCCCCCGATTGGGGTTATATTTATAAACTAGCGGTATTGCAGGGTTGGGGTAAAGGTTAGGGCAGGGGTAGAGTAGTTACTTTGATGTAGGTTGGTATTCCAGGCTCTACGACTGTGCGTGATTGTTTGGAAAGAGGAGTTCAGTTTTTGCTCTGAAAGGGATTTTGTCAAGCAACATTCCTTCTCATTCGCAAAGATCATCATGGAAAACATTGTCCATTTGTGGCTTTTAAACCAATCCTTATTCAGGTGAACTGCATAAAACAGAAGTAACAAATCCATATCATGTTTGCATATGTGAGTGACAAAACTAACAAGTGCATGTTTGCTTTGCATTGGTAGAATTGAAATGTTTGGCTTGTCAACTTCTAGGCTTTGAAGGTTGTGTTGTGTCATGGGTTGAGCTTCAAACAATGATTTGCTAAGTGTGTGCATGTCTTGGGTTGCTCATATTGGGTTATGATGATGTTCATATATTTTATTTTGCTTTGTTACTTAAGACATCTACAGTAATTTTGGTTTAGCAACATTATACATGTCACAGAGAATCATTCATTGGCTACCGTATAAATGAAGAATAGCCCTCTAACCATATCTATCTATGCATGTGATGGAAAATCATTTATTGATAGCCATATACATCAAGAGTATGCCTTTACCAAGTTACTCCGTTGAATATTGTTTTGAGGAGGGATAGAAGGGAAAATGTCTATTAAAGAGAAAGCAACACCCTTCTCATTAGGTCTCACACGACCTTAGGACGGTTATTATGGCTTCTACGTGGGTATATGAGATTAACATTCCAAAATTATATCAAGGAACGAAAAGCAAAACACTTTTGACCTACATTTTACAGCTGTATTGTACTCCATTTGCTAAAGAACATGTTGGCATCAATCCAGGAATCTACTGTAGTCCATCAATCCAAGAACATGCTGCCATCAATCCAGAAATCCATGAGCTCTGTTCAAATTTTTATTGCCTTTTCCATGCTTCTTTGTTGAGCAACAGCACCTTCTATTCTGCTTCTTATTTGAAAGCATCTTATTTGAAAGTAGAATCCACAAACTGAAACAAATCATATCAGAATTAAGATCTGAAGTTGAGTTGTGGCTTTCCTAAATATCATAAATAGAGCATATATGAATGGAACACACAAACAGGAAACAAAGATAAGGCAACTACAAAATTCAAGAGCAGAGACTTCTAGAGAAAATACAAATGGAAATCAAATGCTAATATATAAAAGATCACATTCTTGTCAATACAATAAAATCTGCCCATTACCGTGCAATAGTTGTGCCATGAGAGTTTTTGGGAGAGGGAAGTATCGTCTCTGCAAAAGAAGCATCTTGTTAAGGAAAAGGAAAATCAGTGGTGCCTCCAATATTTTTCTCTATAAATGCCAATATTTTTGTGTGGCTCCAACTTACTGTGGTCCTGCTTTGATAACAATTTGTAGGGCCCAGGCTTGAGATTTGTTACAATGATGGCAGCATAAGAATGACATTGGTTTTTCTTATTGCATCAAACCCCCAATCAGCTGCATATGAACTCTTGTGGTAATCAACATGTCCGAGATGAGATGATCATTTCTTTCTAACCTGTGAAGATAGGAGACTAGATGTTCACATTCTAGATATTTCCTTTTCTTAGCAACGAAGAGGGTCTCTAAACCTGGACAAGAAGTAAGCCTGCTTCCATGCAAAGTCTGGCATGACAGATAAGCTGTGTTTGAGGTTTTTAAGGTTCTTAAAGGTATACCTTCTTACTCTTTCCTACACTTCACGAAATAATCGAATAAGAGATCTTAACCATATTATTAAAAGAAAGAATGATTCTAATTATTATTGGATGCATGCAATTCCAATTCTATAAGAATCTGAAAACTATTTCTCCATAAAGCTTCAGAGACAATATGAAATGTGAAAGGCAAGATTTTGTCAGTTGTCCTTGACCACCGACGTCATTTACTCAGAAATGCAACTTTGTGCTCCACAGATTAGTTTCAACTCCTCATTCTTATTCTAAGCATGAAAGAGGGGGGCAAGGGAGGTACCTGGAAGCAAACCACGTGTGGTGGATCTTGTAAAATGAGAAAATTCGACCACAAACACTAGATTTCGAGCCACAGAGCTATTCAAAGTCTGCCATTATTTTGAGTTCTTCAGGGCTTCAATAGAAGTGCTTCAATGGCAATATTTTTTGCTCTTCAACGGAATCAAAAGGTCCTAATGGCTGGTCGCCATAGTCAAATCCATTGCCTGGCAAAAGAAGATGCCCTAACATGTAGACCAGAGCCGAATCGATTAGTAGAAAAAACTTCCTGAGATAAAGCCTTAGCCAAGTCATTATCATAGATTTACAGCTTATCGAAAAGCAAAATCAATTTGATATCTTGGTAAATGAGTAAACCTGCTCAAAATTGTCTGCGGACGCACCGCATAGGTAGCCTCTACTACGCGTTGCATCGAATTCTTCCAGCCATATCCAAGAATAGCCATATTCAACTGCCCTTCCAAACCACACCAGTTACTCTGCCGAGGACACCAAGTGCAGCATCTTCCAACATACAAATTGTGTGAGATTTATACCTAGAACACGGCCATAGCCATCCGGATCTGTGGCCATAGCAAGAAAGAGAAACACGGCCGTCGCCATCCGGATCTGCCATAACCGAGTTGAGAAAGGCACGGCAGAGAATTTTTAGAGTTTTCTAATTTCCCTGGCCGTAGGATTCGAAATTAGAGAATCGGACGGCTCAAATTGATTTTGGGTGACGTGGCACGACACGTGGCATAGCTAGAATTGCAGCCTTTTGTGCAGGGGGGTTAGGCAACCCTGCTAAAAATGGAAACCCTTCCAAGTTTGAATATGGAAACCCTTTCAAATTTCGGGTTCCATATTCAAACTTGGAAGGGTTTCCAGAAAAATATATATTTTTTTGGGGTGCACGTTATCCACCGTAATTAATTCTTGGAATTCTAGAATGGGACTCGCATGAAACCAACAAACCGCGATAGATAGGCTTCTCATTCATCTCAGCAGATTTTCTACAATGGTGGACAGTGGATAGCCGCACACATGCGAACTACCCACGAAAAATAAAGGGAAAATCCAATTATATCATTTGGACCCCAAAACAAATACAATGCTAATAGATGAGTGGCTAATGTACCTGCCGAAAGCTTATCACCGGGATTAAAAAACCCCGCCCTTTCGGGTTTTCGAGGAAAAACCCTAGTGATAAGCCTTCGGCAAGGGGCTTAGACAAACGTAAGGCATAGAATCGCTCCCAAAAACCCACGAATGGAGAAGTCGAAAACAGATGCCGCTCGCTAACCTGTACCTGCACATCACCAACAAAACAACAAGACAAAACAAACCTCCCAGAGTGGAGGGGCTGATTACGCGCGTGCCACGCGAAAAAAAAACAAAGAAGGGGGGGAGGGTGGGTTCAAAGAGAAATAGGTACTGCTGAGAGAAGAGGAAGCGCCGATGAGACGTCGATGCAGAAACGCGCCTAAAATAGCGAACTCCCAACTAGAACGGGCATGCGCCGCCCGCATGCATGCAAAACCTGCATGCTCGTCCCATTCTAGAATGGCGATCCGATGTCTCGGATCGATGGGATTAAATTTGGACGGCTATTCTTAAAAGCTTTTTCCAGAAAAGATTTTTTTTGTTCTTACCTCTTTCTCCGGCAATTTTCTTTGCAATTGGCGATTGAGGAAGGCATAGCAGTCGGAATGGCAACGAGCCGTAGCAGCAACTCTCCTTTTTCTCTTCTTTTCTCCTTCCTTCCCATTTCTTGCTTGCAAATTTCTTCAGATCAGACACATGGCTAACCTTTTTTCTTTCTTGTGCAGATACAGGCAGCTATGGCAGATTAATGTAGGATAGAAGCAGCGGACATGCCAGATAGAGAAGGTTAGGCATATGGAGGATGGGCGCTTTTCTGGCTATGGCGATGAGCAGACAGCAAAAGATGGTTTTGAAGATGGTTTTGGGTTCTTGCAGTCGGCGAACAGAAAGGGCTATGGCAAAAGCAGGCAACTCTTCTTTCTTCTCCTCTTTTCTTTTTCATACTCCTTCCCCTCCCCATCTTTTGCCTTGCAAATCAAGATATAGAGCAGAGGGATTCAAAGCAGGGCACATATTGATAGGATTGGAGGGCCAGCCTTGCTAGCTCTCCCAAGAAATAGCCAAGAAGTAATGAAATTTGATTCTTTCTGCAGCATCCTCTGGCAGCGGGCATCCTATCTGTTACATCCTCTCCTTTTGGTAAGAACTCTTCCCAGCATCTTCATATATTAGACTTCGATCTGCAGGTCTTGGCCAGAAAAGATTTTTACACGATTTTTGAAGTACATGGACTGTGTGCAGAATGCTGCTTTTGTTGATCTAGTTCGAGTGGAAAATTGTGACATTATGGCTAAATGGTAAATTTTAAAATAAAAAATGTAAAATCTTGGATTGAATTGGTACAACTTGAATTATAAAGATATTTAAAGGAGTAGATGAATAACATGTCATGCAAAGATTGAATATGGATCAGTGTTATGCAGACTAAACAGTTATGCATGCTGGAGGATCTGAGCGGCAGTTTTGAACCCTCTTTGACCTTGAACTTTCAAAATACTTTTTCTTGCAGTTATGTTGCGTTAAGTTTTGTATAAGATGACTTGAGTCAGGTTTCCTTTGGCAGGTCTCAAGTATGCGAACGTTGTTGATGTTTTTAGTTTGATCGTGACCTGCAGAAGCAACAAGAGATAGAACAGAATAGCCTTCTTTTCAATTCAAAAGATGTCAAACGTGCTGGCGCTTGTCATGCACAGACATGTTCTACTGGAGAATTAAATAGGTGAGCATTTTACTAATTTATACAAGGATGCACATGAAACCGTAGCTGATGAATATACTTAGACTGGAAAAGATGAAACACTTCGAAGACGGTTGAAAAACCTGTGGTACACAGCAGAAATGAATAATTAACAAATAAATAAGTATCCTGTCTTCGAAAATAAAGTTTGTGAAGAAATTGTCCAGATTGCTAAATCTGCAAGCCAGCTTGCATAGGAAAGCCATGTTGCTTCTCATATCCTTCTACTCCGCTGAGAGAAAAGGCAAATAAAATGCTTTCATGTAATTCACTAAAATATGTAATTCAATAAAGCATCATAGAAGTACAGAACTGTGGTTTCTAATCTCCTATCAGAAGCAAGATGAGATGCATGCTACATATACTCTCCTATAAAAAGAAAGATGAGATGCATGCTACATCTACTTAATTTAAGACTTGCGTGCAGATATTCGTACAATCCTTATACAACTGGCTCAATCTCTTATCACGAATGGTTATCATATTGGGATCACTAGAAAGACTGGAACAAAGATATTATAGATAAGGGAACCAAAAAATGTCAAAACCAAAAAGAAAGAAATACATCAACTAGTTTCCTTCCTTCTGCATTTTCAGTTTGTTCTCTAGCTGCCTTATGCAGCTTAGAACACCGGGATTTGAAAAGTTCGCTAAGAAGAATGAATGATGGAGACCCAAATCAATCCAAAATGCCTTCCTAATGGCTTAAATATTTCTATTCAAATCTTGCAGTCGAGCATTCTTACTCAGTGTTGCAAATTCTCCATCCTTCACACTTTCTGATACCATGTCATGAGCAACATCTTGTCTTTAGCAACATCTTCTTCTTTTTACATTTACCATTTACTTGAGTTTGTTTCTTCTTTTCTGTTGGTCTCTTGCTTGTACGACGCAACAATATTTAACAAAGACAAAGGTTAAGCAACACAAATTAGTATATCATAGTGTCATGATGCAGCATAGTAGAGTACAACATAACATCGTTTCTAAATTTCTTCGTCCCCCGGAAACTTCAAACGTATGCTTGTTCCACCCCTTGGCCTACCTCCAGCGTGGAGCGGTGGTTCTTGTCGAAGTGGGCCAGGCGATCTAGATGGATAGAGTGGTGCCCGTGCAGCAGCCTGCGACTGTGCATAAGATCCATAAGGAGATGCAATGGCGGAGAGCAAAGTGCAAGAAGAGCATGCGCCCTTAGAAATTTTTTGATCGGATGTGAAAACCCTTCCTATTTTCCCATTTGGGAAAACCCTTCCTATTTTCCCATGGCTTTGGAAAATAGGAAGGGTTTCCATTTGAATTAAAATTTGAATTCTCGGGTGTCGTGCATATTTATGAGCGTGCACATTAATGGGCAGCGTGCGTCTTGAAAAGCGTGGTCCATAAATGTACGTGTCAATATTAAAAATATTAAAAAAAATGGAAACCCTTCCTCTTTTCCGTGGAAACCCTTCCGATTTTCAAATAGGAAATCCTTCCAAATTTCCATGGAAACCCTTCCCATTTTTCATGGAAACCCTTCCTATTTTCCAAGGAAACCCTTCCTCTTTTCCATGTTTGGAAAATAGGAAGGGTTTCCATGGAAACCCTTCTTGGTTTTAGTGAAAGCCGGAAGGGTTTCCATGGAAAATAGGAAGGGTTTCCATGGAAAATTGGAAGGGTTTCCACGGGAGGCCAACCCAAATCGGGCGTACTTAGAACCATCGTCTCTCCTTCCTCTAAAGTCTTTATGGCCTATACAATCCAAAGGTATGGAGAAACCCTTAGAACCATGATCAAACTGATTTGATTTTTGACCATCAATTTTTGACCATCAAATCTAGGCTTCATCTTCTGATCATCCAGAAGTAAATTAGAGAAATTTTCAAATAACAAATAATTTTTAGGATTTTTTTTTTTTTTTAAAGAGCTTAACTGATCCAGCAGAAGAGGTCGATCAGATGGCACGAGTTTGGATAAACCGTGGAGAATCGGCAAGGAATTTAGGGATAAAGTTTGTTTTATTTTCCATAATAAAGGTCCGGTGGTTTCAGCAAAAGCACGTGAGAAAGAATAGGCAAGAAATATGGAATTGAAAGCTGAAGAACAGAAGAACAGAAAAGAGATACTAGAAGATCAGAAATCCTACCTATTACTAAGAGATTTGGGAAGCCTACCTCAGTGAAATTCTCCCAATTCAATATCAAAGTATAATTTTAACTGTTATTTTTTAATCCGACCATTCAAAGAATCCCAAATTATACCAATTGCTTCGATGTTCTTACATCCAATTAATTCTTCAAGTCAAGATTGCACAATTTCAATCTCAAATTCTTCATAGCTCAGCACAAAGGAATATTCAGAGAGAGAGAGAGATATCGTCTGGAAAAAAATTGCTTGATTAAAAGGGAATGCCAAATTTGAGAGGCAAAACCACAGAGTCCACATGTTAATCTGCCATTATGTTTGATAATTTTAAAAATTTTAGCATCTATTTGAAGCTTGCACAAAGGAGATTCATATGGAGATAAATGCAGGTTGCTAGCCTCTACAGGACCAGCAAGAATCGATGTTGAGGAGGGGTAGAGAGATGGGAATTACTCTATCTCAGGCAAGAAAATAGTTTAAACCGAAAATGGTTGCGAAAGACAAAGTGTTCAAAAAAATAGGTGCATTTTTAAGGCGCACTCCCATTTTCTCCCTGTTCGCTTCGTTGTATTTAATGTTACAAACTAACCATTTCCATTTCATGAGTTTTCCAGAAAAGTATCTTAAGTATAGGTGCTCAAAAATGCAAAAGCCTGATGACAACAAAAGTGATTCTGAAACATACTTGATCTTACAATCTGCTAAATAAAGCCGATCTTTGGAATTCAGAAAAGTGACTTTGAAAATGATGCAAATTTGCATTATTACATTATTGAATCTCTAAGATAAAGTACGGTGTCTAATGAGCAAGTTAATATGCAATTCAACTTCATCTCCAGAACCTTCAAACATATAAAGTAACATTTTCAATATGGCAAGCAATCTGCATTCTCAGAGTTAACAGTACTGAAAATACAAAGAAATTGTAGATAGATTATATTTTTACTCTATTATTTCAGTTCATTGGATGATATTGTATTACTCTGTGTGCACCTCTTGTGTATTGGGAAGGGGGGTAGAGATCCACCTTCTTAGAAGATTATCCTAGATTAGCCGCATTAATTTCCAGTAAATGCGGCCTGTGCATAAGAGCCTGCTTGGCTGTGGATCGCGGAGTTAGACCGGCTGACAAGGGAGATTTACCCAGTCACAGTCAATCCCTGTGGTGTCTAGTATAGACTAGGCCTAATAGCTTGCCACTCAGTGTGGGCAAGGTATGGGCTCCACACCTCCTGGATGATGCATTGCCTCATTGAGTTTCAAGTTGAATACGAGCAGTGGCTCTCTAGTTCATCTCTGATTGGCATGGCATCTTCTGGAGGGAGTAATCTCCCCATGTCGGAACTAGGGAGATGCAACCTAGGAGTAGCCCCTTTGGCTATAGCTCCGGCAGGCTACGGTCAAGCTCAAGACTTATCAATCTATCTGCAAAGTATGCCCAGGAAGCCTATCCAACGACCATGTTCTTATGCCATCCAAATCCATTGCCATGAATTCTGTCTGCAATGAACTCTGAAGACCCGAGCCGTCAGTCCATCCTCATGAGTTTGAGCTCTGGGTACGATTTCCTTTTGTTGATGTTGTTTTGTATCTGCTACATATTCTAGACGAGGTGCACCCTAGACCAACACAGTCATCAGATTCGTCGATCCTACGACCCAGATCGTATGTTGGGGCCTCTGGGCACCTCTCGTTTTGCTTATAGTCATTTATGATTGGAGGCGCCTATGATTTTAAAATACGAAATACGATTTCGCCTAAGGTTTTGAGGGAACATCGAACCTTTATATGGCTTTGCCTAAGATTTTAGAATATGAAATATGGGGGCTTGAACCTCTACCAAAATAACTCAATGTCCTAATAAGACTACTTTAACCAATATACCCAGTAAACTAATGTGATTATTTTTTATCTTGAATCTATATTTTTTTTTTATAACAACCCATTCAATTGTTTGAGGGATATATGGTCTATGGTTTCAGGAAATGTTATTTTTACATCCATATCAAATCCCCCTGGAACCCCCTGTTATTTTGCTACATATTAGTTGTTGTGGTGATTCTACCCTTCGGGGTGGTTATGTATTTGACGTATGTTTATGCTTATGTTTATGCGCTTCTGTAGCTAGGTCGATCCGGAGGGAGATGGGATGAATGGCATGTCTATTCTTCTCCATCAGATTCTTGCTCACCATCAAGCGACCTCATGTTGGCCGCTTAGCTGATAGGAGGGAATCTCCAGTTCTTATACGATCAGGCATCGCATACGATCAGGGGGCATCTTAGTTATGAAAGCTTCGTCGACATGCCTCTTTATATTGATCCTCAAGGTGTTTATGTTTTCAATGAATAAGCATTAAACATTAGTATCAAATAGATTCATGGCTGATAAAATTCAGCTTAAGAAATATTTACTAGTTTTAAAAATGTTGCTGCATGCACCTCTTGCAATTCTTAATATCAACTCGTATAGACAACCACCTAAATAACCCAAGATCATGGAATCTATATGAATGTAGTTTCTACTTTAGACGATATAGTCTTTGTACAAAATTCTGGTAACTCATGAAAAGTGCTACTTGTAGAAGTAACAGAAGAAATAGCAAGACTGAGAATATGGAAGCCAAAGGGCTCCATGAAGTATAGTCATTTCTAGAAAGCAAGTCATTGACATAAAATAAGATAGTAACACTTTGAGTTGCGTCCTTGATACGAATGGCAAGAAGGCAAAAATGATCTAACGTAGAGGAAATGTGTTTCTACCTTAAACATTCTTGTCAATTTGGTGAACTAAAGAAACAAGAAAAGAGAAAGAGCTCATTAACATGCATTGCTGCACAGTGGAGTAAATTTTTAAATTTTTTAAAACATAAACAGCAACATAGCAACACATAAAATTACTCTTCGTTTCATGCATTTTGGTAACGTATGTATATCGTCAAACTTGCAGACTTGCATACATGATTAAAGCAGTAAGTACAACGATATGGAACTCATATGTATATTCCATTTCCTTAAACAGCATTGTGAGAGCAAGTATCAAGGTCATTTGTTGGATAGAAAGTTCTAAAAAAGCTTCTTTTTAGTAGTCTTTTGTGCAAAGGCTGTGATATTGTGATGGAGCATCATTGTTTTGGGGTATTTGTCGAAATAACTCCATGGCTAGTTTAAGCATTCTTTGCTTAGCATAAGCTATTACAAATGAGTCCCAGAAACTGCGTTCTTGCAAGGGATTTGTTGAAAGCCTCCTTGAAAATAGTTCTTGTACACACTTTCTGTAATATATATCAGATAAGTATCGCCACTTTTATTGCCACTTTTATTTAGGATAAAAGCATACATAAAGTGCTCCCGTATGTTCAAAAATGTGTAACACCATAAAATGTTATGCATCACTATATTTAGTAAAAAAGAATAAACAGAAGTCTGATATTGGAATAGTTAAAGCATTGGCAATGGAATAATATTTTCCAAATTCCTTTTGCTTACAGCCATTATAATTGATTGTGCATGCTTTTAAGGTTGAATTGGATGTTGTAGACCAACTACTTCCATTTCATGACATTTTCTAGAAAATTTATCTTAAGCATAGGCTCAAAAATGCAAAAGCCTCACGATACGGAAAGTGATTTTGGAATATACTTGATCTTACAATCTGCTAAATAAAGCCAAAATCTAATGCTTGGAATTCAGAAAAAGTGACCGTAAAAATGATCCAAATTTGCATCATTACATTATTGAATCTCTAAGATAAAGTAGGGTGTCTAATGCAGGAAGATAATACGCGTTTCAATTACATCTCCAGAACTTTCAAACATATATAGTAACATTTTCAATATGGCAAGCAATCTGCATCAAATTTTTCTTGTTCCAGTAATGGTCATGCATAAACTGTAGCATGTCGCAGGTCACTGTCATTATAGGGTACTATGTTGCACAAGTTTGCAGGACTGCTCTAGATGATGAGATGGCTGGTCAAGTGCACTTATCTTATTGGCCGATAAATTAAGCATGAGTTACTAATTGTGTACTGGTTTTTGGATAACTCCTCTGTCTTCATCCCCTTAGCGGGAAGCTAACAACAAAATGCGTGCCTTTGACTGCAAACTCAAGATTTGACTACAAATTCTAAAGCAGGAGCATCGTTTATATAAAGCTTCTAAAACCAAATATGCTACTCTAATGCATCAAATGCTTGGTAGCTAAGCTCATTAGCAAAATATATTTTACAACCATAGATTATACATACACAGGGGCTACAACTTCAGACCTAGAAATAGAAACAGATTCACAATAAGTCCTAGACATCCATTCCTAGTGATGAATCCGCAAAGCCACGTGCAATGGATCTGCTACAACTACAAAATGCATGTTTTTTTACAACAAAGGACTATAACTGCAAATGAACTTAAAGATTTAGATCAATATTGAATTCCAAAATGATTGCTAGCAAATTCACTAGCATCATGATATTTACAAAGATATGTCTGCACGTAACCAAAACTCTTTGTGCATTTTACAGCTGCTTTTGCAGCAAGACACCGATACTTTACAGAAGTGTTCCACTGTACATTTTGTACATTTTTCTCGTGCTCTTTCAACGGGCTTCATCGGTACATTTTTCTGGCCCTCTAAATTGAAGAGCTTATCTACTTGAAACATTTACAAGCATGTCACATATCCTTATCATGATGCTGTTGACGTAGTCTCCTATCATTGTTGAAAGGAGATGGAAGGTTGCCAAACGTTGACAATCCCACCTTTATGTGCTGAAAACAAGCCAGTTTCAGCTATATAGAAAGCAGTAACATCTCTGGCAGTTGACATCGCACTGGTCTGCATAAGACTTGGAAGATTGAAGACTCGAATTGCCTTATGGTTTTCTACGACTAACATATGTTTCAGCAAGTGTGGAATGTTCAGGGAGCAGGGTTTACAAATGCATGCTACAAACATAGATTTGGGAAAAGTTAAATATTGCCACATTTATTTGGTTTTGTTACTCCATAAGAGGTGCTGCAAGTGCTGCTCTACAACATGAAAAATAGGTCTGAAGACATGCTTCCAGATTGTATTTCACAAACAAACTCAATCCGACAAGGAGGAACTTCAAACATTTCAAGACACATCAAAAACAGGTTTTATGCATGAAGTTTTAGTTTGATTTAAAGAACAATGCAACATAAAAGATTTATTGGTTTTGAATGGTCCGCTGATGCACAAGGTTTTGTACGAACCTTCGGCTTTGTGCAATGTTGCAACTATTTGACCCATTTTACTTAAATTTTTCCATATTAGATCTCCCTTCTGGATTTTGCATTTTTTCATAGTATTTAAGCATTCTATTTATGGCTGAATATTATTGAAAGATACTTGCTCCTTAGTTTTGGTATAATTTCAGCAGGTTTTAGTGTTTGGAATTTAAAGAGGTTGGATGTGATACCTCTTGAATGATAATTTAGTATAGAAATTTTAATGTTTATAGATGTAATGGCATCATTTGCATTTGCGCTATGATTTTCGCTGTTATTATGATTGCAAATGCAGATCTACAAGCATGTTGTCTTCTTATATACTAGAATCTTGTGTTGCTAAAATTCTATAACCAATTTTGTTGTTTAATTTGTAAGTTTTATTAAAGGTTAGAGTCTTATTATAAACTGGAATATCAGGGTTCAAATCCCTGTTTGGTATATAAACATTGCAATAGTTCATAGACCAACAAATACAATGACTAATATTCTAAGTATTGCATTGACTAAAAACTTGTTGAATCGTTTGACTAAGAAGATGACGATTTATCTGACTAATAAGCTGACTAAGCGTCTGACTAAATATATGACTAATACACTAACTATGCTTCTGACTATTCATCTGACTACATCTGACTAATTATCTGACGATTATTCTGACGTTAAATCGTCAGATAAAACTCGTTGGTACATTCGTCGGGAATAAGGGGCTGAGCAGTTGTCTGTTTTATGAAAGCTCTCTGATGATTATTTTTTTTTTTTTTTTTTTTTTTTTTTTTTTATAAGACCTATGGTACTATGGTGTACGGGCCACAATATGAATATGTTGTTGCTAGCTAGAAATACTTGAATAATGTTGCACAAATGACTATGGTAGGCATGGTAAAGCATGCCAGAAATGATTATGGTAAGCATGTGGTGAGAATGCATGTGATTGTATAGGAGGCTATTGTGAGAATGAAAAAGCATGTTAAAAATAATTTCGAAATTGATGATATGGTAAAGCAAAAGGCTAACAGGGATATAGATGAAGCATATAGTACGTATTAAGGTGTAAAAAGCTTGTAAAATGCAAACTATACTTGATGGGGCTAGCTGGAAATATATTAATGGGCATATTTGGATAAAGCAAAACCATAGGCAAATATGACTTATGGTGTGCAATTGTTTGAAAATGTAACCTAATATCGTAAGATTTTAGGGCAAAAGAAAAAACCGACATTCGGCTGGTTTCTCCACTAATCCGGCCGAGAGAGAAAAACTCGCCACATCATTGCTACAGACTAACACACAAAAGGTAAGTCTTCTTGGGTTGGTGATAAGTGCTAGGATCGTAAGCCATATAAAACGGGTCTTGATTAAGGACAAATTTTGGGTTATATATACAGAGTATGGGCTTTGTGATAGACTGCAAAATCCGCATTGCCTGGTGCGGATTCCCCTTATTTTGTGTTTACATTGCAAAATCCGCATTGCCTGATGCGGATTCCCCTTATTTTGTGTCTACGTTGCCCACGGATAAGCGGAGATACGTAAAACGCAAAATACGAAAAAAGGAGATGAACAAGGGTCTAGCAATGACCAAAGCTTGTGGATCTACAAGCCTAAAGCAAGTTGCTGACGAAAATTCTAGCAAATCCAGTGGACTGGAGCGCACTTCTCAGGTTCTTATAATTTAGTTCAATTTTTTACATGGTGAATATAGATGGGGATATCTTCATGAATTGGAGTTGTTATAATGCAACTTGTTTTATCATAGTTATTTAGATAATAATGACCCGAGGCTGCTCATTATAATTCTTTATTGAAATAGATATTGCTATGGCCTTATGCTTATGTCCTTCAAACTGTTAGCATATCTAGAAATGCTCTTGCACTAGAAATTAACACAAATCTGTGATGTACAGGGGTACTAAGTGAATGTAGAGTAATAAGGCTGGATTTGATTTATCCTTCAGCAGGAGATAAGATAGATCTGGATAGCATATTAGCCATCAGGATATTATGATCTTTTAACAAATGAAAGGCACCTGCCTGGGTCCTAAGTTCTAGGCTTGTAAATAATGTAAAATAAGACCTAGTAATATTGTTTAAGTTGTTAAGCAAACTGAAATGGCTTTCTTACTGAAATTAATGGTAATCAGGATAGCTGCATAGGTGTTGAGTCTATTGGTAAGAGACTAACCAGAAATTGCTTACTATCATAGAGACATATCTGGATCAGAAATAAGGGGCAGTTCTTGTATAGACTAAGAGATAAAGTGAACATAAGTTCAGCTAGAATGTATCCTTATGGAGATAAAAGTTCTGATTATTTCGGCAGCATAAAGTATTATAGATAATCTTGTTAGCAGATCGGATGCATAGGCTGATGACTTAAAATAGGCTCTCTACTTTACTGAGGCAAATTTGAGCTATAAATACTTGTTGTTAAATAGTAGACATTTGTGAACTGTTGATAACAGTTTTTAATGATTCTAAACGTCCTTACCCCATGATATGTTTGTGAAACAAGCAGGGTGAAGGGGCATAAACCTAAAAAGTCCCATGACACCTGCTACCCTCAGCATGGCAACCATTCTAATGCTTGTTTTTGTTGTTTTGGGTGCAGGTAACAGGACTTTTTACTCCCTGCTATGTTTTGTTTAAAAGATGGAAGATGGACAAAAAGCGAAAATTCTTTCTCACGAATTGGTCTTGAAGACTCATGCATACAATATGAACTTGGAATTACTGCTCCTGTGACTCTTTGTCTTATGTTTATTGTTGCTTAAAACTGCATACTTATAAGATTTGTTAGATTTTATGTCTATGATGTATTTGAAAATATTTTTGAGGTACAATAAAGTATTGCTGTTTGCTTATATGGGAAAACGTAACCAGATCATGGCCTTGTTGTTTAATGTCACCTACTTAAATACAAGGGCTGCTTATTGAATCGAAATTTAGTCCTTGAAAAGGTCTAAACTAGATTGAAATCTGTCTTCTGACAGGTCTAAGGTTTTTTGTTTTAATTCCAGCTTCTTGGTTATACCAAGTTCCTTGATTTCGGTTACATAATATGTAGGTGAATTGCTATTTGGCTTACTATGACATTCTAACAATGTATAGATTTTATTATAGGTGATGAATTTGGAACATGAGCCAATCAATGACAATGTATGGATCAAGGAGCTTATTGCTTTACAATACGACAAATGCAGTATTGACGAAAGTTCCGATACAAATAAGCAATCCATTCAGAAATAAAGGTAATTGATTGTTGATGAAATTATCACAATGGAAATTTACATGCAAACTGAATTATAGAATGAGTTTTGGCTCTTTGAGCTAGTCTTGGCATTGGCCCACTCTTATCAAGGGTACATTTTGAATCCTTTGATAAGAAAGATGAACTCTATCTATCTGGCCATTAGGCAATAGTTTTGGAAGAGAACTATAATTTCAAATCTTGGGCCATTTGGCAATAGCTTTTGAATGGATCTGGAACTTCGAATCTTTGGCCATTTGGCAATAGAAAGAAACATTGTACATAATAGGCATTTTCTGGCTTCTCTATAAGTTGATTGTCTAATTTGCTCCCGATTTAAACTTAGCACACAACATAGGTAGAGTAGGGCTCTTGTAACAACAAGGTCCTACTCTCCTTGTTGTTACACTAATTTGTGGAAGTCATAGTTGCTGGTGATTTCCTTTGCCCACCTACCTATGGTAGGAGGAAGGATTTTTTTATTATTATAAGACCTATGGTACTATGGTGTACGGGCCACAATATGAATATGTTGTTGCTAGCTAGAAATACTTGAATAATGTTGCACAAATGACTATGGTAGGCATGGTAAAGCATGCCAGAAATGATTATGGTAAGCATGTGGTGAGAATGCATGTGATTGTATAGGAGGCTATTGTGAGAATGAAAAAGCATGTTAAAAATAATTTCGAAATTGATGATATGGTAAAGCAAAAGGCTAACAGGGATATAGATGAAGCATATAGTACATATTAAGGTGTAAAAAGCTTGTAAAATGCAAACTATACTTGATGGGGCTAGCTGGAAATATATTAATGGGCATAGCTGGATAAAGCAAAAACCATAGGCAAATATGACTTATGGTGTACCGAATTGTTTGAAAATGTAACCTAATATCGTAAGATTTTAGGGCAAAAGAAAAACTTCTGACATTCGGCTGGTTTCTCCACTAATCCGGCCAGAGAGAAAAACTCTGGCCACATCATTGCTACAGCTAACACACAAAAGGTAAGTACTGGTTGGTGATAAGTGCTAGGATCGTAAGCCATATAAAACAGGTCTTGATTAAGGACAGCCGGCTGGGTTATATATACAGAGTATGGGCTTTGTGATAGACTTCAAAATCCGCATTGCCTGGTGCGGATTCCCCTTATTTTGTGTTTACATTGCAAAATCCGCATTGCCTGATGCGGATTCCCCTTATTTTGTGTCTACGTTGCCACAGATAAGCAGAGATACAGAAACAGAAATACAGAAAAGGAGATGAACAAGGGTCTAGCAATGACCAAAGCTTGTGGATCTACAAGCCTAAAGCAAGTTGCTGACGAAAATTCTAGCAAATCCAGTGGACTGGAGCGCACTTCTCAGGTTCTTATAATTTAGTTCAATTTTTTACATGGTGAATATAGATGGGGATATCTTCATGAATTGGAGTTGTTATAATGCAACTTGTTTTATCATAGTTATTTAGATAATAACGACCCGAGGCTGCTCATTATAATTCTTTACTGAAATAGATATTGCTATGGCCTTATGCTTATGTCCTTCAAACTGTTAGCATATCTAGAAATGCTCTTGCACTAGAAATTAACACAAATCTGTGATGTACAGGGGTACTAAGTGAATGTAGAGTAATAAGGCTGGATTTGATTTATCCTTCAGCAGGAGATAAGATAGATCTGGATAGCATATTAGCCATCAGGATATTATGATCTTTTAACAAATGAAAGGCACCTGCCTGGGTCCCAAGTTCTAGGCTTGTAAATAATGTAAAATAAGACCTAGTAATATTGTTTAAGTTGTTAAGCAAACTGAAATGGCTTTCTTACTGAAATTAATGGTAATCAGAATAGCTGCATAGGTGTTGAGTCTATTGGTAAGAGACTAACCAGAAATTGCTTACTATCATAGAGACATATCTGGATCAGAAATAAGGGGCAGTTCTTGTATAGACTAAGAGATAAAGTGAACATAAGTTCAGCTAGAATGTATCCTTATGGAGATAAAAGTTCTGATTATTTAGGCAGCATAAAGTATTACAGATAATCTTGTTAGCAGATCGGATGCATAGGCTGATGACTTAAAATAGGCTCTCTACTTTACTGAGGCAAATTTGAGCTATAAATACTTGTTGTTAAATAGTAGACATTTGTGAACTGTTGATAACAGTTTTTAATGATTCTAAACGTCCTTACCCCATGATATGTTTGTGAAACAAGCAGGGTGAAGGGGCATAAACCTAAAAAGTCCCATGACACCTGCTACCCTCAGCATGGCAACCATTCTAATGCTTGTTTTTGTTGTTTTGGGTGCAGGTAACAGGACTTTTTACTCCCTGCTATGTTTTGTTTAAAAGATGGAAGATGGACAAAAAGCGAAAATTCTTTCTCACGAATTGGTCTTGAAGACTCATGCATACAATATGAACTTGGAATTACTGCTCCTGTGACTCTTTGTCTTATGTTTATTGTTGCTTAAAACTGCATACTTATAAGATTTGTTAGATTTTATGTCTATGATGTATTTGAAAATATTTTTGAGGTACAATAAAGTATTGCTGTTTGCTTATATGGGAAAACGTAACCAGATCATGGCCTTGTTGTTTAATGTCACCTACTTAAATACAAGGGCTGCTTATTGAATCGAAATTTAGTCCTTGAAAAGGTCTAAACTAGATTGAAATCTGTCTTCTGACAGGTCTAAGGTTTTTTGTTTTAATTCCAGCTTCTTGGTTATACCAAGTTCCTTGATTTCGGTTACATAATATGTAGGTGAATTGCTATTTGGCTTACTATGACATTCTAACAATGTACAGATTTTATTATAGGTGATGAATTTGGAACATGAGCCAATCAATGACAATGTATGGATCAAGGAGCTTATTGCTTTACAATACGACAAATGCAGTATTGACGAAAGTTCCGATACAAATAAGCAATCCATTCAGAAATAAAGGTAATTGATTGTTGATGAAATTATCACAATGGAAATTTACATGCAAACTGAATTATAGAATGAGTTTTGGCTCTTTGAGCTAGTCTTGGCATTGGCCCACTCTTATCAAGGGTACATTTTGAATCCTTTGATAAGAAAGATGAACTCTATCTATCTGGCCATTAGGCAATAGTTTTGGAAGAGAACTATAATTTCAAATCTTGGGCCATTTGGCAATAGCTTTTGAATGGATCTGGAACTTTGAATCTTTGGCCATTTGGCAATAGAAAGAAACATTGTACATAATAGGCATTTTCTGGCTTCTCTATAAGTTGATTGTCTAATTTGCTCCCGATTTAAACTTAGCACACAACATAGGTAGAGTAGGGCTCTTGTAACAACAAGGTCCTACTCTCCTTGTTGTTACACTAATTTGTGGAAGTCATAGTTGCTGGTGATTTCCTTTGCCCACCTACCTACGGTAGGAGGAAGGATTTTTTTATTATTATAAGACCTATGGTACTATGGTGTACGGGCCACAATATGAATATGTTGTTGCTAGCTAGAAATACTTGAATAATGTTGCACAAATGACTATGGTAGGCATGGTAAAGCATGCCAGAAATGATTATGGTAAGCATGTGGTGAGAATGCATGTGATTGTATAGGAGGCTATTGTGAGAATGAAAAAGCATGTTAAAAATAATTTCGAAATTGATGATATGGTAAAGCAAAAGGCTAACAGGGATATAGATGAAGCATATAGTACGTATTAAGGTGTAAAAAGCTTGTAAAATGCAAACTATACTTGATGGGGCTAGCTGGAAATATATTAATGGGCATAGCTGGATAAAGCAAAAACCATAGGCAAATATGACTTATGGTGTACCGAATTGTTTGAAAATGTAACCTAATATCGTAAGATTTTAGGGCAAAAGAAAAACTTCTGACATTCGGCTGGTTTCTCCACTAATCCGGCCAGAGAGAAAAACTCTGGCCACATCATTGCTACAGCTAACACACAAAAGGTAAGTACTGGTTGGTGATAAGTGCTAGGATCGTAAGCCATATAAAACAGGTCTTGATTAAGGACAGCCGGCTGGGTTATATATACAGAGTATGGGCTTTGTGATAGACTGCAAAATCCGCATTGCCTGGTGCGGATTCCCCTTATTTTGTGTTTACATTGCAAAATCCGCATTGCCTGATGCGGATTCCCCTTATTTTGTGTCTACGTTGCCACAGATAAGCAGAGATACAGAAACAGAAATACAGAAAAGGAGATGAACAAGGGTCTAGCAATGACCAAAGCTTGTGGATCTACAAGCCTAAAGCAAGTTGCTGACGAAAATTCTAGCAAATCCAGTGGACTGGAGCGCACTTCTCAGGTTCTTATAATTTAGTTCAATTTTTTACATGGTGAATATAGATGGGGATATCTTCATGAATTGGAGTTGTTATAATGCAACTTGTTTTATCATAGTTATTTAGATAATAATGACCCGAGGCTGCTCATTATAATTCTTTACTGAAATAGATATTGCTATGGCCTTATGCTTATGTCCTTCAAACTGTTAGCATATCTAGAAATGCTCTTGCACTAGAAATTAACACAAATCTGTGATGTACAGGGGTACTAAGTGAATGTAGAGTAATAAGGCTGGATTTGATTTATCCTTCAGCAGGAGATAAGATAGATCTGGATAGCATATTAGCCATCAGGATATTATGATCTTTTAACAAATGAAAGGCACCTGCCTGGGTCCTAAGTTCTAGGCTTGTAAATAATGTAAAATAAGACCTAGTAATATTGTTTAAGTTGTTAAGCAAACTGAAATGGCTTTCTTACTGAAATTAATGGTAATCAGGATAGCTGCATAGGTGTTGAGTCTATTGGTAAGAGACTAACCAGAAATTGCTTACTATCATAGAGACATATCTGGATCAGAAATAAGGGGCAGTTCTTGTATAGACTAAGAGATAAAGTGAACATAAGTTCAGCTAGAATGTATCCTTATGGAGATAAAAGTTCTGATTATTTAGGCAGCATAAAGTATTACAGATAATCTTGTTAGCAGATCGGATGCATAGGCTGATGACTTAAAATAGGCTCTCTACTTTACTGAGGCAAATTTGAGCTATAAATACTTGTTGTTAAATAGTAGACATTTGTGAACTGTTGATAACAGTTTTTAATGATTCTAAACGTCTTTACCCCATGATATGTTTGTGAAACAAGCAGGGTGAAGGGGCATAAACCTAAAAAGTCCCATGACACCTGCTACCCTCAGCATGGCAACCATTCTAATGCTTGTTTTTGTTGTTTTGGGTGCAGGTAACAGGACTTTTTACTCCCTGCTATGTTTCGTTTAAAAGATGGAAGATGGACAAAAAGCGAAAATTCTTTCTCACGAATTGGTCTTGAAGACTCATGCATACAATATGAACTTGGAATTACTGCTCCTGTGACTCTTTGTCTTATGTTTATTGTTGCTTAAAACTGCATACTTATAAGATTTGTTAGATTTTATGTCTATGATGTATTTGAAAATATTTTTGAGGTACAATAAAGTATTGCTGTTTGCTTATATGGGAAAACGTAACCAGATCATGGCCTTGTTGTTTAATGTCACCTACTTAAATACAAGGGCTGCTTATTGAATTGAAATTTAGTCCTTGAAAAGGTCTAAACTAGATTGAAATCTGTCTTCTGACAGGTCTAAGGTTTTTTTTTTTTTTTTTTTTTTTTTTTTTTTGAAGGCAAGATATTTTATTAATAATAAGTATGGTATACAACCTTATTTATAAAGCCCTCAAAAGGCTAGGTAGGAAATATTTGCACCACACCCTGAAACAATGGGAAGGTGAAGCACCACTAACTTAGTACTAAAACCAGATTGCTCTACATCTTCTCTACCACATCTGATACTATAGCGGACCCAACATGGCCCAGCTTCTTCCCAATATGCAGTAGATACTATAGGAGCAGCTCCTGATTCCTTCCGCCCATTAGTTGAACCTCAGTCCTCCCTTCAATTTCGGGTGTCAAAGATCCCTCATGGATGGATAGAACTTATTGTGCTAAAACACCAAGATGAAGTTCGAAACCAGGAGCATTCTCTTCAATTCAAATCAAAGCTAGAGGACCCACAAGAACTCTAGAGAGCAACTTTCATCCCGCGCGCTAACTTGGGCCTGGATTATCTTCCTTCATAGAAGTACTAGAAGAGCCCCACTCTGTCTTCCTGCTATGCAAGGCATATCACAGGGCCTCCCCCAAAGGGTGGTCCACTCACTCCCCTGTGTACTCCGGTTAGATCCCTTACTTCATTTAAACTGCAGCCTGAACCTGCTTAACAAACTATATGTTCCCCTAACTGGGATAGGGGCCGGCTGACAGTAGAGGAAGGCCACAACCTATATGCTTCCAGGTACAAAGGGCAGACTGTGAGATCCGCCACATCTGCCTAAAATGCATAAGAATGCAGATCCCTAGCTGTCCAGATGGCTCTTAAAAAATACAAGCAGCTTACAACTTGTGAAGAATCAGCCCTGAGGCTCATAACTCACAAGAGAGAGCAATGCTTGATCATCCAAGAACCCCAGCATTCGCCGAGATCTAAATGCTAGTTTGAGCTGTAACCTCGAATCACAAAAGCAGAAATTAGAAATCACCTATCTTACCAAGTCAAGAGCCATCTTCAGAGGTCGAGGCAATGATGGCAGCGGCAATACCCATGACCCAAACCTTTGTTGCAATAGTTCCAGTAAAGACCTGTTGAGAGCGGCACTTCCAGTTGCTGCACTGGATAAGACGTGACAGTAGCAGCTTTGCACTGCTCATCCAGTTCCGGCAAACCCTTCTGCGTTCTGCACTGCTCGGGCGGTAGCCGCCGCCGCCCTAAGACCTAACCCTAATCATCATTGTGCGACCCTGACGATTATTCTGATGTTTAGCCATCATTCTCTTGTAGTGTTAATAAAACTGCTCTTACACATTAAGATCTGGGTCTACACAAGTCAAAGTAGCCCCTAAGGATTTTGTATTGATCATATCATGCATTCCTAGAGAAGAATTGTGTATCAGAAGTAGTTGATGTTGTCCGGGTTTTCATCTCCTAGAATTCTCTCAGCTCACTTAAAAAACTACCTTGACAAGACGATCATTTTACTATTGTAGGTGGGGAAGCCTAAGATCCTTAAGAAATCCTCTTCTAGAAGCTATGTAGGCCTGGCATAGGCGAACATTATTTATTAATCAAATGTTCAAAAAAGAAGTTGATGGCCTGAATCTACCCCTTTATATATACGACAAAATGAAGGTTCCTCAATTAATCCATCACATTAGCTCCTCCATCTTGGATTTCCTACCCCATATATTTGTAAAATTTGTATAAAAAATGCCCCTAATTTTAGGTAAAATGCAATAGAATCATATAGCAGTGAAGACTTAGAATCATATAGAAGTAGACTTCTCAAAGAACACTTAGACTACCTGAAATTCCCTTGGATCAACATTTTTAACAACATCGAAAGAATAACCATGAAGAACTGACCAAGAATGAAGAAACCAACAATTCCACTGTTCATGAAAAAATGAAACAGTGAGGAAAACAACTTCCAAACATCTTGGAGATCAATCCATTTGCATTTGCGCTATGATTTTCGCTGTTATTAGGATTGCAAATGCAGATCTACAAGCATGTTGTCTTCTTATATACTAGAATCTTGTGTTGCTAAAATTCTATAACCAATTTTGCTGTTTAATTTGTAAGTTTTATTAAAGGTTAGAGCCTTATTATAAACTGGAATATCAGGGTTCAAATCCCTGTTTGGTATATAAACATTGCAATAGTTCATAGACCAACAAATACAATGACTAATATTCTAAGTATTGCATTGACTAAAAACTTGTTGAATCGTTTGACTAAGAAGATGACGATTTATCTGACTAATAAGCTGACTAAGCGTCTGACTAAATATCTAACTAATACACTAACTATGCTTCTGACTATTCATCTGACTAGTTATCTGACGATTATTCTGACGTTAAATCGTCAGATAATACTCGTCGGTACATTCGTCAGGAATAAGGGCCTAAGCAGTTGTCTGTTTTATGAAAGCTCTCTGACGTTTAGCCATCATTCTCTTGTAGTGTTAATAAAACTGCTCTTACACATTAAGATCTGGGTCTACACAAGTCAAAGTAGCCCCTAAGGATTTTGTAATATCATGCATTCCTAGAGAAGAATTGTGTATCAGAAGTAGTTGATGTTGTCCGGGTTTTCATCTCCTAGAATTCGCTCAGCTCACTTAAAAAACTGCCTTGACAAGACGATCATTTTACTATTGTAGGTGGGGAAGCCTAAGATCCTTAAGAAATCCTCTTCTAGAAGCTATGTAGGCCTGGCATAGGCGAACATTATTTATTAATCAAATGTTCAAAAAAGGAGTTGATGGCCTGAATCTACCCCTTTATATATACGACAAAATGAAGGTTCCTCAATTAATCCATCACATTAGCTCCTCCATCTTGGATTTCCTACCCCATATATTTGTAAAATTTGTATAAAAAATGCCCCTAATTTTCTATACCCTCTATTTTATTTTATTTTTTTAAAATGATCATTAATTTAGGTAAAATGCAATAGAATCATATAGTAGTGAAGACTTAGAATCATATAGAAGTAGACCTCAAAGAACACTTAGACTACCTGAAATTCCCTTGGATCAACATTTTTAACAACATCGAAAGAATAACCATGAAGAACTGACCAAGAATGAAGAAACCAACAATTCCACTGTTCATGAAAAAAGGAAACAGTGAGGAAAACAACTTCCAAACATCTTGGAGATCAATCCATTTGCATTTGCATTTGGTAATATAATAATGAGAAATGCAAATGATAAAATTTACCTTGTGATAGCATTTGTACATGATCGTTTGACCGAATTCTATGAGTTAGATTTGCAGGAGCTGTCTCACAATCAAAAATACTAATCTTCTAGAATCAATTTGCTCCCATAGGATAACACTTTTTAAACTCTTCAAGTTTGGAGGCGGTCTATTCAGCAAGCTTCTTTTTTTCATCAAGATTGAACTTCAACTCATCCAGCATACGTGAAGCAGTTGGCCATGTCAACATAGAGCTCGTAGTTGTTGGGATGGTGGACGAGGTAGGAGTAGACGAAGAAGAAGGCTGCGATGTTTCCTCGGTATTTAAATTTTAAAGTTTAATTTTGAAAGTGCTTATCTTTCTTGGCTATGGTGCTTCTTGTTCATCTGAATCCCTAACTGAAGGAGGCTTAAGCATTTGGCCGGAGGGATTGACTGGCAGAACCGCTAGGATTTGCAAATAGTATAAGCTCCGAAGACACCAAAGGTTCTTTGGGAGTCGATAGTTCGCCTACACCAACACATGGGACAACGAATTTCTTCTTGGCATCGCCCGCAACCAATTCATGTCCATCCGTGAGGGCAGTTTGTTGTCTTTTGTAGCCTTCAAAGCAATACAAGGAGGTTTCTTCTCAGCTGAAAGGACCTTTCTGCACATGCTGAATCCAACGAGTATACATCTATTGCACTTTATCCCAGACAAGCTCAATGAATCATAAGATTGTAGGTTCCAACCATACCCCTTTGCACTAGTAGGCACCCCCTTGCCGGTTTGTTTACCTTGCTTGCAGTCCTGATGGAAGGATCATAGTTCTGTCACTGCAACACAAACTTGACAAATTGAAGTTGTTTCGTATCCTCCACGCTGCATATGATTGCATCTTGCACATTATTCTTCGTGCCTTCCCATATAGCAACGATTATGCCCAGCTGTTCGAAATTCTCTAAGCCCTTTCTGGTCCTAATAAAGAGACAGAGAACCTTGCGGCGGTCTCCTACCACATGTGGTTTGGCACAGGCTATTTCCATGCACCTTCCGACTTTTATCGGGAGTTATGATCCGCATGGGTTCTACGTTGGGCCCACGAAAAAAGATTCATTGATGCTAAGAATTCAAAACGGGTAAGTAACACGGTTCAGAAGACAATGTCTTGGAAAAATGCAGACAAGGGACGTGGCCTGATCCTTGAAAAAAATATACAGGTAAATGACAATGTTAACCCCACATTATTTACCCTTTAAGGAAATATCCTCGCCAGGATCGTGGCCAGGATCCTTAAGAGTGATACATCGTGAACATCGTGGTGGCAATCCTATCGACCTTGCTTAAAAAGACATGCCTAGTGCTATAACGACAAAGACCGGGTTACCAAAAAAAGCGAAAACTACCATCTTTCAAGGCGACGGCGCGAGACATGATGGCGCAGGCGCTCGAATTTTTGGCAAGACGCTAGTAATTTGGATTCACTGTCTATGTAGGTCCAGCTAGTGAAAGATCAAAAGATCATGTTCAAGTCCTTGATCCATATCAATATATTAAGAAGGGCATTTGCTTGCTTGGGAGGCTGGCTAACAGTTATCTAAGTGTGTATCTCTTTTTGCGAACCTGTTTACTAGGAGGACTATAACTTACCTAATAACTATCTCGAGTGTTGGAAAAAGATGGAGACCTAACCCCAATGATCGGCCTCGATACCTGCTAATGATCATAGACTTTGCATGGGCAGTTAAAGGGAAGCCTTCAACTATATGTAGGTACTTACTTAAGGAAGCTAATTGCCAATGAGGACAAGGATGTAGCCTAAAACTAGCTTGAGCAGTTGCTAAAAATTCTCAAAAAATTAGCAATTTTTCCTCAAAAGGCTTTCTGAGCGATGCCATCTTAGATAGCTTAATCTATCCCAATGGTACAGATTTTTGATATTCCTACCCTGGCTTGGTCGTTCCTCAGTATTTATTTCTTTAGTGCCTTATTGCTTTTGAAAAACACATTCTAGAGCTTCTATGGATATGCCTTATGGTTTTCTACGACTAACACATGTTTCAGCAAGTGTGGAATGTTCAGAGCAGGGTTTACAAATGCATGCTACAAATATAGATTTGGAAATAGTTAAATATTGCCACATTTATTTGGTTTTGTTACTCCATAAGAGGTGCTGCAAGTGCTGCTCTACAACATGAAAAAATAGGTCTGAAGACATGCTTCCAGATTGTATTTCACAAACAAACTCAATCGGACAAGGAGGAACTTCAAACATTTCAAGACACATCAAAAATAGGTTTTATGCATGAAGTTTTAGTTTGATTTAAAGAACAATGCAACATAAAAGATTTATTGGTTTTGAAGAAGAGTGCATTAGATTTATTCAGCCGGCATCTAAAGGTATTATTCTTGCAGTAGTCTATCCAGTGGTGGAGTGGACTTGGGATTAGCTTGAGCACTGATTTTTTGTGGTGAAGACCTTTGGGTACATGGCAGCATTATCTTATTCTAGTTTAGCCCTGATCGGTTTACATGTGGAGCTCGTGGAACTTGGATGGGAGTGTTGTTCTTGCATGTTGGCCCTCTTTCATCCCAGCTGGAAGGAGGTGTGGATTTGAGGAAAGGGTGCCATGAAAGCAGTTGACCTCTAGGTAAGTGATTCTATGGGACATTTGGACGGGAGGACCAGATGCTCGTATAGCTGCTTGCTAGTTGAATGGTGAGTTATGAGCTCAGCCAGGGGTTGGGGGCTTTTGATTCTACTGTTTTCTTCTAGTTGGTAGAGCGTAGTGAAGAGGAAACCCATTGCAAGTGGTCATGGACAGATGAAGTGGGAGTGGACTGCCCCATTGGGGGAGAGGTCTTTGTATCTAGAGCCTCAAGGAAGACGGTGAGAATACTTACTCCTAAGTACAAGAAATTGGAAAGGGCTTCTTTATTCTCCCAATAGTATTGCGGCTTAGATATAGCATGGGCCAAGTTAACGCGAGGGATGAAGCTCAATCTTCTTCTTGTTCTTGCCCATTGCATTTTTCGGAGGTGGATCCTAAAGGGGTATCTTTTTCAGGTATATCAGAATCACTCTTGGACATGGATTGTGTAATGGTGTTCTTACCTTTACTCCACACTTTGGGTTAATTGTGCTGAAATGAGTTATCTGGTAGACCATTGTATAAGAATGTTTTATCTGGCCTATTGTGGAGCCCATTCCAATAAGGTCAAGTACCCTGTTTTTGCTATCAATAGAAAATTAAAAAAGCTTGCCTACAAAAAAAAAAAAAAAAAAAAAAAAAAATGGTCCATTGATGCACAAGGTTTTGTACGAACCTTCGGCTTTGTGCAATGCTGCAACTATTTGACCCATTTTACTTAAATTTTTCCATATTAGATCTCCCTTCTGGATTTTGCATTTTTTCATAGTATTTAAGCATTCTATTTATGGCTGAATATTATTGAAAGATACTTGCTCCTTAGTTTTGGTAGCTTCATGGTAATTTCTGTAGGTTTTAGTGTTTGGAATTTAAAGACTCTTGAATGATAATTCAGTATAGAAATTTTAATGTTTATAGATGTAATGGCATCATTTGCATTTGCGCTATGATTTTCGCTGTTATTATGATTACAAATGCAGATCTACAAGCATGTTGTCTTCTTATATACTAGAATCTTGTGTTGCTAAAATTCTATAACCAATTTTGCTGTTTAATTTGTAAGTTTTATTAAAGGTTAGAGTCTTATTATAAACTGGAATATCAGGGTTCAAATCCCTGTTTGGTATATAAACAATTGCAATAGTTCATAGACCAACAAATACAATGACTAATATTCTAAGTATTGCATTGACTAAAAACTTGTTGAATCGTTTGACTAAGAAGATGACGATTTATCTGACTAATAAGCCGACTAAGCGTCTGACTAAATATCTGACTAATACACTAACTATGCTTCTGACTATTCATCTGACTACATCTGATTAATTATCTGACAATTATTCTGACGTTAAATCGTCAGATAAAACTCGTCGGTACATTCGTCAGGAATAAGGGCCTGAGCAGTTGTCTGTTTTATGAAAGCTCTCTGACGATTATTCTGATGTTTAGCCATCATTCTCTTGTAGTGTTAATAAAACTGCTCTTACACATTAAGATCTGGGTCTACACAAGTCAAAGTAGCCCCTAAGGATTTTGTATTGATCATATCATGCATTCCTAGAGAAGAATTGTGTATCAGAAGTAGTTGATGTTGTCCGGGTTTTCATCTCCTAGAATTCTCTCAGCTCACTTAAAAAACTGCCTTGACAAGACGATCATTTTACTATTGTAGGTGGGGAAGCCTAAGATCCTTAAGAAATCCTCTTCTAGAAGCTATGTAGGCCTGGCATAGGCGAACATTATTTATTAATCAAATGTTCAAAAAAGGAGTTGATGGCCTGAATCTACCCCTTTATATATACGACAAAATGAAGGTTCCTCAATTAATCCATCACATTAGCTCCTCCATCTTGGATTTCCTACCCCATATATTTGTAAAATTTGTATAAAAAATGCCCCTAATTTTCTATACCCTCTATTTTATTTTATTTTTTTTAAAATGATCATTAATTTAGGTAAAATGCAAATGTAATCATATAGCGGTGAAGACTTAGAATCATATAGAAGTAGACTTCTCAAAGAACACTTAGACTACCTGAAATTCCCTTGGATCGACATTTTTAACAACATCGAAAGAATAACCATGAAGAACTGACCAAGAATGAAGAAACCAACAATTCCACTGTTCATGAAAAAAGGAAACAGTGAGGAAAACAACTTCCAAACATCTTGGAGATCAATCCATTTGGCAAAGCCCTATTTTTTGGCAAAGGAACATGCCAAAAAATACCCAAAATCTTAAAGAGCCATCCATTTTGCCTGATTATCGAGGATGGGCTTTAGCACATTAGAAGCTCACTAGTTCTACAAGGCTTAAAGAGCCATCCATTTTGCCTGATTATCGAGGATGGGCTTTAGCACATTAGAAGCTCACTAGTTCTACAAGGGGCATTTGGGGAAAAGGGAAAAAAAAAAGGCAAAATACAAAGCTATTTTAAAAAATTAGGGAATGAGCATAAAATTGGGGAAAAATAGCAAGGAAGGACCAGAGCATTACAGAAGAAACACTCACAGAAGACCATCGAACACAACCGAAGACAAGATAACACAACCACCCCAAGAAGACAACAGCTTGAGTTCTTACTAATAGGATTTTGGAAATTAAGAAGTTTATTCTCGAGGCCCTGCGACGGATGATAGCCGATACTACATAAATAATAACACTCAGTATATTTCTCGAACTTTTTCTCTTCAAAAACATGCCGATATTAAATAGGAGTCTCCTAGCCAAAGTTGGAAACTCATTAATGTTTCATTCTATAGTAAGCATCCAGCCCTCAATTTACCTGTTGCAGGGTTGAGATTCAATTATTAGCAGGCAATTTGAATGCAGATTTAGAAACCAAGGAAGGGCACATAGATTGGTAATTGCTTCTTAACCTCCTCGCTAGATAGATGATCAAAATCCGTAAGCCAGTAATTTATTTCATTTCTTTATTTTGCATTATCACAATGCTTTGAGTCAAGCTTGCTTGCTGAATCTGAAGGTCACAACCGTATAAAGAAGGCCTTTTAGTAATTTGGTTGCATAGAAGAGAAGACACGGGGGAGACACGAAGCATCTCACATAGGCATTAGATCACAAAAGAGCATGTACTATAGATTAAACTGATATACTTAACAAGCATTTCAACAGAGTTAATGTAGCCAAATGCAAGTTCTTCCTGTACAGGACAATAAGACCACCAAACTTTACTGAATCAGATCCCAGTCACTCTGCAATCCCCCGCCGGGTTTGACATTCTCGAGGATTCTCCATCGACTTAAAATATGTTAGTAGAATGGACATGGTAGCCTTTCTTATTGCTTTGGGATGGAGCAAACAAAGCTTGGCTCAAGGCAACATTGAAGTTGCATGTAAATGCACTGCAAGTGTGCAATTTTTAACTTGCTTACATTCTGAAATGCTTGATGGTCAGATTGCCAAGTGTTGAAGTGTTGCCATTGTTCACTCATTTCTCGGTCCTCGCCGATTGAAGAAATGAGGTGCAACCTCAGTTAGCCATGAACGATCAATTGTAGAGACATCTTTCATGTAGTAAAAAGTGACTGTAAAAATAACTTGATGAAACACAAGCCATTTTGGAGTTGCTCTAAATAAAACCGATGATGGATGAATGAGTAACTCCCGATTCCCACCGCGAACAACTTTGTAGGATTTCCCATCGCTGCGGTTGGCTAGCATTCATAAAGAACGCTGAAAGCTACTGCTTTTTTCGACTCTTTCAATATCTTTGTCACATGATCTCATGTTCATGCCAAGACGTTGTAAAACCTTTGCTAGCTGGGCTCTTACATCTAGAACTTTCTTCATGGACTGATAATTAATGCAGTTCTGATGACACCATTGTGATGATTTGTTAGAAGAAATAAAGGCTTCATACACATTAAGGTAGCTGATGAGATCACCTTCAGATGCAGAAAAACGGCTCCTTGCCTCATCAAGCTCCCTTTGCCTTCCAGCGCTTGATATCCAGATTGATTGGACAGACATCATTGCGGCAATAATGACTACCTCAGATGAGCAACCAAGTGGTCCTGAAGACAATAGCATCTTGGAAACTTTTGGGTCAAGTGGAATTTCTGCAATTTGATGACCTAGTGGAGATGTCAATTTAGCATCTAAGTCTTAGCTTTTTCAAACGTTTCCTTTCCAGAAGCTTTGCTTTCCTGCAAAACAGAAAAAATTAGACACGTCAAATAATGATTGACTTTTCACATTAATGATTGACTTTTCACATTAATGCACCAATTAAACGACAACTTACTTCTGCTGAGCAGCCTCTTCCTCTTCTACAAGTGCCTTCTGAATGTGTAAAGCTTCCATGTCCTTTTTCTCCATCCATGCCTTAACCTGCATATACAATATACCTCTGCTACAACTACAAAATGCATGTTTCTTGCAATACCAACAAAAAAGGACTATAACTGCAAATGAACTTGAAGATTTAGATCAATATTCAATTCCATAATGAGTGCTAGCAAATTCACTAGCATCATGATATTTACAAAGATATATCAGCACATAACCAAAGCTGTTTGTGCATGTTACAGCTGCTTTTGCAGCAAGGCACTGATACTTTTACGAAGTGCTCCAATTTACATTACATTTTGTACATTTTTCTCGTGCTCTTTCAACGGCCTTTATCCGTACATTTTACGGCCTTTTAAATTGAAGAGCTTATCTACTTGAAATGTTTACAAGCATGTCACATACCCCAACGCAGATATCCTTATCATGTCTTTGTTGATGTAGTCTCCTATCATTGTTGAAAGGAGATGGAAGGTTGCCAAACGTTGACAATCCCACCCTTTATGTGCTGAAAACAAGCCGGTTTCAGCTATATAGAAAGCAAGTAACATCTTTGGCAGTTGACATCGCGGCAGTGCGCATAAGACTTGGAAGATTGAAGACTTCGAATTGTGCCATTTGCTATAGGAACATAAGAGGCGAGGCACCTGGCTGTTGCAAATCCATTGATATAGAAATTTTGAGAGGAGTATCGAGGGCTCGAATGTGAGCATAAAGATATCTTGGGCACACCATCATCTGTTGTTATCCAAACTTTGATATCACCATCTAATGCAGATGAGATGAGGTAAGAGTCCCAAAGTAACAAAGACGATATGGGCTTGGAATGGGTGCCCTCAAGAACATACATGCACTGCCAATCGCAAGGTCGCCAAATCCTGATGGAATTATCTTGTGATCCGGAACAAACCAAAGAATCAGTAGATGTGAGACATGTAACAGCTCCTTTGTGCCCTACAAGCGTGGCTTCCAGTCGAAACTCGCATGTTGCAGGGATGTATTGAAATGCCAATGTGCTGCCATCTTCACATCCAACCAAAAGGAAGTCTTTCAAGTGGCCTAGAGCCATCACTTGACCATGTGGAGAAACATCGATAGAGAACGGAGTAGATGTGGTAGAACTGGAAACTATAACCTGATTTGTAAGACCCACAAAGAAGAAGATTGGAGTGACTAACATTGCTCCAATTCTCGAGCCCATTGCAAAGGTTCGAGTGCAAGCACCAGAATTGCAGTTCCATACTTTGAGATTCCCTTCTGAATCAGCACTGTAGAGCTCCGAGAAGTGCGAGCAGAAAAGAATGTCAGTTATGTCAGGCCCCTGAGTAGCAAGAGTTGCAATCAGGGTAGACTTGGCAACTTCCTCTTCAACCAGCACCTCAGCTTTCTCAACTTGTTGTCCAACATCTTTAACATCCAGCACCTCAGTCTTCTCACTGATTAGGCGCTTTTGCTTTTTCTTTCTTTCTGTAATCTGCTCCAAGTCAATATCCATGCTGCTAATGTCTGTTAAGCATCTCTTTTCCAGAATTTTACACCCCTCTTTCTTAAGGCCAACTGTGAACGTGTTCTTCTTCTGCCTAAATTCCCTCTGCTTCTCTTTCTGCTCAAACTCCCTTCTTACATTCTGCCCAAATTCCCTTCTTACATTTGTGTTTGTTCTATGCCAAGAACGAGATTGTGGAAATTCCCTTCTTACATTTGTGTTTGTTCTGTGCCAAGAACGAGATTGTGGAACTCCGCCATGCTTGCCCTTCATCCATCCATGACCATATGCATGCTCTGGGAAAACCAGCCTGCTCCAAACGCTTGCCGCCATTCTTCTAACAAAGACAACGTAATGACAAGTTTATGACCTATTACTTACATTTATATATTCTTGCTTTTGAAGTCATCTAGAAGCGCGGACTCCAAAATGCAACAAAATATTGATTGATTAGGGCAAAATGTGCTATTTATACCAGGGGCAAATATCTCGATGGTCGATCACGTTAGCGCCGCCCGCCAGGGAGCGGATGAAGAAGACCATTTCGAAAGCAGATGGGAAAGCTGCGGAACCGGCTGATCTTCCACCAATGAGAATGTTACGTGATTTGAATGAATTAGGAATCATCTCCTTCAAAACCGAGGCGGGACATGTATTTTCCAAATGTTTGTTTCATGCAGCTCATAAAGAATGCTAAGAATTTTTGTTTCTTGCAACAAAGTTCAAAAGTAAGCCTTTGCATATCAACTCTATTTTAATGCAATGAAATACAGGTCTTAGACCTAATGCAGACCTTAGAGGATGGCTATATTTTACACCTTGTTCAGAGTTTAATACAAAATCTTAGTAGCATACTATTCTGATCCTATCCTATCTCATCAATTCACCACCCTTCCAGCATCCATAGTCTTTCTCCATTTGTAAAAGCTTGAGAAACGTTTGCCTAGAAAATATTCATTCAGGATACTGCAATTAAAATATATATGCAATCAAGCTCCTTTTAAGTTATTCTTCAAGTCAGATGTTCCTTCTATATGCGTAACATGTGTGCATGGTTGATAGGTGTTTATGTGTATATTTTGGAGATAACATTCCCTTGTTTGTATAGTCTCGTATCTACATGAGCCTACGTTTTCTCCTAGATAAAGTACGGCGATAAATTATGTTGTTCGCGATTCATGAAATGTTGAATTTGTTGCGATATTATATTATTCAGGGATTTGGAGATGAAATAGATGTCCTTCTTGCCAAACATTTACAACTATTGGAAGTCAACATTTGCAAGAAATAGAGGCCAGCTTTTAAATAGAAAGCCGGATTTCATCGAAAGCGAAAGACAACATCAAAGCCGATATGAAAAGGCCTAAAATTTAGCAGTAAGGCAAGGTTCCATTCGCCATGGCAGTCCTAGGATTTGGACCTCCTTAAGAACCGTAACTGTAGAAATTAAGTAACATAGAAAACTCATAGGAGTTAATCAACAATGCATGCAATGAACTGCAATTTTCTTGTTTACATGAAATGGGATCGTGCCGGGGGAGATTCAATTGCTCTTGGGCTTCTCCATACTTCTTCATTTCTATTCTTCTTTGCTTTTTTCCTCTATGGTTCAAAGCGAGGCACGAAGCTAACCTTGACACATGTACATACCTTTTTTACGTTGAATAGCCTAAATCAACGGTCCATAGACATTTTTTATTTTTGTCAAAGGAAAAATTAGGATGCGGATAGCGATTAGAAGTGAAAAAATCGTGCACATAAAAGTCACATTCAAATCCTTAAACATAACATCTATTTGCATTGCTAACAAAATACTTGAATATACCTTGTAAAAAAAACTCAAAGAGGAATTTAAATGTACACGTAACAGCAAATATTTATAACGTGATATTATAATGGCAAAACTCCCATAGCATATCAAGAAGCAACAAAAGTTTATGCATGGTTATAATGCATCATGAATTATATTTTCATCATGTGTCATTCGGTTCAAACATGCGAACATCTAAGCTACAGACCCAATAAAAAAAGAATTCCTTAAGATAGATAGAAATTTTAACGTCCGCGAGAACCCAATCGGGTTATGGGACCCAATACAAAAGATGGGGCGTGAGCCCGATGACAGTAACAAAAAAAGAGTGAAGAATATCAACATAAGAAAAACACAACAAAAATGAGCCTAAGTACGGCGATAAATTATGTTGTTCGCGATTCATGAAATGTTGAATTTGTTGCGATATTATATTATTCAGGGATTTGGAGATGAAATAGATGTCCTTGTTGCCAAACATTTACAACTATTGGAAGTCAACATTTGCAAGAAATAGAGGCCAGCTTTTAAATAGAAAGCCGGATTTCATCGAGCAGCACAACATCAAAGCTGATATGAAAAGGCCTAAAATTTAGCGGTAAGGCAAGGTTCCATTCGCCATGGCAGTCCTAGGATTTGGACCTCCTTAAGAACCGTAACTGTAGAAATTAAGTAACATAGAAAACTCATAGGAGTTAATCAACAATGCATGCAATGAACTGCAATTTTCTTGTTTACAAGAAATGGGATCGTGCCGGGGGAGATTCAATTGCTCTTGGGCTTCTCCATACTTCTTCATTTCTATTCTTCTTTGCTTTTTTCCTCTATGGTTCAGGCGGGGCCTGGAAGCTAACCTTGACACATGTACAGACCTTTTTTTCTGTTGAATGACGAAATCAACGGTCCATAGACATTTTTTATTTTTGTCAAAGGAAAAATTAGGATGCGGATAGCGATTAGAAGTGAAAAAATTGTGCACATAAAAGTCACACATTCAAATCCTTAAACATAACATCTATCTGCATTGCTAACAAAATACTTGAATATACCTTGTAAAAAAAACTCAAAGAGGTTTTGTACGAACCTTGACTTTGTGCAATCTGCCGCAACTATTTGACCCATTTTACTTAAATTTTTCCATATTAGATCTCCCTTCTGGATTTTGCATTTTTTCATAGTATTTAAGCATTCTATTTATGGCTGAATATTATTGAAAGATACTTGCTCCTTTGTTTTGGTAGCTTCATGGTAATTTCTGCAGGTTTTAGTGTTTGGAATTTAAAGAGGTTGGATGTGATACCTCTTGAATGATAATTCAGTATAGGAATTTTAATGTTTATAGATGTAATGGCATCATTTGCATTTCGCTTATGATTTTTATTTGTTATTATGATTGCAAATGCAGATCTACAAGCATGTTGTCTTCTTATATACTAGAATCTTGTGTTGCTAAAGTTCTATAACCAATTTTGTTGTTTAATTTGTAAGTTTTATTAAAGGTTAGAGTCTTATTATAAACTGGAATATCAGGGTTCAAATCCCTGTTTGGTATATAAACATTGCAATAGTTCATAGACCAACGAATACAATGACTAATATTCTAAGTATTGCATTGACTAAAAACTTGTTGAATCGTTTGACTAAGAAGATGACGAATTATCTGACTAATAAGCCGACTAAGCGTCTGACTAAATATCTGACTAACACACTAACTATGCTTCTGACTATTCATCGACTACATCGACTAATTATCGACGATTATTCCGGACGTTAAATCGTCAGATAAAACTCGTCGGTACATTCGTCAAGAATAAGGGCCTGAGCAGTTGTCTGTTTTATGAAAGCTCTCTGACGATTATTCTGATGTTTAGCCATCATTCTCTTGTAATGTTAATAAAACTGCTCTTACACATTAAGATCTGGGTCTACACAAGTCAAAGTAGCCCCTAAGGATTTTGTATTGATCATATCATGCATTCCTAGAGAAGAATTGTGTATCAGAAGTAGTTGATGTTGTCCGGGTTTTCATCTCCTAGAATTCTCTCAGCTCACTTAAAAAGCGCCTTTGACAAGACGATCATTTTACTATTGTAGGTGGGGAAGCCTAAGATCCTTAAGAAATCCTCTTCTAGAAGCTATGTAGGCCTGGCATAGGCGAACATTATTTATTAATGGGATCGTGTCGGGGGAGATTCAATTGCTCTTGGGCTTCTCCATACTTCTTCATTTCTATTCTTCTTTGCTTTTTTCCTCTATGGTTCAGGCGAGGCCTGGAAGCTAACCTTGACACATGTACAAACCTTTTTTTTCTGTTGAATGACAAAATCAACGGTCCATAGACATTTTTTATTTTTGTCAAAGGAAAAATTAGGATGCGGATAGCGATTAGAAGTGAAAAAATCGTGCACATAAAAGTCACACATTCAAATCCTTAAACATAACATCTATTTGCATTGCTAACAAAATACTTGAATATACCTTGTAAAAAAAACTCAAAGAGGAATTTAAATGTACAGTAACAGCAAATATTTATAACGTGATATTATAATGGCAAAACTCCCATAGCATATCAAGAAGCAACAAAAGTTTATGCATGGTTATAATGCATCATGAATTATATTTTCATCACGTGTCATTCGGTTCAAACATGCGAACATCTAAGCTACAGACCCAATAAAAAAAAGAATTCCTTAAGATAGATAGAAATTTTAACGTCCGCGAGAACCCAATCGGGTTATGGGACCCAATACAAAAGATGGGGCGTGAGCCCGATGACAAGAATAAAAAAGAGTGAAGAATATCAACATAAGAAAAACAACAACAAAATGATAATATCTAAGCACGCGTGCACATGAGCTAAGTGTACCCAAGCCATGGGTTTCGGGGCCCTTTGGTCTCGGATGATTGCCGTACCTCCTCGATACATTGCCCACTTTTTGCCGCAGTAGAGCCTCTCGCACTATACACAATTCGCCGCCGCCCGGGTCAGCTAAAGCGGAGAGAGATCTTCTTGAACCGAGAAGTGGGTGTCTTTTAAATGACTTCCATGCTGAAGAACATACAACCTGGCCCCATCGGACGATGATATGGCTGGTCGGTCGTCCTCTCGAGCCCCAACCCCGCGTCTTTGTAACAATGGCGGGCCTCTGAATGTGCATAACATCTGTGAAGAAGTTGGCTGCCTCTTCTACATCCAAGGCGGGATTTGCCTTTGGCATGCCTACGATGCGCAAATTCAAGCTTTTGTCCACTGCTGTCTGAGTGAATTCTGCTGCCTGCATGCTCCCATAGTCCTTATCCGGCATGCCACTATGATCATGTGCTTGCATGCCACCCTGATCTTTATCTGTCATCTCCACACCGTTATCCCTCTGAGCCTCTGTTTGCTCCCCGTCAGCAGTGCATGCGCTCTCGAGGGTCTGTATTTCAACATCAGGCCTCCAAGATGGCAGAGTAAAGCAAATTTAGTATCTGGAACAAAAGCTTAAAATCGTCGGGCCTGCAAGAGATGCATTCTGCAAGGTGTCCAGAAGAAGATGCTGGTCCGATGAGGGCAAGAGCGGAAGGATCCTTGCCTGAAGTGAGGCGTGCTGATGTATGAGATCAGACTCGGGAAGCGGGAAATGTTCAAGCCATGTGACATGGAGAAGTTCCACACCAGTGAAGTTACGGCGGCGCTGACTACGCTTCGCCATATAAAGACCCCGAAAGCCAATCTAAAGAGCCCAAAGTGATGCAACCTAGAGATCCAAGCAAAAGACAAAGCACCTGGATACCGATCAAATTGAAATGTGTATATACCAATTATGAACAAGGAACGCCCCTTTCGGCAAAAAAGAACCGCGGTGAAAACTCTAGTAGAGGAAGATTGAGGGCCAATCTAGAGCAAAAGAACCAAAGCAGAAGAAGAGGCAAAGAAAGGTAGGATTTGGACGCAGCCGATATTAGACTTAATGTGAAGTGAGTTTGTTGGCACGACCGGGGCCGAATTTGGAAAATCGGAATGGGAATCGAACTGAGAAAGAAGTGCAGGATACTGTTGCCGGGTCGTTGTGGTCGTTGTTGCAGGAATCGATGGCTAGCCAAGTCGTGGCTGTGGGCCGGGCCAAATTTGGGGTTGGGAAAGGTCTTGACAGAAGCTTGTGCTAGGAGCTAAATCTCAGAACCGGAAAGAAAAGGATCATGATATGACTAAGCAACACGAATACCTGGCATGGCAGAGAAGTTGGAGCTGGGATCTAACGCCTGGGCGGTGCTGGTAGATTAGTCTGGAGCAGACTAGATCGGATGCGTGATGCCGTGCTTGTGTGTGTTCCTGCTGTTTGCTGTTTGTGTTGACGCTGGAAGGCGCCTAGATGGTTAGCCGCCAGGAGCAGATGAAGAAGACCATTTCGAGCAGATGGGAAACTGCCGGAACCGGCTGATCTTCCACCAACAGAATGTTCTGTGATTTGAATGAATGCCGGAATCATCTCCTTCAAAACCCGGGCAGACATGTATTTTCCAAATGTTTGTTTCATGCAGCTCATAAAGAATGCTAAGAATTTTTGTTTCTTGCAACAAAGTTCAAAAGTAAGCCTTTGCATATCAACTCTATTTTAATGCAATGAAATACAGGTCTTAGACCTAATGCAGACCTTAGAGGATGGCTATATTTTACACCTTGTCCAGAGTTTAATACAAAATCTTAGTAGCATACTATTCTGATCCTATCCTATCTCATCAATTCACCACCCTTCCAGCATCCATAGTCTTTCTCCATTTGTAAAAGCTTGAGAAACGTTTGCCTAGAAAATATTCATTCAGGATACTGCAATTAAAATATATATGCAATCAAGCTCCTTTTAAGTTATTCTTCAAGTCAGATGTTCCTTCTATATGCGTAACATGTGTGCATGGTTGATAGGTGTTTATGTGTATATTTTGGAGATAACATTCCCTTGTTTGTATAGTACATGAGCCTACGTTTTCTCCTAGATAAAGTACGGCGATAAATTATGTTGTTCGCGATTCATGAAATGTTGAATTTGTTGCGATATTATATTATTCAGGGATTTGGAGATGAAATAGATGTCCTTCTTGCCAAACATTTACAACTATTGGAAGTCAACATTTGCAAGAAATAGAGGCCAGCTTTTAAATAGAAAGCCGGATTTCATCGAGCAGCACAACATCAAAGCTGATATGAAAAGGCCTAAAATTTAGCAGTAAGGCAAGGTTCCATTCGCCATGGCAGTCCTAGGATTTGGACCTCCTTAAGAACCGTAACTGTAGAAATTAAGTAACATAGAAAACTCATAGGAGTTAATCAACAATGCATGCAATGAACTGCAATTTTCTTGTTTACAAGAAATGGGATCGTGCCGGGGGAGATTCAATTGCTCTTGGGCTTCTCCATACTTCTTCATTTCTATTCTTCTTTGCTTTTTTCCTCTATGGTTCAGGCGGGGCCTGGAAGCTAACCTTGACACATGTACAGACCTTTTTTTCTGTTGAATGACGAAATCAACGGTCCATAGACATTTTTTATTTTTGTCAAAGGAAAAATTAGGATGCGGATAGCGATTAGAAGTGAAAAAATCGTGCACATAAAAGTCACACATTCAAATCCTTAAACATAACATCTATTTGCATTGCTAACAAAATACTTGAATATACCTTGTAAAAAAAACTCAAAGAGGTTTTGTACGAACCTTCGGCTTTGTGCAATGCTGCAACTATTTGACCCATTTTACTTAAATTTTTCCATATTAGATCTCCCTTCTGGATTTTGCATTTTTTCATAGTATTTAAGCATTCTATTTATGGCTGAATATTATTGAAAGATACTTGCTCCTTTGTTTTGGTAGCTTCATGGTAATTTCTGCAGGTTTTAGTGTTTGGAATTTAAAGAGGTTGGATGTGATACCTCTTGAATGATAATTCAGTATAGGAATTTTAATGTTTATAGATGTAATGGCATCATTTGCATTTGCGCTATGATTTTCGCTGTTATTATGATTGCAAATGCAGATCTACAAGCATGTTGTCTTCTTATATACTAGAATCTTGTGTTGCTAAAGTTCTATAACCAATTTTGTTGTTTAATTTGTAAGTTTTATTAAAGGTTAGAGTCTTATTATAAACCTGGAATATCGTGGTTCAAATCCCCTCGTTTGGTATATAAACATTGCAATAGTTCATAGACCAACGAATACAATGACTAATATTCTAAGTATTGCATTGACTAAAAACATGTTGAATCGTTTGACTAAGAAGATGACGAATTATCTGACTAATAAGCCGACTAAGCGTCTGACTAAATATCTGACTAACACACTAACTATGCTTCTGACTATTCATCTGACTACATCTGACTAATTATCTGACGATTATTCTGACGTTAAATCGTCAGATAAAACTCGTCGGTACATTCGTCAGGAATAAGGGCCTGAGCAGTTGTCTGTTTTATGAAAGCTCTCTGACGATTATTCTGATGTTTAGCCATCATTCTCTTGTAATGTTAATAAAACTGCTCTTACACATTAAGATCTGGGTCTACACAAGTCAAAGTAGCCCCTAAGGATTTTGTATTGATCATATCATGCATTCCTAGAGAAGAATTGTGTATCAGAAGTAGTTGATGTTGTCCGGGTTTTCATCTCCTAGAATTCTCTCAGCTCACTTAAAAAACTGCCTTGACAAGACGATCATTTTACTATTGTAGGTGGGGAAGCCTAAGATCCTTAAGAAATCCTCTTCTAGAAGCTATGTAGGCCTGGCATAGGCGAACATTATTTATTAATGGGATCGTGTCGGGGGAGATTCAATTGCTCTTGGGCTTCTCCATACTTCTTCATTTCTATTCTTCTTTGCTTTTTTCCTCTATGGTTCAGGCGAGGCCTGGAAGCTAACCTTGACACATGTACAAACCTTTTTTTTCTGTTGAATGACAAAATCAACGGTCCATAGACATTTTTTATTTTTGTCAAAGGAAAAATTAGGATGCGGATAGCGATTAGAAGTGAAAAAATCGTGCACATAAAAGTCACACATTCAAATCCTTAAACATAACATCTATTTGCATTGCTAACAAAATACTTGAATATACCTAAAAAAAAACTCAAAGAGGAATTTAAATGTACAAGAATAAACAAATATTTATAACGTGATATTATAATGGCAAAACTCCCATAGCATATCAAGAAGCAACAAAAGTTTATGCATGGTTATAATGCATCATGAATTATATTTTCATCACGTGTCATTCGGTTCAAACATGCGAACATCTAAGCTACAGACCCAATAAAAAAAAGAATTCCTTAAGATAGATAGAAATTTTAACGTCCGCGAGAACCCAATCGGGTTATGGGACCCAATACAAAAGATGGGGCGTGAGCCCGATGACAGTAACAAAAAAAGAGTGAAGAATATCAACATAAGAAAAACACAACAAAAATGATAATATCTAAGCACGTGCACATGAGCTAAGTGTACCCAAGCCATGGGTTCTGGGGCCACTGGTCTCGGATGATTGCTGTACCTCCTCGATACATTGCCCACTTTTGCTGCAGCCGAGCCTCTCGCACTATACACAATTCCTGTCGCCGTCTGGTCAGCTAAAGCGGAGAGAGATCTTCTTGAACCGAGAAGTGGGTGTCTTTTAAATGACTTCCATGCTGAAGAACATACAACCTGTCCTACTGGACGATGATATGGCGGGGTCGGTCTGTCCTCTGAGCCCCAACCCTGCGTGCTGTAACAATGGCGGGCCTCTGAATGTGCATAACATCTGTGAAGAAGTTGGCTGCCTCTTCTACATCCAAGGCGGGATTTGCCTTTGGCATGCCTACGATGCGCAAATTCAAGCTTTTGTCCACTGCTGTCTGAGTGAATTCTGCTGCCTGCATGCTCCCATAGTCCTTATCCGGCATGCCACTATGATCATGTGCTTGCATGCCACCCTGATCTTTATCTGTCATCTCCACACCGTTATCCCTCTGAGCCTCTGTTTGCTCCCCGTCAGCAGTGCATGCGCTCTCGAGGGTCTGTATTTCAACATCAGGCCTCCAAGATGGCAGAGTAAAGCAAATTTAGTATCTGGAACAAAAGCTTAAAATCGTCGGGCCTGCAAGAGATGCATTCTGCAAGGTGTCCAGAAGAAGATGCTGGTCCGATGAGGGCAAGAGCGGAAGGATTCTTGCCTGAAGTGAGGCGTGCTGATGTATGAGATCAGACTCGGGAAGCGGGAAATGTTCAAGCCATGTGACATGGAGAAGTTCCACACCAGTGAAGTTATTGGTGGCGCCGACCACGCCGCCATATAAAGACCCCGAAAGCCAATCTAAAGAGCCCAAAGTGATGCAACCTAGAGATCCAAGCAAAAGACAAAGCACCTGGATACCGATCAAATTGAAATGTGTATATACCAATTATGAACAAGGAACGCCCCTTTCGGCAAAAGAACCGTGTGAAAACTCTAGTAGAGGAAGATTGAGGGCCAATCTAGAGCAAAAGAACCAGCAGCAAGAGGCAAAGAAAGGTAGGATTTGGACGCAGGCCAGATATTAGACTTAATGTGAAGTGAGTTTGTTGGCACAGCCAGGGGCCGACTTGGAAAATCGGAATGGGAATCGAACAGAGAAAGAAGTGCAGGATACTGTTGCCGGGTCGTTGTGGTCGTTGTTGCAGGAATCGATGGCTAGCCAAGTCGTGGCTGTGGGCGGGCCAAATTTGGGGTTGGGAAAGGTCTTGATGAAGCTTGTGCTAGGAGCTAAATCTCGAGAACCGAAAAGAAAAGGATCATGATATGACTAAGCAACACCTAATACCGGCATGGCGGAGAAGTTGAGCTGGGATCTAACGCCGGGCGGTCTTTGGTAGATTAGTCCGGAGCGCACTAGATCGGATGCGTGATGCCGCGCTTGTGTGTGTTCCCCGCCGTTTCTTTGTTTGTGTTGATCGCCGGAAGGCCTAGATGGTTAGCGGTGGCGCCTAAGGAAAAACCTTAGGGATTGGGAAGACCTAGCGTAATGGAGATCATATATAAAATGATTTACTATCTCGCACGTTAATGTTCCAAGTAATAACATAGCTGCTTGCACACCAAATACATTGTTGTGCACAACCCATTGATATAACTTCGGCGGAATTATAATAACCTTCACTAAGAGGACCATCTTTTTAACTCTTGGCCCAATGCTTAGGCTGATTCTCTACAAACTTGCCTATCAGCTTTGATAGCACCTTGTCTTGGGTTACTTTCATGCATTTGTTTAGAGCAATTATTTAGCCTCTATTGCTCGGGTTCGGACCCTTGGGGCAATCAAGCATTTGAACTGCGCCTCGTCGGGGTCCGAGAGCGGCGTCCTGGTTCACATACCCGATGTAGTTGCACACTTCTTACTGGACATCATGCATATTCAGAGCCCACGAACTTTTATCGCCCAAAGAGTGGGTACCCACCTACCGATAGGCCCGCCATCATCTTCGGTACATTTTTCAACATCCCGGGATAGGTTGTATGTGTTACAGCATGGGAGCCACTTGAAGGGCACTCTCTTTTCGGTGCAAGAGGACCTCTTCGCAGTTCAGTTAACTCGATGGCGTGATGAGCTATGCAAGGTTCGAGAGGCGAGGCTCCAGCAAAAATGGGCAGTTTATCGGGGAGGCTTAGAACTTATTTTCGACCAGTGGCCTACCAACCCTTGGTTGGGGTACTCTTAATTGCCTACCCACGTCTTGGTTTTGTTATATTTGGTTTTGCTTTAGTTGCTATGTTCTGTAAGGGGTTTAGTTCCCATGTCTTCTTCTGTCTGGGCTTATGCCCTTTCTTTGCTTTTGGGTTGGGGTTTGAGTCCTAGTTTGGGCTTACGCCCTTTGTATTGTTTCGTCCCATAAGCTCGGAGAGCTTCCAGCGGACGTTAAAAATTTTATCTTTATCTTTATCTATTTCCACCAAGACCAAAGAGCTCATATGGGATTGAACATGAAACTCTGTGGATTGAAAAAATTGTGAGATAAAATACATTGACTAGTTTTTTATTACAACTAAAAGGGCTTTTAAGACTAATGGAGCGCCAATGCACTCTTACCTGACTGGCAAGGGCAACTTTAGAAAGAAATGAAGAAAGTTGTAGGTACACTGGACCCCATTTCTCTTGTAGATCAAAAAAATTAGGACATGAAACATTTTCGCGGCCTCTCGTTACATTTTTGTGGGTAAGCCCGGTGGCATAATCCGCATATTTATCGGGGGCTAGGAGGCAAGGAAGAGTTTGGAATTAGGTGGTCAATGGAAGTTACAACTTTCGTAGAAACCGACATGCCTTTAAAATTCTCACTTCCATATAGATCCTTTAAATCTCAAACTCTCCCATCTTAGGTTGGTTTTACTAAAAAATACATCTAAATTGCCAATCGAAGTTGTGCAACTCGTGGGATTTGGGTAGGTAATCTATGTAAAGAAGATGAATGAAACATGCATTTTGAGACTCATATAGGCCTAAATCTCAAACCGTCCCATCTTGATTTTTTTTCCGAAAAAAAAATACATCTAAAATGCTCTTTTATTGAAACTTATCGTCCGTTTTTGTGGATCTTTATAAAGACAATCCCATCGATCGGAGACATCGGATCGACATTCTAGAATGGGGAGCATGCATGTCTTGCGTGCATGCATGCGGCCAAGATGCCCTTTCTGGTTGGGAGTTCGCTATTTTAGGCGCGGTTCTGCATCAACGTCTCATCGGCGCTTCCTCTTCTCTCAGCAGTACCTTATTCTCTTTGAATTGTTTCCAGGCAGGGAAGGGGCTTCTTCCTGCTTGGTTTTTTTTTTTTTGGAAGGACGGAAACTTTATTAATCATCGTAAACGAAAGCAAATGAGATGGGGGATCGAAAACCCATTGGGACTAATTGTCCATTGAGCAAAACCACCCGCCACCTTACAGCACACAACATGTAAATGAGTTACATATAAGTGTTAATTTGGAGATAGTGTACCCAAATACGATTCTTCACTTCATCCTTTACGGAGGAAGATATATACACTTTGACGATGCATTGCTTAGCTTCAATAAGCACTTGAGCATCAGGGGCTCTATGGCCCTTGAAAATAAAGAGGTTTCTTCTTTTCCACGTTGACCAAATGATCCATGCTGAAGCTAAGTGAAATGCCCTCTTTGCCATATTGTCCCAAGAACTTGGGTACACTGCCAATAAGACTTGTTGACTATTCAAACTGCAATAAAAAAGACTCTGAAGCCACAACCAAGCCGGTCTAGCATGCTGGCATAAGAAGAAACAATGCTCGATTGTCTCATCCCTCTGAGCGCATAAAGGGCATGTCCCAGGCACCTCAGGACGAAATTTGTGGACCAAAACATTGACGCGCACACATCTATGGATGATCTGCCACCACAAAACTGATAACTTTGGATGAAGTTGTCCCAAACCCAATTCCAAACTACTTTCTGTTGATTCACTGGTACCACCAAAGGCCATTTTCTTCCTGCTTGGTTTGGCCAATTTGGCGTTTCTTTCATGCTGTGGCATGTCCTTTCTCGGTTTGGCTCTTCTTTAGCCATCATCCTGTGACCTTCGTCCTCGATTCCAGTTTGTTAAGGAAGTTCTCTGGTATTCGGGCGGTTTGTTGGTTTCATGCAAGCCCAATTCTAGAATCCCATCGATCCGAGACATCGGATCGACATTCTAGAATGGGGCGAGCATGCATGTCTTGTATGCATGCATGCAGCGCATGCCCTTTCTGGTTGGGAGTTCGCTATTTTAGGCGCGGTTCTGCATCAACGTCTCATCGGCACTTCCTCTTCTCTCTATTCTCTTTGAACCCACCCTCCCCTCTTCTTTGTTTATTGTATTTGTCGCCTGGCACGCATGACCAGCCCCTCTATTTGAAGAGGTTTTTGTTTTTTGTCGCATGGCACGCGTGATCAGCCCCTCCACTCTGGGAGGCTTATCACTAGGGTTTTTCCTCGAAAACCCAAAAGGGCGGGGTTTTTTAATCCCGGTGATAAGCTTTCGGCAGGTACACCAGCCACACGTCTATTAGCATTGTATTTTTTGGGGTCCAAATGATATAATTGGATTTTCCCTTTATTTTTCGTGGGTAGTTCGCATGTGTGCAGCTACCCACTGTCCACCATTGTAGAAAATCTGCTGAGATGAATGAGAAGCCTATCTAGCGGGCGGTTTGTTGGTTTCATGCGAGCCCCATTCTAGAATCTAGCTGTGCAATTCGTGGAATTGGGTAGGCAACTTATGTAAAAAGATGAATGAAACATGAATTTTGAGACTCGTATTCTGAGTAGAAATTTGTCATGATTTTGAGTATGTTTTGATGGTTGTTAGCAAATTCAGGCTCTTTTGTTCAACTACACACAAGTCAAAGAATAGCATGGACAAAGATGCGTGTCAAACTTTTAAGATTTCCCATTATGAAGTTTGGAGAGTATAATACATTACTGTAGTGGACTGTAGAAGTGTATCCCTCGTCATTATCCTATGTCATGACTTCTGTACATTACTCTACATTATATGGACAAAAAAGAACAACATGACCAATTTATAGATGTTATAAGTCTATAGTTTTGATGTTGAAACTTGCATACAACACAACCATTGAAAATACAACTACGACAGTTGAACTTGTCACCTTTGCAGAAGTATGGAATTTTAGAGTGTGGGAGTTGAGACTTGTATACAAGTATGCTTCTTCTAAGCCTCAAATAGAGAAACACATTGCTCATAGAACTACAATATTTAGACTTCTCACTTTGCAAAAGTATGAAAGAATTGAAATTTTCTTTAATCCAATAGGAAGATGCCACGACTTGCAAACACTCTTGCTTCTTTTACTACAACATTTGAACTTCTCACCTCTCGAGGAGTGTAAGAGAGAGTAAGATTCATAATATATAGATAATTTACATAACAGATCTATGAGTTTCCAGCAGAAATATTGCTCATTATTCTACTCCTAAAGCATCTTAGTTCCATATATGCCTGTGCAGATGTATTCTGGAAATTTAAAACATTAGAAGGATTAGAATTTATATATAGAACATTCATATAACAACTCTGAGTTTCTAGCAAAAATATTGTTTGTTATTCTACTCCTAAAGCATCGAGAGCTGTTGGATAGGCATATTCATCCTTTATTCCTTAATCTACACCGTATATAAAGTTCCTCGTTTGTGGGGTATCCATGTACAAAATTTGCTATACTGTGTAACAAGATTTGCAAAATACTATAAGATTTGAGGTAATATACTACATGGTGTTGATTTCGTACATGCGAAATATAATTTTAGAGGCTCTCGCTGCCCTACGTCACCCCCCGTGTGAATATGCACCCAAACCAAAGGGGGTTTCAGGGGGATTTTAATTTAAATGGTTAAATGCAATGGTTTGTGTTAATTAATATTGATGGTAGTTATGTGTTGTTTGTTATATGGAAAAAATTTTTGGGCCCTTCGGGCCCTAACAAAGCAAACTCCTCCATTATGTCTGTCCATGTATATCTTTGCAAGCGTGTAAGATTGAACATAAAGTATCACATGAATATATACTTCCAAAATAGATTTCTTCAAAATGCTTTTGAAGAATGTTAAATCTTATTACATACTACACTACCATAATACTACACTACCATAACAAGTATGCACCATAACAAGTACATTAGCAACCATTGGAATATGAAGCACAAAAAAGGCAAGCAATGCAATAGTTTCACCAGATTTTACATTGCATACTAAGTTGATAGGTGGCCTTGTACCACGTTAGGAAAGTCTGTTGCATCACATAACTCCGTATGAGATGCATAAAGATTTGCTAGCAATAGGTATGGAGAAGCATTGCATCGTATAATCCCGTACCAGATGCATAACAATTTGGTGGCCATACATATGGAGAAGCATTGTCTGGATGCAATTGAGATTGAGATTTGAAAAAAAAGCATTTGCTTTATCCAACCATATAGCCCGTATGAGAAGATCAATTATGCAGTTGCAGTGCTCCAGTACTGGAATTATTCCATGATCTTCCCACATGGTTATGAGATTTTAACAAGCTTCATCCTAAAGCATGCAAAAATCAGCCTAACACAGAAAGCATCCTAAGCCTTCATCACATCGCAATCATTGTTGTCCAGAAACCAAGTCATGTTGGTGAATGTTCTTAAAAAGTATAATAGCATCCTCTACACTTACAGATCTGGCATACATACTGATCAGTGCAAAACAAAACAACCCAGGGAACTCTAAGAGAAATGTCAATTTTGAAAAGCATACAACATTGAAGTTGTCACCATTGGAAAGCGCAATGGAGCACAATGATCTCTGTATGAAAATAGACGACACACGGGCCAATCTCTGCAGCAAATCTCATCACTGCACTGCAATGTCTGAAGTCTCATCATTTTTCTGCTGAGCAAAAACCCCTGTTTCGAGCAAGCCTTGTAGAAGTTAAATAGGGCAAAAAATGATGGATCCACGAATATACTTTGGATGTTCATGCAGTACCTGAACTTGCAATTCTGAGGTTGGAAGTATGGGAAGCTGATGGCATTAGCAGACATGATTTTGTTGGCCAAGCTTGCTTTCACGTGTAAGAGCTCAGAAATGGTATCAGAGCCGTGCAGCTAAGATCAAAGAAAGGGGGACCCAAAAGTTCAAAGCTGTTGTGTTACCTCGATTTGCATGCCGGAGAAGAAGCTTCCGTTATTTGACGACAGCGTTTTCCCGCACAACCAACCATGTTTTATAAGACAGAGATTGCAAGAGACCTTTTCCCGTTCTAGGGCTTTACTGACTCTTTTGATGTTTGTCGGACCCATCTTCTTCAACTTCGTCACTAACTAAAAAACAAAAGGATTAACAAAAACAGAGGCCGCATCAAAGGCACTTCAAGAAGATGAATTCAATAATTTTGATTCCATTCTCAGTAAAAAAAAACTGGTCATTTAATACAGTAGAAATGTTGTAATGGACCTTTGACTATTAACAGTAGAAAGAGATCTGTAGTAATTTTCTATAGCCAGAAATTTAAAGCATCTACTGAGATATGGAATAATCTACGTACCTGGCATTGCAATCTAGTCTTAACAACATCAAGAGGAGTTGTGACAGCACTTGCAAGAGCTCCAGCAGTGCCTCCAGCGACCAAGTGAGTGAGAAAAAGATCTTCAACAGAGTGCTCTTGAGTAACATCAATAAGGACCTTTTTTGCAGCCTCATATGCTGCAAAATGGACTCCTGTGAAGGGAACATTCATCAAAAGAGTGGTTTTATAAGAAGCATAAAATGCCTTAAAACCCTCTTCTTTGAGGGTTCTTTTGACACAGTCCAAAACACCTGAATAAGGGCTACTCTTAAGCTGCAATCTCTGCTTAACCACATCCATGGGGTTAAAAACAGCATCACTCGCCACAGTTGCACAGGCACCAGCAGCCATGTGAGCAAGAGGCTGGTGCCCTTCTCTGTCAGATTCAAACCTTCTTTTACATACCTCATAAACAGCAAAATAGACAGCATGTGAAGGCCCTGCTCCTAGAACCATAGCTCCAACTCCCCTGTACAGACCAACTGGCCCTTCATGTTTCATCACAGAAGCAAAAGCCTTTGAAACATTATGAAGTGGAGCAGATGCAGAGCCACATGGTGATGAGATCATCTGTAACCTTGTTTTCAAGGTGTCTACAGGATACATTGCTACATGTTCCACCACACCTGCCACAGATATAGCCCAAAATCCGAAGCCATATTGCTCGATTTCACTCCTGCCTCCATCTTTTTTCAAATCTTTGATTTCATCTGCATTCTGGTAGCCTCCTTCTTTCGAGATCCCTTACAGCAGAAATCATAACCCAGAGACCTAATTTTCGAGGAAACAGGAACCCTAAAATGAGTTGCTCGAGCTTTGCATGTCGAGCAAAATAAAATGTAATAAGAAAATTAGAACTTAACGGAAAAATATATGATATATGGGTCTACACTATTGAAAAGAGGCATTAGAATTAATTCAAGCGTATGCAAATAAAATGCGCACTGTAGATGTACTAATTAGTAGGCCTTGTGCAATACGCCCATCAAATCATATAAAAACCATTGGAAAAACCGTACAAAAATACAAAAAAAAACCCCTGTTATTATGCTACATATTATTTGTCAGAGCAACAAAATATACCAGCTTCCTTCAAGAATACACTCAGATACTTCTACGACCAGTGGAGATATTGCAATCAGACTTGCACGCGAGAAAAAATCTGACCAATTGTTTCTTAAACATGCAAAGATTACTGCAACAGATTTATGAATGATAGTTTTGTCTTCTATAAATCATCACAGGCAAATTCAAAAAATCAAGCATGCATGAGACATGGAGCATTTCGGACCTGTTAGAATACTTGAAATGTGCAGCTAAGAAAGGTGGTTTTTTTGGGACAAACCATAAGGTACATGCTTTATGGGAGCTAAGTATAGAACCCTTGAACTGAAACTGCAAAAAGATTACATTATTAGAGATCACTTTGCAGCAAGTAAATCTAATTTGGAAGATGCTACGAAATGTTACAAAGCCAAAAATGACAGACATGTGGAATAAGATATTTCAGCTTATATGTAACGGTAGTTGTAAAGCCATGCTTGAAATGCAACGCTTGTATAAAAAGCCATGAACTTATAGGCCATGAACAATACTCGGGCTTGATTTCAGTAACTTTACGTCCAAGTTCGGTGGTGAGGAAATTACTAAATGACCGAGAACGATACATGCAATGCTAGGCTTAACATTTTCGTAAAAAGCCATGAAAATGCAAAATGCAACAAAATATTGATTGATTAGGGCAAAATGTGCTATTTATACCAGGGCCATCCAAGCAAATATCTCGATGCAAGGAAATCCATGTCGATCTGTTAACTGCCGCCGCCAGGAGCAGATGAAGAAGACCATTTCGAGCAGATGGGAAACTGCCGGAACCGGCTGATCTTCCACTAACAGAATGTTCTGTGATTTGAATGAATGCCGGAATCATCTCCTTCAAAACCCGGGCAGACATGTATTTTCCAAATTTTTGTTTCATGCAGCTCATAAAGAATGCTAAGAATTTTTGTTTCTTGCAACAAGTTCATAAGTAAGCCTTTGCACATCAACTCTTAGAGGGATCGTGGATCCATATTTTAATGGAATGGTCTTAGACCTAATCCATCATTCAGGATACTGCAATTAAAATATACGTAGGATTGTCAGTCAAGCTCCTTTTAAGTTATTCTTCAAGTCAGATGTTCCTTCTATATGCGTAACATGTGTGCATAGTTGATAGGTGTTTATGTGTATATTTTGGAGATAACATTCCCTTGTTTGTATAGTCTCGTGTCTACATGAGCCTATGTTTTCTCCTAGATAAAGTACGGCGATAAATTATGTTATTCGTGATTCATGAAATGTTGAATTTGTTGCCATATTATATTATTCAGGGATTTAGAGATGAAATAGATGTCCTTGTTGCCAAACATTTACAACTATTGGAAGTCAACATTTGCAAGGAATAGAGGCCAGCTTTTAAATAGAACGCCGGATTTCATCGAGCACATTTTGTTTTTGGGTTGGACTTATAGAGCACAACATCAAAGCTGATATGAAAAGGCCTAAAATTTAGCAGTAAGGCAAGGTTCCATTTGCCATGGCAGTCCTAGGATTTGGACCTCCTTAAGAACCATAACTGTAGAAATTAAGTAGCATAGAAAACTCATAGAAGTTAATCAACAATGCATGCAATGAACTGCAATTTTCTTGTTTACAAGAAATGCGATCGTGCCGGGGGAGATTCAATTGCTCTCGGGCTTCTCCATACTTCTTCATTTCTATTCTTCTTTTCTTTTTTCCTCTATGGTTCAGGCGAGGCCTGGAAGCCAACCTTGACACATGTACAGACCTTTTTTTTCTGTTGAATGACGAAATCAACGGTCCATAGACTTTTTTTATTTTTGTCAAAGGAAAAATTAGGATGGGGATAGCGATTAGAAGTGAAAAAATCGTGCACATAAAAGTCACACATTCAAACCCTTAAACATAATATCTATTTGCATTGCTAACAAAATACTTGAATATACCTTGAGAAAAAAACTCAAAGAGGAATTTAAATGTGCACGTAACAATTATAATGGCAAGACTCCCATAGCATATCAAGAAGCAACAAAAGTTTATGCATGGTTATAATGCATCACGAATTATATTTTCATCATGTGTCATTCGGTTCAAACATGCGAACGTCTAAGCTACAGGCCCAATAAAAAAAGAATTCCTTAAGGAGATCATATATAAAATGATTTACTATCTCTACACGTTAATGTTAATAACATAGCTGCTTGCACACCAAATACGTTATTGTGCACAACCCATTGATATAACTTCTACGGAATTATAATAACCTTCACTAAGAGAACCATCTTTTTGACTCTTGGCCCAATGCTTAGGCTGATTCTCTACAAACTTGCCTATCAGCTTTGATAGCACCTTGTTTTGGGTTACTTTCATGCATTTGTTTAGAGCAATTACTTAGCCTCTATTGTTGGGGTTCGGACCCGCCTGGGCAAGATCGGCATTTGAACCTGCGCCTCATCGGCAAGGTAGCCCTTAAACCCAAATTTTCATAGGTGTAATTTAGAATGTGAGGCGAATCTTAGTTTTTTCCGATTAGTTATGTTGGCGATTTTATTTCGGGCTTCAATTTGAGTTTTAGCAACCTTGGCGAATCTTTCATCCATCAAACGATGAAATATATACTTTTCTCTCAAGTAAAATTTGGGTCTACAATATATATTTGTTATGACCATATATAGTTCTAAGCGTAATGCTCACATAATGAATATACAAGTTACTAGACATTGGTGTATGTGTCTTCACAAGAGAAAGGAAGGAAGAAATTTTAATGTCCACGGAACCCAATCGGGTTATGGGACCAGAACAAACAAAGGGGGCATAAACCCTAACAGAACAGAGGGCCGAAGCCCAAAAAACAGAACATGGGGTCTAAGCCCCATTACAACACACAAATAAAGGAAACTGAATGAACCCAAAGAACAGGGAGCCCGTGGCTATGCCAAAACTGTCCAGGGATCAGCCGGCCACTGATCCCGAATGATAGCCTGGCCTCCCCTCCTATACATTGCCCATTTCCGTTGTAGGCGAGCCTCGCGCACTCGACATAACTCTTCTTTCTGCCTGCAAAGCTGTGATGGGGTCAAATCCTTCTGAACAGAGAAGGTGGTTCCCTTCAAATGATTGCCATGCCGTAAGATGTGTAGCCTGGAAAGAGCATCCTGAAAGCAGACCAAGAGATGACGAGGGCGGTCGGGCCGTGCTGCTCCAACTCGCTGGGCCGAAAGGATGCCGTCGGCAGGTATGTGCATCACCTGGCTGAAAAAAGAGGCAGCCTCATATGTAGCAGGCGAGTTACCCGTCTCCTACACTACGCAAGGTCATGGTCGATGCATGTTCTGTGGCCCTACCAAACTCAGAAGGCGGGACCTCGGCATGGGCAGTGGGCAACAAATCCTCAAGCAAAAGCCAAGATGATTAGTGTCAGCAATAAAAATGTAAATTACACCCATCTAGTAGTACCCTAAGGCATTAATTTTTATTGGACCCTAATTTTACCTTTATTGTGACACCCATAATTGAGCGATAAAATGCTTAGATATTGTATTTTCTAAATGACTAGATAATGGGTCGTTAGAAAAACAAGGTAATAGTCTAATCCCACAATCGAAAGACATTGGTGCCTAAACCCTAGATTTCTACCACGATATTTAACATCATTCGTCACCAATTTGAAGAGTTTGATCATGTCATAAGGATGTCTGTGCAACAATTGAACTTAGCAGTTGATGGTTAAAATACAAGAGACATACAATCATATACATCATGTATTACCTAGATTGGTTGCACGTACATAGAAATAATCATGATAACAAAAAAATAGAAAAAACTGATAGCCAAGATAAGGTATGTTGCTCTAAAATGTAAGAAAATCAAATGCCTCATAACCAAATCAAGTGGGCAAGTATTCTGATAAAATGAGTAAGCAAACCAACTATACCTACTCTACAACATACCTCGTGGTGCTTATCTGATTGTAAATCTCAATAGCTCCACACTAAGGGCTAAACAACAGGTACACAAACTTAGCTGAGGCATAATTGTATATTATGGTGGGCAAGCACAAACCGATTTGATTTCAGTCATCTTTTTATTATTGGATAAACAATGGACCAAAAGCAAAAATACTCGTGATTGCATACCGGATGTTGGAGCCGGATCATGAGATCCATGTAACATGCATGGTTTTTTCCCTTTCCTTTTTTTTTTCCTGGAGGTAAACGGCAATTCAAAAAACTCACCAAGAAAAAAATTTGTATTAATTTTATATGATTTTTGGAAGTTAAGGGGCAATTTTAGAATAATTACCAAGAATAAAATTCACATGGGAGCGAATCCAAGAATCCATCATTTAGTGACGTAGGCTAACTTATGAATGGAGGGGGGAAATTTTGTAGACAAGGTGGCGATATTTTATTGGCACCACTCCTAATTGATCCTACTCAACAGTAGTGAAAAAAAAAATGCAAATGTTTAAAAAAATAGCCTTTGGCGATATTTCGAGCTTAAGGGCTACCCTGCTCGTCGGGGTCCAGGAGACAGCGTCTGGTTCAGATACCGATGTAGCTGCACACTTCTTTACAGACATCATGCATATTCAGAGCCCACGAACTTTTACGGCCCAAAGAGTGGGTGCCCACCGGCCTGCTAGCAACTTCTGATCATGAGTCGGGTAGCGTGTTTCAGCATCATTAATCTTGCGAGAGTCGTATGCTAAAACTCTCTCTTCCTACATTAGAATCGCATTGGTTGCAATTTTACTTGCATCTATGGCTACCAACTTGTCTTTCTCGAATCTGGGAGTGCTAAGACTAGGACAGTGGTTAGGGCTTATTTCAACTTCTCAAACCCTTCTTGAGCCGTCTTATGCCAATGATCTGCCCAATTCTTTATCTTCTGCACTTTGGTGAGATATGTCAAGGGTATAGCTATCTTGACGAAGTTCTTCACGAACTTCATGTAATAACCTGCCAATCCCAAGAAGCTTCTCACTTCATGGATATTTTTGGTGCTTGCCATTCTATTCTTGCCGGATCTTCGGGATGCATTTGCGGTTCCATCAATGGATATCACATGTCCGAGGTACCCTTGGTTGTTGCAAAGTGACAATATTTGGACAACTTTGCATGAAGTTGATGCCTCCTTAGCTTCTCGAGAACCCTTCTCAAATGCTTGACATGGTCCTCCAATATTTTACTATAGACCAAAATGTCATCGAAGAATACAATGACAAAATCATCTGGAAACTTACAAAAGATGTCGTTCATGAGTCTCATGAATGTTACGGGGATATTAGATTATCCAAATGGCATGACCGTGAATTATAATGGACATACCTTGTCCTGAAGGCTATCTTGTGAATATCTTCTTCCTTAATCCTGGTCTGGTGGTAGCTAGATCTCAAATCTATTTTGGAGAAGAACTTTGCCCCTTGCAGCTGATCCATGAGATCATCCGATCTTGGTAAGGCATACTTGTTTTCTATGGTGTGCTTGTTCAATTGCTGATATTCTATGCACAGCCTCAAACTCCCATCGTCCTTCTTTACAAACAAGATGGGTGCCCCAAATGGAGAGTTATATCTTATGAAACCTTTCTTGTAATTGCTTCTTCAGCTTTGTTAGTTCATGGGTCGTCATTCTATATGGCGCCTTACTCATGGGTTTGGTGACTGGTTCGAGTGCTATCTCACACTCGACTCCCCTATAAAGAGGAAGTTCTTTGATCTCGTCCGGGAACAGATCATGGAACTCTTTGACTAGCTTAACTACCTGCTTAGGAAAGTTGTTTGCTATTTTATCCTCACATATGCCAATTCGTCCCTCTTAGTGCATTTAAGAAGTTTCTTACTAGACATGCATTACATGATTGGGGTAACTTCTTTACCTGTTATTTCTATTGTTCTGCCATTATGTGCCGTTAATGTCACCTTTCGGTTCTCGCAATCAATCAGTGCCTTTGCCAGGATAAGGTATTCCATATCTATTATCAGATCATACTTGCCTATGTTCATGACCTCTGCTCCCATTCTAATGTTAATGGCGGGCAAGTCTATGTCAAAGTCTATTCTCTTCCCAGCCATGTGTCTAATTGCACCACTTGCTAATACCATTGGTAAAGGACATTCATCCTACAAAAACTTGTATCAATTTTTTTTTTTATCAATGGTTCAGTTTTGTCACATTCAATTCTTGTTGTCTGAAAGGCCTGATTCAATCAACTTGTTTAGTTTTGGGCCATATGTGTTGGCCTCATGTATCTCTAGTTCTAGGACATTTCACCAAATTTTCTAAGTTAGGGACAAGCCATCCTCTAGTCAGAGGCCATAGCTTTGCTTTTGGATTTGGTAAGCCGATTGGGATGCATTTAGACATATAAAAACATGCCCTACTTGGTTTTATTTCATTATATATGTCCAATATTTGTTGAATTGTCAGAGGTGGAAGGTGTTTTCTTATGTAACATCTCGATAATGATGATGGATCCTCAGAATGCACCATGTTCAATAGCCCAAAATGTTGCTTATCTCTGAGAGCAAAGATGATCATAACGATTGGAGCACTGGGGCCCGGAATCCACCATTGAAGAAGCAAACCAAGGATAAAAAAAAGTACTCTTAGCATGTGTTTTTCAGTTACGCCATTGCGTGGAAGAATAGAACAAGTTTTTCCAGAATTCTAAAGCTAGAAAAATGCCTTATAAAAAAGGAATTGACATTTTACTGTAAGAAAGAGGGATGTAGAAGATTTGAATAGCTATTTAGTGTATTCATAACAGAGACAATTAATGTTATTTTGCAGAAGCAACTAGATACTCAACTCGTTCCATGTATTTTCTTTAAAGATACTTGTAACAAAAATTGAACCCTACCATCTAAATAAGGAACAAAGCATTTTACTTCTGATTTTGCAAAGCTCCAGACACTTCAAATGCAATTCCTGTGAATTGGATTTTTTATTTTTCATATCAAAGATTACAGATCTAGTGAATTTTTAGTCCCATTCACAAAAATTGTCAAGCTTTTGTGTCAATAAAGGCTTTCAACTCCACTTTTGCAAAGACAAAAGTTTGAACTCAAATAAAAATAAATAAAGTATAACCTGATATACGGAGGCCTGAACCTCAAATTTGAAATGTTAATACATGACCTTATATGCGCTAACCAAGCCTTTATAGACATATCCCGAATGCCAAAGCCTTCCATGGATGTCCCAAAGAATATGTTTTAGACCAAAAACATTTGGGAGTAAAATGTATGTGGAGAAGGAAGATGGTGATTGCAACTCTTTGGTACTCAAACCCGTAAAAATCCGAGAAAAGACACAAAGCCGGGAGATGTCGAACGTCACAAAGTGCTTGGGAATGTAGATGATGTTTCTCCCGATATGCATACTTTTGTCTCAGGCAAGGTAGGATGCTCTAGTTGAGTTAAAAATCATCATCCAACAAAGAAAATCAAGAATTCATAAATTAGAGAAATTTTGTTTTCACGCTTGACTCGCCATGGCGATCTTTGGGACAACAAGGCAAGGCAAAATATAAACAAAGATTAATCGGTGCAACTAGATAATAATGTTCTCGGAAATAGGCATATCCCGCCTATATAATCATCGCTATGATCTTCCAAACAAGTTTATTCATGCAATTCAAAAAGGAGAATACAAAGGGTAGCAAAGTAGAGGCCCTCCATGAAGATAATTAGCAGGTCTATACATTATCACAAAAGTCTACATATGTATTGACGGCCATCAAAGCCTGGCACAATCACGAAGGCAGTTTTACTGAGTTTCTTTCACAGAGTCTACATCTAGGCCAAGCTCCGCAGAAGCACCTTTCCAATGCCAACTGTCTGTGACATGTCCATTTCTGTGTAACCTGTTGTTTTCGGCATGTCAACATTCATTGCGGCAGCTACCTCTTCCACACGCTCTAATGTCTCTGCACCAATGCTTTTGGCACTATCCAACAATTCATCCTCCAATGCCATAGAGTATTCGGTAAAGCAAACCAACTTCTGTCTCTTTGGGAATGGTCGCCATCTAGTCTCTCACTTTCAGAGGCACCTCAGACATTCTCATATACTGAAAATTATGAAGCGGCTTTTCTAGGCACCCGGTTATCATTGGCAGCAAGGTGTTAAGGTTTTTGTTCAGTGCATCCAGCTTTTCAAACTGTGGATTAAGTTCAGCTGATGCCTTTTCTGTCTTCTCTAGCATTGCCTGGGTTTTCTGTAGCCTCTATGAAACATTTCTGATCCAGAGCAGTGTTATATTGATGTCTGACATGTCGGAAACCGCCAGCTTATTATGCATAACGATTTTCTTCTTCTTCTTCTTTTGTGCCTTGCCATTTTCTCTAGATATTCAAAGAAGGATCTCAGGAACCAGCAAACCTTATCGTCATACTCGAAGGAAACATTGTGTTTTCTTTGCATCAAAGCAGCCCTTGACGTTGTTCCGCCTGAGAGAAAATCTAGAACACAACCGTCCAGTGGAACCAGCTCCTTCACTATGTAATAAACATATGATATTTTTGCCCTGCTCTCTTTAGGATGAAGTCGCCTTCCATAGCTGCCCAAGAGAACTTGGATTTACATAAAGTACTCAAAATATTTTTTCTTTGTTTTTATGTCCACCTCTTTGTTACCGCTAGCTTGGATATTTTAGAAGGGCCATGCTTTTCGATGCATTGATCATCCGAGTCGACGAGTCTCGATTTAGGCTTCACAGCAATACACGAGCCTCACTTCGCTTATATCAACATGGCTAACATAGTATTGGAACTTCTTGATATTCTTTTTGCTCTTCCAGCCTTTGTTCTTTCGAAGCCCCAAGGGAAACATGAGAACTACCTTGAATCGACTTTGACTATACAAGCCGCTTGGCAAATGGGCAAACTGAGGAACATGATGATATGATAAACTTTTTGCTTCCATTATGCCCTAATCCCGCTAAAAACTCGGTACTTTTTTACTTCCCATACTGCGGAAACATGTCAATAAAACCATTGTAGATTCTCCAACACCAAAGTGCATAACAAGGATACCGGACTTGGTAACATGTCGCCACGGTGTTCCTCTTCTCCTTCATTTTCTTTGCCTCTTCTGGCTTTATTATAGCGATAATAGCCTCCAAGAAAGTACTAGGAAGATTTCCTTGCACTAATTCATTATTATAGTTGGCCTTAATATCATGGAATAAATTACTACTCCTATATTTTAGTGTAGCCAAAATAGGTTTAGCTAAACTACCTTCACATTGGGGCTAGAAGTTTCTAACACTTGGCTAAACTAAATGGTTTTTCTCCATCACACTTTCTTCCTTTTGGCTAAACTTTCACAAAATGGAAAGGCAAATATTAGCCATCACGTTATAGTAATTTAAAAAAATCCAAGCATTTTGGCAAAGACATTGAATTTTTGTAAATACATAGATCAAGACACGAACATACATGAACATGTTCAAAAAACTAAAAAAAAAGGACTACATTGTTCCTTTTCCTCTAATCCTTCAACTTTGTACTTGGAACAAAAAAGAAAGTGGAAAAAAGAATGAAAAATATAAACCCTATTTGAAATTTCTTAAAGTTTGTATATACATTGGTGTTGAATTTCGGGCTAATCTATCCATTTTTCTAAGCCCACTCTATCTTAGGTTTAGCTAATCGATGTCCTGATGGATATGTCTGGAGGTAAAGGTTTGGCTATTCAACCTAAAAACTCACTTGGGCGGCAAAAAAATTGGGCTAAAATTTTCTTTTTTTTAGGCATTTTTTCCTTTTACTTTAGCCGTTTTTCTTGGCAAAACTGCTACAAAATAGCCATTTGGCTAACCTTAGCCGTTATATTATTCCATGCTTAATATAGTCGAAATCTGTATCGGGAATACCCAGCAGTCATTGCTCAGAGAGATCTGAGAACATGTAGCTAACTCTTCAAAATTTCTGTATTGCTTTTCTAATACACAATTAACATAGGACAACACTTCACGATGCATCAGTGATAGTGTTCTGATATCCAAGGCCTTCTGTCGGCAATCAAAACAGCCGGCATATCTAGGCTACACTTTTAGGAATACTTTGACCTCAAGGATTTCGTCCATCAGTTGGCTCACCTCGGCATTGTTCATTCCTCGAAGGTATCTTAGGAATGTTTTGTTAAAAAACTCCAATTGAGGATTTATCTGGCAATTCCCCATGATCATCAGCCAGCTTTCGCGCTGCCCACTTGTTAATAACATTTACAAGCTTGGACCATGATTCTTCTTGCATAAAAAGGAATTGTTTTTCATCCTTAAGTTCTTTAACCTTCAAGGTTGTTGTAGCTACTTCAACAAAATCCTGTACACAAGAGCTGATTAGGATCGCGAGGGCGATCTTCTATAGCATAAAATAAAAAACTAACCTTCCAGGCAAATATCACTGCAGTGCCTATTGGCCCTTATGGAGGGCAACCAAATGTCTTGTGCTAGTTCCTTAGTTGCTGGAGCATTTCAATTAGTGGCTCTCTCAGATATCGCGGTCCACGATTATGTCGCTATTTTGTATGGATAACTCAATATACTCCTTGTTGGATGTGTTCCCATTTAACACCGACTTCTTCTCTTTGCATATGCTTTGGCAAATTCCATCCGTTGTTTCGACATTACCCATCATAGTACACAAAATTTGTGCAATCGCGGATTACCAAAAATAATATAAAACTTCTTGTTCAAGAGTTCCTCGCCATGGAGACCAAGTGATTAACTTCCCCGCATTGGTATCCCACCGATGAATAGGTAATATAATAATGAGAAATGCAAATGATAAAATTTACCTTGTGATAGCATTTGTACATGATCGCTTGACCGAATTCTATGAGTTAGATTTATGGAGTCGCCTCACAATAAAAAATACTAATCTTCTAGAATCAATTTGCTCCCATAGGATAACACTTTTAAACTCTTCAAGTTTGAGGCGGTCTATTCAGCAAGCTTTTTTTTCATCAAGATTGAACTTCAACTCATCCAAAGATAATGCGGAAGCAGCTTGGCCATGTCAACATAGAGCTCGAAGTTGTTGGGATGGTGGACGAGGTAGGAGTAGATTTAAGAAGAAGGTCGCGATGTTTCCTCAGATTTAAATTTTAAAGTTTAATTTTGAAAGTGCTTATCCTTTCTTGGCTATGGTGCTTCTTGTTCATCCTGAATCCCTAACGGAAGGAGGCTTAAGCATTTGGCCTGAGGGATTGACCGCGTAACCGCTAGGATTTGCAGATAGTATAAGCCCTCAAGACACCAAAGGTTCTTTGGGAGTCGATAGTTCGCCTTACACCAACACATGGGACAACGAATTTCTTCTTGGCATCGCCCCGCAACCAATTCATGTCCATCCCGTGAGGGCGCTTTGTTGTCTTTTGTAGCCTTCAAAGCAATACAAGGAGGTTTCTTCTCAAATTTGAAAGGACCTTTTCGCATACATGTCGAATCCAACGAGTATACATCTATTGCACTTTATCCCGCATAAGCTCAATGAATCATAAGATTGTAGGTTCCAACCATACCCCTTTGCACTAGTAGGCACCCCTTGCCACTTGCCGGTTTGTTTACCTTGCTTGCAACCCCGATGGAAGGATCATAGTTCTCACAACGCAACACAAACTTGACAAATTGAAGTTGTTTCAGATCCTCCACGCCGTGCATATGATTGCATCTTGCACATTATTCTTCGTGCCTTCCCATATAGCAACGATTATGCCCAAATTGTTAGAAATTTCTAAGCCCTTTCGGGTCCTAATAAAGAGACAGAGATCCTTGCGGGGCGGTCTCCTACCACATGTGGTTTGGCCTGGGCTATTTCCATGCACCACTTCCGACTTTTATCGAGTTATGATCCGCATGGGTTCTACGCTTGGGCCCACTTAAAAAAGATTCAGCTGATGCACTAAGAATTCAAAAAGGTAAGTAACACGGTTCGTAAGACAATGTCTTGAAAATGCGCACAAGGAACGCGGGCCCGATCCTTGAAAAAATATACTGTGTAAATGACAATGTTAACCCCACATTATTTACCCTTTCAGAAATATCCTCGCCGTGATCGCGGGCGGGATCCTTAAGAGTGATACATCGTGAACATCGTGGTGGCAATCCTATCGACCTTGCTTAAAAAGACATGCCTAGTGCTATAACGACAAAGATCGGGTTACCAAAAGCTAAAAACTACCATCTTTCAAGGCGACGCGCCGCTGAGACATGATGGCGCAGCGCCAATTTTGGCAAGACGCTTAGTAATTTGATTCACCGCCTATGTAGGTCCAAAGCTAGTGAAAGATCAAAAGATCATGTTCAAGTCCTTGATCCATATCAATATATTAAGAAGGGCATTTGCTTGCTTGGGAGGTCTGGCTAACAGCTTATCTAAGTGTGTATCTCTTTTTTAACCCTTTTACTAGGAGGACTATAACTTACCTAATAACTATCTCGAAAGTGTTAGAAAAGATGGAGACCTAACCCCAATGACCGCCTCGACACCGCTAATGATCATAGACTTTGCATGGGAAGTTAAAGGGAAGCCTTCAACTATATGTAGGTACTTACTTAAGGAAGCTAATTGCCAATGAGGACAAGGATGTAGCCTAAAACTAGCTTGAGCATTTGGTAAAAATTCTCAAAAAATTAGCAATTTTTCCTCAAAAGGCTTTTCTCGAAGCGACGCCATCTTAGATAGCTTAATCTATCCCAATGGTACGCATTTTTGATATTCCTACCCTGGCTTGGTCGTTCCTCAGTATTTATTTCTTTAGTGCCTTATTGCTTTTGAAAAACACATTCTAGAGCTTCTATGGATATGCCTTATGGTTTTCTACGACTAACACATGTTTCAGCAAGTGTGGAATGTTCAGAGCAGGGTTTACAAATGCATGCTACAAATATAGATTTGGAAATAGTTAAATATTGCCACATTTATTTGGTTTTGTTACTCCATAAGAGGTGCTGCAAGTGCTGCTCTACAACATGAAAAAAATAGGTCCAAGACATGCTTCCAGATTGTATTTCACAAACAAACTCAATCGGACAAGGAGGAACTTCAAACATTTCAAGACACATCAAAAATAGGTTTTATGCATGAAGTTTTAGTTTGATTTAAAGAACAATGCAACATAAAAGATTTATTGGTTTTGAATGGTCCGCTGATGCACAAGGTTTTGTACGAACCTTCGGCTTTGTGCAATGTTGCAACTATTTGACCCATTTTACTTAAATTTTTCCATATTAGATCTTCCTTCTGGATTTTGCATTTTTTCATAGTATTTAAGCATTCTATTTATGGCTGAATATTATTGAAAGATACTTGCTCCTTAGTTTTGGTAGCTTCATGGTAATTTCTGCTTTGCAGGTTTTAGTGTTTGGAATTTAAAGAGGTTGGATGTGATACCTCTTGAATGATAATTCAAGATAGAAATTTTAATGTTTATAGATGTAATGGCATCATTTGCATTTGGCGCTTATGATTTTTTTGTTATTATGATTGCAAATGCAGATCTACAAGCATGTTGTCTTCTTTATATACTAGAATCTTGTGTTGCTAAAATTCTATAACCAATTTTCTTTGTTTAATTTGTAAGTTTTATTAAAGGTTAGAGTCTTATTATAAACTGGAATATCATGGTTCAAATCCCTGTTTAGTATATAAACATTGCAATAGTTCATAGACCAACAAATACAATGACTAATATTCTAAGTATTGCATTGACTAAAAACTTGTTGAATCGTTTGACTAAGAAGATGACGATTTATCCGACTAATAAGTTTAATAAGCTGCCTAACTAAATATATCTAACCGACGATTATTTCCGACTAATTATTCGAAATTGTCGATAAAACTCGATAAAACTATCGTGACATTCGCCAGAATAAGGGCCTGAGCAGTTGTCTGTTTTATGAAAGCTCTCTGACGATTATTCTGATGTTTAGCCATCATTCTCTTGTAGTGTTAATGCTCTTACACATTAAGATCTGGGTCTACACAAGTCAAAGTAGCCCCTAAGGATTTTGTATTGATCATATCATGCATTCCTAGAGAAGAATTGTGTATCAGAAGTAGTTGATGTTGTCCGGGTTTTCATCTCCTAGAATTCTCTCACCACTTAAAAAACCGCCTTTGACAAGACGATCATTTTACTATTGTAGGTGGGGAAGCCTAAGATCCTTAAGAAATCCTCTTCTAGAAGCTATGTAGGTCCTGGCATAGGCTTAACATTATTTATTAATCAAATGTTCAAAAAAGGAGTTGATGGCCTGAATCTACCCCTTTATATATACGACAAAATGAAGGTTCCTCAATTAATCCATCACATTAGCTCCTCCATCTTGGATTTCCTACCCCATATATTTGTAAAATTTGTATAAAAAATGCCCCTAATTTTCTATACCCTCTATTTTATTTTTTTTTTTTTTAAATGATCATTAATTTAGGTAAAATGCAAATGTAATCATATAGCAAGTTGAAGACTTAGAATCATATAGAAGTAGACTTCTCAAAGAACACTTAGACTACCCGAAATTCCCTTTGGATCGACATTTTTAACAACATCGAAAAGAATAACCATGAAGAACCCACCAAGAATGAAGAAACCAACAATTCCAATCGCTCATGAAAAAAAAGGAAACAAAGGAGGAAAACAAGTTCCAAACATCTTGGAGATCAATCCATTTTATAAAGCCCTATTTTTTGGCAAAGGAACATGCCAAAAATACCCAAAATCTTAAAGAGCCATCCATTTTGCCCGACATCGAGGATGGGCTTTAGCACATTAGAAGCTCACTAGTTCTACAAGGCTTAAAGAGCCATCCATTTTGCCTGATTATCGAGGATGGGCTTTAGCACATTAGAAGCTCACTAGTTCTACAAGGGGCATTTGGGGAAAAGGAAAAAAAAAAGGCAAAATACAAAGCTATTTTAAAAAATTGCTTAAAATTTTAATAATAGATAGTCTGCCTATTTCATGTAGGGAATGAGCATAAAATTGGGGAAAAATAGCAAGGAAGGACCAGAGCATTACAGAAGAAACACTCACAGAAGACCATCGAACACAACCGAAGACAAGATAACACAACCACCCCAAGAAGACAACAGCTTGAGTTCTTACTAATAGGATTTTGGAAATTAAGAAGTTTATTCTCGAGGCCCTGCGACGGATGTTAGCCGATACTACATAAATAATAACACTCGTATATTTCTCGAACTTTTTCTCTTCAAAAACATGCCAACTTCTACAGATATTAAATAGGAGTCTCCTAGTCAAAGTTGGAAACTCATTAATGTTTCATTCTATAGTAAGCATCCAGCCCTCAATTTACCTGTTGCAGGGTTGAGATTCAATTATTAGCAGGCAATTTGAATGCAGATTTAGAAACCAAGGAAGGGCACATAGATTGGTAATTGCTTCTTAACCTCCTCGCTAGATAGATGATCAAAACTGTGAAGCCAAGAATTTATTTCATTTCTTTATTTTGCATTATCACAATGCTTTGAGTCAAGCTTGCTTGTCGGATCCAAGGTCACAAACCAGATAAAGAAGGCCTTTTAGTAATTTGGTTGCATAGAAGAGAAGACACGGGGAGACACGAAGCATCTCACATAGGCATTAGATCACAAAAGAGCATGTACTATAGATTAAACCGATATACTTAACAAGCATTTCAACAGAAAGTTAATGTAGCCAAATGCAAGTTCTTCCCTGCAGACAGACAATAAGACCACCAAACTTTTTTATCGAATCGATCCCAACCACTGCAATCCCTGCCAGGTTTGACATTCTCGAGGGATTCTCCATCGACTTAAAATATGTTAGTAGAATGGACATGGTAGCCTTTCTTATTGCTTTGGGATGGAGCAAACAAAGCTTGGCTCAAGGCAACATTGAAGTTGCATGTAAATGCACTGCAAGTGTGCAATTTTTAACTTGCTTACATTATGAAATGCTTGATGGTCAGATTGCCAAGTGTTGCCATTGTTCACTCATTTCTCGGTCCTCGCCGATTGAAGAAATGAGGTGCAACCTCAGTTAGCCATGAACGATCAATTGTAGAGACATCTTTCATGTAGTAACAAAGTGACTGTAAAAATAACAGATCAAAACACAAGCCATTTTGGAGTTGCTCTAAATAAAACCGATGATGGATGAATGAGTAACTCCCCGATTCCCACCGCCAACAACTTTGTAGGATTTCCCATCCGATCAGTAGGTTGGCTAGCATTCATAAAGAACGGGCTACAGCCTTTCCGACTCTTTTCAATATCTTTGTCACATGATCTCATGTTCATGCCAAGACGTTGTAAAACCTTTTGCTAGCCGGGCTCTTACATCTAGAACTTTCTTCATGGACTGATAATTAATGCAGCCTCGATGACACCATTGTGATGATTTGTTAGAAGAAATAAAGGCTTCATACACATTAAGGTAGCTGATGAGATCACCTTCGGATGCGTAAAAAAGCGGCTCCTTGCCTCATCAAGCTCCCTTTGCCTTCCAAAGCTTGATATCCAGATTGATTGGACGTGACATCATTGCGGCAATAATGACTACCTCGATGAGCAACCAAGTGGTCCTCAAGACAATAGCATCTTGGAAACTTTTGGGTCAAGTGGAATTTTACGCAATTTGATGACCTAGTGGAGATGTCAATTTAGCATCTAAGTCTTAGCTTTTTCAAACGTTTCCTTTCCGGCTTTTGCTTTGCTTTCCGCAAAACAAAAAATTAGACACGCCAAATAATGATTGACTTTTCACATTAATGATTGACTTTTCACATTAATGCACCAATTAAACGACAACTTTACTGAAAGCAGCCTCTTCCTCTTCTACAAGTGCCTTCTCAATGTAAAGCTTCCATGTCCTTTTTCTCCATCCATGCCTTAACCTCGCATATACAATATACCGCTACAACTACAAAATGCATGTTTCTTGCAATACCAACAAAAAGGACTATAACCGCAAATGAACTTGAAGATTTAGATCAATATTCAATTCCAAAATGAGTGCTAGCAAATTCACTAGCATCATGATATTTACAAAGATATATCAGCACATAACCAAAGTCGTTTGTGCATGTTACAACCGCTTTTGCAGCAAGGCACCGATATTTTTACGTATGCTCCATCGCACATTTTGTACATTTTTTCTCGTGCTCTTTCAACGCCTTTATCCAGACATTTTTCCGCCTTTTAAATTGAAGAGCTTATCTACTTGAAATGTTTACAAGCATGTCACATACCCCAACGCAGATATCCTTATCATGTCTTTGTTGATGTAGTCTCCTATCATTGTTGAAAGGAGATGGAAGGTTGCCAAACGCTGACAATCCCATTTTATGTGCTGAAAACAAGCCGCTTCAGCTATATAGAAAGCAAGAATATCTTTGGCGCTTGACATCGCGACCGGTCTCGCATAAGACTTGGAAGATTGAAGACTCGAATTGTGCCGCCGCTATAGGAACATAAGAGGCGAGGCACCGCCGTTGCAAATCCATTGATATAGAAATTTTGAGAGGAGTATCGAGGGCTCGTAATGTGAGCACAAGATCTTGGGCACACCATCATCCGTTGTTATCCAAACTTTGATATCACCATCTAATGCGATGAGATGAGGTAAGAGTCCCAAAGTAACAAAGACGATATGGGCTTGGAATGGGTGCCCTCAAGAACATACATGCACCGCCAATCGCAAGGTCGCCAAACTCGATGGAATTATCTTGTGATCCGGAACAAACCAAAGAATCGGTAGATGTGAGACATGTAACAGCTCCTTTGTGCCCTACAAGCTGGCTTCCAAATAAACTTCGCGATGTTGCGGTGGATGTATTGAAATGCCAATGTGCTGCCATCTTCACATCCAACCAAAAGGAAGTCTTTCAAGTGGCCTAGAGCCATCACTTGACCATGTGGAGAAACATCGATAGAGAACGGAGTAGATGTGGTAGAACCGAAACTATAACCCCGATTTGTAAGACCCACAAAGAAGAAGATTGAGGACTAACATTGCTCCACCCTCGAGCCCATTGCAAAGGTTCGAGTGCAAGCACCGTAATTGCGCTCCATACTTTGAGATTCCCTTCAATCAAAGATCAGAGCTCCGAGAAGTGCGAAAGCGTAAAAAGAATGTCGGGTTATGTCGCCCCCCCGAGTAGCAAGAGTTGCAATCGTGGTAGACTTGGCAACTTCCTCTTCAACCAGCACCTCAGCTTTCTCAACTTGTTGTCCAACATCTTTAACATCCAAAGACCTCGGGCCTTTTCACCGATTAGGCGCTTTTGCTTTTTCTTTCTTTTTCAGTAACCGCTCCAAGTCAATATCCATGCCGCTAATGTCCGTTAAGCATCTCTTTTCCAGAATTTTACACCCTCTTTCTTAAGGCCAACCGTGGAACGTGTTCTTCTTCTCGCCTAAATTCCTCTCTTCTCTTTTCGCTCAAACTCCCTTCTTACATTCCGCCCAAATTCCCTTCTTACATTTGTGTTTGTTCTATGCCAAGAACGAGATTGTGGAAATTCCCTTCTTACATTTGTGTTTGTTCTGCGGCCAAGAACGAGATTGTGGAACTCCGCCATGCTTGCCCTTCATCCATCCATGACCATATGCATGCTCGAAAAAAACCAGCCGCTCCAAACGCTTGCCGCCATTCTTCTAACAAAGACAACGAATGACAAGTTTATGACCTATTACTTACATTTATATATTCTTGCTTTTGAAGTCATCTAGAAACCGCCGGACTCCAAAATGCAACAAAATATTGATTGATTAGGGCAAAATGTGCTATTTATATCGGGGCAAATATCTCGATGGTCGATCTGTTACCGCCGCCGCCAGAGCGGATGAAGAAGACCATTTCAAGCAGATGGGAAATCGCCGAACCTACTGATCTTCCACCAATGAATGTTCTCGCGGATTTGAATGAATGCCGGAATCATCTCCTTCAAAACGAGGCGGACATGTATTTTCCAAATGTTTGTTTCATGCAGCTCATAAAGAATGCTAAGAATTTTTGTTTCTTGCAACAAAGTTCAAAAAGTAAGCCTTTGCATATCAACTCTATTTTAATGCAATGAAATACGTGTCTTAGACCTAATGCACCTTTTAGAGGATGGCTATATTTTACACCTTGTCCGAGTTTAATACAAAATCTTAGTAGCATACTATTCGATCCTATCCTATCTCATCAATTCACCACCCTTCCAAAGATCCATAGTCTTTTCTCCATTTGTAAAAGCTTGAGAAACGTTTGCCTAGAAAAAATATTCATTCAGATACCGCAATTAAAATATATATGCAATCAAGCTCCTTTTAAGTTATTCTTCAAGTCGATGTTCCTTCTATATGTGAACATGTGTGCATGGTTGATAGGTGTTTATGTGTATATTTTGGAGATAACATTCCCTTGTTTGTATAGTCTCAGATCTACATGAGCCTACGTTTTCTCCTAGATAAAGTACGGGCGATAAATTATGTTGTTCGCGATTCATGAAATGTTGAATTTGTTGCGATATTATATTATTCAGGGATTTGGAGATGAAATAGATGTCCTTCTTGCCAAACATTTACAACTATTGGAAGTCAACATTTGCAAGAAATAGAGGCCACTTTTAAATAGAAAGCCGGATTTCATCGAAAGCAAAGACAACATCAAAGCCGATATGAAAAGGCCTAAAATTTAGCGGTAGAAGGCAAGGTTCCATTCGCCATGGCAAATTCCTAGGATTTGGACCTCCTTAAGAACCGTGAATCAGAGAAATTAAGTAACATAGAAAACTCATAGGAGTTAATCAACAATGCATGCAATGAACCGCAATTTTCTTGTTTACAAGAAATGGGATCGTGCCGGGAGATTCATCCAATTGCTCTTGGGCTTCTCCATACTTCTTCATTTCTATTCTTCTTTGCTTTTTTCCTCTATGGTTCAGGCGAGGCCTCGAAGCTAACCTTGACACATGTACATACCTTTTTTTTGTTGAATGACGAAATCAACGGTCCATAGACATTTTTTATTTTTGTCAAAGGAAAAATTAGGATGCGGATAGCGATTAGAAGTGAAAAATCGCGGCACATAAAAGTCACACATTCAAATCCTTAAACATAACATCTATTTGCATTGCTAACAAAAATACTTGAATATACCTTGTAAAAAAAAACTCAAAGAGGAATTTAAATGTACACGAATGCAAAGAAATATTTATAACGTGATATTATAATGGCAAAACTCCCCATAGCATATCAAGAAGCAACAAAAGTTTATGCATGGTTATAATGCATCATGAATTATATTTTCATCATGTGTCATTCGGTTCAAACATGCTAACATCTAAGCTACTGCAATCCAATAAAAAAGAATTCCTTAAGATAGATAGAAATTTTAACGTCCGCTGAGAACCCAATCGGGTTATGGGACCCAATACAAAAGATGGGGCGGAGCCCGATGACAAGAAATAAAAAAGAGTGAAGAATATCAACATAAGAAAAACACAACAAAAATGATAATAAGTATCTAAGCACGCGTGCACATGAGCTAAGTGTACCCAAGCCATGGGTTCGGGGCCACCGGTCTCTGGATGATTGCCGCATTCTCCTCGATACATCGCCCACTTTTGCAGCAGCCGAGCCTCTCGCGACTCTACACAACAATTCGCCGCCCCGTCACCGGAGCGAGAGAGATCTTCTTGAACCGAGAAGTGGGTGTCTTTAAATGACTTCCATGTCAAGAACATACAACCCGGCCCCGTGGGCTATTGAACCGACGATGATATGGCGGGTTTGCCTCGGCCTCCGAGCCCCAACCCCGCGGCCGTAACAATGGCGGCCTCTCAATGTGCATAACATCCGCGGAAGAAGTTGGCTGCCTCTTCTACATCCAAGGCGGATTTGCCTCCCGCATGCCTACGACGCGCAAATTCAAGCTTTTGTCCATTGTTGTCCGAAAGTGAATTTCTGCCGCCGCATGCTCCCATGGTCCTTATCCCAAGATGCCACTATGATCATGTGCTTGCATGCCACCCCGATCTTTATCCGTCATCTCCACACCGTTATCCCTCCGAGCCTCTCGCTTGCACCCGTCCGCCAGTGCATGCGCCTCGAGGGTCTGTGGTTTCAACATCGCCTCCAAGATGGCAGACTAAAGCAAATTTAGTATCCGGAACAAAAGCTTACCTTCAAGGAAATCGTCGGGCCTGCAAGAGATGCATTCCCGCAAGGTGTCCGTAAGAAGATCTTGGTCCGATGAGGGCAAGAGCGAAGGATCCTTGCCTGAAGTGAGGCGCGGCTTGATGTATGAGATCGACTCGAAGCGGAAATGTTCAAGCCATGTGACATGGAGAAGTTCCACACCAGTGAAGTTACGGCGGCGCTGACTACGCTTCGCCATATAAAGACCCCGAAAGCCAATCTAAAGAGCCCAAAGTGATGCAACCTAGAGATCCAAGCAAAAGACAAAGCACCTGGATACCGATCAAATTGAAATGTGTATATACCAATTATGAACAAGGAACGCCCCTTTCGGCAAAAGAACCGTGTGAAAACTCTAGTAGAGGAAGATTGAGGGCCAATCTAGAGCAAAAGAACCAAAGAAGAAGAGGCAAAGAAAGGCAGGATTTGGACGCAGCCGATATTAGACTTAATGTGAAGTGAGTTTGTTGGCACAGCCAGGGGCCGACTTGGAAAATCGGAATGGGAATCGAACTGAGAAAGAAGCGCAGGATACTGTTGCCGGGTCGTTGTGGTTGTTGTTGCAGGAATCGATGGCTAGTCAAGTCGTGGCTGTGGGCCGGGCCAAATTTGGGGTTGGGAAAGGTCTTGACAGAAGCTTGTGCCAAGAGCTAAATCTCAGAACCGGAAAGAAAAGGATCATGACATGACTAAGCAACACGAATACCTGGCATGGCAGAGAAGTTGAGCTGGGATCTAACGCCGGGCGGTCTTTGGTAGATTAGTCCGAGCGCATCAGATCGGATGCGTGATGCCGCGTTTTGTGTGTGTTCTTGCCGTTTGTCGCTTGTGTTGATCACCGGAAGGCGCCTAGATGGTTAGGGGGTGGCTAAGGAAAACCTTAGGCGGTGGGAAGACCTAGCATAATGGAGATCATATATAAAATGATTTACTATCTCGCACGTTAATGTTCCAAGTAATAACATAGCTGCTTGCACACCAAATACATTGTTGTGCACAACCCATTGATATAACTTCTGCGGAATTATAATAACCTTCACTAAGAGGACCATCTTTTTAACTCTTGGCCCAATGCTTAGGCTGATTCTCTACAAACTTGCCTATCAGCTTTGATAGCACCTTGTCTTGGGTTACTTTCATGCATTTGTTTAGAGCAATTATTTAGCCTCTATTGCTCGGGTTCGACCTCCCGCCCGGGCAATCGGCACTTGAACTGCGCCTACGTCGGGGTCCGTGGAGATGCCCGTCCGTTCACATACCGATGTAGTTGCACACTTCTTACGGACATCATGCATATTCGTGAGCCCACTAACTTTTATCTTTGCCCAAAGAGTGGGTACCCACCGGCCTGATAGGCCACGCCATCTTCTGGTACATTTTTCAACATCCCGGGATAGGTTGTATGTGTTACAGCATGGGAGCCACTTGAAGGGCACTCTCTTTTCGGTGCAAGAGGACCTCTCTGCAGTTCAGTTAACTCGACGGCGTGATGAGCTATGCAAGGTTCGAGAGGCGAGGCTCCAGCAAAAATGGGCAGTTTATCGGGGAGGCTCAGAACTTATTTTCGACCAGTGGCCTACCAACCCTTGGTTGGGGTATTCTTAATTGCCTACCCACGTCTTGGTTTTGTTATATTTGGTTTTGCTTTAGTAGTTGCTATGTTCTGTAAGGGGTTTAGTTCCCATGTCTTCTTCTGTCTGGGCTTATGCCCTTTCTTTGCTTTTGGGTTGGGGTTTGAGTCCTAGTTTGGGCTTACGCCCTTTGTATTGTTTCGTCCCATAAGCTCGGAGAGCTTCCAGCGGACGTTAAAATTTTTATCTTTATCTATTTCCACCAAGACCAAAGAGCTCATATGGGATTGAACAGGAAATTCTGTGGATTGAAAAAATTGTGAGATAAAATACATGACTGGTTTTTTATTACAACTAAAAGGGCTTTTAAGACTAATGGAGCGCCAATGCACTCTTACCTGACTGGCAAGGGCAACTTTAGAAAGAAACGAAGAAAGTTGTAGGTACACTGGACCCCATTTCTCTTGTAGATCAAAAAATTAGGACATGAAACATTTCGTGCCTCTCGTTACATTTTTGTGGGTAAGCCAGGTGGCATAATCCGCATATTTATCGGGGCTAGGAGGCAAGGAAGAGTTTGGAATTAGGTGATCAATGGAAGTTACAACTTTCTGTAGAACTGACATGCCTTTAAAATTCTCACTTCCATATAGATCCTTTAAATCTCAAACTCTCCCATCTTCGGTTGGTTTTTTACTAAAAAAATACATCTAAATTGCCAATCGAGTTGTGCAACTCGTGGGACTGGGTAGGTAATCTATGTAAAGAAGATGAATGAAACATGCATTTTGAGACTCATATAGGCCTAAATCTCAAACTGTCCCATCTTGTTTTTTCGAGTAAAAAATACATCTAAAATGCTCTTTTATTGAAACTTATCGTCCGTTTTGTGGATCTTTATAAAGACAATCCCATCAATCCGAGACATCAGATTGACATTTTAGAATGGGGCGAGCATGCATGTCTTGTGTGCATGCATGCAGCGCATGCCCTTTCTGGTTGGGAGTTCGCTATTTTAGGTGCGGTTCTGCATCAACGTCTCATCGGCGCTTTTTCTCTTCTCGCCAGCACCTTTATTCTCTTTGAATTGTTTCCGTGCGAGGGAGGGGCTTCTTCCCTTTTTTTTTTTTTTTTTTTTTTTTTTTTTGAAGGACGCCATCGAAACGAAAGCAATGAGATGGGGACTGAAAACCCAGTGGAGGAATTGTCCACAGAGCAAAACCACCCGCCACCTTACAGCACACAACATGTAAATGAGTTACATATAAGTGTTAATTTGGAGATAGTGTACCCAAATACGATTCTTCACTTCATCCTTTACGGAGGAAGATATATACACTTTGACAATGCGTTGCTTAGCTTCAATAAGCACTTGAGCATCAGGGGCTCTATGGCCCTTGAAAATAAAGAGGTTTCACTACCACCCCAAAACTGGGTCCACATGTTGTTTTTCAGTGTCTTTTTTGCAAAAAAACAACACCAAAAAACTACGTGTTGTTTTTTGTCCGGATTTGCTAGAAATGACGTGTAGTTTTTAGCAAAATTTTTATACATGTAGTTTTTGTTGCCAAAAGTCTACGCATAGAGTTTTGTCAAAATTATCTACACGTAGGAATTACATATGTTTCTACATGTTGTTTTTGTAGAGTAGCTGTAGTTTTCAGGTGTTGCTTTCCTGAAGAATATACATGTGGTTCTTAATAGAACCTAAAATACACATGTTGTTTTTAACTGTTATTTTGCAGAAAAACAACACTAAAAAACTATGTATAGAATTTTGTCCGACTTTGCTAGAAACTACACGTAGTTTTCTAGTTTTTCTTTTTAACTATATTGTTTTCAAGTGTTGGGTTCTTGAAGAATATACATGTGGTTCTTAATAAAACCTAAAAATACACATGTTGTTTCAAACTATTATTTTGCAGAAAAAACAACACTGAAAAACTACGTATAGAATTTTGTCCGACTTTGCTAGAAACTACACGTAGTTTTCTAGTTTTTTTTTTAACTATATTGTTTTCAAGTGTTGGTTTCCTTGAAAAATGATATGTGGTTTTAAGAAGAAAAATGTGATTTTCAATAATAGGTGTTGTTTTCGAGTATTGTTTTACACACATAAAATCCACATGTGGTTTTTAGAAACAAAAATATTTTCAAAGTGTTGTTTTTTCAATAAAAGACATCGTTAATAGAAAAAAAAACATGTTGAGAAATTATTATTTCAATCGATGAATTATTATTTTAATTATTAATACTTGGAAACATCTGGAAGCTTTACAGCAAATGCACTATCACTTAAACTCAAACATTGAAATAAATCACAATCGATGGTTGCTGTAGCAATGGGAATAGACTAGAAAAATTCCAAGTTCAAATTGGAAGTTTTACAGCAAATGCACTATTACTTAATCTCAAACATTCAAATAAAACACAATCCGGATGTCCATCACCGTGGTGTCTTCAAGATCTCGCGGCTCTACTTATGCTTCCGGATCCAAATCGCAGAGTCGGGCCACCATGTTTCTATCAATAGTTTCAATTGGGGCACCCACCGATTCGACCTAATCGGGTTCGGTTTCCATATAGGGGTATTGGCCGATAATCGCCTCCGTTAACACGCATTAATATCTCGGCCTCCCTTATTTGCAAATAGAAACCTAAGGTTGCATTACGACAAAGGCAAGAAATGTAAGCGTATGGATGACAAAGGCAAGAAATGTAAGGTATGGATGAAATCGGATATCGTGAAAATGGTAAGAAATGTAAGCGTATGGATGAAATCGGATATCGTGAAAAGGGTTGTCGTGATTTTGGTGATGCCGCCAACAGAGTGTTTCTTTGTTCCTTTTTATGGTGAAAATCTTCATCTCTTAAGAACCGTAGCTATGGCCATAACTTTCTTGAGCATCCTAGCCTTGCCGTAAAGCATAGCCATAGCGTAACTAAATGGGTCTAGATATGGCAGCCTATAGCTTCAACCGAATCGAAGCTATGGCGAAAAGAGGCAGATGTAAAAGTTTTGTCTTGATTCACCATCCGCAGTGGTCCCGCTTTGCATCTCACAAATTACCCGGGGAGCCCATACATGCCATGCTTTTCTACAGCCAGCCAGAATTATGTAAATTCGGGCCTCCGTGCAAAACCATAAGACCCAGCCAAGATCCATAGTACAGGGCAACTAACCCCCGCATCTAATCTAAAACTTCAAGCAATTAAAATATTACCCAACTCTTTTGCAAGAGCTCGAATTAGAGATAACAAGAATTAGATAGAGCATGATTACAGAACCTCTTTTTGTGAAATGCTAGGAACACAGCAGATACGCACTTGAATCAAACAAAAGAATTCCACGATCCATTCAAACGCCTTGTATTTCGCTTTTATGCATACCCGCCACATAGCTACTCCGACCATATAGCTGTAAATCCGGTCTGCATATCCACAAATCCGTCACTACTCCACCGGCCTTGCTCTGTTGTAGACAAAAACTTACCCAAAAATGCTGCCGCCATAGCCACTCACGAAGATCAAGAATATGAAGGAAGAGAATCGAGAAACAGAAGGGAAAGAGGAGGGGAGAGAAGGCAGAGAACATGGCGGCAAAGAGGAGGGGAGAGAAGGCAGAGCACATGGCGGCAAGGCAAAAACAAAATGGCGGGGATTTTGTGCAAAATCAAAATGGTGCGGATCACGATTTGCCCCTTTAATCTCAGTCGTTACTTTCAGGGCCAATAAGGTGAAAGGATGAGGATCGCAATCTGATATTCACCCCAGCCGTTGAATACAATATTGCTTTATCACAAGTGACAAGTGAAAATTATTATTTTCAATTCCTCACCATATATTTTATTTATCTGCTCTTTTTTACTCAATATATACCGATAGGCTTTGAAATATTGGCAATGCTTTGTTGTTGCGACATCACCATCTATCTACAGCCTATAGGTCATTAGCAAGGTCTATCTAAAGACCCCAACCAAAGGTCGAATGACCCACCCAACTGGGAAAGATGTCGCCCTTCGTTTGCAGTTACCGGAAATAGACATGATTAGAAGGGATGCAGGGAGATAGAAGCGACCCAAAACAACACAATGCGGGGATCAATCTTGGATGTTAATAGCAGTCGTTAAACTAAGGCCAAATGGATCGTAAGACTTGGGCCACAATCTCAGCCACTCATCTCGGTCGTTGGAAGCGATACACATGACAAAGCTCTACAATTTTTTCGCTCTAAATCATATTGTATAAATATCGAGCGCCGTATATATAAGCCACTATCATATCATCCAATGCCCCCATCCCATGATGCCCCTTTTTTCCATGGAGCATCAATCCATGCCCCAATCCCGGCAGGCGAAAACTCGAAACGAAACATAAAGATTCCAACTGAATGGTAAGAAGACTAACACCCTATTTTGTTATGTCTCTAAGGAAAATCTGGCAGTGCGTTTATTGAAGCTTCAATGTCATAGCCATAAGGAACTAAAATGCAGGGCCAGAAGAAGGCTGCACTTGGGAGAGTCAACCAATCCATCTGAATCCCAGAGCGACCAAATGGCCCAAACAATAAGTATGATGCTCAAGCAAGATACCATTCTTTTCTACTATGAATTCATGTGTTGGTGATGGCAAGCACACAACAGCATGTTGCCAATCCCGGATGGCGCTAATTCGAGATTTTTGCAAGTAATACAAACAATTAGCTGACTTCTCGGAGCTGTAAGTTTTGGTATTCAAGTTTTTTATATTATTCTCCACGAAATTTGACAAGATTTTTCAAGACATGGAGGCATTTCATGGATGTTTTTACCCACATCGTAATAATCTATCATATCATTGAATAGTGTAACATGTAGACATTATTGGGTGCCTAAAAGTATCTTCTTAGTCTTCTCGAAAGATCCTACATAGTGGTTGTTAAGATTACCTATGCAGTACTAACTAACAATGCCTCGTGAGGTACAAAACTTTCTATTTGGGTTATTACAAAACACATTCAATATGATTTGAAAAGTTTCCAATGAAACAACCATCTCTGTCATGTTAGAATTTTTCCGAAGACCTCAAAAATTATTGGCGCCATGGTTTTAACACGTTGTCAAAATATGCCACGAGTATACCTATGGTTCCAACATGACACTGGCCAATATTTACAACGCTCGTGAAACACATCGCTCATGAGTGGATGAAACTGGGTGTTGTATAAGCTAGTACAAAGAAATCGAATATGGTTGTTTAAGTGAACAATTGATAGGTGCCTAATAGGTGTGATTGTGTAGTCGAGAACACATGAACCATTGATAGGTGCCTAATAAGGGTGATTGTGTAGTCGAGAATTAGACTAGATTTCTTTGTCATTGCAGACAAGGGTGGCCTATTGAGCAAGTAATACATCCCTTTCATGGCAAAATGTTTTGCATTCGTGCAACCACCCGATGTGGTTTAGCTTGGTTGATGGGCATAAGATGACATAAGTAATTTTTGTAAGATATCCTTTGGACATGGTTATCTCAAGCCTTATTTTGAAACTTCTTTCTCTTATCTTGGTTGATAGGCCATCACTCTTAGAAAAGAAAGAATAAAATGTCTTTTTTTTAGTGACACATCCTATCAAGTAGGTTCCCCACTGACCCATCTTTTCGCTTCTGATGGTATTTTTTGTGAAAAATTACAAGTGTCATCCGATAGGGCCTTTTTTCTCCAAAGGTTTGTCTTCAATGGTTGTAGATGGCCCAATTTGGAGCAACCGGGATTGGAGATGCCTGAAAAGCAAGGAGCTTGCATGTGTGAAACCTTAATTGATTAGACCTTAATTGATTAGAGTTGAATTAACTGATTCTTGGATTCTTCTAATTTTCGTGCAAGCTTCTTGCTTTTCGGACATCTCCAATTTCAGCTGGATTAGAGTTGAATTAATCGATTCTTGGGTTCTTCTAGTTTTCTTTGCATGATTCTTGTTGCTCACAGATTCTGGTCAACCAGCTTCTCTCCGAATCCACCCAAGATTAGAGTTGAAATAATCCAATTCTTTCGTTCTCCTATTTATTTTGCATCCATTCTTGTTGCCCACTGTTTCGTATTAGCGACTCATTGAATCTGCCCTACTTGTTTCTTCACTTGATTGTGTACGGTCTAGATTATTTCTTTGAAATTGAATTATTCAGTTCAATAGCTGGGTGTTTTTTGTACTTGTTAATAAAGAAGTGACTAGAATAGCGATTTGGCTCAATTCCACGTGTTGGGTCGAGCTACAACAGATGAGAGTTCTTGAATTATAAAGCAAAGTTCCACTTTTTGTTGTGCATGAAGAAGATACCCTTGGAGAGATGGGGTTTTTTTTTGGGAGGGGGGGTGGGGGTTGGGAATATGCCATGTAATATCTATATTGCGGGCTTAGATACGTACGCGTGCTTCTATAGAGGCGGTAATAACACTGCATGCATCATCTCAGCCAAATGCATGTCCATGCACTAGGCTAATTGATGGCCCATGTATGATCAGTTTGATCTTGAGCATAGTTAAACTCTTGACATCCACTTTATGGTCTGAATATGTAGCATAATAACAGGGGGTTTTCTTTGTGTTTTTGTACGCTTTTCACTAAGGTTTTCCTATGATTTCGTGATGTATTCAAATGGATGTACTAATGCGTACATCTAGAGTGCACCATTTCTGAGCCATTGATTTTAGCCTTTTTTTTCAATGGTCAACAACCAATGGCTCACAACAAAAGCCCTTTTTTTGTGCGTGTGGTGCATAATGGGCACATGAAGGGCCATTGATTTTAGCCCAACAACCAATGGCTCATAACAAAAGCGCTTTTTTTGTGCGTGTGGTGCATAATGGTCACATGAAGGACCATTGATTTTAGCCCAACAACCAATGGCTCACAACAAAAGCCCTTTTTTTTTTGTGTGTGGTGCATAATGGGCACATGAAGTGCTTGAAGGCGCATGTAGTGCAGTTTCCCCTTCGGCAACACATTTCTTATCATAACTTTTGATCCAGAGCTCTGTTTGAGATGATTTTTATTGCGTTGGAAAGCTCTCTCCGAGATCTTTTTGATAGTGTATGATATGGATATGTTTGGTTTAGTTATCTATGCTAAAACAGCAATTTTTCGGCCGGGTTTGGTAGGCTAACACATCCTACCAGTTGATTAATACAGGATTGTGCTATTGGATATTGTTTTATGGCTCATTCCGAATGAAGCTTGCAAAAAATTACCATGTATTTTTAGATTTTGAGGCAGTTATTAAGCAAATTCCAAGGCTTCTAGATCCTTGTGCTAACAAGCAGAAAAGTTTCCCACTTTGGTTTCTCACCACAAGAATCCATGGAGGCCAAAGGCTGCTGTTAAATTCCAGTTGAAAAATGTTTGTGTATGAGTGTTGCAAACTTTATGACTTTCAGAATAATGGGATCAATCTGCTCTATCTTTATAGTAACTTTTACTTATGTTCTATTTGTTTTATTGTGATCAAATTCAAAAGCTACAGGTGATGAAAGCCTCAAATGAATTCTAGTTTTTTTTTTGATTTGAATTCTAAAATTTTTGTCACCCGAAGGGGGGGGGCGTCCCTAAGGCCTCGAAGGGGCCAAAAAAAATTTTTTAGCAACACAAACCATTAACATCCAACATATAAAAATTAAATCCCCCAACACATAACAACCAACACATAACTACCATTGACATTAATTAACACAACTATTGGGTCCAACACATTTAAATTAAAATCCCCCTTAAACCCCCTTTGGTTTGGGTGCATATTCACACGGGGGGTGACGTAGGGCAGCGAGATTAGAGTTTGAAGGTCTACTCATCATAATCCATAGGGATCCATATTGCAAGGTAAGGGAAAGCCGCGACTTTTTCTTGAGCTTTGTCTCCACAAATTTAAAAACCAAGGTTACTATACCAATGGGAGACTTGACATGAGTTTTATGAACATGTACATCATACGTGCTATTTTAGTTTGTTGTTGGACAACCAAAAAAATTCTGCATTCTACATGGCAGTATTTCGCAGCCACCTCTTAGGCCAATCGACTACGATTTGGCGCTTCTTGGAGAAGGGGTGGTCTTCTGCCCATAAAATTTGGTCATCAGGGTAATGTCGATGTTCTGATTCCATTGGCAGAGGCAATTTATAGTTTCAGACTGGGAGAGTTGCTCGTTTGTGACCAGGGGTTGCTCGTCCATGCTAGACAGTCAATGATGAATAATGTAGGGGTCAAAAATTGCATGTGTTCAAGACAGTAACAACCTTAATCTGTAGATGGGATTTACATATAGTGTGTGTGATATGGACTTTTGACTTATGTTGAGGCATGCGCCAATGCCTCAACCATTAAAGATGGCTTCATTTCAAACCATATTTCCATTTATGTCAATCTGTACACGCAATTTACGTAGGGTGTGTGCGATATGGACATTTGATTTATGTCGAGGCATGTGCCAATTGCCTCGACCATTAAAGATGGCTTTATTTCAAATCATATTTCTATTGTTTCAGTATTCTTATGTTGGGTAATATGTTTTCTAGATAATAATGATGGTAGACATGTAGTAGTTTGTGTTGATTGGGAATTTATATCACAACCTTGAAAGCATGAGTGAGCAAAGTGAAAGGGAAATTTACATCCTAAAGACTGGAAAACTAATATGTATAGAACTAAAGTGGTTACATGATTGTTTGAATTGGAAATAACATGCAGAGAACTACATAAAATATTTTTCTGTCTAAGCTAGATAGTAATTAGAATCACTGAAGGGAACTGGCTCGTCTTTTTATTTCGTAATAGGAAAGGGAACTCGTTTTAAGAGAACTCAAAGCGGGACAGTAAATCAAAAAGGGAATTCTAAGCGAAGAGACCATGATCGAAGCTATTGCGGGGGATTTTGTTTGCAAAGCGCATTAATCGTCATGGTCATTTTGATTGAATAACTTATGAATGCTATTTTACCTTATGTAATCAGTGAAATCACCAGAAGAGATCTTGCCCAGTTGCCCAACAAAAAACCTGTGTGTAACCTGCAATATAAACAGGACTAATGCTTAAGCTCTGTTGCTACCTGTAGCAAAGCAAGAAACACTCGATAACTGAATACATGAACCCAAATCCATAGGCAAGTCAACTAATTCATAGGTAGATGTCCTGTTAAAGGAATTAATCTCTTCATTCATGGCTTCCCTCCATCTATTTGCCTCTATCTGCATTTCATGCGGCTTCATCAAAAGGTTTTCGGGAATACTGCTCGCATAATTATGAGTGCTTCAGGATCCTTCTCATGTAACTGCAACCTAGAACTCCTGCCATTTTCTTTTCTGCCATAAAGTCTGGTGTCAAAGTTTGCATCTTCCATTAATCTTTCACCTTCAGACCTCCTTTTCTGTTTTTCCATTTCATGCTCCACCATTTCATGATTTTCTGCATTATTGTTATTGTCTTCAACATTGTCAATTTCGTCATCATTGCATGCATCTTTAAGGTTTGTTTCCAAGCTTTGTGCATTCTTATCCACCTTGTCATCCAAATCTGCCATATCATTTACATTTGTATTGCAGGGCTCTACTATTTTTTACTTAATCTCCACTTTGCTTATAGACCTTGGCCTGTATAATTCTTCTTCTACAAAAGTCACATCTCTGCTCACTATGATGTTTCTTCTTTCTGGATTGTACATTCTGTAACCTTTCGAATGCTCATCATATCCTACCAAATAGGTTATGATGCATCTGTCATCTAATTTTAATCTATTTTCCTTGGGAATATGAGTATATCCCAGGCAGCCATATGCTTTATAATTTTCAAAGTTAGGCATACTTCCTGACCATAAGATTCCAGACTTTTGGTTGGCAAAGCATTTTGCACTAGCACAACAGTCTTTACTGCTTCTTCCCAAAGGAAGTTTGGCAAACCTGCATGCTTTGCTTTTTTGTGTTCAGATTGGCTTCTGAAGAAAGAAGATGCTAACTTTGCAAGGAAAATGCAGAATCTATATGAAAGCTTGCCTTCATCAAAACAGGGACCTTTTGAGTTTGATCCCAGTTTAGCGCTTCCTTCCATTAGCATATTAGAGTATGTATAACAATTGGAGTATTTCCCATAACCCATTTAAACACCAGGCGAACCCCATTTGCCTGCCACAGAGAAAGAGAAATTGTGGCATTCAAAAGCATTTGACGCTTGAATCCGGTAAACCAACTCTTATTTTGTGTCAGGTCAACTTTGTTCTATTTGAGGCCCGTTGAAGAAATCAATGAGGCCTCTGTTTTGGCGGATGTTGTGTTTGAGTTATGCCTGCTTTCTGCTACTGTATGTACATGCTCCTGTGTTGTATACTTGATGAAGCCATGGTGTTGTGGCAGGGGCGTTCCTATTTAATGGGGTCAATTTGACCCCATCGACTCAATACGGTTTTGAATCTTGCCAGCCAACATATTCTACAGAAGGTGCCCCCATCTGACGGCCAATAAAGGACAATACTAGCTAGGGATGGAAATTAATTCCCCCCCTCCCTCCCGGAACTAAATCAAGCTTAATTAAATAATACATCATTAGACAGATCGAGGAGCTTTGTGAAACATCAAATTTCATCTAAAAAAATATACTATTCAATCAAATGTTATAACTAAAATTGTAATAGCCTAGAAAAGCACCATCGACGATTAGTCCGATGCAATATCCGATTTAATAGTCCGACGCGAAAATCTGATGATATATCCGACGTTATATCCGACGATTTTCTCAAGATTATTCCGACGCGAAATTCCGACAAATTGAACTTGATGCAAATTCTGACCCAAATTCTGACGCTTAACCTGATGAAGGCTTCTGACGATTTATGTGACGATATGTCTGACGTAGTATCGTCAGGAAAAGCATCAAAATAGTAATCGTCGACGTTCGTCGAGCGTATGTGGGGCAAAAATCTCTCTAGAAACGGTCGACGATTTTTCCGACAAAAATGCTCATTCTCTTGCGGTTGGTTGGATCTAACCATTGAAGTTATTTTTCACGAATGTAAAACAATACAATACATTCCCAAAGTTGAGCAACAAACAATATTCCAGGTGGTGGTGCTTTGCTTAAGAAATAGCCTCAAAAAAACCATACTTCCTTAAGAAATAGCTGCGTAAAAGCTACGCCACTTCAGAAAACCACACTTCTGTAAAAAAAAACAGCCACTTAAAAACTACACCTACTTAAAAACCACACCTCAAAAAACCATACTTACTTTAAAAAATAGCTACGTAAAAACTATACCTAGTTGTATAAACCACACCAAAAAAATCATATTTCCTTAAAAATAGCTTCTTAAACACTACATCTAGTTATAAACTACACCACTTCAGAAAACCATACTTCATTAAAAAACAGCCACTTAAAAACTACACCCGCTTATAAACCACACTTCAAAAAACCATACTTCTTTAAAAAACAGCTATTTAAAAACTACACCCACTTATAAACGACACCTCAAAAAACAACACCTCGATTAAAAAAATCATACCACTTTAGAAAACTATACTTCCTTAAAAAACAACCACTTAAAAACTATACCTCCTTATAAACCACACTTCAAAAAACTATACTTCCATAAAAAATGACCACTTAAAAACTACACCTAGTTATAAACTACACCTCAAAAAACAACACCTTCTTAAAAACAACACCCCCTCAAAAAAATAAGCAACACTTCTTTTAAAAAAACGACACCTCAAAAAAAGACCACATCTTAAAAAAAAAAAAAACTATAGCTCCATAAAAAAAACTACACCGCCTCCTTAATAAACCACACCTCCACATAACCACATGTAGATTTTTTGGAACAACGACATGTGGTCTTTTTGTTACTGTTGTTTTTAGGTGTGGTCCTAGAATTGGGGTGGTAGTGTTTCTTCTTTTCCACGTTGACCAAATGATCCATGCTGAAGCTAAGTGAAATGCCCTCTTTGCCATATTGTCTCAAGAACTTGGGTACACTGCCATTAAGACTTGTTGACTATTCAAACTGCAATCAAAAAGTCTCTGAAGCCACAACCAAGCCGGTCTAGCATGCTGGCATAAGAAGAAACAATGCTCGATTGTCTCATCCCTCTGAGCGCATAAAGGGCATGTCCCAGGCACCTCAGGACGAAATTTGTGGACCAAAACATTGACGCGCACACATCTATGGATGATCTGCCACCACAAAACTGATAACTTTGGATGAAGTAACTTGTCCCAAACCCAGTTCCAAACTACTTTCTGTTGATTCACTGGTACCACCAAAGGCCATTTTCTTCCTGCTTGGTTTGGCCAATTTGGCATTTCTTTCATGCTGTGGCATGTCCTTTCTCGGTTTTGGCTCTTCTTTAGCCTTCATCCTGTAACCTTCGTCCTCGATTCTAGTTTGTTAAGGAAGTTCTCTGGTATTCGGGCGGTTTGTTGGTTTCATGCGAGCCCAATTCTAGAATCCCATCGATCCGAGACATCGGATCGACATTCTAGAATGGGGCGAGCATGCATGTCTTGCATGCATGCATGCAGCGCATGCCCTTTCTGGTTGGGAGTTCGCTATTTTAGGCGCGGTTCTGCATCAACGTCTCATCGGCACTTCCTCTTCTCTCAGCAGTACCTTATTCTCTTTGAACCCACCCTCCCCCCTTCTTTGTTTATTGTATTTGTCGCCTGGCACGCGTGACCAGCCCCTCTATTTGAAGAGGTTTTTGTTTTTTGTCGCATGGCACGCGTGATCAGCCCCTCCACTTTGGGAGGTTTGTTTTCTCTCGTTTTGTTGTGTTGGTGATGTGCATGTTTCGACTTCTCCACGCGTGGGTTTTTGGGAGCGATTTCTATGCCTTACGTTTGTCCAAGCCCCTTGCCAAAGGCTTATCACTAGGGTTTTTCCTCGAAAACCCGAAAGGGCGGGGTTTTTTAATCCCGGAAAAATGCTTTCGGCAGGTACACCAGCCACACATCTATTAGCATTGTATTTTTTGGGGTCCAAATGATATAATTGGATTTTCCCTTTATTTTTCGTGGGTAGTTCGCATGTGTGCGGCTACCCACTGTCCACCATTGTAGAAAATCTGCTGAGATGAATGAGAAGCCTATCTAGCGGACGGTTTGTTGGTTTCATGCGAGCCCTATTCTAGAATCTAGCTGTGCAATTCGTGGAATTGGGTAGGCAACTTATGTAAAAAGATGAATGAAACATGAATTTTGAGACTCGTATTCTGAGTAGGAATTTGTCATGATTTTGAGTATGTTTTGATGGTTGTTAGCAAATTGAGGCTCTTTTGTTCAACTACACACAAGTCAAAGAATAGCATGGACAAAGATGCGTGTCAAATTTTTAAGGTTTCCCATTATGAAGTTTGGAGAGTATAATACATTACTGTAGTGGACTGTAGAAGTGTATCCCTCGTCATTATCCTATGTCATGACTTCTGTACATTACTCTACATTATATGGACAAAAAAGAACAACATGACCAATTTATAGATGTTATAAGTCTATAGTTTTGGTGTTGAAACTTGCATAAAACACAACCATTGAAAATACAACTACGACAGTTGAACTTGTCACCTTTGCAAAAGTATGGAATTTTAGAGTGTGGGAGTTGAGACTTGTATACAAGTATGCTTCTTCTAAGCCTCAAATAGAGAAACACATTGCTCATAGAACTACAATATTTAGACTTCTCACTTTGCAAAAGTATGAAAGAATTGAAATTTTCTTTAATCCAATAGGAAGATGCCACGACTTGCAAACACTCTTGCTTCTTTTACTACAACATTTGAACTTCTCGCCTCTCGAGGAGTGTAAGAGAGAGTAAGATTCATAATATATAGATAATTTACATAACAGATCTATGAGTTTCCAAAGAGAAATATTGCTCATTATTCTACTCCTAAAGCATCTTAGTTCCATATATGCCTATGCGATGTATTCGGAAATTTAAAACATTAGAAGGATTAGAATTTATAATATATAGAACATTCATATAACAACTCGAAGTTTCCAAAGAAAAAAATATTGTTTGTTATTCTACTCCTAAAGCATCTTAGTTCCATATATGTTTGATGCTTATTATTTGTCAGAGCAACAAAATATACCGACTTCCTTCAAGAATACACTCGGATACTTCTACGACCCGATTGGAGCTATTGCAATCGGACTTGCACTTGAGAAAAAATCTGACCAATTGTTACTTAAACATGCAAAGATTACCGCAAATGATTTATGAATGATAGTTTTGTCTTCTATAAATCATCACAGCAAATTCAAAAAAATCAAGCATGCATGAGACATGGAGCATTTTGGGACTGTTAGAATACTTGAAATGTGCAGACTAAGAAAGGCGGGGTTTTTGGACAAACCATAAGGTACATGCTTTATGGGAGCTAAGTATAGAACCCTTGAACTGAAACTGCAAAAATATTACATTATTAGAGATCACTTTGCAGCAAGTAAATCCAATTTGGAAGATGCTACGAAATGTTACAAAGCCAAAAATGACAGACATGTGGAATAAGATATTTCAGCTTATATGTAACGGTAGTTGTAAAGCCATGCTTGAAATGCAACGATTGTATAAAAAGCCATGAACTTATAGGCCATGAACAATACTCGGGCTTGATTTGAGTAACTTTACGCCCAAGTTTGATTGGTGAGGAAATTACTAAATGACCGAGAACGATACCTGCAATGCTAGGCTTAACATTTTCGTAAAAAGCCATGAAAATGCAAAATGCAACAAAATATTGATTGATTAGGGCAAAATGTGCTATTTATACCAGGACCATCCAAGCAAATATCTCGATGCAAGGAAATCCATGTCGATCACGTTAGCGCGCCGCCGGGAGCGTGATGAAGAAGACCATTTCGAGCAGATGGGAAACTGCCGGAACCGGCTGATCTTCCACCAACGGAATGTTCTGTGATTTGAATGAATGCCGGAATCATCTCCTTCAAAACCCGGGCAGACATGTATTTTTCCAAATTTTGTTTCATGCAGCTCATAAAGAATGCTAAGAATTTTTGTTTCTTGCAACAAGTTCATAAGTAAGCCTTTGCATATCAACTCTTAGAGGGATCGTGGATCCATATCTTAATGCAATGAAATACAGGTCTTAGACCTAATCCATCATTCAGGATACTGCAATTAAAATATATGTAGGATTGTCAGTCAAGCTCCTTTTAAGTTATTCTTCAAGTCAGATGTTCCTTCTATATGCGTAACATGTGTGCATGGTTGATAGGTGTTTATGTGTATATTTTGGAGATAACATTCCCTTGTTTGTATAGTCTCGTGTCTACATGAGCCTATGTTTTCTCCTACATAAAGAATGCGGCGATAAATTATGTTGTTCGTGATTCATGAAATGTTGAATTTGTTGCCATATTATATTATTCAGGGATTTAGAGATGAAATAGATGTCCTTGTTGCCAAACATTTACAACTATTGGAAGTCAACATTTGCAAGGAATAGAGGCCAGCTTTTAAATAGAAAGCCGGATTTCATCGAGCACATTTTGTTTTTGGGTTCGACTTATAGAGCACAACATCAAAGCTGATATGAAAAGGCCTAAAATTTAGCAGTAAGGCAAGGTTCCATTTGCCATGGCAGTCCTAGGATTTGGACCTCCTTAAGAACCATAAGCTGTAGAAATTAAGTAGCATAGAAAACTCATAGAAGTTAATCAACAATGCATGCAATGAACTGCAATTTTCTTGTTTACAAGAAATGCGATCGTGCCGGGGGAGAGTCAATTGCTCTCGGGCTTCTCCATACTTCTTCATGTTTCTATTCTTCTTTTTTTTTTCCTCTATGGTTCAAAGCAGGCACCGAAGCCAACCTTGACACATGTACATACCTTTTTTTTCTGTTGAATGACGAAATCAACGGTCCATAGACTTTTTTTATTTTTGTCAAAGGAAAAATTAGGATGGGGATAGCGATTAGAAGTGAAAAAATCGTGCACATAAAAGTCACACATTCAAACCCTTAAACATAATATCTATTTGCATTGCTAACAAAATACTTGAATATACCTTGAGAAAAAAACTCAAAGAGGAATTTAAATGTACACGTAACAGCAAATATTTGTAACGTGATATTATAATGGCAAGACTCCCATAGCATATCAAGAAGCAACAAAAGTTTATGCATGGTTATAATGCATCACGAATTATATTTTCGTCATGTGTCATTCGGTTCAAACATCTTAACGCGTCTAAGCTACAGGCCCAATAAAAAAAGAATTCCTTAAGGAGATCATATATAAAATGATTTACTATCTCTACACGTTAATGTTAATAACATAGCTGCTTGCACACCAAATACATTATTGTGCACAACCCATTGATATAACTTCTACGGAATTATAATAACCTTCACTAAGAGAACCATCTTTTTTAACTCTTGGCCCAATGCTTAGGCTGATTCTCTACAAACTTGCCTATCAGCTTTGATAGCACCTTGTTTTGGGTTACTTTCATGCATTTGTTTAGAGCAATTACTTAGCCTCTATTGTTCGGGTTCGGACCCGCCTGGGCAAGATCGGCATTTGAACCTGCGCCTCATCGGCAAGGTAGCCCTTAAACCCAAATTTTCATAGGTGTAATTTAGAATGTGAGGCAAATCTTAGCTTTTTCCGATTAGTTATGTTGGCGATTTTATTTCGGGCTTCAATTTGAGTTTTAGCAACCTTGGCGAATCTTTCATCCATCAAGCGATGAAATATATACTTTTCTCTCAAGTAAAATTTGGGTCTACAATATATATTTGTTATGTCCATATATAGTTCTAAGCGTAATGCTCACATAATGAATATACAAGTTACCAGACATTGGCGTATGTGTCTTCACAAGAGAAAGGAAGGAAGAAATTTTAATGTCCACGGAACCCAATCGGGTTATGGGACCAGAACAAACAAAGGGGGCATAAGCCCTAACAGAACAGAGGGCCGAAGCCCAAAAAACAGAACATGGGGTCTAAGCCCCGTTACAACACACAAATAAAGGAAACTGAACGAACCCAAAGAACAGGGAGCCCGTGGCTATGCCAAAACTGTCCAGGGATCAGCCGGCCACTGATCCCGAATGATAGCCTGGCCTCCCCTCCTATACACTGCCCATTTCCGTTGTAGGCGAGCCTCGCGCACTCGACATAACTCTTCTTTCCGCCTGCAAAGCTGTGATGGGGTCAAATCCTCCTGAACAGAGAAGGTGGTTCCCTTCAAATGATTGCCATGCCGTAAGATGTGTAGCCTGGAAAGAGCATCCTGAAAGCAGACCAAGAGATGACGAAGGCGGTCGGGCCGTGCTGCTCCAACCCGCTGGGCCGAAAGGATGCCGTCGGCAGGTATGTGCATCACCAGACTGAAAAAAGAGGCAGCCTCATCTGTAGCAGGCGAGTTACCCATCTCCTACACTACGCAAGGTCAGGGTCGATGCATGTTCTGTGGCCCTACCAAACTCAGAAGGCGGGACCTCGGCATGGGCAGTGGGCAACAAATCCTCAAGCAAAGGCTCCCTATTCCCTTTCCCGTCTACATTTTCCTGATGGACTTCTTCCTTTCCATTTTTTCTCTTTTCTCAACCCCTTCCTTCTTCCCCTTTCTTTGTGCCTTTTTTTCCTTTCCTCTTCCTTCCTTTTTCCATTTCCCTTTTTCCATGCCCTTTTCTCCACATTTTTTCTCTTCCCTTTTTTTCTATCCCTATTTTCCTCTTTTTCCCACCTTTTTCTCTTCCCCCTTTTCTTTTTCCTTTTCCTTTTTTTATGCATTTTTCCGCTTCCTTTTTTCCCTTTTCTTCACCCTTTTCCTCTTTCCCTTTATCTTGCCCCCCTTTCCCCTTCCCTGGTTCCCTTTTCCCCTTTCTTTTTCTATTTTCTTTCCTTTCGCTTTCCTTTTTTCCCTTTTCTTTTCCCTTTTTTTCCCCCTTCTCTTTTTCTTTCCCATGCCCTTTTTTGCTTCCATTTTCGCATGCTCTTTTTTGCCTCCCTTTTTCCTTTCTTCTTCCCTTCCCCCTTCCCTTTTCCCATTTACCTCTTCCCTTTTTCTTCGTGCACTTTTTTCAAGTTCCTTTTCCCCTCCCTTTTTCTTTTTTCTTTTTTCTTTCGCGTTCCCTTTTTCCATGCCTTTTTGCCTTTCCTTATCCTCTTCCCCTTTATCTCGTGCCCTTTCCCCCCTCCCATCTCCCTCTTCCCTTTTTTTAGTTTCCCTTTTTCCCTTTCTTTTTCTTTTTTCTTTTCGTTTCTCTTTCTCTTTGTCCATGCCCTTTTTCCCTTCCTTTATCCCCATCCTTTTTTGTTCCCCTTTTTCCTTCCCTTTTCCTTATTTTCTCAACCTTTCACTCTTCCCCTTTTTTCGGTGCCCTTATCCCATGCCATTTTCTCTTCCCTTTTTTTCTTTCCTCATCCTTCCTCTTTTCTCCTTTTTTCCTTCCATTTTTTCATACCCTTTTTCCCTCCCTTTTCCCTTTTATTCACCCTTTTCCTCTTCCCTTTTTTCCTGTGCATTTCACCCTTTTCCTTTTCCCTTCCCCTTCCCCTTCCCCTTCCCCTTCCATTTCCATTTCCCTTTTCCCGATGGCCCTTTTTCCATTCCATTTTCCTCCTCTTTTTCCCTTCCCTTTTTCTCCACTTTTTTTTCCTTTCCTTTTCTCCTTCCCTTTTCCTTCGGACCTTTTGCCTTCACTTTCTTCTTTTCCTTCGGCCCTTTGCCCTCCCTTTTTCCATTTTCTCCTTCCTTTTCCCTTTTTCACTTCCCCACCTTTTTTTTTTCTTTTTCCCACTTTTCCCTTTCCTTTTTCTATTTTCGTCTATCTATCTATCTATCTATCTTTTATTTATTTATTTCTATTTCCCCTTTTTTATTTTGTCCTTTTCCCCTTCCTTTTCCTTTTTTCTTCATTTTTCCTCTCGTTTCCCTTTTTCCTTTTCCCTTTTACCCCTTCACTGTCGGATTGAGTGAATCTTATTGAAACAATAGTCAAGATGAAATTTTGGTTGAAATCACGCACATGTCATCTTCACCGTCGGTCGATCAAATCCTGTAACCGTTCGATCTAGGTCTCCATGGAAGACACACGCTATATTTTTATAATATAAGAAGATAGTTTTGATGTTGAAACTTGCATACAACACAACCATTGAAAATACAACTACGACAGTTGAACTTGTCACCTTTGCAAAAGTATATAGAACATTCATATAACAACTCTGAGTTTTCAGCAAAAATATTGTTTGTTATTCTACTCCTAAAGCATCTTAGTTCCATATATGTTTGCTGCTTATTATTTGTCAGAGCAACAAAATATACCAGCTTCCTTCAAGAATACACTCAGATACTTCTACGACCAGTGGAGCTATTGCAATCAGACTTGCACGCGAGAAAAAATCTAACCAATTGTTACTTAAACATGCAAAGATTACTGCAACAGATTTATGAATGATAGTTTTGTCTTCTATAAATCATCACAGGCAAATTCAAAAAATCAAGCATGCATGAGACATGGAGCATTTCGGACCTGTTAGAATACTTGAAATGTGCAGCTAAGAAAGGCGGTTTTTTTGGGACAAACCATAAGGTACATGCTTTATGGGAGCTAAGTATAGAACCCTTGAACTGAAACTAAGTCGTATTTAATTAAAGTGGAACTCATTCCATTCCCATTTTTTTTCGGAACCCGGTTAATTTACATAAAAAGGAGCACCCCGACCCGAAAACTATCCTTAATTGAATTTTTGAATAAAAACTCGATCCAAGCTTTCTTTGCAGTTTTCCCTGTTAGTAGTCGAGAACAAGAACAATGCAACTGAAACAAAGGAAATCCATTAAAGTTTGAAACCAAAGATCTAGTTGAAAAATAATTTTTATTAATAAATTGAACAGGTACAATGTATTTTACATCGGACGAGAGACCATGGTGGTCTTCTTTGTCACTACTGATTACATCATCTTGGTAGGTGGTCCACCTTAGGGGATTAACCCCGGCGCGGCTTCTTCACGCCGATTTCGTAAGCCTTAGGGGCAACCTGAAGAGTGTGGAATGCCTCACGTGGAGGTGCCTGGAGCTACCGGGCCGACCTGTCCACCCGACTTCTCCACTCTCGCCCCAAGCGTGACCTTTCATCAGAATACGCTCCTTCCCCCTCCTCCGTGGGATGTTATGCAATGCTTGCAAGATGCTTTGAGCTTCTGGACTTTCTCTTTGTTCTTCGCCTGTTCTTTATCCCCGTGGTGTAGCGAGCAACCTCTGAATTCGCAAAGCAACCTTATCCCAAAGGCCGGGCAAAGAGTGTAGCGTGGACGGGATACGTGCCGGAAGCGGTATTTCTTCCACCTTGAGCGGGATCATTGCGCTGCTGCGGTCTCTGTGATGCCCGGCGAGATCTGCTTTGGTGTCGGATGCATTGCCGAACCACCGGAGCAAGGAGAGTATGATTAACAATTACGGTGCCATTAGTCAAAACGAAGAAAAAGAATGTTGAAATCAAATTACAATGGAGAACATTCATTCCATACAACCGCATCCAATGGCGTGGGAAGTAGTGTTTTTCGACTTCATGAGTCGAAAGGCCTATAAAAGTGAAAGTACAACCATTCTCATTAGAATATGGTTGCATCCAATCACACACCGGAAGCATACAAATGGTTTCGTCAGCGAGATACTTGAAGCATGCCTTTCTCGACTCGCGAGTCGAGAAAGGCCCAGGAAACGCAATGTACAAGCATTATCATAATAGATTGTGGCTGCATCCAGTCACACAATCAAACATACAAATGGTCTCATCAATAGGACAAGCATGCCTTTCTCGACTCGTGAGTCGAGAAAGGCATCGAAAACTCAATATACAAGTATATTCATTACAAAATGTTCAATACATGTGTTCATGTTTGTTTACAATATTCACACAATTTGACTATTTGAAAGCAGAGGTCACTCTTCTTGTTCACCAAAGTATTTGTCGTCCATAGCTTTCATGATCGCCTTGCTCTCTGGATCGGGTTCCGTGAGGCTCGGATAGTTCCTAATCACATCGGCGACATGAATGGCAAAGAGGGATTCCGCCAAGACAGAACAGAGTCCGAAGGACAACCACCTATCCGTCTCATATTCTTCAGGTCGATATGGCTTAGCAATGATTGTATTTTGCGCGTTATGATAGCACTTGTAGGCGGAGTCGTCTATGATCAGCGTGTTGTGTTTGCCATAGTCCTGGAATTGCTCATAAACCCTGTCCAGCCTTTTCACCATTATAGGCTTCCCCATCGAGGTCCGACACATGCTCGACCCTTTCGTTTCCCCAAACGAACTTGAACTTCAAAACTGAAATGCCGAGAACACCAAGAACATTGACAATATTTTTCTTTGCCATACAAGACCATATGCCCACTTCGAATCCCCGTTCCAGGCACCATTCAACAATTTCCTTAGCTCTAGGCCTCGGATACACTATTTTATGCTCTGTTTTGGTTGGGGTCTGCGAGGTGTTAATCTCGGGGACGTCTTTATCGTGGTATACTGCAGCTAATACTCCATTGACATCAAATATTACAAGCTTGGCGGGACCAGCTGGATCCCAGTTGGAGTTTGGCTCTGACCATATTTTCGGTTCATCGGGATCCAAATGCGGGATCATTATCTTTTCAGGTCCTTTCTGGCTGTGAGCAGTGTCTTGCTCTGGATTGTCTTTGGGGAGTGCATTCTCCTCCTCGCGACGTGAACCGCTGGTATCCATTGACAATGATCCGGAGTCGTTGACATGGAACTACCTGAAATGATGACATCTGTCAGAAAGGAAACGAGTTTTCTCGCTTTTCAGATGAAAGTAAGTCTGGCGGGTGTATTAACACATGGTCATGGAACTGGAACATATGGTCATTTTGTGCTTGATCTATGGAGAGATGATCCAAACTTCCATGTGAGCTCTATTTTCAAGTGCCTGAGAACACTAGAGAAAGGATCGATAGAAGGGAGGAGGTATTCCCCTTCAGCACCCATTTTTGAGGCTTTGATGGATGATCAACCGCTTTGTTACCAAAGGCAGATAAAAAAGCTCACATCCAAGGTGTCTAGTGAATCAAGGAGGACTTGGGATGATTTTCCCTTACTTGAGAAATCACTGCCTGAGGAGCTATGTGTTCGGGTTGGACAACCTGTTGGAAAAAAAACAAGAATAGATGGATGTTTGGGGCAATGTCATACTTGGATGTGCCGGTGGGAGTATTCAAAGTTGTGAAAGTGGGATTCATGATGGTTGGGCATCGCATGATGATATAGATGGATTCTTTGGAACTTTCTCCACCAAGCTCAAGAGAGAAAAGCGTGACCACTCTCCCCTGAACTAATGGATGTGTTTGAGATTTCGCATTGACCCCAACCCAATGGCTTTCTTGATGGATGAGGTTGCAGATTGGAAATCATTTGCCGAAGGATACTTGCTAGATGGTAAGGACCGGTTGACAGGACACACAAAGCCACTTCAGTTCAAGTTTTGGGTTAGGGATGGAATACCAATCATGCAATATAAGTGGGACCAGGTGACAAGTTGTGGATGCGTACAAGGTATCGAAGTTGTGGCAAAGGGGTCTTTCTGGCTGGTGAAGTTCTCATTCCTAAAGGGCAGCCAAAACCACTACCTCCCTTCAAGGCAGTCAAAGACTCTAGCCAGCTGGTGAAGGGCATCAAGGATTACATAACACTTTGGGATGATGTTGAAATGGAAAGCACACCTCCACTCTTAAGAAAAATCAAATGGACTCCTAATCAAGTCTTGGGAGAAAGTTGTGACATGCTTAGAAACCGAACGACCATGTGGGAGGGAGCTAAGAGGCGGGTTCTTGCCGAGTCAAGATGGGAGGGTTCTCAAGGTGCAAGCACGTCTAAGAATGCTCACTTGGGTCCCAACAACAAGGGTTCCAAGTGGTTTGTGGGAAGTAAGGCCTCAAAGCCGAAGTGGTTTGATCTTCCCGAGTGGGATCCCTTTGAGGACATCAAGGAAGGATACTTTGTGCTAGTAAGGCGATGATGAGGATTTGTCCAATATGGTTAGGGGTGGCACTCTCGATGTAACCACCACTATGCCCGATGGAGAGGAGTTAGATCCCGGATTCCAAATTCAATATTGGGAGCCCATTGGGAGACACAAGAAGGGCAACTTGAAGGAGCAATACACTGACTGATGGGAGAAGAAGTGGAGGGCAAATTATGCTGACCCTCAAAGGAGGGAATTGGTGGAGTGTGTGGTATGGTCATATCCAAGTTCTCACATTGCAAAGGACAACACACACAAGATCCCAAGAAGGGAGATGGACAAGGCCATGAGCAACCTCCATGCTATATCATTGTATGAGGGTACATAATATTGAGAAGTTTGAAAACTTTCTCAACTAGTGGTTTGTAAAATTTATGAGGAAAACAAGTAACCCAATTCTATGTGTGTCATGTGTAATTCTATTCAAGCAATCAATTCAGAAATTTCTTTTATGGTGTGTGAGTCCCATTTTTAGTCCGAGTCCCAAAATTCAAGATTTGTCCCACTTTAATTAAATATGACTTAACTGCAAAAAGATTACATTATTAGAGATCACTTTGCAGCAAGTAAATCCAATTTGGAAGATGCTACGAAATGTTACAAAGCCAAAAATGACAGACATGTGGAATAAGATATTTCAGCTTATATGTAACGGTAGTTGTAAAGCCATGCTTGAAATGCAACGCTTGTATAAAAAGCCATGAACTTATAAGCCATGAACAATACTCGGGCTTGATTTCAGTAACTTTACGTCCAAGTTCGGTGGTGAGGAAATTACTAAATGACCGAGAACGATACATACAATGCTAGGCTTAACATTTTCGTAAAAAGCCATGAAAATGCAAAATGCAACAAAATATTGATTGATTAGGGCAAAATGTGCTATTTATACCAGGGCCATCCAAGCAAATATCTCGATGCAAGGAAATCCATGTCGATCACTTAGCTCTTGCCGCCCGAAGCGGATGAAGAAGACCATTTCGGCCGGATGGAAAAACCGCCGGAACCGGCTGATCTTCCACCAACGAGAATGTTACGTGATTTGAATGAATGCCGGAATCATCTCCTTCAAAAACCAGGGCGGACATGTATTTTCCAAATTTTTGTTTCATGCGACTCATAAAGAATGCTAAGAATTTTTGTTTCTTGCAACAAGTTCATAAGTAAGCCTTTGCATATCAACTCTTAGAGGGATCGTGGATCCATATTTTAATGCAATGAAATACAGGTCTTAGACCTAATCCATCATTCGGGATCTTTGCAATTAAAATATATGTAGGATTGTCAGTCAAGCTCCTTTTAAGTTATTCTTCAAGTCAGATGTTCCTTCTATATGCGTAACATGTGTGCATGGTTGATAGGTGTTTATGTGTATATTTTGGAGATAACATTCCCTTGTTTGTATAGTCTCGTGTCTACATGAGCCTATGTTTTCTCCTACATAAAGTACGGCAATAAATTATGTTGTTCGTGATTCATGAAATGTTGAATTTGTTGCCATATTATATTATTCAGGGATTTAGAGATGAAATAGATGTCCTTGTTGCCAAACATTTACAACTATTGGAAGTCAACATTTGCAAGGAATAGAGGCCAGACTTTTAAATAGAAAGCCGGATTTCATCGAGCACATTTTGTTTTGGGTTGGACTTATAGAGGACAACATCAAAGCTGATATGAAAAGGCCTAAAATTTAGCAAAGAAGGCAAGGTTCCATTTTGCCATGGCAATCCTAGGATTTGGACCTCCTTAAGAACCATAAGCTCAGAAATTAAGTAGCATAGAAAACTCATAGAAGTTAATCAACAATGCATGCAATGAACTGCAATTTTCTTGTTTACAAGAAATGCGATCGTGCCGGGGGAGATTCAATTGCTCTCGGGCTTCGCCATACTTCTTCATTTCTATTCTTCTTTTCTTTTTTCCTCTATGGTTCAGGCGAGGCCTGGAAGCCAACCTTGACACATGTACAGACCTTTTTTTTCTGTTGAATGACGAAATCAACGGTCCATAGACTTTTTTTATTTTTGTCAAAGAAAAAATTAGGAAGGGGATAGCGATTAGAAGTGAAAAAATCGTGCACATAAAAGTCACACATTCAAACCCTTAAACATAATATCTATTTGCATTGCTAACAAAATACTTGAATATACCTTGAGAAAAAAACTCAAAGAGGAATTTAAATGTACACGTAACAGCAAATATTTATAACGTGATATTATAATGGCAAGACTCCCATAGCATATCAAGAAGCAACAAAAGTTTATGCATGGTTATAATGCATCACGAATTATATTTTCATCATGTGTCATTCGGTTCAAACATGCGAACGTCTAAGCTACTGGCTCAATAAAAAAAGAATTCCTTAAGGAGATCATATATAAAATGATTTACTATCTCTACACGTTAATGTTAATAACATAGCTGCTTGCACACCAAATACATTATTGTGCACAACCCATTGATATAACTTCTACGGAATTATAATAACCTTCACTAAGAGAACCATCTTTTTAACTCTTGGCCCAATGCTTAGGCTGTATCAGCTTTGATAGCACCTTGTTTTGGGTTACTTTCATGCATTTGTTTAGAGCAATTACTTAGCCTCTATTGTTGGGGTTCGGACCCGCCTGGGCAAGATCGGCATTTGAACATGCGCCTCATCGGCAAGGTAGCCCTTAAACCCAAATTTTCATAGGTGTAATTTAGAATGTGAGGCGAGTCTTAGCTTTTTCCGATTAGTTATGTTGGCAATTTTATTTCGGGCTTCAATTTGAGTTTTAGCAACCTTGGTGAATCTTTCATCCATCAAACGATGAAATATATACTTTTCTCTCAAGTAAAATTTGGGTCTACAATATATATTTGTTATGACCATATATAGTTCTAAGCGTAATGCTCACATAATGAATATACAACTTACCAGACATTGGTGTATGTGTCTTCACAAGAGAAAGGAAGGAAGAAATTTTAATGTCCACGGAACCCAATCGGGTTTACGGGACGAAGGCTAAACAAAGGGGCATAAGCCCTACAGTAACAGAGGGCCGGGCCCAAAAAGCGAGTAACATGGGGTCTAAGCCCCGTTACAACACACAAATAAAGGAAATTGAACGAACCCAAAGAACAGGGAGCCCGTGGCTATGCCAAAACTGTCCAGGGATCAGCCGGCCACTGATCCCGAATGATAGCCTGGCCTCCCCTCCCTATACCGCCCATTTCCGTTTGTAGGCGAGCCTCGCGCACTCGATATAACTCTTCTTTCCGCCTGCAAAGCTGTGATGGGGTCAAATCCTCCTGAACAGAGAAGGTGGTTCCCTTCAAATGATTGCCATGCCGTAAGATGTGTAGCCTGGAAAGAGCATCCTGAAAGCAGACCAAGAGAGATGAGGGCGGTCGGGGCGAGTGCTTTGCTCCAACCCGCTGGGCTGAAAGGATGCCGTCGGCAGGTATGTGCATCACCTGACTGAAAAAAGAGGCAGCCTCATCTGTAGCAGGCGAGTTACCCGTCTCCTGCACTACGCAAGGTCAGGGTCGATGCATGTTCTGTGGCCCTACCAAACTCAGAAGGCAGAACCTCGGCATGGACAGTGGGCAACAAATCCTCAAGCAAAGGCCAAGATGATTAGTGTCAGCAATAAAAATGTAAATTACACCCATCTAGTAGTACCCTAAGGCATTAATTTTTATTGGACCCTAATTTTACCTTTATTGTGACACCCATAATTGAGCGATAAAATGCTTAGATATTGTACTTTCTAAATGACAATGGGTCGTTAGAAAAACAAACAATCGAAAGACATTGGTGCCTAAACCCTAGATTTCTACCACGATATTTAACATCATTCGTCACCAATTTGAAGGTCATAAGGATGTCTGTGCAACAATTGAACTGAGCAGTTGATGATTAAAATACAAGAGACAGACAATCATATACATCATGTATTACCTAGATTGGTTGCACGTACATAGAAATAATCATGATAACAAAAAAATAGAAAAAACTGATAGCCAAGATAAGGTATGTTGCTCTAAAATGTAAGAAAATCAAATGCCTCATAACCAAATCAAGAGGGCAAGTATTCTGATAAAATGAGTAAGCAAACCAACTATAACTACTCTACAACATACCTCGTGGTGCTTATCTGATTGTAAATCTCAATAGCTCCACACTAAGGGCTAAACAACAGGTACACAAACTTAGCTGAGGCATAATTACATATTATGGTGGGCAAGCACAAACCGATTTGATTTCAGTCATCTTTTTATCATTGGATAAACAACAGACCAAAAGCAAAAATACTCCAGGATTGCATACCTGGATGTTGGAGCCGGATCATGAGATCCATGTAACATGCATGGTTTTTTCCCTTCCCTTTTTTTTTTCCTGGAGGTAAACGGCAATTCAAAAAACTCACCAAGAAAAAAATTTGTATTAATTTTATATGATTTTTGGAAGTTAAGGGGCAATTTTAGAATAATTACCAAGAATAAAATTCACATGGGAGCGAATCCAAGAATCCATCATTTAGTGACGTAGGCTAACTTATGAATGGAGGGGGGAAATTTTGTAGACAAGGTGGCGATATTTTATTGGCACCACTCCTAATTGATCCTACTCAACAGTAGTGAAAAAAAAATGCAAATGTTTAAAAAAATAGCCTTTGGCGATATTTCGAGCTTAAGGGCTACCCACTTTCTTTCGGGGTCCGTGAGAGGCGGCGATGCAGTTCGGGATCCCGATGTAGTCGCACACTTCTTCTTACGGACATCATGCATATTTGAGCCCATTTAACTTTTACGGCCCAAAGAGTGGGTGCCCACCGGCCTGCTAGCAACTCATGATCATGAGTCGGGTAGCGTGTTTCAGCATCATTAATCTTGCGAGAGTCGTATGCTAAAACTCTCTCTTCCTACATTAGAATCTCATTGGTTGCAATTTTACTTGCATCTATGGCTACCAACTTGTCTTTCTCGAATCTGGGAGTGCTAAGACTAGGACAGTGGTTAGGGCTTATTTCAACTTCTCAAATCCTTCTTGAGCCGTCTTATGCCAATGATCTGTCCAATTCTTTATCTTCTGCACTTTGGTGAGATCTATCAAGGGTATAGCTATCTTGACGAAGTTCTTCACGAACTTCATGTAATAACCTGCCAATCCCAAGAAGCTTCTCACTTCATGGATATTTTTTGGTGCTTGCCATTCTATTACTGCCTGGATCTTCGCGGGATCTGTTGCAGTTCCATCAATGGAGATCATATGTCCGAGGTACCCCTGGTTGTTGCAAAGTGACAATATTTGGACAACTTTGCATGAAGTTGATGCCTTCTTAGCTTCTCGAGAACCCTTCTCAAATGCTTGACATGGTCCTCCAATATTTTACTATAGACCAAAATGTCATCGAAGAATACAATGACAAAATCATCTGGAAACTTACAAAAGATGTCGTTCATGAGTCTCATGAATGTTACGGGGATATTAGATTATCCAAATGGCATGACCATGAATTATAATGGACATACCTTGTCCTGAAGGCTATCTTGTGAATATCTTCTTCCTTAATCACGGTGCGGTGGTAGCGGATCTCAAATCTATTTTGGAGAAGAACTTTTGCCCCTTGCGGTGATCCATGAGATCATCCGATCTTGGTAAGGCATACTTGTTTTCTATGGTGTGCTTGTTCAATTGCTGATATTCTATGCACAGCCTCAAACTCCCATCGTCCTTCTTTACAAACAAGATGGGTGCCCCAAATGGAGAGTTATATCTTATGAAACCTAAGTCTAAGAGTTCTTGTAATTGCTTCTTCAGCTTTGTTAGTTCATGGGTCGTCATTCTATCATCGGTAGCCTTACTCATGGGTTTGGTGGTGGTTCGAAAGTGCTATCTCACACTCGACTCCCCTATAAAGAGGAAGTTCTTTGATCTCGTCCGGGAACAGATCATGGAACTCTTTGACTAGCTTAACTACCTGCTTAGGAAAGTTGTTTGCTATTTTATCCTTACATATGCTAGTTCGTCCCTCTTAGTGCATTTAAGAAGTTTCTTACTAGACATGCATTACATGATTGGGGTAACTTCTTTACACATTATTTCTATTGTTACGCCATTGTGTGCCGTTAGTGTCATCTTTCGGTTCTACAGAATCAATCGATTGCCTTTGCCGGGATAAGGTATTCCATATCTATTATCAGATCATACTTGCCTATGTTCATGACCTCTGCTCCCATTCTAATGTTAATGGCGGGCAAGTCTATGTCAAAGTTTATTCTCTTCCCAGCCATGTGTCTAATTGCACCACTTGCTAATACCATTGGTAAAGGACATTCATCCTACAAAAACTTGTATCAATTTTTTTTTATCAATGGTTGGTTTTGTCACATTCAATTCTTGTTGTCCGAAAGGCCCTGATTCAATCAACTTGTTTAGTTTTTTGGGCCATATGTGTTGGCCTCATGTATCTCTAGTTCTAGGACATTTCACCAAATTTCTCTAAGTTAGGGACAAGCCATCCTCTAGTTTGTAGGCCATAGCTTTGCTTTTGGATTTGGTAAGCCAATTGGGATGCATTTAGACATATAAAAACATGCCCTACTTGGTTTTATTTCATTATATATGTCCAATATTTGTTGAATTGTCGAGGAGGTGGAAGGTGTTTTCTTATGTAACATCTCGATACTTGATTGATGGATGTGTAAATGCACCATGTTCAATAGCCCAAAATGTTGCTTATCTCTGAGAGCAAAGATGAACATAACGATTGGAGCACTGGGGCCGGAATCCACCATTGAAGAAGCAAACCAAGGATAAAAAAAAGTACTCTTAGCATGTGTTTTCAGGATTCGCCATTGCGTGGAAGAATAGAACAAGTTTTTCCAGAATTCTAAAGCTATAAAAATGCCTTATAAAAAGGAATTGACATTTCTTTGTAAGAAAGATGGATGTAGAAGATTTGAATAGCTATTTAGTGTATTCATACTTGAGAGACAATTAATGTTATTTTGCAGAAGCAACTAGATACTCAACTCGTTCCATGTATTTTCTTTAAAGATACTTGTAACAAAAATTGAACCCTACCATCTAAATAAGGAACAAAGCATTTTACTTCTGATTTTGAAAGCTCCAGACACTTCAAATGCAATTCCTGTGAATTGGATTTTTTATTTTTCATATCAAAGATTACAGATCTAGTGAATTTTTAGTCCCATTCACAAAAATTGTCAAGCTTTTGTGTCAATAAAGGCTTTCATCCACTAGTTTGAACTCAAATAAAAATAAATAAAGTATAACCTGATATACGGAGGCCTGAACCTCAAATTTGAAATGTTAATACATGACCTTATATGCGCTAATGGGAAAATCCTTTATAGACATATCCCGAATGCCAAAGCCTTCCATGGATGTCCCAAAGAATATGTTTTAGGCCAAAAACATTTGTGAGTAAACAGAAGCAGGGAGAAGGAAAATGGTGATTGCAACTCTTTGGTTCTCTGAAACCCAGAAAAAATCCAGAAAGACACAAAGCTGGGAGATGTCGAACGTCACAAAGTGCTTGGGAATGTAGATGTTGTTTCTCCTGATATGCATGCTTTTTGTCTCGTGCAAGGTAGGATGCTCTAGTTGAGTTAAAAATCATCATCCAACAAGAAAAATCAAGAATTCATAAATTAGAAGATTTGAATAGCTATTTAGTGTATTCATAACAGAGACAATTAATGTTATTTTGCAGAAGCAACTAGATACTCAACTCGTTCCATGTATTTTCTTTAAAGATACTTGTAACAAAAATTGAACCCTACCATCTAAATAAGGAACAAAGCATTTTACTTCTGATTTTGCAAAGCTCCAGACACTTCAAATGCAATTCCTGTGAATTGGATTTTTTATTTTTCATATCAAAGATTACAGATCTAGTGAATTTTTAGTCCCATTCACAAAAATTGTCAAGCTTTTGTGTCAATAAAGGCTTTCAACTCCACTTTTGCAAAGACAAAAGTTTGAACTCAAATAAAAATAAATAAAGTATGACCTGATATACGGAGGCCTGAACCTCAAATTTGAAATGTTAATACATGACCTTATATGCGCTAACCAAGCCTTTATAGACATATCTCGAATGCCAAAGCCTTCCATGGATGTCCCAAAGAATATGTTTTAGACCAAAAACATTTGTGAGTAAACAGAAGCAGGGAGAAGGAAGATGGTGATTGCAACTCTTTGGTACTCTGAAACCCAGAAAAAATCCAGAAAGACACAAAGCTGGGAGATGTCGAACGTCACAAAGTGCTTGGGAATGTAGATGTTGTTTCTCCTGATATGCATGCTTTTTGTCTCGTGCAAGGTAGGATGCTCTAGTTGAGTTAAAAATCATCATCCAACAAGAAAAATCAAGAATTCATAAATTAGAGAAATTTTGTTTTCACGTTTGACTCGCCATGGCGATCTTTGGGACAACAAGGCAAGGCAAAATATAAACAGCACACTGTGTGCAACTAGATAATAATGTTCTCGGAAATAGGCATATCCTGTCTATATAATCGTCGTTGCGATCTTCCAAACAAGTTTATTCATGCAATTCAAAAAGGAGAATACAAAGGGTAGCAAAGTAGAGGCCCTCCATGAAGATAATTAGCAGGTCTATACATTATCACAAAAGTCTACATATGTATTGACGGCCATCAAAGCCTGGCACAATCACGAAGGCAGTTTTACTGAGTTTCTTTCACAGAGTCTACATCTAGGCCAAGCTCCGAGAAAGCACCTTTCAATGGCAACCGTATGCGTGACATGTCCATTTACGTGTAACTTTGTTGTTTTCGGCATGTCAACATTCATTGTGGCGGCTACCTCTTCCCACGCGCTCGATGTCTACGCACCAATGCTTTTGGCACTATCCAACAATTCATCCTCAATGCCATAGAGTATTGGTAAAAGCAAACCAACTGTCTCTTTGGTGAATGGTAGCCATCTAGTCTCTCACTTTCGAGGAGGCACCTCGGACATTCTCATATCTTGAAAATTATGAAGCGGCTTTTCTAGGCACCCGGTTATCATTGGCAGCAAGGTGTTAAGGTTTTTGTTCAGTGCATCCAGCTTTTCAAACTGTGGATTAAGTTCAGCTGATGCCTTTTCTGTCTCCTCTAGCATTGCCTGGGTTTTCTGTAGCCTCTATGAAACATTTCTGATCCAGAGCAGTGTTATATTGATGTCTGACATGTCGGAACTGCCAGGCTTATTATGCATAACAGTTTCTTCTTCTTCTTCTTTGGCAGGCCTTGCCATTTTCTCTAGATATTCAAAGAAGGATCTCAGGAACCAGCAAACCTTATCATCATACTCGAAGGAAACATTGTGTTTTCTTTGCATCAAAAGCAACCCTTGGCGTTGTTCTTTGAGAGAAAATCTAGAACACAACCGTCCAGTGGAACCAGCTCCTTCACTATGTAATAAACATATGATATTTTTGCCTGGCTCTTTAGGATGAAGTCGCCTTCCATAGCTGCCCAAGAGAACTTGGATTTACATATAAAGTAAAAATATTTTTTCTTTATTTTTATGTCCACCTCTTTGTTACCAGTTAGCGGATATTTTAGAAGGGCCATGCTTTTCGATGCATTGATCATCGAGTCGGGGCGTAGCTCGATTTAGGCTTCACGAGGCAATACACGAGCCTCACTTACGTTTTATATCAACATGGCTAACATAGTATTGGAACTTCTTGATATTCTTTTTGCTCTTCGGCCTTGTTCTTTCGTAAGCCCCAAAGGGAAACATGAGAACTACCTTGAATCGACTTTGACTATACAATTTGTTTGGCAAATGGGCAAATCGAGGAACATGATGATATGATAAACTTTTGCTTCCATTATGCACCGCAATCACCGCTAAAAACTACGTGTACTTTTTACTTCCCATGGCGCGTGAAACATGTCAATAAAACCATTGTGGCATTCTCAACACCGGTCGGACACAAGGATACCATACTTGGTAACATCTGCCGCGGTGTTCCTCTTCTCCTTCATTTTCTTTGCCTCTTCGGCTTTATTATAGCGATAATAGCCTCCAAGAAAGTCTTGGGAAGATTTCCTTGCACTAATTCATTATTATAGTTGGCCTTAATATAGTGAAATCAGTATCGGGAATACCCAATCATTGCTTTCGGAGAGATCACGGGAACATGTAGCTAACTCTTCAAAATTTCTGTATTGCTTTTTCTAATACACAATTAACATAGGACAACACTTCCGCGATGCATCGGTGATAGTGTTACGATATCAAGGCCTTACGCCGGCAATCAAAGCGGTAGGCATATCTAGGCTACACTTTTAGGAATACTTTGCCCTCAAGGATTTAGATCTATCGGTTGGCTCACCTCGGCATTGTTCATTCCTCGAAGGTATCTTAGGAATGTTTTGTTAAAAACTCAATTGAGGATTTATCGGCAATTCTCCATGATCATCGGCCCGACTTGACTTCGCTGCCCACTTGTTAATAACATTTACAAGCTTGGACCATGATTCTTCTTGCATAAAAAGGAATTGCTTTTCATCCTTAAGTTCTTTAACCTTCAAGGTTGTTGTAGCTACTTCAACAAAATCCTGTACACAAGAGCTGATTAGGATCGCGAGGGCGATCTTCTATAGCATAAAATAAAAAACTAACCTTCCAGGCAAATATCACTGCAGTGCCTATTGGCCCTTATGGAGGGCAACCAAATGTCTTGTGCTAGTTCCTTAGTTGCTGGAGCATTTCAATTAGTGGCTCTCTGTATACTGTGTCCATGATTATGTCGTTGCGCTGTATGGATAACTGAATATACTCCTTGTTGGACAGGTTCACATTTAACACTGACTTCTTCTCTTTGCATACACTTTGGCAAATTCCATCTGTTGCTTGACATTACCCATCATAGTACACAAAATTTGTGCACTGTGATTACCAAAAATAATATAAAACTTCTTGTTCAAGAGTTCCTCAGTGCGAGACCAAGTGATTAACTTCCTGCATTGGTATCCCACTGATGAATAGGTAATATAATAATGAGAAATGCAAATGATAAAATTTACCTTGTGATAGCATTTGTACATGATCGTTTGACTGAATTCTATGAGTTAGATTTGCGGGAGCTGCTAATCTTCTAGAATCAATTTGCTCCCATAGGATAACACTTTTTAAACTCTTCAAGTTTGGAGGCGGTCTATTCAACAAGCTTCTTTTTTTCATCAAGATTGAACTTCAACTCATCCAGCATACGTGAAGCAGTTGGCCATGTCAACATAGAGCTCGTAGTTGTTGGGATGGTGGACGAGGTAGGAGTAGACGAAGAAGAAGGCTACGATGTTTCCTCGGTATTTAAATTTTAAAGTTTAATTTTGAAAGTGCTTATCTTTCTTGGCTATGGTGCTTCTTGTTCATCTGAATCCCTAACTGAAGGAGGCTTAAGCATTTAGTAGGAGGGATTGGTAGCGAGAACCGCTAGGATTTTTGCGAGATAGTATAAGCTCGAAGACACCAAAGGTTCTTTGGGAGTCGATGGTTAAGCCTACACCAACACATGGGACAACGAATTTCTTCTTGGCATCGCCCGCAACCAATTCATGTCCATCCGTGAGGGCGGTTTGTTGTCTTTTGTAGCCTTCAAAGCAATACAAGGAGGTTTCTTCTGGTGAAAGGATCTTTACGCACATCTTTGAATCAACGAGTATACATCTATTGCACTTTATCCCGGACAAGCTCAATGAATCATAAGATTGTAGGTTCCAACCATACCCCTTTGCACTAGTAGGCACCCCCTTGCCACTTGCGGTTTGTTTACCTTGCTTGCGATCGATGGAAGGATCATGGATTACATCAGCGCAACACAAACTTGACAAATTGAAGTTGTTTGTATCCTCCACGCTGCATATGATTGCATCTTGCACATTATTCTTCGTGCCTTCCCATATAGCAACGATTATGCCCAATTTGTTGAAATTCTCTAAGCCCTTTCGGTCCTAATAAAGAGGCAGAGATCCTTTGCGACGGTCTCCTACCACATGTGGTTTGGCCTGGGCTATTTCCATGCACCACTTCCGACTTTTATCAGGAGTTATGATCCGCATGGGTTCTACGTTGGGCCCACGAAAAAGATTCAGTGATGCACGAAGAATTCAAAACAGGTAAGTAACACGGTTCGAGGAAGACAATGTCTTGGAAAAATCACGGACAAAGGCGTGGCCCGATCCTTGAAAAAAATATACAGGTAAATGACAATGTTAACCCCACATTATTTACCCTTTCAGGAAATATCCTCGCCAGGATCGTGGCCAGGATCCTTAAGAGTGATACACCGTGAACATCGTGGTGGCAATCCTATCGACCTTGCTTAAAAAGACATGCCTAGTGCTATAACGACAGCACTGGTTACCAAAAGCGCGAAAACTACCATCTTTCAAGGCGGCGGCCTTGGAGACATGATGGCGCAGGCGCTCGAATTTTTGGCAAGACGCTAGTAATTTGGATTCACTGCCTATGTAGGTCCAGCTAGTGAAAGATCAAAAGATCATGTTCAAGTCCTTGATCCATATCAATATATTAAGAAGGGCATTTGCTTGCTTGGGAGGCTGGCTAACAGTTATCTAAGTGTGTATCTCTTTTTGTGAACCTGTTTACTAGGAGGACTATAACTTACCTAATAACTATCTCGAGTGTTGGAAAAAGATGGAGACCTAACCCCAATGATCGGCCTCGATACCTGCTAATGATCATAGACTTTGCATGGGAAGTTAAAGGGAAGCCTTCAACTATATGTAGGTACTTACTTAAGGAAGCTAATTGCCAATGAGGACAAGGATGTAGCCTAAAACTAGCTTGAGCATTTGGTAAAAATTCTCAAAAAATTAGCAATTTTTCCTCAAAAGGCTTTCTGAGCGACGCCATCTTAGATAGCTTAATCTATCCCAATGGTACAGATTTTTGATATTCCTACCCTGGCTTGGTCGTTCCTCAGTATTTATTTCTTTAGTGCCTTATTGCTTTTGAAAAACACATTCTAGAGCTTCTATGGATATGCCTTATGGTTTTCTACGACTAACACATGTTTCACAAGTGTGGAATGTTGGGCGGGGTTTACAAATGCATGCTACAAATATAGATTTGGAAATAGTTAAATATTGCCACATTTATTTGGTTTTGTTACTCCATAAGAGGTCTTTGCAAGTCTTTGCTCTACAACATGAAAAATAGGTCACGAAGACATGCTTCAGTTGTATTGCACAAACAAACTCAATCGGACAAGGAGGAACTTCAAACATTTCAAGACACATCAAAAATAGGTTTTATGCATGAAGTTTTAGTTTGATTTAAAGAACAATGCAACATAAAAGATTTATTGGTTTTGAATGGTCTGGTGATGCACAAGGTTTTGTCTGAAACGGCTTTGTGCAATCTTTGCAACTATTTGACCCATTTTACTTAAATTTTTCCATATTAGATCTCCTTACGGATTTTGCATTTTTTCATAGTATTTAAGCATTCTATTTATGGCTGAATATTATTGAAAGATACTTGCTCCTTAGTTTTGGTAGCTTCATGGTAATTTTAGGGTTTTAGTGTTTGGAATTTAAAGAGGTTGGATGTGATACCTCTTGAATGATAATTCGATATAGAAATTTTAATGTTTATAGATGTAATGGCATCATTTGCATTTTGCGCTATGATTTTTATTTGTTATTATGATTACAAATGCTTGGATCTACAAGCATGTTGTCTTCTTATATACTAGAATCTTGTGTTGCTAAAATTCTATAACCAATTTTCTTTGTTTAATTTGTAAGTTTTATTAAAGGTTAGAGTCTTATTATAAGGCTGGAATATCGGGGTTCAAATCCACGTTTGGTATATAAACATTGCAATAGTTCATAGACCAACAAATACAATGACTAATTGTTGAATCGTTTGGCTAAGAAGATGACGATTTATCTGACTAATAAGCTGACTAAGCGTCTGACTAAATATCTGACTAATACACTAACTATGTTTCTGACTATTCATCTGACTACATCGACTAATTATCGGCGATTATTACGGCGTTAAATCGTCGGATAAAACTTCGTCGGTACATTCGTCGGGAATAAGGAACTGGCGGTTATGCGTTTTATGAAAGCTCTCTGACGATTATTCTGATGTTTAGCCATCATTCTCTTGTAGTGTTAATAAAACTGCTCTTACACATTAAGATCTGGGTCTACACAAGTCAAAGTAGCCCCTAAGGATTTTGTATTGATCATATCATGCATTCCTAGAGAAGAATTGTGTATCGAGTAGTTGATGTTGTCAGGGTTTTTCATCTCCTAGAATTCTCTCGGCTCACTTAAAAAGCGCCTTGACAAGGCGATCATTTTACTATTGTAGGTGGGGAAGCCTAAGATCCTTAAGAAATCCTCTTCTCTAGAAGCTATGTAGGCGGCATGGGCGAACATTATTTATTAATCAAATGTTCAAAAAGGAGTTGATGGCTTTGAATCTACCCCTTTATATATCACGACAAAATGAAGGTTCCTCAATTAATCCATCACATTAGCTCCTCCATCTTGGATTTCCTACCCCATATATTTGTAAAATTTGTATAAAAAAATGCCCTAATTTTCTATACCCTCTATTTTATTTTTTTTTTTTAAAATGATCATTAATTTAGGTAAAATGCAAATGAGAATCATATAGCGGTGAAGACTTAGAATCATATAGAAGTAGACTTCTCAAAGAACACTTAGACTACCTGAAATTCCCTTGGATCAACATTTTTAACAACATCGAAAGAATAACCATGAAGAACTGACCAAGAATGAAGAAACCAACAATTCCAATGTTCATGAAAAAAGGAAACAGTGAGGAAAACAACTTCCAAACATCTTGGAGATCAATCCATTTGGCAAAGCCCTATTTTTTGGCAACGGAACATGCCAAAAAATACCCAAAATCTTAAAGAGCCATCCATTTTGCCTGATTATCGAGGATGGGCTTTAGCACATTAGAAGCTCACTAGTTCTACAAGCCTTAAAGAGCCATCCATTTTGCCTGATTATCGAGGATGGGCTTTAGCACGTTAGAAGCTCACTAGTTCTACAAGGGGCATTTGGGGAAAAGGGGAAAAAAAAAAGGCAAAATACAAAGCTATTTTAAAAAATTGCTTAAAATTTTAATAATAGATAGTCTGCCTATTTCATGTAGGGAATGAGCATAAAATTGGGGAAAAATAGCAAGGAAGATTACAGAAGAAACACTCACAGAAGACCATCGAACACAACCGAAGACAAGATAACACAACCACCCCAAGAAGACAACAGCTTGAGTTCTTACTAATAGGATTTTGGAAATTAAGAAGTTTATTCTCGAGGGGCCCTGCTGACGGATGTTAGCCCGATACTACATAAATAATAGCGGCTTCATTATATTTCTCGAACTTTTTCTCTTCAAAAACATGCCAACTTCTATTTAAATAGGAGTCGCCTAGCCAAAGTTGGAAACTCATTAATGTTTCATTCTATAGTAAGCATCCAGCCCTCAATTTACATGTTGCAGGGTTGAGATTCAATTATTAGCAGGCAATTTGAATGCAGATTTAGAAACCAAGGAAGGGCACATGGATTGGTAATTGCTTCTTAACTTCCTCGCTAGATAGATGATCAAAATCCGTAAGCCAGTAATTTATTTCATTTCTTTATTTTGCATTATCACAATGCTTTGAGTCAAGCCTGCTTGCTGGATCTGAAGGTCACAACCGTATAAAGAAGGCCTTTTAGTAATTTGATTGCATAGAAGAGAAGACCGCGGGGAATACGAAGCATCTCACATAGGCATTAGATCACAAAAGAGCATGTACTATAGATTAAAGCGATATACTTAACAAGCATTTCAACAGAGTTAATGTAAATGCAAGTTCTTTCCATCGAGGACAATAAGACCACCAAACTTTCTTGAATCGGATCAGTCACTCTGCAATCCCTGCCAGGTTTGACATTCTCGAGGGATTCTCCATCGACTTAAAATATGTTAGTAGAATGGACATGGTAGCCTTTCTTATTGCTTTGGGATGGAGCAAACAAAGCTTGGCTCAAGGCAACATTGAAGTTGCATGTAAATGCACTGCAAGTGTGCAATTTTTAACTTGCTTACATTATGAAATGCTTGATGGAGGATTGCCAAGTGTTGCCATTGTTCACTCATTTTCGGTCCTCGCCGATTGAAGAAATGAGGTGCAACCCTCGATTAGCCATGAGCGATCAATTGTAGAGACATCTTTCATGTAATAAATGGTGACTGTAAAATATGATTTGAAACACAAGCCATTTTGGAGTTGCTCTAAATAAAGCCCGATGATGGATGAATGAGTAACTCGATTCCCCCCCGCGAACAACTTTGTAGGATTTCCCATCTGCCTGCGGTTGGCTAGCATTCATAAAACGCTGAAGCTCTGACTTTCCTGACTCTTTCAATATCTTTGTCACATGATCTCATGTTCATGCCATTGTAAAACCTTTGCTAAAATTTGGGCTCTTACATCTAGAACTTTCTTCATGGGTGATAATTAATGCGATTCGGTGACACCATTGTGATGATTTGTTAGAAGAAATAAAGGCTTCATACACATTAAGGTAGCTGATGGGAGATCACCTTGGATCTTGAAAAGCGGCTCCTTGCCTCATCAAGCTCCCTTTGCCTTCCAGTAGCTTGATATCAGTTGATTAGACCGGACATCATTCGCGGCAATAATGACTACCTCGGATGAGCAACCAAGCGGTCACGAAGACAATAGCATCTTGGAAACTTTTTGGGTCAAGTGGAATTTCTGCAATTTGATGACCTAGTGGAGATGTCAATTTAGCATCTAAGTCTTAGCTTTTTCAAAGCGTTTCCTTTCGAAGCTTTGCTTTCTGCAAAAGCGAAAAAAATTAGACCACGTCAAATAATGATTGACTTTTCACATTAATGCACCACTTAAGCGACAACTAACTTACTGCCGAAAACCTCTTCCTCTTCTACAAGTGCCTTACGAATGTGTAAAGCTTCCATGTCCTTTTTTCTCCATCCATGCCTTAACTTTTGCATATACAATATACCTCGCTACAACTACAAAATGCATGTTTCTTGCAATACCAACAAAAAGGACTATCTTGCAAAATGAACTTGAAGATTTAGATCAATATTCAATTCCAAAATGAGTGCTAGCAAATTCACTAGCATCATGATATTTACAAAGATATATCGACACATAACCAAATTTGTTTGTGCATGTTACAATTTGCTTTTGCAGCAAGGCAGCGATACTTTTCTGAAGTGCTCCTTTGTACATTTTGTACATTTTTCTCGTGCTCTTTCAGCGGCCTTTATCACGTACATTTTTACGGCCTTTTTAAATTGAAGAGCTTATCTACTTGAAATGTTTACAAGCATGTCACATACCCCAACCGGATATCCTTATCATGCTTTTGTTGATGTAGTCTCCTATCATTGTTGAAGGAGATGGAAGGTTAAACGTTGACAATCCCACCTTATGTGCTGAAAACAAGCCGGTTTCAGCTATATAAAGCGATGTAACATCTTTGGCGGTTGACATCGACCGGAGTGCATAAGACTTGGAAGATTGAAGACTTCGAATTGTTGCTATACTATAGGAACATAAGAGGAGGCAGGCTTTTACCAAAATCCATTGATATAGAAATTTTGAGAGGAGTATGTCCGAGGCGAGGAATGTGAGCCACGATTATCTTAGGCACACCATCATCTGTTGTTATCCAAACTTTGATATCACCATCTAATCTTGAGATGAGATGAGGTAAGAGTCCCAAAGTAACAAAGGCGATATATGGGCTTAGAATGGTGCCCTCAAGAACATACATACAATCCTAATGTCAGGGGTAGCCAAATCGATGGAATTATCTTGTGATCCGGAACAAACCAAAGAATCAGGTAGATGTGAGACATGTAACAGCTCCTTTGTGCCCTACAGCGTGGCTTCGGTCCGAAACTTCAAGTTGCAGAGGATGTATTGGAAATGCCAATGTCTTTGCCATCTTCACATCAACAAAAAAGTCTTTCAAGTGGCCTAGAGCCATCCTCTGACCATGTGGAGAAACATCGATAGAGAACGGGGTAGATGTGGTAGAACTGGAAACTATAACCTGATTTGTAAGACCCACAAAGAAGATTGGGTGACTAACATTGCTCCAATTCTGAGCCCATTGCAAAGGTTCGAGTGCAAGCAACGAGGAAGTGCGGTTTCCATACTTTGAGATTCCCTTACAATCCAGCCTGCGTAGAGCTCCGAAGTCTTGGCGTAAAAGAATGTCAGTTATGTCAGGCCCCGAGTAGCAAGGTTGCAATCCGGGGGTAGACTTGGCAACTTCCTCTTCACCCGGCCCTCGGCTTTCTCCAACTTGTTGTCCAACATCTTTAACATCCACTCCGGTCTTTCTCGCGATTTAGTGGCTTTTGCTTTTTCTTCTTTCTTCGTACCGCTCCAAGTCAATATCCATGCCGCTAATGTATACATTAAGCATCTCTTTTCGAATTTTTACACCCCTCTTTCTTAAGGCCAAGCTGTGAGCGTGTTCTTCTTACGCCTAAATTCCCTCTGCTTCTCTTTTCGCTCCGACTCCTTCTTACATTACCCCCAAATTCCTTCTTACATTTGTGTTTGTTTCTATGCCAAGAGCGAGATTGTGTGGAAATTCCCTTCTTACATTTTGTTTTGTTACGTGCCAAGAGCGAGATTGTGGAACTCGCCATGCTTGCCCTTCATCCATCCATGACCATATGCATGCTGCGGGAAAACCAGCTGCTCCAAGCGGCTTTACCAGCCATTCTTCTAACAGAACAGCGTGTGAAGCAAGTTTATGACCTATTACCCACATTTTATATTATTGCTTTTGAAGTCATCTAGCGGCTGCCGGACTCAAAATGCAACAAAATATTGATTGATTAGGGGCAAAATGTGCTATTTATACGGGGCAAATATCTCGATGGTGACGTTAGCTAACGCGCGCCCGGGCGGATGGATAGAAGACCATTTTAGAGCGGATGGGGAAGCTGCCGGGAACGGCTGATCTTCCCAGCGTGAGAATGTTACTGCATTGATTTGAATGAATCGCGAGGAATCATCTCCTTCAAAACCGAGGCGGACATGTATTTTTTCAAATGTTTGTTTCATGCTGACTCATAAAAGAATGCTAAAATTTTTGTTTTCTTGCAACAAAGTTCAAAAGTAAGCCTTTGCATATCAACTCTATTTTTAATGCAATGAAATCACGAGTCTTGAACCTATCACGGACAACAGAGGATGGCTATTTTACACCTTGTCGGGTTTAATACAAAATCTTAGTAGCATACTATTGATCCTATCCTATCTCATCAATTCACCACCCTTCCGGCATCCATAGTCTTTTTCTCCATTTGCTTAAAGCGAAGCGTTTGCCTAGAAAATATTCATTAGGGATCTTTGCAATTAAAATACATATGCAATCAAGCTCCTTTTAAGTTATTCTTCAAGTAGGATGTTCCTTCTATATCGTTAACATGTATTGCATGGTTGATAGGTGTTTATGTGTATATTTTGGAGATAACATTCCCTTGTTTGTATAGTACACATGAGCCCTCACGTTTTCTCCTAGATAAACAATGCAGTAAAATTGAATTTGTTAAGCGATTCATGAAATGTTGAATTTGTTTGCGATATTATATTATTGAGGGGATTTGGAGATGAAATAGATGTCCTTGTTGCCAAACATTTTACAACTATTGGAAGTCAACATTTGCAAGAAATAGAGGCGGCTTGAAAAATTAAGGATCGCGGATAGCGATTAAGTGAAAAAAATCGTGCACATAAAGTCGCACATTCAAATCCTTAAACATAGCATCTATTTGCATTGCTAGCAAAGCCTGCTTGAATATACCTTGTAAAAAACTCAGAAGGAATTTAAATGTACCGCGTAACGACAAATATTTATAACGTGATATTATAATGGCAAAACTCCCATAGCATATCAAGCAACAAAGTTTATGCATGAATAGTAAAATACATGAATTATATTTACTCATCATGTGTCATTCGGTTCAAACATCGCGAGAACATCTAAGCCTCTGAGACGATAAAAAAGAATTCCTTAAGATAGATAGAAATTTTAACGTCATGAGAACCCAATGTCGGGTTATGGGACCAATACAAAAGATGGAAGCAGAGCAGATATGATAACAAAAAGAGTGAAGAATCAACATAAGAAAAACCATGACAAAATGATAATAAGTATCTAAGCTTGCGTGCACATGAAATTTAAAGTGTACACCCAAGCCATGGAGTTGGGGCCGGTCTGGATGGTGCTGTACCTCCCTCGATACGCCCACTTTCTTTAGTAGAGCCTCTCGCCACTCTACCACCAGTCTGTCGGCCGTCACAGTCATTCATGGGAGAGATCTTCTTGAGCAGAAATTAAGGTGTCTTTTAGAAAATGACTTCCATCTTCGAGAAGGACATAGCTGTCCCTCTTGAAGACTGATGATATAAGCCCGGTCGGTCGGCCTCGAGCCCAAACCACAACGTCATGGCCAGACCTCTGAGATAATGCTTTATCGTAGAAGAGGTGTTTGCCTCTTCTACATCAAAGGCGAGTTGCCTCACGGCATGCTACGTCGCAAAAATTGAAACTTTGTCCAGCTATTTGTCACGGTAATTCTGGCACGCATGCTCCCATAGTCCTTATCCGGCGTACACTATGATCGTATTAGCACATGCCACCACGATCTTTATCGTCATCTCCACACCGTTATCCCTCACGAGCCTACGTTTTGCACCGAGTCGGTAGGTGCATCGCTCAGTGCGACGTTTCAACATCAGGCCTCGAATAGGCGGTAAAGCAAATTTGAGTATCACCGGAACAAAAGCTTACTAGCGAAGGAAGAAATGCGTCGAGACTGCGAGATGCGTGCAAGGTGTCAGGGAAAGAAGATCTTTGAGAGATAGATGAGGGCAGAGCGGAAGGATCCTTGCACGAAGTGAAGTGATCGATGTATGAAAACGATTTCAGGCCGAGGAAATGTTGCAAACCATGTGACATGGAGAAGTTCCACACCGGTGAAGTTCTGGTGGCCCGGCGACTCGTACAGCTTATGCATATAAAAAGACCGAAGCCAATCTAAGAGCCCAAAGTGATGCAACTTAGAGATCGAAGCAAAAGAACCAAAGCACGGATGCAGATCAAATTGGAAATGTGTATATACCAATTATGAACAAAGGCATTGCTAATGAAAAAACAGGTGTGAAAACTCTAGTAAGGAAGATTGAGGGGCCAATCTAGACAAAAGAACCAGCGGCAAGTATGTGAAAGATGCAGAAGTTGTGGGCCAGCCGGGCGGTCGAAAGTGCTGGAAGCAATGTGAAGTGAGTTTGTTGGCAGCGGCCAGTAGAGCTGGAAATGAATGGGAATCGGCCAGAAAGAAAGCGCGGACGTTGCTTAGAATTCGTTAATGAGTAAGTTATTCTGCGAGGGAATCGATGGCTAACAGAGGAAATAAAGTATAGGCGTAAAGTAGAATAAATTGGGGATTAGGGAAAAGGTCATAGGCGAAGCTGTGCGGGCTAAAATCTCGAGCCGGAAAAAGAAAAGGATCATGATATGACTAGCCCAACCACGAATACTGGCATGGCGAGAAGTTGTTTGGGATCCTAGCGCTGGCCCGGTCTTTGGTAAGATTAGTCTGGAGCAGACTAGATCGGATGCGTGATGCCGTGCTGTGTGTGTTCCTGCTGTTTTGCTGTTTGTGTTGACGCTGGAAGGCCTAGATGGTTAGGCGGTGGCGCTAAGGAAAAACAACAAGCGATTAGGAAGACCTGGCGTAATGGAGATCATATATAAAATGATTTACTATCACCGCGTTAATGTTCCAAGTAATAACATAGGCTTGCACAAATACATTGTTATGCCGCGACCCATTGATATAACCACGGAATTATAATAACCTTCTAAGGACCATCTTTTTAACTCTTGGCCCAATGCTTAGAGTGATTCTCTACAAACTTGCCTATCAGCTTTGATAGCACCTTGTCTTGGGTTACTTTCATGCATTTGTTTAAGGCATTATTTAGCCTCTATTGCTCGGTTCGGACCCAGCCAGAATATCGGCATTTGAACACAAGCGCTCACGTCGAGGTCAAGGCGGCGTCACGAGTTCACATCTTGATGTAGTTGCACGCTTCTTTCACGGCATCATGCATATTCCAGGCCACGAACCACTGCTTTGCCCAAAGAGTGGAGTACCGTGCTGATAAATTACGCCATCTTCTGGTACATTTTTCAACGTCGGGATAAGTTGTATGTGTTACGGCATAGGGAGCCACTTGAAGGGCACTCTCTTTTAGGTGCAAAGGAAGAGGACCTCTCATGATTCCGTTAACTTCGGCGGTGATGAGAGTATGCAAGATTCGGCGAGGCTCCGGCAAAATGGGCGGTTGTCCGGGGAGGCTTTCCGAACTTATTTTCGACGAAGTGGCCTACCAACCCTTGGTTGGGGTACTCTTAATTGCCTACCAGTCTTGGTTTGTTATATTTGGTTTTGCTTTAGTTGCTTTATGTTACGTAAGGGGTTTAGTTCCCATGTCTTCTTACATGCGGGCTTATGCCCTTTCTTTGCTTTGGGTTGGGGTTTGAGTCCCTGGTTGGGCTTCGCCCTTTTGTATTGTTTAGTCCCATAAGCTGGAGCTTCCAGTAGACGTTAAATTTTATCTTTATCTTTATCTATTTCCACCAAGATAAAGAAAAGAGCTCATATGGGATTGAGCAGGGAAACTACGTGGATTAGAAAAAAATTGTGAGATAAAATACATTGACTAGTTTTTATTACAACTAAAAAGGGCTTTTAAGACTAATGGGCGCCAATGCCTCTTACGGTAGCAGGGAGGCAACTTTAGAAAATGAAAGAAAGTTGTAGGTACAACTGGACCCATTTCTCTTGTAGATCAAAAATTAGGACATGAAACATTTAGGTGCCTCGTTACATAGCCCGGTGGCATAATCAGCATATTGCTCGAATTTGGGAGGCAAGGGAAGAGTTTGGAATTAGGTGGTCAATGGAAGTTACAACTTTTACGTAGAGGCTGACATGCCTTTAAGAATTCTCACTTCCATATAGATCCTTTAAATCTCAAACTCTCCCATCTTAGGTTTGGTTTTACTAAAAAAATACATCTAAATTACTTGTCCGAGGTTGTGCAACTTCATTGGGGCTGAGTAGGTAATCTATGTAAAGAAGATGAATGAAACATGCATTTTGAACTCATATAGGCCTAAAATCTCAAAGCTGTCCCATCTTAGAGTTTTTTCGAGAAAAAATACATCTAAAATGCTCTTTTATTGAAACTTATACATTAGTTTTGTGGATCTTTATAAAGACAATCCCATCGATCAGAGACATCGGGATCGCTTCATTCGAAATAAGAGGCCGAGCATGCATGTCTTGCGTGCATGCATGCAGCGCATGCCCTTCTGATTTTGGGGAGTTAGCTATTTTGGGCTTGCGGTTACGCATCAACGTCTCATCGGCGCTTCCTCTTCTCTCAGCCCAGTGCCTTATTCTCTTTGAGATTGTTTCGAGGCGGGGAAGGGCTTCTTCCACCTTTTTGGAAGGGGCGTGAAACTTTATTAATCATCGAAACGAAAAATGTAGATGGGGGATCAGAAAACCAAAGTGGAGGAATTGTCCAACGAGCAAAACCACCTGCCACCTTCTAAAGACACAACATGTAAATGAGTTACATATAAGTGTTAATTTGGAGGATTATTACCCAAATACGATTCTTCACTTCATCCTTCACCGGAGGAAGATATATACTTCACGTCGTTGTTTAGCTTCAATAAGCACTTGAGCATCGGGGCTATGGCCCTTTGAAAATAATAAAGAGTTTTCTTCTTTTCCGATTGACCAAATGATCCATCTTGAAGCTAAGTAAAATACCCTCTTTGCCATATTGTCCCAAGAACTTGAATGAAGAACGCTTAATAAAGACTTGTTGACTATTCAAAACTGCAATAAAAAGACTCACGAAACCACAACCAAGCCGGTCCTAGCATCTTTGGCATAAGAAGAAACAACCTTTCGATTGTCTCCATCCCTCCGAGCATAAAGAATAAGGGCATGTCCGGGGCCGACGAATTTGTGGACAAAACATTGACGCTACACATCTATGGATGATCCGCCACCACAAAACTGATAACTTTGGATGAAGTAATCTGTCCCAAACCAGGTTCAAACTACTTCGTTGATTCGGGTACCACCAAAGGCCATTTTCTTCCCGCTATTTGGCCAATTTACTTTCTTTCATCTTTGTGGTACGTCCTTTTCTGGAAGCGGTTCTTCTTTAGCCATCATCCCGCGGACCTTAGGTCGCCGATTCCAGGTTGTTGGAAGTTCTACGGTGGGCGGTTTGTTGGTTTCATCGCGAGCCCAATTTAAGTCCAATCGATCCAGGAACATGGATCGATTCTAGAATGGGGCATGCATCTTTCCATGCATGCATCGCGGTGACATGCTTTCTCGGTTGGGAGTTCGCTATTTTAGGCGCGGTTCTGCATCAACGTCATCATCGGCACTTCCTCTTCTCACCGGCTGATACTATTCTCTTTGAACCCACCCTCCCCCTTCTTTTGTTTATTGTATTTGTCGCCTTTGGCATCGCGTGAGCCCGGCCCTCTATTTGAAGAGGTTTTTGTTTTTGTCGATGGCGGCGTGATCACCCCCACGGGAGGTTTGTTTCTCTCATTTTGTTGTATTGTTGGTTGTAATGCGGTGGGGTTGGCCCGCGACATATGTTTGACTTCTCCACGCTGCGGTGGGTTTTGGAAGCGTTCTATGCTTCACGTTTGTCCAAGCCCCTTGCCAAAGGCTTATCACTAGGGGTTTTTCCTCGAAACCCGAAGAAGGGGGTTTTTTTAATCGGTGATAAGCTTCGGCAGGTCATCTATTAGCATTGTATTTTTTGGGGTCCAAATGATATAATTGATTTTCCCTTTATTTTTTCGTGGTGGTTTGAGATGTGTGCAGCTACCCACTTGTCACCACCATTGTAGAAAATGCCGAGATGAATGAGAAGCCTATCTAGCGGGCGGTTATTTGGTTTCATCGCGAGCCCCATTCTAGGAAATCTAAATTTGTGCAATTGCATTGGAATTGGGTAGGCAACTTATGTAAAAAGATGAATGAAACATAGGAATTTGTCATGATTTTGAGTATGTTTTGATGGTTGTTAGTAAAATTGAGGCTCTTTTGTTCAGCTTCTACACACAAGTCAAAGAATAGCATGGACAAAGATCGTGTCAAATTTTTTAGGTTCCCATTATGAAGTTTGGAGAGTATAATACATTCTTGTAGTGGATTTGTAGAAGTGTATCCCTCGTCATTATCCTATGTCATGACTTACGTACATTACTCTACATTATATGGACAAAAAGAACAACATGACCAATTTATAGATGTTATAAGTCTATAGTTTTGATGTTGAAACTTGCATACAACACAACCATTGAAAATACAACTACAGACAGGTTGAACTTGTCATCTTTGCAAAGTATGGAATTTTTAGAGTGTGGGAGTTGAGACTTGTATCTACAAGTATGCTTCTTCTAAGCCTCAAATAGAAACACATTGCTCATAGAACTACAATATTTAGACTTCTCACTTTGCAAAAGTATGAAAGAATTGAAATTTTCTTTAATCCAATGGGAAGATGCCACGACTTGCAAACACTCTTGCTTCTTTTACTACAACATTTGAACTTCTCACCTCTCGAGGAGTGTAAAGAGAGTAAGATTCATAATATATAGATAATTTACATAACAGGATCTATGAGTTTCCAATGAAATATTGCTCATTATTCTACTCTAAAGCATCTTGGTTCCATATATGCCTATCTGAGGATGTATTCGGAAATTTAAAACATTAGAAGGTTAGAATTTATAATATATAGAACATTCATATAACAACTCACGAGTTTCCGGCAAAAATATTGTTTGTTATTCTACTCCTAAAGCATCTTAGTTCCATATATGTTTTGCTGCTTATTATTTGTCGAGCAACAAATATACCGGCTTCCTTCAAGAATACTCGGATAACTTCACGACCCGGTGGAGATATGTGCAATCAGACTTGCGAGAAAAAATCGACCAATTGTTACTTAAACATGCAAAGATTGCGCAGCGGTTTATGAATGATAGTTTTGTCTTCTATAAATCATCAGGCAAATTCAAAAATCAAGCATGCATGAGACATGGAGCATTTAGGACTGTTAGAATACTTGAAATGTGCAGCTAAGAAAGGCGATTTTTTTTGGGACAAACCATAAGGTACATGCTTTATTGGAGCTAAGTATAGAACCTTGAGTGAAGCGCAAAAGATTACATTATTAGAGATCACTTTGCGGCAAAGTAAATCTAATTTGGAAGATACTACGAGAAATGTTACAAAGCCAAAATAATGGACATGTGGAATAAGATATTTAGCTTATATGTAATGGTAGTTGTAAAAGCCATGCTTGAAATGCAACAGCTTGTATAAAAAGCCATGAACTTATAGGCCATGAACAATACTAGGGCTTGATTTTGATAACTTCGTCCAAGTTAGGTGGTGAGAAATTACTAAATAATGAGAAGCGATACATGCAATGCTAGGCTTAACATTTTTAAGTAAAAAGCCATGAAAATGCAAAATGCAACAAAATATTGATTGATTAGGGCAAAATGTGCTATTTATACCAGGGCCATCAAGCAAATATCTCGATGCAAGGAAATCCATGTCGAATCATTAGCTACTTGCCCAGGAGCAGCGGATGAAAAGACCATTTCGAAACAGATGGGGGCTGCAGGAGGAAAGGCTGATCTTCCACTAACCGAATGTTGTTGTGATTTGAATGAATGCGGAATCATCTCCTTCAAAAGCCGAGGCGAGACATGTATTTTCCAAATTTTTGTTTCATGCAGCTCATAAAAGAATGCTAAGAATTTTTGTTTCTTGGGATCGTGGATCCATATTTTTAATGCAATGGTCTTAGACCTAATCCATCATTAGGGATCTTGCAATTAAAATATATGTAGGATTGTCGATCAAGCTCCTTTTTAAGTTATTCTTCAAGTCAGATATTTCCTTCTATATCGCATTAACATGTGTGCATGGTTGATAGGTGTTTATGTGTATATTTTGGAGATAACATTCCCTTGTTTGTATAGTCTCGTGTCTACATGAGCCTATGTTTTTCTCCTACATAAAAATGCACGTGATAAATTATGTTATTAAGTGATTCATGAAATGTTGAATTTGTTGCCATATTATATTATTAGGGGATTTAGAGATGAAATAGATGTCCTTGTTGCCAAACATTTACAACTATTGGAAGTCAACATTTGCAAAGGAATAGAGGCCCGACTTTTAAATAGAAGCCGAATTTCATCGAGCACATTTTGTTTTTGGGTTGGACTTATAGAGCACAACATCAAAAGTGATATGAAAAAGGCCTAAAATTTAGCGATAAAGCAAAGGGTTCCATTTGCCATGGCGTCCTAGGATTTGGACCTCCTATGTAGCACAATAACAGGGGGTTACTTTTAGATTTTTATGCGCTTTTTTTTCACATGGTTTTTCTATGATTTCCGTTGTTGTATTACGTTGGGTGTACTAAATAGTATTTCTAGAGTGCACCCTTTATGGGTAGATTGATTTTAGTTGGTTGGAACAATCAGGGTTGTTGTCTTTCTCGCGCATGTGTTTGTACATGAACATTACGCATGTGTATGCATGTGCATGTGCACATGCATGTGCATGTGTGTGCATGTGCATGTTCATGTGCATGTGCATGTATATGCATGTGCATGTGCATGTGTGCATGTGCAAGTGCAAGTGCAAGTGCATGTGCATGTGTGCATGTGTGTGCATGTGTGCATATGCATGTGTACTTACCCAGCCTTTAACTTCAATCAACAAGCGGATTCTTATGCACACAGCAGGCCCGATTATTCCGCCCTTTTCCATGTCCGCTTTGGTCCATCAAGCATTGGTCACAAGAATGCATTTATATTATAGGTTTGGAACTTTAATCGAACCATAAGGTGAATCATGCATTACCTTTAAGCTAGAGATGGAGCATCCAAAATCATATGGATTGATAAACAATGGTGTCATTGTGAAGAGAAATAGTTGCTTGAAGTAACAATATGTAGCACAATAGCGGGGGTTTTCTTTGTGTTGCAAACTTTATGACTTCGAGGAATAATGAGATCAGTCTGCTCTATCTTTATGATAACTTTTACTTATGTTCTATTTGTTTTATTGTGATCAAATTCAAAAGCTCTACCGGGGGTGATGAAAGCCTCAAATGAATTCTAGTTTTTACGGTTTGAATTCTAAAATTTTTGTCACCTTTGGGAGGGATGGCGTTCCTAAGGCCGAAGGAACAGAAATTTTGCAACGCAGGACCATTAACATCCAACATATAAAAATTAAATCCCCCAACACATAACAACCATTGACATTAACAACCAACACATAACTACCATTGACATTAATTAACACAACCATTGGGTCCAACACATTTAAATTAAAATCCCCCTTAAACCCCCTTTGGTTTGGGTGCATATTCACGAGGGGGGGCGTGGGTAGGGCGAGAACCCTCATAATTGTATTTTGCACGTCTGAAATCAACACCATATAGTATTAAGCTTGAAATCTTATAGTATTTTGCGAATCTTGTTATACAGTATAGCAAATTTTGTGCTTGCATACCCCATAAACGAGGAATTTTACGTACGGTATAAATTAAGGAATAAGGGGTGAATATGCCTATCCAACAGCTCTCGTTGCCCGGAGTCACCCCCTGTGTGAATATGCACCCAAACTTAAGAACCATAATTGTAGAAATTAAGTAGCATAGAAAACTCATAGAAGTTAATCAACAATGCATGCAATGAACTGCAATTTTCTTGTTTACAAGAAATGCGATCGTGCCGGGGGAGATTCAATTGCTCTCGGGCTTCTCCATACTTCTTCATTTCTATTCTTCTTTTCTTTTTTCCTCTATGGTTCAGGCGAGGCCTGGAAGCCAACCTTGACACATGTACAAACCTTTTTTTTCTGTTGAATGACGAAATCAACAGTCCATAGACTTTTTTTATTTTTGTCAAAGGAAAAATTAGGATGGGGATAGCGATTAGAAGTGAAAAAATCGTGCACATAAAAGTCACACATTCAAACCCTTAAACATAATATCTATTTGCATTGCTAACAAAATACTTGAATATACCTTGAGAAAAAAATTCAAAGAGGAATTTAAATGTGCGTAACAATTATAATGGCAAGACTCCCATAGTATATCAGAAGCAACAAAAGTTTATGCATGGTTATAATGCATCACGAATTATATTTTCATCATGTGTCATTCGGTTCAAACATGCGAGCGTCTAGCTTCTGGGCCCAATAAAAAAGAATTCCTTAAGGAGATCATATATAAAATGATTTACTATCTCTACCGTTAATGTTAATAACATAGCTGCTTGCACACCAAATACATTATTGTGCACAACCCATTGATATAACTTCTCACGGAATTATAATAACCTTCACTAAAGAGAACCATCTTTTTAACTCTTGGCCCAATGCTTAGGGCTGGCCTATCGGCTTTGATAGCACCTTGTTTTGGGTTACTTTCATGCATTTGTTTAGAGCAATTACTTAGCCTCTATTGTTGGGGTTGGACCCTTTGGGCAAGATCGGCATTTGAACTGCGCCTCATCGGCAAGGTAGCCCTTAAACCCAAATTTTCATAGGTGTAATTTAGAATGTGAGGTGAATCTTAGTTTTTCAGATTAGTTATGTTGGTGATTTTATTTAGGACTTCAATTTGAGTTTTAGCAACCTTGGCGAATCTTTCATCCATCAAGCGATGAAATATATACTTTTCTCTCAAGTAAAATTTGGGTCTACAATATATATTTGTTATGACCATATATAGTTCTAAAAAGCGTAATGCTCACATAATGAATATACAAGTTACGGACATTGGCGTATGTGTCTTCACAAGAGAAAGGAAGGAAGAAATTTTAATGTCCACGGAACCCAATCGGGTTATGGGACCAGAACAAACAAAGGGGCATAAACCCCTAGCGAGCAGAGGGCGAAGCCCAAAAAGCGAGAACATGGGGTCTAAGCCGATTTACAACACACAAATAAAGGGCTGAGCGAACCCAAAGAGCAGGGGCCGGTGGCTATGCAAAAGCTGTCGAGGGGATCAGCCCGGCCCCTTGATCGAATGATAGCTGGCCTCCCCTCCTATACACTTTGCCCATTTCCGTTGTAGGCAAGCCTCGGCGCTTTCGACATAACTCTTCTTTACGCCAAAGGCTGTGATGGGGTCAAATTGCGCACGCAAATTCAGGAAGTTCGCCAAAGGCGTTCAAACATCATTATGTACCAAAGAGAACATAAGTGCAACATGATGCAGCAGTTCTATAGAAAATGAGGACCAACAAATCATCGAAGAAATACCGCGGAGGAATTCATGAGACTAAGGCTTTATGTGCCAAAGTTGAGTGAAAAGCATCTTGGTGGAAGGCTATATTGAAGGCTTGAGCGATGAGATCCGCAAGCTTGTAAGAACAATAAACCCGAAGTCGTGTCGGCGAAGCAAAGGCCATAAGTTTGCAAGGAGCGAGGTCCACAAGAAGCGGACATCAAGACAGCAATATTTCGGGATAAGGGGAAAACACAGGGGGCTATAGCCCAAGAGGCGGCAAGCCCGATAGCTAGCAAAGCAGGTACAATTCAAATTATGGGAAGCAAGGCAACACAAGTAGTGGCAAGGGGAAAAAAAGCGGGTAAGCTTCAAGGAGCAAGGAGCCAAGTCTAACTACTCCCAGCGGTGAGGCAATTTCTGCGATCCATTCCCAAGGAAAAGCGAGGATTGTATAGAGAAGCGGTTGTGTTTGGATGCTTCCGGCGGGGCATAGGACCAACAATTGCCCCCTGATTATGAATCGCGGCATTGGCGAGCTGGGATGGGAGACACCATCGGGCCTTGAGGCAGCGGCGAAGCGGGATTACATCCATGGTGAGTGTCACATCTTTGCGGCTATTATTGAGGGGAATCGAGAAAGTCGGTATAAGGTAATCTCAACGACCAAAAAGCCCAAGAGAAATCCTTTATAGTATTGATAGACTACGGCCCGAGTCATAATTTTGCATCCCCTAGGATGGTAAGCATGTTGAAGTTAAAGCCGTTAAAGTCCAAGCCCGGGCCGGTGGTGTTGCCAATGGAGCAATTAGGCATCTGGCGGGGAAGAGAATAAACTTCAATGTAGACTTGCCCGGTGTTAATGTTGCATTGGGGCGGAAGTCATGAATATAGGCAAGTATGATCTCATTATTGGAATGGAATATCTTGGACCAGCAGGGGAGCAATCATCGATTGTGGGAAGCGTAAGGTGACCCTAACAGCGCCGAGAGGGCAAAGTCATCGAAATCCACGGGTAAAAAGTAACCCCAATCATGCGCAATGCATGAGTAGTGAAAAATTGCTTAAGTGCATAAGAGCGGCCGGGTGGCCTATCTCCTTAAGCTTGAGCTCCAAGATCGGGGAGGCAGGAGAGAAATAAAGAGATCAAAAGAATCTAGCAAGCTCCCCGGGCCAATAGCAAAGTTGATCGAGGAATTTCCACGACTTGTTCCTGATGAGATTAAGCGACTTCCAGCCCTATAGAGGAGTCGAGTGTGAAATAGCACTTGAACACGGGGCCGAAGCCTACAAGCAAAGGCACCTTATAGGATGTCAACCGAGGAGTTGTGAGTTAAAAAGCGATTGCAAGAATTGCTAGACCTAGGGTTCATAAGACCTAGTGTCTCCCGTTGAGCCCCTATTCTCTTTGTGAAGAAGAAGGATGGGAGCCTTAGGATGTGCATTGATTACCGCCGGTTAAATAAGCACACCATCAAAAATAAGTATGCCTTGCCTAGGTGGATGACTTAATGGATCGATTCGCGAGGGGAGCAAAGATCTTCTCCAAAATAGATCTCGGTCGGGGATATCACCAGATTAGGATCAAGGAGGAAGACATTCATAAAGGGCGTTGGGGACAAGATATGGGCACTATGAGTTCCACGGTTATGCCCTTTGGATTGTCTAATGCACCAGCAACATTCATGAGGTTAATGAGCGGCGTCTTCCTTGAATTTCTAGATTCCTTCATCATAGTCTTCTTGACGATATCTTGGTTTCTGGTAAGTGCGTGGAGGAACGCCCAACACTTGAGGAAGGTGCTTGAAAAGTTAAGAAGGCATCAACTCTTTCTTGAAGTTATCAGTGCCGCCATAGCGGAAAGAAGTGGAGTACTTGGGGCCGCGTGACCACGCCGTGAAGGCATTTCCACGGACCCTGCGAAGATAGAAGCCGTGATCGGCTGGCGGCACCAAAGAATACGCATGAAGTCGGGGAGCTTCCTAGGGCTATGAGGCTATTATAGAAGATTTGTCAGAATTTTGCCAAGGTAGCGGCGCCCGTGCGGATCTCACAAAAGGTGGGAAGATAAAAGATTGGGCAGCCCATTGGCAAAACAAGGCCGAAAGCATTTGAGGCAGCTGAAGGAAGCTTTGGCAATGGCGCCCGGTATTGGTCTTGCAGATCCGACCAAAAGATAAGCTCGTAGCAACGGATGCTAGCGGGGATAGCGGCGGTATGATCCTCATGCGGAGGAGGAAAAGTAGTGGCCTATGATTCTAAGAAGTTGAGCGGCCGAACGGCGCTACTAGCGCATGATCGGGAGCTCGGCTATAGTAAGGGCTTTAAGAATTTGGAGGCATTATTTATTGGGAAGAAAATTCCAGTTAGACCTGAGATCATCAAAGCCTCAATATATATTTCATAGTAAGCTCCTTAATTTGAGGCAAAGGAGATGGATGGAATTCTTGGAAGAATATGACTTTGAGATAAGTTATAAGCGGGGAAGCTCAATGTGGTTGCGGATGCCCTTTCGGGGAAGCCATTGGCAAGCGGAATTCATTAGCGCCATATCAACACTTGTAAGTGAGTTTGGCAAGAAGATTGAGAAACATTGCCGATGGACCTCGACTTCAAGGAAGTTTGGTGAGCCTTTCAAAGGAGGCCGGGACCGACAAGGAAAGGGAGATGTTGGGCACTACAAGAAGGAAGGAAACTTGCTATATTATAAAAACAAATTGTGTGTACCAAAATCTTACGTAAGTTAGAAAGCTTATTTTGAATGATACACACAATAGTCCCATAGCGGGGCATGCGGGGTTCATGAAGATATATTTCAAGATTAAAGCGATTATTATTGGCCCGGCATGAAGAAGGAAATAGCAAGATATATTAGAGAGTGCGGATATACCCGGCAGACAAAGGCGGAACAGCTCAGGATCAGGTGCCTTGGAACCATTGCCCGTGCCAAATGCTAAGTGGGAGGTGATAAGTATGGATTTTATTACGGGACTCCCAAGAACGCAAGGGGGCAAAAGATGCCTTGATGGTGGTAGTAGATAAGTTGTCAAAGATGGCACACCGTGCCGTGCGGGGACAAGCGAATCGGCGTTACCACGACCAACCTATTTGTTAAGGAGATTTTTAGGCTCCATGGCATGCCAAGGGAGATAATCTCGGATAGAGACTCAAGTTTATGAGTGCCTTTTGGCGGGGACCTATTCACCACCATCGGGGCGAAGCTTTTCGATGAGCCACGACATATCATCCCCAAATAGATGGTCGGACGGAGAGGACAAAGCGGGATCATCGAAGATATGTTAAGAAGCTATGTATGGAACAAGCAATCAAGTGGGATGATTTCATCTACCTAGTAGAGTTTGCCTACAACAGCACCAAAGAGGAGTCATCGAGATGAGTCCTTTTATGATAATTACGGGTATCGATTGTGTCTTACCCCGGATACTTGGCACAACCCTGTGTCCAAGGTGGAAGTCTCCGGCCGGATGCTTTGAAATGCAAGACTTGGTGGAGGAAGTGAGAGGATATCTCCTTGCAGCAAGAAGCGTGAGAAAAAGCATCGCCGACAAGCATAGGGCCGGTAAGAGAATTTGAAGTGGGAGACAAAGTGTGGTTGAAGATCAAAGTCAAAGCAGGCCAAGCTCCGCATCGGCAATTGCAAGAAGCTTGCTCCAAGATGGGCTGGACCCTTGGGAATAGAGAAGAGAGTAGGTAACCAATCCTACAAGTTGGACTTACCGGCACATCTTAAGATACATAAGGTTTTCCACGTAAGTTTGCTAAAGAGGCACACCCCAAAACCCCAGGAAATATTGGAGACAAATGAGTTTTAGAAATGGCCGGGACGAGCATATTGAAATCGTTAGGAAGTCCTTCTTAATAGATCTTATAAGAAGACAAGAAGGTCAAAATTCCTCAATACCTTGTGAAGTGGAAGCACTTACCGGTGGAAGGCGCTATGTGGGTACTTGAGTCGGATCTTAAGAAGCGAGTACCCGAGTTTATGGAGCAATGCAAAGGGTTATTTCGTCACCCGAAGTAGTCGACATCAACAACCAAGAAATCGGCTCGGGCATGTCGATTTGGGTTTGGATTTAAGCATGTGTAGCTAAGGCTAATCTACGCATGCAGCCTATACTAGGCATGGGTTGCATCGTTATTCTGGAATGATGAGACCACTACGATTGCTCTCTAGAGTGGTGTAATGTCAATGTAGGCATGACCCGTTTTCCGCTTGTTTGAGTGGAAGGTAGGTTAGAAGTCTACTTACGTCCCCGCGAGTAGGCGACCTCGAAGAAAAGGTCATTCAGGTATGCATTGATAGGAAAAGCACCTCTAGTCAATGCCTACGGGGGAGGGCCCTTCACACCCCATATCAGGGGAAGGACCCAAGTCCCCATTGAGCAGGCAACTTCAGTGTAGGCATGAAATGCACATATAGGCATAATAGGGATTTGTCTCTTGGCAGGGATGGGAGAAACATAATCTTCTATCTTAGAAGAGATATGCCTTGCATCCATATAATTGTATTTAATGGGTGGTTCCCTTACAACCAACCCTTATAATAATAATTAAATATGTACTAGCGTGGCGTACATCCTGCGGCAACTAGATGAATAGAAGCGGCGGAGGGTGGCGCTACAAGAACTCACAGCATAGTTTTGCCATAATGTGTTGTGAGGAGGCGACGAAGTTTTTAGTTAAAACCTTAAAGCTATAATTGATGTTAATTTTGTTTATAGTCGATTATGAAGTAGAGGGCCGGAAGAGCCTCTCACCATAGTACAATTCTGATAAACTATAAATATTACACGAGGTGATTAATATAATATGGATATGTAAGTGTTGTAATTGCGGGGATATCACGGTACCCAAGGTGGGGAGGCGCGTGATCTTGAGGGCGACATCAAGTCAAGGTGGGGAGAATGTGGCGTTCGGCATAATATCCCAATCGTATATTATCTTGCCCGCGTCCACATTACATGTCACAAGTGACATGTACTTGAGAATAGGACAACGTTGCACCTAGGAGCTAAAGGTTGCACCTAGGGGGCAACCTTGGATGTTGGGTATGTAATTAAACATACACAACAAAAGGTTCCTTGTTCATCCAATTCCAAATGGCTTAAAGCCATTTGCCCAATGGATGCCCTAACCTAGATAGGGTCTATATAAGGGCTAAAACCCTAGACCCTAGCTCTCCTTTCACTTTGCCAATTAGGGTTTTCTAGAGCCTCCTTTCCTCTTTCGCAATTAGGGCTTTCACGGGCAATTCGGCCAAGGTAAGGCTCAAAATCGCATTGCCGGGCTCAGAAAAGTCGGTTACAACAGTTCTTGAGTAGCATTTGTCTTGACAAGATCGGGGAGCATGGGCCTTCCGAGGATCAGGGAGCAAGCCAAGGAGCAGGTATCTAGTTGTTACGTTGTGCAAAAGCCGTCTTTAGGCATGGCAATATGCGGTTTAGTATGTTGGATCATCTCTGGAAGCCTTGTAGATCCCTAGATGCGAGACTCTAATGAATGAACCTAACATTGGATGTTAAGTAGATAGATTGATATGATTCTCTATCTACGTTACGTGATATTGCATGTATTCCACTCTGTGATCTCCTTGTTGTGGGAAGGGGTAGAGACCTAAAGGTACGTGTAGAAGATGCTCCTAGCATAGCACCTTAGTTCCCACATAATTGCGGCCGTGTGCGGGGAGCCCACACATTTTGTGGGTGAAGGGGCAAGGCGGTTGATAAGGAGGAACTTGTCTCATCGTGGACTGACCCCTCGGTAGTAAAGCCTATCGGTCTTTGCTGGCTAGGCTTAATGGCTTGTCCTTTGCGTGTGGGCAAGGCATGAGCTCGACACTTCGTGGGGTGGTGGATATGACCTTCCGGTGAGTTCAAGTCGAATAAGGCGGTGGCCCTCTAGCCGCTGCGATGAGCATGGATACCTCGGAGGAGAGGCAGCTCTCTTCTGCCTCATCGGGGTTGGGGAGATGCAACCCGCCCGGTAGTAGCCCCTCGGCTATTCACGGCGGGCTCTGGCCAAGTCCCAACACTTTTCAGCCTACTACGCAAAGTGTGCTTGCGGGGGGCGGATGGAGTGGACTACCCTAAGCCATGTTCTATGCCGGCCAAATCCATTGCCATGAATTGCATGCGCAATGAACTCACGGAGGCCTAGCCGTCGGTCATCCCCTTGAGTCAGAGCCACAGGTAGGATCTTTCCTTTGTATTATTGTTATGAAGGTATTGCGACTACGTGATGTTGCTATGGTTATGGTGCTTGTGTTGTATATTATTAGTTGTGCTCCGTTTGTTTATTCGCTTCCTTGAATAGGTCGATCCGATGGAAGGCGGATGAATGACACATCCACTCTTCCCTTTGGCTCGCCCCATGGGAGTGGAGTCGGTGGATGGCCCTGTCGGTATTTGCCGGGGAATGCTCCTCAGCCGAATACGATGCGGGCATCATTATAAGGAGTAGGGGCGTCACATTGATCATGTCATAAGGATATGCGTGCAACAATTGAATTTAGAAGTTGATGATTAAAATACAAAGAGGCGGAACAATCATATACATCATGTATTACCTAGATTGGTTGCACGTACATAGAAATAATCATGATAACAAAAAAATAGAAAAAACTGATAGCCAAGATAAGGTATGTTGCTCTAAAATGTAAGAAAATCAAATGCCTCATAACCAAATCAAGTGGGCAAGTATTCTGATAAAATGAGTAAGCAAACCAACTATAACTACTCTACAACATACCTCGTGGTGCTTATCTGATTGTAAATCTCAATAGCTTCACACTAAGGGCTAAACAACAGGTACACAAACTTAGCTGAGGCATAATCAGGGTTCGAAATTGGGGGGGTTCGACCCTTAAAAATCCGGTCATTTCAAAAAAATTCCGATAGCCAAAAAAAAATTCCCGGCGTTTTTTCAGGCTATTTTTGGGGAAGTTTCTAAGGATTTCCGGGAAAGTACACTATAATTTCATGTATTTCCGGCAGCCTTAAATGTAAGCAGGCATTTTTAATGGTTAGGGCAAATTCTAATTTCGAACCCTGGGCATAATTGCATATTATGGTGGGCAAGCACAAACCGATTTGATTTCAGTCATCTTTTTATTATTGGATAAACAACAGACCAAAAGCAAAAATACTCCAGGATTGCATACCTGGATGTTGGAGCCGGATCATGAGATCCATGTAACATGCATGGTTTTTTCCCTTTCCTTTTTTTTTTTTTCCTGGAGGTAAACGGCAATTCAAAAAACTCACCAAGAAAAAAAATTGTATTAATTTTATATGATTTTTGGAAGTTAAGGGGCAATTTTAGAATAATTACCAAGAATAAAATTCACATGGGGGCGAATCAAGAATCCATCATTTAGTGGCGTAGGCTAACTTATGAATGGAAATTTTGTAGACAAGGTGGCGATATTTTATTGGCACCACTCTAATTGATCCTACTCAGCGGTAGAAAAAAAAAAAAATGCAAATGTTTAAAAATAGCCTTTGCGATATTTCGAGCTTAAGGGCTACCACCTTTCGTCGGGGTTCGAGGAGGCGGCGTGCGGTTCGGATCTCCGATGTAGGCTGCACACTTCTTCTGAGACATCATGCATATTGAGCCCACGAACTTTTACGGCCCAAAGAGTGGGTGCCCACCAAACTGCTAGCAACCGATCATGAGTCGCGTGGCGTGTTTGACATCATTAATCTTGCGAGAGTCGTATGCTAAAACTCTCTCTTCCTACATTAGAATCGCATTGGTTGCAATTTTACTTGCATCTATGGCTACCAACTTGTCTTTCTCGAATGCGGGAGTGCTAAGACTAGGGCGGTGGTTAGGGCTTATTTCAACTTCTCAAACCCTTCTTGGTAGTCTTATGCCAATGATCGCCCAATTCTTTATCTTACGCACTTTGGTGAGATCTGTCAAGGGTATAGCTATCTTGCGAAGTTCTTCACGAACTTCATGTAATAACACTGCCAATCCCAAGAAGCTTCTCACTTCATGGATATTTTTGGTGCTTGCCATTCTATTCTTGCACGGATCTTGGCGGGATGCATTGCGGTTCCATCAATGGATATCACATGTCAAGGGTACCCTTGGTTGTTGCAAAGTGACAATATTTGGACAACTTTGCATGAAGTTGATGCCTCCTTAGCTTCTCGAGAACCCTTCTCAAATGCTTGACATGGTCCTCAATATTTTACTATAGACCAAAATGTCATCGAAGAATACAATGACAAAATCATCGGAAACTTACAAAGATGTCGTTCATGAGTCTCATGAATATTACGGGGATATTAGATTATCCAAATGGCATGGCCAAGTGAATTATAATGGACATACCTTGTTACGAAGGCTATCTTGTGAATATCTTCTTCCTTAATCACAGTGCGGTGGTAGCTAGATCTCAAATCTATTTTGGAGAAGAACTTTGCCCATCCGATCTTGGTAAAGGCATACTTGTTTTCTATGGTGTGCTTGTTCAATTGCTGATATTCTATGACCTCGGTTTGCATCGTCCTTCTTTACAAACAAGATGGGTGCCCCAAATGGAGAGTTATATCTTATGAAACCTAAGTCTAAGAGTTCTTGTAATTGCTTCTTCAGCTTTGTTAGTTCATGGGTCGTCATTCTATCGGGGCCTTACTCATGGGTTTGGTGGTGGTTGAGTGCTATCTCACACTCGACTCCCCTATAAAGAGGAAGTTCTTTCATCTCGTCAGAGAACGGATCATGGAACTCTTTGACTAAGCTTAACTACACCTTAGGGAAAGTTGTTTGCTATTTTATCCTCACATATGCCAATTAGTCCCTCTTAGTGCATTTAAGAAGTTTCTTACTAGACATGCATTACATGATTGGGGTAACTTCTTTACACATTATTTCTATTGTTACGCCATTGTGTGCCGTTAGTGTCACCTTTCGGTTCTCGCCAATCAATCGATTGCCTTTGCGGGATAAGGTATTCCATATCTATTATCGGATCATACTTGCCTATGTTCATGACCTCTGCTCCCATTCTAATGTTAATGGCGGGCAAGTCTATGTCAAAGTCTATTCTCTTCCCAGCCATGTGTCTAATTGCACCACTTGCTAATACCATTGGTAAAGGACATTCATCCTACAAAAACTTGTATCAATTTTTTTTATCAATGGTTCGGTTTTGTCACATTCAATTCTTGTTGTGCGAAAGGGCTGATTCAATCAACTTGTTTAGTTTTGGGCCATATGTGTTGGCCTCATGTATCTCTAGTTCTAGGACATTTCACCAAATTTCTCTAAGTTAGGGACAAGCCATCCTCTAGCTGTAGGCCATAGCTTGGGATGCATTTAGACATATAAAAATATGCCCTACTTGGTTTTATTTCATTATATATGTCCAATATTTGTTGAATTGTCAGAGGTGGAAGGTGTTTTCTTATGTAACATCTCGATACTTGATGATGGATGTGTAAATGCACCATGTTCAATAGCCCAAAATGTTGCTTATCTCGAGAGCAAAGATGATCATAACGATTGGAACCTTTGGGGCCGGAATCCACCATTGAAGAAGCAAACCAAGGATAAAAAAAGTACTCTTAGCATGTGTTTTTCGATTCGCCATTGCGTGGAAGAATAGAACAAGTTTTTCGAATTCTAAAGCTAGAAAAATGCCTTATAAAAAGGAATTGACATTTCTTGTAAGAAAGAGGGATGTAGAAGATTTGAATAGCTATTTAGTGTATTCATACTTGAGAGACAATTAATGTTGTTTTTGCGGAAGCAACTAGATACTCAACTTCGTTCCATGTATTTTCTTTAAAGATACTTGTAACAAAAATTGAACCCTACCATCTAAATAAGGAACAAAGCATTTTACTTCTGATTTTGCAAAGCTCCGGACACTTCAAATGCAATTCTGTGAATTGGATTTTTATTTTTCATATCAAAGATTAGGATCTAGTGAATTTTTAGTCCCATTCACAAAAATTGTCAAGCTTTTGTGTCAATAAAGGCTTTCAACTCCACTTTTGCAAAGACAAAAGTTTGAACTCAAATAAAAATAAATAAAGTATGACTGATATCACGGAGGCTGAACCTCAAATTTGAAATGTTAATACATGACCTTATATCGCTAACCAAGCCTTTATAGACATATCTCGAATGCCAAAGCCTTCCATGGATGTCCCAAAGAATATGTTTTAGACCAAAAACATTTGTGAGTAAGCGAAGCGGGGAGAAGGAAGATGGTGATTGCAACTCTTTGGTACTCTGAAACCCGAAAAAAAAATCGAGGAAAGACACAAAGGCTGGGAGATGTCGAGCGTCACAAAGTGCTTGGGAATGTAGATGTTGTTTCTCACGATATGCATGCTTTTTGTCTCGTGCAAGGTAGGATGCTCTAGTTGAGTTAAAATCATCATCCAACAAGAAAAATCAAGAATTCATAAATTAGAAATTTTGTTTTCCGTTTGACTTCGCCATGGCGATCTTTGGGACAACAAGGCAAGGCAAAATATAAGCGACACCTGCTTGTGTGCAACTAGATAATAATGTTCTCGGAAATAGGCATATCTGTCTATATAATCGTCGTTTGCGATCTTCCAAACAAGTTTATTCATGCAATTCAAAAGGAGAATACAAAGGGTAGCAAAGTAGAGGCCCTCCATGAAGATAATTAGCAGGTCTATACATTATCACAAAAGTCTACATATGTATTGGCTGGCCATCAAAGCACTGGCACAATCGCGAAGGCGGTTTCTTGAGTTTCTTTCCACGAGTCTACATCTAGGCCAAGCTCATGAAAGCACCTTTCAATGGCAGCTATGCGTGACATGTCCATTTTCGTGTAACTTTGTTGTTTTCGGCATGTCAACATTCATTGCGGCGGCTACCTCTTCCCACGCTCTCGATGTCTACGCACCAATGCTTTTGGCACTATCAACAATTCATCCTCCAATGCCATAGAGTATTCGGTAAAGCAAACCAACCTGTCTCTTTGGTGAATGGTAGCCATCTAGTCTCTCACTTTCGGAGGCACCTCGGACATTCTCATATCTTGAAAATTATGAAGCGGCTTTTCTAGGCACCGGTTATCATTGGCGGCAAAGGTGTTAAGGTTTTTGTTCGGTGCATCCGGCTTTTCAAGCTGTGGATTAAGTTCAGCTGATGCCTTTTACGTCTCCTCTAGCATTGCACGGGTTTTACGTAGCCTCTATGAAACATTTACGATCGAGGCGGTGTTATATTGATGTCGACATGCCGGGCTGCCGGGCTTATTATGCATAACGGTTTCTTCTTCTTCTTCTTTGGCGAGGCCTTGCCATTTTCTCTAGATATTCAAAGAAGGATCTCGGGAACCGGCAAACCTTATCGTCATACTCGAAGGAAACATTGTGTTTTCTTTGCATCAAAGCGACCCTTGGCGTTGTTCGCTTTGAGAGAAAATCTAGAACACAACCGTCGGTGGAACCAGCTCCTTCACTATGTAATAAACATATGATATTTTTGCACGGCTCTTTAGGATGAAATCGCCTTCCATAGCTGCCCAAAGAGAACTTGGATTTACATATTACTCTTTTTTCTTTGTTTTATGTCCACCTCTTTGTTACCGGTTAAGCGGATATTTTAGAAGGGCCATGCTTTTCGATGCATTGATCATCACGAGTCGGGGCGTAGCTCGATTTAGGCTTCACCGGGCAATACCACGAGCCTCACTTACTTTTATATCAACATGGCTAACATAGTATTGGAACTTCTTGATATTCTTTTTGCTCTTCGGCCTTGTTCTTCGTAAGCCCCAAAGGGAAACATGAGAACTACCTTGAATCGACTTTGACTATACAAATTTTGTTTGGCAAATGGGCAAATCGAGGAACATGATGATATGATAAACTTTTGCTTCCATTATGCCACGAACATAGTGAAACATGCAATAAAAACCATTGTGGCATTCTCAATACCGGTCTGGAGACACAAGGATACGGACTTGGTAACATCTTTGCCGCGGTGTTCCTCTTCTCCTTCATTTTCTTTGCCTCTTACGGCTTTATTATAGCGATAATAGCCTCCAAGAAATCTTGGGAAGATTTCCTTGCACTAATTCATTATTATAGTTGGCCTTAATATAGTGAAATCGTATCGGGAATACCCGGTGATCATTGCTCGAGAGAGATCACGGGAACATGTAGCTAACTCTTCAAAATTTACGTATTGCTTTTCTAATACACAATTAACATAGGACAACACTTCCACGATGCATCGGTGGCGGTGTTACGATATCAAGGCCTTCTATCGGCAATCAAAGCGGTAGGCATATCTAGGCTACACTTTTAGGAATACTTTGCCCTCAAAGATTTCGTCCATCGGTTAGCTCACCTCGGCATTGTTCATTCCTCGAAGGTATCTTAGGAATGTTTTGTTAAAAACTCAATTGAGGATTTATCGGCAATTCCCCATGATCATCGGCCGACTTTTTGGCTGCCCACTTGTTAATAACATTTACAAGCTTGGACCATTATTCTTCTTGCATAAAAGGAATTGCTTTTCATCCTTAAGTTCTTTAACCTTCAAGGTTGTTGTAGCTACTTCAACAAAATCCACGTACACAAGAGGCTGATTAGGATTGCGAGGCGATCTTCTATAGCATAAAATAAAAAACTAACCTTCGGGCAAATATCAACTGCGGTGCCTATTGGCCCTTATGGAGAACAACCAAATGTCTTGTGCTAGTTCCTTAGTTCTTTGGAGCATTTCAATTAGTGGCTCTCGTATCTTTGTGTCCCACGATTATGTCGTTCTTATTTGTATGGATAAGCTGAATATACTCCTTGTTGGGCCGGGTTCCCATTTTAACGACTTCTTCTCTTTGCATATGCTTTGGCAAATTCCATCTGTTGCTTTCGACATTACCCATCATAGTACACAAAATTTGTGCCTTTGTGATTACCAAAAATAATATAAAACTTCTTGTTCAAGAGTTCCTCGGTGCAAGACCAAGTGATTAACTTCTGCATTGGTATCCCAGCGATGAATAGGTAATATAATAATGAGAAATGCAAATGATAAAATTTACCTTGTGATAGCATTTGTACATGATCGTTTGGTGAATTCTATGAGTTAGATTTGGGATTTGTCTCACAATAAAAATACTAATCTTCTAGAATCAATTTGCTCCCATAGGATAACACTTTTTAAACTCTTCAAGTTTGGGGCGGTCTATTCAACAAGCTTCTTTTTTTTCATCAAGATTGAACTTCAACTCATCCGGCATCGTGAAAGCGGTTGGCCATGTCAACATAGAGCTCGTAGTTGTTGGGATGGTGGGCGAGGTAGGAGTAGGCGAAGAAGAAAGGCTACGATGTTTCCTCGGTATTTAAATTTTAAAGTTTAATTTTGAAAGTGCTTATCTTTCTTGGCTATGGTGCTTCTTGTTCATCTGAATCCCCTAGCGGAAGGAGGCTTAAGCATTTTGGCGGGAGGATTGGTAGGTGGGAACCGCTAGGATTTCTGAGATAGTATAAGCCAGAAGACACCAAAAGGTTCTTTGGGAGTCGATGGTTTCGCCTACACCAACACATGGGACAACAATTTCTTCTTGGCATCGCGCAACCAATTCATGTCCATCCAGTGAGGCGGTTTGTTGTCTTTTTGTAGCCTTCAAAGCAATACAAGGAGGTTTCTTCTCGGTGAAAGGATCTTTACGCACATCTTTGAATCAACAGTATACATCTATTGCACTTTATCCCGGACAAGCTCAATGAATCATAAGATTGTAGGTTCCAACCATACCCCTTTGCACTAGTAGGCACCCCTTGCCACTTGCGGTTTGTTTACCTTGCTTGCGGTCGATGGAAGGATCATAGTTACATCTTTGCAACACAAACTTGACAAATTGAAGTTGTTTCGTATCCTCCGCGGCTGCATATGATTGCATCTTGCACATTATTCTTCGTGCCTTCCCATATATAGCGATTATGCCCGGTGTTCGAAATTCTCTAAGCCCTTTTCGGTCCTAATAAAAGGCAGAGATCCTTGCGGCGGTCTCCTACCACATGTGGTTTGGCTGGGCTATTTCCATGCACCACTTCAGACTTTTATCGGGAGTTATGATCGCATGGGTTCTCACGTTGGGCCACGAAAAGATTGATGATGCGAAGAATTCAAAAGCAGGTAAGTAACGGTTTGAGAAGACAATGTCTTGGAAAAATGCAGACAAAAGGCGTGGCCCGATCCTTGAAAAAATATCTGGTAAATGACAATGTTAACCCCACATTATTTACCCCTTCGGGGAAATATCCTCGCCGGGGATCGTGGCGGGATCCTTAAAAGTGATACATCGTGAACATCGTGGTGGCAATCCTATCGACCTTGCTAAAAAGACATGCCTAGTGCTATAGCGGCGGCCTTGGTTACCAAAAGCGAAAACTACCATCTTTCAAAGCGGCGGGCGGAGACATGATGGCTTGGCCTTCTCGAATTTTTGGCAAGGCGCTAGTAATTTGGATTCACTTTGCCTATGTAGGTCCGGCTAGTGAAAGATCAAAAGATCATGTTCAAGTCCTTGATCCATATCAATATATTAAGAAGGGCATTTGCTTGCTTGGGAGGCTGGCTATGATTATCTAAGTGTGTATCTCTTTTTGTGAACACTGTTTACTAGGAGGACTATAACTTACCTAATAACTATCTCGAGTGTTGGAAAAGATGGAGACCTAACCCCAATGATCGGCCTCGATACACGCTAATGATCATAGACTTTGCATGGGAAGTTAAAGGGAAGCCTTCAACTATATGTAGGTACTTACTTAAGGAAGCTAATTGCCAATGAGGACAAGGATGTAGCCTAAAACTAGCTTGAGCATTTGCTAAAAATTCTCAAAAATTAGCAATTTTTCCTCAAAAGGCTTTACGGCGGCGCCATCTTAGATAGCTTAATCTATCCCAATGGTACGGATTTTTTTGATATTCCTACCACGGCTTGGTGGGTTCCTCGGTATTTATTTCTTTAGTGCCTTATTGCTTTTGAAAAACACATTCTAGAGCTTCTATGGATATGCCTTATGGTTTTCTCGACTAACACATGTTTGACAAGTGTGGAATGTTGGGCGGGGTTTACAAATGCATGCTACAAATATAGATTTGGAAATAGTTAAATATTGCCACATTTATTTGGTTTTGTTACTCCATAAGAGGTCTTTGCAAGTCTTTGCTCTACAACATGAAAAAATAGGTGCGAAGACATGCTTCCAGTTGTATTTCACAAACAAACTCAATCGGACAAGGAGGAACTTCAAACATTTCAAGACACATCAAAAATAGGTTTTATGCATGAAGTTTTAGTTTGATTTAAAGAACAATGCAACATAAAAGATTTATTGGTTTTGAATGGTCGGTGATGCACAAGGTTTTGTCTGAACCTTGACTTTTGTGCAATCTTTGCAACTATTTGACCCATTTTACTTAAATTTTTCCATATTAGATCTCCCATACGGATTTTGCATTTTTTCATAGTATTTAAGCATTCTATTTATGGCTGAATATTATTGAAAGATACTTGCTCCTTAGTTTTGGTAGCTTCATGGTAATTTCTGCGGGTTTTAGTGTTTGGAATTTAAAGAGGTTGGATGTGATACCTCTTGAATGATAATTCGATATAGAAATTTTAATGTTTATAGATGTAATGGCATCATTTGCATTTTGCGCTATGATTTTTCGTTGTTATTATGATTGCAAATGCGGATCTACAAGCATGTTGTCTTCTTATATACTAGAATCTTGTGTTGCTAAAATTCTATAACCAATTTTCTTTGTTTAATTTGTAAGTTTTATTAAAGGTTAGAGTCTTATTATAAAATTTGGAATATCATGGTTCAAATCCATGTTTGGTATATAAACATTGCAATAGTTCATAGACCAACAAATACAATGACTAATATTCTAAGTATTGCATTGACTAAAAACTTGTTGAATCGTTTGACTAAGAAGATGGCGATTTATCGACTAATAAAGCCGACTAAGCGTCGACTAAATATCGACTAATACACTAACTATGCCCGACTATTCATCGACTACATCGACTAATTATCGGCGATTATTACGGCGTTAAATCGTCGGATAAAACTCGTCGGTACATTCGTCGGGAATAAGGAACTGGCGGTTATGCGTTTTATGAAAGCTCTCGGCGATTATTACGATGTTTAGCCATCATTCTCTTGTAGTGTTAATAAAGCTGCTCTTACACATTAAGATGCGGGTCTACACAAGTCAAAGTAGCCCCTAAGGATTTTGTATTGATCATATCATGCATTCCTAGAGAAGAATTGTGTATCGAAGTAGTTGATGTTGTCGGGTTTTCATCTCCTAGAATTCTCTCGACTCACTTAAAAGCTGCCTTGACAAGGCGATCATTTTACTATTGTAGGTGGGAAGCCTAAGATCCTTAAGAAATCCTCTTCTAGAAGCTATGTAGGCCTGGCATAGGCGAACATTATTTATTAATCAAATGTTCAAAAAAGGAGTTGATGGCCTGAATCTACCCCTTTATATATACGACAAAATGAAGGTTCCTCAATTAATCCATCACATTAGCTCCTCCATCTTGGATTTCCTACCCCATATATTTGTAAAATTTGTATAAAAAATGCCCCTAATTTTCTATACCCTCTATTTTATTTTTTTTTTTTTTTAAATGATCATTAATTTAGGTAAAATGCAACAGAATCATATAGCGGTGAAGACTTAGAATCATATAGAAGTAGACTTCTCAAAGAACACTTAGACTACACTGAAATTCCCTTGGATCGACATTTTTAACAACATCGAAAGAATAACCATGAAGAAGCCCGACCAAGAATGAAGAAACCAACAATTCCTTTGTTCATGAAAAAAAGGAAGCGATTGAGGAAAACAACTTCAAACATCTTGGAGATCAATCCATTTGGCAAAGCCCTATTTTTTGGCAAAGGAACATGCCAAAAATACCCAAAATCTTAAAGAGCCATCCATTTTGCACGATTATCGGGGATGGGCTTTAGCACATTAAAGCTCACTAGTTCTACAAGGCTTAAAGAGCCATCCATTTTGCCTGATTATCGAGGATGGGCTTTAGCACATTAGAAGCTCACTAGTTCTACAAGGGGCATTTGGGGAAAAGGGGAAAAAAAAAAGGCAAAATACAAAGCTATTTTAAAAAATTGCTTAAAATTTTAATAATAGATAGTACGCCTATTTCATGTAGGGAATGAGCATAAAATTGGGGAAAAATAGCAAGGAAGGACGAGCATTCGGAAGAAACACTCCGAGGAAGACCATCGAACACAATAGAAGACAAGATAACACAACCACCCCAAAGAAGACAACGACTTGAGTTCTTACTAATAGGATTTTGGAAATTAAAAGTTTATTCTCGAGGCCCTGCGACGGATGTTAGCCGATACTACATAAATAATAACGCTCGTATATTTCTCGAACTTTTTCTCTTCAAAAACATGCCAACTTCTATTTAAATAGGAGTCGCCTAGCCAAAGTTGGAAACTCATTAATGTTTCATTCTATAGTAAGCATCCAGCCCTCAATTTACCTGTTGCAGGGTTGAGATTCAATTATTAGCAGGCAATTTGAATGCAGATTTAGAAACCAAGGAAGGGCACATAGATTGGTAATTGCTTCTTAACCTCCTCGCTAGATAGATGATCAAAATCCGTAAGCCAGTAATTTATTTCATTTCTTTATTTTGCATTATCACAATGCTTTGAGTCAAGCTTGCTTGCTGGATCTGAAGGTCACAACCGTATAAAGAAGGCCTTTTAGTAATTTGGTTGCATAGAAGAGAAGACACGGGGGAGACACGAAGCATCTCACATAGGCATTAGATCACAAAAGAGCATGTACTATAGATTAAACTGATATACTTAACAAGCATTTCAACAGAGTTAATGTAGCCAAATGCAAGTTCTTCCTGTACAGGACAATAAGACCACCAAACTTTACTGAATCAGATCCCAGTCACTCTGCAATCCCTGCCAGGTTTGACATTCTCGAGGGATTCTCCATCGACTTAAAATATGTTAGTAGAATGGACATGGTAGCCTTTCTTATTGCTTTGGGATGGAGCAAACAAAGCTTGGCTCAAGGCAACATTGAAGTTGCATGTAAATGCCTTTGCAAGTGTGCAATTTTAACTTGCTTACATTATGAAATGCTTGATGGTCAGATTGCCAAGTGTTGCCATTGTTCACTCATTTCTCGGTCCTCGCCGATTGAAGAAATGAGGTGCAACCTCGATTAGCCATGAGCGATCAATTGTAGAGACATCTTTCATGTAGTGCGATGACACTGTAAAAATATGATTTGAAACACAAGCCATTTTGGAGTTGCTCTAAATAAAGCCCGATGATGGATGAATGAGTAACTCACGATTCCCACCATGAACAACTTTGTAGGATTTCCCATCTGCTGCGGTTGGCTAGCATTCATAAAAACGCTGAAGCTACGGACTTTCGACTCTTTCAATATCTTTGTCACATGATCTCATGTTCATGCCAAGGCGTTGTAAAACCTTTGCTATTTGGGCTCTTACATCTAGAACTTTCTTCATGGGTGATAATTAATGCGATTTCGATGACACCATTGTGATGATTTGTTAGAAGAAATAAAGGCTTCATACACATTAAGGTAGCTGATGAGATCACCTTCGGATCTGAGAAAAAGCGGCTCCTTGCCTCATCAAGCTCCCTTTGCCTTCCGGTAGCTTGATATCAGTTGATTGGGCCGGACATCATTGCGGCAATAATGACTACCTCGGATGAGCAACCAAGTGGTCACGAAGACAATAGCATCTTGGAAACTTTTGGGTCAAGTGGAATTTCTGCAATTTGATGACCTAGTGGAGATGTCAATTTAGCATCTAAGTCTTAGCTTTTTCAAGCGTTTCCTTTCGAAGCTTTGCTTTCTGCCAAAGCAGAAAAAATTAGACCGTCAAATAATGATTGACTTTTCACATTAATGCACCAATTAAGCGACAACTTACGCCTTTTGCAGCCTCTTCCTCTTCTACAAGTGCCTTACGAATGTGTAAAGCTTCCATGTCCTTTTTCTCCATCCATGCCTTAACTTTGCATATACAATATACCTCTGCTACAACTACAAAATGCATGTTTCTTGCAATACCAACAAAAAGGACTATAGCGCAAATGAACTTGAAGATTTAGATCAATATTCAATTCCAAAATGAGTGCTAGCAAATTCACTAGCATCATGATATTTACAAAGATATATCGACACATAACCAAAATTTTGTTTTGTGCATATTACGGTACTTTTGCAGCAAGGCACCGATATACTTCTGAAGTGCTCCCTTTGTACATTTTGTACATTTTTTCGTGCTCTTTCAGCGGCCTTTATCGTACATTTTTCGGCCTTTTAAATTGAAGAGCTTATCTACTTGAAATGTTTACAAGCATGTCACATACCCCAGCGAGGATATCCTTATCATCTTTCTTTGTTGATGTAGTCTCCTATCATTGTTGAAAGGAGATGGAAGGTTATAAGCGTTGACAATCCCACCTTTATGTCTTGAAAACAAGCCGGTTTCAGCTATATAGAAAGCGATAACATCTTTGGCGGTTGACATCGCCTGGAGTGCATAAGACTTGGAAGATTGAAGACTTCGAATTGTGCATTTGCTATAGGAACATAAAGGCGAGGCACTCTTTGTTGCAAATCCATTGATATAGAAATTTTGAGAGGAGTATCGGAGGGCTCGAGAATGTGAGCACAATATCTTGGGCACACCATCATCTGTTGTTATCAAACTTTGATATCACCATCTAATGCGAGATGAGATGAGGTAAGAGTCCCAAAGTAACAAAGGCGATATGGGCTTGGAATGGGTGCCCTCAAGAACATACATGCCTTTGCCAATGCTTAAAGGTCGCCAAATCGATGGAATTATCTTGTGATCCGGAACAAACCAAAGAATCGGTAGATGTGAGACATGTAACAGCTCCTTTGTGCCCTACAAGCGTGGCTTCGGTCGAAACTTCGCATGTTGCGGGGATGTATTGAAATGCCAATGTGCTGCCATCTTCACATCAACCAAAAGGAAGTCTTTCAAGTGGCCTAGAGCCATCACTTGACCATGTGGAGAAACATCGATAGAAGAGCGGAGTAGATGTGGTAGAGCTGGAAACTATAACCTGATTTGTAAGACCCACAAAGAAGAAGATTGGGTGACTAACATTGCTCCAATTCGAGCCCATTGCAAAGGTTCGAGTGCAAGCACAGTGCGGTTCCATACTTTGAGATTCCCTTACGAATCAACCTTTGTAGAGCTCAGAAGTCGCGGCGAGAAAAAGAATGTCGATTATGTCGGGCCACGAGTAGCAAGAGTTGCAATCGGGGTAGACTTGGCAACTTCCTCTTCAACCAGCACCTCGGCTTTCTCAACTTGTTGTCCAACATCTTTAACATCCGGCACCTCGGTCTTCTCGATTAGGCGCTTTTGCTTTTCTTTCTTTCGTAATCTGCTCCAAGTCAATATCCATCTTTGCTAATGTACATTAAGCATCTCTTTTCAGAATTTTACACCCCTCTTTCTTAAGGCCAAGCTGTGAGCGTGTTCTTCTTACGCCTAAATTCCCTCTGCTTCTCTTTCTGCTCAAACTCCTTCTTACATTACGCCCAAATTCCCTTCTTACATTTTGTGTTTGTTCTATGCCAAGAGCGAGATTGTGGAAATTCCCTTCTTACATTTGTGTTTGTTACGTGCCAAGAGCGAGATTGTGGAACTCCGCCATGCTTGCCCTTCATCCATCCATGACCATATGCATGCTCACGGGAAAACCAGCCTGCTCCAAGCGCTTGCCGCCATTCTTCTAACAAAGACAAGCGTAATGACAAGTTTATGACCTATTACTTACATTTATATATTCTTGCTTTTGAAGTCATCTAGAAGCTGCCGGACTCCAAAATGCAACAAAATATTGATTGATTAGGGCAAAATGTGCTATTTATACCGGGGCAAATATCTCGATGGTCGATCATTAGCATTAGCTGCCGCCGGGGAGCGGATGAAGAAGACCATTTCGGCAGATGGGAAAGCTGCTAGGAACGGCTGATCTTCCTGTGAGAATGTTACGTGATTTGAATGAATCTTAGGAATCATCTCCTTCAAAACCCGGGCAGACATGTATTTTCCAAATGTTTGTTTCATGCAGCTCATAAAGAATGCTAAGAATTTTTGTTTCTTGCAACAAAGTTCAAAAGTAAGCCTTTGCATATCAACTCTATTTTAATGCAATGAAATACTGGTCTTAGACCTAATCACGGACCTTAGAGGATGGCTATATTTTACACCTTGTCGAGTTTAATACAAAATCTTAGTAGCATACTATTACGATCCTATCCTATCTCATCAATTCACCACCCTTCCGGCATCCATAGTCTTTCTCCATTTGTAAAAGCTTGAGAAAGCGTTTGCCTAGAAAATATTCATTCGGGATCTTGCAATTAAAATACATATGCAATCAAGCTCCTTTTAAGTTATTCTTCAAGTCGGATGTTCCTTCTATATCGTAACATGTGTGCATGGTTGATAGGTGTTTATGTGTATATTTTGGAATAACATTCCCTTGTTTGTATAGTCTCGTATCTACATGAGCCCTCGTTTTCTCCTAGATAAAAGTGCGGCGATAAATTATGTTGTTCGCGATTCATGAAATGTTGAATTTGTTTGCGATATTATATTATTCGAGGGGATTTGGAGATGAAATAGATGTCCTTGTTGCCAAACATTTACAACTATTGGAAGTCAACATTTGCAAGAAATAGAGGCCGACTTTTAAATAGAAAGCGGATTTCATCGGCGACACAACATCAAAGCTGATATGAAAAGGCCTAAAATTTAGCGATAAGGCAAGGTTCCATTCGCCATGGCGATCCTAGGATTTGGACCTCCTTAAGAACAATGCTTGTAGAAATTAAGTAACATAGAAAACTCATAGGAGTTAATCAACAATGCATGCAATGAAGCGCAATTTTCTTGTTTACATGAAATGGGATCGTCTTGGGGAGATTCAATTGCTCTTGGGCTTCTCCATACTTCTTCATTTCTATTCTTCTTTGCTTTTTTTTTCCTCTATGGTTCAGGCGAGGCCTGGAAGCTAACCTTGACACATGTACATACCTTTTTTCTGTTGAATGACGAAATCAACGGTCCATAGACATTTTTTATTTTTGTCAAAGGAAAAATTAGGATGCGGATAGCGATTAGAAGTGAAAAAATCGTGCACATAAAAGTCACACATTCAAATCCTTAAACATAACATCTATTTGCATTGCTAACAAAATACTTGAATATACCTTGTAAAAAAAAAAAACTCAAAGAGGAATTTAAATGTGTACGTAACTTGACAAATATTTATAACGTGATATTATAATGGCAAAACTCCCATAGCATATCAAGAAGCAACAAAAGTTTATGCATGGTTATAATGCATCATGAATTATATTTTCATCATGTGTCAATCGGTTCAAACATGCGAACATCTAAGCTCTGAGACCCAATAAAAAAGAATTCCTTAAGATAGATAGAAATTTTAACGTCCGAGAACCCAATCGGGTTATGGGACCCAATACAAAAAGATGGGCGTGAGCCGATGTGATAACAAAAAAAAGTGAAGAATATCAACATAAGAAAAACACAACAAAAATGATAATAAGTATCTAAGCATGTGCACATGAGCTAAGTGTACCCAAGCCATGGGTTTGGGGGCCCTTGGTCTCGGATGATTCTTTGTACCTCCTCGATACACTTGCCCACTTTTCTTTGCAGTAGGAGCCTCTCGCACTCTAAACAATTCTGTCGCCCGTCTGGTCATTTGGGCGGAGAGAGATCTTCTTGAACCAGAAGTGGGTGTCTTTTAAATGACTTCCATGATGAAGGACATACAACCTATCACTGTGGGCTATTGAGCTGGGCGATGATATGGCGGGGTCGGTCGGCCTCACGAGCCCCAACCTGCGTCTTTGTAACAATGGCGGGCCTACGAATGTGCATAACATCGTGAAGAAGTTGGCTGCCTCTTCTACATCAAAGGCGGGATTTGCCTGCGGCATGCCTACGATCGCAAATTCAAGCTTTTGTCCATTCTAATGAGTGAATTCTGCTGCTGCATCCTCCCATGGTCCTTATCCGGCATGCCACTATGATCATGTGCTTGCATGCCACCCTGACCTTTATCATCATCTCTCACACCGTTATCCCTATGAGTCTCTGTTTGCACCCCGTCGGTGGTGCATGCGCTCTCGAGGGTGCGTGTTTCAACATCGGGCCTCCAAGATGGCGAGTAAAGCAAATTTAGTATCTGGAACAAAAGCTTATCTTGAAGGAAATCGTCGGGCCTGCAAGAGATGCATTACGCAAGGTGTCGAGAAGAAGAATCTTTGGTCGATGAGGGCAAAGCGGAAGGATCCTTGCCTAAAGTGAGGCGTCTGATGTATGAGATCAGACTTCGGGGAAGCGGGAAATGTTCAAGCCATGTGACATGGAGAAGTTCCACACCGGTGAAGTTCTGGTGGCCCGACTACGGCCGCCATATAAAGACCCGAAAGCCAATCTAAAGAGGCCAAAGTGATGCAACCTAGAGATCAAGCAAAAGACAAAGCACACGGATACCGATCAAATTGAAATGTGTGTATACCAATTATGAACAAGGCACGCCCCTTTCGGCAAAAGAACCGGGTGTGAAAACTCTAGTAGAGGAAGATTGAGGGCCAATCTAGAGCAAAAGAACCGGCGACAAGAGGCAAAGAAAGGTAGGATTTGGGCCTTGAGGCGGATATTAGACTTAATGTGAAGTGAGTTTGTTGGCACGGCCGGGGGCCGACTTGGAAAATTGGAATGGGAATCGAAGCCCGAGAAAGAAGCGCGGGGATCTTGTTGCGGGTCGTTGTGGTCGTTGTTGCGAGGAATCGATGGCTAGCCAAGTCGTGGTGGGTGGGCGGGCCAAATTTGGGGTTAGGAAAGGTCTTGGTGAAGCTTGTGCCAGGAGCTAAATCTCAGAACCGGAAAGAAAAGGATCATGATATGACTAAGCAACACGAATACCTGGCATGGCAGAGAAGTTGGAGCTGGGATCTAACGCCTGGGCGCTGCTGGTAGATTAGTCTGGAGTAGACTAGATCGGATGCGTGATGCCGTGCTTGTGTGTGTTCCTGCTGTTTGCTGTTTGTGTTGACGCTGGAAGGCGCCTAGATGGTTAGGCGGTGGCGCCTAAGGAAAAACCTTAGGCGGTGGGAAGACCTACGTTAATGTTCCAAGTAATAACATAGCTGCTTGCACACCAAATACATTGTTGTGCACAACCCATTGATATAACTTCTGCGGAATTATAATAACCTTCACTAAGAGGACCATCTTTTTAACTCTTGGCCCAATGCTTAGGCTGATTCTCTACAAACTTGCCTATCAGCTTTGATAGCACCTTGTCTTGGGTTACTTTCATGCATTTGTTTAGAGCAATTATTTAGCCTCTATTGCTCGGGTTCGGACCCGCCCGGGCAATCGGCATTTGAACCTGCGCCTCGTCGGGGTCCAGGAGCGGCGTCACGGTTCACATCTTGATGTAGTTGCACACTTCTTCGGACATCATGCATATTGAGCCCACGAACTTTTCTTGCCCAAAGAGTGGGTACCCACCCGGCACGATAGGCCCGCCATCTTCGGTACATTTTTCAACACCGGGATAGGTTGTATGTGTTACAGCATGGGAGCCACTTGAAGGGCACTCTCTTTTCGGTGCAAGAGGACCTCTCCGCAGTTCAGTTAACTCGACGGCGTGATGAGCTATGCAAGGTTCGAGAGGCGAGGCTCCAGCAAAAATGGGCAGTTTATCGGGGAGGCTCAGAACTTATTTTCGACCAGTGGCCTACCAACCCTTGGTTGGGGTACTCTTAATTGCCTACCCACGTCTTGGTTTTGTTATATTTGGTTTTGCTTTAGTTGCTATGTTCTGTAAGGGGTTTAGTTCCCATGTCTTCTTAAATGCGGGCTTATGCCCTTTCTTTGCTTTTGGGTTGGGGTTTGAGTCCTAGTTTGGGCTTACGCCCTTTGTATTGTTTCGTCCCATAAGCTCGGAGAGCTTCCAGCGGACGTTAAAAATTTTATCTTTATCTTTATCTATTTCCACCAAGACCAAAGAGCTCATATGGGATTGAACAGGAAACTCTGTGGATTGAAAAAATTGTGAGATAAAATACATTGACTGGTTTTTTATTACAACTAAAAGGGCTTTTAAGACTAATGGGGCGCCAATGCACTCTTACGGTGGCAAAGGGCAACTTTAGAAAGAAATGAAGAAAGTTGTAGGTACACTTTGGACCCCATTTCTCTTGTAGATCAAAAATTAGGACATGAAACATTTAGGTGCCTCTCGTTACATTTTTGTGGGTAAGCCGGTGGCATAATCCACATATTTATCGGGGCTAGGAGGCAAGAAAGAGTTTGGAATTAGGTGGTCAATGGAAGTTACAACTTTACGTAGAGCCCGACATGCCTTTAAAATTCTCACTTCCATATAGATCCTTTAAATCTCAAACTCTCCCATCTTGGTTGGTTTTACTAAAAAATACATCTAAATTGCCAATCGAGTTGTGCAACTTCGTGGGATTGGGTAGGTAATCTATGTAAAGAAGATGAATGAAACATGCATTTTGAGACTCATATAGGCCTAAATCTCAAACTGTCCCATCTTCAGTTTTTTTTCCAGAAAAAATACATCTAAAATGCTCTTTTATTGAAACTTATCGTCCGTTTTGTGGATCTTTATAAAGACAATCCCATCGATCCGAGACATCGGATCGACATTCTAGAATGGGGCGAGCATGCATGTCTTGCGTGCATGCATGCGGGCATATGCCCTTTACGGTTGGGAGTTCGCTATTTTAGGCGCGGTTACGCATCAACGTCTCATCGGCTTCCTCTTCTCTCGGTGATTACCTTATTCTCTTTGAATTGTTTCAGGCGGGGAAGGGGAAGGGGCTTTTTTTTTTTTTTTTTTTTTTGGAAGGACGTGAAACTTTATTAATCATCAGAAACGAGCAACAGAGATGGGGGGACTGAAAACCCAGTGGAGGAATTGTCCATTGAGCAAAACCACCCGCCACCTTACAGCACACAACATGTAAATGAGTTACATATAAGTGTTAATTTGGAGATAGTGTACCCAAATACGATTCTTCACTTCATCCTTTACGGAGGAAGATATATACACTTTTGACGATCGTTGCTTAGCTTCAATAAGCACTTGAGCATCGGGGGCTCTATATGGCCCTTGAAAATAAAGAGGTTTCTTCTTTTCCACGTTGACCAAATGATCCATCTTTGAAGCTAAGTGAAATGCCCTCTTTGCCATATTGTCCCAAGAACTTGGGTACAACGCCAATAAGACTTGTTGACTATTCAAAGCTGCAATAAAAAAAGACTACGAAGCCACAACCAAGCCGGTCTAGCATGCTGGCATAAGAAGAAACAATGCTCGATTGTCTCATCCCTCTGAGCACATAAAGGGCATGTCCCAGGCACCTCAGGACGAAATTTGTGGACCAAAACATTGACGCGCACACATCTATGGATGATCGCCACCACAAAGCCCGATAACTTTGGATGAAGTAACTTGTCCCAAACCCGGTTCAAACTACTTTACGTTGATTCTTTGGTACCACCAAAGGCCATTTTCTTCTGCTTGGTTTGGCCAATTTGGCGTTTCTTTCATCTTTGTGGCATGTCCTTTTCGGCTTTGGCTCTTCTTTAGCCATCATCCGTGACCTTAGTCCTCGATTCCGGTTTGTTAAGGAAGTTCTCGGTATTCGGGCGGTTTGTTGGTTTCATGCGAGCCCAATTCTAGAAATCCCATCGATCGAGACAGAGACATCGGATCGACATTCTAGAATAGGGGAGCATGCATTTTGCATGCATGCATGCACTTCCTCTTCTCATGCCCTTTCTAGTTTTGGAAGTCCCGCTTCTTTTTTAGGCGCGGTGACCAGCCCCTCTATTTGAAGAGGTTTTTGTTTTTTGTCGCATGGCACGCGTGATCAGCCCCTCCACTCTGGGAGGTTTGTTTTCTCTCGTTTTGTTGTGTTGGTGATGTGCAAGTCTGGGTTGGCGGCGGCATATGTTTCGACTTCTCTGGCGTGGGTTTTGGGGGGCGATTTCTATGTCTTACGTTTGTCCAAGCCCTTGCCAAAGGCTTATCACTAGGGTTTTCCTCGAAAACCCAAAGGGGAGGGTTTTTTAATCCGGTGATAAGCTTCGGCGGTACACCAACCCACACGTCTATTAGCATTGTATTTTTGGGGTCCAAATGATATAATTGGATTTTCCCTCTATTTTTCGTGGGTAGTTCGCATGTGTGCAGCTACCCACTGTCCACCATTGTAGAAAATCTGCTGAGATGAATGAGAAGCCTATCTAGCGGGCGGTTTGTTGGTTTTATCACGAGCCCCATTCTAGAATCTAGTTTGTGCAATTCGTGGAATTGGGTAGGCAACTTATGTAAAAGATGAATGAAACATGAATTTTGAGACTCGTAATTTGAGTAGGAATTTGTCATGATTTTGAGTATGTTTTGATGGTTGTTAGCAAATTGAGGCTCTTTTGTTCAACTACACACAAGTCAAAGAATAGCATGGACAAAGATGCATGTCAAATTTTTAAGGTTTCCCATTATGAAGTTTGGAGAGTATAATACATTACTGTAGTGGACTGTAGAAGTGTATCCCTCGTCATTATCCTATGTCATGACTTACGTACATTACTCTACATTATATGGACAAAAAGAACAACATGACCAATTTATAGATGTTATAAGTCTATAGTTTTGATGTTGAAACTTGCATACAACACAACCATTGAAAATACAACTCTGACAGTTGAACTTGTCACCTTTGCAAAAGTATGGAATTTTAGAGTGTGGGAGTTGAGACTTGTATACAAGTATGCTTCTTCTAAGCCTCAAATAGAGAAACACATTGCTCATAGAACTACAATATTTAGACTTCTCACTTTGCAAAAGTATGAAAGAATTGAAATTTTCTTTAATCCAATAGGAAGATGCCACGACTTGCAAACAACATTTGCTTCTTTTACTACAACATTTGAACTTCTCACCTCTCGAGGAGTGTAAGAGAGTAAGATTCATAATATATAGATAATTTACATAACGGATCTATGAGTTTCAGCAGAAATATTGCTCATTATTCTACTCCTAAAGCATCTTAGTTCCATATATGCCCTATGCGGATGTATTACGGAAATTTAAAACATTAGAAGGATTAGAATTTATAATATATAGAACATTCATATAACAACTCGAGTTTCCGGCAAAAATATTATTTGTTATTCTACTCCTAAAGCATCTTAGTTCCATATATGTTTCTTTGCTTATTATTTGTCGAGCAACAAAATATACCGGCTTCCTTCAAGAATACACCCGGATACTTCTACGACCCGGTGGAGATATTGCAATCGGACTTGCCGCGAGAAAAAATCGACCAATTGTTACTTAAACATGCAAAGATTACGCAGCAATGATTTATGAATGATAGTTTTGTCTTCTATAAATCATCACGGGCAAATTCAAAAATCAAGCATGCATGAGACATGGAGCATTTCGGACTGTTAGAATACTTGAAATGTGCGACTAAGAAAAGCGTTTTTTGGGACAAACCATAAGGTACATGCTTTATGGGAGCTAAGTATAGAACCCTTGAGCTGAAAGCGCAAAAGATTACATTATTAGAGATCACTTTGCAGCAAGTAAATCCAATTTGGAAGATGCTACGAAATGTTACAACAAAGCCAAAAATGACGGACATGTGGAATAAGATATTTCAGCTTATATGTAGCGGTAGTTGTAAAGCCATGCTTGAAATGCAGCGCTTGTATAAAAAGCCATGAACTTATAGGCCATGAACAATACTCGGGCTTGATTTGGTAACTTTCGTCCAAGTTCGTGGTGAGGAAATTACTAAATGACCGAGAATGATACATGCAATGCTAGGCTTAACATTTTAAGTAAAAAGCCATGAAAATGCAAAATGCAACAAAATATTGATTGATTAGGGCAAAATGTGCTATTTATACGGGGCCATCCAAGCAAATATCTCGATGCAAGGAAATCCATGTCGATCATTAGCTTTGCCGCCACCGGGGCGGCGGATGAAGAAGACCATTTCGAAAGAGATGGGAAGCTGCGGAACGGCTGATCTTCCACCTGCGGAATGTTACGTGATTTGAATGAAATAGGAATCATCTCCTTCAAAACCCGGGCAGACATGTATTTTCCAAATTTTTGTTTCATGCAGCTCATAAAGAATGCTAAGAATTTTTGTTTCTTGCAACAAGTTCATAAGTAAGCCTTTGCACATCAACTCTTAGAGGGATCGTGGATCCATATTTTAATGCAATGAAAATCTGGTCTTAGACCTAATCCATCATTCGAGGATCTTTGCAATTAAAATATATGTAGGATTGTCAGTCAAGCTCCTTTTAAGTTATTCTTCAAGTCAGATGTTCCTTCTATATGCGTAACATGTGTGCATGGTTGATAGGTGTTTATGTGTATATTTTGGAGATAACATTCCCTTGTTTGTATAGTCTCGTGTCTACATGAGCCTATGTTTTCTCCTACATAAAGTGCGGTGATAAATTATGTTGTTCGTGATTCATGAAATGTTGAATTTGTTGCCATATTATATTATTCGAGGGGATTTAGAGATGAAATAGATGTCCTTGTTGCCAAACATTTACAACTATTGGAAGTCAACATTTGCAAGGAATAGAGGCCAGCTTTTAAATAGAAAGCCAGATTTCATTGAGCACATTTTGTTTTTGGGTTGGACTTATAGAGCACAACATCAAAGCTGATATGAACCTAAAATTTAGCAGTAAGGCAAGGTTCCATTTGCCATGGCAGTCCTAGGATTTGGACCTCCTTAAGAACCATAACTGTAGAAATTAAGTAGCATAGAAAACTCATAGAAGTTAATCAACAATGCATGCAATGAACTGCAATTTTCTTGTTTACAAGAAATGCGATCGTGCCGGGGGAGATTCAATTGCTCTCGGGCTTCTCCATACTTCTTCATTTCTATTCTTCTTTTCTTTTTTCCTCTATGGTTCAGGCGAGGCCTGGAAGCCAACCTTGACACATGTACAGACCTTTTTTTTCTGTTGAATGACGAAATCAACGGTCCATAGACTTTTTTTATTTTTGTCAAAGGAAAAATTAGGATGGGGATAGCGATTAGAAGTGAAAAAATCGTGCACATAAAAGTCACACATTCAAACCCTTAAACATAATATCTATTTGCATTGCTAACAAAATACTTGAATATACCTTGAGAAAAAAACTCAAAGAGGAATTTAAATGTACGTAATGTGACAAATATTTATAACGTGATATTATAATGGCAAGACTCCCATAGCATATCAAGAAGCAACAAAAGTTTATGCATGGTTATAATGCATCACGAATTATATTTTCATCATGTGTCATTCGGTTCAAACCGTCTAAGCTACAGGCCCAATAAAAAAAGAATTCCTTAAGGAGATCATATATAAAATGATTTACTATCTCTACACGTTAATGTTAATAACATAGCTGCTTGCACACCAAATACATTATTGTGCACAACCCATTGATATAACTTCTACGGAATTATAATAACCTTCACTAAGAGAACCATCTTTTTAACTCTTGGCCCAATGCTTAGGCTGATTCTCTACAAACTTGCCTATCAGCTTTGATAGCACCTTGTTTTGGGTTACTTTCATGCATTTGTTTAGAGCAATTACTTAGCCTCTATTGTTGGGGTTCGGACCCGCCTGGGCAAGATCGGCATTTGAACCTGCGCCTCATCGGCAAGGTAGCCCTTAAACCCAAATTTTCATAGGTGTAATTTAGAATGTGAGGCGAATCTTAGTTTTTTCCGATTAGTTATGTTGGCGATTTTATTTCGGGCTTCAATTTGAGTTTTAGCAACCTTGGCGAATCTTTCATCCATCAAACGATGAAATATATACTTTTCTCTCAAGTAAAATTTGGGTCTACAATATATATTTGTTATGACCATATATAGTTCTAAGCGTAATGCTCACATAATGAATATACAAGTTACCAGACATTGGCGTATGTGTCTTCACAAGAGAAAGGAAGGAAGAAATTTTAATGTCCACGGAACCCAATCGGGTTATGGGACCAGAACAAACAAAGGGGCATAAACCCTAGTTGAGCAGAGGGCGAAGCCCAAAAAGCGAGAACATGGGGTTTAAGCCCGTTACAACACACAAATAAAGGAAACCGAAGCGAACAAAAGAGCGGGGGGCCCGTGGCTATGCCAAAGCTGTCGGGGATCAGCCCGCCACCCGATCCCGAATGATAGCTGGCCTCCCCTCCTATACCTTGCCCATTTCCGTTGTAGGCAAGCCTCGCGCACTTTCGACATAACTCTTCTTTACGCTGCCGCAAAGGCGTGATGGGGTCAAATCCTCTGAGCAGAGAAGGTGGTTCCCTTCAAATGATTGCCATGCCGTAAGATGTGTAGCACGGAAAGAGCATCAAAGCGGAGACCAAGAGATGATGAGGGCGGTCGGGCCGTGCTGCTCCAACCCGCTGGGCCGAAAGGATGCCGTCGGCAGGTATGTGCATCACCTGACTGAAAAAAGAGGCAGCCTCATATGTAGCAGGCGAGTTACCCATCTCCTACACTACGCAAGGTCAGGGTCGATGCATGTTCTGTGGCCCTACCAAACTCAGAAGGCGGGACCTCGGCATGGGCAGTGGGCAACAAATCCTCAAGCAAAAGCCAAGATGATTAGTGTCAGCAATAAAAATGTAAATTACACCCATCTAGTAGTACCCTAAGGCATTAATTTTTATTGGACCCTAATTTTACCTTTATTGTGACACCCATAATTGAGCGATAAAATGCTTAGATATTGTATTTTCTAAATGACTAGATAATGGGTCGTTAGAAAAACAAGGTAATAGTCTAATCCCACAATCGAAAGACATTGGTGCCTAAACCCTAGATTTCTACCACGATATTTAACATCATTCGTCACCAATTTGAAGAGTTTGATTGTGACGTTCCAGCATAATATACGCCCCAATACGTATATTATACTGCCACGTCACACGTACATGTCACAAGTGACATGTACTTGAGAATAGGACAACGTTGCACCTAGGAGCTAAAGGTTGCACCCTAGGGGCAACCTTGGATGTTGGGTATGTAATTAAACATACACAACAAAAGGTTCCTTGTTCATCAATTCCAAATGGCTTAAAGCCATTTGCCCATGTGGATGCCCTAACCTAGATAGGGTCTATATAAGGGCTAAAACCCTAGACCCTAGCTCTCCTTTCACTTGCCAATTAGGGTTTTCTAGAGCCTCCTTTCCTCTTTCGCTTAATTAGGGCTTTCACGGGCCAATTCGCCAAGGTAAGGCTTCGAAATCGCATTGCGGGGCTCGAAAAGTCGGATTTGCACAACAGTTCTTTGAGTAGCATTTGTCTTCGGCAAGATCGGGGAGCATGGGCCTTCCAAGGATCAGGGGAGCAAGCCAAGGAGGCAGGTATCTAGTTGTTACGTTGTGCAAAGGCAAATCTTTAGGCATGGCAATATGCCGATTTAGTATGTTGGATCATCTACGGAAGCCTTGTAGATCCCTAGATGCGAGACTCTAACGAATGAACCTTAAGTAGATAGATTGATATGATTCTCTATCTACGTTACGTGATATTGCATGTATTCCACTCTGTGATCTCCTTGTTGTGGGAAGGGGGTAGAGACCTAAAAGGCTGTGTAGAAGATGCTCCTAGCATAGCACCTTAGTTCCCACATAATTGCGGCCCGTGCCGCGGGGAGCCCACACAGGTCGTGGGTGAAGGGGCAAAGGCGGTTGATAAGGAGGAACTTGTCTCATCATGGGACTGACCCCTCCGGTAGTAAAAGCCTATCGGGGGTCTTTCTTTGGCTAGGCTTAATGGCTTGTCCTTTGCGTGTGGGCAAGGCATGAGCTCGACATTTTCGTGGGGTGGTGGATATGACCTTCCGGTGAGTTCAAGTCGAATAAGGGCGGTGGCCCTCTAGCGCTGCGATGAGCATGGATACCTCGGAGGAGAGGCAGCTCTCTTCACGCCTCATCGGGGTTGGGGAGATGCAACCCGGTGAGTAGTAGCCCCTCGGCTATTCACCCGGAGGCCTACGGCCAAGTCCCAACACTTTTCAGCCTACTGCGCAAAGTGTGCGGGGAGGGCGGATGGAGTGGACTACCCTAAGCCATGTTCTATGCCAGCCAAATCCATTGCCATGAATTACATGCGCAATGAACTCGGAGGCCTAGCCGTCAGTCATCCCCTTGAGTCCAGAGCCACGGGTAGAATCTTTCCTTTGTATTATTGTTATGAAGGTATTCTTGACTCTGTGATGTTGCTATGGTTATGGTGATTGTGTTGTATATTATTAGTTGTGCTCACGTTTGTTTGTTACGCTTCCTTGAATAGGTCGATCCGATGGAAGACGGATGAATGACACATCCACTCTTCCCTTGCTGGCTCTGCCCCCATGGGAGTGGAGTCAGGTGGATGGCCCCTGTCAGGCAGCTGCCAGGGGGAATGCTCCTCCTTCGAATACGATGCGGGCATCGTATAAGGAGTAGGGGACGTCACAGTGGTATCAGAGCATGATCTTGGCATCCAAGATCGAGCACTGGCCATTGTTTTCCCTTAGGACTAACAGTAGATTCGAGTCTTGGGGTATAGCCACCCAAGATGATTAAAATACAAGAGACAGACAATCATATACATCATGTATTACCTAGATTGGTTGCACGTACATAGAAATAATCATGATAACAAAAAAATAGAAAAAACTGATAGCCAAGATAAGGTATGTTGCTCTAAAATGTAAGAAAATCAAATGCCTCATAACCAAATCAAGTGGGCAAGTATTCTGATAAAATGAGTAAGCAAACCAACTATAACTACTCTACAACATACCTCGTGGTGCTAATAGCTTCACACTAAGGGCTAAACAACAGGTACATAAACTTAGCTGAGGCATAATTGCATATTATGGTGGGCAAGCACAAACCGATTTGATTTCAGTCATCTTTTTATTATTGGATAAACAACAGACCAAAAGCAAAAATACTCCAGGATTGCATACCTGGATGTTGGAGCCGGATCATGAGATCCATGTAACATGCATGGTTTTTTCCCTTTCCTTTTTTTTTTTCCTGGAGGTAAACGGCAATTCAAAAAACTCACCAAGAAAAAAAATTGTATTAATTTTATATGATTTTTGGAAGTTAAGGGGCAATTTTAGAATAATTACCAAGAATAAAATTCACATGGGAGCGAATCCAAGAATCCATCATTTAGTGACGTAGGCTAACTTATGAAATGGGGAAATTTTGTAGACAAGGTGGCGATATTTTATTGGCACCACTCCTAATTGATCCTACTCAACAGTAGTGAAAAAAAAAATGCAAATGTTTAAAAAAATAGCCTTTGGCGATATTTCGAGCTTAAGGGCTACCCTGCTCGTCGGGGTCCAGGAGACAGCGTCTGGTTCAGATACCGATGTAGCTGCACACTTCTTTACAGACATCATGCATATTCAGAGCCCACGAACTTTTACCCCAAAGGTGGGTGCCCACCGCCTGCTAGCAACAACCGATCATGAGTCGGCGTGGCGTGTTTTGACATCATTAATCTTTGCGAGAGTCGTATGCTAAAACTCTCTCTTCCTACATTAGAATCGCATTGGTTGCAATTTTACTTGCATCTATGGCTACCAACTTGTCTTTTCGAATCATGGGAGTGCTAAGACTAGGGCGGTGGTTAGGGCTTATTTCAACTTCTCAAACCCTTCTTGAGCCGTCTTATGCCAATGATGCGCCCAATTCTTTATCTTCTGCACTTTGGTGAGATCTGTCAAGGGTATAGCTATCTTGACGAAGTTCTTCACGAACTTCATGTAATAACCTGCCAATCCCAAGAAGCTTCTCACTTCATGGATATTTTTTGGTGCTTGCCATTCTATTACTGCCTGGATCTTCGCGGGATCTGTTGCAGTTCCATCAATGGATATCACATGTCCGAGGTACCCTTGGTTGTTGCAAAGTGACAATATTTGGACAACTTTGCATGAAGTTGATGCCTTCTTAGCTTCTCGAGAACCCTTCTCAAATGCTTGACATGGTCCTCCAATATTTTACTATAGACCAAAATGTCATCGAAGAATACAATGACAAAATCATCTGGAAACTTACAAAAGATGTCGTTCATGAGTCTCCAAATGGCATGACCGTGAATTATAATGGACATACCTTGTCCTGAAGGCTATCTTGTGAATATCTTCTTCCTTAATCCTGGTCTGGTGGTAGCTAGATCTCAAATCTATTTTGGAGAAGAACTTTGCCCCTTGCAGCTGATCCATGAGATCATCCGATCTTGGTAAGGCATACTTGTTTTCTATGGTGTGCTTGTTCAATTGCTGATATTCTATGCACAGCCTCAAACTCCCATCGTCCTTCTTTACAAACAAGATGGGTGTCCCAAATGGAGAGTTATATCTTATGAAACCTAAGTCTAAGAGTTCTTGTAATTGCTTCTTCAGCTTTGTTAGTTCATGGGTCGTCATTCTATCACGGGCCTTACTCATGGGTTTGGTGGTGGTTCGAGTGCTATCTCACACTTGACTCCCCTATAAAGAGGAAGTTCTTTGATCTCGTCCGAGAACAGATCATGGAACTCTTTGACTAGCTTAACTACCTGCTTAGGAAAGTTGTTTGCTATTTTATCCTCACATATGCCAATTCGTCCCTCTTAGTGCATTTAAGAAGTTTCTTACTAGACATGCATTACATGATTGGGGTAACTTCTTTACCACATTATTTCTATTGTTACGCCATTGTGTGCCGTTAGTGTCACCTTTCGGTTCTCGCAATCAATCGGTGCCTTTGCGGGATAAGGTATTCCATATCTATTATCAGATCATACTTGCCTATGTTCATGACCTATGCTCCCATTCTAATGTTAATGGCGGGCAAGTCTATGTCAAAGTCTATTCTCTTCCCGACCATGTGTCTAATTGCACCACTTGCTAATACCATTGGTAAAGGACATTCATCCTACAAAAACTTGTATCAATTTTTTTTATCAATGGTTCAGTTTTGTCACATTCAATTCTTGTTGTCTGAAAGGCTTGATTCAATCAACTTGTTTAGTTTTGGGCCATATGTGTTGGCCTCATGTATCTCTAGTTCTAGGACATTTCACCAAATTTCTCTAAGTTAGGGACAAGTCATCCTCTAGCTGTAGGCCATAGCTTTGCTTTTGGATTTGGTAAGCCAATTGGGATGCATTTAGACATATAAAAACATGCCCTACTTGGTTTTATTTCATTATATATGTCCAATATTTGTTGAATTGTGGAGGTGGAAGGTGTTTTCTTATGTAACATCTCGATACTTGATGATGGATGTGTAAATGCACCATGTTCAATAGCCCAAAATGTTGCTTATCTCTAAGAGCAAAGATGATCATAACGATTGGACCTTTGGCCCGGAATCCACCATTGAAGAAGCAAACCAAGGAAAAAAAAAGTACTCTTAGCATGTGTTTTTCGATTTCGCCATTGCGTGGAAGAATAGAACAAGTTTTTTCAGAATTCTAAAGCTAGAAAAATGCCTTATAAAAAGGAATTGACATTTTCTTTGTAAGAAAGAGGGATGTAGAAGATTTGAATAGCTATTTAGTGTATTCATAACGAGAGACAATTAATGTTATTTTTTGCGAAGCAACTAGATACTCAACTTCGTTCCATGTATTTTCTTTAAAGATACTTGTAACAAAAATTGAACCCTACCATCTAAATAAGGAACAAAGCATTTTACTTCTGATTTTGCAAAGCTCGGACACTTCAAATGCAATTCTGTGAATTGGATTTTTATTTTTCATATCAAAGATTACGGATCTAGTGAATTTTTAGTCCCATTCACAAAAATTGTCAAGCTTTTGTGTCAATAAAGGCTTTCAACTCCACTTTTGCAAAGACAAAAGTTTGAACTCAAATAAAAATAAATAAAGTATAACCTGATATACGGAGGCCTGAACCTCAAATTTGAAATGTTAATACATGACCTTATATGCGCTAACGGGAAAAGCCTTTATAGACATATCCCGAATGCCAAAGCCTTCCATGGATGTCCCAAAGGTTTTAGGCCAAAAACATTTGTGAGTAAACGAAGCGGGGAGAAGGAAGATGGTGATTTGCAACTCTTTGGTACTCTGAAACCCAAAAAAATCGAGAAAAGACACAAAATTTGGGAGATGTCGAGCGTCACAAAGTGCTTGGGAATGTAGATGTTGTTTCTCCTGATATGCATGCTTTTTGTCTCGTGCAAGGTAGGATGCTCTAGTTGAGTTAAAAATCATCATCCAACAAGAAACATCAAGAATTCATAAATTAGAGAAATTTTGTTTTCACGTTTGACTCGCCATGGCGATCTTTGGGACAACAAGGCAAGGCAAAATATAAACAGCACACTGTGTGCAACTAGATAATAATGTTCTCGGAAATAGGCATATCTTGTCTATATAATCGTCGTTGCGATCTTCCAAACAAGTTTATTCATGCAATTCAAAAAGGAGAATACAAAGGGTAGCAAAGTAGAGGCCCTCCATGAAGATAATTAGCAGGTCTATACATTATCACAAAAGTCTACATATGTATTGACGGCCATCAAAGCCTGGCACAATCACGAAGGCAGTTTTACTGAGTTTCTTTCCACGAGTCTACATCTAGGCCAAGCTCAGAAGCACCTTTCCAATGGCAACTGTCTGTGACATGTCCATTTCTGTGTAACCTGTTGTTTTCGGCATGTCAACATTCATTGCGGCAGCTACCTCTTCCACACGCTCTGATGTCTCTGCACCAATGCTTTTGGCACTATCCAACAATTCATCCTCCAATGCCATAGAGTATTCGGTAAAGCAAACCAACTTCTGTCTCTTTGGTGAATGGTCGCCATCTAGTCTCTCACTTTCAGAGGCACCTCAGACATTCTCATATACTGAAAATTATGAAGCGGCTTTTCTAGGCACCCGGTTATCATTGGCAGCAAGGTGTTAAGGTTTTTGTTCAGTGCATCCAGCTTTTCAAACTGTGGATTAAGTTCAGCTGATGCCTTTTCTGTCTTCTCTAGCATTGCCTGGGTTTTCTGTAGCCTCTATGAAACATTTCTGATCCAGAGCAGTGTTATATTGATGTCTGACATGTCGGAACTGCCAGGCTTATTATGCATAACAGTTTCTTCTTCTTCTTCTTTGGCAGGCCTTGCCATTTTCTCTAGATATTCAAAGAAGGATCTCAGGAACCAGCAAACCTTATCGTCATACTCGAAGGAAACATTGTGTTTTCTTTGCATCAAAGCAGCCCTTGACGTTGTTCCGCCTGAGAGAAAATCTAGAACACAACCGTCCAGTGGAACCAGCTCCTTCACTATGTAATAAACATATGATATTTTTGCCTGGCTCTTTAGATGAAGTCGCCTTCCATAGCTGCCCAAGAGAACTTGGATTTACATATAAAGTACTCAAAATATTTTTTCTTTGTTTTTATGTCCACCTCTTTGTTACCAGTTAGCGGATATTTTAGAAGGGCCATGCTTTTCGATGCATTGATCATCTGAGTCAGACGTAGCTCCGATTTAGGCTTCACAGGCAATACACGAGCCTCACTTCTGTTTATATCAACATGGCTAACATAGTATTGGAACTTCTTGATATTCTTTTTGCTCTTCCAGCCTTGTTCTTCGTAAGCCCCAAGGGAAACATGAGAACTACCTTGAATCTGACTTTGACTATACAAGCTGTTTGGCAAATGGGCAAATCTGAGGAACATGATGATATGATAAACTTTTGCTTCCATTATGCCTGCAATCCTGCTAAAAAACTCTGTGTACTTTTTTACTTCCCATAGCGCCGTAAAACATGTCAATAAAAACCATTGTGGCATTCTCCAACACCAGTGCAGACACAAGGATACCAGACTTGGTAACATCTTTGCCGCGGTGTTCCTCTTCTCCTTCATTTTCTTTGCCTCTTCTGGCTTTATTATAGCGATAATAGCCTCCAAGAAAGTACTGGGAAGATTTCCTTGCACTAATTCATTATTATAGTTGGCCTTAATATAGTCGAAATCTGTATCGGGAATACCCAGTGATCATTGCTTTCGAGAGATCACGGGAACATGTAGCTAACTCTTCAAAATTTACGTATTGCTTTTCTAATACACAATTAACATAGGACAACACTTCCGCGATGCATCGTGTGGCGGTGTTTTGATATCAAGGCCTTACGCCGGCAATCAAAGCGGTAGGCATATCTAGGCTACACTTTTAGGAATACTTTGCCCTCAAGGATTTTAGTCCATCGGTTGGCTCACCTCGGCATTGTTCATTCCTCGAAGGTATCTTAGGAATGTTTTGTTAAAAACTCAATTGAGGATTTATCGGCAATTCCCCATGATCATCGGCCCGACTTTACGGCTGCCCACTTGTTAATAACATTTACAAGCTTGGACCATGATTCTTCTTGCATAAAAGGAATTGCTTTTCATCCTTAAGTTCTTTAACCTTCAAGGTTGTTGTAGCTACTTCAACAAAATCCACGTACACAAAAGCTGATTAGGATGCGAGGCGATCTTCTATAGCATAAAATAAAAAACTAACCTTCCAGGCAAATATCACTGCAGTGCCTATTGGCCCTTATGGAGGGCAACCAAATGTCTTGTGATAGTTCCTTAGTTGTTGGAGCATTTCAATTAGTGGCTCTCTGTATACTGTGTCCACGATTATGTCGTTGCGCTGTATGGATAACTGAATATACTCCTTGTTGGACAGGTTCCCATTTAACACTGACTTCTTCTCTTTGCATATGCTTTGGCAAATTCCATCTGTTGCTCGACATTACCCATCATAGTACACAAAATTTGTGCACTGTGATTACCAAAAATAATATAAAACTTCTTGTTCAAGAGTTCCTCAATGCGAGACCAAGTGATTAACTTCCTGCATTGGTATCCCACTGATGAATAGGTAATATAATAATGAGAAATGCAAATGATAAAATTTACCTTGTGATAGCATTTGTACATGATCGTTTGACCGAATTCTATGAGTTAGATTTGCGGGAGCTGTCTCACAATAAAAAATACTAATCTTCTAGAATCAATTTGCTCCCATAGGATAACACTTTTTAAACTCTTCAAGTTTGGAGGCGGTCTATTCAGCAAGCTTCTTTTTTTCATCAAGATTGAACTTCAACTCATCCAGCATACGTGAAGCAGTTGGCCATGTCAACATAGAGCTCGTAGTTGTTGGGATGGTGGACGAGGTAGGAGTAGACGAAGAAGAAGGCTGCGATGTTTCCTCGGTATTTAAATTTTAAAGTTTAATTTTGAAAGTGCTTATCTTTCTTGGCTATGGTGCTTCTTGTTCATCTGAATCCCTAACGGAAGGAGGCTTAAGCATTTGGCCGGAGGGATTGGTAGCGAGAACCGCTAGGATTTTGCGAGATAGTATAAGCTCCGAAGACACCAAAGGTTCTTTGGGAGTCGATAGTTAAGCCTACACCAACACATGGGACAACGAATTTCTTCTTGGCATCGCCCATAACCAATTCATGTCCATCCGTGAGGCGGTTTGTTGTCTTTTGTAGCCTTCAAAGCAATACAAGGAGGTTTCTTCAAAATTTGAAAGGATCTTTACGCACATCTTTGAATCAACAGTATACATCTATTGCACTTTATCCCGGACAAGCTCAATGAATCATAAGATTGTAGGTTCCAACCATACCCCTTTGCACTTTAGTAGGCACCCCCTTGCCACTTGCGGTTTGTTTACCTTGCTTGCAGTCGATGGAAGGATCATGGTTACATCCTTTGCAACACAAACTTGACAAATTGAAGTTGTTTTCGTATCCTCCACGCTGCATATGATTGCATCTTGCACATTATTCTTTCGTGCCTTCTCATATAGCAGCGATTATGCCCGGTGTTCAAAATTCTCTAAGCCCTTTACGGTGCGTAATAAAAGGCAGAGATCCTTTGCGGCGGTCTCCTACCACATGTGGTTTGGCACAGGCTATTTCCATGCACCACTCCGGGCTTTTATCGGGAGTTATGATCCGCATGGGTTCTACGTTGGGCCCACGAAAAGATTGATGATGCGAAGAATTCAAAAGCAGGTAAGTAACACGGTTGAGAAGACAATGTCTTGAAAAATGCGAGACAAAAGGCGTGGCGATCCTTGAAAAATATATACAGGTAAATGACAATGTTAACCCCACATTATTTACCCTTTCGGAAATATCCTCGCCGGGATCGTGGCGGGATCCTTAAGAGTGATACATCGTGAACATCGTGGTGGCAATCCTATCGACCTTGCTTAAAAGACATGCCTAGTGCTATAACGGCGAAAGACTGGTTACCAAAAGCGAAAACTACCATCTTTCAAAGGCGACGGTAGCGGAGACATGATAAGCTTTCGAATTTTTGGCAAGGCGCTAGTAATTTGGATTCTTTGCCTATGTAGGTCCAGCTAGTGAAAGATCAAAAGATCATGTTCAAGTCCTTGATCCATATCAATATATTAAGAAGGGCATTTCCTTGCTTGGGAGGTGGCTACTTGGTTATCTAAGTGTGTATCTCTTTTTGCGAACCTGTTTACTAGGAGGACTATAACTTACCTAATAACTATCTCGAAAGTGTTAGAAAAGATGGAGACCTAACCCCAATGATCGGCCTCGATACACCGCTAATGATCATAGACTTTGCATGGGCGGTTAAAGGGAAGCCTTCAACTATATGTAGGTACTTACTTAAGGAAGCTAATTGCCAATGAGGACAAGGATGTAGCCTAAAACTAGCTTGAGCATTTGCTAAAAATTCTCAAAAATTAGCAATTTTTCCTCAAAAGGCTTTACGGCGGCGCCATCTTAGATAGCTTAATCTATCCCAATGGTGGTGATTTTTGATATTCCTACCACGGCTTTGGTGGTTCCTCGGTATTTATTTCTTTAGTGCCTTATTGCTTTTGAAAAACACATTCTAGAGCTTCTATGGATATGCCTTATGGTTTTCTCGACTAACACATGTTTTGACAAGTGTGGAATGTTAGGCGGGGTTTACAAATGCATGCTACAAATATAGATTTGGAAATAGTTAAATATTGCCACATTTATTTGGTTTTGTTACTCCATAAGAGGTCTTTTGCAAGTGCTGCTCTACAACATGAAAAAATAGGTCTGAAGACATGCTTCCAAATTGTATTTCACAAACAAACTCAATCGGACAAGGAGGAACTTCAAACATTTCAAGACACATCAAAAATAGGTTTTATGCATGAAGTTTTAGTTTGATTTAAAGAACAATGCAACATAAAAGATTTATTGGTTTTGAATGGTCCGCTGATGCACAAGGTTTTGTACGAACCTTGACTTTGTGCAATCTTTGCAACTATTTGACCCATTTTACTTAAATTTTTCCATATTAGATCTCCCTTCTGGATTTTGCATTTTTTCATAGTATTTAAGCATTCTATTTATGGCTGAATATTATTGAAAGATACTTGCTCCTTAGTTTTGGTAGCTTCATGGTAATTTCTGCAGGTTTTAGTGTTTGGAATTTAAAGAGGTTGGATGTGATACCTCTTGAATGATAATTCAGTATAGAAATTTTAATGTTTATAGATGTAATGGCATCATTTGCATTTGCGCTATGATTTTCGTTGTTATTATGATTGCAAATGCAGATCTACAAGCATGTTGTCTTCTTATATACTAGAATCTTGTGTTGCTAAAATTCTATAGCCAATTTTGCTGTTTAATTTGTAAGTTTTATTAAAGGTTAGAGTCTTATTATAAACTGGAATATCATGGTTCAAATCCCTGTTTGGTATATAAGTTCATAGACCAACAAATACAATGACTAATATTCTAAGTATTGCATTGACTAAAAACTTGTTGAATCGTTTGACTAAGAAGATGACGATTTATCTGACTAATAAGCCGACTAAGCGTCTGACTAAATATCTGACTAATACACTAACTATGCTTCTGACTATTCATCTGACCACATCTGACTAATTTATCGGCGATTATTCGGCGTTAAATCGTCGGAGATAAAACTCGTCGGTACATTAAATCGTCGGGAATAAGGGGCTGGCGGTTAATACATTTTATGAAAGCTCTCTGACGATTATTCTGATGTTTAGCCATCATTCTCTTGTAGTGTTAATAAAACTGCTCTTACACATTAAGATCTAGGTCTACACAAGTCAAAGTAGCCCCTAAGGATTTTGTATTGATCATATCATGCATTCCTAGAGAAGAATTGTGTATCAGAAGTAGTTGATGTTGTCCGGGTTTTCATCTCCTAGAATTCTCTCAGCTCACTTAAAAAACTGCCTTGACAAGACGATCATTTTACTATTGTAGGTGGGGAAGCCTAAGATCCTTAAGAAATCCTCTTCTAGAAGCTATGTAGGCTGGCATGGCGAACATTATTTATTAATCAAATGTTCAAAAAGGAGTTGATGCTTTGAATCTACCCCTTTATATATACGACAAAATGAAGGTTCCTCAATTAATCCATCACATTAGCTCCTCCATCTTGGATTTCCTACCCCATATATTTGTAAAATTTGTATAAAAAATGCCCCTAATTTTCTATACCCTCTATTTTATTTTATTTTTTTTAAAATGATCATTAATTTAGGTAAAATGCAACAGAATCATATAGCAGTGAAGACTTAGAATCATATAGAAGTAGACTTCTCAAAGAACACTTAGACTACCTGAAATTCCCTTGGATCGACATTTTTAACAACATCGAAAAGAATAACCATGAAGAACCCGACCAAGAATGAAGAAACCAACAATTCCTTTGTTCATGAAAAAAGGAAGCGATTGAGGAAAACAACTTCAAACATCTTGGAGATCAATCCATTTGGCAAAGCCCTATTTTTTGGCAAAGGAACATGCCAAAAAATACCCAAAATCTTAAAGAGCCATCCATTTTGCACGATTATCGAGGGATGGGCTTTAGCACATTAAAGCTCACTAGTTCTACAAGCCTTAAAGAGCCATCCATTTTGCTGATTATCGAGGGATGGGCTTTAGCACATTAAACTCACTAGTTCTACAAAGGGGCATTTGGGAAAAAGGGGAAAAAAAGGCAAAATACAAAGCTATTTTAAAAAATTGCTTAAAATTTTAATAATAGATAGTCTGCCTATTTCATGTAGGGAATGAGCATTAAATTGGGGAAAAATAGCAAGGAAGGACCAGAGCATTACAGAAGAAACACTCACAGAAGACCATCGAACACAACCGAAGACAAGATAACACAACCACCCCAAAGAAGACAACAGCTTGAGTTCTTATTAATAGGATTTTGGAAATTAAGAAGTTTATTCTCGAGGCCCTGCGACGGATGTTAGCCGATACTACATAAATAATAACACTCGTATATTTCTCGAACTTTTTCTCTTCAAAAACATGCCAACTTCTCTGAGATATTAAATAGGAGTCTCTAGCCAAAGTTGGAAACTCATTAATGTTTCATTCTATAGTAAGCATCCAGCCCTCAATTTACATGTTGCGGGGTTGAGATTCAATTATTAGCGAGGCAATTTGAATCTGATTTAGATTTAGAAACCAAGGAGGTAATTGCTTCTTAACCTCTCGCTAGATAGATGATCAAAATCCGTAAGCCCGGTAATTTATTTCATTTCTTTATTTTGCATTATCACAATGCTTTGAGTCAAGCTTGCTTCTTTGGATGAAAGGTCACAACCGTATAAAGAAGGCCTTTTAGTAATTTGGTTGCATAGAAGAGAAGACACGGGAGACACGAAGCATCTCACATAGGCATTAGATCACAAAAGAGCATGTACTATAGATTAAAGCTGATATACTTAACAAGCATTTCAATGAGTTAATGTAGCCAAATGCAAGTTCTTCTGTCTGGGGACAATAAGACCACCAAACTTTCTTGAATCAGATCCAGTCACTCTGCAATCCCCCGCCGGGTTTGACATTCTCGAGGGATTCTCCATCGACTTAAAATATGTTAGTAGAATGGACATGGTAGCCTTTCTTATTGCTTTGGGATGGAGCAAACAAAGCTTGGCTCAAGGCAACATTGAAGTTGCATGTAAATGCTGCTGCAAGTGTGCAATTTTTAACTTGCTTACATTATGAAATGCTTGATGGTCAGATTGCCAAGTGTTGCCATTGTTCACTCATTTTCGGTCCTCGCCCGATTGAAGAAATGAGGTGCAACCTCGATTAGCCATGAGCGATCAATTGTAGAGACATCTTTCATGTAGTAATGGTGATGACTGTAAAAATATGATTGAAACACAAGCCATTTTGGAGTTGCTCTAAATAAACTGATGATGGATGAATGAGTAACTCCTCGATTCCCACATGAACAACTTTGTAGGATTTCCCATCTGCACTGCGGTTGGCTAGCATTCATAAAAACGGCGGAAGCTACTGACTTTCGACTCTTTCAATATCTTTGTCACATGATCTCATGTTCATGCCATTGTAAAACCTTTGCTAGCTGGGCTCTTACATCTAGAACTTTCTTCATGGGTGATAATTAATGCAGATTCGATGACACCATTGTGATGATTTGTTAGAAGAAATAAAGGCTTCATACACATTAAGGTAGCTGATGAGATCACCTTGGATGCAGAAAAAGCGGCTCCTTGCCTCATCAAGCTCCCTTTGCCTTCCGTAGCTTGATATCAGATTGATTTGGACGGACATCATTGCGGCAATAATGACTACCTCAGATGAGCAACCAAGTGGTCCTGAAGACAATAGCATCTTGGAAACTTTTGGGTCAAGTGGAATTTCTGCAATTTGATGACCTAGTGGAGATGTCAATTTAGCATCTAAGTCTTAGCTTTTTCAAACGTTTCCTTTCCAGAAGCTTTGCTTTCTGCAAAAGCAGAAAAAAAATTAGACCGTCAAATAATGATTGACTTTTCACATTAATGCACCACTTAAGCGACAACTTTACCTGGCGAGCAGCCTCTTCCTCTTCTACAAGTGCCTTCTGAATGTGTAAAGCTTCCATGTCCTTTTTCTCCATCCATGCCTTAACCTGCATATACAATATACCTCTGCTACAACTACAAAATGCATGTTTCTTGCAATACCAACAAAAAAGGACTATAACTGCAAATGAACTTGAAGATTTAGATCAATATTCAATTCCAAAATGAGTGCTAGCAAATTCACTAGCATCATGATATTTACAAAGATATATCAGCACATAACCAAAATTTGTTTGTGCATGTTCATTTTGCTTTTGCAGCAAGGCACTGATACTTTTCTGAAGTGCTCCTTTGTACATTTTGTACATTTTTTCGTGCTCTTTCAGCGGCCTTTATCGTACATTTTTACGGCCTTTTAAATTGAAGAGCTTATCTACTTGAAATGTTTACAAGCATGTCACATACCCCAACGAGATATCCTTATCATCTTTCTTTGTTGATGTAGTCTCCTATCATTGTTGAAAGGAGATGGAAGGTTGCCAAAGCGTTGACAATCCCACCTTTATGTGCTGAAAACAAGCCGGTTTCAGCTATATAGAAAGCGATAACATCTTTGGCGGTTGACGCCGCGACCGGTGCGCATAAGACTTGGAAGATTGAAGACTTCGAATTGTGCATGTTGCTATAGGAACATAAGAGGCGAGGCACTGCTGTTGCATTTGCAAATCCATTGATATAGAAATTTTGAGAGGAGTATCAGAGGGCTCAGAATGTGAGCACAGTATCTTGGGCACACCATCATCTGTTGTTATCCAAACTTTGATATCACCATCTAATGCAGATGAGATGAGGTAAGAGTCCCAAAGTAACAAAGACGATATGGGCTTGGAATGGGTGCCCTCAAGAACATACATACATGCGCCAATCTTAAAGGTCGCCAAATCGATGGAATTATCTTGTGATCCGGAACAAACCAAAGAATCAGTAGATGTGAGACATGTAACAGCTCCTTTGTGCCCTACAAGCGTGGCTTCGGTCGAAACTTCGCATGTTGCGGGGATGTATTGAAATGCCAATGTGCTGCCATCTTCACATCCAACCAAAGGAAGTCTTTCAAGTGGCCTAGAGCCATCACTTGACCATGTGGAGAAACATCGATAGAGAACGGAGTAGATGTGGTAGAACTGGAAACTATAACCTGATTTGTAAGACCCACAAAGAAGAAGATTGGAGTGACTAACATTGCTCCAATTCTCGAGCCCATTGCAAAGGTTCGAGTGCAAGCACCGTAAGTGCAGTTCCATACTTTGAGATTCCCTTCGAATCAACCTTTGTAGAGCTCAGAAGTCGCGGCGAGAAAAGAATGTCGATTATGTCAGGCCCCGAGTAGCAAGAGTTGCAATCGGGGTAGACTTGGCAACTTCCTCTTCAACCCAGCACCTCGGCTTTCTCAACTTGTTGTCCAACATCTTTAACATCCGGCACCTCGGTCTTCTCTTTGATTAGGCGCTTTTTGCTTTTTCTTTCTTTTCGTAATCTGCTCCAAGTCAATATCCATCTTTGCTAATGTCATTAAGCATCTCTTTTCAGAATTTTACACCCCTCTTTCTTAAGGCCAAGCTGTGAGCGTGTTCTTCTTACGCCTAAATTCCCTCTGCTTCTCTTTTTACGCTCAAACTCCCTTCTTACATTACGCCCAAATTCCTTCTTACATTTGTGTTTGTTCTATGCCAAGAACGAGATTGTGGAAATTCCTTCTTACATTTGTGTTTGTTACGTGCCAAGAAGCGAGATTGTGGAACTCCGCCATGCTTGCCCTTCATCCATCCATGACCATATGCATGCTCACGGGAAAACCGCCTGCTCCAAAGCGCTTGCCGCCATTCTTCTAACAAAGACAACGTAATGACAAGTTTATGACCTATTACTTACATTTATATATTCTTGCTTTTGAAGTCATCTAGAAACTGCCGGACTCCAAAATGCAACAAAATATTGATTGATTAGGGCAAAATGTGCTATTTATATCAGGGCAAATATCTCGATGGTCGATCATTAGCTGCCGCCGCCGGGGGAGCGGATGAAGAAGACCATTTCGGCAGATGGGAAAGCTGCGGAACCGGTGATCTTCCCTGAGAATGTTACGTGATTTGAATGAATCTTAGGAATCATCTCCTTCAAAACCCGGGCAGACATGTATTTTCCAAATGTTTGTTTCATGCAGCTCATAAAGAATGCTAAGAATTTTTGTTTCTTGCAACAAAGTTCAAAAGTAAGCCTTTGCATATCAACTCTATTTTAATGCAATGAAATACAGGTCTTAGACCTAATGCAGACCTTAGAGGATGGCTATATTTTACACCTTGTCCAGAGTTTAATACAAAATCTTAGTAGCATACTATTCTGATCCTATCCTATCTCATCAATTCACCACCCTTCCAGCATCCATAGTCTTTCTCCATTTGTAAAAGCTTGAGAAACGTTTGCCTAGAAAATATTCATTCAGGATACTGCAATTAAAATACATATGCAATCAAGCTCCTTTTAAGTTATTCTTCAAGTCAGATGTTCCTTCTATATGCGTAACATGTGTGCATGGTTGATAGGTGTTTATGTGTATATTTTGGAGATAACATTCCCTTGTTTGTATAGTCTCGTATCTACATGAGCCTACGTTTTCTCCTAGATAAAGTACGGCGATAAATTATGTTGTTCGCGATTCATGAAATGTTGAATTTGTTGCGATATTATATTATTCAGGGATTTGGAGATGAAATAGATGTCCTTGTTGCCAAACATTTACAACTATTGGAAGTCAACATTTGCAAGAAATAGAGGCCAGCTTTTAAATAGAAAGCCGGATTTCATCGAGCAGCACAACATCAAAGCTGATATGAAAAGGCCTAAAATTTAGCAGTAAGGCAAGGTTCCATTCGCCATGGCAGTCCTAGGATTTGGACCTCCTTAAGAACCGTAACTGTAGAAATTAAGTAACATAGAAAACTCATAGGAGTTAATCAACAATGCATGCAATGAACGCAATTTTCTTGTTTACATGAAATGGGATCGTCTCGGGAGATTCAATTGCTCTTGGGCTTCTCCATACTTCTTCATTTCTATTCTTCTTTGCTTTTTTCCTCTATGGTTCAGGCGAGGCCTGGAAGCTAACCTTGACACATGTACATACCTTTTTTTTCTGTTGAATGACGAAATCAACGGTCCATAGACATTTTTTATTTTTGTCAAAGGAAAAATTAGGATGCGGATAGCGATTAGAAGTGAAAAAATCGTGCACATAAAAGTCACACATTCAAATCCTTAAACATAACATCTATTTGCATTGCTAACAAAATACTTGAATATACCTTGTAAAAAAAACTCAAAGAGGAATTTAAATGTACACGTAACAGCAAATATTATAATGGCAAAACTCCCATATCATATCAAGAAGCAACAAAAGTTTATGCATGGTTATAATGCATCATGAATTATATTTTCATCATGTGTCATTCGGTTCAAACATGCGAACATCTAAGCTACAGACCCAATAAAAAAAGAATTCCTTAAGATAGATAGAAATTTTAACGTCCGCGATGACAGTAACAAAAAAAGAGTGAAGAATATCAACATAAGAAAAACACAACAAAAATGATAATAAGTATCTAAGCATGTGCACATGAGCTAAGTGTACCCAAGCCATGGGTTCTGGGGCCACTGGTCTCGGATGATTGCTGTACCTCCTCGATACACTGCCCACTTTTGCTGCAGCCGAGCCTCTCGCACTCTAAACAATTCCTGTCGCCGTCTGGTCAGCTGGAGCGGAGAGAGATCTTCTTGAACCGAGAAGTGGGTGTCTTTTAAATGACTTCCATGATGAAGGACATACAACCTATCCTGTGGGCTATTGAACTGGACGATGATATGGCGGGGTCGGTCTGGCCTCTGAGCCCCAACCCTGCGTGCTGTAACAATGGCGGGCCTCTGAATGTGCATAACATCTGTGAAGAAGTTGGCTGCCTCTTCTACATCCAAGGCGGGATTTGCCTCTGGCATGCCTACGATGCGCAAATTCAAGCTTTTGTCCATTGCTGTCTGAGTGAATTCTGCTGCCTGCATCCTCCCATGGTCCTTATCCGGCATGCCACTATGATCATGTGCTTGCATGCCACCCTGACCTTTATCTGTCATCTCCACACCGTTATCCCTATGAGTCTCTGTTTGCACCCCGTCAGCAGTGCATGCGCTCTCGAGGGTCTGTGTTTCAACATCAGGCCTCCAAGATGGCAGAGTAAAGCAAATTTAGTATCTGGAACAAAAGCTTATCTTCGAAGGAAATCGTCGGGCCTGCAAGAGATGCATTCTGCAAGGTGTCCAGAAGAAGATGCTGGTCCGATGAGGGCAAGAGCGGAAGGATCCTTGCCTAAAGTGAGGCGTGCTGATGTATGAGATCAGACTCGGGAAGCGGGAAATGTTCAAGCCATGTGACATGGAGAAGTTCCACACCAGTGAAGTTACGGCGGCGCTGACTACGCTTCGCCATATAAAGACCCCGAAAGCCAATCTAAAGAGGCCAAAGTGATGCAACCTAGAGATCCAAGCAAAAGACAAAGCACCTGGATACCGATCAAATTGAAATGTGTGTATACCAATTATGAACAAGGAACGCCCCTTTCGGCAAAAGAACCGTGTGAAAACTCTAGTAGAGGAAGATTGAGGGCCAATCTAGAGCAAAAGAACCAGCAGCAAGAGGCAAAGAAAGGTAGGATTTGGACGCAGGCCAGATATTAGACTTAATGTGAAGTGAGTTTGTTGGCACAGCCAAAATGAATTTGGAAAATTGGAATGGGAATCGAACTGAGAAAGAAGCGCAGGATACTGTTGCCGGGTCGTTGTGGTCGTTGTTGCAGGAATCGATGGCTAGCCAAGTCGTGGCTGTGGGCCGGGCCAAATTTGGGGTTGGGAAAGGTCTTGACAGAAGCTTGTGCCAGGAGCTAAATCTCAAACCGGAAAGAAAAAGGATCATGATATGACTAAGCAACACGAATACCGGCATGGCGAGAAGTTGAGCTGGGATCTAACGCCGGCGGGCCGGGTAGATTAGTCCGAGTAGACTAGATCGATGCGTGATGCCGTGCTTGTGTGTGTTCCCGCTGTTTGTCGCTTGTGTTGATATTTGGAAGGCGCCTAGATGGTTAGCGGCGGTGGCGCCCTAAGGAAAAACCTTAGGCGGTGGGAAGACCTAGCGTAATGGAGATCATATATAAAATGATTTACTATCTCGCACGTTAATGTTCCAAGTAATAACATAGCTGCTTGCACACCAAATACATTGTTGTGCACAACCCATTGATATAACTTGCGGAATTATAATAACCTTCACTAAGAGGACCATCTTTTTAACTCTTGGCCCAATGCTTAGGCTGATTCTCTACAAACTTGCCTATCGCCTTTGATAGCACCTTTGTCTTGGGTTACTTTCATGCATTTGTTTAGAGCAATTATTTAGCCTCTATTGCTCGGGTTCGGACCCGCCCGGCAATCGGCATTTGAACTGCGCCTCGTTGGGGTCCGAGAGACGTCCCGTTCACATACCGATGTAGTTGCACACTTCTTTTACGGACATCATGCATATTCAGAGCCCACTTAACTTTTATCGCCCAAAGAGTGGGTACCCACCGCCCGATAGGCCACGCCATCTTCTCGGTACATTTTTCAACACCCGGGATAGGTTGTATGTGTGTAAAGATGGGAGCCACTTGAAGGGCACTCTCTTTTCGGTGCAAGAGGACCTCTCCGCAGTTCAGTTAACTCGACGGCGTGATGAGCTATGCAAGGTTCGAGAGGCGAGGCTCCAGCAAAAATGGGCAGTTTATCGGGGAGGCTCAGAACTTATTTTCGACCAAAGGGCCTACCAACCCTTGGTTGGGGTACTCTTAATTGCCTACCCACGTCTTGGTTTTGTTATATTTGGTTTTGCTTTAGTTGCTATGTTCTGTAAGGGGTTTAGTTCCCATGTCTTCTTCTGTCTGGGCTTATGCCCTTTCTTTGCTTTTGGGTTGGGGTTTGAGTCCTAGTTTGGGCTTACGCCCTTTGTATTGTTTCGTCCCATAAGCTCGGAGAGCTTCCAGCGGACGTTAAAAATTTTATCTTTATCTTTATCTATTTCCACCAAGACCAAAGAGCTCATATGGGATTGAACAGGAAACTCTGTGGATTGAAAAAATTGTGAGATAAAATACATTGACTGGTTTTTTATTACAACTAAAAGGGCTTTTAAGACTAATGGAGCGCCAATGCACTCTTACCTGACTGGCAAGGGCAACTTTAGAAAGAAATGAAGAAAGTTGTAGGTACACTGGACCCCATTTCTCTTGTAGATCAAAAAATTAGGACATGAAACATTTCGTGCCTCTCGTTACATTTTTGTGGGTAAGCCAGGTGGCATAATCCACATATTTATCGGGGCTAGGAGGCAAGAAAGAGTTTGGAATTAGGTGGTCAATGGAAGTTACAACTTTCTGTAGAACTGACATGCCTTTAAAATTCTCACTTCCATATAGATCCTTTAAATCTCAAACTCTCCCATCTTCGGTTGGTTTTTTACTAAAAAAATACATCTAAATTGCCAATCGAGTTGTGCAACTCGTGGGATTGGGTAGGTAATCTATGTAAAGAAGATGAATGAAACATGCATTTTGAGACTCATATAGGCCTAAATCTCAAACTGTCCCATCTTCAGTTTTTTTTCCAGAAAAAATACATCTAAAATGCTCTTTTATTGAAACTTATCGTCCGTTTTGTGGATCTTTATAAAGACAATCCCATCGATCCGAGACATCGGATCGACATTCTAGAATGGGGCGAGCATGCATGTCTTGCATGCATGCATGCAGCGCATGCCCTTTCTAGTTGGAAGTTCGCTATTTTAGGCGCGGTGACCAGCCCCTCTATTTGAAGAGGTTTTTGTTTTTTGTCGCATGGCACGCGTGATCAGCCCCTCCACTCTGGGAGGTTTGTTTTCTCTCGTTTTGTTGTGTTGGTGATGTGCAAGTACAGTTGGCGAGCCGCATATGTTTTTCGACTTCTCACGCTGTGGGTTTTGGGAGCGATTTCTATGTCTTACGTTTGTCCAAGCCCCTTGCCAAAGGCTTATCACTAGGGTTTTTCCTCGAAAACCCAAAAGGGCGGGGTTTTTTAATCCCGGTGATAAGCTTTCGGCAGGTACACCAGCCACACGTCTATTAGCATTGTATTTTTTGGGGTCCAAATGATATAATTGGATTTTCCTTTATTTTTCGTGGGTAGTTCGCGATGTGTGCAGCTACCCAATCGGCCCACCATTGTAGAAAATCATCTTGAGATGAATGAGAAGCCTATCTAGCCAAGCGGTTTGTTGGTTTTATGCGAGCCCCATTCTAGAATCTAGTCAGGCAATTCGTGGAATTGGGTAGGCAACTTATGTAAAAAGATGAATGAAACATGAATTTTGAGTAGGAATTTGTCATGATTTTGAGTATGTTTTGATGGTTGTTAGCAAATTGAGGCTCTTTTGTTCAACTACACACAAGTCAAAGAATAGCATGGACAAAGATGCATGTCAAATTTTTAAGGTTTCCCATTATGAAGTTTGGAGAGTATAATACATTATCAGTAGTGGATCAGAGAAGTGTATCCCTCGTCATTATCCTATGTCATGACTTCAGACATTACTCTACATTATATGGACAAAAAGAACAACATGATGACTGCCTATAGTTTTGATGTTGAAACTTGCATACAACACAACCATTGAAAATACAACTACGACAGTTGAACTTGTCACCTTTGCAAAAGTATGGAATTTTAGAGTGTGGGAGTTGAGACTTGTATACAAGTATGCTTCTTCTAAGCCTCAAATAGAGAAACACATTGCTCATAGAACTACAATATTTAGACTTCTCACTTTGCAAAAGTATGAAAGAATTGAAATTTTCTTTAATCCAATAGGAAGATGCCACGACTTGCAAACACTGTTGCTTCTTTTACTACAACATTTGAACTTCTCACCTCTCGAGGAGTGTAAGAGAGAGTAAGATTCATAATATATAGATAATTTACATAACAGATCTATGAGTTTCCAGCAGAAATATTGCTCATTATTCTACTCCTAAAGCATCTTAGTTCCATATATGCCTATGCAGATGTATTCTGGAAATTTAAAACATTAGAAGGATTAGAATTTATAATATATAGAACATTCATATAACAACTCGAAGTTTCCAAGAAAAAAATATTATTTGTTATTCTACTCCTAAAGCATCTTAGTTCCATATATGTTTGCTGCTTATTATTTGTCAGAGCAACAAAATATACCAGCTTCCTTCAAGAATACACCCAGAGATACTTCTACGACCAGTGGAGATATTGCAATCAGACTTGCACGCCGAAAAAAATCTGACCAATTGTTACTTAAACATGCAAAGATTACTGCAACAGATTTATGAATGATAGTTTTGTCTTCTATAAATCATCACAGGCAAATTCAAAAATCAAGCATGCATGAGACATGGAGCATTTCGGACCTGTTAGAATACTTGAAATGTGCGCCTAAGAAAGGCGGTTTTTTGGGACAAACCATAAGGTACATGCTTTATGGGAGCTAAGTATAGAACCCTTGAACTGAAACTGCAAAAGATTACATTATTAGAGATCACTTTGCAGCAAGTAAATCCAATTTGGAAGATGCTACGAAATGTTACAACAAAGCCAAAAATGACAGACATGTGGAATAAGATATTTCAGCTTATATGTAACGGTAGTTGTAAAGCCATGCTTGAAATGCAACGCTTGTATAAAAAGCCATGAACTTATAGGCCATGAACAATACTCGGGCTTGATTTCAGTAACTTTACGTCCAAGTTACGTGGTGAGGAAATTACTAAATGACCGAGAATGATACATGCAATGCTAGGCTTAACATTTTCGTAAAAAGCCATGAAAATGCAAAATGCAACAAAATATTGATTGATTAGGGCAAAATGTGCTATTTATACCAGGGCCATCCAAGCAAATATCTCGATGCAAGGAAATCCATGTCGATCTGTTAACTGCCGCCACCAGGAGCAGATGAAGAAGACCATTTCGAGCAGATGGGAAACTGCCGGAACCGGCTGATCTTCCACCAACGGAATGTTCTGTGATTTGAATGAATGCCGGAATCATCTCCTTCAAAACCCGGGCAGACATGTATTTTCCAAATTTTTGTTTCATGCAGCTCATAAAGAATGCTAAGAATTTTTGTTTCTTGCAACAAGTTCATAAGTAAGCCTTTGCACATCAACTCTTAGAGGGATCGTGGATCCATATTTTAATGCAATGAAATACAGGTCTTAGACCTAATCCATCATTCAGGATACTGCAATTAAAATATATGTAGGATTGTCAGTCAAGCTCCTTTTAAGTTATTCTTCAAGTCAGATGTTCCTTCTATATGCGTAACATGTGTGCATGGTTGATAGGTGTTTATGTGTATATTTTGGAGATAACATTCCCTTGTTTGTATAGTCTCGTGTCTACATGAGCCTATGTTTTCTCCTACATAAAGTACGGCGATAAATTATGTTGTTCGTGATTCATGAAATGTTGAATTTGTTGCCATATTATATTATTCAGGGATTTAGAGATGAAATAGATGTCCTTGTTGCCAAACATTTACAACTATTGGAAGTCAACATTTGCAAGGAATAGAGGCCAGCTTTTAAATAGAAAGCCAGATTTCATTGAGCACATTTTGTTTTTGGGTTGGACTTATAGAGCACAACATCAAAGCTTATATGAACCTAAAATTTAGCAGTAAGGCAAGGTTCCATTTGCCATGGCAGTCCTAGGATTTGGACCTCCTTAAGAACCATAACTGTAGAAATTAAGTAGCATAGAAAACTCATAGAAGTTAATCAACAATGCATGCAATGAACTGCAATTTTCTTGTTTACAAGAAATGCGATCGTGCCGGGGGAGATTCAATTGCTCTCGGGCTTCTCCATACTTCTTCATTTCTATTCTTCTTTTCTTTTTTTTCCTCTATGGTTCAAAGCGAGGGCCCGGAAGCCAACCTTGACACATGTATGAGACCTTTTTTTTTACGTTGAATGACTAAATCAACGGTCCATAGATTTTTTTTTATTTTTGTCAAAGGAAAAATTAGGATGGGGATAGCGATTAGAAGTGAAAAAAAAATCGTGCACATAAAAGTCACACATTCAAACCCTTAAACATAATATCTATTTGCATTGCTAACAAAATACTTGAATATACCTTGAGAAAAAAAACTCAAAGAGGAATTTAAATGTACACGTAATGACCAAATATTTATAACGTGATATTATAATGGCAAGACTCCCATAGCATATCAAGAAGCAACAAAAGTTTATGCATGGTTATAATGCATCACTTAATTATATTTTCATCATGTGTCATTCGGTTCAAAAACCGCCTAAAGCTACAGCCCAATAAAAAAAAAGAATTCCTTAAGGAGATCATATATAAAATGATTTACTATCTCTACACGTTAATGTTAATAACATAGCTGCTTGCACACCAAATACATTATTGTGCACAACCCATTGATATAACTTCTACGGAATTATAATAACCTTCACTAAGAGAACCATCTTTTAACTCTTGGCCCAATGCTTAGGTGATTCTCTACAAACTTGCCTATCAGCTTTGATAGCACCTTGTTTTGGGTTACTTTCATGCATTTGTTTAGAGCAATTACTTAGCCTCTATTGTTGGGGTTCGGACCACTGGGCAAGATCGGCATTTGAACTCGCTACCATCGGCAAGGTAGCCCTTAAACCCAAATTTTCATAGGTGTAATTTAGAATGTGAGGCTTAATCTTAGTTTTTTCCGATTAGTTATGTTGGCGATTTTATTTCGGCTTCAATTTGAGTTTTAGCAACCTTTGGCGAATCTTTCATCCATCAAACGATGAAATATATACTTTTCTCTCAAGTAAAATTTGGGTCTACAATATATATTTGTTATGACCATATATAGTTCTAAGCGTAATGCTCACATAATGAATATACAAGTTACCAGACATTGGCGTATGTGTCTTCACAAGAGAAAGGAAGGAAGAAATTTTAATGTCCACGGAACCCAATCGGGTTATGGGACCAGAACAAACAAAGGGGGCATAAACCCTAACAGAACAGAGGGCCGAAGCCCAAAAAACAGAACATGGGGTTTAAGCCCCGTTACAACACACAAATAAAGGAAACCGAAACGAACCCAAAGAAGCGGGGAGCCCCGTGGCTATGCCAAAATCGTCCAGGTGGATCAGCCGCCATCGATCCCGAATGATAGCCCGGCCTCCCCTCCTATACACGCCCATTTCCGTTGTAGGCAAGCCTCGCAAGACTCGACATAACTCTTCTTTCCTCGCAAAGCCGGATGGGGTCAAATCCTCCCGAACAGAAGGTGGTTCCCTTCAAATGATTGCCATGCCGTAAGATGTGTAGCCCGGAAAGAGCATCCCGAAAGCGCACCAAGAGATGATGAGGGCGGTCGGGCCGTCTTTGCTCCAACCCGGCCGGGCCGAAAAGGATGCCGCCGGCGGTATGTGCATCACCGACCGAAAAAAGAGGGCCCTCATATGTAGTAAAAGCGAAGTTACCCATCTCCTACACTACGCAAGGTCGTGGTCGATGCATGTTCCCGGGGCCCTACCAAACTCGTATAGGCGGGACCTCTAAGATGGGCAAGTGGGCAACAAATCCTCAAGCAAAAGCCAAGATGATTAGTGTCAGCAATAAAAATGTAAATTACACCCATCTAGTAGTACCCTAAGGCATTAATTTTTATTGGACCCTAATTTTACCTTTATTGTGACACCCATAATTGAGCGATAAAATGCTTAGATATTGTATTTTCTAAATGACTAGATAATGGGTCGTTAGAAAAACAAGGTAATAGTCTAATCCCACAATCGAAAGACATTGGTGCCTAAACCCTAGATTTCTACCACGATATTTAACATCATTCGTCACCAATTTGAAGAGTTTGATTGTGACGTTCCAGCATAATATACGCCCCAATACGTATATTATACTGCCACGTCACACGTACATGTCACAAGTGACATGTACTTGAGAGTAGGACAACGTTGCACCTAGGAGCTAAAGGTTGCACCTAGGGGGCAACCTTGGATGTTGGGTATGTAATTAAACATACACAACAAAAGGTTCCTTGTTCATCCAATTCCAAATGGCTTAAAGCCATTTGCCCATGTGGATGCCCTAACCTAGATAGGGTCTATATAAGGGCTAAAACCCTAGACCCTAGCTCTCCTTTCACTTTGCCAATTAGGGTTTTCTAGAGCCTCCTTTCCTCTTTCGCAATTAGGGCTTTCCTGGGCCAATTCGGCCAAGGTAAGGCTCGAAATCGCATTGCCAGGCTCCGAAAAGTCGGATTTGCACAACAAAGTTGCCGAGTACTTGGTTGTTGTCTTCGCAAGATCGGGAGCATGGACGCCTTCCGAGGATCAGGAGCAAGCCAAGGAGCAGGTATCTAGTTGTTCATGTTGTGCAAAACCGTCTTTAGGCATGGCAATATGCCGGTTTAGTATGTTGGATCATCTCTGGAAGCCTTGTAGATCCCTAGATCTGAGACTCTAACGAATGAACCTTAAGTAGATAGATTGATATGATTCTCTATCTACGCTCGCGGATATTGCATGTATTCCACTCTGCGGATCTCCTTGTTGTGGGAAGGGGGTAGAGACCTAAAGGTCGTGTAGAAGATGCTCCTAGCATAGCACCTTAGTTCCCACATAATTGCGGCCCGTGCACGGGGAGAGCCCACCGGGTGTGGGTGAAGGGCAAGGCCGGTTGATAAGGAGGAACTTGTCTCATCGTGGACTGACCCCTCCGGGTAGTAAAGCCTATCGGGGTCTTTCTTTGGCTAGGGCTTAATGGCTTGTCACGCGTGTGGGCAAGGCATGAGCTCGACACTCGTGGGGTGGTGGATATGACCTTCCGGTGAGTTCAAGTCGAATAAGGGCGGTGGCCCTCTAGCCAAGCGATGAGCATGGATACCCTCGGAGGAGAGGCAGCTCTCTTCTGCCTCATCGGGGTTGGGGAGATGCAACCCAGCCAGTAGCCCCCCGGCTATTCACAAGCAGTTACGGCCAAGTCCCAACACTTTTCAGCCCTACTCGCAAAGTGTGCGGGAGGGGCGGATGGAGTGGACTACCCTAAGCCATGTTCTATGCCGCCCAAATCCATTGCCATGAATTCGCAATGCGCAATGAACTCGAGGCCTAGCCGTCATCATCCCCTTGAGTCCGGAGCCCGGGTAGAATCTTTCCTTTGTATTATTGTTATGAAGGTATTGCTGACTCTGTGATGTTGCTATGGTTATGGTGATTGTGTTGTATATTATTAGTTGTGCTCACGTTTGTTTGTTACGCTTCCGCAGATAGGTCGATCCGATGGAAGACGGATGAATGACACATCCACTCTTCCCTTGCTGGCTCTGCCCCCATGGGAGTGGAGTCAGGTGGATGGCCCCCGCCGCAAAATGCTGTGGGGAATGCTCCTCCTCGAATACGATGCGGGCATCGATAAGGAGTAGGGGACGCCCACGTTGGTATCGAGCATGATCTTGGCATCCAAGATCGAGCACTGGCCATTGTTTTCCCTTAGGACTAACAGTAGATTCGAGTCTTGGGGTATAGCCACCCAAGATGATTAAAATACAAGAGACAGACAATCATATACATCATGTATTACCTAGATTGGTTGCACGTACATAGAAATAATCATGATAACAAAAAAATAGAAAAAACTGATAGCCAAGATAAGGTATGTTGCTCTAAAATGTAAGAAAATCAAATGCCTCATAACCAAATCAAGTGGGCAAGTATTCTGATAAAATGAGTAAGCAAACCAACTATAACTACTCTACAACATACCTCGTGGTGCTAATAGCTTCACACTAAGGGCTAAACAACAGGTACATAAACTTAGCTGAGGCATAATTGCATATTATGGTGGGCAAGCACAAACCGATTTGATTTCAGTCATCTTTTTATTATTGGATAAACAATGGACCAAAAGCAAAAAATACTCCGTGATTGCATACCTGGATGTTGGAGCGGATCATGAGATCCATGTAACATGCATGGTTTTTTCCCTTTCCTTTTTTTTTTTTCCTGGAGGTAAACGGCAATTCAAAAAACTCACCAAGAAAAAAAATTGTATTAATTTTATATGATTTTTGGAAGTTAAGGGGCAATTTTAGAATAATTACCAAGAATAAAATTCACATGGGAGCGAATCCAAGAATCCATCATTTAGTGACGAGGGCTAACTTATGAATGGAGGGGGAAATTTTGTAGACAAGGTGGCGATATTTTATTGGCACCACTCCTAATTGATCCTACTCAACAGTAGTGAAAAAAAAAATGCAAATGTTTAAAAAAATAGCCTTTGGCGATATTTCGAGCTTAAGGGCTACCACGCTTTCGGGGTCCGTGGAGGCAATGTGGTTCGGTCTGATAACCGATGTAGCTGCACACTTCTTTACGCACATCATGCATATTCGAGCCCACGAACTTTTTTACGGCCCAAAGAGTGGGTGCCCACCGCCCGCTAGCAACTTCGATCATGAGTCGCGTGAGCGTGTTTCAAAGATCATTAATCTTGCGAGAGTCGTATGCTAAAAAACTCTCTCTTCCTACATTAGAATCGCATTGGTTGCAATTTTACTTGCATCTATGGCTACCAACTTGTCTTTCTCGAACTGGGAGTGCTAAGACTAGGATTTAAAACGGTGGTTAGGGCTTATTTCAACTTCTCAAACCCTTCTTGAGCCGCCTTATGCCAATGATCCGCCCAATTCTTTATCTTCAGACTTTGGTGAGATCCGTCAAGGGTATAGCTATCTTGACGAAGTTCTTCACGAACTTCATGTAATAACTCGCCAATCCCAAGAAGCTTCTCACTTCATGGATATTTTTGGTGCTTGCCATTCTATTATCGCTTTGGATCTTGGCGGGATCTGTTGCAGTTCCATCAATGGATATCACATGTCCGAGGTACCCTTGGTTGTTGCAAAGTGACAATATTTGGACAACTTTGCATGAAGTTGATGCCTTCTTAGCTTCTCGAGAACCCTTCTCAAATGCTTGACATGGTCCTCCAATATTTTACTATAGACCAAAATGTCATCGAAGAATACAATGACAAAATCATCTGGAAACTTACAAAAGATGTCGTTCATGAGTCTCATGAATGTTACGGGGATATTAGATTATCCAAATGGCATGACCGTGAATTATAATGGACATACCTTGTCCTGAAGGCTATCTTGTGAATATCTTCTTCCTTAATCCTAGTCTGGTGGTAGCTAGATCTCAAATCTATTTTGGAGAAGAACTTTGCCCCTTGCAGCTGATCCATGAGATCATCCGATCTTGGTAAGGCATACTTGTTTTCTATGGTGTGCTTGTTCAATTGCTGATATTCTATGCACAGCCTCAAACTCCCATCGTCCTTCTTTACAAACAAGATGGGTGTCCCAAATGGAGAGTTATATCTTATGAAACCTAAGTCTAAGAGTTCTTGTAATTGCTTCTTCAGCTTTGTTAGTTCATGGGTCGTCATTCTATACGGCGCCTTACTCATGGGTTTGGTGACTGGTTCGAGTGCTATCTCACACTCGACTCCCCTATAAAGAGGAAGTTCTTTGATCTCGTCCGAGAACAGATCATGGAACTCTTTGACTAGCTTAACTACCTGCTTAGGAAAGTTGTTTGCTATTTTATCCTCACATATGCCAATTCGTCCCTCTTAGTGCATTTAAGAAGTTTCTTACTAGACATGCATTACATGATTGGGGTAACTTCTTTACCTGTTATTTCTATTGTTCTGCCATTGTGTGCCGTTAGTGTCACCTTTCGGTTCTCGCAATCAATCAGTGCCTTTGCCAGGATAAGGTATTCCATATCTATTATCAGATCATACTTGCCTATGTTCATGACCTCTGCTCCCATTCTAATGTTAATGGCGGGCAAGTCTATGTCAAAGTCTATTCTCTTCCCAGCCATGTGTCTAATTGCACCACTTGCTAATACCATTGGTAAAGGACATTCATCCTACAAAAACTTGTATCAATTTTTTTTATCAATGGTTCAGTTTTGTCACATTCAATTCTTGTTGTCTGAAAGGCTTGATTCAATCAACTTGTTTAGTTTTGGGCCATATGTGTTGGCCTCATGTATCTCTAGTTCTAGGACATTTCACCAAATTTCTCTAAGTTAGGGACAAGTCATCCTCTAGCTGTAGGCCATAGCTTTGCTTTTGGATTTGGTAAGCCAATTGGGATGCATTTAGACATATAAAAACATGCCCTACTTGGTTTTATTTCATTATATATGTCCAATATTTGTTGAATTGTCAGAGGTGGAAGGTGTTTTCTTATGTAACATCTCTGATAACAGTGATGGATGTGTAAATGCACCATGTTCAATAGCCCAAAATGTTGCTTATCTCTAAGAGCAAAGATGATCATAACGATTGGAGCACTGGGCCCGGAATCCACCATTGAAGAAGCAAACCAAGGATAAAAAAAAGTGCGATTTATCTGCGTTTTGAGATTAGCAGATAAATCCGCTTCTTGAGGCTAGTTGAGAGAGTCCCCCTTGGAGTATTTATAGCCTTGTTGCATTCCTCTCATTTTCATCAGCCGTCTTTGAGCCTCCCCCTTTGTGGTCGCATGCCGTCTCTTGAGAGTCTCTTCCCAGTTTGGTTTGTGGCGATTGCACTTCTGGAGTCGTTTTGGTGCCTGATTGCTACCGATTCTTGGGCGTCTCATAGCATGCTAGTAGAATTTGCGAGTTTTAATTTCTACCGAGAAGGATTGCCTTTAGCCCATGCGTTTGCTATTCGTTTTCTTTTCACGTGCTCATTTTTTACTCGGAAGCACCGCTTGCCACAGTAGTTGAGTTCGTTATTTTTGAAGGACGCCATGTTTCTCCATCTTCTTAGTCGAGTTCATGGGTTCAATCCATGTTCGTAATCCGTTCTGCTTTCGCGGGATGCTCTGGTGGCCCCATCATCGCCAGGCATGGAGTTCGAATATGCTCAATCTCAACCAGAGTGGTGATATTTGAAGGAAGAACACAAATTTCAAGCTGTTTGTGATGCATTGGTCTACGTTTGTTCTTTTGTTCTTATGCTTAGTTTTGTGGTGGTGATATTCGATGACAGAACAGAAATTTCAAGCTGTCTGTGGTAAGTTTTGGTCTTACGTTACGTGTCCTTTCTGGTATCCCGTGCCTATGAAGCCCATTTTCTGGGTGCTGTGAATTTCTGCATGTTTTATGGATGCTGTGCAGGGCTTGATAGACCGCTCCTGGACTTCTAGTTAACTTCACACATCTTGGGTTATTCTTTTAAACTTACTACAGCATATGAGGAAGTTGTGCACTTTGTGTCAAACTCCGGAGTTTGTAATCTATTCTGCTTTCATGCGATTACATGATACCATCGCCAAAGCATGCAGTTTGAATATGCACAATGTTAGCCTGAGGCAATTTGGCCAGAGGTACTATTTGGATTTTGTCTATTAACCCCTTTTTTCCGTGCCCAGTATGGATTATGCCTAGCCTGACAGAATATCATTTGGAGTTTGCTCTTTTGTAACTCGAGTCAAGTTCAGTGGCTTTCTTCTGTATCACGAACTATGCTCTACAACCTGGGTGAGTTTTTGCAGTGGTGGTCTTGATGAGATAACACAAATTTCGAGCTGTTATGTTGCATTCGGTCCGCGTCTTGTTCTTATGTAGTCTGTCTTGTATGCCATGTATGAAGCCTATGTTCTGGATGTGATGATTTGCTGGGCCTTTTGTGTGCACAATGTGCAAGTCTTGACGGTTTGTCTCTAGAGTTATAGTTGTTTTTGTATCTAGACTAGTATTTTGTTGGGCAGCTTGTTGCCTTGTTGCTTATAGACATGGACTCGAATCTGCTTTGTCCCATACTCTTTGAAGTTTTTATGACCTTGACTGTTAATTAATTGCATTTGGCATCACAATCATGATTTACTAGGCATGGAGCGACAGTTAGCCTAATGCATATGAGCTCTAGGGAACATCCTTGTTTCTATCCTCCTAGTGCAGCTTGTAGCCCTTTGTTTTTTTGCTAATGTAGTGAGCCCATGCTTTCTCTTAATTCTCACATCTCTGGATATAGTAGTGAATTCGTGCTTTCTCTTAATTCTTCACATCTCTGGATGTTTAAGGAAGGGGTGGCTCTGGCCAATCTCAGGAGAGGTATACATAGGCTATGGGCAATCTTAACTTGGTAGCCTTGGTTTTCCGGCTTGTGGCAGTCAATTCTTCTTTGATAGGCATGGAGTTCGATGTGCACAATCTTAGATAGGAGATGCAAACCTGCTGTTCGTTTCGACTGTGCAAATCTCAGATATGAGATGCAAATCTGCTGGTGTGTCTAAGACTGGCATTTGATATGGAGACAGGAACATTTTGAGCAAGGTATACATTTGCAGTTTTCGTGTATGTTTGGATGCTTACGTTGTTGGTTTAGGGCTATGACTCGCAGTTTGTCAGCCTATTTCAAAGCTCCTTTGGTGATGCAAAAGGGTTATGCAGTGAGATAGTTTAGATTCTATTTTCTTAATACAGACAAATTATCTCCAACTTTTCAGGTTCAAGACAGGTTATATTTCACTCCCTTTCTCAGCAGTGTGTCAAGATTTTCTAAACGTTTGGCCTTTTGTTGCACATGTTTTGTTTCAAGGTTTTGCAGGATGGTTTGGTGGCTGTATGTCTGTGGGTTAACTTGCATATGCACTTCTTGTTATACTCCATTCGCAAATGTGTCCCATCTTTAGCTGAATATATGTCCAGTACTTTAACCATCTTATATGTTAGCTGCCTTGATAGTTCTTGTTGCTGATATGGTTCCAGAATTAACTACACTCCTGGCAGTGGATACATTATCTTCTCTGGCGCTTCTATGGTGGTTCTGTTTTGTTCATGATGGCCTTGATAGGTTGTTGTTGCAACCCTTGCAGTAGTGGTTAGGTTATCCTGGTACACTTGCAAGCAGCGGTAAGCACAGGTCCAAACTGTTGGATTGGGGTCGAGGATAGTCCTTTTTTGATCTGCCATTTCCTTTTTCATATTGCTTGGGGAGCTACGTTTGTACCAAATGCAACAGCTAGGGAAACATTTGAAGTTGAGGACCTTTCTTATCGTGGCTTCATCTGAGTTTTTAGCTTATCATTTTCTTGTCCTAAATTCCATGGTTTTGCAACCTTGTTGTTTTGCCTGCCCTTTGCCTGCTCTAGCCTATCCCCTTTTTGGAATTCTCTCGTTGGATGCTGGAACTTCTCTCATTAGATGCTGGAAGTTCTCTCATTAGATGCTAACATAGAGGCTGCCAAAGAAGACTGTTTTTTATTGTTCGTTTGGGAACTTCCTTGTACTGCTTGGATGCTAGTTTTGCTGGGCGCCTATTATTTGCACTCAGTTTGGTTTACGGCCTTGCTGTTTGAGAGGAAGGAGTATTCTCAACTTGTACCCCCAACTCTGGCATGAGGTGTGGTTGGCATGGCATGAGTTGTGGTAACTGCCTGTGATTTTGTAACATTCTCCTTTTTGCTCTTTGTTTTTGTACCTTCGTTTGTCCTTTCGGTCTTTGTTGTGATGCTTTAGTCTCTTGCGGTAGCATGTACCAGCCTATAGGCATCAGGTAGGAGGGTGGACTATTTTCACACTTTTTTCATCAAGAATGCCTTATTATATGCTAGCATGGTTCGGGCGTCTTTATTCCAGCTTGAGCTTCTTTAGGTTCATTTAGGTTGTTCTGTGCATGTTCCATTTCGGTTGTCTCTTTAGTTCCATTAAGTTTTAAGAGGTACGCTTGAGTTGGTGTGCTAACAAGTGTGTGATTCATTGTTTGTCGAGACCTGGGTGGTACGTTTGTGCTAAGAGACTCTGGTCATTTTTTGCATTTCATTGTTAGGCAGGCCCCAGTGTGCCAAGACAGTTTTTTTTTGCATTTCATTGTTTGGCAAGCAATAGAGAATATCAAATGGAATGAGATTTTGCGTTGCTTGGCAAGGTGTGAAGAATGAGAAGTAGAATAGGTAATGGCGTACCATTTTGCCTTTAATGTCTCGCAAGTAGTCGAGAATATTAATTTGAAGGTTTGGCCTTTATATGCAAATGTGTCTTTGAGCCTAGGCCTAACAACATTCGTCTCTATTCTTGTTCGTCTCTTGAATTTTGCGCGTTTATCTAGATTGTCATCCTTGGAGGGACCCTAGGACCGCCATCAATCTAGCCCTCTGAGTTGGTGCTCCTTCATGGTTCATGTATCATTTTCCTCTTTTGTTCAAGTTTTCTTGAGTTTATGGTATAGCACGTTAAATGCCCTTCTGTAAAAGTGGCTCGGCTCTTTAGATGCCCTCTCACGTGGTTGGTTATACTTTTTTTTTTTTAGGTCTTAAATGTCAAATCGCTTCCCTTCGTGGAGCTCGTGTGGTTGTGAGGCCCTTTGTGCCATTTAAGTCATCCCTTTTATTTGCCTTATGTGTTCTATTAGAGTACATTTTGTTAATGTCCGCTTTTTCTTTTTCCAAGTCTTGTTTTGTAGTTGATGGTTTTCACCTGTTGTGGTTTTCAAGAACCCCTAGCAATTGTAGTGCTAGTACAATTTGCGTAGCTTCATTGTTGTCTATCTTTGCAGCCTTAAATTCCTCACTCCTTAGGTTTAGGTCTTGTATGCACATGAGTGACTTCATATTTTACTTGTGCGATTGACAATTCATTAGAGTTAGAGTTCATTTTTCTTCACGACGGTTGGTCGCGAGGTGACAATGACCTTTGTGCTAGGTGTATTGCCTCCTTGCTTTAGGAAAGTGGAAGTTAAAGAGACTCCCTTTGACTTCTAGTCCCCTCCAATTCTCTATAGTATTTTGGGCTCAAAACTTGTGCAATGGTACTTCGATTTTGCAGCTCTTCAGTGCTTCTGGGATTTTCCCTCTTGAAGGCTTAGCAGTTTGTCTTCTTTCTCATGTAGTCGATGCTCATATTTTTGTTTGCAGAGTTGATAATTGTCGATCCACTTATTATTACTCACCTTTTCTATATTCTTGTTCTGTACTTGTCAACTTTGAGTCGTGTTCACGTGCTCGCGTGGGAGATTGAAGGGCAGTCCACCTTGGTTAATCCTTGTGCCGGTGTGGTGGGATGCAAGATTGTTCAGCCTGGTTGTCTTTCGAGCCTTGCTTTATAGTAGTCACATGCCTTCATTCATTGGAACTGAGTGGGATTGGTATTTGAGTTGTTAAGCTTAGGTTAGTTCATGTTAGTATTCCTAGTTGTTTGGATGTGCCTTGGTCTCTTGCTCCCCTTCGCCTGCTCATTCTCTTTGCCTTTTGGTTCTTGAGTGGTGACATTGTACCCTTAATTCTCTTAGTTTCTTGTTTTTCTGCCTCTGTTTTCAGCATGTTGTTTCGTTGTGTTGGTTGTATGCGACTAGGCTCTAGAAGTGCGATTTATCTGCGTTTTGAGATTAGCAGATAAATCCGCTTCTTGAGGCTAGTTGAGAGAGTCCCCCTTGGAGTATTTATAGCCTTGTTGCATTCCTCTCATTTTCATCAGCCGTCTTTGAGCCTCCCCCTTTGTGGTCGCATGCCCCACCCTCCCCCCCTCCCTCCAGGGTTGTAGCCCCCGCATTGTAGCCCTGCCTATTGAGCTTTTGTTCTAGTCAATGTCTTAGTTTTGGTGGTTATTGGCTCGTTGTTGGACTTCTTGATCTTGCGATCGTATCTTATACGATGGGCTGGGGCTCTCATGCCAAGTCATTGTTGTTGGGGCAGCTCTTATGTCTTGTATGTTGGGTTTTAAGTGGGCGGATGTTGAAGGCCCTTGCGCCATGGTGGTGGGCCCTCGTGTGCCAATGATGTGGCGGCCTTTGTGCCAAGATTGGGATCCTCGTACCCGGGGTTTCTTTGTTCCTTTTGCAGATTTGCTCTAAGATGGACGCGGAAGTGTTCTTTGCAAGTTTTACGAGAACCTTGGCATGTGGGGGTCGTGTTGGACATTAGCGACGGAGGCCTACAAATATTTATGAACCTATTTTGAGTTTTGAAACCTTTGTGGCATTTTGATGCCTTTTGTATGCCCAAAAAGGCCGGTGTGCATGAGGGATCATTGGAAGTGAAAAATTATTGTACTGCCATATTAGAAATAAAGGGGAGGGCCACATGGCTCATTCATTCAACATGTTGTTTCGTTGTGTTGGTTGTATGCGACTAGGCTCTAGAAGTACTCTTAGCATGTGTTTTTCAGTTACGCCATTGCGTGGAAGAATAGAACAAGTTTTTCCAGAATTCTAAAGCTAGAAAAATGCCTTATAAAAAAGGAATTGACATTTTACTGTAAGAAAGAGGGATGTAGAAGATTTGAATAGCTATTTAGTGTATTCATAACAGAGACAATTAATGTTATTTTGCAGAAGCAACTAGATACTCAACTCGTTCCATGTATTTTCTTTAAAGATACTTGTAACAAAAATTGAACCCTACCATCTAAATAAGGAACAAAGCATTTTACTTCTGATTTTGCAAAGCTCCAGACACTTCAAATGCAATTCCTGTGAATTGGATTTTTTATTTTTCATATCAAAGATTACAGATCTAGTGAATTTTTAGTCCCATTCACAAAAATTGTCAAGCTTTTGTGTCAATAAAGGCTTTCAACTCCACTTTTGCAAAGACAAAAGTTTGAACTCAAATAAAAATAAATAAAGTATAACCGATATACGGAGGCTGAACCTCAAATTTGAAATGTTAATACATGACCTTATATGCTAGCGGGGAAAAGCCTTTATAGACATATCCCGAATGCCAAAGCCTTCCATGGATGTCCCAAAGGTTTTAGGCCAAAAACATTTGTGAGTAAACAGAAGCAGGGAGAAGGAAGATGGTGATTTGCAACTCTTTGGTACTCTGAAACCCAAAAAAAATCCGAGAAAGACACAAAATTTGGGAGATGTCGAGCGTCACAAAGTGCTTGGGAATGTAGATGTTGTTTCTCCCGATATGCATGCTTTTTGTCTCGTGCAAGGTAGGATGCTCTAGTTGAGTTAAAAATCATCATCCAACAAGAAACATCAAGAATTCATAAATTAGAGAAATTTTGTTTTCACGTTTGACTCGCCATGGCGATCTTTGGGACAACAAGGCAAGGCAAAATATAAACAGCACACTGTGTGCAACTAGATAATAATGTTCTCGGAAATAGGCATATCCTGTCTATATAATCGTCGTTGCGATCTTCCAAACAAGTTTATTCATGCAATTCAAAAAGGAGAATACAAAGGGTAGCAAAGTAGAGGCCCTCCATGAAGATAATTAGCAGGTCTATACATTATCACAAAAGTCTACATATGTATTGACGGCCATCAAAGCCTGGCACAATCACGAAGGCGGTTTTCTTGAGTTTCTTTTCACGAGTCTACATCTAGGCCAAGCTCGAAAGCACCTTTCAATGGCAAATGCGTGACATGTCCATTTCTGTGTAACCTGTTGTTTTCGGCATGTCAACATTCATTGCGGCAGCTACCTCTTCCACACGCTCTGATGTCTCTGCACCAATGCTTTTGGCACTATCCAACAATTCATCCTCCAATGCCATAGAGTATTCGGTAAAGCAAACCAACTTCTGTCTCTTTGGTGAATGGTCGCCATCTAGTCTCTCACTTCGAGAGGCACCTCGGACATTCTCATATCTTGAAAATTATGAAGCGGCTTTTCTAGGCACCGGTTATCATTGGCGCAAAGGTGTTAAGGTTTTTGTTGATTGCATCCGGCTTTTCAAAGCGTGGATTAAGTTCAGGTGATGCCTTTTTCGTCTTCTCTAGCATTGCACGGGTTTTACGTAGCCTCTATGAAACATTTCTGATCGAGGCGGTGTTATATTGATGTCGACATGTCGGAACTGCGGGCTTATTATGCATAACGGTTTTTCTTCTTCTTCTTCTTTGGCAGGCCTTGCCATTTTCTCTAGATATTCAAAGAAGGATCTCGGGAACCAGCAAAACCTTATCGTCATACTCGAAGGAAACATTGTGTTTTCTTTGCATCAAAGCGACCCTTGGCGTTGTTCCGCTGAGAGAAAATCTAGAACACAACCGTCGATGGAACCGGCTCCTTCACTATGTAATAAACATATGATATTTTTGCACGGCTCTTTAGATGAAGTCGCCTTCCATAGCTGCCCAAGAGAACTTGGATTTACATATAAAGTACTCAAAATATTTTTCTTTGTTTTTATGTCCACCTCTTTGTTACCCGGTTAGCGGATATTTTAGAAGGGCCATGCTTTTCGATGCATTGATCATCTGAGTCAGACGTAGCTCCGATTTAGGCTTCACAGGCAATACACGAGCCTCACTTCTGTTTATATCAACATGGCTAACATAGTATTGGAACTTCTTGATATTCTTTTTGCTCTTCCAGCCTTGTTCTTCGTAAGCCCCAAAGGGAAACATGAGAACTACCTTGAATCGACTTTGACTATACAATTTGTTTGGCAAATGGGCAAATCGAGGAACATGATGATATGATAAACTTTTGCTTCCATTATGCCCGCAATCACCGCTAAAAACTACGTGTACTTTTTTACTTCCCATAGCGCCGTAAAACATGTCAATAAAAACCATTGTGGCATTCTCCAACACCAGTGCAGACACAAGGATACCAGACTTGGTAACATGCTGCACGGTGTTCCTCTTCTCCTTCATTTTCTTTGCCTCTTCTGGCTTTATTATAGCGATAATAGCCTCCAAGAAAGTCTTGGGAAGATTTCCTTGCACTAATTCATTATTATAGTTGGCCTTAATATAGTCGAAATCGTATCGGGAATACCAGTGAGTCATTGCTCGAGAGAGATCACGGGAACATGTAGCTAACTCTTCAAAATTTCGTATTGCTTTTCTAATACACAATTAACATAGGACAACACTTTACGATGCATCGGTGGATGGTGTTTTGATATCAAGGCCTTACATCCGGCAATCAAAAAGCGGTAGGCATATCTAGGCTACACTTTTAGGAATACTTTGCCCTCAAGGATTTCGTCCATCAGTTGGCTCACCTCGGCATTGTTCATTCCTCGAAGGTATCTTAGGAATGTTTTGTTAAAAAACTCCAATTGAGGATTTATCTGGCAATTCCCCATGATCATCAGCCAGCTTTCGCGCTGCCCACTTGTTAATAACATTTACAAGCTTGGACCATGATTCTTCTTGCATAAAAAGGAATTGCTTTTCATCCTTAAGTTCTTTAACCTTCAAGGTTGTTGTAGCTACTTCAACAAAATCCTGTACACAAGAGCTGATTAGGATCGCGAGGGCGATCTTCTATAGCATAAAATAAAAAACTAACCTTCCAGGCAAATATCACTGCAGTGCCTATTGGCCCTTATGGAGGGCAACCAAATGTCTTGTGATAGTTCCTTAGTTGTTGGAGCATTTCAATTAGTGGCTCTCTGTATACTGTGTCCACGATTATGTCGTTGCGCTGTATGGATAACTGAATATACTCCTTGTTGGACAGGTTCCCATTTAACACTGACTTCTTCTCTTTGCATATGCTTTGGCAAATTCCATCTGTTGCTCGACATTACCCATCATAGTACACAAAATTTGTGCACTGTGATTACCAAAAATAATATAAAACTTCTTGTTCAAGAGTTCCTCAATGCGAGACCAAGTGATTAACTTCCTGCATTGGTATCCCACTGATGAATAGGTAATATAATAATGAGAAATGCAAATGATAAAATTTACCTTGTGATAGCATTTGTACATGATCGTTTTGACCGAATTCTACGAGTTAGATTTGCGGGAGCTGTCTCACAATAAAAAATACTAATCTTCTAGAATCAATTTGCTCCCATAGGATAACACTTTTTAAACTCTTCAAGTTTGGAGGCGGTCTATTCAGCAAGCTTCTTTTTTTCATCAAGATTGAACTTCAACTCATCCAGCATACGTGAAGCAGTTGGCCATGTCAACATAGAGCTCGTAGTTGTTGGGATGGTGGGCCGAGGTAGGAGTAGGCGAAGAAGAAGGCTGCGATGTTTCCTCGGTATTTAAATTTTAAAGTTTAATTTTGAAAGTGCTTATCTTTCTTGGCTATGGTGCTTCTTGTTCATCTGAATCCCTAACGGAAGGAGACTTAAGCATTTGGCCGGAGGGATTGACTGGCAGAACCGCTAGGATTTGCAGATAGTATAAGCCCCGAAGACACCAAAGGTTCTTTGGGAGTCGATAGTTCGCCTACACCAACACATGGGACAACGAATTTCTTCTTGGCATCGCCCGCAACCAATTCATGTCCATCCGTGAGGGCAGTTTGTTGTCTTTTGTAGCCTTCAAAGCAATACAAGGAGGTTTCTTCTCAGCTGAAAGGATCTTTCTGCACATGCTGAATCCAACGAGTATACATCTATTGCACTTTATCCCAGACAAGCTCAATGAATCATAAGATTGTAGGTTCCAACCATACCCCTTTGCACTAGTAGGCACCCCCTTGCCACTTGCCGGTTTGTTTACCTTGCTTGCAGTCCTGATGGAAGGATCATAGTTCTGTCACTGCAACACAAACTTGACAAATTGAAGTTGTTTCGTATCCTCCACGCTGCATATGATTGCATCTTGCACATTATTCTTCGTGCCTTCTCATATAGCAACGATTATGCCCAGCTGTTCAAAATTCTCTAAGCCCTTTCTGGTCGTAATAAAGAGACAGAGATCCTTGCGGCGGTCTCCTACCACATGTGGTTTGGCCTGGGCTATTTCCATGCACCACTTCCGACTTTTATCAGGAGTTATGATCCGCATGGGTTCTACGTTGGGCCCACGAAAAAGATTCAGTGATGCACGAAGAATTCAAAACAGGTAAGTAACACGGTTCAGAAGACAATGTCTTGAAAAAATGCAGACAAGGAACGTGGCCCGATCCTTGAAAAAAATATACAGGTAAATGACAATGTTAACCCCACATTATTTACCCTTTCAGGAAATATCCTCGCCAGGATCGTGGCCAGGATCCTTAAGAGTGATACATCGTGAACATCGTGGTGGCAATCCTATCGACCTTGCTTAAAAAGACATGCCTAGTGCTATAACGACAGCACTGGTTACCAAAAGCGCGAAAACTACCATCTTTCAAGGCGACGGGCGGAGACATGATGGCTTGGTATTTCGAATTTTTGGCAAGACGCTAGTAATTTGGATTCACTGCCTATGTAGGTCCAGCTAGTGAAAGATCAAAAGATCATGTTCAAGTCCTTGATCCATATCAATATATTAAGAAGGGCATTTCCTTGCTTGGGAGGCTGGCTAACAGTTATCTAAGTGTGTATCTCTTTTTGCGAACCTGTTTACTAGGAGGACTATAACTTACCTAATAACTATCTCGAGTGTTAGAAAAGATGGAGACCTAACCCCAATGATCGGCCTCGATACCTGCTAATGATCATAGACTTTGCATGGGCAGTTAAAGGGAAGCCTTCAACTATATGTAGGTACTTACTTAAGGAAGCTAATTGCCAATGAGGACAAGGATGTAGCCTAAAACTAGCTTGAGCATTTGCTAAAAATTCTCAAAAAATTAGCAATTTTTCCTCAAAAGGCTTTCTGAGCGACGCCATCTTAGATAGCTTAATCTATCCCAATGGTACAGATTTTTGATATTCCTACCCTGGCTTGGTCGTTCCTCAGTATTTATTTCTTTAGTGCCTTATTGCTTTTGAAAAACACATTCTAGAGCTTCTATGGATATGCCTTATGGTTTTCTACGACTAACACATGTTTCAGCAAGTGTGGAATGTTCAGAGCGGGGTTTACAAATGCATGCTACAAATATAGATTTGGAAATAGTTAAATATTGCCACATTTATTTGGTTTTGTTACTCCATAAGAGGTTTTGCAAGTCTGCTGCTCTACAACATGAAAAAATAGGTCTGAAGACATGCTTCCAAATTGTATTTCACAAACAAACTCAATCGGACAAGGAGGAACTTCAAACATTTCAAGACACATCAAAAATAGGTTTTATGCATGAAGTTTTAGTTTGATTTAAAGAACAATGCAACATAAAAGATTTATTGGTTTTGAATGGTCCGCTGATGCACAAGGTTTTGTCTGAACCTTTGGCTTTGTGCAATCTTTGCAACTATTTGACCCATTTTACTTAAATTTTTCCATATTAGATCTCCCTTACGGATTTTGCATTTTTCATAGTATTTAAGCATTCTATTTATGGCTGAATATTATTGAAAGATACTTGCTCCTTAGTTTTGGTAGCTTCATGGTAATTTCTGCGGGTTTTAGTGTTTGGAATTTAAAGAGGTTGGATGTGATACCTCTTGAATGATAATTCAATTATAGAAATTTTAATGTTTATAGATGTAATGGCATCATTTGCATTTTGCGCTATGATTTTTCGTTGTTATTATGATTGCAAATGCGGATCTACAAGCATGTTGTCTTCTTATATACTAGAATCTTGTGTTGCTAAAATTCTATAGCCAATTTTGCTGTTTAATTTGTAAGTTTTATTAAAGGTTAGAGTCTTATTATAAACTGGAATATCATGGTTCAAATCCCTGTTTGGTATATAAGTTCATAGACCAACAAATACAATGACTAATATTCTAAGTATTGCATTGACTAAAAACTTGTTGAATCGTTTGACTAAGAAGATGACGATTTATCTGACTAATAAGCCGACTAAGCGTCTGACTAAATATCGACTAATACACTAACTATGCTTTCGACTATTCATCGACCACATCGACTAATTATCGACGATTATTCGGCGTTAAATCGTCGGATAAAACTCGTCGGTACATTAAATCGGGGAATAAGGGCCTGGCGGTGGCGGTTATACGTTTTTATGAAAGCTCTCTGACGATTATTCTGATGTTTAGCCATCATTCTCTTGTAGTGTTAATAAAACTGCTCTTACACATTAAGATCTAGGTCTACACAAGTCAAAGTAGCCCCTAAGGATTTTGTATTGATCATATCATGCATTCCTAGAGAAGAATTGTGTATCAGAAGTAGTTGATGTTGTCCGGGTTTTCATCTCCTAGAATTCTCTCAGCTCACTTAAAAAACTGCCTTGACAAGACGATCATTTTACTATTGTAGGTGGGGAAGCCTAAGATCCTTAAGAAATCCTCTTCTAGAAGCTATGTAGGCTGGCATGGCGAACATTATTTATTAATCAAATGTTCAAAAAAGGAGTTGATGGCCTGAATCTACCCCTTTATATATACGACAAAATGAAGGTTCCTCAATTAATCCATCACATTAGCTCCTCCATCTTGGATTTCCTACCCCATATATTTGTAAAATTTGTATAAAAAATGCCCCTAATTTTCTATACCCTCTATTTTATTTTATTTTTTTTAAAATGATCATTAATTTAGGTAAAATGCAACAGAATCATATAGCAGTGAAGACTTAGAATCATATAGAAGTAGACTTCTCAAAGAACACTTAGACTACCTGAAATTCCCTTGGATCGACATTTTTAACAACATCGAAAGAATAACCATGAAGAACTGACCAAGAGTGAAGAAACCAACAATTCCACTGTTCATGAAAAAAGGAAACAGTGAGGAAAACAACTTCCAAACATCTTGGAGATCAATCCATTTGGCAAAGCCCTATTTTTTGGCAAAGGAACATGCCAAAAAATACCCAAAATCTTAAAGAGCCATCCATTTTGCCTGATTATCGAGGATGGGCTTTAGCACATTAGAAGCTCACTAGTTCTACAAGCCTTAAAGAGCCATCCATTTTGCCTGATTATCGAGGATGGGCTTTAGCACATTAGAAGCTCACTAGTTCTACAAGGGGCATTTGGGAAAAAGGGGAAAAAAAGGCAAAATACAAAGCTATTTTAAAAAATTGCTTAAAATTTTAATAATAGATAGTCTGCCTATTTCATGTAGGGAATGAGCATTAAATTGGGGAAAAATAGCAAGGAAGGACCAGAGCATTACAGAAGAAACACTCACAGAAGACCATCGAACACAACCGAAGACAAGATAACACAACCACCCCAAGAAGACAACAGCTTGAGTTCTTATTAATAGGATTTTGGAAATTAAGAAGTTTATTCTCGAGGCCCTGCGACGGATGTTAGCCGATACTACATAAATAATAACACTCGTATATTTCTCGAACTTTTTCTCTTCAAAAACATGCCAACTTCTACAGATATTAAATAGGAGTCTCCTAGCCAAAGTTGGAAACTCATTAATGTTTCATTCTATAGTAAGCATCCAGCCCTCAATTTACATGTTGCAGGGTTGAGATTCAATTATTAGCAGGCAATTTGAATGCAGATTTAGAAACCAAGGAGGTAATTGCTTCTTAACCTCCGCTAGATAGATGATCAAAATCCGTAAGCCAGTAATTTATTTCATTTCTTTATTTTGCATTATCACAATGCTTTGAGTCAAGCTTGCTTGCTGGATCTGAAGGTCACAACCGTATAAAGAAGGCCTTTTAGTAATTTGGTTGCATAGAAGAGAAGACACGGGGGAGACACGAAGCATCTCACATAGGCATTAGATCACAAAAGAGCATGTACTATAGATTAAACTGATATACTTAACAAGCATTTCAACAGAGTTAATGTAGCCAAATGCAAGTTCTTCTTCTGACTGGGACAATAAGACCACCAAACTTTTTCTTGAATCAGATCCAGTCACTCTGCAATCCCCGCCGGGGTTTGACATTCTCGAGGATTCTCCATCGACTTAAAATATGTTAGTAGAATGGACATGGTAGCCTTTCTTATTGCTTTGGGATGGAGCAAACAAAGCTTGGCTCAAGGCAACATTGAAGTTGCATGTAAATGCCTTTGCAAGTGTGCAATTTTTAACTTGCTTACATTGAAATGCTTGATGGTCGATTGCCAAGTGTTGCCATTGTTCACTCATTTCTCGGTCCTCGCCGATTGAAGAAATGAGGTGCAACCTCGTTAGCCATGAAGCGATCAATTGTAGAGACATCTTTCATGTAGTAATATGATGACTGTAAAAATAATGATGAAACACAAGCCATTTTGGAGTTGCTCTAAATAAAACTGATGATGGATGAATGAGTAACTCCTGATTCCCACCGCGAACAACTTTGTAGGATTTCCCATCTGCCTGCAGTTGGCTAGCATTCATAAAGAACGCTGAAGCTACAGCTTTCCTGACTCTTTCAATATCTTTGTCACATGATCTCATGTTCATGCCATTGTAAAACCTTTGCTAGCTGGGCTCTTACATCTAGAACTTTCTTCATGGACTGATAATTAATGCAGTTCTGATGACACCATTGTGATGATTTGTTAGAAGAAATAAAGGCTTCATACACATTAAGGTAGCTGATGAGATCACCTTCAGATGCAGAAAAACGGCTCCTTGCCTCATCAAGCTCCCTTTGCCTTCCAGCGCTTGATATCCAGATTGATTGGACAGACATCATTGCGGCAATAATGACTACCTCAGATGAGCAACCAAGTGGTCCTGAAGACAATAGCATCTTGGAAACTTTTGGGTCAAGTGGAATTTCTGCAATTTGATGACCTAGTGGAGATGTCAATTTAGCATCTAAGTCTTAGCTTTTTCAAACGTTTCCTTTCCAGAAGCTTTGCTTTCCTGCAAAACAGAAAAAATTAGACACGTCAAATAATGATTGACTTTTCACATTAATGCACCACTTAAACGACAACTTACTTCTGCTGAGCAGCCTCTTCCTCTTCTACAAGTGCCTTCTGAATGTGTAAAGCTTCCATGTCCTTTTTCTCCATCCATGCCTTAACCTGCATATACAATATACCTCTGCTACAACTACAAAATGCATGTTTCTTGCAATACCAACAAAAAAGGACTATAACTGCAAATGAACTTGAAGATTTAGATCAATATTCAATTCCAAAATGAGTGCTAGCAAATTCACTAGCATCATGATATTTACAAAGATATATCAGCACATAACCAAAGCTGTTTGTGCATGTTACGTACCGCTTTTGCAGCAAGGCAATCGACTTTTCTGAAGTGCTCCATTGTACATTTTGTACATTTTTCGTGCTCTTTCAACGGCCTTTATCCGTACATTTTTTCGCCTTTTAAATTGAAGAGCTTATCTACTTGAAATGTTTACAAGCATGTCACATACCCCAACGCAGATATCCTTATCATGTTTGCTGTTGATGTAGTCTCCTATCATTGTTGAAAGGAGATGGAAGGTTGCCAAACGTTGACAATCCCACCTTTATGTGCTGAAAACAAGCCGGTTTCAGCTATATAGAAAGCAAGAACATCTTTGGCAGTTGACATCGCGACCGGTCTCGTGCATAAGACTTGGAAGATTGAAGACTCGAATTGTGCCGCTGCTATAGGAACATAAGAGGCGAGGCACCTCTGCTGTTGCAAATCCATTGATATAGAAATTTTGAGAGGAGTATCGAGGGCTCGGAATGTGAGCACAGATATCTTGGGCACACCATCATCCGTTGTTATCCAAACTTTGATATCACCATCTAATGCGAGATGAGATGAGGTAAGAGTCCCAAAGTAACAAAGACGATATGGGCTTGGAATGGGTGCCCTCAAGAACATACATGCACCGCCAATCGCAAGGTCGCCAAAATCGATGGAATTATCTTGTGATCCGGAACAAACCAAAGAATCGGTAGATGTGAGACATGTAACAGCTCCTTTGTGCCCTACAAGCGTGGCTTCGGTCGAAACTTCGCATGTTGCGGGGATGTATTGAAATGCCAATGTGCTGCCATCTTCACATCCAACCAAAAGGAAGTCTTTCAAGTGGCCTAGAGCCATCACTTGACCATGTGGAGAAACATCGATAGAGAACGGAGTAGATGTGGTAGAACTGGAAACTATAACCTGATTTGTAAGACCCACAAAGAAGAAGATTGAGTGACTAACATTGCTCCAATTCTCGAGCCCATTGCAAAGGTTCGAGTGCAAGCACCCGAATTGCAGTTCCATACTTTGAGATTCCCTTACGAATCAAACCTTTGTAGAGCTCAGAAGTGCGCGGCGTAAAAGAATGTCGATTATGTCGCCCCCGAGTAGCAAGAGTTGCAATCGGGGTAGACTTGGCAACTTCCTCTTCAACCAAGCACCTCAGCTTTCTCAACTTGTTGTCCAACATCTTTAACATCCAAAGACCTCGGTCTTCTCGATTAGGCGCTTTTGCTTTTTCTTTCTTTTCGTAATCTGCTCCAAGTCAATATCCATCTTTGCTAATGTCGTTAAGCATCTCTTTTCCAGAATTTTACACCCCTCTTTCTTAAGGCCAAGCGTGAGCGTGTTCTTCTTACGCCTAAATTCCCTCTGCTTCTCTTTCTGCTCAAACTCCCTTCTTACATTCTGCCCAAATTCCCTTCTTACATTTGTGTTTGTTCTATGCCAAGAACGAGATTGTGGAAATTCCCTTCTTACATTTGTGTTTGTTCTGTGCCAAGAACGAGATTGTGGAACTCCGCCATGCTTGCCCTTCATCCATCCATGACCATATGCATGCTCTGGGAAAACCAGCCTGCTCCAAACGCTTGCCGCCATTCTTCTAACAAAGACAACGTAATGACAAGTTTATGACCTATTACTTACATTTATATATTCTTGCTTTTGAAGTCATCTAGAAAGCTGCGGACTCCAAAATGCAACAAAATATTGATTGATTAGGGCAAAATGTGCTATTTATATCAGGGCAAATATCTCGATGGTCGATCTGTTAACTGCCGCCGCCAGGAGCAGATGAAGAAGACCATTTCGAGCAGATGGGAAACTGCCGGAACCGGCTGATCTTCCACCAACAGAATGTTCTGTGATTTGAATGAATGCCGGAATCATCTCCTTCAAAACCCGGGCAGACATGTATTTTCCAAATGTTTGTTTCATGCAGCTCATAAAGAATGCTAAGAATTTTTGTTTCTTGCAACAAAGTTCAAAAGTAAGCCTTTGCATATCAACTCTATTTTAATGCAATGAAATACAGGTCTTAGACCTAATGCAGACCTTAGAGGATGGCTATATTTTACACCTTGTCCAGAGTTTAATACAAAATCTTAGTAGCATACTATTCTGATCCTATCCTATCTCATCAATTCACCACCCTTCCAGCATCCATAGTCTTTCTCCATTTGTAAAAGCTTGAGAAACGTTTGCCTAGAAAATATTCATTCAGGATACTGCAATTAAAATATATATGCAATCAAGCTCCTTTTAAGTTATTCTTCAAGTCAGATGTTCCTTCTATATGCGTAACATGTGTGCATGGTTGATAGGTGTTTATGTGTATATTTTGGAGATAACATTCCCTTGTTTGTATAGTACATGAGCCTACGTTTTCTCCTAGATAAAGTACGGCGATAAATTATGTTGTTCGCGATTCATGAAATGTTGAATTTGTTGCGATATTATATTATTCAGGGATTTGGAGATGAAATAGATGTCCTTGTTGCCATGGCAGTCCTAGGATTTGGACCTCCTTAAGAACCGTAACTGTAGAAATTAAGTAACATAGAAAACTCATAGGAGTTAATCAACAATGCATGCAATGAACTGCAATTTTCTTGTTTACAAGAAATGGGATCGTGCCGGGGGAGATTCAATTGCTCTTGGGCTTCTCCATACTTCTTCATTTCTATTCTTCTTTGCTTTTTTCCTCTATGGTTCAGGCGAGGCCTGGAAGCTAACCTTGACACATGTACATACCTTTTTTCTGTTGAATGACGAAATCAATGGTCCATAGACATTTTTTATTTTTGTCAAAGGAAAAATTAGGATGCGGATAGCGATTAGAAGTGAAAAAATCGTGCACATAAAAGTCACACATTCAAATCCTTAAACATAACATCTATTTGCATTGCTAACAAAATACTTGAATATACCTTGTAAAAAAAACTCAAAGAGGAATTTAAATGTACACGTAACAGCAAATATTTATAACGTGATATTATAATGGCAAAACTCCCATAGCATATCAAGAAGCAACAAAAGTTTATGCATGGTTATAATGCATCATGAATTATATTTTCATCATGTGTCATTCGGTTCAAACATGCGAACATCTAAGCTACAGACCCAATAAAAAAAGAATTCCTTAAGATAGATAGAAATTTTAACGTCCGCGAGAACCCAATCGGGTTATGGGACCCAATACAAAAGATGGGGCGTGAGCCCGATGACAGTAACAAAAAAAGAGTGAAGAATATCAACATAAGAAAAACACAACAAAAAATGATAATAAGTATCTAAGCACGTGCACATGAGCTAAGTGTACCCAAGCCATGGGTTCTGGGGCCACTGGTCTCGGATGATTGCTGTACCTCCTCGATACACTGCCCACTTTTGCTGCAGCCGAGCCTCTCGCACTCTACACAATTCCTGTCGCCGTCTGGTCAGCTAAAGCGGAGAGAGATCTTCTTGAACCGAGAAGTGGGTGTCTTTTAAATGACTTCCATGCTGAAGGACATACAACCTGTCCTACTGGACGATGATATGGCGGGGTCGGTCTGGCCTCTGAGCCCCAACCCTGCGTCATGGCGGGCCTCTGAATGTGCATAACATCTGTGAAGAAGTTGGCTGCCTCTTCTACATCCAAGGCGGGATTTGCCTCTGGCATGCCTACGATGCGCAAATTCAAGCTTTTGTCCACTGCTGTCTGAGTGAATTCTGCTGCCTGCATGCTCCCATAGTCCTTATCCGGCATGCCACTATGATCATGTGCTTGCATGCCACCCTGATCTTTATCTGTCATCTCCACACCGTTATCCCTCTGAGCCTCTGTTTGCACCCCGTCAGCAGTGCATGCGCTCTCGAGGGTCTGTGTTTCAACATCAGGCCTCCAAGATGGCAGAGTAAAGCAAATTTAGTATCTGGAACAAAAGCTTACCTTCGAAGGAAATCGTCGGGCCTGCAAGAGATGCATTCTGCAAGGTGTCCAGAAGAAGATGCTGGTCCGATGAGGGCAAGAGCGGAAGGATCCTTGCCTGAAGTGAGGCGTGCTGATGTATGAGAACAGACTCGGGAAGCGGGAAATGTTCAAGCCATGTGACATGGAGAAGTTCCACACCAGTGAAGTTACGGCGGCGCTGACTACGCTTCGCCATATAAAGACCCCGAAAGCCAATCTAAAGAGCCCAAAGTGATGCAACCTAGAGATCCAAGCAAAAGACAAAGCACCTGGATACCGATCAAATTGAAATGTGTATATACCAATTATGAACAAGGAACGCCCCTTTCGGCAAAAGAACCGTGTGAAAACTCTAGTAGAGGAAGGTTGAGGGCCAATCTAGAGCAAAAGAACCAGCAGCAAGAGGCAAAGAAAGGTAGGATTTGGACGCAGGCCAGATATTAGACTTAATGTGAAGTGAGTTTGTTGGCACAGCCAGGGGCCGACTTGGAAAATCGGAATGGGAATCGAACTGAGAAAGAAGCGCAGGATACTGTTGCCGGGTCGTTGTGGTCGTTGTTGCAGGAATCGATGGCTAGCCAAGTCGCGGGTCGTGGGCCGCCAAATTTGGGGTTGGGAAAGGTCTTGATGAAGCTTGTGCCAGGAGCTAAATCTCAGAACCGGAAAGAAAAGGATCATGATATGACTAAGCAACACGAATACCTGGCATGGCAGAGAAGTTGAGCTGGGATCTAACGCCTGGCGGTGCTTGGTAGATTAGTCCGAGCGCACTAGATCGGATGCGTGATGCCGCGTTTGTGTGTGTTCCCCGCCGTTTGTTTCGCTTGTGTTGACGTATTTGGAAGGCCTAGATGGTTAAGGCGGTGGCTTCTAAGGAAAACCTTAGGCGGTGGGAAGACCTAGCGTAATGGAGATCATATATAAAATGATTTACTATCTCGCACGTTAATGTTCCAAGTAATAACATAGCTGCTTGCACACCAAATACATTGTTGTGCACAACCCATTGATATAACTTCTGCGGAATTATAATAACCTTCACTAAGAGGACCATCTTTTTAACTCTTGGCCCAATGCTTAGGCTGATTCTCTACAAACTTGCCTATCAGCTTTGATAGCACCTTGTCTTGGGTTACTTTCATGCATTTGTTTAGAGCAATTATTTAGCCTCTATTGCTCGGGTTCGGACCCGCCCAGGCAATCGGCATTTGAACCTGCGCCTCGTCGGGGTCCAGGAGACAGCGTCTGGTTCACATACTGATGTAGTTGCACACTTCTTTACAGCATCATGCATATTCAGAGCCCACGAACTTTTACTGCCCAAAGAGTGGGTACCCACCGGCCTGATAGGCCACGCCATCTTCTGGTACATTTTTCAACGTCCCGGGATAAGTTGTATGTGTTACAGCATGGGAGCCACTTGAAGGGCACTCTCTTTTCGGTGCAAGAGGACCTCTCCGCAGTTCAGTTAACTCGACGGCGTGATGAGCTATGCAAGATTCGAGAGGCGAGGCTCCAGCAAAAATGGGCAGTTTATCGGGGAGGCTCAGAACTTATTTTCGACCAGTGGCCTACCAACCCTTGGTTGGGGTACTCTTAATTGCCTACCCACGTCTTGGTTATGTTATATTTGGTTTTGCTTTAGTTGCTATGTTCTGTAAGGGGTTTAGTTCCCATGTCTTCTTCTGTCTGGGCTTATGCCCTTTCTTTGCTTTTGGGTTGGGGTTTGAGTCCTAGTTTGGGCTTACGCCCTTTGTATTGTTTCGTCCCATAAGCTCGGAGAGCTTCCAGCGGACGTTAAAATTTTTATCTTTATCTTTATCTATTTCCACCAAGACCAAAGAGCTCATATGGGATTGAACAGGAAACTCTGTGGATTGAAAAAATTGTGAGATAAAATACATTGACTAGTTTTTTATTACAACTAAAAGGGCTTTTAAGACTAATGGAGCGCCAATGCACTCTTACCTGACTGGCAAGGGCAACTTTAGAAAGAAATGAAGAAAGTTGTAGGTACACTGGACCCCATTTCTCTTGTAGATCAAAAAATTAGGACATGAAACATTTCGTGCCTCTCGTTACATAGCCAGGTGGCATAATCCGCATATTTATCGGGGCTAGGAGGCAAGGAAGAGTTTGGAACTAGGTGGTCAATGGAAGTTACAACTTTCTGTAGAACTGACATGCCTTTAAAATTCTCACTTCCATATAGATCCTTTAAATCTCAAACTCTCCCATCTTCGGTTGGTTTTTTACTAAAAAAATACATCTAAATTGCCAATCGAGTTGTGCAACTCGTGGGACTGGGTAGGTAATCTATGTAAAGAAGATGAATGAAACATGCATTTTGAGACTCATATAGGCCTAAATCTCAAACTGTCCCATCTTCAGTTTTTTTTCCAGAAAAAATACATCTAAAATGCTCTTTTATTGAAACTTATCGTCCGTTTTGTGGATCTTTATAAAGACAATCCCATCGATCCGAGACATCGGATCGACATTCTAGAATGGGGCGAGCATGCATGTCTTGCGTGCATGCATGCAGCGCATGCCCTTTCTGGTTGGGAGTTCGCTATTTTAGGCGCGGTTCTGCATCAACGTCTCATCGGCGCTTCCTCTTCTCTCAGCAGTACCTTATTCTCTTTGAATTGTTTCCAGGCAGGGAAGGGGCTTCTTCTTTTTTTTTTTTTGGAAGGACGTGAAACTTTATTAATCATCAGAAACGAGCAACAGAGATGGGGGACTGAAAACCCAGTGGAGGAATTGTCCACTGAGCAAAACCACCCGCCACCTTACAGCACACAACATGTAAATGAGTTACATATAAGTGTTAATTTGGAGATAGTGTACCCAAATACGATTCTTCACTTCATCCTTTACGGAGGAAGATATATACACTTTCACGATGCGTTGCTTAGCTTCAATAAGCACTTGAGCATCAGGGGCTCTATGGCCCTTGAAAATAAAGAGGTTTCTTCTTTTCCACGTTGACCAAATGATCCATGCTGAAGCTAAGTGAAATGCCCTCTTTGCCATATTGTCCCAAGAACTTGGGTACACTGCCAATAAGACTTGTTGACTATTCAAACTGCAATAAAAAAGACTCTGAAGCCACAACCAAGCCCGGTCTAGCATCTTTGGCATAAGAAGAAACAATGCTCGATTGTCTCATCCCTCTGAGCGCATAAAGGGCATGTCCCAGGCACCTCAGGACGAAATTTGTGGACCAAAACATTGACGCGCACACATCTATGGATGATCTGCCACCACAAAACTGATAACTTTGGATGAAGTAACTTGTCCCAAACCCAGTTCCAAACTACTTTCTGTTGATTCACTGGTACCACCAAAGGCCATTTTCTTCCTGCTTGGTTTGGCCAATTTGGCGTTTCTTTCATGCTGTGGCATGTCCTTTCTCGGCTTTGGCTCTTCTTTAGCCATCATCCTGTGACCTTCGTCCTCGATTCCAGTTTGTTAAGGAAGTTCTCTGGTATTCGGGCGGTTTGTTGGTTTCATGCGAGCCCAATTCTAGAATCCCATCGATCCGAGACATCGGATCGACATTCTAGAATGGGGCGAGCATGCATGTCTTGCATGCATGCATGCAGCGCATGCCCTTTCTGGTTGGGAGTTCGCTATTTTAGGCGCGGTTCTGCATCAACGTCTCATCGGCACTTCCTCTTCTCTCAGCAGTACCTTATTCTCTTTGAACCCACCCTCCCCCCTTCTTTGTTTATTGTATTTGTCGCCTGGCACGCGTGACCAGCCCCTCTATTTGAAGAGGTTTTTGTTTTTTGTCGCATGGCACGCGTGATCAGCCCCTCCACTCTGGGAGGTTTGTTTTCTCTCGTTTTGTTGTGTTGGTTATGTGCAGGTACAGGTTGGCGAGCGGCATATGTTTCGACTTCTCCACGCGTGGGTTTTTGGAAGCGATTTCTATGCCTTACGTTTGTCCAAGCCCCTTGCCAAAGGCTTATCACTAGGGTTTTTCCTCGAAAACCCGAAAGGGCGGGGTTTTTTAATCCCGGTGATAAGCTTTCGGCAGGTCATCTATTAGCATTGTATTTTTTGGGGTCCAAATGATATAATTGGATTTTCCCTTTATTTTTCGTGGGTAGTTCGCATGTGTGCAGCTACCCACTGTCCACCATTGTAGAAAATCTGCTGAGATGAATGAGAAGCCTATCTAGCGGGCGGTTTGTTGGTTTCATGCGAGCCCCATTCTAGAATCTAGCTGTGCAATTCGTGGAATTGGGTAGGCAACTTATGTAAAAAGATGAATGAAACATAGGAATTTGTCATGATTTTGAGTATGTTTTGATGGTTGTTAGCAAATTGAGGCTCTTTTGTTCAACTACACACAAGTCAAAGAATAGCATGGACAAAGATGCGTGTCAAATTTTTAAGGTTTCCCATTATGAAGTTTGGAGAGTATAATACATTACTGTAGTGGACTGTAGAAGTGTATCCCTCGTCATTATCCTATGTCATGACTTCTGTACATTACTCTACATTATATGGACAAAAAAGAACAACATGACCAATTTATAGATGTTATAAGTCTATAGTTTTGATGTTGAAACTTGCATACAACACAACCATTGAAAATACAACTACGACAGTTGAACTTGTCATCTTTGCAAAAGTATGGAATTTTAGAGTGTGGGAGTTGAGACTTGTATACAAGTATGCTTCTTCTAAGCCTCAAATAGAGAAACACATTGCTCATAGAACTACAATATTTAGACTTCTCACTTTGCAAAAGTATGAAAGAATTGAAATTTTCTTTAATCCAATAGGAAGATGCCACGACTTGCAAACACTCTTGCTTCTTTTACTACAACATTTGAACTTCTCACCTCTCGAGGAGTGTAAGAGAGAGTAAGATTCATAATATATAGATAATTTACATAACAGATCTATGAGTTTCCAGCAGAAATATTGCTCATTATTCTACTCCTAAAGCATCTTAGTTCCATATATGCCTATGCAGATGTATTCTGGAAATTTAAAACATTAGAAGGATTAGAATTTATAATATATAGAACATTCATATAACAACTCTGAGTTTCCAGCAAAAATATTGTTTGTTATTCTACTCCTAAAGCATCTTAGTTCCATATATGTTTGCTGCTTATTATTTGTCAGAGCAACAAAATATACCAGCTTCCTTCAAGAATACACTCAGATACTTCTACGACCAGTGGAGATATTGCAATCAGACTTGCACGCGAGAAAAAATCTGACCAATTGTTACTTAAACATGCAAAGATTACTGCAACAGATTTATGAATGATAGTTTTGTCTTCTATAAATCATCACAGGCAAATTCAAAAATCAAGCATGCATGAGACATGGAGCATTTCGGACCTGTTAGAATACTTGAAATGTGCAGCTAAGAAAGGCGATTTTTTTGGGACAAACCATAAGGTACATGCTTTATTGGAGCTAAGTATAGAACCCTTGAACTGAAACTGCAAAAAGATTACATTATTAGAGATCACTTTGCAGCAAGTAAATCTAATTTGGAAGATGCTACGAAATGTTACAAAGCCAAAAATGACAGACATGTGGAATAAGATATTTCAGCTTATATGTAATGGTAGTTGTAAAGCCATGCTTGAAATGCAACGCTTGTATAAAAAGCCATGAACTTATAGGCCATGAACAATACTCGGGCTTGATTTCAGTAACTTTACGTCCAAGTTCGGTGGTGAGGAAATTACTAAATGACCGAGAACGATACATGCAATGCTAGGCTTAACATTTTCGTAAAAAGCCATGAAAATGCAAAATGCAACAAAATATTGATTGATTAGGGCAAAATGTGCTATTTATACCAGGGCCATCCAAGCAAATATCTCGATGCAAGGAAATCCATGTCGAACTGTTAACTGCCGCCGCCAGGAGCAGATGAAGAAGACCATTTCGAGCAGATGGGAAACTGCCGGAACCGGCTGATCTTCCACTAACAGAATGTTCTGTGATTTGAATGAATGCCGGAATCATCTCCTTCAAAACCCGGGCAGACATGTATTTTCCAAATTTTTGTTTCATGCAGCTCATAAAGAATGCTAAGAATTTTTGTTTCTTGGGATCGTGGATCCATATTTTAATGCAATGGTCTTAGACCTAATCCATCATTCAGGATACTGCAATTAAAATATATGTAGGATTGTCAGTCAAGCTCCTTTTAAGTTATTCTTCAAGTCAGATGTTCCTTCTATATGCGTAACATGTGTGCATGGTTGATAGGTGTTTATGTGTATATTTTGGAGATAACATTCCCTTGTTTGTATAGTCTCGTGTCTACATGAGCCTATGTTTTCTCCTACATAAAGTACGGCGATAAATTATGTTATTCGTGATTCATGAAATGTTGAATTTGTTGCCATATTATATTATTCAGGGATTTAGAGATGAAATAGATGTCCTTGTTGCCAAACATTTACAACTATTGGAAGTCAACATTTGCAAGGAATAGAGGCCAGCTTTTAAATAGAACGCCGAATTTCATCGAGCACATTTTGTTTTTGGGTTGGACTTATAGAGCACAACATCAAAGCTGATATGAAAAGGCCTAAAATTTAGCAGTAAGGCAAGGTTCCATTTGCCATGGCAGTCCTAGGATTTGGACCTCCATATGTAGCACAATAACAGGGGGTTACTTTTAGATTTTTATACGCTTTTTCACATGGTTTTTCTATGATTTCGTTGTTGTATTCGTTGAGGTGTACTAAATAGTATTTCTAGAGTGCACCCTTTATGGGCCGTTGATTTTCGTTGGTTGGAACAATCCGAGGGTTGTTGTCTTTCTCTGCATGTGTTTGTACATGAACATTACGCATGTGTATGCATGTGCATGTGCACATGCATGTGCATGTGTGTGCATGTGCATGTTCATGTGCATGTGCATGTATATGCATGTGCATGTGCAAGTGCAAGTGCAAGTGCATGTGCATGTGTGCATGTGTGTGCATGTGTGCATATGCATGTGTACTTGCCAGCCTTTAGCTTCAATCAACAAACGGATTCTTATGCACACAACAGGCAGATTATTCCACGCCCTTTTCCATGTCACGCAGATCAGTCAAACAGTGGTCACAAGAATGCATTTATATTATAGGTTTGGAACTTTAATCGAACCATAAGGTGAATCATGCATTACCTTTAAGCTAGAGATGGAGCATCCAAAATCATATGGATTGATAAACAATGGTGTCATTGTGAAAGAGAAATAGTTGTAGCAGAAGTAACAATATGTAGCACAATAACAGGGGGTTTTCTTTGTGTTGCAAACTTTATGACTTTCAGAATAATGAGATCAGTCTGCTCTATCTTTATGATAACTTTTACTTATGTTCTATTTGTTTTATTGTGATCAAATTCAAAAGCTACAGGTGATGAGAGCCTCAAATGAATTCTAGTTTTTTTCTGGTTTGAATTCTAAAATTTTTGTCACACTGGAGGGGGGATGACGTTCCTAAGGCCCCGAAGGGGCCGAAATTTTTTTTTTGCAACACAGACCATTAACATCCAACATATAAAAATTAAATCCCCCAACACATAACAACCATTGACATTAACAACCAACACATAACTACCATTGACATTAATTAACACAACCATTGGGTCCAACACATTTAAATTAAAATCCCCCTTAAACCCCCTTTGGTTTGGGTGCATATTCACACAGGGGGTGACGTAGGGCAGCGAGAACCCTCATAATTGTATTTTGCACGTACGAAATCAACACCATATAGTATTCCGCTTGAAATCTTATAGTATTTTGCGAATCTTGTTATACAGTATAGCAAATTTTGTGCTTGCATACCCCATAAACGAGGAATTTTACGTACGGTATAAATTAAGGAATAAGGGGTGAATATGCCTATCCAACAGCTCTCGTTGCCCGGAGTCACCCCCTGTGTGAATATGCACCCAAACTTAAGAACCATAATTGTAGAAATTAAGTAGCATAGAAAACTCATAGAAGTTAATCAACAATGCATGCAATGAACTGCAATTTTCTTGTTTACAAGAAATGCGATCGTGCCGGGGGAGATTCAATTGCTCTCGGGCTTCTCCATACTTCTTCATTTCTATTCTTCTTTTCTTTTTTCCTCTATGGTTCAGGCGAGGCCTGGAAGCCAACCTTGACACATGTACAAACCTTTTTTTTCTGTTGAATGACGAAATCAACAGTCCATAGACTTTTTTTATTTTTGTCAAAGGAAAAATTAGGATGGGGATAGCGATTAGAAGTGAAAAAATCGTGCACATAAAAGTCACACATTCAAACCCTTAAACATAATATCTATTTGCATTGCTAACAAAATACTTGAATATACCTTGAGAAAAAAATTCAAAGAGGAATTTAAATGTGCACGTAACAATTATAATGGCAAGACTCCCATAGTATATCAAGAAGCAACAAAAGTTTATGCATGGTTATAATGCATCACGAATTATATTTTCATCATGTGTCATTCGGTTCAAACATGCGAACGTCTAAGCTACAGGCCCAATAAAAAAAGAATTCCTTAAGGAGATCATATATAAAATGATTTACTATCTCTACACGTTAATGTTAATAACATAGCTGCTTGCACACCAAATACATTATTGTGCACAACCCATTGATATAACTTCTACGGAATTATAATAACCTTCACTAAGAGAACCATCTTTTTAACTCTTGGCCCAATGCTTAGGCTGGCCTATCAGCTTTGATAGCACCTTGTTTTGGGTTACTTTCATGCATTTGTTTAGAGCAATTACTTAGCCTCTATTGTTGGGGTTCGGACCCGCCTGGGCAAGATCGGCATTTGAACCTGCGCCTCATCGGCAAGGTAGCCCTTAAACCCAAATTTTCATAGGTGTAATTTAGAATGTGAGGCGAATCTTAGTTTTTTCCGATTAGTTATGTTGGTGATTTTATTTCGGGCTTCAATTTGAGTTTTAGCAACCTTGGCGAATCTTTCATCCATCAAACGATGAAATATATACTTTTCTCTCAAGTAAAATTTGGGTCTACAATATATATTTGTTATGACCATATATAGTTCTAAGCGTAATGCTCACATAATGAATATACAAGTTACCAGACATTGGCGTATGTGTCTTCACAAGAGAAAGGAAGGAAGAAATTTTAATGTCCACGGAACCCAATCGGGTTATGGGACCAGAACAAACAAAGGGGGCATAAACCCTAACAGAACAGAGGGCCGAAGCCCAAAAAACAGAACATGGGGTCTAAGCCCCGTTACAACACACAAATAAAGGAAACTGAACGAACCCAAAGAACAGGGAGCCCGTGGCTATGCCAAAACTGTCCAGGGATCAGCCGGCCACTGATCCCGAATGATAGCCTGGCCTCCCCTCCTATACACTGCCCATTTCCGTTGTAGGCAAGCCTCGCGCACTCGACATAACTCTTCTTTCTGCCTGCAAAGCTGTGATGGGGTCAAATTCTGCCTGCAAATTCAGGAAGTTCGCCAAGGCGTTCAAACATCATTATGTACCAAGAGAACATAAGTGCAACATGATGCAGCAGTTCTATAGGCTGCAACAGGGCAACAAATCAGTCCAGAAATACACGGAGGAATTCATGAGACTAAGGCTTTATGTGCCAAAGTTGAGTGAAAAGCATGCGGTGGAAGGCTATATTGAAGGCTTGAACGATGAGATCCGCAAGCTTGTAAGGGCAATAAACCCGAAGTCTGTGTCAGAGGCAGAAGCAAAGGCCATAAGTTTGCAAGGAACAGTCCACAAGAGCGAGCATCAAGACAAAGCAATATTTCGGGATAAGGGGAAGAGCACGGGGGGGCTATAGCCCAAGGGCGGCAAGCCCAAAGAGCTAGCAAGACGCAAGTACAATTCAAATTATGGGAAGCAAGGCAACACAAGTAGTGGCGGCAAGGGGAAAAGAAACAGGTAAGCTTCAAGGAGCAAGGAGCCAAGTCTAACTACTCCCAAGCGGTGAGGCAATTTCTGCAAATCCATTCCCAAGGAAAAGAAGCAGGATTGTATAGAGAAGCGGTTTGTGTTTTCAGATGCTTCCAGCCTGTGGCATAGGACCAACAATTGCCCCCGATTATGAATGCGGCATTGGCGGAGCTGGGATGGGAGACACCATCGGACGCAGACGACGACGGCTACCACGGATTACATCCATGGTGAGTGTCACATCTTTGCGACTATTGATACACGGGGAATGCGTAAAGTCAAGTATAAGGTAATCTCAACGACCAAAAAGCCCAAGAGAAATCCTTTATAGTATTGATAGACTCGACGGGCGCAATCATAATTTTGCATCCCCTAGGATGGTAAGCATGTTGAAGTTAAAGCCGTTAAAGTCCAAGCCGGGCCGGTGGTGTTAGCCAATGGAGCAATTAGGCATCTACAGCAGGAAGAGAATAAACTTCAATGTAGACTTGCAGTGTTAATGTTGCATTGGGAGCGGAAGTCATGAATATAGGCAAGTATGATCTCATTATTGGAATGGAATATCTTGGACCAGCAGGAGCAATCATCGATTGTGGGAAATGTAAGGTGACCCTAACAACGCCAGAGGGCAAAGTCATCGAAATCACGGGTAAAGAAGTAACCCCAATCATGCAATGCATGAGTAGTGAAAAATTGCTTAAGTGCATAAGAAAGCAAAGGTGGCCTATCTCCTTAAGCTTGAGCTCCAAGATCGGAGCGGAGAGAAATAAAGAGATCAAAGAATCTAGCAAGCTCCCGGGCCAATAGCAAAGTTGATCGAGGAATTTCACGACTTGTTCCCCGATGAGATTAAGCGACTTCGCCCTATAGAGGAGTCGAGTGTGAAATAGCACTTGAACCTGGGACGAAGCCTACAAGCAAGGCACCTTATAGGATGTCAACCGAGGAGTTGACAGAGTTAAAGAAGCAGTTGCAAGAATTGCTAGACCTAGGGTTCATAAGACCTAGTGTCTCCCCGTTCGGAGCCCCTATTCTCTTTGTGAAGAAGAAGGATGGGAGCCTTAGGATGTGCATTGATTACCGCCAGTTAAATAAGCACACCATCAAAAATAAGTATGCCTTGCCTAGGTCAGATGACTTAATGGATCAGTTGCAGGGAGCAAAGATCTTCTCCAAAATAGATCTCAGATCAGGATATCACCAGATTAGGATCAAGGAGGAAGACATTCATAAGACAGCGTTCAGGACAAGATATGGGCACTATGAGTTCACAGTTATGCCCTTTGGATTGTCTAATGCACCAGCAACATTCATGAGGTTAATGAACGACGTCTTCCGCGAATTTCTAGATTCCTTCATCATAGTCTTCTTCGACGATATCTTGGTTTACAGTAAGTCTGTGGAGGAGCACGCCCAACACTTGAGGAAGGTGCTTGAAAAGTTAAGAAGGCATCAACTCTTTGCGAAGTTATCGAAGTGCCACTTCGCAACGGAAAGAGTGGAGTACTTGGGGCACGTGATCACGCAAGAAGGCATTTCCACGACCTCGCGAAGATAGAAGCCGGATCGGCTGGCCGGCACCAAAGAATACGCATGAAGTCGAGCTTCCTAGGGCTAGCAAAGTGCTATTATAGAAGATTTGTCAAGAATTTTGCCAAGGTAGCAGCGCCATTAACGGATCTCACAAAAGGTGGGAAGATAAAAGATTGGGCAGCCCATTGGCAAAACAAGGCCCGTAAAGCATTTGAGATTTGAAGGAAGCTTTGACGACGGGCGCCAAGATTGGTCTTGCCAGATCCGACCAAAGATAAGCTCAGAAAGCAACAGATGCTAGCGAGGATAGCGACGGGCGCAAATTCCTCATGCAGGAGGAAAGAGTAGTGGCCTATGATTCTAAGAAGTTGAACGACCTTAACCGCTACCCAACGATGATCAGGAGCTCCCCGCTATAGTAAGGGCTTTAAGAATTTGGAGGCATTATTTATTGGGAAGAAAATTCCAGTTAGACACAGATCATCAAAGCCTCCAATATATATTTACGCAGCCGCTCCTTAATTTGAGGCAAAGGAGATGGATGGAATTCTTGGAAGAATATGACTTTGAGATAAGTTATAAGCCAGGGAAGCTCAATGTGGTTGCGGATGCCCTTTCCAGGAAGCCATTGGCAACCAGAATTCATTGTAACGCCATATCAACACTTGTAAGTGAGTTTGGCAAGAAGATTGAGGAAACATTGCCGATGGACCTCGACTTCAAGGAAGTTTGGGCGAGCCTTTCCAAAGAGGCCAGGACCGACAAGGAAAGGGAGATGTTCAGGCACTACAAGAAGGAAGGAAACTTGCTATATTATAAAAACAAATTGTGTGTACCAAAATCTTCGCAAGTTAGAAAGCTTATTTTGAATGATACACACAATAGTCCCATAGCAGGGCATGCAGGGTTCATGAAGACATATTTCAAGATTAGAAGCAGTTATTATTGGCCCGGCATGAAGAAGGAAATAGCAAGATATATTAGAGAGTGCCAGATATGCCAGCAGACAAAGGCGGAACAGCTCCGGATCCCAGGTGCCTTGGAACCATTGCCCGTGCCAAATGCTAAGTGGGAGGTGATAAGTATGGATTTTATTACAGGACTCCCAAGAACAGCAAGGGGCAAAGATGCCTTGATGGTGGTAGTAGATAAGTTGTCAAAGATGGCACACTTCGTGCCGTGCAGGACAACAGATACGGCATTAGACACAGCCAACCTATTTGTTAAGGAGATTTTTAGGCTCCATGGCATGCCAAGGGAGATAATCTCGGATAGAGACTCCAAGTTTATGAGTGCCTTTTGGCAGGACCTATTCACCACCATCCAGACGAAGCTTTCGATGAGCACGGCATATCATCCCCAAACAGATGGTCAGACGGAGAGGACAAACAGGATCATCGAAGATATGTTAAGAAGCTATGTATGGAACAAGCAATCCAAGTGGGATGATTTCATCTACCTAGTAGAGTTTGCCTACAACAGCACCAAGCAGGAGTCATCGCAGATGAGTCCTTTTATGATTAATTACGGGTATCAGTGTCTTACCCCAGATACTTGGCACAACCCTGTGTCCAAGGTGGAAGTCTCCCAGCAGATGCTTTCAGAAATGCAAGACTTGGTGGAGGAAGTGAGAGGATATCTCCTTGCAGCAAGAAGCAGGCAGAAAAGCATCGCCGACAAGCATAGGACGGTAAGAGAATTTGAAGTGGGAGACAAAGTGTGGTTGAAGATCAAAGTCAAGCAGGCCAAGCTCCGCATCGGCAATTGCAAGAAGCTTGCTCCAAGATGGGCTGGACCCTTCAGAATAGAGAAGAGAGTAGGTAACCAATCCTACAAGTTGGACTTGCCAGCACATCTTAAGATACATAAGGTTTTCCACGTAAGTTTGCTAAAGAGGCACACCCCAAACCCCGAGGAAATATTGGAGACAAATGAGTTTTTAGAAATGACGGACGAGCATATTGAAATCGTTCCGGAAGTCCTTCTTAATAGATCTTATAAGAAGACAAGAAGGTCAAAATTCCTCCAATACCTTGTGAAGTGGAAGCACTTACCAGTGGAAGACGCTATGTGGGTACTTGAGTCAGATCTTAAGAAACAGTACCCCGAGTTTATGGAGCAATGCAAGGGTCGGCTCGTCACCGAAGTAGTCGACATCAACAACCAAGAAATCGGCTCAGGCATGTCGATTTGGGTTTGGATTTAAGCATGTGTAGCTAAGGCTAATCTAACGATGCAGCCTATGCTAGGCATGGGTTGCATGCGTTGTTACCGATGATGAGACCACTACGGTGCTCTCTAGGGCGTGGTGTAATGTCAATGTAGGCATGACCGCGTTTCCGCTTGTTTGAGTGGAAGGTAGGTTAGAAGTCTACTTCTGTCCCACGGAAGTAGACGACCTCGAGAGAAAAGAGGTCATTCAGGTATGCATTGATAGGAAAAGCACCTCTAGTCAATGCCTACGGGGGAGGGCCCTTCACACCCCATATACGGGAAGGACCCAAGTCCCACGCTAGGCAACTACAGGTGTAGGCATGAGCGGCATATAGGCATAATAGGGCGCTGTCTCTTCGGCCAGGATGGGAGAAACATAATCTTCCTATGCCGAAGAGATATGCCTTGCATCCATATAATTGTATTTAATGGGTGGTTCCCTTACAACCAACCCTTATAATAATAATTAAATATGTACTAACGTAGCGTACATCCTGCAGGCAACTAGATGGACCGAGCGGCAGGAGGGTAGCGCTACAAGAACTCACAACGCATAGTTTTGCCATAATGTGTTGTGAGGAGGCGACGAGAAGTTTTTAGTTAAAACCTTAAAGCTATAATTGATGTTAATTTTGTTTATAGTCGATTATGAAGTAGAGGACGGAAGAGCCTCTCACCATAGTACAATTACAGTAAACTATAAATATTACCTGAGGTGATTAATATAATATGGATATGTAAGTGTTGTAATTGCAGGATATGCAGGTACCCAAGGTGGGGAGACGCGTGATGCTGAGGACAGCATCAAGTCAAGGTGGGGAGAATGTGACGTTCCAAAGATAATATACGCCTAACACGTATATTATATCGCCATCGTCACACGCATATGTCACAAGTGACATGTACTTGAGAGTAGGACAACGTTGCACCTAGGAGCTAAAGGTTGCACCTAGGGGCAACCTTGGATGTTGGGTATGTAATTAAACATACACAACAAAGGTTCCTTGTTCATCCAATTCCAAATGGCTTAAAGCCATTTGCCCATGTGGATGCCCTAACCTAGATAGGGTCTATATAAGGGCTAAAACCCTAGACCCTAGCTCTCCTTTCACTTTGCCAATTAGGGTTTTCTAGAGCCTCCTTTCCTCTTTCGCAATTAGGGCTTTCCGGGCCAATTCGCCAAGGTAAGGCTCAAATCGCATTGCCAGTTCAAAAGTCGGATTTGCACAACAAAGTTGCCGAGTAGCACCGCCTTCGCAAGATCGGGAGCATGGACGCCCGAGGATCGAGGAGCAAGCCAAGGAGCAGGTATCTAGTTGTTTCACAGCAAAAACCGCTTTTAGGCATGGCAATATGCCGGTTTAGTATGTTGGATCATCTCTCGAAGCCTTGTAGATCCCTAGATCCGAGACTCTAACGAATGAACCTAACATTGGATGTTAAGTAGATAGATTGATATGATTCTCTATCTCTGCTCGTGATATTGCATGTATTCCACTCTGCGGATCTCCTTGTTGTGGGAAGGGGGTAGAGACCTAAAGGTCGTGGTAGAAGATGCTCCTAGCATAGCACCTTAGTTCCCACATAATTGCGGCTGCGGTACGTGAGCCCACCCGGGTGGGTGAAGGGGCAAGGCCGGTTGATAAGGAGGAACTTGTCTCATCGCGGACTGACCCCTCCGGTAGTAAAGCCTATCGGGGTCTTTGCCGGGCTAGGCTTAATGGCTTGTCACCGCGTGTGGGCAAGGCATGAGCTCGACACTCGTGGGGTGGTGGATATGACCTTCCAAAGTGAGTTCAAGTCAATAAGGGCAAGTGGCCCCTCTAGCCGCCCGCGATGAGCATGGATACCTCTGGAGGAGAGGCAGCTCTCTTCCCGCCTCATCGGGGTTGGGGAGATGCAACCCAGCCATTAGTAGCCCCTCCGGCTATTCACCGGCAAAGCTACGGCCAAGTCCCAACACTTTTCAGCCTACTGCGCAAAGTGTGCACGGGGAGGGGCGGATGGAGTGGACTACCCTAAGCCATGTTCTATGCCGCCCAAATCCATTGCCATGAATTCTCGCCCGCAATGAACTCGAGGAGGCCTAGCCGCCATCATCCCCTTGAGTCCGAGCCCTGGGTATGATCTTTCCTTTGTATTATTGTTATGAAGGTATTGCTGACTCTGTGATGTTGCTATGGTTATGGTGCTTGTGTTGTATATTATTAGTTGTGCTCACGTTTGTTTGTTACGCTTCCGCAGATAGGTCGATCCGATGGAAGACGGATGAATGACACATCCACTCTTCCCTTGCTGGTTCTGCCCCCATGGGAGTGGAGTCAGGTGGATGGCCCCTGTCAGGCAGCTGCCAGGGGGAATGCTCCTCCTTCGAATACGATGCGGGCATCGTATAAGGAGTAGGGGACGTCACATTGATCATGTCATAAGGATGTCTGTGCAACAATTGAATTTAGAAGTTGATGATTAAAATACAAGAGACAGACAATCATATACATCATGTATTACCTAGATTGGTTGCACGTACATAGAAATAATCATGATAACAAAAAAATAGAAAAAACTGATAGCCAAGATAAGGTATGTTGCTCTAAAATGTAAGAAAATCAAATGCCTCATAACCAAATCAAGTGGGCAAGTATTCTGATAAAATGAGTAAGCAAACCAACTATAACTACTCTACAACATACCTCGTGGTGCTTATCTGATTGTAAATCTCAATAGCTTCACACTAAGGGCTAAACAACAGTACCCTTAAAAAATTTCAAAAATTCGATAGAAAAATAATCCTGCCGCTTTTTTCAAAGCATATATTTTGGGGAAGTTTGGTGATTTCCGGAAAGTACACTAAGCTTTTAAACAAACCATTTTAATTTGCAAATTTTAATTTCATCTTTTTATTATTGGAGCACAAACCGATTTGAAATCTTTTTATTATTGGATAAACAATGCAAAAATACTCCGTGATTGCATACCTGGATGTTGGAGCCGGATCATGAGATCCATGTAACATGCATGGTTTTTTCCCTTTCCTTTTTTTTTTTCCCGGAGGTAAACGGCAATTCAAAAAACTCACCAAGAAAAAAAATTGTATTAATTTTATATGATTTTTGGAAGTTAAGGGGCAATTTTAGAATAATTACCAAGAATAAAATTCACATGGGAGTTTAATCCAAGAATCCATCATTTAGTGACGAGGCTAACTTATGAATGGAGGGGGAAATTTTGTAGACAAGGTGGCGATATTTTATTGGCACCACTCCTAATTGATCCTACTCAACAAAAGTAAAAAAAAAATGCAAATGTTTAAAAAATAGCCTTTTGGCGATATTTCGAGCTTAAGGGCTACCCCGCTCGTCGTGGGTCCAGAGAGACGGCGTTCGGTTCAGGGACCGATGTAGCTGCACACTTTTTTACGTACATCATGCATATTCAGAGCCCACTTAACTTTTTACGCCCAAAGAGTGGGTGCCCACCGCCCGCTAGCAACAACTCGATCGATCATGAGTCGCGTGAGCGTGTTTCAAAGATCATTAATCTTGCGAGAGTCGTATGCTAAAACTCTCTCTTCCTACATTAGAATCGCATTGGTTGCAATTTTACTTGCATCTATGGCTACCAACTTGTCTTTCTCGAATCTGGGAGTGCTAAGACTAGGACAGTGGTTAGGGCTTATTTCAACTTCTCAAACCCTTCTTGAGCCGTCTTATGCCAATGATCTGCCCAATTCTTTATCTTCTGCACTTTGGTGAGATCTGTCAAGGGTATAGCTATCTTGACGAAGTTCTTCACGAACTTCATGTAATAACCTGCCAATCCCAAGAAGCTTCTCACTTCATGGATATTTTTTGGTGCTTGCCATTCTATTACTGCCTGGATCTTCGCGGGATCTGTTGCAGTTCCATCAATGGATATCACATGTCCGAGGTACCCTTGGTTGTTGCAAAGTGACAATATTTGGACAACTTTGCATGAAGTTGATGCCTTCTTAGCTTCTCAAGAACCCTTCTCAAATGCTTGACATGGTCCTCCAATATTTTACTATAGACCAAAATGTCATCGAAGAATACAATGACAAAATCATCTGGAAACTTACAAAAGATGTCGTTCATGAGTCTCATGAATGTTACGGGGATATTAGATTATCCAAATGGCATGACCGTGAATTATAATGGACATACCTTGTTCTGAAGGCTATCTTGTGAATATCTTCTTCCTTAATCCTGGTCTGGTGGTAGCTAGATCTCAAATCTATTTTGGAGAAGAACTTTGCCCATCCGATCTTGGTAAGGCATACTTGTTTTCTATGGTGTGCTTGTTCAATTGCTGATATTCTATGCACAGTTTGCATCGTCCTTCTTTACAAACAAGATGGGTGCCCCAAATGGAGAGTTATATCTTATGAAACCTAAGTCTAAGAGTTCTTGTAATTGCTTCTTCAGCTTTGTTAGTTCATGGGTCGTCATTCTATACGGCGCCTTACTCATGGGTTTGGTGACTGGTTCGAGTGCTATCTCACACTCGACTCCCCTATAAAGAGGAAGTTCTTTCATCTCGTCCGAGAACAGATCATGGAACTCTTTGACTAGCTTAACTACCTGCTTAGGAAAGTTGTTTGCTATTTTATCCTCACATATGCCAATTCGTCCCTCTTAGTGCATTTAAGAAGTTTCTTACTAGACATGCATTACATGATTGGGGTAACTTCTTTACCTGTTATTTCTATTGTTCTGCCATTGTGTGCCGTTAGTGTCACCTTTCGGTTCTCGTGAATCAATCAGTGCCTTTGCGGTGATAAGGTATTCCATATCTATTATCGATCATACTTGCCTATGTTCATGACCTCTGCTCCCATTCTAATGTTAATGGCGGGCAAGTCTATGTCAAAGTCTATTCTCTTCCCAGCCATGTGTCTAATTGCACCACTTGCTAATACCATTGGTAAAGGACATTCATCCTACAAAAACTTGTATCAATTTTTTTTTATCAATGGTTCAGCTTTTGTCACATTCAATTCTTGTTGTCCGAAAGGCCCTGATTCAATCAACTTGTTTAGTTTTTTGGGCCATATGTGTTGGCCTCATGTATCTCTAGTTCTAGGACATTTCACCAAATTTCTAAGTTAGGGACAAGCCATCCTCTAGTCAGTAGGCCATAGCTTTGCTTTTGGATTTGGTAAGCCAATTGGGATGCATTTAGACATATAAAAACATGCCCTACTTGGTTTTATTTCATTATATATGTCCAATATTTGTTGAATTGTCGAGGTGGAAGGTGTTTTCTTATGTAACATCTCCGATAACAATGTTGATGGATGTGTAAATGCACCATGTTCAATAGCCCAAAATGTTGCTTATCTCTCGAGAGCAAAGATGATCATAACGATTGGAGCATCGGGGGCCGGAATCCACCATTGAAGAAGCAAACCAAGGATAAAAAAAGTACTCTTAGCATGTGTTTTTTTCCATTACGCCATTGCGTGGAAGAATAGAACAAGTTTTTCCGAATTCTAAAGCTAGAAAAATGCCTTATAAAAAAAGGAATTGACATTTTAATTGTAAGAAAGAGGGATGTAGAAGATTTGAATAGCTATTTAGTGTATTCATAACAGAGACAATTAATGTTATTTTGCTTGAATAACTAGATACTCAACTCGCTCCATGTATTTTCTTTTAAAGATACTTGTAACAAAAAATTGAACCCTACCATCTAATAAGGAACAAAGCATTTTACTTCGATTTTGCAAAGCTCCGCAGACACTTCAAATGCAATTCCCCGTGGAATTGATTTTTATTTTTCATATCAAAGATTACAGATCTAGTGAATTTTTAGTCCCATTCACAAAAATTGTCAAGCTTTTGTGTCAATAAAGGCTTTCAACTCCACTTTTGCAAAGACAAAAGTTTGAACTCAAATAAAAATAAATAAAGTATGACCTGATATACGGAGGCCTGAACCTCAAATTTGAAATGTTAATACATGACCTTATATGCGCTAACCAAGCCTTTATAGACATATCTCGAATGCCAAAGCCTTCCATGGATGTCCCAAAGAATATGTTTTAGACCAAAAACATTTGTGAGTAAACAGAAGCAGGGAGAAGGAAGATGGTGATTGCAACTCTTTGGTACTCTGAAACCCAGAAAAAATCCAGAAAGACACAAAGCTGGGAGATGTCGAACGTCACAAAGTGCTTGGGAATGTAGATGTTGTTTCTCCTGATATGCATGCTTTTTGTCTCGTGCAAGGTAGGATGCTCTAGTTGAGTTAAAAATCATCATCCAACAAGAAAAATCAAGAATTCATAAATTAGAGAAATTTTGTTTTCACGTTTGACTCGCCATGGCGATCTTTGGGACAACAAGGCAAGGCAAAATATAAAAACATTAATCGTGGTGCAACTAGATAATAATGTTCTCGAAATAGGCATATCCTCGCCTATATAATCGCCGCTATGATCTTCCAAACAAGTTTATTCATGCAATTCAAAAAAGGAGAATACAAAGGGTAGCAAAGTAGAGGCCCTCCATGAAGATAATTAGCAGGTCTATACATTATCACAAAAGTCTACATATGTATTGACGGCCATCAAAGCCTGGCACAATCACGAAGGCAGTTTTACTGAGTTTCTTTCACAGAGTCTACATCTAGGCCAAGCTCCGCAGAAGCACCTTTCCAATGGCAACTGTCTGTGACATGTCCATTTCTGTGTAACCTGTTGTTTTCGGCATGTCAACATTCATTGCGGCAGCTACCTCTTCCACACGCTCTGATGTCTCTGCACCAATGCTTTTGGCACTATCCAACAATTCATCCTCCAATGCCATAGAGTATTCGGTAAAGCAAACCAACTTCTGTCTCTTTGGTGAATGGTCGCCATCTAGTCTCTCACTTTCAGAGGCACCTCAGACATTCTCATATACTGAAAATTATGAAGCGGCTTTTCTAGGCACCCGGTTATCATTGGCAGCAAGGTGTTAAGGTTTTTGTTCAGTGCATCCAGCTTTTCAAACTGTGGATTAAGTTCAGCTGATGCCTTTTCTGTCTCCTCTAGCATTGCCTGGGTTTTCTGTAGCCTCTATGAAACATTTCTCGATCCGAAAGCAAAGTTGTTATATTGATGTTCCGACATGTCGGAACTGCCAGGCTTATTATGCATAACAGTTTCTTCTTCTTCTTCTTTGGCAGGCCTTGCCATTTTTCTAGATATTCAAAGAAGGATCTCGTGAACCAGCAAACCTTATCGCCATACTCAAGGAAACATTGTGTTTTCTTTTGCATCAAAGCAGCCCTTGACGTTGTTCCGCCTGAGAGAAAATCTAGAACACAACCGTCCAGTGGAACCAGCTCCTTCACTATGTAATAAACATATGATATTTTTGCCTGGCTCTTTAGGATGAAGTCGCCTTCCATAGCTGCCCAAGAGAACTTGGATTTACATATAAAGTACTCAAAATATTTTTTCTTTGTTTTTATGTCCAACTCTTTGTTACCAGTTAGCGGATATTTTAGAAGGGCCATGCTTTTCGATGCATTGATCATCTGAGTCAGACGTAGCTCCGATTTAGGCTTCACAGGCAATACACGAGCCTCACTTCTGTTTATATCAACATGGCTAACATAGTATTGGAACTTCTTGATATTCTTTTTGCTCTTCCATTTTGTTCTTCGTAAGCCCCAAGGGAAACATGAGAACTACCTTGAATCTGACTTTGACTATACAAGCTGTTTGGCAAATGGGCAAATCTGAGGAACATGATGATATGATAAACTTTTGCTTCCATTATGCCTGCAATAAAAACCATTGTGGCATTCTCCAACACCAGTGCAGACACAAGGATACCAGACTTGGTAACATGCTGCACGGTGTTCCTCTTCTCCTTCATTTTCTTTGCCTCTTCTGGCTTTATTATAGCGATAATAGCCTCCAAGAAAGTACTGGGAAGATTTCCTTGCACTAATTCATTATTATAGTTGGCCTTAATATAGTCGAAATCTGTATCGGGAATACCCAGCAGTCATTGCTCAGAGAGATCTGGGAACATGTAGCTAACTCTTCAAAATTTCTGTATTGCTTTTCTAATACACAATTAACATAGGACAACACTTCACGATGCATCAGTGACAGTGTTCTGATATCCAAGGCCTTCTATCGGCAATCAAAACAGCCGGCATATCTAGGCTACACTTTTAGGAATACTTTGCCCTCAAGGATTTCGTCCATCAGTTGGCTCACCTCGGCATTGTTCATTCCTCGAAGGTATCTTAGGAATGTTTTGTTAAAAAACTCCAATTGAGGATTTATCCGCAATTCCCCATGATCATCACCACTTTGGCTGCCTAATTTGTTAATAACATTTACAAGCTTGGACCATTATTCTTCTTGCATAAAAAGGAATTGCTTTTCATCCTTAAGTTCTTTAACCTTCAAGGTTGTTGTAGCTACTTCAACAAAATCCTGTACACAAGAGCTGATTAGGATTGCGAGGGCGATCTTCTATAGCATAAAATAAAAAACTAACCTTCCAGGCAAATATCACTGCAGTGCCTATTGGCCCTTATGGAGGGCAACCAAATGTCTTGTGCTAGTTCCTTAGTTGCTGGAGCATTTCAATTAGTGGCTCTCTGTATACTGTGTCCACGATTATGTCGTTGCGCTGTATGGATAACTGAATATACTCCTTGTTGGACAGGTTCCCATTTAACACTGACTTCTTCTCTTTGCATATGCTTTGGCAAATTCCATCTGTTGCTCGACATTACCCATCATAGTACACAAAATTTGTGCACTGTGATTACCAAAAATAATATAAAACTTCTTGTTCAAGAGTTCCTCAGTGCAAGACCAAGTGATTAACTTCCTGCATTGGTATCCCACTGATGAATAGGTAATATAATAATGAGAAATGCAAATGATAAAATTTACCTTGTGATAGCATTTGTACATGATTGTTTGACCGAATTCTATGAGTTAGATTTATGGAGAGCCTCACAATAAAAAAATACTAATCTTCTAGAATCAATTTGCTCCCATAGGATAACACTTTTTAAACTCTTCAAGTTTGAGGCGGTCTATTCAACAAGCTTTTTTTTTCATCAAGATTGAACTTCAACTCATCCAAAGATAACGGAAGGCTTGGCCATGTCAACATAGAGCTCGAGTTGTTGGGATGGTGGACGAGGTAGGAGTAGATTTAAGAAGAAGGCTACGATGTTTCCTCTGTATTTAAATTTTAAAGTTTAATTTTGAAAGTGCTTATCTTTCTTGGCTATGGTGCTTCTTGTTCATCTGAATCCCTAACGGAAGGAGGCTTAAGCATTTGGCCGGAGGGATTGACTGGCAGAACCGCTAGGATTTGCAGATAGTATAAGCCCCGAAGACACCAAAGGTTCTTTGGGAGTCGATAGTTCGCCACACCAACACATGGGACAACGAATTTCTTCTTGGCACGCCCGCAACCAATTCATGTCCATCCATTGAGGGCGCTTTGTTGTCTTTGTAGCCTTCAAAGCAATACAAGGAGGTTTCTTCTCACCGAAAGGACCTTTCGCACATGTCAATCCAACCAGTATACATCTATTGCACTTTATCCCAAGTTCAATGTATCCTAAGATGGTAGGTTCCAACATACCCCTTTGCAGTAGTAGGCACCCCCTTGCCACTTGCCGGTTTGTTTACCTTGCTTGCAGTCATGACGGAAAGATCATAGTTCTGCCACCGCAACATATACTCGACAACTGAAGTTGTTGCATATCCTCCACGCTGCATATGATTGCATCATGCACATTATTCTTCGTGCCTTCCCACATAGCAACTATTATGCCTAGTTGTTCAAAATCGTCTGGGCCCTTTTCGGTCCTGATAAAGAGACAGAGGTCCTTGCAGCGGTCTCCTGTCACATGTGGTTTGGCCTCGGCTATTTCCATGCACCACTTCCAACTTTTATCGAGTTATGATCCGCATGGGTTCTACGCTGGGCCCTAAAAAAGATTCTCGTTGATGCACTAAGAATTCAAAACGTAAGTAACACGGTTCGTAAGACAATGTCTTGAAAATGCGACAAGGAACGCGGGCCCGATCCTTGAAAAAAATATACGTGTAAATGACAATGTTAACCCCACATTATTTACCCTTTCGTGAAATATCCTCGCCAGATCGTGGCCGTGATCCTTAAGAGTGATACATCGCGGAACATCGGGTGGCAATCCTATCGACCTTGCTTAAAAAGACATGCCTAGTGCTATAACGACAAAGATCGGGTTACCAAAAAGCGAAAACTACCATCTTTCAAGGCGACGGGCTGAGACATGATGGCGCAGGCGTCAATTTTTGGCAAGACGCTAGTAATTTGGATTCACCGCCTATGTAGGTCCAAATTTAGTGAAAGATCAAAAGATCATGTTCAAGTCCTTGATCCATATCAATATATTAAGAAGGGCATTTGCTTGCTTGGGAGGTGGCTAACGCTATCTAAGTGTGTATCTCTTTTTGTGAACCCGCTTACTAGAGGACTATAACTTACCTAATAACTATCTCGAGTGTTAGAAAAGATGGAGACCTAACCCCAATGATCGGCCTCGATACCTGCTAATGATCATAGACTTTGCATGGGCAGTTAAAGGGAAGCCTTCAACTATATGTAGGTACTTACTTAAGGAAGCTAATTGCCAATGAGGACAAGGATGTAGCCTAAAACTAGCTTGAGCATTTGCTAAAAATTCTCAAAAAATTAGCAATTTTTCCTCAAAAGGCTTTCTGAGCGACGCCATCTTAGATAGCTTAATCTATCCCAATGGTACAGATTTTTGATATTCCTACCCTGGCTTGGTCGTTCCTCAGTATTTATTTCTTTAGTGCCTTATTGCTTTTGAAAAACACATTCTAGAGCTTCTATGGATATGCCTTATGGTTTTCTACGACTAACACATGTTTCAGCAAGTGTGGAATGTTCAGAGCAGGGTTTACAAATGCATGCTACAAATATAGATTTGGAAATAGTTAAATATTGCCACATTTATTTGGTTTTGTTACTCCATAAGAGGTGCTGCAAGTGCTGCTCTACAACATGAAAAAATAGGTCTGAAGACATGCTTCCAGATTGTATTTCACAAACAAACTCAATCGGACAAGGAGGAACTTCAAACATTTCAAGACACATCAAAAATAGGTTTTATGCATGAAGTTTTAGTTTGATTTAAAGAACAATGCAACATAAAAGATTTATTGTTTTGAATGGTCCGCTGATGCACAAGGTTTTGTACGAACCTTCGGCTTTGTGCAATGCTGCAACTATTTGACCCATTTTACTTAAATTTTTCCATATTAGATCTCCCTTCTGGATTTTGCATTTTTTCATAGTATTTAAGCATTCTATTTATGGCTGAATATTATTGAAAGATACTTGCTCCTTAGTTTTGGTAGCTTCATGGTAATTTCTGCAGGTTTTAGTGTTTGGAATTTAAAGAGGTTGGATGTGATACCTCTTGAATGATAATTCAGTATAGAAATTTTAATGTTTATAGATGTAATGGCATCATTTGCATTTGCGCTATGATTTTCGTTGTTATTATGATTGCAAATGCAGATCTACAAGCATGTTGTCTTCTTATATACTAGAATCTTGTGTTGCTAAAATTCTATAACCAATTTTGCTGTTTAATTTGTAAGTTTTATTAAAGGTTAGAGTCTTATTATAAACTGGAATATCATGGTTCAAATCCATGTTTGGTATATAAACATTGCAATAGTTCATAGACCAACAAATACAATGACTAATATTCTAAGTATTGCATTGACTAAAAACTTGTTGAATCGTTTGACTAAGAAGATGACGATTTATCTGACTAATAAGTTTCCACTAAGCCGCCCGACTAAATATCCGACTAATACACTAACTATGCTTCGACTATTCATCCGACTACATCCGACTAATTATTCGACGATTATTCCGACGTTAAATCGCCGATAAAAACTCGCTTACATACATTCGCCGTGAATAAGGGCCCGAAAGCTTGTCTGTTTTATGAAAGCTCTCTGACGATTATTCTGATGTTTAGCCATCATTCTCTTGTAGTGTTAATAAAACTGCTCTTACACATTAAGATCTGGGTCTACACAAGTCAAAGTAGCCCCTAAGGATTTTGTATTGATCATATCATGCATTCCTAGAGAAGAATTGTGTATCAGAAGTAGTTGATGTTGTCCGGTTTTCATCTCCTAGAATTCTCTCACCACTTAAAAACCGCCTTGACAAGACGATCATTTTACTATTGTAGGTGGGGAAGCCTAAGATCCTTAAGAAATCCTCTTCTAGAAGCTATGTAGGCCGGCATAGGCTTAACATTATTTATTAATCAAATGTCAAAAAAGGAGTTGATGGCCTGAATCTACCCCTTTATATATACGACAAAATGAAGGTTCCTCAATTAATCCATCACATTAGCTCCTCCATCTTGGATTTCCTACCCCATATATTTGTAAAATTTGTATAAAAAATGCCCCTAATTTTCTATACCCTCTATTTTATTTTATTTTTTTTTAAATGATCATTAATTTAGGTAAAATGCAAATGTAATCATATAGCAGTTGAAGACTTAGAATCATATAGAAGTAGACTTCTCAAAGAACACTTAGACTACCTGAAATTCCCTTGGATCGACATTTTTAACAACATCGAAAGAATAACCATGAAGAACTGACCAAGAATGAAGAAACCAACAATTCCACTGTTCATGAAAAAAGGAAACAGTGAGGAAAACAACTTCCAAACATCTTGGAGATCAATCCATTTGGCAAAGCCCTATTTTTTGGCAAAGGAACATGCCAAAATATACCCAAAATCTTAAAGAGCCATCCATTTTGCCTAATTATCGAGGATGGGCTTTAGCACATTAGAAGCTCACTAGTTCTACAAGGCTTAAAGAGCCATCCATTTTGCCTGATTATCGAGGATGGGCTTTAGCACATTAGAAGCTCACTAGTTCTACAAGGGGCATTTGGGGAAAAGGGGAAAAAAAAGGCAAAATACAAAGCTATTTTAAAAAATTGCTTAAAATTTTAATAATAGATAGTCTGCCTATTTCATGTAGGGAATGAGCATAAAATTGGGGAAAAATAGCAAGGAAGGACCGTGAGCATTATGTAAGAAACACTCACGTAAGACCATCGAACACAACCGAAGACAAGATAACACAACCACCCCAAGAAGACAACAGCTTGAGTTCTTACTAATAGGATTTTGGAAATTAAGAAGTTTATTCTCGAGGCCCTGCGACGGATGTTAGCCGATACTACATAAATAATAACACTCGTATATTTCTCGAACTTTTTCTCTTCAAAAACATGCCGATATTAAATAGGAGTCTCCTAGCCAAAGTTGGAAACTCATTAATGTTTCATTCTATAGTAAGCATCCAGCCCTCAATTTACCTGTTGCAGGGTTGAGATTCAATTATTAGCGTGCAATTTGAATGCGATTTAGAAACCAAGGAAGGGCACATAGATTGGTAATTGCTTCTTAACCTCCTCGCTAGATAGATGATCAAAAACTGTAAGTTTTAGTTTATTTCATTTCTTTATTTTGCATTATCACAATGCTTTGAGTCAAGCTTGCTTGCTGGATCTGAAGGTCACAACCGTATAAAGAAGGCCTTTTAGTAATTTGGTTGCATAGAAGAGAAGACACGGGGGAGACACGAAGCATCTCACATAGGCATTAGATCACAAAAGAGCATGTACTATAGATTAAACTGATATACTTAACAAGCATTTCAACAGAGTTAATGTAGCCAAATGCAAGTTCTTCCCCTGCATGTGACAATAAGACCACCAAACTTTCTTGAATCAGATCCCGGCCACTCGCAATCCCCGCCAGGTTTGACATTCTCGAGGGATTCTCCATCGACTTAAAATATGTTAGTAGAATGGACATGGTAGCCTTTCTTATTGCTTTGGGATGGAGCAAACAAAGCTTGGCTCAAGGCAACATTGAAGTTGCATGTAAATGCACTGCAAGTGTGCAATTTTTAACTTGCTTACATTCTCGAAATGCTTGATGGTCGATTGCCAAGTGTTGCCATTGTTCACTCATTTTCGGTCCTCGCCGATTGAAGAAATGAGGTGCAACCTCGATTAGCCATGAACGATCAATTGTAGAGACATCTTTCATGTAGTAACGGTGACTGTAAAATAAATGACCCAAACACAAGCCATTTTGGAGTTGCTCTAAATAAAACCGATGATGGATGAATGAGTAACTCCCCGATTCCCACCCGCGAACAACTTTGTAGGATTTCCCATGCTCGCATAGTTGGCTAGCATTCATAAAGAACGCTGAAGCTACAGCTTTCCTGACTCTTTCAATATCTTTGTCACATGATCTCATGTTCATGCCAAGACGTTGTAAAACCTTTGCTAGCTGGGCTCTTACATCTAGAACTTTCTTCATGGACTGATAATTAATGCAGTTCTGATGACACCATTGTGATGATTTGTTAGAAGAAATAAAGGCTTCATACACATTAAGGTAGCTGATGAGATCACCTTCAGATGCAGAAAAACGGCTCCTTGCCTCATCAAGCTCCCTTTGCCTTCCAGCGCTTGATATCCAGATTGATTGGACAGACATCATTGCGGCAATAATGACTACCTCAGATGAGCAACCAAGTGGTCCTGAAGACAATAGCACTTTTGGGTCAAGTGGAATTTCTGCAATTTGATGACCTAGTGGAGATGTCAATTTAGCATCTAAGTCTTAGCTTTTTCAAACGTTTCCTTTCCAGAAGCTTTGCTTTCCTGCAAAACAGAAAAAATTAGACACGTCAAATAATGATTGACTTTTCACATTAATGCACCAATTAAACGACAACTTACTTCTGCTGAGCAGCCTCTTCCTCTTCTACAAGTGCCTTCTGAATGTGTAAAGCTTCCATGTCCTTTTTCTCCATCCATGCCTTAACCTGCATATACAATATACCTCTGCTACAACTACAAAATGCATGTTTCTTGCAATACCAACAAAAAAGGACTATAACTGCAAATGAACTTGAAGATTTAGATCAATATTCAATTCCAAAATGAGTGCTAGCAAATTCACTAGCATCATGATATTTACAAAGATATATATCAGCACATAACCAAAGTCGTTTGTGCATGTTACAATTGCTTTTTGCAAAGCAAGGCACCGATACTTTTATGAAGTGCTCCATCAGACATTTTGTACATTTTTTCGTGCTCTTTCAACGGCCTTTATATCGTACATTTTTCCGGCCTTTTAAATTGAAGAGCTTATCTACTTGAAATGTTTACAAGCATGTCACATACCCCAACGCAGATATCCTTATCATGTCATTGTTGATGTAGTCTCCTATCATTGTTGAAAGGAGATGGAAGGTTGCCAAACGTTGACAATCCCACCTTTATGTCTTTGAAAACAAGCCGTTTCAGCTATATAGAAAGCAAGAACATCTTTGGCGTTGACATCGCGACCGGTCCGCATAAGACTTGGAAGATTGAAGACTCGAATTGTGCCGCCGCTATAGGAACATAAGAGGCGAGGCACCGGGTTGTTGCAAATCCATTGATATAGAAATTTTGAGAGGAGTATCGAGGGGCTCGAGAATGTGAGCACGATATCTTGGGCACACCATCATCCGTTGTTATCCAAACTTTGATATCACCATCTAATGCGATGAGATGAGGTAAGAGTCCCAAAGTAACAAAGACGATATGGGCTTGGAATGGGTGCCCTCAAGAACATACATGCACCGCCAATCGCAAGGTCGCCAAACTCGATGGAATTATCTTGTGATCCGGAACAAACCAAAGAATCGTAGATGTGAGACATGTAACGGCTCCTTTGTGCCCTACAAGCGTGGCTTCCGTCGAAACTTCGATGTTGCGGGGGATGTATTGAAATGCCAATGTGCTGCCATCTTCACATCCAACCAAAGGAAGTCTTTCAAGTGGCCTAGAGCCATCACTTGACCATGTGGAGAAACATCGATAGAGAACGGAGTAGATGTGGTAGAACTGGAAACTATAACCCGATTTGTAAGACCCACAAAGAAGAAGATTGGAGTGACTAACATTGCTCCAATTCTCGAGCCCATTGCAAAGGTTCGAAGTGCAAGCACCGTAATTGCAGTTCCATACTTTGAGATTCCCTTCGAATCCTTTGTAGAGCTCCAGAAGTCGCGAAAGCGTAAAAGAATGTCGATTATGTCTGCCCCCGAGTAGCAAGAGTTGCAATCGGGGTAGACTTGGCAACTTCCTCTTCAACCGGCACCTCGGCTTTCTCAACTTGTTGTCCAACATCTTTAACATCCGGCACCTCGGTCTTCTCTCGATTAGGCGCTTTTGCTTTTTCTTTTTTTCAGTAATCCGCTCCAAGTCAATATCCATCTTTGCTAATGTCGTTAAGCATCTCTTTTCGTAATTTTACACCCCTCTTTCTTAAGGCCAAGCGTGAACGTGTTCTTCTTACGCCTAAATTCCCTCCGCTTCTCTTTTTCGCTCAAACTCCCTTCTTACATTACGCCCCAAATTCCCTTCTTACATTTGTGTTTGTTCTATGCCAAGAACGAGATTGTGGAAATTCCCTTCTTACATTTGTGTTTGTTACGTGCCAAGAACGAGATTGTGGAACTCCGCCATGCTTGCCCTTCATCCATCCATGACCATATGCATGCTCGGGAAAACCAAACTGCTCCAAACGCTTGCCGCCATTCTTCTAACAAAGACAACGTAATGACAAGTTTATGACCTATTACTTACATTTATATATTCTTGCTTTTGAAGTCATCTAGAAACCGCCGGACTCCAAAATGCAACAAAATATTGATTGATTAGGGCAAAATGTGCTATTTATACGGGGCAAATATCTCGATGGTCGATCGTTAACCGGCCAGACCGCCAAAGAAGACCATTTCGAAAGCAGATGGGAAGCCGAACCTACCGATCTTCCACCAATGTAAAGAATGTTACGTGATTTGAATGAATCTTAGGAATCATCTCCTTCAAAACGAGGCGGCACATGTATTTTCCAAATGTTTGTTTCATGCAGCTCATAAAGAATGCTAAGAATTTTTGTTTCTTGCAACAAAGTTCAAAAGTAAGCCTTTGCATATCAACTCTATTTTAATGCAATGAAATACAGGTCTTAGACCTAATGCAGACCTTAGAGGATGGCTATATTTTACACCTTGTCCAGAGTTTAATACAAAATCTTAGTAGCATACTATTCTGATCCTATCCTATCTCATCAATTCACCACCCTTCCAGCATCCATAGTCTTTCTCCATTTGTAAAAGCTTGAGAAACGTTTGCCTAGAAAATATTCATTCAGGATACTGCAATTAAAATATATATGCAATCAAGCTCCTTTTAAGTTATTCTTCAAGTCAGATGTTCCTTCTATATGCGTAAATATGTAGCATAATAACAGGGGGTTACTTTTATAGTTTTATACTCTTTTTCACATGGTTTTTCTATGATTTCGGTAGTGTATTCGTGTTAGCATACTAAATAGTATTTCTAGAGTGCGCTCTTTTTGGGTCGTTGATTTCGGTTGGCTTAAACAATCCGACGGTTGTTGTTGTGAATACTGCATGCATATGCATCAAAGCCCATAACTTTTTCCCTCTGGATTCTTGCTGCAGCTGGTGGAGTAGATTCTTTGGCGAAGTGGATTCTTGCTAACAGAAAGATACTGGTATGATGTCATAGCTTCTATTGTGCTAGATAATAGTTCCTTATTCTTGTTTAGCATAATGATTTTTTATTGTTCCTTTGCTTTTGTAAGCAAAAGGTCTAAGCATCGATTTGTATGAAAAGCAAGAAGCCTGAGTAGCAATCTATCGGACGCTAGACCATGATTTTTTATTCTTGTTTTGGTTTTTGCTAGAGATGTATACAAAAGGTTGGATATCCCGATAAGATGCAAAAAAGTTCGACCAAGAAGTCTGAGTGAAAATTCTGAGTAAGAAGCATCCGGCAGCTCTACATCTCAGAAACAAATGCCAATGATGTTCAGAAACAAATTTCAGAAACAAATGGCGGGATTCTCAGAAATGCATCTGCATGCGGCTCCATGTTCTGCATTTCCCTTTTTGGTTGCCCTAGAATCGACCTAAAATGGCTGATAATATCTCCCGCAAACCAACACATCAGCGGCAAGCATCGAGAAGAAAAATGTTTGTTAGCAGAGTTCAGAAGGAGCATGTTACACTAGGTATGCAAAAAATTTGTTCCTCACACTATTTCCGGCATCCCCTGCTTATCTGCTTTTATAACAGATAGATTTCAAAATGATTCACTGCCTCAACCAGACTCTGGAGCTCTGTTTACAAACTGTAAGTCATTTTTTCTGCTTTATTTCAAATTTGCAATGCTCTGCAATAGATTGAGAAGATCTTCTTTGCTTGTTCTAGTCCATTTAGAGGCCTGAATTCGTATCTTCCATACACTGGAGCTCTAAGGCTCTGATTTCGAATTGTAAGTGATTGGAACTTCATTTGCTGTTCATACCATCTAAGGCATTAGGGAATCAAAGGCTCTATTTTCTCCATTAGATAGAATCAAAGCCTCAAGTCTCATCCTGGTAAGGGTACGACGAAACATCTAAGAAAGAAATTGTTGCAAGCAACAGCTAGCAGAACATGTACAGCCATCATGCCAAACAAGTACAGCTCCAATTATTAATAGGAGGGCATTCTGCTGGGAATGCACATCATACCCAATTTCTAACAAAGACTCTTTATATTCTACTTACTGGGATACAATACTATGATGAATAAAGACTCTTTATGTTTAAAATGTGTTGTGTGATGTATTTCTGATTCACAGTTCCAGGTGAGATAGTTCCAGGTGAGATACAGGTGGGAAACAAAACTTTCTACCTCTGTGGATTTTTTCCATGAATGTAATATTCTCCAAGGAAAATAAAGCTTTATGGCTCAGTGATTTTTTTCCATGGATGTAGTATTTTGTAGGAAAATAAAGATTTATGCCTCAGTTATTGTTTTGCCCACATCATATTTGCATATTTCTTGCCATTGATGCAACTATATGGAGGTTTTTTAATCTTGTAAATGAGTTTTGGAGTGCAAAACGGTATAGTCTACTGATCGCCTTTGGTTCTAGCCCTCATGTTTTCGCGTCATTATTCATTTGTTATGTTTGGACTTCCGCTTAGGTTTTTAACTCTTACATGCTGACTCTTATTTAACAGCAGTGTCATAAAGGAAAATCATTGTTTTATACATGGATTGTGCAACATATTCAAGCTACATTCAAAATGACCAAGGACATGCCATTGGCATTTTAGGATCAAGAATGATCTTAACATAAAGCAATAATATAAATGAGATTACTTAGTGCAGATGTTGTCTATGTGAGATAGGAAAAAAATAATGTTGCCTCAATGTCACATACATGGATTAAATGGCATCGAATCTATGTGTTGCACTGTTGCAAAAAGATTTTTTTCCCCTTGTGTCCTCAACATCTTCTACAACCCCAAAGGGGCCAAAATCTTTCATCCACAACACAAACCGTCTACATCTTCCTAAAGCTCCCTATACATAGGTACATAACATCAATACACAATTACAAAGGCCCCGAAGGGGCCAAAATTTTTTTAGGTTAACAAAAACCATTACATTCAATACTTTAAAAAAAAAATCCCCCTAAAACCCCCTTTGGTTTGGGTGCATATTCACACGGGGGGTGACTCCGGGCATCGAGAGCTGTTGGATGGGCATATTCGCCCATTATTCCTCAATCTAGACCGTAAATAGCGATCCTCATTTGTGGGGTATGGTTGTACAAGTTTTGCTATACTGTATAACGAGGTTATTGTTTACATGAAATGGGATCGTGCCGGGGGAGATTCAATTGCTCTTGGGCTTCTCCATACTTCTTCATTTCTATTCTTCTTTGCTTTTTTCCTCTATGGTTCAGGCGAGGCCTGGAAGCTAACCTTGACACATGTACAGACCTTTTTTTTCTGTTGAATGACGAAATCAACGGTCCATAGACATTTTTTATTTTTGTCAAAGGAAAAATTAGGATGCGGATAGCGATTAGAAGTGAAAAAATCGTGCACATAAAAGTCACACATTCAAATCCTTAAACATAACATCTATTTGCATTGCTAACAAAATACTTGAATATACCTTGTAAAAAAAACTCAAAGAGGAATTTAAATGTACACGTAACAGCAAATATTTATAACGTGATATTATAATGGCAAAACTCCCATAGCATATCAAGAAGCAACAAAAGTTTATGCATGGTTATAATGCATCATGAATTATATTTTCATCATGTGTCAATCGGTTCAAACATGCGAACATCTAAGCTCTGCAACCAATAAAAAGAATTCCTTAAGATAGATAGAAATTTTAACGTCATGAGAACCCAATCGGGTTATGGGACCCAATACAAAAAGATGGGCGGAGCCCGATGACAAAGAATAAAAAAAGAGTGAAGAATATCAACATAAGAAAAACACAACAAAAATGATAATAAGTATCTAAGCATGTGCACATGAGCTAAGTGTACCCAAGCCATGGGTTCTGGGGCCATTGGTCTCGGATGATTGCTGTACCTCCTCGATACTTTGCCCACTTTTGTGCTTGGCAGAGCCTCTCGCACTCTAAACAAATTCGCCCGCCGCAGGTAAATTTGGGCGGAGAGAGATCTTCTTGAACCGAGAAGTGGGTGTCTTTTAAATGACTTCCATCTTCAAGGACATACAACCTATCCCGTGGGCTATTGAACCGACGATGATATGGCGGGGTCTGCCTCGGCCTCGAGCCCCAACCCTGCGTGCTGTAACAATGGCGGGCCTCTGAATGTGCATAACATCTGTGAAGAAGTTGGCTGCCTCTTCTACATCCAAGGCGGGATTTGCCTCTGGCATGCCTACGATGCGCAAATTCAAGCTTTTGTCCCTTCTTTGAATGAGTGAATTTCGCGCCGCATCCTCCCATGGTCCTTATCCAGGCATGCCACTATGATCATGTGCTTGCATGCCACCACGACCTTTATCATCATCTCCACACCGTTATCCCTATGAGTCTCTGTTTGCACCGTCGCCGAGTGCATGCGCCTCGAGGGTGCGTGTTTCAACATCAGGCCTCCAAGATGGCAGAGTAAAGCAAATTTAGTATCGGAACAAAAGCTTATCTTGAAGGAAATCGTCGGGCCTGCAAAGAGATGCATTCTCGCAAGGTGTCCGGAAGAAGATGCTTTGGTCCGATGAGGGCAAGAGCGGAAGGATCCTTGCCTAAAGTGAGGCGTGGCTTGATGTATGAGATCGACTTCGGGGAAGCGGAAATGTTCAAGCCATGTGACATGGAGAAGTTCCACACCGCTGTTTCTGGCGGGGCGCTGACGACTACGCCGCCATATAAAGACCCCGAAAGCCAATCTAAAGAGGCCAAAGTGATGCAACCTAGAGATCCAAGCAAAAGACAAAGCACCTGGATACCGATCAAATTGAAATGTGTGTATACCAATTATGAACAAGGAACGCCCCTTTCGGCAAAAGAACCGTGTGAAAACTCTAGTAGAGGAAGATTGAGGGCCAATCTAGAGCAAAAGAACCAAAGAAGAAGAGGCAAAGAAAGGTAGGATTTGGACGCAGCGGATATTAGACTTAATGTGAAGTGAGTTTGTTGGCACAGCCAGGGGCCGACTTGGAAAATCGGAATGGGAATCGAACTGAGAAAGAAGCGCAGGATACTGTTGCCGGGTCGTTGTGGTCGTTGTTGCAGGAATCGATGGCTAGCCAAGTCGCGGGCCGCGGGGCGGGCCAAATTTGGGGTTGGGAAAGGTCTTGATGAAGCTTGTGCGGGAGCTAAATCTCTAACCGGAAAAGAAAAGGATCATGATATGACTAAGCAACACGAATACGGCATGGCGCAGAAGTTGCGGTATTTGGGATCTACTTTGGTATTTCTTTGGTAGATTAGTCCGGAGTAGACTAGATCGGATGCGTGATCTTTGTGCTTGTGTGTGTTCTATTTGTTTCTTTGTTTGTGTTGATTTGGAAGGCGCCTAGATGGTTAGCGGTGGCGCCTAAGGAAAACCTTAGGCGTGGGAAGACCTAGCGTAATGGAGATCATATATAAAATGATTTACTATCTCGCGACGTTAATGTTCCAAGTAATAACATAAATTTGCTTGCACACCAAATACATTGTTGTGCACAACCCATTGATATAACCCGGCGGAATTATAATAACCTTCACTAAGAGGACCATCTTTTTTAACTCTTGGCCCAATGCTTAGGCTGATTCTCTACCAACTTGCCTATCAGCTTTGATAGCACCTTGTCTTGGGTTACTTTCATGCATTTGTTTAGAGCAATTATTTAGCCTCTATTGCTCGGGTTCGGACCCTTGGGGCAATCGGCATTTGAAACTAGCGCCTCGTCGGGTCCAGGAGACGGCGGTGGTTCACATCTTGATGTAGTTGCACACTTCTTTTACTGACATCATGCATATTGTGAGCCCACGAACTTTTTACCGCCCAAAGAGTGGGTACCCACCCTTTGATAGGCCCACGCCATCTTCGGTACATTTTTCAACACCGGGATAGGTTGTATGTGTTGTTACGGCATGGGAGCCACTTGAAGGGCACTCTCTTTTGATTGCAAGAGGACCTCTCATGATTCGATTAACTTCGGCGGGGCGTGATGAGCTATGCAAGGTTCGAGAGGCGAGGCTCCAGCAAAAATGGGCAGTTTATCGGGGAGGCTCAGAACTTATTTTCGACCAGTGGCCTACCAACCCTTGGTTGGGGTACTCTTAATTGCCTACCCACGTCTTGGTTTTGTTATATTTGGTTTTGCTTTAGTTGCTATGTTCTGTAAGGGGTTTAGTTCCCATGTCTTCTTCTGTCTGGGCTTATGCCCTTTCTTTGCTTTTGGGTTGGGGTTTGAGTCCTAGTTTGGACTTACGCCCTTTGTATTGTTTCGTCCCATAAGCTCGGAGAGCTTCCAGCGGACGTTAAAAATTTTATCTTTATCTTTATCTATTTCCACCAAGACCAAAGAGCTCATATGGGATTGAACAGGAAACTCTGTGGATTGAAAAAATTGTGAGATAAAATACATTGACTGGTTTTTTATTACAACTAAAAGGGCTTTTAAGACTAATGGAGCGCCAATGCACTCTTACCTGACTGGCAAGGGCAACTTTAGAAAGAAATGAAGAAAGTTGTAGGTACACTGGACCCCATTTCTCTTGTAGATCAAAAAATTAGGACATGAAACATTTCGTGCCTCTCGTTACATTTTTGTGGGTAAGCCAGGTGGCATAATCCACATATTTATCGGGGCTAGGAGGCAAGAAAGAGTTTGGAATTAGGTGGTCAATGGAAGTTACAACTTTCTGTAGAACTGACATGCCTTTAAAATTCTCACTTCCATATAGATCCTTTAAATCTCAAACTCTCCCATCTTCGGTTGGTTTTTTACTAAAAAAATACATCTAAATTGCCAATCGAGTTGTGCAACTTCGTGGGGATTTGGGTAGGTAATCTATGTAAAGAAGATGAATGAAACATGCATTTTGAGACTCATATAGGCCTAAATCTCAAACGTCCCCATCTTATTTTTTTTTTCCGGAAAAATACATCTAAAATGCTCTTTTATTGAAACTTATCGTCCGTTTTGTGGATCTTTATAAAGACAATCCCATCGATCCGAGACATCGGATCAACATTCTAGAATGGGGCGAGCATGCATGTCTTGCGTGCATGCATGCAGCGCATGCCCTTTCTGGTTGGGAGTTCGCTATTTTAGGCGCGGTTCTGCATCAACGTCTCATCGACGCTTCAGTACCTTATTCTCTTTGAATTGTTTCCAGGCAGGGAAGGGGCTTCTTCCTGGTTTTTTTTTTTTTTTTTTTTTTTTGGAAGGACGTGAAACTTTATTAATCATCAGAAACGAGCAACAGAGATGGGGGGACTGAAAACCCAGTGGAGGAATTGTCCACTGAGCAAAACCACCCGCCACCTTACAGCACACAACATGTAAATGAGTTACATATAAGTGTTAATTTGGAGATAGTGTACCCAAATACGATTCTTCACTTCATCCTTTACGGAGGAAGATATATACACTTTGACGATGCGTTGCTTAGCTTCAATAAGCACTTGAGCATCAGGGGCTCTATGGCCCTTGAAAATAAAGAGGTTTCTTCTTTTCCACGTTGACCAAATGATCCATGCTGAAGCTAAGTGAAATGCCCTCTTTGCCATATTGTCCCAAGAACTTGGGTACACTGCCAATAAGACTTGTTGACTATTCAAACTGCAATCAAAAAGACTCTGAAGCCACAACCAAGCCGGTCTAGCATGCTGGCATAAGAAGAAACAATGCTCGATTGTCTCATCCCTCTGAGCGCATAAAGGGCATGTCCCAGGCACCTCAGGACGAAATTTGTGGACCAAAACATTGACGCGCACACATCTATGGATGATCTGCCACCACAAAACTGATAACTTTGGATGAAGTAACTTGTCCGAAACCCAGTTCCAAACTACTTTCTGTTGATTCACTGGTACCACCAAAGGCCATTTTCTTCCTGCTTAGTTTGGCCAATTTGGCGTTTCTTTCATGCTGTGGCATGTGCTTTCTCGGCTTTGGCTCTTCTTTAGCCATCATCCTGTGACCTTCGTCCTCGATTCCAGTTTGTTAAGGAAGTTCTCTGGTATTCGGGCGGTTTGTTGGTTTCATGCGAGCCCAATTCTAGAATCCCATCGATCCGAGACATCGGATCGACATTCTAGAATGAGGCGAGCATGCATGTCTTGCATGCATGCATGCATGCAGCGCATGCCCTTTCTGGTTGGAAGTTCGCTATTTTAGGCGCGGTTCTGCATCAACGTCTCATCGTCACTTCCTCTTCTCTCTATTCTCTTTGAACCCACCCTCCCCTCTTCTTTGTTTATTGTATTTGTCGCCTGGCACGCGTGACCAGCCCCTCTATTTGAAGAGGTTTTTGTTTTTTGTCGCATGGCACGCGTGATCAGCCCCTCCACTCTGGGAGGTTTGTTTTCTCTCGTTTTGTTGTGTTGGTGATGTGCAAGTACAGGTTGGCGAGCGGCATATGTTTCGACTTCTCTACGCGTGGGTTTTTGGGAGCGATTTCTATGTCTTACGTTTGTCCAAGCCCCTTGCCAAAGGCTTATCACTAGGGTTTTTCCTCGAAAACCCAAAAGGGCGGGGTTTTTTAATCCCGGTGATAAGCTTTCGGCAGGTACACCAGCCACACGTCTATTAGCATTGTATTTTTTGGGGTCCAAATGATATAATTGGATTTTCCCTTTATTTTTCGTGGGTAGTTCGCATGTGTGCAGCTACCCACTGTCCACCATTGTAGAAAATCTGCTGAGATGAATGAGAAGCCTATCTAGCGGGCGGTTTGTTGGTTTTATGCGAGCCCCATTCTAGAATCTAGCTGTGCAATTCGTGGAATTGGGTAGGCAACTTATGTAAAAAGATGAATGAAACATGAATTTTGAGACTCGTATTCTGAGTAGGAATTTGTCATGATTTTGAGTATGTTTTGATGGTTGTTAGCAAATTGAGGCTCTTTTGTTCAACTACACACAAGTCAAAGAATAGCATGGACAAAGATGCATGTCAAATTTTTAAGGTTTCCCATTATGAAGTTTGGAGAGTATAATACATTACTGTAGTGGACTGTAGAAGTGTATCCCTCGTCATTATCCTATGTCATGACTTCTGTACATTACTCTACATTATATGGACAAAAAAGAACAACATGACCTGTCTATAGTTTTGATGTTGAAACTTGCATACAACACAACCATTGAAAATACAACTACGACAGTTGAACTTGTCACCTTTGCAAAAGTATGGAATTTTAGAGTGTGGGAGTTGAGACTTGTATACAAGTATGCTTCTTCTAAGCCTCAAATAGAGAAACACATTGCTCATAGAACTACAATATTTAGACTTCTCACTTTGCAAAAGTATGAAAGAATTGAAATTTTCTTTAATCCAATAGGAAGATGCCACGACTTGCAAACACTGTTGCTTCTTTTACTACAACATTTGAACTTCTCACCTCTCGAGGAGTGTAAGAGAGAGTAAGATTCATAATATATAGATAATTTACATAACAGATCTATGAGTTTCCAGCAGAAATATTGCTCATTATTCTACTCCTAAAGCATCTTAGTTCCATATATGCCTATGCAGATGTATTCTGGAAATTTAAAACATTAGAAGGATTAGAATTTATAATATATAGAACATTCATATAACAACTCTGAGTTTCCAGCAAAAATATTATTTGTTATTCTACTCCTAAAGCATCTTAGTTCCATATATGTTTGCTGCTTATTATTTGTCAGAGCAACAAAATATACCAGCTTCCTTCAAGAATACACCCAGATACTTCTACGACCAGTGGAGATATTGCAATCAGACTTGCACGCGAGAAAAAATCTGACCAATTGTTACTTAAACATGCAAAGATTACTGCAACAGATTTATGAATGATAGTTTTGTCTTCTATAAATCATCACAGGCAAATTCAAAAAATCAAGCATGCATGAGACATGGAGCATTTCGGACCTGTTAGAATACTTGAAATGTGCAGCTAAGAAAGGCGGTTTTTTTGGGACAAACCATAAGGTACATGCTTTATGGGAGCTAAGTATAGAACCCTTGAACTGAAACTGCAAAAAGATTACATTATTAGAGATCACTTTGCAGCAAGTAAATCCAATTTGGAAGATGCTACGAAATGTTACAACAAAGCCAAAAATGACAGACATGTGGAATAAGATATTTCAGCTTATATGTAACGGTAGTTGTAAAGCCATGCTTGAAATGCAACGCTTGTATAAAAAGCCATGAACTTATAGGCCATGAACAATACTCGGGCTTGATTTCAGTAACTTTACGTCCAAGTTACGTGGTGAGGAAATTACTAAATGACCGAGAATGATACATGCAATGCTAGGCTTAACATTTTCGTAAAAAGCCATGAAAATGCAAAATGCAACAAAATATTGATTGATTAGGGCAAAATGTGCTATTTATACCAGGGCCATCCAAGCAAATATCTCGATGCAAGGAAATCCATGTCGATCTGTTAACTGCCGCCACCAGGAGCAAATGAAGAAGACCATTTCGAGCAGATGGGAAACTGCCGGAACCGGCTGATCTTCCACCAACGGAATGTTCTGTGATTTGAATGAATGCCGGAATCATCTCCTTCAAAACCCGGGCAGACATGTATTTTCCAAATTTTTGTTTCATGCAGCTCATAAAGAATGCTAAGAATTTTTGTTTCTTGCAACAAGTTCATAAGTAAGCCTTTGCACATCAACTCTTAGAGGATCGTGGATCCATATTTTAATGCAATGAAATACGTGTCTTAGACCTAATCCATCATTCGAGGATATCGCAATTAAAATATATGTAGGATTGTCAGTCAAGCTCCTTTTAAGTTATTCTTCAAGTCAGATGTTCCTTCTATATGCGTAACATGTGTGCATGGTTGATAGGTGTTTATGTGTATATTTTGGAGATAACATTCCCTTGTTTGTATAGTCTCGTGTCTACATGAGCCTATGTTTTCTCCTACATAAAGTACAAATGATAAATTATGTTGTTCGTGATTCATGAAATGTTGAATTTGTTGCCATATTATATTATTCGAGGGATTTAGAGATGAAATAGATGTCCTTGTTGCCAAACATTTACAACTATTGGAAGTCAACATTTTGCAAGGAATAGAGGCCAGCTTTTAAATAGAAAGCCAGATTTCATCGAGCACATTTTGTTTTTGGGTTGGACTTATAGAGCACAACATCAAAGCTGATATGAACCTAAAATTTAGCAGTAAGGCAAGGTTCCATTTGCCATGGCAGTCCTAGGATTTGGACCTCCTTAAGAACCATAACTGTAGAAATTAAGTAGCATAGAAAACTCATAGAAGTTAATCAACAATGCATGCAATGAACTGCAATTTTCTTGTTTACAAGAAATGCGATCGTGCCGGGGGAGATTCAATTGCTCTCGGGCTTCTCCATACTTCTTCATTTCTATTCTTCTTTTCTTTTTTCCTCTATGGTTCAAAGCAGGCACTGAAGCCAACCTTGACACATGTCTGTATGACCTTTTTTTCCTCGTTGAATGGCCGAAATCAACGGTCCATAGACTTTTTTTATTTTTGTCAAAGGAAAAATTAGGATGGGGATAGCGATTAGAAGTGAAAAAATCGTGCACATAAAAGTCACACATTCAAACCCTTAAACATAATATCTATTTGCATTGCTAACAAAATACTTGAATATACCTTGAGAAAAAAACTCAAAGAGGAATTTAAATGTACACGTAACAGCAAATATTTATAATGTGATATTATAATGGCAAGACTCCCATAGCATATCAAGAAGCAACAAAAGTTTATGCATGGTTATAATGCATCAAGAATTATATTTTCATCATGTGTCATTCGGTTCAAACATGCGAACGTCTAAGCTACTGAGGCCCAATAAAAAGAATTCCTTAAGGAGATCATATATAAAATGATTTACTATCTCTACACGTTAATGTTAATAACATAGCTGCTTGCACACCAAATACATTATTGTGCACAACCCATTGATATAACTTCTACGGAATTATAATAACCTTCACTAAGAGAACCATCTTTTTAACTCTTGGCCCAATGCTTAGGTCGATTCTCTACAAACTTGCCTATCGGCTTTGATAGCACCTTGTTTTGGGTTACTTTCATGCATTTGTTTAGAGCAATTACTTAGCCTCTATTGTTGGGGTTCGGACCCTTTGGGCAAGATCGGCATTTGAACTGCGCCTCATCGGCGGCAAGGTAGCCCTTAAACCCAAATTTTCATAGGTGTAATTTAGAATGTGAGGCGAATCTTAGTTTTTTCCGATTAGTTATGTTGGCGATTTTATTTCGGGCTTCAATTTGAGTTTTAGCAACCTTGGCGAATCTTTCATCCATCAAACGATGAAATATATACTTTTCTCTCAAGTAAAATTTGGGTCTACAATATATATTTGTTATGACCATATATAGTTCTAAGCGTAATGCTCACATAATGAATATACAAGTTACCAGACATTGGCGTATGTGTCTTCACAAGAGAAAGGAAGGAAGAAATTTTAATGTCCACGGAACCCAATCGGGTTATGGGACCAGAACAAACAAAGGGGGCATAAACCCTAACAGAACAGAGGGCCGAAGCCCAAAAAACAGAACATGGGGTCTAAGCCCCGTTACAACACACAAATAAAGGAAACTGAACGAACCCAAAGAACAGGGAGCCCGTGGCTATGCCAAAACTGTCCAGGGATCAGCCGGCCACTGATCCCGAATGATAGCCTGGCCTCCCCTCCTATACACTGCCCATTTCCGTTGTAGGCAAGCCTCGCGCACTCGACATAACTCTTCTTTCTGCCTGCAAAGCTGTGATGGGGTCAAATCCTCCTGAACAGAGAAGGTGGTTCCCTTCAAATGATTGCCATGCCGTAAGATGTGTAGCCTGGAAAGAGCATCCTGAAAGCAGACCAAGAGATGATGAGGGCGGTCGGGCCGTGCTGCTCCAACCCGCTGGGCCGAAAGGATGCCGTCGGCAGGTATGTGCATCACCTGACTGAAAAAAGAGGCAGCCTCATATGTAGCAGGCGAGTTACCCATCTCCTACACTACGCAAGGTCAGGGTCGATGCATGTTCTGTGGCCCTACCAAACTCAGAAGGCGGGACCTCGGCATGGGCAGTGGGCAACAAATCCTCAAGCAAAAGCCAAGATGATTAGTGTCAGCAATAAAAATGTAAATTACACCCATCTAGTAGTACCCTAAGGCATTAATTTTTACTAGTAATGGTACCCAGCGTTGCTGGGATAATTTGGGAACCTGTAAATACTGGAAACTTGTGCATTTGTGTAGAATAGCTTCTGGGCCCTTGGATCATGTGGTGACCTGTAAATGACGTAGGGCATCATGTGGATACATGTAAATTTTGGGAACATGTAAGTGTTAATGGGCATTACATTTTTATATTATTTGCTGTTTTGGGGTGGGAGGGGGCATCATTGTAGGTTCATGGAGGGAGCACCATTTGTTCATATGATGTCGTCATGCTATGTAAATAGAAATGTCCTAGGATTTTGTCCATTTAAGCCATTGAATGTGTCTTTGAGTTGTGTATAATTGAGTAGTCTATGATACTCCTTTTGTATGCCCATTTGCTTTGCACTCTAGGTCCTAATTCAAGTCTGAATGAGATGGTATTAAAAGCCAAGTTTGGCATTGCGGTGGTAAAATAAAAAAGGATTTTGTCCATCTAAACCATTGAATTCTTTTATTATGAACAATTCTAACCAATCTCGCTACGTTTTAATGTATTCTTCATATCATATCATGTGAACTGTACAACCCATGTTGTCAAGAGCCATCCAAATGTTGTGCATATCTTTAACATAATTAGCCTCCTTCATGGGAAGAAGACAATGTGTATCCGACTTTAAGATAATATACATTGAAAACGATCTCACGGGTTAATGTTGAAAACATGTGAATGAACAATTTGTAATAGATGTTTTGCTAACAGGGTGTGAAGGGTGTTTTTGGGCATATTTTGGCAATTGGTTGTCGTAGTAGGCTGTATTGATTCCGCATTGGTTAATAATATAACGCTAATACATTGATTCTCGCATTGGTTAATAATATAATGTTGTTAATACATTGTTAGTATCTGATTATATTATATTGTTGATTTTATTTGTCGTGGTCATGTTGTTTTGAGAGTGTTGCTTCAAAATGTGTCATTTGAAGATTAGTGGGATGTCTCCCTTATTTTAGCTAGCAGTTGGGGAGTAGACATTTTATCTTTAATTTTTTAAGATTAGTGGGATGTCTCTCTTAATTTATCTTGGAGACTTTTATCTCTAACTTCTTAGGTAGTGCTTGGCCAAAGTCTCTTGTAGCCTATCATTCATGTCTTGAGTAACATTCTATTTCGAAAGTTACAAAATTTGCATAATCAGTGACTTCATTATCTCATTCTTGGATGCAGAAAATGGATTCAAACAATAGTATTCCATGAAGAGCACAGTAATGTAGAGCAACAAAACAATTTTGGGACTTCCAGCCTGTGTCCAATCCATAGAATCAAGAGGAAAAAATTAACTTGTGTAACAGAGGATGAACTAAGATGGAGAAGATTAAGTGCAAGGCCTGTGTTCTTCTGCTTAGAGGATAAATCTCAAAGAACCAACTATGAGAAACTGGATGTGTGAGCAAGAAATACTCAAATTCTTCATGCCATTCTTGATCTATTGCTGGGTCCGCTCCAAGTAGCAAACTTTTACGAAATTTGTAGCCTGAAAATGCTATGGTAATAATTTGTGCAGCATGATGAAGCAACTGCAGATGTTTGTTGAGTAATCAAAGGCATGTCCCAAAGTTTTATCTGGAGCCAAGATGATGGTCCTCGGGTTAAAATGTCCTCATTGAGAAATAAGACATTATATATGCATCTACTTTGAGAAGCCAGAAGCCACTGGTTGGGAGTGTTACAAGCGAGAATCCACCGGTTTTTCACGCACCTTGTCAGGTGAACACAAAGTGTTTCCTTCCTGTATACTTTCTTCAGAGATGCTCCTATAATAAGATCTATTAAGGAAATTGGTTGCCAATCACACCTTGTATACTTTCTTCACAGATGCTCCTATAATAAGATCTATTAAGGAAATTGGTTGCCAACCACACCTTGGCCTTAACACCTGCAATAATACAAATTCCAACCACCATAGCAGATTTAAACTATTCAAACTCATGGTGTGAACAATCACAATCTTGACAAATTGGGGCTATCCAAACTCATGGTGTGAACAATCACAACCTTCTTGACAACCACTCCGAAGTCATGCGGGTTCACACGGCCATAAAAAATCATGTATTTTAAATCCGCGTCTTGCGTGAAGGGGAATATGAATAGAAAACCTTCCAATGGCATGCCAAATGCAAACCCAACTATCCAAGGGGATCCTTTCTACACAAGCTAAACTAAAGATAATTTTGGATCATTAGAATCCCAAGATACTTTATAATCAAGATGCTCCTGTTTAAAATTTGGACAATCCAAGATGTAAATGCAAATCTTAAAGAGCCTATGCAAATCCGGATATAGAGAAAGACAGTTTACCTAGCACATAAAAGTATCATAGAGCACAACAACCAGTCTTGTAATCCAAATCCACTTTGATAACCGAATAACTGAATTTTTAATCGCATGCGACTCAGTAGCAAAGCAATATCCACTTTTTGATGGCAAACGGAAGAACATGAACAGAGGAGACAAAAATCTAAATCGTCCAAAGAACCTCGCATCGGCACACCCGCAGTTCAAAGCAACTTCCGATTCTTGATGCAAATTATGGGCGTCTCTTCAAAAGCTCGAAGCATCCGGCAACCCAAAGATTTTGCCATATTTTCATGCATCTTGCAAAAGCCCTAATCTAGCAAAAAAGATAACAAATGGCGACCACATATTTGTTGCTTAGATTTTGCATCAAAGCTAAGAACGGAACTGAACCGGTGGATCAACTCCGCCATAGTCGATGTTTCCATTTTCACCTGCAATGTGGCCATGAATCAAAGCCCATGGCTTATGCTTGGCACTGCCGTAGACATCAATAGCAGCTCTGTCGCCCTCTCTAACACAGAAAAAATAGAGTGAGAAAGCTCAACGGAGAAAGCTCGATGGCGAGGATCTGATTGTATGGCTAAATCTCGGCCATTGGATTTAAGGCTAAATTTCAGTCGTTGGATCTAGGGCTGGGTCCAACACTTACACATAACATTATAATATAAGATATAAGATTGGACCCTAATTTTACCTTTATTGTGACACCCATAATTGAGCGATAAAATGCTTAGATATTGTATTTTCTAAATGACTAGATAATGGGTCGTTAGAAAAACAAGGTAATAGTCTAATCCCACAATCGAAAGACATTGGTGCCTAAACCCTAGATTTCTACCACGATATTTAACATCATTCGTCACCAATTTGAAGAGTTTGATTGTGACGTTCCAGCATAATATACGCCCCAATACGTATATTATACTGCCACGTCACACGTACATGTCACAAGTGACATGTACTTGAGAGTAGGACAACGTTGCACCTAGGAGCTAAAGGTTGCACCTAGGGGGCAACCTTGGATGTTGGGTATGTAATTAAACATACACAACAAAAGGTTCCTTGTTCATCCAATTCCAAATGGCTTAAAGCCATTTGCCCATGTGGATGCCCTAACCTAGATAGGGTCTATATAAGGGCTAAAACCCTAGACCCTAGCTCTCCTTTCACTTTGCCAATTAGGGTTTTCTAGAGCCTCCTTTCCTCTTTCGCAATTAGGGCTTTCCTGGGCCAATTCGGCCAAGGTAAGGCGAAAATCGCATTGCGGGGCTTCGAAAAGTCGGATTTACAACAAAGTTCTTGAGTAGCATTTGTCTTCGCAAGATCGGGAGCATGGACGCCTCCGAGGATCGGGGAGCAAGCCAAGGAGCAGGTATCTAGTTGTTCTGTTGTGCAAAACCGTCTTTAGGCATGGCAATATGCCGGTTTAGTATGTTGGATCATCTCTGGAAGCCTTGTAGATCCCTAGATCTGAGACTCTAACGAATGAACCTTAAGTAGATAGATTGATATGATTCTCTATCTCTGTTCTGTGATATTGCATGTATTCCACTGTGATCTCCTTGTTGTGGGAAGGGGGTAGAGACCTAAAAGGCGTGTAGAAGATGCTCCTAGCATAGCACCTTAGTTCCCACATAATTGCGCCCGGCACGCGGAGCCCACCCGGGTCGTGGGTGAAGGGGCAAGGCCGGGTTGATAAGGAGGAACTTGTCTCATGTGGACTGACCCCTACGGTAGTAAAGCCTATCGGGGTCTTTTGGCCGCTAGGCTTAATGGCTTGTCGCTGCGTGTGGGCAAGGCATGAGCTCGACACTCGTGGGGTGGTGGATATGACCTTCCGGTGAGTTCAAGTCGAATAAGGGCGGTGGCCCTCTAGCCGCTAGCGATGAGCATGGATACCTCTGGAGGAGAGGCAGCTCTCTTCCCGCCTCATCGGGGTTGGGGAGATGCAACCCGGCCAGGTAGTAGCCCCCCTCGGCTATTCACCCGGCAAAAGCTACGGCCAAGTCCCAACACTTTCGACCTACTACGCAAAGTGTGCCTACGGGAGGGGCGGATGGAGTGGACTACCTAAGCCATGTTCTATGCCAGCCAAATCCATTGCCATGAATTACATGCGCAATGAACTCACGGAGGCCTAGCCGTCGGTCATCCCCTTGAGTCCAGAGCCACGGGTAGAATCTTTCCTTTGTATTATTGTTATGAAGGTATTCTTGACTACGTGATGTTGCTATGGTTATGGTGATTGTGTTGTATATTATTAGTTGTGCTCACGTTTGTTTGTTACGCTTCAAGCAGATAGGTCGATCCCGATGGAAGCGGATGAATGACACATCCACTCTTCCCTTTGTCGGGCTCGGCCCCATGGGAGTGGAGTGGTGGATGGCCCCCGCCGGTGCCGGGGGAATGCTCCTCCGCCGAATACGATGCGGGCATCGTATAAGGAGTAGGGGACGTCACAGTGGTATCAGAGCATGATCTTGGCATCCAAGATCGAGCACTGGCCATTGTTTATCCTTAGGACTAACAGTAGATTCGAGTCTTGGGGTATAGCCACCCAAGATGATTAAAATACAAGAGACAGACAATCATATACATCATGTATTACCTAGATTGGTTGCACGCATACATAGAAATAATCATGATAACAAAAATAGAAAAAACCCGATAGCCAAGATAAGGTATGTTGCTCTAAAATGTAAGAAAATCAAATGCCTCATAACCAAATCAAGTGGGCAAGTATTCTGATAAAATGAGTAAGCAAACCAACTATAACTACTCTACAACATACCTCGTGGTGCTTATCTGATTGTAAATCTCAATAGCTTCACACTAAGGGCTAAACAACAGGTACACAAACTTAGCTGAGGCATAATTGCATATTATGGTGGGCAAGCACAAACCGATTTGATTTCAGTCATCTTTTTATTATTGGATAAACAACAGACCAAAAGCAAAAATACTCCAGGATTGCATACCTGGATGTTGGAGCCGGATCATGAGATCCATGTAACATGCATGGTTTTTTCCCTTTCCTTTTTTTTTTTCCCGGAGGTAAACGGCAATTCAAAAAACTCACCAAGAAAAAAAATTGTATTAATTTTATATGATTTTTGGAAGTTAAGGGGCAATTTTAGAATAATTACCAAGAATAAAATTCACATGGGAGCGAATCCAAGAATCCATCATTTAGTGACGTAGGCTAACTTATGAATGGAGGGGGGAAATTTTGTAGACAAGGTGGCGATATTTTATTGGCACCACTCCTAATTGATCCTACTCAACAGTAGTGAAAAAAAAATGCAAATGTTTAAAAAAATAGCCTTTGGCGATATTTCGAGCTTAAGGGCTACCCTGCTCGTCGGGGTCCAGAGACAGGCGTGCGGTTCGGGGATAATACCGATGTAGCCGCACTTCTTCTTCTGAGACATCATGCATATTCAGAGCCCACGAACTTTTACGGCCCAAAGAGTGGGTGCCCACCGGCCTGCTAGCAACTTCTGATCATGAGTCGCGTAGCGTGTTTCAGCATCATTAATCTTGCGAGAGTCGTATGCTAAAACTCTCTCTTCCTACATTAGAATCGCATTGGTTGCAATTTTACTTGCATCTATGGCTACCAACTTGTCTTTCTCGAATCTGGGAGTGCTAAGACTAGGACAGTGGTTAGGGCTTATTTCAACTTCTCAAACCCTTCTTGAGCCGTCTTATGCCAATGATCTGCCCAATTCTTTATCTTCTGCACTTTGGTGAGATCTGTCAAGGGTATAGCTATCTTGACTTTAAGTTCTTCACGAACTTCATGTAATAACACCGCCAATCCCAAGAAGCTTCTCACTTCATGGATATTTTTTGGTGCTTGCCATTCTATTACTGCCTGGATCTTCGCGGGATCTGTTGCAGTTCCATCAATGGATATCACATGTCCGAGGTACCCTTGGTTGTTGCAAAGTGACAATATTTGGACAACTTTGCATGAAGTTGATGCCTTCTTAGCTTCTCGAGAACCCTTCTCAAATGCTTGACATGGTCCTCCAATATTTTACTATAGACCAAAATGTCATCGAAGAATACAATGACAAAATCATCTGGAAACTTACAAAAGATGTCGTTCATGAGTCTCATGAATGTTACGGGGATATTAGATTATCCAAATGGCATGACCGTGAATTATAATGGACATACCTTGTCCTGAAGGCTATCTTGTGAATATCTTCTTACTTAATCCTAGTCTGGTGGTAGCTAGATCTCAAATCTATTTTGGAGAAGAACTTTGCCCCTTGCAGCTGATCCATGAGATCATCCGATCTTGGTAAGGCATACTTGTTTTCTATGGTGTGCTTGTTCAATTGCTGATATTCTATGCACAGCCTCAAACTCCCATCGTCCTTCTTTACAAACAAGATGGGTGTCCCAAATGGAGAGTTATATCTTATGAAACCTAAGTCTAAGAGTTCTTGTAATTGCTTCTTCAGCTTTGTTAGTTCATGGGTCGTCATTCTATACGGCGCCTTACTCATGGGTTTGGGATCGGGTTCGAAAGTGCTATCTCACACTCGACTCCCTATAAAGAGGAAGTTCTTTGATCTCGTCAGGGAACGGATCATGGAACTCTTTGACTAGCTTAACTACCTGCTTAGGAAAGTTGTTTGCTATTTTATCCTCACATATGCCAATTCGTCCCTCTTAGTGCATTTAAGAAGTTTCTTACTAGACATGCATTACATGATTGGGGTAACTTCTTTACCTGTTATTTCTATTGTTACGCCATTGTGTGCCGTTAGTGTCACCTTCGGTTCTCGCGAATCAATCGATTGCCTTTGCCGGGATAAGGTATTCCATATCTATTATCGGATCATACTTGCCTATGTTCATGACCTCTGCTCCCATTCTAATGTTAATGGCGGGCAAGTCTATGTCAAAGTCTATTCTCTTCCCGACCATGTGTCTAATTGCACCACTTGCTAATACCATTGGTAAAGGACATTCATCCTACAAAAACTTGTATCAATTTTTTTTATCAATGGTTGAGGTTTTGTCACATTCAATTCTTGTTGTCCGAAAGGCTTGATTCAATCAACTTGTTTAGTTTTGGGCCATATGTGTTGGCCTCATGTATCTCTAGTTCTAGGACATTTCACCAAATTTCTCTAAGTTAGGGACAAGTCATCCTCTAGCTGTAGGCCATAGCTTTGCTTTTGGATTTGGTAAGCCAATTGGGATGCATTTAGACATATAAAAACATGCCCTACTTGGTTTTATTTCATTATATATGTCCAATATTTGTTGAATTGTCAGAGGTGGAAGGTGTTTTCTTATGTAACATCTCGATACTTGATGATGGATGTGTAAATGCACCATGTTCAATAGCCCAAAATGTTGCTTATCTCTAAGAGCAAAGATGATCATAACGATTGGAGCACTGGGGCCGGAATCCACCATTGAAGAAGCAAACCAAGGATAAAAAAAAGTACTCTTAGCATGTGTTTTTCAGTTACGCCATTGCATGGAAGAATAGAACAAGTTTTTCCAGAATTCTAAAGCTAGAAAAATGCCTTATAAAAAAGGAATTGACATTTTACTGTAAGAAAGAGGGATGTAGAAGATTTGAATAGCTATTTAGTGTATTCATAACAGAGACAATTAATGTTATTTTGCAGAAGCAACTAGATACTCAACTCGTTCCATGTATTTTCTTTAAAGATACTTGTAACAAAAATTGAACCCTACCATCTAAATAAGGAACAAAGCATTTTACTTCTGATTTTGCAAAGCTCCAGACACTTCAAATGCAATTCCTGTGAATTGGATTTTTTATTTTTCATATCAAAGATTACAGATCTAGTGAATTTTTAGTCCCATTCACAAAAGTTGTCAAGCTTTTGTGTCAATAAAGGCTTTCAACTCCACTTTTGCAAAGACAAAAGTTTGAACTCAAATAAAAATAAATAAAGTATAACCTGATATACGGAGGCCTGAACCTCAAATTTGAAATGTTAATACATGACCTTATATGCGCTAACGGGAAAAGCCTTTATAGACATATCCCGAATGCCAAAGCCTTCCATGGATGTCCCAAAGGTTTTAGGCCAAAAACATTTGTGAGTAAACAGAAGCAGGGAGAAGGAAGATGGTGATTTGCAACTCTTTGGTACTCTGAAACCCAAAAAAAATCCAGAAAGACACAAAGCTGGGAGATGTCGAACGTCACAAAGTGCTTGGGAATGTAGATGTTGTTTCTCCTGATATGCATGCTTTTTGTCTCGTGCAAGGTAGGATGCTCTAGTTGAGTTAAAAATCATCATCCAACAAGAAACATCAAGAATTCATAAATTAGAGAAATTTTGTTTTCACGTTTGACTCGCCATGGCGATCTTTGGGACAACAAGGCAAGGCAAAATATAAACAGCACACTGTGTGCAACTAGATAATAATGTTCTCGGAAATAGGCATATCCTGTCTATATAATCGTCGTTGCGATCTTCCAAACAAGTTTATTCATGCAATTCAAAAAGGAGAATACAAAGGGTAGCAAAGTAGAGGCCCTCCATGAAGATAATTAGCAGGTCTATACATTATCACAAAAGTCTACATATGTATTGACGGCCATCAAAGCCTGGCACAATCAAGGCGGCGAGTTTCTTTCCACGAGTCTACATCTAGGCCAAGCTCATAAGCACCTTTCAATGGCAACCGGCTATGCGTGACATGTCCATTTCATGTAACCTTTGTTTTTTCGGCATGTCAACATTCATTGGCGTGACTACCTCTTCCCACGCTTCGATGTCTACGCACCAATGCTTTTGGCACTATCCAACAATTCATCCTCCAATGCCATAGAGTATTCGGTAAAAGCAAACCAACTGTCTCTCTTTGGTGAATGGTCGCCATCTAGTCTCTCACTTTGAGAGGCACCTCGGACATTCTCATATAACCGAAAATTATGAAGCGGCTTTTCTAGGCACCGGTTATCATTGGCAGCAAGGTGTTAAGTTTTTTGTTCGTGCATCCGGCTTTTCAAACCGTGGATTGAGTTCAGGTGATGCCTTTTTCATCTTCTCTAGCATTGCACGGTTTTTCGTAGCCTCTATGAAACATTTACGATCCGGGCGGTGTTATATTGATGTCCGACATGTCGGAACTGCGCGGGCTTATTATGCATAACGGTTTCTTCTTCTTCTTCTTTGGCAGGCCTTGCCATTTTCTCTAGATATTCAAAGAAGGATCTCGGGGAACCAGCAAACCTTATCGTCATACTCGAAGGAAACATTGTGTTTTCTTTGCATCAAAGCAACCCTTGGCGTTGTTCCACTCGAGAAAATCTAGAACACAAGCGTCCGGTGGAACCGGCTCCTTCACTATGTAATAAACATATGATATTTTTGCACGGCTCTTTAGATGAAGTCGCCTTCCATAGCTGCCCAAGAGAACTTGGATTTACATATAAAGTACTCAAAATATTTTTTCTTTGTTTTTATGTCCACCTCTTTGTTACCAGTTAGCGGATATTTTAGAAGGGCCATGCTTTTCGATGCATTGATCATCTGAGTCAGACGTAGCTCCGATTTAGGCTTCACAGGCAATACACGAGCCTCACTACATTTTATATCAACATGGCTAACATAGTATTGGAACTTCTTGATATTCTTTTTGCTCTTCCAGCCTTGTTCTTCGTAAGCCCCAAGGGAAACATGAGAACTACCTTGAATCTGACTTTGACTATACAAGCTGTTTGGCAAATGGGCAAATCTGAGGAACATGATGATATGATAAACTTTTGCTTCCATTATGCACGCAATCCACGCTAAAAACTCGTGTACTTTTTACTTCCCATAGCGCAGTAAAACATGTCAATAAAACCATTGTGGCATTCTCCAACACCGGTCTGCAGGCACCACAAGGATACCGGACTTGGTAACATGCCGCGCGGTGTTCCTCTTCTCCTTCATTTTCTTTGCCTCTTACGGGCTTTATTATAGCGATAATAGCCTCCAAGAAAGTCTTGGAAAGATTTCCTTGCACTAATTCATTATTATAGTTGGCCTTAATATAGTCGAAATCGTATCGGGGAATACCAGTGATCATTGCTCGGAGAGATCACGGGAACATGTAGCTAACTCTTCAAAATTTCGTATTGCTTTTCTAATACACAATTAACATAGGACAACACTTCACGATGCATCGGTGATGGTGTTTTGATATCAAGGCCTTACACGGCAATCAAAGCGGTAGGCGGCATATCTAGGCTACACTTTTAGGAATACTTTGCCCTCAAGGATTTCGTCCATCAGTTGGCTCACCTCGGCATTGTTCATTCCTCGAAGGTATCTTAGGAATGTTTTGTTAAAAAACTCCAATTGAGGATTTATCTGGCAATTCCCCATGATCATCAGCCAGCTTTCGCGCTGCCCACTTGTTAATAACATTTACAAGCTTGGACCATGATTCTTCTTGCATAAAAAGGAATTGCTTTTCATCCTTAAGTTCTTTAACCTTCAAGGTTGTTGTAGCTACTTCAACAAAATCCCACGTACAAAGAGCTGATTAGGATCGCGAGGGCGATCTTCTATAGCATAAAATAAAAAACTAACCTTCCAGGCAAATATCACTGCAGTGCCTATTGGCCCTTATGGAGGGCAACCAAATGTCTTGTGATAGTTCCTTAGTTGTTGGAGCATTTCAATTAGTGGCTCTCTGTATACTGTGTCCACGATTATGTCGTTGTGCTGTATGGATAACTGAATATACTCCTTGTTGGACAGGTTCCCATTTAACACTGACTTCTTCTCTTTGCATATGCTTTGGCAAATTCCATCTGTTGCTCGACATTACCCATCATAGTACACAAAATTTGTGCACTGTGATTACCAAAAATAATATAAAACTTCTTGTTCAAGAGTTCCTCAGTGCGAGACCAAGTGATTAACTTCCTGCATTGGTATCCCACTGATGAATAGGTAATATAATAATGAGAAATGCAAATGATAAAATTTACCTTGTGATAGCATTTGTACATGATCGTTTGACCGAATTCTATGAGTTAGATTTGCGGGAGCTGTCTCACAATAAAAAATACTAATCTTCTAGAATCAATTTGCTCCCATAGGATAACACTTTTTAAACTCTTCAAGTTTGGAGGCGGTCTATTCAGCAAGCTTCTTTTTTTCATCAAGATTGAACTTCAACTCATCCAGCATACGTGAAGCAGTTGGCCATGTCAACATAGAGCTCGTAGTTGTTGGGATGGTGGACGAGGTAGGAGTAGACGAAGAAGAAGGCTGCGATGTTTCCTCGGTATTTAAATTTTAAAGTTTAATTTTGAAAGTGCTTATCTTTCTTGGCTATGGTGCTTCTTGTTCATCCGAATCCCCTAACGGAAGGAGGCTTAAGCATTTGTAGGAGGGATTGACCGCGTAACCGCTAGGATTTTGCGAGATAGTATAAGCCCCGAAGACACCAAAGGTTCTTTGGGAGTCGATGGTTCGCCTACACCAACACATGGGACAACGAATTTCTTCTTGGCATCGCCGCCAACCAATTCATGTCCATCCGTGAGGGCGGTTTGTTGTCTTTGTAGCCTTCAAAGCAATACAAGGAGGTTTCTTCTCAGCTGAAAGGACCTTTCTGCACATGCTGAATCCAACGAGTATACATCTATTGCACTTTATCCCAGACAAGCTCAATGAATCATAAGATTGTAGGTTCCAACCATACCCCTTTGCACTAGTAGGCACCCCCTTGCCACTTGCCGGTTTGTTTACCTTGCTTGCAGTCCTGATGGAAGGATCATAGTTCTGTCACTGCAACACAAACTTGACAAATTGAAGTTGTTTCGTATCCTCCACGCTGCATATGATTGCATCTTGCACATTATTCTTCGTGCCTTCTCATATAGCAACGATTATGCCCAGCTGTTCAAAATTCTCTAAGCCCTTTCTGGTCGTAATAAAGAGACAGAGATCCTTGCGGCGGTCTCCTACCACATGTGGTTTGGCCTGGGCTATTTCCATGCACCACTTCCGACTTTTATCAGGAGTTATGATCCGCATGGGTTCTACGTTGGGCCCACGAAAAGATTGATGATGCCGCGAAGAATTCAAAAGGTAAGTAACACGGTTCGAAGACAATGTCTTGAAAAATGCGCAAAAGGAACGTGGCCGATCCTTGAAAAAAATATACAGGTAAATGACAATGTTAACCCCACATTATTTACCCTTTCAGGAAATATCCTCGCCAGGATCGTGGCCAGGATCCTTAAGAGTGATACATCGTGAACATCGTGGTGGCAATCCTATCGACCTTGCTTAAAAAGACATGCCTAGTGCTATAACGACAGCACTGGTTACCAAAAGCGTGAAAACTACCATCTTTCAAGGCGACGGCGGAGACATGATGGCTTGGCTTCAATTTTTGGCAAGGCGCTTAGTAATTTGGATTCACCGCCTATGTAGGTCCGGCTAGTGAAAGATCAAAAGATCATGTTCAAGTCCTTGATCCATATCAATATATTAAGAAGGGCATTTCCTTGCTTGGGAGGTGGCTATGATTATCTAAGTGTGTATCTCTTTTTGCGAACCTGTTTACTAGGAGGACTATAACTTACCTAATAACTATCTCAAGTGTTAGAAAAGATGGAGACCTAACCCCAATGATCGGCCTCGATACCTGCTAATGATCATAGACTTTGCATGGGCGGTTAAAGGGAAGCCTTCAACTATATGTAGGTACTTACTTAAGGAAGCTAATTGCCAATGAGGACAAGGATGTAGCCTAAAACTAGCTTGAGCATTTGCTAAAATTCTCAAAAAATTAGCAATTTTTTCCTCAAAAGGCTTTTCGGCGGCGCCATCTTAGATAGCTTAATCTATCCCAATGGTACAGATTTTTGATATTCCTACCACGGCTTGGTGGTTCCTCGGTATTTATTTCTTTAGTGCCTTATTGCTTTTGAAAAACACATTCTAGAGCTTCTATGGATATGCCTTATGGTTTTCACGACTAACACATGTTTCAACCAAGTGTGGAATGTTGAGAGTGGGGTTTACAAATGCATGCTACAAATATAGATTTGGAAATAGTTAAATATTGCCACATTTATTTGGTTTTGTTACTCCATAAGAGGTTTTGCAAGTCTTTGCTCTACAACATGAAAAAATAGGTCCAAGACATGCTTCCAAATTGTATTTCACAAACAAACTCAATGGGACAAGGAGGAACTTCAAACATTTCAAGACACATCAAAAATAGGTTTTATGCATGAAGTTTTAGTTTGATTTAAAGAACAATGCAACATAAAAGATTTATTGGTTTTGAATGGTCATTTGATGCACAAGGTTTTGTACTGAACCTTCGGCTTTGTGCAATGCTGCAACTATTTGACCCATTTTACTTAAATTTTTCCATATTAGATCTCCCTTCTGGATTTTGCATTTTTTCATAGTATTTAAGCATTCTATTTATGGCTGAATATTATTGAAAGATACTTGCTCCTTAGTTTTGGTAGCTTCATGGTAATTTTCTGAGGTTTTAGTGTTTGGAATTTAAAGAGGTTGGATGTGATACCTCTTGAATGATAATTCAGTATAGAAATTTTAATGTTTATAGATGTAATGGCATCATTTGCATTTGCGCTATGATTTTCGTTGTTATTATGATTGCAAATGCAGATCTACAAGCATGTTGTCTTCTTATATACTAGAATCTTGTGTTGCTAAAATTCTATAGCCAATTTTGCTGTTTAATTTGTAAGTTTTATTAAAGGTTAGAGTCTTATTATAAACTGGAATATCATGGTTCAAATCCCTGTTTGGTATATAAGTTCATAGACCAACAAATACAATGACTAATATTCTAAGTATTGCATTGACTAAAAACTTGTTGAATCGTTTGACTAAGAAGATGACGATTTATCTGACTAATAAGCCGACTAAGCGTCTGACTAAATATCTGACTAATACACTAACTATGCTTCTGACTATTCATCTGACTACATCTGACTAATTATCTGACGATTATTCTGACGTTAAATCGTCAGATAAAACTCGTCGGTACATTCGTCAGGAATAAGGGCCTGAGCAGTTGTCTGTTTTATGAAAGCTCTCTGACGATTATTCTGATGTTTAGCCATCATTCTCTTGTAGTGTTAATAAAACTGCTCTTACACATTAAGATCTGGGTCTACACAAGTCAAAGTAGCCCCTAAGGATTTTGTATTGATCATATCATGCATTCCTAGAGAAGAATTGTGTATCAGAAGTAGTTGATGTTGTCCGGGTTTTCATCTCCTAGAATTCTCTCAGCTCACTTAAAAAACTCCCTTGACAAGACGATCATTTTACTATTGTAGGTGGGGAAGCCTAAGATCCTTAAGAAATCCTCTTCTAGAAGCTATGTAGGCCTGGCATAGGCGAACATTATTTATTAATCAAATGTTCAAAAAAGGAGTTGATGGCCTGAATCTACCCCTTTATATATACGACAAAATGAAGGTTCCTCAATTAATCCATCACATTAGCTCCTCCATCTTGGATTTCCTACCCCATATATTTGTAAAATTTGTATAAAAAATGTCCCTAATTTTCTATACCCTCTATTTTATTTTATTTTTTTTAAATGATCATTAATTTAGGTAAAATGCAACAGAATCATATAGCAGTGAAGACTTAGAATCATATAGAAGTAGACTTCTCAAAGAACACTTAGACTACCTGAAATTCCCTTGGATCAACATTTTTAACAACATCGAAAGAATAACCATGAAGAACTGAGAATGAAGAAACCAACAATTCCACTGTTCATGAAAAAAGGAAACAGTGAGGAAAACAACTTCCAAACATCTTGGAGATCAATCCATTTGGCAAAGCCCTATTTTTTGGCAAAGGAACATGCCAAAAAATACCCAAAATCTTAAAGAGCCATCCATTTTGCCTGATTATCGAGGATGGGCTTTAGCACATTAGAAGCTCACTAGTTCTACAAGCCTTAAAGAGCCATCCATTTTGCCTGATTATCGAGGATGGGCTTTAGCACATTAGAAGCTCACTAGTTCTACAAGGGGCATTTGGGAAAAAGGGGAAAAAAAAGGCAAAATACAAAGCTATTTTAAAAAATTGCTTAAAATTTTAATAATAGATAGTCTGCCTATTTCATGTAGGGAATGAGCATTAAATTGGGGAAAAATAGCAAGGAAGGACCAGAGCATTACAGAAGAAACACTCACAGAAGACCATCGAACACAACCGAAGACAAGATAACACAACCACCCCAAGAAGACAACAGCTTGAGTTCTTACTAATAGGATTTTGGAAATTAAGAAGTTTATTCTCGAGGCCCTGCGACGGATGTTAGCCGATACTACATAAATAATAACACTCGTATATTTCTCGAACTTTTTCTCTTCAAAAACATGCCGATATTAAATAGGAGTCTCCTAGCCAAAGTTGGAAACTCATTAATGTTTCATTCTATAGTAAGCATCCAGACCCTCAATTTACATTTGCGAGGGTTGAGATTCAATTATTAGCGAGCAATTTGAATCTGATTTAGAAACCAAGGAAGGGCACATAGATTGGTAATTGCTTCTTAACCTCCTCGCTAGATAGATGATCAAAATCCGTAAGCCAGTAATTTATTTCATTTCTTTATTTTGCATTATCACAATGCTTTGAGTCAAGCTTGCTTGCTGGATCTGAAGGTCACAACCGTATAAAGAAGGCCTTTTAGTAATTTGGTTGCATAGAAGAGAAGACACGGGGGAGACACGAAGCATCTCACATAGGCATTAGATCACAAAAGAGCATGTACTATAGATTAAACTGATATACTTAACAAGCATTTCAACAGAGTTAATGTAGCCAAATGCAAGTTCTTCTGTCTGGGGACAATAAGACCACCAAACTTTACTGAATCAGATCCCAGTCACTCTGCAATCCCTGCCAGGTTTGACATTCTCGAGGGATTCTCCATCGACTTAAAATATGTTAGTAGAATGGACATGGTAGCCTTTCTTATTGCTTTGGGATGGAGCAAACAAAGCTTGGCTCAAGGCAACATTGAAGTTGCATGTAAATGCTGCGCAAGTGTGCAATTTTAACTTGCTTACATTCTGAAATGCTTGATGGTCGATTGCCAAGTGTTGCCATTGTTCACTCATTTTCGGTCCTCGCCCGATTGAAGAAATGAGGTGCAACCTCGATTAGCCATGAGCGATCAATTGTAGAGACATCTTTCATGTAGTAACGATGACTGTAAAAATAATGTGACTGAAACACAAGCCATTTTGGAGTTGCTCTAAATAAAACCGATGATGGATGAATGAGTAACTCCGATTCCCACCGCGAACAACTTTGTAGGATTTCCCATCCACTGCGGTTGGCTAGCATTCATAAAGAACGGCTGAAGCTACTGGCTTTTCGACTCTTTCAATATCTTTGTCACATGATCTCATGTTCATGCCAAGGCGTTGTAAAACCTTTGCTATTTGGGCTCTTACATCTAGAACTTTCTTCATGGACCGATAATTAATGCGATTACGATGACACCATTGTGATGATTTGTTAGAAGAAATAAAGGCTTCATACACATTAAGGTAGGCTGATGAGATCACCTTCGGATGCAGAAAAAGCGGCTCCTTGCCTCATCAAGCTCCCTTTGCCTTCCGATTGCTTGATATCAGTTGATTGGGACGGACATCATTGCGGCAATAATGACTACCTCGGATGAGCAACCAAGTGGTCCACGAAGACAATAGCATCTTGGAAACTTTTGGGTCAAGTGGAATTTACGCAATTTGATGACCTAGTGGAGATGTCAATTTAGCATCTAAGTCTTAGCTTTTTCAAACGTTTCCTTTCCGAAGCTTTGCTTTCTGCAAAAGCAGAAAAAAATTAGACACGTCAAATAATGATTGACTTTTCACATTAATGCACCACTTAAGCGACAACTTACGCCTGGCTGCGCAGCCTCTTCCTCTTCTACAAGTGCCTTCGAATGTGTAAAGCTTCCATGTCCTTTTTCTCCATCCATGCCTTAACCCGCATATACAATATACCTCTGCTACAACTACAAAATGCATGTTTCTTGCAATACCAACAAAAAGGACTATAAGCGCAAATGAACTTGAAGATTTAGATCAATATTCAATTCCAAAATGAGTGCTAGCAAATTCACTAGCATCATGATATTTACAAAGATATATCAGCACATAACAAAAGTTTGTTTGTGCATGTTACAATTTGCTTTTTGCAGCAAGGCAATCGATATTTTCTGAAGTGCTCCTTTGTACATTTTGTACATTTTTCTCGTGCTCTTTCAACGGCCTTTATCGTACATTTTTCTGGCCTTTTAAATTGAAGAGCTTATCTACTTGAAATGTTTACAAGCATGTCACATACCCCAACGCAGAGATATCCTTATCATGTTTGCTTTGTTGATGTAGTCTCCTATCATTGTTGAAAGGAGATGGAAGGTTGCCAAACGTTGACAATCCCACCTTTATGTTTGAAAACAAGCGGTTTCAGCTATATAGAAAGCGATAACATCTTTGGCGGTTGACATCATGACCAGTGCATAAGACTTGGAAGATTGAAGACTTCGAATTGTGCGCTGCTATAGGAACATAAGAGGCGAGGGCCTCTTTGTTGCAAATCCATTGATATAGAAATTTTGAGAGGAGTATCGAGGGCTCGAGAATGTGAGCACAGTATCTTGGGCACACCATCATCTGTTGTTATCCAAACTTTGATATCACCATCTAATGCAGATGAGATGAGGTAAGAGTCCCAAAGTAACAAAGACGATATGGGCTTGGAATGGGTGCCCTCAAGAACATACATGCAGCGCCAATCGCAAGGTCGCCAAATCGATGGAATTATCTTGTGATCCGGAACAAACCAAAGAATCGGTAGATGTGAGACATGTACTTGACTCCTTTGTGCCCTACAAGCGTGGCTTCGGTCGAAACTTCGCATGTTGCAGGGATGTATTGAAATGCCAATGTGCTGCCATCTTCACATCCAACCAGTGGCCTAGAGCCATCACTTGACCATGTGGAGAAACATCGATAGAGAACGGAGTAGATGTGGTAGAACTGGAAACTATAACCTGATTTGTAAGACCCACAAAGAAGAAGATTGGAGTGACTAACATTGCTCCAATTCTCGAGCCCATTGCAAAGGTTCGAGTGCAAGCACCAGAATTGCAGTTCCATACTTTGAGATTCCCTTCTAAATCAGCCTTTGTAGAGCTCAGAAGTGCGGCGAGAAAAGAATGTCAGTTATGTCAAGCCCCTGAGTAGCAAGAGTTGCAATCAGGGTAGACTTGGCAACTTCCTCTTCAACCAGCACCTCAGCTTTCTCAACTTGTTGTCCAACATCTTTAACATCCAGCACCTCAGTCTTCTCTCGATTAGGGCGCTTTTGCTTTTTCTTTCTTTACGTAATCTGCTCCAAGTCAATATCCATCTTTGCTAATAATGCGTTAAGCATCTCTTTTCAGAATTTTACACCCCTCTTTCTTAAGGCCAAGCGTGAGCGTGTTCTTCTTACGCCTAAATTCCCTCTGCTTCTCTTTTTCGCTCAAACTCCCTTCTTACATTACGCCCAAATTCCCTTCTTACATTTGTGTTTGTTCTATGCCAAGAACGAGATTGTGGAAATTCCCTTCTTACATTTGTGTTTGTTCTGTGCCAAGAACGAGATTGTGGAACTCCGCCATGCTTGCCCTTCATCCATCCATGACCATATGCATGCTCTGGGAAAACCAGCCTGCTCCAAACGCTTGCCGCCATTCTTCTAACAAAGACAACGTAATGACAAGTTTATGACCTATTACTTACATTTATATATTCTTGCTTTTGAAGTCATCTAGAAGCTGCTTGGGACTCCAAAATGCAACAAAATATTGATTGATTAGGGCAAAATGTGCTATTTATACGGGGCAAATATCTCGATGGTCGATCATTAGCTTGCCGCCCGCCAAAGAAGACCATTTCGAGCAGATGGGAAACTGCCGGAACCGGCTGATCTTCCACCAACAGAATGTTCTGTGATTTGAATGAATGCCGGAATCATCTCCTTCAAAACCCGGGCAGACATGTATTTTCCAAATGTTTGTTTCATGCAGCTCATAAAGAATGCTAAGAATTTTTGTTTCTTGCAACAAAGTTCAAAAGTAAGCCTTTGCATATCAACTCTATTTTAATGCAATGAAATACAGGTCTTAGACCTAATGCAGACCTTAGAGGATGGCTATATTTTACACCTTGTCCAGAGTTTAATACAAAATCTTAGTAGCATACTATTCTGATCCTATCCTATCTCATCAATTCACCACCCTTCCAGCATCCATAGTCTTTCTCCATTTGTAAAAGCTTGAGAAACGTTTGCCTAGAAAATATTCATTCAGGATACTGCAATTAAAATATATATGCAATCAAGCTCCTTTTAAGTTATTCTTCAGATGTTCCTTCTATATGCGTAACATGTGTGCATGGTTGATAGGTGTTTATGTGTATATTTTGGAGATAACATTCCCTTGTTTGTATAGTCTCGTATCTACATGAGCCTACGTTTTCTCCTAGATAAAGTACGGCGATAAATTATGTTGTTCGCGATTCATGAAATGTTGAATTTGTTGCGATATTATATTATTCAGGGATTTGGAGATGAAATAGATGTCCTTGTTGCCAAACATTTACAACTATTGGAAGTCAACATTTGCAAGAAATAGAGGCCAGCTTTTAAATAGAAAGCCGGATTTCATCGAGCAGCACAACATCAAAGCTGATATGAAAAGGCCTAAAATTTAGCGGTAAGGCAAGGTTCCATTCGCCATGGCAGTCCTAGGATTTGGACCTCCTTAAGAACCGTAACTGTAGAAATTAAGTAACATAGAAAACTCATAGGAGTTAATCAACAATGCATGCAATGAACTACAATTTTCTTGTTTACAAGAAATGGGATCGTGCCGGGGGAGATTCAATTGCTCTTGGGCTTCTCCATACTTCTTCATTTCTATTCTTCTTTGCTTTTTTCCTCTATGGTTCAAGTGAGGCACGGAAGCTAACCTTGACACATGTACTGGACCTTTTTTTTTACGTTGAATGACGAAATCAACGGTCCATAGACATTTTTTATTTTTGTCAAAGGAAAAATTAGGATGCGGATAGCGATTAGAAGTGAAAAAATCGTGCACATAAAAGTCACACATTCAAATCCTTAAACATAACATCTATTTGCATTGCTAACAAAATACTTGAATATACCTTGTAAAAAAAACTCAAAGAGGAATTTAAATGTACACGTAACAGCAAATATTTATCTTATATTATAATGTTATAGCGTGTGTCTTCAATGGAGCCCTAAATCGGACGGTCGAGGATTTGATTGATCAATGGTGGAGATGATGTGTGCGTGTCTTCAACTAAAATTTCTTATATTATAACTAGATTCTAAACGGAATGTCTTTTCTCCATTGATCAGATGGGGTCAAAATATGGTTGTTTGACCCCATCTTCCTTTAAAGTGGATGGCCCGCAAGCCTCTAGGTGGAATATCCTATAAGATATGTCATGATCTAAGTTTGAAGTTCAAAAATTCTTTATAGACCCATTTGGGTCCCCACAGGGTCAAAATTTTGAAAATTCATAGCAGCTCTCTCTCTCTTGGAGAGATGCATTTAGAAAGATGAATAGTATTTAGTATCTATTGTTATTGAAAATAGTAATACATTGACATTATTATTCTAATTCGAGTATCATGGATATAAGATGGTTTCTAGATATAGTGATTGCGCGAAACTGGTAAAGAATTTTATTTTGATATTGAATATGGTGGTACAACTTCGAGTTCATCTTACAATTCAAGCGGTTTATATTTAAAATCTCACAAGTATCATGAAGGATTAGTCCTTAATATAGAAAAGGGATTGAGGGGCCCATATAGATTGATCAATGCAAATAGGTCCTCGAGACAACTCTAGTGTTAAGAGCAAGAGAACTATTGTGTGGCAGAAATATCAAACTATTTTTTGGAATGGCTGGAAACTTGTTAAGTATGTAGGTCCCAGACATGTGAATTGTGCCTATATCGCTACGATTTATCAACGAATTCTTTTTAAAAAAACATCTCACACTGTGACTTAGTGGATTTGCATTGAATGATACAATTCTGGGCAACATACAAAAAGGAAAAGTATAACATATGTATTTAAAAATCTATCCAGAAGTAAGAGTTTGTGATTGAACCTGATGAGAGTATGATCAAACCAAAAAAGATGTATTCCAATATACCCCATGATGGAATTGTTAATCCACATAAAAGTCACACATAAAAGTCACACATTCAAATCGTTAAACATAACATCTATTTGCATTGCTAACAAAATACTTGAATATACCCCGGGGGATTCACCTTTAATCAGCGTATAACCCATGAGAGTTCAACGGAGGGGTGTTTTTTGGACCATTTGCGTACGTATACTTAGGCGTTAGGGGTGTTTTTAGGCACTGATTTGGAGCAATATCTATACACAGAGGGGTCAAATTGCCTTTTAAATTGCGTATACAAGGGGGGTTTTTTGCTACCCTCCGAACGCAGATGCCATACCCCCCTTATGTATAAGTGCACCCCCCGGGGAATATACCTTGTAAAAAAAACGCAAAGAGGAATTTAAATGTACACGTAACAGCAAATATTTATAACGTGATATTATAATGGCAAAACTCCCATAGCATATCAAGAAGCAACAAAAGTTTATGCATGGTTATAATGCATCATGAATTATATTTTCATCATGTGTCATTCGGTTCAAACATGCGAACATCTAAGCTACAGACCCAATAAAAAAAGAATTCCTTAAGATAGATAGAAATTTTAACGTCCACGAGAACCCAATCAGGTTATGGGACCCAATACAAAAGATGGGGCGTGAGCCCGATGACAGTAACAAAAAAAGAGTGAAGAATATCAACATAAGAAAAACACAACAAAAATGATAATAAGTATCTAAGCACGTGCACATGAGCTAAGTGTACCCAAGCCATGGGTTCTGGGGCCACTGGTCTCGGATGATTCTTTGTACCTCCTCGATACACGCCCACTTTTGCCGCAGTAGAGCCTCTCGACGCGCTACACAATTCAATCGCCCGTCACCGGTCATTCTAAAAAAGGGAGAGAGATCTTCTTGAATCGAGAAGTGGGTGTCTTTTAAATGACTTCCATCTTTGAAGGACATACAACCCGCCCTGTGGGCTATTGAACCGGGCGATGATATGGCGGGGTCGATTCGGGCCTCGAGCCCCAACCCCGCGTCTTTGTAACAATGGCAGGCCTACGAATGTGCATAACATCCGTGAAGAAGTTGGCTGCCTCTTCTACATCCAAGGCGGAATTTGCCTCGGCATGCCTACGATCGCATAAATTCAAGCTTTTGTCCACTGCTATCTGAGTGAATTCTGCTGCCTGCATCCTCCCATGGTCCTTATCCGGCATGCCACTATGATCATGTGCTTGCATGCCACCCTGACCTTTATCTGTCATCTCCACACCGTTATCCCCTCGAGCCTCTGTTTGCACCCGTCAACAAAGTGCATGCGCCTCGAGGGTCCGTGGTTTCAACATCGGGAGTAAAGCAAATTTAGTATCCGGAACAAAAGCTTATCTTGAAGGAAATCGTCGGGCCTGCAAGAGATGCATTCGCAAGGTGTCGAGGAAGAAGATCTTTGGTCCGATGAGGGCAAGAGCGGAAGGATCCTTGCACGAAGTGAGGCGCTTCGATGTATGAGATCGGACTTCGGGAAGCGGGAAATGTTCAAGCCATGTGACATGGAGAAGTTCCACATCAGTGAAGTTACGGCGGCGCTGACTACGCTTAGCCATATAAAGACCCCGAAAGCCAATCTAAAGAGCCCAAAGTGATGCAACCTAGAGATCCAAGCAAAAGACAAAGCACCTGGATACCGATCAAATTGAAATGTGTATATACCAATTATGAACAAGGAACGCCCCTTTCGGCAAAAGAACCGTGTGAAAACTCTAGTAGAGGAAGATTGAGGGCCAATCTAGAGCAAAAGAACCAGCAGCAAGAGGCAAAGAAAGGTAGGATTTGGACGCAGGCCAGATATTAGACTTAATGTGAAGTGAGTTTGTTGGCACAGCCAGGGGCCGACTTGGAAAATCGGAATGGGAATCAAACTGAGAAAGAAGCGTAGGATACTGTTGCCGGGTCGTTGTGGTCGTTGTTGCAGGAATCGATGGCTAGCCAAGTCGTGGCTGTGGGCCGGGCCAAATTTGGGGTTGGGAAAGGTCTTGACAGAAGCTTGTGCCAGGAGCTAAATCTCAGAACCGGAAAGAAAAGGATCATGATATGACTAAGCAACACGAATACCTGGCATGGCAGAGAAGTTGGAGCTGGGATCTAACGCCTGGGCGGTGCTGGTAGATTAGTCTGGAGCAGACTAGATCGGATGCGTGATGCCGTGCTTGTGTGTGTTCCTGCTGTTTGCTGTTTGTGTTGACGCTGGAAGGCGCCTAGATGGTTAGGCGGTGGCGCCTAAGGAAAAACCTTAGGCGGTGGGAAGACCTAGCGTAATGGAGATCATATATAAAATGATTTACTATCTCGCACGTTAATGTTCCAAGTAATAACATAGCTGCTTGCACACCAAATACATTGTTGTGCACAACCCATTGATATAACTTCTGCGGAATTATAATAACCTTCACTAAGAGGACCATCTTTTTAACTCTTGGCCCAATGCTTAGGCTGATTCTCTACAAACTTGCCTATCAGCTTTGATAGCACCTTGTCTTGGGTTACTTTCATGCATTTGTTTAGAGCAATTATTTAGCCTCTATTGCTCGGGTTCGGACCCGCCCGGGCAATCGGCATTTGAACCTGCGCCTCGTCGGGGTCCAGGAGACAGCGTCTGGTTCACATACTGATGTAGTTGCACACTTCTTTACAGACATCATGCATATTCAGAGCCCACGAACTTTTACTGCCCAAAGAGTGGGTACCCACCGGCCTGATAGGCCACGCCATCTTCTGGTACATTTTTCAACATCCCGGGATAGGTTGTATGTTTACAGCATGGGAGCCACTTGAAGGGCACTCTCTTTTCGGTGCAAGAGGACCTCTCCGCAGTTCAGTTAACTCGACGGCGTGATGAGCTATGCAAGGTTCGAGAGGCGAGGCTCCAGCAAAAATGGGCAGTTTATCGGGGAGGCTCAGAACTTATTTTCGACCAGTGGCCTACCAACCCTTGGTTGAGTTAATTGCCTACCCACGTCTTGGTTTTGTTATATTTGGTTTTGCTTTAGTTGCTATGTTCTGTAAGGGGTTTAGTTCCCATGTCTTCTTCTGTCTGGGCTTATGCCCTTTCTTTGCTTTTGGGTTGGGGTTTGAGTCCTAGTTTGGGCTTACGCCCTTTGTATTGTTTCGTCCCATAAGCTCGGAGAGCTTCCAGCGGACGTTAAAAATTTTATCTTTATCTTTATCTATTTCCACCAAGACCAATTGAACAGGAAACTCTGTGGATTGAAAAAATTGTGAGATAAAATACATGACTGGTTTTTTATTACAACTAAAAGGGCTTTTAGGACTAATGGAGCGCCAATGCACTCTTACCTGACTGGCAAGGGCAACTTTAGAAAGAAATGAAGAAAGTTGTAGGTACACTGGACCCCATTTCTCTTGTAGATCAAGTAATTAGGACATGAAACATTTCGTGCCTCTCGTTACATTTTTGTGGGTAAGCCAGGTGGCATAATCCGCATATTTATCGGGGGCCTACATAAAGTACGGCGATAAATTATGTTGTTCGTAATTCATGAAATGTTGAATTTGTTGCCATATTATATATTCAGGGATTTAGAGATGAAATAGATGTCCTTGTTGCCAAACATTTACAACTATTGGAAGTCAACATTTGCAAGGAATAGAGGCCAGCTTTTAAATAGAAAGCCGGATTTCATCGAGCACATTTTGTTTTTGGGTTGGACTTATAGAGCACAACATCAAAGCTGATATGAAAAGGCCTAAAATTTAGCAGTAAGGCAAGGTTCCATTTGCCATGGCAGTCCTAGGATTTGGACCTCCTTAAGAACCATAACTGTAGAAATTAAGTAGGATAGAAAACTCATAGAAGTTAATCAACAATGCATGCAATGAACTGCAATTTTCTTGTTTACAAGAAATGCGATCGTCTTGGGGAGATTCAATTGCTCTCGGGCTTCTCCATACTTCTTCATTTCTATTCTTCTTTTTTTTTTTTCCTCTATGGTTGGTGAGCAGGCACGGAAGCCAACCTTGACACATGTCTGAGACCTTTTTTTTCGTTGAATGGCCGAAATCAACGGTCCATAGACTTTTTTTTATTTTTGTCAAAGGAAAAATTAGGATGGGGATAGCGATTAGAAGTGAAAAAATCGTGCACATAAAAGTCACACATTCAAACCCTTAAACATAATATCTATTTGCATTGCTAACAAAATACTTGAATATACCTTGAGAAAAAAACTCAAAGAGGAATTTAAATGTACACGTAACAGCAAATATTTATAACGTGATATTATAATGGCAAGACTCCCATAGCATATCAAGAAGCAACAAAAGTTTATGCATGGTTATAATGCATCACGAATTATATTTTCATCATTAGTCATTCGGTTCAAACATGCGAACGTCTAAGCTACAGGCCCAATAAAAAAAGAATTCCTTAAGGAGATCATATATAAAATGATCTACTATCTCTACACGTTAATGTTAATAACATAGCTGCTTGCACACCAAATACATTATTGTGCACAACCCATTGATATAACTTCTACGGAATTATAATAACCTTCACTAAGAGAACCATCTTTTTAACTCTTGGCCCAATGCTTAGGCTGATTCTCTACAAACTTGCCTATCAGCTTTGATAGCACCTTGTTTTGGGTTACTTTCATGCATTTGTTTAGAGCAATTACTTAGCCTCTATTGTTGGGGTTCGGACCCGCCTGGGCAAGATCGGCATTTGAACCTGCGCCTCATCGGCAAGGTAGCCCTTAAACCCAAATTTTCATAGGTGTAATTTAGAATGTGAGGCGAATCTTAGTTTTTTCCGATTAGTTATGTTGGCGATTTTATTTCGAGCTTCAATTTGAGTTTTAGCAACCTTGGCGAATCTTTCATCCATCAAACGATGAAATATATACTTTTCTCTCAAGTAAAATTTGGGTCTACAATATATATTTGTTATGACCATATATAGTTCTAAGCGTAATGCTCACATAATGAATATACAAGTTACCAGACATTGGCATATGTGTCTTCACAAGAGAAAGGAAGGAAGAAATTTTAATGTCCACGGAACCCGGGTTATGGGACCAGAACAAACAAAGGGGGCATAAGCCCTAACAGAACAGAGGGTCGAAGCCCAAAAAACAGAACATGGGGTCTAAGCCCCGTTACAACACACAAATAAAGGAAACTGAACGAACCCAAAGAACAGGGAGCCCGTGGCTATGCCAAAACTGTCCAGGGATCAGCCGGCCACTGATCCCGAATGATAGCCTGGCCTCCCCTCCTATACACTGCCCATTTCCGTTGTAGGCGAGCCTCGCGCACTCGACATAACTCTTCTTTCTGCCTGCAAAGCTATGATGGGGTCAAATCCTCCTGAACAGAGAAGGTGGTTCCCTTCAAATGATTGCCATGCCGTAAGATGTGTAGCCTGGAAAGAGCATCCTGAAAGCAGACCAAGAGATGACGAGGGCGGTCGGGCCGTGCTGCTCCAACCCGCTGGGCCAAAAGGATGCCGTCGGCAGGTATGTGCATCACCTGACTGAAAAAAGAGGCAGCCTCATCTGTAGCAGGCGAGTTACCCGTCTCCTACACTACGCAAGGTCAGGGTCGATGCATGTTCTATGGCCCTACCAAACTCAGAAGGCGGGACCTCGGCATGGGCAGTGGGCAACAAATCCTCAAGCAAAAGCCAAGATGATTAGTGTCAGCAATAAAAATGTAAATTACACCCATCTAGTAGTACCCTAAGGCATTAATTTTTATTGGACCCTAATTTTACCTTTATTGTGACACCCATGATTGAGCGATAAAATGCTTAGATATTGTATTTTCTAAATGACTAGATAATGGGTCGTTAGAAAAACAAGGTAATAGTCTAATCCCACAATCGAAAGACATTGGTGCCTAAACCCTAGATTTCTACCACGATATTTAACATCATTCATCACCAATTTGAAGAGTTTGATCATGTCATAAGGATGTCTGTGCAACAATTGAACTTAACAGTTGATGATTAAAATACAAGAGATAGACAATCATATACATCATGTATTACCTAGATTGGTTGCACGTACATAGAAATAATCATGATAACAAAAAAATAGAAAAAACTGATAGCCAAGATAAGGTATGTTGCTCTAAAATGTAAGAAAATCAAATGCCTCATAACCAAATCAAGTGGGCAAGTATTCTGATAAAATGAGTAAGCAAACCCTACAACATACCTCGTGGTGCTTATCTGATTGTAAATCTCAATAGCTCCACACTAAGGGCTAAACAACAGGTACACAAACTTAGCTGAGGCATAATTGCATATTATGGTGGGCAAGCACAAACCGATTTGATTTCAGTCATCTTTTTATTATTGGATAAACAACAGACCAAAAGCAAAAATACTCCAGGATTGCATACCTGGATGTTGGAGCCGGATCATGAGATCCATGTAACATGCATGGTTTTTTCCCTTTCCTTTTTTTTTTTTCCTGGAGGTAAATGGCAATTCAAAAAACTCACCAAGAAAAAAATTTGTATTAATTTTATATGATTTTTGGAAGTTAATGGGCAATTTTAGAATAATTACCAAGAATAGAATTCACATGGGAGCGAATGCAAGAATCCATCATTTAGTGACGTAGGCTAACTTATGAATGGAGGGGGGAAATTTTGTAGACAAGGTGGCGATATTTTATTGGCACCACTCCTAATTGATCCTACTCAACAGTAGTGAAAAAAAAAATGCAAATGTTTAAAAAAATAACCTTTGGCGATATTTCGAGCTTAAGGGCTACCTTGCTCGTCGGGGTCCAGGAGACAGCGTCTGGTTCAGATACCGATGTAGCTGCACACTTCTTTACAGACATCATGCATATTCAGAGCCCACGAACTTTTACGGCCCAAAGAGTGGGTGCCCACCGGCCTGCTAGCAACTTCTGATCATGAGTCGGGTAGCGTGTTTCAGCATCATTAATCTTGCGAGAGTCGTATGCTAAAACTCTCTCTTCCTACATTAGAATCGCATTGGTTGCAATTTTACTTGCATCTATGGCTACCAACTTGTCTTTCTCGAATCTGGGAGTGCTAAGACTAGGACAGTGGTTAGGGCTTATTTCAACTTCTCAAACCCTTCTTGAGCCGTCTTATGCCAATGATCTGCCCAATTCTTTATCTTCTGCACTTTGGTGAGATCTGTCAAGGGTATAGCTATCTTGACGAAGTTCTTCACGAACTTCATGTAATAACCTGCCAATCCCAAGAAGCTTCTCACTTCATGGATATTTTTTGGTGCTTGCCATTCTATTACTGCCTGGATCTTCGCGGGATCTGTTGCAGTTCCATCAATGGATATCACATGTCCGAGGTACCCTTGGTTGTTGCAAAGTGACAATATTTGGACAACTTTGCATGAAGTTGATGCCTTCTTAGCTTCTCGAGAACCCTTCTCAAATGCTTGACATGGTCCTCCAATATTTTACTATAGACCAAAATGTCATCGAAGAATACAATGACAAAATCATCTGGAAACTTACAAAAGATGTCGTTCATGAGTCTCATGAATGTTACGGGGATATTAGATTATCCAAATGGCATGACCGTGAATTATAATGGACATACCTTGTCCTGAAGGCTATCTTGTGATTATCTTCTTCCTTAATCCTGGTCTGGTGGTAGCTAGGTCTCAAATCTATTTTGGAGAAGAACTTTGCCCCTTGCAGCTAATCCATAAGATCATCCGATCTTGGTAAGGCATACTTGTTTTCTATGGTGTGCTTGTTCAATTGCTGATATTCTATGCACAGCCTCAAACTCCCATCGTCCTTCTTTACAAACAAGATGTGTGCCCCAAATGGAGAGTTATATCTTATGAAACCTAAGTCTAAGAGTTCTTGTAATTGCTTCTTCAGCTTTGTTAGTTCATGGGTCGTCATTCTATACGGGGCCTTACTCATGGGTTTGGTGACTGGTTCGAGTGCTATCTCACACTCGACTCCCCTATAAAGAGGAAGTTCTTTGATCTCGTCCGGGAACAGATCATGGAACTCTTTGACTAGCTTAACTACCTGCTTAGGAAAGTTGTTTGCTATTTTATCCTCACATATGCCAATTCGTCCCTCTTAGTGCATTTAAGAAGTTTCTTACTAGACATGCATTACATGATTGGGGTAACTTCTTTACCTGTTATTTCTATTGTTCTGCCATTGTGTGCCGTTAGTGTCACCTTTCGGTTCTCGCAATCAATCAGTGCCTTTGCCAGGATAAGGTATTCCATGTCTATTATCAGATCATACTTGCCTATGTTCATGACCTCGGCTCCCATTCTAATGTTAATGGCGGGCAAGTCTATGTCAAAGTCTATTCTCTTCCCAGCCATGTGTCTAATTGCACCACTTGCTAATACCATTGGTAAAGGACATTCATCCTACAAAAACTTGTATCAATTTTTTTTATCAATGGTTCAGTTTTGTCACATTCAATTCTTGTTGTCTGAAAGGCCTGATTCAATCAACTTGTTTAGTTTTGGGCCATATGTGTTGGCCTCATGTATCTCTAGTTCTAGGACATTTCACCAAATTTCTCTAAGTTAGGGACAAGCCATCCTCTAGCTGTAGGCCATAGCTTTGCTTTTGGATTTGGTAAGCCAATTGGGATGCATTTAGACATATAAAAACATGCCCTACTTGGTTTTATTTCATTATATATGTCCAATATTTGTTGAATTGTCAGAGGTGGAAGGTGTTTTCTTATGTAACATCTCTGATAACAGTGATGGATGTGTAAATGCACCATGTTCAATAGCCCAAAATGTTGCTTATCTCTGAGAGCAAAGATGATCATAACGATTGGAGCACTGGGGCCCGGAATCCACCATTGAAGAAGCAAACCAAGGATAAAAAAAAGTACTCTTAGCATGTGTTTTTCAGTTACGCCATTGCGTGGAAGAATAGAACAAGTTTTTCCAGAATTCTAAAGCTAGAAAAATGCTTTATAAAAAAGGAATTGACATTTTACTGTAAGAAAGAGGGATGTAGAAGATTTGAATAGCTATTTAGTGTATTCATAACAGAGACAATTAATGTTATTTTGCAGAAGCAACTAGATACTCAACTCGTTCCATGTATTTTCTTTAAAGATACTTGTAACAAAAATTGAACCCTACCATCTAAATAAGGAACAAAGCATTTTACTTCTGATTTTGCAAAGCTCCGGACACTTCAAATGCAATTCCTGTGAATTGAATTTTTTATTTTTCATATCAAAGATTACAGATCTAGTGAATTTTTAGTCCCATTCACAAAAATTGTCAAGCTTTTGTGTCAATAAAGGCTTTCAACTCCACTTTTGCAAAGACAAAAGTTTGAACTCAAATAAAAATAAATAAAGTATAACCTGATATACGGAGGCCTGAACCTCAAATTTGAAATGTTAATACATGACCTTATATGCGCTAACGGGAAAAACCTTTATAGACATATCCCGAATGCCAAAGCCTTCCATGGATGTCCCAAAGAATATGTTTTAGGCCAAAAACATTTGTGAGTAAACAGAAGCAGGGAGAAGGAAGATGGTGATTGCAACTCTTTGGTACTCTGAAACCCAAAAAAAATCCAGAAAGACACAAAGCTGGGAGATGTCGAACGTCACAAAGTGCTTGGGAATGTAGATGTTGTTTCTCCTGATATGCATGCTTTTTGTCTCGTGCAAGGTAGGATGCTCTAGTTGAGTTAAAAATCATCATCCAACAAGAAAAATCAAGAATTCATAAATTAGAGAAATTTTGTTTTCACGTTTGACTCGCCATGGCGATCTTTGGGACAACAAGGCAAGGCAAAATATAAACAGCACACTGTGTGCAACTAGATAATAATGTTCTCGGAAATAGGCATATCCTGTCTATATAATCGTCGTTGCGATCTTCCAAACAAGTTTATTCATGCAATTCAAAAAGGAGAATACAAAGGGTAGCAAAGTAGAGGCCCTCCATGAAGATAATTAGCAGGTCTATACATTATCACAAAAGTCTACATATGTATTGACGGCCATCAAAGCCTGGCACAATCACGAAGGCAGTTTTACTGAGTTTCTTTCACAGAGTCTACATCTAGGCCAAGCTCCGCAGAAGCACCTTTCCAATGGCAACTGTCTGTGACATGTCCATTTCTGTGTAACCTGTTGTTTTCGGCATGTCAACATTCATTGCGGCAGCTACCTCTTCCACACGCTCTGATGTCTCTGCACCAATGCTTTTGGCACTATCCAACAATTCATCCTCCAATGCCATAGAGTATTCGGTAAAGCAAACCAACTTCTGTCTCTTTGGTGAATGGTCGCCATCTAGTCTCTCACTTTCAGAGGCACCTCAGACATTCTCATATACTGAAAATTATGAAGCGGCTTTTCTAGGCACCCGGTTATCATTGGCAGCAAGGTGTTAAGGTTTTTGTTCAGTGCATCCAGCTTTTCAAACTGTGGATTAAGTTCAGCTGATGCCTTTTCTGTCTTCTCTAGCATTGCCCGGGTTTTCTGTAGCCTCTATGAAACATTTCTCGATCCGAGGCGGTGTTATATTGATGTCCGACATGTCGGAACTGCCAGGCTTATTATGCATAACAGTTTCTTCTTCTTCTTCTTTGGCAGGCCTTGCCATTTTCTCTAGATATTCAAAGAAGGATCTCAGGAACCAGCAAACGTTATCGTCATACTCGAAGGAAACATTGTGTTTTCTTTGCATCAAAGCAGCCCTTGACGTTGTTCCGCCTGAGAGAAAATCTAGAACACAACCGTCCAGTGGAACCAGCTCCTTCACTATGTAATAAACATATGATATTTTTGCCTGGCTCTTCAGGATGAAGTCGCCTTCCATAGCTGCCCAAGAGAACTTGGATTTACATATAAAGTACTCAAAATATTTTTTCTTTGTTTTTATGTCCACCTCTTTGTTACCAGTTAGCGGATATTTTAGAAGGGCCATGCTTTTCGATGCATTGATCATCTGAGTCAGACGTAGCTCCGATTTAGGCTTCACAGGCAATACACGAGCCTCACTTCTGTTTATATCAACATGGCTAACATAGTATTGGAACTTCTTGATATTCTTTTTGCTCTTCCAGCCTTGTTCTTCGTAAGCCCCAAGGGAAACATGAGAACTACCTTGAATCTGACTTTGACTATACAAGCTGTTTGGCAAATGGGCAAATCTGAGGAACATGATGATATGATAAACTTTTGCTTCCATTATGCCTGCAATCCTGCTAAAAAACTCTGTGTACTTTTTTACTTCCCATAGCGCCGTGAAACATGTCAATAAAAACCATTGTGGCATTCTCCAACACCAGTGGAGACACAAGGATACCAGACTTGGTAACATGCTGCACGGTGTTCCTCTTCTCCTTCATTTTCTTTGCCTCTTCTGGCTTTATTATAGCGATAATAGCCTCCAAGAAAGTACTGGGAAGATTTCCTTGCACTAATTCATTATTATAGTTGGCCTTAATATAGTCGAAATCTGTATCGGGAATACCCAGCAGTCATTGCTCAGAGAGATCTGGGAACATGTAGCTAACTCTTCAAAATTTCTGTATTGCTTTTCTAATACACAATTAACATAGGACAACACTTCACGATGCATCAGTGACAGTGTTCTGATATCCAAGGCCTTCTGTCGGCAATCAAAACAGCCGGCATATCTAGGCTACACTTTTAGGAATACTTTGCCCTCAAGGATTTCGTCCATCAGTTGGCTCACCTCGGCATTGTTCATTCCTCGAAGGTATCTTAGGAATGTTTTGTTAAAAAACTCCAATTGAGGATTTATCTGGCAATTCCCCATGATCATCAGCCAGCTTTCGCGCTGCCCACTTGTTAATAACATTTACAAGCTTGGACCATGATTCTTCTTGCATAAAAAGGAATTGCTTTTCATCCTTAAGTTCTTTAACCTTCAAGGTTGTTGTAGCTACTTCAACAAAATCCTGTACACAAGAGCTGATTAGGATCGCGAGGGCGATCTTCTATAGCATAAAATAAAAAACTAACCTTCCGTAAAAATATCAACTGCAGTGCCTATTGGCCCTTATGGAGGGCAACCAAATGTCTTGTGCTAGTTCCTTAGTTGCTGGAGCATTTCAATTAGTGGCTCTCTGTATACTGTGTCCACGATTATGTCGTTGCGCTATATGGATAACTGAATATACTCCTTGTTGGACAGGTTCCCATTTAACACTGACTTCTTCTCTTTGCATATGCTTTGGCAAATTCCATCTGTTGCTCGACATTACCCATCATAGTACACAAAATTTGTGCCTTTGTGATTACCAAAAATAATATAAAACTTCTTGTTCAAGAGTTCCTCGGTCGAGACCAAGTGATTAACTTCCTGCATTGGTATCCCACTGATGAATAGGTAATATAATAATGAGAAATGCAAATGATAAAATTTACCTTGTGATAGCATTTGTACATGATCGTTTGACCGAATTCTATGAGTTAGATTTGCGGGAGCTGTCTCACAATAAAAAATACTAATCTTCTAGAATCAATTTGCTCCCATAGGATAACACTTTTTAAACTCTTCAAGTTTGGAGGCGGTCTATTCAGCAAGCTTCTTTTTTTCATCAAGATTGAACTTCAACTCATCCAGCATACGTGAAGCAGTTGGCCATGTCAACATAGAGCTCGTAGTTGTTGGGATGGTGGACGAGGTAGGAGTAGACGAAGAAGAAGGCTGCGATGTTTCCTCGGTATTTAAATTTTAAAGTTTAATTTTGAAAGTGCTTATCTTTCTTGGCTATGGTGCTTCTTGTTCATCTGAATCCCTAACTGAAAGAGGCTTAAGCATTTGGCCGGAGGGATTGACTGGCAGAACCGCTAGGATTTGCAGATAGTATAAGCTCCGAAGACACCAAAGGTTCTTTGGGAGTCGATAGTTCGCCTACACCAACACATGGGACAACGAATTTCTTCTTGGCATCGCCCGCAACCAATTCATGTCCATCCGTGAGGGCAGTTTGTTGTCTTTTGTAGCCTTCAAAGCAATACAAGGAGGTTTCTTCTCAGCTGAAAGGACCTTTCTGCACATGCTGAATCCAACGAGTATACATCTATTGCACTTTATCCCAGACAAGCTCAATGAATCATAAGATTGTAGGTTCCAACCATACCCCTTTGCACTAGTAGGCACCCCCTTGCCACTTGCCGGTTTGTTTACCTTGCTTGCAGTCCTGATGGAAGGATCATAGTTCTGTCACTGCAACACAAACTTGACAAATTGAAGTTGTTTCGTATCCTCCACGCTGCATATGATTGCATCTTGCACATTATTCTTCGTGCCTTCCCATATAGCAACGATTATGCCCAGCTGTTCGAAATTCTCTAAGCCCTTTCTGGTCCTAATAAAGAGACAGAGATCCTTGCGGCGGTCTCCTACCACATGTGGTTTGGCCTGGGCTATTTCCATGCACCACTTCCGACTTTTATCAGGAGTTATGATCCGCATGGGTTCTACGTTGGGCCCACGAAAAAGATTCAGTGATGCACGAAGAATTCAAAACAGGTAAGTAACACGGTTCAGAAGACAATGTCTTGAAAAAATGCAGACAAGAAACGTGGCCCGATCCTTGAAAAAAATATACAGGTAAATGACAATGTTAACCCCACATTATTTACCCTTTCAGGAAATATCCTCGCCAGGATCGTGGCCAGGATCCTTAAGAGTGATACATCGTGAACATCGTGGTGGCAATCCTATCGACCTTGCTTAAAAAGACATGCCTAGTGCTATAACGACAGCACTGGTTACCAAAAGCACGAAAACTACCATCTTTCAAGGCGAGGGTGCGAGACATGATGGCGCAGGCGCTCGAATTTTTGGCAAGACGCTAGTAATTTGGATTCACTGCCTATGTAGGTCCAGCTAATGAAAGATCAAAAGATCATGTTCAAGTCCTTGATCCATATCAATATATTAAGAAGGGCATTTGCTTGCTTGGGAGGCTGGCTAACAGTTATCTAAGTGTGTATCTCTTTTTGCGAACCTGTTTACTAGGAGGACTATAACTTACCTAATAACTATCTCGAGTGTTGGAAAGATGGAGACCTAACCCCAATGATCGGCCTCGATACCTGCTAATGATCATAGACTTTGCATGGGCAGTTAAAGGGAAGCCTTCAACTATATATAGGTACTTACTTAAGGAAGCTAATTGCCAATGAGGACAAGGATGTAGCCTAAAACTAGCTTGAGCATTTGCTAAAAATTCTCAAAAAATTAGCAATTTTTCCTCAAAAAGCTTTTTCGGCGGCGCCATCTTAGATAGCTTAATCTATCCCAATGGTACAGATTTTTGATATTCCTACCCTGGCTTGGTCGTTCCTCAGTATTTATTTCTTTAGTGCCTTATTGCTTTTGAAAAACACATTTTAGAGCTTCTATGAATATGCCTTATGGTTTTCTACGACTAACACATGTTTCAGCAAGTGTGGAATGTTTAGAGCAGGGTTTACAAATGCATGCTACAAATATAGATTTGGAAATAGTTAAATATTGCCACATTTATTTGGTTTTGTTACTCCATAAGAGGTGCTGCAAGTGCTGCTCTACAACATGAAAAAATAGGTCTGAAGACATGCTTCTAGATTGTATTTCACAAACAAACTCAATCGGACAAGGAGGAACTTCAAACATTTCAAGACACATCAAAAATAGGTTTTATGCATGAAGTTTTAGTTTGATTTAAAGAACAATGCAACATAAAAGATTTATTGGTTTTGAATGGTCCGCTGATGCACAAGGTTTTGTCTGAACCCGGCTTTGTGCAATGCTGCAACTATTTGACCCATTTTACTTAAATTTTTCCATATTAGATCTCCCTTCTGGATTTTGCATTTTTTCATAGTATTTAAGCATTCTATTTATGGCTGAATATTATTGAAAGATACTTGCTCCTTAGTTTTGGTAGCTTCATGGTAATTTCTGCAGGTTTTAGTGTTTGGAATTTAAAGAGGTTGGATGTGATACCTCTTGAATGATAATTCAGTATAGAAATTTTAATGTTTATAGATGTAATGGCATCATTTGCATTTGCGCTATGATTTTCGCTGTTATTATGATTACAAATGCAGATCTACAAGCATGTTGTCTTCTTATATACTAGAATCTTGTGTTGCTAAAATTCTATAACCAATTTTGCTAAGTTTTATTAAAGGTTAGAGTCTTATTATAAACTGGAATATCAGGGTTCAAATCCCTGTTTGGTATATAAACATTGCAATAGTTCATAGACCAACAAATACAATGACTAATATTCTAAGTATTGCATTGACTAAAACTTGTTGAATCGTTTGACTAAGAAGATGACGATTTATCTGACTAATAAGCCGACTAAGCGTCTGACTAATACACTAACTATGCTTCTAACTATTCATCTGACTACATCTGACTAATTATCTGACGATTATTCTGACGTTAAATCGTCAGATAAAACTCGTCGGTACATTAGTCAGGAATAAGGGCCTGAGCAGTTGTCTGTTTTATGAAAGCTCTCTGACGATTATTCTGATGTTTAGCCATCATTCTCTTGTAGTGTTAATAAAACTGCTCTTACACATTAAGATCTGGGTCTACACAAGTCAAAGTAGCCCCTAAGGATTTTGTATTGTTCATATCATGCATTCCTAGAGAAGAATTGTGTATCAGAAGTAGTTGATGTTGTCCGGGTTTTCATCTCCTAGAATTCTCTCAGCTCACTTAAAAAACTGCCTTGACAAGACGATCATTTTACTATTGTAGGTGGGGAAGCCTAAGATCCTTAAGAAATCCTCTTCTAGAAGCTATGTAGGCCTGGCATAGGCGAACATTATTTATTAATCAAATGTTCAAAAAAGGAGTTGATGGCCTGAATCTACCCCTTTATTGAATTTGTATAAAAAATGCCCCTAATTTTCTATACCCTCTATTTTATTTTATTTTTTTTTAAAATGATCATTAATTTAGGTAAAATGCAACAGAATCATATAGCAGTGAAGACTTAGAATCATATAGAAGTAGACTTCTCAAAGAACACTTAGACTACCTGAAATTCCCTTGGATCGACATTTTTAACAACATCGAAAGAATAACCATGAAGAACTGACCAAGAATGAAGAAACCAACAATTCCACTGTTCATGAAAAAAGGAAACAGTGAGGAAAACAACTTCCAAACATCTTGGAGATCAATCCATTTGGCAAAGCCCTATTTTTTTTTTTTTTTGAAGAATATAGGAATATATTAAACCACCAGAATGTGATCAAGTACAATGATAAGTGTGGTGCTAAGAAATGAAGTGCCCATCATGATTCACAATCTGTAAGAATGTCGACCAAATTTCCCGCTTAACTGTGCCAGACAAGCTTGAGACTTGGTAAGCCTGCCACAACTTATGCCTCAAGATCGGAACCAACCGAAAAGGGCTAAGCACTGCATTCTGAAAGACCTTCGCTCTCCGTCTTTTCCAAATCAACCACAGAAGCCAAGCTCTGCATAAATGGAACGCTTCTTTGCTTAGCCAGCGACCAACCGCTAGGAAAGACTCCCATGAGAAGCTTCATTTGCCACGGTGAAGACCCAAAGAGGGCTCTCACCCAGGACCAAGCTGCCCCTACCTCTGTGCATAGGACAAAGCAGTGCTCAATGGTCTCTCGGCGCCTCCCACATAGAGGGCATGTTTCCGCTACCTGAGGCTTGAACCTGTGTACTCGGACATTCACCCTGAGGCTACGGTGCAAGATCTGCCATAAAAGGGTACGGATTTTAGGAGGAGGCAATGTATTCCATGCCCACTTCCACATGGCGGGCCACTTACTCCCTGGAAGCTTAAGTGACCACTTATCCGAAGGCGGCAATGTGTCCTGAAGCGCTAGAAGCCCATAAGCCGATGCTACAAACTGAGATGCATCAAGTCCACTATGCGACTTCCAAACGCGATTGACTTGAGAAGACAACTGCAATGGAATAGCATTCGCAATTCTGGCCCAAGTCCGAATGTCCCAGCGCCGAAGGCCAAATCGATCCCTAAAAAACTCCCACGGCGCCAGGTGACCCTCCCAATACCAGTCACGGATGGATGTTACCCCTGCAGCAATCCATCGGCGCTGAGTACCTGGGTGTAGGGAAGAGGCCAAGGGAGATGCAGAATCCAAGGGTACCCAAAGAAAGGCCGATGAGGCTACCATACACCTGCTAGGGTCCAATGAAAAGAGAACCTTGACCACCTTCCAGGCCTTGAGGAGACCTTTAAGAAAAGGCGAAGCATGAGGGAATGGCCGCAAATCCTCAAACAGAGCCCACGGCAACTGAGCCGGAATTGCTGGCTTCCTAAACACAATAGAGTGGCGGTTTAATCAGGCTAACAGAGCCAATCACGGGGATTGTTGTTCCTGCAACAACTGCGGATGAATTTCGACACGTAAACAGCCGTGTGCAAGGACACATCAAGCATACCTAAGCCCCCGCCTTTCGGGGCGCACACACTTCCACCATGCGACCTTCACTTTGTAGCCCCCTCCTCATTTCCTCCCCAAACAAAATTGCGAATGGTGTCATCCAACTCCTTAACCACACGGCGCGCAAGTATGCGGGAGGCTACATAAACATGAGTGCTTCTGAGCACCGACTTGGCTATCGAGAATCCTACCAGCCATGGTGAGTTTACTTCCCCTCCACCGATTCGGATCTTTGCTTAAGATTACGTAATGTCTCGCCCAAATTGCCCTAGCATTAATGTCCAAGCCAAATGGTATGCCTAACGGTTTGGCAAAATTGTGTGTGGTGGTGTAAGAGCCCGTGGAAAGCCCGACTCAACCACGCGGGGGAGGAGGTTCCTCCGGTACCCACATGGCCGAGCAGCCGACCCGGTTAAGCAAGCACCACGAAGCTAAAGAAAAGGCATCCAAAATATTCTTGGCTGCACGGAGATTGAACTCATCCGCATGAAGAAAGAGGAATGTATCATCCGCGAAATTGATTGCAAACTGTTGCGACCCATCATCCATCGCGGAGACCTTGCACCACATTGTCAAAAGAAGCGCCACGAAAAAGTCTGCGAGAGAGCTTACGCCACTATAGTGAGCGGGGAAGGGGGCCAACGGACATCCCTGCCTAATGCCTCGGCCCACAGAGAAGATTGAAGAGGTCTCACCCTGACACCACACTGTCGCCCTAGCAGACACGTGCAGCTTCATAACCGTTTCCCTGAAACTAGGTCCGCACCCAAAGGCAGCGCATCATATCGCGCTTAAGAACGCCCGCCTAACACTTTGTCATAAGCCTTGGCAAAATCCAGCTTAAGAAAAACAAGGGGCTGCCTCATCCTACGAGCCCAATGCACTCCCTCAAAAGCAGCAGCCACATTATGAAGAATGTTCCGCTGTGGTATAAAACCAGACTGCTCTGCACTTGGCAAAGGAACATGCCAAAAAATACCCAAAATCTTAAAGAGCCATCCATTTTGCCTGATTATCGAGGATGGGCTTTAGCACATTAGAAGCTCACTAGTTCTACAAGGCTTAAAGAGCCATCCATTTTGCCTGATTATCGAGGATGGGCTTTAGCACATTAGAAGCTCACTAGTTCTACAAGGGGCATTTGGGGAAAGGGGGAAAAAAAAGGCAAAATACAAAGCTATTTTAAAAAATTGCTTAAAATTTTAATAATAGATAGTCTGCCTATTTCATGTAGGGAATGAGCATAAAATTGGGGAAAAATAGCAAGGAAGGACCAGAGCATTACAGAAGAAACACTCACAGAAGACCATCGAACACAACCAAAGACAAGATAACACAACCACCCCAAGAAGACAACAGCTTGAGTTCTTACTAATAGGATTTTGGAAATTAAGAAGTTTATTCTCGAGGCCCTGCGACGGATGTTAGCCGATACTACATAAATAATAACACTCGTATATTTCTCAAACTTTTTCTCTTCAAAAACATGCCAACTTCTACAGATATTAAATAGGAGTCTCCTAGCCAAAGTTGGAAACTCATTAATGTTTCATTCTATAGTAAGCATCCAGCCCTCAATTTACCTGTTGCAAGGTTGAGATTCAATTATTAGCAGGCAATTTGAATGCAGATTTAGAAACCAAGGAAGGGCACATAGATTGGTAATTGCTTCTTAACCTCCTCGCTAGATAGATGATCAAAATCAAGTAAGCCGATTAATTTATTTCATTTCTTTATTTTGCATTATCACAATGCTTTGAGTCAAGCTTGCTTGCTGGATCTGAAGGTCACAACCGTATAAAGAAGGCCTTTTAGTAATTTGGTTGCATAGAAGAGAAGACACGGGGGAGACACGAAGCATCTCACATAGGCATTAGATCACAAAAGAGCATGTACTATAGATTAAACTGATATACTTAACAAGCATTTCAACAGAGTTAATGTAGCCAAATGCAAGTTCTTCCTGTACAGGACAATAAGACCACCAAACTTTACTGAATCAGATCCCAGTCACTCTGCAATCCCTGCCAGGTTTGACATTCTCGAGGGATTCTCCATCGACTTAAAATATGTTAGTAGAATGGACATGGTAGCCTTTCTTATTGCTTTGGGATGGAGCAAACAAAGCTTGGCTCAAGGCAACATTGAAGTTGCATGTAAATGCACTGCAAGTGTGCAATTTTTAACTTGCTTACATTATGAAATGCTTGATGGTCAGATTGCCAAGTGTTGCCATTGTTCACTCATTTCTCGGTCCTCGCCGATTGAAGAAATGAGTGTTAGTCCTGTGCCTCCTGGTACAGGACTATTCATGCATACGACAGACCAGGTCAAGCTCAAGGATCCTCAGTCAGCCACGGGTCAGACATCCAAGGCTCCGCAGAAGACCAAGCAGCAGACCACGCAGTCAAAGCCTGTGGCTGTCAACAAGAGGCGCCGCTCAGACAAGTGACGGCCCGTCACCGCCCGCGTCAGCGTCAGCGTGATTCTAGGCACTTCAAGAGGCACCGCCAACATTCCTGCAAATCAGGCCTCCTTCCAGGAGTCGGCACCGAGATCAGTCAGAGTGTCTATATTGGGCCCAAGGCCATTGTACTATATATATGAGTAGAGTTAGCACATAAGTTTTTAGATGAGTTTTGAGTCTTGTCTCCTTTCAGTTTTCTCTCTATTGCGAGAGCTCATGTATTTTCATCATTGATATCAAGGAAGCTTATCATCTTTCTCTCATTTGTTCTGTTTCCTTCTTTTTCTTCTCTTCTTGCAAATCCCGCGTGACATAGTCCCCCGGACTCTCCTGTTAGATCCACGGGTCCTCCGCAGGGTTGTCTTCGAGTTCCCGAACCCGGACCCCAAACACCGCCGCCGCTGCGGGTTACGATTTTTATCCTACTTTCTTCTTGCGCCATGTCCGTAGTAATTTCACGCCGGAAGAACTCCTTTCTCGAGCGGCCTCTCGCTTGGGCGCCATCGGCGTCGAAAGCCATTCGCGACATGTATGGATCTGCTTATGACATAGAGGGAGGCCATCTTCGGTCTAGGGCTCAGTCCGCGCCACCCACCCCTCGTGTCCAGTCTCGTCCCAGTTCCCCGCCCCAAGCGTGCAAACATTGCTCACAACCTCAGTCCCCTCATCACTATCAGGAGCCTTATCAGGCTCAACCTTCTCAACCGTACTTTCACACCCCTGAACATGCCTACATCCATCATTCTTCAGGCCATCGCCTCTTCGCCATAACCATCATCTCCCCGGGTGGGCGCGGCTATCCACATGTCTCCTTTGGCGCCTACCGGGACTATCATTTCCCTACGTTTCCCACTGCTCTTCCTGTTTACAACCTTACAGATCTCAAAACCAATGCTCCAGCTACTTCAGTTTCTCAACCGCAGTCACCCCTTCATCAGGGTCCTTCAGGCACAATGCCACATCCACCTCAACCTCAATATCCTCACTATACTGTTCCTGTCCAGCCCAGCACTTTCACATCTACCTTTCCGACTCTGAAACTGACTTATCCCACCTTTGGCAACACGAAAGGCAAACCGTTCGACCAAAGTGCTCAGGCCCACATGGAAGAATTTGAGGCTCTAGCTGTCCTAAATGGTCACGCGCAACCTCAACTGAAATTCCACATCTTTTCCACCACCCTGCGTGGCTCTCCTCATCAATGGCTCATGTCCTGTTAAATTTATGTATCACTATATCAACACTTGCAAGTATTCAATCAATGATCAAGATAAAATGATCAACCACTAGATACACAACCACTAGTTATTGTATGAGCAAATAAATTCAATGACATGTTTAAACCATTAACTCATACTAGAGCTCAACAATATCAATACTGAAAGGAAACTATCAAGATGAATTCTTGATTACCAGTCGATCTCGACCTTGATCTCTGTAGCTCCCTTGCACAGAATTCCATTATTTATACATTAAGGTTCCGTATGTCACTGAAGGGCCAACAGCCGGAAACAGAAGGCCAAAGGCCAGAGATGTACATATGTACTTCCAATGTACTCTAATGTACATCAATGTACATATGTACTTCCAATGTATCTAATGTATATCAATGTACTTTAAATGTATAGCTTGAATTCCACACATGTGATGATACCACATTTTCTAACATTCCTCCTTCATCACATGTGTCAGCAGATTGTTTCAAGTACCTGTTGTTTGCAATTTCTATTGAATATTCATCCTGTTCTTGAACTGTGTAAACTTTGCTTCAGTGAGTCCTTTAGTGAAAACATCTGCTACTTGATTTGCTGTATTGACATATACCATCTGTATAATCTTCTTTGCTGCCAAGTCCCTTATAAAATGCATACTAAGTTCTATGTGCTTAGTTCTTTCATGGTCAACTGGATTTCTGACTATTGCCATGCAGCTTTGGCTATCTGTAAAGATGTTTGTAGGACCATTTTGTATGCATCCAAGTTCATCCAATAGTCTTCTTAACCAAACTGTTTCCTTTGCCACTAGAGAAGATGCAGCATATTCTGCTTCTGCAGAGGACATGGCCACTGCACTCTGCTTCTTGCTTCTCCATGTGATTGGACCTCCTGCTAGAAAAATTACATATCCAGAAGTTGATCTCCTCATGCTCAAGTCTCCTGCCCAGTCAGCATCACTATATGATTCAAGCTTCAAATTCTGTGAGTCATATGTTATTCCATTTTCTTTGCTGCCTTTCAAATACCTTAGTATCCTCTTACCTGCTAGCCAATGAGCTTTGCTTGGATTATGACATCTTCTACTAAGGATATTTACAGCATAGGATATATCAGGTCGTGTATTGTTAGACAGATACAACAGACAGCCAACTAATGCCCTATATGGCACCCCTTCCATTTCAGTGATTTCCTCCTTGCTCATAGCCACATCAGCTGTTAATTTGTGCCCTGGAACAATTGGGGTTTTAACTGGGTTTGCCTCAGCCATATTAAACCTTTTTAGCATATTGTCAATATGCTTGCCTTGCTTTAAATGTAATAAGTTTTTTACACTTTGTCTCTTGTTACCTCTATTCCCGTAAATTGATGTAATTCACCAAGGTCCGTCATATGGAACCTGTTCTTGAGAATTTGTTTCTGAGTGTACCAATATCTTTTCACAATTCTTTGCCATTATACAATCATCTACATAAAGAGCAATAATGCAAAATTTTTTCTCCAAAGAGTATCTATAGAGGTTTCCATCATTTTTGAGTTATTCAAAACCCCGATCTCTAAGAAAATTATCCATGCATAGGTACCATTCCCGGGAGCTTGTTTCAATCCATACTTGACTTTGTTCACTTCCAAAACTTGTTTTCATCTACTTCATACCCCGGTGGCTGCCTCATGTAAACATCCTCATCCAATTTTGCATTCAGGAAAGCTGTTTTGACATCCATGTGGTGTAATTCCAGATTCAAGGCTGTTCCCATTGCTAGCAGTACTCTAATGCTCGTGAGCTTTACAATTGGTGAGTATGTCTCATCATAGTCTTTTCCCTTTTTCTGAGTATATCCTTGAGCCACAAGTCTAGCCTTAAATTTTTGACTCCCATCAGCATTATTTTTTACTTTAAAAATCCACTTGCTCCCAATGGCATTTCTGTCAGCTGGTTTGGTAACAAGGTCATATGTTTCTGTGGTTTTGAAGGATTCTAATTCCTCCTCCATTGCTTTTACCCATCTCTCCTTATCTCCAGAGTCCAGTGCTTCTTCATATGACTTAGGAATTATTACATCCTCCAAAATGGCCATGATCTGCTCATATTCATGCTCAGTGTCCATCAGTTCTAATTTTTCAAGTCTTTTACTTCTTCCAGTTGCTGACCTTCCATATTCATTGTTATTTATTTGTGCATCTTCCAACAGTCTTTCTACCTGAGTCTTTCTCCTTTTCACAAATGCATCCTTGACTACTTCTTTATTCTCTTGCTCTTCCATGGGTGTTTGATCATTATTTTCTTCTGCACTTTCACTATCCGACTCAGAATCATAATGTGTTGTCTCCATTTCTCGGCCATCTGTGTTTGCCTTACAGTCCTCTGTAGTAACTTCTTTTTCTATCTTTATTTCCGCAGGCTTTACATTATGTCTATCTTTGTACAGAATTTCTTCATAAAAGATTACATCCCTGCTTATAATTATGGATTTATCCTTTGGAATAAATAGCCTATACCCCTTTGATTCTTCATCATATCCAACCAGGAAACCCATTTGGCCTTTGTCATCCAATTTCTGCCTTAGTTCAGAAGGTACATGTGCTACTGCTAGGCAACCATATGTTCTGAGCATGCTGAAGTCTACTTTCCCTTTTGAGTCTGACCAAATTAGGTCTGGCACATTTCCTTTTAGACTAGCTGATGGCAACTTGTTTTGTATAGTAATGGCAGTTTTTAAGGCTTCTTCCCATAGGTAATTTGGCAACCCTGAATGTTTAATCATAGATCTTGTGGCATCAAGAACAGTCCTATTTTTCCTTTCTGCAACTCCATTCTGCTGAGGGCTATACCTGCATGTCAATTGTCGTTTGATTCCATTTGCTATGCAAAAGAGTTTGAATTTTGCAGAGAGAAATTCCCCTCCCCTATCTGACCTTACACACTTAATTTTCTTTCCAGTTTCTCTTTCAACTTCTTTCACATACTGTTTAAATGCAACAAATGCTTGTGACTTCTTCCCAAGACAATATATTTTGCACTTTCTGCTATAGTCATCTATGAAAGAGATGAAGTATCTCTTATTTGTTCTTCCCCTCACATTTAGGGGTCCACAAATATCAGTGTGTACAAGCTCAAGAATACCATTTGCTCTTTTTCCAGATTTTGGAAAAGGTAATCTCATTAATCTTCCCAAGCAAACACCCTTCACAAAAGAACTTTTGATTTCCTGCTTGCTCACAGTCCAGCCATCCTTTTTTGCTCAAGAACTTAATATTATTGCAATGAGTATGAGCCAACCTATTATGCCAAATTGTCATTTCTGAAACATGCATTATTTTCTCACTGACATTTTGTGTGCTATTCAATTGAAACAAGTTTCCAACACGTTTTGCATAAAACTTTAATTCATTTCCAAGGAAGATAGTACATGCTTTGGTGTCAAAAGTGACCTTGTAACCCAAATCAACTAGTTGGCTAACAGAAATAAGATTCTTTATCAAAGTTGGTACACACAAAACATTTTCAATATCCACTATTTTTCCTTGAAGATCCGGTCGGTGCAGCAGACCTCTTCCTTCTATGCTTTGGAGTTCTCCATTTCCTACTTGGATGTTTTTGGCATAAGATCCTTCCAAATTCTTGAGCGGTCGAGTTTTGAACTACTCGATCTCTCGGCTCCACTATCAACTACAAGCACACACCAGTTTTAACATTAGCTTCTTTTCTACAAGAGATGGACAAAGCACACTTTACCTCTTCCTCATCTTCAGTTTCATGCATTTCTTTCTTTTCCATCTCTGTTACCACAAAGGCTCCAGCAGCTCTTCCTCCTCGATTTGTGCTTGGATTTCTGCCTCCCCTTCTGCTAGGGCCACTTTTCCCTCTTCCATAATCTTTTGGAGTTGGACATTTGGCTGCTGAATGCCCCTTTCCTCCACAATTGAAGCAATGGAATTCTTTTTTCAATTTTGGGCATGCATTCTTATAGTGACCAGGTTCATGACAGTAAAAACATGTTTCTTTGTTTCTTTTTCCAGCAAAGAGAATTTCTGCAGCCTCATCATCGTCACCCTTTAGCGTTTTCTTTTGTTCTGCCTCAGTCCTTATGATATTTTCTGCTTCCTCCCTATTTTTAGCCATGTTTCTTATGAACATTGCAAGTTGCTCATTTTCACTAACAGATCTAGCAATAGCCAACACTTGATATCTTTTCAGTTAGATTTACCCCCCGCACCACTTAGGTCTGCTACAATATTATCAAAATTGTTAAAGAAGTCTGAAACATCATTTTCTTCCTTCAATTTTAGCTTCCTTAGCTCATTCTCTAGTAGGTCAATTTGGGAGGAGCTTTTCTCTTCATAATGTTTGAGCAAAAAAATCCACATCTCTTTGGCATTTTTATTTCTGAGCTTCAATCTTATAGTGGCACTAACCTTACAGGTGATAATGCCTTGTGCCTCCATTTGTCTTGCATGACTGGATCTACCTCCACCATCGCTCAACGCATGCGAAGTTCCTCCGAGGTTGTACTGCAGATCTGCGGTGCAGCAAAACTTCGAAAGTGTTTGGGGAACCAAAGATTACTTGACCTTCTTTGGTGTAACATTTTTACGCACTGCATCGGGCTACTCTCGCTCCTAGTGGATCAACAAGATCCCATAACTCTTCTACCTCCAAAATATGCTTGATAGCATCCTTCCACACCTGAAACCCAGGTCCTCCTTTATACACCTCTACTGTACTCAGTAGACTTGCTCCAAAACGGCTTGACATGATTTAATGTCAACTGCAAGGTGGCTCTGATACCAAATGTTAAATTTATGTATCACTATATCAACACTTGCAAGTATTCAATCAATGATCAAGATAAAATGATCAACCACTAGATACACAACCACTAGTTATTGTATGAGCAAATAAATTCAATGACATGTTTAAACCATTAACTCATACTAGAGCTCAACAATATCAATACTGAAAGGAAACTATCAAGATGAATTCTTGATTACCAGTCGATCTCGACCTTGATCTCTGTAGCTCCCTTGCACAGAATTCCATTATTTATACATTAAGGTTCCGTATGTCACTGAAGGGCCAACAGCCGGAAACAGAAGGCCAAAGGCCAGAGATGTACATATGTACTTCCAATGTACTCTAATGTACATCAATGTACATATGTACTTCCAATGTATCTAATGTATATCAATGTACTTTAAATGTATAGCTTGAATTCCACACATGTGATGATACCACATTTTCTAACATGTCCAACAAAAGCCATTGGAAACAAGACTGGTCCGAAATGCGCACTGCTTTTCTGTCTCATTACGGGACCACGGATGATGATCAACTTCATCTCAAGCAACTCAATGAACTTCAACAAGAGCCCACGGAGTCTGCCCGGGATTTTGCGGATCGACTTCACATTCTGCTAAGTAAGCTCAAGGAGTACCCTACACAGAGCCAGATTTTGGTCTGGTTTCTCCAAGGACTTCCTCCCGCTATTCGACTCATGACTGAATACCTGCGTCCAAAAACTTTGGAGCAGGCTATCGACCTTGTCAATCACTCCGTCAATGTTTCCTCCCGAGGCGTGGCTCTTCAAGAGCTCCCGTTCATTCCACCTGTCATGGTTCCACAAACGGCTGTTCAGCCTCAACACGCTAATCCACAAGTAGCGATCAAATCTGGTGCCATATTTGCAAATACCAAGGCCATTTGGCCAATGAGTGCAACTCCACCAATGGCCCGCCTCATTGCAAGCGATGCAACATGTGCAATCATGCCACGGAAGAGTGCACTCGCACTCATCCCACACCGTTCCGCAACAAAATGGTTTATCAAGTGCAAACCACACCTCAAAGAACAATCGCGACTATCGGTGACCACCTCTTCAAGGTGCAGCCCATTTAACTCTATAAAGAAGCGGGACCAACCACGGGGATCCAACCAACGTCCTCCTTTTGATCCTTCTAAAGCTCAGTGTTATCACTGTCAAGAATGGGGTCATACCACCACGGCGTGTCCTCAACTTCCACAAGTTCAGGTACAGCTTCCTGGCACAAATCAGACCACATCGGTCCGCCTCACGGCTTACCAACTCTGGCTCGCTAATGGCAAACAAGGCCCGCGACCAGTTCTTAAAAAGCCACCAAGAGCGCCTCAGCAATCACGCTTATCAACCAGCTCCAAAGCAAATCAACCTCATTTGGATCAACAAGCCCAAGAGGAAATTTTTCGGGCACTTAATCCTCGATCCGCCCGTCAAATTGGGTTGGTTTAGTTTCACGCCCGGACCAAGGCATCACGCCCCTTGACTATTATTCGAAGGGCACGCGAACACGCCTTTTGCAGTTGACACCATTCCTCATGAGGACGAAAAAAAGGTTCACTTTGCACCTGACTTGGAAAAGCTCATGCCACATGTCATGCCCAAAGTTCGCCAAAGCATTTTGAACCTCATGCAAGCTGCTGAAGGCCGCACATTGGCAAATGTTCATGCCACCACTAGAGCTCAACAAAGACAAGATACCCTTCAACATCTCAACCTCCACGCTCTCGGACATATCCCAATATTGCAGCCGAGGTTGACTTACTCAACGAAGTTCTTTGCTTCCCCCGCCACACTCCGCACCGGTGGAACCAAAGCAGATCCTTTTTCTCATGTACCTCTCGAACTCCAAGAGGAGCTCGCCAAGATCAAAATTCCTTTAAGCTTGGCCACCATTTTAAAACTCTGTCCTGCTCTCAAGGACCAGTTACCACTCCCAACCTGTTTTAGTTGGGGCTGTGGTGGCTACCTCTACACCCACGGTCCATGCCACGGTGGGAAATCGCAAGTCAACCATGTTCAAATCGATGGAGGTAGCTGATCAATCTCATCACGGATAAACTCCGCAAACAAATGGGCATCACACAACTCTTTCGTGCCCCATATGACATCAAATTGGCTAATGGCCATATCACGAGACCTCAAGGAGTCACACCTATTCTTCACATCAACATTGGTGATCTCCGCTTTCCCATGGAATTTGGAGTTTGGAAAGTCGGGCGAAGATCCGGTGACTATGAAATTTGGTAGGCGAGACCTTTTCTCCGCCCGGGCAAAGAGTATCCATTCTTGGGGCCACGGACGGTTAGTCATCACCGATGGTCATCTCAATGCCACCATGGACTTGCAAGCAAAGGGATCATTTCGTTGACAATGCAGAACCCTCTCTCATTAATCGATTCGGAAGAAGCTCAGAATATTTATCAAGTTCGGGCTCCACTGCGAGTATGCCTCTGTCATCCTACCGAATATCTTTGATCCTTGGGGAGAAATGACTCTTGATCAGGACCGGTGTGGGCGCCTTGCTTGACCCCTACGGCTCCTTGCAATCGAATCCAACGCGTTGATCACTTTTCGGATCTTTGAACCTCCCGCAACTCCCCGTTGATGTACAAGCTGTCATGAAGCAACCCTCGCTAGATGAAACCGAGCAACCTCTCTTTTCACCACATAAAGTGCCACGATCCGGTTATGCTCCAACCTCCGCACACATTGTCGGGGATCTTGAAGTAATACCCCATATTCGGACTCAAGTCGAGATTGTGGGCGTTGGCAACAATCAACCCGTCCGCATTGCCGCAAATCTTCCGGCTCCTTATCGTAACGGGGCCGTCCAAGCCGTTCAAAAATTCAAAACACATTTTCGCACGGAGTTACAAAGATCTTCTGGGAATCAACAAAAGCTTGGGGAACTCACCATTCCTACCAAATCGATGCGACCCGATTGCTGTAGCAACGCGTCTGATGGCTCAACCCTAATTACCGTGATCGTCAAGGCGGGAAATTGACAAACTCCTTGCTGCGGGTTTGATCTATGAGGTCAAACATTCGAATGGGTGAGCCCCATCGTCATTGCCCTTAAGCACAATGGTAAGATCGCGTCGTGTGGACTATCGGAAACTCAATCGGGCCCGCGGGCGTGATCATTTTCCACTTCCCTTCACGGACCAAGTTCGGAAGAAGTGGCTGGACATGAGATGTACTCCTTTATGGATGGTTTTTACGGCTACAATCAGATCTCCATCAAGGACTCGATCAACTCAAGACCACTTTCACCACCCGGTGGGGCACTTTTTGCCTACAAGGTGGTTCCTTTTGGATTATCCAACTCTCCTTCAACGTTTCAACGCATCATGCTCTCGTTTTTCATGATTTCATGAAGGAAAATCCCTTCTTGCAAATTTTTCAAGATGACTTCTCGCCTCTGAGTTCCATGGCTGACCATTTGGATAAATTGGAACTTCGTCTTCGAGAAATGTGATGAGTCCGGCATTAGTCTCAATCCGAGAAATGCACCTTTTGCGTCACTTACGGTGTTACGTTAGGCCATGTTGTCGCCAAAGCAGAAATCACCGATCCTGCCAAAATCGGGTTGTGTGCTCAAGGCTCAAGCACCGGCCAATATCAAGGAGACACGCTCTTTCTGGGAAAGGTCAATTATTACTCCACCTTCATACCTGGACTGGCAGCCATTGCAGATCCCATTCATAAACTCACGGGTGACGAATCCACCTGGGCTTGGAATTCCCAGGCGGAAGCTGCTTTCCAACAGCTGAAGCTTTTGCTTACTCGAGGCACGGTTCTTGTTCCTCCTCAATGGGACAAGCCCTTTCACGTTCATGTCGATGTCTCCGGCGTTTGCTATTGAGCTGTTCTTTCTCAAGAATATGATCGCGACACCGACAAACCAAATCGCCTCGCCCGGTAGAAAACTCACCTGGCTGGCGCAACTATTCTCGCCATGGGCGTGAAGCTTTGGGTCTCATTTTCTGTGTCCAACGCTTCCGTCATTACCTTTTGGGCAGTCAAATCAAGTTCTTTGTGGACCACCAAGCACTCCTCTATTTGATCAACAAGTCCACGCCCACGGGCGCATTGCTCGTTGGGTCCTTCTTCTCAAGAATTTGCTCCTTTTGAAATCGTTCATAAGGGTGGCAAATCTCATGTTGTTCGGATTATCTTTCACGCATCCACCACGGATGATCCCATGGCCTGGGGTCTCGAGCGCCTTTCACGATGCTCAACTCTTTTTAGTCACGGCAACACCACATTGGTTCCATGATTTTCAGCAGTACCTCCTCACGGGTGCTCTTCCACCGTAAGGCGAGGCGCTCTCTCACGCTTAGCGACAATCCGTGCCGCCATCAATTTCTCAGAGAGGTCCGTGACTACACCATGGTTGCGGACATCTCTACAAAAGGGTAAGGACACCATCAGCCCGACGGCGTGTTCTACCTCATGAAGTTCGGACATTGTTCGAGAAGCTCATCAGGGGGCTCGGTGGTGGTCATTTTCATGGTGACACCACGGACGCGCCAAAATCCTTCTAGCCGGGTATTATTGGCCCACGCTCTTCAAAGATGCTCCGCCCCCGCCCGCGCGCGTGTGGCGCTTGCCGGCGGGTGGGGCGCCCCACGGCCCGTGACGCTCTTCCCTTGACGCGATTAAGCCACGCCACTTCCCTTCAAAGCAAATGGGGAATGGACTTTGTGGGACCTATAGATCCTCTGCGCGACACACTCGTGCCCGATACATTACGGTTCTCGCGACTCGCCACCAAGTGGGCGGAAGCTTGTGCACTTCCGACATAACTGCGGCAAGCACGGCTAGAGTCCTCTATCAACAAATTATCACGCATTCGGCTGCCCCTTACCTGAGCTGGTCGGTGACCGTGGTGTTCATTTCATCAATCATACTATCAAGGAGCTGGACGGATTATCTCGATACATCATCACAAGAGCACACCTTACTATCCTCAAGGCAATGGGTTGGCGCGAAAGCACCAACAAAACTACGGTCACCATTCTCAAGAAAATTTGTGACGCTTCCCGCATGCATTGGCGAGACAAAACTTCCCTCTTGTTCTTTGGGCCTACAATACTTGTTTCAAGATTGCTCTTGGTCACCTCCTTTTAAATTGGTTTTGGTGGGGAAGCTCTCATGCCGTTTGAATACATCCTTCCAACACTCCGTTTTCAACCAAGCTCTTGCTCATAATCCACCCATTTGACTCAAAGAACGGGTCTATCAATTAGAACAGTTGGATGAACCCGAAGGGATGCTTATATTCGTGTTCTTCATGGACAACGATTTGCAAAAATCTTTACATGACAAACGTTTGAAGACAAAAACATTCAAAGAAGGAGATTTGGTTCTTCTTTATGATTCCGTGTACAAAAATTTTCGGGTAAACTCAAGTTTCGTTGGCTTGGCCCTTAACAAATTGTTCAAGTGGTTAGACCAAGCATTTTCCAACTAGCTGAGTTAGATGGCACTCCATTACCTACATTGGTTAATGGTTTTCGCCTCAAAGCATTTCATCACCGCGAAAGTGCACATCAAACACGAGAGGCAGTTCAAGAAGCAAACACCACGTAAAGTGACTAGAAAGGCGGTATATTATATTATAGTGGAGATTTTTTTTTACAAAATGTGGGCGCAGCCCAGCTATTTCGCTATGGGGCAGCCTCCCTATATACAAAAACGAGCTCGAGCCCTATCTACTAAGTCCTAAGAGGCAAAACCCCTACTCGGGTTGGAGCAGAGGTATGCGAGGAGATGGTAAAGGTTACGCTCCGGATCCCCGGCGAAGGTGCGAGAACCACCTCCATCCCGTTGGTCGCGGGTCGGGATGTTCAGCCATCCCGGCACACCAGCCGTCCATTCGAATGCCACGGTTGTGGCGGCGCCCGAAGATCCGACAATTCATCTTGCAAGTGATCCACTCGGCGGTTAGTGGGCATCGTGCAGTCTTCGTTCAAGCCAGCCGCAGCCATACTGAGTGCCATCGGATGCCTTCGTTCCTCTCGGTTCGTCTTATATAGCCCACTGAGGCACTCCTTGTCGGCGTGGACCAATCACACAAATCGCCAACGTGTTTGCAATGCAAGGCTGTTTCTAAAATGAGAATCTTTTCTCCCGCCCGCATATCTAGCCATGGTACCTTCGACACATTCCTTTTAATGATATCCCACTTCGAAGTTACCCGGCATTGAATGCCATTCCTTCTTTTCCGCCCGTCGAACATTAATGGGTGTCCTTTGCCATCTGTCACATCCGATCTTTCTTTCACGTCTCATCCTCACCGTTCATTGCTTCTCCCTTACGTTTTTGGGACTTAGCCAAATTTTTGCCTCTCAATACCCTTCTTGGCATCTTTTGACACTGGCACCATCAAGCGGTTCCGGTTCGCACTCTTCATACCTCTTAAGCCTCGGTTATGCGCCCTAAAACAAACCTTTTCGTTCCTCTGCGCCTTTGTCCTCCCGTGCTTTCGACTTTTGTCTTCCGCCTTTGGCATCCCTCTTCGTTTCGCACATCATTCCCATGGCTGCCCCAAGATTTTCTACACTTCAAGCTCTTTGCTCCCAAGGATCCGCCCTTTTTGCATCTCAGTATCCTTCTTGGCGCCCACTTTCCGTGAAGCCCTTGTTGGCCCAAATAAAGAAGTCATTTGAGCGACACCAGCTTTCACGAATTCTCTCAAATGGAACTTCCGGCTCCAAATCGACCCGGTTAGGCGGTTCATCGCCAATATCGTTAACGACCCTTAAAGGTTACACCACAGCGCGTGGTCGATGGCACCACTATTTCGTTGACTCAATATTTGATTTCTGAGGTATTTCATATTCCCTTGCACACCCCTTGTGTATCATGGTGCACGCTATACGGGATCTCGATGTCACGAGTTTGGTGCACCGCTTATCATGCCAATGTCCATCGTCGACCAATATCGACAAGCCTCAATTTAAACCTTTGTTAAATTTCGTGGCGAAAATTCCTTGGGTATTCTATCAAGAACACCCATATCAATAAGCCTTTCTATAACTTTGGTCCTCACTGCTACACACTCCAAACACCACATAGATTGGCCCCAAATGATGTTCTATCGTCTTCTCCAAGAAATGGACCGCTTTGGGTACCACTTCCATTTCGAAGTTTCGTGGGAGGCCACTTTCAAGCCCTCATCCGTCATTACTTCCCTCCCACACCACCAAATTCTCATAATTCCACTCGGCTCCCTTCCAATCACTCACCAAGTTGGCACTTCGCCCGTCTTCCATTTGGTCATGTCCACAGTCACACCCATGTCCTTTGTCTCCTCCCTCCGCTACACCATCCACTTCACACCATTTTTCCCAAACATCCCAAACCAGGCAACAACCAAGCTCCACCACCACAACACCCTCGTCAGTTGTTGTATCAGTATCAGCAGGATGCTCAAGCTGCTGCTCTCAAGTTACAAGAATCCCAAGACGCTCTTATGAGCGGGGTTCAACGGGCACTAGAGGCCTCGATGCGGTACCGGGACCTTCAAGCCGCGAATCGCCCAAGTTGCAACTTTGGAGGCCAAACTTCAAGACAAGCATGCAGCTCTCTTACAGGCTCATGCAGATCTCAAAAGTACACAAGCTCAAGTCAGCCAACTCGCAGATCAACAGGCTCAGCTCCAGTAAGAAATTCAGACTTTATTGGAGCACAACAAGTCCAAAGCCGCTCTCCCGAAGTACCAAGGGACGCAGATATTGCTAAACTCAATGCCTTGTACTCCGGCGTGGTGAAAATTTCAGCACTCAAGTTCAAAATCTTTCAGCCCGGGGACGCTCAAGTAGCCTCCTTGGCGGCTCGGCTTTCTACGGACCTCTCGACTCACCTCTCTTCAAGATCACTTTTACGAGAGGTGCGAAGCGAGAAGATACTTGGATGACGGAGATTGCCGGTGCTTCGTCTCAATACACCGGGAAATCTTCCTCCCGGTCAACACTTCTCGAAGCGGGTCCGTGACCGATCCACGCTGCTGCTCGAAAGGGACAACCGGATCCGTGATCTCGAACAACAATTTGCAGCAAGCTATTCGATCTGGCGATGAGGCTCAAGCAAAACTTGGCGCCCATATCGCCATTCTTCACGGAATGCCTGTTGACTTCCCGGTTCCCTCACGCTATCGCGATTATGTGGTTGCTTTCGGCGCCACCTCTTCCTTTCGAAGTGGCATGCGGCCGATGGCCCTGTGGATATTCCCCGGCGGTGCGAGATTTTCTAGCCCGGATTTGGCGAACTCTCCATTGAAGACAAAGGGTTGTCTTTGTGCCCTTGTCGTCTTTGATCTCATACAATCGTGCCGATCCGGACTTTATCACCTTCAGAGTGGTTCAGCCCATGGCTTACATATTTCATGATTTCTATCCGGGTGATACGGGAACACTTTGGAAATGGGCCACGCCCGGCTTTTCCGTGGTGACCCCACCGTGCAATGGGTGCTTCGGGATAACAATCCATATCTTGCGGATCTGCTTTCGGACCCAAACTCTTTATCGGGGAGTACATGCCCGAGCTTGCCAATCATTTATCTCTCGGTTTTAAGCGCCTGCAACAAATCAGGAAGTATCTAGGACATCCCAGGATCTTCCCTATGCACAAATTTATATGCGGCACCTCGCCCGGTTACAATCGGTTACAAGCTCGTTGGATAGCAAGGCGGTCCCCACGGGATGGGATAGCCCTCTGTCAACTCTCGACTCTCTTGCTTCTCTTTGGGATCGTTGGTGTCGGGCGTCTTGATCCGGATCTTGTCGGTCAATTCGTGGAGACCGGCTCGGCAACCCGCATACGGGCATGGTTCCTTCTCCCTATGCTTCCCTGGTACCTCCACGCCCCGGGTTCTGACCGATTGGCGCCTTCCTTTTTGGACCAAGGTCATGGATGGTCATGCGGGCTGGACACCACCTCGGATCTCGGCGGATCTCCGGTGGGATCCACGTTTTGTTCGCCCGCTCACATTGGGAAGAAGGTGCCACTCCGGACAACACCACCAATTGGATCTACATTGCTAATGGCGTGGTTGGCAACGGCCCGCGGATGCGCTTCATGGTCTCGACACCTTCTTCCGAATGCCTCCACCTCACGATCCTTACGTCCATCTTCAAGCGGGATTTTGCGCCGCTCTCAAATGCATTTTGCTAAGCTCCTTAAATCGGCGGCGGCCCCATTTTTCATTGCAATCCGAATGCGATTGTGCGGTGCCTTTGGCCTTCGGACTGTCTCCTCATGGAATGTCGGTACATTTCTTGAGGGCCCACGGCGCCCTTTGAAGACATGGTGCGGCTCGCTTTCTTATTGATGCCGATCACGCCCTTGGCCAAAACACTCCTCAAGCTCTTCAATCACGCCAAGATCTCATAAGCGATTACCATAATGGTGCCCGTCCTCTCCTCCGTGAGGATCACTTTCGAGACAGATGGCTTCCGCCCTCCCAAACGCTTCCTCCTTTTCTTCACTCGAAAGTGTCGTTTGGTGGGGGAGTGTTAGTCTGTGCCTCCCAGTGCGGGACTATTCATGCATCTGACTGCACCAGGTCAAGCTCAAGGATCCTCGGTCGACCCACGGGTCCGGACATCCAAGGCTCCGCAGAAGACCAAGCGGCAAGGACCACCGCAGTCAAAGCACGTGGGTTGTCAACAAGAGGCCCATTCCAGACAAGTGACGGCCCGTCCCAGCGTCGGCGTCCGGCGTGATTCTAGGCACTTCAAGAGGCACCGCCAACATTTCAGAATCGGGCCTCCTTCCGTGAGTCGCACCGAGATCATCGAGTGTCTATATTGGGCCCAAGGCCATTGTACTATATATATGAGTAGAGTTAGCACATAAGTTTTTTAGATGAGTTTTGAGTCTTGTCTCCTTTCAGTTTTCTCTCTATTGCGAGAGCTCATGTATTTTCATCATTGATATCAAGGAAGCTTATCATCTTTCTCTCATTTGTTCTGTTTCCTTCTTTTTCTTCTCTTCTTGCAAATCCCGCGTGACATAGTCCCCCGGACTCTCCTGTTAGATCCACGGGTCCTCACAGAGGGCTGTCTTCCAGGAGTTCCCGAACCCAGACCCCAAACAATGAGGTGCAACCTCAGTTAGCCATGAACGATCAATTGTAGAGACATCTTTCATGTAGTAACAGTGACCTGTAAAAATAACAGACTGAAACACAAGCCATTTTGGAGTTGCTCTAAATAAAACTGATGATGGATGAATGAGTAACTCCGATTCCCACCTTGAACAACTTTGTAGGATTTCCCATCACTGCGGTTGGCTAGCATTCATAAAGAACTTTTGAAGCTACTGACTTTTCGACTCTTTCAATATCTTTGTCACATGATCTCATGTTCATGCCAAGACGTTGTAAAACCTTTGCTATTTGGGCTCTTACATCTAGAACTTTCTTCATGGACCGATAATTAATGCGGATTGATGACACCATTGTGATGATTTGTTAGAAGAAATAAAGGCTTCATACACATTAAGGTAGCTGATGAGATCACCTTCAGATGCAGAAAAACGGCTCCTTGCCTCATCAAGCTCCCTTTGCCTTCCAGCGCTTGATATCCAGATTGATTGGACAGACATCATTGCGGCAATAATGACTACCTCAGATGAGCAACCAAGTGGTCCCTCCAAGACAATAGCACTTTTGGGTCAAGTGGAATTTACGCAATTTGATGACCTAGTGGAGATGTCAATTTAGCATCTAAGTCTTAGCTTTTTCAAACGTTTCCTTTCCAGAAGCTTTGCTTTCCTGCAAAACAGAAAAAATTAGACACGTCAAATAATGATTGACTTTTCACATTAATGCACCAATTAAACGACAACTTACGCCTGGCCGGAAGCGACCTCTTCCTCTTCTACAAGTGCCTTCTGAATGTGTAAAGCTTCCATGTCCTTTTTCTCCATCCATGCCTTAACCTGCATATACAATATACCTCTGCTACAACTACAAAATGCATGTTTCTTGCAATACCAACAAAAAAGGACTATAACTGCAAATGAACTTGAAGATTTAGATCAATATTCAATTCCAAAATGAGTGCTAGCAAATTCACTAGCATCATGATATTTACAAAAAGATATATCAGCACATAACCAAAGTCGTTTTGTGCATGTTACATTTGCTTTTGCAGCAAGGCAATCGATACTTTTTTAAGTGCTCCCTTTGTACATTTTGTACATTTTTCTCGTGCTCTTTCAACGGCCTTTATCCGTACATTTTTCCGGCCTTTTAAATTGAAGAGCTTATCTACTTGAAATGTTTACAAGCATGTCACATACCCCCAACGCAGATATCCTTATCATCTTTGTTGTTGATGTAGTCTCCTATCATTGTTGAAAGGAGATGGAAGGTTGCCAAACGTTGACAATCCCACCTTTTATGTGCTGAAAACAAGCCGGTTTCAGCTATATAGAAAGTAGTAACATCTTTGGCGGTTGACATCGCGACCGGTCCGCATAAGACTTGGAAGATTGAAGACTCGAATTGTGCATTTTGCTATAGGAACATAAGAGGCGAGGCACCTATTTGTTGCAAATCCATTGATATAGAAATTTTGAGAGGAGTATCGAGGGCTCGGAATGTGAGCACAGTATCTTGGGCACACCATCATCTGTTGTTATCCAAACTTTGATATCACCATCTAATGCAGATGAGATGAGGTAAGAGTCCCAAAGTAACAAAGATGATATGGGCTTGGAATGGGTGCCCTCAAGAACATACATGCAATCGCCAATCGCAAGGTCGCCAAATCGATGGAATTATCTTGTGATCGGAACAAACCAAAGAATCATTAGATGTGAGACATGTAACAGCTCCTTTGTGCCCTACAAGCGTGGCTTCCAGTCGAAACTCGCATGTTGCAGGGATGTATTGAAATGCCAATGTGGTGCCATCTTCACATCCAACCAAAAGGAAGTCTTTCAAGTGGCCTAGAGCCATCACTTGACCATGTGGAGAAACATCGATAGAGAACGGAGTAGATGTGGTAGAACTGGAAACTATAACCTTGACACATGTACAAACCTTTTTTTTCTGTTGAATGAAAAAATCGGAAGTGAAAAAATCGTGCACATAAAAGTCACACATTCAAATCCTTAAACATAACATCTATTTGCATTGCTAACAAAATACTTGAATATACCTTAAAAAAAAAAAAAAACTCAAAGAGGTTTTGTACTGAACCTTCGGCTTTGTGCAATCTTTGCAACTATTTGACCCATTTTACTTAAATTTTTCCATATTAGATCTCCCTTCTGGATTTTGCATTTTTTCATAGTATTTAAGCATTCTATTTATGGCTGAATATTATTGAAAGATACTTGCTCCTTTGTTTAGGTAGCTTCATGGTAATTTCTGCAGGTTTTAGTGTTTGGAATTTAAAGAGGTTGGATGTGATACCTCTTGAATGATAATTCAGTATAGAAATTTTAATGTTTATAGATGTAATGGCATCATTTGCATTTTGCTATGATTTTTATTTGTTATTATGATTGCAAATGCAGATCTACAAGCATGTTGTCTTCTTATATACTAGAATCTTGTGTTGCTAAAGTTCTATAACCAATTTTGTTGTTTAATTTGTAAGTTTTATTAAAGGTTAGAGTCTTATTATAAACTGGAATATCAGGGTTCAAATCCCTGTTTGGTATATAAACATTGCAATAGTTCATAGACCAACGAATACAATGACTAATATTCTAAGTATTGCATTGACTAAAAACTTGTTGAATCGTTTGACTAAGAAGATGACGAATTATCTGACTAATAAGCCAACTAAGCGTCTGACTAAATATCTGACTAATACACTAACTATGCTTCTGACTATTCATCTGACTACATCTGACTAATTATCTGACGATTATTCTGACGTTAAATCGTCAGATAAAACTCGTCGGTACATTCGTCAGGAATAAGGGCCTGAGCAGTTGTCTGTTTTATGAAAGCTCTCTGACGATTATTCTGATGTTTAGCCATCATTCTCTTGTAATGTTAATAAAACTGCTCTTACACATTAAGATCTGGGTCTACACAAGTCAAAGTAGCCCCTAAGGATTTTGTATTGATCATATCATGCATTCCTAGAGAAGAATTGTGTATCAGAAGTAGTTGATGTTGTCCGGGTTTTCATCTCCTAGAATTCTCTCAGCTCACTTAAAAAACTGCCTTGACAAGACGATCATTTTACTATTGTAGGTGGGGAAGCCTAAGATCCTTAAGAAATCCTCTTCTAGAAGCTATGTAGGCCTGGCATAGGGGAACATTATTTATTAATGGGATCGTGTCGGGGGAGATTCAATTGCTCTTGGGCTTCTCCATACTTCTTCATTTCTATTCTTCTTTGCTTTTTTCCTCTATGGTTCAGGCGAGGCCTGGAAGCTAACCTTGACACATGTACAGACCTTTTTTTTCTGTTGAATGACGAAATCAACGGTCCATAGACATTTTTTATTTTTGTCAAAGGAAAAATTAGGATGCGGATAGCGATTAGAAGTGAAAAAATCGTGCACATAAAAGTCACACATTCAAATCCTTAAACATAACATCTATTTGCATTGCTAACAAAATACTTGAATATACCTTGTAAAAAAAACTCAAAGAGGAATTTAAATGTACACGTAACAGCAAATATTTATAACGTGATATTATAATGGCAAAACTCCCATAGCATATCAAGAAGCAACAAAAGTTTATGCATGGTTATAATGCATCATGAATTATAATTTCATCATGTGTCATTCGGTTCAAACATGCGAACATCTAAGCTATAGACCCAATAAAAAAAGAATTCCTTAAGATAGATAGAAATTTTAACGTCCGCGAGAACCCAATCGGGTTATGGGACCCAATACAAAAGATGGGGCGTGAGCCCGATGACAGTAACAAAAAAAAAGTGAAGAATATCAACATAAGAAAAACACAACAAAAATGATAATAAGTATCTAAGCACGTGCACATGAGCTAAGTGTACCCAAGCCATGGGTTCTAGGGCCACTGGTCTCGGATGATTTTGCCTCCTCGATACACCGCCCACTTTTGCTTTGTCCGAGAGCCTCTCGTGACTCTACACAATTCTGTCGGCCCGTCACCGATTTGGAGCGGAGAGATCTTCTTGAACCAGAAGTGGGTGTCTTTTAAATGACTTCCATCTTTGAAGGACATACAACCCGCCCCGTGGGCTATTGAACCGGACGATGATATGGCGGGGTTTGCGGTCGCCTGTGGAGCCCCAACCCCGCGTCTTTGTAACAATGGCGGGGCCTCGAATGTGCATAACATCCGTGGAAGAAGTTGGCTGCCTCTTCTACATCCAAGGCGGGATTTGCCTCCGGCATGCCTACGATGCGCATAAATTCAAGCTTTTGTCCACCGCCGCCCGAAAGTGAATTCTGGCCGCTGCATGCTCCCATGGTCCTTATCCCGGCATGCCACTATGATCATGTGCTTGCATGCCACCCGATCTTTATATCATCGCCATCTCCACACCGTTATCCCTCGAGCCTCTGTTTGCACCCCGCCGCCGGTGCATGCGCTCTCGAGGGTGCGTGTTTCAACATCGGGCCTCCAAGATGGCGAGTAAAGCAAATTTAGTATCCGGAACAAAAGCTTCTCTTGAAGGAAATCGTCGGGCCTGCAAGAGATGCATTCTGCAAGGTGTCCAGAAGAAGATGCTGGTCCGATGAGGGCAAGAGCGGAAGGATCCTTGCCTAAAGTGAGGTGTGCTGATGTATGAGATCGACCTCGGGAAGCGGGAAATGTTCAAGCCATGTGACATGGAGAAGTTCCACACCGGTGTGAAGTTACGGTGGGCCGACTACGCTTCGCCATATAAAGACCCCGAAAGCCAATCTAAAGAGGCCAAAGTGATGCAACCTAGAGATCCAAGCAAAAGACAAAGCACCTGGATACCGATCAAATTGAAATGTGTATATACCAATTATGAACAAGGAACGCCCCTTTCGGCAAAAGAACCGTGTGAAAACTCTAGTAGAGGAAGATTGAGGGCCAATCTAGAGCAAAAGAACCAGCAGCAAGAGGCAAAGAAAGGTAGGATTTGGACGCAGGCCAGATATTAGACTTAATGTGAAGTGAGTTTGTTGGCACAGCCAGGGGCCGACTTGGAAAATCGGAATGGGAATCGAACTGAGAAAGAAGCGCAGGATACTGTTGCCGGGTCGTTGTGGTCGTTGTTGCAGGAATCGATGGCTAGCCAAGTCGTGGTTGTGGGCCGGGCCAAATTTGGGGTTGGGAAAGGTCTTGACAGAAGCTTGTGCCAGGAGCTAAATCTCAGAACCGGAAAGAAAAGGATCATGATATGACTAAGCAACACGAATACCTGGCATGGCAGAGAAGTTGGAGCTGGGATCTAACGCCTGGGCGGTGCTGGTAGATTAGTCTGGAGCAGACTAGATCGGATGCGTGATGCCGTGCTTGTGTGTGTTCCTGCTGTTTGCTGTTTGTGTTGACGCTGGAAGGCGCCTAGATGGTTAGGCGGTGGCGCCTAAGGAAAAACCTTAGGCGGTGGGAAGACCTAGCGTACACATAAAAGTCACACATTCAAATCCTTAAACATAACATCTATTTGCATTGCTAACAAAATACTTGAATATACCTTGTAAAAAAAACTCAAAGAGGAATTTAAATGTACACGTAACAGCAAATATTTATCTTATATTATAATGTTATAGCGTGTGTCTTCAATGGAGCCCTAAATCGGACGGTCGAGGATTTGATTGATCAATGGTGGAGATGATGTGTGCGTGTCTTCAACTAAAATTTCTTATATTATAACTAGATTCTAAACGGAATGTCTTTTCTCCATTGATCGGATGGGGTCAAAATATGGTTGTTTGACCCCATCTTCCTTTAAAGTGGATGGCCCAAGTAAGCCTCTAGGTGGAATATCCTATAAGATATGTCATGATCTAAGTTTGAAGTTCAAAAATTCTTTATAGACCCATTTGGGTCCCCACAGGGTCAAAATTTTGAAAATTCATAGCAGCTCTCTCTCTCTTGGAGAGATGCATTTAGAAAGATGAATAGTATTTAGTATCTATTGTTATTGAAAATAGTAATACATTGACATTATTATTCTAATTCGAGTATCATGGATATAAGATGGTTTCTAGATATAGTGATTGCGCGAAACTGGTAAAGAATTTTATTTTGATATTGAATATGGTGGTACAACTTCGAGTTCATCTTACAATTCAAGCGGTTTATATTTAAAATCTCACAAGTATCATGAAGGATTAGTCCTTAATATAGAAAAGGGATTGAGGGGCCCATATAGATTGATCAATGCAAATAGGTCCCTCGAGACAACTCTAGTGTTAAGAGCAAGAGAACTATTGTGTGGCAGAAATATCAAACTATTTTTTGGAATGGCTGGAAACTTGTTAAGTATGTAGGTCCCAGACATGTGAATTGTGCCTATATCGCTACGATTTATCAACGAATTCTTTTTAAAAAAACATCTCACACTGTGACTTAGTGGATTTGCATTGAATGATACAATTCTGGGCAACATACAAAAAGGAAAAGTATAACATATGTATTTAAAAATCTATCCAGAAGTAAGAGTTTGTGATTGAACCTGATGAGAGTATGATCAAACCAAAAAAGATGTATTCCAATATACCCCATGATGGAATTGTTAATCCACATAAAAGTCACACATAAAAGTCACACATTCAAATCGTTAAACATAACATCTATTTGCATTGCTAACAAAATACTTGAATATACCCCGGGGGATTCACCTTTAATCAGCGTATAACCCATGAGAGTTCAACGGAGGGGTGTTTTTTGGACCATTTGCGTACGTATACTTAGGCGTTAGGGGTGTTTTTAGGCACTGATTTGGAGCAATATCTATACACAGAGGGGTCAAATTGCCTTTTAAATTGCGTATACAAGGGGGGTTTTTTGCTACCCTCCGAACGCAGATGCCATACCCCCCTTATGTATAAGTGCACCCCCCGGGGAATATACCTTGTAAAAAAAACGCAAAGAGGAATTTAAATGTACACGTAACAGCAAATATTTATAACTTGATATTATAATGGCAAAACTCCCATAGCATATCAAGAAGCAACAAAAGTTTATGCATGGTTATAATGCATCATGAATTATATTTTCATCATGTGTCATTCGGTTCAAACATGCGAACATCTAAGCTACAGACCCAATAAAAAAAGAATTCCTTAAGATAGATAGAAATTTTAACGTCCACGAGAACCCAATCGGGTTATGGGACCCAATACAAAAGATGGGGCGTGGAGCCCGATGACAAGAATAAAAAAAAGAGTGAAGAATATCAACATAAGAAAACACAACAAAAAATGATAATAAGTATCTAAGCACGCACATGAGCTAAGTGTACCCAAGCCATGGGTTCTCGGGGCCACCGGGTCTCGGATGATTGTTTGTACCTCCTCGATATTACACCGCCCACTTTTTTCGCAGGTACAGCCTCTCGCGACGCTACACAATTCCTCCGGGCCCGGGTCACCGGCGGAGAGAGATCTTCTTGAATCGAGAAGTGGGTGTCTTTTAAATGACTTCCATCTTTGAAGGACATACAACCCGGCCCCGTGGGCTATTGAACTGGACGATGATATGGCGGGTCGGTCGGGCCTCTCGAGCCCCAACCCCGCGTCTTTGTAACAATGGCAGCCTCTCGAATGTGCATAACATCCGTGAAGAAGTTGGCTGCCTCTTCTACATCCAAGGCGGAATTTGCCTCTGGCATGCCTACGATGCGCAAATTCAAGCTTTTGTCCACTGCTATCTGAGTGAATTCTGCTGCCTGCATCCTCCCATGGTCCTTATCCGGCATGCCACTATGATCATGTGCTTGCATGCCACCTCGACCTTTATCCGCCATCTCCCACACCGTTATCCCTCCGAGCCTCTGTTTGCACCCCGTCAACAGTGCATGCGCTCTCGAGGGTCTGTGGTTTCAACATCGTGGGAGTAAAGCAAATTTAGTATCTGGAACAAAAGCTTATCTTCGAAGGAAATCGTCGGGCCTGCAAGAGATGCATTCCGCAAGGTGTCGAGGAAGAAGATGTCGGGTCCGATGAGGGCAAGAGCGGAAGGATCCTTGCTCGAAGTGAGGCGCGGCCGATGTATGAGATCGACTCGAAGCGGAAATGTTCAAGCCATGTGACATGGAGAAGTTCCACATCGGTGAAGTTACGGCCGGCGTGAATTCACGCTTTAGCCATATAAAGACCCCGAAAAGCCAATCTAAAGAGCCCAAAGTGATGCAACCTAGAGATCCAAGCAAAAGACAAAGCACCGGATACCCGATCAAATTGAAATGTGTATATACCAATTATGAACAAGGAACGCCCCTTCGCAAAAGAACCGCGGTGAAAACTCTAGTAGAGGAAGATTGAGGGCCAATCTAGAGCAAAAAGAACCAGCAAAGAAGAGGCAAAGAAAGGTAGGATTTGGACGCAGCCGATATTAGACTTAATGTGAAGTGAGTTTGTTGGCACAGCCTGGGGCCGATTTGGAAAATCGGAATGGGAATCAAACCGAGAAAGAAGCGTGAGGATACCGCTGTCGGGTCGCTGTGGTCGTTTGTTGCGTGAAGAATCGATGGCTAGCCAAGTCGCGGGCCGTGGGCGGGCCAAATTTGGGGTTGGGAAAGGTCTTGATGTAAGCTTGTGCCGTGAGCTAAATCTCGAACCCGAAAGAAAAGGATCATGATATGACTAAGCAACACCTAATACCGGCATGGCGTAGAAGTTGAGCTGGGATCTAACGCCTGGCGAGCCGGGTAGATTAGTCCGGAGCGCACTAGATCGGATGCGTGATGCCGCGTGCTTGTGTGTGTTCCCGCCGTTTGTTGTTTGTGTTGATTAGCCGGAAGGCTTCTTAGATGGTTAAGCGGTGGCTTAAGGAAAACCTTAGGCGGTGGGAAGACCGGTAGCGTAATGGAGATCATATATAAAATGATTTACTATCTCAAGACGTTAATGTTCCAAGTAATAACATAGTCGCTTGCACACCAAATACATTGTTGTGCACAACCCATTGATATAACTTTCAAGCGGAATTATAATAACCTTCACTAAGAGGACCATCTTTTTAACTCTTGGCCCAATGCTTAGGCTGATTCTCTACAAACTTGCCTATCAGCTTTGATAGCACCTTGTCTTGGGTTACTTTCATGCATTTGTTTAGAGCAATTATTTAGCCTCTATTGCTTGGGTTCGGACCACCGGCAATCCGGGCATTTGAACCTCGCTACTGCGTCGGGTCGGGTCGAGAGACACCTGGTTCACATACCGATGTAGTTGCACACTTCTTTACAGACATCATGCATATTCGTGAGCCCACTTAACTTTTACTCGCCCAAAGAGTGGGTACCCCACCTACCGATAGGCCACGCCATCTTCTCTCGGTACATTTTTCAACATCAGGGATAGGTTGTATATTTACAAAGATGGGAGCCACTTGAAGGGCACTCTCTTTTTCGGGTGCAAGAGGACCTCTCCGCAGATTCGCTTAACTCGACGGGCGTGATGAGCTATGCAAGGTTCGAGAGAGGCTCAGGCTCCAAAGAAAAATGGGCGCTTTATCTGGGAGGCTCGAACTTATTTTCGACCGGTGGCCTACCAACCCTTGGTTGAGTTAATTGCCTACCCACGCCTTGGTTTTGTTATATTTGGTTTTGCTTTAGTTGCTATGTTCTCGTAAGGGGTTTAGTTCCCATGTCTTCTTCTGTCGGGCTTATGCCCTTTCTTTGCTTTTTGGGTTGGGGTTTGAGTCCTAGTTTGGGCTTACGCCCTTTGTATTGTTTTCGTCGGGCCCCATAAGCTCTGAGAGCTTCCAATGGACGTTAAAAATTTTATCTTTATCTTTATCTATTTCCACCAAGACCAAAGAGCTCATATGGGATTGAACAGAAACTCGTGGATTGAAAAAATTGTGAGATAAAAATACATTGACCGGTTTTTTATTACAACTAAAAGGGCTTTTAAGACTAATGGAGCGCCAATGCACTCTTACCCCGACCGGGTAAGGGCAACTTTAGAAAGAAATGAAGAAAGTTGTAGGTACACCGACCCCATTTTCTTGTAGATCAAAAATTAGGACATGAAACATTTCGCGGCCTCTCGTTACATTTTTGTGGGTAAGCTGTGTGGCATAATCCGATATTTATCGGGCTAGGAGGCAAGAAAGAGTTTGGAATTAGGTGGTCAATGGAAGTTACAACTTTCTCAGAACCGACATGCCTTTTAAAATTCTCACTTCCATATAGATCCTTTAAATCTCAAACTCTCCCATCTTCGGGTTGGTTTTTACTAAAAAATACATCTAATTGCCAATCGAGTTGTGCAACTCGTGGGACGGGTAGGTAATCTATGTAAAGAAGATGAATGAAACATGCATTTTGAGACTCATATAGGCCTAAATCTCAAACCGCCCCATCTTCAGTTTTTTTTCCGTAAAAAATACATCTAAAATGCTCTTTTATTGAAACTTATCGTCCGCTTTGTGGATCTTTATAAAGACATCCCATCGATCCGGAGACATCGGATCGACATTCTAGAATGGGGCGAGCATGCATGTCTTTGCGTATGCATGCAGCGTGATGCCCTTTCCGGTTGGGAGTTCGCTATTTTAGGCGCTGTTCTCGCATCAACGCCTCATCGACGCTTCAAGATCTTTATTCTCTTTGAATTGTTTCCGTGCGTGGAAGGGCTTCTTCCCCGCTTGGTTTTTTTTTTTTTTTTTTTTTTGGAAGGACGGAAACTTTATTAATCATCGTAAACGAAAGCAACAGAGATGGGAGGACTGAAAACCCAAAGTGGAGGAATTGTCCATCGAAAGCAAAACCCACCGCCACCTTACAAAGACACAACATGTAAATGAGTTACATATAAGTGTTAATTTGGAGATAGTGTACCCAAACACGATTCTTCACTTCATCCTTTATTTGAGGAAGATATATACACTTTGACGATGCGTTGTTTAGCTTCAATAAGCACTTGAGCATCGGGGGCTCTATGGCCCTTGAAAATAAAGAGGTTTCTTCTTTCCACGCTGACCAAATGATCCATGTGAAGCTAAGTGAAATGCCCTCTTTGCCATATTGTCCCAAGAACTTGGGTACACCGCCAATAAGACTTGTTGACTATTCAAACCGCAATCAAAAAGACTCAAGCCACAACCAAGCCGGTCTAGCATGCCGGGCATAAGAAGAAACAATGCTCGATTGTCTCATCCCTCCGAAAGATAAAGGGCATGTCCTGTGCACCTCGTGACGAAATTTGTGGACCAAAACATTGACGCGACACATCTATGGATGATCCGCCACCACAAAAAACCGATAACTTTGATGAAGTAACTTGTCCAAAACCCGCCCAAACTACTTTTGCTGATTCACCGGTACCACCAAAGGCCATTTTCTTCCCCGCTTAGTTTGGCCAATTTGGCGTTTTTTCATGCCGTGGCATGTCCTTTCTCGGCTTTGGCTCTTCTTTAGCCATCATCCCGCGGACCTTCGCCCTCGATTCCAGCTTTGTTAAGGAAGTTCTCTCGGTATTCGGGCGGTTTGTTGGTTTCATGCAGCCCAATTTAGATCCCATCGATCCGAGATATCGGATCGACATTCTAGAATGAGGCGCAGCATGCATGTCTTGCATGCATGCATGCAGCCGCGATGCCCTTTCTGGTTGGGAGTTCGCTATTTTAGGCGCGGTTCTCAGATCAACGCCTCATCGGCACTTCCTCTTCTCTCGCCAGCATCTTTATTCTCTTTGAACCCACCCTCCCCCTTCTTTGTTTATTGTATTTGTCGCCTGGCACGCGTGACCAGCCCCTCTATTTGAAGAGGTTTTGTTTTTGTGTCGATGGCACGCCGTGGATCAGCCCCTCCACTGGGAGGTTTGTTTTCTCGTTTTGTTGTGTTGGTGATGTGCAAGTACAGGTTGGCGAGCCGCATATGTTTCGACTTCTCCACGCTGCGTGGGTTTTGGGAGCCATTTCTATGTCTTTACGCTTGTCCAAGCCCCTTGCCAAAGGCTTATCACTAGGGTTTTTCCTAAAACCCAAAAGGGCGGGGTTTTTAATCCCCTGATAAGCTTTCGGCAGTACACCAGCCACACGCCTATTAGCATTGTATTTTTGGGGTCCAAATGATATAATTGATTTTCCCTTTATTTTTCCTCGGTAGTTCGTGATGTGTGCAGCTACCCAATCGGCCCACCATTGTAGAAAATCACGAGATGAATGAGAAGCCTATCTAGCTGGGCGGTTTGTTGGTTTCATGCGAGCCCCATTCTAGAATCTAGTCGTGCAATTGTGGAATTGGGTAGGCAACTTATGTAAAAAAGATGAATGAAACATGAATTTTGAGACTCAGATTCGAGTAGGAATTTGTCATGATTTTGAGTATGTTTTGATGGTTGTTAGCAAATTGAGGCTCTTTTGTTCAACTACACACAAGTCAAAGAATAGCATGGACAAAGATGCATGTCAAATTTTTAAGGTTTCCCATTATGAAGTTTGGAGAGTATAATACATTATCAGTAGTGGATCAGAGAAGTGTATCCCTCGGCCATTAACCTATGTCATGACTTCAGACATTACTCTACATTATATGGACAAAAAGAACAACATGACCAATTTATAGAAGTTATAAGTCTATAGTTTTGATGTTGAAACTTGCATACAACACAACCATTGAAAATACAACTACGACAGCTTGAACTTGTCACCTTTGCAAAAGTATGGAATTTTAGAGTGTGGGAGTTGAGACTTGTATACAAGTATGCTTCTTCTAAGCCTCAAATAGAGAAACACATTGCTCATAGAACTACAATATTTAGACTTCTCACTTTGCAAAAGTATGAAAGAATTGAAATTTTCTTTAATCCAATAGGAAGATGCCACGACTTGCAAACACTGCTGTTTTTTTACTACAACATTTGAACTTCTCACCTCTTGAGGAGTGTAAGAGAGAGTAAGATTCATAATATATAGATAATTTACATAACAGATCTATGAGTTTCCAGTAAATATTGCTCATTATTCTACTCCTAAAGCATCTTAGTTCCATATATGCCTATGCATGTATTCGAAATTTAAAACATTAGAAGGATTAGAATTTATAATATATAGAACATTCATATAACAACTCGAAGTTTCCAAAGAAAAATATTGTTTGTTATTCTACTCCTAAAGCATCTTAGTTCCATATATGTTTGTCGCTTATTATTTGTCGAGCAACAAAATATACCAGCCTTCCTTCAAGAATACACCCGTGATACTTCTACGACTGCTGGAGATATTGCAATCGACTTGCACGTGAGAAAAAAATCTGACCAATTGTTACTTAAACATGCAAAGATTACCGCAAATGCATTTATGAATGATAGTTTTGTGTTCTATAAATCATCACAGTAAATTCAAAAAATCAAGCATGCATGAGACATGGAGCATTTCTGACCTCGTAGAATACTTGAAATGTGCAAATTTAAGAAAGGCGGTTTTTTTGGGACAAACCATAAGGTACATGCTTTATGGGAGCTAAGTATAGAACCCTTGAACTGAAACCGCAAAAGATTACATTATTAGAGATCACTTTGCAAAGAAGTAAATCCAATTTGAAGATGCTACTTAAATGTTACAACAAAGCCAAAATGACGTACATGTGGAATAAGATATTTCAGCTTATATGTAACGGTAGTTGTAAAGCCATGCTTGAAATGCAACGCTTGTATAAAAAGCCATGAACTTATAGGCCATGAACAATACTCGGGCTTGATTTCAGTAACTTTACGTCCAAGTTCCGTGGTGAGGAAATTACTAAATGACCGAGAACGATACATGCAATGCTAGGCTTAACATTTTCGTAAAAAGCCATGAAAATGCAAAATGCAACAAAATATTGATTGATTAGGGCAAAATGTGCTATTTATACCAGGGCCATCCAAGCAAATATCTCGATGCAAGGAAATCCATGTCGATCTGTTAACTGCCGCCGCCAGGGATAGGTTCTATACGTACAAAATTAAAATTTCTGACGTATAAAGTTAAAAAATACGTATTTTTTAATAAAATACGTATTTAACGATAAATACCTCGCCGCCGGAAAAATCTTCGCAGACGCGAAACCTTCGCGGAAAGCCGCGACGCTGAAAATTTTTTCGCCAGACGCCAAATAGAAAGAATCGCCAATAAAAGGACATTCCCCGACATTCACAGCAGACGCTGAAAGTTTGGATAGCGCAGATTTAAAATTTTTTCGCAGACGCTTATCCAGCCTTCATTTCACAGACGCTGAAAAGCAAATGATGTTGAGAAAAAATACGGCAAAAACAATTCCGCTGCCGGGAAGATTTTCAGCGTTTAAAACAACTCAAATCGCGCGACGCCGAAAAAAGTCCACAGACGTTGTGGAGTTGAGCCGCACGCCAAAAATTTTGGTTTCACAGATTGCTCAAGGTTTACAGACGCCGAAAAATTTTTCACAGACGCGATATAGTTGTTTTTCGCATACCTAAAAATCTTCCCGACGGAATTGTTTTTGTCGATATTTTATGCGCTTTATACGGCAAATTTGTGCAGATCATACAATTCATAATGCATTCCAGATAAAACGCATCCAGTATTGAACCTATCCCCTGGCCGCCGCCAGAGTGCATGAAGAAGACCATTTCGAAAGCAGATGGGAAACCGCCGGAATCGGGCCGATCTTCCACCAACGGAATGTTCGTGCGGATTTGAATGAATGCCGGAATCATCTCCTTCAAAACCCGCATATGTATTTTCCAAATTTTTGTTTCATGCACTCATAAAGAATGCTAAGATTTTTGTTTCTTGCAACAAGTTCATAAGTAAGCCTTTGCACATCAACTCTTAGAGGGATCGTGGATCCATATTTTAATGCAATGAAATACGTGTCTTAGACCTAATCCATCATTCGTGATACCGCAATTAAAATATATGTAGGATTGTCACCAAGCTCCTTTTAAGTTATTCTTCAAGTCGATGTTCCTTCTATATGCGAACATGTGTGCATGGTTGATAGGTGTTTATGTGTATATTTTGGAGATAACATTCCTTTGTTTGTATAGTCTCGTGTCTACATGAGCCTATGTTTTCTCCTACATAAAGTACCGGCGATAAATTATGTTGTTCGTGATTCATGAAATGTTGAATTTGTTGCCATATTATATTATTCGTGGATTTAGACATGAAATAGATGTCCTTGTTGCCAAACATTTACAACTATTGGAAGTCAACATTTGCAAGGAATAGAGGCCGCCTTTTAAATAGAAAGCCGATTTCATCGAAAGCACATTTTGTTTTTGGGTTGGACTTATAGAGCACAACATCAAAGCTGATATGAAAAGGCCTAAAATTTAGCAAGAAGGCAAGGTTCCATTTGCCATGGCAAAGTCCTAGGATTTGGACCTCCTTAAGAACCATAATCAGAGAAATTAAGTAGCATAGAAAACTCATAGAAGTTAATCAACAATGCATGCAATGAACTGCAATTTTTTGTTTACAAGAAATGCGATCGTGTCGGGAGATTCAATTGTTCTCGGCTTCCCATACTTCTTCATTTCTATTCTTCTTTGTTTTTTTCCTCTATGGTTCAAAGTAGGCCCGAAGCCAACCTTGACACATGTATGCACCTTTTTTTTTTTTCGTTGAATGACTAAATCAACGGTCCATAGACTTTTTTATTTTTGTCAAAGGAAAAATTAGGATGGGGATAGCGATTAGAAGTGAAAAATCGCGGCACATAAAAGTCACACATTCAAACCCTTAAACATAATATCTATTTGCATTGCTAACAAAATACTTGAATATACCTTGAGAAAAAAAACTCAAAGAGGAATTTAAATGTACACGTATCAAAGAAATATTTATAACGTGATATTATAATGGCAAGACTCCCATAGCATATCAAGAAGCAACAAAAGTTTATGCATGGTTATAATGCATCATTAATTATATTTTCATCATGTGTCATTCGGTTCAAACATGCTTAACGCCTAAGCTACTACAGCCCAAAAAAAAAGAATTCCTTAAGGAGATCATATATAAAATGATTTACTATCTCTACACGCTAATGTTAATAACATAGCTGCTTGCACACCAAATACATTATTGTGCACAACCCATTGATATAACTTCTACGGAATTATAATAACCTTCACTAAGAGAACCATCTTTTTAACTCTTGGCCCAATGCTTAGGCCGATTCTCTACAAACTTGCCTATCATCGCTTTGATAGCACCTTGTTTTGGGTTACTTTCATGCATTTGTTTAGAGCAATTACTTAGCCTCTATTGTTGGGGTTCGGACCTACCGGGCAAGATCAAGATTTGAACCTCGCTACTCATCGGCAAGGTAGCCCTTAAACCCAAATTTTCATAGGTGTAATTTAGAATGTGAGGCTTAATCTTAGTTTTTCCGATTAGTTATGTTGGCGATTTTATTTCGAAGCTTCAATTTGAGTTTTAGCAACCTTTGGCTTAATCTTTCATCCATCAAACGATGAAATATATACTTTTCTCTCAAGTAAAATTTGGGTCTACAATATATATTTGTTATGACCATATATAGTTCTAAGCGTAATGCTCACATAATAAATATACAAGTTACCGTGACATTGGCGATGTGTCTTCACAAGAGAAAGGAAGGAAGAAATTTTAATGTCCACGGAACCCAACCGGTTATGGGACCGTAACAAACAAAGGGGGCATAAACCCTAATGTAACAGAGGGTCAAGCCCAAAAAATGTAACATGGGGTCTAAGCCCCGCTACAACACACAAATAAAGGAAACCGAACGAACCCAAAGAACAGGAGCCCGTGGCTATGCTAAAACCGCTGGGGATCAGCCGCCATCGATCCCCGAATGATAGCCCCGCCTCCCCTCCGATACACTACCCATTTCCGCTTGTATGCAGCCTCACAAGACCGACATAACTCTTCTTTCGCCCGCATAGCCGTGGATGGGGTCAAATTCTCCTCAACGTAGAAGGTGGTTCCCTTCAAATGATTGCCATGCCGTAAGATGTGTAGCCCGGAAAGAGCATCCCGAAGCGCATCAAGAGATGATGAGGGCGGCCGGGCCATGTCGCTCCAACCCGGGCCGGGTCGAAAGGATGCATTCGGCGGTGTATGTGCATCACCCGACCGAAAAAAGAGGCAACCTCATATGTAGCAAAGCAGTTACCCATCTCCTACACTACGCAAGGTCGTGGTCGATGCATGTTCTCGCGGGCCCTACCAAACTCGTATATGGACCCCAAGATGGGCAAGGGCAACAAATCCTCAAGCAAAAAGTTAAGATGATTAGTGTCAAGAATAAAAATGTAAATTACACCCATCTAGTAGTACCCTAAGGCATTAATTTTATTGGACCCTAATTTTACCTTTATTGTGACACCCATAATTGAGCGATAAAATGCTTAGATATTGTATTTTCTAAATGACTAGATAATGGGTCGTTAGAAAAACAAGGTAATAGTCTAATCCCACAATCGAAAGACATTGGTGCCTAAACCCTAGATTTCTACCACGATATTTAACATCATTCGTCACCAATTTGAAGAGTTTGATCATGTCATAAGGATGTCTCAGGCAACAATTGAACTTAGAAGTTGATGATTAAAATACAAGAGATGCATAATCATATACATCATGTATTACCTAGATTGGTTGTAACGTATATAGAAATAATCACGATAACAAAAAATAGAAAACCGATAGCCAAGATAAGGTATGTTGCTCTAAAATGTAAGAAAATCAAATGCCTCATAACCAAATCAAGTGGGCAAGTATTCTGATAAAATGAGTAAGCAAACCAACTATAACTACTCTACAACATACCGTGGTGCTTATCCGATTGTAAATCTCAATAGCTTCACACTAAGGGCTAAAACAACGTGTACACAAACTTAGCCGAGGCATAATTGCATATTATGGTGGGCAAGCACAAACCGATTTGATTTCGGGCCATCTTTTATTATTGATAAACAATGCATTAAAAGTAAAAAATACCCGTGATTGCATACCGATGTTGGAGCCGGATCATGAGATCCATGTAACATGCATGGTTTTTTTCCTTTCCTTTTTTTTTTTCCCCGGAGGTAAACGGCAATTCAAAAAAAAACTCACCAAGAAAAAAAAAAAAATTGTATTAATTTTATATGATTTTTGGAAGTTAAGGGGCAATTTTAGAATAATTACTAAGAATAAAATTCACATGGGAGCTTAATCCAAGAATCCATCATTTAGTGACGAGGCTAACTTATGAATGGAGGGGGAAATTTTGTAGACAAGGTGGCTTATATTTTATTGGCACCACTCCTAATTGATCCTACTCAACAAGAAAAAAAAAAAATGCAAATGTTTAAAAAATAGCCTTTGGCGATATTTCGAGCTTAAGGGCTACCCCCGCCTTCGGGTCCAGGAGACAGCGCCTCGTTCGGGGAGCACCGATGTAGCTGCACACTTTTACGACATCATGCATATTCGTGAGCCCACCTAACTTTTTTACGCCCAAAGAGTGGGTGCCCACCTACCGCTAGCAACTTTCTCGATCATGAGTCGCAGAGCGTGTTTCAAAGATCATTAATCTTGGCGAGAGTCGTGATGCTAAAAACTCTCTTCCTACATTAGAATCGCATTGGTTGCAATTTTACTTGCATCTATGGCTACCAACTTGTCTTTCTCGAAACGGGAGTGCTAAGACTAGGATGTGGTTAGGGCTTATTTCAACTTCTCAAACCCTTCTTGAGCCGCCTTATGCCAATGATCCGCCCAATTCTTTATCTTCGTGACTTCGTGAGATATGTCAAGGGTATAGTTATCTTGACGGTTCTTCACGAACTTCATGTAATAACCGCCAATCCCAAGAAGCTTTCACTTCATGGATGTTTTTGGTGCTTGCCATTCTATTACCGCTCGATCTTCGCTGATTCGCTGCGCCCATCAATGGATATCACATGTCCGAGGTACCCTTTGGTTGTTGCAAAGTGACAATATTTGGACAACTTTGCATGAAGTTGATGCCTTCTTAGCTTCTCGAGAACCCTTCTCAAATGCTTGACATGGTCCTCCAATATTTTACTATAGACCAAAATGTCATCAAGAATACAATGACAAAATCATCCGAAACTTACAAAAGATGTCGCTCATGAGTCTCATGAATGTTACGGGATATTATATTATCCAAATGGCATGACCGCGGAATTATAATGGACATACCTTGTCCCCAAGGCTATCTTGTGAATATCTTCTTCCTTAATCCCGGGTCCGGTGGTAGCTAGATCTCAAATCTATTTTGAGAAGAACTTTGCCCCTTTGCGGCTGATCCATGAGATCATCCGATCTTGGTAAGGCATACTTGTTTTCTATGGTGTGCTTGTTCAATTGTCGATATTCTATGCATGCCCTCAAACTCCCATCGCCCTTCTTTACAAACAAGATGGGTGCCCCAAATGGAGAGTTATATCTTATGAAACCTAAGTCTAAGAGTTCTTGTAATTGCTTCTTCAGCTTTGTTAGTTCATGGGTCGCCATTCTATACTATACTTTACTCATGGGTTTAGGACGGTTCGAAAGTGCTATCTCACACTCGACCCCTATAAAGAGGAAGTTCTTTGATCTCGTCCCGGAACAGATCATGGAACTCTTTGACTAGCTTAACTACCGCTTAGGAAAGTTGTTTGCTATTTTATCCTCACATATGCCAATTCGGCCCCTCTTAGTGCATTTAAGAAGTTTCTTACTAGACATGCATTACATGATTGGGGTAACTTCTTTACCCTCGTTATTTCTATTGTTCCGCCATTGTGTGTCGTTAGTGTCACCTTCTGGGTTCTCGCAGAATCAATCAGTGCCTTTGCCGTGATAAGGTATTCCATATCTATTATCAGATCATACTTGCCTATGTTCATGACCGCTGCCTCCCATTCTAATGTTAATGGCGGGCAAGTCTATGTCAAAGTCTATTCTCTTCCCGTACCATGTGTCTAATTGCACCACTTGCTAATACCATTGGTAAAGGACATTCATCCTACAAAAACTTGTATCAATTTTTTTTTATCAATGGTTGGGCTTTTGTCACATTCAATTTTGTTGTCCTAAAGGCTTGATTCAATCAACTTGTTTAGTTTTGGGCCATATGTGTTGGCCTCATGTATCTCTAGTTCTAGGACATTTCACCAAATTTCTAAGTTAGGGACAAGCCATCCTCTAGTCAGAGGGCCATAGCTTTGCTTTTGGATTTGGTAAGCCAATTGGGATGCATTTAGACATATAAAAACATGCCCTACTTGGTTTTATTTCATTATATATGTCCAATATTTGTTGAATTGTCGAGGTGGAAGGTGTTTTCTTATGTAACATCTCCGATAATGTTGATGGATGTGTAAATGCACCATGTTCAATAGCCCAAAATGTTGCTTATCTCTAAGAGCAAAGATGATCATAACGATTGGAGCATCGGGGTCCCTAATCCACCATTGAAGAAGCAAAATCAAGGATAAAAAAAGTACTCTTAGCATGTGTTTTTCAGTTACGCCATTGCATGGAAGAATAGAACAAGTTTTTCCGAATTTAAAGCTAGAAAAAATGCCTTATATAAAAAAGGAATTGACATTTTATCGTAAGAAAGAGGGATGTAGAAGATTTGAATAGCTATTTAGTGTATTCATAATGTAGACAATTAATGTTATTTTGCGTATAACTAGATACTCAACTCGCTCCATGTATTTTCTTTAAAGATACTTGTAACAAAAAATTGAACCCTACCATCTAAATAAGGAACAAAGCATTTTACTTGATTTTGCAAAGCTCCGTGACACTTCAAATGCAATTCCCTGAATTGATTTTTATTTTTCATATCAAAGATTACAGATCTAGTGAATTTTTAGTCCCATTCACAAAAATTGTCAAGCTTTTGTGTCAATAAAGGTTTTCAACCCACTTTTGCAAAGACAAAAGTTTGAACTCAAATAAAAATAAATAAAGTATAACCCGATATACCTGAGGCCCTCGAACCTCAAATTTGAAATGTTAATACATGACCTTATATGCTTAACGGAAAAGCCTTTATAGACATATCCCTAATGCCAAAGCCTTCCATGGATGTCCCAAAGAATACGTTTTAGGCCAAAAACATTTGTGAGTAAACAAGGTGGAGAAGGAAGATGGTGATTTGCAACTCTTTGGTACCAAAACTTAAAAATCCGTGAAAGACACAAAGCGGAGATGTCGAACGTCACAAAGTGCTTGGGAATGTAGATGTTGTTTCTCCCGATATGCATGCTTTTGTCTCGCGGTAAGGTAGGATGCTCTAGTTGAGTTAAAAAATCATCATCCAACAAGAAACATCAAGAATTCATAAATTAGAGAAATTTTGTTTTCACGCTTGACTCCGCCATGGCGCATCTTTGGGACAACAAGGCAAGGTAAAATATAAACAAAGAACCGTGGTGCAACTAGATAATAATGTTCTCTGAAATAGGCATATCCCCGCCTATATAATCGCTGCTATGATCTTCCAAAACAAGTTTATTCATGCAATTCAAAAAGGAGAATACAAAGGGTAGCAAAGTAGAGGCCCTCCATGAAGATAATTAGCGTGTCTATACATTATCACAAAAGTCTACATATGTATTGACGGCCATCAAAGCCCCCGCACAATCAATAAGGCGCTTTTATCGAAGTTTTTTCACAGAAGTCTACATCTAGGCCAAGCTCCGCTAAGCACCTTTCCAATGGCAACCGGCCTGCGGATATGTCCATTTCTCGTAAACTCCGTTGTTTTCGCGATGTCAACATTCATTGCGGCAGCCTACCTCTTCCACACGCCTCGATGTCTCTCGCACCAATGCTTTTGGCACTATCCAACAATTCATCCTCCAATGCCATAGAGTATTTGTTAAAGCAAAACCAACTTCTGCTCTTTGGTGAATGGTCGCCATCTAGTCTCACTTTCGTGAGGCACCTCAGACATTCTCATATAATCGAAAATTATAAAGCCGCTTTTCTAGGCACCCGCTATCATTGGCGAAGGTGTTAAGGTTTTGTTCAAAGGCATCCAAATTTTTCAAACCGTGGATTAAGTTCAGTTGATGCCTTTTTCTCGCCTTCTAGCATTGCCCGGGTTTTCTCAGAGTCTCTATGAAACATTTTTGATCCAGAAAGCAGTTGTTATATTGATGTCCATATGTCGGAACCAAGCAAAGCTTATTATGCATAATAGTTTTTCTTCTTCTTCTTTATGTGCCTTGCCATTTTCTAGATATTCAAAGAAGGATCTCGTGAACCAGCAAACCTTATCGCCATACTCAAGGAAACATTGTGTTTTTTTTCATCAAAGCCCCTTGACGTTGTTCCTACCGAGAGAAAATCTAGAACACAACCGCCCAAAGGAAAAATTTTCAGCTCCTTCACTATGTAATAAACATATGATATTTTTTGTTCGCTCTTTAGGATGAAGTCGCTTTCCATAGCTGCCCAAGAGAACTTGGATTTACATATAAAGTACTCAAAATATTTTTTCTTTTGTTTTTATGTCCACTTTGTTACCAGTTAGCTGGATATTTTAGAAGGGCCATGCTTTTCGATGCATTGATCATCCGAAATGACGTAGTTCGATTTAGGCTTCACAGGCAATACACGAGCCTCACTTCGCTTATATCAACATGGCTAACATAGTATTGGAACTTCTTTGATATTCTTTTTGCTCTTCTTCCCTTGTTCTTCAGAAGCCCCAAGGGAAACATGAGAACTACCTTGAATCTGACTTTGACTATACAAGCCGCTTTGGCAAATGGGCAACTGAGGAACATGATGATATGATAAACTTTTTGCTTCCATTATGCCCCGCAATCCTCGCTTAAAAAACTCAGGTACTTTTTTTACTCCTATAGCGCCGGAAACATGTCAATAAAAACCATTGTGGTATTCTCCAACACCAAGCAGTGCATACAAGGATACCGTGACTTGGTAACATGTCGCATCTGTTCCTCTTCTCCTTCATTTTCTTTGCCTCTTCCGGGCTTTATTATAGCGATAATAGCGGCCCAAGAAAGTAACGGGAAGATTTCCTTGCACTAATTCATTATTATAGTTGGCCTTAATATAGTCGAAATCAGACGGGAATACCCAGCTAGCCATTGCTCGTAGAGATCCGGGAACATGTAGCTAACTCTTCAAAATTTCTCAGTATTGCTTTTCTAATACACAATTAACATAGGACAACACTTCAATGATGCATCAGTGATGTTGTTTTGATATCCAAAGCCTTCATTTCCAAGAATCAAAACAAATTTCTAAGATATCTAGGCTACACTTTTAGGAATACTTTGCCCTCAAGGATTTCGGCCCATCAGCTTGGCTCACCTCAGCATTGTTCATTCCTCGGAAGGTATCTTAGGAATGTTTTGTTAAAAACTCCAATTGAGGATTTATCCGCAATTCCCCATGATCATCAGCCAGGTTGTTTCGCTGCCCAATTTGTTAATAACATTTACAAGCTTGGACCATGATTCTTCTTGCATAAAAAAGGAATTGCTTTTCATCCTTAAGTTCTTTAACCTTCAAGGTTGTTGTAGCTACTTCAACAAAATCCTCGCATTAATAAGAAGGATTAGGATCGCGAGGGCTTTGCATCTTCTATAGCATAAAATAAAAACTAACCTTCCGTGTAAAAAATATCATCAAGAAGGCCTATTGGCCCTTATGGAGGGCAACCAAATGTCTTGTGATAGTTCCTTAGTTGTTGAGCATTTCAATTAGTGGCTCTCTCAGATAATCGTGGTCCACGATTATGTCGCTATACCAGTATGGATAATCAATATACCCTTTGTTGGACGTGTTCCCATTTAACACCGACTTTTTCTCTTTGCATATGCTTTGGCAAATTCCATCCGTTGTTCGACATTACCCATCATAGTACACAAAATTTGTGCAATCGTGGATTACCAAAAATAATATAAAACTTGTTCAAGAGTTCCTCGCCATGAGACCAAGTGATTAACTTCCCGCATTGGTATCCCAATCGATGAATAGGTAATATAATAATGAGAAATGCAAATGATAAAATTTACCTTGTGATAGCATTTGTACATGATCGCTTGACCTAATTCTATGAGTTAGATTTAAGGAGAGCGCCTCACAAAAAAAATACTAATCTTCTAGAATCAATTTGCTCCCATAGGATAACACTTTTTAAACTCTTCTTCAAGTTTGAGGCGGGTCCATTCGGCAAGCTTTTTTTTTCATCAAGAGATTGAACTTCAACTCATCCAAAGATAATGCGGAAGGCTTGGCCATGTCAACATAGAGCTCAGAGGTTGTTGGGATGGTGGACGAGGTAGGAGTAGACTAAGAAGAAGGTGCGATGTTTCTGTGATTTAAATTTTAAAGTTTAATTTTGAAAGTGCTTATATTTTTGGCTATGGTGCTTCTTGTTCATCTGAATCCCTAACTAAGGAGGCTTAAGCATTTGGCCGAGGGATTGACTGGCGTAACCGCTTAGGATTTGCAGATAGTATAAGCCCCCAAGATACCAAAGGTTCTTTTGGGAGTCGATAGTTCGCTTACACCAACACATGGGACAACGAATTTCTTCTTGGCATCGCCGCAACCAATTCATGTCCATCCGTGAGGGCGCTTTGTTGTCTTTGTAGCCTTCAAAGCAATACAAGGAGGTTTCTTCTCACCGAAAGGACCTTTTCTCGACATGCCAATCCAACCAGTATACATCTATTGCACTTTATCCCGCATAAGCTCAATGAATCATAAGATTGTAGGTTCCAACCATACCCCTTTGCACTAGTAGGCACCCCTTGCCACTTGCCGGTTTGTTTACCTTGCTCATAAATTCCGATGGAAGGATCATAGTTCCGCCACCGCAACACAAACTTGACAAATTGAAGTTGTTTCAGATCCTCCACGCCGCATATGATTGCATCTTGCACATTATTCTTCGTGGCTCTCTCATATAGCAACGATTATGCCCAATTTTGTTCGAAATTTCTAAGCCCTTTTCTGGTCCTAATAAAGAGACAGAGATCCTGCGGGCGGTCTTCTACCACATGTGGTTTGGCCTGGCTATTTCCATGCACCACTCCGACTTTTTATCGAGTTATGATCCGCATGGGTTCTACGCTAGCCCACGAAAAAGATTCTGATGCACTAAGAATTCAAAACAGTAAGTAACACGGTTCGTAAGACAATGTCTTGAAAATGCATAAGGAACGGGTCCGATCCTTGAAAAAAAATATACGTAAATGACAATGTTAACCCACATTATTTACCCTTTTCAGAAATATCCCGCCAGATCGCGGGCCGATCCTTAAGAGTGATACATCGCGGAACATCGTGGTGGCAATCCTATCGACTTTGCTTAAAAAGACATGCCTAGTGCTATAACGACAAAGACTGGTTACCAAAAGCTAAAACTACCATCTTCAAGGCTTACGGCCACGAGAGATGATGATGATGCATAGCCAATTTTTGGCAAGACGCTAGTAATTTGGATTCACCGCCTCATGTAGGTCCAGCTAGTGAAAGATCAAAAGATCATGTTCAAGTCCTTGATCCATATCAATATATTAAGAAGGGCATTTGTTTGTTTGGGAGGTCTGGCTAACGCTATCTAAGTGTGTATCTCTTTTGCTTAACCCGCTTTTACTAGAGGACTATAACTTACCTAATAACTATCTCGAAAGTGTTAGAAAAGATGGAGACCTAACCCCAATGATCGGCCTCGACACCGCTAATGATCATAGACTTTGCATGGGCGCTAAAGGGAAGCCTTCAACTATATGTAGGTACTTACTTAAGGAAGCTAATTGCCAATGAGGACAAGGATGTAGCCTAAAACTAGCTTTGAGCATTTGCTAAAAATTCTCAAAAAATTAGCAATTTTTCCTCAAAAGGTTTTCTCGAAATGACGCCATCTTAGATAGCTTAATCTATCCCAATGGTACGCATTTTTGATATTCCTACCGGCTTGGTCGCTCCTCAAGATTTATTTCTTTAGTGCCTTATTGCTTTTGAAAACACATTCTAGAGCTTCTATGGATATGCCTTTATGGTTTTTTAACGACTAACACATGTTTCAAAGAAGTGTGGAATGTTCAGAGTGTGGTTTACAAATGCATGCTACAAATATAGATTTGGAAATAGTTAAATATTGCCACATTTATTTGGTTTTGTTACTCCATAAGAGGTGCCGCAAGTGCCGCTTCTACAACATGAAAAAATAGGTCTCAAGACATGCTTCCGTGATTGTATTTCACAAACAAACTCAATCGGACAAGGAGGAACTTCAAACATTTCAAGACACATCAAAATAGGTTTTATGCATGAAGTTTTAGTTTGATTTAAAGAACAATGCAACATAAAAGATTTATTGTTTTGAATGGTCCAACGATGCACAAGGTTTTGTATTTAACCTTCGGCTTTGTGCAATGTCGCAACTATTTGACCCATTTTACTTAAATTTTTCCATATTAGATCTCCTTCCGATTTTGCATTTTTTCATAGTATTTAAGCATTCTATTTATGGCTGAATATTATTGAAAGATACTTGCTCCTTAGTTTTGGTAGCTTCATGGTAATTTCTCGTGTTTTAGTGTTTGGAATTTAAAGAGGTTGGATGTGATACCTCTTGAATGATAATTCAAGATAGAAATTTTAATGTTTATAGATGTAATGGCATCATTTGCATTTGCGCTTATGATTTTCAAGTTGTTATTATGATTGCAAAATGCAGATCTACAAGCATGTTGTCTTCTTATATACTAGAATCTTGTGTTGCTAAAATTTATAACCAATTTTGTTGCTTAATTTGTAAGTTTTATTAAAGGTTAGAGTCTTATTATAAACCGGAATATCATGGTTCAAATCCCCTGTTTGGTATATAAACATTGCAATAGTTCATAGACTAACAAATACAATGACTAATATTCTAAGTATTGCATTGACTAAAAACTTGTTGAATCGCTTGACTAAGAAGATGACGATTTATTCGACTAATAAGTCGACTCAAGCCGCCCTGGACTAAATATCTCGACTAATACACTAACTATGCTTCCGACTATTCATCCGACTACATCCCGACTAATTATTCCGACGATTATTCCGACGCTAAATCGCCGATAAAACTCGCGGGTACATATCGCCAGAATAAGGGCCTCGAAAGCAGCTTGTCCGCTTTTATGAAAGCTCTCTCGACGATTATTCTCGATGTTTAGCCATCATTCTCTTGTAGTGTTAATAAAACCGCTTTTTACACATTAAGATCCTGGTCTACACAAGTCAAAGTAGCCCCTAAGGATTTTGTATTGATCATATCATGCATTCCTAGAGAAGAATTGTGTATCAAGTAGTTGATGTTGTCCCAAGTTTTCATCTCCTAGAATTCTCTCACCACTTAAAAATTGCCTTGACAAGACGATCATTTTACTATTGTAGGTGGGGAAGCCTAAGATCCTTAAGAAATCCTCTTCTAGAAGCTATGTAGGTTCTGCATAGGCTTAACATTATTTATTAATCAAATGTTCAAAAAAGGAGTTGATGGCCCGAATCTACCCCCCCCTTTATATATACGACAAAAAATGAAGGTTCCTCAATTAATCCATCACATTAGCTCCTCCATCTTGGATTTCCTACCCCATATATTTGTAAAATTTGTATAAAAATGCCCCTAATTTTCTATACCTCTATTTTATTTTTTTTTTTTTTTAAATGATCATTAATTTAGGTAAAATGCAAATGTAATCATATAGCAAAGGAAGACTTAGAATCATATGGAAGTAGACTCTCAAAGAACACTTAGACTACCTGAAATTCCCTTGGATCGACATTTTTAACAACATCTAAAGAATAACCATGAAGAACTCACCAAGAATGAAGAAAACCAACAATTCCAATCGCTCATGAAAAAGGAAACAAAGGAGGAAAACAACTTCCAAAAACATCTTTGAGATCAATCCATTTGGTAAAGCCTCCTATTTTTTGGCAAAGGAACATGCCAAAAATACCCAAAATCTTAAAGAGCCATCCATTTTGCCCGATTATCGAGGATGGGCTTTAGCACATTAGAAGCTCACTAGTTCTACAAGGCTTAAAGAGCCATCCATTTTGCCCCGATTATCGAGGATGGGCTTTAGCACATTAGAAGCTCACTAGTTCTACAAGGGCATTTGGGGAAAAGGGGAAAAAAAGGCAAAATACAAAGCTATTTTAAAAAATTGCTTAAAATTTTAATAATAGATAGTCCATTTATTTCATGTAGGGAATGAGCATAAAATTGGGGAAAAATAGCAAGGAAGGAAGAGCATTACGTAAGAAACACTCACGTAAGACCATCAAACACAACCAAGACAAGATAACACAACCACCCCAAGAAGACAAACAAATTTTTGAGTTCTTACTAATAGGATTTTGGAAATTAAGAAGTTTATTCTCGAGGCCCCAGGACGGATGTTAGCCGATACTACATAAATAATAACACTCAGATATTTAACTTTTTCTCTTCAAAAACATGCCAACTTCTACAGATATTAAATAGGAGTCTCCTAGCCAAAGTTGGAAACTCATTAATGTTTCATTCTATAGTAAGCATCCATACCTGCAATTGTGGTTGAGATTCAATTATTAGCGTGCAATTTGAATGCAGATTTAGAAACCAAGGAAGGGCACATAGATTGGTAATTGCTTTTAACCTCCTCGCTAGATAGATGATCAAAACTGTGAAGTTTAATTTATTTCATTTCTTTATTTTGCATTATCACAATGCTTTGAGTCAAGCTTGCTTGTCGGATCCTCAAGGTCACAACCAGATAAAGAAGGCCTTTTAGTAATTTGGTTGCATAGAAGAGAAGACACCTGGGGACAATAAGCATCTCACATAGGCATTAGATCACAAAAAGAGCATGTACTATAGATAAAACCGATATACTTAACAAGCATTTCAACAGAAGTTAATGTAGCCAAATGCAAGTTCTTCCCCGCATGTGACAATAAGACCACCAAACTTTTTATCAATCAGATCCCGGCCACCAAGTAATCCCCGCCAGTTTGACATTCTCGAGGGATTCTCCATCGAATTTAAAATATGTTAGTAGAATGGACATGGTAGCCTTTCTTATTGCTTTGGGATGGAGCAAACAAAGCTTGGCTCAAGGCAACATTGAAGTTGCATGTAAATGCACCTAAGTGTGCAATTTTAACTTGCTTACATTATGAAATGCTTGATGGTCGATTGCCAAGTGTTGCCATTGTTCACTCATTTCTGGCCCTCGCCGATTGAAGAAATGAGGTGCAACCTCGCTAGCCATGAACCATCAATTGTAGAGACATCTTTCATGTAGTAACAAAGGACCGTAAAAAATAATGATCAAAACACAAGTCATTTTGAGAGTTGCTCTAAATAAAACCGATGATGGATGAATGAGTAACTCCCCGATTCCCACCGCCAACAACTTTGTAGGATTTCCCATCCCCAAGCAGTTGGCTAGCATTCATAAAGAACGGGGCTACAAAATTTTCCCCGATTTTCTTTTCAATATCTTTGTCACATGATCTCATGTTCATGCCAAGACGTTGTAAAACCTTTTGCTAGCCGGGCTCTTACATCTAGAACTTTCTTCATGGACCGATAATTAATGCAGCTCGATGACACCATTGTGATGATTTGTTAGAAGAAATAAAGGCTTCATACACATTAAGGTAGCTGATGAGATCACCTTCGATGCGTAAAAACGGCCTTTGCCTCATCAAGCCCCTTTGCCTTCCAAATGCGCTTTTGATATCCGATTGATTGACGTACATCATTATGCAATAATGACTACCTCGATGAGCAACCAAGTGGTCCCAAGACAATAGCATCTTGGAAACTTTTTGGGTCAAGTGGAATTTCCGCAATTTGATGACCTAGTGGAGATGTCAATTTAGCATCTAAGTCTTAGCTTTTTCAAACGCTTCCTTTCCAAGCTTTTGCTTTCCGCAAAAAATGTAAAAAATTAGACACGCCAAATAATGATTGACTTTTCACATTAATGCACCACTTAAACGACAACTTACTTCGGCCGAAAGCAGCCTCTTCCTCTTCTACAAGTGCCTCTCGAATGTAGCTTCCATGTCCTTTTTCTCCATCCATGCCTTAACCCAAAGATATACAATATACCGCTACAACTACAAAATGCATGTTTCTTGCAATACCAACAAAAAGGACTATAACCGCAAATGAACTTGAAGATTTAGATCAATATTCAATTCCAAAATGAGTGCTAGCAAATTCACTAGCATCATGATATTTATAAAGATATATCAAAGACATAACCAAAGCCGCTTTGTGCATGTTATACCGCTTTTTGCAGCAAGGCAATCGATACTTTACGTATGCTCCAATCGCACATTTTGTACATTTTTTCTCGCTCTTTTCAACGGCCTTTATCTCAGACATTTTTCCGCCTTTTAAATTGAAGAGCTTATCTACTTGAAATGTTTACAAGCATGTCACATACCCCAACGCAGATATATCCTTATCATGTCATTGCTGATGTAGTCTCCTATCATTGTTGAAAGGAGATGGAAGGTTGCCAAACGCTGACAATCCCACCTTTATGTGCTGAAAACAAGCCGTTTCAGCCTATATAGAAAGCAAGTAACATCTTTGGCAGTTGACATCGTGACCGGTCTGCATAAGACTTGGAAGATTGAAGACTCAATTGTGCCGCCGCTATAGGAACATAAGAGGCGAGGCACCCCGCCGCTGCAAATCCATTGATATAGAAATTTTGAGAGGAGTATCGAGGGCTCGTAATGTGAGCACAAGATCTTGGGCACACCATCATCCGTTGTTATCCAAACTTTGATATCACCATCTAATGCAGATGAGATGAGGTAAGAGTCCCAAAGTAACAAAGACGATATGGGCTTGGAATGGGTGCCCTCAAGAACATACATGCACCGCCAATCGCAAGGTCGCCAAACCTCGATGGAATTATCTTGTGATCCGAACAAACCAAAGAATCAAAAGAGATGTGAGACATGTAACGCCTCCCTTTGTGCCCTACAATGTTGGCTTCCAAATAAACTCGCGATGTTGGGTGGATGTATTGAAATGCCAATGTGCCGCCATCTTCACATCCAACCAAAAGGAAGTCTTCAAGTGGCCTAGAGCCATCACTTGACCATGTGGAGAAACATCGATAGAGAACGGAGTAGATGTGGTAGAACCGGAAACTATAACCTGATTTGTAAGACCCACAAAGAAGAAGATTGAGTGACTAACATTGCTCCACCTCGAGCCCATTGCAAAGGTTCGAGTGCAAGCACCGTAACTGCGCTCCATACTTTGAGATTCCCTTCAATCAAAGATCAGAGCTCCGTATGCGAAAGCGTAAAAGAATGTCGGCTTATGTCGTGCCCCCGAGTATCAAGAGTTGCAATCGTGGTAGACTTGGCAACTTGCTCTTCAACCAAGACCTCGCCTTTCTCAACTTGTTGTCCAACATCTTTAACATCCAAAGACCTCGCCTTCTCATTGATTAGGCGCTTTTGCTTTTTCTTTCTTTTCAGACCGCTTCCAAGTCAATATCCATGCCGCTAATGTCCGTTACATCTCTTTTCCAGAATTTTACACCCTCTTTCTTAAGGCCAACTCGGAACGTGTTCTTCTTCTCGCATTTAAATTCTCACGCTTCTTTTCTCGCTTCAAACTCCCTTCTTACATTCTCGCCTAAATTTCTTCTTACATTTGTGTTTGTTCTATGCCAAGAACTAGATTGTGGAAATTCCCTTCTTACATTTGTGTTTGTTCTCAGGCCAAGAACGAGATTGTGGAACTCCGCCATGCTTGCCCTTCATCCATCCATGACCATATGCATGCTCGGGAAAACCAAACCGCTTCCAAACGCTGTCCGCCATTCTTCTAACAAAGACAACGAATGACAAGTTTATGACCTATTACTTACATTTATATATTCTTGCTTTTGAAGTCATCTAGAAACGGCCGGACTCCAAAATGCAACAAAATATTGATTGATTAGGGCAAAATGTGCTATTTATACCGTGGCAAATATCTCGATGGTCGATCCGTTAACCGCCGCCAGAGCGTATGAAGAAGACCATTTCGAAAGCAGATGGAAAACCACGAACCGCTGATCTTCCACCAATGTATCGTTCTCGGATTTGAATGAATGCCTAATCATCTCCTTCAAAACCCGGGCGTATATGTATTTTCCAAATGTTTGTTTCATGCAGCCATAAAGAATGCTAAGAATTTTTGTTTCTTGCAACAAAGTTCAAAAGTAAGCCTTTGCATATCAACTCTATTTTAATGCAATGAAATACGTGTCTTAGACCTAATGCGCACCTTTTAGAGGATGGCTATATTTTACACCTTGTCCAGAGTTTAATACAAAATCTTAGTAGCATACTATTCTCGATCCTATCCTATCTCATCAATTCACCACCCTTCCAAAGATCCATAGTCTTTTCTCCATTTGTAAAAGCTTGAGAAACGCTTTGCCTAGAAAATATTCATTCAGATACCGCGAATTAAAATATATATGCAATCAAGCTCCTTTTAAGTTATTCTTCAAGTCGATGTTCCTTCTATATGCAACATGTGTGCATGGTTGATAGGTGTTTATGTGTATATTTTGGAGATAACATTCCCTTTGTTTGTATAGTCTCAGATCTACATGAGCCTACGCTTTTCCTAGATAAAGTACGGCGATAAATTATGTTGTTCGCGATTCATGAAATGTTGAATTTGTTGGCGTATATTATATTATTCGTGGATTTGAGATGAAATAGATGTCCTTGTTGCCAAACATTTACAACTATTGAAGTCAACATTTGCAAGAAATAGAGGCCACTTTTAAATAGAAAGCCGGATTTCATCGAAAGCAAAGACAACATCAAAGCCGATATGAAAAGGCCTAAAATTTAGCAAGAAGGCAAGGTTCCATTCGCCATGGCAAGTCCTAGGATTTGGACCTCCTTAAGAACCGTGAATCAGAGAAATTAAGTAACATAGAAAACTCATAGGAGTTAATCAACAATGCATGCAATGAATCGCAATTTTCTTGTTTACATGAAATGGGATCGTGTCGGGAGATTCAATTGCTCTTGGGCTTTCCATACTTCTTCATTTCTATTCTTCTTGCTTTTTTCCTCTATGGTTCAGCGAGGCCTGAAGCTAACCTTGACACATGTACATACCTTTTTTCTCGTTGAATGATTTAAATCCATCCATGACCATATGCATCCATCCATGACTATATGCATGCTCCAAACGCTTGCTCGCTTCCAAACGCTTGTCGCCATTCTTCTAACAAAGACAACGTGAATGACAAGTTTATGACCTATTACTTACATTTATATATTCTTGCTTTTGAAGTCATCTAGAAACGGGCCGGACTCCAAAATGCAACAAAATATTGATTGATTAGGGCAAATGTGCTATTTATACCAAAGTTCAAAAGTAAGCCTTTGCATATCAACTCTATTTTAATGTAATGAAATATGTGTCTTAGACCTAATGCACTTTAGAGGATGGCTATATTTTACACCTTGTCCGTGAGTTTAATACAAAATCTTAGTAGCATACTATTATTCGATCCTATCCTATCTCATCAATTCACCACCCTTCCAAAGATCCATAGTCTTTCTCCATTTGTAAAAGCTTGAGAAACGTTTGCCTGAAAAAAAAATATTCATTCAGATATCAGAATTAAAAATATATATGCAATCAAGCCGCAATACGCGTAACATCCTTCTATATGCAAATATGTGCATGGTTGATAGGTGTTTATGTGTATATTTTGAGATAGCATTCCCTTGTTTGTATAGTCTCAGATCTACATGAGCCTAAGCACGGCGATAAATTATGTTGTTCGCGATTCATGAAATGTTGAATTTGTTGGCGATATTATATTATTCGGGATTTGGAGATGAAATAGATGTCCTTGTTGCCAAACATTTACAACTATTGAAGTCAACATTTGCGTAGAAATAGAGGCCGCCTTTTAAATAGAAAGCCGGATTTCATCGAAAGCAAAGACAACATCAAAGTTGATATGAAAAGGCCTAAAAATTTAGCAAGAAGGCAAGGTTCCATTCGCCATGGCAGTCCTAGGATTTGACCTCCTAAGAACCAGAATCGAGAAATTAAGTAACATAGAAAAACTCATAGGAGTTAATCAACAATGCATGCAATGAACTCCAATTTTTTGTTTACAAGAAATGGGATCGTGGTCGGGAGATTCAATTGCTCTTGGGCTTCTCCATACTTCTTCATTTCTATTCTTCTTTGCTTTTTTCCTCTATGGTTCAGGCGAGGCCTGGAAGCTAACCTTTTTTTCTGTTGAATGACGAAATCAACGGTCCATAGACATTTTTTATTTTTGTCAAAGGAAAAATTAGGGATGGATAGCGATTAGAAGTGAAAAAATCGCGGCACATAAAAGTCACACATTCAAATCCTTAAACATAACATCTATTTGCATTGCTAACAAAATAATTTGAATATACCTTGTAAAAACTCAAAGAGGAATTTAAATGTACACGTAACAGCAAATATTTATAACGTGATATTATAATGGCAAAACTCCCATAGCATATCAAGAAGCAACAAAAGTTTATGCATGGTTATAATGCATCATGAATTATATTTTCATCATGTGTCATTCGGTTCAAACATGCTAACATCTAAGCTGGCTGCACCCAATAAAAAAGAATTCCTTAAGATAGATAGAAATTTTAACGTCCACGAGAACCCCTTAAAGTTATGGGGACCCAATACAAAAGATGGGGCGGAGCCCGATGACAAGAAAAAAAAGAGTGAAGAATATCAACATAAGAAAAACACAACAAAAATGATAATAAGTATCTAAGCACGCACATGAGCTAAGTGTACCCAAGCCATGGGTTCTGGGGCCACCGGGTCTCTGATGATTGCTCGATTCTCCTCGAGCATCGCCCACTTTTGTCCGGGGCAGCCTCGTGACTCTACACAATTCCCTGCCACCGGGTCACCGGAGCGAGAGAGATCTTCTTGAACCGAGAAGTGGGTGTCTTTTAAATGACTTCCATGTCGGGCGACATACAACCCGCCTTGTGGGCTATTGAACCGACGATGATATGGCGGGTCTGCCCGCCTCTGAGCCCCAACCCCGCGGCCGTGAATAATGGCGGGCCTCTGAATGTGCATAACATCCGTGAAGAAGTTGGCTGCCTCTTCTACATCCAAGGCGGGATTTCACCTGGCATGCCTACGACGCGCAAACCCGCTTTTGTCCACGGGCCGTCTGAGTGAATTCCGGCCGCCTGCGATCCTCCCATGGTCCTTATCCGGCATGCCACTATGATCATGTGCTTGCATGCCACCCCGAATTTTATCCGCCATCTCCACAATCATATCCCTTCGAGCCTCTATTTGCACCCCTGCCAGCTGGTACGCGCCTCGAGGGTCCGTGGTTTCAACATCGCCTCCAAGATGATGGAGTAAAGCAAATTTAGTATCCGGAACAAAAGTTTACCTTCAAGGAAATCGGCCGGGCCTGCAAGAGATGGCATTCTAAGGCGTCCAAGAAGATGTTGGTCCGATGAGGGCAAGAGCGGAAGGATCCTTGCCTAAGTGAGGCGTATGCACATGTATGAGATCGACTCTGAAGCTTAAAATGTTCAAGCCATGTGACATGGAGAAGTTCCACACCGCTGAAGTTACGCTGGCAAGGGCCACGCCACGCCCATATAAAGACCCCGAAGCCAATCTAAAGAGCCCAAAGTGATGCAAACCTAGAGATCCAAGCAAAAGACAAAGCACCGGATACCGATCAAATTGAAATGTGTATATACCAATTATGAACAAGGAAACTTTTCGCAAAAGAACCGTGTGAAAACTCTAGTAGAGGAAGATTGAGGGCATTGCTAACAAAAATACTTGAATATACCTTGTAAAAAAACTCAAAGAGGAATTTAAATGTACACGTAACAACAAATATTTATAACGTGTTATTATAATGGCAAACTCCCATAGCATATCAAGAAGCAACAAAAAGTTTATGCATGGTTATAATGCATCATGAATTATATTTTCATCATGTGTCATTCGGTTCAAACATGCTTAACATCTAAGCTACAGCCCAACAAAAAGAATTCCTTTAAGGAGATCATATATAAAATGATTTACTATCTCAGAGACGCTAATGTTCCAAGTAATAACATAGCCGCTTGCACACCAAATACATTGTTGTGCACAACCCATTGATATAACTTCGGCGGAATTATAATAACCTTCACTAAGAGGACCATCTTTTAACTCTTGGCCCAATGCTTAGGCTGATTCTCTACAAACTTGCTCTATCGCCTTTGATAGCACCTTTGTCTTGGGTTACTTTCATGCATTTGTTTAGAGCAATTATTTAGCCTCTATTGTTTAAGTCTCTGAATTCACGCACCTATGATTTGAACTCCTGCTACCACGGTCCGTGGAGACAGCCCCGGTTCACATATCGATGTAGTTGCACACTTCTTTACGTACATCATGCATATCTCGTGAGCCCAGTTCTAAAAGTGAGGTGTCTTTGATGTATGAGATCCGGACTTCGGGCGGGAAATGTTCAAGCCATGTGACATGGAGAAGTTCCACCCATTCATTTGGCCAGCCACCGCCATAAAAAGACCCGAAAGCCAATCTAAAGAGGCCAAAGTGATGCAACCTAGAGATCAAGCAAAAGACAAAGCACACGGATACCGATCAAATTGAAATGTGTATATGCAATTATGAACAAGGGCGCCCCTTTCGACAAAAGAACCGTGTGAAAACTCTAGTAGAGGAAGATTGAGGGGCCAATCTAGAGCAAAAGAACCCGGCTGACAAATGAAAAGAAGGTAGGATTTGGGTGTGAGGCCGGATATTAGACTTAATGTGAAGTGGGTTTGTTAGCCTGACCGGGGGCCGACTTGGAAAATCGAATGGGAATGAGAAAGAAGCGCGGATCACATTGCGAGATGCGTTGTGAAAGTCGTTATTGCGAGGAATCGATGGCTGTAAATCGTGGTTGTGGGCGAGGGCCAAATTTAGAGGGTTAGGAAAGGTCTTGTGAAGCTTGTGCGAGGGGCTAAATCTGAACGGAAAGAAAAGGATCATGATATGACTAAGCAACACGAATACACAGCATGGCGGAGAAGTTGGGAGCTGGGATCTACGCTTTGGCGGTCTTTAATAGGGAATGAGGCTAGACTAGTCGGATCGCGTGATGCCGTGCTTGTGTGTGTTCTAGCTGTTTCTTTGCTTTGTGTTATTTGGAAGGCGCCTAGATGGTTAAGCGGTGAAGCCTAAGGAAAAACCAGAAGCGGTGGGAAGACCTAGCGTACACATAAAAGTCACACATTCAAATCCTTAAACATAACATCTATTTGCATTGCTAACAAAATACTTGAATATACCTTGTAAAAAAACTCAAAGAGAATTTAAATGTACCGTAACGGCAAATATTTATCTTATATTATAATGTTATAAGCGTGTGTCTTCAATGGAGCCCTAAATCGGACGGTCGAGGATTTGATTGATCAATGGTGGAGATGATGTGTGCGTGTCTTCAACTAAAATTTCTTATATTATAACTAGATTCTAAGCGGAATGTCTTTTTCTCCATTGATCGGATGGGGTCAAAATATGGTTGTTTGACCCCATCTTCCTTTAAAGTGGATGGCATGAAGCCTCTAGGTGGAATATCCTATAAGATATGTCATGATCTAAGTTTGAAGTTCAAAAATTCTTTATAGACCCATTTGGGTCCCCACGAGTCAAAATTTTGAAAATTCATATGACTCTCTCTCTTGGAGAGATGCATTTAGAAAAGATGAATAGTATTTAGTATCTATTGTTATTGAAAATAGTAATACATTGACATTATTATTCTAATTCGAGGTATCATGGATATAAGATGGTTTCTAGATATAGTGATTCTTGGGCGGTAAGAATTTTATTTTGATATTGAATATGGTGGTACAACGAGTTCATCTTACAATTCAAAGCGGTTTATATTTAAAATCTCACAAGTATCATGAAGGATTAGTCCTTAATATAGAAAAGGGATTGAGGCCCATATAGATTGATCAATGCAAATAGGTCCTCGAGACAACTCTAGTGTTAAGAGCAAGAACTATTGTGTGGCAGAAATATCAAACTATTTTTGGAATGGTTTGGAAACTTGTTAAGTATGTAGGTCCCGGACATGTGGTGTGCCTATATCGCTACGATTTATCAACGAATTCTTTTTAAAAAAACATCTCACCTTTGTGACTTAGTGGATTTGCATTGAATGATACAATTAAGGCAACATACAAAAAGGAAAAGTATAACATATGTATTTAAAAATCTATCGAGTAAGAGTTTGTGATTGAACTGATGAGGTATGATCAAACCAAAAAGATGTATTCCAATATACCCCATGATGGAATTGTTAATCCACATAAAAGTCACACATAAAAGTCACACATTCAAATCGTTAAACATAACATCTATTTGCATTGCTAACAAAATACTTGAATATACCGGGGATTCACCTTTAATCATTATAACCCATGAGAGTTCAGCGGAGGGTGTTTTGGACCATTTCGTGTCACGTATACTTAAAGCGTTAGGGGTGTTTTAGGCACGATTTGGAGCAATATCTATACGAAGAGGGTCAAATTGCCTTTTAAATTGCGTATACAAGGGTTTTTGCTACCCTCGAGCGGATGCCATACCCCCTTATGTATAAGTGCAGGGGGGAATATACCTTGTAAAAAAAGCATAAAGAGGAATTTAAATGTACGTAACGACAAATATTTATAGCATTGATATTATAATGGCAAAACTCCCATAGCATATCAAGAAGCAACAAAAGTTTATGCATGGTTATAATGCATCATGAATTATATTTTCATCATGTGTCATTCGGTTCAAACATCACGAACATCTAAACTCTGGACCCAATAAAAAAAAAATTCCTTAAGATAGATAGAAATTTTTACGTCCACGAGAACCCAATCGGGGTTATGGGACCCAATACAAAAAGATGGGGCGTGAGCGATGTGATAACAAAAAGAGTGAAGAATATCAACATAAAGAAAAACACAACAAAAATGATAATAAGTATCTAAACGCGTGCACATGAGCTAAGTGTACCCAAACCATGGGTTACGGGGCCTTTGGTCTCGGATGATTCTTTGTACCTCCTCGATACTTGCCCACTTTTCTTTGCCCAGTAGGGCCTCTCGCCACGCTACACAATTCTGTCGTAGATGCAGTAAATTTGAAGCGGAGAGAGATCTTCTTGAATCGAGAAGTGGGTGTCTTTTAAATGACTTCCATCTTTGAAGGACATACAACACATCTGTGGGCTATTAGCCCCGGGCGATGATATGGCGAGGTCGGTCGGACCTCACGAGCCCCAACCTGCGTCTTTGTAACAATGGCGGGCCTACGAATGTACATAACATGCGTGAAGAAGTTGGCTGCCTCTTCTACATCAAAGTGAGATTTGCCCTGCAGCATGCCCTACGATCGCCAAATTCAAGCTTTTGTCCCTTTGCTATCGGTGAGTGGTCTGCTGCTGCATCCTCCCATGGTCCTTATCAGGCATGCCACTATGATCATGTGCTTGCATGCCACCCGACCTTTATCATCATCTCCACACCGTTATCCCTCACGGGACCCTGTTTTGCACCCGTCAGCGGTGCATGCGCTCTCGGTTACGTGTTTTCAACATCGAGGAGTAAAAAGCAAATTTAGTATCACGGAACAAAGCTTATCTTGAAGGAAATCGTCGGACTTGCAAAGAGATGCGTGCAAAGGTGTCAGGAAGAAGATCTTTGGTCCGATGAGGGCAAGCGGAAGGATCCTTGCACGAAGTGAAGCGTCTTTGATATGAGATCGGACTTCGGGGCGGGAAATGTTCAAGCCATGTGACATGGAGAAGTTCCACATCCCGGTGAAGTTCTGGTACTGCGGCTTAGCCATATAAAAAGACCGAAAGCCAATCTAAAGAGCCCAAAGTGATGCAACCTAGAGATCAAGCAAAAGACAAAGCACACGGATACCAGATCAAATTGAAATGTGTATATACCAATTATGAACAAAGGAGCGCCCCTTCGACAAAAGAGGCCGTGTGAAAACTCTAGTAGAGGAAGATTGAGGGCCAATCTAGAGCAAAAGAACCCGACAAGAGGCAAAAGGTAGGATTTGGGCCATGAGGCGGATATTAGACTTAATGTGAAGTGAGTTTGTTAGCGCGGCCGAGGGGAGCCGACTTGGAAAATCGGAATGGGAATCAAAGCCGAGAAAAAAGCGTAGGATACTGTTCTTGGGGTCGTTGTAGTCGTTGTTGCGAGGAATCGATGGCTAGCCAAGTCGTGGCTGTGGGTAGACCAAATTTGGGGTTAGGAAAGGTCTTGGCGAAGCTTGTGCGGGAGCTAAATCTTTCGAACCCGGAAAAAGGATCATGATATGACTAAGCAAACGAATACGGCATGGCGGAGAAGTTGGCTGGGATCTAACGCTTTGGCGGTCTTTGGTAGATTAGTCACGGAGCAGACTAGATCGGATCGCGTGATCTTGGAGTGCTTGTGTGTGTGTTCTGTTGTTTCTTTGTTTGTGTTGTATTTGGGGCGCCTAGATGGTTGGCGGTGGCGCCTAAGGAAAAACCTTAAATGATTGGGAAGACCTAAGCGTAATGGAGATCATATATAAAATGATTTACTATCTCGCGCGTTAATGTTCAAGTAATAACATATTTTGCTTGCACACCAAATACATTGTTGTGCACAACCCATTGATATAACTTTGCGGAATTATAATAACCTTCACTAAGAGGACCATCTTTTTAACTCTTGGCCCAATGCTTGGTGATTCTCTACAAACTTGCCTATCGGCTTTGATAGCACCTTGTCTTGGGTTACTTTCATGCATTTGTTTAGAGCAATTATTTAGCCTCTATTGCTTGGGTTCGGACCCAGCCGGGCAATCGGCATTTGAACTGCGCCTCGTCGGTCGAGGCGGCGTCGTCGGTTCACATCTTGCGATGTAGTTGCACACTTCTTCTGGGGACATCATGCATATTGAGCCCACGAACTTTTCTTGCCCAAAGAGTGGGTACCCCACCGGCACGATAGGCCACGCCATCTTTACGGTACATTTTCAACATCCGGGATAGGTTGTATATTTTCTGACATAGGAGCCACTTGAAGGGCACTCTCTTTTCGGTGCAAGAGGACCTCTCATGATTCGATTAACTTCGGCGGCGTGATGAGCTATGCAAGGTTGGAGGCGAGGCTCCGGCAAAATGGGCGGTTTATCGGGGAGGCTCGGGAACTTATTTACCGACCCGGTGGCCTACCAACCCTTGGTTGAGTTAATTGCCTACCCCGTCTTGGTTTTGTTATATTTGGTTTTGCTTTAGTTGCTATGTTACGTAAGGGGTTTAGTTCCCATGTCTTCTTACATGCGGGCTTATGCCCTTTCTTTGCTTTTGGGTTGGGGTTTGAGTCCCTAGTTTGGGCTTCGCCCTTTGTATTGTTTAGTCCCATAAGCTCGGGAGCTTTCAGTAGGACGTTAAAAATTTTATCTTTATCTTTATCTATTTCCACCAAGATAAAAAAGAGCTCATATGGGATTGAGCAGGGAAACTCGTGGATTGAAAAAATTGTGAGATAAAATACATTGGTGGTGGTTTTATTACAACTAAAAGGGGCTTTTAAGACTAATGGGCGCCAATGCACTCTTGGTGGCAAGGGCAACTTTAGAAAGAAATGAAAAAGTTGTAGGTACCTTGGACCCGTTTCTCTTGTAGATCAAAAAATTAGGACATGAAACATTTCGTGCCTCTCGTTACATTTTTGTGGGTAAGCCGGTGGCATAATCCGCATATTTATCGGGGCTAGGAGGCAAAGAAAGAGTTTGGAATTAGGTGGTCAATGGAAGTTACAACTTTACGTAGAGGCCCGACATGCCTTTAAAATTCTCACTTCCATATAGATCCTTTAAATCTCAAACTCTCCCATCTTAGGTTGGTTTTACTAAAAAATACATCTAAATTGCCAATCGAGTTGTGCAACTTCGTGGAATTTGGGTAGGTAATCTATGTAAAGAAGATGAATGAAACATGCATTTTGAGACTCATATAGGCCTAAATCTCAAAGCTGTCCCATCTTAGGTTTTTTCGAAAAAAAATACATCTAAAATGCTCTTTTATTGAAACTTATCGTCCGTTTTGTGGATCTTTATAAAGACAATCCCATCGATCAGGACATCGGATCGACATTCTAGAATAGGCGAGCATGCATGTCTTGCGTGCATGCATGCGGCCTTATGCCCTTACGGTTGGGAGTTAAGCTATTTTTAGCGGTTACGCATCAGCGTCTCATCGGCTTCCTCTTCTCGGCCCGGTACCTTATTCTCTTTGAATTGTTTCGAGGCGGGGAAGGGGCTTCTTCACTGCTTGTTTTTTGGAAGGGCGTGAAACTTTATTAATCATCGAAGCGAGCACGAGAGATGGGAGGGTGAAAACCAGTGGAGGAATTGTCCCGCGAGCAAAACCACCCGCCACCTTACAGCACACAACATGTAAATGAGTTACATATAAGTGTTAATTTGGAGATAGTGTACCCAAATCGATTCTTCACTTCATCGCTACGGAGGAAGATATATACACTGGCCGATCGTTGCTTAGCTTCAATAAGCACTTGAGCATCGGGGGCTCTATGGCCCTTGAAAATAAAGAGGTTTCTTCTTTTCCACGTTGACCAAATGATCCATCTTTGAAGCTAAGTGAAATGCCCTCTTTGCCATATTGTCCCAAGAACTTGATTTTACCTGCGCCAATAAGACTTGTTGACTATTCAAGCTGCAATCAAAAAGACTACGGAAGCCACAACCAAGCCGGTCTAGCATCTTTGGCATAAGAAGAAACAATGCTCGATTGTCTCATCCCTCGGGCGCATAAAGGGCATGTCGGGCACCTCGGGGCCGAAATTTGTGGACCAAAACATTTGGCACACATCTATGGATGATCGCCACCACAAAGCCCGATAACTTTGGATGAAGTAACTTGTCCAGAAACCAGTTCCAAACTACTTTACGTTGATTCCTTTGGTACCACCAAAGGCCATTTTCTTCACCTTAGTTTGGCCAATTTGGCGTTTCTTTCATCTTTGTGGCATGTCCTTTTCGGCTTTGGCTCTTCTTTAGCCATCATCTGTGACCTTAGTCCTCGATTCGGTTTGTTAAGGAAGTTTCTACGGTATTGGCGGTTTGTTGGTTTCATGCGAGCCCAATTCTAGAATCCCATCGTCAGAGATATCGGATCGACATTCTAAATGAGAGGCGAGCATGCATATCTTCATGCATGCATGCGGCGCATGCCCCTTTACGGTTGGGAGTTAAGCTATTTTTAGGCGGCGGTTACGCATCAGCGTCTCATCGGCACTTCCTCTTCTCTCGGTGATTACCTTATTCTCTTTGAACCCACCCTCCCCTTCTTTGTTTATTGTATTTATTTTGTACGGCGTGACCAGCCCCTCTATTTGAAGAGGTTTTTGTTTTTGTCGCATGGCGCGGCGTGATCAGCCCCTCCACTCTGGGAGGTTTGTTTTTTCTCGTTTTGTTGTGTTGGTGATGTGCAAGTACGGGTTGGCGGCGGCATATGTTTCGACTTCTCCCAGCGTGGGTTTTGGGGGCGATTTCTATGTCTTACGTTTGTCAAGCCCCTTGCCAAAGGCTTATCACTAGGGTTTTTCCTCGAAAACCCAAAAGGCGAGGTTTTTAATCCGGTGATAAACTTTCGGCGGTACACCAACCACCGCATCTATTAGCATTGTATTTTTTGGGGTCCAAATGATATAATTGGATTTTCCCTTTATTTTTTTCTGGGTAGTTCGCATGTGTGCGACTACCCTTTATCCCTCATTGTAGAAAATCTTTGAGATGAATGAGAAGCCTATCTAGCGGTTTTTTTGTTGGTTTCATCACGAGCCCCATTCTAGAATCTAAATTTGTGCAATTAATTGGAATTGGGTAGGCAACTTATGTAAAAGATGAATGAAACATGAATTTTGAGACTTCGTGATACGAGTAGGAATTTGTCATGATTTTGAGTATGTTTTGATGGTTGTTAGCAAATTGAGGCTCTTTTGTTCAACTACACACAAGTCAAAGAATAGCATGGACAAAGATGCATGTCAAATTTTTAAGGTTTCCCATTATGAAGTTTGGAGAGTATAATACATTACTGTAGTGGACTGTAGAAGTGTATCCCTCGTCATTAACCTATGTCATGACTTCTGTACATTACTCTACATTATATGGACAAAAAAGAACAACATGACCAATTTATAGAAGTTATAAGTCTATAGTTTTGATGTTGAAACTTGCATACAACACAACCATTGAAAATACAACTACGACAGTTGAACTTGTCACCTTTGCAAAAGTATGGAATTTTAGAGTGTGGGAGTTGAGACTTGTATACAAGTATGCTTCTTCTAAGCCTCAAATAGAGAAACACATTGCTCATAGAACTACAATATTTAGACTTCTCACTTTGCAAAAGTATGAAAGAATTGAAATTTTCTTTAATCCAATAGGAAGATGCCACGACTTGCAAACACTGTTGCTTCTTTTACTACAACATTTGAACTTCTCACCTCTTGAGGAGTGTAAGAGAGAGTAAGATTCATAATATATAGATAATTTACATACAGGATCTATGAGTTTCAATGAAATATTGCTCATTATTCTACTCCTAAAGCATCTTAGTTCCATATATGCCTATGCGGATGTATTACGGAAATTTAAAACATTAGAAGGATTAAATTTATAATATATAGAACATTCATATAACAACTCACGAGTTTCCGGCAAAAATATTGTTTGTTATTCTACTCCTAAAGCATCTTAGTTCCATATATGTTTGCTGCTTATTATTTGTCAGAGCAACAAAATATACCAGCTTCCTTCAAGAATACACCCGGATACTTCTACGACCGGTGGAGATATTGCAATCGGACTTGCGAAAAAATCTGACCAATTGTTACTTAAACATGCAAAGATGCTGCTTGAATTTATGAATGATAGTTTTGTGTTCTATAAATCATCACGGGCAAATTCAAAAAATCAAGCATGCATGAGACATGGAGCATTTAGGACTGTTAGAATACTTGAAATGTGCAGACTAAGAAAGGCGGTTTTGGGACAAACCATAAGGTACATGCTTTATGGGGAGCTAAGTATAGAACCCTTGAGCTGAAGCGCAAAAGATTACATTATTAGAGATCACTTTGCAGCAAAGTAAATCAATTTGGAAGATGCTCTGAAATGTTACAACAAAGCCAAAATGCCGGACATGTGGAATAAGATATTTCGGCTTATATGTAGCGGTGGTTGTAAAGCCATGCTTGAAATGCAGCAGCTTGTATAAAAAGCCATGAACTTATAGGCCATGAACAATACTCGGGCTTGATTTGGTAACTTTCGTCCAAGTTCGTGGTGAGGAAATTACTAAATGGCCAGAAGCGATACATGCAATGCTAGGCTTAACATTTTAAGTAAAAGCCATGAAAATGCAAAATGCAACAAAATATTGATTGATTAGGGCAAAATGTGCTATTTATACGGGGCCATCAAGCAAATATCTCGATGCAAGGAAATCCATGTCGATCACATTAGCTTGCCGCGCCGGGGATAGGTTCTATCATTACAAAATTAAAATTTCGGCGATATATAAAGTTAAAAATACGTATTTTTAATAAAATACGTATTTAGCGATATAAATACCTCCCGGTGGAAAAAAAATCTTGGCGTCTGTGAAACCTTACGGAAATGGCGTCGCGAAAATTTTTTTTTGCGTCTGCGAAATGAAAGAATCGCGAAGCGAAAGGGCGGGCGACATTGGCGTGCGAAAACCGATGATAAGCGTCTGTGAAATTTTTTTGCGTCGCTATCGGTTCATTCAGCGTCTGCGGTGATGTTGAAAAAATCGGCCAAAAACAATTCGGCGTCGGAAGATTTTGTCGTCTGTGAAAACAACTTCATCGCGTCTGCGAAAAAAGTCAGCGTCTGTTGTGGCGTTGTTTTGTACGTCACGCGAAAAAATTTTTGGTTCGGCGTCTGCGATTCGAAAGGTTCGGCGTCTGCGAAAAATTTTCGGCGTCTGCGATATAGTTGTTTTTGGCGTACCGCGAAAATCTTAAAGGCCGGAATTGTTTTTGCAGTATTTTTTCGTTTTATCTGACAAATTTGTCGTATCATACAATTCATCACGTATTAAGGTATAAAGCGTGACGTATTGAACCTATCCACGGCGGCCCGGGAAGCGGATGAAAGACCATTTCGGCGGATGGGAAGCTGCGGAACGGTGATCTTCCACCAGCGGAATGTTACGTGATTTGAATGAATCTTAGGAATCATCTCCTTCAAAACGAGGCGGACATGTATTTTCAAATTTTTTGTTTCATGCGGCTCATAAAAAGAATGCTAAGAATTTTTGTTTCTTGCAACAAGTTCATAAGTAAGCCTTTGCACATCAACTCTTAGAGGGATCGTGGATCCATATTTTAATGCAATGAAATACTGGTCTTAGACCTAATCCATCATTCGGGATCTTTGCAATTAAAATATATGTAGGATTGTCGGTCAAGCTCCTTTTAAGTTATTCTTCAAGTCGGATGTTCCTTCTATATCGTAACATGTGTGCATGGTTGATAGGTGTTTATGTGTATATTTTGGAGATAACATTCCCTTGTTTGTATAGTCTCGTGTCTACATGAGCCTATGTTTTCTCCTACATAAAGTCTGGCGATAAATTATGTTGTTAAGTGATTCATGAAATGTTGAATTTGTTGCCATATTATATTATTGAGGGATTTAGACATGAAATAGATGTCCTTGTTGCCAAACATTTACAACTATTGGAAGTCAACATTTGCAAGGAATAGAGGCCGACTTTTAAATAGAAAGCCGGATTTCATCGAGCACATTTTGTTTTTGGGTTGGACTTATAGAGCACAACATCAAAGTTTGATATGAAAAGGCCTAAAATTTGCTTGATAAGGCAAGGTTCCATTTGCCATGGCAGTCCTAGGATTTGGACCTCCTTAAGAACCATAAGCGTAGAAATTAAGTAGCATAGAAAACTCATAGAAGTTAATCAACAATGCATGCAATGAGCTGCAATTTTCTTGTTTACAAGAAAGCGATGCGATCTTGGGGAGATTCAATTGTTCTCGGGCTTCTCCATACTTCTTCATTTCTATTCTTCTTTTCTTTTTTCCTCTATGGTTCGGGAGGCACGGAAGCCAACCTTGACACATGTCTGGACCTTTTTTTTACGTTGAATGGCCGAAATCAGCGGTCCATAGACTTTTTATTTTTGTCAAAGGAAAAATTAGGATGGGGATAGCGATTAGAAGTGAAAAAAAATGCGTGCACATAAAAGTCACACATTCAAACCCTTAAACATAATATCTATTTGCATTGCTAACAAAATACTTGAATATACCTTGAGAAAAAAAACTCAAAGAGGAATTTAAATGTACACGTAACGACAAATATTTATAGCGTGATATTATAATGGCAAGACTCCCATAGCATATCAAGAAGCAACAAAAGTTTATGCATGGTTATAATGCATCACGAATTATATTTTCATCATGTGTCATTCGGTTCAAACATGCGAGCGTCTAAAGCTCTGAGGCCCAATAAAAAGAATTCCTTAAGGAGATCATATATAAAATGATTTACTATCTCTACACGTTAATGTTAATAACATAGGCTGCTTGCACACCAAATACATTATTGTGCACAACCCATTGATATAACTTCTACGGAATTATAATAACCTTCACTAAAGAGAACCATCTTTTTAACTCTTGGCCCAATGCTTGGTGATTCTCTACAAACTTGCCTATCGGCTTTGATAGCACCTTGTTTTGGGTTACTTTCATGCATTTGTTTAGAGCAATTACTTAGCCTCTATTGTTGGGGTTCGGACCCTTTGGGCAAGATCGGCATTTGAACTGCGCCTCATCGGCAAGGTAGCCCTTAAACCCAATTTTTCATAGGTGTAATTTAGAATGTGGCGAATCTTAGTTTTTTCCGATTAGTTATGTTGGCGATTTTATTTGAGCTTCAATTTGAGTTTTAGCAACCTTGGCGAATCTTTCATCCATCAAGCGATGAAATATATACTTTTCTCTCAAGTAAAATTTGGGTCTACAATATATATTTGTTATGACCATATATAGTTCTAAGCGTAATGCTCACATAATAAATATACAAGTTACGGACATTGGCGTATGTGTCTTCACAAGAGAAAGGAAGGAAGAAATTTTAATGTCCACGGAACCCAATCGGGTTATGGGACGAGAACAAACAAAGGGGCATAAACCCTAACGAGCGAGAGGGCGAAGCCCAAAAAAGCGAGAACATGGGGTCTAAGCCACATTTACAACACACAAATAAAGGAAGCTGAGCGAACCCAAAAGCGGGGGGCCGTGGCTATGCCAAAGCTGTCGGGGATCAGCCCGACCCCCGATCGAATGATAGCCTGGCCTCCCCTCCGATACACTACCCATTTCCGTTGTAGGCGAGCCTCGCGCACTCGACATAACTCTTCTTTCTGCCTGCATAGCTGTGATGGGGTCAAATTCTCTCGAGCGAGAGAAGGTGGTTCCCTTCAAATGATTGCCATGCAGTAAGATGTGTAGCACTGGAAAGAGCATCAAAGCGAGACCAAAAGATGATGAGAGGCGGTCGGGCCATCTTTGCTCCAACCCGGCTGGGCGAAAGGATGCCGTCGGCGGTATGTACATCACGACTGAAAAAGAGGCAGACCTCATATGTAGCGGTGAGTTACCCATCTCCTACACTACGCCAAGGTGGGGGGTCGATGCATGTTACGTGGCCCTACCAAACTCGGAAAAGCGGGACCTCGGCATGGGCGGTGGGCAACAAATCCTCAAGCAAAAGCCAAGATGATTAGTGTCGACCCAATAAAAATGTAAATTACACCCATCTAGTAGTACCCTAAGGCATTAATTTTTATTGGACCCTAATTTTACCTTTATTGTGACACCCATAATTGGCGATAAAATGCTTAGATATTGTATTTTCTAAATGACTAGATAATGGGTGGTTAGAAAAACAAGGTAATAGTCTAATCCCACAATCGAAAGACATTGGTGCCTAAACCCTAGATTTCTACCACGATATTTAACATCATTCGTCACCAATTTGAAGAGTTTGATCATGTCATAAGGATATACGTGCAACAATTGAACTTAGAAGTTGATGATTAAAATACAAAGAGACGGAGACAATCATATACATCATGTATTACCTAGATTGGTTGCATTACATAGAAATAATCATGATAACAAAAAATAGAAAAAAACCGATAGCCAAGATAAGGTATGTTGCTCTAAAATGTAAGAAAATCAAATGCCTCATAACCAAATCAAGTGGGCAAGTATACGATAAAATGAGTAAGCAAACCAACTATAACTACTCTACAACATACCTCGTGGTGCTTATCGATTGTAAATCTCAATAGCTTCACACTAAGGGCTAAACAACAATTTTACACAAACTTATTTGAGGCATAATTGCATATTATGGTGGGCAAGCACAAACCGATTTGATTTGAGTCATCTTTTTATTATTGGATAAACAACGGACCAAAAGCAAAAATACTCGGGATTGCATACACGGATGTTGGAGCGGATCATGAGATCCATGTAACATGCATGGTTTTTTTTCCTTTCCTTTTTTTTTTTTCACGGAGGTAAGCGGCAATTCAAAAACTCACCAAAAAAAAAAATTGTATTAATTTTATATGATTTTTGGAAGTTAAGGGGCAATTTTAGAATAATTACCAAGAATAAAATTCACATGGGGGCGAATCAAGAATCCATCATTTAGTGGCGTAGGCTAACTTATGAATGGAGGAAATTTTGTAGACAAGGTGGCGATATTTTATTGGCACCACTCTAATTGATCCTACTCAGCGGTAGTGAAAAAAAAAAATGCAAATGTTTAAAAAATAGCCTTTGGCGATATTTCGACTTAAGGGCTACCACGCTCGTCGGGTCGAGGCGGCGTCGGTTCGGATACCGATGTAGCTGCACACTTCTTCTGGACATCATGCATATTGAGCCCACGAACTTTTACGGCCCAAAGAGTGGGTGCCCACCTGCTGCTAGCAACCGATCATGAGTCGGCGTGGCGTGTTTGACATCATTAATCTTGCGAGAGTGGTATGCTAAAACTCTCTCTTCCTACATTAGAATCGCATTGGTTGCAATTTTACTTGCATCTATGGCTACCAACTTGTCTTTCGAAATGGGAGTGCTAAGACTAGGGCGGTGGTTAGGGCTTATTTCAACTTCTCAAACCCTTCTTGGCCGTCTTATGCCAATGATCGCCCAATTCTTTATCTTACGCACTTTGGTGAGATATGTCAAGGGTATAGCTATCTTGGTGAAGTTCTTCCACGAACTTCATGTAATAACACTGCCAATCCCAAGAAGCTTCTCACTTCATGGATATTTTTTGGTGCTTGCCATTCTATTCTTGCTGGATCTTGGCGGGATGCATTTGCGGTTCCATCAATGGATATCACATGTCAGGGTACCCTTGGTTGTTGCAAAGTGACAATATTTGGACAACTTTGCATGAAGTTGATGCCTTCTTAGCTTCTCGAGAACCCTTCTCAAATGCTTGACATGGTCCTCAATATTTTACTATAGACCAAAATGTCATCGAAGAATACAATGACAAAATCATCGGAAACTTACAAAAGATGTCGTTCATGAGTCTCATGAGATATTACGGGGATATTATATTATCAAATGGCATGGCCAGTGAATTATAATGGACATACCTTGTCACGAAGGCTATCTTGTGAATATCTTCTTCCTTAATCACAGTGCGGTGGTAGCTAGATCTCAAATCTATTTTGGAGAAGAACTTTTGCCCCTTGCGGTGATCCATGAGATCATCGATCTTGGTAAGGCATACTTGTTTTCTATGGTGTGCTTGTTCAATTGCTGATATTCTATACCTGACCTCAAACTCCCATCGTCCTTCTTTACAAACAAGATGGGTGCCCCAAATGGAGAGTTATATCTTATGAAACCTAAGTCTAAGAGTTCTTGTAATTGCTTCTTGACTTTGTTAGTTCATGGGTGCGTCATTCTATCTGGCCTTACTCATGGGTTTGGTGGTGGTTGAGTGCTATCTCACACTCGACTCCCCTATAAAGAGGAAGTTCTTTGATCTCGTCGGGGAGCGGATCATGGAACTCTTTGACTAACTTAACTACACGCTTAGGAAAGTTGTTTGCTATTTTATCCTCACATATGCCAATTCGTCCCTCTTAGTGCATTTAAGAAGTTTCTTACTAGACATGCATTACATGATTGGGGTAACTTCTTTACACATTATTTCTATTGTTACGCCATTTGTGCCGTTAGTGTCACCTTTCGGTTCTCGCAATCAATCGATTGCCTTTGCGGGGATAAGGTATTCCATATCTATTATCGGATCATACTTGCCTATGTTCATGACCTCTGCTCCCATTCTAATGTTAATGGCGGGCAAGTCTATGTCAAAGTCTATTCTCTTCCGACCATGTGTCTAATTGCACCACTTGCTAATACCATTGGTAAAGGACATTCATCCTACAAAAACTTGTATCAATTTTTTTTTATCAATGGTTCAGTTTTGTCACATTCAATTCTTGTTGTATGCGAAGGCTTGATTCAATCAACTTGTTTAGTTTTGGGCCATATGTGTTGGCCTCATGTATCTCTAGTTCTAGGACATTTCACCAAATTTCTCTAAGTTAGGGACAAGCCATCCTCTAGGCTGTAGGCCATAGCTTTGCTTTTGGATTTGGTAAGCCAATTGGGATGCATTTAGACATATAAAAACATGCCCTACTTGGTTTTATTTCATTATATATGTCCAATATTTGTTGAATTGTCGGAGGTGGAAGGTGTTTTCTTATGTAACATCTCGATACTTGATGATGGATGTGTAAATGCACCATGTTCAATAGCCCAAAATGTTGCTTATCTCTAAGAGCAAAGATGATCATAACGATTGGAGACCTTTGGGGCCGGAATCCACCATTGAAGAAGCAAATCAAGGATAAAAAAAGTACTCTTAGCATGTGTGTTTTTTCGATTTCGCCATTGCGTGGAAGAATAGAACAAGTTTTTCGAATTCTAAAGCTAGAAAAATGCCTTATAAAAAAGGAATTGACATTTCTTGTAAGAAAAGAGGGATGTAGAAGATTTGAATAGCTATTTAGTGTATTCATACTTGAGAGACAATTAATGTTATTTTGCGAGAAGCAACTAGATACTCAACTTCGTTCCATGTATTTTCTTTAAAGATACTTGTAACAAAAATTGAACCCTACCATCTAAATAAGGAACAAAGCATTTTACTTCTGATTTTGCAAAGCTCCGGACACTTCAAATGCAATTCTGTGAATTGGATTTTTATTTTTTCATATCAAAGATTACTGGATCTAGTGAATTTTTTAGTCCCATTCACAAAAATTGTCAAGCTTTTGTGTCAATAAAGGCTTTCAACTCCACTTTTGCAAAGACAAAAGTTTGAACTCAAATAAAAATAAATAAAGTATAACTGATATCACGGAGGCTGAACCTCAAATTTGAAATGTTAATACATGACCTTATATGCTTGAGGGAAAAGCCTTTATAGACATATCGAATGCCAAAGCCTTCCATGGATGTCCCAAAGAATACGTTTTAGGCCAAAAACATTTGTGAGTAAGCGAGGCGGGGAGAAGGAAGATGGTGATTTGCAACTCTTTGGTACTCTCGAAAACCGGAAAAAAATCGAGAGAAAGACACAAAGGCTGGGAGATGTCGAGCGTCACAAAGTGCTTGGGAATGTAGATGTTGTTTCTCGATATGCATGCTTTTTGTCTCGTGCAAGGTAGGATGCTCTAGTTGAGTTAAAATCATCATCAACAAGAAACATCAAGAATTCATAAATTAGAAATTTTGTTTTCACGTTTGACTTCGCCATGGCGATCTTTGGGACAACAAGGCAAGGCAAAATATAAGCGGCACTGCTTGTGTGCAACTAGATAATAATGTTCCGAGGAAATAGGCATATCTGTCTATATAATGCGTCGTTGCGATCTTCCAAACAAGTTTATTCATGCAATTCAAAAAGGAGAATACAAAGGGTAGCAAAGTAGAGGCCCTCCATGAAGATAATTAGCGAGGTCTATACATTATCACAAAGTCTACATATGTATTGGCTGACCATCAAAGCTGGCACAATCGAAGGCGTTTTCTTGAGTTTCTTTCCACGAGTCTACATCTAGGCCAAGCTCATGAAAGCACCTTTCAATGGCAGCTATGCGTGACATGTCCATTTCGTGTAACTTTGTTGTTTTCGGCATGTCAACATTCATTGCGGCGACTACCTCTTCCCTGCGCTTCGATGTCTACGCACCAATGCTTTTGGCACTATCAACAATTCATCCTCAATGCCATAGAGTATTGGGTAAAGCAAACCAACCGTCTCTTTGGTGAATGGTAAGCCATCTAGTCTCTCACTTTCGGAGGCACCTCGGACATTCTCATATCTTGAAAATTATAAAGCGGCTTTTCTAGGCACCCGGTTATCATTGGCAGCAAGGTGTTAAGGTTTTTGTTCAGTGCATCCAGCTTTTCAAACTGTGGATTAAGTTCAGCTGATGCCTTTTCTGTCTTCTCTAGCATTGCCTGGGTTTTCTGTAGCCTCTATGAAACATTTTTGATCCAGAGCAGTGTTATATTGATGTCTGACATGTCGGAACTGCCAGGCTTATTATGCATAATAGTTTTTTCTTCTTCTTCTTTGGCAGGCCTTGCCATTTTCTCTAGATATTCAAAGAAGGATCTCAGGAACCAGCAAACCTTATCGTCATACTCGAAGGAAACATTGTGTTTTCTTTGCATCAAAGCGACCCTTGGCGTTGTTCGCTGAGAGAAAATCTAGAACACAACCGTCCAGTGGAACCAGCTCCTTCACTATGTAATAAACATATGATATTTTTGCCTGGCTCTTTAGGATGAAGTCGCCTTCCATAGCTGCCCAAGAGAACTTGGATTTACATATAAAGTACTCAAAATATTTTTTCTTTGTTTTTATGTCCACTTCTTTGTTACCAGTTAGCGGATATTTTAGAAGGGCCATGCTTTTCGATGCATTGATCATCGAGTCGGGGCGTAGCTCGATTTAGGCTTCACAGGCAATACACGAGCCTCACTTCTGTTTATATCAACATGGCTAACATAGTATTGGAACTTCTTGATATTCTTTTTGCTCTTCCAGCCTTGTTCTTCGTAAGCCCCAAGGGAAACATGAGAACTACCTTGAATCTGACTTTGACTATACAAAATTTTGTTTGGCAAATGGGCAAATCGAGGAACATGATGATATGATAAACTTTTGCTTCCATTATGCACGCAATCCTGCTAAAAAACTCGTGTACTTTTTTTTACTTCCCATAGCGTAGTGAAACATGTCAATAAAACCATTGTGGCATTCTCAACACCGGTCGCGGACACAAGGATACGGACTTGGTAACATCTTTGCCGCGGTGTTCCTCTTCTCCTTCATTTTCTTTGCCTCTTCTTCGGCTTTATTATAGCGATAATAGCGTCCAAGAAAATCTTGGGAAGATTTCCTTGCACTAATTCATTATTATAGTTGGCCTTAATATAGTGAAATCTGTATCGGGAATACCCAGTGATCATTGCTTTCGAGAGATCACGGGAACATGTAGCTAACTCTTCAAAATTTACGTATTGCTTTTCTAATACACAATTAACATAGGACAACACTTCACGATGCATCGATGGCGGTGTTTTGATATCAAAGCCTTAAATCGGCAATCAAAGCGGTAGGCATATCTAGGCTACACTTTTAGGAATACTTTGCCCTCAAGGATTTAGTCCATCGGTTGGCTCACCTCGGCATTGTTCATTCCTCGAAGGTATCTTAGGAATGTTTTGTTAAAAACTCCAATTGAGGATTTATCGGCAATTCCCCATGATCATCGGCCGAGGTTTTTTCGGCTGCCCACTTGTTAATAACATTTACAAGCTTGGACCATGATTCTTCTTGCATAAAAAGGAATTGCTTTTCATCCTTAAGTTCTTTAACCTTCAAGGTTGTTGTAGCTACTTCAACAAAATCCACGTACACAAGAGCTGATTAGGATGTGAGGCGATCTTCTATAGCATAAAATAAAAACTAACCTTCGGGCAAATATCAACTGCGGTGCCTATTGGCCCTTATGGAGGCAACCAAATGTCTTGTGATAGTTCCTTAGTTGTTGGAGCATTTCAATTAGTGGCTCTCTCGTATCTTTTGTGTCCACGATTATGTCGTTCTTATTTGTATGGATAAGCTTGAATATACTCCTTGTTGGCCGGGTTCCCATTTAACTTGACTTCTTCTCTTTGCATATGCTTTGGCAAATTCCATCTGTTGCTTTCGACATTACCCATCATAGTACACAAAATTTGTGCCTTTGTGATTACCAAAAAATAATATAAAACTTCTTGTTCAAGAGTTCCTCGGTCTTGCGAGACCAAGTGATTAACTTCTGCATTGGTATCCCAGCGATGAATAGGTAATATAATAATGAGAAATGCAAATGATAAAATTTACCTTGTGATAGCATTTGTACATGATCGTTTAATAGAATTCTATGAGTTAGATTTCGGGAGCTGTCTCACAATAAAAAATACTAATCTTCTAGAATCAATTTGCTCCCATAGGATAACACTTTTTAAACTCGTCAAGTTTGGAGGCGGTCTATTCGGCAAGCTTCTTTTTTTCATCAAGATTGAACTTCAACTCATCCAGCATACGTGAAGCAGTTGGCCATGTCAACATAGAGCTCGTAGTTGTTGGGATGGTGGACGAGGTAGGAGTAGACGAAGAAGAAGGCTGCGATGTTTCCTCGGTATTTAAATTTTAAAGTTTAATTTTGAAAGTGCTTATATTTCTTGGCTATGGTGCTTCTTGTTCATCTGAATCCCTAACGGAAGGAGGCTTAAGCATTTGGTAGGAGGATTGGTAGCTTGAGAACCGCTAGGATTTTGCGAGATAGTATAAGCCCGAAGATACCAAAGGTTCTTTGGGAGTCGATGGATTCGCCTACACCAACACATGGGACAACGAATTTCTTCTTGGCATCGCCCATAACCAATTCATGTCCATCAGGTGAGGCGGTTTGTTGTCTTTTGTAGCCTTCAAAGCAATACAAGGAGGTTTCTTCTCAGCTGAAAGGACCTTTCTGCACATGCTGAATCCAACGAGTATACATCTATTGCACTTTATCCCAGACAAGCTCAATGAATCATAAGATTGTAGGTTCCAACCATACCCCTTTGCACTAGTAGGCACCCCCTTGCCACTTGCGGTTTGTTTACCTTGCTTGCGATCGATGGAAGGATCATAGTTACATCTTTGCAACACAAACTTGACAAATTGAAGTTGTTTCAGTATCCTCCACGCTGCATATGATTGCATCTTGCACATTATTCTTCGTGCCTTCTCATATAGCGATTATGCCAATTTGTTGAAATTCTCTAAGCCCTTTACGGTCCTAATAAAGAGCGAGAGATCCTTGCGGCGGTCTTCTACCACATGTGGTTTGGCACAGGCTATTTCCATGCACCACCAGACTTTTATCGGGGAGTTATGATCGCATGGGTTCTACGTTGGGCCCACGAAAAGATTGGTGATGCGAAGAATTCAAAAGCAGGTAAGTAACGGTTCGAGAAGACAATGTCTTGAAAAATGCGAGACAAAGGAGCGTGGCCCGATCCTTGAAAAAATATCTGAGGTAAATGACAATGTTAACCCACATTATTTACCCTTTTCGGGAAATATCCGCGCCCGGGATCGTGGCCAGGATCCTTAAGAGTGATACATCGTGAACATCGTGGTGGCAATCCTATCGACCTTGCTTAAAAAGACATGCCTAGTGCTATAACGACAGCACTGGTTACCAAAAGCGCGAAAACTACCATCTTTCAAGGCGACGGCGCGAGACATGATGGCGCAGGCGCTCGAATTTTTGGCAAGACGCTAGTAATTTGGATTCACTGCCTATGTAGGTCCAGCTAGTGAAAGATCAAAAGATCATGTTCAAGTCCTTGATCCATATCAATATATTAAGAAGGGCATTTGCTTGCTTGGGAGGCTGGCTAACAGTTATCTAAGTGTGTATCTCTTTTTGCGAACCTGTTTACTAGGAGGACTATAACTTACCTAATAACTATCTCGAGTGTTAGAAAAGATGGAGACCTAACCCCAATGATCGGCCTCGATACCTGCTAATGATCATAGACTTTGCATGGGCAGTTAAAGGGAAGCCTTCAACTATATGTAGGTACTTACTTAAGGAAGCTAATTGCCAATGAGGACAAGGATGTAGCCTAAAACTAGCTTGAGCATTTGCTAAAAATTCTCAAAAAATTAGCAATTTTTCCTCAAAAGGCTTTTCGGCGGCGCCATCTTAGATAGCTTAATCTATCCCAATGGTGCAGATTTTTGATATTCCTACCCGGCTTGGTGGTTCCTCGATTATTTATTTCTTTAGTGCCTTATTGCTTTTGAAAAACACATTCTAGAGCTTCTATGGATATGCCTTATGGTTTTCTCGACTAACACATGTTTTTGACAAGTGTGGAATGTTGAGGCGAGGGTTTACAAATGCATGCTACAAATATAGATTTGGAAATAGTTAAATATTGCCACATTTATTTGGTTTTGTTACTCCATAAGAGGTCTTTGCAAGTCTTTGCTCTACAACATGAAAAAATAGGTCACGAAGACATGCTTCAGTTGTATTTCACAAACAAACTCAATCGGACAAGGAGGAACTTCAAACATTTCAAGACACATCAAAAATAGGTTTTATGCATGAAGTTTTAGTTTGATTTAAAGAACAATGCAACATAAAAGATTTATTTGTTTTGAATGGTCCGTGATGCACAAGGTTTTGTCACGAACCTTGACTTTGTGCAATCTTTGCAACTATTTGACCCATTTTACTTAAATTTTTCCATATTAGATCTCCCTTACGGATTTTGCATTTTTTTCATAGTATTTAAGCATTCTATTTATGGCTGAATATTATTGAAAGATACTTGCTCCTTAGTTTTGGTAGCTTCATGGTAATTTCTGCGGGTTTTAGTGTTTGGAATTTAAAGAGGTTGGATGTGATACCTCTTGAATGATAATTGATATAGAAATTTTAATGTTTATAGATGTAATGGCATCATTTGCATTTTAGCTATGATTTTCGTTGTTATTATGATTGCAAATCTTGAGATCTACAAGCATGTTGTCTTCTTATATACTAGAATCTTGTGTTGCTAAAATTCTATAACCAATTTCTTTGTTTAATTTGTAAGTTTTATTAAAGGTTAGAGTCTTATTATAAACTGGAATATCATGGTTCAAATCCCTGTTTGGTATATAAACATTGCAATAGTTCATAAACGAACAAATACAATGACTAATATTCTAAGTATTGCATTGACTAAAAACTTGTTGAATCGTTTGACTAAGAAGATGACGATTTATCGACTAATAAACCCGACTAAGCGTCGACTAAATATCGACTAATACACTAACTATGCTTCGACTATTCATCGACTACATCGACTAATTATCGGCGATTATTCGGCGTTAAATCGTCGGATAAAACTTCGTCGGTACATTAAATCGGGAATAAGGGCTGGCGGTTATGCGCTTTATGAAAGCTCTCGGCGATTATTACGATGTTTAGCCATCATTCTCTTGTAGTGTTAATAAAAGCTGCTCTTACACATTAAGATCTGGGTCTACACAAGTCAAAGTAGCCCCTAAGGATTTTGTATTGATCATATCATGCATTCCTAGAGAAGAATTGTGTATCAGAAGTAGTTGATGTTGTCCGGGTTTTCATCTCCTAGAATTCTCTCAGCTCACTTAAAAAATTGCCTTGACAAGACGATCATTTTACTATTGTAGGTGGGGAAGCCTAAGATCCTTAAGAAATCCTCTTCTAGAAGCTATGTAGGCCTGGCATAGGCGAACATTATTTATTAATCAAATGTTCAAAAAAGGAGTTGATATTTTTGAATCTACCCCTTTATATATACGACAAAATGAAGGTTCCTCAATTAATCCATCACATTAGCTCCTCCATCTTGGATTTCCTACCCCATATATTTGTAAAATTTGTATAAAAAATGCCCCTAATTTTCTATACCCTCTATTTTATTTTTTATTTTTTTTAAATGATCATTAATTTAGGTAAAATGCAACAGAATCATATAGCAGTGAAGACTTAGAATCATATGGAAGTAGACTTCTCAAAGAACACTTAGACTACCTGAAATTCCCTTGGATCGACATTTTTAACAACATCGAAAGAATAACCATGAAGAACTGACCAAGAATGAAGAAACCAACAATTCCCTTGTTCATGAAAAAAGGAAGCGATTGAGGGAAAACAACTTCCAAACATCTTGGAGATCAATCCATTTGGCAAAGCCCTATTTTTTGGCAAAGGAACATGCCAAAAAATACCCAAAATCTTAAAGAGCCATCCATTTTGCCTGATTATCGAGGATGGGCTTTAGCACATTAGAAGCTCACTAGTTCTACAAGGCTTAAAGAGCCATCCATTTTGCCTGATTATCGAGGATGGGCTTTAGCACATTAGAAGCTCACTAGTTCTACAAGGGGCTTGGGGAAAAGGGGAAAAAAAAGGCAAAATACAAAGCTATTTTAAAAAATTGCTTAAAATTTTAATAATAGATAGTCACGCCTATTTCATGTAGGGAATGAGCATAAAATTGGGGAAAAATAGCAAGGAAGGACCGAGCATTACAGGGAAGAAACACTCACAGAAGACCATCAAACACAATAGAAGACAAGATAACACAACCACCCCAAGAAGACAACGGCTTGAGTTCTTACTAATAGGATTTTGGAAATTAAGAAGTTTATTTCGAGGCCTGCGACGGATGTTAGCCGATACTACATAAATAATAACACTCGTATATTTCTCGAACTTTTTCTCTTCAAAAACATGCCAACTTCTACAGATATTAAATAGGAGTCTCCTAGCCAAAGTTGGAAACTCATTAATGTTTCATTCTATAGTAAGCATCCATACCTGTTGCAGGGTTGAGATTCAATTATTAGCAGGCAATTTGAATGCAGATTTAGAAACCAAGGAAGGGCACATAGATTGGTAATTGCTTCTTAACCTCCTCGCTAGATAGATGATCAAAATCCGTAAGCCAGTAATTTATTTCATTTCTTTATTTTGCATTATCACAATGCTTTGAGTCAAGCTTGCTTGCTGGATCTGAAGGTCACAACCGTATAAAGAAGGCCTTTTAGTAATTTGGTTGCATAGAAGAGAAGACACGGGGGGACACGAAGCATCTCACATAGGCATTAGATCACAAAAGAGCATGTACTATAGATTAAACTGATATACTTAACAAGCATTTCAACAGAGTTAATGTAGCCAAATGCAAGTTCTTCTGTCTGGGACAATAAGACCACCAAACTTTCTTGAATCAGATCCAGTCACTCTGCAATCCCCGCGGGTTTGACATTCTCGAGGATTCTCCATCGACTTAAAATATGTTAGTAGAATGGACATGGTAGCCTTTCTTATTGCTTTGGGATGGAGCAAACAAAGCTTGGCTCAAGGCAACATTGAAGTTGCATGTAAATGCACCTTTGCAAGTGTGCAATTTTTAACTTGCTTACATTATGAAATGCTTGATGGTCGATTGCCAAGTGTTGCCATTGTTCACTCATTTTCGGTCCTCGCCGATTGAAGAAATGAGGTGCAACCTCGATTAGCCATGAGCGATCAATTGTAGAGACATCTTTCATGTAGTAACGGTGACTGTAAAAATATGGTGAAACACAAGTCATTTTGGAGTTGCTCTAAATAAAGCCCGATGATGGATGAATGAGTAACTCGATTCCCCACGCGAACAACTTTGTAGGATTTCCCATCACACTGCGGTTGGCTAGCATTCATAAAAAACATTTGAAGCTACGGCTTTCGACTCTTTCAATATCTTTGTCACATGATCTCATGTTCATGCCAAGGCGTTGTAAAACCTTTGCTAAATTTGGGCTCTTACATCTAGAACTTTCTTCATGGGTGATAATTAATGCGGTTCGATGACACCATTGTGATGATTTGTTAGAAGAAATAAAGGCTTCATACACATTAAGGTAGCTGATGAGATCACCCGGATCAAAAAGCGGCTCCTTGCCTCATCAAGCTCCCTTTGCCTTCCGGTAGCTTGATATCAGTTGATTGGCCGGACATCATTGCGGCAATAATGACTACCTCGGATGAGCAACCAAGTGGTCACGAAGACAATAGCATCTTGGAAACTTTTTGGGTCAAGTGGAATTTACGCAATTTGATGACCTAGTGGAGATGTCAATTTAGCATCTAAGTCTTAGCTTTTTCAAGCGTTTCCTTTCCGAAGCTTTGCTTTCTGCAAAAACGAGAAAAAAATTAGACCGTCAAATAATGATTGACTTTTCACATTAATGCACCACTTAAGCGACAACTTACGCCTGGCGGCGACCTCTTCCTCTTCTACAAGTGCCTTACGAATGTGTAAAGCTTCCATGTCCTTTTTCTCCATCCATGCCTTAACCTCGCATATATACAATATACCTCTGCTACAACTACAAAATGCATGTTTCTTGCAATACCAACAAAAAAGGACTATAACTGCAAATGAACTTGAAGATTTAGATCAATATTCAATTCCAAAATGAGTGCTAGCAAATTCACTAGCATCATGATATTTACAAAGATATATCAGCACATAACCAAAGCTGTTTGTGCATGTTACGGTTGCTTTTGCAGCAAGGCCTTGATACTTTACGAAGTGCTCCCTTTGTACATTTTGTACATTTTTTTTCGTGCTCTTTCAACGGCCTTTATCGTACATTTTTACGGCCTTTTAAATTGAAGAGCTTATCTACTTGAAATGTTTACAAGCATGTCACATACCCCAAGCAGCGGATATCCTTATCATCTTTCTTTGTTGATGTAGTCTCCTATCATTGTTGAAAGGAGATGGAAGGTTATAGCGTTGACAATCCCACCTTTATGTGCTGAAAACAAGCCGGTTTCAGCTATATAGAAAGCGATAACATCTTTGGCGGTTGACATCTTGACTGGAGTGCATAAGACTTGGAAGATTGAAGACTTCGAATTGTGTGTTGCTATAGGAACATAAGAGGCGAGGCACCTCTTTGTTGCAAATCCATTGATATAGAAATTTTGAGAGGAGTATCGAGGAGGGCTCGAGAATGTGTGAGCCGCGATATCTTGGGCACACCATCATCTGTTGTTATCAAACTTTGATATCACCATCTAATCTGAGATGAGATGAGGTAAGAGTCCCAAAGTAACAAAGGCGATATGGGCTTGGAATGGGTGCCCTCAAGAACATACATGCATTGCCAATCGCAAAGGTCGCCAAATCGATGGAATTATCTTGTGATCGGAACAAAACCAAAGAATCGGTAGATGTGAGACATGTAACAGCTCCTTTGTGCCCTACAAGCGTGGCTTCGGTCGAAACTTCGCATGTTGCGGGGATGTATTGAAATGCCAATGTGCTGCCATCTTCACATCCAACCAAAAGGAAGTCTTTCAAGTGGCCTAGAGCCATCACTTGACCATGTGGAGAAACATCGATAGAGAACGGAGTAGATGTGGTAGAACTGGAAACTATAACCTGATTTGTAAGACCCACAAAGAAGAAGATTGGAGTGACTAACATTGCTCCAATTCTCGAGCCCATTGCAAAGGTTCGAGTGCAAGCACCAGTGCGGTTCCATACTTTGAGATTCCCTTACGAATCGGCCTTTGTAGAGCTCGAAGTCGCGGCGAAAAGAATGTCGATTATGTGGGGCCCCTGAGTATCAAGAGTTGCAATCAGGGTAGACTTGGCAACTTGCTCTTCAACCAGCACCTCAGCTTTCTCAACTTGTTGTCCAACATCTTTAACATCCAGCACCTCAGTCTTCTCATTGATTAGGCGCTTTTGCTTTTTCTTTCTTTTCATGTCTGCTCCAAGTCAATATCCATCTTTGCTAATAATGTCATTAAGCATCTCTTTTCAGAATTTTACACCCCTCTTTCTTAAGGCCAAGCGTGAGCGTGTTCTTCTTACGCCTAAATTCCATTTGCTTCTCTTTACGCTCAAACTCCCTTCTTACATTACGCCCAAATTCCTTCTTACATTTGTGTTTGTTCTATGCCAAGAGCGAGATTGTGGAAATTCCTTCTTACATTTGTGTTTGTTACGTGCCAAGAACGAGATTGTGGAACTCCGCCATGCTTGCCCTTCATCCATCCATGACCATATGCATGCTCTGGGAAAACCAGCCTGCTCCAAACGCTTGCCGCCATTCTTCTAACAAAGACAACGTAATGACAAGTTTATGACCTATTACTTACATTTATATATTCTTGCTTTTGAAGTCATCTAGAAACTGCCGGACTCCAAAATGCAACAAAATATTGATTGATTAGGGCAAAATGTGCTATTTATACGGGGCAAATATCTCGATGGTCGATCACATTAGCTGCCGCCGCCGGGAGCGGATGAAGAAGACCATTTCGGCGAGATGGGAAGCTGCGGAACGGCTGATCTTCCACTGCGAGAATGTTACGTGATTTGAATGAATGCCGGAATCATCTCCTTCAAAACCCGGGCAGACATGTATTTTCCAAATGTTTGTTTCATGCAGCTCATAAAGAATGCTAAGAATTTTTGTTTCTTGCAACAAAGTTCAAAAGTAAGCCTTTGCATATCAACTCTATTTTAATGCAATGAAATACTGGTCTTAGACCCTAACACGGACCTTAGAGGATGGCTATATTTTACACCTTGTCGAGTTTAATACAAAATCTTAGTAGCATACTATTCTGATCCTATCCTATCTCATCAATTCACCACCCTTCCAGCATCCATAGTCTTTCTCCATTTGTAAAAGCTTGAGAAACGTTTGCCTAGAAAATATTCATTCAGGATACTGCAATTAAAATATATATGCAATCAAGCTCCTTTTAAGTTATTCTTCAAGTCAGATGTTCCTTCTATATGCGTAACATGTGTGCATGGTTGATAGGTGTTTATGTGTATATTTTGGAGATAACATTCCCTTGTTTGTATAGTCTCGTATCTACATGAGCCTACGTTTTCTCCTAGATAAAGTACGGCGATAAATTATGTTGTTCGCGATTCATGAAATGTTGAATTTGTTGCGATATTATATTATTCAGGGATTTGGAGATGAAATAGATGTCCTTGTTGCCAAACATTTACAACTATTGGAAGTCAACATTTGCAAGAAATAGAGGCCGACTTTTTAAATAGAAAGCCCGGATTTCATCGAAGCGACACAACATCAAAGCTGATATGAAAAGGCCTAAAATTTAGCAGTAAGGCAAGGTTCCATTCGCCATGGCAGTCCTAGGATTTGGACCTCCTTAAGAACCGTAACTGTAGAAATTAAGTAACATAGAAAACTCATAGGAGTTAATCAACAATGCATGCAATGAACTGCAATTTTCTTGTTTACATGAAATGGGATCGTGCCGGGGGAGATTCAATTGCTCTTGGGCTTCTCCATACTTCTTCATTTCTATTCTTCTTTGCTTTTTTCCTCTATGGTTCAGGCGAGGCCTGGAAGCTAACCTTGACACATGTACATACCTTTTTTCTGTTGAATGACGAAATCCATCCATGACCATATGCATCCATCCATGACCATATGCATGCTCCAAACGCTTGCCTGCTCCAAACGCTTGCCGCCATTCTTCTAACAAAGACAACGTAATGACAAGTTTATGACCTATTACTTACATTTATATATTCTTGCTTTTGAAGTCATCTAGAAACTGCCGGACTCCAAAATGCAACAAAATATTGATTGATTAGGGCAAAATGTGCTATTTATACCAAAGTTCAAAAGTAAGCCTTTGCATATCAACTCTATTTTAATGCAATGAAATACAGGTCTTAGACCTAATGCAGACCTTAGAGGATGGCTATATTTTACACCTTGTCCAGAGTTTAATACAAAATCTTAGTAGCATACTATTCTGATCCTATCCTATCTCATCAATTCACCACCCTTCCAGCATCCATAGTCTTTCTCCATTTGTAAAAGCTTGAGAAACGTTTGCCTAGAAAATATTCATTCAGGATACTGCAATTAAAATATATATGCAATCAAGCGTAACATGCGTAACATCCTTCTATATGCGTAACATGTGTGCATGGTTGATAGGTGTTTATGTGTATATTTTGGAGATAGCATTCCCTTGTTTGTATAGTCTCGTATCTACATGAGCCTAAGTACGGCGATAAATTATGTTGTTCGCGATTCATGAAATGTTGAATTTGTTGCGATATTATATTATTCAGGGATTTGGAGATGAAATAGATGTCCTTGTTGCCAAACATTTACAACTATTGGAAGTCAACATTTGCGAGAAATAGAGGCCAGCTTTTAAATAGAAAGCCGGATTTCATCGAGCAGCACAACATCAAAGCTGATATGAAAAGGCCTAAAATTTAGCAGTAAGGCAAGGTTCCATTCGCCATGGCAGTCCTAGGATTTGGACCTCCTTAAGAACCGTAACTGTAGAAATTAAGTAACATAGAAAACTCATAGGAGTTAATCAACAATGCATGCAATGAACTGCAATTTTCTTGTTTACAAGAAATGGGATCGTGCCGGGGGAGATTCAATTGCTCTTGGGCTTCTCCATACTTCTTCATTTCTATTCTTCTTTGCTTTTTTCCTCTATGGTTCAAGTGAGGCACGGAAGCTAACCTTTTTTTACGTTGAATGGCGAAATCAAGCGGTCCATAGACATTTTTTATTTTTGTCAAAGGAAAAATTAGGATGCGGATAGCGATTAGAAGTGAAAAAATCGTGCACATAAAAGTCACACATTCAAATCCTTAAACATAACATCTATTTGCATTGCTAACAAAATACTTGAATATACCTTGTAAAAAAAAAAAAACTCAAAGAGGAATTTAAATGTACACGTAACAGCAAATATTTATAGCATTGATATTATAATGGCAAAACTCCCATAGCATATCAAGAAGCAACAAAAGTTTATGCATGGTTATAATGCATCATGAATTATATTTACATCATGTGTCATTCGGTTCAAACATGCGAACATCTAAGCTACAGACCCAATAAAAAAAGAATTCCTTAAGATAGATAGAAATTTTAACGTCCGCGAGAACCCAATCGGGTTATGGGACCCAATACAAAAGATGGGGCGTGAGCCCGATGACAGTAACAAAAAAAGAGTGAAGAATATCAACATAAGAAAAACACAACAAAAATGATAATAAGTATCTAAGCACGTGCACATGAGCTAAGTGTACCCAAGCCATGGGTTCGCGGGGCCTTTGGTCTCGGATGATTCTTTGTACCTCCTCGATACACGCCCACTTTTCTGCAGTAGGAGCCTCTCGCACTCTACACAATTCCTGTCGCCGTCTGGTCAGCTGGAGCGGAGAGAGATCTTCTTGAACCGAGAAGTGGGTGTCTTTTAAATGACTTCCATGCTGAAGGACATACAACCTGTCTTGTGGGCTATTGAACTGGACGATGATATGGCGGGTCGGTCGGCCTCGAGCCCCAACCCCTGCGTCTTTGTAACAATGGCGGGCCTCGAATGTGCATAACATCGTGAAGAAGTTGGCTGCCTCTTCTACATCCAAGGCGGGATTTGCTCTCGGCATGCCTACGATCGCGCAAATTCAAGCTTTTGTCCTTCTGGCCATGCGAGTGAATTCTGCTGCTGCATCCTCCCATGGTCCTTATCCCAGGCATGCCACTATGATCATGTGCTTGCATGCCACCACGACCTTTATCGTCATCTCCACACCGTTATCCCTCTCGAGCCTCTATTTGCACCCCGCCGCCGGTGCATGCGCTCGAGGGTGCGTGTTTCAACATCAGGCCTCAAGATGGCGAGTAAAGCAAATTTAGTATCCGGAACAAAAGCTTACCCTTGAAGGAAATCGTCGCCTGCAAGAGATGCATTCTCCGCAAGGTGTCCGAGAAGAAGATGTTGGTCCGATGAGGGCAAGAGCGGAAGGATCCTTGCACGAAGAGGCGCGTCTTTGATGTATGAGATCAGACTCGGGAAGCGGAAAATGTTCAAGCCATGTGACATGGAGAAGTTCCACACCAGTGAAGTTACGGCGGCGCTGCCTACGCTTCGCCATATAAAGACCCCGAAAGCCAATCTAAAGAGCCCAAAGTGATGCAACCTAGAGATCCAAGCAAAAGACAAAGCACCTGGATACCGATCAAATTGAAATGTGTATATACCAATTATGAACAAGGAACGCCCCTTTCGGCAAAAGAACCGTGTGAAAACTCTAGTAGAGGAAGATTGAGGGCATTGCTAACAAAATACTTGAATATACCTTGTAAAAAAAACTCAAAGAGGAATTTAAATGTACACGTAACAACAAATATTTATAACGTGTTATTATAATGGCAAAACTCCCATAGCATATCAAGAAGCAACAAAAGTTTATGCATGGTTATAATGCATCATGAATTATATTTTCATCATGTGTCATTCGGTTCAAACATGCGAACATCTAAGCTACAGGCCCAACAAAAAAAGAATTCCTTAAGGAGATCATATATAAAATGATTTACTATCTCGCACGTTAATGTTCCAAGTAATAACATAGCTGCTTGCACACCAAATACATTGTTGTGCACAACCCATTGATATAACTTCTGCGGAATTATAATAACCTTCACTAAGAGGACCATCTTTTTAACTCTTGGCCCAATGCTTAGGCTGATTCTCTACAAACTTGCCTATCAGCTTTGATAGCACCTTGTCTTGGGTTACTTTCATGCATTTGTTTAGAGCAATTATTTAGCCTCTATTGCTCGGGTTCGGACCCCTTTCGCAATCGGCATTTGAAACTGCGCCTCGTCGGGGTCCAGAGGAGGCGTCACGGTTCACATACTGATGTAGTTGCACACTTCTTTACAGACATCATGCATATTCAGAGCCCACGAACTTTTACTTCCCAAAGAGTGGGTACCCACCGGCCTGATAGGCCACGCCATCTTCTGGTACATTTTTCAACATCCCGGGATAGGTTGTATGTGTTACAGCATGGGAGCCACTTGAAGGGCACTCTCTTTTCGGTGCAAGAGGACCTCTCCGCAGTTCAGTTAACTCGACGGCGTGATGAGCTATGCAAGGTTCGAGAGGCGAGGCTCCAGCAAAAATGGGCAGTTTATCGGGGAGGCTCAAAACTTATTTTCGACCAGTGGCCTACCAACCCTTGGTTGGGGTACTCTTAATTGCCTACCCACGTCTTGGTTTTGTTATATTTGGTTTTGCTTTAGTTGCTATGTTCTGTAAGGGGTTTAGTTCCCATGTCTTCTTTTGTCTGGGCTTATGCCCTTTCTTTGCTTTTGGGTTGGGGTTTGAGTCCTAGTTTGGGCTTACGCCCTTTGTATTGTTTCGTCCCATAAGCTCGGAGAGCTTCCAGCGGACGTTAAAAATTTTATCTTTATCTTTATCTATTTCCACCAAGACCAATTGAACAGGAAACTCTGTGGATTGAAAAAATTGTGAGATAAAATACATGACTGGTTTTTTATTACAACTAAAAGGCCTTTTAGGACTAATGGAGCGCCAATGCACTCTTACCTGACTGGCAAGGGCAATTTTAGAAAGAAATGAAGAAAGTTGTAGGTACACTGGACCCCATTTCTCTTGTAGATCAAAAAATTAGGACATGAAACATTTCGTGCCTCTCGTTACATTTTTGTGGGTAAGCCAGGTGGCATAATCCGCATATTTATCGGGGCTAGGAGGCAAGGAAGAGTTTGGAATTAGGTGGTCAATGGAAGTTACAACTTTCTGTAGAACTGACATGCCTTTAAAATTCTCACTTCCATATAGATCCTTTAAATCTCAAACTCTCCCATCTTCGGTTGGTTTTTTACTAAAAAAATACATCTAAATTGCCAATCGAGTTGTGCAACTCGTGGGATTGGGTAGGTAATCTATGTAAAGAAGATGAATGAAACATGCATTTTGAGACTCATATAGGCCTAAATCTCAAACTGTCCCATCTTCAGTTTTTTTTCAGAAAAAATACATCTAAAATGCTCTTTTATTGAAACTTATTGTCCGTTTTGTGGATCTTTATAAAGACAATCCCATCGATCCGAGACATCGGATCGACATTCTAGAATGTGGTGAGCATGCATGTCTTGCGTGCATGCATGCAGCGCATGCCCTTTCTGGTTGGGAGTTCGCTATTTTAGGCGCGGTTCTGCATCAACGTCTCATCGGCACTTCCTCTTCTCTCAGCAGTACCTTATTCTCTTTGAACCCACCCTCCCCCCTTCTTTGTTTATTATATTTATCGCCTGGCACGCGTGACCAGCCCCTCTATTTGAAGAGGTTTTTGTTTTTTGTCGCATGGCACGCGTGATCAGCCCCTCCACTCTGGGAGGTTTGTTTTCTCTCGTTTTGTTGTGTTGGTGATGTGCATGTTTCGACTTCTCCACGCGTGGGTTTTTGGGAGTGATTTCTATGCCTTACGTTTGTCCAAGCCCCTTGCCAAAGGCTTATCACTAGGGTTTTTCCTCGAAAACCCGAAAGGGCGGGGTTTTTTAATCCCGGTGATAAGCTTTCGGCAGGTACACCAGCCACACATCTATTAGCATTGTATTTTTTGGGGTCCAAATGATATAATTGGATTTTCCCTTTATTTTTCGTGGGTAGTTCGCATGTGTGCGGCTACCCACTGTCCACCATTGTAGAAAATCTGCTGAGATGAATGAGAAGCCTATCTAGCGGGCGGTTTGTTGGTTTCATGCGAGCCCCATTCTAGAATCTAGCTGTGCAATTCGTGGAATTGGGTAGGCAACTTATGTAAAAAGATGAATGAAACATGAATTTTGAGACTCGTATTCTGAGTAGGAATTTGTCATGATTTTGAGTATGTTTTGATGGTTGTTAGCAAATTGAGGCAAGTCAAAGAATAGCATGGACAAAGATGCGTGTCAAATTTTTAAGGTTTCCCATTATGAAGTTTGGAGAGTATGACTGTAGAAGTGTATCCCTCGTCATTATCCTATGTCATGACTTCTGTACATTACTCTACATTATATGGACAAAAAAGAACAACATGACCAATTTATAGATGTTATAAGTCTATAGTTTTGATGTTGAAACTTGCATACAACACAACCATTGAAAATACAACTACGACAGTTGAACTTGTCACCTTTGCAAAAGTATGGAATTTTAGAGTGTGGGAGTTGAGACTTGTATACAAGTATGCTTCTTCTAAGCCTCAAATAGAGAAACACATTGCTCATAGAACTACAATATTTAGACTTCTCACTTTGCAAAAGTATGAAAGAATTGAAATTTTCTTTAATCCAATAGGAAGATGCCACTACAACATTTGAACTTCTCGCCTCTCGAGGAGTGTAAGAGAGAGTAAGATTCATAATATATAGATAATTTACATAACAGATCTATGAGTTTCCAGCAGAAATATTGCTCATTATTCTACTCCTAAAGCATCTTAGTTCCATATATGCCTATGCAGATGTATTCTGGAAATTTAAAACATTAGAAGGATTAGAATTTATAATATATAGAACATTCATATAACAACTCTGAGTTTCCAGCAAAAATATTGTTTGTTATTCTACTCCTAAAGCATCTTAGTTCCATATATGTTTGCTGCTTATTATTTGTCAGAGCAACAAAATATACCAGCTTCCTTCAAGAATACACTCAGATACTTCTACGACCAGTGGAGCTATTGCAATCAGACTTGCACGCGAGAAAAAATCTGACCAATTGTTACTTAAACATGCAAAGATTACTGCAACAGATTTATGAATGATAGTTTTGTCTTCTATAAATCATCACAGGCAAATTCAAAAAATCAAGCATGCATGAGACATGGAGCATTTCGGACTTGTTAGAATACTTGAAATGTGCAGCTAAGAAAGGCGGGTTTTTTGGGACAAACCATAAGGTACATGCTTTATGGGAGCTAAGTATAGAACCCTTGAACTCAAAAAGCGCAAAAGATTACATTATTAGAGATCACTTTGCAGCAAGTAAATCCAATTTGGAAGATGCTACGAAATGTTACAAAGCCAAAAATGACAGACATGTGGAATAAGATATTTCAGCTTATATGTAACGGTAGTTGTAAAGCCATGCTTGAAATGCAACGCTTGTATAAAAAGCCATGAACTTATAGGCCATGAACAATACTCGGGCTTGATTTCATTAACTTTACGTCCAAGTTCGGTGATGAGGAAATTACTAAATGACCGAGAACGATACCTGCAATGCTAGGCTTAACATTTTCGTAAAAAGCCATGAAAATGCAAAATGCAACAAAATATTGATTGATTAGGGCAAAATGTGCTATTTATACCAGGACCATCCAAGCAAATATCTCGATGCAAGGAAATCCATGTCGATCTGTTAACTGCCGCCGCCAGGAGCAGATGAAGAAGACCATTTCGAGCAGATGGGAAACTACCGGAACCGGCTGATCTTCCACCAACAGAATGTTCTGTGATTTGAATGAATGCCGGAATCATCTCCTTCAAAACCCGGGCAGACATGTATTTTCCAAATTTTTGTTTCATGCAGCTCATAAAGAATGCTAAGAATTTTTGTTTCTTGCAACAAGTTCATAAGTAAGCCTTTGCGCATCAACTCTTAGAGGGATCGTGGATCCATATTTTAATGCAATGAAATACAAGTCTTAGACCTAATCCATCATTCAAGAAACTGTAATTAAAATATATGTAGGATTGTCAGTCAAGCTCCTTTTAAGTTATTCTTCAAGTCAGATGTTCCTTCTATATGCGTAACATGTGTGCATGGTTGATAGGTGTTTATGTGTATATTTTAGAGATAACATTCCCTTGTTTGTATAGTCTCGTGTCTACATGAGCCTATGTTTTCTCCTACATAAAGTACGGCGATAAATTATGTTGTTCGTGATTCATGAAATGTTGAATTTGTTGCCATATTATATTATTCAGGGATTTAGAGATGAAATAGATGTCCTTGTTGCCAAACATTTACAACTATTGGAAGTCAACATTTGCAAGGAATAGAGGCCAGCTTTTAAATAGAAAGCCGGATTTCATCGAGCACATTTTGTTTTTGGGTTGGACTTATAGAGCACAACATCAAAGCTGATATGAAAAGGCCTAAAATTTAGCAGTAAGGCAAGGTTTCATTTGCCATGGCAGTCCTAGGATTTGGACCTCCTTAAGAACCATAACTGTAGAAATTAAGTAGCATAGAAAACTCATAGAAGTTAATCAACAATGCATGCAATGAACTGCAATTTTCTTGTTTACAAGAAATGCGATCGTGCCGGGGGAGATTCAATTGCTCTCGGGCTTCTCCATACTTCTTCATTTCTATTCTTCTTTTCTTTTTTCCTCTATGGTTCAGGCGAGGCCTGGAAGCCAACCTTGACACATGTCTGAGACCTTTTTTTTCTGTTGAATGACGAAATCAACGGTCCATAGACTTTTTTTATTTTTGTCAAAGGAAAAATTAGGATGGGGATAGCGATTAGAAGTGAAAAAATCGTGCACATAAAAGTCACACATTCAAACCCTTAAACATAATATCTATTTGCATTGCTAACAAAATACTTGAATATACCTTGAGAAAAAAACTCAAAGAGGAATTTAAATGTACACGTAACAGCAAATATTTATAACGTGATATTATAATGGCAAGACTCCCATAGCATATCAAGAAGCAACAAAAGTTTATGCATGGTTATAATGCATCACGAATTATATTTTCATCATGTGTCATTCGGTTCAAACATGCGAACGTCTAAGCTACAGGCCCAATAAAAAAAGAATTCCTTAAGGAGATCATATATAAAATGATTTACTATCTCTACACGTTAATGTTAATAACATAGCTGCTTGCACACCAAATACATTATTGTGCACAACCCATTGATATAACTTCTACGGAATTATAATAACCTTCACTAAGAGAACCATCTTTTTAACTCTTGGCCCAATGCTTAGGCTGATTCTCTATAAACTTGCCTATCAGCTTTGATAGCACCTTGTTTTGGGTTACTTTCATGCATTTGTTTAGAGCAATTACTTAGCCTCTATTGTTGGGGTTCGGACCCGCCTGGGCAAGATCGGCATTTGAACCTGCGCCTCATCGGCAAGGTAGCCCTTAAACCCAAATTTTCATAGGTGTAATTTAGAATGTGAGGCGAATCTTAGTTTTTTCCGATTAGTTATGTTGGCGATTTTATTTCGGGCTTCAATTTGAGTTTTAGCAACCTTGGCGAATCTTTCATCCATCAAACGATGAAATATATACTTTTCTCTCAAGTAAAATTTGGGTCTACAATATATTTGTTATGACCATATATAGTTCTAAGCGTAATGCTCACATAATGAATATACAAGTTACCAGACATTGGCGTATGTGTCTTCACAAGAGAAAGGAAGGAAGAAATTTTAATGTCCACGGAACCCAATCGGGTTATGGGACCAGAACAAACAAAGGGGGCATAAGCCCTAACAGAACAGAGGGCCGAAGCCCAAAAAACAGAACATGGGGTCTAAGCCCCGTTACAACACACAAATAAAGGAAACTGAACGAACCCAAAGAACAGGGAGCCCGTGGCTATGCCAAAACTGTCCAGGGATCAGCCGGCCACTGATCCCGAATGATAGCCTGGCCTCCCCTCCTATACACTGCCCATTTCCGTTGTAGGCGAGCCTCGCGCACTCGACATAACTCTTCTTTCCGCCTGCAAAGCTGTGATGGGGTCAAATCCTCCTGAACAGAGAAGGTGGTTCCCTTCAAATGATTGCCATGCCGTAAGATGTGTAGCCTGGAAAGAGCATCCTGAAAGCAGACCAAGAGATGGCGAGGCGGTCGGCCGTCTTTGCTCCAACCCATTTGGGCGAAAGGATGCCGTCGTCGGCGGTATGTGCATCACCGACCGAAAAAAAAAAGAGGCAGCCTCATCATCTCAGAAAGGCGAGTTAGCCGTCGCCTCCTACACTACGCAAGGTCAGGGTCGATGCATGTTCTGTGGCCCTACCAAACTCAGAAGGCGGGACCTATGGGCAGTGGGCAACAAATCCTCAATCAAAAGCCAAGATGATTAGTGTCAGCAATAAAAATGTAAATTACACCCATCTAGTAGTACCCTAAGGCATTAATTTTTATTGGACCCTAATTTTACCTTTATTGTGACACCCATAATTGAGCGATAAAATGCTTAGATATTGTATTTTCTAAATGACTAGATAATGGGTCGTTAGAAAAACAAGGTAATAGTCTAATCCCACAATCGAAAGACATTGGTGCCTAAACCCTAGATTTCTACCACGATATTTAACATCATTCATCACCAATTTGAAGAGTTTGATCATGTCATAAGGATGTCTGTGCAACAATTGAACTTAGCAGTTGATGATTAAAATACAAGAGACAGACAATCATATACATCATGTATTACCTAGATTGGTTGCACGTACATAGAAATAATCATGATAACAAAAAAATAGAAAAAACTGATAGCCAAGATAAGGTATGTTGCTCTAAAATGTAAGAAAATCAAATGCCTCATAACCAAATCAAGTGGGCAAGTATTCTGATAAAATGAGTAAGCAAACCAACTATAACTACTCTACAACATACCTCGTGGTGCTTATCTGATTGTAAATCTCAATAGCTCCACACTAAGGGCTAAACAACAGGTACACAAACTTAGCTGAGGCATAATTGCATATTATGGTGGGCAAGCACAAACCGATTTGATTTCAGTCATCTTTTTATTATTGGATAAACAACAGACCAAAAGTAAAAATACTCCAGGATTGCATACCTGGATGTTGGAGCCGGATCATGAGATCCATGTAACATGCATGGTTTTTTCCCTTTCCTTTTTTTTTTCCTGGAGGTAAACGGCAATTCAAAAAACTCACCAACACAAGGCCCCCAAAAATGAACTACCATATAAAAACAATAACAGACTATCTAAAAACCATGATAGATGTGGTTTTTTATACGACAATTCATTTGATAGAAGAAAACCACATCCTATAGTGGTCTGTCAAAACTTATAGTGGCTTAGAACATGGTTAATAATCTTCTTATATTATAATGTTATTGTGTAAGTGTTGGACCCAGCCCTAGATCCAACGACTGAAATTTAGCCTTAAATCCAATGGCCGAGATTTAGCCATACAATCAGATCCTCGCCATCGAGCTTTCTCCGTTGAGCTTTCTCACTCTATTTTTTCTGTGTTAGAGAGGGCGACAGAGCTGCTATTGATGTCTACGGCAGTGCCAAGCATAAGCCATGGGCTTTGATTCATGGCCACATTGCAGGTGAAAATGGAAACATCGACTATGGCGGAGTTGATCCACCGGTTCAGTTCCGTTCTTAGCTTTGATGCAAAATCTAAGCAACAAATATGTGGCTGCCGCTGTTATCTTTTTGCTAGATTAGGGCTTTTGCAAGATGCATGAAAATATGGCAAAATCTTTGGGTTGCCAGGGGATGCTTCAGAGCTTTTTGAAGAGACGCCCATAATTTGCATCAAGAATCAGGAAGTTGCTGCTTTGAACTGCGGGTGTGCCTGATGCAGGTTCTTTGGACGATTTAGATTTTTGTCTCCTCTGTTCATGTTCTTCCCGTTTGCCATCAAAAAGTGGATATTGCTTTGCTACAGAGCTGCATGCAGTGCAAAATTCAGGTTATTCGGTTATGCAGTGGATTTGGATTACAAGACTGGTTGTTGTGCTCTATGATACTTTTATGTGCTAGGTAAACTGTCTTTCTCTATATCTGGATTTGCATAGGCTCTTTAAGATTTGCATTTCTGTACTGGATTGTCCAGCTTTTAAACAGGAGCATCTTGATTATAAAGTATCTTGGGATTCTAATGATCCAAAATTATCTTTAGTTTAGCTGTGTAGAAAGGATCCCCTTGGATAGTTGGGTTTGCATTTGGCATGCCATTGGAAGGTTTTCTATTCATATTCCCCTTCTGCAAGACGCGGATTTAAAATACATGATTTTTTTATGGCCGTGTGAACCCAGACAGACTCGGAGTGGTTGTCAAGAAGGTTGTGATTGTTCACACCATGAGTTTGGATAGCCTGAATTTGTCAAGATTGTGATTGTTCACACCATGAGTTTGAATAGTTTAAATCTGCTATGGTGGTTGGAATTTGTATTATTGCAGGTGTTAAGGCCAAGGTGTGGTTGGCAACCAATTTCCTTAATAGATCTTATTATAGGAGCATCTGTGAAGAAAGTATACAAGGTGTGATTGGCAACCAATTTCCTTAATAGATCTTATTATAGGAGCATCTCTGAAGAAAGTATACAGGAAGGAAACACTTTGTGTTCACCTGACAAGGTGCAGCAGAAAACCAGTGGATTCTGTTGCAGAACACTCCCAACCAATGGCTTCTGGCTTCTCAAACTAGATGCATATATAATGTCTTATTTCCCAATGAGGACATTTTAATACGAGGACCATCATCTTGGCTCCAGATAAAGCTTTGGGCCATGCCTTTGATCACTCAACAAACATCTGCAGTTGCTTCATCATGCTGCACAAATTATTACCATAGCATTTTTAGGCTACAAACTTCGTAAAAGTTTGCTACTTGGAGCAGATCCAGCAATAGATCGAGAATGGCATGAAGAATTTTGAGTATTTCTTGCTCACACGTCCAGTTTCTCACAGTTGGTTATATGAGATTTATCCCCTAAGCAGAAGAACACAGGCCTTGCACTTAATCTTCTCCATCTTAGTTCATCCTCTCTTACACAAGTTAACTTTTTTCTCTTGATTCTATGGATTGGACACAGGCTGGAAGTCCCAAAATTGTTTTTTTGCGCTACATTAATGTGCTCTTCATGGAATACTACTGTTTGGATCCATTTTCTGCATCCAAGAATGAGACAACAAAGTTACTGGTTATGCAAATTTTGTAACTTTCGAAATAGAATGTTACTCAAGACATGAATGACAGGCTACAAGAAACTTTGGCCAAGCACTACCACCTAAGAAGTTAGAGATAAAAGTCGCCAGATAAAGTAAGAGAGACATTCCACTAATCTTAAAAAATTAAAATTAAAAAGTCTGACTCCCCAACTGCTAGCTAAAATAAGGGAGACATCCCACTAATCTTCAAATGACACATTTTGAAGCAACACTCTCAAAACAACATGACACGACAAATAAAATCAACAATATAATATAACTGTATACTAATAATGTATTAACAACATTATATTATTAACCAATGCGGAATCAATGTATTAGCAGCATTATACTATTAACCAATGCGGAATCAATACAGCCTACTACGACAACCAATTGCCAAAATATGCCCAAAAACACCCTTCACAGCCCTGTTAGCAAAACATCTATTATAAATTGTTGATTCACATGTTTTCAACATTAATCCGTGAGATCGTTTTCAATGTATATTATCTTAAAGTCGGATACACATTGTCTTCTTCCCATGAAGGAGGCTAATTATATCAAAGATATGCACAACATTTGGATGGCTCTTGACAACATGGGTTGTATAGTTCACATGATATGATATGAAGAATACATTAAAACATAGCGAGATTGGTTAGAATTGTTCATAATAAAAGAATTCAATGGTTTAAATGGACAAAATCCTTTTTTATTTTACCACCGCAATGCCAAACTTGGCTTTTAATACCATCTCATTCAGACTTGAATTAGAACCTAGAGTGCAAAGCAAATGGGTATACAAAAGGAGTATCATAGACTACTCAATTATACACAACTCAAAGACACATTCAATGGCTTAAATGGACAAAATCCTAGGACATTTCTATTTACATAGCATGACGACATCATATGAACAAATGGTGCTCCCTCCATGAACCTACAATGATGCCCCCTCCCACCCCAAAACAGCAAATAATATAAAAATGTAATGCCCATTAACACTTACATGTTCCCAAAATTTACATGTATCCACATGATGCCCTACGTCATTTACAGGTCACCACATGATCCAAGGGCCCAGAAGCTATTCTACACAAATGCACAAGTTTCCAGTATTTACAGGTTCCCAAATTATCCCAGCAACGCTGGGTACCATTACTAGTGCTAGTTCTAATGTTACAGTAGTTTGCTAAAACTAGTTATAGTTAATGAGATGGTTTTATTACAAGACTTGTGTACTATAGTGGTTTATAAAAACTATTGCTAGCTTAATAAAAATAGTAGTGGTTTGTTATAATCCCTAGATGAATAATGGCAAAATTTGAAGAAGTCTACTATGTTCAAGAACCATGAATAATAACAATATCTTTTTTTCTTTGATCATACAAAAGTTCATATTCTTTGACATATAACAGCCACACATTGTCAACAAAGTTTGCAAGCCTGATTCAATAATTTAGAAAAGAAAAGCATAGTTGGAGCAAAAAATAAAGCACGTTACCTGCCACCAGGAAGCAAATTCAGTGGACCAGCCTTAGGTACAAGGTCCCCTAGAGAGTTCACAAGTCTTTCTCATACTGCTTTAAAATGCAGTATGAGACATTACACCTGCATTTAAGCACTTAAATTGCTCTAACCTCAATTATTGCTTTTGAACCATGCTCTTTAATAACTAATTTCCATTTTTGCACCTTGTCGTTTGTACCCATGTTGCTAATGTAAAGCCTATATGGCGTAATGCGTAAGTAATGAGGGGTTAAAAGAAACCTTCTACAAAAAAAAAAAAAAAAAAAGAAAAAAAAAAAAACTAGAAACAAAATCCATCCTACCACGTTTCTATTTTATCCTCGCTAATAATATGAACTATTCTTGCCTTGTGATGCACATATTTGCTTCTTTGTTTTCTTTAGTTCCATGGTTGGGGTTACTTCTTTGAGTTCTTTAGGTATAGCTTGATTTCTGAATTACTTTGTGTCTTATGGAATTCATAAGATATTAGTTTTGATCATCTTTATTAAGGTGACAACTTTAGGCAGAAACACCTAAGTCAAAATCATTTTTATTAGTTTGCATAGAACATTTATCAGGTACTAAACATGAACCCTTTTGCAACATGGGTTCAAGACTGCATTAAGAGCACATGTGCAGTAATGTTGGGATTGAACTTCATATTTGGATCACAGTCTTGGCATTGATGCCTTCAGTGATGCACATGTTTGGATAAACTGAGTAAAGTGCAGCCTCAATTATATCTCCATACAATTTGGTTAAGATTTTTCAATGCCTTGGCATTTGTCATATTAAAGGGAAAGCAAATGCAATTCAATTCTTTCACATTATAAACTATGTCTAATTGTCATCTAATTGTTTCATAGTGTGGCTGGAAATGTTGATTGTAGGAATCCTTCAACATCTAATTTCTATAGAAATCCAATCTGTATGAAATACGTGCAAGCCATGTAGTAGTCTGCCACGTTTCCAGTGATAAGAGCAAGGCAGCAATATTGCAATTAAATGAGAAAAGGGACATAATGACCATATAAGAAAAATGAGAAAATGACCATATAAGACCTGATTCTCCACAGGTTGAGAAGTCTACAAAAAAACATGAACTCTTGGAAGTTCATATCCAAGCTCCCAGCTGGCATACTTATACTCTGAAAGTGCATCCATGTTTAAGTCAGTTGCTAGTAGATATGAACAGAAATGAGTACCATCAGGTACTGCGCTTTCCAGAAAGAAATGGCCCAGTATATCTGTTTTCATCTACAATGTAGAAGTATAACTCAAATATTCAAGACCCTAATATCATATATGTAGAATCTTGTTTGCTGAGATCACTATTTTGCTGAGTCCACTAATATATTTAACAAAGATGCATTTTTTTTAAAATCTCCCCACGTTACCAGATTCTCTTCAAATACAAGATACTTTTATGTTCAAGCGCATATATGATATCCTGCAGAAAATAGCAATTCCAAATTATCTAACAGAACAATTATTACAGCAATAATTAACTTTTCCTAGCATATAATATCAACAAAATTATCGTCAAGCTACTAGATTTGTACTCTGCCTGTCATCTAAAACTTAAAAGCATGACAACCTGAGCGATACAGTTTCTGTAAACAAGAAAATATGTTGCCTGGTAAACTACCAGATTTTGATAAAGGTACAAGCACATAAAGAACACTACCTTACCTGACTGAAAATTCTTTGTAGCAGATTCTCCCTCGCAAAGCTAGAAATACATGAAGAGACTTCAAATACGAAAGTAGCATATATTACGCCCACGTCCCTCCTTTCTACAATTCATAACTCTCAAGAGACACTTCCAAGATTGCCATCGTTTCTCTTCATAAGAAATCTGAAAACATTCTTGTCCGCTCTTGCTTGTTGATTTCAACCATGTTAATTTAACCCTTTTCTCTGTTTCATTGACTGCAGTAACTATAGCATACTAGCATCCATCATATGAACTTAAATGAGGAGCAATACCATGTTTCACCGCTTGAACTGCAACTATATCACCCTCTAACGGCCAAACAGGAATCGTGGAAGACCCAAAGACTGGTACAAATTCTTCATGCATTTTAGACTTGTTGGCACCTAAATCCATTTACCATCCCCTCCCAAGAGCCCCTATCAGCAATTATAGATGCTAAACATTTCCGATCTTTTCCTTGGAAAAGCAAACTTAGCAGGTCATCCTGAAGTTTTTCTGATGCATTGTGCAAATCCAAACATCCTTGAAGTTCTAGTATGCATTCCAGCAACTGGTGATCTAATCTTGCAGTTTCTGTTGGTTGGCTCTCCTCATCACGCAAATAGTTTGGTTTGTCCTCTCTAGGAAGTTCATTCTGATCAGAAAACTTGTGCACTATTTCGCCACATGAATCTATAGAGTCATGTCGCAACTGACCATGCAAATCAGCGCAGTCATGCAATGGCTCATCATGTCCTTGCAAATCACGTCCTGGCAAATGAATAGGTCCATTGCCATCCAATGGTCTAGCTGCATTTATGAGACCAGTAGGCTGTTTCAAAGGACTATCCGAGTTGCTCATTCATCTTGACACTTTCAAGATGTTTCATGTAGCCAAAATTTGTGAATGGCACACCATTTGGGCATCTAGCAATGCAAATATCACATAAACACATTATAGCACCACCGCGTTCTATCCTTTCACGTAAGTTTCTTCCAAAGGACTTCTTATGCTTATTTTTGTGGGACCTGTATCTTTGCCTACTGAGCAAACAACCATCTGATTTGATTTTAATACAAATAGCACACTTGCATAACACTTTAGGTAAGTGTCTGTCTCCCATGCTTGATAATATCCAATGAAGCAGCACAATAAGTTAGCTCAATTTTCCTGTAATGTAAGCAGTAGACTACAATATCCTTGACAGATATCCCTTGACAGGTCACAGTTGAAGGCAATGCTCAAATGAAGGAAAGATTTTGCATTTAACTCTGAAATTCAACCATAAATGGATGCATTTAAATCAGTAGTTAAAAGCACTGCAGAAACTGGAAATTGGTCTGCTTTGGAGCTGAAAAAGAATGCTCTTTTGAGATCTGAGGATGGCCGCATTGCTGGATCATCTGCCCTTCATGTCTTGGCTTTAAACGGAACTGTAGGCATGTATCCATTTCTGTTTGTATAAAAAGCATCAATCAACAGCACAGAGCGGAAAAATACCTGCAGTTGTGTGGTTGCAAGCAGATCCGAGCAAAAACAGAAGATCCAGCCGCGGCCTTCCAATGCTATGCCCTAATCTCGTCGCAGGCAAAAATTTGGTTTTATTCAATTTAATTTAAATGTTGGAGTGCTAAACAAAACAGATGGTTAGCATTGTTTGTTTTTGTCCCCTTTCCACGGGTTCGAACCCAGCCACTGGCAAGTTTAATGTCTTCAATACTTTTTTTTTGTTTCCTTCGGTAGTTTCAATCCTGCCATTTGTCTTTGTCCCCTTGGCATAGTTTCCTTTGATAGTTTAGAATCCTACCATTCACAAGTATAAGTTACATGATGTTTTCAATTGAGATGTTTTGTTTGTTATTTTTTGTATCTTTGTGCAATCCATGCCAAAACTTAATTTGAATGTCATTCTTACGTGCCAAGCAATGCCAGACTTCTACAAAATGTGGAGATGTGTTTGTCTGAATATGATCCTTCCACATTTGTACTTCACACACAAGTAGGGGTATCGCAATATGGACATGTGCTTGTTCTTTGTGACATTCATGCCAAAACTTACTTTAATCCCCGCAAACTTAGACAAGCATGTAAAGTGGCACCACACATCGATATTTTTGGATATGAATTTTGGTGCATTTATTGGCTTCCAATCATGGGTCCAATTCCAATGGGGTATTGGACTCGTAGTTGGCTTTTATTCTGCAAGTCGAATACAAAAAATGGGGTATTAGACTTGTAGAGTTCCATGAATATTGTGTAAGTCGAATGACCATCTATAACCAAACTCGGCTTGATATGGGAAACTATTCAACCTTCTGCCCAATGCACTCCCTGGCTAGTGTGCTAGTCTAGACATAGCATTACTTGGCAATCCGATGTTTGATCGTCTGTCTGCCCCTAAAACACGTGTTCTAGAGTAACTTTGGCCTTACGGATGCAACTGCACAGTCGAATCATTGTTCTGTGCCTTCCTTGCATGCCACGTCGCACGATGTCTAGCTTGTTACGAGCCATCGCAATGGGGCAAGTTTGAAACCGGCGCCCAAGGAGGGTTTTTTTGTTCTCCCTCTTGGACTCTTGCTTCGGACCCTCGAGAAAACTTTGCATGCAAGCTTTTGACCACTTTCAAAGCAGGAAAGGGTGCCAAAATCTAAACCCTACCGATTTAGTAGGGTTTAGGTATCAGGGCACCAAAACTGCTCCATCTCCTAATCCCACCGTTCAAATGGTAGCTCATGTCACATGAGACGTCTCTAAAAAGAGAAAATGGACATCCACCGCACGGAATTGCTGACCCCCAAATTTCCCCCTTTTCGACGTAGGGGCACGATGGGGAAATGGCGTGTTCCACAGTTAAGCCTCTCTAGCGAGCTTGAAATGCAATTTTGACTCGAGGCATGAGTCCAAAGCATCCATTTTACTTTAGGGACCAACTGTTTATGACCATCTATAACCAAACTCGGCTTGATATGGGAAACTATTCGACCTTCTGCCCAATGCACTCCCTGGCTAGTGTGCTAGTCTAGACATAACAATACTTGGCAATCCGATGTTTGATCGTCCGTCTGCCCCTGAAACACACGTGTTCTAGTGTAACTTTGGCCTTCTGGATGCAACTGCACAGTGGAATCATTTCCGTGCCTTCCTTGCATGCCCTGTCGCACGATGTCTAACTTGTTACGAGCCATCGCAATGGGGCAAGTTTGAAACCGGCACCCAAGGAGGGTTTTTTTGTCCTCCCTCTTAAACTCTTGCTTCGGACCCTCAAGAAAAGCCTGCACGCAAGCTTTTGACCACTTCCAAAGCAGGAAAGGGTGCCAAAACCTAAACCCTACAGATTTAGTAGGGTTTAGGGTTCAGGGCATCAAAACCGCTCCAGCTCCTAATCCCACCGTTCAAATGGTAGCTCATGTCACATGAGACGTCTTTAAAAAGAGAAAATGGACATCCACCGCACGGAATTGCTAACCCCCAAATTTCCCCCTTTTCGATGTAGGGGCACGACGGGGAAATGGCGTGTTCCACAGTTAAGCCTCTCTAGCGAGCTTGAAATGCAATTTTGACTTGAGGCATGAGTCCAAAGCATCCATTTTATTTTAGGGACCAACTATTTATGACCATCTATAACCAAACTCGGCTTGATATGGGAAACTATTCGACCTTCTGCCCAATGCACTCCCTGGCTAGTGTGCTAGTCTAAACATAGCATTACTTGGCAATCCGATGTTTGATCGTCCGTCTGCCCCTGAAACACGTGTTCTAGCGTAACTTTGGCCTCATAACAATCATGTGTGGATATGTTATGCACGACCCTTAGATGACAACATTGCAAGTATGTGCAAAGAAGTAGTTGACCAATGATCCCCAGAAAGGTAGGGAGTTTTGTGCTATAGGACACAATCCATAAAGATACGTGGAATGAATCATATATATCGAGAGAAAGTTCTCCTAAAATTTGAACCGGTAGTAGATTATTCTACAATCTCATGGATTGTAGAGTCCCACAAAAACCTATCAAAATAAAACATTATATGTTTATATTGATGTATACATATCCCTCATACTTGTTTATTGACAAATAACACTCCTTGTTGTGCGTTAACTAACACTCCTTCACGCATATTAGTATAGACCTTTAGGGTGACACCACTTGAGAATAATGTCCACAACTAGAAACCATGCCCATGAGCATTATAGTAGTGCAATATTGGCATAACATTCTAATGCATGTTATGTATTGACAAACGCTTCATAACAATCATGTGTGGATATGTTATGAAGAAGCCTTAGATGGCAACATTGCAAGTATGTGCAAAGAAAATAGTTGGGCCACTGTCAATGCCAACAACGTGTACTGATGATCCCCTGGTCTTGTGCTATAAGGCACAACTCCATAAAGATATATGGACTAAAGCATATATCCAGGGAAAGTTTCAAATCCTTTACAATATCTACAAGAGGTTTTCAAATCCTTCAAAATATGAAGCTAACATAAAGTTAACAATTGGAATTTCATGACGTTATTAACATTGGGGAAAAACAAATGCTTGCAATATTATATGTTGCAAAAATAAAGCCAAGGCAAAAGCAAAGCATTTGTTTTTTCCTTTTTTCAAAAATATTGAGAGAGCTTCAATGTCGACGTCGTGGGAAAAACGGCCGATGCTGCAGGCGTTACAGATGAGTCCACAATTCTATTTCAAATTGTTACATGCAGCAGGGTTTAGGCAGTCGGTGCTCTTTTGGGATCAAAGCCGTCAAAGAAAGCTTACATTGAGCATTTCAATCAGAGGTACTTCACATATTCTCCGTACCTTTTTTTTTTGTTGAATTGGAAGAGAAGCATTCAGATAGGAAGTCCAATGTAAAAAGCCAATCTATACAAAGCCAATTTCTAAAAAACCAATCTCTAAAAATCCAATCTCTACAAAGCCAATCTCTTCTGCCTCTGCTTCCTCTACTCCAGGGATTAAATTTTCTTATTCTGATCATGTGTTTATCAGTGGCAAGTAATAATCCTCATCTTGATAATCAGAAGCTGTCTTTTATAATGATAACTTAAGAATGATAAGTCAGGCAAAACATGATCTGAGAATACTGCAACAGGAGGAAGATAATCAGGTATTCATATTCATAAAGTTGGAATATTTTGGAGCTTGAATGCAGTGCTAAAGGTACTTTGGGCTTATGCCAAAAACTCTGCAGCTACCCTTGATTATATGAATTACCAGAAGTAACATCAACTTGCATGTCTCCTTCAATCCAAAATTTTCAACTTTTAAACCTTATTTGCCCTCATATTTACCAAACATCAAGACAAATCTTTCAAGACATCCAAAAATAGTATTGATGTGACATGTTCATGACATTGAGTGCACGTTAGTGAATAAACTAACAAATAAGATAAATAGATGGAATAGATGGATAGATAAGGATATAGCAAACTTCCAAGATTCAAAGGTAAACAGAACTTTAAATGAAGCACACGATTAAAAAGTTCTCTTTCCTGATCCACTTGCCCCAACTAATGCAAGGGATCTTCCTGCATGCACTTTTAAATTCAGGTTTTTAAAAACAAGTACATCTGGCCTACATGGATAGTAGAAATCTACTCCTTGAAATTGAATATTTCCTTTCATTTCATTGACCTGCTCACCGTCTGGACTATCTGGCTCAATCCTGGTTGTGATATGCCAAACCCTAGACCAGCTATCTGTCCTCTGATGAAGTTAGAATGTTTTGGCAGCTTCAATTCATTGGCAAATAAGTTTACTACTCCCTTCTCTGCACCAAAAGCTGCCACAACATGCATGTTGCTAAGAGCTTCTCCTGCCATCATGTTTGATTTATGATGTGCTTTATCTATGTCACCAGCAAATCCCTTTAAGAACAGTTGCTGCGAAACATGGAATACTACTATAAGCAGATCCTAAATGCATTTACATTTGAATTTCATGAATCAAAAAGCTCTTTGAGTCCATTACTAAATTACGCTCCAGTCCTCATTAATTGCTTCAGAAAGCCATCATTAAAGGATATCAATGAATGACCAATTTTCTGTTACTTAAACCATGATCTCTTGTCTTGGAGAAGGCAAATATAGTACAAAGTAAAAAAATGGGGATGCACTGAGACAAGGCAGTTGTTTTAGATTACTGGTCAGCTTAAACACTCTACTGATTTTCTATCTTTCCTATATATGTTAGTTCGGATGCTAAAGATTCAACATAGAGTTTACAAATGCAATCGATTATTTTCTTAACTTTGATTGACTAGTGTAGGATGGCCATCATCACGTTAATTTAGTCAGTATCAAAGCAGTGAAGACAAACCATACTCATGTTTACTATGTATAAAATTCAACATTTTCCAGGTTTTATATTGGTGATTTCTTCCTTGTAGATTATGGACGTCGGCATACCTTCCATGTCAATTGTTTCAAGGTGGCAGCCCAAGGATGTTGCTGCATATATATGTGCTCGGTTCTCATCTCTTCCGTCTAAGAAAATCACAGATTTAATTGTGGAAAACGAGGTTTTGGGTATGACATTTTTGAAATATACCTCTACTGACTGGCTTGATTTAGGATTTGGGAAAGGTATAGCAGTGGTATTGCGGGATTAAGAGATGAAATCAAAGAGAAGGAATGCACTGCTGCCACAACAGTCAACATGGTTTCTCCTAAACCAACCACATGTAGCAATTCTGTATCAGGTACCACCAACACAAGGGATGGTGCAGATCCAAATGCGCAGAGAAAGTTCCGTGAGGCAGGTATACTTGTGCAATATGGTCAGATACGTTGGGACCGAGTTCCAGAATCTCGTCATGTTTTTGTCTTATTGAGTAAAGGGGACGATGTTAGAAGCGGTAAGAAAGCATTGAAAAAAACAGGCCATGATTCGCAGTGGATGCAAATGGTTGTAAACCATCGAGAGATACGGCATGCTGTTATGGATGCTTTCCCAATTTTTACTCTACCAAGTTTTATGCCACGAGAAGAAAACAAGGACTGGAGGAAGAAGAGAGATAAGTTGGTAACTAATCTATTGGCGAGTGGAAGAATCAAGCCGATAACATGGCCTGGAGTGTCTTATCCAGTGCCTCCAAAGTTTATTCGTGAAACAATAAGTTTGATAATTACAGGGCAGAAAAGACGGTTGCAAATCAGATCTGAGTCTTTTGAGTATGAAAGAAATTACCAAGAATGTGCTGAAGTGACATTGATTGCCTCCTCGAAAACTTTTGGGTTGCATGAGCTGAAATTCTTTGAGCAACTTTTTGCCTCAGGTTGTGAGCGTCCGTACTTCTTTTCAAGTGCAGAATTTATAGTGGGAACGGCCCAAGTTAAAAATGTCGTTGAAGAAGGCGATTACAAGAAAGTTCAAATCAAAATCACAAGTCTAAACAATAATGGAAAAGATGCCTTCCTTCCGTTTGAGAACTGTCATTCAGGATCGCAACACTTGATTGGCAATCTTTCCATTGAGGTAAGAGCTTTAATGATGTTACAAATCGCTTTTTCTCATTGCAAGTAAATGAATTTAGGGGATTCAAATGAATGATATCAAGGAATCTGCTTCCATTGTCCCTAGAACTGATCTGGCTGCCATAAATTGTTGCTGGATCTTGCTAGAGCCACACAAACATGGGAGGTTGCAAGGAGAAAAACACCATAGCCAGATCTGTAAAAAGTAGCACCATTACTAAATCTTTAAATGGATATAAAAAATGCAATAAAACTGTCAAAGATAGAGCTCAGCTGCTCCTTCATCCTAATTTATTATGTTTCGTTTAATCTAATGTTTTGCTCATTCTAGTTTCTATTAATAATTTCTGCAGGATGAATTATTATGGCCTGAATGTTTCACATTGTCCACAATGGACAAGGGCTTTGAAAAGGGATTTGCATCTGTTGATGATGAAGATGACGAGGAAGATGCCATTGATATTGTAAGCAACGAGCTGGAGACAACCTGTAGACCAAACAGGAAGCGTCGTAGTGATTGTAGCACAAATTCTGGAAAATTGAAGCAGTACAATCATGAACAGGTTTGTCTTCCCAATGCATGCATTATGAGTATAATAATGCAATGTTATGTCCTATTTACAATTGCAGGTGCAAGATTTCCATGAGGGCGAATATGTATGTCTAATGCATGAGGCGGAACCAATCGGAGTAGGTCAGATTCATCAATCCGATCCTATGAAGCTTACACATGGAATACCTATTGGAGTGGGTAATGTCTCATTGACCATAGATTTTATTCATGATGGTTGTGAAGGTCTTTCTCTTCCTTTTCCTGCAAATGATGAAGTTACATCATTTGGAGATCTTGGAGAGGAGACAAAGCAGTGGATCATCCGTTATCCAAAATCTGCCCTTGAACGCATCTCCAAAGGCGAAGCTGAAAATTTAATTTCCCTTGCGAAGGAGAGGAAGAAACGTCTTGAAGAGAGGGAAGTCATGGAAATCGACGATGAGGTAAATTGGTAGTCCTAAAGTTACATGAAAGCTTTAATTTGGTCGTAGATTAGCCATGCATGCAAAGTAAATTTCTGCGCTACTTTTGAGCTGTTGTAGAATCTTTGCTTTCGAGTTGCTTTTCAAATTTGTACCATGCTGCCATGCTTTACATTTTTAACATATCGCCATCAGTACCATGCTGCCATGCTTTACATTCTTAACATTTTCCCATGCTGTATTTTTAACATTTCAAGCTCAACCTATTTTTGGTTGCTTTTGGGTTGCTTCTTAAATCAGCCCTATGCTGCCCATTAGGAGTACATGCAATAAGGCGAAGTTAAGCATGCCAAGGCAAGTGCTAGTGATCCATAGTCTGCTTATCTGCTCCTTGATCAGAGAAGGATAATGCGAGGTCTACGTTGATGTCTTAATTTTGAGTGAACTAAAGCCTTCAAGTGGTCTAGAACATTGCCCGCATCCTTGGATGCATCCTTGCCTGGCTTCCAGCCTGCCCTATAAGGACAAACACTTCAAGGTAGCTAAATTCTATTGAACAGTGAACCAGCTGCCAACCTCTAAGGATCTAGAAACTCCATGTTTCCAATATTTCTTGAAACAATCTGTGACTGAACTCCTAAGAAAAATCTGGTGAGTCCAACAATCTGCTCTTTACAAGAAGACAACCAGATTTATTGATTGAAGGAATATGGATTTAATTTGTCACCCGCCATTTTGTGTTAGAAAATGATATAAGTACAGCTTGGAAAATTTGCCAAAGTAGCGATAAGCTGACTTCGAAGATCTGATCATTGATCACTGTTACACCTGTTGAACAAAAACTGGTGAAATCTTCGTATCAACTCGCCCAAATTAAACAAATGCATGCCCTTTAGAAAGCTGAGAGAGATGTGTTCTGCTGCCAATAGATCTTGCGAAAATTCTTAGGAAGAAGAAAAGTATAGCTTAGCAAGATTTGCTTGAAAGCACGATGGACTCTGATACCATGTTATTAAGTATGACCTGATATGATTCAATGGAAATTAATGAAAAACAGAATGTGGCGTGTCACTTTGAAGTCCCTGCCGCCATATGGTAAGATCCTATGGGCATTTGGTAGACATAGCTCCTTCTTCCTCTTATGTCATGGTATGCGCATATCCGATTTAGAGTTTTTTCTTGTTGCAAAATAGAACGAACAGGTTTCAAGTTTAATAACCAGGCTTCTAGTTTACTCAGGCGATTGGAATTTTTCAGTTTTATGCAAAATAGCAGCCTGTCGATATTGAATTTATTGTTTGATATTATGTAGCTGACATGTATGTGATGTGCATTACAGGTGCAAGTCAATGAGAAACTCTTAAGTGTGCTAGAAAGCATGTCTTATTCGAAGCATAAAGTGTGCATGGTGGCGCTTGACAAGGATAAAGTTAGCGATATTAGTAGCAAAGACATACTAGCATTCTGCAAAGACTTCAATGGTAAGCAAAAGAATGCTTTTCCAAAAATGTCCAAGCTAAGTGGGCCAGGACTTTACAAGCGTTTTGCAGTATTATGTGTGAAGCATAAGTTAGTGCAGATATCCAAAGAGGGATGGAAGACTCAGAAGTTTGACCATTCGACTATCACAGTTAGGCAAATTTAGTTTTTCAATGTTCTTGCAACAATTTTGGATCTCCAACTATTTTTGTAATGCTTAATAAGATAAATATAAGCATTTTTGTTTTATCATTTCCTTTCACATGTCTAGTTTTTAAATCTGAACTAATTATATTATATCATGGATATTACGTGCTGTTTGGAATGGGATTTCCAAAAAAACCAACTATGGTACACATCACGGAAACTACATGGTTTTTTTGAAATGAGATTTTATAACATGCTGTTTAGAATGAGGTTTTCCAAAAAAAAACCAACTATGCTCATCACGGAAACTAGATTGTTTTTTGGAATGTGGTGTTAAGAAAAAATCAAGCATGGTACAATATTGGCAAACCATGCATGCTCTTTAGAGCAATGAGGATTTACCATCATAATTTACATTTAGTTTCCAGTACAGTTTTTTATTACTTACCACTACAAATGGCATAGTGATTCAATCACAAAACATAAACGGGTTATAAATCAAACAATGGTAGGCTATGGTGAAAAACACACGTCATTTTGATTGGATTAACATGTACTATTTTGTACATTATTTTCTTTTGAGATGTAATGGTTTATATGCCAATTTATTTGGACTAACAAGTATTAAACAATAGATCTTTTTCTATTAAAATGGCAATGGTTTATAAACCAATGGGCTTTAGGTTTTTCAAGAATTTATTGTTTGTTCCACACACAATTACTACTACTTTTATGAGAACACCAATATGAGGTAAAGAGGGAAACCTAAGTTATTTTAATGTGCTCCCTCTAAAGTCATATCCTTTAAATGACAAAAAACATCATTGGTTTGCTTCCAACACAAAATATTTTAAAGATGTAAGCCATTATCGATTTTGATGGAAAACATGCAATATTTTTTGTCATAAACTTGGATGCTTTATTACGTAAAGCAACGATTGCTCATATGACAAGACATTGATGATTTCTCTATGCAACCACTGGTGGTTTACGAATAGAAGATCCTTAATTTTCTTATTAGAGTATTATGAACCCATAATTCAAAACATAATTGGCTTACCTCCATTACAAAATGTCTTGAAGATACAAAGCCACCATTATTTTGAAATATAAAGTGTTATTTGTTTTAATAAGAAACTTTAAGCCCTTATTGTATGTAACATCAATGGTTCATGTGACAAGATATTAATGAGTTGATTGGAACACTATAATGAGTTGCCCAATTGTTTAAAGTTAAAGACACTAGTGGTTTACAACCTATACTATTATTTGGACCACATGTCAAGTAGCAATAAACCAGGAAAGTTTAACACTACAAAGAACAATAGTAGTAAACTACACCAAGAAACCAAGAAAGTTCACCACCACAAAGAACAATAGCAGTAAACTATACCAGCAAACTGTAATGGAAAAGTATAGGTACTTATTATGTGGATATACCACATTGAAAAATCTTAAATACAAATCACACTATTTAACTCCATCTAGTTATTCAACATATTAACCCACAAAGTAATATTAGTTTATCTTACTGGTATAACACAAAAACTAACATAAAAAACTAATAACAATTTTTTTTGGGGCCCTTGTGCAAGAAAAAAATTTGTATTAATTTTATATGATTTTTGGAAGTTAAGGGGCAATTTTAGAATAATTACCAAGAATAAAATTCACATGGGAGCGAATCCAAGAATCCATCATTTAGTGACGTAGGCTAACTTATGAATGGAGGGGGGAAATTTTGTAGACAAGGTGGCGATATTTTATTGGCACCACTCCTAATTGATCCTACTCAACAGTAGTGAAAAAAAAAATGCAAATGTTTAAAAAAATAGCCTTTGGCGATATTTTGAGCTTAAGGGCTACCCTGCTTGTCGGGGTCCAGGAGACATCGTCTGGTTCAGATACCGATGTAGCTGCGCACTTCTTTACAGACATCATGCATATTCAGAGCCCACGAACTTTTACGGCCCAAAGAGTGGGTGCCCACCGGCCTGCTAGCAACTTCTGATCATGAGTCGGGTAGCGTGTTTCAGCATCATTAATCTTGCGAGAGTTGTATGCTAAAACTCTCTCTTCCTATATTGGTTGCAATTTTACTTGCATCTATGGCTACCAACTTGTCTTTCTCGAATCTGGGAGTGCTAAGACTAGGACAGTGGTTAGGGCTTATTTCAACTTCTCAAACCCTTCTTGAGCCGTCTTATGCCAATGATCTGCCCAATTCTTTATCTTCTGCACTTTGGTGAGATCTGTCAAGGGTATAGCTATCTTGACGAAGATCTTCACGAACTTCATGTAATAACCTGCCAATCCCAAGAAGCTTCTCACTTCATGGATATTTTTTGGTGCTTGCCATTCTATTACTGCCTGGATCTTCGCGGGATCTGTTGCAGTTCCATCAATGGATATCACATGTCCGAGGTACCCTTGGTTGTTGCAAAGTGACAATATTTGGACAACTTTGCATGAAGCTGATGCCTTCTTAGCTTCTCGAGAACCCTTCTCAAATGCTTGACATGGTCCTCCAATATTTTACTATAGACCAAAATGTCATCGAAGAATACAATGACAAAATCATCTGGAAACTTACAAAAGATGTCGTTCATGAGTCTCCAAATGGCATGACCGTGAATTATAATGGACATACCTTGTCCTGAAGGCTATCTTGTGAATATCTTCTTCCTTAATCCTGGTCTGGTGGTAGCTAGATCTCAAATCTATTTTGGAGAAGAACTTTACCCCTTGCAGCTGATCCATGAGATCATCCGATCTTGGTAAGGCATACTTGTTTTCTATGGTGTGCTTGTTCAATTGCTGATATTCTATGCACAGCCTCAAACTCCCATCGTCCTTCTTTACAAACAAGATGGGTGCCCCAAATGGAGAGTTATATCTTATGAAACCTAAGTCTAAGAGTTCTTGTAATTGCTTCTTCAGCTTTGTTAGTTCATGGGTCGTCATTCTATCTGGCGCCTTACTCATGGGTTTGGTGGTGGTTCGAAAGTGCTAACTCACACTCGACTCCCTATAAAGAGGAAGTTCTTTGATCTCGTCAGGGAGCGGATCATGGAACTCTTTGACTAGCTTAACTACACCTTAGGAAAGTTGTTTGCTATTTTATCCTCACATATGCCAATTCGTCCCTCTTAGTGCATTTAAGAAGTTTCTTACTAGACATGCATTACATGATTGGGGTAACTTCTTTACACTGTTATTTCTATTGTTACGCCATTGTGTGCCGTTAGTGTCACCTTTCGGTTCATAATCAATCGGTGCCTTTGCCGGGATAAGGTATTCCATATCTATTATCGGATCATACTTGCCTATGTTCATGACCTCTGCTCCCATTCTAATGTTAATGGCGGGCAAGTCTATGTCAAAGTCTATTCTCTTCCCAGACCATGTGTCTAATTGCACCACTTGCTAATACCATTGGTAAAGGACATTCATCCTACAAAAACTTGTATCAAATTTTTTTATCAATGGTTCGGTTTTGTCACATTCAATTCTTGTTGTCCGAAAGGCCCGATTCAATCAACTTGTTTAGTTTTGGGCCATATGTGTTGGCCTCATGTATCTCTAGTTCTAGGATATTTCACCAAATTTCTCTAAGTTAGGGGGACAAGCCATCCTCTAGTCAGTAGGCCATAGCTTTGCTTTTGGATTTGGTAAGCCAATTGGGATGCATTTAGACATATAAAAACATGTCCTACTTGGTTTTATTTCATTATATATGTCCAATATTTGTTGAATTGTCAGAGGTGGAAGGTGTTTTCTTATGTAACATCTCTGATAACAGTGATGGATGTGTAAATGCACCATGTTCAATAGCCCAAAATGTTGCTTATCTCTGAGAGCAAAGATGATCATAACGATTGGAGCTGGGGGCGGAATCCACCATTGAAGAAGCAAACCAAGGATAAAAAAAAAGTACTCTTAGCATGTGTTTTTTCGATTCGCCATTGCGTGGAAGAATAGAACAAGTTTTTCCAGAATTCTAAAGCTAGAAAAATGCCTTATAAAAGGAATTGACATTTTTTGTAAGAAAGAGGGATGTAGAAGATTTGAATAGCTATTTAGTGTATTCATAACAGAGACAATTAATGTTATTTTGCAGAAGCAACTAGATACTCAACTCGTTCCATGTATTTTCTTTAAAGATACTTGTAACAAAAATTGAACCCTACCATCTAAATAAGGAACAAAGCATTTTACTTCTGATTTTGCAAAGCTCGGACACTTCAAATGCAATTCACGTGAATTGGATTTTTATTTTTCATATCAAAGATTACAGATCTAGTGAATTTTTAGTCCCATTCACAAAAATTGTCAAGCTTTTGTGTCAATAAAGGCTTTCAACTCCACTTTTGCAAAGACAAAAGTTTGAACTCAAATAAAAATAAATAAAGTATAACTTTGATATCACGGAGGCTGAACCTCAAATTTGAAATGTTAATACATGACCTTATATGCGCTAACGGGAAAAGCCTTTATAGACATATCCCGAATGCCAAAGCCTTCCATGGATGTCCCAAAGAATATGTTTTAGGCCAAAAACATTTGTGAGTAAACAGAAGCAGGGAGAAGGAAGATGGTGATTGCAACTCTTTGGTACTCTGAAACCCAGAAAAAATCCAGAAAGACACAAAGCTGCGAGATGTCGAATGTCACAAAGTGCTTGGGAATGTAGATGTTGTTTCTCCTGATATGCATGCTTTTTGTCTCGTGCAAGGTAGGATGCTCTAGTTGAGTTAAAAATCATCATCCAACAAGAAAAATCAAGAATTCATAAATTAGAGAAATTTTGTTTTCACGTTTGACTCGCCATGGCGATCTTTGGGACAACAAGGCAAGGAAGGAAGGAAGGAAGGTACTTTTATCGTCCACGGAGACCAATCGGTCTATGGGACCCAATACAAAAAAAAACGCAAACAAGCGGATTCTTGCCGGATTAAAAACCCCGCCCGAAGGGTTTTCGAGGAAAACCGTGGCAAACAATCGGCCTGGCCGACAAAGCGTGCTAATCATATAAAATGCGAAACATCCCAATATATCTGATCATGCACCACCCCGTAGTGCTTAGTCGGTGAATGACGGCCGGCGGGGCAAAGGTGACCTCGCGAGGTCGGTACCTCACGGATGTATGACCCCGTGGCACGCGTCGACGGCGGTGTGTTCATCGGCAAATGCAAGGGCACGTCCGCCGCACTAAGGGGCGCGATCGGCCCGGATCCGACCGATTTGGGCAACTCTGGAAAGTGTGAGACTCATCCTCAATGGCACCGTTTTGACAAAGACCGCAGAGCTGTCCTGGCGGGGCTCCCCAATCCACCCGCCGCCTCGATCACGAAGATGGTGGGCACCGTGGGCGAATGGAGGCAATGTCTGCGCTTTTCAAGGGGCGTTTGGGAATGAGGTAGAGTTGTGGGCCCGGGCTAACACGGGTTGATGTGCTTCTTGTAATGGGCCATTTTGACTGCTCTAGAGCAATGGGGTCCCGAGCTTGCCAAGGAAACAAGCATCTAGGTACTCCTTGAGGCTATCGATCGGCCCATTGCGCCCGGTATGCGCTTCTCGTGCTCTGCCGCGTTCCATCTGGCGAACCACGATCTCTCTTACCCCTCCAACGGGCCCTAAGCATTTGCGGACTCATGGCCTGGTGTAAGCCAGTCGCGGGGCGAGCATCACCCATAGTAACCACTTTCGAAAATAGGCGATGTGTCTATCAAAATTTTGCTTATTTGAAGCGGTAAAGAATCCGATTTCTGCAGTGAGAATCGATAGGGGTGAAGGTTTCACCCAAGTGCGTGCCAAAATGCCATACACTTTGCTCCAAAGTCATTCAAGTCGCCAAAGAGGCGGCCAGGGCCCCAAACCTCGACCCGTCTGAAGGGACGGGCTCGACCCGATTAGGAGCGGATGTGGTGATGGCCCCAATCATATAGCTCGCACGGTGGCTTGTTACGCATGGCATAAAAGCGCTTTCCGGCCTGCTTTGTCACCCATAGCCGGATAGGACGCCTCCCGCCAGAAGAGCGAGGAGGGGAACTCCACCCCTAGGTACTTGTAGGTGGGCGTGGACGTCCACAGGCTGTCCCCCGATATGTGAGTGCGGGGAGGCATGGGGTGACGTGAAGAGGATATGAGAACCACCCCGGTCTTGGCCAGATTGACGCGCATGCGTAGCGACAAAATGTGTCTAGGGCATCCGAGGTGAGACCGCATAGCTTCGGGGTGTGGGCAGTGAGGCCAACATCGTCCGCGATAGATGAGCTGGCGGATGACCAGTGCAAAAGCGTATGTCATCCCCCATGCTCGATGAAGCCGGGGCTCTAAGCGATCAATGTAGAGGCCAAAAGTGTTGGCGAGAGGGGGCAACCTGCCGGGACCCGATACTACCGGGTGAATGCCTGGCCCGTCGGCTGCATCCTGCCAAAACAACTCTCATACAACTTTGTATATGGCATTACGCATGCGGCGGCGGGAGCCCCAGTTGACGCGGTCTAGCCCACGGCTTTTCAGGGGGACCGTATCAAAAGCCTTTCTGCGAAGTCCACAAAGCGGCAATACAAGTCCGGCCGATGATTCGTTTGTCTTCAATCGGTGCCGCGGCGTAAAGATATGGTCAATCGTTGAGTGGCGGGGTCGAAGCCCGCCTGTGTGAGGGCTCGCACATCCGCCTCCCGCCCGGCCGGGTCAAGCTGCCGCTTTCGAGAATGCCGATAACGGTTTGGCAAATCTTGAGCCCGACCATGATCGTCCGGTAATTGGCCGGACGGTGTGGGTCGCCCGCCTTGTGAATGGGAACAACCACGCTTGTGGTCCATTGTGGGGAAACCCTCTGCAATGCTACGTTGAGCGGGGATAGTGAGGGCCGGCACTGGCGGCTGCCCCGCCCACTTGAGTAACTTCGGCACGCATACCATCGAGGTTTTGCCTTCCCATTAGCTAGCCGTTGTGGGCCCTCCTCAACATCCTCGTCCCACGAACCAATGGGGGCCATCTGTGGGGGGTATAAGGTGACGTCCACGGGCGGGTCATAGAGCTTGCCGGGTACCAATTCCCTTTGCCCGGGTGTGATGTCCCCAGAGGCTGGGCTGGCCTTGAGAAGCACTCCTGCGCCAAAAGGTTCGAGGATGAGTGTCCAGCAGGGTGAACATCACCCTCGATAAAGGCAAGGTACCGCGCCAGGTATCCCCGATGGGCGCCTTGCGTGATCGTGGTGGTGGGCCGCTAAGCTGCACCGACTGGATCGTGAATGTAGTGAAGCCGCCGCCATGCGTTTTCTGATCCGCATCAAACCATCGATTCGGAATGTTCTTGACCCGGAGCGGCGACGCTGGCCCCGCCAGCACCCGCCCGCCGCATCCGTAATAGCGAAGTCACCGGTCTGCCTCGGCCGCCGCCTAGTGTGGAGGCCCTAATTAAGGAGGGCGTCCATGAGCATCTTGGCGTGATCCTTCACCGCTCATATCGAAGTCTCAACCGAGGGACGGGGGGGTCATAATTAAGGGGGCTCGCCAAACCAGTCCAAATAAAGTGGGAGGTGATTCGAGTCGACATCCTCATCCGCTCGTGCCCACCAGGAAGCGGCCCGATGAGATGCATATCTTGGCGCAACTACAAGCACATAGTCCACCACACTAGACCCTCCCCACGATTGTCACATGCGCATGTGCACTTGCGAGAATCGGGCCACCTTGGAAAGGCCATTGCAAATTATCAAGTCAAAATGCCACATAGCAGAGCAATCGCGCCAAAGCGAGTGACTGGGCGTCATCCGACCCACGTGACCGGGCTACTTGGCGGGCGTAGCTGCGAGGACATCGTCGTGAGGGGTCAAGTCGCATGGGCTGCTCTACTCTGTCCAGGTGCATTGAAATCTCCAAGAAGGACCCTACCCTACCTAAGCGCCGATTTCTTTGTATGTCATCATATAGATCGACATACGGGTCCATCCTATCCGTGATCGGGTGGCCGCGATAGAAGGTGCCGTCTGCGTGAGGGAAATAACAGCGCCGAAAAAAAGAGGGTTGCCACCGGTATTATGCACAACAACCCGGTACCGGCTTGGTCCGGTCCGTCTTCCGGAGGGTAACCGAATGTGCCAAGGTTGTCCGGTAGTAGCAAGCCACTCCACCATGACCCCGCCGGTCCCCGCATGTATTGAAGACCGAGAAATGTTGGTAACCCGGCAAATCGTAGCTCGTGCCAAAGATGCTCCCCATGTCTCCATGAGGAAGATGAGATCCATATCGGCCGCCACGGAAGTTCGGGACCGTCCCCCTTCTCGCCAAGGGAAGCCTCGACAATTCCATGAGACCACCCGGAGGCACAATTCCTATTTGTCGCCAGGGATGGTGGCTTGCCGAAGTCGAAATGGAGGCCGAAAGTGAGAAGTAGATGGAGCTGGAGGCAAAGATGTGGTCGAGAGGGCGCGGGCCACGAGGGAGCAGGAGTAGGAGCAGGAGAAGGGGGGTGGTAGTAGAAGCGTAAGGTGGCCGCATGCGGTGTGGTTGGGCTGCGGGTCTGCGCAGAAAGTAGTGGCTGTCGGAAAATGTGCATCCCGCCTCGAACCAATCTGCGCACCCCCGTTGGCGAATGCCTCGACCCTGACAAGCTCACGTCTGCGTGCCTCTGTTGCCGCGGTGTGAGGTCCCGGCCCACGTGATGGGATGTCCCCTTCAACATCCGGCCTGGCGCAATATGGCATCACGCACTGCATCCGCAACCGCGTGAATATGACAATGCGGGTCACGGCCCGGGCGCGAGCCCCATCTTGCCGGGCCGCCGAGAAATGTGAATCGCCCGGGAATGTCATCCGATCGAGAATGTGTGTTCGGATGTTGTGGGAGACTCTCTCCCCGCCGTTTCGCATGCCTCGAACTACCAAATTGTGGCCTCTCCGCTGCGCTCCACGGAGTTTCGCGGCTGCGGGGGTCCAAAGGTGGGCCAAGGCCGGTCCCGTGGGGGGGTGGTGGTGGTGGCTGGGATGGCGTGGAGTGACCGGAGTGTGGCTGGGATGGCGTGGAGTGGCTGGAGAGCGGGCCCGGCGGTCGCGGGGTGGCTGCGGCGGGAGGCGAAAATGGGCGGATAGCGTCCGAGCAGCGTTCCGCCCCCGTGAAGTCCCGGGAGCACGGCTCTTGCGCAGCCTCGGCCGCTGCTTGGCCGTCTCGCACGCGCGACCTGCGGTGACTATGAACCCGGTAGGGGAGACCCCCGGCTCGTGGATGGTTGCGCGACCCCCGGAGCTCCGTGCCTGGTAGCGGCGTGCAGCTCGAGCCCCAAAGACACGCTGCCGAAAATGGGTTGGCGTTCGCTCTTCCCCGGCGAAGATCCCGAAGTATTATTGGTCGCGTGCGCAGAGCGCTCGCTCCCGTGCCATGGTGGTGGCTGCCTCTACCTACGCGGGGCGGAGATTGGCGTGACCATCGTCTCTTGCATTGCGCTCCCTCTCCCCGTGTCATGGTGTCGAGTGATGAACCAGCGAGTCCAGGGCGGCCCGCATGTCGGCGACCTCTGCTGGCTTTCTTTGCCGCTTTCGAAGTGTGCAAGGCCAAGGCCATCTTCCACATGCGGCGTCGCGGGTCTCCAAGCTTTGTGATCACGGTTCTTCGACCCCGATTTGCCTTTTGAGCACATGGGATGCAGGGACTCCATCTCCACTTTGCATACCGGCCAGGCGGGCCTTTGTTAGCCTCATCACACGAGCCTTTGTTAGCCTCCATTCCCGCTTTGGCGTGGCTCCAATTCTCTGCCGAGGCAGGAGTTCCTATGTGGTCGAGAGCAATTAACCCCCCCGGGCTGGGCTCGGCGAGGGGGCCTTAGCCTTAGCCCGAGCCTCCTTCTTCATGGAGGATGACTCTCCCCTGTCCATGATGGCTGATCGGGACCGTTTGTGCGGCGGGCCCTCGCCTTGGGTTTCCCAGGCCGGCCCATCTTCTGTGGCCCATCTTCTGTGGCCATGACTCCCAAATTGAATTTGGGGACTCAAGAACGCGGGCAGAGACCTTTTGGGCTAGTCAACGGAAACCCTAAGTGGTGGGCAGGGGGTGTCGGTGTGTTTCTAGCGAGCCCAGCAACACCCGGGTAGGGGGTGCCCACCACCTTTGACTTTGACTTTGACCTACTGCCACTGCTTCTCATAGGTCTTTCCAAAGCTTTGTATAACACGACACCATTTAACATGCCACTGCTCTAATCTACTGCCACTGCTTCTCATAGATTAGAATAGAACATCACTCACAATTATTGCATGCCAACTACAGCAGGTGTGGGGGTTTTGAGGGCTCCAAAGTCTGAGGGGTCTCTGGCTAAGGCAAAATATAAACAGCACACTGTGTGCAACTAGATAATAATGTTCTCAGAAATAGGCATATCCTGTCTATATAATCGTCGTTGCGATCTTCCAAACAAGTTTATTCATGTAATTCAAAAAGGAGAATACAAAGGGTAGCAAAGTAGAGGCCCTCCATGAAGATAATTAGCAGGTCTATACATTATCACAAAAGTCTACATATGTATTGACGGCCATCAAAGCCTGGCACAATCACGAAGGCAGTTTTTATCGAGTTTCTTTCCACGAGTCTACATCTAGGCCAAGCTCGCGAAGCACCTTTCCAATGGCAACCTATGCGTGACATGTCCATTTCTGTGTAACCTGTTGTTTTCGGCATGTCAACATTCATTGCGGCAGCTACCTCTTCCACACGCTCTGATGTCTCTGCACCAATGCTTTTGGCACTATCCAACAATTCATCCTCCAATGCCATAGAGTATTTGTTAAAGCAAACCAACTTAAATCTCTCTTTGGTGAATGGTCGCCATCTAGTCTCTCACTTTCAGAGGCACCTCAGACATTCTCATATACTGAAAATTATGAAGCGGCTTTTCTAGGCACCCGGTTATCATTGGCAGCAAGGTGTTAAGGTTTTTGTTCGGTGCATCCGACTTTTGAAACTGTGGATTAAGTTGGTGATGCCTTTTACGTCTTCTCTAGCATTGCACGGTTTTTTCGTAGCCTCTATGAAACATTTACGATCCGGGCGGTGTTATATTGATGTCGACATGTCGGAACCGCGGGCTTATTATGCATACAGATTTCTTCTTCTTCTTCTTCTTCTTTGGCGAGGCCTTGCCATTTTCTCTAGATATTCAAAGAAGGATCGGGGAACCGGCAAACCTTATCATCATACTTTCGAAGGAAAAATTGTGTTTTCTTTGCATCAAAGCGACCCTTGGCGTTGTTCCTTTGAGAGAAAATCTAGAACACAACCGTCCAGTGGAACCAGCTCCTTCACTATGTAATAAACATATGATATTTTTGCCTGGCTCTTTAGGATGAAGTCGCCTTCCATAGCTGCCCAAGAGAACTTGGATTTACATATAAAGTACTCAAAATATTTTTTCTTTGTTTTTATGTCCACCTCTTTGTTACCAGTTAGCGGATATTTTAGAAGGGCCATGCTTTTCGATGCATTGATCATCTGAGTCAGACGTAGCTCCGATTTAGGCTTCACAGGCAATACACGAGCCTCACTTTTGTTTATATCAACATGGCTAACATAGTATTGGAACTTCTTGATATTCTTTTTGCTCTTCCAGCCTTGTTCTTCGTAAGCCCCAAGGGAAACATGAGAACTACCTTGAATCTGACTTTGACTATACAAGCTGTTTGGCAAATGGGCAAATCTGAGGAACATGATGATATGATAAACTTTTGCTTCCATTATGCGCAATCCCGCTAAAAACTCGTGTACTTTTTTACTTCCCAAAAGCCCGTGAAACATGTCAATAAAACCATTGTGGCATTCTCCAACACCGGTCGCGGAACCACAAGGATACGGACTTGGTAACATCTTTTCGCGGTGTTCCTCTTCTCCTTCATTTTCTTTGCCTCTTCTGGCTTTATTATAGCGATAATAGCCTCCAAGAAAGTACTGGGAAGATTTCCTTGCACTAATTCATTATTATAGTTGGCCTTAATATAGTCGAAATCTGTATCGGGAATACCCAGCAGTCATTGCTCAGAGAGATCTGGGAACATGTAGCTAACTCTTCAAAATTTACGTATTGCTTTTCTAATACACAATTAACATAGGACAACACTTCACGATGCATCGGTGGTTGTGTTACGATATCAAGGCCTTCATTTCGGAATCAAAGCGGTAGGCATATCTAGGCTACACTTTTAGGAATACTTTGCCCTCAAGGATTTAGTCCATCGGTTGGCTCACCCTCGGCATTGTTCATTCCTCGAAGGTATCTTAGGAATATTTTGTTAAAAACTCCAATTGAGGATTTATCGGCAATTCCCCATGATCATCACCCGACTTTTCGGCTGCCCACTTGTTAATAACATTTACAAGCTTGGACCATGATTCTTCTTGCATAAAAAGGAATTGCTTTTCATCCTTAGGTTCTTTAACCTTCAAGGTTGTTGTAGCTACTTCAACAAAATCCCACGTACACAAGAGAGCTGATTAGGATCGCGAGGGCGATCTTCTATAGCATAAAATAAAAACTAACCTTCGGGCAAATATCAACTGCGGTGCCTATTGGCCCTTATGGAGGGCAACCAAATGTCTTGTGCTAGTTCCTTAGTTGCTGGAGCATTTCAATTAGTGGCTCTCTGTATACTGTGTCCACGATTATGTCGTTGCGCTGTATGGATAACTGAATATACTCCTTGTTGGACAGGTTCCCATTTAACACTGACTTCTTCTCTTTGCATATGCTTTGGCAAATTCCATCTGTTGCTCGACATTACCCATCATAGTACACAAAATTTGTGCACTGTGATTACCAAAAATAATATAAAACTTCTTGTTCAAGAGTTCCTCAGTGCGAGACCAAGTGATTAACTTCCTGCATTGGTATCCCATTGATGAATAGGTAATATAATAATGAGAAATGCAAATGATAAAATTTACCTTGTGATAGCATTTGTACATCTTATATTATAATGTTGTGTAATGGACGACGCCCTAGATCCGATGGCCAAGATTCGATTGAAAATTTGGACGGTCCAGATAGCCTTTTTCTTCTTGCTCTAGCGATTTAGGGGTTCTTCAGCTATGGCAGAGCAGGCCAAGATCTGCAACACGATTTAGGGGTTCTTCAGCTATGGCAGAGCATGCCAAGGTCTGCAAAGCTCGGTATCACACTTCCGCTTCTTCAAGTTCGGCTCCACAGGTTTCGAATGGAGCTTGGGATGGCACACTCTTGATGATTCATATCTGAATGTACATGGCCGATTTCATGCCTAAATGGCTTTCTAGCGGATGTTTCTCACAACTGTAAGATGAGAGTTGCTGTGTTGGCTTCTAAGGTGCATTCTCTGCTAGCCCTAGGGTTTAATGTTCATTAAGCATGAGTTTAACTTCTGTTTTGCTCAGGTTTTTCTTCTTTGCAATTGCATAAATGTTCTTTAAGGCATCTGGGATTATTAAATTGATTACTTGCTTGAAGAAAATGGCCTGTCTCCCTACTGTTCTTTGCAGTAAAAGAGGTATTTGCCCATCACTTATATTATTCTAAAGACCTGCAAGCAGGTACTACATTGTTCCTATGCCAATACGTGGAGGAGAATGGCTTCTTTTTTTACATCTATTACATTTTGTTCTTCCCAGTTAAATATTTTGTCAAGAACGGTAAATTTGATGAGCTACAGAGGACCCTTTAGTGGCCTATAGAGAAGCTGCAGAGGACCTTTCAGTGGCTTACCTAAATAGTAAGCTATTGCAGAAGCCCTTCAAACACAGATTAGCAGTACTAACCATCATAATGAATTATATCATCTCAGATTTGATTATGCCATGACACGAAGAACTCTGTTCAGAAATTTAAGCTTCTATTTTTCCTTTCTCCTTGCGAATTAAAAGCAATTACATCTACCTCTTTTGCCTGTCATTGCAGTGCTAGACCTTTCTAATAAAGTAATACATTTGCTTCTTCTGCCCTTTACAGCAGTTTGATTGACCATCTATTTATGGAAATTAAGGCCCTTCACAATATTTTTTGAGAGTAGTATTAGGCAGTTCAGTTTGACGATTTGGTGACCAATTCCTGACGCATTGAATCATATGTACTATGCTATTTATTTTTCTAATATTTTCCTGACTTATAATTAACAGTGATGCGAGTTATATGCTAATTTCCCAAATCATCCTTTGAACAGATGTAGAGGCACGAACAATGCAGGAGCACAGTTCTCCGCCACCTATAGAATAAGCTCAGGTCTGCCATTTAATCATACTTTGACCATTCCTTTTTTGCTTTCATTGGAGCTAAGGAAACAAAACCCAATGAAATGGGTAACCTAACCCAAAGGCTTTATTTGCCCAAAGTGTATAACATTTTTGTTATGCATAAGTAAACATTCCAGTGCATATTATATATCAACTCATGTTATTCCAATGTTCCTGTCATGCTCAAGCATGTAGCTGAGCCAAATGTCTATTCAGCACTCATGATGAAAGGGACTATATTATTGCTTCAAGGCATTAATATAAAAATGTTTGTGGATTCTGTTACAAGTCCAGAAGAAAACATATAACATATGATTTTTTATTTTAAGTTTCTTGCTGGAGCTGTGCCTGTCTGTATTATGTCTGGAGCTTGCAGTTCTTGAGCTAATTATGAATCATTTTTGTTTTACAATGATCGATTGTTCACACTTTTGGAACTTGACAGTCTCTAGGAACAATAAAAATTTATGGAGCTTGCCATTTCTCTACTGCGTTTTCCATCAACCATATACCAATGAAGTTTTCAAGGCATTGTGGTGTTCAGGGAAGGCTGTTTAAGATAGACAAGTCATTATGGAAAAGAAGCAAAGGGTTTTTCAATGCACACGATTTTTCACAATTGCATTAGACCTACAATCACAGATGAAAAGAACAGGAGCCACGGTTGAAGATGCAAAATATATAAGGCTAACAACTTAATGATTAGATGCTAATTCACATGATGATGTTAAGTGATCTTGGAATTGTAGAGTTGGAAATGTTTCTCTAAATTGTTATGTCTAGGTTTTACTTCTTACATGCCTCCCCTATGCATGTCAAACACAATGCGAAGCATAATATAATTATGTGGATGTTGTAGCTTAGTTGTTTTTGAAAGTAGTATGAATAAAAAGTTATAAGTTGAAGACAAAATGAAACCAGAGGTTAAGTCTACTAAAGAAACAACCTTGACCTAAGCCAACAACTTTAAGGGTGGAATGTTGGTTCTAGGTTTTTGTACGCAAGTAAATCATTTGTAGGTTCTCAGCTTATGCCCAATAACATCGGGCACCATAACCATGAACATATAAAATGTCAAATGCACACAACATACATCTACAAGTTCATCATTAACAAATCAATGACGTGGGGCACCATAACTATGAAGATATAAAATGCCAAATGCACATAACATACATCTATAGGTTCATCATTGACATATTTTCAACCTGAGCAAGTAGATCACCTCTACCTCTGGCAAGGTCCAAATAGCTAACTTATAAATCTAACAACCCTAGCCCATCAACGATGGGCACCATAACTAGTAATAGTAAGAAATTTGTAATGCATGGTGGTTACCCAATAAAACCATTGTGGTTCTATGGAACATGTGATTTTTTATAATGGTTGTGGTCTTCCTCACATAAAGACATGTAGTTCTATATTGATAGACAATACAAAAAAACAACATGAAATAAAACTAGATAAAAAGTTTTCCACATTATTTTTGTGCAGATTAATTTTTATTTTTCTTTTTAAAGAGCCTTCTGGGAATCGAACCCAAATAAATCCACTCTGGCATGATATTATAACAATCTTAGATAAAATGCACGAAAATCTGACAGTTTTAAGGGATATTTGTCAGAATCAAGTTATAGATAAAAGCTGCTCATTCTCTCTTGCACTTGCAAATATTTTGAAAAACAAGGAGGAAAAACCATTGTCTTTACATGCAAAAGAGGAAAGGAAAAGACCAAAGCAATGTAATGCAAAAAGAGAATATAATTTGTACATATACCTCTGTTAAGATCCTTGCCAAAAAAAAGAAGAATTTAGATAGTTGCCCTTTCTTGAAGTCGGTTTGTGGTAAGCGCTAGAGTTTTCAGCCAGGAATTACATAACTGCTAGGACTTTGAATATTAGGCAGCATGACAAAGAATGTGGTGCTGGATTAAGCAACTAATAAAGGTTGTCGTTTCAACTAATAATCACCAGCTCCAATGGTTCTGACAGATTGCCGAGCATGGTTCTGATGGATTTTCATTGTGATAACCACATTGTATTGTTGCTTGGCAATGGCATCATATATACTAAAAGCCCACTGGTACAAAAATTGCAAAGCAAAGACGTGTAACTTAGACCAAGAGTAGTGAAGGTTCCCGAGAGATTCAAGGCTACACAATGGAGGGAAGGCAAATCAGTCAATCTACACATAATAGACAGCAAAGACGTGTAACTTAGACCAAGAGTAGTGAAGTTCCTCAGAGATTCAAGGTTACACAATGGAGGGAATGCAAATCAGTCAATCTACATATAATAGACTATAATAGACAGCAAAGACGTGTGACTTAGACCAAGAGTAGTGAAGGTTCCTGAGAGATTCAAGGCTACACAATGAAGGGAAGGCAAATCAGTCAATCTACACATAATAGAAAGCTCTAAGTAGTCCTTATCCTATTACATTTCAGGTGATTGCAATATTGATATCAAAGCCTGCATTACACATATCCAGCCTAAAACATGCAAACTGGTTTTGACTGTGTCAGCCATAGGAATGTTCCGACTTAACATCCTTTGGTTTTTCAAGAGGAACATGTTGCAGAGGAGTGGGTTTGCAATGGCAGAGAACTGTGACGAGAAAAATCTGATCAGTGACAAGGGCAAAGATTTTAGCAGAAAATGCAATGGATAGAATGCACAATAAAATCTTATATTATAATGTTGTGTAATGGACCGCACCCTAAATCGGACGGTCGAGGATTTGATTGACCAATGGTGGAGATGATGTGTGCGTGTCTTCAACTAAAATTTCATCTTGACTATGGCTTCAATAAAAGGAAAAGGGAAAAGGGAAAAGGGAAAAGGGATTTGATTGACCAATGGTGGAGATGATGTGTGCGTGTCTTCAACTAAAATTTCATCTTGACTATGGCTTCAATAAAAGGAAAAGGGAAAAGGGAAAAGGGAAAAGGGAAAAGGGAAAAGGGAAGGGAAAAGGAAAAACGATGAAAGGGAAAAGGGAAAAGGGAAACGGAAAAGGGGAAGGGAAAAGGAAAACGCGATGAAAGGGAAAAGGGAAAAGGGAAAACGATGAAAGGGAAAAGGGAAAAGGAAAAGGGGAAGGAAAAGGAAAAAGATGAAAGGGAAAAGGGAAAAGGGAAAAGGAAAAGGGAAAAGGAAAAGGGAAAAGGGAAAAGGAAAAGGGGACGGAAAAGGAAAAACGATGAAAGGGGAAAAGGGAAACGAAAAAGGGAAGGGGAAAAGGAAAAATGATGAAAGGGAAAAGGGAAAAGGGAAAAGGAAAGGGGAAGGGAAAAGGAAAAACGATGAAAGGGAAAAGGAAGAGGGGAAGGGAAAAGGAAAAACGATGAAAGGGAAAAGGGAAAAGGGGAAAAGGAAGAGGGGAAGGGAAAAGGAAAAAACGATGAAAGGAAAAGGGAAAAGGAAAAGGAAGAGGGAAGGGAAAAGGAAAACGATGAAAGGGAAAAGGGAAAAGGAATAAAAGAAAGGTAAGTGGAAAAAGGAAAGAGAAGGAGAAAAGGAAAATGGAAAGATAAAAGAAAATAGAAAAAAGGAATAGAATAGGCGAGGGGAAAAGGAACGGAAAAAAGAGCACCATGAGAAGGGTAAGAAGTAAAGGTGAGAAAAGGAGAAAAAGGTAAGGGAAAATAAGAAAAGGTTGCAAAGTCTATGGGAAAAAGAAAAGTAAAAAGAAAAAGAGGGGAAAAGGGAAAAAAGAGAACATGGGAAAAGGGAACGAAAAGAGAAAAAAAGGAAAAAAAGTGAAAAAAAGGGAAAAGAGAAAGGGTGAAGAAAGAGAAAAAAGAAAGCAAAAAGAGCATCGAGAAAAAGGAAGAGGGAAAGGATGGAAAAATGAGGAAAAAGGTGGGGGAAAGTAGAATAGACAAAGGGTAGGGAGCAAGGAATAGGAAAAGAGGAAAAGATGAAGGAGAAAAGGGCACGAGAAAAAAGGGAAGAGGGAAAGGGTGAGGAAATAGAAAAAAGAAAGGGAAAAAGAGTATGGGAAAGGGAAAAAAAAAAGAAACAAGAAAGGAGAAAGTGGAAAGGGGAAAAAGGGGAAGAGGATGGGGAAAGAAGGAAAAAGGGTACATAAAAAAGGTTGAGAAAAGGGAATGGAAAGAGGCATATGAAAAGCGAAAGGGAACGGGAAAGGGAAAATGTAAAGGAAGGGGAAAGAGAAAGGAAAAGAAAAAGGGAACATCAAAAAGCAAAGGGTGGGGAAAGTATGAAAAGGGAATGGAAAGTTGAAAGGAAAAGGGAAGCGGAAAAAGGAGAAGGGAAAGCAAAAAGAGCATGAGGAAAAGAGAAGAGAGAAATGGGAAAAGAGATGGGGAAAAGGGCACGTGATCAAGAGGAAGAGGGTGGGGAAAGGAAGAAAAGGGCACATGAAAAGGTAAGCAAAAGAGAACGAAAAAAATGCATGAGAAACGGGAAAGAAAAAAGGAAAAGGAAAAGGAAGAGGAAGGGGAAAAGGAAAGGGAAAGAGAGTAGTGGAAAAATGGGAAGAGCGGGGAAAGATAAAAAGGAAGGGAAAAAGCTGATAAGAAAAAGAGAAAGAAAAAAAGGGGAAGGGGAAAGGGAAGGCAAAGGGAGGGAGAAGGGGGTTAGAAAAAAAAGGGAGAATAAAAAAAGAAAGAAATTAAAGGTTCCTAATTTATGCCCAGCAAGGCTGGGTACCATTACTAGTGATCGTTTGACCGAATTCTATGAGTAGATTTGCGGGAGCTGTCTCACAATAAAAAATACTAATCTTCTAGAATCAATTTGCTCCCATAGGATAACACTTTTTAAACTCTTCAAGTTTGGAGGCGGTCTATTCAGCAAGCTTCTTTTTTTCATCAAGATTGAACTTCAACTCATCCAGCATACGTGAAGCAGTTGGCCATGTCAATATAGAGCTCGTAGTTGTTGGGATGGTGGACGAGGTAGGAGTAGACGAAGAAGAAGGCTGCGATGTTTCCTCGGTATTTAAATTTTAAAGTTTAATTTTGAAAGTGCTTATCTTTCTTGGCTATGGTGCTTCTTGTTCATCTGAATCCCTAACTGAAGGAGGCTTAAGCATTTGGTAGGAGGGATTGGTAGCGAGAACCGCTAGGGATTTGCAGATAGTATAAGCTCCGAAGACACCAAATGTTCTTTGGGAGTCGATAGTTCGCCTACACCAACACATGGGACAACGAATTTCTTCTTGGCATCGCCCGCAACCAATTCATGTCCATCCGTGAGGGCAGTTTGTTATCTTTTGTAGCCTTCAAAGCAATACAAGGAGGTTTCTTCTCAGCTGAAAGGACCTTTCTGCACATGCTGAATCCAACGAATATACATCTATTGCACTTTATCCCAGACAAGCTCAATGAATCATAAGATTGTAGGTTCCAACCATACCCCTTTGCACTAGTAGGCACCCCCTTGCCACTTGCCGGTTTGTTTACCTTGCTTGCAGTCCTGATGGAAGGATCATAGTTACATCCACCGCAACACAAACTTGACAAATTGAAGTTGTTTCGTATCCTCCACGCTGCATATGATTGCATCTTGCACATTATTCTTCATGCCTTCCCATATAGCAACGATTATGCCCAGCTGTTCGAAATTCTCTAAGCCCTTTCTGGTCCTAATAAGGAGATAGAGATCCTTGCGGCGGTCTCCTACCACATGTGGTTTGGCCTGGGCTATTTCCATGCACCACTTCCGACTTTTATCAGGAGTTATGATCCGCATGGGTTCTACGTTGGGCCCACGAAAAAGATTCAGTGATGCACAAAGAATTCAAAACAGGTAAGTAACACGGTTCAGAAGACAATGTCTTGAAAAAATGCAGACAAGGAACGTGGCCCGATCCTTGAAAAAAATATACAGGTAAATGACAATGTTAACCCCACATTATTTACCCTTTCAGGAAATATCCTCGCCAGGATCGTGGCCAGGATCCTTAAGAGTGATACATCGTGAACATCGTGGTGGCAATCCTATCGACCTTGCTTAAAAAGACATGCCTAGTGCTATAACGACAGCACTGGTTACCAAAAGCACGAAAACTACCATCTTTCAAGGCGACGGCGCGAGACATGATGGCGCAGGCGCTCGAATTTTTGGCAAGACGCTAGTAATTTGGATTCACTGCCTATGTAGGTCCAGCTAGTGAAAGATCAAAAGATCATGTTCAAGTCCTTGATCCATATCAATATATTAAGAAGGGCATTTGCTTGCTTGGGAGGCTGGCTAACAGTTATCTAAGTGTGTATCTCTTTTTGCGAACCTGTTTACTAGGAGGACTATAACTTACCTAATAACTATCTCGAGTGTTGCCTACATATAGTTAAAGGGAAGCCTTCAACTATATGTAGGCACTTACTTAAGGAAGCTAATTGCCAATGAGGACAAGGATGTAGCCTAAAACTAGCTTGAGCATTTGCTAAAAATTCTCAAAAAATTAGCAATTTTTCCTCAAAAAGCTTTCTGAGCGACGCCATCTTAGATAGCTTAATCTATCCCAATGGTACAAATTTTTGATATTCCTACCCTGGCTTGGTCGTTCCTCAGTATTTATTTCTTTAGTGCCTTATTGCTTTTGAAAAACACATTCTAGAGCTTCTATGAATATGCCTTATGGTTTTCTACGACTAACACATGTTTCAGCAAGTGTGGAATGTTCAGAGCAGGGTTTACAAATGCATGCTACAAATATAGATTTGGAAATAGTTAAATATTGCCACATTTATTTGGTTTTGTTACTCCATAAGAGGTCTTTGCAAGTGCTGCTCTACAACATGAAAAATATAGGTCGAAGACATGCTTCAGTTGTATTTCACAAACAAACTCAATCGGACAAGGAGGAACTTCAAACATTTCAAGACACATCAAAAATAGGTTTTATGCATGAAGTTTTAGTTTGATTTAAAGAACAATGCAACATAAAAGATTTATTGGTTTTGAATGGTCCGCTGATGCACAAGGTTTTGTACGAACCTTCGGCTTTGTGCAATGCTGCAACTATTTGACCCATTTTACTTAAATTTTTCCATATTAGATCTCCCTTCTGGATTTTGCATTTTTTCATAGTATTTAAGCATTCTATTTATGCCTGAATATTATTGAAAGATACTTGTTCCTTAGTTTTGGTAGCTTCATGGTAATTTCTGCAGGTTTTAGTGTTTGGAATTTAAAGAGGTTGGATGTGATACCTCTTGAATGATAATTCAGTATAGAAATTTTAATGTTTATAGATGTAATGGCATCATTTGCATTTGCGCTATGATTTTCGTTGTTATTATGATTACAAATGCAGATCTACAAGCATGTCGTCTTCTTATATACTAGAATCTTGTGTTGCTAAAATTCTATAACCAATTTTGCTGTTTAATTTGTAAGTTTTATTAAAGGTTAGAGTCTTATTATAAACTGGAATATCAGGGTTCAAATCCCTGTTTGGTATATAAACATTGCAATAGTTCATAGACCAACAAATACAATGACTAATATTCTAAGTATTGCATTGACTAAAAACTTGTTGAATCGTTTGACTAAGAAGATGGCGATTTATCGACTAATAACCCGACTAAGCGTCGACTAAATATCGACTAATACACTAACTATGCTTCTGACTATTCATCTGACTACATCTGACTAATTATCTGACGATTATTCTGACGTTAAATCGTCAGATAAAACTCGTCGGTACATTTAAATCGGGAATAAGGGCCCTGGCGGTTATGCATTTTTATGAAAGCTCTCGGCGATTATTCGATGTTTAGCCATCATTCTCTTGTAGTGTTAATAAAAGCTGCTCTTACACATTAAGATGCGGGTCTACACAAGTCAAAGTAGCCCCTAAGGATTTTGTATTGATCATATCATGCATTCCTAGAGAAGAATTGTGTATCAGTAGTTGATGTTGTCCGGGTTTTCATCTCCTAGAATTCTCTCGACTCACTTAAAAAGCGCCTTGACAAGGCGATCATTTTACTATTGTAGGTGGGAAGCCTAAGATCCTTAAGAAATCCTCTTCTAGAAGCTATGTAGGCTGGCATGGCGAACATTATTTATTAATCAAATGTTCAAAAAAGGAGTTGATGGCCTGAATCTACCCCTTTATATATACGACAAAATGAAGGTTCCTCAATTAATCCATCACATTAGCTCCTCCATCTTGGATTTCCTACCCCATATATTTGTAAAATTTGTATAAAAAATGCCCCTAATTTTCTATACCCTCTATTTTATTTTATTTTTTTAAAATGATCATTAATTTAGGTAAAATGCAACAGAATCATATAGCAGTGAAGACTTAGAATCATATAGAAGTAGACTTCTCAAAGAACACTTAGACTACCTGAAATTCCCTTGGATCGACATTTTTAACAACATCGAAAGAATAACCATGAAGAACTGACCAAGAATGAAGAAACCAACAATTCCACTGTTCATGAAAAAAGGAAACAGTGAGGAAAACAACTTCCAAACATCTTGGAGATCAATCCATTTGGCAAAGCCCTATTTTTTGGCAAAGGAACATGCCAAAAAATACCCAAAATCTTAAAGAGCCATCCATTTTGCCTGATTATCGAGAATGGGCTTTAGCACATTAGAAGCTCACTAGTTCTACAAGGCTTAAAGAGCCATCCATTTTGCCTGATTATCGAGGATGGGCTTTAGCACATTAGAAGCTCACTAGTTCTACAAGGGGCATTTGGGGAAAAGGGGAAAAAAAAGGCAAAATACAAAGCTATTTTAAGAAATTGCTTAAAATTTTAATAATAGATAGTCTGCCTATTTCATGTAGGGAATGAGCATAAAATTGGGGAAAAATAGCAAGGAAGGACCACAAGATAACACAACCACCCCAAGAAGACAACAGCTTGAGTTCTTACTAATAGGATTTTGGAAATTAAGAAGTTTATTCTCGAGGCCGTGCGACGGATGTTAGCCGATACTACATAAATAATAACACTCGTATATTTCTCGAACTTTTTCTCTTCAAAAACATGCCAACTTCTACAGATATTAAATAGGAGTCTCCTAGCCAAAGTTGGAAACTCATTAATGTTTCATTCTATAGTAAGCATCCAGCCCTCAATTTACCTGTTGCAGGGTTGAGATTCAATTATTAGCAGGCAATTTGAATGCAGATTTAGAAACCAAGGAAGGGCACATAGATTGGTAATTGCTTCTTAACCTCCTCGCTAGATAGATGATCAAAATCCGTAAGCCAGTAATTTATTTCATTTCTTTATTTTGCATTATCACAATGCTTTGAGTCAAGCTTGCTTGCTGGATCTGAAGGTCACAACCGTATAAAGAAGACCTTTTAGTAATTTGGTTGCATAGAAGAGAAGACACGAGGGGAGACCGAAGCATCTCACATAGGCATTAGATCACAAAAGAGCATGTACTATAGATTAAAGCGATATACTTAACAAGCATTTCAACAGAGTTAATGTAGCCAAATGCAAGTTCTTCATGCTGGGACAATAAGACCACCAAACTTTCTTGAATCGGATCCCGGTCACTCTGCAATCCCTCGCCCGGGTTTGACATTCTCGAGGGATTCTCCATCGACTTAAAATATGTTAGTAGAATGGACATGGTAGCCTTTCTTATTGCTTTGGGATGGAGCAAACAAAGCTTGGCTCAAGGCAACATTGAAGTTGCATGTAAATGCCTTTGCAAGTGTGCAATTTTAACTTGCTTACATTATGAAATGCTTGATGGTCGATTGCCAAGTGTTGCCATTGTTCACTCATTTTCGGTCCTCGCCGATTGAAGAAATGAGGTGCAACCTCGATTAGCCATGAGCGATCAATTGTAGAGACATCTTTCATGTAGTGCCGGTGACTGTAAAATAACAATGAAACACAAGCCATTTTGGAGTTGCTCTAAATAAAACCGATGATGGATGAATGAGTAACTCCCGATTCCCACCGCGAACAACTTTGTAGGATTTCCCATCTGCTGCGGTTGGCTAGCATTCATAAAGAACGGCTGAAGCTACTGACTTTCCGACTCTTTCAATATCTTTGTCACATGATCTCATGTTCATGCCAAGACGTTGTAAAACCTTTGCTAGTTGGGCTCTTACATCTAGAACTTTCTTCATGGGTGATAATTAATGCGATTCTGATGACACCATTGTGATGATTTGTTAGAAGAAATAAAGGCTTCATACACATTAAGGTAGCTGATGAGATCACCTTCGGATGCGAGAAAAAGCGGCTCCTTGCCTCATCAAGCTCCCTTTGCCTTCCAAAGCTTGATATCAGATTGATTGGGCCGGACATCATTGCGGCAATAATGACTACCTCAGATGAGCAACCAAGTGGTCCTGAAGACAATAGCATCTTGGAAACTTTTGGGTCAAGTGGAATTTCTGCAATTTGATGACCTAGTGGAGATGTCAATTTAGCATCTAAGTCTTAGCTTTTTCAAACGTTTCCTTTCCAGAAGCTTTGCTTTCACGCAAAAACAGAAAAAAATTAGACCGTCAAATAATGATTGACTTTTCACATTAATGCACCAATTAAACGACAACTTACTTCAGCTGGCAGCCTCTTCCTCTTCTACAAGTGCCTTCTGAATGTGTAAAGCTTCCATGTCCTTTTTCTCCATCCATGCCTTAACCTGCATATACAATATACCTCTGCTACAACTACAAAATGCATGTTTCTTGCAATACCAACAAAAAAGGACTATAAGCGCAAATGAACTTGAAGATTTAGATCAATATTCAATTCCAAAATGAGTGCTAGCAAATTCACTAGCATCATGATATTTACAAAAGATATATCAGCACATAACCAAATTTGTTTGTGCATGTTCTGGTGCTTTTGCAGCAAGGGCGATACTTTACGAAGTGCTCCTTTGTACATTTTGTACATTTTTTCGTGCTCTTTCAACGGCCTTTTTATCGTACATTTTACGGCCTTTTAAATTGAAGAGCTTATCTACTTGAAATGTTTACAAGCATGTCACATACCCCAACCATGAGATATCCTTATCATCTGCTTTGTTGATGTAGTCTCCTATCATTGTTGAAAGGAGATGGAAGGTTGCCAAACGTTGACAATCCCACCTTTATGTGCTGAAAACAAGCCGGTTTCAGCTATATAGAAAGCGATAACATCTTTGGCGAGTTGACATCTTGACCGGTGCGCATAAGACTTGGAAGATTGAAGACTCGAATTGTGCATTTGCTATAGGAACATAAGAGGCGAGGCACTTTGCTGTTGCAAATCCATTGATATAGAAATTTTGAGAGGAGTATCGGAGGGCTCGAGAATGTGAGCCACGGTATCTTGGAGCACACCATCATCCGTTGTTATCCAAACTTTGATATCACCATCTAATGCAGATGAGATGAGGTAAGAGTCCCAAAGTAACAAAAGGCGATATGGGCTTGGAATGGGTGCCCTCAAGAACATACATGCACCGCCAATCGCAAAGGTCGCCAAATCGATGGAATTATCTTGTGATCCGGAACAAACCAAAGAATGGTAGATGTGAGACATGTAACAGCTCCTTTGTGCCCTACAAGCGTGGCTTCGGTCGAAACTTCGCATGTTGCGGGGATGTATTGAAATGCCAATGTGCTGCCATCTTCACATCCAACCAAAGGAAGTCTTTCAAGTGGCCTAGAGCCATCACTTGACCATGTGGAGAAACATCGATAGAGAACGGAGTAGATGTGGTAGAACTGGAAACTATAACCTGATTTGTAAGACCCACAAAGAAGAAGATTGGAGTGACTAACATTGCTCCAATTCTCGAGCCCATTGCAAAGGTTCGAAAGTGCAAGCACGAATTGCGGTTCCATACTTTGAGATTCCCTTCCGAATCAAGCCTTTGTAGAGCTCAGAAGTGCGGCGAGAAAAGAATGTCGATTATGTCGAGGCCCCTGAGTAGCAAGAGTTGCAATCAGGGTAGACTTGGCAACTTCCTCTTCAACCAGCACCTCAGCTTTCTCAACTTGTTGTCCAACATCTTTAACATCCAGCACCTCAGTCTTCTCACTGATTAGGCGCTTTTGCTTTTTCTTTCTTTCTGTAATCTGCTCCAAGTCAATATCCATCTTTGCTAATGTGCATTAAGCATCTCTTTTCCAGAATTTTACACCCCTCTTTCTTAAGGCCAACTGTGAGCGTGTTCTTCTTACGCCTAAATTCCCCTGCTTCTCTTTACGCTCAAACTCCCTTCTTACATTCTGCCCAAATTCCCTTCTTACATTTGTGTTTGTTCTATGCCAAGAACGAGATTGTGGAAATTCCCTTCTTACATTTGTGTTTGTTCTGTGCCAAGAACGAGATTGTGGAACTCCGCCATGCTTGCCCTTCATCCATCCATGACCATATGCATGCTCTGGGAAAACCAGCTGCTCCAAACGCTTGCCGCCATTCTTCTAACAAAGACAACGTAATGACAAGTTTATGACCTATTACTTACATTTATATATTCTTGCTTTTGAAGTCATCTAGAAACTGCCGGACTCCAAAATGCAACAAAATATTGATTGATTAGGGCAAAATGTGCTATTTATACCGGGGCAAATATCTCGATGGTCGATCATTAGCTGCCGCCCGCCGGGTGCGGATGAAGAAGACCATTTCGAGCGAGATGGGAAGCTCCGCGGAACCGGCTGATCTTCCACAGAATGTTACGTGATTTGAATGAATCTTAGGAATCATCTCCTTCAAAACCCGGGCAGACATGTATTTTCCAAATGTTTGTTTCATGCAGCTCATAAAGAATGCTAAGAATTTTTGTTTCTTGCAACAAAGTTCAAAAGTAAGCCTTTGCATATCAACTCTATTTTAATGCAATGAAATACAGGTCTTAGACCTAATGCAGACCTTAGAGGATGGCTATATTTTACACCTTGTCCAGAGTTTAATACAAAATCTTAGTAGCATACTATTCTGATCCTATCCTATCTCATCAATTCACCACCCTTCCAGCATCCATAGTCTTTCTCCATTTGTAAAAGCTTGAGAAACGTTTGCCTAGAAAATATTCATTCAGGATACTGCAATTAAAATATATATGCAATCAAGCTCCTTTTAAGTTATTCTTCAAGTCAGATGTTCCTTCTATATCGTAACATGTGTGCATGGTTGATAGGTGTTTATGTGTATATTTTGGAGATAACATTCCCTTGTTTGTATAGTACATGAGCCTACGTTTTCTCCTAGATAAAGTACGGCGATAAATTATGTTGTTCGCGATTCATGAAATGTTGAATTTGTTGCGATATTATATTATTCAGGGATTTGGAGATGAAATAGATGTCCTTGTTGCCAAACATTTACAACTATTGAAGTCAACATTTGCAAGAAATAGAGGCCACTTTTTAAATAGAAAGCCGGATTTCATCGAAAGCAAACACAACATCAAAGCTGATATGAAAAGGCCTAAAATTGCTTGATGAAGGCAAGGTTCCATTCGCCATGGCAGTCCTAGGATTTGGACCTCCTTAAGAACCGTAACTGTAGAAATTAAGTAACATAGAAAACTCATAGGAGTTAATCAACAATGCATGCAATGAACTGCAATTTTCTTGTTTACATGAAATGGGATCGTGCCGGGGGAGATTCAATTGCTCTTGGGCTTCTCCATACTTCTTCATTTCTATTCTTCTTTGCTTTTTTCCTCTATGGTTCAGGCGAGGCCTGGAAGCTAACCTTGACACATGTACATACCTTTTTTCTGTTGAATGACGAAATCAACGGTCCATAGACATTTTTTATTTTTGTCAAAGGAAAAATTAGGATGCGGATAGCGATTAGAAGTGAAAAAATCGTGCACATAAAAGTCACACATTCAAATCCTTAAACATAACATCTATTTGCATTGCTAACAAAATACTTGAATATACCTTGTAAAAAAAACTCAAAGAGGAATTTAAATGTACACGTAACGACAAATATTTATAGCATTGATATTATAATGGCAAAACTCCCATAGCATATCAAGAAGCAACAAAAGTTTATGCATGGTTATAATGCATCATGAATTATATTTTCATCATGTGTCATTCGGGTTCAAAACATGCGAACATCTAAACTCTGAGACCCAAAAAAAGAATTCCTTAAGATAGATAGAAATTTTATGGGTCCGCGATGTGACAAAGTATAAAAAAAGAGTGAAGAATATCAACATAAGAAAAACACAACAAAAATGATAATAAGTATCTAAGCATGTGCACATGAGCTAAGTGTACCCAAGCCATGGGTTCCGGGGCCACCGGGTCTCGGATGATTGATTGTACCTCCTCGATACTTTGCCCACTTTTTCGCTGCGGCCGAGCCTCTCGCACTCTAAACGATTCCATCGCCACCGGGTCATTTGGGCGGAGAGAGATCTTCTTGAACCGAGAAGTGGGTGTCTTTTAAATGACTTCCATCTTTGAAGGACATACAACCTATCCCGTGGGCTATTAGGCTGGGCGATGATATGGCGGGGCGGGTCGGCCTCACGAGCCCCAACCCCGCGTCTTTGTAACAATGGCGGCCTCTCGAATGTGCATAACATCCGTGAAGAAGTTGGCTGCCTCTTCTACATCCAAGGCGGATTTGCCCTGCGGCATGCCTACGATCGCGCAAATTCAAGCTTTTGTCCCCTTCGCCGTCGAGTGAATCACGCCGCATCCTCCCATGGTCCTTATCCGGCATGCCACTATGATCATGTGCTTGCATGCCACCCTGACCTTTATCTGTCATCTCCACACCGTTATCCCTATGAGTCTCTGTTTGCACCCCGTCAGCAGTGCATGCGCTCTCGAGGGTCTGTGTTTCAACATCAGGAGTAAAGCAAATTTAGTATCTGGAACAAAAGCTTATCTTCGAAGGAAATCGTCGGGCCTGCAAGAGATGCATTCTGCAAGGTGTCCAAAAGAAGATGCTGGTCCGATGAGGGCAAGAGCGGAAGGATCCTTGCCTGAAGTGAGGCGTGCTGATGTATGAGATCAGACTCGGGAAGCGGGAAATGTTCAAGCCATGTGACATGGAGAAGTTCCACATCAGTGAAGTTACGGCGGCGCTGACTACACTTAGCCATATAAAGACCCCGAAAGCCAATCTAAAGAGCCCAAAGTGATGCAACCTAGAGATCCAAGCAAAAGACAAAGCACCTGGATACCGATCAAATTGAAATGTGTATATACCAATTATGAACAAGGAACGCCCCTTTCGGCAAAAGAACCGTGGGAAAACTCTAGTAGAGGAAGATTGAGGGCCAATCTAGAGCAAAAGAACCAGCAGCAAGAGGCAAAGAAAGGTAGGATTTGGACGCAGGCCAGATATTAGACTTAATGTGAAGTGAGTTTGTTGGCACAGCCAGGGGCCGACTTGGAAAATCGGAATGGGAATCAAACTGAGAAAGAAGCGTAGGATACTGTTGCCGGGTCGTTGTGGTCGTTGTTGCAGGAATCGATGGCTAGCCAAGTCGTGGCTGTGGGCTGGGCCAAATTTGGGGTTGGGAAAGGTCTTGACAGAAGCTTGTGCCAGGAGCTAAATCTCAGAACCGGAAAGAAAAGGATCATGAGATGACTAAGCAACACGAATACCTGGCATGGCAGAGAAGTTGGAGCTGGGATCTAACCGGCGGTCTTTGGGTAGATTAGTCTGGAGCAGACTAGATCGGATGCGTGATGCCGTGCTTGTGTGTGTTCCTGCTGTTTGCTGTTTGTGTTGACGCTGGAAGGTGCCTAGATGGTTAGGCGGTGGCGCCTAAGGAAAAACCTTAGGCGGTGGGAAGACCTAGCGTAATGGAGATCATATATAAAATGATTTACTATCTCGCACGTTAATGTTCCAAGTAATAACATAGCTGCTTGCACACCAATAATAACCTTCACTAAGAGGACCATTTTTTTCAACTCTTGGCCCAATGCTTAGGCTGATTCTCTACAAACTTGCCTATCAGCTTTGATAGCACCTTGTCTTGGGTTACTTTCATGCATTTGTTTAGAGCAATTATTTAGCCTCTATTGCTCGGGTTCGGACCCGCCCGGGCAATCGGCATTTGAACCTGCGCCTCGTCGGGGTCCAGGAGACAGCGTCTGGTTCACATACTGATGTGTAGTTGCACACTTCTTTACAGACATCATGCATATTCAGAGCCCACGAACTTTTACTGCCCAAAGAGTGGGTACCCACCGGCCTGATAGGCCACGCCATCTTCTGGTACATTTTTCAACATCCCGGGATAGGTTGTATGTGTTACAGCATGGGAGCCACTTGAAGGGCACTCTCTTTTCGGTGCAAGAGGACCTCTCCGCAGTTCAGTTAACTCGACGGCGTGATGAGCTATGCAAGGTTCGAGAGGCGAGGCTCCCGGCAAAAATGGGGGCTTTATCGGGGAGGCTCAGAACTTATTTTCGACCAGTGGCCTACCAACCCTTGGTTGGGGTACTCTTAATTGCCTACCCACGTCTTGGTTTTGTTATATTTGGTTTTGCTTTAGTAGTTGCTATGTTCTGTAAGGGGTTTAGTTCCCATGTCTTCTTCTGTCTGGTCTTATGCCCTTTCTTTGCTTTTGGGTTGGGGTTTGAGTCCTAGTTTGGGCTTACGCCCTTTGTATTGTTTCGTCCCATAAGCTCGGAGAGCTTCCAACGGACGTTAAAAATTTTATCTTTATCTTTATCTATTTCCACCAAGACCAAAGAGCTCATATGGGATTGAACAGGAAACTCTGTGGATTGAAAAAATTGTGAGATAAAATACATTGACTGGTTTTTTATTACAACTAAAAGGGCTTTTAAGACTAATGGAGCGCCGATGCACTCTTACCTGACTGGCAAGGGCAACTTTAGACAGAATTTGAAGAAAGTTGTAGGTACACTGGACCCCATTTCTCTTGTAGATCAAAAAATTAGGACATGAAATATTTCGTGCCTCTCGTTACATTTTTGTGGGTAAGCCAGGTGGCATAATCCGCATATTTATCGGGGCTAGGAGGCAAGGAAGAGTTTGGAATTAGGTGGTCAATGGAAGTTACAACTTTCTGTAGAACTGACATGCCTTTAAAATTCTCACTTCCATATAGATCCTTTAAATCTCAAACTCTCCCATCTTCGGTTGGTTTTTTACTAATAAAATACATCTAAATTGCCAATCGAGTTGTGCAACTCGTGGGACTGGGTAGGTAATCTATGTAAAGAAGATGAATGAAACATGCATTTTGAGACTCATATAGGCCTAAATCTCAAACTGTCCCATCTTCAGTTTTTTTTCCAGAAAAAGTACATCTAAAATGCTCTTTTATTGAAACTTATCGTCCGTTTTGTGGATCTTTATAAAGACAATCCCATCGATCCGAGACATCGGATCGACATTCTAGAATGGGGCGAGCATGCATGTCTTGCGTGCATGCATGCGCCGCATGCCCTACTACGGTTGGGAGTTCGCTATTTTAGGCACGGTTCTGCATCAACGTCTCATCGGCGCTTCCTCTTCTCTCAGCAGTACCTTATTCTCTTTGAATTGTTTCCAGGCAGGGAAGGGGCTTCTTTCTGCTTTTTTTTTTTTTTTTTTTTTTTGGAAGGACGTGAAACTTTATTAATCATCAGAAACGAGCAACAGAGATGGGGGGGCTGAAAACCCAGTGGAGGAATTGTCCACTGAGCAAAACCACCCGCCACCTTACAGCACACAACATGTAAATGAGTTACATATAAGTGTTAATTTGGAGATAGTGTACCCAAATACGATTCTTCACTTCATCCTTTACGGAGGAAGATATATACACTTTGACGATGCGTTGCTTAGCTTCAATAAGCACTTGAGCATCAGGGGCTCTATGGCCCTTGAAAATAAAGAGGTTTCTTCTTTTCCACGTTGACCAAATTATCCATGCTGAAGCTAAGTGAAATGCCCTCTTTGCCATATTGTCCCAAGAACTTGGGTACACTGCCAATAAGACTTGTTGACTATTCAAACTGCAATAAAAAAGACTCTGAAGCCACAACCAAGCCGGTCTAGCATGCTGGCATAAGAAGAAACAATGCTCGATTGTCTCATCCCTTTGAGCGCATAAAGGGCATGTCCCAGGCACCTCAGGACGAAATTTGTGGACCAAAACATTGACGCGCACACATCTATGGATGATCTGCCACCACAAAACTGATAACTTTGGATGAAGTAACTTGTCCCAAACCCAGTTCCAAACTACTTTCTGTTGATTCACTGGTACCACCAAAGGCCATTTTCTTCCTGCTTGGTTTGGCCAATTTGGCGTTACTTTCATGCTGTGGCATGTCCTTTCTCGGCTTTGGCTCTTCTTTAGCCATCATCCTGTGACCTTCGTCCTCGATTCCAGTTTGTTAAGGAAGTTCTCTGGTATTCGGGCGGTTTGTTGGTTTCATGCGAGCCCAATTCTAGAATCCCATCGATCCGAGACATCGGATCGACATTCTAGAATGGGGCGAGCATGCATGTCTTGCATGCATGCGCCCTTTCTGGTTGGGAGTTCGCTATTTTAGGCGCGGTTCTGCATCAACGTCTCATCGGCACTTCCTCTTCTCTCAGCAGTACCTTATTCTCTTTGAACCCACCCTCCCCCCTTCTTTGTTTATTGTATTTGTCGCCCGACACGCGTGACCAGCCCCTCTATTTGAAGAGGTTTTTGTTTTTTGTCGCATGGCACGCGTGATCAGCCCCTCCACTCTGGGAGGTTTGTTTTCTCTCGTTTTGTTGTGTTGGTGATGTGCAGGTACAGGTTGGCGAGCGGCATATGTTTCGACTTCTCCACGCGTGGGTTTTTGGGAGCGATTTCTATGCCTTACGTTTGTCCAAGCCCCTTGCCAAAGGTTTATCACTAGGGTTTTTCCTCGAAAACCCGAAAGGGCGGGGTTTTTTAATCCCGGTGATAAGCTTTCGGCAGGTACACCAGCCACACATCTATTAGCATTGTATTTTTTGGGGTCCAAATGATATAATTGGATTTTCCCTTTATTTTTCGTGGGTAGTTCGCATGTGTGCAGCTACCCACTGTCCACCATTGTAGAAAATCTGCTGAGATGAATGAGAAGCCTATCTAGCGGGCGGTTTGTTGGTTTCATGCGAGCCCCATTCTAGAATCTAGCTGTGCAATTCGTGGAATTGGGTAGGCAACTTATGTAAAAAGATGAATGAAACATGAATTTTGAGAGTCGTATTCTGAGTAGGAATTTGTCATGATTTTGAGTATGTTTTGATGGTTGTTAGCAAATTGAGGCTCTTTTGTTCAACTACACACAAATCAAAGAATAACATGGACAAAGATGCGTGTCAAATTTTTAAGGTTTCCCATTATGAAGTTTGGAGAGTATAATACATTACTGTAGTGGACTGTAGAAGTGTATCCCTCGTCATTATCCTATGTCATGACTTCTGTAAACTACTCTACATTATATGGACAAAAAAGAACAACATGACCAATTTATAGATGTTATAAGTCTATAGTTTTGATGTTGAAACTTGCATACAACACAACCATTGAAAATACAACTACGACAGTTGAACTTGTCACCTTTGCAAAAGTATGGAATTTTAGAGTGTGGGAGTTGAGACTTGTATACAAGTATGCTTCTTCTAAGCCTCAAATAGAGAAACACATTGCTCATAGAACTACAATTTTTAGACTTCTCACTTTGCAAAAGTATGAAAGAATTGAAATTTTCTTTAATCCAATAGGAAGATGCCACGACTTGCAGCAAACACTCTTGCTTCTTTTACTACAACATTTGAACTTCTCACCTCTCGAGGAGTGTAAGAGAGAGTAAGATTCATAATATATAGATAATTTACATAACAGATCTATGAGTTTCCAGCAGAAATATTGCTCATTATTCTACTCCTAAAGCATCTTAGTTCCATATATGCATATGTAGCACAATAACAGGGGGTTACTTTTAGATTTTTATACGTTTTTTCACATGGTTTTTCTATGATTTCGTTGTTGTATTCGTTGAGGTGTACTAAATAGTATTTCTAGAGTGCACCCTTTATGGGCCGTTGATTTTCGTTGGTTGGAACAATCCGAGGGTTGTTGTCTTTCTCTGCATGTGTTTGTGCATGAACACTGCGCATGTGTATGCATGTGCATGTGCACATGCATGTGCATGTGTGTGCATGTGCATGTGTATTGTGCATGTGCAAGTGCAAGTGCATGTGCATGTGTGTGCATGTGTGCATATGCATGTGTACTTGCCCTCTTGGATTCTTATTGCTCTGGAGTGGATTTTACTACCCACGAGATGGATTTTTTTGCTCACACTTACAAAGGTATTTGTTTTTTAATGTTTCTTCAGTTAGCATAATGTTTTTTTACAAGGTATTGGTTTCCTGATTCTACAATGTAGTGCTGCAAAACCCCCTTTTGTTTCCTTCCTAAGATTTGCTGCAGATTCAAGTTTAGGCCCTCTGTTTGTTTCCAACTCTTGGATATTCCTGGCTGCCGGATTGTTCATAGCAGCCAGCCTTTAGCTTCAATCAACAAGGATTCTTATGCACACAACAGGCGGATTATTCCACGCCCTTTTCCATGTCACGCAGATCAGTCAAACAGTGGCCACAAGAATGCATTTATATTGTAGGTTTGGAACTTTAATCGAACCATAAGGTGAATCATGCATTACCTTTAAGCTACAGATGGAGCATCCAAAATCATATGGATTGATAAACAATGGTATCATTGTGAAAGAGAAATAGTTGTAGCAGAAGTAACAATATGTAGCGTAATAACAGGGGGTTTTCTTTGTGTTGCAAACTTTATGACTTTCAGAATAATGGGATCAATCTGCTCTATCTTTATGGTAACTTTTACTTATGTTCTATTTGTTTTATTATGATCAAATTCAAAAGCTACAGGTGATGAAAGCCTCAAATGAATTCTAGTTTTTTTCTGGTTTGAATTCTAAATTTTTTGTCACACCGGGGGGAAGGAGTGGCGTCCCCTAAGGCCCTGAAGGGGCCAAAAAAATTTTTTTGCAACACAAACCATTAACATCCAACATATAAAAATTAAATCCCTCAACACATAACAACCAACACATAACAATCATTGACATTAACAACCAACACATAACTACCATTGACATTAATTAACACAACCATTGGGTCCAACACATTTAAATTAAAATCCCCCTTAAACCCCCTTTGGTTTGGGTGCATATTCACATGGGGGTGATGTAGGGCAAGCCGAGAGCCCTCATAATTGTATTTTGCACGTATGAAATCAACACCATATAATATTCCGCTTGAAATCTTATAGTATTTTGCAAATCTTGTTATACAGTATAGCAAATTTTGTACTTGCATACCCCACAAACGAGGAACTTTATGTACGGTATAGATTAAGGAATAATGGGTGAATATGCCTATTCAACAGCTCTCGTTGCCCGGAGTCACCCCCCGTGTGAATATGCACCCAAACCAAAGGGGGTTTAAGGGGGATTTTAATTTAAATGTGTTGGACCCAATGGTTGTGTTAATTTTTATTTTATTTTTTTTTTTATTTTTTTATTTTTTTTTAAGTCAAGATGTTTAAATTTTATTAATGAGTAAAACAGGGTACATGACCTTATTTGGGCTCCACAATAGGCCAAATATGCAACATCTAAACACTGGTCACCAAATAGAAAGAAGTCTGCCCAACATTCCAAAATCAGAGTCTACAAACTGATATAGACCTTCCCTACCTGAACAAAGATTGAGGTCAATGTGTAATCTGCAACTGCGACCATTTGAAGCTCACCACCGTAAAATACAAGCAATTGAAAGAGCATTGAAGGCAACTATCATTCCGCGCATTTACTTGGCTAGAATCCATCCTGCAGCATCGTACTACAGGAGATTATGTCCCTGTTCCAAATATGTACTAGGGTACTCAATGCTCCATCTTCCAACAATGCAGGAGATCATGCTAGCCTGCCCACTAGGGGTGGTCCAATTGCTAACCAAAAGCTCCTCCTATTACTAGCATAGGCCACAACTGAAAAATGCTCAACTTCCTCATTGATCCGGAATTAAGCTCCCCTTGGACACTTGAATCACAGCTCAATAAGTTAGCAGCGGTAAAGAATACTTGGTCTCCCGCCCAAGGCTCCTTAATCAGACCCCTTTCATTACCCAGGAAAGTTCAGTACCATGCCCGTCCATAGAATCTGATTTCCCCTTGCTGGGAAAGGGGGAGGATGACATTGAAGTAGCCAAGACTAAAGATACATCTCAAGAAGCCACAACAGAACGGCAAAATGAACAAAGACGCATCCAACATCTGCATTCCAAAGACTTGCTCCCACACCCACAAGATCTGCAGCTCCTGAAGGGAAGGACAGCCCATTTCGTGCAAACAGCAGTTGCACCATTACCTATAGTGCTGCCTTATCGTGAACTCCTCCAAGATGAATATAGTCCAAGTTTGTCAATATCTTTTTCTGACTCAAAACCATAACAAAGACCTGCAATATATCAGCTGCATCCAACCCCAAGACTGCAGTGAGTGCAGTCAGAACCACAACAGACGTGGCCTTCCTGTTGCAGTGAGTGCAACAAAAGAGGAGCAATATACACACTGATAAAACAAGCTTAAATAGTGCTTCTGAGCCAATAGCAGTAGCTGATAATAGAATGAGACATAAGGCAAATGTTGAGCAGATGGAGCTCAAAGACGCCCAGAGTCTTAAAGCACAAGCTGCCTGCTATCTTTAGCCTATTGAAATCGAAATCCAGAGAATAGCCACAAGGACACAGTCTTACCAGTCAAAAATCTTGTGCTATGAAGATGAAGCACTAAGAGCATCGGCCCAACCCCAGCACTGGACTTCTCGAGCAGAAGATTTGAGGATGACTAGCAGGCTGATCTTGCAACTGTAGCCAAGATCCGAGGCCAACGGCAGCAGCAGATCATCTTTGCTCTTAAACCCTGAAACCCTGGAGTTCAAGATGCATGCCAGGCCGCCCGCCGCTTCTATGGCCAAAACCCTAGCCATTATGTCAATGGTAGTTATGTGCCTATGCAGATGTATTCTGGAAATTTAAAACATTAGAAGGATTAGAATTTATAATATATAGAACATTCATATAACAACTCTGAGTTTCCAGGAAAAATATTGTTTGTTATTCTACTCCTAAAGCATCTTAGTTCCATATATATTTGCTGCTTATTATTTGTCCGAGCAACAAAATATACCAGCTTCCTTCAAGAATACACTCAGATACTTCTACGACCAGTGGAGATATTGCAATCAGACTTGCACGCGAGAAAAAATCTGACCAATTGTTACTTAAACATGCAAAGATTGCGCAATGATTTATGAATGATAGTTTTGTCTTCTATAAATCATCACGAGCAAATTCAAAAATCAAGCATGCATGAGACATGGAGCATTTCGGACCTGTTAGAATACTTGAAATGTGCAGCTAAGAAAGGCGGTTTTTTTGGGACAAACCATAAGGTACATGCTTTATGGGAGCTAAGTATAGAACCCTTGAACTGAAACTGCAAAAAGATTACATTATTAGAGATCACTTTGCAGCAAGTAAATCCAATTTGGAAGATGCTACGAAATGTTACAAAGCAAAAATGCGGACATGTGGAATAAGATATTTCAGCTTATATGTAGCGGTAGTTGTAAAGCCATGCTTGAAATGCAACGCAGCTTGTATAAAAAGCCATGAACTTATAGGCCATGAACAATACTCGGGCTTGATTTCAGTAACTTTACGTCCAAGTTTGATTGGTGAGGAAATTACTAAATGACCGAGAACGATACATGCAATGCTAGGCTTAACATTTTTCGTAAAAAGCCATGAAAATGCAAAATGCAACAAAATATTGATTGATTAGGGAAAAATGTGCTATTTATACCAGGGCCATCAAGCAAATATCTCGATGCAAGGAAATCCATGTCGATCATCATTAGCTGCCGCCGCCGAGCGGATGAAGAAGACCATTTCGGCGGATGGGAAAGCTGTCGGAACGGCTGATCTTCCACCAATGAGAATGTTACGTGATTTGAATGAATGCCGGAATCATCTCCTTCAAAACCCGGGCAGACATGTATTTTCCAAATTTTTGTTTCATGCAGCTCATAAAGAATGCTAAGAATTTTTGTCTCTTGCAACAAGTTCATAAGTAAGCCTTTGCACATCAACTCTTAGAGGGATCGTGGATCCATATTTTAATGCAATGAAATACAGGTCTTAGACCTAATCCATCATTCAGGATACTGCAATTAAAATATATGTAGGATTGTCAGTTAAGCTCCTTTTAAGTTATTCTTCAAGTCAGATGTTCCTTCTATATGCGTAACATGTGTGCATGGTTGATAGGTGTTTATGTGTATATTTTGGAGATAACATTCCCTTGTTTGTATAGTCTCGTGTCTACATGAGCCTATGTTTTCTCCTTACATAAAGTACGGCGATAAATTATGTTGTTCGTGATTCATGAAATGTTGAATTTGTTGCCATATTATATTATTCAGGGATTTAGAGATGAAATAGATGTCCTTGTTGCCAAACATTTACAACTATTGGAAGTCAACTTTTGCAAGGAATAGAGGCCAGCTTTTAAATAGAAAGCCGGATTTCATCGAGCACATTTTGTTTTTGGGTTGGACTTATAGAGCACAACATCAAAGCTGATATGAAAAGGCTTAAAATTTAGCAGTAAGACAAGGTTCCATTTGCCATGGCAGTCCTAGGATTTGGACCTCCTTAAGAACCATAACTGTAGAAATTAAGTAGCATAGAAAACTCATAGAAGTTAATCAACAATGCATGCAATGAACTGCAATTTTCTTGTTTACAAGAAATGCGATCGTGCCGGGGGAGATTCAATTGCTCTCGGGCTTCTCCATACTTCTTCATTTCTATTCTTCTTTTCTTTTTTCCTCTATGGTTCAGGCGAGGCCTGGAAGCCAACCTTGACACATGTACAGACCTTTTTTTCTGTTGAATGACGAAATCAACGGTCCATAGACTTTTTTTATTTTTGTCAAAGGAAAAATTAGGATGGGGATAGCGATTAGAAGTGAAAAAATCGTGCACATAAAAGTCACACATTCAAACCCTTAAACATAATATCTATTTGCATTGCTAACAAAATACTTGAATATACCTTGAGAAAAAAACTCAAAGAGGAATTTAAATGTACACGTAACAGCAAATATTTATAACGTGATATTATAATGGCAAGACTCCCATAGCATATCAAGAAGCAACAAAAGTTTATGCATGGTTATAATGCATCACGAATTATATTTTCATCATGTGTCATTCGGTTCAAACATGCGAACGTCTAAGCTACAAGCCCAATAAAAAAAGAATTCCTTAAGGAGATCATATATAAAATGATCTACTATCTCTACACGTTAATGTTAATAACATAGCTGCTTGCACACCAAATACATTATTGTGCACAACCCATTGATATAACTTCTACGGAATTATAATAACCTTCACTAAGAGAACCATCTTTTTAACTCTTGGCCCAATGCTTAGGCTGATTCTCTACAAACTTGCCTATCAGCTTTGATAGCACCTTGTTTTGGGTTACTTTCATGCATTTGTTTAGAGTAATTACTTAGCCTCTATTGTTGGGGTTCGGACCCGCCTGGGCAAGATCGGCATTTGAACCTGCGCCTCATCGGCAAGGTAGCCCTTAAACCCAAATTTTCATAGGTGTAATTTAGAATGTGAGGCGAATCTTAGTTTTTTCCGATTAGTTATGTTGGCGATTTTATTTCGGACTTCAATTTGAGTTTTAGCAACCTTGGCGAATCTTTCATCCATCAAACGATGAAATATATACTTTTCTCTCAAGTAAAATTTGGGTCTACAATATATATTTGTTATGACCATATATAGTTCTAAAGCGTAATGCTCACATAATGAATATACAAGTTACGGACATTGGGTATGTGTCTTCACAAGAGAAAGGAAGGAAGAAATTTTAATGTCCACGGAACCCAATCGGGTTATGGGACGAGAACAAACAAAGGGGGCATAAACCCTAACGAGCGAGGGCGAAGCCCAAAAGCGAGAACATGGGGTCTAAGCCCGTTACAACACACACAAATAAAGGAAACCGAAGCGAACCCAAAGAGCGGGGAGCCGGTGGCTATGCCAAAAGCTGTCCGGGGATCAGCCGGCCCTTGATCCCGAATGATAGCTGGCCTCCCCTCCTATACCTTGCCCATTTCCGTTGTAGGCGAGCCTCGGCGACTTTCGACATAACTCTTCTTTACGCACCGCAAAGCTATGATGGGGTCAAATCCTCTGAGCGAGAGAAGGTGGTTCCCTTCAAATGATTGCCATGCCGTAAGATGTGTAGCCCGGAAAGAGCATCAAAGCGGACCAAGAGATGATGAGGGCGGTCGGGGCGTCTTTGCTCCAACCCGCCCTGGGCGAAAGGATGCCGTCGGCAGGTATGTGCATCACCTGACCGAAAAAGAGGCAGCCTCATATGTAGCAGGCGAGTTACCCGTCTCCTACACTACGCAAGGTCAGGGTCGATGCATGTTCTGTGGCCCTACCAAACTCAGAAGGCGGGACCTCGGCATGGGCAGTGGGCAACAAATCCTCAAGCAAAAGCCAAGATGATTAGTGTCAGCAATAAAAATGTAAATTACACCCATCTAGTAGTACCCTAAGGCATTAATTTTTATTGGACCCTAATTTTACCTTTATTGTGACACCCATAATTGAGCGATAAAATGCTTAGATATTGTATTTTCTAAATGACTAGATAATGGGTCGTTAGAAAAACAAGGTAATAGTCTAATCCCACAATCGAAAGACATTGGTGCCTAAACCCTAGATTTCTACCACGATATTTAACATCATTCGTCACCAATTTGAAGAGTTTGATCATGTCATAAGGATGTCTGTGCAACAATTGAACTTAGCAGTTGATGATTAAAATACAAAGAGCGGAGACAATCATATACATCATGTATTACCTAGATTGGTTGCACGTACATAGAAATAATCATGATAACAAAAAAATAGAAAAAACTGATAGCTAAAATGTAAGAAAATCAAATGCCTCATAACCAAATCAAGTGGGCAAGTATTCTGATAAAATGAGTAAGCAAACCAACTATAACTACTCTACAACATACCTCGTGGTGCTTATCTGATTATAAATCTCAATAGCTCCACATTAAGGGCTAAACAACAGGTACACAAACTTAGCTGAGGCATAATTGCATATTATGGTGGGCAAGCACAAACCGATTTGATTTCAGTCATCTTTTTATTATTGGATAAACAACAGACCAAAAGCAAAAATACTCCAGGATTGCATACCTGGATGTTGGAGCCGGATCATGAGATCCATGTAGCATGCATGGTTTTTTCCCTTTCCTTTTTCTTTTTCCTGGAGGTAAACGGCAATTCAAAAAACTCACCAAGAAAAAAATTTGTATTAATTTTATATGATTTTTGGAAGTTAAGGGGCAATTTTAGAATAATTACCAAGAATAAAATTCACATGGGAACGAATCCAAGAATCCATCATTTAGTGACGTAGGCTAACTTATGAATGGAGGGGGGAAATTTTGTAGACAAGGTGGCGATATTTTATTGGCACCACTCCTAATTGATCCTACTCAACAGTAGTGAAAAAAAAAATGCAAATGTTTAAAAAAATAGCCTTTGGCGATATTTCGAGCTTAAGGGCTACCACGCTTTCGTCGAGGGAGGAGGCGGCGTTTGGTTCGAGATACCGATGTAGCTGCACACTTCTTCTGGACATCATGCATATTGAGCCCACGAACTTTTACGGCCCAAAGAGTGGGTGCCCACCGCCTGCTAGCAACCGATCATGAGTGGGTGGCGTGTTTCAGCATCATTAATCTTGCGAGAGTCGTATGCTAAAACTCTCTCTTCCTACATTAGAATCGCATTGGTTGCAATTTTACTTGCATCTATGGCTACCAACTTGTCTTTCTCGAATCTGGGAGTGCTAAGACTAGGACAGTGGTTAGGGCTTATTTCAACTTCTCAAACCCTTCTTGAGCTGTCTTATGCCAATGATCTGCCCAATTCTTTATCTTCTGCACTTTGGTGAGATCTGTCAAGGGTATAGCTATCTTGACGAAGTTCTTCACGAACTTCATGTAATAACCTGCCAATCCCAAGAAGCTTCTCACTTCATGGATATTTTTTGGTGCTTGCCATTCTATTACTGCCTGGATCTTCGCGTTGCAGTTCCATCAATGGATATCACATGTCCGAGGTATCCTTGGTTGTTGCAAAGTGACAATATTTGGACAACTTTGCATGAAGTTGATGCCTTCTTAGCTTCTCGAGAACCCTTCTCAAATGCTTGACATGGTCCTCCAATATTTTACTATAGACCAAAATGTCATCGAAGAATACAATGACAAAATCATCTGGAAACTTACAAAGATGTGGTTCATGAGTCTCATGAATGTTACGAGGGGATATTAGATTATCCAAATGGCATGACCGTAGTGAATTATAATGGACATACCTTGTCCTGAAGGCTATCTTGTGAATATCTTCTTCCTTAATCCTGGTCTGGTGGTAGCTAGATCTCAAATCTATTTTGGAGAAGAACTTTGCCCCTTGCAGCTGATCCATGAGATCATCCGATCTTGGTAAGGCATACTTGTTTTCTATGGTGTGCTTGTTCAATTGCTGATATTCTATGCACAGCCTCAAACTCCCATCGTCCTTCTTTACAAACAAGATGGGTGCCCCAAATGGAGAGTTATATCTTATGAAACCTAAGTCTAAGAGTTCTTGTAATTGCTTCTTCAGCTTTGTTAGTTTATGGGTGCGTCATTCTATCGGCCTTACTCATGGGTTTGGTGGTGGTTCGAGTGCTATCTCACACTTTCGACTCCCTATAAAGAGGAAGTTCTTTGATCTCGTCAGGGGAGCAGATCATGGAACTCTTTGACTAGCTTAACTACCTGCTTAGGAAAGTTGTTTGCTATTTTATCCTCACATATGCCAATTCGTCCCTCTTAGTGCATTTAAGAAGTTTCTTACTAGACATGCATTACATGATTGGGGTAACTTCTTTACCTGTTATTTCTATTGTTCTGCCATTGTGTGCCGTTAGTGTCACCTTTCGGTTTCGCCAATCAATCGGTGCCTTTGCGGGATAAGGTATTCCATATCTATTATCAGATCATACTTGCCTATGTTCATGACCTCTGCTCCCCATTCTAATGTTAATGGCGGGCAAGTCTATGTCAAAGTCTATTCTCTTCCCGACCATGTGTCTAATTGCACCACTTGCTAATACCATTGGTAAAGGACATTCATCCTACAAAAACTTGTATCAATTTTTTTTTTATCAATGGTTCGGTTTTTGTCACATTCAATTCTTGTTGTGCGAAGGCTGATTCAATCAACTTGTTTAGTTTTGGGCCATATGTGTTGGCCTCATGTATCTCTAGTTCTAGGACATTTCACCAAATTTCTCTAAGTTAGGGACAAGCCATCCTCTAGCTGTAGGCCATAGCTTTGCTTTTGGATTTGGTAAGCCAATTGGGATGCATTTAGACATATAAAAACATGCCCTACTTGGTTTTATTTCATTATATATGTCCAATATTTGTTGAATTGTCAGAGGTGGAAGGTGTTTTCTTATGTAACATCTCGATACTTGATGATGGATGTGTAAATGCACCATGTTCAATAGCCCAAAATGTTGCTTATCTCTGAGAGCAAAGATGATCATAACGATTGGAGCACTGGGGCCCGGAATCCACCATTGAAGAAGCAAACCAAGGATAAAAAAAAGTACTCTTAGCATGTGTTTTTCAGTTACGCCATTGCGTGGAAGAATAGAACAAGTTTTTCCAGAATTCTAAAGCTAGAAAAATGCCTTATAAAAAGGAATTGACATTTTCTTGTAAGAAGAGGGATGTAGAAGATTTGAATAGCTATTTAGTGTATTCATAACTTGAGACAATTAATGTTATTTTTGCGAGAAGCAACTAGATACTCAACTCGTTCCATGTATTTTCTTTAAAGATACTTGTAACAAAAATTGAACCCTACCATCTAAATAAGGAACAAAGCATTTTACTTCTGATTTTGCAAAGCTCCAGACACTTCAAATGCAATTCCTGTGAATTGGATTTTTTATTTTTCATATCAAAGATTACAGATCTAGTGAATTTTTAGTCCCATTCACAAAAATTGTCAAGCTTTTGTGTCAATAAAGGCTTTCAACTCCACTTTTGCAAAGACAAAAGTTTGAACTCAAATAAAAATAAATAAAGTATAACCTGATATACTGAGGCCTGAACCTCAAATTTGAAATGTTAATACATGACCTTATATGCGCTAACGGGAAAAGCCTTTATAGACATATCCCGAATGCCAAAGCCTTCCATGGATGTCCCAAAGAATATGTTTTAGGCCAAAAACATTTGTGAGTAAACAGAAGCAGGGAGAAGGAAGATGGTGATTGCAACTCTTTGGTACTCTGAAACCCAGAAAAAATTTAGAAAGACACAAAGCTGGGAGATGTCGAACGTCACAAAGTGCTTGGGAATGTAGATGTTGTTTCTCCGCTTTTTGTCTCGTGCAAGGTAGGATGCTCTAGTTGAGTTAAAAATCATCATCCAACAAGAAACATCAAGAATTCATAAATTAGAGAAATTTTGTTTTCACGTTTGACTCGCCATGGCGATCTTTGGGACAACAAGGCAAGGCAAGATATAAACAGCACACTGTGTGCAACTAGATAATAATGTTCTCGGAAATAGGCATATCCTGTCTATATAATCGTCGTTGCGATCTTCCAAACAAGTTTATTCATGCAATTCAAAAAGGAGAATACAAAGGGTAGCAAAGTAGAGGCCCTCCATGAAGATAATTAGCAGGTCTATACATTATCACAAAGTCTACATATGTATTGGCGGACCATCAAAGCTGGCACAATCCGCGAAGGTAGTTTTCTTGAGTTTCTTTCCACCGAGTCTACATCTAGGCCAAGCTCAAAGCACCTTTCCATTGGCAACTGTCTGTGACATGTCCATTTCTGTGTAACCTGTTGTTTTCGGCATGTCAACATTCATTGCGGCAGCTACCTCTTCCACACGCTCTGATGTCTCTGCACCAATGCTTTTGCCACTATCCAACAATTCATCCTCCAATGCCATAGAGTATTAGGTAAAAACAAACCAACTTACGTCTCTTTGGTGAATGGTCACCATCTAGTCTCTCACGAGGAGGCACCTCGGACATTCTCATATCTTGAAAATTTATGGCGGCTTTTCTAGGCACCCGGTTATCATTGGCAGCAAGGTGTTAAGGTTTTTGTTCAGTGCATCCAGCTTTTCAAACTGTGGATTAAGTTCAGCTGATGCCTTCTAGCATTGCCTGGGTTTTCTGTAGCCTCTATGAAACATTTCTGATCCAGAGCAGTGTTATATTGATGTCGACATGTCCGGGCTGCCGGGCTTATTATGCATAACGGTTTCTTCTTCTTCTTCTTTGGCGAGGCCTTGCCATTTTCTCTAGATATTCAAAGAAGGATCTCGGGGAATCAAGCAAACCTTATCGTCATACTTGAAGGAAACATTGTGTTTCTTTGCATCAAAGCGACCCTTGGCGTTGTTCGCTTTGAGAGAAAATCTAGAACACAACCGTCCGGTGGAACCGGCTCCTTCACTATGTAATAAACATATGATATTTTTTGCACGGCTCTTTAGGATGAAGTAAGCCTTCCATAGCTGCCCAAGAGAACTTGGATTTACATATAAAGTACTCAAAATATTTTTTCTTTGTTTTTATGTCCACCTCTTTGTTACCGGTTAAGCGGATATTTTAGAAGGGCCATGCTTTTCGATGCATTGATCATCTCGAGTCGGGGCGTAGCTCGATTTAGGCTTCACGGGCAACACACGAGCCTCACTTACGTTTTATATCAACATGGCTAACATAGTATTGGAACTTCATATTCTTTTTGCTCTTCGGCCTTGTTCTTCGTAAGCCCCAAAGGGAAACATGAGAACTACCTTGAATCGACTTTGACTATACAAGTTGTTTGGCAAATGGGCAAATCGAGGAACATGATAATATGATAAACTTTTGCTTCATTATGCACGCAAATCCTGCTAAAAACTCGTGTACTTTTTTACTTCCCATGGCGTAGTGAAACATGTCAATAAAACCATTGTGGCATTCTCAACACCGGTCTGGAGACACAAGGATACCGGACTTGGTAACATCTTTGCGCGGTGTTCCTCTTCTCCTTCATTTTCTTTGCCTCTTACGGCTTTATTATAGCGATAATAACCTCCAAGAAAGTCTTTGGGAAGATTTCCTTGCACTAATTCATTATTATAGTTGGCCTTAATATAGTGAAATCGTCGGGAATACCCGTGAGTCATTGCTTTCGAGGAGATCACGGGAACATGTAGCTAACTCTTCAAAATTTCGTATTGCTTTTCTAATACACAATTAATATAGGACAACACTTCCACGATGCATCGGGTGTGATTACGATATCAAGGCCTTACGCCGGCAATCAAAGCGGTAGGCATATCTAGGCTACACTTTTAGGAATACTTTGCCCTCAAGGATTTCGTCCATCGGTTGGCTCACCTCGGCATTGTTCATTCCTCGAATGTATCTTAGGAATGTTTTGTTAAAAACTCCAATTGAGGATTTATCGGCAATTCCCCATGATCATCGGCCGACTTTTGGCTGCCCACTTGTTAATAACATTTACAAGCTTGGACCATGATTCTTCTTGCATAAAAAGGAATTGCTTTTCATCCTTAAGTTCTTTAACCTTCAAGGTTGTTGTAGCTACTTCAACAAAATCCACGTACACAAGAGCTGATTAGGATGCGAGGCGATCTTCTATAGCATAAAATAAAAACTAACCTTCGGGCAAATATCGCTGCGGTGCCTATTGGCCCTTATGGAGAACAACCAAATGTCTTGTGCTAGTTCCTTAGTTCTTTGGAGCATTTCAATTAGTGGCTCTCGTATCTTGTGTCCGCGATTATGTCGTTCTTATTTGTATGGATAGCTGAATATACTCCTTGTTGGACGGGGTTCCCATTTAACTTGACTTCTTCTCTTTGCATATGCTTTGGCAAATTCCATCTGTTGCTTTCGACATTACCCATCATAGTACACAAAATTTGTGCCTTTGTGATTACCAAAAATAATATAAAACTTCTTGTTCAAGAGTTCCTCGGTCGCGAGACCAAGTGATTAACTTCGCATTGGTATCCCAGCGATGAATAGGTAATATAATAATGAGAAATGCAAATGATAAAATTTACCTTGTGATAGCATTTGTACATGATCGTTTGTAGAATTCTATGAGTTAGATTTGCGGGGCTGTCTCACAATCAAAAATACTAATCTTCTAGAATCAATTTGCTCCCATAGGATAACACTTTTTAAATTCTTCAAGTTTGGAGGCGGTCTATTCAGCAAGCTTCTTTTTCATCAAGATTGAACTTCAACTCATCCGACATCACGTGAAGCGGTTGGCCATGTCAACATATAGAGCTTCGTAGTTGTTGGGATGGTGGGCGAGGTAGGAAAGGCGCGAAGAAGAAGGCTGCGATGTTTCCTCGGTATTTAAATTTTAAAGTTTAATTTTGAAAGTGCTTATCTTTCTTGGCTATGGTGCTTCTTGTTCATCACGAATCCCCTAAGCGAAGAAGGCTTAAGCATTTGGTAGGAGGGATTGGTTGGCGAGAACCGCTAGGATTTTGCGAGATAGTATAAGCTCGAAGACACCAAAGGTTCTTTGGGAGTCGATGGTTCGCCTACACCAACACATGGGACAACGAATTTCTTCTTGGCATCGCGCCGCTTACCAATTCATGTCCATCGTGAGGTGAGGCGTTTGTTGTCTTTTGTAGCCTTCAAAGCAATACAAAGGAGGTTTCTTCTCGGTGAAAGGACCTTTACGCACATCTTTGAATCAACAGTATACATCTATTGCACTTTATCCCGGACAAGCTCAATGAATCATAAGATTGTAGGTTCCAACCATACCCCTTTGCACTAGTAGGCACCCCTTGCCACTTGCCACTTGCGGTTTGTTTACCTTGCTTGCGATCGATGGAAGGATCATAGTTACATCCTTTGCAACACAAACTTGACAAATTGAAGTTGTTTTCATTATCCTCCATGCTGCATATGATTGCATCTTGCACATTATTCTTCGTGCCTTCCCATATAGCAACGATTATGCCCAGCTGTTCGAAATTCTCTAAGCCCTTTCTGGTCCTAATAAAGAGACAAAGATCCTTGCGGCGGTCTCCTACCACATGTGGTTTGGCTGGGCTATTTCCATGCACCACTTAGGCTTTTATCGGGGAGTTATGATCCGCATGGGTTCTACATTGGGCCCACGAAAAAGATTGATGATGCGAAGAATTCAAAACAGGTAAGTAACACGGTTCAGAAGACAATGTCTTGAAAAAATGCAGACAAGGAACGTGGCCCGATCCTTGAAAAAAATATACAGGTAAATGACAATGTTAACCCCACATTATTTACCCTTTCAGGAAATATCCTCGCCAGGATCGTGGCCAGGATCCTTAAGAGTGATACATCGTGAACATCGTGGTGGCAATCCTATCGACCTTGCTTAAAAAGACATGCCTAGTGCTATAACGACATCACTGGTTACCAAAAGCGCGAAAACTACCATCTTTCAAAGGCGGCGGCGCGGAACATGATGGCCTTGGCTTCGAATTTTTGGCAAAGGCAGCTAGTAATTTGGATTCCTTTGCCTATGTAGGTTCCAGCTAGTGAAAGATCAAAAGATCATGTTCAAGTCCTTGATCCATATCAATATATTAAGAAGGGCATTTGCTTGCTTGGGAGGCTGGCTAACAGTTATCTAAGTGTGTATCTCTTTTTGCGAACCTGTTTACTAGGAGGACTATAACTTACCTAATAACTATCTCGAGTGTTGGAAAAAGATGGAGACCTAATCCCAATGATCGGCCTCGATACCTGCTAATGATCATAGACTTTGCATGGGTAGTTAAAGGGAAGCCGGTACTTACTTAAGGAAGCTAATTGCCAATGAGGACAAGGATGTAGCCTAAAACTAGCTTGAGCATTTGCTAAAAACTCTCAAAAATTAGCAATTTTTTCCTCAAAAGGCTTTACGGCGGCCATCTTAGATAGCTTAATCTATCCCAATGGTACAGATTTTTTGATATTCCTAACTGGCAGTGGTTCCTCGGTATTTATTTCTTTAGTGCCTTATTGCTTTTGAAAAACACATTCTAGAGCTTCTATGGATATGCCTTATGGTTTTCTCGACTAACACATGTTTTGACAAGTGTGGAATGTTGAGGCGGGGTTTACAAATGCATGCTACAAATATAGATTTGGAAATAGTTAAATATTGCCACATTTATTTGGTTTTGTTACTCCATAAGAGGTCTTTGCAAGTCTTTGCTCTACAACATGAAAAAATAGGTCACGAAGACATGCTTCAGTTGTATTTCACAAACAAACTCAATGGGACAAGGAGGAACTTCAAACATTTCAAGACACATCAAAAATAGGTTTATGCATGAAGTTTTAGTTTGATTTAAAGAACAATGCAACATAAAAGATTTATTGGTTTTGAATGGTCATTTGATGCACAAGGTTTTTGTCTGAAACTTGACTTTGTGCAATCTTTTGCAACTATTTGACCCATTTTACTTAAATTTTTCCATATTAGATCTCCCTTACGGATTTTGCATTTTTTCATAGTATTTAAGCATTCTATTTATGGCTGAATATTATTGAAAGATACTTGCTCCTTAGTTTTGGTAGCTTCATGGTAATTTCTGCGGGTTTTAGTGTTTGGAATTTAAAGAGGTTGGATGTGATACCTCTTGAATGATAATCGATTATAGAAATTTTAATGTTTATAGATGTAATGGCATCATTTGCATTTCGCTATGATTTTTATTTGTTATTATGATTACAAATGCAGATCTACAAGCATGTTGTCTTCTTATATACTAGAATCTTGTGTTGCTAAAATTCTATAACCAATTTCTTTGTTTAATTTGTAAGTTTTATTAAAGGTTAGAGTCTTATTATAAAAGCTGGAATATCGGGGTTCAAATCCTGTTTGGTATATAAACATTGCAATAGTTCATAGACCAACAAATACAATGACTAATATTCTAAGTATTGCATTGACTAAAAACTTGTTGAATCGTTTGACTAAGAAGATGGCGATTTATCGACTAATAAGCCGACTAAAGCGTCGACTAAATATCGACTAATACACTAACTATGCCGACTATTCATCGACTACATCGACTAATTATCGGCGATTATTACGGCGTTAAATCGTCGGATAAAACTTCGTCGGTACATTAAATCGAGGAATAAGGGCTTTGGCGGTTATGCATTTTATGAAAGCTCTCGGCGATTATTCTGATGTTTAGCCATAATTCTCTTGTAGTGTTAATAAAAGCTGCTCTTACATTAAGATCTGGGTCTACACAAGTCAAAGTAGCCCCTAAGGATTTTGTATTGATCATATCATGCATTCCTAGAGAAGAATTGTGTATCGAAGTAGTTGATGTTGTCGGGGTTTTCATCTCCTAGAATTCTCTCGGCTCATTTAAAAATTGCCTTGACAAGGCGATCATTTTACTATTGTAGATGGGAAGCCTAAGATCCTTAAGAAATCCTCTTCTAGAAGCTATGTAGGCTGGCATGGCGAACATTATTTATTAATCAAATGTTCAAAAAAGGAGTTGATGGCTGAATCTACCCCTTTATATATCGACAAAATGAAGGTTCCTCAATTAATCCATCACATTAACTCCTCCATCTTGGATTTCCTACCCCATATATTTGTAAAATTTGTATAAAAATGCCCTTAATTTTCTATACCCTCTATTTTATTTTATTTTTTTTTTAAATGATCATTAATTTAGGTAAAATGCATGAGAATCATATAGCGGTGAAGACTTAGAATCATATAGAAGTAGACTTCTCAAAGAACACTTAGACTACACGAAATTCCCTTGGATCGACATTTTTAACAACATCGAAGAATAACCATGAGAAGCCCGACCAAGAATGAAGAAACCAACAATTCCACTGTTCATGAAAAAGGAAGCGATTGAGGGAAAACAACTTCAAACATCTTGGAGATCAATCCATTTGGCAAAGCCCTATTTTTTGCAAAGGAACATGCCAAAAATACCCAAAATCTTAAAGAGCCATCCATTTTGCGTGATTATCGGGGATGGGCTTTAGCACATTAAAGCTCACTAGTTCTACAAGGCTTAAAAGAGCCATCCATTTTACGATTATCGAGGGGATGGGCTTTAGCACATTAAAGCTCACTAGTTCTACAAGGGGCATTTGGGGAAAGGGGAAAAAAAAAGGCAAAATACAAAGCTATTTTTAAAAATTGCTTAAAATTTTAATAATAGATAGCACCTGCCTATTTCATGTAGGGAATGAGCATAAAATTGGGGAAAAATAGCAAGGAAGGACGAGCATTACGGAAGAAACACTCACGAGAAGACCATGAACCGAACACAAGATAACACAACCACCCCAAAAGACAACGACGAGTTCTTACTAATAGGATTTTGGAAATAAGAAGTTTATTCTCGAGGCCTATGGCGGATGTTAGCCGATACTACATAAATAATAACACTTTCGTATATTTCTCGAACTTTTCTCTTCAAAAACATGCCAACTTCTACGGATATTAAATAGGAGTCTCCTAGCCAAAGTTGGAAACTCATTAATGTTTCATTCTATAGTAAGCATCCACCCTCAATTTATGTTTTGGGGTTGAGATTCAATTATTAGCGAGCAATTTGAATCTTGATTTAGAAACCAAGGAAGGGCACATAGATTGGTTAAGCTAGATAGATGATCAAAATCCGTAAGCCCGGTAATTTATTTCATTTCTTTATTTTGCATTATCACAATGCTTTGAGTCAAGCTTGCTTCTTTGGATCGAAGGTCTAGCCGGTATAAAGAGTCCTTTTAGTAATTTGGTTGCATAGAAGAACGGAGGGGACGAAAAGCATCTCACATAGGCATTAGATCACAAAAGAGCATGTACTATAGATTAAAGCGATATACTTAACAAGCATTTCAACAGAGTTAATGTAGCCAAATGCAAGTTCTTCACATGCAGGACAATAAGACCACAAACTTTCTTGAATGGGATCAGTCACTCACTGCAATCCTGCCGGGGTTTGACATTCTCGAGGGATTCTCCATCGACTTAAAATATGTTAGTAGAATGGACATGGTAGCCTTTCTTATTGCTTTGGGATGGAGCAAACAAAGCTTGGCTCAAGGCAACATTGAAGTTGCATGTAAATGCTGCACAAGTGTGCAATTTTAACTTGCTTACATTATGAAATGCTTGATGGTCGGATTGCCAAGTGTTGCCATTGTTCACTCATTTTCGGTCCTGCCCGATTGAAGAAATGAGGTGCAACCTCGATTAGCCATGAGCGATCAATTGTAAGACATCTTTCATGTAGTGCGATTGACTGTAAAAATAGGACTGAAACACAAGCCATTTTGGAGTTGCTCTAAATAAAGCGATGATGGATGAATGGTAACTCGATTCCCACCGAACAACTTTGGGATTTCCCATCGCTTTGCGGTTGGCTAGCATTCATAAAAAGCGGCTGAAGCTACAGCTTTCGACTCTTTCAATATCTTTGTCACATGATCTCATGTTCATGCCAAGGCGTTGTAAAACCTTTGCTAGGCGGGCTCTTACATCTAGAACTTTCTTCATGGGTGATAATTAATCGGTTTGATGACACCATTGTGATGATTTGTTAGAAGAAATAAAGGCTTCATACACATTAAGGTAGCTGATGAGATCACCGCCGGATGCGAGAAAAGCGGCTCCTTGCCTCATCAAGCTCCCTTTGCCTTCCGGTAGCTTGATATCAGTTGATTGGACCGGACATCATTGCGGCAATAATGACTACCTGGATGAGCAACCAAGTGGTCGAAGACAATAGCATCTTGGAAACTTTTGGGTCAAGTGGAATTTACGCAATTTGATGACCCTAGTGGAGATGTCAATTTAGCATCTAAGTCTTAGCTTTTCAAGCGTTTCCTTTCGAAGCTTTGCTTTCTGCAAAACAGAAAAAATTAGACCCGTCAAATAATGATTGACTTTTCACATTAATGCACCAATTAGCGACAACTTACCGCCCGGTGGCGACCTCTTCCTCTTCTACAAGTGCCTTACGAGATGTGTAAAGCTTCCATGTCCTTTTTCTCCATCCATGCCTTAACTTTTTGCATATACAATATACCCTGCTACAACTACAAAATGCATGTTTCTTGCAATACCAACAAAAAGGACTATAGCGCAAATGAACTTGAAGATTTAGATCAATATTCAATTCCAAAATGAGTGCTAGCAAATTCACTAGCATCATGATATTTACAAAAGATATATCGGCTGCATAACCAAAATTTGTTTTTGCATATTACAGGCTGCTTTGCAGCAAGGCGCTGATACTTCTGAAGTGCTCCTTTGTACATTTTGTACATTTTTCGTGCTCTTTCAGCGGCCTTTATGCGTACATTTTTTCTGGCCTTTTTAAATTGAAGAGCTTATCTACTTGAAATGTTTACAAGCATGTCACATACCCCAAGCGGATATCCTTATCATCTTCTTTGTTGATGTAGTCTCCTATCATTGTTGAAGGAGATGGAAGGTTGCCAAGCGTTGACAATCCCACCTTTATGTGCTGAAAACAAGCAGTTTCGCTATATAGAAGCGATAACATCTTTGGCGAGTTGACATGTGGCAGTGCGCATAAAGACTTGGAAGATTGAAGACTTCGAATTGTGCGCTGCTATAGGAACATAAGGCGAGGCACCTGCTGTTGCAAATCCATTGATATAGAAATTTTTGAGAGGAGTATGGAGGGCTCGAGAATGTGAGCACGGTATCTTGGGCACACCATCATCTGTTGTTATCAAACTTTGATATCACCATCTAATGCCGGATGAGATGAGGTAAAGTCCCAAAGTAACAAAAGGCGATATGGGCTTGGAATGGGTGCCCTCAGAAATACATACATGCCAATGCAAAGGTCGCCAAATCGATGGAATTATCTTGTGATCGGAACAAACCAAAGAATCAGTAGATGTGAGGACATAACGACTCCTTTGTGCCCTACAGCGTGGCTTCGGTCGAAACTTCGCGTGTTCTGCGGGGATGTATTGAAATGCCAATGTGCTGCCATCTTCACATCAACCAAAGGGAAGTCTTTCAAAGTGGCCTAGAGCCATCCCTTGACCATGTGAAAACATCGATAGAAGCGGAGTAGATGTGGTAGAAGCTGGAAACTATAACCTGATTTGTAAGACCCACAAAGAAGAAGATTGGAGTGACTAACATTGCTCCAATTCGAGCCCATTGCAAGGTTGAGTGCAAGCACCAGTGCCGGTTCCATACTTTGAGATTCCCTTACGGATCGACCTTTGTAGAGCTCAGAAGATGCGGCGAAAGAATGTCGTTATGTCGGCCACGGTAGCAAGAGTTGCAATCGGGGTGAACTTAACAACTTCCTCTTCAACCGGCACCTCGACTTTCTCAACTTGTTGTCCAACATCTTTAACATCGGCACCTCGGTCTTTCTCGATTGAGGCTTTTTTGCTTTTCTTTCTTTACGTGTCTGCTCCAAGTCAATATCCATCTTTGCTAATGCATTAAGCATCTCTTTTCAATTTTACACCCCTCTTTCTTAAGGCCAAGCGTGAGCGTGTTCTTCTTACGCCTAAATTCCCTGCTTCTCTTTACGCTCAAACTCCCTTCTTACATTCTGCCCAAATTCCTTCTTACATTTGTGTTTGTTCTATGCCAAGCGAGATTGTGGAAATTCCCTTCTTACATTTGTGTTTGTTGCATTGCCAGAGCGAGATTGTGGAACTCCGCCATGCTTGCCCTTCATCCATCCATGACCATATGCATGCTGCGGGAAAACCACCTGCTCAAGCGGCTTGCCGCCATTCTTCTAACAAAGACAAGCGTAATGACAAGTTTATGACCTATTACTTACATTTATATATTCTTGCTTTTTGAAGTCATCTAGAAGCTGGGACTCCAAAATGCAACAAAATATTGATTGATTAGGGCAAAATGTGCTATTTATACGGGGCAAATATCCGATGGTCCCGATCACGTTAGCTGCCGCCGCCCGAGGGCGGATGAAGAAACCATTTCGACGGATGGGAAGCTTAGGAGCAAGGTGATCTTCCACCGCGAGAATGTTACGTGATTTGAATGAATGCGGAATCATCTCCTTCAAAACCCGGGCGGACATGTATTTTCCAAATGTTTGTTTCATGCGGCTCATAAAGAATGCTAAGAATTTTTTGTTTCTTGCAACAAAGTTCAAAAGTAAGCCTTTGCATATCAACTCTATTTTTAATGCAATGAAATCTGGGTCTTAGACCCTAATGGACCTTAGAGGATGGCTATATTTTACACCTTGTCGAGTTTAATACAAAATCTTAGTAGCATACTATTACGATCCTATCTATCTCATCAATTCACCACCCTTCCGGCATCCATAGTCTTTCTCCATTTGGCAAAAAGCTTGAGAAAGCGTTTGCCTAGAAAATATTCATTCGAGGGATCTTGCAATTAAAATATATATGCAATCAAGCTCCTTTTAAGTTATTCTTCAAGTCGGATGTTCCTTCTATATCGTAACATGTGTGCATGGTTGATAGGTGTTTATGTGTATATATTTTGGAGATAACATTCCCTTGTTTGTATAGTACATGAGCCTACGTTTTCTCCTAGATAAAGTACGGCGATAAATTATGTTGTTCGCGATTCATGAAATGTTGAATTTGTTGCGATATTATATTATTCAGGGATTTGGAGATGAAATAGATGTCCTTGTTGCCAAACATTTACAACTATTGGAAGTCAACATTTGCAAGAAATAGAGGCCAGCTTTTAAATAGAAAGCCGGATTTCATCGAGCAGCACAACATCAAAGCTGATATGAAAAGGCCTAAAATTACTTGATAAGGCAAGGTTCCATTCGCCATGGCAGTCCTAGGATTTGGACCTCCTTAAGAACCGTGAAGTATAGAAATTAAGTAACATAGAAAACTCATAGGAGTTAATCAACAATGCATGCAATGAGCGCAATTTTTCTTGTTTACATGAAATGGGATCGTGCCGGGGGAGATTCAATTGCTCTTGGGCTTCTCCATACTTCTTCATTTCTATTCTTCTTTGCTTTTTTCCTCTATGGTTCAGGCGAGGCCTGGAAGCTAACCTTGACACATGTACATACCTTTTTACGTTGAATGGCCGAAATCAGCGGTCCATAGACATTTTTATTTTTGTACAAAAGGAAAAATTAGGATCGCGGATAGCGATTAGAAGTGAAAAAATAGTGCACATAAAAGTCACACATTCAAATCCTTAAACATAACATCTATTTGCATTGCTAACAAAATACTTGAATATACCTTGTAAAAAAACTAAAGAGGAATTTAAATGTACGTAACGGCAAATATTTATAGCATTGATATTATAATGGCAAAACTCCCATAGCATATCAAGAAGCAACAAAAGTTTATGCATGGTTATAATGCATCATGAATTATATTTTCATCATGTGTCATGGGGTTCAAACATCACGAACATCTAAGCTCTGGACCAATAAAAAAAGAATTCCTTAAGATAGATAGAAATTTTAACGTCCACGAGAACCCAATGGGGTTATGGGACCCAATACAAAAGATGGGGCGTGAGCCGATGTGATAACAAAAAAGAGTGAAGAATATCAACATAAGAAAAACACAACAAAATGATAATAAGTATCTAAGCACGTGCACATGGCTAAGTGTACCCAAGCCATGGGTTCACGGGGCCTTTGGTCTCGGATGATTCTTGTACCTCCCTCGATACTGCTGCCCACTTTTCTTTTGTGGTAGAGCCTCTCGCACTCTACACAATTCTGTCCGTAGATGCATTAAATTTGAGGCGGAGAGATCTTCTTGAACCAGAAGTGGGTGTCTTTAAATGACTTCCCATCTTTGAAGGACCTTACAACCTGTCCTGTGGGCTATTGGCTGGACGATGATATGGCCGGGTCGGTCGGGCCTCTGAGCCCCAACCCCTGCGTCGTAACAATGGCGGACCTCACGAATGTGCATAACATCACGTGAAGAAGTTGGTCGCCTCTTCTACATCCAAAGCGGAATTTGCCTGCGGCATGCCTACGATCATAAAATTCAAGCTTTTGTCCCGAAAATGAATTGGTCTTACGCTGCATCCTCCCCATGGTCCTTATCAGAAGGCATGCCACTATGATCATGTGCTTGCATGCCACCACGACCTTTATCATCATCTCACACCGTTATCCCCTCGAGCCTCTGTTTGCACCCGTCAGCGGTGCATGCGCTCTCAGGGTCGTGTTTCAACATCGAGTAAAGCAAATTTAGTATCTGGAACAAAAGCTTATCTTCGGAAGGAAATCGTCGGACCTGCAAGAGATGCATTCGCAAGGTGTCGAAGAAGATCTTTGGTCGATGAGGGCAAGCGGAAGGATCCTTGCACGAGTGAGGCATGCCGATGTATGAGATCGGACTTCGGAAGCGGAAATGTTCAAGCCATGTGACATGGAGAAGTTCCACATCAGTGAAGTTCGTGGTGGCCCGACTACGCTTAGCCATATAAAGACCTCGAAAGCCAATCTAAAGAGCCCAAAGTGATGCAACCTAGAGATCCAAGCAAAAGACAAAGCACACGGATGCGATCAAATTGAAATGTGTATATACCAATTATGAACAAGGAACGCCTTTTCGGCAAAAGAACCGTGTGAAAACTCTAGTAGAGGAAGATTGAGGGCCAATCTAGAGCAAAAGAACCAGCGGCAACAAGAGGCAAAAGAAAGGTAGGATTTGGACGAGGCGGCCATTGGACTTAATGTGAAGTGAGTTTGTTGGCACAGCCGAGGGCCGACTTTGGAAATCGGAATGGGAATCAAAGCCAGAAAGAAGGCGTGGGATGCGCATTTGCCGAGGTCGTTGTGGTCGATTGTTGCAGAATCGATGGCTAGCCAAGTCGCGGGTCTGGGCCGACCAAATTTGGGGTTGGGAAAGGTCTTAGCGAAGCTTGTGCGGGAGCCAAATCTCGGAACCCAAGGAAAAAAAGGATCATGATATGACTAAGCAACACGAATACCGGCATGGCGTGCAGAAGTTGGAGCTGGGATCCTACCGGCTGCGGTAGGTCTTCAGATTAGTCCGGAGCGGACTAGATCGGATCGCGTGATGCGTGCTTGTGTGTGTTCCCCTTTGTTTTAACGTTTGTGTTGATGACTGGCCGGAAGGCCCTAGATGGTTAGGCGGTGGGCCTAAGGAAAACCTTAGCGGTGGGAAGACCTAGCGGCATGGAGATCATATATAAAATGATTTACTATCTCGGCGTTAATGTTCCGGCGGGCAATAACATAGTCGCTTGCACACAAATACATTGTTGTGCACAACCCATTTATATAACTTCTGGCGGAATTATAATAACCTTCACTAAGAGGACCATCTTTTTTTAACTCTTGGCCCAATGCTTAGGCTGATTCTCTACAAACTTGCCTACTCGGCTTTGATAGCACCTTGTCTTGGGTTACTTTCATGCATTTGTTTAGAGCAATTATTTAGCCTCTATTATTGCTCGAGGTTTGGACCGCCGGGCAATCGGCATTTGAAACCGCGCCTCGTCGAGTCCGGAGGCGTGTCGGGTTCACATACTGATGTAGTTGCACACTTCTTTACGGACATCATGCATATTGAGCCCACGAACTTTTATCGCCCAAAGAGGGTACCCACCTACCGATAGGCCACGCCATCTTCGGTACATTTTTCAACATCCGGGATAGGTTGTATGTTTCTGAACATGGGAGCCACTTGAAGGGCACTCTCTTTTCGGTGCAAAGAGGACCTCTCCATGATTCCGATTAACTTCGGCGGTGATGAGCTATGCAAAGGTTCGAGAGGCTCCAAAAAAAATGGGCGATTTATCGGGGAGGCTTTCGGAACTTATTTTCGACCGGTGGCCTACCAACCCTTGGTTGAGTTAATTGCCTACCCACGTCTTGGTTTTGTTATATTTGGTTTTGCTTTAGTTGCTATGTTCAGCGTAAGGGGTTTAGTTCCCATGTCTTCTTCCATGCGGGCTTATGCCCTTTCTTTGCTTTTTGGGTTGGGGTTTGAGTCCTAGTTTGGGCTTTCACGCCCTTTGTATTGTTTAGATCCCATAAGCTCTGAGAGCTTTCAAATGGACGTTAAAAATTTATCTTTATCTTTATCTATTTCACCAAGACCAATTGAACAGGAAACTCGTGGATTGAAAAATTGTGAGATAAAATACATGACTGGTTTTTATTACAACTAAAAGGGCTTTTAGGACTAATGGGGCGCCAATGCACTCTTACCGACCGCAAGGGCAACTTTAGAAAGAAATGAAGAAAGTTGTAGGTACCGGACCCCATTTCTCTTGTAGATCAAGTAGTAGGACATGAAACATTTCGTGCCTCTCGTTACATTTTTGTGGGTAAGCCGGTGGCATAATCCCATATTTATCGGGGGGCCTACATAAAAATCTACGATAAATTATGTTGTTCGTGATTCATGAAATGTTGAATTTGTTGCCATATTATATATTCAGGGATTTAGAGATGAAATAGATGTCCTTGTTGCCAAACATTTACAACTATTGGAAGTCAACATTTGCAAGGAATAGAGGCCAGCTTTTAAATAGAAAGCTGGATTTCATCGAGCACATTTTGTTTTTGGGTTGGACTTATAGAGCACAACATCAAAGCTGATATGAAAAGGCCTAAAATTTAGCAGTAAGGCAAGGTTCCATTTGCCATGCAGTCCTAGGATTTGGACCTCCTTAAGAACCATAACTGTAGAAATTAAGTAGCATAGAAAACTCATAGAAGTTAATCAACAATGCATGCAATGAACTGCAATTTTCTTGTTTACAAGAAATGCGATCGTGCCGGGGGAGGTTCAATTGCTCTCGGGCTTCTCCATACTTCTTCATTTCTATTCTTCTTTTCTTTTTTCCTCTATGGTTCAGGCGAGGCCTGGAAGCCAACCTTGACACATGTCTGAGACCTTTTTTCCTCGTTGAATGATTTTAAATCAATCTGGCCCATAGACTTTTTTTTATTTTTGTCAAAGGAAAAATTAGGATGGGGATAGCGATTAGAAGTGAAAAAATCGCGTGCACATAAAAGTCACACATTCAAACCCTTAAACATAATATCTATTTGCATTGCTAACAAAATACTTGAATATACCTTGAGAAAAAACTCAAAGAGGAATTTAAATGTACACGTAACAACAAATATTTATAGCATTGATGATATTATAATGGCAAGACTCCATAGCATATATCAAGAAGCAACAAAGTTTATGCATGGTTATAATGCATCACTTAATTATATTTTCATCATTAGTCATTCTGGTTCAAACATGCGAACGTTAAGCTACAGGCCCAATAAAAAAGAATTCCTTAAGGAGATCATATATAAAATGATCTACTATCTCTACGTTAATGTTAATAACATAGTCGCTTAACACACCAAATACATTATTGTGCACAACCCATTGATATAACTTCTCGGAATTATAATAACCTTCACTAAAGAGAACCATCTTTTTAACTCTTGGCCCAATGCTTAGGTGATTCTCTACAAACTTGCCTATCGGCTTTGATAGCACCTTGTTTTGGGTTACTTTCATGCATTTGTTTAGAGCAATTACTTAGCCTCTATTGTTGGGGTTCGGACCCTTTGGGCAAGATCGACATTTGAACTGCGCCCTCATCGGCAAGGTAGCCCTTAAACCCAAATTTTCATAGGTGTGATTTAGAATGTGAGGCTTAATCTTAGTTTTTCCGATTAGTTATGTTGGCGATTTTATTTCGAGCTTCAATTTGAGTTTTAGCAACCTTGGCGAATCTTTTCATCCATCAAACGATGAAAATATATACTTTTCTCTTAAGTAAAATTTGGGTCTACAATATATATTTGTTATGACCATATATAGTTCTAAAGCGTAATGCTCACATAATGAATATACAAGTTACCGGACATTGGCGTATGTGTCTTCACAAGAGAAAGGAAAGAAGAAATTTTAATGTCCACGGAACCCGGGTTATGGGACCGTAACGAAACAAAGGGGCATAAGCCCTAACGTAACGCAGGGTCGGCTCAAAAATGGAACATGGGGTCTAAGCCCCGCTACAACACACAAATAAAGGAAACCCAACGAACCCAAAGCGGGGAGCCGTGGCTATGCTAAACCGGGCCGGGGATCCCGCCACCCGATCGGGGAATGATAGCCCGGCCTCCTCCTATACTTGCCATTTAGTTGTAGGCTAAGCCCCCTCACAAGACTCGACATAACTCTTCTTTACGGCCGCAGCTATGATGGGGGTCAAATCCTCAACAGAGAAGGTGGTTCCCTTCAAATGATTGCCATATGCCGTAAGATGTGTGTAGCCCGGAAAGAGCATCCCAGCGCACGTATCAAGAGATGACGAGGGCGGCCGTCGGTGCCGCCCAACCGGGCGGGCCAAAAGGATGCCGGCCGGGTATGTGCATCACCGACCGAAAAGAGGCAGCCTCATATAGCGCGTGCGAAGTTACCCCGCCTCCCACACCACGCAAGGTCGTGGTCGATGCATGTTCTATGGCCCTACCAAACTCGTATATGGGACTTTCGGCATGAAGCAAGATGGGCAACAAATTCTCAAGCAAAAGCCAAGATGATTAGTGTCAATAATAAAATGTAAATTACACCCATCTAGTAGTACCCTAAGGCATTAATTTTATTGGACCCTAATTTTACCTTTATTGTGACACCTATGATTGAGCCGATAAAATGCTTAGATATTGTATTTTCTAAATGACTAGGATAATGGTCGTTAGAAAAACAAGGTAATAGTCTAATCCCAACAATCGAAAAGACATTGGTGCCTAAACCTCGATTTCTACCACGATATTTAACATCATTCATCACCAATTTGAAGAGTTTGATCATGTCATAAGGATGTCTGTGCAACAATTGAACTTAGCAGTTGATGATTAAAATACAAGAGATAGACAATCATATACATCATGTATTACCTAGATTGGTTGCACGTACATAGAAATAATCATGATAACAAAAAATAGAAAAACCGATAGCCAAGATAAGGTATGTTGCTCTAAAATGTAAGAAAATCAAATGCCTCATAACCAAATCAAGTGGGCAAATTCTCGATAAAATGAGTAAGCAAACCAACTATAACTAATCTACAACATACCTCGTGGTGCTTATCCGATTGTAAATCTCAATAGCTCCACACTAAGGGCTAAACAACAGTTACACAAACTTAATGAGGCATAATTGCATATTATGGTGGGCAAGCAATAAAACCGATTTGATTTCACCATCTTTTTTATTATTGGATAAACAATGCACCAAAAGCAAAAATACTCCGTGATTGCATGCCCCGATGTTGGAGCCGGATCATGAGATCCATGTAACATGCATGGTTTTTCCTTTCCTTTTTTTTTTCCGAGGTAAATGGCAATTCAAAAACTCACCAAGAAAAAAAATTTGTATTAATTTTATATGATTTTGAAGTTAATGGGCAATTTTAGAATAATACCAAGAATAGAATTCACATGGGAGTTTAATGCAAGAATCCATCATTTAGTGGACGAGGCTAACTTATGAATGGAGGGGGGGGAAATTTTGTAGACAAGGTGGCGATATTTTATTGGCACCACTCCTAATTGATCCTACTCAACAATAGTGAAAAAAAAAATGCAAATGTTTAAAAAAATAGCCTTTGGCGATATTTCGAGCTTAAGGGCTACCCCCGCTTTCGTCGGGTCCGAGAGCAATAAGGTTCGGTTCTAATTACACAAGAACACAATGCGGCTTATTGACTATTTTGAGAAGAATGACTATTTTGAGAAGAATGGGAAATATCCGAATGCCATGTATATATAGAGTGTTAGGAAATTTAAGCTGCTTATTGACTGCTTTGAAAAAAATGGGTAATACTTGAATGCCATATATATAAGAATGCATACATGCAATCATCAATTGAATCTATTTGCCATGGAAATAATTTGTTTGTCTTCGTGTTTTAAATGTCTTACATGTTCTTATGTTTGTTTTTTTAGGCCCGAAGGGCCCAAAAATTTTTAGTATAATAACCAACACATAACTACCATTGACATTAATAAACATAACCATTGGATCCAACACATCTAAATTAAAATCCCCCTTAAACCCCCTTTGGTTTGGGTGCATATTCACATCTAGGGTGACGAGAGGGGCCGAGAGCCCTCATATTTGTAAGACATTTATGCCAAAAGATGTACACAATTGGAAGAACAAGAAACATACTAACTTGGAAACAAACAAAATTAACATCTCAAAATTAACATCTCAAAATCTTCATGCTCAATCGATGCTCATCTACCGTGATAAGGATGCAAAGATAATATCACAAAATACAAAGAGCCATCATAGCATACAAGCTGTTGAGCCGCATTGCCATACCGGTGGCAAAGTGATACTAACTAATATTAATCCCAAGCTTGGTAAGGAAGCATGAAAGATAGAAAGTCGCTAGAATTAAAGAAATTTAAGGGAGGTAAAAAACAACAAGATATCTATAATCACAAATGCTATCCATGATATTTTCATATTTGATAGAACAAAAATGTAAATAAGCTACGTATCACTATGATGCGGTTCGCTAAAAAAAAAGAAGAGTAGCCCTCTTATAATGTAAGGAAGCATGAGAGATAGGAAGTCGCTAGAATTAAGAAATTTAAGAGAGGTAGAACAACAGTATCCGGCAAATACAAATGCTATTCATGATATTTTCATATTTGATAGAACAAACCCGTAAAACAATCCCCGCTACGTAATAACATGATGTGGTTGTCGCCAAAAATAAGGAGAGAGATTCTTTGTATTTCATGGCTTTTTAGAACAAGGGATGCAACGAAAACAAGAATATGGAAATTGTGCTCACTTGACACAAGAGAACCCTAAACCAAAGGGGATTCAAGCAGGCCTAAATCGCCGGCTTGTGCAGATGACAGTAAATTGCAAAGGCTACATCCGATGCTACGTGTCCGGGTTGCAAAGATGTTGAAGCCGTTGCCTTGAAGAATCCATTCTTTGTGGTGGCCACGCAGGATACAATGATTCTTGTTCTCCTTTTATAATAACGGTCGATGCTTCCCTCGTACCTAAGCATCATCAATGTGGCCCGAGAACCAGGCTTGGATTCTATGGCCCGGAGGGACAAACCCTCTGACCCGATAAAAAAATGCAGATAGAATTCTTAGTGGCTTCCAAGAACCAACGACAATAAATCTTGGTCGCTTCCAAGCTTTAGATGCTAGGGGTTTTCCGAAACCGGTTGAGCGAAAATTCCATCTTGATCTAAGTAGGTCGGGAAGATCATATGGAATTGAAATCACTTATAGACTCGTAAACCCGGCACACGTAACCGTTGGCTAAAGATCCCCTAACCGGGTGTGAGAGACCGAAGCGCGACAACCCAAATAAAACCTATGTGAGTAAACTCGGGACCTATGTCACTTCGGCGTAAATGAAAAGCTGAAATAAAACCCGAACTAGCATCCGCTTATAAAGCGACCATCGCCGCAAAGCTCCTTGACCTTCGAGGTCCCGGTTTAGTAAAGAAATTGGGCACGGTAAACCATAGAACCCTAAAATGGTTTGCTCGAGGCCATGCATGAGCTTTGAAATTCATAGGTGGACCATTGGAAAGATGGCACCAAAATCCAAGATCGGTGTATGCGATCCTAGATAAATACACATTAGTACATCCCGCCGACATCTTTAACATCAAATCATATAAAACCATAGAAAAAACGCATTAAAAAATACAAAAACCCCCCGTTATTTTGCTACATATTGAGCTTCTAACTTTTACGACCCCAAAGAGTAAGGTGCCCACCGCCCGCTAGCAACTTCTCGATCATGAGTCGGGTAGCGCGAGCCAAAGATCATTAATCTTGGCGAGAGTCGAGATGCTAAAACTCTCTCTTCCTACATTAGAATCGCATTGGTTGCAATTTTACTTGCATCTATGGCTACCAACTTGTCTTTTCGGACTGCAGGTGCTAAGACTAGGACGTTGGTTAGGCTTATTTCAACTTCTCAAACCCTTCTTGAGTCGTTTTATGCCAATGATCCGCCTTGGTCTTTATCTTACGACTTTGGTGAGATCCATCCATGGTATATTATCTTGACGGTTCTTCTCACGAACTTCATGTAATAACCTCGCCAATCCCAAGAAGCTTCTCACTTCATGGATATTTTTGGTGCTTTGCCATTCTATTACCTGGATCGGATCGCGGGATCTCTGCGCTCCATCAATGGATATCACATGTCCGAGGTACCCTTGGTTGTTGCAAAAGTGACAATATTTGGACAACTTGCATGAAGTTGATGCCTTCTTAGCTTCTCGAGAACCCTTCTCAAATGCTTGACATGGTCCTCCAATATTTTACTATAGACCAAAAATGTCATCAAGAATACAATGACAAAAATCATCCGAAACTTACAAAGATGTCGTTTCATGAGTTCCCATGAATGTTAATGTGGGATATTAGATTATCCAAATGGCATGACCAAGGAATTATTATAATGGACATACCTTGTCCCGAAGGTTATCTCCTAGAATATCTTCTTCCCAATCCTGGTCCGGTGGTAGCTAGGTCTCAAATCTATTTTGAGAAGAACTTTGCCCTTTGCTAATCCATAAGATCATCCCATCTTGGTAAGGCATTCTTGTTTTCTATGGTGTGTTTGTTCAATTACTGTTTATATTCTATGCACGTAAATTTCAAACCCCATCGTCCTTCTTTACAAACAAGATGGGTGCCCCCAAATGGAGAGTTATATCTTATGAAACCTAAGTCTAAGAATTTTGTAATTGCTTCTTCGCCTTTGTTACCATGGGTCGCCATTCTATACCGTGGCTTACTCATGGGTTTAGGATCGGTTCGAAAAGCATTTCACATATCGGATTGATTGGGCCAGGACATCATTGCGGCAATAATGACTACCTGGATAGGCAACCAAGTGGTCACGAAGACAATAGCATCTTTTTTTGGGTCAAGTGGAATTTACGCAATTTGATGACCTAGTGGAGATGTCAATTTAGCATCTAAGTCAAGCTTTTTCAAGCGTTTCCTTTCCGAAGCTTTGCTTTCGCAAAAGCAGAAAAAAATTAGACCGTCAAATAATGATTGACTTTTCACATTAATGCACCAATTAAGCGACAACTTACTTAATTTGGCGGCCTCTTCCCTCTTCTACAAGTGCCTTACGAATGTGTAAAGCTTCCATGTCCTTTTTCTCCATCCATGCCTTAACACGCATATACAATATGCCTCTGCTACAACTACAAAATGCATGTTTCTTGCAATACCAACAAAAAAAGGACTATAAGCTGCAAATGAACTTGAAGATTTAGATCAATATTCAATTCAAAATGAGTGCTAGCAAATTCACTAGCATCATGATATTTACAAAGATATATCGGCACATAACCAAAACATTTGTGCATGTTGCAGGCCCCTTTTTGCAGCAAAACAGCGATACTTTACAGAAGTGCTCCTTTGGCCATTTTGTACATTTTTTCTCGTGCTCTTTCAACGGCCTTTATCGCCATTTTTCTGGCCTTTTAAATTGAAGAGCTTATCTACTTCAGAAATGTTTACAAGCATGTCACATACCCCTTGCGGATATCCTTATCATCTTTCTTGTTGATGTGGTCTCTATCATTGTTGAAAGGGAGATGGAAGGTTGCCAAACGTTGACAATCCCACCTTTATGCTGAAAAACAAGCGGTTTCAGCTATATAAAAGCGGTAACATCTTTGGCGGTTGACGCCGCCTTTGGCAGTGCATAAGACTTGGAAGATTGAAGACTTCGAATTGTGCATTTGCTATAGGAACATAAGGAGGCTTTTCTTGTTGCAAATCCATTGATATAGAAATTTTGAGAGGAGTATCGGAGGGGGGCGAGAATGTGAGCCGCCTTACGATCTTGGGCACACCATCATCTGTTGTTATCAAACTTTGATATCACCATCTAATGCGGATGAGATGAGGTAAGAGTCCCAAAGTAACAAAGGCGATATGGGCTTGGAATGGGTGCCCTCAAGAACATACATGCCTTGCCAATGCGCCAAGATTAAAACCAAATCTGATGGAATTATCTTGTGATCGGAACAAACCAAAGAATCCAGTAGATGTGAGACATGTAAACTCCTTTGTGCCCCTAAGCGTGGCTTCGGTCGAAACTTCGCATGTTGCGGGGATGTATTGAAATGCCAATGTGCTTTGCCATCTTCACATCAACCAAAGGAAGTCTTTCAAGTGGCCTAGAGCCATCCACTTGACCATGTGGAAAAACATCGATAGAGGAAGCGGAGTAGATGTGGTAGAACTGGAAACTATAACTTTGATTTGTAAGACCCACAAAAGAAGAAGATTGGAGTGACTAACATTGCTCAATTCGAGCCCATTGCAAGGTTCGGTGCAAGCACCAGTGCGGTTCCATACTTTGAGATTCCCTTACGAATCAACCTTTGTAGAGCTCGAGAAGTGCGGCGAGAAAAGAATGTCGATTATGTCGGGAATTTTGGTAGCAAAGAGTTGCAATCGGGGTAGACTTGGCAACTTCCTCTTCAACGGCACCTCGACTTTCTCAACTTGTTGTCCAACATCTTTAACATCCGGCACCTCGGTCTTCTCAGCGATTAAAGCTTTTGCTTTTCTTTCTTTTCGTGTCTGCTCCAAGTCAATATCCATCTTTGCTAATGTCTGTTAAGCATCTCTTTTCGAATTTTACACCCCTCTTTCTTAAGGCCAGCTGTGAGCGTGTTCTTCTTACGCCTAAATTCCCTCTGCTTCTCTTTACGCTCAAACTCCTTCTTACATTACGCCCAAATTCCCTTCTTACATTTGTGTTTGTTCTATGCCAAGAGCGAGATTGTGGAAATTCCCTTCTTACATTTGTGTTTGTTACGTGCCAAGAGCGAGATTGTGGAACTCCGCCATGCTTGCCCTTCATCCATCCATGACCATATGCATGCTGCGGGAAAACCAGGCTGCTCAAAGCGGCTTGCACGCCATTCTTCTAACAAAGACAGCGTAATGACAAGTTTATGACCTATTACTTACATTTATATATTCTTGCTTTTGAAGTCATCTAGAAGCTGCCGGACTCCAAAATGCAACAAAATATTGATTGATTAGGGCAAAATGTGCTATTTATACCAGGGCAAATATCTCGATGGTCGATCGTTAGCTGCCGCCCGAGGCGGATGAAGAAGACCATTTCGGCGAGATGGGAAACTAGCGGAACCGGTGATCTTCCACCAACGAGAATGTTACGTGATTTGAATGAATCTTGGGAATCATCTCCTTCAAAACCGGGCGGACATGTATTTTCCAAATGTTTGTTTCATGCAGCTCATAAAGAATGCTAAAAATTTTTGTTTCTTGCAACAAAGTTCAAAAGTAAGCCTTTGCATATCAACTCTATTTTAATGCAATGAAATACGGGTCTTAGACCTAATCACGGACCTTAGAGGATGGCTATATTTTACACCTTGTCGAGTTTAATACAAAATCTTAGTAGCATACTATTACGATCCTATCCTATCTCATCAATTCACCACCCTTCCGGCATCCATAGTCTTTCTCCATTTGTAAAAGCTTGAGAAGCGTTTGCCTAGAAAATATTCATTCGGGGATCTTTGCAATTAAAATATATATGCAATCAAGCTCCTTTTAAGTTATTCTTCAAGTCGGATGTTCCTTCTATATCGTAACATGTGTGCATGGTTGATAGGTGTTTATGTGTATATTTTGGAATAACATTCCCTTGTTTGTATAGTCTCGTATCTACATGAGCCTCGTTTTCTCCTAGATAAAGAATGCGGCGATAAATTATGTTGTTCGCGATTCATGAAATGTTGAATTTGTTGCGATATTATATTATTCAGGGATTTGGAGATGAAATAGATGTCCTTGTTGCCAAACATTTACAACTATTGGAAGTCAACATTTGCAAGAAATAGAGGCCAGCTTTTAAATAGAAAGCCGGATTTCATCGAGCAGCACAACATCAAAGCTGATATGAAAAGGCCTAAAATTTAGCAGTAAGGCAAGGTTCCATTCGCCATGGCAGTCCTAGGATTTGGACCTCCTTAAGAACCGTAACTGTAGAAATTAAGTAACATAGAAAACTCATAGGAGTTAATCAACAATGCATGCAATGAACTGCAATTTTCTTGTTTACATGAAATGGGATCGTGCCGGGGGAGATTCAATTGCTCTTGGGCTTCTCCATACTTCTTCATTTCTATTCTTCTTTGCTTTTTTCCTCTATGGTTCAGGCGAGGCCTGGAAGCTAACCTTGACACATGTACATACCTTTTTTCTGTTGAATGACGAAATCAACGGTCCATAGACATTTTTTATTTTTGTCAAAGGAAAAATTAGGATGCGGATAGCGATTAGAAGTGAAAAAAATGGAGTGCACATAAAAGTCACACATTCAAATCCTTAAACATAACATCTATTTGCATTGCTAACAAAATACTTGAATATACCTTGTAAAAAAAAAAAACTCAAAGAGGAATTTAAATGTACCGCATCAACACAAATATTTATAGCATTGATATTATAATGGCAAAACTCCCATAGCATATCAAGAAGCAACAAAAGTTTATGCATGGTTATAATGCATCATGAATTATATTTTCATCATGTGTCATTCGGTTCAAACATCACGAACATCTAAACTCTGAGACCCAATAAAAAAATTCCTTAAGATAGATAGAAATTTTATGGGTCCCAATACAAAAAGATGGGCGTGAGCCCGATAACAAAAAAAAGTGAAGAATATCAACATAAGAAAAACACAACAAAATGATAATAAGTATCTAAGCATGTGCACATGAGCTAAGTGTACCCAAGCCATGGGTTAAGGGCCCTTTGGTCTCGGATGATTCTTTGTACCTCCTCGATACATTGCCCACTTTTGCTGCGGCCGAGCCTCTCGCACTCTAAACAATTCACATGCGCCCGTCAGGTCACCTTGGGCGGAGAGAGATCTTCTTGAACCGAAAGTGGGTGTCTTTTAAATGACTTCCATCTTTGAAGGACATACAACCTATCACGTGGGCTATTGAACGGGCGATGATATGGCGGGTCGGTCTGGCCTCGAGCCCCAACCCAGCGTCTTTGTAACAATGGCGGGCCTCTGAATGTGCATAACATCTGTGAAGAAGTTGGCTGCCTCTTCTACATCCAAGGCGGGATTTGCCTCGGCATGCCTACGATCGCCAAATTCAAGCTTTTGTCCATCTTCCGTGCGAGTGGTCTGCTGCTGCATCCTCCCATGGTCCTTATCCGGCATGCCACTATGATCATGTGCTTGCATGCCACCACGACCTTTATCATCATCTCCACACCGTTATCCCTATGAGTCTCTGTTTGCACCCGTCCGCCAGCATTGCATGCGCTCTCGAGGGCGTGTTTCAACATCGGGGAGTAAAGCAAATTTAGTATCTGGAACAAAAGCTTATCTTGAAGGAAATCGTCGGGCTGCAAAGAGATGCATTCTGCAAGGTGTCAAAAGAAGATGCTGGTCCGATGAGGGCAAGAAGCGGAAGGATCCTTGCACGAAGTGTCGTCTTGATGTATGAGATCGAGACTTCGGGAAGCGGGAAATGTTCAAGCCATGTGACATGGAGAAGTTCCACATCGGTGAAGTTCTGGTGACTACACTTAGCCATATAAAGACCCCAAAGCCAATCTAAAGAGCCCAAAGTGATGCAACCTAGAGATCCAAGCAAAAAGACAAAGCACACGGATCTGGATCAAATTGAAATGTGTATATACCAATTATGAACAAGGAATGCCCCTTTACGACAAAAGAACCGTGGGAAAACTCTAGTAGAGGGAAGATTGAGGGCCAATCTAGAGCAAAAGAACCAGCGGAGCAAGAGGCAAAGAAAGGTAGGATTTGGGCCTTGAGGCGGATATTAGACTTAATGTGAAGTGAGTTTGTTAGCACGACCGAGGGCCGACTTGGAAAATCGGAATGGGAATCAAAGCGAGAAAGAAGCGTGGGATCTTTATTCTTGGGTCGTTGTGGTCGTTGTTCGCGAGGAATCGATGGCTAGCCAAATCGTGGGCTGTGGGCGGAGCCAAATTTGGGGTTAGGAAAGGTCTTGGCGAAGCTTGTGCGGGGAGCTAAATCTCGAACCAGGAAAGAAAAGGATCATGAGATGACTAAGCAACACGAATACACAACGGAGAAGTTGGAGCTGGGATCTACTTGCTGGCGGTCTTTGGTAGATTAGTCTGGAGCGGACTAGATCCGGATCGCGTGATCTTGGGTGCTTGTGTGTGTTCTGTTGTTTCTTTGTTTGTGTTGGCTGGAAGGTGCCTAGATGGTTAGGCGGTGGTCGCCTAAGGAAAAACCTTAAGGCGGTGGGAAGACCTAAGCGTAATGGAGATCATATATAAAATGATTTACTATCTCGCCGCGTTAATGTTCCAAGTAATAACATAGGCTGCTTGCACACCAATAATAACCTTCACTAAAGAGGACCATCTTTTCAACTCTTGGCCCAATGCTTGGCTGATTCTCTACAAACTTGCCTATCGGCTTTGATAGCACCTTGTCTTGGGTTACTTTCATGCATTTGTTTAGAGCAATTATTTAGCCTCTATTGCTTTCGGGTTCGGACCCGCCGGGCAATCGGCATTTGAACCTGCGCCTCGTCGAGGTCGAGGAGGCGGCGTCACAGTTCACATCTTGATGTGTAGTTGCACACTTCTTCTGAGACATCATGCATATTGAGCCCACGAACTTTTCTTGCCCAAAGGTGGGTACCCACCCGGCTTTATAGCCCACGCCATCTTCCGTACATTTTTCAACATCCGGGATAGGTTGTATGTGTTCTGACATGGGAGCCACTTGAAGGGCACTCTCTTTTTCGGTGCAAGAGGACCTCTCCGCGATTCGATTAACTTCGGCGGCGTGATGAGCTATACAAGGTTCGGCGAGGCTCCGGCAAAAATGGGCGGTTATCGGGGAGGCTCGAACTTATTTTTCGACCCGGTGGCCTACCAACCCTTGGTTGGGGTACTCTTAATTGCCTACCCGTCTTGGTTTTGTTATATTTGGTTTTGCTTTAGTAGTTGCTATGTTACGTAAGGGGTTTAGTTCCCATGTCTTCTTACATGCGGGCTTATGCCCTTTCTTTGCTTTTGGGTTGGGGTTTGAGTCCTAGTTTGGGCTTCGCCCTTTGTATTGTTTAGTCCCATAAGCTCGGAGAGCTTCCAACGGACGTTAAAAATTTTATCTTTATCTTTATCTATTTCCACCAAGACCAAAAGAGCTCATATGGGATTGAGCGGGAAACTCTCGTGGATTGAAAAAAAATTGTGAGATAAAATACATTGGCCTGGTTTTATTACAACTAAAAGGGCTTTTAAGACTAATGGAGCACCGATGCACTCTTACCTTGGCAAGGGCAACTTTTAGGCAAATTTGAAGAAAGTTGTAGGTACAACTGGACCCCATTTCTCTTGTAGATCAAAAATTAGGACATGAAATATTTACGTGCCTCTCGTTACATTTTTGTGGGTAAGCCGGTGGCATAATCCGCATATTTATCGGGGCTAGGAGGCAAGGAAGAGTTTGGAATTAGGTGGTCAATGGAAGTTACAACTTTACGTAGAAGCCGACATGCCTTTAAAATTCTCACTTCCATATAGATCCTTTAAATCTCAAACTCTCCCATCTTGGTTGGTTTTTACTAATAAAATACATCTAAATTGCCAATCGAGTTTGTTGCAACTTCGTGGAATTTGGGTAGGTAATCTATGTAAAGAAGATGAATGAAACATGCATTTTGAGACTCATATAGGCCTAAATCTCAAAGCTGTCCCATCTTGATTTTTTCGAGAAAAAAGTACATCTAAAATGCTCTTTTATTGAAACTTATCGTCCGTTTTGTGGATCTTTATAAAGACAATCCCATCGATCCGAGACATCGGATCGACATTCTAGAATGGGGCGAGCATGCATGTCTTGCGTGCATGCATGCAACAGCTATGCCCTTTACGGTTGGGAGTTCGCTATTTTAGGCGCGGTTTTGCATCAACGTCTCATCGACGCTTCCTCTTCTCTCAGCAGTACCTTATTCTCTTTGAATTGTTTCCAGGCAGGGAAGGGGCTTCTTCCTGCTTGGTTTTTTTTTTTTTTTTTTTGGAAGGACGTGAAACTTTATTAATCATCAGAAACGAGCAACAGAGATGGGGGGGCTGAAAACCCAGTGGAGGAATTGTCCATTGAGCAAAACCACCCGCCACCTTCTGACACACAACATGTAAATGAGTTACATATAAGTGTTAATTTGGAGATAGTGTACCCAAATACGATTCTTCACTTCATCCTTTACGGAGGAAGATATATACACTTTGACGATGCGTTGCTTAGCTTCAATAAGCACTTGAGCATCAGGGGCTCTATGGCCCTTGAAAATAAAGAGGTTTCTTCTTTTCCACGTTGACCAAATTATCCATGCTGAAGCTAAGTGAAATGCCCTCTTTGCCATATTGTCCCAAGAACTTGGGTACACTGCCAATAAGACTTGTTGACTATTCAAACTGCAATAAAAAAGACTCTGAAGCCACAACCAAGCCGGTCTAGCATGCTGGCATAAGAAGAAACAATGCTCGATTGTCTCATCCCTTTGAGCGCATAAAGGGCATGTCCCAGGCACCTCAGGACGAAATTTGTGGACCAAAACATTGACGCGCACACATCTATGGATGATCTGCCACCACAAAACTGATAACTTTGGATGAAGTAACTTGTCCCAAACCCAGTTCCAAACTACTTTCTGTTGATTCACTGGTACCACCAAAGGCCATTTTCTTCCTGCTTGGTTTGGCCAATTTGGCGTTTCTTTCATGCTGTGGCATGTCCTTTCTCGGCTTTGGCTCTTCTTTAGCCATCATCCTGTGACCTTCGTCCTCGATTCCAGTTTGTTAAGGAAGTTCTCTGGTATTCGGGCGGTTTGTTGGTTTCATGCGAGCCCAATTCTAGAATCCCATCGATCCGAGACATCGGATCGACATTCTAAATAGGCGAGCATGCATGTCTTGCATGCATCGCCCTTTACGGTTGGGAGTTAAGCTATTTTAGGCGCGGTTACGCATCAGCGTCTCATCGGCACTTCCTCTTCTCTCGGCGGTACCTTATTCTCTTTGAACCCACCCTCCCCCTTCTTTGTTTATTGTATTTGTCGCCCGACCGCAGCGTGACCAACCCCTCTATTTGAAGAGGTTTTGTTTTTGTCGCGTAGCAGCGTGATCAGCCCCTCCACTCACGGAGGTTTGTTTTCTCGTTTTGTTGTGTTGGTGATGTGCGGTGCAGGGTTGGCGGCGGCATATGTTTAAGACTTCTCCGCAGCGTGGGTTTTGGGGCGATTTCTATGCCTTCGTTTGTCAAAGCCCTTGCCAAAGGTTTATCACTAGGGTTTTCCTCGAAAACCGAAAGGGCGAGGTTTTTTAATCCGGTGATAAGCTTTCGGCGGTACACCAACCACATCTATTAGCATTATATTTTTGGGGTCCAAATGATATAATTGGATTTTCCTTTTTTTTTTCGTGGGTAGTTAGCATGTGTGCAGCTACCCACTGTCCCACATTATAGAAAATCTGCTTTGAGATGAATGAGAAGCCTATCTAGCGGGCGGTTTGTTGGTTTCATCGCGAGCCCCATTCTAGAATCTAGGCTGTGCAATTAGTGGAATTGGGTAGGCAACTTATGTAAAAAGATGAATGAAACATGAATTTTGAGATTAAATTATTACGGTAGGAATTTGTCATGATTTTGAGTATGTTTTGATGGTTGTTAGCAAATTGAGGCTCTTTTGTTCAACTACACACAAATCAAAGAATAACATGGACAAAGATCGTGTCAAATTTTTAAGGTTTCCCATTATGAAGTTTGGAGAGTATAATACATTCTTGTAGTGGTTTGTAGAAGTGTATCCCTCGTCATTATCCTATGTCATGACTTACGTAAACTACTCTACATTATATGGACAAAAAGAACAACATGACCAATTTATAGATGTTATAAGTCTATAGTTTTGATGTTGAAACTTGCATACAACACAACCATTGAAAATACAACTCTGACAGTTGAACTTGTCACCTTTGCAAAAGTATGGAATTTTAGAGTGTGGGAGTTGAGACTTGTATACAAGTATGCTTCTTCTAAGCCTCAAATAGAGAAACACATTGCTCATAGAACTACAATTTTTAGACTTCTCACTTTGCAAAAGTATGAAAGAATTGAAATTTTCTTTAATCCAATAGGAAGATGCCACGACTTGCAGCAAACACTCTTGCTTCTTTTACTACAACATTTGAACTTCTCACCTCTCGAGGAGTGTAAGAGAGAGTAAGATTCATAATATATAGATAATTTACATAACAGATCTATGAGTTTCCAGCAGAAATATTGCTCATTATTCTACTCCTAAAGCATCTTAGTTCCATATATGCATATGTAGCACAATAACAGGGGGTTACTTTTAGATTTTTATACGTTTTTTCACATGGTTTTTCTATGATTTCGTTGTTGTATTCGTTGAGGTGTACTAAATAGTATTTCTAGAGTGCACCCTTTATGGGCCGTTGATTTTTCGTTGGTTGGAACAATCCGGGGTTGTTGTCTTTCTCTGCATGTGTTTGTGCATGAACAACTGCGCGTATGTGTATGCATGTGCATGTGCACATGCATGTGCATGTGTGCATGTGCATGTGTATTGTGCATGTGCAAGTGCAAGTGCATGTGCATGTGTGTGCATGTGTGCATATGCATGTGTACTTGCCCTCTTGGATTCTTATTGCCGGAGTGGATTTTACTACCACGAGATGGATTTTTTGCTCACACTTACAAAGGTATTTGTTTTTTAATGTTTCTTCAGTTAGCATAATGTTTTTTTACAAGGTATTGGTTTCTGATTCTACAATGTAGTCTTTGCAAAACCCCTTTTGTTTCCTTCCTAAGATTTCTTTGCAGATTCAAGTTTAGGCCCTCTGTTTGTTTCCAACTCTTGGATATTCACGGCTGCGGATTGTTCATAGCGGCCAGACCTTTAAACTTCAATCAACAAGGATTCTTATGCACACAACAGGGATTATTCCGCCCTTTTCCATATCCGCAGATCAGTCAAACAGTGGCCACAAGAATGCATTTATATTGTAGGTTTGGAACTTTAATCGAACCATAAGGTGAATCATGCATTACCTTTAAGCTACAGATGGAGCATCCAAAATCATATGGATTGATAAACAATGGTATCATTGTGAAAGAGAAATAGTTATAGCGAAGTAACAATATGTAAGCGTAATAACGGGGGTTTTCTTTGTGTTGCAAACTTTATGACTTTCAGAATAATGGGATCAATCTGCTCTATCTTTATGGTAACTTTTACTTATGTTCTATTTGTTTTATTATGATCAAATTCAAAAGCTACAGGTGATGAAAGCCTCAAATGAATTCTAGTTTTTTTCTGGTTTGAATTCTAAATTTTTGTCACACCCGGGAGGCGTCCCTAAGGCCCTGAAGGGGCCAAAAAAAATTTTTGCAACACAAACCATTAACATCCAACATATAAAATTAAAATCCCTCAACACATAACAACCAACACATAACAATCATTGACATTAACAACCAACACATAACTACCATTGACATTAATTAACACAACCATTGGGTCCAACACATTTAAATTAAAATCCCCTTAAACCCCTTTGGTTTGGGTGCATATTCACATGGGGGTGATGTAGGGCGTGAGAGCCCTCATAATTGTATTTTGCACGTATGAAATCAACACCATATAATATTCGCTTGAAATCTTATAGTATTTTGCAAATCTTGTTATCTGATTATAGCAAATTTTGTACTTGCATACCCCACAAACGAGGAACTTTATGTACGGTATAGATTAAGGAATAATGGGTGAATATGCCTATTCAACAGCTCTCGTTGCCCGGAGTCACCCCCCGTGTGAATATGCACCCAAACCAAAGGGGTTTAAAGGGGATTTTAATTTAAATGTGTTGAACAAATGGAATGGTTAATTATATTTTTTTTTTTTTATTTTTTTATTTTTTTTTAAGTCAAGATGTTTAAATTTTATTAATGAGTAAAACAGGGTACATGACCTTATTTGGGCTCCACAATAGGCCAAATATGCAACATCTAAACACTGGTCACCAAATAGAAAGAAGTCTGCCCAACATTCCAAAATCAGAGTCTACAAACTGATATAGACCTTCCCTACCTGAACAAAGATTGAGGTCAATGTGTAATCTGCAACTGCGACCATTTGAAGCTCACCACCGTAAAATACAAGCAATTTAAAGAGCATTGAAGGCAACTATCATTCCGCGCATTTACTTGGCTAGAATCCATCCTGCAGCATCGTACTACAGGAGATTATGTCCCTGTTCCAAATATGTACTAGGGTACTCAATGCTCCATCTTCCAACAATGCAGGAGATCATGCTAGCACGCCCACTAGGGGTGGTCAATTGCTAACCAAAAACTCCTCCTATTACTAGCATAGGCCCTGGCGAAAAATGCTCAACTTCCTCATTGATCAGGAATTAAGCTCCCCTTGGACACTTGAATCCGACTCAATAAGTTAGCGCGGTAAAGAATACTTGGTCTCCATAAGGCTCCTTAATCGAGACCCTTTCATTACCGGGGGAAAGTTCGGTACCATGCCGTCCATAGAATCTGATTTCCCCTTCTTTGGGAAAGGGGGAGGATGACATTGAAGTAGCCAAGACTAAAGATACATCTCAAGAAGCCACATGGCGGCAAAATGAACAAAGGCGCATCCAACATCGCATTCCAAAGACTTGCTCCCACACCCACAAGATCTGCGCTCACGAAGGGAAGGACATCCCATTTAATGCAAACAAAGCGGTTGCACCATTACCTATAGTCTTTGCCTTATCGTGAACTCCTCCAAGATGAATATAGTCCAAGTTTGTCAATATCTTTTTTAGACTCAAAACCATAACAAAGACACGCAATATATCACCGTGCATCCAACCCCAAAGGCTGCGGTGAGTGCGGTCGAAACCACAACGGCGTGGCCTTCTGATTGCGATGAGTGCAACAAAAAGAGGAGCAATATACACCTTGATAAAACAAGCTTAAATAGTGCTTCCGAGCCAATAGCGATGCTGATAATAGAATGAGACATAAGGCAAATGTTGAGCGGATGGAGCTCAAAGACGCGCCCGAGTCTTAAAGCACAAAGTACTGCTATCTTTAGCCTATTGAAATCGAAATCGAGAGAATAGCCACAAGGACCACGATCTTACCGGTCAAAAATCTTGTGCTATGAAGATGAAGCACTAAGAGCATCGGCCCAACCCGACCTTTGGACTTCTCGGCGAAAGATTTGAGGATGACTAGCGGTGATCTTGCAAGCTGTAGCCAAGATCCGAGGGCCAGCGGCGGCTGACGGAATCATCTTTGCTCTTCCATCTGAAAAACCATAACTGCTGGAGTCGCATGCAGCAGGCGGCGACGCCTAATCAGGCGCCCAAAACCCTAGCCATTATGTCAATGGTAGTTATGTGCCTATGCAGATGTATTCTGGAAATTTAAAACATTAGAAGGATTAGAATTTATAATATATAGAACATTCATATAACAACTCTGAGTTTCCAGCAAAAATATTGTTTGTTATTCTACTCCTAAAGCATCTTAGTTCCATATATATTTGCTGCTTATTATTTGTCCGAGCAACAAAATATACCAGCTTCCTTCAAGAATACACTCAGATACTTCTACGACCAGTGGAGATATTGCAATCGGACTTGCGAGAAAAAAATCGACCAATTGTTACTTAAACATGCAAAGATTACCAAATGTGATTTATGAATGATAGTTTTGTCTTCTATAAATCATCACAGGCAAATTCAAAAAATCAAGCATGCATGAGACATGGAGCATTTCGGACCTGTTAGAATACTTGAAATGTGCAGCTAAGAAAGGCGGTTTTTTTGGGACAAACCATAAGGTACATGCTTTATGGGAGCTAAGTATAGAACCCTTGAACTGAAACTGCAAAAAGATTACATTATTAGAGATCACTTTGCAGCAAGTAAATCAATTTGGAAGATGCTCTGAAATGTTACAAAGCAAAAATGATGGACATGTGGAATAAGATATTTCAAACATATGTAGCGGTGGTTGTAAAGCCATGCTTGAAATGCAACGCTTGTATAAAAAGCCATGAACTTATAGGCCATGAACAATACTGGGGCTTGATTTGAGTAACTTTACGTCCAAGTTGATTGGTGAGGAAATTACTAAATGACCGAGAAGCGATACATGCAATGCTAGGCTTAACATTTTCGTAAAAGCCATGAAAATGCAAAATGCAACAAAATATTGATTGATTAGGGAAAAATGTGCTATTTATACCGGGGCCATCAAGCAAATATCTCGATGCAAGGAAATCCATGTCGATCTGTTAGCTTGCCGCCCGAGGGGCGGATGAAGAAGACTATTTCGGCGGATGGGAAGCTGTCGGGAACCGGTGATCTTCCACCAACAGAATGTTACGTGATTTGAATGAATGCCGGAATCATCTCCTTCAAAACCCGGGCAGACATGTATTTTCCAAATTTTTGTTTCATGCAGCTCATAAAGAATGCTAAGAATTTTTGTCTCTTGCAACAAGTTCATAAGTAAGCCTTTGCACATCAACTCTTAGAGGATCGTGGATCCATATTTTAATGCAATGAAATCTGGTCTTAGACCTAATCCATCATTCGGGATCTTTTGCAATTAAAATATATGTAGGATTGTCAGTTAAGCTCCTTTTAAGTTATTCTTCAAGTCAGATGTTCCTTCTATATGCGTAACATGTGTGCATGGTTGATAGGTGTTTATGTGTATATTTTGGAGATAACATTCCCTTGTTTGTATAGTCTCGTGTCTACATGAGCCTATGTTTTCTCCTTACATAAAGTACGGCGATAAATTATGTTGTTAAGTGATTCATGAAATGTTGAATTTGTTGCCATATTATATTATTATTCGGGATTTAGAGATGAAATAGATGTCCTTGTTGCCAAACATTTACAACTATTGGAAGTCAACTTTTGCAAGGAATAGAGGCCAGCTTTTAAATAGAAAGCCGGATTTCATCGAGCACATTTTGTTTTTGGGTTGGACTTATAGAGCACAACATCAAAGCTGATATGAAAAGGCTTAAAATTTAGCAGTAAGACAAGGTTCCATTTGCCATGGCAGTCCTAGGATTTGGACCTCCTTAAGAACCATAACTGTAGAAATTAAGTAGCATAGAAAACTCATAGAAGTTAATCAACAATGCATGCAATGAACGCAATTTTCTTGTTTACAAGAAATCTTTGTCGTCTTGGGGGGATTCAATTGCTCTCGGGCTTCTCCATACTTCTTCATTTCTATTCTTCTTTTCTTTTTTTTTTTCCTCTATGGTTGGTGAGGGCACGGAAGCCAACCTTGACACATGTCTGGACCTTTTTTCGTTGAATGGCGAAATCAACGGTCCATAGACTTTTTTATTTTTGTCAAAGGAAAAATTAGGATGGGGATAGCGATTAGAAGTGAAAAAATCGTGCACATAAAAGTCACACATTCAAACCCTTAAACATAATATCTATTTGCATTGCTAACAAAATACTTGAATATACCTTGAGAAAAAAACTCAAAGAGGAATTTAAATGTACATTAACGACAAATATTTATAGCGTGATATTATAATGGCAAGACTCCCATAGCATATCAAGAAGCAACAAAAGTTTATGCATGGTTATAATGCATCACGAATTATATTTTCATCATGTGTCATTCGATTCAAACATGCGAACGTCTAAGCTACAAGCCCAATAAAAAAAGAATTCCTTAAGGAGATCATATATAAAATGATCTACTATCTCTACACGTTAATGTTAATAACATAGCTGCTTGCACACCAAATACATTATTGTGCACAACCCATTGATATAACTTCTACGGAATTATAATAACCTTCACTAAGAGAACCATCTTTTTAACTCTTGGCCCAATGCTTAGGCTGATTCTCTACAAACTTGCCTATCAGCTTTGATAGCACCTTGTTTTGGGTTACTTTCATGCATTTGTTTAGAGTAATTACTTAGCCTCTATTGTTGGGGTTCGGACCCGCCTGGGCAAGATCGGCATTTGAACCTGCGCCTCATCGGCAAGGTAGCCCTTAAACCCAAATTTTCATAGGTGTAATTTAGAATGTGAGGCGAATCTTAGTTTTTTCCGATTAGTTATGTTGGCGATTTTATTTCGGACTTCAATTTGAGTTTTAGCAACCTTGGCGAATCTTTCATCCATCAAACGATGAAATATATACTTTTCTCTCAAGTAAAATTTGGGTCTACAATATATATTTGTTATGACCATATATAGTTCTAAGCGTAATGCTCACATAATGAATATACAAGTTACCAGACATTGGCGTATGTGTCTTCACAAGAGAAAGGAAGGAAGAAATTTTAATGTCCACGGAACCCAATCGGGTTATGGGACCAGAACAAACAAAGGGGCATAAACCCTAATACTTGAGGGGCGAAGCCCAAAAAGCGAGAACATGGGGTCTAAGCCCGTTACAACACACAAATAAAGGAAACTGAGCGAACCCAAAGAGCGGGGCAGGTGGCTATGCCAAAAGCGTCGAGGGGATCAGCCCTTGATCGAATGATAGCCTGGCCTCCCCTCCTATACACTGCCCATTTCCGTTGTAGGCGAGCCTCGCGCACTCGACATAACTCTTCTTTCTGCCTGCAAAGCTATGATGGGGTCAAATCCTCCTGAACAGAGAAGGTGGTTCCCTTCAAATGATTGCCATGCCGTAAGATGTGTAGCTGGAAAGAGCATCACAGCGGACCAAAAAGAGATGATGAGGCGGTCGGGCGTCTTTGCTCAACCAGCTGGGCGAAAAGGATGCCCGTCGGCGGTATGTGCATCACCACGGCCCGAAAAGAGGCACCTCATATGTAGCGGGCCGAGTTACCCATCTCCTACACTCACGCCAAGGTCGGGGTCGATGCATGTTACGTGGCCCTACCAAACTTCGAAAAGCGGGACCTCGGCATGGGCGATGGGCAACAAATCCTCAAGCAAAAGCCAAGATGATTAGTGTCGACCAATAAAAATGTAAATTACACCCATCTAGTAGTACCCTAAGGCATTAATTTTTATTGGACCCTAATTTTACCTTTATTGTGACACCCATAATTGGCGATAAAATGCTTAGATATTGTATTTTCTAAATGACTAGATAATGGGTGGTTAGAAAAACAAGGTAATAGTCTAATCCCACAATCGAAAGACATTGGTGCCTAAACCCTAGATTTCTACCACGATATTTAACATCATTATTCGTCACCAATTTGAAGAGTTTGATCATGTCATAAGGATATACGTGCAACAATTGAACTTAGCGGTTGATGATTAAAATACAAGAGACAGACAATCATATACATCATGTATTACCTAGATTGGTTGCACGTACATAGAAATAATCATGATAACAAAAAAATAGAAAAAATTGATAGCCAAATGCCTCATAACCAAATCAAGTGGGCAAGTATTCTGATAAAATGAGTAAGCAAACCAACTATAACTACTCTACAACATACCTCGTGGTGCTTATCGATTATAAATCTCAATAGCTCCACATTAAAGGGCTAAACAACGGTACACAAACTTAGGCTGAGGCATAATTGCATATTATGGTGGGCAAGCACAAACCCATTTGATTTGATCATCTTTTTATTATTGGATAAACAACGGACCAAAAGCAAAAATACTCCAGGATTGCATACCTGGATGTTGGAGCCGGATCATGAGATCCATGTAGCATGCATGGTTTTTTCCCTTTCCTTTTTCTTTTTCCTGGAGGTAAACGGCAATTCAAAAAACTCACCAAGAAAAAAATTTGTATTAATTTTATATGATTTTTGGAAGTTAAGGGGCAATTTTAGAATAATTACCAAGAATAAAATTCACATGGGAGCGAATCAAGAATCCATCATTTAGTGGCGTAGGCTAACTTATGAATGGAGGAAATTTTGTAGACAAGGTGGCGATATTTTATTGGCACCACTCCTAATTGATCCTACTCAACGGTGAGTGAAAAAAATGCAAATGTTTAAAAAATAGCCTTTGGCGATATTTGACTTAAGGGCTACCGCTTTCGTCGGGGTCGAGGAGGCAGTTTGGTTCGGATCTGGAGATGTAGGCTGCACACTTCTTCTGAGACATCATGCATATTGAGCCCCGCGAACTTTTCACGGCCCAAAGGTGGGTGCCCACCGCCCTGCTAGCAACCATGATCATGAGTCGGGTGGCGTGTTTCAACATCATTAATCTTGCGAGAGTGGTATGCTAAAACTCTCTCTTCCTACATTAGAATCGCATTGGTTGCAATTTTACTTGCATCTATGGCTACCAACTTGTCTTTCTCGAATGCAGGAGTGCTAAGACTAGGGCGATTGGTTAGGGCTTATTTCAACTTCTCAAACCCTTCTTGAGTACATCTTATGCCAATGATCGCCCAATTCTTTATCTTACGCACTTTGGTGAGATCTGTCAAGGGTATAGCTATCTTGGCGAAGTTCTTCCACGAACTTCATGTAATAACTGCCAATCCCAAAGCTTCTCACTTCATGGATATTTTTTGGTGCTTGCCATTCTATTCTTGCACGGATCTTGGCGGGATGCATTGCGGTTCCATCAATGGATATCACATGTCCGAGGTATCCTTGGTTGTTGCAAAGTGACAATATTTGGACAACTTTGCATGAAGTTGATGCCTTCTTAGCTTCTCGAGAACCCTTCTCAAATGCTTGACATGGTCCTCCAATATTTTACTATAGACCAAAATGTCATCGAAGAATACAATGACAAAATCATCTGGAAACTTACAAAAGATGTCGTTCATGAGTCTCATGAATATTCTGCGGGGATATTAGATTATCAAATGGCATGACCGTGAATTATAATGGACATACCTTGTCACGAAGGCTATCTTGTGAATATCTTCTTCCTTAATCACAGTGCGGTGGTAGCTAGATCTCAAATCTATTTTGGAGAAGAACTTTTGCCCCTTGCGGTGATCCATGAGATCATCCGATCTTGGTAAGGCATACTTGTTTTCTATGGTGTGCTTGTTCAATTGCTGATATTCTATGCACAGCCTCAAACTCCCATCGTCCTTCTTTACAAACAAGATGGGTGCCCCAAATGGAGAGTTATATCTTATGAAACCTAAGTCTAAGAGTTCTTGTAATTGCTTCTTCAGCTTTGTTAGTTTATGGGTCGCGTCATTCTATCACGGCCCTTACTCATGGGTTTGGTGGTTGTTCGAGTGCTATCTCACACTCGACTCCCCTATAAAGAGGAAGTTCTTTGATCTCGTCCGGGAGCGGATCATGGAACTCTTTGACTAACAACTACACCTTAGGAAAGTTGTTTGCTATTTTATCCTCACATATGCCAATTAGGTCCCTCTTAGTGCATTTAAGAAGTTTCTTACTAGACATGCATTACATGATTGGGGTAACTTCTTTACACATTATTTCTATTGTTACGCCATTGTGTGCCGTTAGTGTCACCTTTTCGGTTCTCGCAATCAATCGGTGCCTTTGCGGGATAAGGTATTCCATATCTATTATCCGATCATACTTGCCTATGTTCATGACCTCTGCTCCCATTCTAATGTTAATGGCGGGCAAGTCTATGTCAAAGTCTATTCTCTTCCCACCATGTGTCTAATTGCACCACTTGCTAATACCATTGGTAAAGGACATTCATCCTACAAAAACTTGTATCAATTTTTTTTTTTATCAATGGTTCGGTTTTGTCACATTCAATTCTTGTTGTCACGAAGGCTGATTCAATCAACTTGTTTAGTTTTGGGCCATATGTGTTGGCCTCATGTATCTCTAGTTCTAGGACATTTCACCAAATTTCTCTAAGTTAGGGACAAGCCATCCTCTAGGCTGTAGGCCATAGCTTTGCTTTTGGATTTGGTAAGCCAATTGGGATGCATTTAGACATATAAAAACATGCCCTACTTGGTTTTATTTCATTATATATGTCCAATATTTGTTGAATTGTCGAGGAGGTGGAAGGTGTTTTCTTATGTAACATCTCGATAGCGATGATGGATGTGTAAATGCACCATGTTCAATAGCCCAAAATGTTGCTTATCTCACGAGAGCAAAGATGATCATAACGATTGGAGCAGGGGCCCGGAATCCACCATTGAAGAAGCAAACCAAGGATAAAAAAGTACTCTTAGCATGTGTTTTTCGATTCGCCATTGCGTGGAAGAATAGAACAAGTTTTTCGAATTCTAAAGCTAGAAAAATGCCTTATAAAAAGGAATTGACATTTCTTTGTAAGAAAGAGGGATGTAGAAGATTTGAATAGCTATTTAGTGTATTCATAGCTTGAGACAATTAATGTTATTTTGCGAGAAGCAACTAGATACTCAACTTCGTTCCATGTATTTTCTTTAAAGATACTTGTAACAAAAATTGAACCCTACCATCTAAATAAGGAACAAAGCATTTTACTTCTGATTTTGCAAAGCTCCGGACACTTCAAATGCAATTCACGTGAATTGGATTTTTTTTTTTCATATCAAAGATTACAGACCTAGTGAATTTTTAGTCCCATTCACAAAAATTGTCAAGCTTTTGTGTCAATAAAGGCTTTCAACTCCACTTTTGCAAAGACAAAAAGTTTGAACTCAAATAAAAATAAATAAAGTATAACTTTGATATCTTTGAGGCTGAACCTCAAATTTGAAATGTTAATACATGACCTTATATGCGCTAACGGGGAAAAGCCTTTATAGACATATCCCGATGCCAAAGCCTTCCATGGATGTCCCAAAGAATATGTTTTAGGCCAAAAACATTTGTGAGTAAACAGAAGCAGGGAGAAGGAAGATGGTGATTGCAACTCTTTGGTACTCTGAAACCCAGAAAAAATTTAGAAAGACACAAAGCTGGGAGATGTCGAACGTCACAAAGTGCTTGGGAATGTAGATGTTGTTTCTCCGCTTTTTGTCTCGTGCAAGGTAGGATGCTCTAGTTGAGTTAAAAATCATCATCCAACAAGAAACATCAAGAATTCATAAATTAGAGAAATTTTGTTTTCACGTTTGACTCGCCATGGCGATCTTTGGGACAACAAGGCAAGGCAAGATATAAACAGCACACTGTGTGCAACTAGATAATAATGTTCTCGGAAATAGGCATATCCTGTCTATATAATCGTCGTTGCGATCTTCCAAACAAGTTTATTCATGCAATTCAAAAAGGAGAATACAAAGGGTAGCAAAGTAGAGGCCCTCCATGAAGATAATTAGCAGGTCTATACATTATCACAAAAGTCTACATATGTATTGACGGCCATCAAAGCCTGGCACAATCACGAAGGTAGTTTTCTTGAGTTTCTTTCCGCGAGTCTACATCTAGGCCAAGCTCATGACACCTTTCCATTGGCAATGCGTGACATGTCCATTTCTACTGTGTAACTTTGTTTTTCGGCATGTCAACATTCATTGCGGCGACTACCTCTTCCACACTCTCGATGTCTACGCACCAATGCTTTTGCCACTATCCAACAATTCATCCTCCAATGCCATAGAGTATTGATGGTAAAAAACAAACCAACTCTCTCTTTGGTGAATGGTCACCATCTAGTCTCTCACTTTCGGAGGCACCTCGGACATTCTCATATCTTGAAAATTATGAAGCGGCTTTTCTAGGCACCGGTTATCATTGGCGGCAAGGTGTTAAGGTTTTTTGTTCATTGCATCCGGCTTTTCAAACTGTGGATTAAGTTCAGCTGATGCCTTCTAGCATTACTGGGTTTTTACGTAGCCTCTATGAAACATTTCGATCGAGGCGGTGTTATATTGATGTCGACATGTCGGGCTGCCAGGCTTATTATGCATAACAGTTTCTTCTTCTTCTTCTTTGGCAGGCCTTGCCATTTTCTCTAGATATTCAAAGAAGGATCTCAGGAATCAGCAAACCTTATCGTCATACTTGAAGGAAACATTGTGTTTTCTTTGCATCAAAAGCGACCCTTGGCGTTGTTCCGCTTTGAGAAAAATCTAGAACACAACCGTCCAGTGGAACCAGCTCCTTCACTATGTAATAAACATATGATATTTTTGCACAGCTCTTTAGGATGAAGTCGCCTTCCATAGCTGCCCAAAGAGAACTTGGATTTACATATAAAGTACTCAAAATATTTTTTTTTCTTTGTTTTTATGTCCACCTCTTTGTTACCCGGTTAAGCGGATATTTTAGAAGGGCCATGCTTTTCGATGCATTGATCATCTCGGTCGGGCGTAGCTCGATTTAGGCTTCACGAGGGCAACACCACGAGCCTCACTTACATTTATATCAACATGGCTAACATAGTATTGGAACTTCATATTCTTTTTGCTCTTCGAAATTGTTCTTCGTAAGCCCCAAGGGAAACATGAGAACTACCTTGAATCGACTTTGACTATACAAGTTGTTTGGTAAATGGGCAAATCGAGGAACATGATAATATGATAAACTTTTGCTTCATTATGCACGCAATCCTGCTAAAAACTCGTATGTACTTTTTACTTCCCATAGCCTTGCGTGAAACATGTCAATAAAACCATTGTGGCATTCTCCAACACCGGTCTGGAGACACAAGGATACCGGACTTGGTAACATCTTTGCGGTGTTCCTCTTCTCCTTCATTTTCTTTGCCTCTTCGGCTTTATTATAGCGATAATAACCTCCAAGAAATCTTTGGGGAAGATTTCCTTGCACTAATTCATTATTATAGTTGGCCTTAATATAGTGAAATCAGATATCGGGAATACCCAGTGATCATTGCTCGAGAGATCTCACGGGAACATGTAGCTAACTCTTCAAAATTTGTGTATTGCTTTTCTGATACACAATTAATATAGGACAACACTTCACGATGCATCGGTGGCGGTGTTACGATATCAAGGCCTTACAATGCGGCAATCAAAGCGGTAGGCATATCTAGGCTACACTTTTAGGAATACTTTGCCCTCAAGGATTTTAGATCCATCGGTTAGCTCACCTCGGCATTGTTCATTCCTCGAATGTATCTTAGGAATGTTTTGTTAAAAAAACTCCAATTGAGGATTTATCGGCAATTCCCCATGATCATCGGCCCGACTTTTGTGCTGCCCACTTGTTAATAACATTTACAAGCTTGGACCATGATTCTTCTTGCATAAAAGGAATTGCTTTTCATCCTTAAGTTCTTTAACCTTCAAGGTTGTTGTAGCTACTTCAACAAAATCCACGTACACAAGAGCTGATTAGGATCGCGAGGCGATCTTCTATAGCATAAAATAAAAACTAACCTTCGGGCAAATATCAACTGCGGTGCCTATTGGCCCTTATGGAGAACAACCAAATGTCTTGTGCTAGTTCCTTAGTTGCTTGGAGCATTTCAATTAGTGGCTCTCTGTATACTGTGTCCACGATTATGTCGTTGCGCTGTATGGATAACTGAATATACTCCTTGTTGGACCGGGTTCCCATTTAACAACGACTTCTTCTCTTTGCATATGCTTTGGCAAATTCCATCTGTTGCTCGACATTACCCATCATAGTACACAAAATTTGTGCACTGTAATTACCAAAAATAATATAAAACTTCTTGTTCAAGAGTTCCTCAGTGCGAGACCAAGTGATTAACTTCCTGCATTGGTATCCCACTGATGAATAGGTAATATAATAATGAGAAATGCAAATGATAAAATTTACCTTGTGATAGCATTTGTACATGATCGTTTGACCGAATTCTATGAGTTAGATTTGCGGGAGCTGTCTCACAATCAAAAATACTAATCTTCTAGAATCAATTTGCTCCCATAGGATAACACTTTTTAAATTCTTCAAGTTTGGAGGCGGTCTATTCAGCAAGCTTCTTTTTTTCATCAAGATTGAACTTCAACTCATCCAGCATACGTGAAGCAGTTGGCCATGTCAACATAGAGCTCGTAGTTGTTGGGATGGTGGACGAGGTAGGAGTAGACGAAGAAGAAGGCTGCGATGTTTCCTCGGTATTTAAATTTTAAAGTTTAATTTTGAAAGTGCTTATCTTTCTTGGCTATGGTGCTTCTTGTTCATCTGAATCCCTAACTGAAGAAGGCTTAAGCATTTGGCTGGAGGGATTGGTAGCGAGAACCGCTAGGATTTGCAGATAGTATAAGCTCCGAAGACACCAAAGGTTCTTTGGGAGTCGATAGTTCGCCTACACCAACACATGGGACAACGAATTTCTTCTTGGCATCGCCCGCAACCAATTCATGTCCATCCGTGAGGGCAGTTTGTTGTCTTTTGTAGCCTTCAAAGCAATACAAGGAGGTTTCTTCTCAGCTGAAAGGACCTTTACGCACATCTTTGAATCAACGAGTATACATCTATTGCACTTTATCCCAGACAAGCTCAATGAATCATAAGATTGTAGGTTCCAACCATACCCCTTTGCACTAGTAGGCACCCCCTTGCCACTTGCCGGTTTGTTTACCTTGCTTGCAGTCCTGATGGAAGGATCATAGTTACATCCTTTGCAACACAAACTTGACAAATTGAAGTTGTTTTAGGTATCCTCCATGCTGCATATGATTGCATCTTGCACATTATTCTTCGTGCCTTCCCATATATAACGATTATGCCCGGTGTTCGAAATTCTCTAAGCCCTTTACGGTCCTAATAAAGAGACAAAGATCCTTGCGGTCTCTCCTACCACATGTGGTTTGGCACAGGCTATTTCCATGCACCACTTCCGACTTTTATCGGGGAGTTATGATCCGCATGGGTTCTACGTTGGGCCCACGAAAAGATTCGGTGATGCCGCGAAGAATCAAAAAGGTAAGTAACACGTTGAAGAAGACAATGTCTTGAAAAAATGCGAACAAGGAATGTGGCCCGATCCTTGAAAAAATATCTGGGTAAATGACAATGTTAACCCCACATTATTTACCCTTTCAGGAAATATCCTCGCCAGGATCGTGGCGAGGATCCTTAAGAGTGATACATCGTGAACATCGTGGTGGCAATCCTATCGACCTTGCTTAAAAAGACATGCCTAGTGCTATAACGACATCCTTTGGTTACCAAAAGCGAAAACTACCATCTTTCAAAGCGCGGCGGGGAGACATGATGGCGGTAGCTCGAATTTTTGGCAAGGCAGCTAGTAATTTGGATTCACTTTGCCTATGTAGGTCCAGCTAGTGAAAGATCAAAAGATCATGTTCAAGTCCTTGATCCATATCAATATATTAAGAAGGGCATTTGCTTGCTTGGGAGGCTGGCTAACAGTTATCTAAGTGTGTATCTCTTTTTGCGAACCTGTTTACTAGGAGGACTATAACTTACCTAATAACTATCTCGAGTGTTGGAAAAAGATGGAGACCTAATCCCAATGATCGGCCTCGATACACCTTTAATGATCATAGACTTTGCATGCATGGGTAGTTAAAGGGAAGCTATATGTGCCTTACTTAAGGAAGCTAATTGCCAATGAGGACAAGGATGTAGCCTAAAACTAGCTTGAGCATTTGCTAAAAACTCTCAAAAATTAGCAATTTTTTCCTCAAAAGGCTTTACGGCGGCGCCATCTTAGATAGCTTAATCTATCCCAATGGTACAGATTTTTGATATTCCTAACTTTGGCTTGGTGGTTCCTCGGTATTTATTTCTTTAGTGCCTTATTGCTTTTGAAAAACACATTCTAGAGCTTCTATGGATATGCCTTATGGTTTTCTCTGACTAACACATGTTTCACAAAGTGTGGAATGTTCGAGGCGGGGTTTACAAATGCATGCTACAAATATAGATTTGGAAATAGTTAAATATTGCCACATTTATTTGGTTTTGTTACTCCATAAGAGGTGCTGCAAGTCTTTGCTCTACAACATGAAAAAAATAGGTCACGAAGACATGCTTCCAGTTGTATTTCACAAACAAACTCAATCGGACAAGGAGGAACTTCAAACATTTCAAGACACATCAAAAATAGGTTTTATGCATGAAGTTTTAGTTTGATTTAAAGAACAATGCAACATAAAAGATTTATTGGTTTTGAATGGTCCATTTGATGCACAAGGTTTTGTCTGAAACTTGACTTTGTGCAATCTTTGCAACTATTTGACCCATTTTACTTAAATTTTTCCATATTAGATCTCCCTTACGGATTTTGCATTTTTTCATAGTATTTAAGCATTCTATTTATGGCTGAATATTATTGAAAGATACTTGCTCCTTAGTTTTGGTAGCTTCATGGTAATTTCTGCGGGTTTTAGTGTTTGGAATTTAAAGAGGTTGGATGTGATACCTCTTGAATGATAATTCGATATAGAAATTTTAATGTTTATAGATGTAATGGCATCATTTGCATTTGCGCTATGATTTTCGTTGTTATTATGATTACAAATGCAGATCTACAAGCATGTTGTCTTCTTATATACTAGAATCTTGTGTTGCTAAAATTCTATAACCAATTTTGCTGTTTAATTTGTAAGTTTTATTAAAGGTTAGAGTCTTATTATAAACCGGAATATCGGGGTTCAAATCCACTTTGTTTGGTATATAAACATTGCAATAGTTCATAGACCAACAAATACAATGACTAATATTCTAAGTATTGCATTGACTAAAAACTTGTTGAATCGTTTGACTAAGAAGATGACGATTTATCTGACTAATAAGCCGACTAAGCGTCTGACTAAATATCTGACTAATACACTAACTATGCTTCTGACTATTCATCTGACTACATCTGACTAATTATCGGCGATTATTACGGCGTTAAATCGTCGGATAAAACTCGTCGATACATTAAATCGGGGAATAAGGGCTGGCGGTTATGCATTTTATGAAAGCTCTCTGACGATTATTCTGATGTTTAGCCATAATTCTCTTGTAGTGTTAATAAAACTGCTCTTACACATTAAGATCTGGGTCTACACAAGTCAAAGTAGCCCCTAAGGATTTTGTATTGATCATATCATGCATTCCTAGAGAAGAATTGTGTATCAGAAGTAGTTGATGTTGTCCGGGTTTTCATCTCCTAGAATTCTCTCAGCTCATTTAAAAAATTGCCTTGACAAGACGATCATTTTACTATTGTAGGTGGGGAAGCCTAAGATCCTTAAGAAATCCTCTTCTAGAAGCTATGTAGGCCTGGCATAGGCGAACATTATTTATTAATCAAATGTTCAAAAAAGGAGTTGATGGCCTGAATCTACCCCTTTATATATACGACAAAATGAAGGTTCCTCAATTAATCCATCACATTAACTCCTCCATCTTGGATTTCCTACCCCATATATTTGTAAAATTTGTATAAAAATGCCCTTAATTTTCTATACCCTCTATTTTATTTTATTTTTTTTTAAAATGATCATTAATTTAGGTAAAATGCAACAGAATCATATAGCAGTGAAGACTTAGAATCATATAGAAGTAGACTTCTCAAAGAACACTTTGACTACCTGAAATTCCCTTGGATCGACATTTTTAACAACATCGAAAGAATAACCATGAAGAACTGACCAAGAATGAAGAAACCAACAATTCCACTATTCATGAAAAAAGGAAACAGTGAGGAAAACAACTTCCAAACATCTTGGAGATCAATCCATTTGGCAAAGCCCTATTTTTTGGCAAAGGAACATGCCAAAAAATACCCAAAATCTTAAAGAGCCATCCATTTTGCGTGATTATCGAGGATGGGCTTTAGCACATTAGAAGCTCACTAGTTCTACAAGGCTTAAAGAGCCATCCATTTTGCCTGATTATCGAGGATGGGCTTTAGCACATTAGAAGCTCACTAGTTCTACAAGGGGCATTTGGGGAAAAGGGAAAAAAAAAAGGCAAAATACAAAGCTATTTTAAAAAATTGCTTAAAATTTTAATAATAGATAGCCTGCCTATTTCATGTAGGGAATGAGCATAAAATTGGGGAAAAATAGCAAGGAAGGACCAGAGCATTACAGAAGAAACACTCACAGAAGACCATCGAACACAACCAACACAACCACCCAAAGAAGACAACAGCTTGAGTTCTTACTAATAGGATTTTGGAAATTAAGAAGTTTATTCTCGAGGCCCTGCGACGGATGTTAGCCGATACTACATAAATAATAACACTCGTATATTTCTCGAACTTTTTCTCTTCAAAAACATGCCAACTTCTACAGATATTAAATAGGAGTCTCCTAGCCAAAGTTGGAAACTCATTAATGTTTCATTCTATAGTAAGCATCCAGCCCTCAATTTACCTGTTGCAGGGTTGAGATTCAATTATTAGCAGGCAATTTGAATGCAGATTTAGAAACCAAGGAAGGGCACATAGATTGGTTCGCTAGATAGATGATCAAAATCCGTAAGCCAGTAATTTATTTCATTTCTTTATTTTGCATTATCACAATGCTTTGAGTCAAGCTTGCTTGCTGGATCTGAAGGTCACAACCGTCCTTTTAGTAATTTGGTTGCATAGAAGAGAAGACACGGGGGAGACACGAAGCATCTCACATAGGCATTAGATCACAAAAGAGCATGTACTATAGATTAAACTGATATACTTAACAAGCAATTCAACAGAGTTAATGTAGCCAAATGCAAGTTCTTCCTGTACAGGACAATAAGACCACCAAACTTTACTGAATCAGATCCCAGTCACTCTGCAATCCCTGCCAGGTTTGACATTCTCGAGGGATTCTCCATCGACTTAAAATATGTTAGTAGAATGGACATGGTAGCCTTTCTTATTGCTTTGGGATGGAGCAAACAAAGCTTGGCTCAAGGCAACATTGAAGTTGCATGTAAATGCACTGCAAGTGTGCAATTTTTAACTTGCTTACATTATGAAATGCTTGATGGTCAGATTGCCAAGTGTTGCCATTGTTCACTCATTTCTCGGTCCTCGCCGATTGAAGAAATGAGGTGCAACCTCAGTTAGCCATGAACGATCAATTGTAGAGACATCTTTCATGTAGTAACAAAGTGACTGTAAAAATATAATGATGAAACACAAGCCATTTTGGAGTTGCTCTAAATAAAACCCGATGATGGATGAATGAGTAACTCCTGATTCCCACCGCGAACAACTTTGTAGGATTTCCCATCCTGCTGCGGTTGGCTAGCATTCATAAAGAACGGCTTGAAGCTGGCTTTCCCGACTCTTTCAATATCTTTGTCACATGATCTCATGTTCATGCCAAGACGTTGTAAAACCTTTGCTAGCTGGGCTCTTACATCTAGAACTTTCTTCATGGGTGATAATTAATGCGCTTACGATGACACCATTGTGATGATTTGTTAGAAGAAATAAAGGCTTCATACACATTAAGGTAGCTGATGAGATCACCTTCAGATGCAGAAAAACGGCTCCTTGCCTCATCAAGCTCCCTTTGCCTTCCAAATAGCTTGATATCCAGTTGATTGGACAGACATCATTGCGGCAATAATGACTACCTCAGATGAGCAACCAAGTGGTCCTGAAGACAATAGCATCTTGGAAACTTTTGGGTCAAGTGGAATTTCTGCAATTTGATGACCTAGTGGAGATGTCAATTTAGCATCTAAGTCTTAGCTTTTTCAAACGTTTCCTTTCCAGAAGCTTTGCTTTCCTGCAAAACAGAAAAAATTAGACACGTCAAATAATGATTGACTTTTCACATTAATGCACCAATTAAACGACAACTTACTTCAGCTGAGCAGCCTCTTCCTCTTCTACAAGTGCCTTCTGAATGTGTAAAGCTTCCATGTCCTTTTTCTCCATCCATGCCTTAACCTGCATATACAATATACCTCTGCTACAACTACAAAATGCATGTTTCTTGCAATACCAACAAAAAAGGACTATAACTGCAAATGAACTTGAAGATTTAGATCAATATTCAATTCCAAAATGAGTGCTAGCAAATTCACTAGCATCATGATATTTACAAAGATATATCAGCACATAACCAAAGCTGTTTGTGCATGTTACAGCTGCTTTTGCAGCAAGGCACTGATACTTTACAGAAGTGCTCCACTGTACATTTTGTACATTTTTCTCGTGCTCTTTCAACGGCCTTTATCTGTACATTTTTCTGGCCTTTTAAATTGAAGAGCTTATCTACTTGAAATGTTTACAAGCATGTCACATACCCCAACGCAGATATCCTTATCATGCTGCTGTTGATGTAGTCTCCTATCATTGTTGAAAGGAGATGGAAGGTTGCCAAACGTTGACAATCCCACCTTTATGTGCTGAAAACAAGCCAGTTTCAGCTATATAGAAAGCAGTAACATCTTTGGCAGTTGACATCGCGACCGTGCGCATAAGACTTGGAAGATTGAAGACTCGAATTGTGCCGCTGCTATAGGAACATAAGAGGCGAGGCACCTGCTGTTGCAAATCCATTGATATAGAAATTTTGAGAGGAGTATCAGAGGGCTCAGAATGTGAGCACAGTATCTTGGGCACACCATCATCTGTTGTTATCCAAACTTTGATATCACCATCTAATGCAGATGAGATGAGGTAAGAGTCCCAAAGTAACAAAGACGATATGGGCTTGGAATGGGTGCCCTCAAGAACATACATGCACTGCCAATCGCAAGGTCGCCAAATCCTGATGGAATTATCTTGTGATCCGGAACAAACCAAAGAATCAGTAGATGTGAGACATGTAACAGCTCCTTTGTGCCCTACAAGCGTGGCTTCCAAATAAAACTTCATGTTGCAGGGATGTATTGAAATGCCAATGTGCTGCCATCTTCACATCCAACCAAAAGGAAGTCTTTCAAGTGGCCTAGAGCCATCACTTGACCATGTGGAGAAACATCGATAGAGAACGGAGTAGATGTGGTAGAACTGGAAACTATAACCTGATTTGTAAGACCCACAAAGAAGAAGATTGGAGTGACTAACATTGCTCCAATTCTCGAGCCCATTGCAAAGGTTCGAGTGCAAGCACCAGAATTGCAGTTCCATACTTTGAGATTCCCTTCGAATCAAGCCTTTGTAGAGCTCAGAAGTCGCGGCGAGAAAAAAATGTCGGTTATGTCGGGGCCACGAGTAGCAAGAGTTGCAATCAGGGTAGACTTGGCAACTTCCTCTTCAACCAGCACCTCAGCTTTCTCAACTTGTTGTCCAACATCTTTAACATCCAGCACCTCAGTCTTCTCACTGATTAGGCGCTTTTGCTTTTTCTTTCTTTCTGTAATCTGCTCCAAGTCAATATCCATGCTGCTAATGTCTGTTAAGCATCTCTTTTCCAGAATTTTACACCCCTCTTTCTTAAGGCCAACTGTGAACGTGTTCTTCTTCTGCCTAAATTCCCTCTGCTTCTCTTTCTGCTCAAACTCCTTCTTACATTACGCCCAAATTCCTTCTTACATTTGTGTTTGTTCTATGCCAAGAACGAGATTGTGGAAATTCCTTCTTACATTTGTGTTTTTGTTCTGTGCCAAGAACGAGATTGTGGAACTCCGCCATGCTTGCCCTTCATCCATCCATGACCATATGCATGCTCTGGGAAAACCAGCCTGCTCCAAACGCTTGCCGCCATTCTTCTAACAAAGACAACGTAATGACAAGTTTATGACCTATTACTTACATTTATATATTCTTGCTTTTGAAGTCATCTAGAAACTGCCGGACTCCAAAATGCAACAAAATATTGATTGATTAGGGCAAAATGTGCTATTTATACAGGGCAAATATCTCGATGGTCGATCCGTTAACTGCCGCCGCCCGAGGAAAGGATGAAGAAGACCATTTCGGCGCAGATGGGAAAACTACGGGAACCGGATCTTCCACCAAGAATGTTACGTGATTTGAATGAATGCCTAATCATCTCCTTCAAAACCCGGGCAGACATGTATTTTCCAAATGTTTGTTTCATGCAGCTCATAAAGAATGCTAAGAATTTTTGTTTCTTGCAACAAAGTTCAAAAGTAAGCCTTTGCATATCAACTCTATTTTAATGCAATGAAATACAGGTCTTAGACCTAATGCAGACCTTAGAGGATGGCTATATTTTACACCTTGTCCAGAGTTTAATACAAAATCTTAGTAGCATACTATTACGATCCTATCCTATCTCATCAATTCACCACCCTTCCAGCATCCATAGTCTTTCTCCATTTGTAAAAGCTTGAGAAACGTTTGCCTAGAAAATATTCATTCAGGATACTGCAATTAAAATATATATGCAATCAAGCTCCTTTTAAGTTATTCTTCAAGTCAGATGTTCCTTCTATATCGTAACATGTGTGCATGGTTGATAGGTGTTTATGTGTATATTTTGGAGATAACATTCCCTTGTTTGTATAGTCTCAGTATCTACATGAGCCTCGTTTTCTCCTAGATAAAGTACGGCGATAAATTATGTTGTTCGCGATTCATGAAATGTTGAATTTGTTGCGATATTATATTATTCAGGGATTTGGAGATGAAATAGATGTCCTTGTTGCCAAACATTTACAACTATTGGAAGTCAACATTTGCAAGAAATAGAGGCCGACTTTTAAATAGAAAGCCGGTTTCATCGAAAGCGACACAACATCAAAGCTGATATGAAAAGGCCTAAAATTTAGCGATAAGGCAAGGTTCCATTAAGCCATGGCGGGTCCTAGGATTTGGACCTCCTTAAGAACCGTAACTGTAGAAATTAAGTAACATAGAAAACTCATAGGAGTTAATCAACAATGCATGCAATGAACTGCAATTTTCTTGTTTACATGAAATGGGATCGTGCCGGGGGAGATTCAATTGCTCTTGGGCTTCTCCATACTTCTTCATTTCTATTCTTCTTTGCTTTTTTCCTCTATGGTTCAGGCGAGGCCTGGAAGCTAACCTTGACACATGTACATACCTTTTTTCTGTTGAATGACGAAATCAACGGTCCATAGACATTTTTTATTTTTGTCAAAGGAAAAATTAGGATGCGGATAGCGATTAGAAGTGAAAAAATCGTGCACATAAAAGTCACACATTCAAATCCTTAAACATAACATCTATTTGCATTGCTAACAAAATACTTGAATATACCTTGTAAAAAAATCGCAAAGAGGAATTTAAATGTACACGTAACAGCAAATATTTATAACGTGATATTATAATGGCAAAACTCCCATAGCATATCAAGAAGCAACAAAAGTTTATGCATGGTTATAATGCATCATGAATTATATTTTCATCATGTGTCATTCGGTTCAAACATGCGAACATCTAAGCTACAGACCCAATAAAAAAAGAATTCCTTAAGATAGATAGAAATTTTAACGTCCGCGAGAACCCAATCGGGTTATGGGACCCAATACAAAAGATGGGGCGTGAGCCCGATGACAGTAACAAAAAAAGAGTGAAGAATATCAACATAAGAAAAACACAACAAAAATGATAATAAGTATCTAAGCACGTGCACATGAGCTAAGTGTACCCAAGCCATGGGTTCTGGGGCCACTGGTCTCGGATGATTGCTGTACCTCCTCGATACACTGCCCACTTTTTGCCGCCGGTAGAGCCTCTCGCACTCTACACAATTCCCGCCGCCATGCGTCACCGGAAGCGGAGAGATCTTCTTGAATCGAGAAGTGGGTGTCTTTTAAATGACTTCCATGCTGAAGGACATACAACCTGTCCTGTGGGCTATTGAACTGGACGATGATATGGCGGGGTCGGTCGGGCCTCTGAGCCCCAACCCTGCGTGCTGTAACAATGGCGGGCCTCTGAATGTGCATAACATCTGTGAAGAAGTTGGCTGCCTCTTCTACATCCAAGGCGGAATTTGCCTCTGGCATGCCTACGATGCGCAAATTCAAGCTTTTGTCCACTGCTATCTGAGTGAATTCTGCTGCCTGCATCCTCCCATGGTCCTTATCCGGCATGCCACTATGATCATGTGCTTGCATGCCACCCTGACCTTTATCTGTCATCTCCACACCGTTATCCCTCTGAGCCTCTGTTTGCACCCCGTCAACAGTGCATGCGCTCTCGAGGGTCTGTGTTTCAACATCAGGAGTAAAGCAAATTTAGTATCTGGAACAAAAGCTTATCTTCGAAGGAAATCGTCGGGCCTGCAAGAGATGCATTCTGCAAGGTGTCCAGAAGAAGATGCTGGTCCGATGAGGGCAAGAGCGGAAGGATCCTTGCCTGAAGTGAGGCGTGCTGATGTATGAGATCAGACTCGGGAAGCGGGAAATGTTCAAGCCATGTGACATGGAGAAGTTCCACATCAGTGAAGTTACGGCGGCGCTGACTACGCTTAGCCATATAAAGACCCCGAAAGCCAATCTAAAGAGCCCAAAGTGATGCAACCTAGAGATCCAAGCAAAAGACAAAGCACCTGGATACCGATCAAATTGAAATGTGTATATACCAATTATGAACAAGGAACGCCCCTTTCGGCAAAAGAACCGTGTGAAAACTCTAGTAGAGGAAGATTGAGGGCCAATCTAGAGCAAAAGAACCAGCAGCAAGAGGCAAAGAAAGGTAGGATTTGGACGCAGGCCAGATATTAGACTTAATGTGAAGTGAGTTTGTTGGCACAGCCAGGGGCCGACTTGGAAAATCGGAATGGGAATCAAACTGAGAAAGAAGCGTAGGATACCGTTGCCGGGTCGTTGTGGTCGTTGTTGCAGGAATCGATGGCTAGCCAAGTCGTGGCTGTGGGCCGGGCCAAATTTGGGGTTGGGAAAGGTCTTGACAGAAGCTTGTGCCAGGAGCTAAATCTCAGAACCGGAAAGAAAAGGATCATGATATGACTAAGCAACACGAATACCTGGCATGGCAGAGAAGTTGGAGCTGGGATCTAACGCCTGGGCGCTGCTGGTAGATTAGTCTGGAGTAGACTAGATCGGATGTGATGCCGTGCTTGTGTGTGTTCTTTGTTTTCTTTGTTTTGTGTTGATTATTTGAAGGCGCCTAGATGGTTAGGCGGTGGCGCCTAAGGAAAAACCTTAGGCGGTGGGAAGACCTAGCGTAATGGAGATCATATATAAAATGATTTACTATCTCGCACGTTAATGTTCCAAGTAATAACATAGCTGCTTGCACACCAAATACATTGTTGTGCACAACCCATTGATATAACCTCATGAATTATAATAACCTTCACTAAGAGGACCATCTTTTTTAACTCTTGGCCCAATGCTTAGGCTGATTCTCTACAAACTTGCCTATCAGCTTTGATAGCACCTTGTCTTGGGTTACTTTCATGCATTTGTTTAGAGCAATTATTTAGCCTCTATTGCTCGGGTTCGGACCCGCCCGGGCAATCGGCATTTGAACCTGCGCCTACTGTCGGGGGTCCAGAGACAAATCTGGTTCACATATACTTGATGTAGTTGCACACTTCTTCTGGACATCATGCATATTCGAGCCCACGAACTTTTACTGCCCAAAGAGTGGGTACCCACCGGCCTGATAGGCCACGCCATCTTCTGGTACATTTTTCAACATCCCGGGATAGGTTGTATGTTTACAGCATGGGAGCCACTTGAAGGGCACTCTCTTTTCGGTGCAAGAGGACCTCTCCGCAGTTCAGTTAACTCGACGGCGTGATGAGCTATGCAAGGTTCGAGAGGCGCTCCAAAGAAAATGGGCGATTTATCGGGGAGGCTCGAGAACTTATTTTCGACCCGGTGGCCTACCAACCCTTGGTTGAGTTAATTGCCTACCCACGTCTTGGTTTTGTTATATTTGGTTTTGCTTTAGTTGCTATGTTCTGTAAGGGGTTTAGTTCCCATGTCTTCTTCTGTCTGGGCTTATGCCCTTTCTTTGCTTTTGGGTTGGGGTTTGAGTCCTAGTTTGGGCTTACGCCCTTTGTATTGTTTCGTCCCATAAGCTCGGAGAGCTTCCAGCGGACGTTAAAAAATTTATCTTTATCTTTATCTATTTCCACCAAGACCAATTGAACAGGAAACTCTGTGGATTGAAAAAATTGTGAGATAAAATACATGACTGGTTTTTTATTACAACTAAAAGGGCTTTTAGGACTAATGGAGCGCCAATGCACTCTTACCTGACTGGCAAGGGCAACTTTAGAAAGAAATGAAGAAAGTTGTAGGTACACTGGACCCCATTTCTCTTGTAGATCAAGTAATTAGGACATGAAACATTTCGTGCCTCTCGTTACATTTTTGTGGGTAAGCCAGGTGGCATAATCCGCATATTTATCGGGGGCCTACATAAAGTACGGCGATAAATTATGTTGTTCGTGATTCATGAAATGTTGAATTTGTTGCCATATTATATATTCAGGGATTTAGAGATGAAATAGATGTCCTTGTTGCCAAACATTTACAACTATTGGAAGTCAACATTTGCAAGGAATAGAGGCCAGCTTTTAAATAGAAAGCTGGATTTCATCGAGCACATTTTGTTTTTGGGTTGGACTTATAGAGCACAACATCAAAGCTGATATGAAAAGGCCTAAAATTTAGCAGTAAGGCAAGGTTCCATTTGCCATGCAGTCCTAGGATTTGGACCTCCTTAAGAACCATAACTGTAGAAATTAAGTAGCATAGAAAACTCATAGAAGTTAATCAACAATGCATGCAATGAACTGCAATTTTCTTGTTTACAAGAAATGCGATCGTGCCGGGGGAGGTTCAATTGCTCTCGGGCTTCTCCATACTTCTTCATTTCTATTCTTCTTTTCTTTTTTCCTCTATGGTTCAGGCGAGGCCTGGAAGCCAACCTTGACACATGTACAGACCTTTTTTTTTCACGTTGAATGACCTAAATCAACGGTCCATAGACTTTTTTTTATTTTTGTCAAAGGAAAAATTAGGATGGGGATAGCGATTAGAAGTGAAAAAATCGTGCACATAAAAGTCACACATTCAAACCCTTAAACATAATATCTATTTGCATTGCTAACAAAATACTTGAATATACCTTGAGAAAAAAACTCAAAGAGGAATTTAAATGTACACGTAACAGCAAATATTTATAACGTGATATTATAATGGCAAGACTCCCATAGCATATCAAGAAGCAACAAAAGTTTATGCATGGTTATAATGCATCACGAATTATATTTTCATCATTAGTCATTCGGTTCAAACATGCGAACGCCTAAGCTACAGCCCAATAAAAAAGAATTCCTTAAGGAGATCATATATAAAATGATCTACTATCTCTACACGTTAATGTTAATAACATAGCTGCTTGCACACCAAATACATTATTGTGCACAACCCATTGATATAACTTCTACTAATTATAATAACCTTCACTAAGAGAACCATCTTTTTAACTCTTGGCCCAATGCTTAGGCTGATTCTCTACAAACTTGCCTATCAGCTTTGATAGCACCTTGTTTTGGGTTACTTTCATGCATTTGTTTAGAGCAATTACTTAGCCTCTATTGTTGGGGTTCGACCACTTTGGGCAAGATCGGCATTTGAACCTCATACCTCATCGGCAAGGTAGCCCTTAAACCCAAATTTTCATAGGTGTGATTTAGAATGTGAGGCGAATCTTAGTTTTTTCCGATTAGTTATGTTGGCGATTTTATTTCGAGCTTCAATTTGAGTTTTAGCAACCTTGGCGAATCTTTCATCCATCAAACGATGAAATATATACTTTTCTCTTAAGTAAAATTTGGGTCTACAATATATATTTGTTATGACCATATATAGTTCTAAGCGTAATGCTCACATAATGAATATACAAGTTACCAGACATTGGCGTATGTGTCTTCACAAGAGAAAGGAAAGAAGAAATTTTAATGTCCACGGAACCCGGGTTATGGGACCAGAACAAACAAAGGGGGCATAAGCCCTAACGTAACGAGGGGTCGAAGCCCAAAAAAGCGAAACATGGGGTCTAAGCCCCGCTAAAACACAAAATAAAGGAAACCGAACGAACCCAAAGAACAGGGGAGCCCGTGGCTATGCCAAAGCGCCCGTGGGATCAAATGCCGCCACTGATCCCGAATGATAGCCTGGCCTCCCCTCCTATACACTGCCCATTTCCGTTGTAGGCGAGCCTCGCGCACTCGACATAACTCTTCTTTCTGCCTGCAAAGCTATGATGGGGTCAAATCCTCCTGAACAGAGAAGGTGGTTCCCTTCAAATGATTGCCATGCCGTAAGATGTGTAGCCTGGAAAGAGCATCCTGAAAGCAGACCAAGAGATGACGAGGGCGGTCGGGCCGTGCTGCTCCAACCCGCTGGGCCAAAAGGATGCCGTCGGCAGGTATGTGCATCACCTGACTGAAAAAAGAGGCAGCCTCATCTGTAGCAGGCGAGTTACCCGTCTCCTACACTACGCAAGGTCAGGGTCGATGCATGTTCTATGGCCCTACCAAACTCAGAAGGCGGGACCTCGGCATGGGCAGTGGGCAACAAATTCTCAAGCAAAAGCCAAGATGATTAGTGTCAGCAATAAAAATGTAAATTACACCCATCTAGTAGTACCCTAAGGCATTAATTTTTATTGGACCCTAATTTTACCTTTATTGTGACACCCATGATTGAGCGATAAAATGCTTAGATATTGTATTTTCTAAATGACTAGATAATGGGTCGTTAGAAAAACAAGGTAATAGTCTAATCCCACAATCGAAAGACATTGGTGCCTAAACCCTGGATTTCTACCACGATATTTAACATCATTCATCACCAATTTGAAGAGTTTGATCATGTCATAAGGATGTCTGTGCAACAATTGAACTTAGCAGTTGATGATTAAAATACAAGAGATAGACAATCATATACATCATGTATTACCTAGATTGGTTGCACGTACATAGAAATAATCATGATAACAAAAAAATAGAAAAAACTGATAGCCAAGATAAGGTATGTTGCTCTAAAATGTAAGAAAATCAAATGCCTCATAACCAAATCAAGTGGGCAAGTATTCTGATAAAATGAGTAAGCAAACCAACTATAACTAATCTACAACATACCTCGTGGTGCTTATCTGATTGTAAATCTCAATAGCTCCACACTAAGGGCTAAACAACAGGTACACAAACTTAGCTGAGGCATAATTGCATATTATGGTGGGCAAGCACAAACCGATTTGATTTCAGTCATCTTTTTATTATTGGATAAACAACAGACCAAAAGCAAAAATACTCCAGGATTGCATACCTGGATGTTGGAGCCGGATCATGAGATCCATGTAACATGCATGGTTTTTTCCCTTTCCTTTTTTTTTTTCCTGGAGGTAAATGGCAATTCAAAAAACTCACCAAGAAAAAAATTTGTATTAATTTTATATGATTTTTGGAAGTTAATGGGCAATTTTAGAATAATTACCAAGAATAGAATTCACATGGGAGCGAATGCAAGAATCCATCATTTAGTGACGTAGGCTAACTTATGAATGGAGGGGGGAAATTTTGTAGACAAGGTGGCGATATTTTATTGGCACCACTCCTAATTGATCCTACTCAACAATAGTGAAAAAAAAAATGCAAATGTTTAAAAAAATAGCCTTTGGCGATATTTCGAGCTTAAGGGCTACCCTGCTCGTCGGGGTCCAGGAGACAGCGTCTGGTTCAGAATTACACAGTAACACAATGCGGCTTATTGACTATTTTGAGAAGAATGACTATTTTGAGAAGAATGGGAAATATCTGAATGCCATGTATATATAGAGTGTTAGGAAATTCTTAAGCGGCTTATTGACTGTTTTGAGAAAAATGGGTAATACTTGAATGCCATATATATAAGAATGCATACATGCAATCATCAATTGAATCTATTTGCCATGGAAATAATTTGTTTGTCTTCGTGTTTTAAATGTCTTACATGTTCTTATGTTTGTTTTTTTTTAGGGCCCGAAGGGCCCAAAATTTTTTTTAGTATAATAACCAACACATAACTACCATTGACATTAATAAACATAACCATTGGATCCAACACATCTAAATTAAAATCCCCCTTAAACCCCCTTTGGTTTGGGTGCATATTCACACGGGGGGTGACGTAGGGCAGCGAGAGCCCTCATATTTGTAAGACATTTATGCCAAAAGATGTACACAATTGGAAGAACAAGAAACATACTAACTTGGAAACAAACAGAATTAACATCTCAAAATTAACATCTCAAAATCTTCATGCTCAACTGATGCTCATCTACCAGATAAGGATGCAAAGATAATATCACAAAATACAAAGAGCCATCATAGCATACAGTGTTGGAGCTGCATTGCCATACCTGTGGCAAGTGATACTAACTAATATTAATCCCAAGCTTGGTAAGGAAGCATGAAAGATAGAAAGCTGCTAGAATTAAAGAAATTTAAGGGAGGTAAAACAACAAGATATCTATAATCACAAATGCTATCCATGATATTTTCATATTTGATAGAACAAAAATGTAAATAAGCTACAGAATACTATGATGCGGTTGCTGCTTAAAATAAGAAGAGTAGCCCTCTTATAATGTAAGGAAGCATGAGAGATAGGAAGCTGCTAGAATTAAGAAATTTAAGAGAGGTAGAACAACAAAGTATCTGCAGTCACAAATGCTATTCATGATATTTTCATATTTGATAGAACAAACCTGTAAACAATCCTGCTACAGAATAACATGATGTGGTTGCTGCCAAAAATAAGGAGAGAGATTCTTTGTATTTCATGGCTTTTTTAGAACAAGGGATGCACGAAAACAAGAATATGGAAATTGTGCTCACCTGACACAAGAGAACCCTAAACCAAAGGGGATTCGCAGGCCTAAATCGCTCAGTTGTGCAGATGACAGAAATTGCAAAGGCTACATCCGATGCTACAGGTCTGGTTGCAAGATGTTGAAGCAGTCGTTGCCTTGAAGAATCGGTTGCTGTGGTGGCCACGCAGGATACAATGATTCTTGTTCTCCTTTTTATAATAACAGGTCGATGCTTCTCCTGTACCTAAACATCATCAATGTGGCCCAGAACCAGGCTTGGATTCTATGGCCTGGAGGCCGGACAAACCTCTCGGACCTGATAAAAAAATGCAGATAGAATTCTAGTGGCTTCCAAGAACCAACGACAATAAATCTTGCCTGCTTCCAAGCTTTAGATGCTAGGGTTTTCCCGGAAACTGGTTGGAGCGAGAAAATTCCATCTTGATCTAAGTAGGCTGTGGAAGATCATATGGAATTGAAATCACTTATAGACTCTGTAAACCTGGCGACAGAACCGTTGGCTAAAGATCCTGCAGAACTGGTGAGAGACTGAAGCGCACAACCCAAATAAAACCTATGTGAGCTGAACTGCCGGGACCTATGTCAGCTGGCAGAAATGAAAGCTGAAATAAAACCGAACTAGCATCTGGCTTCACAAAGCGACCACTGTCGCAAAGCTCCTTGACCTTCCCGGGTCCTGGTTTAGTAAAGAAATTGGGGCACGAAACCATAGAACCCTAAAATGGGTTTGCTCGAGGCCTGCATGCATGAGCTTTGGAAATTCATAGGTGGACCATTGGAAAGATGGCACCAAAATCAAGATCGGTGTATGCGCACTCTAGATGTACACATTAGTACATCCCGCGACATACGAACATCAAATCATATAAAAACCATAGAAAAAAACGTACAAAAATACAAAAGAAACCCCCTGTTATTTTGCTACATATTCAGAGCCCACGAACTTTTACGGCCCAAAGAGTGGGTGCCCACCGGCCTGCTAGCAACTTCTGATCATGAGTCGGGTAGCGTGTTTCAGCATCATTAATCTTGCGAGAGTCGTATGCTAAAACTCTCTCTTCCTACATTAGAATCGCATTGGTTGCAATTTTACTTGCATCTATGGCTACCAACTTGTCTTTCTCGAATCTGGGAGTGCTAAGACTAGGACAGTGGTTAGGGCTTATTTCAACTTCTCAAACCCTTCTTGAGCTGTCTTATGCCAATGATCTGCCCAATTCTTTATCTTCTGCACTTTGGTGAGATCTGTCAAGGGTATAGCTATCTTGACGAAGTTCTTCACGAACTTCATGTAATAACCTGCCAATCCCAAGAAGCTTCTCACTTCATGGATATTTTTTGGTGCTTGCCATTCTATTACTGCCTGGATCTTCGCGGGATCTGTTGCGTTCCCATCAATGGATATCACATGTCCGAGGTACCCTTGGTTGTTGCAAAGTGACAATATTTGGACAACTTTGCATGAAGTTGATGCCTTCTTAGCTTCTCTAGAGAACCCTTCTCAAATGCTTGACATGGTCCTCCAATATTTTACTATAGACCAAAATGTCATCGAAGAATACAATGACAAAATCATCTGGAAACTTACAAAAGATGTCGTTCATGAGTCTCATGAATGTTACGGGGATATTAGATTATCCAAATGGCATGACCGTGAATTATAATGGACATACCTTGTCCTGAAGGCTATCTTGTGAATATCTTCTTCCTTAATCCTGGTCTGGTGGTAGCTAGGTCTCAAATCTATTTTGGAGAAGAACTTTGCCCCTTGCAGCTAATCCATAAGATCATCCGATCTTGGTAAGGCATACTTGTTTTCTATGGTGTGCTTGTTCAATTGCTGATATTCTATGCACAGCCTCAAACTCCCATCGTCCTTCTTTACAAACAAGATGGGTGCCCCAAATGGAGAGTTATATCTTATGAAACCTAAGTCTAAGAATTCTTGTAATTGCTTCTTCAAATTGTTAGTTCATGGGTCGCCATTCTATACTGGGCCTTACTCATGGGTTTAGGATCGGGTTCGAAAGTGCTATCTCACACTCGACTCCCCTATAAAGAGGAAGTTCTTTGATCTCGTCCGGGAACAGATCATGGAACTCTTTGACTAGCTTAACTACCTGCTTAGGAAAGTTGTTTGCTATTTTATCCTCACATATGCCAATTCGTCCCTCTTAGTGCATTTAAGAAGTTTCTTACTAGACATGCATTACATGATTGGGGTAACTTCTTTACCCCGTTATTTCTATTGTTCTCGCCATTGTGTGCGTTAGTGTCACCTTCGGTTCTCGCAATCAATCGCGGTGCCTTTGCCAGATAAGGTATTCCATGTCTATTATCGATCATACTTGCCTATGTTCATGACCTCGGCTCCCATTCTAATGTTAATGGCGGGCAAGTCTATGTCAAAGTCTATTCTCTTCCCAGCCATGTGTCTAATCGCACCACTTGCTAATACCATTGGTAAAGGACATTCATCCTACAAAAACTTGTATCAATTTTTTTTATCAATGGTTCAGTTTTGTCACATTCAATTCTTGTTGTCTGAAAGGCCTGATTCAATCAACTTGTTTAGTTTTGGGCCATATGTGTTGGCCTCATGTATCTCTAGTTCTAGGACATTTCACCAAATTTCTCTAAGTTAGGGACAAGCCATCCTCTAGTCAGAGGCCATAGCTTTGCTTTTGGATTTGGTAAGCCAATTGGGATGCATTTAGACATATAAAAACATGCCCTACTTGGTTTTATTTCATTATATATGTCCAATATTTGTTGAATTGTCAGAGGTGGAAGGTGTTTTCTTATGTAACATCTCTGATAACAGTGATGGATGTGTAAATGCACCATGTTCAATAGCCCAAAATGTTGCTTATCTCTGAGAGCAAAGATGATCATAACGATTGGAGCACTGGGGCCCGGAATCCACCATTGAAGAAGCAAACCAAGGATTAAAAAAAGTACTCTTAGCATGTGTTTTTCAGTTACGCCATTGCGTGGAAGAATAGAACAAGTTTTTCCAGAATTCTAAAGCTAGAAAAATGCCTTATAAAAAAGGAATTGACATTTTACTGTAAGAAAGAGGGATGTAGAAGATTTGAATAGCTATTTAGTGTATTCATAACAGAGACAATTAATGTTATTTTGCAGTAGCAACTAGATACTCAACTCGTTCCATGTATTTTCTTTAAAGATACTTGTAACAAAAATTGAACCCTACCATCTAAATAAGGAACAAAGCATTTTACTTCTGATTTTGCAAAGCTCCAGACACTTCAAATGCAATTCCTGTGAATTGGATTTTTTATTTTTCATATCAAAGATTACAGATCTAGTGAATTTTTAGTCCCATTCACAAAAATTGTCAAGCTTTTGTGTCAATAAAGGCTTTCAACTCCACTTTTGCAAAGACAAAAGTTTGAACTCAAATAAAAATAAATAAAGTATAACCTGATATACGGAGGCCTGAACCTCAAATTTGAAATGTTAATACATGACCTTATATGCTTAACGGAAAAACCTTTATAGACATATCCCTAATGCCAAAGCCTTCCATGGATGTCCCAAAGAATATGTTTTAGGCCAAAAACATTTGTGAGTAAAATGTAAGGGGGAGAAGGAAGATGGTGATTGCAACTCTTTGGTACTCTGAAACCCAAAAAAAATCCAGAAAGACACAAAGCTGGGAGATGTCGAACGTCACAAAGTGCTTGGGAATGTAGATGTTGTTTCTCCTGATATGCATGCTTTTTGTCTCGTGCAAGGTAGGATGCTCTAGTTGAGTTAAAAATCATCATCCAACAAGAAAAATCAAGAATTCATAAATTAGAGAAATTTTGTTTTCACGTTTGACTCGCCATGGCGATCTTTGGGACAACAAGGCAAGGCAAAATATAAACAGCACACTGTGGTGCAACTAGATAATAATGTTCTCGGAAATAGGCATATCCTGTCTATATAATCGTCGTTGCGATCTTCCAAACAAGTTTATTCATGCAATTCAAAAAGGAGAATACAAAGGGTAGCAAAGTAGAGGCCCTCCATGAAGATAATTAGCAGGTCTATACATTATCACAAAAGTCTACATATGTATTGACGGCCATCAAAGCCTGGCACAATCAATGGCGGCGCTTTTCTTGAGTTTCTTTCCGCGAGTCTACATCTAGGCCAAGCTCCGCAGAAGCACCTTTCCAATGGCAACTGTCTGTGACATGTCCATTTCTGTGTAACCTGTTGTTTTCGGCATGTCAACATTCATTGCGGCAGCTACCTCTTCCACACGCTCTGATGTCTCTGCACCAATGCTTTTGGCACTATCCAACAATTCATCCTCCAATGCCATAGAGTATTCGGTAAAGCAAACCAACTTCTGTCTCTTTGGTGAATGGTCGCCATCTAGTCTCTCACTTTCAGAGGCACCTCAGACATTCTCATATACTGAAAATTATGAAGCGGCTTTTCTAGGCACCCGGTTATCATTGGCAGCAAGGTGTTAAGGTTTTTGTTCAGTGCATCCAGCTTTTCAAACTGTGGATTAAGTTCAGCTGATGCCTTTTCTGTCTTCTCTAGCATTGCCTGGGTTTTCTGTAGCCTCTATGAAACATTTCTGATCCAGAGCAGTGTTATATTGATGTCTGACATGTCGGAACTGCCAGGCTTATTATGCATAACAGTTTCTTCTTCTTCTTCTTTGGCAGGCCTTGCCATTTTCTCTAGATATTCAAAGAAGGATCTCAGGAACCAGCAAACCTTATCGTCATACTCGAAGGAAACATTGTGTTTTCTTTGCATCAAAGCAGCCCTTGACGTTGTTCCGCCTGAGAGAAAATCTAGAACACAACCGTCCAGTGGAACCAGCTCCTTCACTATGTAATAAACATATGATATTTTTGCCTGGCTCTTCAGGATGAAGTCGCCTTCCATAGCTGCCCCAGAGAACTTGGATTTACATATAAAGTACTCAAAATATTTTTTCTTTGTTTTTATGTCCACCTCTTTGTTACCAGTTAGCGGATATTTTAGAAGGGCCATGCTTTTCGATGCATTGATCATCTGAGTCAGACGTAGCTCCGATTTAGGCTTCACAGGCAATACACGAGCCTCACTTCTGTTTATATCAACATGGCTAACATAGTATTGGAACTTCTTGATATTCTTTTTTTGCTCTTCCAAAATTTGTTCTTCGTAAGCCCCAAGGGAAACATGAGAACTACCTTGAATCTGACTTTGACTATACAAGCTGTTTGGCAAATGGGCAAATCTGAGGAACATGATGATATGATAAACTTTTGCTTCCATTATGCCTGCAATCCTGCTAAAAAAACTCGTGGTACTTTTTTACTTCCCATAGCGCCGTGAAACATGTCAATAAAAACCATTGTGGCATTCTCCAACACCAGTGCAGACACAAGGATACCAGACTTGGTAACATGCTGCACGGTGTTCCTCTTCTCCTTCATTTTCTTTGCCTCTTCTGGCTTTATTATAGCGATAATAGCCTCCAAGAAAGTACTGGGAAGATTTCCTTGCACTAATTCATTATTATAGTTGGCCTTAATATAGTCGAAATCTGTATCGGGAATACCCAGCAGTCATTGCTCAGAGAGATCTGGGAACATGTAGCTAACTCTTCAAAATTTCTGTATTGCTTTTCTAATACACAATTAACATAGGACAACACTTCCGCGATGCATCGGTGATGTTGTTCGATATCAAAGCCTTCTCAGGCAATCAAAAAAAATTCGGCATATCTAGGCTACACTTTTAGGAATACTTTGCCCTCAAGGATTTCGTCCATCAGTTGGCTCACCTCGGCATTGTTCATTCCTCGAAGGTATCTTAGGAATGTTTTGTTAAAAAACTCCAATTGAGGATTTATCTGGCAATTCCCCATGATCATCAGCCAGCTTTCGCGCTGCCCACTTGTTAATAACATTTACAAGCTTGGACCATGATTCTTCTTGCATAAAAAGGAATTGCTTTTCATCCTTAAGTTCTTTAACCTTCAAGGTTGTTGTAGCTACTTCAACAAAATCCTGTACACAAGAGCTGATTAGGATCGCGAGGGCGATCTTCTATAGCATAAAATAAAAAACTAACCTTCCAGCAAATATCAACTGCAGTGCCTATTGGCCCTTATGGAGGGCAACCAAATGTCTTGTGCTAGTTCCTTAGTTGCTGGAGCATTTCAATTAGTGGCTCTCTGTATACTGTGTCCACGATTATGTCGTTGCGCTATATGGATAACTGAATATACTCCTTGTTGGACAGGTTCCCATTTAACACTGACTTCTTCTCTTTGCATATGCTTTGGCAAATTCCATCTGTTGCTCAACATTACCCATCATAGTACACAAAATTTGTGCAATTTGTGATTACCAAAAATAATATAAAACTTCTTGTTCAAGAGTTCCTCGGTCATGAGACCAAGTGATTAACTTCCCGCATTGGTATCCCAATCGATGAATAGGTAATATAATAATGAGAAATGCAAATGATAAAATTTACCTTGTGATAGCATTTGTACATGATCGTTTGACCAATTCTATGAGTTAGATTTATGGGAGCCGCCTCACAATAAAAATACTAATCTTCTAGAATCAATTTGCTCCCATAGGATAACGCTTTTTAAACTCTTCAAGTTTGGAGGCGGTCTATTCAGCAAGCTTCTTTTTTTCATCAAGATTGAACTTCAACTCATCCAGCATACGTGAAGCAGTTGGCCATGTCAACATAGAGCTCGTAGTTGTTGGGATGGTGGACGAGGTAGGAGTAGACGAAGAAGAAGGCTGCGATGTTTCCTCGGTATTTAAATTTTAAAGTTTAATTTTGAAAGTGCTTATATTTCTTGGCTATGGTGCTTCTTGTTCATCTGAATCCCTAACGGAAGGAGGCTTAAGCATTTGGCCGGAGGGATTGACTGGCAGAACCGCTAGGATTTGCAGATAGTATAAGCCCCGAAGACACCAAAGGTTCTTTGGGAGTCGATAGTTCGCCTACACCAACACATGGGACAACGAATTTCTTCTTGGCATCGCCCGCAACCAATTCATGTCCATCCGTGAGTGCAGTTTGTTGTCTTTTGTAGCCTTCAAAGCAATACAAGGAGGTTTCTTCTCAAATTGAAAGGACCTTTCGCGCATCTTTGAATCCAACGAGTATACATCTATTGCACTTTATCCCAGACAAGCTCAATGAATCATAAGATTGTAGGTTCCAACCATACCCCTTTGCACTAGTAGGCACCCCCTTGCCACTTGCCGGTTTGTTTACCTTGCTTGCAGTCCTGATGGAAGGATCATAGTTCTGTCACTGCAACACAAACTTGACAAATTGAAGTTGTTTCGTATCCTCCACGCTGCATATGATTGCATCTTGCACATTATTCTTCGTGCCTTCTCATATAGCAACGATTATGCCCAGCTGTTCGAAATTCTCTAAGCCCTTTCTGGTCCTAATAAAGAGACAGAGATCCTTGCGGCGGTCTCCTACCACATGTGGTTTGGCCTGGGCTATTTCCATGCACCACTTCCGACTTTTATCAGGAGTTATGATCCGCATGGGTTCTACGTTGGGCCCACGAAAAAGATTCAGTGATGCACGAAGAATTCAAAACAGGTAAGTAACACGGTTCAGAAGACAATGTCTTGAAAAAATGCAGACAAGGAACGTGGCCCGATCCTTGAAAAAAATATACAGGTAAATGACAATGTTAACCCCACATTATTTACCCTTTCAGGAAATATCCTCGCCAAGATCGTGGCCAGGATCCTTAAGAGTGATACATCGTGAACATCGTGGTGGCAATCCTATCGACCTTGCTTAAAAAGACATGCCTAGTGCTATAACGACAGCACTGGTTACCAAAAGCGCGAAAACTACCATCTTTCAAGGCGACGGCGCGAGACATGATGGCGCAGGCGCTCGAATTTTTGGCAAGACGCTAGTAATTTGGATTCACTGCCTATGTAGGTCCAGCTAGTGAAAGATCAAAAGATCATGTTCAAGTCCTTGATCCATATCAATATATTAAGAAGGGCATTTGCTTGCTTGGGAGGCTGGCTAACAGTTATCTAAGTGTGTATCTCTTTTTGCGAACCTGTTTACTAGGAGGACTATAACTTACTAAAACAGCCGGCATATCTAGGCTACACTTTTAGGAATACTTTGCCCTCAAGGATTTCGTCCATCAGTTGGCTCACCTCGGCATTGTTCATTCCTCGAAGGTATCTTAGGAATGTTTTGTTAAAAAACTCCAATTGAGGATTTATCTGGCAATTCCCCATGATCATCAGCCAGCTTTCGCGCTGCCCACTTGTTAATAACATTTACAAGCTTGGACCATGATTCTTCTTGCATAAAAAGGAATTGCTTTTCATCCTTAAGTTCTTTAACCTTCAAGGTTGTTGTAGCTACTTCAACAAAATCCTGTACACAAGAGCTGATTAGGATCGCGAGGGCGATCTTCTATAGCATAAAATAAAAAACTAACCTTCCAGGCAAATATCACTGCAGTGCCTATTGGCCCTTATGGAGGGCAACCAAATGTCTTGTGATAGTTCCTTAGTTGTTGGAGCATTTCAATTAGTGGCTCTCTGTATACTCGTGTCCCACGATTATGTCGTTGTGCGCTGTATGGATAACTGAATATACTCCTTGTTGGACAGGTTCCCATTTAACACTGACTTCTTCTCTTTGCATATGCTTTGGCAAATTCCATCTGTTGCTCGACATTACCCATCATAGTACACAAAATTTGTGCACTGTGATTACCAAAAATAATATAAAACTTCTTGTTCAAGAGTTCCTCGGTCATGAGACCAAGTGATTAACTTCCTGCATTGGTATCCCACTGATGAATAGGTAATATAATAATGAGAAATGCAAATGATAAAATTTACCTTGTGATAGCATTTGTACATGATCGTTTGACCGAATTCTATGAGTTAGATTTGCGGGAGCTGTCTCACAATAAAAAATACTAATCTTCTAGAATCAATTTGCTCCCATAGGATAACACTTTTTAAACTCTTCAAGTTTGGAGGCGGTCTATTCAGCAAGCTTCTTTTTTTCATCAAGATTGAACTTCAACTCATCCAGCATACGTGAAGCAGTTGGCCATGTCAACATAGAGCTCGTAGTTGTTGGGATGGTGGACGAGGTAGGAGTAGACGAAGAAGAAGGCTGCGATGTTTCCTCGGTATTTAAATTTTAAAGTTTAATTTTGAAAGTGCTTATATTTCTTGGCTATGGTGCTTCTTGTTCATCTGAATCCCTAACGGAAGGAGGCTTAAGCATTTGGCCGGAGGGATTGACTGGCAGAACCGCTAGGATTTGCAGATAGTATAAGCCCCGAAGACACCAAAGGTTCTTTGGGAGTCGATAGTTCGCCTACACCAACACATGGGACAACGAATTTCTTCTTGGCATCGCCCGCAACCAATTCATGTCCATCCGTGAGGGCAGTTTGTTGTCTTTTGTAGCCTTCAAAGCAATACAAGGAGGTTTCTTCTCACTGAAAAGGACCTTTACGCATTATCTTTGAATCCAACGAGTATACATCTATTGCACTTTATCCCAGACAAGCTCAATGAATCATAAGATTGTAGGTTCCAACCATACCCCTTTGCACTAGTAGGCACCCCCTTGCCACTTGCCGGTTTGTTTACCTTGCTTGCAGTCCTGATGGAAGGATCATAGTTCTGTCACTGCAACACAAACTTGACAAATTGAAGTTGTTTCGTATCCTCCACGCTGCATATGATTGCATCTTGCACATTATTCTTCGTGCCTTCCCATATAGCAACGATTATGCCCAGCTGTTCGAAATTCTCTAAGCCCTTTCTGGTCCTAATAAAGAGACAGAGATCCTTGCGGCGGTCTCCTACCACATGTGGTTTGGCCTGGGCTATTTCCATGCACCACTTCCGACTTTTATCAGGAGTTATGATCCGCATGGGTTCTACGTTGGGCCCACGAAAAAGATTCAGTGATGCACGAAGAATTCAAAACAGGTAAGTAACACGGTTCAGAAGACAATGTCTTGAAAAAATGCAGACAAGAAACGTGGCCCGATCCTTGAAAAAAATATACAGGTAAATGACAATGTTAACCCCACATTATTTACCCTTTCAGGAAATATCCTCGCCACTTAAGAGTGATACATCGTGAACATCGTGGTGGCAATCCTATCGACCTTGCTTAAAAAGACATGCCTAGTGCTATAACGACAGCACTGGTTACCAAAAGCACGAAAACTACCATCTTTCAAGGCGACGGTGCGAGACATGATGGCGCAGGCGCTCAAATTTTTGGCAAGACGCTAGTAATTTGGATTCACTGCCTATGTAGGTCCAGCTAATGAAAGATCAAAAGATCATGTTCAAGTCCTTGATCCATATATCTTTATATTATAATGTTATTCAGTAAGTGTTGGACCCAGCCCTAGATCCAACGGCTCAGATCTAGGGCTGCAGATCCGACGGTCGTGTTAAAAAAAAAACAGGGCGCTTCCTTCTTCGGCTGCGGTGGAGTTCAATGTTTTCGAGCTCTATCTCTGAGCGCTGAGTTCCAAATGTGCACCAGGATTTTTCTGAGTACTCTCCCGGACAACTCTCAAACCCTTACTATCCCTAAGTTCCTCCGCATAGTTGTGCGTTATGGAATTGGCCAGCTTCCTCCACCTTCCATCATTTGGTGAAGCTTAAATCTTACGGCAAATCGCAGGAGCAACTCTTTTGAGCTACTATCCATTGCCACAAGCATCCAAATGTTTTTTTTCCGTCGATGCCATGGCTGGAGCAGGTAAATTCTAACACCCTAATCCTGGGACGGGCCATATAAACAGGCTGTTCAGATTTTCTTTTATGGTTTCCATGCTTAATTCGATGTTTTTCAGGGTATTGATTTGCCTCATTGCTCTTAGATTCATCTGATTTTGATTTCCTTGCAGGGCTTCGCCTCCACCTTCCAGGTTTTCGATTCCTTTGCAGGGCTTCAAAATCGTGAATCCCAAGCATCAGCAGAGTTCTTTTCTATTCCTGTATTCAAGAATCGAAGCTGCTCTTGCCGCTTCAATACTCTTGCAGCTTAGGTTAGGTGGAAGGTAGAGTTTCCTTGCAGTGTTAGAGTCCATATAGCAACAGGCTGGAGCTTCAAGGATTTGAAGCCCTTTCTAAACAGGTAAAATGATTTCTACAGATGCCTCTTACTGGAGTTCCATATAGTCTGGTGATTGGTACATGTTTTGCCCATTCATCAAAGATAAACATCTATTTTTAAATTTTTTCCATTGGCAAAGGACTGCAAATCATGCATGATATGAAGTTGTCATCTCTTTTTTGTGTTTATAGGTGCAGCAAAGGGGCTTCTTGCCAGAGAGTTCTAAAATGGAGATGATTGAGGCAAATGGCAAGTCTCTGAAGCAGTCGTAGTGTTTTTTTGTTGAGACAAATCTGAGCACTTGGTTGCAATGAAATTGGGAAATATCAGAAGGAAAAAGGTCCAGGTATAAGCCTTTTCCGTATGTCTACAAAGTAAAGTTTTCTAATCACTGATTTTTTAAACAGGTACTGCGCTCTATTAGGAATTTGTTTAGAATGGAAGATCCGAGAATCTGCCGCTCTACCACATGGAAAGCCAACATTGTACTGCATTTGTGCAAGCCAGTCCTGCATGCCAGGTATACTTCTGGCACTAATTGCATACTTTAATCTTCTTATTTAAAAAGTGATAGGGTTGATTTCTGTGCCCGGAACGCCGCATGTTACGCCGCATGCGGCGTTCCCTCCCCCTGCGGGACATTGCGATTTTGAATTCTTGGTACTTGCCGAAGCTGCTGAACGCATCAGGCGAGACGTAGTTGTTTGGGTAGAACCGGTTGAAGCTTCCAGTTCACAACAGGGATGTACGGCACCATAAGGAGGAGTCCTATTCCATTCGCTGCGCTATCTCTGCTCTGTTTCGTAGCTCTGGTAACAATATATCTTCTAATCTGTACTTTAGTTTTAGGATCAGGGTTGCATTTCATCCTTCAGCCGGATTTCAAGACAAGAACAATCACGATATTTAGCTGCTCGAAAATGCAACAAATCAAGGCGATTGCCTGGCTTTAACAGTGGATGGGCTAATGCAGAAGTCCCCTTAATGCACCAGGCCGGGTATTCTATAAAGATTCGCTTTCAAGTAGTGAATGAATCCACTGAAACATTGCCACTATGTTCAAAATGCTCATAACCTAATATAAGAGCGATGGCAGTAAAGAAAGAATGGTGTTTCTAATGGCAGCATGCATCTGTACCCCTCCTTACAATAGCAAAGGCAGATATCTGGGTATGTTAAATTCATCCCTATCAGCAGCTGCTGTCGAGTTTGATACACATCAAAATACAGAGTTCGAGGAATCTGATTTTGGGCACATTGGTATCAATAAAAACAGCATGAAGTCTGCTTTTATTTACAGCAAGTGTGGATTGTTTATGATGGATTGAATAAAACGATGGAGGTTCATATATCAAATGACAATGACGATAAGCCAGTTGAGCATGTTATTCATTATGCGGTAGATCGTTCTCAAAATCTTCAGGATATTTTCTGTCTCAACAGGAGGACAGAATGCCCAAATGCATGGAATTCGCTAGGGATTGGTGGTGGATATGTACAGTGGAATGGTAAAAATTCAAATTCTTTGGGTAGTCACATTTTATTATCTTTCCTCAAAGACATTAATTTGTTTTCTTATATTGTTTGTTGTTTGCGCAAACTAATTTGCTTATCTCCTTTTATCTTGGCTCCAGATATAACACTCTAAAACAAGGGCTTTCAATATAATCAGCTTGCATGATCAGCATATAAAAGCTATAGTTTTGAAAGGCGAATTCAGGTTTTGTTAAACTCAACTTCTGCACTATGAATAGGTAAGTCATTATCTTCTTCGATTCACGGTTTTGTTTTGGATTATCTTTAGCGTAATGGCAAGTACTGTTCACATATGTGAAGGCATCTCTGGCATTTTCTTCTTTCATCTAAGAAACGGGAAGTTTTAAAGATCAAATGTTTTTACCTTTTGAATGTACATTAGTCAGTCAACTTGATTCAAATTTTTGTTAAACTGGGCTGAGATGTCACCAACAGAAAGATAAGCATTGCTATGGTTATTTCGCAGTAGATACTCTTTTGCAGCATTCTAATAGTTCTATGGATTTCAAGAAAAGTGAACTGGAACCAGAGGTAATAAATTTATTTCATTGCATGTATTCTTAATGTATCAATAGCCACAAGTATAAATATGTGAACTTAGTGTTCTTACATCTCTGCCTGGTCTGTTAAGATACAAATTCAAGTTCTTGCTGGAATCTGATAATTCTTGCCCTATCACTCATGAAGATGCCTAATATTTGTTGGTTCGTTTCTTAATGCAGTACAAACAGGAGCAACAGGTCGTTTTGGGCTTCCAAGGGTCGGGTTAGAATCATTCTACTGGAGGTGAGGCACTCCATGATTTGATCTCATTTATGCTATAGATGTCATTTTTGGCGAAAGGTTTAGGCCCACGACCGGTATTTTGTTAGAGTATGACTTTGTGGCATCAGCGCACATGCGAATATTTCTTTTGTTTGCATGGTTCGATGGAAACGAAAATAGGTGTGGATCGCCATTTTTCGGATGTGAATTGATCCAAATTCTATTATATGCACCGAAAGTGAATCATTCTTTATGCTTTGTCCTAAATTTTCGCCTCTATGCTTATGTAAAAACGTTTTTGGTGCAAAAGGCCTTGCGAAAAAGTTTTGAACATAAGGATAAAGCTTTTTGCCAGCTTTCTTGCTGCTGGCTTTAGGTAACTGCATCGTAATCCTAAAGCTTTTATATGGATGAAACTCTCTCTTCGTTAATGCATATCGAAAGCCATAAATGAAGAGCACTTGATCTAGGTAGGAAATTCGTCCATTCCATTTATGGTCTGTAAACTTTAAATTTATTGCAGAGGCAGCGTGCCACTGTTTGGTCAGCCTTCTCTTTTGTTGTCTTTACAAAGTTTAAGTCTCAGTGTTACATGCATAGAACAGGCATTATGAAAGCTACTAGGCATAAGACACCGATCACATTGATGTCTTATACATGTGCTTCAATAGTAGCAACATAATACTGCAGGCAATTTCCAGAATGGCCTATAAACGAAGAGGTACTTGAACTTGAACTCTTTTTAAGCTTCTAACTATAAAAAAGGAAGATTTATCCCTGCTTAGATTTGCAGCATTCCATTTTTTGATCTAGCATGTGCAACGAGTTTAATATAGCTTCATATCATTTGCATCACATTTTGCTGCATCATAATTGATCTTCCATCAATTCTATGCAGAGGTGACATGAGATAGTTACACTTATTATTATTAGTAGGCTATTAGTTTATATGGAATATGTTCTGATATCATGTGTACTATTCAGATGCATAATCAAGGTGCGTTTTGTAATTTCGGCACAGGTAAGGAATTCAATTTGTCAATCAATCCAGAAATCTGGGATGTTCTCAAAATTGTCTGAAACCAAAGTGTAGGTCTGCCCACAGTTAAATGGTTGCCAAGGAATCTCATCCCGTTGATATTTTATTTTCTATACAATCATGTGTCCTGCTGGAGAAACTAAAGCTTGCTAAATGCAAATGAACACAAAGGCCAATTATTTGCAGATTTCCGTGACCCAAATATTTTGTTTCTTCTGTATGTTGATTCTTATCCCTGTTGCTAAGTCGTATATTCATAAAGATATTTTTATCTCATGCATTTTGTGGTAAAATGTCATTTCCTCCAGACCTTTTTAATATGGATGGCTCATGGCCACTTAAAAGAGCCAAAGGCTATGTCCTGCCAGAATGATAATATGCGTATGCAGAGAATGGCTGAAATTCTAGAGATTGGAGCTCCAAGAGAGGTGATTTAACCAAACGTGCGATTCAAACTTTGCGATTGTGAACTAAATCAATATTCAACAAAATTCAGCTTGCTGGATATTATACTTGCCATCATATTAAATTCTTTGAGAGAATATTTTGCAGGAAAGGCTGTCAAAAGTTTTTGGTGTTGTGTCCATTGAAAGAAATAATGGCCATTAACACGAGCTATAAGCAGTCTAAATCCAGATATTGCAACGAACCTCATATTGCAATAGGCTAGAGAATCACAAAATTTTCATTTCTTGCATAAGAGCTATAACTCATCAATTTCTTTTTGCATTGAATGTCATTTAAGTTTTGAAGATCTCTCGCCAATGGCATTTCTCCTTCAGCCAGCATTACATATTATCCAGCAACTATGAGACTTGGAATTTGTGCCTGCAGGAATACATAGGCAATGTTACACTTTTGACAAGAACTACTAAGGTAAATCTTGCAATTATGTTAAGTAATAGTTAGTGGTCCTCACGTTTGGTGTTACGTGACTCTTCATTTTTAAACTCAATACCCCTCAGCCCAAGATGAAAGCCACTGACTTACCTGGTTATGTAATACAATGACTCCCCCCTTTTTTTTGGTGTGACTCTTCATTTTTAAACTCAATACCCCTCAGCCCAAGATGAAAGCCACTGACTTACTTGGTTATGTAATACAATGACTCTCTAGCCTAAGATGAAAGAAAATAACCCCCTTGGTGCCTTTAGCCTAAGATGAAAGCAATGGCTCATTGTTTTTGTGTATATTAACCACCTTGGTGCTTTTAGTGTTGGCGTTATGAACAAACTCCAAACTAATGCTATTATCTAAACATATATAACTCTGCTTGGTTGGTGCTTTGGAATATTCGTGTCACCAGGGCACCAATCCTGACCGTCCATTTCGTAGTCATCTTGGCCGCCATTCTCTGCAGCATTTCGTCATTTTTCCGGTGTTCTAATTTGGATCCAGACAAGAATTCATGTTTCCAGTGTTTCCCTGTTCTTGAATACTGCTGGATTTGATGGATATCGGTGTTTATTTGCTGGCTCCAGCTGTTTCTAGCTGTCTCGGTGCCAGCTGTTGATGATGAAGTGAGAAAACTTTGCTTCCAAGCAAAGCTTGCGATTCTATGTAAGCTTGATCCGAGCAGGTCATCTTGGGTTCATCCGAGCTCGGGATTATGCTGGGCGAATCATCACATTTTCGTATTATGTCAAGCCACGAGGGCACAGAGCAGTCATACATTAGCTTTTAGGTAAGCTCTTCCGTTTGTACCGCTTTTAGAAGAAAGCTCTGCGGCTAAGCAGGCTAGAGATTAAGGCAATGAGCGGATATACATTAGCTTTTAGGTAAGCTCTTCCTTTTGTATTTTTTTCAAAAGAAAGCTCTGTGGCTAAGCAGGCCAGAGATTGAGGCGATGAGCAAAAAGCAAGAGGCACTATTTCAAGATGATGATAAAAAAATATGGCATTGCACCAACAGTAGATGACTATACTTGCATGATCGACCTTCTTGCAAGGTCGGGGCAGTTATACGAGGCAGAGATATTTGTTAAGTCTGTTCCATGTTTTTCATGTAAGGAAACGTGGACAGCTTTGCTTAGTTCATGTAAGACTTATGGAGAAATTGAATTAGGGATGAGATGCTTTGAGCAGCTGGTTCAGATGAATCTACAAAATGCCACCCCATATGCATTAATGGCAAACACCTGTGGTAGCAAAGACAAGTCAAATGATGCTTGAGTGAAAGGAAAAATGCTTGAGTGACGAATGAAAGGTACATGAGTCCATCAAAAGTAGGGTAATCTCTGCAGGATAGAAATCTTGCTTTCACATATGGCCTATTTTCATATTTGCATCAAGGTTTGGAATCAATCTCTGAGGGGGAGAAGGGACTCCATACACCACAAGGGCAAAGACTTTGTGTGGGTAAAATTTAAGAATGTGCAATTGCCACAATGTAAGTGAGATCATGTCAAGCATTGAAGAAGAGAAACCATTAATTGAAGACTCCATGATTTCATGGACGATATGTGTTTTTGTTGTTATGTGTATTTTCCATGTTAAAAGTGATTGCACATGGCCTAGGGATGCTAAGAATTATATCCTAGATGTATGCTCAAACAAGATTTCTAAAGTCCGATCTTCTATGGAGGGAAGATGGAATAACAGATATCTGAATGTAGGTGTCGTTACTAATGGGATCTAAAATTCTCGAGGTCATTATGGACCCTTGCAGTCAAGTATATATTCCCTTTCAATATGGACACTCAAAGGGAGGCATTGGAAACTAAGGTACTGTTGGTCCCTCCTTTTAATTTACGACATTCTAGTTGTGCTTTCATAAATTTAGACCAGGATTTCTTAGAACTTACTTTGTTGTGTATTCATGAAGGTGCAAATCGATGATATGGAGGCGATCATTAGATCGACTATGAAGTCTGGAGATTTATTTTTGCGTCTTTGAGATCTTGCAATGATAAGTTTTGGATTCTCGTTTGGGTCCCACACTTTGTAGGGGAGACAAGAAAAAAGATCGTTCAGAAGTCATATGCTAAGATAAAGGTTATTCTCTCTACTGAGTTTAAAAGGGTTCTTAGAGATTGTAAACTCCTCCAAGGGGCATTGAAATTCTTGAAACAAACCTGTGTTCAAGTAGGAGCTGGCCAGCAATTGGCTATTCGTGGGAAGTTTGAATACCTGCTTCTAGGTCTTCTAGGTCTGTTTCTCCAAAGGTTGTGAACACCTCAACCATTTCTTTGTTGGGGTTGTGAAAAATGGAGGCCATAGTCGCAGGGGTTGCAGACAGTCGCAAAAAGTTATTGCTCAACATCCTAAAGACAAGCATACTTGCCACCATCCAGCCAGGTTGTCTCTCAAGAAGTCTCTCAACTACTGTTTGGCAAATTTCTCGTCTTTCCAATTCAGAAATGGAGACTCAATTTATCAATACTTTGAACAGAAATTACCAGAGGATGCGGCTAGGTGAACCGGAACCATAAAGATTTTGGCGTGCACGCCGATATGTTCCAAGATCTTAGGTCTTATGAGCATCTGAAGTTAAACCGCAGATGGAAATCTTGTTAAATCCAATGCCAAAGGGACCATTGTTTTTGAAAATGATAAATGATTTACATTTACGATTATCTTGCATGCCATGGTTTACTAGTCAATCGTCTTAAGTGTTTATCAGTTTGATAAGAGAATGGGATATTCAGTTTCTATTTACGGATGGCAAAGTTCATATAACACAGAAAAAAATCCTTTGAAGTTTGTAGATTTGCACATCTTGAATCCAAGAGCTTCGAGGTCACTTGAATGATGGAGGACTTTATATTGTAAATGCTATGGCTACTTCTCATTTATCACGGTTAGAATATTCTTTGATGGCGGCGGTTCCAAAGACTTTGAAATCGTTGTGGCATGACACTTACGAGTTTGCTACTTCTACATTAGATATAGCATCAAAGCTAAAGACGGTGGTTGAAGGATTGCCATTATTTAAACTAGATGAGTTTGATTGTCTTGTTGTAAACTTGATAAACAAGTCCAAGCTCCATATCCTTCACCAGTCGGCCGTTTCCTTTTTCCATATTTTGGAGCTTATTTATTCCGACATATGTACATGCCTATTGATTCTCCTCGGGTCGGCAGGGTATTTTTGGTAATTGTTGATAATTTCAGCAGATATGCTTGGTTTACACTCAAATTTAGGTCAGGTATTATAAGTTCAAGATTTTCGTTGCATTAGGTTAAAGGAATTTGGCATTTGATTACATTGGCAAAGAACTCTATTTTGACCATTTGCAAAGGCAACTAGCATCTACTCATTCAACTTCTTTTTTGACATTTGAGACATCTTAAAAGATCCAAGAGCCTATGTCATATCTCTATTAGAGCATGAACATAACTAGGCATGAGTATGGCATTAGTGGCCATGGCATTAGTGGCCACGATTTCCACGACCTTAAATATGCAGTGTAAATCTAAACTTGCAATATTGTTACCCTCCTAGGATCTATTCCTTATGCTTTTAAAGATTTTTTTAGTAATTCAATTTCAAAATATCTGTTCAATAATAAAGGACGAATTGCATCAAAGGCAACAGAGCATAAGTGTAAAAAATTTAGCTCAAACTTGAGATCGCTCTGTTCATATTTTAGGGCCACACAGGTCGATTTCTTTTGTTATGTACCCACTGGGAATATTTAAGCGGATGCAACATTATCAAAGACTTCTCTATTTGCAAAATTAGTATCAGACCTTTTTGAAGATTTGCAGACGAATCCCAAGGTTCAACTTCTGCATGTTCTTTCGTATCTCAAGGATGTCCAAAATTGAGATCTATTCGAATTAGCACAACTTTTTTTGCAGCGGGTTGGAGAAGAGAAATGTTCGCGGCGGCCGCAAGGCCGCCGCGATAAATTTCTTGTATGTTTAAATATGCGGCTCAATATGGCGGTAAAGGTGCATTAAGCATTTTCATGTTTTGCAATATTTGCAATCATCCGATTATATCAAAGTTAGATGGCCTCTTAATAATTTATGATGTACGTTTATCCCTCTACAATAATTTATCCCTAGCGTTCTGGCTTATTCATACCAATAATATTCTACCTCCTCTTCTCGACCTTGACAACATCACCATATTGAGCCGCGTTTTGACAAGCTTACCCCAACTAATTTTCACAAACAACCTTAAACCATTACAACATATAACACATCATCACTAATGTTGTATCCTCTAGACCCATTGAGCTTAAGGAATATAAATCCAAGTCATGTATTATGTCTCAACACTTGGTATAATTTTTCACCGTCACAGTCAAAGCTGTAAGGTTGTCAAACATCTTTCTAAGCATGTATCTTATGCACAATTCATGTGGTCATTGGTTCTCCTATCTCAATGACAATTTCTCTAAGGATTGTTGGTTTCACGACCATTTACTACAATCATCTTTACTTTTTTCATGACAACCTCACCCTTAGTATTTACGAACAATTTAAAACCTTACAGAATCCATTCTGGCCACCCAAAATTGTCTGCCATGCATTCGTCCTCTCTCGATTCATTTTGAATGAGGGTATCTGGTGCTGGCCAACTTCATTATATGTTATTAGAGAAATACTTACATTTGTTGCAATCACAAGCTATAGGCATAAGTTGAAGGAGGTGGTTGCTACGTGTATGATGCCACCCTCTACTTAATGCAATGAACATGTTCGTGAGAGCTCTTGATCACATTCGCATTTTCGAATTCATCTATACCTTCAGTATTGTAAGTCAATTACAATGCGTTTAATGCCCATGCTTAATTTTCTAAGGCTCATATAATGGGCTAACCATTTCTCTATCCCGCTTAGGGGTAGTGGTATTGCTACCCCCAATGAATTTTAGTCAAGATAGTGTTCCACACTTCCTCCGATTTTAGAGCTATGATTGCATTGACTATGCATTGGATCTGCTCTCTTTCACAAATGCAAAATCCTAGACCAACCTTAAAGCTTAAACTTCATGGTGTCCTTCCTTGATTGTCTATCCATTCTATTCCACTCCATGCTCCATTATTTCTAACCATTCCACACGTCCATGGATAATGCTCGACCTCCCTAAATTACAATTTGTTGTATGAACACAATTATATTTACAATTCTTTACTCCACTTACAGACTTCATTATGTATACCTATTTCGCACATCCACAACTAATGCCCGGCATCGCCGGGCACACGTTTCTAGTTGTTCTTATTTTGGGGCCATTTTCATATCAAATTAAATGTAAGTTCTTTCCTATTTCGTTTTTGAAGCACTATCTTGAAATCACCCGGCAGTGTTCCACAAATGCTTGAAGAATGTAATCCATTCTGAGCTTCGCTTTATCCATCTCCATTGCAGATATCAGTTAATAGCGTCTTTTAGGGAAATCCTCTGGACCAAATAGTCTACGCAATGGAAGTCCAAATCAGGAGAATCATTAAATTATCAGAGTTGTGCTGTTTTTGCAAATGGGCAATCAAATTTTTCTTCTGTTGTTGCATTGCACTATTTAATATTTTCTAGGGGCATGGCAATTTTTGCTTCAAAGACTTCTATTAAGAGCTGGATTTACTGAAATGCACATTTTGAGCAAAAGTTGGCCATTATGCTTATTTGGTCAAACTTTGCATTTGGCTCTTAAAAGCATTCTATTCTAATGACATTTGGGTGCTTTTTTATGTTACGTTACAGATTAAAAAATTGTCGTGGTATTGGACCAACCAAATTTTGGCAAATTAACATGCCTCCACTTTCACATATGGTCAAAGGTGAGATTTGTTTTATTGCATGAGTTGCACTTTGTGTTCTCTTTATTTTCCCTTTTAACCTTTCCAATTGTGCAATTGCAGGGCCGGAATGCTGGAATGTATTATTTGTGATCAAGAGCAGCCACAGTTGCAATTAAGTTCACTGTGGATACCGCAAGTACCAAGGTAGGGAATTGGAAACTATTATAATTCATGATACTTGCTCCGGTATTGATTCCATAAGCCATTTTTACACATCCAACCAGCAAAGTTTGCTATGGTGGTAGAAAGTATTGAACAGAAGATGGGCCAAATGATGTGCTCCTTACAGAATGGGGAGAAATGCCTAACATGTGGGAGCTAAATTGAGATTTAATCTGCTTCTCTAAAGTCTACAGTGACATGCTCTTATACAAGCAATCTAAACCAGGCATAATTTCTCAGTTCGAAAAAAGGGACAGCATGTGCAGAGTTGTCACATCTACTGATTCTTTGACTTTATGCACAGCCACTGGTATTGTATGCATATACACAATAATAAACCACCAGCATGTTAGGTCTCCCAATATATTTTCTTCATATACAACATGCAGAATTATGGTTATTGGCAGCCAATTGAGAGTTCTTACATAATAGTCAGGGAAGTTAATTTTGTGTCTACCTGCCATTGAATGCTGAGGCTATACAATCACAAGACAAAATAACACTACCTTACAAGGCCATGACTTACAATTAACATTGGTCTACAAAAGAAATTCATTTCATTTGCTTTTTTGACCTGCCATTAAATCATCACTTCAATGTAAATGTAACCGGCTAGAAATTGTCACTGGTTCAAAACAAAGCTTTGTTTTTATCAGATATTACATGGGATACATATATTAAATAAAAACCATCCCATCTATTAGCAAGAGACATGACTATATTTTATTTGTACATCTAAGTATTTAAAAAGGTAGCTCTAATTAAATGTTCCAAGTACTTTTAAAGGTGGCTAAAGATGAAGGTGTAACACACATTTAAAGGTGGCTAAAGATGAAGGTGTAGCACACAATGAACAAGCTACCTAAGATCACATTAATTAATGCAATAATTGCAATGCCTTTAAAGGGTTACATGGTGTGGTTCACTCCATAGCCACAACAAATCCACATTCATCTAAACCAGCGAGAGAGTGATTAAATAATATTTAGGAAACAACCTCAACAATTTATAGAAATGGCCACTTGCATTGTTTTTAAAATGATGCAAGGGCCCAGAAGTTATTCTGCGCAAATGCACACAGTTCCAGCATTACAGTTTCCCAAAATATGTCCAGCAACGCTGGGCACCGTTACTAGTCAATATATTAAGAAGGGCATTTGCTTGCTTGGGAGCCTGGCTAACAGTTATCTAAGTGTGTATCTCTTTTTGCGAACCTGTTTACTAGGAGGACTATAACTTACCTAATAACTATCTCGAGTGTTGGAAAACGATGGAGACCTAACCCCAATGATCGGCCTCGATACCTGCTAATGATCATAGACTTTGCATGGGCAGTTAAAGGGAAGCCTGCAACTATATATAGGTACTTACTTAAGGAAGCTAATTGCCAATGAGGACAAGGATGTAGCCTAAAACTAGCTTGAGCATTTGCTAAAAATTCTCAAAAAATTAGCAATTTTTCCTCAAAAAGCTTTCTGAGCGACGCCATCTTAGATAGCTTAATCTATCCCAATGGTACAGATTTTTGATATTCCTACCCTGGCTTGGTCGTTCCTCAGTATTTATTTCTTTAGTGCCTTATTGCTTTTGAAAAACACATTTTAGAGCTTCTATGAATATGCCTTATGGTTTTCTACGACTAACACATGTTTCAGCAAGTGTGGAATGTTCAGAGCAGGGTTTACAAATGCATGCTACAAATATAGATTTGGAAATAGTTAAATATTGCCACATTTATTTGGTTTTGTTACTCCATAAGAGGTGCTGCAAGTGCTGCTCTACAACATGAAAAAATAGGTCTGAAGACATGCTTCCAGATTGTATTTCACAAACAAACTCAATCGGACAAGGAGGAACTTCAAACATTTCAAGACACATCAAAAATAGGTTTTATGCATGAAGTTTTAGTTTGATTTAAAGAACAATGCAACATAAAAGATTTATTGGTTTTGAATGGTCCGCTGATGCACAAGGTTTTGTACGAACCTTCGGCTTTGTGCAATGCTGCAACTATTTGACCCATTTTACTTAAATTTTTCCATATTAGATCTCCCTTCTGGATTTTGCATTTTTTCATAGTATTTAAGCATTCTATTTATGGCTGAATATTATTGAAAGATACTTGCTCCTTAGTTTTGGTAGCTTCATGGTAATTTCTGCAGGTTTTAGTGTTTGGAATTTAAAGAGGTTGGATGTGATACCTCTTGAATGATAATTCAGTATAGAAATTTTAATGTTTATAGATGTAATGGCATCATTTGCATTTGCGCTATGATTTTCGCTGTTATTATGATTACAAATGCAGATCTACAAGCATGTTGTCTTCTTATATACTAGAATCTTGTGTTGCTAAAATTCTATAACCAATTTTGCTAAGTTTTATTAAAGGTTAGAGTCTTATTATAAACTGGAATATCAGGGTTCAAATCCCTGTTTGGTATATAAACATTGCAATAGTTCATAGACCAACAAATACAATGACTAATATTCTAAGTATTGCATTGACTAAAAACTTGTTGAATCGTTTGACTAAGAAGATGACGATTTATCTGACTAATAAGCCGACTAAGCGTCTGACTAATACACTAACTATGCTTCTAACTATTCATCTGACTACATCTGACTAATTATCTGACGATTATTCTGACGTTAAATCGTCAGATAAAACTCGTCGGTACATTCGTCAGGAATAAGGGCCTGAGCAGTTGTCTGTTTTATGAAAGCTCTCTGACGATTATTCATGGTGTTTAGCCATCATTCTCTTGTAGTGTTAATAAAACTGCTCTTACACATTAAGATCTGGGTCTACACAAGTCAAAGTAGCCCCTAAGGATTTTGTATTGTTCATATCATGCATTCCTAGAGAAGAATTGTGTATCAGAAGTAGTTGATGTTGTCCGGGTTTTCATCTCCTAGAATTCTCTCAGCTCACTTAAAAAACTGCCTTGACAAGACGATCATTTTACTATTGTAGGTGGGGAAGCCTAAGATCCTTAAGAAATCCTCTTCTAGAAGCTATGTAGGCCTGGCATAGGCAAACATTATTTATTAATCAAATGTTCAAAAAAGGAGTTGATGGCCTGAATCTACCCCTTTATATATACGACAAAATGAATTTGTATAAAAAATGCCCCTAATTTTCTATACCCTCTATTTTATTTTATTTTTTTTTTAAATGATCATTAATTTAGGTAAAATGCAACAGAATCATATAGCAGTGAAGACTTAGAATCATATAGAAGTAGACTTCTCAAAGAACACTTAGACTACCTGAAATTCCCTTGGATCGACATTTTTAACAACATCGAAAGAATAACCATGAAGAACTGACCAAGAATGAAGAAACCAACAATTCCACTATTCATGAAAAAAGGAAACAGTGAGGAAAACAACTTCCAAACATCTTGGAGATCAATCCATTTGGCAAAGCCCTATTTTTTTTTTTTGAAGAATATAGGAATATATTAAACCACTAGAATGTGATCAAGTACAATGATAAGTGTGGTGCTAAGAAATGAAGTGCCCATCATGATTCACAATCTGTAAGAATGTCGACCAAATTTCCCGCTTAACTGTGCCAGACAAGCTTGAGACTTGGTAAGCCTGCCACAACTTATGCCTCAAGATCGGAACCAACCGAAAAAGGGCTAAGCACTCGCATTCGAAAAGACCTTCGCCTCCGCCTTTTTCCAAATCAACCACGTAGCCAAGCTCTCATAAATGGAACGCCTGCTGCTTAGCCACTGACCAACTGCTAGGAAAGACTCCCATGAGAAGCTTCTGACTGCACAGTGAAGACCCAAAGAGGGCTCTCACCCAGGACCAAGCTGCCCCTACCTCTGTGCATAGGACAAAGCAGTGCTCAATGGTCTCTCGGCCTCCCACATAGAGGGCATGTTTCCGCCACCGAGGCTTGAACCTCGTACTTTCGGACATTCACCCCGAGGCTACGGTGCAAGATCTGCCATAAAAGGGTACAGATTTTAGGAGGAGGCAATGTATTCCATGCCCACTTCCACATGGCGGCCACTTACTCCCTGGAAGCTTAAGTGACCACTTATCCGGCGGCAATGTGTCCCTGGCGCTTAGAAGCCCATAAGCCGATGCTACAAACCGAGATGCATCAAGTCCACTATGCGACTTCCAAACGCGATTGACTTGAGAAGACAACCGCAATGGAATAGCATTCGCAATTCCCGCCCAAGTCCTAATGTCCCAAAATACGAAGGCCAAATCGATCCCTAAAAACTCCCACGGCGCCAGGTGACCCTCCCAATACCGATCCACGGATGGATGTTACCCCGCAAAGCAATCCATCGGCTACTGAAAGTACCGGGTGTAGGGAAGAGGCCAAGGGAGATGCAGAATCCAAGGGTACCCAAAGAAAGGCCGATGAGGCTACCATACACCCGCTAGGGTCCAATGAAAAGAGAACCTTGACCACCTTCCAGGCCTTGAGGAGACCTTTAAGAAAAGGCGAAGCATGAGGGAATGGCCGCAAATCCTCAAACAGAGCCCACGGCAACTGAGCCGGAATTGCTGGCTTCCTAAACACAATAGAGTGGCGAAGCGACTGTGCCAACAGAGCCAATCCTGGGGATTGTTGCTCCTGCAACAACTGCCAGATGAATTTCGACACTGTAACCTTCGTGGTGCAAGGACACATCAAGCATACCTAAGCCCCCGCCTTTCGACGCACACACTTCCACCATGCGACCTTCACCGTAGCCCCTCCCTCATTTCCTCCCCAAACAAAATTGCGAATGGTGTCATCCAACTCCTTAACCACACTTTCGGCGCAAGTATGCGAGGTTGATAAACATGAGTGCTACAGAGCAATCGACTTGGCTATCGAAATCCTACCAGCCATGGTGAGTTTACTTCCCCTCCACCAGCCCGAGATGTCGCTTAAGATTCTCAGAATGTCTCCGCCCAAATTGCCCTAGCATTAATGTCCAAGCCAAATGGTATGCCTAACAGTTTGGCACCAGTGTGGTGGTGGTGTAAGAGCCCGTGGAAACCGACTCAACCACGCAGAGGAGGTTCCTCCAAGACCCACATGGCCGAGCACTTCACCGCCAAGCAAGCACCCCGGTTTAAAGAAAAGGCATCCAAAATATTCTTGGTCTGCCTGAGATTGACTCATCTGCATGAAGAAAGAGGAATGTATCATCCGCAAATTGATTGCAAACCTCATTATGACCCATCATCCATGCGGAGACCTTGCACCACATTGTCGGCGAATCGCCACCCAAAAAGTCATGCGGGAGCTTCGCCACTATAGTGAACAGGAAGGGGGCCAACGGACATCCCTGCCTAATGCCTCGGCCCACAGAGAAGATTGAAGAGGTCTCACCCTGACACCACACTGTCGCCCTAGCAGACACGTGCAGCTTCATAACCGTTTCCCTCAAACTAGGTCCGCACAAAGGCTCCGCATCATATCTGTCCAAGAACTCCGCAGCCTAACACCGCCATAAGCCTTGGCAAAATCCAAATTTTAAGAAAAAAAAGGGGCTGCCTCATCCTAACGAGCCCAATGCACTCCCTCAAAAGCAAAGAGCCACATTATGAAGAATGTTCCGCTGTGGTATAAAACCAGACTGCTCTGCACTTGGCAAAGGAACATGCCAAAAAATACCCAAAATCTTAAAGAGCCATCCATTTTGCCTGATTATCGAGGATGGGCTTTAGCACATTAGAAGCTCACTAGTTCTACAAGGCTTAAAGAGCCATCCATTTTGCCTCGACATCGAGGATGGGCTTTAGCACATTAGAAGCTCACTAGTTCTACAAGGGGCATTTGGGGAAAAGGGGAAAAAAAAGGCAAAATACAAAGCTATTTTAAAAAATTGCTTAAAATTTTAATAATAGATAGTCCTTTATTTCATGTAGGGAATGAGCATAAAATTGGGGAAAAATAGCAAGGAAGGACCAGAGCATTACGAAGAAACACTCACGTAAGACCATCGAACACAACCAAGACAAGATAACACAACCACCCCAAGAAGACAACAGCTTGAGTTCTTACTAATAGGATTTTGGAAATTAAGAAGTTTATTCTCGAGGCCCTGCGACGGATGTTAGCCGATACTACATAAATAATAACACTCGTATATTTCTCAAACTTTTTCTCTTCAAAAACATGCCAACTTCTACAGATATTAAATAGGAGTCTCCTAGCCAAAGTTGGAAACTCATTAATGTTTCATTCTATAGTAAGCATCCAGCCCTCAATTTACCTGTTGCAGGGTTGAGATTCAATTATTAGCAGGCAATTTGAATGCAGATTTAGAAACCAAGGAAGGGCACATAGATTGGTAATTGCTTCTTAACCTCCTCGCTAGATAGATGATCAAAATCCGTAAGCCAGTAATTTATTTCATTTCTTTATTTTGCATTATCACAATGCTTTGAGTCAAGCTTGCTTGCTGGATCTGAAGGTCACAACCGTATAAAGAAGGCCTTTTAGTAATTTGGTTGCATAGAAGAGAAGACACGGGAGACACGAAGCATCTCACATAGGCATTAGATCACAAAAGAGCATGTACTATAGATTAAACTGATATACTTAACAAGCATTTCAACAGAGTTAATGTAGCCAAATGCAAGTTCTTCCTGTACAGGACAATAAGACCACCAAACTTTACTGAATCAGATCCCAAATACTCTGCAATCCCTGCCAGGTTTGACATTCTCGAGGGATTCTCCATCGACTTAAAATATGTTAGTAGAATGGACATGGTAGCCTTTCTTATTGCTTTGGGATGGAGCAAACAAAGCTTGGCTCAAGGCAACATTGAAGTTGCATGTAAATGCACTGCAAGTGTGCAATTTTTAACTTGCTTACATTATGAAATGCTTGATGGTCAGATTGCCAAGTGTTGCCATTGTTCACTCATTTCTCGGTCCTCGCCGATTGAAGAAATGAGGTGCAACCTCAGTTAGCCATGAACGATCAATTGTAGAGACATCTTTCATGTAGTAACAAAGGACTGTAAAATAACAGATCAAACACAAGCCATTTTGGAGTTGCTCTAAATAAAACCGATGATGGATGAATGAGTAACTCCCCGATTCCCACCGCTAACAACTTTGTAGGATTTCCCATCTCGCTGCAGCTTGGCTAGCATTCATAAAGAACGCCAAGCTACAAAATTTCCCGACTCTTTCAATATCTTTGTCACATGATCTCATGTTCATGCCAAGACGTTGTAAAACCTTTGCTAGCTGGGCTCTTACATCTAGAACTTTCTTCATGGACTGATAATTAATGCAGTTCTGATGACACCATTGTGATGATTTGTTAGAAGAAATAAAGGCTTCATACACATTAAGGTAGCTGATGAGATCACCTTCAGATGCAGAAAAACGGCTCCTTGCCTCATCAAGCTCCCTTTGCCTTCCAGCGCTTGATATCCAGATTGATTGGACAGACATCATTGCGGCAATAATGACTACCTCAGATGAGCAACCAAGTGGTCCTGAAGACAATAGCACTTTTGGGTCAAGTGGAATTTCTGCAATTTGATGACCTAGTGGAGATGTCAATTTAGCATCTAAGTCTTAGCTTTTTCAAACGTTTCCTTTCCAGAAGCTTTGCTAATGATTGACTTTTCACATTAATGCACCAATTAAACGACAACTTACTTCTGCTGAGCAGCCTCTTCCTCTTCTACAAGTGCCTTCTGAATGTGTAAAGCTTCCATGTCCTTTTTCTCCATCCATGCCTTAACCTGCATATACAATATACCTCTGCTACAACTACAAAATGCATGTTTCTTGCAATACCAACAAAAAAGGACTATAACTGCAAATGAACTTGAAGATTTAGATCAATATTCAATTCCAAAATGAGTGCTAGCAAATTCACTAGCATCATGATATTTACAAAGATATATCAGCACATAACCAAAGCTGTTTGTGCATGTTACAGCTGCTTTTGCAGCAAGGCACTGATACTTTACAGAAGTGCTCCACTGTACATTTTGTACATTTTTCTCGTGCTCTTTCAACGGCCTTTATCTGTACATTTTTCTGGCCTTTTAAATTGAAGAGCTTATCTACTTGAAATGTTTACAAGCATGTCACATACCCCAACGCAGATATCCTTATCATGCTGTTGTTGATGTAGTCTCCTATCATTGTTGAAAGGAGATGGAAGGTTGCCAAACGTTGACAATCCCACCTTTATGTGCTGAAAACAAGCCAGTTTCAGCTATATAGAAAGCAAGAACATCTTTGGCAGTTGACATCGCGACCGGTCCGCATAAGACTTGGAAGATTGAAGACTCGAATTGTGCCGCTATAGGAACATAAGAGGCGAGGCACCCGCTGTTGCAAATCCATTGATATAGAAATTTTGAGAGGAGTATCGAGGGCTCGTAATGTGAGCACAGTATCTTGGGCACACCATCATCTGTTGTTATCCAAACTTTGATATCACCATCTAATGCAGATGAGATGAGGTAAGAGTCCCAAAGTAACAAAGACGATATGGGCTTGGAATGGGTGCCCTCAAGAACATACATGCACTGCCAATCGCAAGGTCGCCAAATCCTGATGGAATTATCTTGTGATCCGGAACAAACCAAAGAATCAGTAGATGTGAGACATGTAACAGCTCCTTTGTGCCCTACAAGCGTGGCTTCCAGTCGAAACTCGCATGTTGCAGGGATGTATTGAAATGCCAATGTGGTGCCATCTTCACATCCAACCAAAAGGAAGTCTTTCAAGTGGCCTAGAGCCATCACTTGACCATGTGGAGAAACATCGATAGAGAACGGAGTAGATGTGGTAGAACTGGAAACTATAACCTTGACACATGTACAAACCTTTTTTTTCTGTTGAATGAAAAAATCGGAAGTGAAAAAATCGTGCACATAAAAGTCACACATTCAAATCCTTAAACATAACATCTATTTGCATTGCTAACAAAATACTTGAATATACCTTGTAAAAAAAACTCAAAGAGGTTTTGTACGAACCTTCGGCTTTGTGCAATGCTGCAACTATTTGACCCATTTTACTTAAATTTTTCCATATTAGATCTCCCTTCTGGATTTTGCATTTTTTCATAGTATTTAAGCATTCTATTTATGGCTGAATATTATTGAAAGATACTTGCTCCTTTGTTTAGGTAGCTTCATGGTAATTTCTGCAGGTTTTAGTGTTTGGAATTTAAAGAGGTTGGATGTGATACCTCTTGAATGATAATTCAGTATAGAAATTTTAATGTTTATAGATGTAATGGCATCATTTGCATTTGCGCTATGATTTTCGCTGTTATTATGATTGCAAATGCAGATCTACAAGCATGTTGTCTTCTTATATACTAGAATCTTGTGTTGCTAAAGTTCTATAACCAATTTTGTTGTTTAATTTGTAAGTTTTATTAAAGGTTAGAGTCTTATTATAAACTGGAATATCAGGGTTCAAATCCCTGTTTGGTATATAAACATTGCAATAGTTCATAGACCAACGAATACAATGACTAATATTCTAAGTATTGCATTGACTAAAAACTTGTTGAATCGTTTGACTAAGAAGATGACGAATTATCTGACTAATAAGCCGACTAAGCGTCTGACTAAATATCTGACTAATACACTAACTATGCTTCTGACTATTCATCTGACTACATCTGACTAATTATCTGACGATTATTCTGACGTTAAATCGTCAGATAAAACTCGTCGGTACATTCGTCAGGAATAAGGGCCTGAGCAGTTGTCTGTTTTATGAAAGCTCTCTGACGATTATTCTGATGTTTAGCCATCATTCTCTTGTAATGTTAATAAAACTGCTCTTACACATTAAGATCTGGGTCTACACAAGTCAAAGTAGCCCCTAAGGATTTTGTATTGATCATATCATGCATTCCTAGAGAAGAATTGTGTATCAGAAGTAGTTGATGTTGTCCGGGTTTTCATCTCCTAGAATTCTCTCAGCTCACTTAAAAAACTGCCTTGACAAGACGATCATTTTACTATTGTAGGTGGGGAAGCCTAAGATCCTTAAGAAATCCTCTTCTAGAAGCTATGTAGGCCTGGCATAGGGGAACATTATTTATTAATGGGATCGTGTCGGGGGAGATTCAATTGCTCTTGGGCTTCTCCATACTTCTTCATTTCTATTCTTCTTTGCTTTTTTCCTCTATGGTTCAGGCGAGGTCTGGAAGCTAACCTTGACACATGTACAGACCTTTTTTTTCTGTTGAATGACGAAATCAACGGTCCATAGACATTTTTTATTTTTGTCAAAGGAAAAATTAGGATGCGGATAGCGATTAGAAGTGAAAAAATCGTGCACATAAAAGTCACACATTCAAATCCTTAAACATAACATCTATTTGCATTGCTAACAAAATACTTGAATATACCTTGTAAAAAAAAACTCAAAGAGGAATTTAAATGTACACGTAATATAAAAATATTTATAACGTGATATTATAATGGCAAAACTCCCATAGCATATCAAGAAGCAACAAAAGTTTATGCATGGTTATAATGCATCATGAATTATAATTTCATCATGTGTCATTCGGTTCAAACATGCGAACATCTAAGCTATAGACCCAATAAAAAAGAATTCCTTAAGATAGATAGAAATTTTAACGTCCATGAACCCAATCGGGTTATGGGACCCAATACAAAAAGATGGGGCGGAGCCCGATGACAAGAACAAAAAAAGTGAAGAATATCAACATAAGAAAAACACAACAAAATGATAATAAGTATCTAAGCACGCACATGAGCTAAGTGTACCCAAGCCATGGGTTCTAGGGCCACCGGTCTCTGATGATTGCTTTGTACCTCCTCGATACATCGCCCACTTTTTCGCAGAGCCGAGCCTCTCGCACTCTACACACACACCTCGCCGCCGCCGTCACCGGAGCGGAGAGAGATCTTCTTGAACCGAGAAGTGGGTGTCTTTTAAATGACTTCCATGCTTTGAAGGACATACAACCCGGCCCCTTGGGCTATTGAACTGACGATGATATGGCGGGTCGGTTTGGCCTCGAGCCCCAACCCTGCGTCTTTGTAACAATGGCGGGCCTCTCAATGTGCATAACATCTGTGAAGAAGTTGGCTGCCTCTTCTACATCCAAGGCGGATTTGCCTCGCATGCCTACGATCGCGCAAATTCAAGCTTTTGTCCACCGCCGTCGAGTGAATTTCACGCTGCATGCTCCCATGGTCCTTATCCCATGCCACTATGATCATGTGCTTGCATGCCACCCCGATCTTTATCCGGCTATCTCCACACCGCTATCCCTCTGAGCCTCTGCTTTGCACCCGTCCGGCCAGCGTGCATGCGCCAAAAGGGTCTGTGGTTTCAACATCGCCTCCAAGATGGCAGAGTAAAGCAAATTTAGTATCCGAACAAAAGCTTATCTTCAAGGAAATCGTCGGCCTGCAAGAGATGCATTCCGCAAGGTGTCCGTAAGAAGATGCTGGTCCGATGAGGGCAAGAGCCGGAAGGATCCTTGCCTAAAGTGAGGCGCGTGCTGATGTATGAGATCGACTTCGAAGCGGAAATGTTCAAGCCACGTGACATGGAGAAGTTCCTCACCAAGGAAGTTACGGCATTGACTACGCTTCGCCATATAAAGACCCCGAAAGCCAATCTAAAGAGGCCAAAGTGATGCAACCTAGAGATCCAAGCAAAAGACAAAGCACCTGGATACCGATCAAATTGAAATGTGTATATACCAATTATGAACAAGGAACGCCTTTTCGCAAAAAGAACCGCGGTGAAAACTCTAGTAGAGGAAGATTGAGGGCCAATCTAGAGCAAAAGAACCAGCAGCAAGAGGCAAAGAAAGGTAGGATTTGGACGCAGGCCAGATATTAGACTTAATGTGAAGTGAGTTTGTTGGCACAGCCAAAATGACTTGGAAAAATCAGAATGGGAATCGAACCGAGAAAGAAGCCGCAGGATACCGCTGCCGGGTCGCTGTGGTCGCTTGTTGCAGAATCGATGGCTAGCCAAGTCGTATCGTCGGGCCGGGCCAAATTTGGGGTTGGGAAAGGTCTTGACGTAAGCTTGTGCCGGAGCTAAATCTCGTTAACCGAAAGAAAAGGATCATGATATGACTAAGCAACACGAATACCCGCATGGCGTAGAAGTTGGAGCTGGGATCTAACGCCTGGCGGTGCCGGTAGATTAGTCCGAGTAGACTAGATCGGATGCATGATGCCGCGGTTGTGTGTGTTCCTCGCTGCTTGTCGCTTGTGTTGACGCCGGAAGGCTAGATGGTTAGAAGGGGTGGCAAGGAAAACCTTAGGCGGGAAGACCTAGCGTAATGGAGATCATATATAAAATGATTTACTATCTCAAGACGCAATGTTCCAAGTAATAACATAGCTGCTTGCACACCAAATACATTGTTGTGCACAACCCATTGATATAACTTCATGAATTATAATAACCTTCACTAAGAGGACCATCTTTTTAACTCTTGGCCCAATGCTTAGGCTGATTCTCTACAAACTTGCCTATCGCCTTTGATAGCACCTTTGTCTTGGGTTACTTTCATGCATTTGTTTAGAGCAATTATTTAGCCTCTATTGCTCGGGTTCGACCCGCCCGGCACCGGCATTTGAACCTCATACCTACGTCGGGGTCCGTGGAGACAAATACCGGTTCACATACTGATGTAGTTGCACACTTCTTTACGACATCATGCATATTCAGAGCCCACGAACTTTTATCGCCCAAAGAGTGTGTACCCACCGCCTGATAGGGCCACGCCATCTTCGTACATTTTTCAACATCCCGGATAGGTTGTATGTGTTACAAAGATGGGAGCCACTTGAAGGGCACTCTCTTTTTCGGTGCAAGAGGACCTCTCCGCAGCTCGCTTAACTTCGACGGGGCGGATGAGCTATGCAAGGTTCGAGAGGCGAGGCTCCAAAAAAAATGGGCAGCTTTATCTGGGAGGCTCAGAACTTATTTTCACCCGATGGGCCTACCAACCCTTGGTTGGGGTACTCTTAATTGCCTACCCACGTCTTGGTTTTGTTATATTTGGTTTTGCTTTAGTTGCTATGTTCTGTAAGGGGTTTAGTTCCCATGTCTTCTTAAATGCGGGCTTATGCCCTTTCTTTGCTTTTGGGTTGGGGTTTGAGTCCTAGTTTGGGCTTACGCCTTTTGTATTGTTTTTCGTCCCATAAGCTCGAGAGAGCTTCCAAATGACGTTAAAAATTTTATCTTTATCTTTATCTATTTCCACCAAGACCAAAGAGGTCATATGGGATTGAACAGGAAACTCTGTGGATTGAAAAAATTGTGAGATAAAATACATTGACTGGTTTTTTATTACAACTAAAAGGGCTTTTAAGACTAATGGAGCGCCAATGCACTCTTACCTGACTGGCAAGGGCAACTTTAGAAAGAAATGAAGAAAGTTGTAGGTACACTGGCCCCCGTTTCTCTTGTAGATCAAAAATTAGGACATGAAACATTTCGCGGCCTCTCGTTACATTTTTGTGGGTAAGCCAGGTGGCATAATCCGCATATTTATCGGGGCTAGGAGGCAAGAAAGAGTTTGGAATTAGGTGGTCAATGGAAGTTACAACTTTCTGTAGAACTGACATGCCTTTAAAATTCTCACTTCCATATAGATCCTTTAAATCTCAAACTCTCCCATCTTCGGTTGGTTTTTTACTAAAAAATACATCTAAATTGCCAATCGAGTTGTGCAACTTCGTGGACTGGTAGGTAATCTCTCAGAAAGAAGATGAATGAAACATGCATTTTAAGACTCATATAGGCCTAAATCTCAAACCTGTCCCATCTTCGCTTTTTTTCCGTAAAAATACATCTAAAATGCTCTTTTATTGAAACTTATCGTCCGCTTTTGTGGATCTTTATAAAGACATCCCATCGATCCGAGACATCGGATCGACATTCTAGAATGGGGCGAGCATGCATGTCTTTGCTCGCATGCATGCAAATGCATGCCCTTTCCGGGTTGGGAGTTCGCTATTTTAGGCGCGGTTCTCATCAACGCCTCATCGACGCTTCCTCTTCTCTCGCCAGCATACCTTATTCTCTTTGAATTGTTTCCGTGCGAAGGGCTTCTTCCCGCTTGCTTTTTTTTTTTTTTTTTTTTTTGAAGGACGGAAACTTTATTAATCATCGAAACGAGCAACAGAGATGGGAGGATCTGAAAACCCAAAGGGAGGAATTGTCCACCGAAAGCAAAACCACCCGCCACCTTACAAAAACACACAACATGTAAATGAGTTACATATAAGTGTTAATTTGGAGATAGTGTACCCAAATACGATTCTTCACTTCATCCTTTACTTTGAGGAAGATATATACACTTTGACGATGCGCGTTGCTTAGCTTCAATAAGCACTTGAGCATCGGGGGCTCTATGGCCCTTGAAAATAAAGAGGTTTCTTCTTTTCCACGCTGACCAAATGATCCATGCCGAAGCTAAGTGAAATGCCCTCTTTGCCATATTGTCCCAAGAACTTGGGTACACCGCCAATAAGACTTGTTGACTATTCAAACCGCAATAAAAAGACTCAAGCCACAACCAAGCCGGTCCTAGCATGTCGGCATAAGAAGAAACAATGCTCGATTGTCTCATCCCTCCGAAAGATAAAGGGCATGTCCTGTGCACCTCGGGACTAAATTTGTGGACCAAAACATTGACGCCACACATCTATGGATGATCTCCACCACAAAACTGATAACTTTGGATGAAGTAACTTGTCCCAAAACCCGCCCAAACTACTTTCTCGTTGATTCACCGTACCACCAAAGGCCATTTTCTTCCCCGCTTAGTTTGGCCAATTTGGCGCTTTTCATGCCGCGGGCATGTCCTTTCTCGGCTTTGGCTCTTCTTTAGCCATCATCCTGTGACCTTCGTCCTCGATTCCAGTTTGTTAAGGAAGTTCTCTGGTATTCGGGCGGTTTGTTGGTTTCATGCGAGCCCAATTCTAGAATTCCATCGATCCGAGACATCGGATTGACATTCTAGAATGAGGCGAGCATGCATGTCTTGCATGCATGCATGCATGCAGCCAATTGCCCTTCTGGTTGGGAGTTCGCTATTTTAGGCGCGGTTCTGCATCAACGTCTCATCGGCACTTCCTCTTCTCTCGCCAGCACCTTTATTCTCTTTGAACCCACCCTCCCCCCTTCTTTGTTTATTGTATTTGTCGCCTGGCACGCGTGACCAGCCCCTCTATTTGAAGAGGTTTTTGTTTTTTGTCGCATGGCACGCGTGATCAGCCCCTCCACTCTGGGAGGTTTGTTTTCTCTCGTTTTGTTGTGTTGGTGATGTGCAAGTACAGGTTGGCGAGCGGCATATGTTTCGACTTCTCCACGCGTGGGTTTTTGGGAGCGATTTCTATGTCTTACGTTTGTCCAAGCCCCTTGCCAAAGGCTTATCACTAGGGTTTTTCCTCGAAAACCCGAAAGGGCGGGGTTTTTTAATCCCGGTGATAAGCTTTCGGCAGGTACACCAGCCACACGTCTATTAGCATTGTATTTTTTGGGGTCCAAATGATATAATTGGATTTTCCTTTATTTTTCCCTGGGTAGTTCGCATGTGTGCAGCTACCCACTGTCCACCATTGTAGAAAATCTGCTGAGATGAATGAGAAGCCTATCTAGCTGGGCGGTTTGTTGGTTTCATGCAGCCCCATTCTAGAATCTAGCTTCAGTGCAATTCGTGGAATTGGGTAGGCAACTTATGTAAAAAAAGATGAATGAAACATGAATTTTGAGACTCAGATTCACGAGTAGGAATTTGTCATGATTTTGAGTATGTTTTGATGGTTGTTAGCAAATTGAGGCTCTTTTGTTCAACTACACACAAGTCAAAGAATAGCATGGACAAAGATGCATGTCAAATTTTAAGGTTTCCCATTATGAAGTTTGGAGAGTATAATACATTATCAGTAGTGGACCAGTAGAAGTGTATCCTCGTCATTATCCTATGTCATGACTTCTCAGCATTACTCTACATTATATGGACAAAAAAGAACAACATGACCAATTTATAGAAGTTATAAGTCTATAGTTTTGATGTTGAAACTTGCATACAACACAACCATTGAAAATACAACTACTGACGTTTGAACTTGTCACCTTTGCAAAAAGTATGGAATTTTAGAGTGTGGGAGTTGAGACTTGTATACAAGTATGCTTCTTCTAAGCCTCAAATAGAGAAACACATTGCTCATAGAACTACAATATTTAGACTTCTCACTTTGCAAAAGTATGAAAGAATTGAAATTTTCTTTAATCCAATAGGAAGATGCCACGACTTGCAAACACATTTGCTTCTTTTACTACAACATTTGAACTTCTCACCTCTCGAGGAGTGTAAGAGAGAGTAAGATTCATAATATATAGATAATTTACATAACAGATCTATGAGTTTCCAGCAGAAATATTGCTCATTATTCTACTCCTAAAGCATCTTAGTTCCATATATGCCTATGCAGATGTATTCTGGAAATTTAAAACATTAGAAGGATTAGAATTTATAATATATAGAACATTCATATAACAACTCTGAGTTTCCAGCAAAAATATTGTTTGTTATTCTACTCCTAAAGCATCTTAGTTCCATATATGTTTGCTGCTTATTATTTGTCAGAGCAACAAAATATACCAGCTTCCTTCAAGAATACACCCAGATACTTCTACGACCAGTGGAGATATTGCAATCAGACTTGCACGCGAGAAAAAATCTGACCAATTGTTACTTAAACATGCAAAGATTACTGCAACAGATTTATGAATGATAGTTTTGTCTTCTATAAATCATCACAGGCAAATTCAAAAAATCAAGCATGCATGAGACATGGAGCATTTCGGACCTGTTAGAATACTTGAAATGTGCAGCTAAGAAAGGCGGTTTTTTTGGGACAAACCATAAGGTACATGCTTTATGGGAGCTAAGTATAGAACCCTTGAACTGAAACTGCAAAAAGATTACATTATTAGAGATCACTTTGCAGCAAGTAAATCCAATTTGGAAGATGCTACGAAATGTTACAACAAAGCCAAAAATGACAGACATGTGGAATAAGATATTTCAGCTTATATGTAACGGTAGTTGTAAAGCCATGCTTGAAATGCAACGCTTGTATAAAAAGCCATGAACTTATAGGCCATGAACAATACTCGGGCTTGATTTCAGTAACTTTACGTCCAAGTTCGGTGGTGAGGAAATTACTAAATGACCGAGAACGATACATGCAATGCTAGGCTTAACATTTTCGTAAAAAGCCATGAAAATGCAAAATGCAACAAAATATTGATTGATTAGGGCAAAATGTGCTATTTATACCAGGGCCATCCAAGCAAATATCTCGATGCAAGGAAATCCATGTCGATCTGTTAACTGCCGCCACCAGGAGCAGATGAAGAAGACCATTTCGAAAGCAGATGGGAAATCTGCCGAACCGGCCGATCTTCCACCAACTAATGTTCTCGTGATTTGAATGAATGCCGGAATCATCTCCTTCAAAACCCGGCGCATATGTATTTTCCAAATTTTTGTTTCATGCACTCATAAAGAATGCTAAGAATTTTTGTTTCTTGCAACAAGTTCATAAGTAAGCCTTTGCACATCAACTCTTAGAGGGATCGTGGATCCATATTTTAATGCAATGAAATACAGGTCTTAGACCTAATCCATCATTCAGGATACTGCAATTAAAATATATGTAGGATTGTCACCAAGCTCCTTTTAAGTTATTCTTCAAGTCGATGTTCCTTCTATATGCGAACATGTGTGCATGGTTGATAGGTGTTTATGTGTATATTTTGGAGATAACATTCCCTTGTTTGTATAGTCTCGTGTCTACATGAGCCTATGTTTTCTCCTACATAAAGTACGGCGATAAATTATGTTGTTCGTGATTCATGAAATGTTGAATTTGTTGCCATATTATATTATTCAGGGATTTAGACATGAAATAGATGTCCTTGTTGCCAAACATTTACAACTATTGGAAGTCAACATTTGCAAGGAATAGAGGCCAGCTTTTAAATAGAAAGCCAGATTTCATCGAGCACATTTTGTTTTTGGGTTGGACTTATAGAGCACAACATCAAAGCTGATATGAAAAGGCCTAAAATTTAGCAGTAAGGCAAGGTTCCATTTGCCATGGCAGTCCTAGGATTTGGACCTTAAGTAGCATAGAAAACTCATAGAAGTTAATCAACAATGCATGCAATGAACTGCAATTTTCTTGTTTACAAGAAATGCGATCGTGCCGGGGGAGATTCAATTGTTCTCGGGCTTCTCCATACTTCTTCATTTCTATTCTTCTTTTCTTTTTTCTCTATGGTTCAAAGCGAGGCCCGAAGCCAACCTTGACACATGTACGCACCTTTTTTTTTCTCGTTGAATGACTAAATCAACTGGCCCATAGACTTTTTTATTTTTGTCAAAGGAAAAATTAGGATGGGGATAGCGATTAGAAGTGAAAAAATCGTGGCACATAAAAAGTCACACATTCAAACCCTTAAACATAATATCTATTTGCATTGCTAACAAAATACTTGAATATAACTTGAGAAAAAAAAACTCAAAGAGGAATTTAAATGTACACGTAATAAAGAAATATTTATAACGTGATATTATAATGGCAAGACTCCCATAGCATATCAAGAAGCAACAAAAGTTTATGCATGGTTATAATGCATCACGAATTATATTTTCATCATGTGTCATTCGGTTCAAACATGCTAACGCCTAAGCTACAGCCCAATAAAAAAAAAGAATTCCTTAAGGAGATCATATATAAAATGATTTACTATCTCTACACGTTAATGTTAATAACATAGCTGCTTGCACACCAAATACATTATTGTGCACAACCCATTGATATAACTTCTACGGAATTATAATAACCTTCACTAAGAGAACCATCTTTTTAACTCTTGGCCCAATGCTTAGGCTGATTCTCTACAAACTTGCCTATCAGCTTTGATAGCACCTTGTTTTGGGTTACTTTCATGCATTTGTTTAGAGCAATTACTTAGCCTCTATTGTTGGGGTTCGACCCGCGGGGCAAGATCGGCATTTGAACCTCATACCATCGGCAAGGTAGCCCTTAAACCCAAATTTTCATAGGTGTAATTTAGAATGTGAGGCTTAATCTTAGTTTTTTCCGATTAGTTATGTTGGCGATTTTATTTCGGGCTTCAATTTGAGTTTTAGCAACCTTGGCGAATCTTTCATCCATCAAACGATGAAATATATACTTTTCTCTCAAGTAAAATTTGGGTCTACAATATATATTTGTTATGACCATATATAGTTCTAAGCGTAATGCTCACATAATGAATATACAAGTTACCAGACATTGGCGTATGTGTCTTCACAAGAGAAAGGAAGGAAGAAATTTTAATGTCCACGGAACCCAATCGGGTTATGGGACCAGAACAAACAAAGGGGGCATAAACCCTAACAGAACAGAGGGCCGAAGCCCAAAAAACAGAACATGGGGTCTAAGCCCCGTTACAACACACAAATAAAGGAAACTGAACGAACCCAAAGAACAGGGAGCCCGTGGCTATGCCAAAACTGTCCAGGGATCAGCCGGCCACTGATCCCGAATGATAGTCCGCCTCCCTCCTATACACTACCCATTTCCGTTGTAGGCAGCCTCGCAAGACTCGACATAACTCTTCTTTCTCGCCGCATAGCCGTGGATGGGGTCAAATCCTCCTCGAACAGAAGAAGGTGGTTCCCTTCAAATGATTGCCATGCCGTAAGATGTGTAGCCCGGAAAGAGCATCCCGAAAAGCGTACTAAGAGATGATGAGGGCGGTCGGGCGTCTGCTGCTCCAACCCGGCCGGGCCGAAAGGGTGCCGCCGGGCAGTATGTGCATCACCGACCGAAAAAAAGAGGCAGCCTCATATGTAGCAAAGCGAAGTTACCCATCTCCTACACTACGCAAGGTCGTGGTCGATGCATGTTCGTGGGCCCTACCAAACTCGTATAAGGACCTCAAGATGGGCAAGGGCAACAAATCCTCAAGCAAAAGCCAAGATGATTAGTGTCAAGAATAAAATGTAAATTACACCCATCTAGTAGTACCCTAAGGCATTAATTTTTATTGGACCCTAATTTTACCTTTATTGTGACACCCATAATTGAGCGATAAAATGCTTAGATATTGTATTTTCTAAATGACTAGATAATGGGTCGTTAGAAAAACAAGGTAATAGTCTAATCCCACAATCGAAAGACATTGGTGCCTAAACCCTAGATTTCTACCACGATATTTAACATCATTCGTCACCAATTTGAAGAGTTTGATCATGTCATAAGGATGTCTGTGCAACAATTGAACTTAGAAGTTGATGATTAAAATACAAGAGACAGACAATCATATACATCATGTATTACCTAGATTGGTTGCACGTACATAGAAATAATCATGATAACAAAAAAATAGAAAAAACGGATAGCCAAGATAAGGTATGTTGCTCTAAAATGTAAGAAAATCAAATGCCTCATAACCAAATCAAGTGGGCAAGTATTCTGATAAAATGAGTAAGCAAACCAACTATAACTACTCTACAACATACCTCGTGGTGCTTATCTGATTGTAAATCTCAATAGCTTCACACTAAGGGCTAAACAACAGGTACACAAACTTAGCTGAGGCATAATTGCATATTATGGTGGGCAAGCACAAACCGATTTGATTTCAGTCATCTTTTTATTATTGGATAAACAACAGACCAAAAGCAAAAATACTCCAGGATTGCATACCTGGATGTTGGAGCCGGATCATGAGATCCATGTAACATGCATGGTTTTTTCCCTTTCCTTTTTTTTTTCCTGGAGGTAAATGGCAATTCAAAAAACTCACCAAGAAAAAAATTTGTATTAATTTTATATGATTTTTGGAAGTTAATGGGCAATTTTAGAATAATTACCAAGAATAAAATTCACATGGGAACGAATCCAAGAATCCATCATTTAGTGACGTAGGCTAACTTATGAATGGAGGGGGGAAATTTTGTAGACAAGGTGGCGATATTTTATTGGCACCACTCCTAATTGATCCTACTCAACAGTAGTGAAAAAAAAAATGCAAATGTTTAAAAAAATAGCCTTTGGCGATATTTCGAGCTTAAGGGCTACCCCCGCCGTTTGGGTCCAGAGACAAATGCACCGTTCGATACCCATGTAGCCGCACACTTTTTTTACGTACATCATGCATATTCAGAGCCCACGAACTTTTACGGCCCAAAGAGTGGGTGCCCACCGCCCGCTAGCAACTTCGATCATGAGTCGTCGCGCGTGTTTCAAAGATCATTAATCTTGGAGAGTCGTATGCTAAAACTCTCTCTTCCTACATTAGAATCGCATTGGTTGCAATTTTACTTGCATCTATGGCTACCAACTTGTCTTTCTCGAATCTGGGAGTGCTAAGACTAGGACAAAGGGTTAGGGCTTATTTCAACTTCTCAAACCCTTCTTGAGCCGCCTTATGCCAATGATCCGCCCAATTCTTTATCTTCTCGCACTTTGGTGAGATCTGTCAAGGGTATAGTTATCTTGACGGTTCTTCACGAACTTCATGTAATAACCTCGCCAATCCCAAGAAGCTTCTCACTTCATGGATATTTTTGGTGCTTGCCATTCTATTACCGCCGATCTTCGGATCTCGCTGCGCTTCCATCAATGGATATCACATGTCCGAGGTACCCTTGGTTGTTGCAAAGTGACAATATTTGGACAACTTTGCATGAAGTTGATGCCTTCTTAGCTTCTCGAGAACCCTTCTCAAATGCTTGACATGGTCCTCCAATATTTTACTATAGACCAAAATGTCATCGAAGAATACAATGACAAAATCATCCGAAACTTACAAAAGATGTCGCTCATGAGTCTCATGAATGTTACGGGATATTATATTATCCAAATGGCATGACCGTGAATTATAATGGACATACCTTGTCCTGAAGGCTATCTTGTGAATATCTTCTTCCTTAATCCTGGTCTGGTGGTAGCTAGATCTCAAATCTATTTTGGAGAAGAACTTTGCCCCTTGCAACTGATCCATGAGATCATCCGATCTTGGTAAGGCATACTTGTTTTCTATGGTGTGCTTGTTCAATTGCTGATATTCTATGCACAGCCTCAAACTCCCATCGTCCTTCTTTACAAACAAGATGGGTGCCCCAAATGGAGAGTTATATCTTATGAAACCTAAGTCTAAGAGTTCTTGTAATTGCTTCTTCAGCTTTGTTAGTTCATGGGTCGCCATTCTATACTGGCCCTTTACTCATGGGTTTAGGACTCGGTTCGAAAAGCTATCTCACACTCGACTCCTATAAAGAGGAAGTTCTTTGATCTCGTCCGGAACGTATCATGGAACTCTTTGACTAGCTTAACTACCCCGCTTAGGAAAGTTGTTTGCTATTTTATCCTCACATATGCCAATTCGTCCCTCTTAGTGCATTTAAGAAGTTTCTTACTAGACATGCATTACATGATTGGGGTAACTTTTTACCTCATTATTTCTATTGTTCTCGCCATTGTGTGTCGTTAGTGTCACCTTTCGCCTTCGCAATCAATCGTGCCTTTGCCAGATAAGGTATTCCATATCTATTATCGATCATACTTGCCTATGTTCATGACCTCGCCTCCCATTCTAATGTTAATGGCGGCAAGTCTATGTCAAAGTCTATTCTCTTCCCAGCCATGTGTCTAATTGCACCACTTGCTAATACCATTGGTAAAGGACATTCATCCTACAAAAACTTGTATCAATTTTTTTTTATCAATGGTTCAGCTTTTGTCACATTCAATTCTTGTTGTCCGAAAGGCTTGATTCAATCAACTTGTTTAGTTTTGGGCCATATGTGTTGGCCTCATGTATCTCTAGTTCTAGGACATTTCACCAAATTTCTAAGTTAGGGACAAGCCATCCTCTAGTCAGTAGGCCATAGCTTTGCTTTTGGATTTGGTAAGCCAATTGGGATGCATTTAGACATATAAAAACATGCCCTACTTGGTTTTATTTCATTATATATGTCCAATATTTGTTGAATTGTCAGAGGTGGAAGGTGTTTTCTTATGTAACATCTCTGATAACAGTGATGGATGTGTAAATGCACCATGTTCAATAGCCCAAAATGTTGCTTATCTCTAAGAGCAAAGATGATCATAACGATTGGAGCACCAAATAAAAAAAAGTCGAATCCACCATTGAAGAAGCAAAACCAAGGATAAAAAAAGTACTCTTAGCATGTGTTTTTCAGCCACGCCCATTGCGTGGAAGAATAGAACAAGTTTTTCCAGAATTCTAAAGCTAGAAAAATGCCTTATAAAAAAGGAATTGACATTTTACTGTAAGAAAGAGGGATGTAGAAGATTTGAATAGCTATTTAGTGTATTCATAACAGAGACAATTAATGTTATTTTGCAGAAGCAACTAGATACTCAACTCGTTCCATGTATTTTCTTTAAAGATACTTGTAACAAAAAATTGAACCCTACCATCTAAATAAGGAACAAAGCATTTTACTTCTGATTTTGCAAAGCTCCGCACACTTCAAATGCAATTCCCCGTGAATTGATTTTTATTTTTCATATCAAAGATTACGATCTAGTGAATTTTTAGTCCCATTCACAAAAATTGTCAAGCTTTTGTGTCAATAAAGGCTTTCAACCCCACTTTTGCAAAGACAAAAGTTTGAACTCAAATAAAAATAAATAAAGTATAACCTGATATACCTGAGGCCTCGAACCTCAAATTTGAAATGTTAATACATGACCTTATATGCTTAACGGAAAAGCCTTTATAGACATATCCCGAATGCCAAAGCCTTCCATGGATGTCCCAAAGAATATGTTTTAGAAAAACATTTGTGAGTAAAAGAAGGGAGGAGAAGGAAGATGGTGATTTGCAACTCTTTGGTACTCAAACCCAAAAAATCCGTAAAGACACAAAGCCGAGATGTCGAACGCCACAAAGTGCTTGGGAATGTAGATGTTGTTTCTCCCGATATGCATGCTTTTTGTCTCGCGGCAAGGTAGGATGCTCTAGTTGAGTTAAAAATCATCATCCAACAAGAAACATCAAGAATTCATAAATTAGAGAAATTTTGTTTTCACGCTTGACTCGCCATGGCGATCTTTGGGACAACAAGGCAAGGCAAAATATAAACAAAGACAATCGTGGTGCAACTAGATAATAATGTTCTCGAAATAGGCATATCCTTGCCTATATAATCGCCGCTATGATCTTCCAAACAAGTTTATTCATGCAATTCAAAAAGGAGAATACAAAGGGTAGCAAAGTAGAGGCCCTCCATGAAGATAATTAGCGTGTCTATACATTATCACAAAAGTCTACATATGTATTGACGGCCATCAAAGCCCGCACAATCAATGGCGCTTTTACCGAAGTTTCTTTCACGTAGTCTACATCTAGGCCAAGTCCGCAAGCACCTTTCCAATGGCAACCGCCCTGACATGTCCATTTCGTAACCCGTTGTTTTCGCATGTCAACATTCATTGCGGCAGCCTACCTCTTCCACACGCCTCGATGTCTCTCGCACCAATGCTTTTGGCACTATCCAACAATTCATCCTCCAATGCCATAGAGTATTCGGTAAAGCAAACCAACTTCGCGCCTCTTTGGTGAATGGTCGCCATCTAGTCTCTCACTTTCGAGGCACCTCGACATTCTCATATACCGAAAATTATGAAGCCGCTTTTCTAGGCACCCTTATCATTGGCGGCAAAGGTGTTAAGGTTTTTGTTCGCTGCATCCAGCTTTTCAAATTGTGGATTAAGTTCAGCTGATGCCTTTTCTGTCTTCTCTAGCATTGCCTGGGTTTTCTGTAGCCTCTATGAAACATTTCTGATCCGAAAGCAAGTTGTTATATTGATGTCCCGACATGTCGAACCGCCAGCTTATTATGCATAATGCTTTCTTCTTCTTCTTCTTTGGCAGCCTTGCCATTTTCTCTAGATATTCAAAGAAGGATCTCGTGAACCAAAGAAACCTTATCGCCATACTCGGCGGAAACATTGTGTTTTCTTTGCTTAAAAGCAGCCCTTGACGTTGTTCCGCATGAGAGAAAATCTAGAACACAACCGTCCAGTGGAACCAGCATATTTTTGCCTGGCTCTTTAGGATGAAGTCGCCTTCCATAGCTGCCCAAGAGAACTTGGATTTACATATAAAGTACTCAAAATATTTTTTTTTTTGTTTTTATGTCCACCTTTTGTTACCGCTAGCTGATATTTTAGAAGGGCCATGCTTTTCGATGCATTGATCATCCGAAATGACGTAGTCTCGATTTAGGCTTCACAGTGCAATACACGAGCCTCACTTCTGCTTATATCAACATGGCTAACATAGTATTGGAACTTCTTGATATTCTTTTTTGCTCTTCCAAATTTTGTTCTTCGTGAAGCCCCAAGGGAAACATGAGAACTACCTTGAATCGACTTTGACTATACAAGCCGCTTGGCAAATGGGCAAATCTGAGGAACATGATGATATGATAAACTTTTGCTTCCATTATGCCCGCAATCCCGCTAAAAACTCATTTACTTTTTTTACTTCCCATAGCCCGTGAAACATGTCAATAAAACCATTGTGGTATTCTCCAACACCACCAAGGCATAATAAGGATACCGTGACTTGGTAACATGTCGCACGGTGTTCCTCTTCTCCTTCATTTTCTTTTGCCTCTTCCGCTTTATTATAGCGATAATAGCCTCCAAGAAAGTAATCGGAAGATTTCCTTGCACTAATTCATTATTATAGTTGGCCTTAATATAGTCGAAATCAGATCGGAATACCCAAAGAAGCCATTGCTCGAGAGATCCGGGAACATGTAGCTAACTCTTCAAAATTTCAGATTGCTTTTCTAATACACAATTAACATAGGACAACACTTCACGATGCATCGCTGATGTTGTTTTGATATCCAAAGCCTTCTCATTTCAATCAAAACAAAATTCAAGATATCTAGGCTACACTTTTAGGAATACTTTGCCCTCAAGGATTTCGGCCCATCGCTTGGCTCACCTCAAAGATTGTTCATTCCTCGAAGGTATCTTAGGAATGTTTTGTTAAAAACTCCAATTGAGGATTTATCCGCAATTCCCCATGATCATCACCAGCCTTTTCACGCTTCCCACTTGTTAATAACATTTACAAGCTTGGACCATGATTCTTCTTGCATAAAAAGGAATTGCTTTTCATCCTTAAGTTCTTTAACCTTCAAGGTTGTTGTAGCTACTTCAACAAAATCCTCGCATTAACAAGAGTTGATTAGGATCATGAGGGCGATCTTCTATAGCATAAAATAAAAACTAACCTTCCGTGCAAATATCATCAAGCAGAGCCTCATTGGCCCTTATGGAGGGCAACCAAATGTCTTGTGATAGTTCCTTAGTTGTTGGAGCATTTCAATTAGTGGCTCTCTCAGATAATCGTGGTCCACGATTATGTCGCTATAATCGTATGGATAACTCAATATACTCCTTGTTGGATGTTCCCATTTAACACCGACTTCTTCTCTTTGCATATGCTTTGGCAAATTCCATCCGTTGCTCGACATTACCCATCATAGTACACAAAATTTGTGCAATCGTGGATTACCAAAAATAATATAAAACTTCTTGTTCAAGAGTTCCTCAATCATGGTAGACCAAGTGATTAACTTCCCCGCATTGGTATCCCACCGATGAATAGGTAATATAATAATGAGAAATGCAAATGATAAAATTTACCTTGTGATAGCATTTGTACATGATCGCTTGACCAATTCTATGAGTTAGATTTATGGAGCCGCCTCACAATAAAAATACTAATCTTCTAGAATCAATTTGCTCCCATAGGATAACACTTTTAAACTCTTCAAGTTTGAGGCGGTCTATTCAAAGAAGCTTTTTTTTTCATCAAGATTGAACTTCAACTCATCCAAAGATAATGCGAAGCAGCTTGGCCATGTCAACATAGAGCTCGTAGTTGTTGGGATGGTGGACGAGGTAGGAGTAGACGAAGAAGAAGGTCACATGTTTCCTGGTATTTAAATTTTAAAGTTTAATTTTGAAAGTGCTTATCTTTCTTGGCTATGGTGCTTCTTGTTCATCCTCAATCCCTAACGGAAGGAGGCTTAAGCATTTGGCCTGAGGGATTGACTCGCGTAACCGCTTAGGATTTGCAGATAGTATAAGCCCCAAGACACCAAAGGTTCTTTTGGGAGTCGATAGTTCGCCACACCAACACATGGGACAACGAATTTCTTCTTGGCATCGCCTCGCAACCAATTCATGTCCATCCGTGAGGGCGCTTTGTTGTCTTTTGTAGCCTTCAAAGCAATACAAGGAGGTTTCTTCTCACCGAAAGGACCTTTCTCACATTTACGTCAATCCAACGAGTATACATCTATTGCACTTTATCCCGCATAAGCTCAATGAATCATAAGATTGTAGGTTCCAACCATACCCCTTTGCACTAGTAGGCACCCCTTGCCACTTGCCGGTTTTGTTTACCTTGCTTGCAATCCCGATGGAAGGATCATAGTTCTCACACCGCAACACAAACTTGACAAATTGAAGTTGTTTCAGATCCTCCACGCCGCATATGATTGCATCTTGCACATTATTCTTCGTGGCTTCCCATATAGCAAACGATTATGCCCAAATGTTCAAATTTCTAAGCCCTTTCTCGGTCCTAATAAAGAGAGAGAGATCCTTATATGCGGTCTCCTACCACATGTGGTTTGGCCTCGGGCTATTTCCATGCACCACTTCCGACTTTTATCGAGTTATGATCCGCATGGGTTCTACGCTGGGCCCACGAAAAAGATTCAGTGATGCACCTAAGAATTCAAAACAGTAAGTAACATGGTTCAAGACAATGTCTTGAAAATGCGCATAAGGAACGGGGCCCGATCCTTGAAAAAATATACGTAAAATGACAATGTTAACCCCACATTATTTACCCTTTTCAGAAATATCCTCGCCAAGATCGTGGGCGATCCTTAAGAGTGATACATCGCGAACATCGTGGTGGCAATCCTATCGACCTTGCTTAAAAAGACATGCCTAGTGCTATAACGACAAAGATCGGTACCAAAAGCGCGAAAACTACCATCTTTCAAGGCGACGGCGCCGAGATATGATGGCGCAGCGCGCCAATTTTTGGCAAGACGCTAGTAATTTGATTCACCGCCTATGTAGGTCCAAATAGTGAAAGATCAAAAGATCATGTTCAAGTCCTTGATCCATATCAATATATTAAGAAGGGCATTTGCTTGCTTGGGAGGTCAAGCAACAGCTATCTAAGTGTGTATCTCTTTTTGCTAACCCTCGCTTTACTAGGAGGACTATAACTTACCTAATAACTATCTCGAAAGTGTTAGAAAAGATGGAGACCTAACCCCAATGATCGGCCTCGATACCGCTAATGATCATAGACTTTGCATGGGCGCTAAAGGGAAGCCTTCAACTATATGTAGGTACTTACTTAAGGAAGCTAATTGCCAATGAGGACAAGGATGTAGCCTAAAACTAGCTTGAGCATTTGCTAAAAATTCTCAAAAAAATTAGCAATTTTTCCTCAAAAGGCTTTTCTCGAAATTTACGCCATCTTAGATAGCTTAATCTATCCCAATGGTACGATTTTTGATATTCCTACCCCGGCTTGGTCGCTCCTCAAGATTTATTTCTTTAGTGCCTTATTGCTTTTGAAAACACATTCTAGAGCTTCTATGGATATGCCTTATGGTTTTCTACGACTAACACATGTTTCAAAAAGTGTGGAATGTTCGTGAGTGGGTTTACAAATGCATGCTACAAATATAGATTTGGAAATAGTTAAATATTGCCACATTTATTTGGTTTTGTTACTCCATAAGAGGTGCCGCAAGTGCTGCTCTACAACAACATGAAAAATAGGTCTCAAGACATGCTTCCAAATTGTATTTCACAAACAAACTCAATCGGACAAGGAGGAACTTCAAACATTTCAAGACACATCAAAAATAGGTTTTATGCATGAAGTTTTAGTTTGATTTAAAGAACAATGCAACATAAAAGATTTATTGGTTTTGAATGGTCCGCACGATGCACAAGGTTTTGTACTTAACCTTCGGCTTTGTGCAATGCTGCAACTATTTGACCCATTTTACTTAAATTTTTCCATATTAGATCTCCCTTCTGGATTTTGCATTTTTTCATAGTATTTAAGCATTCTATTTATGGCTGAATATTATTGAAAGATACTTGCTCCTTAGTTTTGGTAGCTTCATGGTAATTTCTCGCAGTTTTAGTGTTTGGAATTTAAAGAGGTTGGATGTGATACCTTTTGAATGATAATTCAAGATAGAAATTTTAATGTTTATAGATGTAATGGCATCATTTGCATTTGGCGCTTATGATTTTCGTTGTTATTATGATTGCAAATGCATCTACAAGCATGTTGTCTTCTTTATATACTAGAATCTTGTGTTGCTAAAATTCTATAACCAATTTTGCCGCTTTAATTTGTAAGTTTTATTAAAGGTTAGAGTCTTATTATAAACCGAATATCATGGTTCAAATCCCTGTTTGGTATATAAACATTGCAATAGTTCATAGACCAACAAATACAATGACTAATATTCTAAGTATTGCATTGACTAAAAACTTGTTGAATCGTTTGACTAAGAAGATGACGATTTATCTGACTAATAAGCCGACTAAGCGTCTGACTAAATATCTGACTAATACACTAACTATGCTTCTGACTATTCATCTGACTACATCTGACTAATTATTCGACGATTATTCTCGACGCTAAATCGCCGATAAAACTCGCTTCTACATCTTCGTGAATAAGGGCCCGAAAGCAGCTTGTCTGCTTTATGAAAGCTCTCTCGACGATTATTCTCGATGTTTAGCCATCATTCTCTTGTAGTGTTAATAAAACCGCTTCTTACACATTAAGATCTAGGTCTACACAAAGTCAAAGTAGCCCCTAAGGATTTTGTATTGATCATATCATGCATTCCTAGAGAAGAATTGTGTATCGGCGTAGTTGATGTTGTCCGGTTTTCATCTCCTAGAATTCTCTCACCACTTAAAAAAAATGCCTTGACAAGACGATCATTTTACTATTGTAGGTGGGGGGAAGCCTAAGATCCTTAAGAAATCCTCTTCTAGAAGCTATGTAGGTTCTGCATAGGCTTAACATTATTTATTAATCAAATGTTCAAAAAGGAGTTGATGGCCCTAATCTACCCCTTTATATATAATGAAAAATGAAGGTTCCTCAATTAATCCATCACATTAGCTCCTCCATCTTGGATTTCCTACCCCATATATTTGTAAAATTTTTATAAAAAATGCCCCTAATTTTCTATACCCTCTATTTTATCTTTTTATTTTTTTAAATGATCATTAATTTAGGTAAAATGCAAATGTAATCATATAGCAAAGAAGACTTAGAATCATATAGAAGTAGACTTCTCAAAGAACACTTAGACTACCCGAAATTCCCTTGGATCGACATTTTTAACAACATCGAAAAGAATAACCATGAAGAACTCCACCAAGAATGAAGAAACCAACAATTCCAATCGCTCATGAAAAAAGGAAACAAAGGAGGAAAAACAACTTCCAAACATCTTGAGATCAATCCATTTGGTAAAGCCCTATTTTTTGGCAAAGGAACATGCCAAAAAATACCCAAAATCTTAAAGAGCCATCCATTTTGCCTGATTATCGAGGATGGGCTTTAGCACATTAGAAGCTCACTAGTTCTACAAGGCTTAAAGAGCCATCCATTTTGCCTGATTATCGAGGATGGGCTTTAGCACATTAGAAGCTCACTAGTTCTACAAGGGGCATTTGGGGAAAAGGGGAAAAAAAAGGCAAAATACAAAGCTATTTTAAAAAATTGCTTAAAATTTTAATAATAGATAGTCTGCCTATTTCATGTAGGGAATGAGCATAAAATTGGGGAAAAATAGCAAGGAAGGACCAGAGCATTACAGAAGAAACACTCACAGAAGACCATCAAACACAACCGAAGACAAGATAACACAACCACCCCAAGAAGACAACAGCTTGAGTTCTTACTAATAGGATTTTGGAAATTAAGAAGTTTATTCTCGAGGCCCTCAAGGACGATGTTAGCCGATACTACATAAATAATAACACTCAGATATTTCTAACTTTTTCTCTTCAAAAACATGCCAACTTCTACATATTAAATAGGAGTCTCCTAGCCAAAGTTGGAAACTCATTAATGTTTCATTCTATAGTAAGCATCCAGCCCTCAATTTACATGTTGTGGTTGAGATTCAATTATTAGCGTGCAATTTGAATGCAGATTTAGAAACCAAGGAAGGGCACATAGATTGGTAATTGCTTCTTAACCTCCTCGCTAGATAGATGATCAAAACTGTAAGCCAAGAATTTATTTCATTTCTTTATTTTGCATTATCACAATGCTTTGAGTCAAGCTTGCTTGTCGGATCTCAAGGTCACAACCGTGATAAAGAAGGCCTTTTTAGTAATTTGGTTGCATAGAAGAGAAGACACGGGGGAGACACGGCATCTCACATAGGCATTAGATCACAAAAGAGCATGTACTATAGATTAAACCGATATACTTAACAAGCATTTCAACAGAGTTAATGTAGCCAAATGCAAGTTCTTCCCCGCATGTGACAATAAGACCACCAAACTTTATCAATCGATCCCAAATACTCAAGCAATCCCCGCCAGTTTGACATTCTCGAGGGATTCTCCATCGACTTAAAATATGTTAGTAGAATGGACATGGTAGCCTTTCTTATTGCTTTGGGATGGAGCAAACAAAGCTTGGCTCAAGGCAACATTGAAGTTGCATGTAAAATGCACCGCAAGTGTGCAATTTTTAACTTGCTTACATTATGAAATGCTTGATGGTCGATTGCCAAGTGTTGCCATTGTTCACTCATTTCTGGGTCCTCGCCGATTGAAGAAATGAGGTGCAACCTCGCTAGCCATGAACGATCAATTGTAGAGACATCTTTCATGTAGTAACAAAGGACTGTAAAAATAATGATCAAACACAAGCCATTTTGGAGTTGCTCTAAATAAAACCGATGATGGATGAATGAGTAACTCCCCGATTCCCACCGCGAACAACTTTGTAGGATTTCCCATCCGCATAGCTTGGCTAGCATTCATAAAGAACGCCAAGCTACAAATTTTCCCCGACTTTTTCAATATCTTTGTCACATGATCTCATGTTCATGCCAAGACGCTTGTAAAACCTTTGCTAGCCGGGCTCTTACATCTAGAACTTTCTTCATGGACTCCATAATTAATGCAGCTTCGATGACACCATTGTGATGATTTGTTAGAAGAAATAAAGGCTTCATACACATTAAGGTAGCTGATGAGATCACCTTCGATGCGTAAAAACGGCTCCTTGCCTCATCAAGCTCCCTTTGCCTTCCAAATGCTTGATATCCGTGATTGATTGGACGTATCATTGCGGCAATAATGACTACCTCGATGAGCAACCAAGTGGTCCCAAGACAATAGCATCTTGGAAACTTTTGGGTCAAGTGGAATTTCTGCAATTTGATGACCTAGTGGAGATGTCAATTTAGCATCTAAGTCTTAGCTTTTTCAAACGCTTTCCTTTCCGTAAGCTTTGCTTTCCCCAAAAAACGTAAAAATTAGACACGCCAAATAATGATTGACTTTTCACATTAATGCACCAATTAAACGACAACTTACTTCACCGAAAGCAGCCTCTTCCTCTTCTACAAGTGCCTTCTCAATGTGTAAAGCTTCCATGTCCTTTTTTCTCCATCCATGCCTTAACCTCGCATATACAATATACCTCCGCTACAACTACAAAATGCATGTTTCTTGCAATACCAACAAAAAGGACTATAACCGCAAAATGAACTTGAAGATTTAGATCAATATTCAATTCCAAAATGAGTGCTAGCAAATTCACTAGCATCATGATATTTACAAAGATATATCAGCACATAACCAAAGTCGCTTTGTGCATGTTACAAACCGCTTTTGCAGCAAGGCACCGATACTTTACGTATGTGCTCCAATCGTACATTTTGTACATTTTTCTCGGCTCTTTCAACGGCCTTTATCCGTACATTTTTCCGCCTTTTAAATTGAAGAGCTTATCTACTTGAAATGTTTACAAGCATGTCACATACCCCAACGCAGATATCCTTATCATGTCGCTGCTGATGTAGTCTCCTATCATTGTTGAAAGGAGATGGAAGGTTGCCAAACGCTGACAATCCCACCTTTATGTGCTGAAAACAAGCCGCCAGCTATATAGAAAGCAAGAATATCTTTGGCAGCTTGACATCGCGACCGGTCCGCATAAGACTTGGAAGATTGAAGACTCGAATTGTGCCGCCGCTATAGGAACATAAGAGGCGAGGCACCCGGCCGTTGCAAATCCATTGATATAGAAATTTTGAGAGGAGTATCGAGGGCTCGTAATGTGAGCACAAGATCTTGGGCACACCATCATCCGTTGTTATCCAAACTTTGATATCACCATCTAATGCATGAGATGAGGTAAGAGTCCCAAAGTAACAAAGACGATATGGGCTTGGAATGGGTGCCCTCAAGAACATACATGCACTGCCAATCGCAAGGTCGCCAAATCCTGATGGAATTATCTTGTGATCCGGAACAAACCAAAGAATCAGTAGATGTGAGACATGTAACAGCTCCTTTGTGCCCTACAAGCTGGCTTTCCAAATAAACTCGCATGTTGCAGGGATGTATTGAAATGCCAATGTGCTGCCATCTTCACATCCAACCAAAAGGAAGTCTTTCAAGTGGCCTAGAGCCATCACTTGACCATGTGGAGAAACATCGATAGAGAACGGAGTAGATGTGGTAGAACCGAAACTATAACCCGATTTGTAAGACCCACAAAGAAGAAGATTGAGTGACTAACATTGCTCCAATTCTCGAGCCCATTGCAAAGGTTCGAAAGTGCAAGCACCGTAATTGCGCCCCATACTTTGAGATTCCCTTCCTCAATCAAGACCAGAGCCGGTGAAGTGCGAAAGCGTAAAAGAATGTCGGGCTATGTCGCCCCCCGAGTAGCAAGAGTTGCAATCGGGGTAGACTTGGCAACTTCCTCTTCAACCAAAGACCTCAGCTTTCTCAACTTGTTGTCCAACATCTTTAACATCCAAAGACCTCGCCTTCTCACCGATTAGGGCGCTTTTGCTTTTTCTTTCTTTCTGTAATCTGCTCCAAGTCAATATCCATGCTGCTAATGTCTGTTAAGCATCTCTTTTCCAGAATTTTACACCCCTCTTTCTTAAGGCCAACTGTGAACGTGTTCTTCTTCTGCCTAAATTCCTCCTCGCTTTTTCTCGCTTCAAACTCCCTTCTTACATTCCGCCTAAATTCCCTTCTTACATTTGTGTTTGTTCTATGCCAAGAACGAGATTGTGGAAATTCCTTCTTACATTTGTGTTTGTTCTGCGGCCAAGAACGAGATTGTGGAACTCCGCCATGCTTGCCCTTCATCCATCCATGACCATATGCATGCTCGGGAAAACCAAATGCTTCCAAACGCTTTGCCGCCATTCTTCTAACAAAGACAACGTAATGACAAGTTTATGACCTATTACTTACATTTATATATTCTTGCTTTTGAAGTCATCTAGAAACTGCCGGACTCCAAAATGCAACAAAATATTGATTGATTAGGGCAAAATGTGCTATTTATACCAGGGCAAATATCTCGATGGTCGATCTGTTAACTGCCGCCGCCAGGAGCAGATGAAGAAGACCATTTCGAAAGCAGATGGGAAAATCACGAACCGGGCCGATCTTCCACCAACGTATGTTCTCAGGATTTGAATGAATGCCTAATCATCTCCTTCAAAACCCGGCATATGTATTTTCCAAATGTTTGTTTCATGCAGCTCATAAAGAATGCTAAGAATTTTTGTTTCTTGCAACAAAGTTCAAAAGTAAGCCTTTGCATATCAACTCTATTTTAATGCAATGAAATACAGGTCTTAGACCTAATGCACCTTTTAGAGGATGGCTATATTTTACACCTTGTCCGTAGTTTAATACAAAATCTTAGTAGCATACTATTCTCGATCCTATCCTATCTCATCAATTCACCACCCTTCCAAAGATCCATAGTCTTTCTCCATTTGTAAAAGCTTGAGAAACGCTTGCCTAGAAAATATTCATTCAGATAATCGCAATTAAAATATATATGCAATCAAGCTCCTTTTAAGTTATTCTTCAAGTCGATGTTCCTTCTATATGCAAATATGTGTGCATGGTTGATAGGTGTTTATGTGTATATTTTGGAGATAACATTCCCTTTGTTTGTATAGTACATGAGCCTACGCTTTCCCTAGATAAAGTACGGGCGATAAATTATGTTGTTCACATTCATGAAATGTTGAATTTGTTATGATATTATTATATTATTCGTGGATTTGAGATGAAATAGATGTCCTTGTTGCCAAACATTTACAACTATTGGAAGTCAACATTTGCAAGAAATAGAGGCCAGCTTTTAAATAGAAAGCCGGATTTCATCGAAAGCAAAGACAACATCAAAGCCGATATGAAAAGGCCTAAAATTTAGCAAGAAGGCAAGGTTCCATTCGGCCATGGCAGTCCTAGGATTTGGACCTCCTTAAGAACCGTGAATCAGAGAAATTAAGTAACATAGAAAACTCATAGGAGTTAATCAACAATGCATGCAATGAACTGCAATTTTCTTGTTTACATGAAATGGGATCGCAAGTGGGGAGATTCAATTGCTCTTGGGCTTCTCCATACTTCTTCATTTCTATTCTTCTTTGCTTTTTTCCTCTATGGTTCAGGCGAGGCCTGAAGCTAACCTTGACACATGTACATACCTTTTTTCTGTTGAATGACGAAATCAACGGTCCATAGACATTTTTTATTTTTGTCAAAGGAAAAATTAGGATGCGGATAGCGATTAGAAGTGAAAAAATCGTGCACATAAAAGTCACACATTCAAATCCTTAAACATAACATCTATTTGCATTGCTAACAAAATACTTGAATATACCTTGTAAAAAAAACTCAAAGAGGAATTTAAATGTACACGTAACAGCAAATATTTATAACGTGATATTATAATGGCAAAACTCCCATAGCATATCAAGAAGCAACAAAAGTTTATGCATGGTTATAATGCATCATGAATTATATTTTCATCATGTGTCATTCGGTTCAAACATGCGAACATCTAAGCTACGTGCACCCAATAAAAAAGAATTCCTTAAGATAGATAGAAATTTTAACGTCCCATGAGAACCCAATCGGGTTATGGGACCCAATACAAAAGATGGGGCGGAGCCCGATGACAAGAATAAAAAAAAGAGTGAAGAATATCAACATAAGAAAACACAACAAAAATGATAATAAGTATCTAAGCATGTGCACATGAGCTAAGTGTACCCAAGCCATGGGTTCTGGGGCCACCGGTCTCTGGATGATTGCCGCATTCTCCTCGATACACCGCCCACTTTTGCCGCAGTAGCCGAGCCTCTCGCGACTCTAAACAATTCCCCGCCGCCGCCCCGTCACCGGAGCGAGAGAGATCTTCTTGAACCGAGAAGTGGGTGTCTTTTAAATGACTTCCATGCCAAGGACATACAACCTATCCCCGGGCTATTGAACCGACGATGATATGGCGGGTCGGTCCGCCTCTCGAGCCCCAACCCCAAGGTGGCCGTAATAATGGCGGGCCTCCTCAATGTGCATAACATCCGTGGAAGAAGTTGGCTGCCTCTTCTACATCCAAGGCGGGATTTGCCTCGCATGCCTACGATGGCGCGCAAATTCAAGCTTTTGTCCACCGGCCGCCCGAGTGAATTTCTCGCCGCCTCGCATCCTCCCATGGTCCTTATCCCAAGCATGCCACTATGATCATGTGCTTGCATGCCACCCCGACCTTTATCCGCCATCTCCACACCGCTATCCCTATGAGTCTCTCGCTTGCACCCCGCCGCCAGCGTATGCGCCTCGAGGGTCCGTGTGTTTCAACATCGAAGATGGCAAAGCAAATTTAGTATCCGAACAAAAGCTTATCTTCGAAGGAAATCGCCGCCTCGCAAGAGATGCATTCCCGCAAGGTGTCCAAAAGAAGATGCCGGTCCGATGAGGGCAAGAGCGAAGGATCCTTGCCTGGCGTGAGGCGTGGCCGATGTATGAGATCGACTCGAAGCGGAAATGTTCAAGCCATGTGACATGGAGAAGTTCCACACCGCTGAAGTTACGGCCACACCGACTACACTTAGCCATATAAAGACCCCGAAAGCCAATCTAAAGAGCCCAAAGTGATGCAACCTAGAGATCCAAGCAAAAGACAAAGCACCCGGATACCGATCAAATTGAAATGTGTATATACCAATTATGAACAAGGAACGCCTTTCGCAAAAAGAACCGCGGTGAAAACTCTAGTAGAGGAAGATTGAGGGCCAATCTAGAGCAAAAGAACCAAAGAAGAAGAGGCAAAGAAAGGTAGGATTTGGACGCAGCCGATATTAGACTTAATGTGAAGTGAGTTTGTTGGCACAAACCAAAATTAACTTGGAAAATCGGAATGGGAATCAAACCGAGAAAGAAGCGCAGGATACCGCTGTCGGGTCGCTGTGGTCGCTTGTTGCAGAATCGATGGCTAGCCAAGTCGCGGGTCGTGGGCCGGGCCAAATTTGGGGTTGGGAAAGGTCTTGACGTAAGCTTGTGCCAGAGCTAAATCTCGTAACCGAAAGAAAAAAGGATCATGATATGACTAAGCAACACCTAATACCGCATGGCGTAGAAGTTGAGCTGGGATCTAACGCCTGGCGGTGCCGGTAGATTAGTCCGAGCGCACTAGATCGGATGCGTGATGCCGCGCTTGTGTGTGTTCCCGCCGCTTGTCGCTTGTGTTGACGCCGAAGGTGCCTAGATGGTTAGGCGGTGGCGCCTAAGGAAAACCTTAGGCGGTGGGAAGACCTAGCGTAATGGAGATCATATATAAAATGATTTACTATCTCGCACGCTAATGTTCCAAGTAATAACATAGCCGCTTGCACACCAATAATTGTTGTGCAAACCCATTGATATAACTTCTCTTAATTATAATAACACTAAGAGGACCATTTTTTTAACTCTTGGCCCAATGCTTAGGCTGATTCTCTACAAACTTGCCTATCAGCTTTGATAGCACCTTTGTCTTGGGTTACTTTCATGCATTTGTTTAGAGCAATTATTTAGCCTCTATTGCTCGGGTTCGACCCGCCGCACCGGCATTTGAACCTCGCTACTGCCTCGGGGTCCGTGAGACAAATGCCTCGTTCACATATACGATGTAGTTGCACACTTCTTTACGTACATCATGCATATTCGTGAGCCCACTTAACTTTTATCGCCCAAAGAGTGGGTACCCACCGCCCGATAGGCCACGCCATCTTCTGGTACATTTTTCAACATCCCGGGATAGGTTGTATGTGTTACAGCATGGGAGCCACTTGAAGGGCACTCTCTTTTCGGTGCAAGAGGACCTCTCCGCAGTTCAGTTAACTCGACGGCGTGATGAGCTATGCAAGGTTCGAGAGGCGAGGCTCCAAAAAAAATGGCAGCTTTATCTGGGAGGCTCGGGAACTTATTTTCGACCAGGGCCTACCAACCCTTGGTTGGGGTACTTTTTAATTGCCTACCCACGTCTTGGTTTTGTTATATTTGGTTTTGCTTTAGTAGTTGCTATGTTCTGTAAGGGGTTTAGTTCCCATGTCTTCTTCTGTCTGGGCTTATGCCCTTTCTTTGCTTTTGGGTTGGGGTTTGAGTCCTAGTTTGGGCTTACGCCCTTTGTATTGTTTCGTCCCATAAGCTCGGAGAGCTTCCAACGGACGTTAAAAATTTTATCTTTATCTTTATCTATTTCCACCAAGACCAAAGAGCTCATATGGGATTGAACAGGAAACTCTGTGGATTGAAAAAATTGTGAGATAAAATACATTGACTGGTTTTTTATTACAACTAAAAGGGCTTTTAAGACTAATGGAGCACCGATGCACTCTTACCTGACTGGCAAGGGCAACTTTAGACAGAAATGAAGAAAGTTGTAGGTACACTGGACCCCATTTCTCTTGTAGATCAAAAAAATTAGGACATGAAATATTTCGCGGCCTCTCGCTACATTTTTGTGGGTAAGCCGTGGCATAATCCGCATATTTATCTGGGGCTAGAGGCAAGGAAGAGTTTGGAATTAGGTGGTCAATGGAAGTTACAACTTTCTCAGAGAACCGACATGCCTTTAAAATTCTCACTTCCATATAGATCCTTTAAATCTCAAACTCTCCCATCTTCGGGTTGGTTTTTACTAAAAAATACATCTAATTGCCAATCGAAGTTGTGCAACCTCGTGGACCGGGTAGGTAATCTATGTAAAGAAGATGAATGAAACATGCATTTTGAGACTCATATAGGCCTAAATCTCAAACTGTCCCATCTTCGCTTTTTTTTCCGTAAAAATACATCTAAAATGCTCTTTTATTGAAACTTATCGTCCGCTTTGTGGATCTTTATAAAGACATCCCATCGATCCGAGACATCGGATCGACATTCTAGAATGGGGCGAGCATGCATGTCTTATGCATGCATGCAAAGGCATGCCCTTTCGGGTTGGGAGTTCGCTATTTTAGGCGCGGTTTTGCATCAACGCCTCATCGGCGCTTCCTCTTCTCTCGCCAGCATCTTTATTCTCTTTGAATTGTTTCCCGTGCGTGGAAGGGGCTTCTTCCCGCTTTTTTTTTTTTTTTTTTTTTGAAGGACGGAAACTTTATTAATCATCGAAACGAGCAACAGAGATGGGGGGGCTGAAAACCCAGTGGAGGAATTGTCCATTGAGCAAAACCACCCGCCACCTTACAGCACACAACATGTAAATGAGTTACATATAAGTGTTAATTTGGAGATAGTGTACCCAAATACGATTCTTCACTTCATCCTTTACGGAGGAAGATATATACACTTTGACGATGCGCGCTGTTTAGCTTCAATAAGCACTTGAGCATCAGGGGCTCTATGGCCCTTGAAAATAAAGAGGTTTCTTCTTTTCCACGTTGACCAAATGATCCATGCTGAAGCTAAGTGAAATGCCCTCTTTGCCATATTGTCCCAAGAACTTGGGTACACTGCCAATAAGACTTGTTGACTATTCAAACTGCAATAAAAAAGACTCTGAAGCCACAACCAAGTCGGTCTAGCATGCTGGCATAAGAAGAAACAATTCTCGATTGTCTCATCCCTTTGAGCGCATAAAGGGCATGTCCCAGGCACCTCAGGACGAAATTTGTGGACCAAAACATTGACGCGCACACATCTATGGATGATCTGCCACCACAAAACTGATAACTTTGGATGAAGTAACTTGTCCCAAACCCGCCCAAACTACTTTCGTTGATTCACCGGTACCACCAAAGGCCATTTTCTTCCCCGCTTGGTTTGGCCAATTTACGCTACTTTCATGCCGGGCATGTCCTTTCTCGGCTTTGGCTCTTCTTTAGCCATCATCCCGCGACCTTCGGCCCTCGATTCCAGCTTTGTTAAGGAAGTTCTCCGGTATTCGGGCGGTTTGTTGGTTTCATGCGAGCCCAATTTAGATCCCATCGATCCGAGACATCGGATCGACATTCTAGAATAGGGCGAGCATGCATGTCTTGCATGCATGCGCCCTTTCTCGGGTTGGGAGTTCGCTATTTTAGGCGCCGGTTCTCAGATCAACGCCTCATCGGCACTTCCTCTTCTCTCCCAGCATCCTTATTCTCTTTGAACCCACCCTCCCCTTCTTTGTTTATTGTATTTGTCGCCCGACACGCTGCGTGACCAGCCCCTCTATTTGAAGAGGTTTTTGTTTTTGTCGCATGGCACGCTGCGGATCAGCCCTCCCACTCGAGGTTTGTTTTCTCTCGCTTTGTTGTTTTGGTGATGTGCAGTACAAAGTTGGCGAGCCGCATATGTTTCGACTTCTCCACGCCGCGGGTTTTGGGAGCCGATTTCTATGCCTTACGTTTGTCCAAGCCCCTTGCCAAAGGTTTATCACTAGGGTTTTTCCTCGAAAACCCGAAAGGGCGGGGTTTTTTAATCCCGGTGATAAGCTTTCGGCAGGTACACCAGCCACACATCTATTAGCATTGTATTTTTTGGGGTCCAAATGATATAATTGGATTTTCCCTTTATTTTTCGTGGGTAGTTCGCATGTGTGCAGCTACCCACTGTCCACCATTGTAGAAAATCTGCTGAGATGAATGAGAAGCCTATCTAGCGGGCGGTTTGTTGGTTTCATGCGAGCCCCATTCTAGAATCTAGCTGTGCAATTCGTGGAATTGGGTAGGCAACTTATGTAAAAAGATGAATGAAACATGAATTTTGAGAGTCGTATTCTGAGTAGGAATTTGTCATGATTTTGAGTATGTTTTGATGGTTGTTAGCAAATTGAGGCTCTTTTGTTCAACTACACACAAGTCAAAGAATAACATGGACAAAGATGCGTGTCAAATTTTTAAGGTTTCCCATTATGAAGTTTGGAGAGTATAATACATTACTGTAGTGGACTGTAGAAGTGTATCCCTCGTCATTATCCTATGTCATGACTTCTGTACATTACTCTACATTATATGGACAAAAAAGAACAACATGACCAATTTATAGATGTTATAAGTCTATAGTTTTGATGTTGAAACTTGCATACAACACAACCATTGAAAATACAACTACGACAGTTGAACTTGTCACCTTTGCAAAAGTATGGAATTTTAGAGTGTGGGAGTTGAGACTTGTATACAAGTATGCTTCTTCTAAGCCTCAAATAGAGAAACACATTGCTCATAGAACTACAATTTTTAGACTTCTCACTTTGCAAAAGTATGAAAGAATTGAAATTTTCTTTAATCCAATAGGAAGATGCCACGACTTGCAAACACTCTTGCTTCTTTTACTACAACATTTGAACTTCTCACCTCTCGAGGAGTGTAAGAGAGAGTAAGATTCATAATATATAGATAATTTACATAACAGATCTATGAGTTTCCAAAGAGAAAAATATTGCTCATTATTCTACTCCTAAAGCATCTTAGTTCCATATATGCATATGTAGCACAATAACAGGGGGTTACTTTTAGATTTTTATACGTTTTTTCACATGGTTTTTCTATGATTTCGTTGTTGTATTCGTTGAGGTGTACTAAATAGTATTTCTAGAGTGCACCCTTTATGGGCCGTTGATTTTCGTTGGTTGGAACAATCCGAGGGTTGTTGTCTTTCTCTGCATGTGTTTGTTCAGCATGAACATCGCGCATGTGTATGCATGCATGTGCACATGCATGTGCATGTGTGTGCATGTGCATGTGTATTGTGCATGTGCAAGTGCAAGTGCATGTGCATGTGTGTGCATGTGTGCATATGCATGTGTACTTGCCCTCTTGGATTCTTATTGCCGGAGTGGATTTTACTACCACCCGAGATGGATTTTTGCTCACACTTACAAAGGTATTTGTTTTTAATGTTTCTTCAGTTAGCATAATGTTTTTTTTACAAGATATTGGTTTCCCCGATTCTACAATGTAGTGCTGCAAAACCCCTTTTGTTTCCTTCCTAAGATTTGTCTGCAGATTCAAGTTTAGGCCCTCTGCTTGTTTCCAACTCTTGATATTCCCCGGCTGCGGATTGTTCATAGCAGCCAGCCTTTAGCTTCAATCAACAAGGATTCTTATGCACACAACAGCGGATTATTCCACGCCCTTTTCCATGTCACGCAGATCACCAAACAAAGGGCCACAAGAATGCATTTATATTGTAGGTTTGGAACTTTAATCGAACCATAAGGTGAATCATGCATTACCTTTAAAGCTACGATGGAGCATCCAAAATCATATGGATTGATAAACAATGGTATCATTGTGAAAGAGAAATAGTTGTAGCAGAAGTAACAATATGTAGCGTAATAACAGGGGGTTTTCTTTGCGTTGCAAACTTTATGACTTTCAGAATAATGGGATCAATCTGCTCTATCTTTATGGTAACTTTTACTTATGTTCTATTTGTTTTATTATGATCAAATTCAAAAGCTACAGGTGATGAAAGCCTCAAATGAATTCTAGTTTTTTTCTGGTTTGAATTCTAAATTTTTTGTCACACCGAGGGGAGGAAGGAGTGACGTCCCTAAGGCCCTGAAGGGGCCAAAAAAATTTTTTTGCAACACAAACCATTAACATCCAACATATAAAAATTAAATCCCTCAACACATAACAACCAACACATAACAATCATTGACATTAACAACCAACACATAACTACCATTGACATTAATTAACACAACCATTGGGTCCAACACATTTAAATTAAAATCCCCCTTAAACCCCCTTTGGTTTGGGTGCATATTCACATGGGGGGTGACGTAGGGCAGCGAGAGCCCTCATAATTGTATTTTGCACGTATGAAATCAACACCATATAATACTAGAAATGGAGCCCAGCGTTGCTGGGCATAGCTAGGAACAATAAATGATACATTGGAGCAATTGTTAAATGAACTCACATTTTTAAGATTGCACAATTAAGAGCATTCAACTGCATTTCCCAGTTCCCTCAAGGTTCCCCAAGTTTTTTCCCTTTCCCCTTTGTCTTTTTCTGCTTTCCATTTTTTCCCCCTCTTTCCTTCCTTTCTTTTTCTATTTTCTTGTTTACCTTTTTCCACTATGCCATTTCTTCCGTTGCCCTTTTCATGTTTTTGCCATTTTCATGTTTTTCCTTTTCTATTTTTCCCTTTCCTTTTCTCCCATTTCATTTTGCCCTTTACTTTTTCCTTTTTCCCTTTTCCCTTTTCCCTTTTTCCCTTTCCTTTTTCCCTTTTTTGTTATTACATTCGTTGTGTTTTCTTTTTCCCTTTTTCTTTTTTTTTTTCCTTCCTTTTTTATTTTCCTGTTTTACTCCCTTTTTTTTTTTCTTTTCCCTTTTCTCGTTTGCCCATTCTCCTTTTCTTTTTCCCTTCTCAATTTTTCATTTTCTCGCTCCCCATTTTTCCCGTTTTTCTTTTTTTATTTTCCCCCTTCTTTTCACCTTCCTTTTTTCCTTTTCCTCCTTCCCTTTCCCTTCCCTTTGCTTCCCTTTTCCTTTTCCTAATGGGCCTTTTCCTCCTCTCCCAATCCTTTCTCTCTTCCCTTTTTTCCCTTCCATTTCCCCCTCCCTTGGCCCTTTCTTTTTCTCTTTCCCTTTCTCTTTTCCTAAGCCCTTTTTCCCAACCCCTTTCTCCACTTTTTTTCCACTTCTCTTTTTTTCCTTCCCTTTTCCGTCGGCCCTTTTGTCTTTCCTTTTCCTTTGGCCCTTTTGTCTTCCCTTTTCCTTCGGTCATTTTGCCTTTCCTTTTTTCTTCCCTTTTCTCCACTTTTTTCTCATTTCTCCTTTTTTCCTTCCCTTTTCCTTCGGCCCTTTTGTCTTCCCTTTTTCTTCGGCCCTTTTGCCTTCCCTTTATCATTTTCTCCTCCCCTTTCCTTTTCTACTCTATTTTTTTGTTTTTTTCTCCTTTTCCCTTTTCTTCTTTCTCATTTTCTTTTTCTCTTCTCAATTTTTCATTTTCTCGCTCCCCATTTTTCCTGTTTTTCCTTTTTTATTTTCCCCCCTTCTTTTCACCTTCCTTTTTTCCTTTTCCTCCTTCCCTTTCCCTTCCCTTTGCTTCCCTTTTCCTTTTCCCAATGGCCCTTTTCCTTCTTTCTCTCTTCCCTTTTTTCCCTTCCATTTCCCCCTCCCTTGGCCCTTTCTTTTTCTCTTTCCCTTTCTCTTTTCCTAATCCCTTTTTCCCAGCCCCTTTCTCCATTTTTTTCTCTTCTCTTTTTCCCCTTCCCTTTTCCTTTGGCCCTTTTATCTTCCCTTTTCCTTCGGCCCTTTTGTCTTCCCTTTTCCTTCGGCCATTTTGCCTTCCCTTTTTTCTTCCCTTTTCTCCACTTTTTCTCATTTCTCCTTTTTTCCTTCCCTTTTCCTTCGGCCCTTTTGTCTTCCCTTTTCCTTCGGCCCTTTTGCCTTCCCTCTATCATTTTCTCCTCCCTTTCCCTTTCTACTCTATTTTTTTGTCCTTTTCCCCTTTCCTTTTTCTATTTTCATTTTTTCCTTTTTTTATTTTTATTTTCCTATTTCCCCTTTTTCCTTTCTCCCTTTCCTTTTGTCCTTTTCCCCTCCCTTTTCCTTTTTTCTCCATTTTTCCTTTCTTTTCCCTTTTCCCTTTCCCATTTCACCCCTTGACTGTCGGGTTGAGTTAATCTTGGTTGAAGTCACGCACACGTCATCTTCACCGTTGGTCGATCAAATCCTCAACCGTTCGATTTAGGTCTCCATGGAAGACACACGCTATATTTTTATTATATAAGATTCCGCTTGAAATCTTATAGTATTTTGCAAATCTTGTTATACAGTATAGCAAATTTTGTACTTGCATACCCCACAAACGAGGAACTTTATGTACGGTATAGATTAAGGAATAATGGGTGAATATGCCTATCCAACAGCTCTCGTTGCCCGGAGTCACCCCCCGTGTGAATATGCACCCAAACCAAAGGGGGTTTAAGGGGGATTTTAATTTAAATGTGTTGGACCCAATTTAATTTTTTTTTTTTTTTTTTTTTTTTTTTTTGAAGTCAAGATGTTTAAATTTTATTAATGAGTAAAACAGGGTACATGACCTTATTTGGGCTCCACAATAGGCCAAATATGCAACATCTAAACACTGGTCACCAAATAGAAAGAAGTCTGCCCAACATTCCAAAATCAGAGTCTACAAACTGATATAGACCTTCCCTACCTGAACAAAGATTGAGGTCAATGTGTAATCTGCAACTGCGACCATTTGAAGCTCACCACCGTAAAATACAAGCAATTGAAAGAGCATTGAAGGCAACTATCATTCCGCGCATTTACTTGGCTAGAATCCATCCTGCAGCATCGTACTACAGGAGATTATGTCCTTGTTCCAAATATGTACTAGGGTACTCAATGCTCCATCTTCCAACAATGCAGAGATCATGCTAGCCATACCACTAGGGGTGGTCCAATTGCTAACCAAAAGCTCCTCCTATTACTAGCATAGGCCACAACCGAAAAATGCTCAACTTCCTCATTGATCCGAATTAAGCTCCCCTTGGACACTTGAATCACAAACCAATAAGTTAGCAAATGTAAAGAATACTTGGTCTCCCGCCCAAGGCTCCTTAATCGACCCCTTTCATTACCCAGAAAGTTCAAGTACCATGCCCGGCCCATAGAATCTGATTTCCCTTGCCGGGAAAGGGGAGGATGACATTGAAGTAGCCAAGACTAAAGATACATCTCAAGAAGCCACAAATGTAATCCAAGAAATGAACAAAGACGATCCAACATCTCATTCCAAAGACTTGCTCCCACACCCACAAGATCTGCAGCCCCCGAAGGGAAGGATGTTCCATTTCAGGTAAAAAAAGAAGCTTGCACCATTACCTATAGTGTCGCCTTTATCGTGAAACCTCCAAGATGAATATAGTCCAAGTTTGTCAATATCTTTTTCTCGACTCAAAACCATAACAAAGACCTCGCAATATATCACCGCATCCAACCCCAAGACCGCAGCGCTGAGTGCAAATGTAACCACAACAGACGTATTCCTTCCCGCTTGCAGTGAGTGCAACAAAAGAGGAGCAATATACACACTGATAAAACAAGCTTAAATAGTGCTTCTGAGCCAATAGCAGTAGCTGATAATAGAATGAGACATAAGGCAAATGTTGAGCAGATGGAGCTCAAAGACACCCAGAGTCTTAAAGCACAAGCTGCCTGCTATCTTTAGCCTATTGAAATCGAAATCCAGAGAATAGCCACAAGGACACAGTCTTACCAAAAAAAATCTTATGCTATGAAGATGAAGCACTAAGAGCATCGCCCAACCCCAAAGACTGGACTTCTCGAAAGCGTAAGATTTGAGGATGACTAGCAGTGATCTTGCAACTCAGAGCCAAGATCCGAGGCCAACGGCAAAGCAGCAGATCATGCCGCTCTTCCAGCCTACTTAAACCCCCGCCATTGAGTTCCCAGATGCAACGGGCGGCCGCCGCCGCCCTAAACGGCGCCCAAAACCCTAGCCATTATGTCAATGGTAGTTATGTGCCTATGCAGATGTATTCTGGAAATTTAAAACATTAGAAGGATTAGAATTTATAATATATAGAACATTCATATAACAACTCGAAGTTTCCAAAGAAAAATATTGTTTGTTATTCTACTCCTAAAGCATCTTAGTTCCATATATATTTTGCTCGCTTATTATTTGTCAGAGCAACAAAATATACCAGCTTCCTTCAAGAATACACTCAGATACTTCTACGACCAGTGGAGATATTGCAATCAGACTTGCACGCGAGAAAAAATCTGACCAATTGTTACTTAAACATGCAAAGATTACTGCAACAGATTTATGAATGATAGTTTTGTCTTCTATAAATCATCACAGTAAATTCAAAAAAATCAAGCATGCATGAGACATGGAGCATGTCTGGGACCTGTTAGAATACTTGAAATGTGCAGCTAAGAAAGGCGGTTTTTTGGGACAAACCATAAGGTACATGCTTTATGGGAGCTAAGTATAGAACCCTTGAACCTAAACTGCAAAAAGATTACATTATTAGAGATCACTTTGCAAAAGTAAATCCAATTTGAAGATGCTACGAAATGTTACAAAGCAAAAAATGACAGACATGTGGAATAAGATATTTCAGCTTATATGTAACGGTAGTTGTAAAGCCATGCTTGAAATGCAACGCTTGTATAAAAAGCCATGAACTTATAGGCCATGAACAATACTCGCTTTGATTTCAAGAACTTTTACGCCCAAGTTCGGTGGTGAGGAAATTACTAAATGACCGAGAACGATACATGCAATGCTAGGCTTAACATTTTCGTAAAAAGCCATGAAAATGCAAAATGCAACAAAATATTGATTGATTAGGGAAAAATGTGCTATTTATACCAGGGCCATCCAAGCAAATATCTCGATGCAAGGAAATCCATGTCGATCTGTTAACTGCCGCCAGAGCGCGTATGAAGAAGACCATTTCGAAAGCGAGATGGGAAACCGCCGAACCGGCCGATCTTCCACCAACGTAATGTTCTCAGGATTTGAATGAATGCCGAATCATCTCCTTCAAAACCCGGGCAGACATGTATTTTCCAAATTTTTGTTTCATGCAGCTCATAAAGAATGCTAAGAATTTTTGTCTCTTGCAACAAGTTCATAAGTAAGCCTTTGCACATCAACTCTTAGAGGGATCGTGGATCCATATTTTAATGCAATGAAATACAGGTCTTAGACCTAATCCATCATTCAGGATACTGCAATTAAAATATATGTAGGATTGTCAGTTAAGCTCCTTTTAAGTTATTCTTCAAGTCAGATGTTTCTTCTATATGCGTAACATGTGTGCATGGTTGATAGGTGTTTATGTGTATATTTTGGAGATAACATTCCCTTGTTTGTATAGTCTCGTGTCTACATGAGCCTATGTTTTCTCCTTACATAAAGTACGGCGATAAATTATGTTGTTCGTGATTCATGAAATGTTGAATTTGTTGCCATATTATATTATTCAGGGATTTAGAGATGAAATAGATGTCCTTGTTGCCAAACATTTACAACTATTGGAAGTCAACTTTTGCAAGGAATAGAGGCCAGCTTTTAAATAGAAAGCCGGATTTCATCGAGCACATTTTGTTTTTGGGTTGGACTTATAGAGCACAACATCAAAGCTGATATGAAAAGGCTTAAAATTTAGCAGTAAGACAAGGTTCCATTTGCCATGGCAGTCCTAGGATTTGGACCTCCTTAAGAACCATAATCAGAAAATTAAGTAGCATAGAAAACTCATAGAAGTTAATCAACAATGCATGCAATGAACTGCAATTTTCTTGTTTACAAGAAATGCGATCGTGCCGGGGGAGATTCAATTGCTCTCGGGCTTCTCCATACTTCTTCATTTCTATTCTTCTTTTTTTTTTTCCTCTATGGTTCAAAGCGAGCCCGAAGCCAACCTTGACACATGTACGCATCCTTTTTTTTCTCGCTGAATGACTAAATCAACGGTCCATAGACTTTTTTTTTTTTGTCAAAGGAAAAATTAGGATGGGGATAGCGATTAGAAGTGAAAAAATCGCGGCACATAAAAAGTCACACATTCAAACCCTTAAACATAATATCTATTTGCATTGCTAACAAAATACTTGAATATACCTTGAGAAAAAAACTCAAAGAGGAATTTAAATGTACACGTAATGTTGAAATATTTATAACGTGATATTATAATGGCAAGACTCACATAGCATATCAAGAAGCAACAAAAGTTTATGCATGGTTATAATGCATCACTAATTATATTTTCATCATGTGTCATTCGGTTCAAACATGCTAACGCCTAAGCTACAAGCCCAATAAAAAAGAATTCCTTAAGGAGATCATATATAAAATGATCTACTATCTCTACACGCTAATGTTAATAACATAGCCGCTTGCACACCAAATACATTATTGTGCACAACCCATTGATATAACTTCTACGGAATTATAATAACCTTCACTAAGAGAACCATCTTTTAACTCTTGGCCCAATGCTTAGGGCTGATTCTCTACAAACTTGCCTATCAGCTTTGATAGCACCTTGTTTTGGGTTACTTTCATGCATTTGTTTAGAGTAATTACTTAGCCTCTATTGTTGGGGTTCGACCCCTTTGGGCAAGATCGGCATTTGAACCTCAAGCTCCCATCGGCAAGGTAGCCCTTAAACCCAAATTTTCATAGGTGTAATTTAGAATGTGAGGCTAATCTTAGTTTTTTCCGATTAGTTATGTTGGCGATTTTATTTCGACTTCAATTTGAGTTTTAGCAACCTTGGCTTAATCTTTCATCCATCAAACGATGAAATATATACTTTTCTCTCAAGTAAAATTTGGGTCTACAATATATATTTGTTATGACCATATATAGTTCTAAGCGTAATGCTCACATAATGAATATACAAGTTACCGACATTACGTATGTGTCTTCACAAGAGAAAGGAAGGAAGAAATTTTAATGTCCACGGAACCCAATCGGGTTATGGGACCGTAACAAACAAAGGGGCATAAACCCTAATGTAACAGGGGGCCAAGCCCAAAAAAAACGAGTAACATGGGGTCTAAGCCCCGCTACAACACACAAATAAAGGAAACCGAACGAACCCAAAGAACAGGGAGCCCGTGGCTATGCCAAAATCGGTCCGTGGATCAGCCGCCACTGATCCCGAATGATAGCCCGGCCTCCCTCTCCTATACACCGCCCATTTCCGTTGTAGGAAGCCTCACAAGACTCGACATAACTCTTCTTTCCTGCGCAAAGCTATGATGGGGTCAAATCCTCCCCGAACGAGAAGGTGGTTCCTTCAAATGATTGCCATGCCGTAAGATGTGTAGCCCGGAAAGAGCATCCCGAAAGCGCACCAAGAGATGATGAGGGCGGTCGGGCCGCCGCTTTGCCCAACCCGCTGGGTCGAAAGGATGCCGCCGGCGTATATGTGCATCACCGACCGAAAAAAAGAGGCAGCCCTCATATGTAGCGCAGCGAAGTTACCCGCCTCCTACACTACGCAAGGTCGTGGTCGATGCATGTTCTGCGGGCCCTACCAAACTCGGCGGCGGGACCTCGGCATGGGCAAGGGCAACAAATCCTCAAGCAAAGCCAAGATGATTAGTGTCGCAATAAAATGTAAATTACACCCATCTAGTAGTACCCTAAGGCATTAATTTTTATTGGACCCTAATTTTACCTTTATTGTGACACCCATAATTGAGCGATAAAATGCTTAGATATTGTATTTTCTAAATGACTAGATAATGGGTCGTTAGAAAAACAAGGTAATAGTCTAATCCCACAATCGAAAGACATTGGTGCCTAAACCCTAGATTTCTACCACGATATTTAACATCATTCGTCACCAATTTGAAGAGTTTGATCATGTCATAAGGATGTCTGTGCAACAATTGAACTTAGCAGTTGATGATTAAAATACAAGAGACAGACAATCATATACATCATGTATTACCTAGATTGGTTGCACGTACATAGAAATAATCATGATAACAAAAAAATAGAAAAAACTGATAGCTAAAATGTAAGAAAATCAAATGCCTCATAACCAAATCAAGTGGGCAAGTATTCTGATAAAATGAGTAAGCAAACCAACTATAACTACTCTACAACATACCTCGTGGTGCTTATCTGATTATAAATCTCAATAGCTCCACATTAAGGGCTAAACAACAGGTACACAAACTTAGCTGAGGCATAATTGCATATTATGGTGGGCAAGCACAAACCGATTTGATTTCACCATCTTTTATTATTGGATAAACAATGGACCAAAAGCAAAAATACTCCAGGATTGCATACCTGGATGTTGGAGCCGGATCATGAGATCCATGTAGCATGCATGGTTTTTTCCCTTTCCTTTTTCTTTTTCCTGGAGGTAAACGGCAATTCAAAAAACTCACCAAGAAAAAAATTTGTATTAATTTTATATGATTTTTGGAAGTTAAGGGGCAATTTTAGAATAATTACCAAGAATAAAATTCACATGGGAACGAATCCAAGAATCCATCATTTAGTGACGTAGGCTAACTTATGAATGGAGGGGGGAAATTTTGTAGACAAGGTGGCGATATTTTATTGGCACCACTCCTAATTGATCCTACTCAACAGTAGTGAAAAAAAAAATGCAAATGTTTAAAAAAATAGCCTTTGGCGATATTTCGAGCTTAAGGGCTACCCTGCTCGTCGGGGTCCAGGAGACAGCGTCTGGTTCAGATACCGATGTAGCTGCACACTTCTTTACAGACATCATGCATATTCAGAGCCCACGAACTTTTACGGCCCAAAGAGTGGGTACCCACCGGCCTGCTAGCAACTTCTGATCATGAGTCGGGTAGCGTGTTTCAACATCATTAATCTTGCGAGAGTCGTATGCTTCCTACATTAGAATCGCATTGGTTGCAATTTTACTTGCATCTATGGCTACCAACTTGTCTTTCTCGAATCTGGGAGTGCTAAGACTAGGACAGTGGTTAGGGCTTATTTCAACTTCTCAAACCCTTCTTGAGCCGTCTTATGCCAATGATCTGCCCAATTCTTTATCTTCTGCACTTTGGTGAGATCTGTCAAGGGTATAGCTATCTTGACGAAGTTCTTCACGAACTTCATGTAATAACCTGCCAATCCCAAGAAGCTTCTCACTTCATGGATATTTTTTGGTGCTTGCCATTCTATTACTGCCTGGATCTTCGCGTTGCAGTTCCATCAATGGATATCACATGTCCGAAGTTGACGCCTTCTTAGCTTCTCGAGAACCCTTCTCAAATGCTTGACATGGTCCTCCAATATTTTACTATAGACCAAAATGTCATCGAAGAATACAATGACAAAATCATCTGGAAACTTACAAAAGATGTCGTTCATGAGTCTCATGAATGTTACGGGGATATTAGATTATCCAAATGGCATGACCGTGAATTATAATGGACATACCTTGTCCTGAAGGCTATCTTGTGAATATCTTCTTCCTTAATCCTGGTCTGGTGGTAGCTAGATCTCAAATCTATTTTGGAGAAGAACTTTGCCCCTTGCAGCTGATCCATGAGATCATCCGATCTTGGTAAGGCATACTTGTTTTCTATGGTGTGCTTGTTCAATTGCTGATATTCTATGCACAGCCTCAAACTCCCATCGTCCTTCTTTACAAACAAGATGGGTGCCCCAAATGGAGAGTTATATCTTATGAAACCTAAGTCTAAGAGTTCTTGTAATTGCTTCTTCAGCTTTGTTAGTTTATGGGTCGTCATTCTATACGGCGCCTTACTCATGGGTTTGGTGGACTGTTTCGAAAAGCTATCTCACACTCGACTTCCCTATAAAGAGGAAGTTCTTTGATCTCGTCCCCGAACGATCATGGAACTCTTTGACTAGCTTAACTACCGCTTAGGAAAGTTGTTTGCTATTTTATCCTCACATATGCCAATTCGTCCCTCTTAGTGCATTTAAGAAGTTTCTTACTAGACATGCATTACATGATTGGGGTAACTTTTTACCTCATATTTCTATTGTTCTCGCCATTGTGTGCCATTAGTGTCACCTTTCGGTTCTCGCAAATCAATCGCCTTTGCCAGATAAGGTATTCCATATCTATTATCCGATCATACTTGCCTATGTTCATGACCTCGCCCCATTCTAATGTTAATGGCGGGCAAGTCTATGTCAAAGTCTATTCTCTTCCCAGCCATGTGTCTAATTGCACCACTTGCTAATACCATTGGTAAAGGACATTCATCCTACAAAAACTTGTATCAATTTTTTTTTATCAATGGTTCGCTTTTGTCACATTCAATTTTTGTTGTCCGAAAAGGCCCGATTCAATCAACTTGTTTAGTTTTGGGCCATATGTGTTGGCCTCATGTATCTCTAGTTCTAGGACATTTCACCAAATTTCTCTAAGTTAGGGACAAGCCATCCTCTAGTCAGAGGGCCATAGCTTTGCTTTTGGATTTGGTAAGCCAATTGGGATGCATTTAGACATATAAAAACATGCCCTACTTGGTTTTATTTCATTATATATGTCCAATATTTGTTGAATTGTCAGAGGTGGAAGGTGTTTTCTTATGTAACATCTCTGATAACAGTGATGGATGTGTAAATGCACCATGTTCAATAGCCCAAAATGTTGCTTATCTCTGAGAGCAAAGATGATCATAACGATTGGAGCAATCAAACCCCCTAATCCACCATTGAAGAAGCAAACCAAGGATAAAAAAAAAAAAGTACTCTTAGCATGTATTTTTCAGTTACGCCATTGCGTGGAAGAATAGAACAAGTTTTTCCAGAATTCTAAAGCTAGAAAAATGCCTTATAAAAAAGGAATTGACATTTTACTGTAAGAAAGAGGGATGTAGAAGATTTGAATAGCTATTTAGTGTATTCATAACAGAGACAATTAATGTTATTTTGCGTAAGCAACTAGATACTCAACTCGCTCCATGTATTTTCTTTAAAGATACTTGTAACAAAAATTGAACCCTACCATCTAAATAAGGAACAAAGCATTTTACTTCTGATTTTGCAAAGCTCCGTGACACTTCAAATGCAATTCCCGTGAATTGATTTTTTATTTTTCATATCAAAGATTACGATCTAGTGAATTTTTAGTCCCATTCACAAAAAATTGTCAAGCTTTTGTGTCAATAAAGGTTTTCAACCCACTTTTGCAAAGACAAAAGTTTGAACTCAAATAAAAATAAATAAAGTATAACCCGATATACCGAGGCCCCGAACCTCAAATTTGAAATGTTAATACATGACCTTATATGCTTAACGGAAAAGCCTTTATAGACATATCCCTAATGCCAAAGCCTTCCATGGATGTCCCAAAGAATATGTTTTAGGCCAAAAACATTTGTGAGTAAAACGTAAGTGGAGAAGGAAGATGGTGATTGCAACTCTTTGGTACTCAAAAACCCGTAAAAATTTAGAAAGACACAAAGCTGGGAGATGTCGAACGTCACAAAGTGCTTGGGAATGTAGATGTTGTTTCTCCGCTTTTTGTCTCGTGCAAGGTAGGATGCTCTAGTTGAGTTAAAAATCATCATCCAACAAGAAACATCAAGAATTCATAAATTAGAGAAATTTTGTTTTCACGTTTGACTCGCCATGGCGATCTTTTTGGGACAACAAGGCAAGGCAAGATATAAACAAAGACAATCGTGTGCAACTAGATAATAATGTTCTCGAAATAGGCATATCCTGTCTATATAATCGCCGCTATGCATCTTCCAAACAAGTTTATTCATGCAATTCAAAAAGGAGAATACAAAGGGTAGCAAAGTAGAGGCCCTCCATGAAGATAATTAGCAGGTCTATACATTATCACAAAAGTCTACATATGTATTGACGGCCATCAAAGCCTGGCACAATCACGAAGGTAGTTTTACTGAGTTTCTTTCACAGAGTCTACATCTAGGCCAAGCTCCGCAGAAGCACCTTTCCATTGGCAACTGTCTGTGACATGTCCATTTCTGTGTAACCTGTTGTTTTCGGCATGTCAACATTCATTGCGGCAGCTACCTCTTCCACACGCTCTGATGTCTCTGCACCAATGCTTTTGCCACTATCCAACAATTCATCCTCCAATGCCATAGAGTATTCGGTAAAGCAAACCAACTTCTGTCTCTTTGGTGAATGGTCACCATCTAGTCTCTCACTTTCAGAGGCACCTCAGACATTCTCATATACTGAAAATTATGAAGCGGCTTTTCTAGGCACCCGGTTATCATTGGCAGCAAGGTGTTAAGGTTTTTGTTCAATGCATCCAGCTTTTCAAACTGTGGATTAAGTTCAGCTGATGCCTTCTAGCATTGCCTGGGTTTTCTGTAGCCTCTATGAAACATTTCTGATCCGTAGAAAGAAAGATATTGATGTCTGACATGTCGGAACTGCCAGGCTTATTATGCATAACAGTTTCTTCTTCTTCTTCTTTGGCAGGCCTTGCCATTTTCTCTAGATATTCAAAGAAGGATCTCAGGAATCAGCAAACCTTATCGTCATACTTGAAGGAAACATTGTGTTTTCTTTGCATCAAAGCAGCCCTTGACGTTGTTCCGCCTGAGAGAAAATCTAGAACACAACCGTCCAGTGGAACCAGCTCCTTCACTATGTAATAAACATATGATATTTTTGCCTGGCTCTTTAGGATGAAGTCGCCTTCCATAGCTGCCCAAGAGAACTTGGATTTACATATAAAGTACTCAAAATATTTTTTCTTTGTTTTTATGTCCACCTCTTTGTTACCAGTTAGCGGATATTTTAGAAGGGCCATGCTTTTCGATGCATTGATCATCTGAGTCAGACGTAGCTCCGATTTAGGCTTCACAGGCAACACACGAGCCTCACTTCTGTTTATATCAACATGGCTAACATAGTATTGGAACTTCATATTCTTTTTGCTCTTCCAGCCTTGTTCTTCGTAAGCCCCAAGGGAAACATGAGAACTACCTTGAATCTGACTTTGACTATACAAGTTGTTTGGCAAATGGGCAAATCTGAGGAACATGATAATATGATAAACTTTTGCTTCCATTATGCCTGCAATCCTGCTAAAAAACTCTGTGTACTTTTTTACTTCCCATAGCGCCGTGAAACATGTCAATAAAAACCATTGTGGCATTCTCCAACACCAGTGCAGACACAAGGATACCAGACTTGGTAACATGCTGCACGGTGTTCCTCTTCTCCTTCATTTTCTTTGCCTCTTCTGGCTTTATTATAGCGATAATAACCTCCAAGAAAGTACTGGGAAGATTTCCTTGCACTAATTCATTATTATAGTTGGCCTTAATATAGTCGAAATCAGATCGAATACCCAAAGTAGCCATTGCTCGTAGAGATCCGGGAACATGTAGCTAACTCTTCAAAATTTCTGTATTGCTTTTCTAATACACAATTAATATAGGACAACACTTCACGATGCATCGCTGATGTTGTTCTGATATCCAAGGCCTTCGTCGGAATCAAAACAAATTCAAGATATCTAGGCTACACTTTTAGGAATACTTTGCCCTCAAGGATTTCGGCCCATCGGTTGGCTCACTCCTAAGCATTGTTCATTCCTCGAATGTATCTTAGGAATGTTTTGTTAAAAACTCCAATTGAGGATTTATCCGGCAATTCCCCATGATCATCGCCACTTTCATACGCCCAATTTGTTAATAACATTTACAAGCTTGGACCATGATTCTTCTTGCATAAAAAGGAATTGCTTTTCATCCTTAAGTTCTTTAACCTTCAAGGTTGTTGTAGCTACTTCAACAAAAATCCTGTACACAAGAGTTGATTAGGATCGCGAGGGCGATCTTCTATAGCATAAAATAAAAACTAACCTTCCAGCAAATATCACCGCAAAGGCCTATTGGCCCTTATGGAGGGCAACCAAATGTCTTGTGCTAGTTCCTTAGTTGCCGGAGCATTTCAATTAGTGGCTCTCAGATAATCGCGGTCCACGATTATGTCGCTAAGTACCGTATGGATAACCAATATACCCTTGTTGGACAGTGTTCCCATTTAACACCGACTTCTTCTCTTTGCATATGCTTTGGCAAATTCCATCCTGTTGTTCGACATTACCCATCATAGTACACAAAATTTGTGCAATCGTGATTACCAAAAATAATATAAAACTTCTTGTTCAAGAGTTCCTCAAAGGAGACCAAGTGATTAACTTCCCGCATTGGTATCCCAATCGATGAATAGGTAATATAATAATGAGAAATGCAAATGATAAAATTTACCTTGTGATAGCATTTGTACATGATCGCTTGACCGAATTCTATGAGTTAGATTTATGGAGCTGTCTCACAATCAAAAATACTAATCTTCTAGAATCAATTTGTTCCCATAGGATAACACTTTTTAAATTCTTCAAGTTTGAGGCGGTCTATTCAGCAAGCTTTTTTTTTCATCAAGATTGAACTTCAACTCATCCAAAGATAATGAAGCAGCTTGGCCATGTCAACATAGAGCTCAGAGTTGTTGGGATGGTGGACGAGGTAGGAGTAGACGAAGAAGAAGGTCATGATGTTTCCTCGGATTTAAATTTTAAAGTTTAATTTTGAAAGTGCTTATCTTTCTTGGCTATGGTGCTTCTTGTTCATCCTGAATCCCTAACCAAGAAGGCTTAAGCATTTGGCCTGAGGGATTGACCGGCAAACCGCTTAGGATTTGCAGATAGTATAAGTCTCAAGACACCAAAGGTTCTTTGGGAGTCGATAGTTCGCCCACACCAACACATGGGACAACGAATTTCTTCTTGGCATCGCCTCGCAACCAATTCATGTCCATCCGTGAGGGCAGCTTTGTTGTCTTTGTAGCCTTCAAAGCAATACAAGGAGGTTTCTTCAAACCGAAAGGACCTTTCTCGCATTATGCCAATCCAACGAGTATACATCTATTGCACTTTATCCCGCATAAGCTCAATGAATCATAAGATTGTAGGTTCCAACCATACCCCTTTGCACTAGTAGGCACCCCTTGCCACTTGCCGGTTTGTTTACCTTGCTTGCGCAAAATTCCGATGGAAGGATCATAGTTCACACCGCAACACAAACTTGACAAATTGAAGTTGTTTCAGATCCTCCATGCTGCATATGATTGCATCTTGCACATTATTCTTCTTCGTGGCCTTCCCATATAGCAACGATTATGCCCACTGTTCGAAATTCTCTAAGCCCTTTCTGGTCCTAATAAAGAGACAAAGATCCTTGCGGCGGTCTCCTACCACATGTGGTTTGGCTTGGGCTATTTCCATGCACCACTTCCGACTTTTATCGGGAGTTATGATCCGCATGGGTTCTACATTGGGCCCACGAAAAGATTCAAAGATGCACCTAAGAATTCAAAAATGTAAGTAACACGGTTCGTAAGACAATGTCTTGAAAAAATGCGCATAAGGAACGTGGCCCTCATCCTTGAAAAAAATATACGTAAATGACAATGTTAACCCCACATTATTTACCCTTTTCAGAAATATCCTCGCCAGATCGCGGGCTGATCCTTAAGAGTGATACATCGTGAACATCGTGGTGGCAATCCTATCGACCTTGCTTAAAAAGACATGCCTAGTGCTATAACGACATCACTGGTTACCAAAAGCGCGAAAACTACCATCTTTCAAGGCGACGGCGCGAGACATGATGGCGCAGGCGCTCGAATTTTTGGCAAGACGCTAGTAATTTGGATTCACTGCCTATGTAGGTCCAGCTAGTGAAAGATCAAAAGATCATGTTCAAGTCCTTGATCCATATCAATATATTAAGAAGGGCATTTGCTTGCTTGGGAGGCTGGCTAACAGTTATCTAAGTGTGTATCTCTTTTTGCGAACCTGTTTACTAGGAGGACTATAACTTACCTAATAACTATCTCGAGTGTTGGAAAAAGATGGAGACCTAATCCCAATGATCGGCCTCGATACCTGCTAATGATCATAGACTTTGCATGGGTAGTTAAAGGGAAGCCGGTACTTACTTAAGGAAGCTAATTGCCAATGAGGACAAGGATGTAGCCTAAAACTAGCTTGAGCATTTGCTAAAAACTCTCAAAAAATTAGCAATTTTTCCTCAAAAGGCTTTCTGAGCGACGCCATCTTAGATAGCTTAATCTATCCCAATGGTACAGATTTTTGATATTCCTAACCTGGCTTGGTCGTTCCTCAGTATTTATTTCTTTAGTGCCTTATTGCTTTTGAAAAACACATTCTAGAGCTTCTATGGATATGCCTTATGGTTTTCTACGACTAACACATGTTTCAGCAAGTGTGGAATGTTCAGAGCAGGGTTTACAAATGCATGCTACAAATATAGATTTGGAAATAGTTAAATATTGCCACATTTATTTGGTTTTGTTACTCCATAAGAGGTGCTGCAAGTGCTGCTCTACAACATGAAAAAATAGGTCTGAAGACATGCTTCCGTGATTGTATTTCACAAACAAACTCAATCGACAAGGAGGAACTTCAAACATTTCAAGACACATCAAAAATAGGTTTTATGCATGAAGTTTTAGTTTGATTTAAAGAACAATGCAACATAAAAGATTTATTGGTTTTGAATGGTCCACCGATGCACAAGGTTTTGTACGAAACTTCGCTTTGTGCAATGCTGCAAACTATTTGACCCATTTTACTTAAATTTTTCCATATTAGATCTCCTTTCCGATTTTGCATTTTTTCATAGTATTTAAGCATTCTATTTATGGCTGAATATTATTGAAAGATACTTGCTCCTTAGTTTTGGTAGCTTCATGGTAATTTCTCGCAGTGTTTTAGTGTTTGGAATTTAAAGAGGTTGGATGTGATACCTCTTGAATGATAATTCAAAGATAGAAATTTTAATGTTTATAGATGTAATGGCATCATTTGCATTTGCGCTTATGATTTTCGGGCCAAGTTATTATGATTACAAATGCAGATCTACAAGCATGTTGTCTTCTTTATATACTAGAATCTTGTGTTGCTAAAATTCTATAACCAATTTTGCTGCTTTAATTTGTAAGTTTTATTAAAGGTTAGAGTCTTATTATAAACCGAATATCATGGTTCAAATCCCTCGCTTGGTATATAAACATTGCAATAGTTCATAGACCAACAAATACAATGACTAATATTCTAAGTATTGCATTGACTAAAAACTTGTTGAATCGTTTGACTAAGAAGATGACGATTTATCTGACTAATAAGCCGACTAAGCGTCTGACTAAATATCTGACTAATACACTAACTATGCTTCTGACTATTCATCTGACTACATCTGACTAATTATCTCGACGATTATTCCGACGCTAAATCGCCGATAAAACTCGCTTCAGACATCTGCCAGAATAAGGGCCCGAAAGCTTGTCCGCTTTTATGAAAGCTCTCTCGACGATTATTCTCGATGTTTAGCCATAATTCTCTTGTAGTGTTAATAAACCGCTTTACACATTAAGATCCGGGTCTACACAAGTCAAAGTAGCCCCTAAGGATTTTGTATTGATCATATCATGCATTCCTAGAGAAGAATTGTGTATCAGAAGTAGTTGATGTTGTCCGGGTTTTCATCTCCTAGAATTCTCTCAGCTCACTTAAAAAATTGCCTTGACAAGACGATCATTTTACTACTGTAGATGGGGAAGCCTAAGATCCTTAAGAAATCCTCTTCTAGAAGCTATGTAGGCCTGGCATAGGCGAACATTATTTATTAATCAAATGTTCAAAAAAGGAGTTGATGGCCTGAATCTACCCCTTTATATATACGACAAAATGAAGGTTCCTCAATTAATCCATCACATTAACTCCTCCATCTTGGATTTCCTACCCCATATATTTGTAAAATTTGTATAAAAAATGCCCTTAATTTTCTATACCCTCTATTTTATTTTATTTTTTTTGTTAAATGATCATTAATTTAGGTAAAATGCAACAGAATCATATAGCAGTGAAGACTTAGAATCATATAGAAGTAGACTTCTCAAAGAACACTTAGACTACCTGAAATTCCCTTGGATCGACATTTTTAACAACATCGAAAGAATAACCATGAAGAACTGACCAAGAATGAAGAAACCAACAATTCCACTGTTCATGAAAAAAGGAAACAGTGAGGAAAACAACTTCCAAACATCTTGGAGATCAATCCATTTGGCAAAGCCCTATTTTTTGGCAAAGGAACATGCCAAAAAATACCCAAAATCTTAAAGAGCCATCCATTTTGCGTGATTATCGAGGATGGGCTTTAGCACATTAGAAGCTCACTAGTTCTACAAGGCTTAAAGAGCCATCCATTTTGCCTGATTATCGAGGATGGGCTTTAGCACATTAGAAGCTCACTAGTTCTACAAGGGGCATTTGGGGAAAAGGGGAAAAAAAAGGCAAAATACAAAGCTATTTTAAAAAATTGCTTAAAATTTTAATAATAGATAGTCCGCCTTATTTCATGTAGGGAATGAGCATAAAATTGGGGAAAAATAGCAAGGAAGGACCAGAGCATTACGTAAGAAACACTCACGTAAGACCATCGAACACAACCAACACAACCACCCCCCAAGAAGACAACAATAAATGAGTTCTTACTAATAGGATTTTGGAAATTAAGAAGTTTATTCTCGAGGCCCTGCGACGGATGTTAGCCGATACTACATAAATAATAACACTCGTATATTTCTCGAACTTTTTCTCTTCAAAAACATGCCAACTTCTACAGATATTAAATAGGAGTCTCCTAGCCAAAGTTGGAAACTCATTAATGTTTCATTCTATAGTAAGCATCCAGCCCTCAATTTACCTGTTGCAGGGTTGAGATTCAATTATTAGCAGGCAATTTGAATGCAGATTTAGAAACCAAGGAAGGGCACATAGATTGGTTCGCTAGATAGATGATCAAAATCCGTAAGCCAGTAATTTATTTCATTTCTTTATTTTGCATTATCACAATGCTTTGAGTCAAGCTTGCTTGCTGGATCTGAAGGTCACAACCGTCCTTTTAGTAATTTGGTTGCATAGAAGAGAAGACACGGGGGAGACACGAAGCATCTCACATAGGCATTAGATCACAAAAGAGCATGTACTATAGATTAAACTGATATACTTAACAAGCATTTCAACAGAGTTAATGTAGCCAAATGCAAGTTCTTCCCGACAGACAATAAGACCACCAAACTTTTATCAATCGATCCCGGCCACTCTAAATCCCCGCCAGTTTGACATTCTCGAGGATTCTCCATCGACTTAAAATATGTTAGTAGAATGGACATGGTAGCCTTTCTTATTGCTTTGGGATGGAGCAAACAAAGCTTGGCTCAAGGCAACATTGAAGTTGCATGTAAATGCACTGCAAGTGTGCAATTTTTAACTTGCTTACATTATGAAATGCTTGATGGTCAGATTGCCAAGTGTTGCCATTGTTCACTCATTTCTGGTCCTCGCCGATTGAAGAAATGAGGTGCAACCTCGCTTAGCCATGAACGATCAATTGTAGAGACATCTTTCATGTAGTAACAAAGGACTGTGAAAAATAACAGACCAAAACACAAGCCATTTTGGAGTTGCTCTAAATAAAACCGATGATGGATGAATGAGTAACTCCCCGATTCCCACCGCGAACAACTTTGTAGGATTTCCCATCCGCCAAGTAGCTGGCTAGCATTCATAAAGAACGCTGAAGCTACAGCTTTCCCCGACTCTTTCAATATCTTTGTCACATGATCTCATGTTCATGCCAAGACGTTGTAAAACCTTTGCTAGCTGGGCTCTTACATCTAGAACTTTCTTCATGGACCGATAATTAATGCAGCCGATGACACCATTGTGATGATTTGTTAGAAGAAATAAAGGCTTCATACACATTAAGGTAGCTGATGAGATCACCTTCGTGATGCGTAAAAACGGCTCCTTGCCTCATCAAGCTCCCTTTGCCTTCCAAATGCTTGATATCCGTGATTGATTGGACGTACATCATTATGCAATAATGACTACCTCGGATGAGCAACCAAGTGGTCCCAAGACAATAGCATCTTGGAAACTTTTGGGTCAAGTGGAATTTCTGCAATTTGATGACCTAGTGGAGATGTCAATTTAGCATCTAAGTCTTAGCTTTTTCAAACGCTTTCCTTTCCGTAGCTTTGCTTTCCCCGCAAAAAAACAAAAAAATTAGACACGCCAAATAATGATTGACTTTTCACATTAATGCACCAATTAAACGACAACTTACTTCTGGCGAAAGCAGCCTCTTCCTCTTCTACAAGTGCCTTCAATGTGTAAAGCTTCCATGTCCTTTTTCTCCATCTATGCCTTAACCTCGCATATACAATATACCTCTGCTACAACTACAAAATGCATGTTTCTTGCAATACCAACAAAAAAGGACTATAACTGCAAATGAACTTGAAGATTTAGATCAATATTCAATTCCAAAATGAGTGCTAGCAAATTCACTAGCATCATGATATTTACAAAGATATATCAGCACATAACCAAAGTCGCTTTTGTGCATGTTACACCGCTTTTGCAGCAAGGCACCGATACTTTTACGTAAGTGCTCCAATCGCATACATTTTGTACATTTTTCTCGCGGCTCTTTCAACGGCCTTTATCCTGTACATTTTTCCGCCTTTTAAATTGAAGAGCTTATCTACTTGAAATGTTTACAAGCATGTCACATACCCCAACGCAGATATCCTTATCATGTCATTGCTGATGTGGTCTCCTATCATTGTTGAAAGGAGATGGAAGGTTGCCAAACGCTGACAATCCCACCTTTATGTGCTGAAAACAAGCCGCCAGCTATATAGAAAGCAAGAATATCTTTGGCGCTTGACATCGCGACCGGTCCGCATAAGACTTGGAAGATTGAAGACTCGAATTGTGCCGCCGCTATAGGAACATAAGAGGTGAGGCACCTGCTGTTGCAAATCCATTGATATAGAAATTTTGAGAGGAGTATCGAGGGCTCGTAATGTGAGCACAAGATCTTGGGCACACCATCATCCGTTGTTATCCAAACTTTGATATCACCATCTAATGCAGATGAGATGAGGTAAGAGTCCCAAAGTAACAAAGACGATATGGGCTTGGAATGGGTGCCCTCAAGAACATACATGCACTGCCAATCGCAAGGTCGCCAAATCCTGATGGAATTATCTTGTGATCCGAACAAACCAAAGAATCGTGAGATGTGAGACATGTAACAGCTCCTTTGTGCCCTACAAGCGTGGCTTCCAAATAAACTCGCATGTTGCAGGGATGTATTGAAATGCCAATGTGCTGCCATCTTCACATCCAACCAAAAGGAAGTCTTTCAAGTGGCCTAGAGCCATCACTTGACCATGTGGAGAAACATCGATAGAGAACGGAGTAGATGTGGTAGAACCGAAACTATAACCTGATTTGTAAGACCCACAAAGAAGAAGATTGAGTGACTAACATTGCTCCAATTCTCGAGCCCATTGCAAAGGTTCGAGTGCAAGCACCGAATTGCGCCCATACTTTGAGATTCCCTTCCGAATCAAAGATCAGAGAGCTCCGAAAGTGCGAAAGCGTAAAATGTCGGGCTATGTCGTGCCCCTGAGTAGCAAGAGTTGCAATCAGGGTAGACTTGGCAACTTCCTCTTCAACCAGCACCTCAGCTTTCTCAACTTGTTGTCCAACATCTTTAACATCCAGCACCTCAGTCTTCTCACTGATTAGGCGCTTTTGCTTTTTTTTCTTTCTCATGAATCGCTCCAAGTCAATATCCATGCTGCTAATGTCTGTTAAGCATCTCTTTTCCAGAATTTTACACCCCTCTTTCTTAAGGCCAACTGTGAACGTGTTCTTCTTCTGCCTAAATTCCCTCTGCTTCTCTTTCTGCTCAAACTCCCTTCTTACATTCTGCCCAAATTCCCTTCTTACATTTGTGTTTGTTCTATGCCAAGAACGAGATTGTGGAAATTCCCTTCTTACATTTGTGTTTGTTCTGTGCCAAGAACGAGATTGTGGAACTCCGCCATGCTTGCCCTTCATCCATCCATGACCATATGCATGCTCTGGGAAAACCAGCCTGCTCCAAACGCTTGCCGCCATTCTTCTAACAAAGACAACGTAATGACAAGTTTATGACCTATTACTTACATTTATATATTCTTGCTTTTGAAGTCATCTAGAAACTGCCGGACTCCAAAATGCAACAAAATATTGATTGATTAGGGCAAAATGTGCTATTTATACCAGGGCAAATATCTCGATGGTCGATCTGTTAACTGCCGCCGCCAGGAGCAGATGAAGAAGACCATTTCGAGCAGATGGGAAACTGCCGGAACCGGCTGATCTTCCACCAACAGAATGTTCTGTGATTTGAATGAATGCCGGAATCATCTCCTTCAAAACCCGGGCAGACATGTATTTTCCAAATGTTTGTTTCATGCAGCTCATAAAGAATGCTAAGAATTTTTGTTTCTTGCAACAAAGTTCAAAAGTAAGCCTTTGCATATCAACTCTATTTTAATGCAATGAAATACAGGTCTTAGACCTAATGCAGACCTTAGAGGATGGCTATATTTTACACCTTGTCCAGAGTTTAATACAAAATCTTAGTAGCATACTATTCTGATCCTATCCTATCTCATCAATTCACCACCCTTCCAGCATCCATAGTCTTTCTCCATTTGTAAAAGCTTGAGAAACGTTTGCCTAGAAAATATTCATTCAGGATACTGCAATTAAAATATATATGCAATCAAGCTCCTTTTAAGTTATTCTTCAAGTCAGATGTTCCTTCTATATGCGTAACATGTGTGCATGGTTGATAGGTGTTTATGTGTATATTTTGGAGATAACATTCCCTTGTTTGTATAGTCTCGTATCTACATGAGCCTACGTTTTCTCCTAGATAATGTACGGCGATAAATTATGTTGTTCGCGATTCATGAAATGTTGAATTTGTTGCGATGTTATATTATTCAGGGATTTGGAGATGAAATAGATGTCCTTGTTGCCAAACATTTACAACTATTGGAAGTCAACATTTGCAAGAAATAGAGGCCAGCTTTTAAATAGAAAGCCGGATTTCATCGAAAGCAAAGACAACATCAAAGCTGATATGAAAAGGCCTAAAATTTAGCAAAGAAGGCAAGGTTCCATTCGCCATGGCAGTCCTAGGATTTGGACCTCCTTAAGAACCGTGAATCAGAGAAATTAAGTAACATAGAAAACTCATAGGAGTTAATCAACAATGCATGCAATGAACTCGCAATTTTCTTGTTTACATGAAATGGGATCGTCTTGGGAGATTCAATTGCTCTTGGGCTTCTCCATACTTCTTCATTTCTATTCTTCTTTGCTTTTTTCTCTATGGTTCAAAGGCGAGGCCCGAAGCTAACCTTGACACATGTACATACCTTTTTTTTCGTTGAATGATCTAAAATCAACGGTCCATAGACATTTTTATTTTTGTCAAAGGAAAAATTAGGATGCGGATAGCGATTAGAAGTGAAAAAATCGTGCACATAAAAGTCACACATTCAAATCCTTAAACATAACATCTATTTGCATTGCTAACAAAATACTTGAATATACCTTGTAAAAAAAACTCAAAGAGGAATTTAAATGTACACGTAACAGCAAATATTATAATGGCAAAACTCCCATATCATATCAAGAAGCAACAAAAGTTTATGCATGGTTATAATGCATCATGAATTATATTTTCATCATGTGTCATTCGGTTCAAACATGCGAACATCTAAGCTACAGACCCAATAAAAAAAGAATTCCTTAAGATAGATAGAAATTTTAACGTCCGCGAGAACCCAATCGGGTTATGGGACCCAATACAAAAGATGGGGCGTGAGCCCGATGACAATAACAAAAAAAGAGTGAAGAATATCAACATAAGAAAAACACAACAAAAATGATAATAAGTATCTAAGCACGTGCACATGAGCTAAGTGTACCCAAGCCATGGGTTCTGGGGCCACTGGTCTCGGATGATTGCTGTACCTCCTCGATACACTGCCCACTTTTGCTGCAGCCGAGCCTCTCGCACTCTACACAATTCCTGTCGCCGTCTGGTCAGCTGGAGCGGAGAGAGATCTTCTTGAACCGAGAAGTGGGTGTCTTTTAAATGACTTCCATGCTGAAGGACATACAACCTGTCCTGTGGGCTATTGAACTGGACGATGATATGGCGGGGTCGGTCTGGCCTCTGAGCCCCAACCCTGCGTGCTGTAACAATGGCGGGCCTCTGAATGTGCATAACATCTGTGAAGAAGTTGGCTGCCTCTTCTACATCCAAGGCGGGATTTGCCTCTGGCATGCCTACGATGCGCAAATTCAAGCTTTTGTCCACCGGGCCGCCCGAGTGAATTCTCCGCCGCTGCATGCTCCCATGGTCCTTATCCGGCATGCCACTATGATCATGTGCTTGCATGCCACCCTGATCTTTATCTGTCATCTCCACACCGTTATCCCTCTGAGCCTCTGTTTGCACCCCGTCAGCAGTGCATGCGCTCTCGAGGGTCTGTGTTTCAACATCAGGCCTCCAAGATGGCAGAGTAAAGCAAATTTAGTATCTGGAACAAAAGCTTACCTTCGAAGGAAATCGTCGGGCCTGCAAGAGATGCATTCTGCAAGGTGTCCAAAAGAAGATGCTGGTCCGATGAGGGCAAGAGCGGAAGGATCCTTGCCTGAAGTGAGGCGTGCTGATGTATGAGATTAGACTCGGGAAGCGGGAAATGTTCAAGCCATGTGACATGGAGAAGTTCCACACCAGTGAAGTTACGGCGGTGCTGACTACGCTTCGCCATATAAAGACCCAGAAAGCCAATCTAAAGAGCCCAAAGTGATGCAACCTAGAGATCCAAGCAAAAGACAAAGCACCTGGATACCGATCAAATTGAAATGTGTATATACCAATTATGAACAAGGAACGCCCCTTTCGGCAAAAGAACCGTGTGAAAACTCTAGTAGAGGAAGATTGAGGGCCAATCTAGAGCAAAAGAACCAGCAGCAAGAGGCAAAGAAAGGCAGGATTTGGACGCAGGCCAGATATTAGACTTAATGTGAAGTGAGTTTGTTGGCACAGCCAGGGGCCGACTTGGAAAATCGGAATGGGAATCGAACTGAGAAAGAAGCGCAGGATACTATTGTCGGGTCGTTGTGGTTGTTGTTGCAGGAATCGATGGCTAACCAAGTCGTGGCTGTGGGCCGGGCCAAATTTGGGGTTGGGAAAGGTCTTGACAGAAGCTTGTGCCAGGAGCTAAATCTCAGAACCGGAAAGAAAAGGATCATGACATGACTAAGCAACACGAATACCTGGCATGGCAGAGAAGTTGGAGCTGGGATCTAACGCCTAGGCGGTGCTGGTAGATTAGTCTGGAGCAGACTAGATCGGATGTGTGATGCCGTGCTTGTGTGTGTTCTTGCTGTTGGCTGTTTGTGTTGACGCTGGAAGGCGCCTAGATGGTTAGGCGGTGGCGCCTAAGGAAAAACCTTAGGCGGTGGGAAGACCTAGCATAATGGAGATCATATATAAAATGATTTACTATCTCGCACGTTAATGTTCCAAGTAATAACATAGCTGCTTGCACACCAAATACATTGTTGTGCACAACCCATTGATATAACTTCTGCGGAATTATAATAACCTTCACTAAGAGGACCATCTTTTTAACTTTCTTGTAGATCAAAAAATTAGGACATGAAACATTTCGTGCCTCTCGTTACATTTTTGTGGGTAAGCCAGGTGGCATAATCCGCATATTTATCGGGGCTAGGAGGCAAGGAAGAGTTTGGAATTAGGTGATCAATGGAAGTTACAACTTTCTGTAGAACTGACATGCCTTTAAAATTCTCACTTCCATATAGATCCTTTAAATCTCAAACTCTCCCATCTTCGGTTGGTTTTTTACTAAAAAAATACATCTAAATTGCCAATCGAGTTGTGCAACTCGTGGGACTGGGTAGGTAATCTATGTAAAGAAGATGAATGAAACATACATTTTGAGACTCATATAGGCCTAAATCTCAAACTGTCCCATCTTCAGTTTTTTTTTTTAGAAAAAATACATCTAAAATGCTCTTTTATTGAAACTTATCGTCCGTTTTGTGGATCTTTATAAAGACAATCCCATCGATCCGAGACATCGGATCGACATTCTAGAATGGGGCGAGCATGCATGTCTTGCGTGCATGCATGCAACGCATGCCCTTTCTGGTTGGGAGTTCGCTATTTTAGGTGCGGTTCTGCATCAACGTCTCATCGGCGCTTCCTCTTCTCTCAGCAGTACCTTATTCTCTTTGAATTGTTTCCAGGCAAGGGAGGGGCTTCTTCCTGCTTTTTTTTTTTTTTTTTTTTTTGAAGGACGTCATCAGAAACGAGCAACAGAGATGGGGGACTGAAAACCCAGTGGAGGAATTGTCCACAGAGCAAAACCACCCGCCACCTTACAGCACACAACATGTAAATGAGTTACATATAAGTGTTAATTTGGAGATAGTGTACCCAAATACGATTCTTCACTTCATCCTTTACGGAGGAAGATATATACACTTTGACGATCGTTGCTTTTTACTTCAATAAGCACTTGAGCATCGGGGGCTCTATGGCCCTTGAAAATAAAGAGGTTTCTTCTTTTCCACATTGACCAAATGATCCATGCTGAAGCTAAGTGAAATGCCCTCTTTGCCATATTGTCCCAAGAACTTGGGTACACCGCCAATAAGACTTGTTGACTATTCAAACCGCAATCAAAAAGACTCAAGCCACAACCAAGCCGGTCTAGCATCTTTGGCATAAGAAGAAACAATGCTCGATTGTCTCATCCCTCCGAAAGCGATAAAGGGCATGTCCTGTGCACCTCGGATCGAAATTTGTGGACCAAAACATTGACGCCAAGACACATCTATGGATGATCCGCCACCACAAAACCCGATAACTTTGGATGAAGTAACTTGTCCCAAACCCAGTTCCAAACTACTTTCTGTTGATTCACTGGTACCACAAAAGGCCATTTTCTTCCTGCTTGGTTTGGCCGGCGTTTCTTTCATGCTGTGGCATGTCCTTTCTCGGTTTTGGCTCTTCTTTAGCCTTCATCCTGTGACCTTCGTCATCAATTCCAGTTTGTTAAGGAAGTTCTCTGGTATTCGGGCGGTTTGTTGGTTTCATGCGAGCCCAATTCTAGAATCCCATCGATCCGAGACATCGGATCGACATTCTAGAATGGGGCGAGCATGCATGTCTTGCATGCATGCATGCAGCGCATGCCCTTTCTGGTTGGGAGTTCGCTATTTTTAGGCGCGGTTCGCATCAACGCCTCATCGGCACTTCCTCTTCTCTCTCGCCAGCATCTTATTCTCTTTGAACCCACCCTCCCCTTCTTTGTTTATTGTATTTGTCGCCGGCACGCCGTGACCAGCCCCTCTATTTGAAGAGGTTTTGTTTTTTGTCGCGATGGCACGCTGCGGATCAGCCCCTCCACTCGGGAGGTTTGTTTTCTCGCTTTGTTGTGTTGGTGATGTGCAGGTACAGGTTGGCGAGCGGCATATGTTTCGACCTCTCCACGCGTGGGTTTTTGGGAGCGATTTCTATGCCTTACGTTTGTCCAAGCCCCTTGCCAAAGGCTTATCACTAGGGTTTTTCCTCGAAAACCCGAAAGGGCGGGGTTTTTTAATCCCGGTGATAAGCTTTCGGCAGGTACACCAGCCACACATCTATTAGCATTGTATTTTTTGGGGTCCAAATGATATAATTGGATTTTCCCTTTATTTTTCGTGGGTAGTTCGCATGTGTGCGGCTACCCACTGTCCACCATTGTAGAAAATCTGCTGAGATGAATGAGAAGCCTATCTAGCGGGCGGTTTGTTGGTTTCATGCGAGCCCCATTCTAGAATCTAGCTGTGCAATTCGTGGAATTGGGTAGGCAACTTATGTAAAAAGATGAATGAAACATGAATTTTGAGACTCGTATTCTGAGTAGGAATTTGTCATGATTTTGAGTATGTTTTGATGGTTGTTAGCAAATTGAGGCTCTTTTGTTCAACTACACACAAGTCAAAGAATAGCATGGACAAAGATGCGTGTCAAATTTTTAAGGTTTCCCATTATGAAGTTTGGAGAGTATAATACATTATCAGAGTGGAGAAGTGTATCCCTCGTCATTATCCTATGTCATGACTTCTGTACATTACTCTACATTATATGGACAAAAAAGAACAACATGACCAATTTATAGATGTTATAAGTCTATAGTTTTGATGTTGAAACTTGCATACAACACAACCATTGAAAATACAACTACAACAGTTGAACTTGTCACCTTTGCAAAAGTATGGAATTTTAGAGTGTGGGAGTTGAGACTTGTATACAAGTATGCTTCTTCTAAGCCTCAAATAGAGAAACACATTGCTCATAGAACTACAATATTTAGACTTCTCACTTTGCAAAAGTATGAAAGAATTGAAATTTTCTTTAATCCAATAGGAAGATGCCACGACTTGCAAACACTCTTGCTTCTTTTACTACAACATTTGAACTTCTCGCCTCTCGAGGAGTGTAAGAGAGAGTAAGATTCATAATATATAGATAATTTACATAACAGATCTATGAGTTTCCAGCAGAAATATTGCTCATTATTCTACTCAAGCATCTTAGTTCCATATATGCCTATGCAGATGTATTCTGGAAATTTAAAACATTAGAAGGATTAGAATTTATAATATATAGAACATTCATATAACAACTCTGAGTTTCCAGCAAAAATATTGTTTGTTATTCTACTCCTAAAGCATCTTAGTTCCATATATGTTTGCTGCTTATTATTTGTCAGAGCAACAAAATATACCAGCTTCCTTCAAGAATACACTCAGATACTTCTACGACCAGTGGAGCTATTGCAATCAGACTTGCACGCGAGAAAAAATCTGACCAATTGTTACTTAAACATGCAAAGATTACTGCAACAGATTTATGAATGATAGTTTTGTCTTCTATAAATCATCACAGGCAAATTCAAAAAATCAAGCATGCATGAGACATGGAGCATTTCGGACCTGTTAGAATACTTGAAATGTGCAGCTAAGAAAGGCGGTTTTTTTGGGACAAACCATAAGGTACATGCTTTATGGGAGCTAAGTATAGAACCCTTGAACTGAAACTAAGTCGTGTTTAATTAAAGTGGGACTCATTCCATTCCCATTTTTTTTCGGAACCCGGTTAATTTACATAAAAAGGAGCACCCCGACCCGAAAACTATCCTTAATTCGAATTTTTGAATAAAACTCTGCATCCAAGCTTTGCTGCAGTTTTCCCTGGTTAGCGAGTCGAGAACAAGAACAATGCAACTGAAACAAAGGAAATTCATTAAAGTTTGAAACCAAAGATCTAGTTGAAAAATATTTTTTATTAATAAATTGAACAGGTACAATGTATTTTACATCGGACGCAGAGACCATGGTGGTCTTGCTGTCACTACAGTTACATCATCTTGGTAGGTGGTCCACCTTAGGGGATTAACTAGCGGCGCTTCTTCACGCCGACTGTAAGCCTTGGGGGCAACCTGAAGAGTGTGGAATGCCTCACGTGGAGGTGCCTCTGGAGCTACCGGCCGACCTGTCCACCCGACTTCTCCACTCGCCTCCCGCAGCCTTTCATCGAATATGCTCCTTCCCCAACCTCCGTGGATGTTATGCAATGCTTGCAAGATTCTTTGAGCTTCCTGGACTTTCTCTTTGTTCTTCGCCTGTTCTTTATCCCCAGGGTGTAGCAAGCAACCTCTGAATTCGCGAGCAACCTTATCCCAAAGGCCGGGCAAGAGTGTAGCATGACCGGGATCTGTGCCTGAACGGTATTTCTTCCACCTTGAGCGGGATCTGTGCCGCCTGGAGCGGTCTCTGTGATGCCTGAGCGGGATCTGTGCTGGTGTCGGATCTGTGCCTGAACCACCTGGAGCAAGGAGAGTATGATTAACAATTACGGTGCCATTAGTCAAAACGAAAATGTTGAAATCAAATTACAATGGAGAACATTCATTCCATACAACTGCATCCAATGACGTGGGAAGTAGTGTCTTTCTCGACTCGCGAGTCGAGAAAGGCCCATAAAAGTGAAAGTACAACCATTCTCATTAGAATATGGTTGCATCCAATCACACACGGAAGCATACAAATGGTTTCGTCAACGAGACAACCAGCATGCCTTTCTCGACTCGCGAAAGTCGAAAGGCCCGTGAAACGCAATGTACAAGCATTATCATAATAGATTGTGGCTGCATCCAAATACACAATCAAACATACAAATGGTCTCATCAACAGACAAGCATGCCTTTCACTCGTGAGTCGAAAGGCATCAAAACTCAATATACAAGTATATTCATTACAAAATGTTCAATACATGTGTTCACGCTTGTTTACAATATTCACACAATTTGACTATCTGAAAGCAGAGGTCACTCTTCTTGTTCACCAAAGTATTTGTCGTCCATAGCTTTCATGATCGCCTTGCTCTCTCGGATCGGGTTCCGTGAGGCTCGGATAGTTCCTAATCACATCGGGCGACAAGAATGGCAAAGAGGATTCCGCCAAGACAGATGAGTCCAAAGGACAACCACCTATCCGCCTCATATTCTTCGTGTCGATATGGCTTAGCAATGATTGTATTTTTGCTGTTATGATAGCACTTGTAGGCGGAGTCGCCTATGATCAGCGGTTGTGTTTGCCATAGTCCCGAATTGCTCATAAACCCCGGCCCAAATTTTCACCATTATAGGCTTCCCCTTTGTGATGGCTGGATCGAGGTCCCACACATGCTCGATCCTTTCGCTTCCCCAAACGAACTTGAACTTCAAAACTGAAATGCCGAGAACACCAAGAACATTGACAATATTTTTCTTTTGCCATACAAGACCATATGCCCACTTCGAATCCCCTTCGCCTGGCACCATTCAACAATTTCCTTAGCTCTAGGCCTCCGGATACACTATTTTATGCTCTGCTTTGGTTGGGGTCTCATGAGGTGTTAATCTCGGGGACGCCTTTATCGTGGTATACCGCAGCTAATACTCCATTGACATCAAATATTACAAGCTTGGCGGGACCAAATTGATCCCGCTTGGAGTTTGGCTCACCATATTTTCGGTTCATCGGGATCCAAATGCGGGATCATTATCTTTTCGTGTCCTTTCGGGCCGCGGAGCAAAGTCTTGCTCGATTGTCTTTGGGGAGTGCATTCTCCTCCTCGCGACGGAACCGGGCTGGTATCCATTGACAATGATCCGAGTCGCTGACATGGAACTACCTCAAATGATGACATCCGGCCGAAAAGGAAACGAAGTTTTCTCGCCGATGAAAGTAAGTCCGGGCGGGTGTATTAACACATGGTCATGGAACCGAACATATGGTCATTTTGTGCTTGATCTATGGAGAGATGATCCAAACTTCCATGTGAGCTCTATTTTCAAGTGCCCGAGAACACTAGAGAAAGGATCGATAGAAGGGAGGAGGTATTCCCCTTCAAACCCATTTTGAGGCTTTGATGGATGATCAACCGCTTTGTTACCAAAGGCGGATAAAAAGCTCACATCCAAGGTGTCTAGTGAATCAAGGAGGACTTGGGATGATTTTTCCTTACTTGAGAAATCAACGCCGAGGAGCTATGTGTTGGGCTTGGACAACCGTTGGAAAGAAAAAACAAGAATAGATGGATGTTTGGGGCAATGTCATACTTGACAAAGAAAGGGAGTATTCAAAGTTGTGAAAGTGGGATTCATGATGGTTGGGCATACGATGATGATATAGATGGATTCTTTGGAACTTTCTCCACCAAGCTCAAGAGAGAAAAACGTGACCACTCTCCCCAACTAATGGATGTGTTTGAGAGCTGCATTGACCCCAACCCAATGGCTTTCTTTGATGGATGAGGTTGCGATTGGAAATCATTTGTAGAAGGATACTTGCTAGATGGTAAGGACCAGTTGACAGACACACAAAGCCACTTCAGTTCAAGTTTTGGGTTAGGGATGGAATACCAATCATGCAATATAAGTGGAGACCAGGTGACAAGTTGTGGATGCCCGTACAAGGTATCGAAGTTGTGGCAAAGGGTGTCTTTGGTGAAGTTCTCATTCCTAAAGGGCAGCCAAAACCACTACCTCCCTTCAAGACAGTCAAAGACTCTAGCCAACCGGTGAAGGTCATCAAGGATTACATAACGACCGGATGATGTTCAAAATGGAAAGCACACCTCCACTCTTAAGAAAAATCAAATGGACTCCCTAATCAAGTACTTTGGGAGAAAGTTGTGACATGCTTAGAAACCGAATGTAGCCATGTGGGAGGGAGCTAAGAGATGGGTTCTTGCCGTGAGTCAAGATGGGAGGGTTCTCAAGGTGCAAGCACGTCTAAGAATGCTCACTTGGGTCCCAACAAGGGTTCCAAGTGGTTTGTGGGAAGTAAGGCCTCAAAGCCGGGAAGTGGTTTGATCTTCCCCGAAAGTGGGATCCCTTTGAGGACATCAAGGAAGGATACTTTGTGCTAGTAAGGCCTGATGATGAGGACTGTCCAATATGGTTAGGGGTGGCACTCTCCCGATGTAACCACCACTATGCCCGATGGAGAGGAGTTGCGCCCCGATTCCAAATTCAATATTGGGAGCCCATTGGGAGACACAAGAAGGGCAACTTGAAGGAGCAATACACTGACTGCTGGGAGAAGAAGTGGAGGGCAAATTATGCTGACCCTCAAAGGAGGGAATTGGTGGAGTGTGTGGTATGGTCATATCCAAGTTCTCACATTGCAATCCCAAGAAGGGAGATGGACAAGGCCATGAGCAACCTCCATGCTATATCATTGTATGAGGGTACATAATATTGAGAAGTTTGAAAACTTTCTCAACTAGTGGTTTGTAAAATTTATGAGGAAAACAAGTAACCCAATTCTATGTGTGCCATGTGTAATTCTATTCAAGCAATCAATTCAGAAATTTCTTTTATGGTGTGTGAGTCCCATTTTCAGTCCGAGTCCCAAAATTCAAGATTTGTCCCACTTTAATTAAATACGACTTAACTGCAAAAAGATTACATTATTAGAGATCACTTTGCAGCAAGTAAATCCAATTTGGAAGATGCTACGAAATGTTACAAAGCCAAAAATGACAGACATGTGGAATAAGATATTTCAGCTTATATGTAACGGTAGTTGTAAAGCCATGCTTGAAATGCAACGCTTGTATAAAAAGCCATGAACTTATAGGCCATGAACAATACTCGGGCTTGATTTCAGTAACTTTACGTCCAAGTTCGGTGGTGAGGAAATTACTAAATGACCAAGAACGATACATGCAATGCTAGGCTTAACATTTTCGTAAAAAGCCATGAAAATGCAAAATGCAACAAAATATTGATTGATTAGGGCAAAATGTGCTATTTATACCAGGGCCATCCAAGCAAATATCTCGATGCAAGGAAATCCATGTCAATCTGTTAACTGCCGCCGCCAGGAGCAGATGAAGAAGACCATTTCGAAAGCAGATGGGAAACCGGTCGAACCGGGCCGATCTTCCACCAACAGAATGTTCTGTGATTTGAATGAATGCCAGAATCATCTCCTTCAAAACCCGGGCAGACATGTATTTTCCAAATTATTTTTGTTTCATGCAGCTCATAAAGAATGCTAAGAATTTTTGTTTCTTGCAACAAGTTCATAAGTAAGCCTTTGCATATCAACTCTTAGAGGGATCGTGGATCCATATTTTAATGCAATGAAATACAGGTCTTAGACCTAATCCATCATTCGGATATCGCAATTAAAATATATGTAGGATTGTCGGTCAAGCTCCTTTTAAGTTATTCTTCAAGTCGATGTTCCTTCTATATGTAACATGTGTGCATGGTTGATAGGTGTTTATGTGTATATTTTGGAGATAACATTCCCTTGTTTGTATAGTCTCGTGTCTACATGAGCCTATGTTTTCTCCTACATAAAGTACGGCGATAAATTATGTTGTTCGTGATTCATGAAATGTTGAATTTGTTGCCATATTATATTATTCAGGGATTTAGAGATGAAATAGATGTCCTTGTTGCCAAACATTTACAACTATTGGAAGTCAACATTTGCAAGGAATAGAGGCCAGCTTTTAAATAGAAAGCCGGATTTCATCGAGCACATTTTGTTTTTGGGTTGGACTTATAGAGCACAACATCAAAGCTGATATGAAAAGGCCTAAAATTTAGCAGTAAGGCAAGGTTCCATTTGCCATGGCAATCCTAGGATTTGGACCTCCTTAAGAACCATAACTGTGTTTCAGACCTCCAGAAATTGACTCCAGATGCCAGCAGGTCAATCTTTTCTGGCATCCTTGCTTTGTTGAGGAGGAAAATGGTTGTATGGCTTTCAAACATCCTCAAAAATATATGCAATGGTATAGGGCTGGAATTAGGTATGTTGCAGACCTAAGAATAGAAAACAGATGGATGTCTTGGGAGGAGGTGAAGGATAAAATAAAAGGCTCCAAGGTAGACAGGGATATCTTTCAAGCTTTTATGAATGTATTGCAACAATATCAGGAGTTGGCAATGAACACCAATTATTGGACTCTGAATGGCGGTATTGGATACAAGGTCAGTGCAATTTATAAAGGACTCTTAAATCCTAAACCCTCAAGAGCTACCCTGTTGTGGAATTGTAGTGAGGGTCAATTAGCCAAGAACTGTGCTAAAGGTTGGAAATCCTACATGGCAAGCAAGATTCAGACATTTAGATGGCTAATCTTACATCAAAGTCTTCATACAAATGCAGTAAGGAGCAAATATGATCAGAATACTTCAATGTTGTGCCCCTTAGGGTGTGGACAGAAGGAAACATCCAACCATGTCTTCCAATGCCCCTGGCTCCAGGAGTTCTGGACTTGGACGTCTCAATTGAATAAAGGTTCACTTGGTGACCTGAGGCATTTCTTAGAAGCTGAGTCGAGAATAGTGATCACTACAAGGGCCTTATGCTGCTGGTGCATATGGAAACATAGAAACAGAGTAGCAATAGAAAAGAAACGACCAAACCTCACCTGGATCAAAATCAGTTTATTACAGGCATTAACAGACTCAGCAAATGCACACAGAATGGTTAAAGGGAAAAGTTATGACAAGGAATGGGACAGAATCGGGAAATTCTGTGGGAATTTCAATTTCTTCTTTCTATTACTAACTGATGCTAATGGTTTGCTTCACAGAACAAATGAAGAGAATGATTGAAACTGGTGCTCCCTCCAGATGGGGACATGATCGATTGTCAAGGACCGAGGTAGCTGACACTTTTATTATGTTGAAGCAGGAAGTGGTACACGCCATGGCTATACAGAAAATGCTGATAAGAAGGGAGGTCTGGTGCTTCAACAACCTCAAGCCGCAGAGGAGAGAGGCGCATATTCTACTGCTCCTTGATTTCACTTCCTTCTCTGTTAAACAGTTAGATAAGATGCTCTGCATCTTTGGCAACTCGGCTGTAGCTGATATAACCATACAGGACCTTATAGAAGTGGATGATTAGGACTATGGAATAGTATGACAGTCGTCAGTTGCATCTTTTTGAACAGCTAGATATATTGTATCTCATAACTAACTTTTCAGTTATGATCTAAAATTATGCTGCTAATGTTAGAATTTGAGCAGCAGTGGAGGTATATCTTTAGATTCCTCCGGGTGATCCACTCACCTTTTTTCCTTATGTATCTTTTTTAAATGAAATATAAAAACCACCGTGCCTTCAAAAAAAAAAAAAAATAGAAAAAAAAATAACTGTAGAAATTAAGTAGCATAGAAAACTCATAGAAGTTAATCAACAATGCATGCAATGAACTGCAATTTTCTTGTTTACAAGAAATGCGATCGTGCCGGGGGAGATTCAATTGCTCTCGGGCTTCTCCATACTTCTTCATTTCTATTCTTCTTTTCTTTTTTCCTCTATGGTTCAGGCGAGGCCTAGAAGCCAACCTTGACACATGTACAGACCTTTTTTTCTGTTGAATGACGAAATCAACGGTCCATAGACTTTTTTTATTTTTGTCAAAGGAAAAATTAGGAAGGGGATAGCGATTAGAAGTGAAAAAATCGTGCACATAAAAGTCACACATTCAAACCCTTAAACATAATATCTATTTGCATTGCTAACAAAATACTTGAATATATCTTGAGAAAAAAACTCAAAGAGGAATTTAAATGTACACGTAACAGCAAATATTTGTAACGTGATATTATAATGGCAAGACTCCCATAGCATATCAACAAGCAACAAAAGTTTATGCATGGTTATAATGCATCACGAATTATATTTTCATCATGTGTCATTCGGTTCAAACATGCGAACGTCTAAGCTACAGGCCCAATAAAAAAAGAATTCCTTAAGGAGATCATATATAAAATGATTTACTATCTCTACACGTTAATGTTAATAACATAGCTGCTTGCACACCAAATACATTATTGTGCACAACCCATTGATATAACTTCTACGGAATTATAATAACCTTCACTAAGAGAACCATCTTTTTAACTCTTGACCCAATGCTTAGGTTGATTCTCTACAAACTTGCCTATCAGCTTTGATAGCACCTTGTTTTGGGTTACTTTCATGCATTTGTTTAGAGCAATTACTTAGCCTCTATTGTTGGGGTTCGGACCCGCCTGGGCAAGATCGGCATTTGAACCTGCGCCTCATTGGCAAGGTAGCCCTTAAACCCAAATTTTCATAGGTGTAATTCAGAATGTAAGGCGAATCTTAGCTTTTTCCGATTAGTTATGTTGGCGATTTTATTTCGGGCTTCAATTTGAGTTTTAGCAACCTTGGTGAATCTTTCATCCATCAAACGATGAAATATATACTTTTCTCTCAAGTAAAATTTGGGTCTACAATATATATTTGTTATGACCATATGTAGTTCTAAGCGTAATGCTCACATAATGAATATACAAGTTACCAGACATTGGCGTATGTGTCTTCACAAGAGAAAGGAAGGAAGAAATTTTAATGTCCACGGAACCCAATCGGGTTATGGGACCAGAACAAACAAAGGGGGCATAAGCCCTAACAGAACAGAGGGCCGAAGCCCAAAAAACAGAACATGGGGTCTAAGCCCCGTTACAACACACAAATAAAGGAAACTGAACGAACCCAAAGAACGGGAGCCCGTGGGCTATGCCAAAATCGCCCGGGGATCAGCCACCCATCGATCCCAATGATAGCCCGCCTCCCCTCCTATACACCGCCCATTTCCGTTGTAGGCGAGCCTCACAAGACTCGACATAACTCTTCTTTCCGCCGCAAAGCCGTGATGGGGTCAAATCCTCCCGAATGAGAAGGTGGTTCCCTTCAAATGATTGCCATGCCGTAAGATGTGTAGCCTGGAAAGAGCATCCTGAAAGCAGACCAAGAGATGACGAGGGCGATCGGGCCGTGCTGCTCCAACCCGTTGGGCCGAAAGGATGCCGTCGGCAGGTATGTGCATCACCTGACTGAAAAAAGAGGCACCTCATCCAGAAGGGTGCGCGAAGTTACCCGCCTCCCCGCACTACGCAAGGTCAGGGTCGATGCATGTTCTGTGGCCCTACCAAACTCAGAAGGAAGGACCTCGGCATGGGCAGTGGGCAACAAATCCTCAAGCAAAGGCCAAGATGATTATTGTCAGCAATAAAAATGTAAATTACACCCATCTAGTAGTACCCTAAGGCATTAATTTTTATTGGGCCCTAATTTTACCTTTATTGTGACACCCATAATTGAGCGATAAAATGCTTAGATATTGTATTTTCTAAATGACAATGGGTCGTTAGAAAAACAAGGCAATAGTCTAATCCCACAATCGAAAGACATTGGTGCCTAAACCCTAGATTTCTACCACGATATTTAACATCATTCGTCACCAATTTGAAGAGTTTGATCATGTCATAAGGATGTCTGTGCAACAATTGAACTTAGCAGTTGATGATTAAAATACAAGAGACAGACAATCATATACATCATGTATTACCTAGATTGGTTGCACGTACATAGAAATAATCATGATAACAAAAAAATAGAAAAAACTGATAGCCAAGATAAGGTATGTTGCTCTAAAATGTAAGAAAATCAAATGCCTCATAACCAAATCAAGAGGGCAAGTATTCTGATAAAATGAGTAAGCAAACCAACTATAACTACTCTACAACATACCTCGTGGTGCTTATCTGATTGTAAATCTCAATAGCTCCACACTAAGGGCTAAACAACAGGTACACAAACTTAGCTGAGGCATAATTGCATATTATGGTGGGCAAGCACAAACCGATTTGATTTCAGTCATCTTTTTATGATTGGATAAACAACAGACCAAAAGCAAAAATACTCCAGGATTGCATACCTGGATGTTGGAGCCGGATCATGAGATCCATGTAACATGCATGGTTTTTTTCCTTTCCTTTTTTTTCCTGGAGGTAAACGGCAATTCAAAAAACTCACCAAGAAAAAAATTTGTATTAATTTTATATGATTTTTGGAAGTTAAGGGGCAATTTTAGAATAATTACCAAGAATAAAATTCACATGGGAGCGAATCCAAGAATCCATCATTTAGTGACGTAGGCTAACTTATGAATGGAGGGGGGAAATTTTGTAGACAAGGTGGCGATATTTTATTGGCACCACTCCTAATTGATCCTACTCAACAGTAGTGAAAAAAAATGCAAATGTTTAAAAAAATAGCCTTTGGCGATATTTCGAGCTTAAGGGCTACCCTGCTCGTCGGGGTCCAGGAGACAGCGTCTGGTTCAGATACCGATGTAGCTGCACACTTCTTTACAGACATCATGCATATTCAGAGCCCACGAACTTTTACGGCCCAAAGAGTGGGTGCCCACCGGCCTGCTAGCAACTCATGATCATGAGTCGGGTAGCGTGTTTCAGCATCATTAATCTTGCGAGAGTCGTATGCTAAAACTCTCTCTTCCTACATTAGAATCGCATTGGTTGCAATTTTACTTGCATCTATGGCTACCAACTTGTCTTTCTCGAATCTGGGAGTGCTAAGACTAGGACAGTGGTTAGGGCTTATTTCAACTTCTCAAATCCTTCTTGAGCCGTCTTATGCCAATGATCTGCCCAATTCTTTATCTTCTGCACTTTGGTGAGATCTGTCAAGGGTATAGCTATCTTGACGAAGTTCTTCACGAACTTCATGTAATAAGCTGCCAATCCCAAGAAGCTTCTCACTTCATGGATATTTTTTGGTGCTTGCCATTCTATTACTGCCTGGATCTTCGCGGGATTTGTTGCAGTTCCATCAATGGAGATCATATGTCCGAGGTACCCCTGGTTGTTGCAAAGTGACAATATTTGGACAACTTTGCATGAAGTTGATGCCTTCTTAGCTTCTCGAGAACCCTTCTCAAATGCTTGACATGGTCCTCCAATATTTTACTATAGACCAAAATGTCATCGAAGAATACAATGACAAAATCATCTGGAAACTTACAAAAGATGTCGTTCATGAGTCTCATGAATGTTACGGGGATATTAGATTATCCAAATGGCATGACCATGAATTATAATGGACATACCTTGTCCTGAAGGCTATCTTGTGAATATCTTCTTCCTTAATCCTGGTCTGGTGGTAGCCAGATCTCAAATCTATTTTGGAGAAGAACTTTGCCCCTTGCAGCTGATCCATGAGATCATCCGATCTTGGTAAGGCATACTTGTTTTCTATGATGTGCTTGTTCAATTGCTGATATTCTATGCACAGCCTCAAACTCCCATCGTCCTTCTTTACAAACAAGATGGGTGCCCCAAATGGAGAGTTATATCTTATGAAACCTAAGTCTAAGAGTTCTTGTAATTGCTTCTTCAGCTTTGTTAGTTCATGGGTCGTCATTCTATACGGCGCCTTACTCATGGGTTTGGTGACTGGTTCGAGTGCTATCTCACACTCGACTCCCCTATAAAGAGGAAGTTCTTTGATCTCGTCCGGGAACAGATCATGGAACTCTTTGACTAGCTTAACTACCGGCTTAGGAAAGTTGTTTGCTATTTTATCCTTACATATGCCAGTTCGTCCCTCTTAGTGCATTTAAGAAGTTTCTTACTAGACATGCATTACATGATTGGGGTAACTTCTTTACCTGTTATTTCTATTGTTCTGCCATTGTGTGCCGTTAGTGTCACCTTTCGGTTCTCGAATCAATCGCCCTTTGCCGGGGATAAGGTATTCCATATCTATTATCAGATCATACTTGCCTATGTTCATGACCTCTGCTCCCATTCTAATGTTAATGGCGGGCAAGTCTATGTCAAAGTTTATTCTCTTCCCAGCCATGTGTCTAATTGCACCACTTGCTAATACCATTGGTAAAGGACATTCATCCTACAAAAACTTGTATCAATTTTTTTTATCAATGGTTCAGTTTTGTCACATTCAATTCTTGTTGTCTGAAAGGCCTGATTCAATCAACTTGTTTAGTTTTGGGCCATATGTGTTGGCCTCATGTATCTCTAGTTCTAGGACATTTCACCAAATTTCTCTAAGTTAGGGACAAGCCATCCTCTAGCTGTAGGCCATAGCTTTGCTTTTGGATTTGATAAGCCAATTGGGATGCATTTAGACATATAAAAACATGCCCTACTTGGTTTTATTTCATTATATATGTCCAATATTTGTTGAATTGTCAGAGGTGGAAGGTGTTTTCTTATGTAACATCTCTGATAACAGTGATGGATGTGTAAATGCACCATGTTCAATAGCCCAAAATGTTGCTTATCTCTGAGAGCAAAGATGATCATAACGATTGGAGCACTGGGGCCGGAATCCACCATTGAAGAAGCAAACCAAGGATAAAAAAAGTACTCTTAGCATGTGTTTTTCAGTTCCGCCATTGCGTGGAAGAATAGAACAAGTTTTTCCAGAATTCTAAAGCTAGAAAAATGCCTTATAAAAAAGGAATTGACATTTTACTGTAAGAAAGAGGGATGTAGAAGATTTGAATAGCTATTTAGTGTATTCATAACAGAGACAATTAATGTTATTTTGCAGAAGCAACTAGATACTCAACTCGTTCCATGTATTTTCTTTAAAGATACTTGTAACAAAAATTGAACCCTACCATCTAAATAAGGAACAAAGCATTTTACTTCTGATTTTGCAAAGCTCCAGACACTTCAAATGCAATTCCTGTGAATTGGATTTTTTATTTTTCATATCAAAGATTACAGATCTAATGAATTTTTAGTCCCATTCACAAAAATTGTCAAGCTTTTGTGTCAATAAAGGCTTTCAACTCCACTAGTTTGAACTCAAATAAAAATAAATAAAGTATAACCTGATATACGGAGGCCTGAACCTCAAATTTGAAATGTTAATACATGACCTTATATGTGCTAACGGGAAAAGCCTTTATAGACATATCCCGAATGCCAAAGCCTTCCATGGATGTCCCAAAGAATATGTTTTAGGCCAAAAACATTTGTGAGTAAACAGAAGCAGGGAGAAGGAAAATGGTGATTGCAACTCTTTGGTTCTCTGAAACCCAGAAAAAATCCAGAAAGACACAAAGCTGGGAGATGTCGAACGTCACAAAGTGCTTGGGAATGTAGATGTTGTTTCTCCTGATATGCATGCTTTTTGTCTCGTGCAAGGTAGGATGCTCTAGTTGAGTTAAAAATCATCATCCAACAAGAAAAATCAAGAATTCATAAATTAGAGAAATTTTGTTTTCATGTTTGACTCGCCATGGCGATCTTTGGGACAACAAGGCAAGGCAAAATATAAACAGCACACTGTGTGCAACTAGATAATAATGTTCTCGGAAATAGGCATATCCTGTCTATATAATCGTCGTTGCGATCTTCCAAACAAGTTTATTCATGCAATTCAAAAGTAGCAAAGTAGAGGCCCTCCATGAAGATAATTAGCAGGTCTATACATTATCACAAAAGTCTACATATGTATTGACGGCCATCAAAGCCTGGCACAATCACGAAGGCAGTTTTACTGAGTTTCTTTCACAGAGTCTACATCTAGGCCAAGCTCCGTAGAAGCACCTTTCCAATGGCAACTGTCTGTGACATGTCCATTTCTGTGTAACCTGTTGTTTTCGGCATGTCAACATTTATTGCGGCAGCTACCTCTTCCACACGCTCTGATGTCTCTGCACCAATGCTTTTGGCACTATCCAACAATTCATCCGCCAATGCCATAGAGTATTCGGTAAAAACAAACCAACCATCTCTTTGGTGAATGGTCGCCATCTAGTCTCTCACTTTCGAGGCACCTCGGACATTCTCATATCTTGAAAATTATAAAGCGGCTTTTCTAGGCACCCGTTATCATTGGCGGCAAGGTGTTAAGGTTTTTGTTCAGTGCATCCAGCTTTTCAAACTGTGGATTAAGTTCAGCTGATGCCTTTTCTGTCTTCTCTAGCATTGCCTGGGTTTTCTGTAGCCTCTATGAAACATTTCTGATCCAGAGCAGTGTTATATTGATGTCTGACATGTCGGAACTGCCGGGCTTATTATGCATAACGGTTTCTTCTTCTTCTTCTTTTTGGCGTGCCTTGCCATTTTCTCTAGATATTCAAAGAAGGATCTCGGGAACCAGCAAACCCTTATCGTCATACTCGAAGGAAACATTGTGTTTTCTTTGCATCAAAGCAACCCTTGACGTTGTTCCGCTGAGAAAAATCTAGAACACAACCGGCCCATGGAACCAGCTCCTTCACTATGTAATAAACATATGATATTTTTGCCTGGCTCTTTAGGATGAAGTCGCCTTCCATAGCTGTCCAAGAGAACTTGGATTTACATATAAAGTAAAAATATTTTTTCTTTGTTTTTATGTCCACCTCTTTGTTACCAGTTAGCGGATATTTTAGAAGGGCCATGCTTTTCGATGCATTGATCATCTGAGTCAGACGTAGCTCCGATTTAGGCTTCACAGGCAATACACGAGCCTCACTTCTGTTTATATCAACATGGCTAACATAGTATTGGAACTTCTCGGTATTCTTTTTGCTCTTCCAGCCTTGTTCTTCGTAAGCCCCAAGGGAAACATGAGAACTACCTTGAATCTGACTTTGACTATACAAGCTGTTTGGCAAATGGGCAAATCTGAGGAACATGATGATATGATAAACTTTTGCTTCCATTATGCCTGCAATCCTGCTAAAAAACTCTGTGTACTTTTTTACTTCCCATAGCGCCGTGAAACATGTCAATAAAAACCATTGTGGCATTCTCCAACACCAGTGCAGACACAAGGATACCAGACTTGGTAACATGCTGCACGGTGTTCCTCTTCTCCTTCATTTTCTTTGCCTCTTCTGGCTTTATTATAGCGATAATAGCCTCCAAGAAAGTACTGGGAAGATTTCCTTGCACTAATTCATTATTATAGTTGGCCTTAATATAGTCGAAATCTGTATCGGGAATACCCAGCAGTCATTGCTCAGAGAGATCTGGGAACATGTAGCTAACTCTTCAAAATTTCTGTATTGCTTTTCTAATACACAATTAACATAGGACAACACTTCACGATGCATCAGTGATAGTGTTCTGATATCCAAGGCCTTACATTTAATCAAAACAAATAAGCATATCTAGGCTACACTTTTAGGAATACTTTGCCCTCAAGGATTTCGTCCATCAGTTGGCTCACCTCGGCATTGTTCATTCCTCGAAGGTATCTTAGGAATGTTTTGTTAAAAAACTCCAATTGAGGATTTATCTGGCAATTCCCCATGATCATCAGCCAGCTTTCGCGCTGCCCACTTGTTAATAACATTTACAAGCTTGGACCATGATTCTTCTTGCATAAAAAGGAATTGTTTTGCATCCTTAAGTTCTTTAACCTTCAAGGTTGTTGTAGCTACTTCAACAAAATCCTGTACACAAGAGCTGATTAGGATCGCGAGGCCGATCTTCTATAGCATAAAATAAAAAACTAACCTTCCAGGCAAATATCACTGCAGTGCCTATTGGCCCTTATGGAGGGCAACCAAATGTCTTGTGCTAGTTCCTTAGTTGCTGGAGCATTTCAATTAGTGGCTTTCTGTATACTGTGTCCATGATTATGTCATTGCGCTGTATGGATAACTGAATATACTCCTTGTTGGACAGGTTCCCATTTAACACTGACTTCTTCTCTTTGCATACACTTTGGCAAATTCCATCTGTTGCTCGACATTACCCATCATAGTACACAAAATTTGTGCACTGTGATTACCAAAAATAATATAAAACTTCTTGTTCAAGAGTTCCTCAGTGCGAGACCAAGTGATTAACTTCCTGCATTGGTATCCCACTGATGAATAGGTAATATAATAATGAGAAATGCAAATGATAAAATTTACCTTGTGATAGCATTTGTACATGATCGTTTGACCGAATTCTATGAGTTACATTTGCGGGAGCTGTCTCACATAGGATAACACTTTTTAAACTCTTCAAGTTTGGAGGCAGTCTATTCAGCAAGCTTCTTTTTTTCATCAAGATTGAACTTCAACTCATCCAGCATACGTGAAGCAGTTGGCCATGTCAACATAGAGCTCGTAGTTGTTGGGATGGTGGACGAGGTAGGAGTAGACGAAGAAGAAGGCTGCGATGTTTCCTCGGTATTTAAATTTTAAAGTTTAATTTTGAAAGTGCTTATCTTTCTTGGCTATGGTGCTTCTTGTTCATCTGAATCCCTAACTGAAGGAGGCTTAAGCATTTGGCTGGAGGGATTGACTGGCAGAACCGCTAGGATTTGCAGATAGTATAAGCTTTGAAGACACCAAAGGTTCTTTGGGAGTCGATAGTTCGCCTACACCAACACATGGGACAACAAATTTCTTCTTGGCATCGCCCGCAACCAATTCATGTCCATCCGTGAGGACAGTTTGTTGTCTTTTGTAGCCTTCAAAGCAATACAAGGAGGTTTCTTCTCAGCTGAAAGGACCTTTCTGCACATGCTGAATCCAACGAGTATACATCTATTGCACTTTATCCCAGACAAGCTCAATGAATCATAAGATTGTAGGTTCCAACCATACCCCTTTGCACTAGTAGGCAAGGGGTCGTTGCGCTGTATGGATAACTGAATATACTCCTTGTTGGACAGGTTCCCATTTAATACTGACTTCTTCTCTTTGCATACACTTTGGCAAATTCCATCTGTTGCTCGACATTACCCATCATAGTACACAAAATTTGTGCACTGTGATTACCAAAAATAATATAAAACTTCTTGTTCAAGAGTTCCTCAGTGCGAGACCAAGTGATTAACTTCCTGCATTGGTATCCCACTGATGAATAGGTAATATAATAATGAGAAATGCAAATGATAAAATTTACCTTGTGATAGCATTTGTACATGATCGTTTGACCGAATTCTATGAGTTAGATTTGCGGGAGCTGTCTCACAATAAAAAATACTAATCTTCTAGAATCAATTTGCTCCCATAGGATAACACTTTTTAAACTCTTCAAGTTTGGAGGCGGTCTATTCAGCAAGCTTCTTTTTTTCATCAAGATTGAACTTCAACTCATCCAAAGATAATGCGTGAGCGGTTGGCCATGTCAACATAGAGCTCGTAGTTGTTGGGATGGTGGACGAGGTAGGAGTAGACGAAGAAGAAGGCTGCGATGTTTCCTCGGTATTTAAATTTTAAAGTTTAATTTTGAAAGTGCTTATCTTTCTTGGCTATGGTGCTTCTTGTTCATCTGAATCCCTAACTGAAGGAGGCTTAAGCATTTGGCCGGAGGGATTGACTGGCAGAACCGCTAGGATTTGCAGATAGTATAAGCTCGAAGACACCAAAGGTTCTTTGGGAGTCGATAGTTCGCCTACACCAACACATGGGACAACGAATTTCTTCTTGGCATCGCCCGCAACCAATTCATGTCCATCCGTGAGGGCAGTTTGTTGTCTTTTGTAGCCTTCAAAGCAATACAAGGAGGTTTCTTCTCAGCTGAAAGGACCTTTCTACGCACATCTTTGAATCCAACGGTATACATCTATTGCACTTTATCCCAGACAAGCTCAATGAATCATAAGATTGTAGGTTCCAACCATACCCCTTTGCACTAGTAGGCACCCCCTTGCCACTTGCCGGTTTGTTTACCTTGCTTGCAGTCCTGATGGAAGGATCATAGTTCTGTCACTGCAACACAAACTTGACAAATTGAAGTTGTTTCGTATCCTCCACGCTGCATATGATTGCATCTTGCACATTATTCTTCGTGCCTTCCCATATAGCAACGATTATGCCCAGCTGTTCGAAATTCTCTAAGCCCTTTCTGGTCCTAATAAAGAGACAGAGATCCTTGCGGTCTCCTACCACATGTGGTTTGGCACGGGCTATTTCCATGCACCACTTCCGACTTTTATCAGGAGTTATGATCCGCATGGGTTCTACGTTGGGCCCACGAAAAAGATTCAGTGATGCACGAAGAATTCAAAACAGGTAAGTAACACGGTTCAGAAGACAATGTCTTGGAAAAATGCGCATAACAAACGGCGGGGCGATATATATACGGGTAAATGACAATGTTAACCCCACATTATTTACCCTTTCAGAAATATCCTCGCCCGGGGATCGTGGGCGGGATCCTTAAGAGTGATACATCGTGAACATCGTGGTGGCAATCCTATCGACCTTGCTTAAAAAGACATGCCTAGTGCTATAACGACAAAGACCGTTACCAAAAGCGAAAACTACCATCTTTCAAAGGCGACGGCGAGAGACATGATGGCGGTAGCCGATTTTTGGCAAGACGCTAGTAATTTGGATTCACTTTGCCTATGTAGGTCCAAATAGTGAAAGATCAAAAGATCATGTTCAAGTCCTTGATCCATATCAATATATTAAGAAGGGCATTTGCTTGCTTGGGAGGTCAAGCTATGAGCTATCTAAGTGTGTATCTCTTTTTTCGAACCTGTTTACTAGGAGGACTATAACTTACCTAATAACTATCTCGAGTGTTGGAAAAAGATGGAGACCTAACCCCAATGATCGGCCTCGATACCTGCTAATGATCATAGACTTTGCATGGGCAGTTAAAGGGAAGCCTTCAACTATATGTAGGTACTTACTTAAGGAAGCTAATTGCCAATGAGGACAAGGATGTAGCCTAAAACTAGCTTGAGCATTTGGTAAAAATTCTCAAAAAATTAGCAATTTTTCCTCAAAAGGCTTTCTGAGCGACGCCATCTTAGATAGCTTAATCTATCCCAATGGTACAGATTTTTGATATTCCTACCCTGGCTTGGTCGTTCCTCAGTATTTATTTCTTTAGTGCCTTATTGCTTTTGAAAAACACATTCTAGAGCTTCTATGGATATGCCTTATGGTTTTCTACGACTAACACATGTTTCAGCAAGTGTGGAATGTTCAGAGCAGGGTTTACAAATGCATGCTACAAATATAGATTTGAGGCATCAATGTCTTTCGATTGTGGGATTAGACTATTACCTTGTTTTTCTAACGACCCATTATCTAGTCATTTAGAAAATACAATATCTAAGCATTTTATCGCTCAATTATGGGTGTCAAAATAAAGGTAAAATTAGGGTCCAATAAAAATTAATGCCTTAGGGTACTACTAGATGGGTGTAATTTACATTTTTATTGCTGACACTAATCAGCTTGGCCTTTGCTTGAGGATTTGTTGCCCACTGCCCATGCCGAGGTCCCGCCTTCTGAGTTTGGTAGGGCCCCGCGGAACATGCATCGACCGACCTTGCGTGAGTGTAGGAGATGGGTAACTTCGCTTTTTTCTGAGATGAGGTCACTCTTTTTCGGTCGGTGATGCACATACCGCCGACGGCATCCTTTCGCCCGGCCGGTTTGGAGCAAAGACGGCCCGACCAGCCTTCGTCATCTCTTGGTGCGCTTTTCGGGATGCTCTTTCCGGGCTACACATCTTACGGCATGGCAATCATTTGAAGGGAACCACCTTCTCTGTTGGGAGGATTTGACCCCATCCGCGGCTTTTGCAAAGGAAAGAAGAGTTATGTCGAGTCTTGGGCGAGGCTGCATACAATGGAAATGGGCGGTGTATAGGAGGGAGGCCAGGCTATCATTCGGGATCGGTGGGCGGGCTGATCCCCTGACGGTTTGGCATAGCCACGGGCTCCCCGTTCTTTGGGTTCTGTTCGGTTTCCTTTATTTGTGTGTTGTAACGGGGCTTAGACCCCATGTTCTGTTTTTTGGGCTTCGGCCCTCTGTTCTGTTAGGGCTTATGCCCCCTTTGTTTGTTCTGGTCCCATAACCCGATTGGGTTCCGTGGACATTAAAATTTCTTCCTTCCTTTCTCTTGTGAAGACACATACGCCAATGTCTGGTAACTTGTATATTCATTATGTGAGCATTACGCTTAGAACTATATATGGACATAACAAATATATATTGTAGACCCAAATTTTACTTGAGAGAAAAGTATATATTTCATCGCTTGATGGATGAAAGATTCGCCAAGGTTGCTAAAACTCAAATTGAAGCCCGAAATAAAATCGCCAACATAACTAATCGGAAAAAGCTAAGATTCGCCTCACATTCTAAATTACACCTATGAAAATTTGGGTTTAAGGGCTACCTTGCCGATGAGGCGCAGGTTCAAATGCCGATCTTGCCCAGGCGGGTCCGAACCCGAACAATAGAGGCTAAGTAATTGCTCTAAACAAATGCATGAAAGTAACCCAAAACAAGGTGCTATCAAAGCTGATAGGCAAGTTTGTAGAGAATCAGCCTAAGCATTGGGCCAAGAGTTAAAAAGATGGTTCTCTTAGTGAAGGTTATTATAATTCCGTAGAAGTTATATCAATGGGTTGTGCACAATAATGTATTTGGTGTGCAAGCAGCTATGTTATTAACATTAACGTGTAGAGATAGTAAATCATTTTATATATGATCTCCTTAAGGAATTCTTTTTTTATTGGGCCTGTAGCTTAGACGTTCGCATGTTTGAACCGAATGACACATGACGAAAATATAATTCGTGATGCATTATAACCATGCATAAACTTTTGTTGCTTCTTGATATGCTATGGGAGTCTTGCCATTATAATATCATGTTACAAATATTTGCTGTTACGTGTACATTTAAATTCCGCTTTGAGTTTTTTTCTCAAGGTATATTCAAGTATTTTGTTAGCAATGCAAATAGATATTATGTTTAAGGGTTTGAATGTGTGACTTTTATGTGCACGATTTTTTCACTTCTAATCGCTATCCCCATCCTAATTTTTCCTTTGACAAAAATAAAAAAAGTCTATGGACCGTTGATTTCGTCATTCAACAGAAAAAAAAGGTATGTACATGTGTCAAGGTTGGCTTCCAGGCCTCGCCTGAACCATAGAGGAAAAAAGAAAAGAAGAATAGAAACATGAAGAAGTATGGAGAAGCCCGAGAGCAATTGACTCTCCCCCGGCACGATCGCATTTCTTGTAAACAAGAAAATTGCAGTTCATTGCATGCATTGTTGATTAACTTCTATGAGTTTTCTATGCTACTTAATTTCTACAGTTATGGTTCTTAAGGAGGTCCAAATCCTAGGACTGCCATGGCAAATGGAACCTTGCCTTACTGCTAAATTTTAGGCCTTTTCATATCAGCTTTGATGTTGTGCTCTATAAGTCGAACCCAAAAACAAAATGTGCTCGATGAAATCCGGCTTTCTATTTAAAAGCTGGCCTCTATTCCTTGCAAATGTTGACTTCCAATAGTTGTAAATGTTTGGCAACAAGGACATCTATTTCATCTCTAAATCCCTGAATAATATAATATGGCAACAAATTCAACATTTCATGAATCACGAACAACATAATTTATCGCCGTACTTTATGTAGGAGAAAACATAGGCTCATGTAGACACGAGACTATACAAACAAGGGAATGTTATCTCCAAAATATACACATAAACACCTATCAACCATGCACACATGTTACGCATATAGAAGGAACATCTGACTTGAAGAATAACTTAAAAGGAGCTTGACTGACAATCCTACATATATTTTAATTGCAGTATCCTGAATGATGGATTAGGTCTAAGACCTGTATTTCATTGCATTAAAATATGGATCCACGATCCCTCTAAGAGTTGATATGCAAAGGCTTACTTATGAACTTGTTGCAAGAAACAAAAATTCTTAGCATTCTTTATGAGCTGCATGAAACAAAAATTTGGAAAATACATGTCTGCCCGGGTTTTGAAGGAGATGATTCCGGCATTCATTCAAATCACAGAACATTCTGTTGGTGGAAGATCAGCCGGTTCCGGCAGTTTCCCATCTGCTCGAAATGGTCTTCTTCATCTGCTCCTGGCGGCGGCAGTTAACAGATCGACATGGATTTCCTTGCATCGAGATATTTGCTTGGATGGTCCTGGTATAAATAGCACATTTTGCCCTAATCAATCAATATTTTGTTGCATTTTGCATTTTCATGGCTTTTTACGAAAATGTTAAGCCTAGCATTGCAGGTATCGTTCTCGGTCATTTAGTAATTTCCTCACCACCGAACTTGGACGTAAAGTTACTCAAATCAAGCCCGAGTATTGTTCATGGCCTATAAGTTCATGGCTTTTTATACAATCGTTGCATTTCAAGCATGGCTTTACAACTACCGTTACATATAAGCTGAAATATCTTATTCCACATGTCTGTCATTTTTGGCTTTGTAACATTTCGTAGCATCTTCCAAATTGGATTTACTTGCTGCAAAGTGATCTCTAATAATGTAATATTTTTGCAGTTTCAGTTCAAGGGTTCTATACTTAGCTCCCATAAAGCATGTACCTTATGGTTTGTCCAAAAAAACCCGCCTTTCTTAGCTGCACATTTCAAGTATTCTAACAGGTCGGAAATGCTCCATGTCTCATGCATGCTTGATTTTTTGAATTTGCCTGTGATGATTTATAGAAGACAAAACTATCATTCATAAATCTGTTGCAGTAATCTTTGCATGTTTAAGTAACAATTGGTCAGATTTTTTCTCGCGTGCAAGTCTGATTGCAATAGCTCCACTGGTCGTAGAAGTATCTGAGTGTATTCTTGAAGGAAGCTGGTATATTTTGTTGCCCTGACAAATAATAAGCATCAAACATATATGGAACTAAGATGCTTTAGGAGTAGAATAACAAACAATATTTTTGCTGGAAACTCAGAGTTGTTATATGAATGTTCTATATATTATAAATTCTAATCCTTCTAATGTTTTAAATTTCCAGAATACATCTGCATAGGCATATATGGAACTAAGATGCTTTAGGAGTAGAATAATGAGCAATATTTCTGCTGGAAACTCATAGATCTGTTATGTAAATTATCTATATATTATGAATCTTACTCTCTCTTACACTCCTCGAGAGGCGAGAAGTTCAAATGTTGTAGTAAAAGAAGCAAGAGTGTTTGCAAGTCGTGGCATCTTCCTATTGGATTAAAGAAAATTTCAATTCTTTCATACTTTTGCAAAGTGAGAAGTCTAAATATTGTAGTTCTATGAGCAATGTGTTTCTCTATTTGAGGCTTAGAAGAAGCATACTTGTATACAAGTCTCAACTCCCACACTCTAAAATTCCATACTTTTGCAAAGGTGACAAGTTCAACTGTCGTAGTTGTATTTTCAATGGTTGTGTTGTATGCAAGTTTCAACATCAAAACTATAGACTTATAACATCTATAAATTGGTCATGTTGTTCTTTTTTGTCCATATAATGTAGAGTAATGTACGTAAGTCATGACATAGGATAATGACGAGGGATACACTTCTACAGTCCACTACAGTAATGTATTATACTCTCCAAACTTCATAATGGGAAACCTTAAAAATTTGACACGCATCTTTGTCCATGCTATTCTTTGACTTGTGTGTAGTTGAACAAAAGAGCCTCAATTTGCTAACAACCATCAAAACATACTCAAAATCATGACAAATTCCTACTCAGAATACGAGTCTCAAAATTCATGTTTCATTCATCTTTTTTACATAAGTTGCCTACCCAATTCCACAGAATTGCACAAACTAGATTCTAGAATGGGGCTCGCATGAAACCAACAAACCGCCCGCTAGATAGGCTTCTCATTCATCTCAGCAGATTTTCTACAATGGTGGACAGATAGTGGGTAGCCGCACACATGCGAACTACCCACGAAAAATAAAGGGAAAATCCAATTATATCATTTGGACCCCAAAAAATACAATGCTAATAGATGTGTGGCTGGTGTACTGCGCCGAAAGCATTTTTCCGGGATTAAAAAACCCCTCCCTTTCGGGTTTTCGAGGAAAAACCCTAGTGATAAGCCTTTGGCAAGGGGCTTGGACAAACGTAAGGCATAGAAATCGCCCTCCCAAAACCCACGCAGCGTGGAGAAGTCGAAACATGCACATCACCAACACAACAAAACGAGAAAAAACAAACCTCCCGTGAGGAGAGGGGCTGATCACGCGCGCCATGCGACAAAAAACAAAAACCTCTTCAAATAGAGGGGCTGGTCACGCGTGCCAGGCGATAAATACAATAAACAAAGAAGGGGGAGGGTGGGTTCAAAGAGAATAAGGTGCTGGCGAGAGAAGAGGAAGTGCCGATGAGACGTTGATGCGAGAACCCGCGCCTAAAATAGCGAACTCCCAACCAGAAAGGGCATGCGCTGCATGCATGCACGCAAGACATGCATGCTCGCCCCATTCTAGAATGTCGATCCGATGTCTCGGATCGATGGGATTGTCTTTATAAAGATCCACAAAATGGACGATAAGTTTCAATAAAAGAGCATTTTAGATGTATTTTTTCTGAAAAAAAACTGAAGATGGGACAGTTTGAGATTTAGGCCTATATGAGTCTCAAAATGCATGTTTCATTCATCTTCTTTACATAGATTACCTACCCAATCCCACGAGTTGCACAACTCGATTGGCAATTTAGATGTATTTTTTTAGTAAAAAACCAACCGAAGATGGGAGAGTTTGAGATTTAAAGGATCTATATGGAAGTGAGAATTTTAAAGCAGAAAGTTGTAACTTCCATTGACCACCTAATTCCAAACTCTTCCTTGCCTCCTAGCCCCGATAAATATGCGGATTATGCCACCTGGCTTACCCACAAAAATGTAACGAGAGGCATGAAATGTTTCATGTCCTAATTTTTTGATCTACAAGAAATTTATCGCGGCGGCCTTGCGGCCGCCGCGAACATTTCTCTTCTCCAACCCACTGCAAAAGAAGTTTTGTGCTCAGTCGAATAGATCTCAATTCTGGGACATCCTTGAGATGCGAAAGAACATGCAGGATTTGAACTTACAATACTCCAAGATTAGCAGCTGTAATATCTTTGTCTGTCCCAAACAAATGAATTTCACAAAGGGGCAAAACACGAAGTGTTCAATTACAATACATTATCCATATCCTTTCATTGAAGACACTACATCTCCTAATCTTGAAAGTTTGAAGGGGTTTTATCACCCCTAGAGAGATCAGGGGTTGTTGAAAGTGGGTGTGGAGGGCCGAAAGCAACCACCATGCCATTGGTGTGATTTGTCCTTTGCCTTTTTGAAATATTACACATAATGCACAACTGGACTGATGTGTATGGCCAAGAGCAACAATGTGATCCAAAGGAGCATGTTAGATATGGAAAGATGAGCTAGGCCAATAATGAAACTGGACAAAAAAAAAAAGGTCTCACTAGAGAGGCTAAGACTTTTGTCTATTTATTGTGGCATTTATCTTTTGTTTATTTATTGTGGCATTATGAGAATTAGTAGCGTCATTTTTTCCATATAATATGGCATCATGATCATTAGTACCAATGGTTTACTTACCAAACAAATACTCATTCTAGCACGTAAAGTTGTTGCACCATGATATTGATTAAGAATATTTTCTAGCGTTAAAAAGGATCAACTAACCCTGAGTGAGCACTCGCTTGGTGAACACTATGAGTGAGCACTAGCTTAAACACTAGTTGTGTATATTTGTGGTTATAAGAGAAAATATGGTCACTGGGTTGTTGAAATCATTGCAAAAAAACACGATAGTTCAGGTTGTAAACTAGAAATTAAATTAACACCAATGAAAATCAAGACAAACATAAGGCATGTTGCATTTGCGTTTTGCATAACCAAGCAAATGCAAAATCTGAATCAACAACAACTCTGACCTATAGATATGTTTCCACATAGATCTAGGTGGGCCTCATTGAAGGTAAATTTGTTGCAAAAAAAGGTCTACTTTTAATTCTCAGTAGCACCACATGTTATATCGTCATTTCTTACCTCCGATTGACGTCTTGCCATCTGAAGCGTACATTAAATAATAGAATATAATTAAGATGCACAGCTAGCTAAATAAAGGTCAGATACAAAATATAACTAGATGAAAATTGGGATTCGTTTAATTCTGGCTCAGACACCTCTGAAATAAATGAAAGATTCTTAAAATTGCATGAGCAAGTTTGGAGGTGAAGCACATGAAGACCATCGTCTAGAGAATGCATTTCAACCGCATTCATGCCAAACCGCAAACCCCTAACCATTAACAAATGAAAGATGCTATGCAAAACAACATTATGAAGACCATCGCCTAGAGAATGCATTTCAACCGCATTCATGCCAAACCGCAAACCCTAACCATTAACAAATGAAAGATGCTATGCAAAACAACATTATGAAGAAATGTAGGCTTGATATAAATGTAAGTACCTTAGTAGGGTTTCAAGATGCCTAATAGATAACAATAACTATGTGCTAGAATGGTGAAACTATAAAATATTAGATCCCACGTTCCATTCATCCCTATGCAAAGCTACGCTTTTAGAACGTGAAGGCCTTCTTGTAAAATCAAACTGGGCAAAGCCTTCAATGTTCTCAGATTTAGCCCTTGCTTTTACAGGTGAAGCCAGATGCAAGGTGCCTTATTCTCTATTTCGTGGGGCATTAGGCAGGCGATTCATTTGCATTTCAATTAATACTTTGTCTAGCTGTATGACAATGGGGACATTGTAAAATCAATAAACAATTACGATGCACCTACATATCCAGCCATGCAATAAGATCCAGCTATCCATTCTCAATTTGGAGAGAATGTGTGAATATACATACCTAGTTTCTTTTCCATGTTTTCAACATCTTCATATGTCTATTCGCCTTCAATGCCCGCATTGCCAAAGCATATAATAGACTATGTATATTTGGCTCATTGAACATGAGCTATTTAAGTAGGAATGTTCTTAAGAAGACTTCTAAGAGACACAATAATCATGCCAATTTATGTGTTCTGTGCTTTAAGTAGCTCAATGCCACGAACTGACTGAATACAAAGCCAATACAAATATGCTAGAGTATGCAGCACTTACATAGAATTCGCTTCCACAATCTCGACAATTCCACATGAAGGCATTTGTAATGCAAGAATAAGAAGTCAATATTTATGGCACTGCAACGAAATATTGCTATCACCTTGGTGCTTCTAACTAAGACAAATTGACGAGGACACCAAGGTTTGTTGCCAGATGAGACAACACTTGCTGAAGGGATCTTCCGGAACACCTGCAGAATCTCATAGCCAGAAATAATGGCAAGTAAAGAAGAGAATATTTGAACTTGGCATTGCCTTGAAATTTTTAAACGCTTGGGCTTTATCATTTCCAGTGCAGTAAACCAAGATCTCCAAGAAATGTACATGATTGAAGCAATATCCAACTTTCATGTATCTACATTATTACCTGGATGCATGCGCATGTACCGCTTGTGTCAATGATTAGTTCGAGAAGTAGATTTTGTGGACATAACGAATTTAGCAGAAAAATACAACTAGCTTTGCCGTCCCTAAAACATTCAAGAATGTAGACTGGAAATTCCAAACGGTCGCTGATAAAGGCACATTATTTTTCTCTGATCAATCTATTAAAAGCATGCCAGAGAATTTACCATCCTTTGTACTTTCCAAATCAACCTTTGGAGCGATTGTTTTCGGCTTTTCCTACAATCCCGATTCCAAAATGCACTGCGCTAATTGTTACCATCACATAAGTTCTGAACCGGTAATATGTGATGTATTTTTAAGTTCAGAATCATCAGTGTTCAAGAAACTTGGTTGCTTCAAGAAATTCGCTGGCCTTGCTAAGCCAGCTTCTACTACGAAATTTTAAGCTCGGGGCCGCTGCATCTCCAAAACCCCAACATGCCCGGGTTTTCATAGCTTTGCAGAAATCGTCATAGCTCTCTGCATCAAGCATCAAGGTATTTTGATCAAAGGCAGACTCACCGACCTCTTATCTCTGAGTCTTCTTGGAAGTTGTTGTCGGACGGTAGCCGCCATAGCCAATGCTCAGAATAGGGCGCAGAACAGGGCATTTCATTTTTCATCTTTTTTATTAAAGCCCTATTTTTTCCTTCCGGAAATACGTGGCAGTTTTAGAACGAGGCATCAACGCCGAATATTCCAAAAGAATCTTTCCCATAATAATTATACATGTATTGACAAGAGAAATGGGGTCCAGTGTACCTACAACTTTCTTGATTTCTTTCTAAAGTTGCCCTTGCCAGTCAGGTAAGAGTGCATTGGCGCTCCATTAGTCCTAAAAGCCCTTTTAGTTGTAATAAAAAACCAGTCATGTATTTTATCTCACAATGTTTTCAATCCACAGAGTTTCCTGTTCAATTGGTCTTGGTGGAAATAGATAAAGATAAAGATAAAATTTTTAACGTCCGCTGGAAGCTCTCCGAGCTTATGGGACGAAACAATACAAAGGGCGTAAGCCCAAACTAGGACTCAAACCCCAACCCAAAAGCAAAGAAAGGGCATAAGCCCAGACAAAAGAAGACATGGGAACTAAACCCCTTACAGAACATAGCAACTAAAGCAAAACCAAATATAACAAAACCAAGACGTGGGTAGGCAATTAAGAGTACCCCAACCAAGGGTTGGTAGGCCACTGGTCGAAAATAAGTTCTGAGCCTCCCCGATAAACTGCCCATTTTTGCTGGAGCCTCGCCTCTCGAACCTTGCATAGCTCATCACGCCGTCGAGTTAACTGAACTGCGGAGAGGTCCTCTTGCACCGAAAAGAGAGTGCCCTTCAAGTGGCTCCCATGCTGTAACACATACAACCTATCCCGGGGTGTTGAAAAATGTACCAGAAGATGGCGTGGCCTATCAGGCCGGTGGGTACCCACTCTTTGGGCAGTAAAAGTTCGTGGGCTCTGAATATGCATGATGTCTGTAAAGAAGTGTGCAACTACATCAGTATGTGAACCAGACGCTGTCTCCTGGACCCCGACGAGGCGCAGGTTCAAATGCCGATTGCCCGGGCGGGTCCGAACCCGAGCAATAGAGGCTAAATAATTGCTCTAAACAAATGCATGAAAGTAACCCAAGACAAGGTGCTATCAAAGCTGACAGGCAAGTTTGTAGAGAATCAGCCTAAGCATTGGGCCAAGAGTTAAAAAGATGGTCCTCTTAGTGAAGGTTATTATAATTCCGCAGAAGTTATATCAATGGGTTGTGCACAACAATGTATTTGGTGTGCAAGCAGCTATGTTATTACTTGGAACATTAACATGCGAGATAGTAAATCATTTTATATATGATCTCCTTAAGGAATTCTTTTTTTATTGGGCCTGTAGCTTAGATGTTCGCATGTTTGAACCGAATGACACATGATGAAAATATAATTCATGATGCATTATAACCATGCATAAACTTTTGTTGCTTCTTGATATGCTATGGGAGTTTTGCCATTATAATATCACGTTATAAATATTTGTTGTTACGTGTACATTTAAATTCCTCTTTGAGTTTTTTTTACAAGGTATATTCAAGTATTTTGTTAGCAATGCCCTCAATCTTCCTCTACTAGAGTTTTCACACGGTTCTTTTTCCGAAAGGGGCGTTCCTTGTTCATAATTGGTATATACACATTTCAATTTGATCGGTATCCAGGTGCTTTGTCTTTTGCTTGGATCTCTAGGTTGCATCACTTTGGGCTCTTTCGATTGGCTTTCGGGGTCTTTATATGGCGAAGCATAGTCAGCGCCGCCATAACTTCACTGGTGTGGAACTTCTCCATGTCACATGGCTTGAACATTTCCCGCTTCCCGAGTCTGATCTCATACATCAGCACGCCTCACTTCAGGCAAGGATCCTTCCGCTCTTGCCCTCATCAGACCAAAGATCTCTTCTTACGGACACCTTGCAATGCATCTCTTGCAGGCCGACGATTTCCTTCGAAGGTAAGCTTTTGTTCCAGGATACTAAATTTGCTTTACTCGCCATCTTGGAGGCCTCGATGTTGAAACCACGCACCCTCGAGGCATGCATGCACCGGGGACGGGGTGCAAATAGAGGCTCAGAGGGATAACGGTGTGGAGATGACAGATAAAGGTCAGGGTGGCATGCAAGCACATGATCATAGTGGCATGCCGGATAAGGACCATGGGAGGATGCAGGCAGCAGAATTCACTCAGACAGCAGTGGACAAAAGCTTGAATTTGCGCATCGTAGGCATGCCAGAGGCAAATCCCGCCTTGGATGTAGAAGAGGCAGCCAACTTCTTCACAGATGTTATGCACATTCAGAGGCCCGCCATTGTTACAGCACGCAGGGTTGGGGCTCAGAGGCCAGACCGACCCCGCCATATCATCGTCCAGTTCAATAGCCCACAGGACAGGTTGTATGTCCTTCAGCATGGAAGTCATTTAAAAGACACCCACTTCTCGGTTCAAGAAGATCTCTCTCCGCTTCAGCTGACCAGACGGCGACATGAATTGTGTAGAGTGCGAGAGGCTCGGCTGCAGCAAAAGTGGGCAGTGTATCGAGGAGGTACAGCAATCATCCGAGACCAAGGCCCCGAGAAACCCATGGCTTGGGTACACTTAGCTCATGTGCACGTGCTTAGATACTTATTATCATTTTTGTTGTGTTTTTCTTATGTTGATATTCTTCACTCTTTTTTTGTTACTGTCATCGGGCTCACGCCCCATCTTTTGTATTGGGTCCCATAACCTGATTGGGTTCTCGTGGACGTTAAAATTTCTATCTATCTTAAGGAATTCTTTTTTTATTGGGTCTGTAGCTTAGATGTTCGCATGTTTGAACCGAATGACACATGATGAAAATATAATTCATGATGCATTATAACCATGCATAAACTTTTGTTGCTTCTTGATATGCTATGGGAGTTTTGCCATTATAATAACACGTTATAAATATTTGTTGTTACGTGTACATTTAAATTCCTCTTTGAGTTTTTTTTACAAGGTATATTCAAGTATTTTGTTAGCAATGCCCTCAATCTTCCTCTACTAGAGTTTTCACACGGTTCTTTTTCCGAAAGGGGCGTTCCTTGTTCATAATTGGTATATACACATTTCAATTTGATCGGTATCCAGGTGCTTTGTCTTTTGCTTGGATCTCTAGGTTGCATCACTTTGGGCTCTTTCGATTGGCTTTCGGGGTCTTTATATGGCGAAGCATAGTCAGCGCCGCCATAACTTCACTGGTGTGGAACTTCTCCATGTCACATGGCTTGAACATTTCCCGCTTCCCGAGTCTGATCTCATACATCAGCACGCCTCACTTCAGGCAAGGATCCTTCCGCTCTTGCCCTCATCAGACCAACATCTTCTTCTGGACACCTTGCAGAATGCATCTCTTGCAGGCCCGACGATTTCCTTCGAAGGTAAGCTTTTGTTCCAGATACTAAATTTGCTTTACTCTGCCATCTTGGAGGCCTGATGTTGAAACACAGACCCTCGAGAGCGCATGCACTGCTGACGGGGTGCAAATAGAGGCTCAGAGGGATAACGGTGTGGAGATGACAGATAAAGGTCAGGGTGGCATGCAAGCACATGATCATAGTGGCATGCCGGATAAGGACCATGGGAGGATGCAGGCAGCAGAATTCACTCAGACAGCAGTGGACAAAAGCTTGAATTTGCGCATCGTAGGCATGCCAGAGGCAAATCCCGCCTTGGATGTAGAAGAGGCAGCCAACTTCTTCACAGATGTTATGCACATTCAAAGGCCCGCCATTGTTACAAAGACGCTTGGGTTGGGGCTCGAGGCCGTAACCGACCCCGCCATATCATCGTCCAGTTCAATAGCCCACAAGGCAGGTTGTATGTCCTTCAGCATGGAAGTCATTTAAAAGACACCCACTTCTCGGTTCAAGAAGATCTCTCTCCGGCTCCAAATTTGACTGTGACGGCGCGAATTTGTGTAGAGTCGAGAGGCTCTACTGCAGCAAAAAAAAGTGGGCGCGTGTATCGAGGAGGTACAAAGAATCATCCGAGACCGGTGGCCCCGAAACCCATGGCTTGGGTACACTTAGCTCATGTGCACGTGCTTAGATACTTATTATCATTTTTGTTGTGTTTTTCTTATGTTGATATTCTTCACTCTTTTTTTGTTACTGTCATCGGGCTCACGCCCCATCTTTTGTATTGGGTCCCATAACCCGATTGGGTTCTCGCGGACGTTAAAATTTCTATCTATCTTAAGGAATTCTTTTTTATTGGGTCAGAGCTTAGATGTTCGCATGTTTGAACCGAATGACACATGATGTAAATATAATTCATGATGCATTATAACCATGCATAAACTTTTGTTGCTTCTTGATATGCTATGGGGAGTTTTGCCATTATAATATCAATGCTATAAATATTTGTTTTACGTGTACATTTAAATTCCTCTTTGAGTTTTTTTTACAAGGTATATTCAAGTATTTTGTTAGCAATGCAAATAGATGTTATGTTTAAGGATTTGAATGTGTGACTTTTATGTGCACGATTTTTTCACTTCTAATCGCTATCCGTGATCCTAATTTTTCCTTTGACAAAAATAAAAATGTCTATGGACCGTTGATTTCGCCATTCAACGTAAAAAAGGTATGTACATGTGTCAAGGTTAGCTTCGTGCCTCTTTGAACCATAGAGGAAAAAAGCAAAGAAGAATAGAAATGAAGAAGTATGGAGAAGCCCAAGAGCAATTGAATCTCCCCCTAAGACGATCCCATTTCTTGTAAACAAGAAAATTGCAGTTCATTGCATGCATTGTTGATTAACTCCTATGAGTTTTCTATGTTACTTAATTTCTACAGTTACGGTTCTTAAGGAGGTCCAAATCCTAGGACTGCCATGGCGAATGGAACCTTGCCTTACTGCTAAATTTTAGGCCTTTTCATATCAGCTTTGATGTTGTGCTTCTCGATGAAATCCGCTTTCTATTTAAAAGCTGGCCTCTATTTCTCGCAAATGTTGACTTCCAATAGTTGTAAATGTTTGGCAACAAGGACATCTATTTCATCTCCAAATCCCTGAATAATATAATATCGCAACAAATTCAACATTTCATGAATCGCGAACAACATAATTTATCGCCGTACTTAGGCTCATGTAGATACGAGACTATACAAACAAGGGAATGCTATCTCCAAAATATACACATAAACACCTATCAACCATGCACACATGTTACGCATATAGAAGGATGTTACGCATGTTACGCTTGATTGCATATATATTTTAATTGCAGTATCCTGAATGAATATTTTCTAGGCAAACGTTTCTCAAGCTTTTACAAATGGAGAAAGACTATGGATGCTGGAAGGGTGGTGAATTGATGAGATAGGATAGGATCAGAATAGTATGCTACTAAGATTTTGTATTAAACTCTGGACAAGGTGTAAAATATAGCCATCCTCTAAGGTCTGCATTAGGTCTAAGACCTGTATTTCATTGCATTAAAATAGAGTTGATATGCAAAGGCTTACTTTTGAACTTTGTTGCAAGAAACAAAAATTCTTAGCATTCTTTATGAGCTGCATGAAACAAACATTTGGAAAATACATGTCCCGCCTCGGTTTTGAAGGAGATGATTCCTAAGCATTCATTCAAATCACGTAACATTCTCGTTGGTGGAAGATCACCGTTTCGGCAGCTTTCCCATCTGCTCGAAATGGTCTTCTTCATCTGCTCCTGGCGGCGGCAGTTAACAGATCGACATGGATTTCCTTGCATCAAGATATTTGCTTGGATGGCCCTGGTATAAATAGCACATTTTGCCCTAATCAATCAATATTTTGTTGCATTTTGGAGTCCGGCAGTTTCTAGATGACTTCAAAAGCAAGAATATATAAATGTAAGTAATAGGTCATAAACTTGTCATTACGTTGTCTTTGTTAGAAGAATGGCGGCAAGCGCTTGGAGCGCCGGTTTTCCCGAGCATGCATATGGTCATGGATGGATGAAGGGCAAGCATGGCGGAGTTCCACAATCTCGCTCTTGGCAATGTAACAAAACACAAATGTAAGAAGGAATTTCCACAATCTCGTTCTTGGCATAGAACAAACACAAATGTAAGAAGGGAATTTGGGCGTAATGTAAGAAGGGAGTTTGAGCGTAAAGAGAAGCAGAGGGAATTTAGGCGTAAGAAGAACACGCTCACAGCTTGGCCTTAAGAAAGAGGGGTGTAAAATTCGAAAAGAGATGCTTAACGCACATTAGCAAAGATGGATATTGACTTGGAGCAGATTACAGAAAGAAAGAAAAAGCAAAAGCGCCTAATCAATGAGAAGACTGAGGTGCTGGATGTTAAAGATGTTGGACAACAAGTTGAGAAAGCCGAGGGTGCCGGTTGAAGAGCAAGTTGCCAAGTCTACCCCGATTGCAACTCTTGATACTCGTGGGGGCGACATAATCGACATTCTTTTCTCGCCGCGACTTCTGAGCTCTCTACAAAGGTTGATTCGTAAGGGAATCTCAAAGTATGGAACCGCAATTCTGGTGCTTGCACTCGAACCTTTGCAATGGGCTCGAGAATTGGAGCAATGTTAGTCACTCCAATCTTCTTCTTTGTGGGTCTTACAAATCAGGTTATAGTTTCCAGTTCTACCACATCTACTCCGTTCTCTATCGATGTTTCTCCACATGGTCAAGTGATGGCTCTAGGCCACTTGAAAGACTTCCTTTTGGTTGGATGTGAAGATGGCAGCACATTGGCATTTCAATACATCCCTGCAACATGCGAGTTTCGACTGGAAGCCACGCTTGTAGGGCACAAAGGAGCTGTTACATGTCTCACATCTACTGATTCTTTGGTTTGTTCCGGATCACAAGATTCTGGATCTACTGATTCTGGGAGCGTCACAGTGGTATCAGAGCCGTGATTTCGGTTGCTCGAAATCATAGCACTGGCCAAACACTAACTCGTAGCACGGTAGTTAGGAGGAGGCTAAGTCAATGTGTCGTTAGTTCTCTTTGTTGTTTGGCTTGGTGTTAGGTTAAGTTAAGAAAATTGTAGCTTTGAAGTGGAGGGCCCAAGATTGGAGGCCTAACAGGTGTCAGTGGGTAGCTTTATTTGGTTTTGTTACTCCATAAGAGGTGCTGCAAGTGCTGCTCTACAACATGAAAAAATAGGTCTGAAGACATGCTTCCAGATTGTATTTCACAAACAAACTCAATCGGACAAGGAGGAACTTCAAACATTTCAAGACACATCAAAAATAGGTTTTATGCATGAAGTTTTAGTTTGATTTAAAGAACAATGCAACATAAAAGATTTATTGGTTTTGAATGGTCCGCTGATGCTCAAGGTTTTGTACGAACCTTCGGCTTTGTGCAATGCTGCAACTATTTGACCCATTTTACTTAAATTTTTCCATATTAGATCTCCCTTCTGGATTTTGCATTTTTTCATAGTATTTAAGCATTCTATTTATGGCTGAATATTATTGAAAGATACTTGCTCCTTAGTTTTGGTAGCTTCATGGTAATTTCTGCAGGTTTTAGTGTTTGGAATTTAAAGAGGTTGGATGTGATACCTCTTGAATGATAATTCAAGATAGAAATTTTAATGTTTATAGATGTAATGGCATCATTTGCATTTGCGCTTATGATTTTCCCCTGTTATTATGATTGCAAATGCATCTACAAGCATGTTGTCTTCTTATATACTAGAATCTTGTGTTGCTAAAATTCTATAACCAATTTTGTGCTTTTAATTTGTAAGTTTTATTAAAGGTTAGAGTCTTATTATAAACCGGAATATCGTGGTTCAAATCCCTGCTTGGTATATAAACATTGCAATAGTTCATAGACCAACAAATACAATGACTAATATTCTAAGTATTGCATTGACTAAAAACTTTTTGAATCGTTTGACTAAGAAGATGACGAATTATTTGACTAATAAGCCGACTAAGCGTCTGACTAAATATCTGACTAATACACTAACTATGCTTCTGACTATTCATCTGACTACATCTGACTAATTATCTGACGATTATTCCGACGTTAAATCGCCGATAAAACTCGCCTGGTACATTCGTCAGAATAAGGGCCCGAAAGCAGCTTGTCTATTTTATGAAAGCTCTCTGACGATTATTCTGATGTTTAGCCATCATTCTCTTGTAGTGTTAATAAAACCGCTCTTACACATTAAGATCCGGATCTACACAAGTCAAAGTAGCCCCTAAGGATTTTGTATTGATCATATCATGCATTCCTAGAGAAGAATTGTGTATCGGCGTAGTTGATGTTGTCCTGGGTTTTCATCTCCTAGAATTCTCCCACTCACTTAAAAACCGCCTTGACAAGACGATCATTTTACTATTGTAGGTGGGGAAGCCTAAGATCCTTCAGAAATCCTCTTCTAGAAGCTATGTAGGCTCCGCATAGGCTTAACATTATTTATTAATCAAATGTTCAAAAAAGGAGTTGATGGCCCTAATCTACCCCTTATATATATACGACAAAATGAAGGTTCCTCAATTAATCCATCACATTAGCTCCTCCATCTTGGATTTCCTACCCCATATATTTGTAAAATTTGTATAAAAAATGCCCCTAATTTTCTATACCCTCTATTTTATTTTATTTTTTTAAAATGATCATTAATTTAGGTAAAATGCAACAGAATCATATAGCAGTGAAGACTTAGAATCATATAGAAGTAGACTTCTCAAAGAACACTTAGACTACCTGAAATTCCCTTGGATCAACATTTTTAACAACATCGAAAGAATAACCATGAAGAACTGTCCAAGAATGAAGAAACCAACAATTCCATTGTTCATGAAAAAAGGAAACAGTGAGGAAAACAACTTCCAAACATCTTGGAGATCAATCCATTTGGCAAAGCCCTAAGCAAAGGAACATGCCAAAAAATACCCAAAATCTTAAAGAGCCATCCATTTTGCCTGATTATCGGGATGGGCTCTAGCACATTAGAAGCTCACTAGTTCTACAAGGGGCATTTGGTGAAAAGGAAAAAAAAAAAGGGGCAAAATACAAAGCTATTTTTAAAAATTGCTTAAAATTTTAATAATAGATAGTCTGCCTATTTCATGTAGGGAATGAGCATAAAATTGGGGAAAAATAGCAAGGAAGGACCAAAGCATTGCGGAAGAAACAATGACAGAAGACCATCGAACACAACCGAAGACAAGAATAACACAACAAACCCAAGAAGACAACAGCTTGAGTTCTTACTAGTAGGATTTTGGAAATTGAGAAGTCCATTCTCGAAGCCCTGCGACCGATGTTAGCCGATACTACATAAATAATAACACTTGTATATTTCTCGAACTTTTTCTCTTCAAAAACATGCCAACTTCTAGAGATATTAAATAGGAGTCTCTAGCCAAAGTTGGAAACTCATTAATGTTTCATTCTATAGTAAGCATCCAGCCCTCAATTTACCTGTTGCAGGGTTGAGATTCAATTATTAGCAGACAATTTGAATAGCAGATTTAAAAACCAAGGAAGGGCACATAGATTGTAATTGCTTCTCAACCTCCTCGCTAGATAGATGATCAAAATCCGTAAGCCAGTAATTTATTTCATTTCTTTATTTTGCATTGTCACGATGCTTTGAGTCAACCTTGCTTGCTGGATCTGAAGGTCACAATTGTATAAAGGCATTTTAGTAATTTGGTTGCATAGAAGGGAAGACACGGGGGAGACACGAAGCATCTCACATAGGCATTAGATCACAGAAGAACATGTACTATAGATTAAACTGATATACTTAACAAGCATTTCAACAGAGTTAATGTAGCCAAATGCAAGTTCTTCCTGTACAGGACAATAAGACCACCAAACTTTACTGAATCAGATCCCAGTCACTCTGCAATCCCTGCCAGGTTTGACATTCTCGAGGGATTCTCCATCGACTTAAAATATGTTAGTAGAATGGACATGGTAGCCTTTCTTATTGCTTTGGGATGGAGCAAACAAAGCTTGGCTCGAGTCAACATTGAAGTTGCATGTAAATGCACTGCAAGTATGCAATTTTTAATATGAAATGCTTGATGGTCAGATTGCCAAGTGTTGCCATTGTTCACTCATTTCTCGGTCCTCGCCGATTGAAGAAATGAGGTGCAACCTCAGTTAGCCATGAACGATCAATTGTAGAGACATCTTTCATGTAGTAACAGTGACCTGTAAAAATAACAGACTGAAACACAAGCCATTTTGGAGTTGCTCTAAATAAAACTGATGATGGATGAATGAGTAACTCCTGATTCCCACCGCGAACAACTTTGTAGGATTTCCCATCTGCCTGCAGTTGGCTAGCATTCATAAAGAACGCTGAAGCTACAGCTTTCCTGACTCTTTCAATATCTTTGTCACATGATCTCATGTTCATGCCAAGACGTTGTAAAACCTTTGCTAGCTGGGCTCTTACATCTAGAACTTTCTTCATGGACTGATAATTAATGCAGTTCTGATGACACCATTGTGATGATTTGTTAGAAGAAATAAAGGCTTCATACACATTAAGGTAGCTGATGAGATCACCTTCAGATGCAGAAAAACGGCTCCTTGCCTCATCAAGCTCCCTTTGCCTTCCAGCGCTTGATATCCAGATTGATTGGACAGACATCATTGCTGCAATAATGACTACCTCAGATGAGCAACCAAGTGGTCCTGAAGACAATAGCATCTTGGAATCTTTTGGGTCAAGTGGAATTTCTGCAATTTGATGACCTAGTGGAGATGTCAATTTAGCATCTAAGTCGAGGACTCCAAGGGCATAAAGATGTTCCAAAGATTTCATCATTGTCTCTGCTGGAGGGGGAGAAAGCCAGTTAAAAGTCATTATGTTATCTATCCCTAAAGCTTCTAGTTGTAACACATTGGAAGCAAGTTCTGATCTCTGCATCTCTGGAATACTTTCAGGCTCCATGTCCTTGACATAAGTTTCCTCTGTGTAGAGCCTAAATCATTTTCCAGGACGTGTTCTTCCAGCTCTCCCAGTTCTTTATTGTGCTGATGCTCTTGAGATAGGCGCTATCACCACCGCTTCTACATCAGTGGAAGGGTTATAAAAACGCCGCTTCGAGAAACCACTGTCAACAACATAAGCTATTCCCTCTACTGTTACAGATGTTTCTGCTATGTTTGTGCATACAATGACTTTCCTTTTCCCTCTTGGTGCTGGATTGAAGACAAGTTCCTGATCAGAACGTGGTAACCCAGCATAAAGCGGTAGGGCAAGTAGCCCTAACTTACTACCTTCTTCGTTAATCAATTGAACGGCAGTATCAACATCTTCTTGACCTGTCATAAAAACCAAAACGTCTCCTGAAGGCTCTGCTTTGTGGATTGAAATTGTGGTAGAAACTGCTGATCTAATGTAGTCAGATACAGGTTCTTTAACATACTGTATCTCAACACTAAATGTCCGACCTTCTACTGAAACTATTGCAGGTCTAGGGTCTGGCAGCTCACTCAATTCTCCAGACTGTGGCTTCCTCCGGCTCATGTCAAAAAAATCTGCAATTGACTTGGCTTGCATTGTTGCCGAAGCAATAATAAGGCGCAACTCTGGTCTCTTCCTTTGAATCTTTTTCAGCAAACCTAAAACCATATCTGTTGCTTTGCTTCTCTCATGAGCTTCATCTACCATAATGACACTATATTTGGACAATAAGGGATCCTCCATCATCTCCCTCAGCAAGACACCATCAGTCAAATATTTAATTTTGGTTAAACCTGGAGTCACAACTTCTTCAAAACGTATTGAATAACCAACTTCAGCCCCTATTCTAACATTCATTTCTTCTGCTACTCTAGCTGAAACTGTCTGAACAGCAATTCTTCTAGGTTGCGTACAAGCTATTGTATAACCACCATCTGCCCAACCTGCTTCACATAGATATTGAGGAATTTGAGTAGTCTTACCGCAACCAGTTTCTCCAATGACGACGGTAGTGCTCGTTTTCTCCACAAGATAAAGGATTGCCTTGCGGTGTTTGAATATGGGCAATTGTTGTTTCTGCTTCTGAATGCCCATAAACCCAGAGTTGTAAGACTTGGGCAAGGCAAACGGAATGTCTTCGCTGATTGTTGCATCTTCGAATTGGATTGAACGATTGGGCTTGTCTGACCCCGGTTTCCAGAAGATAGCCATAGCTAGGGTTTCTGCCCAGCCGAACTAGAACATTTTGAATAATCAAAAGCTGTTTCAACGAATTAATAAGTTAGTTGATGATGTGGAATTAACATCATGGAAAAGTTTTATTTGCTTTGTAGGACATTTTGATAATGGATAGAAAAAAAAATGTCAAGTGCAACAAACGTTAATAGTTCTGAAGAGGATGACGTTTTATTGTTTTAGGAGGCCTATGCATTTGGCGTTTTTCTGGTTTATTCATATCTTTTGTCATTGTACTTTTCTCTTTCCTTCTTTATTGTTCAATAAAGTTCACATCCTTCAAAATAAAGTTCATAAGGGAACTAAGCAAATGGACGGGGAAATATTAGAGTTTCCACACTAGGCATCAATCACGACATTCACAAAATCGAATAGCACACAATTACAGATCCAATATGAAAACCATGTAAAATGCACAAATTAGTATACTTATTTTTTACTGGATTGAATAAAGGAATATGTAGCTGTCCATATGCTTTTGCTCTCTGTGCCTACTTTACAAAAACATGTTTCTCCAAAAGCTCCAATATTGACTGTTACTTTAGCATAAACTTCACGGGCACATTATAGCGCCTGCACAGACCGGATATCTTCTGAGCTACATCCATAATCTCTCGTTCTTCAGCTTCCAAGAGTTCTTGAATTGCAGGACCATTGTCCGCATCATCAAACAGAGCTTCATAGGAACGTTGCACAGGCTCATGGCCATTGGACATAGGCTTCTTCTTAAAGCGCATCATGACAAATGTTTTTGAATTATCGTATGGATTATCGATATCAACAACTTTCTTGACGCATGAATTTTTCATCTTTTCTTCTAAAATCAATTCAGAACAAAGCCTTGTTATCAATAGTTCCTTAAATGAGTCCCGAGCAGCTGTATCGTTCAGATCAAGGTGCAAGATAAGAAGAATCTCCCAGCACTTATGAAACTGCATTTTGCAGATTTTGAATTCTTCCCGCACTATGCCAGCAAGACCAGCAGGAGGCCGCAATTTAGCTTTCCCTGTTGTCGCACTTAAAGAAACTTTAGCCTTTTTTGCCAGAGGTTCCACTCGATTCCTACTTTCAACCCTCAAAGTTCTATCAACAGCATCCATCACCGGAGAAAATGTAAGCAATCTCAGTACATCCACACAATTCCTCAGCTCCTGTAATTTTTCTGATGGGGCTTCCATGGTGATTTCGTAGCAGCCTTCCTTTGATGCCATGTTATTAATAGCATCCAGAAGATGAAAGCCATAACCTTTACCCTGATAAGGTGGGAGCACAAATATCTGGAGGAGAAAAAATACAACGTTAGGATTGGTATCTCTATACTTCAAAACATGGCCAAATAATGGGCTTACTTGGCTAATACGCAACCTTGTCTTATCAGGATAACAATAAAAGCGAAATACATTACAAAATCCTGTTACTCTTCTGCATGAACTTTTCTCTTTTAGACGTTCTGTAGTGACAAACACCACCCAAGATGGGTCTTCAGCATCAATGGCACTTGCACCTGTAAAACTGTTCTAAGGATAAAATGTAAAGAAAGAGAAGACATTCAACTCAAAACAAACCTTCTACAAACATGAGCACAAGAGGCGTAAACCGCCCATGCCATTCTCGTACGGCAAGGTTCTTCAATTCAAAACGGACCACCTAAGCGCATAAGCTAACAGTTAAATGAATGAGAAGATGTGAAGTTCAAAACCTAGATTACAAGTTTACTTCAGATATTGTTTCTCGTTCTAGCTGTCTATTTGGTGAATTTGCACTCTGATCTTTGCCCCCTTCCCAAGACATCAGTATCTCTCCATGCTGGTCAACTAGATTGCTGCCAAATGGTTATTGCATTTAGAGATAGAAAACGAAATCTATGTGATATTGAAAAAGAAGAAGTATAACCTGAAAGCATTGTCATAGTTGGTAAGCTTTTCCAAAAAATCTGCACGATTTTCTAATAAACCTTTCCCAAAAATATCCTGGCAAGTAAATAATTCATTTAAGCATTTGGTAATACCAAAACAATGAACGCCAAATTACATAAACCCAACATACCCGTAATACAGACCATATGTCACTCACAGATCCCTCAGATCCAATAACCTGTTAAAAAACATGTTAAAGTTCTCATTTGAAACATAGAAAACTGTTATATCACAGCAAACCATAACATAAAAAGAAAAATGCACAATGACGACGTGGAAAAAAGGCATAAATAATCCAGCCACCCCATTTCACATCTATTACAAAAGCAGATCCCATGGCTATGCTGACTGAGTCGTCCATAATGTAGCAATATGACCATTCAAGAATTTCAAAGCAAAATTTTCTGCCGCCATGAGTCCCTAGAGCCAATCTAAAGTTTTCCAACTGTGACTAAAGCACATGCGACAGATAGACCACGCTAAAATCAACATATTAGCAAATTAGTCCCATTATGCATATTTCAAATCTGGCAATAGACTCTTCCAGTACAACATATTCAGCAATCTTCAGCTTGATAAACAATAACCCTGTAAAGTATAATAACAGGAAGCTTACATCAAGCTTGGAATCGTATTGGACTTCAGCAAAAGAATCAAACGTTGCTTCGTGTAACCAGATATCCACCTGCATAAAGTAATTTTATGGGTTCATATTTGCCAATAAAGGCAAAGGAAATGAAAGAGATCATAGATGCTGCAGCCACCTTTAGACCTTTATATCCATAAATCTTTCCATCGGGTCCAAAACATTCTTCTACAAACTCTGGAGAAAATGCATCCGTTTCTCTTGATAGGTCGCCAGCGCACCTTACTTCAAAGACAAAATGCGTATTTTGTTTATGTACTAATTGCATTCATAAAAGAGGCGAGCTGCTTACCAAGATGAAGCTTAATGCATTCCGTTGCGAGACAATAATCTGCAATTTCTCAACAAATGAAAACCAAGGCATTGTTTGTATATGCTACAGAATACCTAATATCTTGAGAATTTAGAGGTCAAGAAACTTGCAGATTCCATTTTAACGGAGAAAACTAGGACAGAAAGAAAGGCAGAACCCAATACAGTATGAACCCAATACAGTACGAAAACACACGACTTCAAATGTTTACGTCATTGTAAACCGGATAAGGAGGAAATCATTTTTGACAAAGGCATAACTTTTAAACAAAGTGAGAGTGAGAAGCAAAGTTACCTACGCCTGGCTTCCGGCGTCTGCGCTTCTCGAGGGAATTCGACGCCATGGACAGGTCGATCCCGCCCTTATCCGACCTTTCTGATTTTACAAGCAGACTTTCATTTCCCTCTTCCCTCTCTTCTCGGTTTTGTTTTTCTTTTAAACCCTGAATGTCGGAACCTGGATCTTTTATCTTTTTTATTATTTTGTTTGCCAAACTAAAATGGTAAAGTTTCTCGGTAAGAATATGCCAACATATTCTTGAATAACTAGGACTTTTTGCTCTGGCGTTAGACTTGGTTGATGAATACATTGCATTGGCTTGGTTTCTAGACCTGAAAATGTAAGACAACCCAAGAATAACTGTAATCTTTTGCTATGGTTTTGAACTTGGTTGATGAATGCATTGCATCAGTTTGGTTTCTACATCCTTTGCATCTTTGGATGTCTTTGTTATAAGATATCTATTATGATTACTAGAAAATCACCCATTGCAATCCATGTGGTTGCATGGCAAAAAAAATTGTATTTATTGTATATCTTTTATGTGTGATGATGCATTAGACTTGGTATGACATAATTTACGATCTTCGACAGATCTTAAAAGACTTCTTGAGGTAGGATGACAACATGCCATATGTGTTGACGTCGTAATGACATGCTATATGCAGTGTCGGCTAAAAGTCATAGGACAAAATTATTTAGTTAAATGCATGGTTATTGTAGTTCCAAGAGATTTACCCAATATAATTTTTACCTGTAAGCCGGATTTGCATCTGCTCTTAGCTGTAGATGACCTCTAGAACCTAAGAACCTTAGTCACTGACGAAGGAGCCTAACCATGTATGATTAGAGTATATAGATCAGTTCATTGAATGATATTGTATTATTCTATGTGCACCTCTTGTGTATTGGGAAGGGGGGTAGAGACCCAGAGCCTTCTTAGAAGATGATCCTAGATTAGCCTCATTAATTTTCAATTAATGCGACATTGTGAGGTTCTAGGGAAATATATGCTATAAATACGTATATTTCTGGGTCTGTCACTATACAAGTCTACTTCGTAGCCTTGTATACCTTAGGAAGTGGCATGGGTGCATATCTAAGTTGAGTACATAACTTAGACAACCTTAGGATAAGGCCCATTTTCCACATGGCCTTATCCTATTGGGCAACCGCCACATGGTTGTGTCCCATTGGTGCCATGTGTCATCCCATGTGGACCCTAACCTATATTAATCGAAACCCTAACCCTAGACCTCTTTCCTGGCCCTAACACCCTGGGAACCTTCTTCGCACTCGAAACCCCGTTTCGAGCGTCGTTTGCTGTGGCATAGCCTAATGCAGCAAGCCTCAGAGTGTGTGCACGATCTTGGAGTGAGCACGGCTTCGACCACTTCGAGGAGCATGAAGACGCTAGGAATGGGAGGGAGCGCTTCGGGAGCAAGTATTTGGAGTAGTGTTCATGGTAGTTCATCTGGAAGTTAGCACTCCAGATGAGTCAGTATGTTGTATCTAGAGTAGAGCCATCCTAGAACCCTTATTCAACATCTTAAACCCTAATCAAGGAACCCTAACTGTAAGTTAGATATGTATGATTAGGTTAGATGTTATTCTGATGATTATCATGATATGATGTTGTATGATGATGGTTGATCATGTTTGCTCCTCTTGTATTGGGAAGGGGGGTAGAGACCTAGTAGTCTTATACTTAGTAATGCTCCTAGCTAGACCCTTTAGTTCCTATTATTATGCGGCCTGTGCATGGGAACCCACCGGGCTAAGGGGGCTATGATATGACTCAGCACTACATAAGGGGCTAGAGGAGATACGGAGGGAGGGTCCCTGCTGAGCATGGCTACTGGGGACCCATAGTGGGCTAGGCTTATGGCCGGTCACTTTGTGTGGGCCGGGCATGGGTCCGACACCTCCTGGGGCAATGGTGTTGCCCTGCCTCTCAAGAAGTTGCAGGTGTTGGCCTGGTTGTTTTTGGGGGTTAAGTCGGGGACGAATCGTGTGTCGCCACGATTTTCTTGCCACCCGTGGAACCTCTAGACCCTGGGAAAGGGGAGATAAAACCCTTCCTGCCTCGACGGACCGGGGAGATGCAACCTGGAGTAGTCCTGATGGGTGATACCATGGGATTGCGTATCCGGAAGGCTAGAGTCATGCCAGAGCCCGATCTAGCCCATCTGCAAAGTATGCACAGGAGGGGCGGATGGAGTGGTCAACCCTAGCCATTGCCTATAGCCAGCCCCGCCATTGTTATGACTCGGTCTGCTCTATCTTGAGGCCTAACCGTCAGTCTACCTCCCCATGAGTCTGAGCCTTGGGTAGGAGCTCTCATGTTTTACAGCATGTGTTTATCTCTATTGTATCTATGGGTGTGGGGATGTGCTACCCTTCGAGGTAGTTCGATGTATTGCTATTGCTAGTTCTGACAATGTTTATGCTTTCGCTGTGATAGGAGCCCATAGGGGAAGGGCGCGCAAGAAACCTTTGTATCCCCTTCCCGCACTAGGGATACCCTGGAGTGCGGGATAGACGGAGGGTCCGTGCAGTGGAAGGACCGGATGGGGGATTTCCTACGGAGTGTACGGCCAGGCGCCGTATATTTTGTAGGTAGCGTCACAATGGTATCAGAGCGATGTTTTTGATTGACCAGGAACTAGCACTGACCATGTCCCTAGTAAGTGGTCTAACAGGCCTAATAGGGTGTGAAATGAAAATTTCCACCATGGAACCTCGAAAATAGGGGAAAACTTTTTCTCCTAGGTAGTGGGTCCGTAAGAGTTGGCTAAGTTGTTAGATGGGGGAAAAAGAATGAGTCAAATTACATTCTAGTAAAGTTGGAGTGGAAATTATGCATCAGCATCAGATTTCCCCCAAAATGGGTCGAAGAATCATGCCAATCCGAGATCCGGTTGAAAAATGGCGCAAATTCATAATTAACACTTCAAACCATTAGGAAAAAAAATCGAAATTTATAGTATAATACAGCATTAACCATATACTAATAAATAGGCATACTGAGATAATTAATAAGGGGGGCTAATTAGTAGGGCTATTAATGGCAAGAGAATATTCCCTGGAACATCTTTCCTTTTAAATATCTTCTTGCCACCCCATTTCCTCCCTAACCTTGCCTAAACCTCCTTTCTTGTTAATTAGCTTAACGTAATCAGTTTGCTTAACCGTAAGATATGGCGAGGACCAAATGCACTGCCAGGAAGTTCAGCCCAAGGCGCACACCCTCCATGGCGGCAGCAGCAGCGGGCCCAGGGAAGAAGATCCCCGAGCACCTTCGGCCGGGGAGGGAGGAGGAGTCGTCCAGCTCTACGGACGAGACCTTCCACGCCTCCTAGGAGGAGGCCCAGAGCAGCTCCTCTGTGGAGATGCAACGGACAGACGAGACCGTCCACTTCGGTCCTCTGTCCGACCAGGAGGAGGAGCAGGACCAGCAACAACAGCAGCAGGACCAGCAGGAGCAGCAGCAACAGCAGCAGGAGGAGCAGCAGCAGCAGCCACGCCAAGAGGAGGTTGGCACCTCCAAAAAGAAGAAGGGAAAGGAGAAGGTGGCAGAATAGCCTGAAGAAAGGGCCGCAAGGAAGAAGAGGGAGCGGGAAAAGGAGGCAAGAAGGAGATAAAAGAGATCCAAGAGGGACCAGGACTGTCCAAGGGGGACGGTCCACATCGAAGAACCTCGTCGGGACCCCACTGATGAGGAGGAGAAAGAAGAGGATGAGGAGGAGAGTGAAGCAGTCGGGCATACGAAAGAAAAGCCCGAAAGAGACGCCGGGGAGCCCTCAAACCCCGACGCTCGCCCACCATACCCGAAGTGGCCCAAGCCACCAAAGGTGATTAAGAAACAGAAGGTGGGCGAGCGAGAATTCATGTTAAAGCAAGACCGTGAATTCCAGTGTCGCAAGAAAGTGTACCAGGAGTACCTCCGCCAGGTGGAAGAGGTACAATGATTGGTACTGTAAGCAGAACGTACAAAAGTACGTTAAGGGTGGGCAGCCGAAGAACCAGCCCAAGCCGCAACCACCAAGGCCGGAGCCGCCGAAGAAGGTCCATCATGGACCTAATTCAAGGCACGCCCGAGTTTTTCGGGAGATTAGGCACTTCCAACAGTGCACTAATCTCCTCATTAGGAAGGCGCCGTTCGAGCGGCTCCTTCGGGAGATTATGCAGGAGTTCAGAACAAACTACAGGGGGACACCCCTGACAGTCTGGGCCCTGCAGGAGGCATCAGAGACAGAGCTGGTCCAGCTCTTCGAAGAAGGCAATCTCTGCGCAATCCACGCCAAGCGGGTGACGGTGATGCCAAAGGACCTGCATCTGGCGAGGAGGATCCGCAAGAAGAGGCCCTAAACAGCTCCAATTTTGTAAACTTTATAAATACCTGATCATTTTAATTATTACCTATAAAAGTCAATTTTTTTTGTAAATTAAACCTCTTCTTTGATATAATAGTATTTGTAACAAAACCAGGGACTTAGCTTGTGTCCGTATTAATTTGTGTAGAGCACAGTGGTATGCGTCCATGGGTGTGTTGGGGGCGCCATTTAAATCTAAATATAAACTTTAGCTAAGGTAACTTAAAACCTTAATAAATTGAATGTTAAAAGTGTAAGCACCTTAAAAATCGGGGAAGGCAAGAATCGTGGATGCCATATAGCAGGAGGGTTTCGCTTAGAGATGCATGCAGCATTACCATCTGGGCCGATCTTGCCAAGTGTTCTTGGGGCAAAGGTATTTAAGGAAGAGAAGGCCTGGCCGGATGGTGGACGAGAGAAGGAAGAGAAGCGGATTGGAGACTGAACAAATCGGAGGCAGAACAAGAAGAAGAGTCCAAAATCAAAAGCTCAGGTGAGGATTTGATTTAAGTATTGATTTTCGGCCTGATTGGGGTCGGATTGTGTGAAGCAGTCCTTTTGAAGCATAGATGCCAGTGGCTTGTGATCCGTAATCCAGTTTAGAGCAAGAATCCTTATTGTGAACCCTGCTTGTTTAATTGCTATGATCATCTAAAATCCGGCAGACCCTGCTTGAATTCGGCCATCAAATCCAGTGAACCTAAGCTTGTTTTGATCTGCTGTGAAATATTCCTTCTGTCTGCCTGTCTCCACTGCCATGGATAAATTTATAGTGCCGTCTTCTTCCTCTGATTCTTATGCTAGAGATCGCCTTTGCACTCTGAATGTGTTTGGGGATGAAATCCCGCCTTGGGCGAGCTTGTAGAGCCAGTAGGCCAGCCAAAAAGGGGTCGCTGTTGGCGCCCACGAAACTGCCCACGAACATGTTATAGTGATTTTCTAATTTTTATTGCAGGGGATACCAGGGTCCGGTATCCCCAAACCTTTAAAAATCGTAATTTAAAGTCAAAACTTAAACCTTTAAGTTGTTATAAAGTTATGGTTGCTTATATGTTAAGAGAGTTCATGTTCTTGCTTTGAGATGTGCAATGAGATGTTGTCACTTGGTTATGAAATATCTTGATGAACCTCATTCTATTGTATTGCATTGCTCTATGGCTATTCTTGGAAGTAAGATGCATGAGGATTCTATGATATCTCGTATTGGATTAACCTGTAGGGTTATTGGTGATATTCTATCTTGTAAAGTCATGATGTATGATGTTGCGCCCACCTTCGGAGGGGTGGGGTGGCTGTGAGACTCCGCATCCGTTCTAGATGGCTAGACGGATGGCATGTTGCATTTACGGCCCACCTTCGGAGGGGTGGGGTGGCCGTGTAGCTCCGCATCCGAGCCAGATGGCCTGACGGGGAGTTAAACCCTGTACGTACAGATGGAGAGAGTGGTCTCCTTGGGGTCGCAACCCAAGGATTACGCTTGGCATATGTGCATACATACAGAAGATTGATGTGAATGTAAACATGCTTGTAGTATGAGTTCTAACTAATGCAGGGGCATAGAGGAGCAGGTAAATCTATTGTCTTCTTATCTTGGATGTTATATGCTAGATTGCTTTGTGGTTGATGTTATGAATGCTCCCGAAATGTTTCCTCCCCACTTAGTCCTTGTGGACTAACCCCCTTGCATTGTTTGTGTATGTTTAAGAGGGTACGTCCTAAGCTGAGAATGCGGTATTTAGAGGGATAGTCTGGGGATGACGTTGTGCCAGCGGAGTCCGGGGATGAGGTTGCTATGGATGGGACATTTTCTGAGGCCTAGTGGAAGTTGGAATAGGAGACCTAGGAGCGACCTATTTGGCTAGTGGAAGTTACTGGAGCACCAAGAATTTGACGAGCTTTGTCTCGCATGTAAATTTATAGTTTAGCAAGAGTATATTTTATTGGCAAGTATATAAATCTCATGACTGTTAACTTAGATGTTAACATGTTGGTGCAACGGCCTAGGCCAAGGGGCTAGGTCCGTTTCAGTTGATATCAGAGCCCAAAGTTCTGACAACCTTCGGGCCGTGGGAATTAAGGGCTAAGAGTTCAAGAGATTCTACTATAAAGTAGAACGGTTTGTTGTTTGGTAAATGCACCATGTTTGGGGTCTGGGTTCGGGAACTCCTGCAAGACAGCCCTCTGTGAGGACCTTGGATCTAACAGGAGAATCCGGGAACTATGTCACGCGGGATTTGCAAGAAAGAACAAAAAAAAGAGAAAAGAGAACAACAAGAACAATGAGATCACAACAATAAGCTTCCTTGATGTCAATGAAGATACATGAGCTCTCGCAATCGAGAGAAAACAGAAAATGAGACAAGACTCAAAACTCATCTAAAAACTAGAGCGCTAGCTCTACTCATATATATAGTACAATGGCCTTTGGCCCAATATAGACACTCTGACTGGTTTCGGTGTCGACTCTTGGAAGGAGGCCTGATTTGCAGGAATGCTGGCGGTGCCTCTTGAAAAGCCTGAAATCACGTTGACGCTGACGCGGGCGGTGACGGGCCGTCACTTGTCTGAGCGCCGCCTCTTGTTGACGCCAGGCGTGGTCTTTGTCTGCGTGGTCTCCTTGGTCTTCTGCTGAGCCTTTGACGACTGACCCGCATCTGATTGTGGATCCTTGGCCTTGACCTGGTCCGTCGTATGCATGAATAGTCCTGTACCAGGAGGCACAGGACTAACACTCCCCCCCACCAAACGACACTCAGTCTGAAGAAAAGGAGGAAGTGCTTCCGAGGGCGGGAAACCAACAGTCTGAAAGTGATCTTCACGGGAATGAGGACGGGCGCCATTATGGTAATGGGCAATGAGGTCCTGGCGTGTTTGAAGTGCATTAGGAGTGTTGAGCCCAAGGGCAGGATCTGCATCAATGAGGAAGTGAGAGCGCACCATGTCTTCCAGGGCAGCATGTGCATCCGAAGGAACAAACTGGCACTCCATGAGAAGGCAGGTCTGGAGACCGAAGGCACTGACGCTGGCATTCAGGTTGCAGTAAAAGATTGGACGCTGCCGATTTAAAGAGCTTACCAGGATGCATCGGAGAGCAGCACAGAAACCAGCTTGACGGTGTACGGAAGGGTCTGGTGAAGTGGCAGCATTCTGCAAGAAGGTATCAAGGCCATGAAGAGCATCAGCAGGCCGTTGCCAACCACGCTCATTAGCAATATAGAGCCAATTCTCAGTAGTGTCCAAGGTGGCATTATCCTCCCAATCTGAGCGTCTGACAAATCGGGGATCCCACCGGAGATCCGTCGAGATCTGAGGCGGAGTCGACCCAGCGTGGCCATCCATGACCTTCGTCCAAAAGGGAAGACGCCAGTCAGAAGAGAGGAACCGTGGGCGTGGAGGGACTCCTAAGGAAGCATATGGAGAGGGAAGCATGCCCGTGTGCGTGGGTTGCAGAGCCATATCCCTGAATTCTCGAACAAGATTCTGATCCAGAGCACGACACTAATGGTCCCACTTTGAGGTAGAGAGTAATTGATAGACAGGAGGATTTACCCAACCCGTGGGGATGGTCTTGCTTTCCAGAAGGCCACGCAGTTGATTGTAGCCTCCCAAGTGCTGCATATAAATTTGGGCGAACTCAAGATCGTCAGGATGCGCCAAATTTTTGTTTACCTGTTCCAATGTTTCAGCCTGCCACAGGGGTAAGTGCTGAGCAAGTTCAGGCATGTACTCCTGTTCAAAAGTCTAAGACTGAGCAGGATCCTTGAAATATGGGTTGGTTGGTGATAACAACCAAGCAGCATTGGAGTTGCCTCGGAAAACACAATGGGCCTCATCGCGAAATTTATCATGGAGATCCGCCAGGTAGAAGTCATGAAAAACATAAGCCATTGGCTGAACCACACGGAAAATGACCAATTCGGGGTCTTCAGAACTGAGCTGATCAAAGACTAAGAGTGCACAAAATAAACCCTTGTCTTCTACAGAAAGATCCGGCCAGATCCGAAGGAAATCAGCACTTTTGAGTGGCTGTTGATGAACATTGCCATTGGCCGCGTACCACTTCAAAAGGAAAAGGTGCCTTCGGGCCACCACATAGTCAAGATAGCTGGAAGGAGTAGAGAAGTCCACAGGGATGTTGGTAGCAATGTCGATATATCCCTCCTGTTTGTTCTGCGCTTCTTCAGCAGATTGAACAGCTTGCTGAAGCTAATGTTCAAGGTCACGGATCCGGTTCTCCTTTTCTAATAGAAGCCGTGACTGATCACGGACCTGTTTAAGAGGAAGCGTGGCATGTGAAGAAGATTGCCCGGGAGTATTGAGACGAAGCGTGGCAATCTCGGCGTCATCTATGACCTTCTGTTTTTGAGCCTCAAAAAGCTGATCCTGGATGGACGTTAACTGATTGGTCAGCGTGGAAATCTGAGCTTCAAGGGAGGTGAGTCGAGCATCACGCTCGGTAAGGTCATGAACTCGAGTGCAGTAATTGTGAGAAAGCTCCGTGTACAAGGTGTCTAGCTTAGCAATGTCTTTCTCCTTGTCACCCAAGAGGGTGTCTTTTGTCTTGTTTTGCTCCAACAAGTCCTGAATTGTGGTTTGGAGCTGAGCCTGTTGATCTCCAAGCAGGCTGATCTGATCCTGAGCATTTTTGAGATCTACACGGGCCTGTAATAGAGCCGCGTGCTTTTCTTGAAGTTTGGCCTCTAAAGTTTGAACTTGTGCAGTTGCAGCTTGAAGGTCTCTTTGAACTGCATCAGAAGCCTCCAGGGACGCTTGAACACCATTCATGAGAGCGTCCTGTGATGCTTGTAACTGCAGGGCGGCAGCTTGAACATCCTGCTGAAATTGATATAGAAGCTGGCGAGGATTTGGAGGTGCCAGGCCCTGTTGCTGCCTTGTCTGAGATTGTTGGGAGGCATGACGGGAAGTGGAAGGCGTGGCTTCAGTGGAGGAAGAGGAGACAGTGACATGCGTGGTTTGGTGTTGAACATAACCAGAGGAAGTCTGGCGTGAAGGTACAGCCTGTTGGTTTTGACGTTGGGAATGCAGAGACCGCTGAGTGGAGGCATGAGAAGTGGAAGGGGTCTCAGGAACAGGAAGATAATGACGGATGAGTGCCTGAAGATGGCCACCCACTGAGGCTTCATGTCCAGAGGAGGGGGCAGCCCGAATGCGGTCGACTTCATGAAGGAGGCGGTAGAATAACATCTGGGGCCAATCAATATGGAGATTGGAGCGGATGGCAGTGATCACCATATTATAGAACGGCTTATTTATATGGGTGTTCTTGATAGAATACCCAAGCAATTTGCGCCACAGAAACTTCACAAAAGTGTCATGTGACTTTGCAATATTGGTGAGGCGATGCTGGTTTGCTTGATAAGAAGGAGCACCGAACTGAGTGACGTCCATGTCCTGTAAAGCAGCCCAAGATACAGAAGGTTTTTGCAAGGGAATACGGAATACCTCAGAAATCAAGGGCTGTGTAAGCAAAATGGTGGTGCCATCGACCACCGTAGCAAATCCTTCCGGGCTGTTGACGATGTGAGCGATAAACTGCTTCAATTGCTCCGGATTTGGGGCCGGGAGCTCCAGTTGCGAGAATTCGTAAAGCTTATGTCGTTCCGCTACTTCCCGACTCGGACCAACAAGGGCCTCGCGAAAGGTGGGCGTCGAGAAAGACACAGACTCGAAAAGAGTCGCATCCCTTGGAGCAGAAGCTTGAAGTGTAGGAAATTTGGGTGCAGCCATGGCGAAGAGCGTCGGAACAGAAGGAACTGTCTGGAGAAGGCGGAGAGCAGAGAGCAAGAGACGAAGGCACAGATAGACGAAAAGGTTTTAGGGCACGCAAGTGTAGGCGAAGGGGCATGATGAGGGCGAACCGGCAACCGTTGATGGTTCCAGGTGGCGACAGATGCGAAGTAGGCGATTGAGAGGCAAAATTTTGGCTAAGTCCCCAAACGGTAAAGGGAGAAGCAAGGAACGGTGGCGATGAGACGTAAGAGAATGATCGGATGTGACAGCTGGCGAAAGGACGCACATTAATGTTTGACGGGCATGAAAAGAAGGAATGTCATTTAATGCTGGCAACTCGAAGTGGGATATCATTAAAACGAAGGTGTCAGAAGGTACCATGGCTAGATATGCGGCGGGAGAAAAGATTCCCCATTTAGAAACAGCCTTGCATTGCAAACACATTGGCGAAATTTCTGATTGGTCCACGTCGACAGGGAGGTCCTCGGTTGGCTATATAAGACGAACAGTGGTGGAAGCTGAGATACCCAATGGTGCTCAGTATGTCTGCTGCTGGACTGCACGACAAGTGCACTATGCCGTCTAACTGCCTGGAGTGAATTACTTGCAAGATGGACTGCTTGGACCTCTGGCGGTGCCACAACCGTGGCATTGCCATGGACGGGTGGTGTGCCGGGATGGCTGAGCATCCCGATCCCCACACCAACGAGATGGAGGTGATTCTGCACCTGCGCTGGGACCCTGAGCAGAATTACTACCACATCCTGCGTATCACCTCTGCTCCAAACCCGGAGTAGAGGGGTTTTCTCCTTAGGACTTAGTAGATAGGGCTCTCAGCCCATTTTTGTAAATAGGGCTCTGCCCATAGCAGAAATAGATGGGCTCTGCTCACATTTTGTAAAAATTTCACCTCTATAATATAAATATGCCGCTTGTTAGTCACTATCTGTTGTGTCTGTGTCTGGAACAGCATCTTGTGGATGATTTGGACTTTCTGTTGTATGAAATTGTTTGAGGCGAAAGCCATTAATCAGTGTAGGTAATGGAGTGCCATCTAATTCAGCCAGCTTGAAAACGCTGGGTTGTACCACTTGAACAATTTGATAAGGACCAAGCCATCGAAACTTTAACTTGCCCGGAAAATTTTTGTAACGGGAATCATAAAGAAGAACCAAATCTCCTTCTCTGAATGTTTTTGTCTTAAGTCGTTTGTCATGCAATGATTTCTGCAACTGTTGGCCATGAAGAACATGAAAGTAAGCATCATGCCGAAGTTCATCCAACTGTTCCAATTGATAAACCCTTTCCTTGAGTGCAGCAGGTGGATTATGTGCTGTAGCAAGTTGAAAACGGAGAGTGGGAAGAATATTTTCAAAAGGCATGAGAGCTTCTTGACCATAAACCAGTTTGAAAGGAGTGTGACCAGTAGCTATTTTGAAACTGGTGTTGTAAGCCCAAAGAACAGTAGGCAACTTGTCCTGCCAATCTGTTCGCGAAGCGTCACAAATTTTCTTGAGAACTGTGATGAGTGTTTTGTTGGTACTTTCAGCCAAGCCATTTCCTTGAGGATAATAGGGTGTACTCTTCCGGTGTTGGATGTGAAGATAATCCGTCAGCTCCTTAATAGTATGGTTGACAAAATGCACGCCACAATCACTAACAAGTTCCGTGGGACAACCAAAACGCGTGATGATGTGCGTGTAGAGGACCTTGGCTGTGCTGACAGCGGTGTTGTCAGGAAGTGCACAAGCTTCCGCCCATTTAGTAGCATAATCCGTGATGACCAGAATATAACGGGCACGGGTGTGCCGCGCCGGTGGGTCCATGGGCCCCACAAAATCCATTCCCCATTTGCTGAAGGGGTGTGGCGTGGCGACCGGCGTCAAGGGAAGAGCGTCACGGGCCGTGGGCTTTCCCACACGCTGACAAACGTCACACGTGCGAGCATAAGCGTGGGCATCTTTGAAGAGCGTGGACCAGAAATATCCTGCCAAAAGAATTTTGCATGCCGTGGCGTCACCACTAAAATGACCACCACCAAGCCCATCCTGGGCTTGTCGAACAATATCGGGCACCTCATGAGGGAGGACACAACGACGGAGGACCATGTCTTTGCCTCGTTTATACAAATGGCCTGCAACCATGGTATAGTCACGGACTTCTCTGAGAAACTGAGGTGGCGGGAGCGAAGCTTGTCTGGAGAGAGCATTGGATCGGCGGGAGGAAGAGCACCAGTGAGAAGATATTGCTGAAAGTTGTGAAACCAATGGGGCGTGGCCGTGACCAGGAACAACTGAGCATCTGGAAAGGCATCAGAAACACCCGTGGAGGGATCATCCGTGTGGATGCGTGAAAGATAATCAGGCACCACATGAGATTTGCCTGCCTTATGAACAATTTTGAAGGGAGCGAACTCTTGCAGAAGAAGGACCCAGCGAGCAATGCGTCCCGTGGGCGTAGCTTTGTTGATCAAATAAAGAAGAGCTTGATGATCAACAAAGAACTTGATCTGGCTTCCCAGTAAATAATGTCGGAAACGTTGGACACAGAAGACTAAGCCCAAGGCTTCTCGTTCCGTGGCAGAGTAGTTGCGCTCAACAGGATTGAGTTTCCGGCTGGCATAGCGGATGGGTTTATCCGTGGTTTCATCATAGGCTTGAGAGAGAACATCACCAATGGCAAAAGCAGATACGTCAACATGAACGTGGAAAGGCTTGTCCCATTGAGGAGGAACAAGGACCAGGGCCTGAGTAAGTAACAGCTTCAACTTCTGAAAAGCAGCTTCCGCTTGGGAATTCCAAGCCCAAGTGGATTCATCACCCGTAAGTTTATGAATGGGATCAGCTATAGCTGCAAGGCCACGAATGAAGTTGGAATAGTAATTTACCTTACCCTGGAAAGAGCGTGTCTCTTTGATATTAGACGGTGTTTGAGCTTTCAGGACACAACTGATTTTAGCGGGATCCGTGGTGATGCCTTCTTTACTGACCACATGACCCAACAGAACGCCTGAGGTGACGCAGAAGGTGCACTTCTCAGGATTGAGACTAATGCCAGATTCATCACATTTTTTAAAGACAAGCTCCAATTTGTCCAAGTGATCATCCATGGAGCTGTAGGCAGAAAAATCATCTTGGAAGATCTGAAGAAAAGGTTTATCCTTCATAAAGTCTTGAAAGACAGAGAGCATGATGCGCTGAAAGGTTGAAGGAGAGTTTGACAAGCCAAAAGGGACCACCTTGTAGGCAAAAGTGCCCCACGGGGTGGTGAAGGTAGTTTTGAGTTGATCTTCTTGCTTGATAGAAATTTGATTGTACCCTGAAAAACCATCCATGAAAGAGTACATTTCATGACCAGCAACTTCTTCAAGAACCTGGTCTCTGTGAAGGGAAGCAGAAAATGATCACGCTCCGTGGCTTGATTGAGTTTTCTGTAATCCACGCAAACGCGGATCTTACCATTATGTTTGAGAGCAATGACGATGGGGCTCACCCATTCCGAATGTTTGACCTCATAAATCAGGCCAGCAGCCAAGAGTTTGTCAATTTCAGCCTTGACGCGGTCACGGTAATTTGGGTTGAGCCTGTACTGTCGTTGCTAGATTGGGCGGGCATCAGGTTTGGTAGGAATGGTGAGTTCCCCCAATTCTTTTTTGATACCTCGAAGGTCTTTATAGCTCCAAGCAAAAATATGTTTGAATTTCTTGAACAGCGTCACAGCACGTGCTTTATAAGTAGGTGGAAGTTTAGCAGCTAAGCGGACTGGTTGATTGTTTCCAATGTCCACTATTTCCACTTCGGGAGTTTGAATGTGAGGAACAACCTCTGTGTCCTGGACCTGATAAGCAGGAGGCTGAAGCATGATGGGAGGAGTAGCATTTTGTGTGGTGAAGAAAAGAGGCTGCTGAGCATCATCAAGCAAGGGTTGCTTCATGACGGCATGAACGTCAACTGTCTCTGAAGAAGAAAGTGGGTCAGAAAAATGATCAAGTCGTTGAATGCGATTGCAGGAAGCTAGGTAAGGGTCCAAAAGAGCTGCCACAGCCTGGTCCTGATCGAGCGTCATGTCACCCCAAGGATCAGCATACTCAGGATAAGATGAGAGAGGGAGACCCGCTGGAGGAGCTTGAACATGATAAATGTTTTGTGCTTCTTCAGAGTCAGTGTCGGAGATGGAAGGTTCCGCATTTTCGACAGAGATCAATTGGCCAGTTTCCAGATCCATTGTGGCATTGAGATGGCCATCGGTGATAACAAGTTGGTTCGTGGCCCAGTAATGAATACTCTTAGCCTGGCGGAGAAAAGGTCGTCCAACCAGCATTTCATAATCACCAGGATCTTGTCCTGCTTTCCAAACACCAAATTCCAAAGGGAATTTGAGATCACCAATGCTGATGTGGAGAAGAGGAGTGACGCCTTGAGGGCGCGTGATATGGCCATTTGCCAACTTGATGTCATAAGGGGCACGGTATAATTGTTTGATGCCCAATTGCTTTCTGAGTTTATCAGTAATGAGATTGACAGCACTACCACCATCAATTTGGACATGATTGATATGTTGATTGCCCACCGTGGCATGCACCGTGGTTTGAGACCCGGACAGAGTTTCAAAATGGTGGCGAGGCTCAAAGGAATCTTGATCTTGGCAAGTTCTTCCTGAAATTCCAAAGGAACATGTGAAAAGGGATCCGCAGGGTCCAATGGAGCTCGGGACTGTGGTAAAGAAGCAGAGACTTCTTTGAGAAGCTCGACCTCAGCAGCAATATTTGGATATGGCTGAGAGCGTGCACTGGTGGAAGATGACGGCGCTGCCTGACGCTGCTGAGCCCGGGTGGTGGCGTGAACATTAGCCAAGGTTCGACCTTCCGCAGCCTGCATGAGTTTCAGAATACTTTGTCTCACTTTAGGCATGACGTGAGGCATAAGTTTGTCAAGATCAGGTGCGAAGTGAACTTTTTTGTCATCCTCATGAGGGATGGTTTCCACAGCAAAAGCGGGTTGCGTGTCGTGTGGAATGATAGTCAAAGGGCGTGAAGCCCGAGCGTGATGCGCAACGAGACTAACCCAGTTAGACTGCTGGACAGGAGGGTTGAGAGCCTGATAAATCTCCTCCTGAGCTTGTTGATCCATAGGATTGGAAGTAGACGCAGCTTGCTGAGGTCGCTGTTGTTGAGGCGGGCGAGGAGGCTTTCTCAAAACAGGACGAGGGCCCTGCTTACCATTGGCCACTCAGAGTTGATAAGCCGTGAGACGGACAGAAGCTGGTTGATTGGAACCCGGAAGTTGAACTTGAACTTGAGGAAGCTGAGGACACGCCGTGGTGGTGTGACCCCATTCATGACAATGATAACATTGAGCCTTGGAAGGATCAAAGGGAGGACGATTGCTTTGTCCCCGTGGCTGCTGAGATTGCTGTGGTTGTTGATATTGTTGCGGTGGTTGATTTTGATATTGTTGAGGCTGATATGACTGCTGTTGTTGAGGGGTGGTCTGGACTTGAAAGACCATTTTATTACGAAAAGGTGTAGGATGAGATCGCGTGCATTCTTCCGTGGCATGATTGCACATATTGCATCTTTTACAATGAGGAGGTCCATTGGAGGCGTTGCATTCATTTGCCAGATGACCTTGATATTTACAAATAGTACACCAGATGTGAACGCGTTGTGGATTTGCTTGCTGAGGTTGAACAGAGTTCTGAGGAACCATGACGGGGGGCATGAAAGGGAGTTCCTGCAGAGCAACACCCCGAGAAGAAACATTGACCGAGTGATTGACCAATTCAATGGCCTGCTCCAAAGACTTGGGACGCAAGTATTCTGTCATGAGTCGAATGGCAGGAGGAAGGCCCTGCAGAAACCAGACGAGGATCTGGCTTTGCGTGGGGTACTCCTGGAGTTTACTGACGAGAATGTGAAGACGGTCCGCAAAATCCATGGCTGACTCCGTGGGCTCTTGTTGAAGGTCATTGAGTTGCTTGAGGAGTAACTGATCATCGTCCGTGGTGCCATAATGAGACAGAAAGGCAGTTTTCATTTCCTGCCAACTTTGTTTCCAGTGACTCTTGTTGGCCATTAACCACTGATGAGGGGCGCCTCTGAGCGTGGTCAAAAAGATATGAAATTTAAGTTGGGGCTGAGCATGACCATTCAGAAGCGCCAAAGCTTCAAATTCCTCCATGTGTGCCGAAGCACTTTGATCCAGAGGTTTGCCTTTAGTGTTGCCAAAAGTGGGATAAGTCAGCTTCAAATTAGGAGAGGGCGATGAAGGCGGAACGGGCGCATAGATAGATGGATTTAGTGGAGGATATGCAGAAGCATAGAGAGGTGGGACAGTCTGAGACTGAGAGCAAGGGGGTGGAACCGAAAAAACATGTGGGCCAGCAAAAGCAACATCTGGTGGGGAAGGGCCTTGGGAGCCATCCTCATTAGGCTTGAGATCAGTGGTTTGATAGACAGGAAGAGCGTGCTGAAAAGATGGAGAAGTTGGAATGCCATGAACGTGAGGGCCAAAGGTGACATGATGGTAGCCCATTCCAGCAGGAGGAGAAGAAGGTTGGGATGGCTGAGGGGTGTGACCTGAAGGAATATTTATGTAGGTGCTGTCAGGAGTCTGGAAATAATGAGGCGTGGGCTGAACAGGGGTATGATGTGGAGACTGAGGTTGAGAGCAATGCCGACACACAGGGGGAGACCCTGGTCGAGACTGAGCGTGAGGAGTAGGAGGGGCCGACTGAGCGCGGGAGCGGATGCGGCCACCCTCAATGTCATAGGCAGAATCATACATATCCCTAACAGCTTCGCGGTGTTGATGGCGCTCCAGGCGAGCCGCCGTTTGGCAGAGAAGTTCTTCAGGAGTGAAACCTCGAGCCGACATGATGGAAGAAAGATCAGACCCGGCAGCGGGGACAGTGTTTGGGGTCCGGGTTCGGGAACTCCTGCAAGACAGCCCTCTGTGAGGACCTTGGATCTAACAGGAGAATCCGGGAACTATGTCACGCGGGATTTTGCAAGAAAGAACAAGAAAAAGAGAAAAGAGAACAACAAGAACAATGAGATCACAACAATAGGCTTCCTTAATGTCAATGAAGATACATGAGCTCTCACAATCGAGAGAAAACAGAAAATGAGACAAGACTCAAAACTCATCTAAAAACTAGAGCGCTAGCTCTACTCATATATATGGTACAATGGCCTTTGGCCCAATATAGACACTCTGACTGGTTTCGGTGCCGACTCCTGGAAGGAGGCCTGATTTGCAGGAATGCTGGCGGTGCCTCTTGAAAAGCCTGAAATCACGCTGACGCTGACGCGGGCGGTGATGGGCCGTCACTTGTCTGAGCACCGCCTCTTGTTGACGCCAGGCGTGGTCTTTGTCCTGCGTGGTCTGCTTGGTCTTCTGCTGAGCCTTTGACGACTGACCCGCGCCTGATTGTGGATCCTTGGCCTTGACCTGGTCCGTCGTATGCATGAATAGTCCTGTACCAGGAGGCACAGGACTAACACACTAGCCACGATAAGTTAAGAGGAACAAGAAATGAGCATAGGTCTAAGGTATTGATAGGATCTTAAGTTTTGATTATTATTCTGTGCTATGTAAGATAGAAAAGCTAATGGAATGCAGTTCATCAAGGAGCTAAACTTGGTCAAAAGTTACCGAAAAAAGGATGAAATGTTAAGAAGGATCTTTTCATGCAAGGCGTGAACATTGGGCCATGATAATTGTGAAGGTATGTTCCTACAAATTTCGATAACTGGTAGATTGTCTAATGGTGGACCACGTTGCCGCGTTACTTTAAAGTAGACCATGTGTAGGGAGTTGTAGTGCTTCAGCAAAATCAGTGCTAGGGTTATGATGAACAGTGCTTAAAGAGGTAAACTCAAGGGTTTAGGAAGTTATTAGGTCTGTTGAGTAGGTTCTTTTTTGTGAGAAGTCACAGTAAACTATGTTCATAATCTTGTAGGTTCCCTTGAATTTACTTGTGCGGGTTGTATAACCATAAGATACACAGATGGGGGATATGATTATGTTTTTATTTGTCACTCTTGGATTTGGCCACCCAAGGTGTGTCATATGAATACATATCTAGTCCGAGCTGAGTATCTCTCTTTCCATAGTGGCCTTAGTATTTCATAGTGCGCTATTTTATCCTTAATAGGAAAAAGTAGATTAACCCTATGCAGCTGTTTGCTACGTTAGCTTGGACAGATGTAGTAAATATTTTATACGAATTTCATTATAAGTTTAATTCCAAACTTTATACATGCTAGTGGCAAGGCTGATGCACTTAGTTATTTTGAGTATGTGGTAGATTAAGTTGGGACTACACCAATTTGGGCAGAAATAGTGGAGCTTAAGCCTATATGGGTTAATAAGGAAGTTGTTCTATAATGTGGAAGAAATGTTGCTATTATGGCATAAATGTGCAATTGAGGACACTGCATCAGAACATAGGCGTGGCTCAGAATCGCGAAAAGCCATATGTGAACAAGACACGTAAAACCCTAGAGTTGGCTAAAGGTTACTCTTTTGCATTTAAAAGTAATAGAAGAAGTGTTAGACCGCATTCAAGCAGTGTACCTCAAGTAACTCATGGGGACATGAGTTGAATTTTTCAAGGGGTAAATGTAACAAACCCAGGGACTTAGCTTGTGTCCGTATTAATTTGTATAGAGCACAGTGGTATGCGTCCATGGGTGTGTTGGGGGCGTCCTTTAAATCTAAATATAAACTTTAGCTTAGGTAACTTAAAACCTTAATAAATTGATTGTTAAAAGTGTTACACTTTACAATAATTATTTAGGGTGATCACTACATCTGTGGCTGGTTGGAAGGTGGAATCCTTGAACTCTGGGAAGCACTCATACAGGAGCAAGTTTTTCTGGATCACCTATTTGTGGGAGAAGCTGGTGTTACACCTGAGATTGCCGTTGATCTTGAGGAGAGTTGGCTGGCTGAATATACTGGGGACCCCAATACATCTGCGGCAGGAGTCTTCCACGTTTATAGTGAATAGTCGGAAGGAAAAGTCATTGTTAAAATCTATTAGCTGATGTATGGCCAGTTCCTCCTCGATCAACAATCGATCTGAGGTTATACACACAGTTCCAAATAGAAGTGTTAAATATTTTGCTACAGTTTCTAGTTCAGTTGTCACCCTCTGGGGTTGGCTTTTGGCTCTGCCCGAGGAGCTGTGGACTCCCTTTTTCATAGATAGGGAGTTTCCAGCCCATCTGTTTTCAGCTCAAGGTGTTATCCCATCTGACTGGTTCTGGACGAACAAGGCTAACTACCTTGCAGCAATTTTGGGTACTGTTGATCCCGAGGCTCTCGGGTCTTTTTTACTCCATAGTAACCTTTTTGGAGCTAACGTTCAAGTTGAGATATACAATGAATTCAGAGCCAGATAAAGGAGGCGCCAGAAACTTTTTGGAGGTTTTGATACAGGATGGTGCTGCTCCAGAAGACGCAATCAGGGAAAATTTTAAGGGCAACCCAATTGGCGATTTTTGAACCAAATATCTAACAATGTGTAGCACAAATGGCAATTTTTAGCTAGAACTTTATCAAATATAGTAGAGTTGCCCAAACGTAAAGCAGTCACTATCTTATATAAATGTGTTTAAGTTACATGTTGTATGTATTTGAATTCATACCCCATATATTTCAATAATGTACAGGTTGCTGGTAGGGAGAATCGAATATCGGATGCCAGAGTCTTGATAAAGAGTATTGAAAATTGCCTCGACATTCGATTTTCCAAAAGAGCGGGATTATTCTTAGTTGGTAGATATATTTAGGAATAATTTTTTTTTTATAATGTTGGCCTTCCATAAGTGGCAAATTTAGGGTGGGACACTAGTCCTAACAATGGAAGGTCCTGAGTTGGAGGCCACCCAGAGTCGCACTCCAAACTGTTGGGGGTCAAACCCCACAGATACAATGTAAAGTGGTTGGGGGCAGGACCCAAGCAAGCAATATGGTGTGGTGTGTGGTCACATGTCCAGTTGGATACCCCCACAGATGCAATGTAAAGTGGTTGGGGGCAGGGCCCAACCAAGCAATATGGTGTGGTGTGTGGTCACATGTCCAGTTGGATGCTGCCTAGTGGTGTGATGTTAAAAAGACTTTTTTTCTTTCTTTCTTTCTTTTTTTTCTTGACGAGTTAAGATTTGGCGAAAGTAAGGCGTTACAGGATTTGGCCAAGTGGCCTAAATGGCCATTCCATAAGCATATGTAGTTCTCACTTGGGACTAAATTGGCCTCAAAGTCGATACCATTCCAATTAGCAAACATCTAATTGGCCATTCTAATGTCGTAATATGCAATAAAGTGCCTCGAAATGGCGAATCTGCAGGTAGTCTTTTGGTAAGGCATCCTACTCAAACCGGCCGTCGCAATTTGCCTGAACCGGTAATTTGTGGCCAAATGGCCTGCCGGGGCCACTAAAATTTTCGCTGGACGCAATCAAAGAAACAGTTCAGGAAAATGAACCTCCTGCAGCAGAGGAGGATGTCTCACTCCATTTATCAGTTGTTGCCAACAAGGTTAGAAGGCTCGGGCTGGTTGGAATTATTGGGTGCATTATCCGTGGATCACCAACTTTGGCTATGATCAGGAGGACCATGGAGAGGATTTGCAGAACACAATCTCTCCCAAGGATCATCTCTTTAGGGGACCCATATTTTGTTGTGGAAGCTAACTCAGAGAAAGAGGTTGAGATCCTTCTGAGGAAAGGGATTATAGCATGTGAAGCAGGAGAATTCTATCTACAGAGGTGGAAAGCCAATTTTAACGTTGAGCAGCCCTCCTCTCTTCCTTTCCCAGTCTGGGCACCTCTCAGAGGTCTGAGCTGTGAATACTGGAGTGAAGGTGCCCTTAAAATCCTATTTTCTAAGGTTGGAGAATTTGTGGCATTGGAATTTCGGCCAGAAGCAGTGCCCAGAGTATGTTTTATGGTGGATCTACCGAAGCCATTACCAGAGCAGATCAGTTGTAAAGGATTCCACAAGGAAGAGATTTGCTTCCCGCTCAAGCTAGAAGGCCTCCCGCCAATATGTGAGGTTTGTTCCAACAGACTACATGTGGGGAGGAATCTCTGTCCTGCTAATCATTTCTGGCCCGCTCAAGCCTCAACTGAAAAGGGGAAAGCAACGGCTCTGCCTGACAGTGATGGCTACCAAACTTTCAACATGAAAAAAGGGGGGAATGTTAGAGGAGCGTATATGGCCAACTTTGGCAGCCACCTGAACGGCCAGCTAAGAATAAGAGAACCTAATGGCACTAGCTAGCTGCCACTAGAGACAATGGTTCAAGTAGGCTCATAGGGGCTCAGGATACTTTTACCCTTGATTCGGTGATCCTGGAGATAAATTTACCGGCCTCCGGGATCCCGGTCGCCTCGGCGAGTGGTCCGTTGGGGAGACCCGATTGCGAGTGCGGCAGAGGCCATCGCGTCGGCCGGACCATCCCGTCAAACCCCGTGCAATGGCGGTCGGCCGCCTCGAAGATCCCGCCTCGGGGATCATCCACGTGATCCCCTCCTCAGGGATCCCAGCGGTGTTGGGCTGTTAATCGGACGATATCCGTAGAGGTGATCCCCTCCTCCCGGGATCCCGGGACCCGGGCGGGATCCCCTCCTCGGGGATCACCAGCGCGTGGGCGATAGCGGCCGGGGCGCCATCCACCGAGGTGATCCCCCACCTCCCGGGATCCCGGGCACCCGGACGCCAGATCCCCTCCTCAGGGATCACCCGATTAGGTGGTGATAACTTGGGGCGCTTACTGGCAGAGGTGATCCCCTCTCAGGGATCCCCGAGCACCCCTGGGCGGATCCCTCCTCGGGATCACCCGTGGCGATAGCGGCGGGCTATCCACCACTGTAATCCCCTCCTCACGGGATCCCCGATATGGTGGCGTGGATCCGTGACTTGGATCTGTGCTGCACGGGCGTGGGCATTCTCGTGCCTATCGCCGTAGTGATCCCCCCTCCCGGTGATCCAGGGTGAGTGGATCAGATCCTCGGGGATCATTAGGGTCAATGAAAGAGGTGGAGGCGCCCGGCGTGGGCGGGAGTTATTCTCCGCCGTTAGATGCACTACGAGCTGGTTTGCTGTCAGCCATTAGATCCGGTGATTTATACCGTCCTCCGGGATCCCAGAAGCAGCAGCACCTTTAATTTCATAATTAAATTCGGACAGGCCATTAATGATGCGTACGTGGCCAATCCCCGTCCGCCACGTAGCGCCTGGGGATACCGAAGGACGGCAGAGCACTCCGTCGATGTCGAAGAGTCCAAGTCTGGGCGCAGAACTCTCGCGGTGGGCGCTCCCGGATTCCTCTGTGCACAGTGGTTTTTGTCGGGCGACGGCACCATTAGCGCTGCGGAACTCGTTTACCTCCTGTATTAACGAAGTTACGGAGGTAAAATCGACCCTTTTACTCTGTTTTATCAAGTTTTTTACTATTTCCTACTATTCCTTACTCTTGCAGATGGACAAATCCTTAACCCTGGAAGTCAGCCTCAACACCAGTTTTGGCGAGAATCTTTGTCTTGACTCAGACGCTGCTTCATATGCAGTCCAGATTCCGGAGATCCTGTGCACTGAAGCGGAATCGGATCCCGAGGTGGAGTCCCCGAAGCCGTCAGGACAACAAAAATTGGATGAAGGGGAGGAAAAATCGGCGGTGGGGAAGAATACAGAGGAGGAGGTGAAAGAACGAGTTTCTGTGGACGCTCAACTGCTGGGCGATTTGAATGAGGAAGGGGGGCCAGCAAAGGAGGGTCAGGTCATAGACGAGCCTGATTACAGTTACGAGAACCAAGAGGCCCCTGATTACAGTTACGATCAGTTGGCAAAGAGATGGAAGTGCTTAGTTGATGACTGCACCAAAACTTACTCCAAGAAGGTTGAGCTCGAAAATCACAGGTTTCGAGTGCATGCCTTGCTTGATAGATGGCGGGTTCCTGATGCGCCGAGGGGGAGGATCCCAAATCGAATTCATCTGCCCAATGCAGAGCCCGCCAAGACGAATGACAATCAGAAGAAGAGGAGTTATGCAAAGATTTCTGTGGCCAGAAGCATGGATCCAGACTATAAATATGCCCACAACCTCACCCGAAAATTGCAGAGGGCCAGGAGAAATGCTGGAGTGGTGGCCGATGAGCAAATTGAAATGGGTCTTCTCGATAAGAGCCAAAGAGAAGCCTTCATTAATTTACAGGTGCAGAGGAAGAAAGCAAGTGAATTGGAAAGCCAACAATTGCAGATCGAGGAGATAAAGGCACGGATCAGGCAGAGCACCAAAAATTTAATCTCTGATGATGAGCTTTGGCCTCCACTAACCAAAGAGCAGGAGCAAAGCCAATTGGATGCTGATGATGTGAGCGAGGAGGTGGCTGCAGCAGCAGGTAAGTATTCGTCCCCTTTGCCTAAACCTGCCCCTTTGCCTAAACCTGTGTTGCCAAAGCCAGGCCCAAAAAATTCTCGGAGGCATCGTGCAGATCCAAAACCCCCAAAACCTCCTCCTAAATCCACTGAATTCATGGCCCCTAACCGGATCCTGCTGGAAACTGAGCTCGAAGATAATATTCCCAAGCCCAGCAAGATTATGCTGTACCATTTGTACTCTGTCGATCCACATTTTCTAGATTCTGTTTTGGACTACCAAAGAGGTGTTGATGCCGATCGATGGCAGTGCCCCTTCACATTAAATTTCCCTGTGGTGGTTGAGAGCCCCTTCATCAAGGTCGGAAGCAAGTCAACAAATGTCGAGTTTTACATCCATGAAGCCGAGGCCCTTAAATTTATGACAATCCCTTCTGGCCTCGGGGATCTGGAGAGCGATGTGGACTCGGATTGCATTGGTTCTTATCTCCTTTAAGTTTTTAAGTTCTAAAGTTTTTCAATTTCAGTTTTTCATTGCACTCAATTGCTCAATTGGTTGTACAGGGTAATTCTGCACTCAATTCCTATCCAGAGAAGGTGCCATCATGTCTTCCTGCATCCTGCTGCATTCGGGCTGTTCTTGAGTGGAAACAAGACCGGGTTGGCAGGGGCTTATGAGCAGTTTGCCAAGCTCATCCCTGATAACCCGTTTGGTAGGGCACGGTGGAAGATCCAGACAGCACAATTCTATTACATTCCTGTCAATGCTGGGTAAACTCTGATCACTTGATTATTTATGTTTTAAATCTATTTTAATTGCCTTTCAATTTGCTATTTCTTAGTGGCCATTGGAGCCTTTTCATCTTAGTGACTGATGGCCTGGCATGTGCTCGGCTTGGAAAGTCTTGCCCTTGCATTCTGCACCTTGATTCATATGCTCCCTTGCATGCATCTACCCGAGAATTTGTCACACTGTAAGTATTCCTCTCTATGTCGAATTATTTAATCTTTTGCATTATGATTGAAGCTAATTTCTTATTGATACTTGCAGATTCCTCACAGACGTGTTTAAGAGGTGGAGGCATGAGGAAAGTGCATTGCATAATGCACCCTGCATTCCATTGGAAACTCCACAACAACACAATAATTCGGACTGTGGTGTGTATGTCATAAATTATGTGAAGAAATTTGTTAAAGACATCAGTGGCAAGGAGGATAATGTGAGTCTTTGAGTTTATGTTTGTTGTATTTTTTTTTTTTGTGTGCAAATTTTCAGTTCATGGCTAAATTCATGTTTTATTGCAGATTCTGATTAACCGTGATTGGTTCAAAAAAGAAGACATAGATTGCATGAGGTCAGGCTTCAAGATAATGCTCCAGAAACTACACGATTGCTTGGCTGCAGGGAAATCCACCTTTTACTTACCCCAGGGTGACACGGGTGATAGTAGGATTCAGACCCGCTTGCTGGTACATGGTCCTTGACATTCTGGTAAAGATCTAAAAATTTGTGAATGTGAATATCTCAAAAAACTTTGAATGTGAATATTTTCTTGAATGTGAATATCTGGAACACTTGAATGTAATTCTCTTGAATGTGAATATCTTCGTCAAGACTTCAATGTCAACACTGGAACACTTGAATGTAATTTTGGCTTTTGAGTTACTGTAATTTTATTGTTTTATGACAGTGCAATGGCTCAATGCACCAAAGATTAATGTTTCAGAGCTTCCACCATAGTTTCAACACCAAAGTTTATTATTTCCACTGTTCCAAGACATATTTCAATGGTTAATAATATATTCATAATTTCAATGGTTAATATACTCATAATTTCAATGGTCGGCCTATGATAACTAATAATATAATGACATGTTCAATGCTGTGATCCCGGAGGACGGGATCACATTACAGGCGGACGCGGGATCCCGGAGGAGGGGATCCCGTTCTCGTTAGTGTGTGATCCTAGAGGACGGGATCACATTACAGGCGGTCGCGGCATCCCGGAGGAGGGGATCCCGTTTTAATTACGTGTGATCCCGGAGGACGGGATCCCCAGGCAGGCGGACGCGGGATCCCAGAGGAGGGAATCCTGCACGTATTTTTATTAATTTTTGGTACTATGGTCCAAGGCTCAATGGTCTAAACTCGGCTAAACTCTAAACCTTTTATCCTATGGTCTTACCCTTAGAAATTGAAATCATGGCTTAACCGTTTTACAACGGATAGTACAACGGTTGGCTCATGAGTCTATATATACTCTTGCCTTACTTGTTCTTGGTAGAAAGATAGTTGGTTTCAGTTGAGTTCAGTAGCAGTCTCTCAGTTCAGTTGCTTACTGTTCAAGCCAAGTGACAGATGGTGAGGACCCGACAACAGCTTGCTGAGAGCAGTGCCATCAATGCCCATAGTCTTGAGGATATTCTCGTCCACTTGAATGAAATTCAGGAGGATGTGGGCCTAGAGCTCGCCCAACCTGACGGCATCAAAACGTTCAGAAGTAAGCATGTTGTTGTCTTCCTTCATATTCATGCTCTACTTTCATATTAATCTTTTCATGACCCCCTCATGGTTCATGCAGAGACCGTGGAGAATGGGGAATTCAGAGAGACCCCTAGGCCTCTTGACTATGATCCCGGTAGTAGGCCAACCCATAGGGCATTGCTTTGGGAATTGAAGAAGTGTATTTGCTAGCTACGGACGTTGTCTGGGAAGGCAACACCTTAAAAACCTGCTTCGAGGAAATGTATGATGCACGGAGGCTGCGAAAGAAGGTTCTGATCAGGGATGTCCTAGAGGGGTCTGATCCAACCCTATGCGATATCTTCGATCACATGATGTGGAGACTACCCTGCGGTGTGCCAGATGTAACTGAGGAGGACGTCCGGGCAGAAGCCATGGCAACAGTGCTTGAGGTAGATTCAGAGTGATTCCGAATTGGAATGTCAGTTTTAACCCATTGTATCAAGTTCAATGTTTCAAAGGTTATTAAAAGTAATACTTCAATGTTTCCACTATTCCAAGACATATTTCAATGGTTATTCCAAGACATATTTCAATGGTTAAGGGTATCTATATATATATATATAATAATAATGGCGTTTTATGATAGTTTGTGCGCAATCCTGCCCGTTCATTTTTTTAACTTATTTTGGTCCTTGGATTAGGCGGTTTTTTTTTTTGGTTTTTTTTTTTTACGCGCGCACTGTGCGAAGTCTTATTGAAAAATCACCAGCCCACGCTCCCTTCTTTGTAAAGGTTTTTAGACAGAGGAAGAGGACGATGCTCTGGCTGCAATTCCGGATTTTTGCATGCATGCTAGGGACCTCTGCTATGCCCTAGCTTTGACCGTTGATCTTATTGCGGGCAAAATTTTTTGTTGTGGTCTATCATTTGAAAGATCTCTTATGAAAAAAACCGTCTTTCGTCTTCTTCCTCTCGGTTCACAAAATCGTTGCTCCTTCAACAACCGGCTTATGTGCTTTTCATTTTGTCGGGGGCATGAGCTACATAATGAGATATGGATGGCCGGACCAAAATGCACAGAATCCCTTCTTCAATGCATCACAGGGCAGGATATAACAAATGAGCTAGCAATTATATGCAACAAAGAGACATTGGCATAGCTGCATCAGCGGAAGAAAAAGGAACCACGTTCAGTCAGATCTTCTGCAAACAATGCCATCATATTTCAAGGTAAGGAAATATTTGATCGTTATATTTCTTAGAGTTTTATCTTTCTTTAGGGTTTTTCCGGCTGGAGCACTGGGCCGGGAGTTTTTCTGATGCCATAGCCATCCTCTGCCCTGCCTTGCCTTTTCTTTTCTTCACATTTGACTTTTGCCTTTTTCCTCCAGCAAGGAACTTCTGTTATGGACTAGAACAGGGATCTTCTTATAAACCGGATTGGATTGAAGAAGGAGGGCACTTATCTGTGGCATAGCCTTCTTGCTCAGAAAATTATAGGGGATGTTCTTGTTGAAATTACTTAAGCTTGTCAAAGTGCAGGACACACATCAAAGGTATCCTAGAACGTATAGGATGATCAGGACTTACCAAGATGGCTTGATTTCCAAAGTTATGCTTGTGAGACAAACAGAGCTCAGCAGCAAATGGATACACCTTGAAGGTTTATTGAAGAGCTTTACTCTGATCAAGACAATGATTTGATAGAGGTACTTCCAAAAGTTGGATTGATCCATGAGAAGAGATAAGCATGTACGATGACCTTTGATTCCTTATTTTTTTTTTGTTGTTGCGAAATTGTTGACAATGTTTTTAGCAGAGCTGGTTCATGCTCCTTGTTTAAAAGGCTCAAAATGTGATAAGGTTCAACAATTTCTGGTGAGTTCAACAATGCATACGAAAAATGAACATGAATGATTTTTTCTACGATTTTGCCCTATTTCAGTCGGAATCAATAATCTTTTTTCTGGTTTTCAGATGGATCTGAGATAGGTTACTCCGATACTTGGGTTCAAAGGGAATAGTCCGGACCACTAAAAGGATTCAGTGCAACATTTGTCTTCCTTTGTGTCCATGTTCCTTTTAATGTGAGATCCTTGCCGATTGTGCTAGAAACCATCTGTTTATTTCAGATTTTCATGCCTCCGAGAAGGTGTAGTAAGCCTTCAGCAGAAATAACGAAGATCATCGTTCCCTTGTTTTTCAAAATTCTCTAAATCTCTAATCTGTTGGTCATAGTATGCAGAATCTATAGCATGTAATCACTGAATCGGATCATGACAATGAAGCTACTAGGAAAAAAGAGGTTTACATTGCTGGTATTTTGGTCCAATGGAAACATTGTCTTTAGACCAAGTATCATTTAGGTGTGTATTTTTGTAGATCTATGTTTCAATGTCTATGTCATAACCCCTTTCAAGGGCCTTCTTTTGATGACTTGAGATCTGATATTCAGAATACCCATAATCTGGATTTTGATTAACAATCTAGAGGATCCGTTTATTCAGAGTAACTATAGTGTGCATTCTAGACCGTTTCAACTTGGAGTCCTTGACCGGTTTGCCCGTTTGTGGGAGCTTGAAAAGCCTGAATATTGGGCTATATCGCCAGCTGTGGTATAGAAGGCAATCTTTTCAGGTTGGTTACCTTTTTCTGGCATTTTTTTAAAGCCTTAGATGTGCTAATCTTATGCTTTTATGCTCATTCATTTTATGGAATATGGCAATGAGGATAGATTTTTATATGTGCATATGATTGCCTTCAATTAGGGTAAAGTTTAACCGCGGGATATTTGTGCATGGCTTCAGGTTGCAGCTCTGTTACGGCTATTGATATTCGGCCATTCTTTAGGAGGCCCATGATTCCTTCTACTGCATAGTTACGGTGAGGAGGCAATTCCAGTGCAGTATTTCCTTGTTGAACTATTAACAGAGCTGGATCCATTTGCTTCGCCATACTTTGCCATAACAGGTGAAATCCGTCTTCAAGTTTAGTAGTTTGTTTAAGGGTTTGTAGTCTAGCCAATGCCAATTCTTCTAATGTTTAAAAAGCTCTGAAGATATCGTTTCTTTTAGCTTTGTGAAAATGTTGTTCGTGTTAGCATTTCATTTTACAGGCTCCCCTCCTAACGTGGCACAAATCTAGACCAGATAATCTGAAAATCAATGTCCCAGATGCGTGCCACGTCAGAGCTGGCTGCAATACGAAAACTAGCTCTGGCTTTGGCGAGTTAAATATCTAAAGCGCTTGCCCTATTTTCTGTGGAACTTTTAGGCAGAAATAATGCTTCTGTTTCTGTTCCTAAATCTGCGGCCTCTTTATTACCAAGAGGACTGTTTTTGGGGGATCTCAATAATTCATCCAGGGATAATTTGTATAGAATTTCTGGCCCGCATGTACCTCGATCCAACTTAGAAATGATAGCTGCAATACCTTCGATTCAAATCAAATCAGTTGATTTTGATACTTTCATTACCATAATCAGTTCTTTAGAAGTGAGATTTTGCTAATATTTATGCATTTGCATTTTAGCTAACATATGATTATGAATTTATTGCAGGAGACCACAAAAAATGGTATGGCCAAAGTTATAATTTCTTGCTTATATATTTGCTGTCATTATCACCATTTGAAAAATCACGTCTTTTTGCCCTTCAAGAGTAGTCATCAAAGGTATATCACGACTCTTTATGCTCATCCTAATAAATCAAGAAAATAATGCTCTTCCTCTTCTTGGTAAATATAGAAATCCCGTGAGAGCTATTCTTCGTCCTCTACATCACATAATACATCATTTGTGTGATCTTTTAATATCTTTATGATATATTGCACTCTAAGACATGGCCCTTCCCAAGGATGTAATTGACTCAACTGATGCTTTCAAAGCTCTTGTTCTATACAGTATGAATATGTCCTCATGATAATCCTTAGAGAAAGGATGAATAAAATACAAGTTCTATGCTTTATATTCTTAATTGATATGTTGTGCAAAGGATGAATAAAATACAAATTTTATGCTTTATATTCTTAATTGATATGTTGTGCATTCGTTCTTGGACTTTTGATTGCATCCATTCGTTGCTTGGAATCAACTATTAGCAGATGTTTTCTGTCATAAGTCTTGCACAAATATTGGCAAGAATCTTGTGCCAAACTCTGTTTTGACTTTAAAATCGTATGGAACAAAATTTAAAGGTATTATACATTGGGAGTGTTGCAGGGTTTTTATTTGTATTTTCATCATCCTAATCATTCCAACAGGGGTTGCAGGGACAGAATGAAGCATGACTTTGCGTGAGAATTATGAAAAACCATAGCTGCACTCAAGTTTGCTTCACACATAGCTATGGCACATCAATATATAGATTTGTCTATCCACCTTGCTATACCATTACATGATGGCTTGAGCGAACTTCCCATGGGCTTCTCACAAAACGTGTTCGTGTGTTGTAGCTAGAGGTGCTAACACACCTCCAACTTGATGCACCTTAATAATGTGCTATCGTGAGGGCATTTGCATGTTGTTACATCATGTATCTTATGCAACTGGATAACTAATTTTCACTCCCTCTGTCAAAATTCTCTATATAATTGTCTGTAATATTTTCACAATATAAAACATCTAATAGAAGGAGAGAGAGGATGCCAGAACTTTCAAAATAACATCTTAAGTATTAAGGAATAAGGCAAGGAGGATTTGAAGATACCTTGCTGAAGTTAGAAGCTCCACCACCTATGTTAAGAAGAAAAGAAGTGACGTTAGAGATAACCGAATTAGAAGGCATCTCAAGACAGGCAAGAACAGCATGCAGATTGCACCCCACTTTTTTAAAGTGCAGATCAAATTATCATATCAGAGCGGAGCATCATAGTAGACATAACTTTTTGAACTCGAGGGAGTGCCTCAAGGGAGTGAAAATTAGCAGAGCATATCAGTCACCTTTTTTGTAGAGCTGTAATATTGCTTTCTTACATTTTTATGTTTTTGTTGCTCGTCTCACATTTTAGCAAAAAGGCACGCACGCAGACACATGTACAATAAAGATTTGGCAATGGATCACTTTAATAATTATGGAGTTTTAGCATCAATACTCGGTGTATTTTGATTCTATTGCACCATCTATACAAGTTATAGAGTGCTTATATACTGTTCTGATGGGATGCTATACAGAAGGATATCAGATAAGTTTCACATTTTCCAATATAGAAAGAATTAGTATTGCACATATAATGTGACTATTATCTTGACTTCGTCATTGAATAAAAAGATTTAAAACCAAGTTCAAATTTTCAAGCAAGCATTTGGTATGCTGCATTTGGAGGCGCCCACATCAAGTAGCAAGTATTAGTAATATAATCTCAAAACTAGCAGACTTCTTTGATGGCTAAACCAAAAACATGCCCTAAAAATCAAGAACTATGGAGGCACCCACATCAAGTACCAATTATTATTTGCTTGGTTGTCTACTTCTAGATAGCAGCAATTATGGCAAAGCAGAATAACATAAAGTCTATGTGTACCAGTAATATGCTTGGCCAATTGTTATCTTTCTAAGTAATAACTAGTAATGGTGCCCAGCGTTGCTGGGCATTCGTTGTGTGTTTGTTAATGTTTTTATTGCAATAAAAAATGTGTGCAGTAAGCTTTTATTAGTGGAATAAAAAAATATTCAAACATAGTTATAGTGCCCAGTGCTGCTGGGTATTAGTACAATGTAAGAAACTAAGGGGCTATTTCATCCCGTAGAATTATTATAGAAACTAAGGGGCTATTTCATCCCGTAGAATTTCTTTGTAGACTACATTTGGAGTGAACCTCCTTTTGTTTTTTAGCAGTGCTCCTTGTCTTGAGGTTTCTTGCATGTATACCTTCACTCCGTGTTGTGTAGTGCACCTTGAGAATGCGACATAGAGCTGGCCGTGTGCGAATACTGGAGTTGGTAGGTAGATGCCAACGGAGGTCATTGACTGTCCTTGTGACTTGTTTATGGTCATCGAGAATGCAAGTCGCACGGGGAACTGCCTTCGCTTGAAGGGGAGGAGGTCGTTATCTGATGGCTCCAGTGTTATCCTTGGTATGAGGACCCGTGTTCCTTTGTAGGTGCCAGTGATTGTTTCTGCATCTATGATTCTTGGGTGCGCTTTGATTACACGGAGGCGGGTGCCATTGCAGAGACCGGCCTTTGGGTTCATGTTTCTGAGTAGGATGATGATGGCACCATCCTTGATATGTAACTTATGCGGTGGCATGCCAGAAGGAGTCAGGTGGTTGATGAACTCAATTGGGAAATCTCTTGTAGCATCTTCGCCTTCTGCAATGATGGCATCTATACTCGTGTACGTATGGAGTTGTCCATTCAACCTTAGGAGGACCTTATTGTTGATTCTCAGCGTGTCTTCATTCTTTGGAGTCAAGATGGCCTTGTCATACAATAGGTGCACATTTGCCTCTGTTATTTCCTTGCCGAAGATGTTGTCAATCAACTCGTCTTCTACCACGCATTCTTCAGGTATCTCAACCAAGTCGCGATCGAGTCCTGACTCATTGTTCATCCGTTCCCCATTACCGAGTCGTAGCAGCCAATTTGAGAAGATTTGCTCGTCTTTTCCGACCCGCATGTTTTGTGTCAGCTTGTGGGTTTTGAAATTAATCCACAATGGGTTTCTCTTGACACACTTCGAGATGATTTCTGTCTTTGTTGCACGCTTGATCACAGGCAATTGTTGTCGAAAATCTCCGCCGGTGAGCATTATCATTCCCCAAAGCGGCTGTCATCTTGGCGTATCTCCGTAGAACCACAATCGGCGGCGGTGAGTGCTAGCGTATGTGTCATCCCCATTTAGTCCCCATACCATGATGCTTGCCTTTCTAAGTACCTCTGCTTGTTGGCTTGTTGCACGTGGTCGCGAGGTTACCTCTTGTGTGAGGTTGAGTGGTAACTTGAGCGTCGAATGAGCGGTTTGTGCTCCTTTCAATAGGAGGCGGCAATGCACTGTCAAGCTCTTGATACAACATCCACGCCGCATCCTCTTAGTATCTTGATCGGTTGTTGAAGAGGAATGTTTTACACATTGCCTCTGGGCCATCCACATTGATACATGGGGCTTGATCTTTGGCTGATTGCATCGAGGATAATGTCGGCTATGTGCTTCTGCTCTCTGTTGAGCTTGCCGTAGTTTTCTTGTCCTTCTTTCAACTCCTTTTCTGCATCGAAGGTGGGTTCATTTGGGAGATTGCCTAGAATGTCTATCCGTGGTTCTGGCAGTCCAAGTTGTTGGCATGTGCAGCCGCTCATTTGGAAGATGTCGTCGATGTCCTTCAGTGCATGGTTATAAGCCTGCTCTGGTGGCATCTTCCGTTGGTAGTCTTCTTACGTCGGTTTGTCCTTGAAGAGGTCCCACACCGCATTGGATCTTGTGGGTCATTATATAGGCAAATGAATGCGAATGTCTGGCGTAGCTGGATTGGCATCTGAAAGACGCATGCGTCTTCGAGCGTTTTCTCCCATTCGGTATCGTCTTCCAATAAGCCGAGCTCTTTGGCAGCTTCCTTGAAAGTTGAACATAGTTTCCCATTAACAGTGCGCATGTCTTGAAGGGTTTAAGCCCTTGATATGTAGCAATAGAAGACGGAGGTAATAGCGCTCACCATCCTTAGGGCTCACGTTGTACATCCGTGTAATGAGCTTGAACTTCCCCTCCCTCTTTTTCCAGGACGTCTGGCGCGTGAATGTATAGTGTTGGGGGATTTCTGGATAAGTGTATTCCGCGTCTTGGTGGGTGGTGTGCTTGTTGAGTTCAAACCATGCAGTCAACATTGTTTGCTTTTGCATCTGCCGCTCGATGGCTTGTCTTTCATGGCCTTCCTGATAATAGACAGCTTGGTTGTTTGGTAAGTGAACAGGTAGCCTGTGTACTGTGTGGGAGTTGCCATGCATCTTGAATCCGTATAGCCTCCACATTGCTTCAATTGCGAGGGCGTATCTCGTGTCAAGGTATTGCTCCACCTCGTCCCAATTGAATGTGGATGTGGATTCCCCACAGGGTTCTTGGTGACCTTGATGGATGCTTTCGATCATGCCCTTTGTGGATGTACTTATATAGATATACTTCACGCCGCCAACGCTAAAACAACGTTCTACATTGATATGTGCCTCGTACTTTTCAAGCGACCAGCGATTGTGGGGAACTATCCATCTGTTGTCAATAGGCGTGTTGCCCCTCATGAAGTGGCCTGTATCCCGTCTTCTATACTCTGGGTAGCCATTTGTGTTGACTTTGGTATTGTCATTGAATGGCTTTGGAAATCCTTTTGTGCATTCCTTCGTTGGATTGCCTTCCTTGGCTTGCATGCAAGGAGCATTTGGGTTGAGGGCGCCGCATGGACCATGGACCATATGCTTGATGACGATGTTTTGCAGATTGGGATTTTCTGGGCCCGGGATCTCAGCGCTTGTAATGCTGTCAATGGCATCGCTATCCCGGATCTTGTCTTCTTGTTCGAGAATCATGAGGAGGTGGCAATGTGGCAAGCCTCGTTTCTGGAACTCTATCGTATACGTGTGCGCCTTCACCTTGCCCAAGATATCATTTTCAAAGAGGTCGTGGAAGAATGCTTTGAGCTTTGTGTGAAATACGCGTACAACCAAATCTGGCCTATCATGTGGCTGTTGTCCAGGTAGCAGGTTGTGTCTAATCTCTACCCAATTTGGGTTGGACGTAAATGTTACAAAGAGGTCAGCTTTGCCAAATCTTCGGATCAAGGCCATCGAATCACGGTAGTTACATTGCATTGCTCTCGGGCTTCCATTGTATGAAGAAGGAAGGATGACCAGCTTGCCGGATCTTAAACCTCTTTGTTCTGCCTCGTGATCTATGTAGTCAATGAGACCTTGGTATAACTCTACTCGCAACTTCCTTTGATTTTGTTTGATCCAGTTTAGATTGTTTGCTTCCACTCTTGAGTACACATCAACAATGAATTGTTGTGTTAGCTTGCCTGCGGAAAGCAATGGGTTCCAATCTTTGCTCCTTATTGCCAGCCGATAATTGTAGAATTGAAACATAGTCACGTACTCCTGTTTGTTAGAAGGCGTCGATCACGGGGGAGTTGTTTCTGCCTTCTTGATTCCTATGCTCCAGCCACGGTCACCAAAGGGAAAGAGAATGGGGTAAACTAAGGGATCAAGATTTGGGTTTGTGATTGGAATCTTCTTGAGGCCGCCAGACTTTTTGATGTATCACGGATGTCCCTATCGAATGGTGGCTCTCCGTGCGCATTGACAAATATTCTGCAACTTCATTTGAGCATCTTTGGATTGTATCTCCTAAGGTCCGGGTTTAGAAACATTGAAGTACATCCTGATGTCTTTCACGCCTTCACCGGGAGCGTTGTGCGGTTCTTCTACCTCGTGCATCATCATGAGAGCTGATGCATAGGGGTTAACGTTAACGTAGCTCGGCATCAATTCTTTGAGTAGGTCACTATCGCAAATTTACATTACGAGGATTTTGGGTCCGTGCTTCATGTGCATAGTCGACATCTAGAATGTAGAGGCGGGAGTATGTTCTTGGTGGGAATTATCGGCATGAGCTGGTCCTACCCTATGATAGGTTTGTCCTTGGATCTTGAAACAATACGGTCCGTGTCCTTCAAATTGCTCGATGTTGGCGCCAAAGGAAGCAAAGGCGAGAGCACTATTGTATGCCCTAATGTGTTGGTGGAAGTTAGTGCTTTTTGGGTGCTGGTGGCTCAATAATCTCTGAATTAGATGGGGCATTGGTTGTAGAGGTTCCAGTTTGATTTGTCCATCATGACAGCAGTTCGTACCATCGTCCTTGAACGACAATGCACCACAGTCTATGCATTCCCTATTGAACGGCCCACAGTGGTGTCGTTCTACTTGTGTGACTTCAAGTGTCCTTGCTATTCTGTATGTAGGTGGACGGGCTCTCCGTTGGCGCTGGTATTGTGCAAGTTCGTCAAGTCTCTCTTGATGCTCTTCTTCTGTTTCTGTGACAACTGCTTGGGCTTTCCTTTTGCGCCTATATTGGGCGTCTTTGGCCAATCTTTGTCGGTGTTGTTCTTCTGTTTCTGTAGCAGCTTGTTGCAATTTCCTTTTCTTGTAATACTCTCTTCGTTTTTCCAATCGAGCTTCACGTTCCTGAGGTGTCTCTGTACCATGCTGATATTGTGCAAGTCCGTCCAATCTTTGATGATGGTCCTCTTCTGCTTCTGTTCTTTGTTGATGTTGCTCTTCTATTTCTATGGCATGCAGTTGCTGCTTTCTTTTCCTGTAATACCCTCTTCGCTTTTCCAACCGAGCTTCACGCTCCTGAGGTGTCTCTGTAGCTCGCTTCTCTTTGTAATTAATTCTCGCACCTGCAAGCCTTCTTTCTCGTTCCTCCGTCATTGCAAATTAGATGTCAAAATGATGTCAAGTTTAATGAGCATTTGCTCCTTCACAATTGTTTTTATAGCTATTTAAAAGGAAAAAGGCAAAAGGTGTTATTTCCCTTTTTGCCTTTTTAAAGGGTAAAAGGCAAAAGGTGTTGTTTCCCTTTTTGCCTTTTTAAAGGGAAAAAGGCAAAAGGTGTTGTTTCCCTTTTTGCCTTTTTTAAACATAGCCAAAAGAATTTGTGTTTTTTGTACGTAGCTAAAGGGAAAAGGGCAAACCGGTGTTTTCGGCCTTTTGTAATGGCACATACCGCATTTTACGTGCCACTTCGAGGTGCAAAGTCCTAGAGGGGTTAGTTGTGTGTTCCTTAAAGAATCGTCTAAACCCTCCACGTGAGGATCATCTATACCTGACTAAAAAAAGGTAAAAGACAAAAAAGGTTGGCCTTTTTAAAGGCAGCTTTCTTTGCCTTCTTGATGTAAAGCATTTAAATTGGTTTAAGGGGTTGTTCTAAGGATTTTCACGTTTGAGAGATAGAGTGATTGTTTGTCATAATGTTTTCTCTTCTTGTCATTACTTCTTGTCATAATGTTTCTCTTGATAGTCTTTGCTTCGTTTAATATCAAAATGTATTGATGAGAGAGCATTCAACTATCTGACAATAAGAAGTTCACATGACAATGTAATCAAGATAGAAAATATTATGACAAACCAAGTATTTCCATGTGATCAAAAGGAAGCGAGGTGATGTTGTGATGCCAAACATCAGGTGCCTTTACCTAATGTTCCAATAACAATTTATCAGCCCTATAACTAATCTATTGCTAAAAAGTGCTTTGAACTGGTAAAGTATCATACCACATTTGTAGGTTGAACCCCACGATCCAACGTCCAAGATGGCAACACCACCTATACATCAACACGAGACAGACACAATAAGGATAAAAACTTACGTACAATTGAAAGAAATGAAATAATGAAATAGGCTTGAAGGAATGGTTACCAAACTATTTAAATGTTCAATTTCTTTGGCAAGTTCCTTTAGTTTATTGTCTGCGCGACCTGCTCACGTCTTAATGACTCCGCTACCAAAGAGCCCACTGTTTTTTGTCGCAAGTTCAATTTCCCCACCTCGAGCGACATATACTTTTATGGTCCACATTTTTTGCAAGATCAACAAATGAGTCCCTCACCTCACATAATGGATTGTCATTTGAAAATCTACCAAGCGAGTTGCTTCTGATGCATCTTGCAGATGGTTTGCATCCTTATTGGATGTCAATTTAAGCCATATCTTGGTGGCCTTGAACTCTGTACTTCATCCTGCATTGACAGAAAAAGTAGAACATAAGCTACTAATTGTTGCAGCCTGCAAGAGAGAACACCTTTAACTGTTGTATTTGCTGGTATTTGTTGTTTTATCACAACATGCCCGCGATGTTATCTACGATGTTTGCTGGTATTGAAGAAATGTAAGTTTGGAATCACGGTATGGAACATGTCTCTGCTTTCCATTTGCAATATCCACTAATGCCATGATAACTTGCCTGCATGGATAGGTTTATTATCGGAGGTCTGTAGTATTTGGGCTATAAAATGTGACATGCATACCCAAGTGTTAGCTGCCCCTTTAAGGCGATCACCTTCACGCACCGGGATGACCATTGCCTATCCCAACAGCAAATGACAAAGAGGCCACTTCATTAGCATACATTATCTGTAACCATAAAAGAAATGAAAGATTAGGCATTATGAGACCTCTCAACCCACAACAAAACAAACAGAAAAAAATAAACAAAGAGCTAGATAAGGCTAGACTTGCTGCAGCTATGGCGTTTGCAAGTCAATTCTGCTGCCATATATTTAGGTTTGTCCAGTCTAGCTCCATGTAAGTATGACATGCTTAAGCAGAGATATACTTCGGCCAAGATGGGGTAAGGCTATAAATCATGGCCCTGATACTATGCACCAGAAATGCTAGCAAGTGGATGTCCATCTGAATGCCAAATGCTATTCTCTAGCAATTAAAATGAAAGCTCATAATTGTTTATATTTGGAGCAAAAATTGTTTATATTTGGAGCAAGAAGAAAGTTTAATCATGGGTAAAGTTTGGCATCATCACATGGTAGTTATTAACCTATTCTTTCTGCTGCTTTCGAAATAACATAGAATCAAAATAGAGGACAGATGCAAGATGTCATACCTCTAAGGGAGGGTCTTCTTTGTGAGTCATGGGCCCTCAAAAATCTACATCTCCAGAACCTAACGTTTTGGAGAGATCTAACACCATCTACTTGTTTGCCTCCTTAGGAAAGCTGGTCAAATAAAATAAAAGCACACCCATAAGAACACATGTGCATCGTCGAGAGCCGAGCCAAAAGCCCAGTATTGGAAGCACTTAAACTTCTTGAAAATGCATGGTCACCATCAGCTCTCTGATTCTGCGAGGGCTGGTCTCTGGCGTGCTCCCTGAAGATGTTGCACACTGCTCTGGAACTGGATCCAGCATATGGCCTCTTGTTTCTTATTTTCCATTGGAAATTCACCTGATGCAGACATATATAGCAGGATAATAGAATACATCTCCAGAACCTAACGTTTTGGAGAGATCTAACACCATCTGCTGTTTGCCTCCTTAGGAAAGCTGGTCAAATAAAATAAAAGCACACCCATAAGAACCTGTGCATCGTCGAGAGCCGAGCCAAAGCCCAGTATTGGAAGCACTTAAACTTCTTGAAAATGCATGGTCACCATCAGCTCTACAGTTGCGAGGGCTGGTCTCTGGCGTGCTCCCTGAAGATGTTGCACACTGCTCTGGAACTGGATCCAGCATATGGCCTCTTGTTTCTTATTTTCCATTGGAAATTCACCTGATGCAGACATATATAGCAGGATAATAGAATCCAGTGAGCTCTTCACAAGCGATAGCTAAGACCTGTGAATGGAAAAGATATAACCCCCCTCTGCTCTCCGCCATAGCCAACCCTTTCGGAGCTCTCCGGCGTTCTACTTTGCGGCGCTGGCGAAATGGTAAGCAAAATCGGGTCGAGCAGGGTCCCAGCTTCAATCCGAGCACACATTAGCTGGAATCAGTGCCCCAGCCGACTCCATCTGGCTTCTGCAAATCGACCCAGCATGCCGGACTTGGGGAGGAAGCGGGATTTTTAGGAGGAGCCAAATTTAGGTTAACGTATAGGACCTTTTTTTTAAAAAGAAGGGGCCACTTTTAGCCGTCGGATTATTTACTCCTCAATCCTCACCATTCAAATTAGGGCAGGATCCAAATCCAGGAATTACAGCAAAACATTATAATATAGGATAATGAAGGGACGTGGTCCTTTACCTTTATTTTCTTTATAGAATTCGTTCCCTTTTTTAACACGGAGCCAACATTTGCCTGACCAGATGTTCTCAACAATTTATTAGTTTTTGAACTTCTGCTCACGAAAAGCCCAGCAACGCTGGGCACTTTAGGCGGACGCGGGATCCCGGAGGAGGAGATCCCGTTTTAATTAGTGTGTGATCCCGGAGGACGGGATCACCAGGCAGGCGAACGCGGGATCCCGGAGGAGGGGATCCCACGTACGTTTTTTTTTTATTAGTTTTTTATCCTATGGTCTAAACTCTAAACATTAAACATTTAACTCAAGGTTCTAAATTATCCTAACATTTAACTCCTGACATTAAACATTGATAACATTGACAATATTTATCAATAGGTTAAGTAATTTATCAATAGGTTAAGTAACAACAACAAACTCACGATGCCATTCTCACAACAGGCCCTCCATCTGAACTTGCTTCCAACTCTTCTTGGTTTCCTTGTCTTTCCTCTTCCGAATTTCTATCAAAGGCTTCAGCCTTACCAAACTATTACCACAATCCTCTTCCACTGCATTAGTGGGGATACATGTTATGATTCTGTTAGAGTTTGTGTGGCCAACATCATCCATTCTTTCAAGCCGCGTGTCGAGTTGTCTCATGAGTGAATCAGTTGCAATTAGCATGCCTGGATCTTTTTCTGCCCTTGACATCACTCTACCAATGACTTCTTGTAAAGATCTCCTTGTCTTATCCAGGTTAATCCTTGTCTCCTTTTGAGAGGGAGACTCGTCCAAGCTTACAATCTCAACCACATCTTCGTATGTGGTTTCCTCCCCATGAAAGGCCCCATGATCCTCACATGGCCTCAAGTAGTCCATGCCCCCACCAATTGACCCATATTGAGATCCAAGCACCTGTAAAAGATCTTGATCCCTGTAGTTGCCCAACATTTGCATGACCTTAACTTGGTGCTTACATAAGTTGCCCTTGGCTCCCCAGGGACAGTCACAACATGCCCAGTTCTTGTGTGCCCCGTTCACAAATTATGGTCCTTGCCCTAGAGTGCGTTCACTTTGCACTTCTGCCTCACCTTCTTCGAAGTTAGTGAATGTGACCTGTTCATCAGCAATCTTCCTTGCACCCAATATGGCACACTGTACTATCTCTTCCTGGGATGTGTTCACCACAAACCATGCTTCCTTCATGGACCTAGATGACAAGAGAATTATATTCTTGCAAAATCAAAATAGGCTACAGATGATGATTAGAAGTTATACCTGATGTATGCCATGTGTGTCTCCACGTTGTTGGTTAGAATGTAGAGGAGCCAATCAATCCTCCATCCTCGGAGTGCTCGTTTTGAAATGCCCAGGCGCCTTTTCAAGGCACAATGCCATGCCTCTATGGCTGCATTAGTCTCTTGGTTGGAGTGAGGGTACATCCTTGTAGCCAATACCCATTGGAAAATGTTTTTGGTCCACTCCTTACTCATGTATGCCGCCAACTTGGGGTATTGAGGATACTTCCTCAATAAGTCTTCCAATTTCCTAGTTGCCTCCCTCCCTCCCTATACTCTTCACCGTACACATTGTCCCCTAGAGGACCTTCTGTCCTGTACATAATGTAACCAAGTTCCTTGAACAGATCGTTACGTGCAACCTTGTTCTTGATGTTCTTCTGCAACCACTTGATCCAAGCCCTCCTCACATGCCATATGCAAATTTGCACGGGCACACTAGGAAAAACCTATGAAATTAAACAATGTTAGTACAGTTATGATTTGCTTCCAAGGATTAGAGTTTGACAAGTTACTTTTTTCACGGCCTTTATTCAAAGATGGGCATCATCTGTAATGATGCAAGAAGGTTGCCAATCAGGATCATCTCGGCATAAGGACTCCTTTAGTGTTTGCATCCACTTTGTTATAGCTCCACTCTTTTGAGAATTGGTAATACGTAAGCCAATGGTAAACCATTGGAATACTCATCAAAGGCGAGAAGTGTGAAAAGATAGAACCTGCATTAAACCATACACAATAATCAAATCAACACACAATAAAAGTTGAGGAAGAACCGCACCTCTTGTCGTTTGTTTTGAAAGTAGAGTCCATGCAAATAGCTTTGTTCTTGCCAAATTTCAACATGGACTCCCTTTGGATTGGAGTCATAACTCCTAATTGAAACAAGTCTCCTTGCTCATACATGAACACAGAATCTTGATGTTGTTGAACCCACATGTCAATGCTAGTGGGAAGATCTTCATGTAGCTTCCATGTGTTACGAACAACTCCCTTTTCAATATTGTACACGTCCCGAATTTTCAACACATCATCCCTACACATGCTTTCCTGTCCATTCACTTCAAGTTTCAACCTCCACCTCTCTTCATGCATGTTCATGACACTACGTGGCGTGTGCCATTGGACAAGCTTCTGTCTCACCCATTCCCTCAATTCTTGTGAGATCCAGGGTGCTAGCTTGAACTTAACTCCAGAGGATGGGTCAACAAACCTACCATGGCAGGGCAAACCTTGGATATTCTTGTGATCAAACCCATAATAAGTGATATGTGAAAATTCTGGAAGGAAATAGAGTTGCCTGATTGTGAAATGGCACTGGCAGCCCCTACGTATGCCCTCTTCCCTCTCAACCTTTTTCCTACGTGTCCCCGGTGGACGTGGTCTTTCCTCAACCACATGAGTGTTTGCTGTCTTGTCTTGAGGTCCATATGAACACCAATATCTGTATTGTGCATTACAAGTTAGTTTTGATCTACTAGGTGTAATCTTAATGACAAGCACCTCAAATGACTTAAAAAAGCAAGAATTATAATCAAACACATAACCTATTGGATGGTCCTATTGGATCTTGGACTCATGATTTAAAACACAAACACATGAATCAAACCAATACCTCTTCAACGTCATATAGGAATCCTTGTAGGGTCTTTTTAACACTCTCTCAGGCACTGAACTTCTTAGATAGAAATTGGCAGGTGCTTCACAATTCCTCTGCTCCCCAAGAACGTAATCTTGGACCCAGTCTGCATGGATGTAGCAAGTCCAAACAAGCATCTGGCCACCCCCTTGAATATCAGGTACAAAATGCTCTTCAGGATACCAATGTAAGTTGCCATGATCAAACAGGCCATTTGGAGGTGTTTCGGGCTGTATTTCAGCCCTAAGCTGGAAAAAAAAACATTAAACACAAAATGACAATGCTTGTTTAAAGCCCTTGAAGTTTGCTATGAATGAAAAAGAATACTTACCTCTTCTCTCTTCTCCTCTAACTCGTCCATAGCTGCCGCAGCCACAGCCGCATTGCGCTCCTCCTCCATGCCTCGCTACTTCGACATCAGCACGCAACAGGGAAGAACCACACTCAGATGGTGATCCCGGAGGGTGGTCTCAGAACGTCCACGTGTTTTCATTGTATTGGTTTGTCCGTGCATGGGCTAGCAAAATTCAAACTTGGACCACCTGATTAGTCCACGCCGCTATCTCCACCGTCCAAACGTTCTCATATACTGGCCTCCGGAATCAGAGGGGCAAATGACGTGGTGATCCCGGAGGACGGTATGGGCAAACCACCTGGGTTTGCATCTAACAGTGAATTCCAAGTCACGGGATCCACGTCACCATATCGGGGATCCCGGAGGAGGGATCACCACGGCGGATAGCGGCCGCCGTTATCAGCCACGGGGGGGTGATCCCGGAGGAGGGGATCCGCGTCCGGGGTGCCCGGGGATCCCGGAGGAGGGGATAACCTCGGCGGATAGCGTCCGCCGTTATCAGCCATGGTCGGGTGATCCCGGAGGAGGGGATCACCTCGGCGGATAGCGTCCGCCGTTATCAGCCATGGCCGGGTGATCCCGGAGGAGGGGATCCACGTCCGGGGTGCCCGGGGATCCCGGAGGTGGGGATCACCTCGGCGTATGGCGTCCGCCGTTATCAGCCACGGGCGGGTGATCCCGGAGGAGGGGATCCGCGTCCGGGGTGCTGGGGATCCCGGAGGAGGGGATCACCTCGGCGGATATCGCTTACAGCACCGGCCAACCGTGGGGATCCCGGCGAGGGAGGATCGCGGGATGATCCCGAGGCGGATCTCTCGAGGCACCTGACGGCCGCGCGATTGCACGGGGGTTTGGACGGCGGGGATGGTCCAGGCCGACGTGGCGTCTGCCGTACCTCAGAACGGGGTCTCCCCAATGGACCCCGTCGAGAGCGACCCAGGATCCCGGAGGCCGGTAAATTTATCTCCGGGATCACCGAATCAAGGGTAAAAGTATCCTGAGCCGGCTCACAGATGCTAAATTTGGAATGCATGCAACAGGTAGCCAATACAAAGGAATGCATGCAACAGATAGGCAGTGCAAAGGAATGCAGGCAACAAACAAACGACACAAAGGACAAACAGATTGAGATTACTGCTCGCATGCAACAAACAGAAGAAGAGACAAATAAAGAACAGATACAGGTCCAAATGCTAGATGGGCCTCCAGCTAGTTTAGATAAAGGCAAAGGTATAGAGCCCATTATGGAAGTGGCTCGACCCGATCCAAGGAAGCCTGAGACCACAATCATCTATGGAGTGGGCCAGTCTTCCAACTCTAGGGAGCAGTTAAGCACTATTAAGAAGGATGTGGAGCAAGCTCTGCTCCAGAAGGAAACAGCAGGCCCTTTTGCAGAGCAACTGGAAGACCCAGTGAACCTGCAAGAAGTGGAGCTTAGGGTGGTGCTTTCCTCCTCTTCGGGGGCAGCAGGAAGGAGAAGGAGAAGAAGGAGATTGGCCAGGGCTAGAGCAGAAGGAAGCCAAGGTTGCAGCTCTGAGAGCAAAGACAACAATTCAGCCACACAAGCAGGAGAAAGGGAGCCTCAATCTGGCTTAGCAGGTGAGACATCTTCACATCCTTCCCTATGAAGATAGTGACATGGAATTTAAGAGGGATCAGGGGGTCCCTCAAAAGATCAAGAGTTCTGACTGCTATCAGAGCCATGGGAGCAGATATACTTCTTATACAAGAACACAGACTGGATGAGTTTGGAGCAAAAAGCCTAGGGGACTGGATAGGCAAAGGATATCAGTCCCTTAGCTCTCAAGCAGCGGGTACCAAAGGAGGGATCTCGCTTCTCTGGAGGAATATACAGGTTAGCAACACACATATCAGTAATTCTGGGAGATGGCAAGCAATTATGATAGAAGAGAAAGAGCATGCAGATGGATGGGGTATTATAAATATCTATGCCTCAAATTCACCCAATGAAAGAGCATCCTTATGGAAAGAATTGAGGCAGTGGATAAATGGAAAACCTCCCATCAGCTGGATTGTTGGGGGAGATCTCAACATGACGGATAGTTGGGATCAGAAAGTGGGTCTCAGTAGGAATCTCATGAAGGAGGAAAGAGATGAATGGGAATGCCTATTAAATAGTGCAGGGCTAAGCTTAATTCCTCCCTCGAACAACCTCTACTCGTGGAGCAATAAGCAAAAAGGAGAGAAAAGAGTATACTGTCTGCTGGACAGATTCTACGTTGCAAATAGAGGGGCCAAAGCTTTAGAAGGCTGTTTTGTGGAAGCAGATGTAACATACACACAGTCGGATCACTTGCCACAACTTTTGATGCTCAAAGGTAAGTCAATTAAACCAAAATCCAATACGCCTTTTAAGTTCAACACTAGCTTTCTCAACAAGAAGGAATTTTGCCTCGACTTTCGAAATTTCTATCCTACTATGGAATCCTATTCTCAGCTGCCAAGCATGCTAAGATGGTGTAAGAGAATCAAGGACATTAAAGTATGGATCAAAACATGGGGAAAATGTAAGGCAGCTACCTTTAAACAGTCGAAAGCAGACCTGTGCAGCAAGATCAAAGTGGTTAGGCAGGAACTATTGATTAAACCAAGGGATGGCATGCTGCATGCAATGGAAGATCAATTAGAAAATGAAATAAAGGCGCTTGAAGAGGTAGAAGCCAAAGGAGCAGCAATCCGCTCTAAAACCAGAGCCTACACGGAAATTGATCAAGGATCTTCCAAGATCTTTTTTAGGATGGCTGGCTCTAGATTGGCATCAAATGGGATCACAGAAATCTGCAATGATTCAGGGCAGAAGGTTACAGATCCAAAGCAGATAGAAAACTTCTTTGTAGACAAATTCAGCAAGCTTTTTAATGAGTCTACGCCACCTATACAACAGGGACTCATGCAGGATGCCCTAGGTACAATAGAAGAAGAATTCTCTCCAGAGGAGAATGAACTCATTATGCAAGACATCACCATGCATGAGCTTTTTAAAATAGTCTCCACAATGTCCAAGGAGAAGTCCCCAGGACCTGATGGGATGCCTCCAGAGTTCTTTCTGGAATTCTGGGATCTTCTCGGGCCAGAAATACTTGCAACAATAAGAGATGCATGGGCAAGTAGGTCTCTTCACCCAGCGATTGCTACAGGGTTTATATCACTCATTCCAAAGGTAGATAAACCTTCTAGTTTCCATGAATGGCGCCCTATTGCTCTCACAAACACATTGTACAAGATTTATGCCAAACTAATAGCCAACAGGTTGAAGCATGCACTACGAAGAATCATTGGTCCGGAGCAGTCAGCTTTTTTGCCTGGACGATCTATACATGATAACTACCTTGTAGCAAATGAAGGAATGCACTGGGCCAATGTTTCCAAGCAAAAATGTGTTCTCTTTAAACTAGACTTTGCAAGAGCATATGATACTATTAGATGGGACACTCTGATCAAGGTTTTAGACAACCTTCGGATGGCAAGGGGAGCACAAGAAGTTATACTAGGCCTGTTAAGGGCTGGCAGTGCATCAGTGATAATTAATGGGTGTCCTTCTAGGATGTTCCCACTCAAAAGGGGTGTGCGACAGGGCTGTCCACTGGCCCCGTGCTTGTTCCTGATAATAGCGCATCTACTAAGCTCCATGATGAAAAAGCAGCAGGACCGAGGGCTTGTGAAAGGGTTAACTCTTCCTGGTGAATCAAATGCGCAACTACCCCTAATGCAATTTGCAGACGACACCTTTGCATTTATAAGGTACGATGATCTAAGCATTCAAAATTTCAGAGATATGGTAAATAGCTTCTCCATACTGACGGGCATCGAGTTAAACCTCAACAAATGCTCAATAATTTGGCCCTTTTCTGAACCAATTGACCCAGCTCTAGGAAATCTGAATCTGAAAATATTGTCTAAGAAGGAGGCTTTTAAACTGCTGGGGATACCACTCAGTCCAGACTTAAGCTTGAAGGGATTATGGAATCCCATATTAGACAAGTTAAAGAAGAAAGCAGGAATATGGTCAGCTAGACCTCTTTCACTAGCAGGCAGAATTGCAGTATGCAACGCAGTACTGGGATCCTCACATATCTACCTATCTAGCATACTCATTGGTCCCAAGTATGTCTATCAGCAGATGGAAAGCATAATCAGAACGTTTCTATGGAATGGGGCATCCAAGCTTGGATGGACAGAGGTATGCAGGAACAAACAAGATGGGGGACTTGGCCTAAAGGATCTGAAAATCCAAGCAACTGCCCTTGGGGCTAAGCTGGTTTGGAGGGCGTTAAATAATGAGACAGCTCCGGCCATGCACTTCATAAGGTATGCTCTAACAAAGTGCCATCCGCTGGGCAAACCATCCACCCCTATGCAACTCCCAAATTCAGCATATTATGAGTTTACAATTGGTACGAATACATCAGCAATGATGAGAAATCTGTTATGCTCATGGATAAAGGTGGCCAAAATTTTCAAGCAGAAAGACCTCCCCTGGCTAGCAGAAGGTCATTCAATATTCTGGAATAGCAATATATGTGAAAAAAATGAGCATCCACTGGCCATTGCACATCCTAGACTGGCCTCAAACTGGCAAAATAAAGGTCTGATCAAACTCAATGATATTTGGAATGATAAGCTACAAAGATGGAAAGCATGGACTTCAATAAAAGAGATAGTTGGCAATAGCCTTGGTAACAGGAAGCTCTTTGAGCTAATTTTAAAAAAGGTGGATGTCTTCTCAAGAGAAATGGGACCAGCAGAAGAATGGGCAATCTGGGAGGATAATGGATCAATTGTGGAAAAGTATAGAGTCAGTTTAATCTACCAAAAATTGCTGGTAAGAGAACCTTTCAAGGTAGGAAGGAAATTGGGTCTTGGTCAGGAGGATCTAATCCCTCAGCTTGTCAAATGCTGGGATTCGTGGTGCTCAAAAAAAATCCAGGCTTTCATTTGGATGTCATGGCAAGGAGGGATTGCAACCCTTTCCAGACTGCTACAAAGGAAAATAGTCGCTCAGACCAACTGTCCACTAGGATGTAGAACAGAAGAAGAATTAGATCACATGTTCTTCTGTGATAAGATCCAAAGCTTTTGGGCATGGGCTATGCCCATCCTAAAGCTTGATGTTAGTGATTTACAGTGGCCGCGGATACTAATACAGGACAGTTCTAAAGTAAGCAGATCTCTTATAGCCATAGCACTGTGGAGCATATGGAAACATCGCTGTGAAGTATCTATAGCTCAGAAAGACATTGACCACAGGAGAATCATAGCAACCTTCAACTTCGAAACAGCTCTGATGGGCATTTCGCACAGAAGGAAGCTTGGAGTAAACTATGACAGGGATTTTGACAAAATCGGCAACATAAAAGGTTTCTACGAATATTTTACCACCTCATGGACTACTATGGGAGAAGACTAATAGCATCAGATAAATCAAAAAGGTCACCAAGGGTGGACGTTGGGTTTTCTTACCCTAAAGCTTCTCCTGGAGGAGAACTATTGGAGGACACAAGTCTTTACCTATCCATTAAGGGATTTTTTGTATTTTATTTCCTTTATATATAAAATATAAATAGCTTGCCAACAAAAAAAAAAAAAAAAACCTTTAAACTGCTTTTACCTGACTTTTTATCATTCAATGGACTTCATGCAAAGACCATTTTCAGATACAATTGGCAGCCTTAGGTTAGACCAGGTGTCAACTAACCTAAGCCTTAATCTGGTTACAAAATATCAAAAATTTAATTCCATTACATACGTTGAAAAGAAGTACACTAATCATTTCTTGGTCTTTATACCCAAGACCACACTGTATTGCCATTTGAGAATAAAAAAGTATACGTTCAAAGTGATATCTGATGTTGAAGCCATGTTGAAAGTTGATCTTGAATAGTCCTTAGCTTCCATGTGATGTAGACAAATAAAATATTGTATTTCTCACAACTTCAAAACAAAGAGCAAGAAGTTCGGTTACCTGCAGTAGAACCAGAGGACAGTTAGCCAAAGAATGGGTAAAAGCCTAAGCTACTAACAGTAAGTCAGGAACTTCTTGGGTTTACCACCCTTCACTTTGTAAAACGTCCCCCTAAATGGGCAAAACAATTGTGGAGACATGCGACATATAGGATTATTAAATAATCAGCATGTCCAATTCCCATATTATGCTGCCAACCATATATCACGCTTAGAAAGCGACCTTAAATTAATATGCGCTTGAATCCGGTAGTATCACTAAGCAAATATAGGAGCGAACCTATTGCCCGCTTATTGAGGCACACAGATAAACAATACTTGCCTACATCAAAGATACAAGACTGTTTAAGTCATTTTAGAGCATTTATACATCTAGCTTGAATGGCGGAATGCATAAAGCATAATCATAAGACACGCATCTTGAATGTGCCTAATGCTATCTTACAGAGCTGCCTATCTCAGCCTATGCTTTAGATGTACAACTATACCACTGGTTATTTATTACATAGAAGACATCCAAATTATGCTTATAAGAGCTAGACTTCATGCCAAATGGATCTGCTACATTAGCTATTAAGACGGCCATTTGTTACATGTAAAAATAAAACGATTCAAATACAATTTCAATGCATAGAATCCAAAATTATTATAAACAGGAAATGTAACCTGTTGTACTCGAATTTGAGGGAAAACTCCAGCTTAATGCTCGAATTTGGGGAAGATTCCAGCTTAATGCGCCACATTTTTGACATTAGATTGATCCACATAATTTCCGTAGCCATCACACTGGATTGTTCCAGTGCCATAGAATTACCAAAAATTGCTTAAGAGATGTTTGCAGGCTTAAGGTCTTCTTTCTGCCATAGCCAAAATCCTGGCGAATACTAGCCCTTGCTTACAGATCCAGAAGAAAGTTGAAGCCATGTACCGGAATGCAACATCAAAAGTATCTTCACATAATCGGCTACGTAGTCTGCTTGGCTCATAGATAGTCTGCTTGCATACCTTTGGCAGTTCAGATGTGCTCTTAAGCCTTAGGCAACGGTAACTCCTGCTAGAATCAAATTGGATAGTGTAGCATCATATCAAAGTACAGATCGGCCACTGCTATGCTTCGTAGCAAAAATTGCAAAGAAAAACATGTTAGGGCAAACTAGGCCACGAAAATTTAATGCCACAGATGTTAGGGCAAATAATAGAATTAGAAGGGCATGCTATATTACTTTCCTTCATCCCTTAAAAGGCATGGCATGGTATTCGTAGCTCTATAAACCACAAACATCATAAAATTGTGCATGCAAGCCAAACTTGCTAGGTGGACAAGTGGCAAACATGCCTTCAACTTTATAAACAAAGTACATAAAGGTCAATATGATAACCTTGAAAAGGCCCTTTGCATAAAATATAATTTTTCCACCTAAGTTCTTTCAAAAGCAAACTCTCCAAATAGCATTTACGTTTCTAGAGTTTATGGGCACCCCATAAAGTTACTCTAGTCATTTACTCACACTAAAGAAGTTGAGCAATGTTCATCCTTACCATTTTGTCCATGTCAACAAGTAATTTGCCTTCAACATATGCCCATGCTTCCTTAGTTAGTGGTCAAAGCGCATGCCTGTATAGCTCACATTAGTTGAACAATGTTATCTTACCATTTTCTGAACCTTAAAATGAAGGGAACTCTAAAATGAAGGACGTCTACACATCAATATCCATTGAACATGTACTTATTCCAACTTCATTAACTTTTGCATCTTTGGACAATAATAAAAAAATCCTTCCTCCAACCGCAGTTTGGGGGACCTTTTTCCTTTTTTTTTTTTTTTTTATTGAAGGCGACTATTTATATTAAGTATAAGTTAAGTATACAAGAAGAACTTTTTTCAAGGGAAGTGTAACCCTATAACATTTTAAGATACTTTTAGAAAAAGAGGTATCTGAAAAGCATAGTCATTTTGAACAGTTAACAGAAAGAAGCTAATGAAATCCTTGGAGGTGCTGGTTTGTCCTCTTCCTTGCTTTCCCCTTCATAATCAGATGAAATGTGCAGTAGGTGCATTTACAAATGCCCGCCTTGGCCATGTTGAATCTCCCTTTGGCGTCTTTGGCCTCGCAGATCAAATCTCTTCGAATGTTGTAATTTTGGTCACAGCAGCAACCACATACGCATATGGCATCGAGATGCGCAGATGTATCAGCAGGGCCGAAGAACCTGATCCATTCCTTCTCATGCTCGGCTTTGTTCCTTTTCCATTTGAGCCTCCTAGTCATCAGGAACAGGGTATCTGCAGCAATAAACGATTCATACATTAATACTAAGGATCCAATTAATATCATACATTACCTGTTTTATGATCCCTTCCGGGGGGATAATTTCAAAATCAAATATGAAAGTGTTTCTCCCTTTCCAAATTCTACACAAGAGGATATAAATTCTCCAGTCTGTTGGGTTGTTAGGCATGAAGAATTCTTTGTGATCCAGGGTAACAAGATTTTGGCCAAGGATCTCAGAGGCCAGTTCCAGCACCCATTCAGACCATAGGCAAGACCTGAATAGATGATTCTCATCCTCCTTATAGGCTAGGCATCTGTCACAAATATCAGAATTAGTCATAGAAAGCTTAAATCTCTTACAGTTAGTAGCCAATCCCTTGTGCCATAGCTGCCACATAAATGCTTTGATTTTCGGATTAATTGGGCTACTCCACATAAATTTGAGGTTCCTCCTAGCTGTGTCCGAAGAAACCCCCCATTTGAGGTGAATAGTAACAGTTTGGTCTCTCATGAGATACTTGTAGGCCGAATTGACTTTGTAGCCATTCACCCCGTTGTGATTCCAAGAGTCTTGGGAGTGGGACCACATTCCATTCACTACTGTATTAGTAATGGCTTCATACAGCATCTGTGTTTGCTGACCTTCCCCTGCAAGGCCTGAGTTATGAAATAAAATAATCCCATTATCATCAAAAAGATCTCTGATCATGGTGATTCCTTTTTGCTTCCAAAGCTTCGCTTGATCAGGGAAATGGCAGGCTAGACACATATCAGGGTTATCCAAGGTGAGAGCAGGATTCCAGAAAATGGATTGATCTGTAGATAAGCCCTTTTCCCAGCTGTACATCTGTTTAACTTCGAGCCAAGCCTTTATCCACTTTTTAATAAGACCTGGAGTGGTGGCTGGAACAGAGAATGGAAAGAAGATAGAGTGTGGCAGGTCCATCTTTAGATTTCTCCAACCATAGGGATGGCATTTACCAATATAATGCCTGATCAAAGCAGATATGGGGTGCTTGATTTTGTCATAAGAGGCCTTATGAAAATATTTAGCTGCCAAGGCCAAACCTTGCTTTCTTATATTAATAGTTCCCAGTCCACCTTCTACTTTTGACTTGCAGCACTCTTCCATGGAAACTGGATGCCAGCATCTTCTATTTTGGCCACAGGAGATAAACCTGCCAATGATACCTTGAAGCTTATTAGTAACTTTTTTGGGAGCTAAAATAATCGAGGATTGATAGACCTGCGAGGAGGATATCATAAAATTGGCTATAATAGCTCTGCCATTCTTGGAAAGATATTTAGAGTTCAGGGTGTCTACCTTTTTATAAAATTTATCAGTTATATCATTCCACAGTTCCGAGGCATTACTTCTGATGGCAAAGGGAATACCCAGAATTTTAGTCTTAGTGCAAGGGGAGTTATACTTACAGCCAAAAAGGTCAGCCGCCTGGGTGCCTTTGTCCATGTCCCTGGCTTGAATAGCAGATTTTAGAGGGTTAATTTTGCAACCTGAGGTATGACCAAAGTCTTGGAGAATATGCTGAGTGTTGATGATCGAATCCTGATCCATAGAAGTCAAAATGAAGGTATCATCAGCAAAATGTCCATTGAGGATCTGATCCGCCTGAGAGTTGTCAGGGAGTTGAAGTCCTTTGATAAAATTCTCGTTCTTTGCCTTTTCCAGTCTGCTATGTAATGCTTCCATGACAATTAAGAATAAAAACGGGGCTAGAGGACACCCTTGCTTAACACCTCTTTTGAGAGCAAAGAAGGGGCTGCACTCACCATTAACAAGTACTGCCGATCTAGAATTACTCAAGATAGCTTTAAACATACCAATACTTTCTTCGTTGAACCCCAAAGCTCTGCAGCATTTAAACAAAAAATTCCAACTGACCATATCAAACGCTTTCGTGATATCCAGTTTGAGAAGGGCAATATCTTGGTTGGATTCCTTGGCCCAGTGTAGACCTAAGATTGCAGTGACCACATTGTCCAGGATAAAACGATCCTTAAGATATGCAGATTGGGTGCTACTGATTGCACTGTTTAAAATCTTCTTGAGTCTGGCAGCCAGCGCCCCTGCAATTATCTTGTAAATGACATTAGTAAGAAAAATTGGTCTATAATCAGCAAAGGAGGTTGGGGAGTCAATCTTGGGAATGAGAGTAATAAGACTCGTGTTGATTCTGGCATCCAGACACTTATTTATCCTGAACTCATTGGCTAAATTGGTAATACCTTTACTTAAAATTCCTTGAGCTCAATATCAGTAAATGGGGCCATGATCAGGTTGTTTTGGTCATCATTGACTTTACTCTCAATGTTAATAAAAAGGTCCATCGTCCCATCAAGGCAGTCAGTGTTGGTACCCATGATCTTTGTGAAATGGTCCACAACAGCCTTCTTAAGGTTGAGATCACCAGAAATTAGAGTATCCCCCACCTTGACTTCATCAATTTGATTTCTTTTGAGTTTAGTCTTGGCCTTGATAAAAAAATACTTGGAGTTGCATCTCTCATCCTCCTTGAGCTCTTTGATTTTTGCCTTTACTTTCCAGCCCTTTGCAATGCTGATTTCCTCCTTCTCTATCTGAATTTTGATATCTTCTTGCATGTCAGCAGGGGCATTACTAAGGCTATCTCTCAGATTAGCCAGATTGGCTTGCTTCTGGTGGTGGATTTCTTTACCCCAGCATTTTAGCCAGCTTTTAATGTGCTTGGCTACATTAATCCACCACCACATCCAACCAATATCACCAGCCGGCATGGGGTGACAGTTTATAATGTTCTGGAGCTTATCCATAAATTCCTCATGGTCCAAAAGATTAACATTAAGCTTGAAAAAGGATTTTCTATTGCTATGCACGTTCTTGCCAATAAAACAAATTTGTTGAGGATAGTGGTCGGAGAGAGTGTATCCTGTTAGATTATCCACTCTACTGCCAGTAGTCCAAAGGTTCTCACTAAGGTAAAAACGGTCATGAAGGCAGCAAATTGGATCAACTCTATGATCAGACCAGCTAAAGGAATTAGGTTTAGTTCTGGCAATTCTGAGATTATGATCAGCTAGAAGCTTGGACCAAACGCCCTGTTCCTGAGGCAAGAGAGCTTTAAAATTCCTATTTTTCATGTAGCTATCAGTGACCATATTAAAGTCTCCAGCCAAAATTAGATCATCAACATCAATATTAGCCAAACTTTGATTAATCTGATTCCACACAGCAATCCTCTCAGAGGGATTATGATAAGAGTACACATTAGCTATGGCTATAGTTTCAGGGCCCAGATTACCTACCAGAATCTGCCACCTACCGCTGTTATCATTGACCATATGACCTCTAGGTTGATTCTCATGTTCCACACTATGGCAATACCTGCAGACGAGTCATTAGCACTTATAGACCAAACTTTAAAATTAGGAGGAAGGGATCTAGAAATAATCTCGTTATGGTTAAGATCATGGATCTTATGCTCCTGGATAAGCAAAATATCAGGGTTAAGGGTAGATATACAGACCTTTAAACGTTCCCTTTTGATGATACTATTTATACCCTGGAGATTCCAGGTAATGATTTTAAGGGGGTTGGACATTAACATTTGTACCTACCTTTGGCCATCCTGGATTGGATGGCAGAATTCCTTGGGCTTACTCTCAGAGGTCCAATGTAAGTTTTCTTCTGTCCCCGGCCCCTTCTTCTTGTAGTAATCTGCTTCCATCCTTCCTCATTGCAAGAATGTATGAATTCATGGTCCGAATTATAGTTCTCGGGCTCTCCCTCAGAATTTTCCTCCTTAAGAGGGAAAGAGAGAGTCACCATGCCTGTTTTAAATTGGACTTCCAAGTTGACATTCTTGATAAGAAAATCCCAATTGTTATTCATAAACAGAGAATCGCTATTGAGAGTGAAATCTGAATGATGATCATCAGGGTCCCTTTGAGTTATGGTTTTACAATCCATTTGAGCCTGAGCAGGATTATTTCTTTGAGCCCGAGCCGAATCAATCATATTTTTGGGGCGCCACTCCTGCCTAATAATGAGAGGGGGTTTAACTGGTGTAGCTTTTTCCCCGCAGGGTGCAGCTTCTTCGAGCACCTTATGGGTAGGAGTTTTTGAATACACCACTTCTAAATCCAGAGTTCTGCCTTCTGAGATCTTTATTTTAACATTTTTAAGCCATCTTGAGTCAATTTCTTTGGATATACAGACAGAGGGAAATTTGTTTGGGGGATATTAATAGAGATAATATCCCCCAATTTGCTCGAGATGGCCCTTAGGTGAGAAATCGTCCATAAAGCAGGGGGCAGATTCGGAAATGTTAACCAGGTAGAAGTGGAAATATACTTTGGGTTACATGGGGTAAATAATGGGCTCCATCTCATAATATAGAACTCGTTGTTACTAATTTTGCCCAATTTCTTTTTTAGCAGGTAGGTAACACTAAAATTATCCTTACAGAGGACCTGAAACGTTCTGTCATCAATCTTGAGCAAGGAGCAGATGGGGATTCTATGAGTTTTGGTAATCCAAAACTTGATTTCTCCAATAGAGGGGCATTTTGATGGAAAATAGATAAGCATCCCTCTGTCAGAGTACAAATTGACCTTTTTCCATTATAGACAACATATCTATAATTCATGAGTTACAACAAGGAGAGCAAGGCCTTGTTGTAACAAAGGCCCTACCCTCCCCATGCTGACTTTATTCTACTCCATATTCAAAATAGATTATACTTACAACATTTCTTTGAGTGCTTTGCTTGTAGAAGCCTCATTGCATAGAAATCCGGGAAATTGTTTGATGCTCAATGTCTGCATCACTAGTTTAGTGATGTTTTCCTTTGTAAATTTGTTTTTGGCAAATGCAAGTAAAAGATGTAGCCATATGGCAAATTGTCCTCCTGTGACTTGTGACTTTTTTGTTTCTCAAGCTACAAATGTCAGCTTGGCATTTTTCTTTTCTATTTTCAATGAAAGAGAAGACTCCCTTTTCCTGTATCATATGAACAGTAGTGAATTAGTTTATGAATCAGTTACTTGTATCAGAATCATCATTTTCAGCATGCCAATTCCTATAAATATCCAATGAGTATCAATACGATTATGTAAAAGCCATTAGTAAGTCAATGTTTACACCTGAAATACAATAGTAACCATGATTAAGGTCTCTAGTAAAACTAGAGAACTGGGTGAAGAGAAAAAAAACCTTTAAATCCGTTTACACAAACTTTTATCATTCAATGGACTTCATGCAAAGACCATTTTCAGATACAATTGGCAGCCTTAGGTTAGACCAGGTGTCAACTAACCTAAGCCTTAATCTGGTTACAAAATATCAAAAATTTAATTCCATTAAATACGTTGAAAAGAAGTACACTAATCATTTCTTGGTCTTTATACCCAAGACCACAAACTGTATTGCCATTTGAGAATAAAAAAGTATACGTTCAAAGTGATATCTGATGTTGAAGCCATGTTGAAAGTTGATCTTGAATAGTCCTTAGCTTCCATGTGATGTAGACAAATAAAATATTGTATTTCTCACAACTTCAAAACAAAGAGCAAGAAGTTCGGTTACCTGCAGTAGAACCAGAGGACAGTTAGCCAAAGAATGGATAAAAGCCTAAGCTACTAACAGGTAAGCTGTGAACTTCTTGGGTTTACCACCCTTCACTTTGTAAAAAGTCCCCTGAAATGGGCAAAACAATTGTGGAGATATGCAGACATAGGATTATTAAATAATCAGCATGTCCAATTCCCATATTATGCTGCCAACCATATATCACAGTTAGAAAGCAGCCTTAAATTAATATACAGTTGAATCTGGTAGTATCACTAAGCAAATATAGGAGCGAACCTATTGCCTGCTTATTGAGGCACACAGAGATAAACAATACTGTCTACATCAAAGATACAAGACTATTTAAGTCATTTTAGAGCATTTATACATCTAGCTTGAACAGCAGTAATGCATAAAGCATAATCATAAGACACGCATCTTGAATGTGCATAATGCTATCTTACAGAGCTGCCTATCTCAGCCTATGCTTTAGATATACAACTATACCGCTGGTTATTTATTACATAGAAGACATCCAAATTATGCTTATAAGAGCTAGACTTCATGCCAAATGGATCTGCTACATTAGCTATTAAGACGGCCATTTGTTACATGTAAAAATAAAACGATTCAAATACAATTTCAATGCATAGAATCCAAAATTATTATAAACAGGAAATGTAACCTGTTGTGCTCGAATTTGAGGGAAAACTCCAGCTTAATGCTCGAATTTGGGGAAGATTCCAGCTTAATGCGCCACATTTTTGACATTAGATTGATCCACATAATTTTCGTAGCCATCATACTGGATTGTTCCAGTGCCATAGAATTACCAAAAATTGCTTAAGAGATGTTTGCAGGCTTAAGGTCTTCTTTCTGCCATAGCCAAAATCCTGGCGAATACTAGCCCTTGCTTACAGATCCAGAAGAAAGTTGAAGCCATGTATTGGAATGCAACATCAAAAGTATCTTCACATAATCGGCTACGTAGTCTGCTTGGCTCATAGATAGTCTGCTTGCATGCCTTTGGCAGTTCAAATGTGCCCTTAAGCCTTGGACAACGATAACTCCTGCTAGAATCAAATTGGATAGTGTAGCATCATATCAAAGTACAGATCGGCCACTGCTATGCTTCGTAGCAAAAATTGCAAAGAAAAACATGTTAGGGCAAACTAGGCCACGAAAATTTAATGCCACATATGTTAGGGCAAATAATAGAATTAGAAGGGCATGCTATATTACTTTCCGTATACAGGAAAGGCATGTAAATTGCCTTTCTTGTAACGTGGAAGACAGTAAAGAAGCATTCTGCGGCAAGTGAAAACTCTAGAATGCTGGGTAGATCCTTGGAATGCATGGTAAAAGCTCCGGAATGCTGGGTAAATCGTGAGGATGCTGGTAGAAATGCCGGAACAGCCGTTCTTGCAGTTCGTCACAGAACAAAAACAGAACAGAAAAATTTCAGTAACATTCTTGGATTTGAAACATGCCACGTGGCGCGGCGCTATTCGAGGATAAAGCAGAATGCTTCTTAACTGTCTTTTACGTTTCTAGAGTTTATGGGCACCCCATAAAGTTACTCTAGTCATTTACTCACACTAAAGAAGTTGAGCAATGTTCATCCTTACCATTTTGTCCATGTCAACAAGTAATTTGCCTTCAACATATGCCCATGCTTCCATAGTTAGTGGTCGAAGCGCATGCCTGTATAGCTCACATTAGTTGAACAATGTTGAAACTTTAAAATGAAGGACGTCTACACATCAAAATCCATTGAACATGTACTTATTCCAGCTTCATTAACTTTTGCATCTTTGGACAATAATAATAATAATAAAAAAAAAAAAAAGTGTAAGCATCTTAAAAATCGGGGAAGGCAAGAATCATGGCTGCCAGATAGCAGGAGGATTTCGCTTAGAGATGCATGCAGCATTACCATCTGGCCCGATCTTGCCAAGTGTTCTTGGGGCAAAGGTATTTAAGGAAGAGAAGGGCTGGCCGGATGGTGGACGGGAGAAGGAAGAGAAGCGGATTGGAGACTGAACAAATCGGAGGCGGAACAAGAAGAAGAGTCCAAAATCAAAAGCTCAGGTGGGGATTTGATTTAAGTATTGATTTTCGGCCTGATTGGGGTCGCGGATTGTGTGAAGCAGTCCTTTTGAAGCATAGATGTCAGTGGCTTGTGATCCGTAATCCAGTTTAGAGCAAGAATTCTTATTGTGAACCCTGCTTGTTTAATTACTATGATCATCTGAAATCAGGCAGACCCTGCTTGAATTCGGTCATCAAATCCAGTGAACCTAAGCTTGTTTTGATCTGCTGTGAAATATTCCTTCTGTCTGCCTGTCTCCACTGCCATGGATAAATTTATAGTGCCGTCTTCTTCCTCTGATTCTTATGCTAGAGATCGCCTTTGCACTCTGAATGTGTTTGGGGATGAAATCCCGCCTTAGGCGAGCTTGTAGAGCCAGTAGGCCAGCCAAAAAGGGGCCGCTGTTGGCGCCCACAAAACTGCCCACGAACCTGTTACAGTGATTTTCTAATTTTTATTGCAGGGGGATACCAGGGTCCGGTATCCCCAAACCTTTAAAAACCTTAATTTAAAGTCAAAACTTAAACCCTTAAGTTGTTATAAAGTTATAGAGACCTTTGAATCATGTTATGCGGAACCATAGAGACCGAGATAGTGCCAGGGTTGTGGTATTGTACTAAGGGAATCTTTTATGAGCTCAGCCTAAGAGTAGATTTGTTTATGCTTGAACTTGTGAGCACCCAAGAAGCTTAGCTGAATTATATTACCTAATAATGTTGGACACCACTTCTCCTAAGGGAAGAAGGGCCTGAGGGAATTTATGGGAAATGGGCATAGTCATGGTATGAAGCCAAGGGGGCACCATAAGATACAAAAGCTAAGGAAGAGAATTAGGAACTTGAACGGAATAGTAGTACAGCTAAGTCAATAATTGATAAATATCAAACGTGTGGTGTTGAAGGAAGAGAAATCTTGAGAGGCATGGGAGCTCCTGGGCATAGTGCAGCCATGGGACCTTATGAGCTTAGTCGAAAGCATGATTATGTCTAGCAAGGTAAACAAGTGGAGTTACTAGTGGAATGAACCATAATTGGGATATGTTGATATATTCTAAGTTATTGAACATAGCTTTAGGTTATACTTAGGGGGCAGCCCAAAACTATTGTGCCATGCCTTTTATTGGTGGGTGGGCTCGTTGTGTATGTATCTCCATGGCATTGTTGATAACCTATATGTCTTGACCTATATGCTGGCCAGTGTGGCATGTGTTTATTTGTGCGCCTAGATAGCTAGTATATGAATTGAGTATGAGGATTCTTACGAACCTTTTTAAGATATCTTATTATCAGGGATCATAGAACTCTTTGCTCCAGGGTTGTACCATTGTCTATAGCCTAGTTCACGGAAGCTTTGAGAATAGAGGTTAGCTTGATAACCATACCCTGGAAGGTATACCGCCAGTATTTTGTTAGAGTAGCATGTGGATTCTATGATGCTAGAATAGATGGCGCATGGGTGTTGTGATCTCTTTTGTTATGGATATGGTAAGCATCTTGTGGTATTAGACGTCATGATGAGGTAGAATGAATGTCATTATCTCTAGACATTAGTTTGATTAAGATATTACATGAAAGTTATGGTTGCTTATATGTTAAGAGAGTTCATGTTCTTGCTTTGAGATGTCCAATGAGATGTTGTCACTTGGTTATGAAATATCTTGATGAACCTCATTCTATTGTATTGCATTGCTCTGTGGCTATTCTTGGAAGTAAGATGCATGAGGATTCTATGATATCTCATATTGGATTAACCTGTAGGGTTATTGGTGATATTCTATCTTGTAAAGTCATGATGGATGATGTTGCATCTTGCAAACAGCCCACCTTCGGAGGGGTGGGGTGGCCGTGAGACTCTGCATCCGTTCTAGATGGCTAGACGAATGGCATGTTGCATTTACGGCCCACCTTCGGAGGGGTGGGGTGGCCGTGTAACTCCACATCCGAGCCAGGTGGCCTGACGGATGAGTTAAACCCTGTACGTACAGATGGAGAGAGTGGTCTCCTTGGGGTCGCAACCCAAGGATTACGCTTGGCATATGTGCATACATACAGAAGATTGATGTGAATGTAAACATGCTTGTAGTATGAGTTCTAACTAATGCAGGGGTATAGAGGAGCAGGTAAATCTATTGTCTTCTTATCTTGGATGTTATATGCTAGATTGCTTTGTGGTTGATGTTGTGAATGCTCCCGAAATGTTTCCTCCCCACTTAGTCCTTGTGGACTAACCCCCTTGCATTGTTTGTGTATGTTTAAGAGGGTACATCCTGAGCTGAGAATGCGGTATTTAGAGGGATAGTCTGGGGATGACGTTGTGCCAGCGGAGTCCGGGGATGAGGTTGCTATGGATGGGACGTTTTCTGAGGCCTAGTGGAAGTTGGAATAGGAGACCTAGGAGCGACCTATTTGGCTCGTGGAAGTTATGGAGCACCAAGAATTTGACGAGCTTTGTCTCGCATGTAAATTTATGGTTTAGCAAGAGTATATTTTATTGGCAAGTATATAAATCTCATGACTGTTAACTTAGATGTTAACATGTTGGTGCAACGGCCTAGGCCAAGGGGCTAGGTCCGTTTCAGTATTCTTGTATGAATTAATTGTGAGTATAATTATTTGTATCATAATTAGGATGCTTAGTATTGTTTAAGTAGCATAAAATTTTAGCACAAGAATCAAAATTTGGCTCAAAATTGGCAAACCGGGTGAGTCCGCGCCAAACGCCTCTGCGTTCGCAACGCAGGCCCGTTTCGCGCGAACCCACCAGAGTACCTCGATTTTGGGGCAAATTGGTCTAAATTTTGTGCAAAAAGATAGTAAAATGTTTAGAATTGCCTAGAAATCTAGTTTAGAACTTAATTTTGGCCAAAAACACCCAAAAGTAGCAAAAATCAGCTGACCCGGGTGAGTCCGCGCCAAACGCCTCTGCGTTCGCGACGCAGCCCCGTTTCGTGCGAACCCACCCGATTGCCTTGAAATAGCACTCCTAGATGTCCAATTAGCATGAAATAAGTTGCTAGCTAGATTAGAATTGATCCAAATAGGCATGCTAGCATCTTACAACCCTTAGAAAAAGTTTAGTTTTCTTAGAAATCGGCCAAACCGGGTGAGTCCGCGCCAAACGCCTCTGCGTTCGCGATGCAGACCCCTTTCGCGCGAACCCACCCGAGTTGAGCCATTTTGACCAGGATTGTCCAAATTTGACCCAACAAACTGCCATGTAGTGTTTCTTGTCTCGTTTTGCTTAGATTTGCACTTCATGGTACTTATTTGGAGATCTATAGCCTTAGAACAAAGGTCTGTTCGATCAAGAACCCTTGTGCACGGAAGCTTAGGCAACTCTAGTCTATAAAAGGGAGCCTCATTTGCCATTTTCCCTTCACCTAAATTGCGCTCACCATCTTAAGCCCTTTCTCATGCTCTCATCAGTTATTCCAAGCCATCTTTTACACCCACCTCTGCTCAATGACGCCCACCAACTTTGTTCGATGGTACGACAGTGCCAGCACATCCATGATTTCCTTGCTGAAGAGGCCTCTTTGACCTGCATGCAACCCTGACTAGGACCCCCTGCTACACTGACATAATTTGCCAATATGACCAGCACATCTTACCCTGGGACGTTAGCCTCCCACCTAGAGGAGGAAAGTGGGTATCTTTAGATTCGTTGAGCCAAGCCATGGGGGGATCCAGAGGCAAAGGCAGCTATGGGAGAGGACAAGGGACATGCCCGACTACATGACTTGTAGAGCCCATAGGCACAGGTATGTTTCGGCGCATACGGCCCTCGCTCTATTCATGCAGTACAAGGCAGTCAACAAGGTGGGGGAGCCCTCGATCCAGCCTTTAGATCTAGCGCCACTCAAAACGAAAATGGAGCAAGGCCAGATACATGAGATCGAATCTGCGGAGTACGAGTACCATGGCACAAGAATAGAGGCATTCCAAATTGAGCAGGATTACGAGCAGTTAGAGGAAGAAAACCCAGATTGGGAGAGCAGGGAGGCGACAAGAATGGAGAGGTGATAGCAAGGCACGATGATGACATCAGGCGGGCCAATGAACCACCAATCGGCATCACAGCTCTATCGCTGATAGTAATCGAAGGGGAAGAGTACATTTTGGCAAACGACATCCTCAGCCTTCCATACTGCCAAGAAGAAGGGCTTAGAATCGATGAGCTCCTAGGCTTGATTGCAAAAGAGCAGCAGAGTGACTTCATCGACTACTTTTATCAGGAGGTTCCAAGAGAAGTAGCAGAAAGGCACTCCTACGCCGGTGAGACGATGTCAGACATCGCCACCTACGAGCACATAAGGGGGATGTATCGTCAACAACAGCCGATCATTCCAGAGGAAAAATTTCAAGAGATCCAAAGCAGGTTATACAAACCAAGGAGGGGTCCAAGCTCTAGCCGAACAGTTCAATCAAGGAGCATGCGGGAGGCATCCAGTAGCATCAACCTGTAAAGCGCAACCACCATGTGGAGAGACCATGAAGACCTCTTGGCATTAGACGTCTACGCTACGACGAAGCAGCTCAAAGAAAGGGCACAGGTTCGAAGACCATAGGAAAGGGTAAAGCACTCTGGTACTACCTCCCAGTCCTCAGCCAAGGGCAGATGATAATTTTTCACAAGGAGTTCAGCCCGCGAGGGGAGGAGTCCGTGGCACTCCTCATAGCGCTCTCTGGCTTCGGACTAAGAGACGCACCATTGATGGTTGTCGCGGCAACAGCACCCGAATTCCCTGTGCCTCAAATGGCTCGAACCCTTGAAGGGGATCCTCTAGAAACATCTTGCGGAACGTCGGCAAAGGCCTTCCACTTAGGGACGTGAAGAACTTCTTCAATCAACGAAGGGGTCTCAAAGATGAACACTTTCTGCTTTCACTTATCTTCTAAATGTATAAAACTGTCACCAGTTCTATGTACTATCATAATATACCTTATGTAATGTATAACTCTAATATATTAATTGCCACAAATTGTCTTTAACTTATAAGTTGAAATTTGGACATGATTTGTTTTATACCTAACAATAATTGACTTGTAAATAAGGTTGAATAATGTATAACCTAATACTAAGTAACAACATTGATGACCAATACTTGCAGCCAGGAACACCGGTTCAGGGTCCCAAGGCCAAGGCCGACAGCACCAGTGGCAACCTAGGAATTTGTTCGGCCGGGAACACGACGACGAACTAAACATGACAGTTGAAACAGTGAATGCAAGGTTGGCCCAGATGAGGAATCAGATGCAGCAGCTACTACAGTGGGCAATACCACTAATGCATGCTCAAGAGTATGGACCTCAACCACCATCTCCACCACCTGTGGGAGGTATTGACGAAGCTCCTCAGCCAGAAAGGGAGGAAAACTAGACTGCAGAGAAAGATAGAAAGAGGAAAAGAAGAGGCAGGAGGAGTCCATCCCCCTCCAGGTCTAGCAGATCTGAGACATCAGAGAGTGGATCCAGCAGTAGCTCTAACAGTGAGTCAGACACATCACAGGGCAGGAACAAGAACAGAATGACAAACGACTACCAAAAGAAGGTAGACAGTGCAATGAGCAATGTCTGGAAGACAAGAAAGCTGGGACAGTTCTCGGGTAAGGACAGGTCAGGTATGGAGGCAGAAGCATGGCTTGACGAGATGGAAGAATTCGGAAACTCTTATGGAATGAAAGATAAGGACATAGGTAAAGTGGCAACGGCAAATTTGATAGGACCAGCCAGGATATAGTGGAACGGATACGCAAAGTCCAACAAACTGAGAAGAAACAATTACAAGTTCAGGACTTTCAGCAAGGCATTCCGCAAGCACTACGTGCCGAGGTCCCACACAAGTAGGCAGATATAGCAGTTTTACAGGCTGGATCAGGGCAACTTATCCGTCAGAACCTCTCCTTCGACCACCAGTATTTCGACATACCATTCTTCCACGTGCTGCTGCAACCCCCGTGGCCTTGCCATGACCGCGTGACGGCCGCGCACCCCTAGATGATGATGCATGACTGCCGGCGCCACGGGATGTAGATGCATGGCCACCAGCGCCGCCTGATGTAGAAGCGTGACCAGCTACCATCCCTACTGTTAACAACAGCATTTACGAAAAATGGGTTAGGGAAAATAAGACCATTTCATCATGGTCTGAGTCCAAAATAAGGCCTATGGCCGATTCAGTATCATACAATCTTTCAGAACTTTAAACTAAACCACAAATAAAAAAAAGGACTGAAGTACAAAAAAAAAAGAGGCTTGTTTGGGGTCTGGGTTCGGGAACTCCTGCAAGACAGCCCTCTGTGAGGACCCTTGGATCTAACAGGAGAATCCGGGGACTATGTCACGCGGGATTTGCAAGAAAACAATGGAAGGGAAAAGAAAACAGAAGAACAACGAGACAACAATGATAAGCTTCCTTGATATCAATGATGATGACACATGAGCTCTCGCAACCGAGAGAAAACTGAAGTGAGACAAGACTCAAAACTCATCTAAAAATCATGTGCTAGCTCTACTCATATATATAGTACAATGGCCTTTGGCCCAATATAGACACTCTGACTGATCTCGGTGCCGACTCCTGGAAGGAGGCCTGATTCTGGAGGAATCTTTGGCGGTGCCTCTTGAAAAGCCCGAAATCACGCCGACGCCGACGCTGCGGTGACAGGCCGTCACTTGTCCGAAGCCGCTTGTTGATACGGACGCAGCTTTAACCGCTTGGTCTTCATTGCCCTTTGACGACCCGACCCGCTACCGGGTTGTGGATCCTTGGCCTTGACTTGGTCCGTTGAATGCATGAATAGTCCCGCACTCAGAGGCACGACTAACACTCCCCCACCAAATGACACTCACCAAGAAAAGGAGGAAGAGCTTCCGAGGGCGGGAAACTAGCAGTCTGAAAGTGATCTTCACGGGAATGAGGACGGGCACCATTATGGTAATGAGCAATGAGGTCCTGGCGTGTTTGAAGAGCGTCAGGAGTGTTTAGCCCAAGGGCAGAATCGGCATCAATGAGGAAGTGAGAGCGCACCATGTCTTCCAGGCGCCGCGAGCGTCCGGCGAACAAACCGCACTCCATGAGAAAGCACGCCCGAGACCGGCGGCACCGACGCCGGCATTCGGATTGCAAAGGAAAGATTGACGCCGCCCGATTTAAAGAGCTGAAAGGTGATGCATTTGAGAGCAGCACAAAAACCAGCTTGACGGTGGACTGAAGGGTCTGGTGAGGTGGCGGCATTCTGCAAGAAGGTATCAAGACCATGCAAAGCATCAGCAGGCCGTTGCCAACCACGCTCATTACCGATGTAAATCCAATTCTCAGTAGTGTCCAAGGTGGCATTATCCTCCCAATTGGAGCATCTGACAAATCGGGGATCCCACCGGAGATCCGTCGAGATCTGAGGCGGAGTCGACCCAGCATGGCCATCTAGGACCTTCGTCCAAAAAGGAAGACGCCAGTCAGAAGAGAGGAACCGTGGGCGTGGAGGGACTCTTAAGGAAGCATATGGAGAGGGAAGCAGACCTGTGTGCGTTGGTTGCAGAGCCATGTCCCTGAATGCTCGAACGAGATCTTGATCAAGAGCACGACACCAATGGTCCCATTCTGAAGTAGAGAGTAATTGATAGACAGAAGGATTTACCCAACCTGTTGGGATGGTCTTGCTTTCCAGAAGGCCACGGAGTTGATTGTAGCCTCCCAAGTGCTGCATATAAATTTGGGCGAACTCAAGATCATCAGGATGCGCCAAATTTTTGTTTACCTGTACCAATGTTTCAGCCTGCCACAAAGGTAAGTGCTGAGCAAGTTCAGGCATGTACTCCTGTTCAAAAGTCTGAGACTGAGCAGGATCCTTGAAATATGGGTTGGTGGCCGATAACAACCAAGCAGCATTGGAGTTGCCTCGAAAAACACAATGGGCCTCATCGCGGAATTTATCATGGAGATCCGCCAGATAGAAATCATGAAAAACATAAGCCATTGGCTGAATAACGCGGAAGATGACTAATTCAGGATCTTCAGAAGTAAGCTGATCAAAGACTAAGAGTGCACAAAATAAACCCTTGTCTTCTACAGAAAGATCCGGCCAGATCCGAAGAAAATCCGCACTTTTGAGTGGCTGTTGATGAACATTGCCATTTGCCGCGTACCACTTCAAAAGGAAAAGGTGTCGTCGGGCCACCACATAGTCAAGATAGCTGGAAGGAGTAGAGAAGTCCACAGGGATGTTGGTAGCAATGTCGATATAACCCTCCTGTTTGTTTTGGGCTTCTTCAGCAGATTGAACTGCTTGCTGGAGCTGATGTTCAAGGTCACGGATCCGATTCTCCTTTTCTAACAAAAGACGGGACTGATCACGGACCCGTTTACTAGGAAGCGTGGCATGTGAAGAGGATTGCCCTGGAGTTTGGAGTCGAAGCGTGGCAATCTCAGCGTCATCTATGACCTTTTGTTTCTGAGCCTCCGAAAGCTGATCCTGGATGGACGTTAGCTGATTTGTCAGCGTGGAAAGCTGAGCTTCGAGGGAGGTGAGTCTAGCATCACGCTCGGTAAGGTCATGAACTTGAGTTCGGTAATTTTCACAAAGCTCTGAGTACAAGGTGTCTAGCTTAGCAATGTCTTTCTTCTTGTCACCCAGGAGGGTATCTTTGGACTTGTTCTGTTCCAACAAGTCCTGAATTGTGGTTTGGAGCTGAGCCTGCTGATCTTCAAGGAGGCTGGTCTGATCCTGAGCACTTTTGAGATCTACACGGGCCTGTAATAGAGCCGCGTGCTTTTCTTGAAGTTGGGCCTCCAAAGTTTGAACTTGTGCCGTTGCAGCTTGGAGGTCTCTTTGAACTGCATCGGAAGCCTCCAGGGACGCCTGAACACCATTCATGAGAGCCTTCTGTGATGCGTGTAACTGCATGGCAGCAGCTTGAACATCCTGCTGGAATTTGTACAGGAGCTGTCGAGGATGTGGAGGTGCAGGGCCCTGTTGCTGCCTTGTCTGAGATTGTTGAGAAGCATGACGGGAATTGGAAGGCGTGGCTTCAGTGGAGGAAGAGGATACAGTGACATGCGTGGTCTGGTGTTGAACATGATGAGGTGAAGTCTGGCGTGAAGGTACAGCCTGTTGGGTTTGACGCTGAGACTGCAGAGACTTCTGAGAGGAGGCATGAGAAGTGGAAGGGCTTTCCGGAACAGGAAAATAATGACAGATGAGTGCCTGAAGATGGCCACCGACTGAAACTTCAGAGACAGAGGAGGGGGTAGCCCGAATGCGGTCGACTTCTTGAAGAAGGCGGTAGAACAACAGCTGTGGCCAATCAACATGGAGATTGGAACTGATGGCAGTGATGACCATATTATAAAACTAGTAATGGTACCCAGCGTTGCTGGGATAATTTGGGAACCTGTAAATACTGGAAACTTGTGCATTTGTGTAGAATAGCTTCTGGGCCCTTGGATCATGTGGTGACCTGTAAATGACGTAGGGCATCATGTGGATACATGTAAATTTTGGGAACATGTAAGTGTTAATGGGCATTACATTTTTATATTATTTGCTGTTTTGGGGTGGGAGGGGGCATCATTGTAGGTTCATGGAGGGAGCACCATTTGTTCATATGATGTCGTCATGCTATGTAAATAGAAATGTCCTAGGATTTTGTCCATTTAAGCCATTGAATGTGTCTTTGAGTTGTGTATAATTGAGTAGTCTATGATACTCCTTTTGTATACCCATTTGCTTTGCACTCTAGGTTCTAATTCAAGTCTCAATGAGATGGTATTAAAAGCCAAGTTTGGCATTGCGGTGGTAAAATAAAAAAGGATTTTGTCCATCTAAACCATTGAATTCTTTTATTATAAACAATTCTAACCAATCTCGCTACGTTTTAATGTATTCTTCATATCATATCATGTGAACTGTACAACCCATGTTGTCAAGAGCCATCCAAATGTTGTGCATATCTTTGACATAATTAGCCTCCTTCATGGGAAGAAGACAATGTGTATCCGACTTTAAGATAATATACATTGAAAACGATCTCACGGGTTAATGTTGAAAACATGTGAATGAACAATTTGTAATAGATGTTTTGCTAACAGGGTGTGAAGGGTGTTTTTGGACATATTTTGGCAATTGGTTGTCGTAGTAGGCTGTATTGATTCTGCATTGGTTAATAGTATAACGCTGCTAATACATTGATTCTGCATTGGTTAATAATATAATGTTGTTAATACATTGTTAGTATACAGTTATATTATATTGTTGATTTTATTTGTCGTGTCATGTTGTTTTGATAGTGTTGCTTCAAAATGTGTCATTTGAAGATTAGTGGGATGTCTCCCTTATTTTAGCTAGCAGTTGGGGAGTCAGACTTTTTATTTTTTATTTTTTAAGATTAGTGGGATGTCTCTCTTACTTTATCTGGCGACTTTTATCTCTAACTTCTTAGGTAGTGCTTGGTCAAAGTCTCTTGTAGCCTGTCATTCATGTCTTGAGTAACATTCTATTTCGAAAGTTACAAAATTTGCATAACCAGTAACTTTGTTGTCTCATTCTTGGATGCAGAAAATGGATCCAAACAGTAGTATTCCATGAAGAGCACATTAATGTAGCGCAAAAAAACAATTTTGGGACTTCCAGCCTGTGTCCAATCCATAGAATCAAGGGGAAAAAGTTAACTTGTGTAACAGAGGATGAACTAAGATGGAGAAGATTAAGTGCAAGGCCTGTGTTCTTCTGCTTAGGGGATAAATCTCAAATAACCAACTGTGAGAAACTGGATGTGTGAGCAAGAAATACTCAAAATTCTTCATGCCATTCTCGATCTATTGCTGGATCTGCTCCAAGTAGCAAACTTTTACGAAGTTTGTAGCCTGAAAATGCTATAGTAATAATTTGTGCAGCATGATGAAGCAACTGCAGATGTTTGTTGAGTGATCAAAGGCATGGCCCAAAGCTTTATCTGGAGCCAAGATGATGGTCCTCGTATTAAAATGTCCTCATTGGGAAATAAGACATTATATATGCATCTAGTTTGAGAAGCCAGAAGCCATTGGTTGGGAGTGTTCTGCAACAGAATCCACTGGTTTTCTGCTGCACCTTGTCAGGTGAACACAAAGTGTTTCCTTCCTGTATACTTTCTTCAGAGATGCTCCTATAATAAGATCTATTAAGGAAATTGGTTGCCAATCACACCTTGTATACTTTCTTCACAGATGCTCCTATAATAAGATCTATTAAGGAAATTGGTTGCCAACCACACCTTGGCCTTAACACCTGCAATAATACAAATTCCAACCACCATAGCAGATTTAAACTATTCAAACTCATGGTGTGAACAATCACAATCTTGACAAATTCAGGCTATCCAAACTCATGGTGTGAACAATCACAACCTTCTTGACAACCACTCCGAATCTGTCTGTCTGGGTTCACACGGCCATAAAAAAATCATGTATTTTAAATCCGCGTCTTGCAGAAGGGGAATATGAATAGAAAACCTTCCAATGGCATGCCAAATGCAAACCCAACTATCCAAGGGGATCCTTTCTACACAAACTAAACTAAAGATAATTTTGGATCATTAGAATCCCAAGATACTTTATAATCAAGATGCTCTGTTTAAAAAGCTGACAATCCAAAGACAAAATGCAAATCTTAAAGAGCCTATGCAAATCCAGATATAGAGAAAGACAGTTTACCTAGCACATAAAAGTATCATAGAGCACAACAACCCGGTCTTGTAATCCAAATCCAATCGCATAACCGAATAACTGAATTTTTGCCTTTGCATGCAGCTCGTAGCAAAGCAATATCCACTTTTGATGGCAAACGGGAAGAACATGAACAGAGGAGACAAAAATCTAAATCGTCCAAAGAACCCATCGATCGGCACACCCGCAGTTCAAAGCGACAACTTCACGATTCTTGATGCAAATTATGGGCGCCTCTTCAAAAGCTCACATCCCCTCGGCAACCCAAAGATTTTGCCATATTTTCATGCATCTTGCAAAAGCCCTAATCTAGCAAAAGATAACAAATGGCAGCCCCACATATTTGTTGCTTAGATTTTGCATCAAAGCTAAGAACGGAACTGAACCGGTGGATCAACTCCGCCATAGTCGATGTTTCCATTTTCACCTGCAATGTGGCCATGAATCAAAGCCCATGGCTTATGCTTGGCACTGCCGTAGACATCAATAGCAGCTCTGTCGCCCTCTCTAACACAGAAAAAATAGAGTGAGAAAGCTCAACGGAGAAAGCTCGATGGCGAGGATCTGATTGTATGGCTAAATCTCGGCCATTGGATTTAAGGCTAAATTTCAGTCGTTGGATCTAGGGCTGGGTCCAACACTTACACAATAACATTATAATATAAGATGGCTTATTGATATGGGTGTTCTTGATGGAATACCCAAGCAATTTGCGCCACAGAAACTTCACAAAAGTGTCATGTGGCTTGGCAATATTTGTGAGGCGATGCTGGTTGGCTTGATAAACAGGAGCACCGAACTGAGTGACGTCCATGTCCTGTAAAGCAGCCCAAGATACAACAGGTTTTTGCAAGGGAATACGGAATACCTCAGAAATCAGGTGCTGAGTAAGTAAAATTGTGGTGCCATCGACCACCGTAGTAAATCCTTCCGGGCTGTTGACGATGTGAGCGATGAACTGCTGCAATTGCTCCGGATTTGGGGCCGGGAGCTCCATTTGTGAAAATTCGTAAAGCTTGTGGCGTTCCGCTACTTCCCGACTCGGACCAACAAACGCCTCACGAAAGGTGGGCGTCGAGAAAGACACAGACCCGAAAAGAGTCGCATCCCTTGGAGCAGAAGCTTGAAGTGTAGGAAATTTTGGTGCAGCCATGGCGAAGAACGTCGGAGCAGAAAGAACTGTGAGAAGGCGGAGAGCAGAGAACAGAAGACGAAGGCGCAGAGAGACGACAAAAGGTTTAGGGCGCGCAAGTGGAGGCGAAGGGGCATGATGAGGGCGAAACTGCAACCGTTGATGATGCCAGGTGGCGAGAGATGCGAAGGAGGCGATTGAAAGGCAAAATTTTGGCTAAGTCCCCAAACGGTAAAGGGAGAAGCAAGGAACGATGGAGATGAGACGTGAGAGAAAGATCGGATGTGACAGCTGGCGAAAGGACACACATTAATGTTCGGCGGGCGTGAAAAGAAAGAATGTCATTTAATGCTGGCAACTCGAAGTGGGATCTCATTAAAACGAAGGTGTCAGAAGGTACCATGGCTAGATATGCGGCAGGAGAAAAGATTCCCCATTTAGAAACAGCCTTGCATTGCAACCACGTTGGCGAATTTTCTGATTGGGCCACGTCGACAGGGAGTTCCTCGGTTGGCTATATAAGAGAAATAGAGGTTGAAGCTGAGACACCCGATGCCACTCAGTATGTCTGCGGCTGGATTGCACGACAAGTGCAGTATGCCCTCGAACTGTCTGGAGTGGATTACTTGTAAAATGGACTGCCCGGACCTCTGGCGGTGCCACAATCGTGGCATTGCCATGGACGGGTGGTGTGTCGGCATGGCTGAGCATGCCGATCCCCATACCAACGGGATGGAGGTGATTCTGCACCTGCGCTGGGACCCTGAGCACAACTGGTACCACATCCTGCGTATCACCTCTGCTCCGAACCCGAAGTAGAGGGTTTTCTTCTTAGGACTTAGTAGATAGGGCTCTGAGCCCGTTTTTGTAAATAGGGCACTGCCCATAGCGGAAATAGCTGGGCTCTGCCCACATTTTATAAAAATTCCACCTATATAATATAAATATGCCGCCAGTTAGTCACTATCTGTTGTGTTTGTGTCCGGAACAGCATCTGTGGTATGATTGTCACTGTCTGTTGTATGAAATTGTTTGAGGCGAAAGCCATTAACCAGTGTAGGTAATGGAGTTCCATCTAATTCAGCCAGCTTGAAAACGCTGGGTTGCACCACTTGAACAATTTGATAAGGGCCAAGCCATCGAAACTTTAACTTGCCCGGAAAATTTTTGTAGCGAGAATCATAAAGAAGAACCAAATCTCCTTCTTTGAATGTTTTTGTCTTAATACGTTTGTCATGTAAAGATTTTTGCAACTGTTGTCCATGAAGAACACGAATGTAAGCATCACGCCTAAGTTCATCCAACTGTTCCAATTGATAAACCCTTTCTTTGAGTGCAGCAGGCGGATTATGGGCTGTAGCCAGTTGAAAACGGAGAGTTGGAAGAATGTACTCAAAAGGCATGAAAGCTTCTTGACCATAAACCAATTTGAAAGGAGTGTGACCAGTAGCTATTTTGAAACAAGTATTGTAAGCCCAAAGAACAGTAGGAAGCTTGTTTTGCCAGTCAGTGCGAGAAGCGTCACAAATTTTCTTGAGAATTGTGACCAGAGTTTTGTTGGTGCTTTCAGCCAAAGGGTGTAAAATCGCTAGTGGGGTACAACTTTTGGCGAAGCGTTTAAGCACTTTAAGTGCTGAAACTCGCGGACGTCGAAGCCCGTCACGCCCTTCTCCCTCCTTTTCCCCTGGGCGCGAAAACTCAGATCAGTGTTTCACTGTTGACGATGGAGGCATGGAGCGCGGATGATTTTCACACCATCAGAGGTCTGTGCAATTCGGGGGTGAAGCCCCACGAGGAAGAAGCTTGGTTGGAAAATAATGTCACGGATCGAGATTGGGATTCTGTTTGGACAAAGAAGTTGAACAAGGGAAAGATAAAATGGCACTGTGCAAAGGAGCATCTTCAAGAGAAGTTGGAAACACTCTGCCGAAAAATCTACAAGAATTGTCACAACAAAGAAGTAAGAAAGCAAGCGGCCCTTGCTTTTATGTTTGAAAATTGCACTAGATCAATACTTGCACCCTCCGGAACACAAAGTAAACGGGGGCTGCATTTGTTTGTGCAATGTCAAAGATACCACAACAATAGACAAGTAAAAAGCAGAGGCGGATGTTGTAGCACATGTTAGGAAAAGCTGAAATGAAGGCAAAGCCAAAGGTGGCAAATTTGGATCAAATGAGGTCGGTGCATGTGATGAAAACATAAAACCTTAGAGAATGCGATCTGAGGAGATTGGAAAATCAGTTTTACTTATCACAAAGAATCACAAGCGATAGGAAGTGAGCTGAAAGGCAATGAGAAGGCCTCTGAATTACGAGAAAATGATGTTGGAAGAGGCTGAAAACAGTTTAAAGACAGGCCACAAATGATTTGGCTACAAAACGGGGAGGAGTTCAAGCTTAATCCAACATGTGAGTTGGAGGCAAAATTAAAGATTTGGAGCGGATCTGTCCGGATGGAAACTTGGCACGGGAACAAGGTACAAAAGCAATGAACCCTACATCCGTTAATGAGCAGGGTCAAGCGTAAACTCAAACTTGAGGAGGAGTTAAAAGTTCTCGAAGAAGAACGAGACTTACGCATTTCTACATAAACAATTTGTGGAAGCTGAAAATGGATACTCCGCAAACATTTAGCATCTCTACTATTATCTGAGATAAGTTGCTAGTGGAAGATTCATTTTATACATGTTAGAAGCATGTGGTGCGGAATTCACTAAAGCTTACGGTTAAGTTTAGCAATTGAATTGCCAACATGAGTATCATATAGCTTGTTGTTCATTGTTGAGAGGAGGACAATGTATTCATGGTTGCCCCGAAAGGTTCCGGGGGTGTATTTGACGAGCTAGGTTTTGGCCATGTTGCGGGTGCTTCAAATAGTACACCAAAAAGGAAGTGTTAATCCGTCCGCAAGTGAGGTCTCACCGTTGAGGGTTCAAAGAAGGACAATGGTGCCATTTGAAGATGCACAACACCGCAAAGTCCTAGAGGAGTACAGATCAATTGTGACTGATTTGATTGCAACAATGCCAGAACCACCACCACCGGTCAAGAAGCTGTCCAAGAAGCTATAGAAGAAGTCATAAACACGGCACCGGTTAATGGAAAAAACAACAGACCCGATTGTACACCTTTGAAGCACCTAAGGAAGTCGAGGGAGTAATTCCATCGGATGAGGGCAACTTAGGCTGAATATTTGCGAGAAAGGAAAGGGCGAGGAAGAACAAAGAGGGGTAAGGCTGGAGGATACAAAGTAGTTGTTCGGGCTACAAGAAAGAGAACAAGAAGTAGCTATGCAAAAGATCGAGGAAGCGGTCTCAATCATGACACCACACATATCGAAGTGTGTTACGAAGAAAATCTGCGAATCGGGGCCCTCAAGTTTCGGTGAGCCCGATCTTCAACAAGTGATTCTTGCCATTAATAACCACGAAAGGGGGTATGGGCATTGTTGGGCGAGGCCACAACTTAGTGTTGATTAAAACATTGAATATTATTGATTTTCTTTTGTTGCATTCATTTGTAGGATTACCCGGTTCATTACATTAGGTCGAGAGAATCCTGCTTTGTTGATCTGAAAAGGTTTCCACATTCAACCCATTTTTCATTTTCATCTTCATCTATTTATTCATGTAGTAATTCTGTTGTGTAGGTATTCGGGATGTTCCAACGTACTAAATATTGATTTGCCCGACCAAAGATAAACTCATTGTCTTGGATTTAAATGGTGTGTTGGTAAAAACATTTGGTGCAAATGAACACATACGCTTGGCGGGATTGACAATGACATACACTAGCGAAAAGAAAGTGATATTGGACCCGAGCGGTGTTCTTCTTGAAGACTTTGTTCTGAAGTGTTGTGTTGGTATATGGTCATCAATGCAACTCTCAATGTGGAAGATGTCTTTGCAAAGTACTATGTCCGATTTGAGGGACAATTTGAATTTGTATGGGGGCGGGGAAAAATGTGTGCGGAACCAGTTTTCACCACCCTAACAAACACAGGCTGTCGATCATGATGAAACCACTTGAGAAAATATATGAGTCATACCCAAGATTCTCGGGTAAGACTTTGCTTCTTGATGATTCATTGTACAAGTCTTACCTTAGCAAACCACGGAAATTTCTGCGGGTACACGCATTCAAGATGGATGTCCATGATGAAGTGCTACCGTTACTCACCCCAAATAGATAGAAGAAATCTGCGGAGCCAAGGCCCGAGGAAGAAATGAAGTTCTTGGTGAAGAATACACATAGATACAAGCCTTGGCCTAAGGCAGATAGAAAGATTATGAAGCTATGCTTGGAAAGACTTTCACGGAAAAGCGATTCTTGATTCTGAGGTTTGTGAAGGAGGAATTGGAGAAGGTTTATGGTGATGGCGCTTGTCATTCTCCATGATTATTGAATCTGTTTGTCATTTATTTAGGCCAAGGAATCCTACACTTTTCATGTACCATCTTTATCTTAATTTAAGAATGTTTTTGCTATATTGTTTATGTAGTTCAATGCGGACTTGTCTATAAGTTTTTGCTATATTGTTTATATATACTTCAATCTTGTTGAAAGGGATGCTTAAAACTTATCAAGTGCTTAAAAAAAAAAACACTGCAAGTGCTATGGTTTGAGTCTTAATGGCGGAATCTTGCTTATTGTCTTGCGATGTGAGGATACTTTTATGTAGTTGCTTAATGTCATAATGTGCTTCTTGTCATGCGGGTAAGGTCTTGGTGCTTATTGTTAAGCCATATAAGCTGTTTAAAGGTAGGCTGTTTATTGCATAAGTGCTCGTGTGTTCCGTGCTTACTCAGCAGCACTTCTTGAAAGTGATTAAAATGCTTAGTGTTTGAAACTAATGAAAGAGCTAGAAACATTGTTACATTCAAAGCGAGAATCTGAATGGGTACCGCGAGAATTGAACTTCATAAATTTGATAGATAGACAAAAATAACATTTCATAGATGAAGAAGAAGAGATCTCAATGAAACAAGAAACAAAGTTACAACAAAGTTTGATGGTAAACAAGATTTTTATAAAAAAAGGCCATTAGGCCAATGTACAAAATTTTTACAAAATTGTTACAAAATTTTGGCCACGAGGCCGATGTCTTCTTCAAAGGGGTGTCTTCTTCAAAGGGGGTTGTCTTCTTCATCAAGGGGTGTCTTCTTCAAGGGGGTGTCTTCTTCAAGGGGGTGTCTTCTTCAAGGGGTGTCTTCTTCATCTTCATACGCTCCTGCATTCATTCTCCATCGCAACAAATGAAACAAGCGAAAAATTAAACAAGCGAAGATTAAACAAAGCGAAAAAATGAAAACAGGAAACAAATGAAAATTTGCATGTACCTTTAAGGAAAGCCACGAGCTCCTCCAAATTAAGCCTTCCTCGTCTTCCTCTTCCTCTTCCTCTTCCTCTTTCCTCTTCCTCGTCCTCTTCTTCTTCCTATCCTATCCATCCACATTACAGTGGTGATATATTCTACTTGAATTCATTTCCGATTCCTCATTTTCTGATTCCTCATAGGAATCGAAGATGAGAATCGAAATCAACTCCCTCAAAGCTGGGAGGCGCTGGGAGTGGGCGGGAGAGGAGGCGGAGAAGTGGGAGGCGACAAGCACTTTTCCGGCGGGGGGGAAGAGTGGAGGAACACCTCTTCGGCGCTTAGTGGCCGCTTGAGTGACCTCCGGCTCCTCGCTATGTGCTCGCTTCATCTTGGGAGGATTGGGAGGATTGGGAGGATTGGGAGGATTGGCCCAGTCTGAGAGGAGGAATTGGCGGGCCCGGATGAATTGGTGGAGAGCTTGTAGGCGGGCGTGAGCTTGTGAAGCCCTCTTGCTTAAGTCTGTGCTTAAAGCGTCGTTAATGTCGATAAACCTCACACGCAGCGGGAACAATTAATTCGTAACCAGTACTGCAATATTTACATTATGACTACTCGAATTGACACATGTCACATCAAGGAAACGCCTTGACAATATAATTTTGCCAAGAATGTTGGGATAGTGATGGTACCAAAATAAATAATTGAACCTTATTCCAATGTCACAAATCTACATTCTTATAAACAACAATTCAATCTTCAATTGAAATGCGTGTCCATGCACACCACCCTTGTGCATCCTCACTATTGTTAATATATATAAAAATATGTGCTTACATGCTTAGGTCTTTGGAACAACAAATCACTTGAAAAGAATAACATCAATTTAGTTAAGTGTCAAACAATTACATTGTTATTGGGAGGCCCGGCCATAATTTTTCATGGGTCTCTGTGAAATTCTGTACATGTACATGCCTTCTACTTTTCCATATCAATTTTAGGATATCTTACCACATGGTCATGTGCCGGGAGGCTTGGGTTGTTTAGTGAGCAACATATACTTGAAATTACCCAAGAATTGATAATACAATCCACTTAAGATAACCTCATGCACTCCAAATTTTTGCCCCATCCATCTTTGTATGAATCTTCAAGTGTGCATTTGGGTTACATGCGCTTGAGGATGTAGAAGTCCACACCCTCTGAATTGTCTACCTCGGCATTCAACGCAAAATTGTCACCTACCTCTACCAAATTCTTGATCCATTCATTGGCTTGTTCAAGAGTCTCCTTTTTTCTTCTCAACTCCTGGTTTTAAGTCGGTTACCTCCCACTTTCCAAATCTACGTATTGATCACGGGGAGTCCCAATTATGATCCATGCAAAACGGCGAGAAACATGACCAGGGCATCTATGAGCAAGCTGTTTGGTCTAGTCCTGGCGGCAGTGTCGTCTGATGAATCTTCTTTGTGCCTTTGAGTGTTTCAATTTCATATTCTTCCATGTTTGCCCACAACAAAGGGTTCAATTTCCCAAAAATATCTTTTGATCTCATCTGTTTCATCGGTGGGTAGACTGGCTGAAATATGTACCACGAGAAATTTTACAATATCTTTAGCATGCCTCGGTTGCACACCATTGGGTTTGAGTTGTTCCTTACTTAGCGACCTTTTGATAACGACACACGCACCATCATGTTCACCTTTACCATGAGCGGTGGCAAAGTAGTTCCACACTATTTCCTTGTCATTGATTGTGAAGTACACGCTAAGAAAAAAAAAAGGTTTTCGACTTGAATTGTGATGAGCGACCATCACTCCAAAACCAATGCTTCTCATACTCTATTTCTGTTCCTTAAGCCATGCAACATGCTTTTGTAGGCGGTGTTCCACAAATAATGAGTCATGCACTTTATCATCGAAAATGTAAAAGTGAGTCTCTTTTATGATCTTCCTACCGTTGTTGAGTCTATTCGATCTGCTCCAACCTTACGTTCTTTTTCTCTTCTTTGGGCCGGTCTTCTTAAATGCGCACGAGGACAGGGAATATCGGCACTTTTGTCATGCCTATATGTTATGTGAACAAGTATAGAAACTTGAGTGCGTATGCCGGTCATTGGCTGGGGCTCATTACGGATCTTGATCTTTGTAATTTTACGCAAAGTCAATAACGAGATACAATTGTATCTTAAAATGATGACACACCTTTGTTTAAACCGATTGGCCTGCCAATGTGCTATGTAATTGTGTGGAACAAAATCTGATATTACCTTCTTCACTTCCTCTTGAAATTCTTTGGGACTTACGTCATACGTACTAATCTCAAGGCAGGTTTGTACCTCAAAGCCTTTCTTGGATCCACAATTCTCTCACACGGTCCACGATTGCTTTTCAAATGTCTTCCAATTAACTAATCTTGAACCCGTGCCATCCATTTCCTGTGGACATTTTCTAATTCTATCCAACCCACATTTTTACACGCCAACATCAAGCGGTTATGATCAAACCACTCCTCATCATCACCTTTCTTTGCCGGACCACTTGTCTCCATAAATCAGCGGTACACTTGATTGTATGCTCCTTGGCTGCACATTACGGGCGGGGCCACAAATCTCCGCGATGGCGGTTGCAATTGTCATGAACTCCACCCGATTTTCTCGGCTGTTCAATCCTTGCATGATGTATTCAAATTTCAAGTGGTAAATGCAACGGCATGTATGCCTCTCCGCATCCTCCTTACAAAACTAGGTTTCAACCTCTCAAAAGTCTGCAATGCAATTTTGATATGAGGATTCTCCTCTCTAAACACGAGGTAGAATTGCAAGCTGCGGGGAAATCGTGTGAATGCCAAATAAATGCTACATATAATGAACCCTACAATATAGGATGAATACTTACTTGGCTGACTTCAAGAAGGTGAATTGGATGTTCCATCTTTATTCTGTCTCGATACATACTTCCTCCGTCTTTCTTGTATGGAGAAACTCTTGTATTTTACGTCCGAAACTTGATAACGACTTCTCTATTGTGATCTAACATGCTATCCATCCGCTTCCTCCTCCTGAACATTGACCAAGGTCCTTCCCTTTGTTAGCTTGCACCCTTCTTTGAAAAGCATTTGAAATTGTTTTTTTAAGGGATCTTTGAGCAATCTGCCCATACGCTTGATTCAATGGCTTGACACCATTTGTACCTCTTCTTTTGCCATTATCGGGGTGGACTTCCTTGCACGAAGCATGTCATAATTCCTCTCAAACTTATGTTCTTGCATTGTTTCCTTCAAATTCTTCACCATTTGCTTTCGGCCATAGTAACCTGCTTAGATTTCTTTATAGAAGCAATTGGTAAATCCCTTGCCCTCAAAAGAAGACTGTCAAGGATCGGCCTTTGTCATTGTCATCAACATTTGTACTGATTTGGTTGAATACTTCATAAATTTCTCCTGAAATTTCTCTTATTCTACTGGTCACTTTCGGTCTCAATTTCTTATTAGTCTTTTGAAGGCGAATCTTTAGAAGAAAATTCTTCTTCATTGCTACCTTCTTTGCATACAATCTCTTGCCTCGATCTCTCTTCCTTCTTTGCATCAATGGCTCAGTAAATTGAGCGGGGAGAGGAATTGGGTTTCATCTATCCCGGATTTACGTGTATTCTTTGAATTGGTGAGGGCAAATTGTTGAATTCGGTTCAGGCAATTCTTGGAAACAATTAGTCCCTCCATTTTGCTTGAATTCAAGATGGGTTAGCCCGCCATCCAGGAATATGGCGGGCTACAGGCATTCATGTTTCCGGCACCAAACATGTTCATGATTCTCTCAGCCTGTCATTTGACGGGCGCGCACCCTACATGTCAATACTTCAATCACGCACGTCGTGTTTAAAACACACCGATTTTAAGCACTTGTAAGCGGCGTCCGGACGGTGATTTCTGCTACCCAGTACCGATTTTGCACCCCAAACCGTTCCCTTGAGGATAGTAAGGTGTGCTCTTGTGATGATGTATCAGTAGATAATCCGTCAGCTCCTTGATGGTATGATTGATAAAATGGACACCTCGATCACTGACCAGCTCCGTGGGGCAACCAAAACGCGTGATGATTTGCTGATAGAGGACCTTAGCTGTGCTTGCTGCAGTGTTGTCTGGAAGTGCGCAAGCTTCCGCCCATTTGGTAGCGTAGTCAGTGAGAACCAGAATGTAGCGGGCACGGGTGTGCCGCGCAGGAGGATCAATGGGTCCAACAAAATCCATCCCCCATTTGCTGAAAGGAAGTGGCGTGGCGACCGGCGTCAATGGAAGAGCGTCACGGGCTGTGGGCCTTCCCACACGCTGACAAGCATCACACGTGCGGGCGTGGGCGTGAGCGTCTTTGAATAGCGTGTGCCAAAAATAACCTGCAAGAAGGATTTTGCGTGCCGTGGTGTCACCATGAAAATGACCACCCCCGAGCCCTTCATGGGCTTCTCGGACAATATCTGGGACCTCATGAGGGAGAACACAGTGTCGAAGGACGGTATCCTTGCCCCTTTTGTAAAGATGGCCTGCAACCATGGTGTAGTCACGGACCTCGCGGAGAAATTGGTGTCGACGGGATTGACGCTTGGCTGGAGAGAGCGTGGCGTCCTCTGGTGGAAGAGCGCCTGTGAGGAGATACTGCTGAAAGTGGTGGAACCAATGTGGCGTCGCCGTGACCAGAAAGAGTTGAGCGTCAGGAAAGGCGTCTGAGACTCCCGTGGAGGGATCATCTGTGTGGATGCATGAAAGATAATCCGGGACAACATGAGATTTGCCTGCCTTGTGAACAATTTCAAAAGGTGCAAATTCTTGCAGAAGGAGAACCCAACGAGCAATGCGGCCCGTGGGCGTGGATTTGTTGATCAAATAAAGAAGTGCTTGGTGGTCAACAAAGAATTTGATCTGACTGCCTAAAAGATAGTGACGGAAACGTTGAACACAGAAAATTAAACCCAAGGCTTCACGCTCTGTGGCAGAGTAGTTGCGCTCAGCAGAATTGAGTTTTCTGTTGGCATATCTGTTCGGTTTGTCAGTGTGTGCATCATATTCTTGAGAAAGAACAGCTCCTATAGCGAACGCCGAGACATCTACATGGACATGAAAGGGCTTGTCCCATTGAGGAGGAACAAGAACCGGTGCCTGAGTAAGCAAAAGCTTCAACTGTGGAAGGCAGCATCCGCCTGGGAATTCCAAGCCCAGGTGGATTCATCACCCGTGAGTTTATGAATGGGATCTGCAATGGCTGCAAGTCCAGGAATGAAGGTGGAGTAATAATTTACCTTACCCAGGAAAGAGCGTGTCTCCTTGATATTGGCTGGTGCTTGAGCCTTGAGCACACAACTGATTTTGGCAGGATCCGTGGTGATACCTGCTTTGCTGACAACGTGTCCTAACAGAACACCTGAAGTGACGCAAAAGGTGCATTTCTCGGGATTGAGACTAATGCCGGACTCATCACATTTCTGAAAGACGAGTTCCAATTTATCCAAATGGTCAGCCATGGAACTGTAGGCAGAGAAGTCATCTTGAAAAATCATAAAATCATGAAAAACGGAGAGCATTATGCGTTGAAACGTTGATGGTGAGTTTGATAATCCAAAAGGAACCACCTTGTAGGCGAAAGTGCCCCACGGGGTGGTGAAAGTAGTCTTGATTTGATCAGATTCTTTGATTGAGATCTGATTGTAGCCGGAAAAACCATCCATGAAGGAGTACATCTCATGTCCAGCGACCTCTTCCAGAACCTGGTCTGTGAAGGGAAGTGGAAAATGATCACGCTCCGTGGCCTGATTTAGTTTCCGGTAGTCCACGCAAACACGGATCTTTCCATTGTGTTTGAGTGCAATGACAATGGGGCTCACCCATTCAGAATGTTTGACCTCATAGATCAAACCTGCAGCAAGGAGTTTGTCAATTTCTGCCTTGACGCGGTCACGGTAATTGGGGTTTAGCCGGTACTGTCGTTGCTACACGAGACATGCATCGGATTTGGTAGGAATGGTGAGTTCCCCCAAGGTTTTGTTGATCCCCCGAAGGTCTCTGTAGCTCCAGGCGAAAATGTGTTTGAACTTTTTGAAGAGCGTGACAGCCCTGTTACGATAGGGTGTCGAAAGATGGGCAGCAATGCGGACAGGCTGATTGTTGCCCACGTCTACAATCTCGACTTCAGGAGTCTGAATGTGTGGGATAACTTCCATGTCTTGGACAATATGAGCAGGAGGTTGAAGCATGACAGGATGCGTGGCACTCTGCGTGGTGAAGAAGAGAGGTTGCTGAGTTTCATCAAGCAGAGGTTGCTGCATGACAGCGTTTACATCAACTGGATCAGGAGAAAGTTCGGCATCTGAAAAGTGATCAACACGTTGGATGTGATTGCAAGGAGCCAGGTAGGGGTCAAGCAAGGCAGCCACAGCCTGGTCCTGATCAAGAGTCATTTCTCCTCAAGGATCAGCATATTCGGGACAGAGGCAGACCCGCAGGTGGAGCCTGAACTTGATAGATATTCTGGGCGTCCTCAGAATCAGTGTCGGAGAGAGAGGGTTCAGCATTGTCGACCGAAATGATCTTACCGGTTTCCAAGTCCATAGTGGCATTGAGGTGACCATCTGTGATGACTAACTGATCCGTGGCTCAGTAATGGATACTCTTGGCCTGGCAGAGAAAAGGTCTGCCGACCAACATTTCATAATCACCTGGATCTTCTCCAGCCTTCCAAACACCAAATTCCAAGGGGAATCGGAGATCACCAATGTTGATGTGAAGAAGAGGCATGATGCCTTGAGGTCTCGTGATATGGCCATTAGCCAATTTGATGTCATATGGGGCACGATAGAGTTGTTTGATGCCCATTTGTTTGCGGAGTTTATCCGTGATGAGATTGACAGCGCTACCTCCGTCAATTTGAACATGATTGACTTGTTGATTGCCCACCGTGGCATGAACCGTGGGGGTAGAGGTAGCAACAGCCCCAACCAAAACGGTCGGGAGTGGTAACTGGTCCTTGAGAGCAGGACATAATTTCAAAATTGTTGCCAAACTTAAGGGAATTTTTATTTTTGCCAACTCCTCTTGGAGTTCCAAAGGCACATGAGAAAAAGGATCTGCTGGATCCACGGGTGCTGGAGTGCGTGGTAATGAAGCAGCAACTTCTTTGAGTGGGTCGACCTCTGCCGCAATATTCGGATATGTCTGAGAGCGTGGAGGTTGAGATGTGGAAGGTGCTTCTTGTCTTTGCTGAGCTCTGGTGGTGGCATGAACATTAGCCAACGTGCGGCCTTCAGCAGCTTGCATGAGGTTCAGAATGCTTTGGCGTACTTTAGGCATGACATGAGGCATGAGTTTTTCCAAGTCAGGTGCAAAGTGAACCTTTTTGTCCTCTACATGAGGGATTGTGTCAACTGCAAAGGCAGGTTGCGTGCCATTAGGCATAATGGTTAAGGGACGTGACGCCCTGGTCTGGCGTGAAACCAAACCAACCCAATTTGACGGCTGGACTGGAGGATTAAGAGCCTGAAAAATTTCTTCCTGTGCTTGTTGATCCATCTGAGGTTGATTGGCAGGAGCTGGTTGATAGCGTGATTGCTGAGGCGCGCGAGGTGGCTTCCGAAGAATGGGACGCGGGCCTTGTTTGCCATTGGCAATCCAGAGTTGGTAAGCCGTGAGGCGGACCGAGGTGGTCTGATTGGTGCCAGGAAGCTGCACCTGAACTTGTGGAAGTTGAGGACATGCCGTGGTGGTATGATCCCATTCGTGACAGTGATAACACTGAGCTTTAGAAGGATCAAAAGGGGGGCGTGTGTTGGGTCCCCGTTGTTGCTCCGGTTGCTGATAGAGTTGAGTGGGTTGAGCCTGCTGTGGTTGCGGCTGATATTGTGATTGGTGCTGAGGTGTTGTTTGTACTTGATAAACCATCTTGTTGCGGAAAGGTGTAGGATGAGTGCGAGTGCACTCTTCCGTGGCATGATTGCACATGTTGCATCTTTTACAATGAGGCGGGCCATTGGTGGAGTTGCATTCATTTGCCAAGTGGCCTTGGTATTTGCAGATATGGCACCAGATCTGACTGCGCTGCTGATTTGCGTGTTGAGGTTGGACAGCAGTTTGTGGAACCATGACTGGTGGAATGAAAGGGAGCTCCTGAAGAGCCACGCCACGGGAGGAAACATTGATTGAGTGATTGACAAGGTCGATAGCCTGTTCCAATGTCTTCGGGCGCAGGTATTCAGTCATGAGTCGGATAGCTAGAGGAAGTCCTTGAAGAAACCAGACCAAGATCTGGCTCTGTGTCGGATACTCTTTGAGTTTGCTGAGCAGGATGTGAAGTCGATCTGTAAAATCCCTGGCGGACTCCGTAGGCTCTTGTTGAAGGTCATTGAGTTGCTTTAGATGAAGTTGATCATCATCCGTGGTGCCATAGTGAGAAAGAAAAGCAGTTTTCATTTCAGACCAATCTTGTTTCCAGTGGCTTTTGTTGGACATAAGCCATTGATGAGGAGAGCCACGCAGTGTGGTGGAAAAGATATGGAATTTCAGTTGAGGTTGTGCATGACCATTTAGGGCAGCCAGAGCCTCAAATTCTTCCATGTGGGCCTGAGCACTTTGGTCTAATGGTTTGCCTTTTGTGTTGCCAAAGGTTGAATAAGTCAGCTTAAGGGTCTGAAAGGTAGAGGTGAAAGTGCTTGGCTGGACAGGAACGGGATAGGAATTATATTGAGGTGGAGTTGGAGGAGGCATAGTGCCTAAAAGACCCTGATGAAGGGGTTGCTGAGGTGGAGGTACTGGAGGTGCTTGATCATTGGTTTTGAGGTCTGTAAGGTTGTAAACAGGAAGAGCGGTGGGAAATGTAGGGAAGGGAAATTCTTGGGGAGGAGCAAAAGAGACTTGTGGATATCCCTGTCCACCCGTAGGAGATGATGGTTGTGAAGGCAGAGGCGTATGGCCAGAAGAATGATGGATGTAGGCATGGTCGGGGGTATGAAAGTAAGGTTGAGAAGGTTGAGCCTGAGGGGGCTCCTGATAGTGATGAGATGACTGAGGCTGTGAGCAATGTTTGCACGCTTGAGGCGGGGAACTGGGACGAGACATGACACGAGGGGTGGGTGGCGCCGACTGAGCCCTAGACCGAATGTGGCCTCCCTCAATATCATAAGCAGATCCATACATGTCGCGAACAGCTTCCCTTCGATGATGGCGCTCCAAGCGAGATGCCGTCTGGGAAAGGAGTTCTTCTGGCGTGAAGTTTCGGGCAGACATGGCGACAGAAGAAAGGAAAATCGAATCAGACCCGGCAGCGGCGACAGTGTTTGGGGTCTGGGTTCGGGAACTCCTGCAAGACAGCCCTCTGTGAGGACCCTTGGATCTAACAGGAGAATCCGGGGACTATGTCACGCGGGATTTGCAAGAAAACAATGGAAGGGAAAAGAAAACAGAAGAACAATGAGACAACAATGATAAGCTTCCTTGATATCAATGATGATGATACATGAGCTCTCGCAACCGAGAGAAAACTGAAGTGAGACAAGACTCAAAACTCATCTAAAAATCATGTGCTAGCTCTACTCATATATATAGTACAATGGCCTTTGGCCTAATATAGACACTCTGACTGATCTCGGTGCCGACTCCTGGAAGGAGGCCTGATTTGCAGGAATGCTGGTGGTGCCTCTTGAAAAGCCTGAAATCACGCTGACGCTGACGCGGGCGGTGACGGGCCGTCACTTGTCTGAGCGCCGCCTCTTGTTGACGGACACAGGCTTTGACTGCGTGGTCTGCTGCTTGGTCTTCTGCTGGGCCTTTGACGACTGACCCGCGCCTGGTTGTGGATCCTTGGCCTTGACTTGGTCCGTCGAATGCATGAATAGTCCTGTACCAGGAGGCACAGGACTAACAAGGCTGAGTTCCTGTAGAGGCGCAGACAAAAAAATGTTCTTCAAAGTAGCAGGCTATTCTGGGCAGTTCTCACATGCAACTGAAGGAATCCGGACCTCCCAAAGGCACCATCTACCATGATGCTTGACGTGCACAAGCTCAACATGTGCTCTCTGGCGAAAGGGGGCTTGCTCAGCCCATGCAATCAACTCGGCTTCGACAAAAACCTCTTCCATAGCAGGGTATTTTTTAACCTCCTTACATATTTGATGGGGCGTAAAATATTGGCCACTACTTACCTTAGATAATTTGCTAAACGTAGTTTGGCCTGGCCCTTTTCCGAATCGTTACAGCAAGAGGTTGTAACTTCAATGGCGAAATCATGAAACTACTTTTTCCCAATAATTTGAATTGGCCATATCCATACATCTAAAATGTAAATATGATAGCCACGTCACTAAGATAATATCTAGTTTCTATAATGCTCTATGCAGTTGTCACAAACAAATACATGCTACACTTCTCTAACTAAGATTACTATAAGATCATTTGAATGTTTTAAACATGTTGAATTTAGGCAAAAGCACAAATGGAGTTGGTAGGACTGATGTCACCCAAAGCCATATTGCAAGTACTTGGTAAATAGAAACTAACCTTGATTTGAGTTGGGGCAATGAGTTGGACAATGAAGAACAAATTTGGGATGTAATTTGCAAATCAAATTAAAAAAAAAAGGATCCAAAGAAAAAAAAACTATATCATCAGAAATGCTTTTAGAACTTTATGGCTAAATTAAAAAAGCCTTCAGCCCCCTACAAGTGGCAAAATTATGTCCTTACACTTGGCCAATGTAGAGCTTGGCCATAGCACTTGAAATAAAAAATTATGGTTTAAATGGCCACCACAACAAGTTGCTAGTGCACATAAAATTTTGGAATGGCCACGCCATAGGGATTTAAAGATTTGGCAAATATCGAATTGGCCACTTATGAAGCGAATTTAATGAATTAGTGCTTTGAACTGGCCACCACCCTTTGGTCATGGTGAGAATGCATCCTACTCTGGCGTGGCCGACTATTTTACGAAATATGTGAATGTGTGGCCAACTGGCCCGCCGGGGCCACTAAAAAACACCATGTTCCATAGCCATGTAGCCAAGAATAACTCTTTGGCTAACAGAAACATGGAAACTCTTGTGCTGCAGCTCCAAAATTTCGTTGGACTCCACTGTCATGCTGCTGGAAGCACTACTTGCTGCTACCGCCATATCAGAAGAGCTCGAAGAAGAGTACACAGGGAAATGGCGCTGGACCAAGACCTTGCGCCTTGCCATCTTCGAGCCCAAAACAATAAAGATTCTAGCGCGAGAAACGAGACATGCATAATGGAATTTAAAGAGACTTTGTACGAAACCTTTATGGTATTATAATTTGATACTAGTCAAGATCAGGAATATTACTTCACGCTCATTTTAATTCCAATTGAGATCCCCAAACCACTTCAAAAGATATGTTCCAATCACATTGAACCCGAACAGAACATACTCTTTTAACTAACTTCCATAAACTGAAGAACATAACAGAAACTAAAGAATAAAAGAATTGAAAATGACAAAGCAGGACAAAGGTACATACCTCTAGATTGCATACTAATTTGTCTGTTTCGATGCAGCCAACTTAGCAATTTCCAGAAGAGTGTCTTTGGTCATTTGACAAATGCTTTCTGTCATTGTAGCCATTGATTGGGAAATTTTCAAAGTATTGGCAGACCTCATAGACTCCAATTCCCTGATCAGTTCATGTTTTTTAACAGATTCCTCCTTCATGAAATCTAATTTCCTTTTTTCATTTTCACCAAAGCTGGTAGCCATGTTTGATATCCCTGCTGCAATTTCTTCATCAATATGAACCCGAGATCTCTTTTTAGTTGTTGGCTTACCACTAACCCCTGGCTTATTACATGTAGCAGACCGAGGACTTGTGTCTGAAGGATTGAAAGCACTTGGAGTATCTTTGCCAGAATTTTTTTCTTGTGCACTTGAATTGTCTTTGCTACCATTTGCTTCATTTGCAACAGGGGACACAGGGTTATCATCTGGAATGTTTACAAATTCTTCTTCCACAAATGAAGCATTTGTTCCAATTGTCTCATAGAATGCATCAGACATGTAGGTATTTGGAAACATATCAGCATCCTGGAATGCCTCGGCCCCAAATTCCCCATCATCCCCTGCACCTGGAATGTCTCTCTCATTAGTAACTCCATGTTTCAGATCTTCCATAGCTTCAAACCAAGGCCAGGTAGATGGTTCTGATCCATCTCTCTCGGATGCCTCTTTTTCATCCCTGGATTTGATCTGCAATTTATCCCACTTGTTCCTTAACTGTCTCAAATCTTCAAGCCCATGAACTGTGGGTTGTAATTTCAACATAATCTCTCTCCATTGCCCGGAAGAAAGATTAATACTACCATTATTGTGAACCTTGTACTCCTTCATCAAAGCAAGCATGGTGGAGATTGCATTGTCCGACCAATCAACCGGAGTTTTCCTTTTCTTGGCCGGGTTAATAGCAACAGAATTGCTATCGTGCACAACTAAAGCTAATTCATTGGGGAGGGGTTCAGATTGAACCTCACGCAATCCATCTTCCTGCTGATCCCTCTTCTTTCCCCTTGCAATGCCATTGGAAGCCCGTGCAGGTTCAGAATTTATCTCAATGGCCACAGATTGGGAAACTGATCCAGTCATCTTTTTAGTTCTTCTAGGAACCAATTTCTCGCTCCTCGGGGGAATGAAAGGCTTCTTAGCAGTCGGCATGGAGGATCTGGTTGCCTTTGTCATGTTCTTGAGACAATTTGTGTCTGCTATTTCAATCTATTAGATGCTAAGAAAATGCCTATCACCAAAGCAATGAACGAATTGAAGTAAAGTAATTCAAGAAATGCTTACCGGATTGAGAATTGGCGCTTAATGCTCCGCTAGGAGGGAAGGAATTGGGATCTGATTCTTGGAGCCCGCCCACCTAGAACAGAGGCCGGAATTAAGGTCGAAATTTCCGGCCTCCAAAAACGATCCCCATAATTTTTTCGGGGCGTTAGGCTTAACGGCCCGTTAATTGATGGAAACGCCCCTAACAGCAGTTAGGGGCGAATTTACCTCTAAATGCGAGAGTACACTAAGTGGACTCTCGCATTACTCCCATTACCTCTCCTCTCATTTTATCTCTCGCATTATCTCTCATGGTCTCTCGGCTCTCATGTGGCCGACGCTTCTCTCTCTCTCTCTCTCTGGACGCTGGACGCTAGGGTTTCTGCTGCTGTAACTTCAGAAAGCCATAGCTCTCACATACGATGTCAGATTGCAACGGGGTTGGGCTCGTTGGAAAGCTTATTTCGAGTCTTTCCAACGATGTATAACATAAATACTTTTGATTCAGTTTGCAGTCTGTAATTGGCATTTTCCGGACTGTAATGCAGGGGCATGTGGGTAGTAGGACAAATGGCAAAAAGAAACGGATTTGTAGATGGACCGCGGCGAACAAACAAAAAAGGGGACCCGAGGATGCCGGGTCATCATCGGACTCAGTGCGATCGAGGGGAGCCGGAAGTATCAAGAAAACAGGGAACCTGGTTTTTCCTCCACGTAATCTAAGCTCCCGAGAAAACGGCCGGCCCCGAGAGGGTACAAAGACCAAGCAAGATCTGTTAGATGCCGTTGGCGGATGAGGGGCAGCCATGGAATTCTCAACCCCGCCTATGAAGACATCAATGGAGGCCTCTGTCCAAAACATGGTAAGTGATTTGAAATCTTTCTTGTTAGCTCATGTGCAAGCAGAAGTGGAGAAATGTCAGCACAATATGATAATGGAATTAGAGCAGTTCAAGAAGGGGATTAAAGCAGAATTTGAAGCTTTCAAGCAAGAGGTTTTGAGTGAAGATAGTGATTGCGAAGATGATGTAGAAGAGCAGGAAGAAAAGGACATCTCTCGGAATCCAAAAGCAATTATCGCCTTTTATAGAAGAGCAAGAAAGGAAAGAGAAAGCATTGAACATCCGTTTGATTGGCATACCGAACGCACCGGAGAAAAGACCAAAGACATTGTTCGTGCTTTTGTGAAAATGAACTGGCGGTGATAGATTCAGGCATTACAGATGCATTTCGGATTGGCAAGCAAACTGATAGGGATCGTCACATTATTGTCAAATTCAGATCAAAGGAAGACAAGATTAATATACTGAAAAAGAAGACCATGCTCAAGGGAAAGAAGATCTTGATCAATGATGATCTTACTAAGAACCGGTTTCAAGAGTACAAGGAACAAAAAGTGATCCTCAAGGAAGCAAGGCAAGCGGGGAAAAAAAGCGTCTTGGCGACGGGGGAAGGTCATGGTGGAAAATCCAAAAAATGCATAGGTATTTGAGACCACTAGGATAAATGTGTTGGAACATAAATTCTATTAGTCAGTATAAAATAGATGTAGTAGATGATCTATTTTCAAATGTAGATGTTTTGTTCTTCTTAGAAACTTGTGAAAATGAAGAAAAAGGTTTACCGGATATACATGGGTTTACACCGTTTGCACTCCGTTTGGCACAATAAAGGTTTGGCGCCTAAAAAAAGGACATGGGCGGGATTGCATGCTACGTAAGGTCGGGCATGAAACACCGGTGAAAATAATGAATGAAAGAGGATCATTGCAAATATCCGGGTGGAGTTACAAGGCGAGAAAGGTAAGATCTTTGTGGCGGGATGTTACTTTCACCGAGAGAATCACCGGTTTATGACTCGGACCACGGATCGGGATGACCCTTTTTTTAGCTTAGAAACGGGGATGTGCTTTCATTGCTTTGCCGATGGTGATGTTCTCTTATGAGGAGATTTCAACGGGCGCATTGCTACCAAACAAGCAGCTATCGCTAGCATGGAAGGGGATCCCGTATGGGTTGAGATGCTTGATGATAAGGAAGTATCCCAGGAAGGATGGAGTAGAACCACGGCAGATAGAATAAGATGGCCTACACCCCAAGGCAACCATGTGCTTAATATGTGCGTGGGCTTGATTTATTGGTTTATAATGGCACCACGAGGGTTTCAGTGCAGGTAAGTGCACATGCGAAATGCAAGTGTTGTTGATCTCGTTCTTGCTACATCCCGGTTTGCGCGAATAGGTGTTACATATGTCAATAGGGGAAGAGATGGAAAAGATCTCAGATCATACACCGATAACAGTTGTGTTAAGCACCAAGAATTACACATGCCACCAGGCACGTTGTGTCTCTAAGCCTCGCATACGTATGAAATATCATAAAGTGGAAAGCTATATGAAGAAGTGTGAGGCAAGAGCCTCCACAACAAATTGGCCCAGCGACACTGATAAATTAAGTGACAAGATTGCTGAGTTAGTTCTAGATGTTGCCACTGATTGTTTTGTCTCACACAGAAAGATGAAGGGGTTGCCATGCAATAGTTGGTTTGATGCGTCTTGTAGAGCAAAAAGAGAGGCATTTAAGCAGGCAAGGGGGGAAGATAGACAGAGATTAAAGAAAGATTATTTTGCACTCACGAAATCAAAAAAGAAAAAGTATGTGTATCAGAGATAGCAGGAGCTGATCCGTGACACTATAGCAGATCCCAAAAAATTCTGGAATGAGCTTAAGCCTAAGATGAAGCAGGAGACCCACCTGGAAACCATGGCTTTAGTAAGCCAAGTCGTAAGTCATATCACATGCCTGGAGGCCAATGTCGGTAATATTGACTTACAGGATGTAGGCTGGTGCTTTGATTTGGAAGACTTAGAAGAAGGGTTAAGTCATCTTGCCAACGGGAAAGCGGCTGATTCAATTGGGCTGGTAGATTAAATGTTCAAATGGGCAGGTAACTCAATACATGTTGCATTGTTGTCATTATTTAACAATGTTTTGCGCAAAGGGTTTCCTCGCACTTGGCAGTTGAACAGAGTTATCCCCTTGCATAAAGCTGGAGATGAGAATGATCCTGGAAATTACCGAATGATTCTGGTTAGTAGTTTATATGCCAAATTATTTGCTGCTATGCTGAATTGTAAATTGAGCACCTGGGCTGAAAAACATAATGTTAGAGCCACTGGACAGGCAGGCTTTAGACCAAAAAGATCTACAGTTGATCATTTGGTTACTTTGCGAGCTATGGTTGATTCGGTTAAGGGTAAGAAAAAACCCCTTTATGCTCTTTTTGTTGATTATGCTAAGGCATTTGACACGGTATCTCGTAGTAATTTATGGGAGAGAATGGAGGCCCTAGGGGTGCCAATTGAGCTTAGACATGCAGTGAAGATACTTTATGATAAAGTTTTGGTAAAACTATCATCCCCCTACATTGAGCAATGTGCAGATGTGGTAGAAAGTAATATTGGAGTGAAGCAAGGGTGCCCATTGTCGCCCACACTATTTGGCCTATTCATAGACCAACTGCAGGCTTGGATGTCCGAATATGGCGGGGAGGGGACCCCATTGTTTAGATGCATGGTTCTGTTGCTCTTATATGCTGATGATGTTGTTCTTCTTTCCCGTTCAGTGGAAGGCATGCAGAAGCATTTAGATCTTACCGCACATTTACGTGAACGAGAAAGTATGAGGGTAAATATGTCAAAGACTAAGATGATGGTATTTGGGACAAATAAAGTAGATCATCTTAAATTCCTCTATCATGGAGAACCTGTGGAAATTGTCACCTCATATAAGTATCTAGGGACAAGGGGCATAGCTGGAACTCTGCTGTTGAGCATAGAGTAAATGGAGGCCTGAAAGCACTATATAGCATGTAGCGTAAAAGTGGAAAAGCAGAAATATACTTTTAGCCCTGGCGTTACATTATATCGAAAAGGCTGTCCAAACAGGTTTTTCTATGGGTGTGAAGTATGGGGGCGGGATTATCCAGAGAATCCGGAAAAAGGTTGAGAAAGTGCAGAAGAAGTTCTTGAGAACAGAATTGGGTACTAAAGCTCAAACTCCATATGATATGCTGCTTGTAGAGTGTGGCATGATGCCACTAGAGGCTGAAGCCCTATGCAGAACGCTTACATATCTCTCTACCAGAAGATAGCTTACCAAGGCTAGCATTAGAAGAAACAAGAGACAAGGGATATTCTTGTCAGAAGATGCATTAGAGGATATCTTTTATAACGTTGAATATGTACATTGATCGTCTCATAGACCTGGTGGTCTACAGACGTAATAAATACAACATTTCATTTCTCTCTCTCTCTCTCTCTCTCTCTCTCTCTCTCTCTCTCTCTCTCTCTCTCTCTCTCTCTCTCTCTCTCTCTCTCTCTCTCTCTCTCTCTCTCTCTCTCTCTCTCTCTCTCTCTCTCTCTCTCTCTCTCACGTTAGCCACATGCGATGAGAGATAAAAAAAAATACCGTATGCGTTCAGAGATGGACGAGAGACAAATGTCTTTCGTCCTCTAACTGGCCCGTTAGGAGGGAGATCCACCGGAAAGGGAGGGAATCCACCGGGATTTTTCTTCCCGCCTCTTCCTTGGCGCCAGCTCCAAGCTCGAATTATCCCACAGTCAAGATTTCGCTTCCTGGTGAGTACCGAAATATCCCATATCATTGTTTTCCAGTTTCTGTTGTCCCATATTTTGTGTCCAGCAACCATTTTTCTTCAATCTCAACTCTAATCAGACTTCTCGGTCGGGATTGGCATTATTTGATGGATCCGGTCATTTTGGGCATGATTGCCATGCTTTTGAGGGCTATTCAACTAGGCTTGGCTTTCCAAAGCTACTGTCTACATCTGATACAAGAGAACGAACGAGATGGGTCAATGGACATTTTAGAAGCGAATCGGGTAGAAGATAATATTAATTACATGTGTGCAGCATCCACACTCTTCCTAGCAGCTTGTTTGAGATTAAGGAGGCCTCCCCGAAGATTTTGGGTATGTCCAAGGCGGAACAACACGATGGGGACAAAGCATTGATAATCACGCTTGGAATTGCCTCCCCTCTTTTGAGGATGATATGTGGCACCAGTTCTATCGGATGAAGAGGGCTGCATTTGAGAACTTAGTTGGCCTAATTGTGGCTTACTTAATCAGACCTGGAATGAACGTCAGACCGCCTGTTGATCCCAGGAAAGCAGTGGCCATGGTGCTTTATTTCTTAGCACATGGTGAGCAATCCCTGCATGTAGGTCAAAGATTTTATGTAGGTAAAGCTACTGTGCAGAAATACACGAAAAAAATAACTCTTGTTTTGGCATCCAAGACTATGCTTTACAAGAGGTTCATTGCTTTACCAACAGGCCAAAGATTGTTGGACATAAACAAAGATTTTGAAGATGCAACAGGTATACCAAATATATTTGGAGCTGTTGATGGATCTCATATATATTTGTACAGAAAACCATGGAGCAAAGACAAGGGTGATGACTATTATTCCAGGCACAAAAGACATTTCTGCCTTATGCAAGGTGTGGTTACTCACCAAAGACTCTTTATTAATGTTTGTGTAAATAGGACTGGTTATGTGCATGATGCAAATCAATTCAAGAAAAGTTTGTTAGACAAGAGGTTGGCAGCCAAACAGATTATGCAGGTAAAAAGATTAGTCAGGGTCAAATGACTGATCAGGAGGTGGTTGTTACAATTCCACAAATGCTGCTTGGGGATTCAGCATATCCCTCTCGAAGATTTCTGATTAAAGTTTTCCCTGATGGAAAGGAAGCCTATGGCAGATTTAATAAAAGGATCTGCAGAGGTAGAATGTGTGTAGAAAATGGTTTTGGTATCATAAAAGAAAAATTCAGAATTTTGAAGGCATTGCCTATCCATGTTGGTAGAGCAGCCAAAATAATCCATGCTACTTGTGTCTTGTGGAATTTTTGTATCATGCAAGATCTTCAGCTGTTGAATAGGCATATTCACCCATTATTCCTTAATCTATACCGTACATAAAGTTCCTCGTTTGTGGGGTATGCAAGTACAAAATTTGCTATACTGTATAACAAGATTTGCAAAATACTATAAGATTTCAAGCGGAATATTATATGGTGTTGATTTCATACGTGCAAAATACAATTATGAGGGCTCTCGCTGCCCTACATCACCCCCCCATGTGAATATGCACCCAAACCAAAGGGGGTTTAAGGGGGATTTTAATTTAAATGTGTTGGACCCAATGGTTGTGTTAATTAATGTCAATGGTAGTTATGTGTTGGTTGTTAATGTCAATGATTGTTATGTGTTGGTTGTTATGTGTTGAGGGATTTAATTTTTATATGTTGGATGTTAATGGTTTGTGTTGCAAAAATTTTTTTTTGGCCCCTTCAGGGCCTTAGGGACGTCCTCCTTCCCCCGGTGTGACAAAAATTTAGAATTCAAACCCGAGGAAAAAACTAGAATTCATTTGAGGCTTTCATCACCTGTAGCTTTTGAATTTGATCATAATAAAACAAATAGAACATAAGTAAAAGTTACCATAAAGATAGAGCAGATTGATCCCATTATTCTGAAAGTCATAAAGTTTGCAACACAAAGAAAACCCCCTGTTATTACGCTACATATTGTTACTTCCGCTACAACTATTTCTCTTTCACAATGATACCATTGTTTATCAATCCATATGATTTTGGATGCTCCATCTGTAGCTTAAAGGTAATGCATGATTCACCTTATGGTTCGATTAAAGTTCCAAACCTACAATATAAATGCATTCTTGTGGCCACTGTTTGACTGATCTGCGTGACATGGAAAAGGGCGTGGAATAATCCGCCTGTTGTGTGCATAAGAATCCTTGTTGATTGAAGCTAAAGGCTGGCTGCTATGAACAATCCGGCAGCCAGGAATATCCAAGAGTTGGAAACAAACAGAGGGCCTAAACTTGAATCTGCAGCAAATCTTAGGAAGGAAACAAAAGGGGGTTTTGCAGCACTACATTGTAGAATCAGGAAACCAATACCTTGTAAAAAAAACATTATGCTAACTGAAGAAACATTAAAAAACAAATACCTTTGTAAGTGTGAGCAAAAAATCCATCTCGTGGTAGTAAAATCCACTCCGGCAATAAGAATCCAAGAGGGCAAGTACACATGCATATGCACACATGCACACACATGCACATGCACTTGCACTTGCACATGCACAATACACATGCACATGCACACACATGCACATGCATGTGCACATGCACATGCATACACATGCGCAGTGTTCATGCACAAACACATGCAGAGAAAGACAACAACCCTCGGATTGTTCCAACCAACGAAAATCAACGGCCCATAAAGGGTGCACTCTAGAAATACTATTTAGTACACCTCAACGAATACAACAACGAAATCATAGAAAAACCATGTGAAAAAACGTATAAAAATCTAAAAGTAACCCCCTGTTATTGTGCTACATATTGCAACCTGATATTCCTGAAATTGAATATTATGAGACCGAGGTAATGAACAAAAGGATGAAGAAAGAAGGGATCAAATTCGACATGTCATATTCCAGAATTTGGAACAAGTAAATGCAGATTGAGTGCTGCCAAATAATTGGTACATAATGCATACATCTGTTATGCAAAATGAGCAGCAATGTTACATGCTTGCAATAATCAAAGTTTTCTTGTTCTCATTTTCTGCTGTGTAACACCAGGACATTAATTGCTGTTTTCAGCAAATGGTGCAAACTTAAGCACACATTGCTTTGTTTGTGAACTCAATTTCTTGTATGCTGATGATAAACTAGAGGTTGGAAAACAGATTTTATATGTGAAACAGTTATGTGTATGTAGAGTTATATTTGCATGTTATGTTCACATAATATTGAGTTGGATATATTGTGTATTGTGAATTGTGAATTGTGACTTCTGCATTGTGCATTGTGGCATTGAAATGTGTATTGAAATGTGCATTGTGACAAAGTACATTTTCTGTTACTTGGTATTACAGAAACGTGATTAAGTAGCCTAAAGTAACATTGTTTTTTTTTTACTTGCTTTTCTGTTACAGACCTTGCAGTAACATTGCTACATACTTAAAGATCCCTGTTAATAACATTGCTACAAACTTAAATCTGTGCACAAATTATTTCAAAAATAGTGAACTTTTTACTAACTGAACGAAAAAGTACAGTTTCTGTTACTTGCTTTTACAGAAACGTGAGTAACAAACCTAAAGTAACATTTGCTTTTCTGTTACTTGCTTTTCTGTTACAAATCTAAAGCAACATTGCTAAAACTTAAAGATCCCTGTCAAACCGTTAAAAAGGTGCAAGACAATGACTCCTTGCAAGACAATCTGTGCACAAAAACCAGAAACAATTAGTAGTACGAAAAAATAAACTAAGAACCAGTACAACATCGTCTGCTTTCACATAAAAAACTTTCATTTAGGTAAGTGCTGAAATATACAAAAGTTGTGCTACCAAAAAAGCACAGGATTACAAGCAGACTGAACTAAGCCAAGATATTGCTACAGGGAGGTTATATTAGAAGATATTTTTAGCCGACAGTTGAGAGAATCCGAGCGGGATCATCTTAAAACAAAAGAAGTAAAAAAACAAAAACAAAAACACAAGGATCATCTTCCTCGGCAGTGGTTTACAGTAGCCAACAACAAAAAAAAAACATGGCAGGGCGTCTTCAACAAGCTACACAACTGTTTGTCGGAGTTCTGATCTCCATGAGCACCCACGCACCAGAAACTTTCACGAATGTGAACTCCACATGCACCTTTTGTCGCACAGGTGCATGCATAGCCCAGTTGAACAACTCCTCCTCGATTCTGACCGTCCCCATATCCAGATACTGCACAAAAGCTTGTGCAGTAATGGAATTGTGGATATTCCTTGTTTGCAGAATGGAAACCTCATTCTGCTCTACTATGCATGTAGAGTTTGCACTACCCTCGGACATGGCTGCAGAGCTTGAGGAGCTTGAAGAGGATGGAGATGGCAAACGGCAGAATCTGAAGCGCTCCCTCACTACAACTTTTGGCCTCGCCATCTCCTCAATAGAAAAAGGAAGAAATAATGTGGGCACAATATACGAGGGTGCATTTATGTGCTGCTGGCTGATGGTACATTGGACCATAATCTATAATGGTCGGAAATCATATATTGGAATTATATGACTACCAGACCAATAACAAGCATGTTATTGGATTTGAACTAATGGGGCAGACTGTTATGTCAGACTACTTCAGTTTGCAAATAGAAAAATTCCTAAAGAATTGAACATGACATACACATTACATCACATGAGACAATATGAGACAAATTTGTAACAACAACTCAGAAACTAAGAATAACAGAATTACTGTAACAGAGTATTACAGAATAACAGAAAAACAGAATGTAGAATTGATAGGTGAAATACCTCTGAAACTTGGCCTCAATTTAGGAATTCAATTTGGATGAAGCAAGCTTGGCAATCTCCAGGAGGGTATCTTTTGTCATCTGACATATGCTTTGTGTCATGGTGGCCATTGATTCAGCAATTTTCAAGCTGTTAGCTGATCCCATTGTCTCTAATTCTTTGATCAATTCTGCCTTCTTCACAGAATCCTCCCTCATGAACTCCAATTTCCTTGCTTCATTTTCCCCAAAACTGTTTGCCATTTTAGATATGCCTGCTGCAATATCTTCATCTATATGAACTCGAGATCTTCTTTTAGTTGTTGGCTTCCCATACACTCCTGGTTTATTGCAAGCAGCAGATCTTGGGCTTGTATCAGAGATATTGCAGCCACTTGGAGTCTCTTTCCCACCATTTTCGCACTAGAAGTGTCCTTACTGCCATTGCCAATTAGACTGTATGGACTGGCAGGAACACCACCATTATTCTCAACATTCACAAATTCCTCTTCAACAAATGAGGCTTCAGTGCCAATTGTCTCATAGAATGCTTAAGACATAAATTCATTTGTGAACATATCAGCTTCTTCAAATGCCTCGGGACCAAAAGTTCCATCATCTCCACCACCAGGTATGTCTCTCTCATTAGTCTGTCCGTGCTTTAAATCTTCCATGACTTCAAACCATGGCCAACTCGAAGGTTCTGCACTAGTCCTGTTTGAAGCTTCTTTTTCATCCCTAAATTTAATCTTCAATTTAACCCATTTGTTTCTCAATTGCCTTAAATCTTCTAAGCCCTCTACTGAATGTCAAATTTTTATCATGATCTCTCTCCACTGACTGGCGGATAGATTAATGTTACCATTATTATGAACTTTATACTCTTTCATCAAGGAAAGCATTGTGCCAATTGCATTATGAGACCAATCAACAGGACGCTTTCTTTTCTTGCTTTGAGTGGCATCAGCATCAGTTCCATGAACAATCAAGGCCAAAGAATTATCAGGGGGCATCGACTCACCAGAGTTTGGGCCACTGCCTTTTTCTGCTTCCTCAGATTGCAATCCTTTGCACCTTCAGGCTGAGAGCTGATCTGCAATGCATCGGATTCAGGAATTCGACCAGTCATCTTCTTCGGCCTCTTTGAAGGCAATTTCTCGGTTCTAGGGGGCACAAAGGGTTTTGCGATTGCTGGAAGAGCAGATCTAGAAGCTCTAGTCATGATTTAGAGCCTGCTGTAACAGAATTTGACAGTAAATTACTTCTTGAACACAATTTAAATCAGAAATTTACAAGAAGGATTCCAAACCTGAGACCCGAAATCTTAATGCCAATGCTTGAGGATTTTGGATTGCAAGGCCGATCTCGACAACCTAATGCAGAATTGGAGCAGGAGGTGCGCGGGCAGAAAAAATCAAAATCCGGTCGTTATGCCCCTAACCATAAAACAGGCAAGGGGGTTAATGGGAACGCCCCTAACAATAGTTAGGGGCGTCTTGTCTCTCAAAGGGAGAGCCAAATTTTTTACTCTCCCTTCATCTCTCGCCATCTCCCATCTCTCCCCATCTCTCAAATTGTCTCTCGACAAGCATGTGGCCAATGCATCTCTCTCTCTCTCTCTCTCTCTCTCTCTCTCTCTCTCTCTCTCTCTCTCTCTCTCTCTCTCTCTCTCTCTCTCTCTCTCTCTCTCTCTCTCTCTCTCTCTCTCTCTCTCTCTCTCTCTCTCTCTCTCTCTCTCTCTCTCTCCCTCCCTCCCTGGGCGCAAACCCTAGGCGCAAGTGTTCCTGTTTTCGTTCACCAGATTTTCTTGGCTCCACAGTCAAGATCTGAGCTGTAGCTGTAGCATCCAGGTTTGGATTATCGGGCCTGGGGCTGCCACATCTGCCAGGACAAGTCCGACCTCACGAATCGGCCTGCCCACATCTGCTAAGACAAATCCGACCTCACAAATCGACCTGCCTTCTATTGGAAAACGATGGCAAAGAAAAAGACAGGAGCATCTGAACCCATCTCTGATGTAAAAAACAAGAATATATATGACAAAATCGATGGTGGAGCAGGATGTTTGGGCTCTGAATCAGGTCAAGGAAATATAAAGAAAGGAAAAAACAGAGATGGGCACTCGACTCTCTGAGGAACGGACTTCGGGGCGCCTAAATCGGGCCCTACAAAAAGCACAAAGAAGTAAACCGAATCGAGGATTGAGTCGAAATCGATAGCACCGAGCCTGTAGCGGCTACTCTGCGGGGAGCAACTGGGTTTTGCAGCAGCCGAACTTCCCAAGCATGCTATCGGGACCTCAAGTAAGCTCTCATTTTCCTTTTCCGCTTCATACTTTCAATCGGGGGATTCAGGACAAAGCGGCCGGTTCTCGCTCTTTGCTCACAAATATGAATAGCCTTATGTTGAAATTGCTTGACACATTGGAACGAGAACAAAAGAGAAGCAACAATCCGAGATAATCTGAAATAGTAAATGTACTTAGGCAAATCAGCAGTAATCTTGCGAATTGAAGCGAGGGAAAATACACGACTAAAAGCGAGGAAATAGCGGCCGTGAAAAACAATACTCCACCAGTGAAAGAGCACGGTGAAGAAGATGAATCTTTAAAGGATGTTGTGGAGAAATTTAATATGAGAATGGATGATATCTTTGGAACAGCAAAGAGAGGCAAAAAAAGGCATTGAATATCCGCATTGCGGGCTTAGCGAAAAAAGAAGAAGAAAACACTAAAGAGGAAGTTAATGCATTTTTGCTCAAAATTGAATATAGCACAAAGTGGCGTGCTTGAAGCATCTGAGGGTAGGCAAATTCAATGGTAAGACTTCATAATATAGTTGTCAAATTTGCCAGCAGAGATGATAAATTCAGAGTCATGCAGAAAAGGACACAACTGAAAGATTTAAAGGAAAAAGTATGGATAAATGAGGACTTGACACAGATGCAATTTTTGCAGCATAAAGAGCAAATTCAAAGGATGAAAACAGCTAGGCAAGAAGGGAAGAAAACCTACTGGAAAAATGGCAAAGTAATCATTGAAGAACACATCGAATAGGAACAACAGACCATCAGGATATGCTCGTGGAACATTAATGGCAAGGCACGTGAAGTTGCCAAACTTGACGATGTTCTCGCATCTTGGGATCTAATTTTCTTTCTTGAAACACATGAACATGAGGAAGACGGACTTCCAGATATACCTGATTTTCAGTTGCTTCATTCAGTCTGGAATGTCAAAGGATGGAGACGAAAGGGTTTTGGCGGGATTGCGTGCTATGTTAGAAATTCTTTTGCGCACATGATTACCATAATAAAAAAAGACAAAGCAAAGCAATATTTATGGGTTGAGATATCAGGACATCTGCAGAAGCTATACGTGGCTGGATGTTATTTCCCTCCACGAGAATCACCTACATATAGGACACAAGACATGGACAAAGATGACCCATACCACCACATAGAGCAGGACACTTTAGACTTGATGGCACATGGAGATGTCATACTAATGGGAGATTTTAATGGCAGGGTAGCAGAAAAACAAGCAAGCATGATCAATACAGAACATGACCCATTGTGGATGGAGGCTTTGGATGATGATGATATCCAAAAGATGGGATGGTCTAGAAACACTAGTGATATATATAAACACATTACTCCGCAAGGTGGGCATCTTTTGAGCATGTGTAATGGTTTAGACTTGATGATATATAATGGGATCGATAAATATCCCAAATCTGCAGCATGCACTTCAAAAGGACCCTCAGGTGAGGGCCTTAGTGTGGTTGACTTTGTTTTAGCAAAAGCTCATATGGCACAATATATTTCAGATTTTTACATGGCCGATGTTAGGGATTATGACCATGTACCTCTTGTCATTGAAATGCAAATTACAAGCAAAGAAAGGCATAATGCCAAATTTAATACCATGAACACATTGCGCATGGACCATCGCAAATCTGAAGCATATGAGCGCATATGTGAGAAGAAAGCAGCCGAAACATTGTGGCCAAGAGATGCCAATGGCATAAGCGCAAAGCTCACATCACTGCTTCTAGAGGCCGCTAAACAATGCTTCATGTCACATCGCAAAGCTAAGGGGCTCCCTTGCAACAGTTGGTATGATGAAGAATGCAAGAAGAAAAGAAAGGAGCTGCACGCTACAAACAATGAAAATAGGATATGCATCAGGAAGGAATATCGCAAGCTTATTAGAAAGAAAAAAAGAGAGTATATGCATCAAAGGCAAATAGCTTTGGTAGATGAAATGGTTGCTAATCCAAGGAGATTTTGGGCGCGCTTAAAACCTAGGAAGCACCAATCCTATGACCTGGATATAAGTGACCTAGTGAGGCAGCTACATAAACTATACCATATAGATGGCATCGATGGAACCATGCCTAACGATGGGACAAAGCTACAAATAACATTAACTGAAGTGGCCTTGGGGATAAAGAGACTTTCCAATGGAAAAGTTGCAGATGCAACAGGTTTAGTTGCAGAGATGATCAAATGGGCCGACCTCACAATTTACAGCAAAATCACAGAAATGATGAATGATGCTTTAATGAATGGCCTTCCTGCTGATTGGCAAGTAAACAGAGTGACACCAATTTATAAATCAGGGGATCCACATAACCCTGGTAATTACAGAATGATCATGGTAGGTAACATTTTTGCCAAGTTGCTCGCCACCATTCTAGAGCAAAAAATTAGCACATGGGCTGAAGAAAATGATGTGAGAGCCAAAGGGCAAGCTGGGTTTCGCCCAAATAAGTCCACTATTGACCACTTGGTCACCTTCAGAGCAGCAGTAGATGCAGTTAAGAAGACAAGGAAACCATGCTTTGCGCTTTTTGTAGATCTTACAAAAGCTTTCGACATGGTTAAGAGACGTAATATACATAACAGAATGGAAAAGTTGGGAGTACCTCTTGAATTAAGAAATGCGGTCGCTCAGTTGTATGAAAAGGTAACGATTCAATTGTCGTACCCTTTGAGTAATAAATGCAAAGACGAGGTCACTAGCAATATGGGTGTTAAGCAGGGCTGCCCCTTATCTCCAACCCTTTTTGGGCTTTATATAGATGAATTGGAAGATTGGATGGGACGCAATGGCGGAGATGGTACATCCATTGCAGGATATACTATATTATTGCTCCTATATGTAGATGACATAGTGCTCTTTGCTAGAACAGTTGCTGCTATGCAAAGACATCTAGATGCTTTACACGCTTTCTGCCAAAAATCAGAGCTATGAGTCAATCTAGACAAGACCAAGATCCTTATCTTTGGAACGCGGGTACGTGATTATGATTTCTTTTATGAAGGAAACAAGGTACAAATTGCACATACCTATAAGTATTTGGGGCTCATAGTTGATCATAATTATAGCTGGAGTAAAGCAGCAGAACAAAGAGCAGATGGGGGGTTGAAAGCATTGTACGCCTTGCAGAGGAAATGTAAAAAAGCAGAAATGTTTGATTGGGGATTGAAGAAAAAACTGTATTATGCACTTGTCCAAAGCATTATCCTTTATGGATGTGAGGTATGGGGGCCAGGTCTCTCTCTAGATGCTTGGAAAAGGATCGAGAAGGTACAAAAGAAATTTTTGATAACAGAATTAGGCTGTAAAATGCAAACACCTTATCCTATGCTGCTAGCAGAAGCAGGCATGATGCCCCTCGAAGCAGAAGCATTATGTCAGGCATTGAGATATGTGAAAAAGGTGCTCAAGATGGATGACAATAGTCTTCCCCGCCTTTCTATGAGTCAAAGCAGCCAACAAGGTTGGTTTACAAATATTCAAGAGTGGCTAACTAAATGGGGGATGTCGTTAGATGAAATGCCTAATGAAGGAAACAACATAAGAGCTTGGATACATGCGAATGTGCAATGGAAATTATGGCACACCGCTGGCACGAAAATGGACTTCTATAGGAGGATCATAAATCCGTCTTTGCAAGAAGCACCGCACCTTAGCAGAAATCTCTCTCCATATAAAAGGCAAACTGTGTGCAGACTAAGGCTCAGCTCTCACCATTTGGGAGTGGAAGTAGGAAGATGGGGGAACCTTCCTAGAAGTAGAAGAATATGCAAAGTATGTGGCTGTGACGAGATTGAGGATGAAGAACATTTGATACTGCTATGCCCTGCCTATCAGAACATAAGGCACAGATTCCAGTTCACGAATGTTAAAACGCTTCTTGAATTTTTTGCGCTTGAAGCTACCATTATTGGAGACTTTCTAATAGAGGTGCTGAAAATGCGAGAGATATCTATTTCAAATTATAAACATTTACTTGATTTATATGATGAAGATGAGAGTAGAGAGTCCAATGATGCCTCTATTGAAGGCACTTTGGAAATAGAACTTTCATGACTGACGATTGTACATATTTATGTCTTCTAGACCTGATGGTCTCAAAGACGAAATAATCAACATTTTATTCTATTCTATTCTCTCCCTCCCTCTCCCTCCCTCTCACGAAATAATCAACATTTTATTCTATTCTATTCTCTCCCTCCCTCTCCCTCTCCTCTCCCTCTCCCTCTCCCTCTCCCTCTCCCTCTCCCTCTCTCCCTCTCCCTCTCCTCTCCCTCTCTCTCTCTCTCTCTCTCTCTCTCTCTCTCTCTCTCTCTGAAAAAGGCGAGAAAAATGGCTTTAGGTCAAGAAGGCGAGAAAAAGGGCTACCCTGCAATGGGTGGTTCGATGAAGAATGCAAACTTAAGAGGGAACAATATAAAGGTGCACAGGGGAGGTACAGACTGGAATTGATTAAAAGCTACAAAAGGCTGGTCAGATGTAAGAAAAGGGCATTCTTGAGACATAAGCAAGAGGAGCTGGTTATTAGTTGGTGACCGACCCTAACAAGTTTTGGAAAAAGATGAAAGAAAGGAGGAAACATGCGCAGCACCTGTAATTGGAGGATTTTGTGACACAAGTCCAACGTCTTTATCACATTAATGATATACCGGAAAACCAACAGAAAATTAGGACCCATTTCTCATTTACCATCAATGATGTATGTGAAGGGTTGAATAAACTGGCTAATGGAAAAGCGACAAATACATTGGGCTTATTGGCCGAAATGCTCAAATGGACATGAGGGGGTGTGGCAAGCAAAATAACACAGATGTTTAATGATGCAACGCAAGAAGGTTTTCCCACAGAATGGCAAATTAACAGGGTTGTACCCATACATAAAGCCCATGATAGATACAGTAAAAGGGACAAGAAAACCTATGTTTGCAGGATTTGTAGATTTCACCACAGCGTTTGACATAGTTCATCGGGGGAATTTGTGGGAAAGCTTGGAACGAATTGCAGTGCCAGAACAACTAAGAAATGCAGTAAGGTTGATATATGAGAGGGTTATTGTAAAACTATCATTCCCTTTTGATCATAACGATGTGCAAGTGGAGAGCAATTCTGGTGTTAAGCAAGGTTGCCCTTTATCACCAACTTTGTTTGGCATTTTCATAGATGATTTAGAGAGGTGGATAACCATGCAGGGGGGAGATGGGGTAAGCCTTGCAGGGCATGTCATTCTCTTACTGCTCTATGCGGACGACATTGTATTGCTATCACGCAGCAAAGAGGGGATGCAGAAACACCTGGACACACTATCGACATTTTGTGATGCGACAGGTATGAAAGTCAATTTGGGAAAGACCAAAATTGTGATATTCGGAACAAACCTGGATAAGAACTATACATTCTTTTATAAAGGGGAGTCAGTAGAGATTTCTAGCTCCTACAAATATCTAGGGCTCATTGTAGACAAGCACTTTAGGTGGAATCAAACGGTGGAGCAGAGGGTTAATGGAGGGCTGAAAGCGTTATTTGCTATGCAAAAGAAATGCTTAAAGACAGATATCTGGAACTTTGAGCTAAAAAAGATGTTCAAAACACTAGTACAGACAGTAGTGTTATATGGATGTGAAGTCTGGGGGCCCGGACTCTCACTTAAGCTATGGCAAAAAATAGAGCGAGTGCAGAAAAAGTTTTTACACACTGAGCTTGGAGTTAAAATGCAGACCCCGTATGACATGATGTTGGCAGAATGCGGTATGGTGCAACATGAGTTAGCATTTTTTTATGTGTTCTCTGAAATATGAGTCTTTTTGCAGTTAGGGCTTTTTCAGTTTGTTAATTTCAAAGTGTTTAGTTGAGTTCGTTGTGACCAACGCCAAGGCATTGTGAATTGCATTGGTGGGCTACTCGTAATAACAAAGCATGTAGCAGAAGAAGACGACTACCCTTCCTATCTTAGGGGTAATCCCCTATCTTGTTGGTGTTCATGGCTGGTTCCATGTTATGCCTAATGAAATAGTATTCAGCTAATGAAATAGTATTCAGATAAGAGAGCGATAACTTCAACCCTTGAAAGTGAAGTATCTTTGGACAACCGCTGATATCTAGCTACCTCATGTATTAATATTGGTATTGGTATAATATTACATGTCTAATCCTATGCAATGTTTTCGTTTCCATAATTTGAGCACCTCTAGTTTGTTAGATTTGTGAGGCTATGATATACCATCCATCATTAGAGTATTAGATAATGTCGATGTCTACACCCCTACACCACCATCCTTAAGGCCCCGAAGGGGCCAAATTTTTTTTTAGTTAATACAAACCATTAACACATAACTAACATTATTAACACAAACCATTGCATTTGACACATTTAAATTAAAATCCCCCTTAAACCCCCTTTGGTTTGGGTGCATATTCACCGGGGGTTACTTGAACAGAGAGGCTTCGGATGGGCATATTTTCCCTTTATTCCAAGATCTGGACCGTACATAGCAATCCTCGTTTGTGGGGTATGCATGTACAAATTTTTGTATACTGTATATTAAGGTTTGCAAAATACTATAAGGTTTGAGAGAATGTACTTAATGGTGTTAATTTTGTACATGTATTCTAAAATTTTTTGAGGCTCTCGCTGCCCTACGTAACCGCGCGTGTGAATATGCACCCAAACCAAAGGGGGTTTAAGGGGGATTTTAATTTAAATGTGTCAAATGCAATGGTTTGTGTTAATAATGTTAGTTATGTGTTAATGGTTTGTATTAACTAAAAAAAAATTTGGCCCCTTCGGGGCCTTAAGGATGGTGGTGTAGGGGTGTAGACATCGACATTATCTAATACTCTAATGATGGATGGTATATCATAGCCTCACAAATCTAACAAACTAGAGGTGCTCAAATTATGGAAACGAAAACATTGCATAGGATTAGACATGTAATATTATACCAATACCAATATTAATACATGAGGTAGCTAGATATCAGCGGTTGTCCAAAGATACTTCACTTTCAAGGGTTGAAGTTATCGCTCTTTATCCGAATACTATTTCATTAGTCAATACTATTTCATTAGGCATAACATGGAACCAGCCATGAACACCAACAAGATAGGGATTACCCCTAAGATAGGAAGGGTAGTCGCTTCTTCTCGCTACATGCTTTGTTATTACGAGTAGCCCACCAATGCAATTCACAATGCCTTGGCGCTGGTCACAACGAACTCAACTAAACACTTTGAAATTAACAAACTGAAAAAGCCCCAACTGCAAAAAGACTCATATTTCGGAGAACACATAAAAAAATGCTAACTCATGTTGCACCAATGAGATAACTTTATATAAACTCTTACCCTCACCAAAGGAAACAATGAGACAAGGCAGAGTCTCTTGCTTTCAAGTCTCGCACGGAAAGGAACACAAGATTTTCTCGGCCAATAATCATAAACAAATGAAGGCCCTCCTTCCGCCTCGGATTACAAGCTTAACCAAGAGCAGTAAGAGGCTTAAGAACAAAGAAAGAAACCTCTTCCCTTCCCCCATCATGGAACATAATAGGGTCAACAAAAATTGACTTACCAGTTTTATAGCAGGATACATCAGCCCTCCAAAACAACGGTTCAACATAAGTTGGTCTTCTAAAGTCTACTACAGAAGCAATTAAAAGGTGTAGCTTTCTAGTTTTTCTTTCCCTTTGCTCTGAACTTACTTCCATGATTCCGGCCGCCGTTCTGCACATTGTTCTCTGCAGTTCCCACTTAACTAGTTATCCCTCCAATTGCTGCAGCTTCCACACCTGATTCAAGAGGCTCTAACCAATATTAAATTCTTTCTTCTAGACACCAGCATTTTTGGGTACTTTTTTTAAGGCATGGTTCTCCTTGCATAAGCATTGTATAAAGAAGTCAAGATGGATGCTCCCTCTGTCAACGCCAACACATGACTAGTTCCTATTCAAATGGTCGTGTTTAAGCAATTCAGTAGCATGTGCAAGTGCATCTATTTAAATCTTCATCAAATACTAACGCCACTTTGGACATGCCTCAAATCCTTGCCTAAAGGGATTTCCTCCAATGCGCATAAATGCTTCAAATGGGAAAAACACCAACATATGTAGGTTATGCCTTAGAATAGCTGGTTCAATGTTACAATGCCTCAACTATACATATATTGGAAATGTAATGTAATGTATTTCTCTCGGCCAATCACGGACCCTCAGTCCATAGGCTGCAAAACATCAAATAAATCCGAACAATCCGAAAATTCATGCATTCCATCTTTCACAATTGCATGTCCACCTACCTCATCTCTGAATGCTTGGGCTTTGTTTCGCTTTCTCTCGAAGGAACACAACCCATTATTCTCGCTTTCGCATGTTTTTGTCAAGCAAAAGCTTTTACGTTTAAATCTGAGCCTACTCGATCAAAAGAAATTCTACCAAAGACAATTCATCACGATAATGAAAAATAAATGGAATCCAAAGCCAGCTACAAGCATCAAATTCAACGCCATAAGGTAATTCCGAATTACCATAGAAATGAAGTGTATGGCATACAGAGATACGTAGATGAATAAAAAAGAGGTACTCTGAACTCCACTCTGGCGAAGAAGACTTCGCCTTTGGTAGTGCTTTAGGGCAGGAAAAAAGTAAAGGGTCGAGACGTAAACAATGAGTTTAGTTTATCCAAACTCGCATATATGCCTTCCTACGCCATACCTCTTCAAACCCGTTCATTTTTTCCGTTCTCAAGCTTCCTACCCGCTTAGTCAAACCAACAATCCTTTTTGATCCACCCCAAAATCGCAATGTTGGAAGTTTCCAAATTTAGGGCATTCTTCCCCTTGATTCCCAAGTGGGTTTGCCAGGATGATCTTTGAAAGGGCTTGGTTCAAAAATCTTCACGGATCTAAATGTTGGTGGCCCCAGGCGAAGGCGGCTCTTGTGCAGATTATACTAACCAACATGCAATCGCCATAACCGCCAATGTTTCATGCCTCGCGCCGATATGCCACATGCCAAATTCGGAACCCTAATATTAACCACAAACTTATTCGAAAACCACAAACCTAATATTTGACAAACCTAATATTAACAATAAAAGCCCCACAACCACACGATTTTTCCTCTTCTTTAAAATCAATGGCTAACAAATGGGTGCACTCTAGAAATACCGTTTAGTACGTCCACGTGAATACGCCCATGAAATCATATGAAAACCATGCCAAAAAGCGTATAAAATCACAAAAAAAACCCCCAGTTATAATGCTAGATATTTAAGCAGGATTGGGGGGTTAGAGGAAGAAAGTTACCCGTGGCTAGCACTAAATGCGACAATGGATAAGGGATGGTATGCAGATGGTATGAACTGGCTACGAAAATGGGGTATTCAGATTCAAGACTTGGCACGCAATAAGAACCGAATTCGTGACTGGGTAAGAGACAATGTTCGAGCAAGAATTTGGCACACACCTGGGGTGAAGATGAATCCAACACTACAGGCAATACAGTACTTGGGTGAGAACTTATCTTTAGCAAAAAGGCATGCTATCTGCAGGATGAGGCTAAGTGCGCACCACTTAAGTGTAGAGGACGGCAGATGGTATAACATTCAGAGGGAATACCGAACGTGCCAGGCATGTGGGTCAGATGAAATAGAGGACGAGGAATATGCAATACTATTTTGTCCAGCATATCAAGCCCTGCGGGATAGGTTTGGGTTCAGTATACTTAATTTACAACAATTTTTCGACATGCCAGCTACTATAGTAGGTAGTTTTTTAATTGGTATGTTGGTCCTGAGGAAGACAACAATTAAACATGTTGTAGAATCCAGTGGAGACGAGGAAGAAGAGAGCGACGACGAGCAACTCGATTATGAGTAGTTGCCAGATGATATGATATTTGGTTTTGGATAAGTTTTATGGTTGTACTCTGTCTTATAGACCTGATGGTCTGACAAGACGAAATAATACAAATCACTTCACTTCACCTCACCTCTCTCTCTCTCTCTGTCGTGTTGGTCGTGTGGTTAGTCCACTCGTCTAGCACATTGAGGTCTCGTGTTCGAACCTCACTAGGATCTTGGCATCCTAGGACCTTTGGCCCCTGGTATCCTTGTAGGGGGTGGTGCTCCTTGAAGAGGGAGCGTCGTATGTCCTAAAGGATGCTGGCTTGTGCTACGACGTAAAAAATACATCTCTCTCTCTCTCTCTTGTGAGGATAAAATAAGCGACTTGCTTTCATCTGTGTTGTTATGCAGTGCTGAGTAGTGCTTCCAGTCTAAACGACGACAGGTGGGTTTGCCTTGCAACTCCTGGTTTGATGCGGAGTGAAAGAAAAGCGACAACAATTTAAACAGGCTGTAGGTAACACCAAGCAAGAACTGAAAAGGGATTATATGAGGCTGATTAAATGTAAAAAGAGGGAACACCTGCGTAAGAAACACATAACTATGGTAACAGAATTGCTTACTGAACCAAAGAGATTTTGGAATAGGTTAAGATCCAAGGAGAAACATGAAATGAAGATGGATTTAAGTATGTTGTTGCAGCAGATTCGTAAGTTATACTTTGTCCCAGGGGTACAGGATGTGCAGCACAAGAAAAAGCAGGATATATTGCAGTTCTCGGTGGATGATATCCTTGGTGGGCTACAAAAACTTTCTAATGGAAAGGCCGCAGACACTCAGGGCCTGGTTTCTGAAATGGTCAAATGGGCTGGAACTTCAACAGCAGAGATCCTCACTCTGATGTACAATGCAGCGTTACGGGAAGGGTTTCCAAACTCTTGGCAGGTGAACAGAGTCATCCCGTTACATAAAGCAGGCGATGAGACGGATCCAAATAATTATCGCATGATAATGGTAAGCAACCTCTTTTCCAAGCTGTTTGCTACTATTCTGGAGGGAAAATTAAGCAGTTGGGCAGAAGTGCATGGGGTTAGAGCCTAAGGGCAAGCGGGCTTCAGAAAAAAGAGGTCCACAATTGATCACTTAGTGACATTTAGAGGGCTGATGGACTCTGTAAAAGGCACTAAAAGACCAATGTTCGCCACATTTGTAGATTTCTCAAAGGCGTTTGATATGGTGCAGCGGGAATGTCTATGGCAGAGATTAGACGCACTTGGTGTGCCCATTGAGCTATAAGGTGCAGTAAGAACTCTCTACGAGAAGGTAATAGTACAACTCTCATTTCCGTTATCCCAACAATGCCCTGATCTAGTTGAGAGTAACATTGGAGTTAAACAAGGCTGCCCTCTTTCCCCCACATTATTCGGTCTATTTATAGATGAGTTGGAAGATTGGATAGCTCAATTTGGTGGGGATGGCATTGCATTAGAAGGGATTATTATCGTGTTGCTTTTATATGCTGATGATATAGTACTGATATCGAGAAGCATGCAAGGGATGCAACAACATTTAGATGCCCTGGCTTCCTTTTGTGATAGCAAAAGTATGAAAGTGAACATGGCCAAGACAAAGGTGATAGTGTTTGGTGCCAACAAAGTGGATAAGTATGCTTTTTACTTTAAGGGGAATAAACTGGACATTGTGGATAATTATAAATACTTGGGTCTGATAGTAGACAAAAGTCCTAGCTGGAATCAAGCGGTTGAGCAGAGGGTTAATGGAGGCCTGAAGGCGTTATATGCCATGCAACGAAAATGCCACCAAGCTGAAATATGGGATTTTAATTTGAGAAAAATGCTCTTTATATCGCTTGTACAAACAGTTGTACTATATGGTTGTGAGGTTTGGGGCCCAGGGCTTTCCATAGATAGCTGGAAAAGGATTGAAAAGGTACAAAAAAAATTCTTTCATGCAGAATTAGGCACTAAAGTCTGCACACCCTCACGATATGATGTTAGTAGAATGTGGGATGCTACCCTTGGAGCTAGAAGCTTTATCTAGGCTCCTTGTGTATCTACGTAAGATTCAAGTACACACAGAGTCGACGTGCTTGCCTCACATGGTGTATGAAAGCAGTCGGGAGAAGGGGTGGTTTGCTGACATTGTGCTTTGGCTTGGAAAGTGGGGAATGAACATTGCGGACTTAGAGTCCAATAAGGATGACATTAAGGGTTGGGTGAGAAGGCATGCCATCCACAAAATGTGGAATGTACCTGAAGTTAAGAAAGAACACTATAGAACTGTCATGAACCCTGAGTTACGAGAAGCAGCATATCTTAAGGCTGGTCTGTCGGTGAAACTTAGACATACAATAAGCAGAATGAGACTTAGCTCACACCATCTGGGGGTGGAGGTTGGGCGTTGGGCCAAAATACCACATGCATTGAGATGCTGTAAGGTTTGTGGATCAAATGAAGTGGAAGATGAGACACATGTCATTCTGACCTGTCCGGCATATCAATTCATTCGCATGAAGTTTGGTATACACGTAACAAACTTGGTAAGCTTCTTTGACCTACCTTCAGTCACAATTGGGCGTTTTCTAGTAGAGGTTATGCAGGTACGAAACACCAACATTCAAAGTTTAAAATCAATGATAGGAGTTAGTGAGTTTGACTTTGAGGAGGAGAGCACTAATATGTTCTTACCCGAAGACATATTAGATGATATAATTTATAATGTTGAATGTATTTCTTGAACGTTTTCTAGACCTGATGGTCTCACTGGGGCGTAATAATAAAGATTTCATTTCATTTCATTTCTCCCCCCTCCCTCCCTCCCTCCCTCCCTCCCTCCCTCCCCCTCCCTCCCTCCTCTCTCTCTCTCTCTCTCTCTCTCTCTCTCTCTCTCTCTCTCTCTCTCTCTCTCTCTCTCTCTCTCTCTCTCTCTCTCTCTCTCTCTCTCTCTCTCTCTCTCTCTCTCTCTCTCTCTCTCTCTCTCTCTCTCTGATAGACTTGTTGGTCCTCATGCATGTTAAAGTTAAATTCAGTTCAATTCAATTTTGGGATCTTCATAATGCCTTTGCATTCTAGATTTCTATAAGCATGAGGGGTAGAGGGACAATAGATGAGATATTGCATTTTTACACATGGCATGTAATGACAACATGAATACTTTATGGGGTGTCATATGGATGGGAGCAGTGCAATGATTGTATAATGATGCTTACAAAATTGGCTATAAAGAACCTTAAAATACCACACCCCTTTAGAGAACCATACATCCTTTAGAAAAAACCTCCTTAAAAACTACACTTACTTATAAACTGCACCTCCAAATACTACACCTCCTTAGAAACATCACCATCTCAAAAGAAAAAACCACAGTTCCTTTAACAAAAAACATACCTCCTTAAAAAACCACACGTCCTAAAAAAAAAGACCACAGCTCCTTAAAAAAAAACTACACTTACTTATAAACCACGCCTCCAAAAACTACACCTCCTTAAAAGCACCACTACCTCAAAAGAAAAAACCACAGTTCTTTTAACAAAAAACATACCTCCTTAAAAAACCACACGTCCTAAAAAAACAAAAACCACAGCTCCTTAAGAAAATAACAGTGGACGTTCCTTGTCCACTTAAAAAACAATACCGACAGGAGGCCGATAACGGGCCGGCGATGGCGGCCGTCTTCCTGAGAAAACCCTAGGGGTTGGCCATAGCCGCCCCCATTTCCTTGGTGATTCCGGAATGGTCAGGATGCTGGAGGCAGTAGGGATCTGTGCCCCAGAGGACTAGGCTGTTAGAACCATTCTTGCAGTCGAAGTCTCCTTCCTTTCGTTCCCTTTCGTGCAAGAACTAAGAAGCTTCCTTCCATTTCTTCTAGCTCTAATCCCTGGCAACGGTTTAGAGACTCTGAGGTTCGTGGCAAGGTGAGTGAGCTTGGTATTTCTGCTTCTTGTTTTTGCATCCGCCACAGGGTTCCGGCTATGGGAGGTGTGCCTCAAGTTTCAGAGGTAAAGTGATGCTCCCTTTCTGCCATTGATTTCGTTCTTGTCAGCTCCTAGTGGTCTGGCTGGGAGAAGGGATCCAGAATCCGGGAAACAGATGTAAACAGGCTTGTAGTATGTGCTGCCATAAGAAGAAGGAACCACTCTTCAAGTACAGTCCCCAGCTTGAATAATTTTAGGAAGGGATCTTCACGACTAGCTTGGCGCTAGACTGGAAACAAATGCTGGCCCCTGTAGTATTGTGACAGCTAAGAAGAAGAGTTTGTTGGCATCTATAGTACTATTGTTCTGTAACCCCTTTCTCGATGCTGATGCTAGTAGCTGCAAGAGCTAAACCCTTTGACAGAAAATGAGCATTTTCGCATTTCTGTTGCAAGTTTCAAAGACTTTGTGGCTTTTTGTCTAACAATTAGCAGGGCCCGTGTTCCCCTTTCCCAGCAAGGGGTGGCTTGAGAATTGGTAGTCTGCAGGAATGGAGCAGCTCAAAAGTCATTGACTTCTAGTGGGCGAGAGACCCTAGAAAGGTTAAACTCTTGGTCTTGCAGGTAGACAAGGCCTGCATGGCTAGATGCAGATGGGTCAGGCGTGGGTCAGGATTCTAGCGGTGCTGCTCCTTTAGGTTTGCTGGTGAGAAGAAGGTCGAGTGCCTCATGATATGGGGCACCCCCTATAGTATTGCTGCAACAGCTGATGGGATCAGCGCTATCTTTGGCAGGGAAGCATAAAGAGGATCCTGACTCTAGTTTGGCAGCTGACCAGTGCGGTTGGCTACTCCTCTTCCTGCTGCTGGTAATCTCAGGTCTGGTTTCTTTGTTATATCTGAGGGCCTATTTTTGAAGCAATGATGCAACTGGGGCATGTGGAAAGACAGGAACTTAGCTCCCATAGTATCTGTTTTGGAGAAGAGGCCGGGTAGTTCTTGTTCAGTAACTGGCCTTAGTTGTGTCATTAGAGTCTAGGAAATTAGTCCTTCTCTCCTGTAGTATCCTATGGAGAAGAAGTTGAGAGGGGTTCTAAGAGTACTAGGCTCAGAGTATGGACTGCTATTCATGGATTAGAGAAGTGGTAGCAGTTCCATACTCAACTGTATGTATATAAATGTCTTATCATTCGAATATAATACAGACTCTTGTCCTCAAAAAAAAAAAAAAAACCGTTAGTTAGTAAAACCACACCTCCACAGATCTACATGTAGGTTTTTTTGAAATCTCTGAATAAAGAACTTTTCAAAAGTGGACCAAAATTCGGGGTGCTAGTGATCCTACTCTATATCTTCACGCTCGGAAGATTCTTCTTGATTAAGAGTTGTAAACATGGATGTCATGGACTTCTCAAATGTTGTACCATGAAATAAAATGCTTTCATACCTGTTTCTACTGGTTTTATTTTCTTCTTCTGTGCCTTTTTAGGTGTGGACTTCTTCTTTGGGATCACATTTTCTGCTGCTGCCTTTACTTTTCTAGATGTGGCCTTTGCTGCTTTCTCAATCTCTCGAGTCCTCGTCATAATCTGGAATGTCACAGTGCACACTTGAAGTGCTAGCTTCCTCAACCTGTACCACGGTAGGAATAGTGAGTTCGTTTTTTCCTTCAATCACGGCTTTCTTTCCCTCGGCTACATCTTCTTGCACTTTAATTTTTTTTGGAACCTCGAAAACTGTGAAAACTGAGCCAAGAATCGGAAATTGCTTCTTCAAACACAATGCAAAAAAATGCTCACCTGGTCTATGGTGTAGTTTCTGCTCAGTTGTTTTTTTGGCACTTTGAAGCTCTGAAAATAAATCGACACATAACAGTTAGATATCAGTCTCTAACTATTTTATTGGAAAATATCGGTACATATTTCTAGAATTGATCTACATTGAAGTACTATGAGTACATATACATGTAAACAACTATTTATGTAGATGGAATGTACATGTAATGTACATAAAATGTCCTCCAATATATGCATATGTACATACCAGACAATTCTATTACATAACAAACCTCTAAATGTTCAGCCACAAAACTCATCATACAACTCCTAATTTTATGTATTAATGTTCTACATCTAGGACCCTACATTGTGAATATACAATATGTATGTAAGAAACACATATATGTATGACATGCAAGCCATGGAACTATAAGTATAAACGAACCAGTACACTCCTACATGCTATAGCAAAACTTTAAGTGCAGCAATATCCATGTAAACAGATTCTACATTGTAGTAACCCTATGTGCAGCAAATTAAACATAGATTATGAAATATTGCTTATCTCCAGTGTACACACCCAAGATCTTTGAAATGTTTTCGTCCCATTTGCATGCTTTTGGGTAGGATAGTCCAGCAGGAATAGAATATGCGAAACAAAAGACATGAAATGAATGCTCGCATGGAGCAACTAGGATAGGTTCATTATTGGCAAAGCCATTACTACAAAAAACACATCCATGCACAAATATGAAATTTTCTTGTGCTGGAGAGATCATTAAGCTTGTTTTAAGTGGAAGGAGAATCGCTGCAGAATGCATCATGTACTTACAAGTGCATATCATCAAGCCGTCTGCAGCACTCAAACTGAATTTTATGAGCCTCCTCAAGTTCTGCAATACCCTTTTCACATAACTCATTTACCCTAATGGCTTTCTCCAATGGTTCCTGAACTTTCTTCAACATTTCTTCCTTCCTGGCTCAAAACCTCATCAGAAGGTCAACCTCCTGTTGTACATTCTTGATGTCTCTCTGTTTGTTCTGCTTATCGTCGTCAAGAACACTATCAATGACTTGTTGAATCTGTGCTAGATCCTCTTCATGTGCATCCTTTCTTCCTGAAAACTTATTTATGTTGTCACATTGTGCCTGCTGATTATCCAATTCTTCCACCTTGGAAGAGCTGCTAATTAGATGTCCATGGCACGATTTTCTGTAAATTGAAGGTCTTCCTTAGGGTAAAATCCTTGCTGCAATTTAAGGACCTTTGATGTGGATTTAGAGGTCTCAATTTCTTCTGCAATAGCAGATTCTTTTCCTCCTTCCTTTGCCAAATCTTTGGCCAAAACTTTAAATGTATGCCAATCTACCTTTTACCTGTTAATTGAAGGGCAAAGGCACGAGCAAAGTACTCAGGTACATGGCAGTTGGTGACCTCCCGCTTAAAATTTTCAGATCACACTAGATACTTTGAACTCCCATATGTCTTTAGGCACCCACTGCTCGTCCATGATCTATTGTAAATCTGGAAAAATTTCATCTGCATTGATACATCTTACATGCTTTGCTTTCACAACAGAGGGTTCTTCACAAATAAGTCTTCTTTTTTGCCCCGGTTCTTCAAATGCTTGAACTTTCCTCTTGTTTTTTCTGCTTTCTTGCTAGAATCGGTAGCTTTCATGTTCTTGTTTAATCTGGGTGAGTTCGGGAGGCAAAGGCGTCCACTGCTTGAGTTTGGGCAAGTATTTCAAGGAACAAGTAAAATGCAATCGAATTTGCTTCTTTGCTCACACAGAAACACCGAAAATTGGAAGGGCGACAAATTTTATCCCGAAAGAGGAAACACTTTGCAATCTCCCTCTGAAAAAAGCATAATGAATGTCCTTTCTGGTTGCCACTGCCTCCCATAATTTTGAATTGGTGACGTGGCTAATCCTAATAATTGCATATCCCAACCAACCATAATTCAAAAAAAAAAAAACAATAACGGGTGCCTACATTGCCCTACATTATACATAATGTAAGGGCATTTTTTTTTAGACACCCTAGCATTCTTTTACCTAGGATGGAAAAAATGGAGCAGTTATGATAGGGAAGAAGAGGCAATAAAGGACGAGGGATAATGGAATGGCAAGAGATTGATTAACGAGCCAAAGAGGGTAGAGGCAACAAAGAAAGAGAGGGAAGATTAAACAACTGATGAAAAAAGGATATGGCGGCAGAAGCAATGCTGATAGAAGAAGAGGAAAAACAAAAAAGGCGACAACCACAGAAGGGAAAGCAGGCAGAGAACACATAGAATTTTAGCGACACAATAGTTAAGATGGCAAAAACTAGCATTCTAGAATGGGGCTCGCATGAAACCAACAAACCGCCTGATAGATAGGCTTCTCATTCATCTCAGCAGATTTTCTACAATGGTGGACAGTGGGTAGCCGCACACATGCGAACTACCCACGAAAAATAAAGGGAAAATCCAATTATATCATTTGGACCCCAAAAAAAGATGAGTGGCTGATGTACCTGCCGAAAGCTTATCACCGGGATTAAAAAACCCCGCCTTTTCGGGTTTTCGAGGAAAAACCCTAGTGATAAGCCTTCGGCAAGGGGCTTGGACAAACGTAAGGCATAGAAATCGCTCCCAAAAAAACCCCCGCATGGAGAAGTCGAAACAGATGCCGCTCGCCAACCTGTACCTGCACATCACCAACACAACAAACGAGACAACACAAACATACCAGAGAATACATCACCCAGGGGGTGGAAGAAAAACATGATAAACAGAAACTTGTGCACAATACAATAAACAAAGAAGGGGGGGAAGGGTGGGTTCAAAGAGAATAAGGTACTGCTGAGAGAAGAGGAAGCGCCGATGAGACGTTGATGCAGAACCGCGCCTAAAATAGCGAAACCCCAACCAGAGAGGGCATGCGCCGCATGCATGCATGCATGCGAGACATGCATGCTCGCCCCATCCTAGAATGTCGATCCGATGTCTCGGATCGAAGCGATTCTAGAATGGGGCTCGCATGAAACCAACAAACCGCCCGACTACCAGAGAACTTCCTTATCAAATTAGATTCGAGGACGAAGGTCACAGGACGAAGGCTAAAGAAGGGCCGAGGCCGAGAAAGGGCATGCCACAGCATGACAGAAACGCCAAATGGGCCAAACCAAGCAGGAAGAAGCCCCTCCCCTGCCTGGAAAGAATTCAAAGAGAATAAGGTACTACTGAGAGAAGAGGAAGCGCCGATGAGACGTTGATGCAGAACCGCGCCTAAAATAGCGAAACCCCAACTAGAGAGGGCATGCACCGCATGCATGCATGCGAGACATGCATGCTCGCCCCATCCTAGAATGTCGATCCGATGTCTCGGATCGAAGCGAACATAAGCATTCGGAGTGGATGGAGCCCGAGAAAAAAATCCAAGGGAGGGTGAAATGAAATAATGGTACCTCATGTGAAGGAATAAGATGAAATAATGTGGAAACGAAAAAAGCTAGCAACTAATATTGAATAAAGAACTGCAACCACAGTGACAGAATACGGCCGTATTCATGTTAGAATACGGGGAATACGGATTTTTAAAAAATCCCGTGTTCAAAATCACCATACGCCGTATTCAATCTTTGAAACCGAATATGCCCGTATTCCTGGCGTATTTACACAGAATACACCCATATTCTGTTACAAGCCAAAAAAAAGTCAAAAAGGGCATCCATCAGTCTCGTCGAATGAAAGGGAGAAAAAACAAGTAAGCATTAACAATCTGTACCTTGTGGAAGCTGCGGCGAGTCGGCGAGTCGTGGAAGCTGCTGCAGATTCGAGGAGACGAAGCTGCTGCAAATGAGTTGCCCTTCAACGCAAATGAAGCATCAATCACTTTTAGATGATCACTCCATATTGGAATTTTAATACTATCAGATAAATAACTACTTACTATTGCAGTAGAAGATTAAACAGTTCTTATAATTAAAAAATAGAGATTCTGGAATTGGATTCAACCTTTGGTGCAACAGGTCCCGACAGATAATACCTCTTTGCTCCATTATCTTGAGAATTCCTCAGCATTCAAAGGAACAATTAGAGTACTAAGTTGCTGGGCCATATGGAAACACAGAAATGCAGTGGCCATTGAGGGGTCGGCCCCAAGTTTAAATGAGCTCAAAGCCTCTTTTCAGGTCCTCTTAGCAGAGGCTGCTATGGCCCATAGAGCTAAGAGTGGCTTGAAATATGATCGAAATTGGGATTCTTTGGGATCCTTTAATGGTTTCTTCCAATTTTTTTCAATTCTCTTTAATGATTTGGATGCTGTGCTTGACAGAATTTCTGCTGAAGAGGCATCACGCGGGAGGTCATGCTCGTGAGGTGGATCCTGCCACACCCATGCTTTCCATTCGTGAAGCTATTGATGCACTGTTTTGGGTCAAGACTGAAGTGATCAGCTGCATTACCTTTGATCGGCTGCTGGCGGATACAGATATCTGGACATTTAATCAGGAGCTTAAGCCATACTTCCTTGCCAAGAAGAAGATACATGAAGATGCACGCGATTCCTGGATAATGCACTTGCTAGACTCTACCGGATATGGGCCCAATGAGCTGGATGACCTGATGTTTCTGCATACTGATGAGGCCTATGCTGTTATCACTCTTGATGGAGTCCCAGATATATTATGAGCTAAGGCTTTAACTTTGTCTTGCTAAACTCTGAACTCTTGGTTTAAAGTGTTTTTCTACTTCAGTTATTCCTAGTGGCCATTATAGGGCCGTTGACAATCTGATGTCAACACTTTTTTCATGGATGGATAATCCCTGGTTTTTTGTATAACTATGTAATCTCATATACAGTAATACAATTTCTGCCGTTTCCTCAAAAAAAAAAAAAAAAAAAAAAAAAAAAGAGATTAAGCTGATCAAAATGAGTACAAACATGTTTCTTGTAGAATATCTGAAGGGAATATTCCCGTATTCTTCGTATGCATATTTTCCGTATTCGTATTCCGTACTCATTTTTGGAGCCCCGTATTCATTTCCGTATACGTATTATGTCACTATGACTGCAACGAAAAACATAAAGAGCAACATGACAGCAACATCCGACAAAAGAAGTAGATATGGGGTAGCAATGCCCGTGAAAATGCATCAAAGAGTGAAACGTCTGAAATAAAGGGTGCCAAGTAGAGCCAGTCCATAAAAGTGGCTATTGAGGAGCGGAAAGCTAATGTAAAATGACTAAAATAATGCAGTGCGACAAGCTACAACCTGATGTAAAGCACGCGGAACTAAGGATGGGGAAGGGAAACAATAACTATTAAAAAGGTACCAATCATATATAAAAGCATCAGGGGGAATACGATGAGGGTAAGCAAAGCGAGTGTTATAGACAAAAATTTTGTGATTGTGAGAGGCGAAACAAAATGATCAACATGATAAGGGCCCTATACGGAATCAATGTGACTAGCATATCAAGGAGTAAAGACAAATTTATCTGTCTAAGGGAGGTGATAGAAATAAACAACCCATTCATTTTGAAAATGAGAGATCCAAGCTGGTTCAGAAAAATGGAAAAATGAAAACAAAGGAGAAAAATCCAAGGACAAGGAAATGAATATCAGTCGAAGAAGAACCCTTTCTGATATACAATGAGAGAAGAAAGAAAATGAAGGGCAAAACAAAGGATTTGAGAAAAACGAAAAAGTTCATGCCAAGTAGACAAACAAGAAACTTCATTATCAGAAAAAATGGGGGAGGGGGGGGAGGCTAATAAAATCCGTATGAGACTGGCTTGCGAGAAGCAGCCAACCCCCAAACCAAAAAATTCCAACACATAAGATGGGGGATTGAAAGGAGAAAGAGAGCGAAAACTAAGAGAAATAGCTGTAGACTCGCAAAGTACAATCTCCATCGAGAATAAAGAAGATAAGGTGATAGGGGCATCCCAATGAAAAGGATTAATAAGGTGATAGAAAAAGAGAGTGACAGCCAATACATGAGAGCCAAAAATTATACGAAGTGGCCTTAAAAGCTCAAGCACTTGGTGTGAGAAAAAAGAATGGAAGAGGAACGGTGGAAAAAACTTTTTCAACTTTATAGATGAGAAGCAAAGGACCATCATAGAAGAATCAAACAGAAGGCCGAGAACGATTGTTGGTGAGCAAAACTAGCATTTAGGCCAAACAATGAAGAAAAATGATAGATATAGAAGCAAAACATTGTCCTGTTAGGTCTTAAACAAGAAATCATCTATATAGAAAGTGCAACGAATACCTTATGCTTGAAATGACGAACCAATGGCCGCATAAGTTTGGTAAAAATAGATGACACGGCCATAAGCTGAAGGGGAGCATGCTAAAGACAAAAAATTGGCCCTCAAAGGAAAAACCAAATTGGATTCTGAGCACGCTTTTTACAGCCAGAGACCCCATAGCCTTTGGAAGTCAGCGCATAGAACAAACCCCCAAAAGGTGCTCTGACCGCGATTTTGGGTCCCCAAATTGGATTTCGAGCACGCTTTTGACAGCCAGAGATCCCATAGCCTTTGGAAGTCAGCGCACAGAATAATGTTGAGCTAGGCTCCAACATTTGTCTGACATTGCCATAGCCCAACCAACTGCCTCTTGGCCTTGCCTAGCCTGGCCACAGGCCTGCCATAGCCTGCCTAGGCAGTGGAGATGGAGTCCTCGGCACCCCATGTGCTCAGAAGGCAACTGGTGGTCGAGAAGAACCGCACCACAGGCCTGGAGACCCGCACACAGAACGTAGAAGATGGCCTTGGCCTGGCACACTTCGAACAGCAACAGACCAGGCGGAGCTCGCTGACATGTGGGCCCGCCTAGACTCTGTGTTCATCACTCTGGACACCATGACACACAGGAGAGGGAGCGGGCAATGCACGAGACGATGGTCACTGTGTCTTGGCTTCAGTCAGAGGTTGGGGAAGCCACCACCATGGCACGGGGAGCGCAGGCCGCTCTTGCAGACAGCCAGACACAGCTTCGGGTTCTTCAAAGTACGATCGGAGCAGCAAGCCCAGCTCTGGACGCCCGTGTGCTGGGGCTCGAGCATGCCCTCGCTACTCAGAGCCTGGAGCTCCAGGGGTTGCGGGCAGCCATCCATAGACAGGGCCAGGGTCTCCCTACCGAGGTTCATAGTCAGCTACAGCAGTGCAGACAGGAGATGGCCAAGCAGCAGCAGGCTGAGCTCCCGACTTCACAGGGCCGAGGACGCGGCTCAGACCGCTACCCCGCAACCCTCCCAGTATGCACAGCCTGCACGCCGGCAGCCAGGACTACGCACTGTTGTCCCGCACTCAAGCCACCCCACGCCATCCCAGCCACCACCACCACCACCCCAACACAGGCCCCGGCCCTCGCCCACCTTTGACCCGCAGGCCGCAGAACTCCAAGAGCGCAGACGGAGAGGCCACAATCTGGTAGTCCGAGGCATGCCAGAAGAGGAGGGGAGAGTCTCGCCCACAACATCCGAACACACATTCTCGATCGGATGACATTCCTTGGGCCAGTCCACATTTTCCGAGCAGCCCGCCATGGGGCTCAGCGCCCGGGTCGTAACCGCATTGTCATATTCGCGGTTGCGGATGCGCAGGTGCGTGATGCCATATTGCGCCAGGGCAAGATGCTGAAGGGGACGTCCCTGTACGTGGACCGGGACCTCACACCCGCACAACAAGAGGCACGCAGACAGAAGCTTGTCAGGGTCAGAGGCATCCGCCACCAAGAAAGTGCCGCAGGATTGGTTTGGGGCAGGATGCACATTTTTCGCCAGCCTGCTATTGCTCAGACCCCGCAGCCCCAATCGCAGCTGAACGTGGCCCTGCTTCTGCTTCTCCTACCACAGTCCCCCCTTCTCCTGCTCCTACTCCTGCTCCCTCACGACCCATGCCCTCTCAGCCACATGCTGCCTCCGCTCCATCTACTTCTCACTCAGCCTGTTATTTCCCTCACGCAGAGAGCACCTTCTATCGCAGCCACTCCGATGCGGATAGGATGGACCCTTATGTTGATCTATATGATGACATACAGCAGCACAAGCAGTTGGGTAGGGTCGTCCTTCTTGGGGATTTCAATGCACGGACAGGAGTAGAGTAGCCCATGAGACTTGACCCCCTCGCTGACGATGCCCTGCAGGATGGTTAAGAAGTATATGGCTAGGTGTTTATCTTGTCAAAAGGTAAGAGCATCAAGGTTTAGGGAGCCTGGAGAATTACAACCTATAGTAATTCCGTCTTCTAAGTGGGAGAGTATTTCCATGACTTCATTGTTGAGCTTCCTCGGACACGTTCAGGTTATGATGCAATCTATGTTATGGTTGATCGACTAACCAAGCATGCCCATTTTATGCCTACAAAGACTACTGCTACGGCCATGGATATTGCTAAGTTATTTGTTAAGGAGATCTTTAGGTTCCATGGAGTGCCAGCCACTATTACATCAGATCGAGATACAAAGTTTATGAGCCAATTTTGGCAAGGGTTATTTCAAAATATTGGAACTAAGTTATATGCCAGTACATCTTATCGTCCTCAAGCAGATGGCCAAGTGGAGCAAGTTAATCAAGTCTTTGAGGATATGCTCAGAATGTATGTGCCTAGTCAACCGAAGGTATGGGATTCCTATTTGTATTTGGCCGAGTTTGCATACAATAACACTTATCAAGATTCCATCAAAATGAGTCCTTTTGAGGCAATGTATGGTAAGGAGTGTCGTTGTCCTCTTAGTTGGAGGGATCCTCAATGCAATGTTGAAGCAGCTAATGAAATAGCGGAGGACATGGATGCTCAACTGAGGAGACTTCGCCAGAATTTGGTTGTGGCACAAAATAGACAGAAACAGTATGCAGACAAGAGACGTAGACCACTTGAATTTCAAAAAGGGGATTATGTGTTTTTGAGGATTAATCCCAAGCAGAGCTCACTGGCATTTAAAAGTGCAGGTAAATGGGCCCCTAGGTATGCGGGTCCGTATGAGATTTTGGAACGTATTGGAAAGGTGGCTTACAGGTTGGAGTTACCTTCACACTTGAAAATACATAACGTCTTTCATGTGAGTAACTTGAGAAAGTATGTTTTTGATCCTTTCCATGTGCTGGGGACGATGATTTAGTAAGCAGGGAGAACTTTTTGTACCCCCGACCAGAAAGTATTCTGCGAGAGGAAACCCGTCGCTTAAGGAGGCGAACAATACGGAGATTTTTGGTTCAATGGGCGGGTTGTCTTGAGGAAGATGCCACCTGGGAAGATGCCAATTGGATTCTTCGTAAGTTCCCGGAGATGCGCCCATGAGGACATGGGTTGAATTTTTGGAGGAGAGACTGTAACGGACCTAGGATTTTGAGGTACATTGTGGAATTATTTTATTAAAGGATGCAAAGGAATAATAATTAAAATACCATGCATGCAGAGTATATATCGTATATGTAGAGATTATATGGATAAATATACTGGTGGTTAATAATAAATACAAGTACAGTGTGAAGCATTTGGAAGGCGATAGATTGCGGTCGAATTGCTGAAGGAGCAGGGTGTGAGCAAAACTCAGGGAGCATGTTGAAGTGCAGAGGAAGCAAGCGGGATTCCAGGTGGGGATCAAGCCTTACACCTAGGGTTTTTCTAGCGTAGCAAAATTGTGTGATATAGTAGGATTGTTCTGGAACTTTTGGAGTTAAATTATAAGTGCGTGGACATGAATAAACTTGCATGATTGTATATGGAAATATTTTATGACTGCATATTGAAAGCTTGCATAAAGTATCATAGATCTAATTAGTTCTGGTGAGCCGAGCACTTAAACCATGCTTGAAGTAATCTGAATAGCCCAGACTAGAACCCGAAGAATGGATTAAAAACTAAATTGATGAAGCAAGAATAGGCCAAGACGGCAGTCTTTTCTTTGCATGCTGTTGGAAGAACGGCATGATCTTGCCGATTTGGCATGCTGGAAAAGTATGAGAATCGCCCTGAAATGGGCCGATTTGGGCCTTAGAAAGACCGAAATATGGAAAGAATGCAGAATCAGGAAGATTGGAGTACAATTTGGCTGTAAATATCATGATCTTGGTGCCTAAGAATTGATCCAGAACTGCCGGATTAGGGCCATAAGCTGGCCGAAATGGCTTGGAAACCTCTTTGGCAGCAAAATCGGAAGTAGCCAGGACATTTTGGCATGGATTCGATGGCCTGGAGTCCAGATCCGGCAGCTACAGGCCGAGGTCACGCCCTGTTAACGCACGTCATGGTTAGGTTATAAGAAAAATGTCAACAATTAGTTAATTTGTTAGTAAGGTAGCAATAAAATAAGGTAAGATAGTAATCTTGTTGTTAGTGAATCTTGGAAAGATGTAGACGTTTATCTTTTATTTAATGGTGATAGCTGCATATTGCATTATTGAGGTTATTATAATTATTGATTCATGGTTGGGCTTTCTCTTGCTATATGAAGTGTGTATTATGGAATTTACTTGATGTGAGCTTGTTAAGGCATGGGCAAAAGGATGGAGAATTATAAGTAATTATTTATGATGTAATTCTTTGATATAGACCTCTGGGGCCGGAGTCTAGGTGCGATGGTCTAGACTCACGGTTTTTGCACAGTGCTATGTAAATGGTATTATTTGAACATCGGGCGTTGGTACTGTATGGTACAACGTCATGCACAGTTAAGTGGTCCTCCAATGCTGGACGCAGCGTGGATGGGTGTGTACACACGTGGTTACCCCGCCTCTATGTCACTGGCCTGATCAGCCGAGTTGACCTTGCTCAGACCCAGAGGAATATTGGTTGCAATGTTGATGCTATGAATGCTTGGTTATTATACATGTGGTCTTGAATTTTGGAATTAAGTTGCAATTATCATGCTTGATATAATTATGCATTGTGGTTATGCTTGTTGGACTAGTAATGTGATTGCAGAGGCGAGGCTATGGTAAAGCTAAGTTATTGCTCTAGGTTAATGCTTTGTGGTGATTGATGCTAGATATGTCCTAGATTTCCCGATCCCCACTTAGTCCGTGTGACACCCCCCGTGGTTGATGGTGTAAGCAGAGGTGCGAGATGCTCTGAAACGTAGCCAAGCTTCGGAAAGCCGAGAGTAGAATTGTGTGGATTGTTATACAATATACTTGACTATTGTTACCATTATTTAAAAAACTTTGGTTGTTGTGTGGGGTTTTAGCTGAGCAATGGCAAGTATAGTTTTTGGGACCTTAGAGCCTGTATAAAGATTATATTCTTTACCTAAGTATGCATGTATGTATCAATTTCCTGAGTTCCAAGGGTTAAGTGGGATCGATGGGATCTCCAGTTACCGAGAGGCTAACTGGCCAGTCCCGTAAAAAAACCTTTGGAATTAGTTAATCTAAAGAGGGATAAAATACAAAGCACATGTGTCATGAATGGAGGAAGTTGGTAATGGAAGCATAACGATAGTTGAATGCTATAGATTAAACATTATTAAAGTCTTAAATATAGATAGTAATCTTGTTGTTAGTGAATCTTGGAAAGATGTAGACGTTTATCTTTTATTTAATGGTGATAGCTGCATATTGCATTATTGAGGTTATTATAATTATTGAGTCATGGTTGGGCTTTCTCTTGCTATATGAAGTGTGTATTATGGAATTTACTTGATGTGAGCTTGTTAAGGCATGGGCATAAGGGTGGAGAATTGTAAGTAATTATTTATGATGTAATTCTTTGATATAGACCTCTGGGCCTGGAGTCTAGGTGCGATGGTCTAGACTCACGGTTTTTGCACAGTGCTATGTAAATGGTATTATTTGAACATCGGGCGTTGGTACCGTATGGTACAACGTCATGCACAGTTAAGTGGTCCTCCAATGCTGGACGCAGCGTGGATGGGTGTGTACACACGTGGTTACCCCGCCTCTATGTCACTGGCCTGATTAGCCGAGTTGATCTTGCTCAGACCCAGAGGAATATTGGTTGCAATGTTGGTGCTATGAATGCTTGGTTATTATACATGTGGTCTTGAATTTTGGAATTAAGTTGCAATGGTCATGCTTGATATAATTATGCGTTGTGGTTATGCTTGTTGGACTCTTAGTCCGTGTGACTAACCACGTGGTTGATGTTGTAAGCAGAGGTGCGAGATTCTCCGGAAAGTAGCCAAGCTTCGGGAAGGCGAGAGTATAATTGTGTGGATTGCTATACAATATACTTGACTATTGTTACCATTATTATTATGTATCGGCTTGAAGCTATCATTATTTAAAAAACTTTGGTTGTTGTGTGGGGTTTTTGCTGAGCAATGGCAAGTATAGTTTTTGGGACCTTAGAGCCTGTATAAAGATTAAATTCTTTACCTAAGTATGCATGTATCAATTTCCTGAGTTCCAAGGGTTAAGCAGCACCAACGGTAGGGATCGATGGGATCTCCAGTTACCGAGAGGCTAACTGGCCAGTCCCATAAAGAAACCTTTGGAATTAGTTAATCTAAAGAGGGATAAAATACAAAGCACATGTGTTATGAATGGAGGAAGTTGGTAATGGAAGCATAACGATAGTTGAATGCTATAGATTAAACATTATTAAAGTCTTAAATATAGATAGTAATCTTGTTGTTAGTGAATCTTGGAAAGATGTAGACGTTTATCTTTTATTTAATGGTGATAGCTGCATATTGCATTATTGAGGTTATTATAATTATTGAGTCATGGTTGGGCTTTCTCTTGCTATATGAAATGTGTATTATGGAATTTACTTGATGTGAGCTTGTTAAGGCATGGGCATAAGGATGGAGAATTGTAAGTAATTATTTATGATGTAATTCTTTGATATAGACCTCTGGGCCCGGAGTCTAGGTGCGATGGTCTAGACTCACGGTTTTTGCACAGTGCTATGTAAATGGTATTATTTGAACATCGGGCGTTGGTACCGTATGGTACAACGTCATGCACAGTTAAGTGGTCCTCCAATGCTGGACGCAGCGTGGATGGGTGTGTACACACGTGGTTACCCCGCCTCTATGTCACTGGCCTGATTAGCCGAGTTGATCTTGCTCAGACCCAGAGGAATATTGGTTGCAATGTTGGTGCTATGAATGCTTGGTTATTATACATGTGGTCTTGAATTTTGGAATTAAATTGCAATTATCATGCTTGATATAATTATGCATTGTGGTTATGCTTGTTGGACTAGTAATGTGATTGCAGGGGCGAGGCTACGGTAAAGCTAAGTTATTGCTCTAGGTTAATGCTTTGTGGTGATTGATGCTAGAGATGTCCTAGATTTCCCGATCCCCACTTAGTCCGTGTGACTAACCCCGTGGTTGATGGTGTAAGCAGAGGTGCGAGATGCTCCGGAAAGTAGCCAAGCTTCGGAAAGGCTAGAGTAGAATTGTGTGGATTGCTATACAATATACTTGACTATTGTTACCATTATTATTATGTATCGTGAAGCTATCATTATTTAAAAAACTTTGCTTACCCATGAGACCCCAAGTTCCATGCCTACATTTCATCTCTCAAGTCAAAATTGGCCTAGAAGATTTTTTCTAGTCAAAACTTCCTTTACCATGCCATCACCATCTCATTGAAGCACAAATTTCCACGTGACTTGGTCATACACATGGTCAACCTCTTTCTAAAAGTCAAAAAATGAGAGAGAGTGCAACCGCTTTGTGTGTTCTTATGGATGCAACAATTCTGGTAGTCAAAAACAACTCCATACTAGACTAATCTTGTACAGACTAGCTAGCTTATCCCACTGCCTTGCGGCAGCCAAAGTGGAGGACACGTATAGGCTTTTAAGAGAGAGTGCAAAATTCCTATTACTTTTCAGTTCCGCTTTGTGTGTTCTTATGGATGCAACAATTCTCGTAGTCAAAAACAACGCCATACTAGACTAATCTTGTACAAACTAGCTAGCTTATCCCACTGCCTTGTGGCAGCCAAAGTGGAGGACACGTATAGGCTTTTAAGTTCTACCACGTCGGGGATCATCATCGTATAACCCCAGTAACCAACTCCCAAAGATAAACATACATTGGCAAGGTTTGAACCCATGACCAAATGCACATTTATTTTGGCATTACTAGGCCTAATCTTGTTGTTAATGAATCTTAGAAAGATGTAGACGTTTATCTTTTATTTAATGGTGATAGCTGCATATTGCATTATTGAGGTTATTATAATTATTGAGTCATGGTTGGGCTTTCTCTTGCTATATGAAGTGTGTATTATGGAATTTACTTGATGTGAGCTTGTTAAGGCATGGGCATAAGGATGGAGAATTGTAAGTAATTATTTATGATGTAATTCTTTGATATAGACCTCTGGGGCCGGAGTCTAGGTGCGATGGTCTAGACTCACGGTTTTTGCACAGTGCTATGTAAATGGTATTATTTGAACATCGGGCGTTGGTACTGTATGGTACAACGTCATGCACAGTTAAGTGGTCCTCCAATGCTGGACGCAACGTGGATGGGTGTGTACACACGTGGTTACCCCGCCTCTATGTCACTGGCCTGATCAGCCGAGTTGACCTTGCTCAGACCCAGAGGAATATTGGTTGCAATGTTGACCCAGAGGAATATTGGTTGCAATGTTGATGCTATGAATGCTTGGTTATTATACATGTGGTCTTGAATTTTGGAATTAAGTTGCAATGGTCATGCTTGATATAATTATGCGTTGTGGTTATGCTTGTTGGACTAGTAATGTGATTGCAGGGCCGAGGCTACGGTAAGGCTAAGTTATTGCTCTAGGTTAATGCTTTGTGGTGATTGATGCTAGAGATGTCCTAGATTTCCCGATCCCCACTTAGTCCGTGTGACTAACCCCGTGGTTGATGGTGTAAGCAGAGGTGCGAGATGCTCCGGAAAGTAGCCAAGCTTCGGAAAGCCGAGAGTAGAATTGTGTGGATTGCTATACAATATACTTGACTATTGTTACCATTATTATTATGTATCGGCTTGAAGCTATCATTATTTAAAAAACTTTGGTTGTTGTGTGGGGTTTTTGCTGAGCAATGGCAAGTATAGTTTTTGGGACCTTAGAGCCTGTATAAAGATTATATTCTTTACCTAAGTATGCATGTATCAATTTCCTGAGTTCCAAGGGTTAAGTGGGATCGATGGGATCTCCTGTTACCGAGAGGCTAACTGGCCAGTCCCGTAAAAAAACCTTTGGAATTAGTTAATCTAAAGAGGGATAAAATACAAAGCACATGTGTCATGAATGGAGGAAGTTGGTAAAATCCCCCTTAAACCCCCTTTGGTTTGGGTGCATATTCACACGGGGGGTTACTTCGGGCAACGAGAGCTGTCGGATGGGCATATTTTCCCTTTATTCCAAGATCTGGACCGTACATAGCAATCCTCGTTTGTGGGGTATGCATGTACAAATTTTTGTATACTGTATATTAAGGTTTGCAAAATACTATAAGGTTTGAGAGAATGTACTTAATGGTGTTAATTTTGTACATGTATTCTAAATTTTTAGAGGCTCTCGCTGCCCTACGTAACCCCGCGTGTGAATATGCACCCAAACCAAAGGGGGTTTAAGGGGGATTTTAATTTAAATGTGTCAAATGCAATGTTAGTTATGTGTTAATGGTTTGTATTAACTAAAAAAAAATTTGGCCCCTTCGGGGCCTTAAGGATGGTGGTGTAGGGGTGTAGACATCGACATTATCTAATACTCTAATGATGGATGGTATATCATAGTCTCACAAATCTAACAAACTAGCGGTGCTCAAATTATGGAAACGAAAACATTGCATAGGATTAGACATGTAATATTATACCAATACCAATATTAATACATGAGGTAGCTAGATATCAGCGGTTGTCCAAAGATACTTCACTTTCAAGGGTTGAAATTATCGCTCTCTTATCTGAATACTATTTCATTAGCTGAATACTATTTCATTAGGCATAACATGGAACCAGCCATGAACACCAACAAGATAGGGGATTACCCCTAAGATAGGAAGGGTAGTCGTCTTCTTCTGCTACATGCTTTGTTATTACGAGTAGCCCACCAATGCAATTCACAATGCCTTGGCGTTGGTCACAACGAACTCAACTAAACACTTTGAAATTAACAAACTGAAAAAGCCCTAACTGCAAAAAGACTCATATTTCGGAGAACACATAAAAAAATGCTAACTCATGTTGCACCAATGAGATAACTTTATATAAACTCTTACCCTCACCAAAGGAAACAATGAGACAAGGCAGAGTCTCTTGCTTTCAAGTCTCGCACGGAAAGGAACACAACATTTTCTCGGCCAATAATCATAAACAGCGAGCGTCCTCCTTCCGCCTCAGTGATTACAGTTAACCAAGAGCAGTAAGAGGCTTAAGAACAAAGAAAGAAACCTCTTCCCTTCCCCCATCATGGAACATAATAGGGTCAACAAAAATTGACTTACCAGTTTTATAGCAGGATACATCAGCCCTCCAAAACAACGGTTCAACATAAGTTGGTCTTCTAAAGTCTACTACAGAAGCAATTAAAAGGTGTAGCTTTCTAGTTTTTCTTTCCCTTTGCTCTGAACTTACTTCCATGATTCCGGCCGCCGTTCTGCACATTGTTCTCTGCAGTTCCCACTTAACTAGTTATCCCTCCAATTGCTGCAGCTTCCACACCTGATTCAAGAGGCTCTAACCAATATTAAATTCTTTCTTCTAGACACCAGCATTTTTGGGTACTTTTTTTAAGGCATGGTTCTCCTTGCATAAGCATTGTATAAAGAAGCTGAAGATGGATGCTCCCTCTGTCAACGTCAACACATGACTAGTTCCTATTCAAATGGCTGTGTTTAAGCAATTCAGGTAGCATGTGCAAGTGCATCTATTTAAATCTTCATCAAATACTAACGTCACTGGACATGCCTCAAATCCTTGCCTAAAGGGATTTCCTCCAATGCAGACAATGCTTCAAATGGGAAAAACACCAACATATGTAGGCTATGCCTTAGAATAGCTGGTTCAATGTTACAATGCCTCAACTATACATATATTGGAAATGTAATGTAATGTATTTCTCTGGCCAATCACAGACCCTCAGGTCCATAGGCTGCAAAACATCAAATAAATCCAGAACAATCCAGAAATTCATGCATTCCATCTTTCACAATTGCATGTCCACAGCCTACCTGTATCTCTGAATGCTTGGGCTTTGTTTCTGCTTTCTCTCGAAGGAACACAACCCATTATTCTGCTCGCATGTTTTTTGTCAAGCAAAAGCTTTTACGTTTAAATCTGAGCCTACTCTGATCAAAAGAAATTCTACCAGCAGCAATTCATCACAGATACGAGAAAATAAATGGAATCCAAAAGCCAGCTACAAGCATCAAATTCAACGCCATAAGGTAATTCCGAATTACCATAGAAATGAAGTGTATGGCATACAGAGATACAGAGATGAATAAAAAAAGAGGTACTCTGAACTCCAGCTCTGGCGAAGAAGACTCGCCTTTGGTAGTGCTTTAGGGCAGGAAAAAGTAAAGGGTCAGAGACAGAAACAATGAGTTTAGTTTATCCAAACTCTGCATATGCCTTCCCACGCCATACCTCTTCAAACCCGTTCATTTTTTTCCGTTCTGCGCTTCCTACCCGCTAGTCAAACCAACAGTCCTTTTTGATCCACCCCCAAAATCGCAATGTTGGAAGTTTCCAGCTTAGGGCATTCTTCCCCCTTGATTCCCAAGTGGGTTTGCCAGGATGATGCTGGAAAGGGCTTGGTTCAAAAATCTTCTGCCGGATCTAAATGTTGGTGGCCCAGGCCTGGAAGAAGCTCTTGTGCAGATTATACTAACCAGCGATGCACTGCCATAACCGCCAACAGCCCATGCCTGCGGCCAGATATGCCACATGCCAAATTCGGAACCCTAATATTAACCACAAACTTATTCGAAAACCACAAACCTAATATTTGACAAACCTAATATTAACAATAAAAGCCCCACAACCACACGATTTCTCCTCTTCTTTAAAATCAACTAGTAATGGTGCCCAGCGTTGCTGGGCGTAATTTGGAAACATGTAAATGTTAGAAACTTGTGCATTTGTTAAAGTAACTTCTGGGCCCTTGGATCATTTTCAAAACTTGTAGAGTAACTTCTGGGCCCCTAGATCATTTTAGGAACTTGTAGAATGCAAGTACTTGTAACCTTCGATTAAAGCTACAATTTGAAATACTTGGACTTCATTAATTGTGTGTGCAAATAAAACATGAAACTTGTGGGTACGCCTTTTGCCAATTAAATAAAAAACATTGCAAAAGATGAAAGATGGGCTTAGTGGATAGTGTGGGCCTAGTGTAATATCTCTAGGAAACAAAGCTTTGTTTTGAACTATTCGCGTTATAATAAGACAGAATATTAAAGAACTTATATAACACGTGAAATGCAAGCTTCCTAAGAAGGTGCAACCTATGTCGCAAGCTTCTGAAGAAGGTGCAGCCTCTACCTTATGTTAACTACGAACGATGTGTGAATCATCTTCTTTTTATATGCATTGTGTTGCCATTAGCCATTGGTTTGCTGGCTGGTTGCGATTAAATGATGCAGTGATGATTTAATGGTAGGTCGGCTAAGCAAATGAAATGAATTTTCTCTACTATACACCAAAGGTTAATTATAGAAGTCACGACCTTTGTAAGGTAGTGTTATTTTATTTTTATCTTGTGATTGTACAATCTCAGTATTCAGTAGCAATGACTTTAAAGGTAGACGAAAAATTAACTTCTCTTGATATTACTTAAGAACTTAATAACCATGAGGAAAATATCTGGAGACCTAGCTTGCTGGTATGGGTTTGCTGGTGGTTTATAATTGAATGGATGTGATGTTGCTGCACATGTTGCCTTTTTTTGTAACTGAGGAATTTATGTCTATGGCTTAACTTGCTTGTATAACCATCATCCTTTGTAGACTTTAGAGAAGCAGATTATATCTCAATTTACCTCCCACGTGCGGGCATTCTTGGCTATTCTCTAAAGAGCACACCCCTTGGAGACATCTTCTATCACCAGTAGAATCTTTGCTGGTTGGATCTCAGAAAATGGCTTACTGAGTCAAGACTTTGAGCAAGTAGCATTGATTTATAATAGTTTCCAGTCCCTACCTTTGCACTTGCAAAGATCCATCGTGAGCTTGATTGCATCTGCAAAATGCTCTTGATCAGATTGATACATTCCAGGTTCGCACCACGCAATTGCACAATTGGAAATTTTAATAGAGGAAAATAAGGTGAACACACAATGCAACTCATGCAATAAAAAAAAATCTCACCTTTGACCATGCGAAAATTGGAGGGATGTTAATTTGCTAAAATTTTGTTAGTCTAAGTAATATTCGGGCTTTGACTTTGATCAAGAAAAGCTCCACAATCAGTAGCCATATCCACTACAGTTTGTTGTTTCATTTTCCAAATGTCCTACACAATAGAATTTCTCGCATACTTATTGGTTTGGACAAAGCGTTCCTTGCACAATGCAACTATACCTCTACTGAATTAACTGTTGCATTACAATTTTACAAATGTAAATAAACATGATGCATGTCCAATTTAGCACAACATATATAATGTGCAATTAGTATAAGAGGCCAAGTATCTGCATCTACAATTTGTACACCACAAATTTTGTAAAGGAAAGAAAACTAATGCAAAAACTTATAAAGCAGATAGAGGAATCATACATATTAGATGTGGCATTTACTCCAGTTGATTCAATTGCTTAGGCAATGATTAAATCTCCGTAAGAAGCACTAAGAATAAAGAGTGTTGCAGGAGGTTGTCAAAGGACATGCATCTTAACAGAGGCACTATAACTACCCCCGCGACCAAGGATTTATAGGCTAGATTGAGCATATAGTAGAATATAAGAGATGTTGAACTGAAATAAGAATTGAGCATAACGAGACTGGCCATTCTTAAAGAAAGAAAAAAAAAAAAAAAATTTTATCGGACCTGTGATATCGTGGCATGTATTTTGTGCATCTCTCGCACAACTCGACGTTGCTTCCAAAGATGGTTCTCAAATCGGAAGCTGCGCAAAGAAAAGCAAAGCCATGCACATGAGGCTAACAAAAAATAATAAGTAGAATATTAATCCGCATGTAGATTAGCTACATTGAACCACATTCTTGTCATGGTTCAAAGCATCCAAATTATATGAAAACACATAAAAGCTTAATTTAAAACCAACCTAAAATCTGTCATGATGCCAACCGGAAACTATCTATCGCTTCGAGCTTCTTCAAGCCACTCTAGTTTATGGCCCTTTGTGAAGCAACGACTCCAAAAAGGAACAGCGGATAGGTGATGCCGAAGAAACTCTAGTGCAATGTGAATATAATGGGCATGGATCCTTTTCTCATCTCCAAATGCATGCGTTCGATGCATCTCTACAGAGGCGACAAAACTCATTGCACAAAACTTCGGTTGCAAAAGCCATAGCCGGACTTGGCTCGGGTCATAGCAACCCAGCCGGAAGAAACCCCGGTCATCTTAACCATAGCACGCCATAGCCAAGTCATTGGATCACCCTAAATGCCTCGATCGCCATCGCTCACAAATCGCCGCCGAAATTTCTATCTACAGACCAAGAATGAATAAGCTTCCAGATTTTAGCATCAAACTGACGTGTTACCTCATTTTTATGTTGGTATGGAGTTGACGTCTCCAACAGGCCGTCATATGCAAATCCGGCAGGTATTTTTTGCTGTCATCCATTCCTAATCCTACCCGCCAGCCCAGGAAACCTAATAGGCTTAGGAAAAATTCGCCATGTAGGCATTCCCTGTTAGACTTGGAAATCACATGGCCAAGAATTTTTCTGTATATAATCAAGAATCCGGAAGTAAACTTGGCCAAAAACATCTTGGCGATCACCACATAGAGCCAAGTATCTGCTCGAAGCATCTGATCTGAGCCGCCTCCGCGAACCCTAGCCAAAAAAAACCAAGTTCTCAAAGAAACTGACGTGGCATCATCTCCTCCGTTGACTTATCAAATTTGGGCCGCCCAAATTAGGGCTGGGTCCAACACTTACTGAATAACATTATTATATAAGATGGCTAACAAATGGGTGCACTCTAGAAATACCGTTTAGTACGTCCACGTGAATACGCCCATGAAATCATATGAAAACCATGCCAAAAAGCGTATAAAATCACAAAAAAAACCCCCAGTTATAATGCTCCTCAAAAAATTTAGAATACATGTACAAAATTAACACCATTAAGTACATTCTCTCAAACCTTATAGTATTTTGCAAACCTTAATATACAGTATACAAAAATTTGTACATGCATACCCCACAAACGAGGATTGCTATGTACGGTCCAGATCTTGGAATAAAGGGAAAATATGCCCATCCGACAGCTCTCGTTGCCCTACGTAACCCCGCGTAACCCCCTTAAACCCCCTTTGGTTTGGGTGCATATTCACACGGGGGGTTACTTCAGGCAACGAGAGCTGTCGGATGGGCATATTTTCCCTTTATTCCAAGATCTGGACCGTACATAGCAATCCTCGTTTGTGGGGTATGCATGTACAAATTTTTGTATACTGTATATTAAGGTTTGCAAAATACTATAAGGTTTGAGAGAATGTACTTAATGGTGTTAATTTTGTACATGTATTCTAAATTTTTTGAGGCTCTCGCTGCCTACGTAATCCCGCGTGTGAATATGCACCCAAACCAAAGGGGGTTTAAGGGGGATTTTAATTTAAATGTGTCAAATGCAATGGTTTGTGTTAATAATGTTAGTTATGTGTTAATGGTTTGTATTAACTAAAAAAAATTTGGCCCCTTCGGGGCCTTAAGGATGGTGGTGTAGGGGTGTAGACATCGACATTATCTAATACTCTAATGATGGATGGTATATCATAGCCTCACAAATCTAACAAACTAGAGGTGCTCAAATTATGGAAACGAAAACATTGCATAGGATTAGACATGTAATATTATACCAATACCAATATTAATACATGAGGTAGCTAGATATCAGCGGTTGTCCAAAGATACTTCACTTTCAAGGGTTGAAGTTATCGCTCTCTTATCTGAATACTATTTCATTAGCTGAATACTATTTCATTAGGCATAACATGGAACCAGCCATGAACACCAACAAGATAGGGGATTACCCCTAAGATAGGAAGGGTAGTCGTCTTCTTCTGCTACATGCTTTGTTATTACGAGTAGCCCACCAATGCAATTCACAATGCCTTGGCCGTTGGTCACAACGAACTCAACTAAACACTTTGAAATTAACAAACTGAAAAAGCCCTAACTGCAAAAAGACTCATATTTCGAAGAACACATAAAAAAATGCTAACTCATGTTGCACCAATGAGATAACTTTATATAAACTCTTACCCTCACCAAAGGAAACAATGAGACAAGGCGTAGTCTCTTTGCTTTCAAGTCTCGCACGGAAAGGAACACAACATTTTCTCGGCCAATAATCATAAACAAAATGAAAGTCCTCCTTCCGCCTCGGTGATTACAGATTAACCAAGAGCGAAGAAGAGGCTTAAGAACAAAGAAAGAAACCTCTTCCCTTCCCCCATCATGGAACATAATAGGGTCAACAAAAATTGACTTACCAGTTTTATAGCAGGATACATCAGCCCTCCAAAACAATCGGTTCAACATAAGTTGGTCTTCTAAAGTCTACTACGTAAGCAATTAAAAGGTGTAGCTTTCTAGTTTTTCTTTCCCTTTGCTCAACTTACTTCCATGATTCCGGCGCCCGTTCACGCACATTGTTCTCTGCAAGTTCCACTTAACTAGTTATCCCTCCAATTGTTGCATCTTCCACACCCGATTCAAGAGGCTCTAACCAATATTAAATTCTTTCTTCTAGACACCAAAGATTTTTGGGTACTTTTTTTTTAAGCATGGTTCTCCTTGCATAAGCATTGTATAAAGAAGTCAAGATGGATGCTCCCTCTCGGCCAACGTCAACACATGACTAGTTCCTATTCAAATGGTCGTGTTTAAGCAATTCGTAGCATGTGCAAGTGCATCTATTTAAATCTTCATCAAATACTAACGCCAATGGACATGCCTCAAATCCTTGCCTAAAGGGATTTCCTCCAATGCGCATAATGCTTCAAATGGGAAAAACACCAACATATGTAGGTTATGCCTTAGAATAGCTGGTTCAATGTTACAATGCCTCAACTATACATATATTGGAAATGTAATGTAATGTATTTCTCTGGCCAATCACAGACCCTCAGGTCCATAGGCTGCAAAACATCAAATAAATCCGAACAATCCGTAAATTCATGCATTCCATCTTTCACAATTGCATGTCCACACCTACCAGATCTCCTCAATGCTTGGGCTTTGTTTCGCTTTCTCAAGGAACACAACCCATTATTCTCGCCGCATGTTTTTGTCAAGCAAAAGCTTTTACGTTTAAATCTGAGCCTACTCGATCAAAAGAAATTCTACCAAAGAAAGAATTCATCACGATAATGAGAAAATAAATGGAATCCAAAAGCCAGCTACAAGCATCAAATTCAACGCCATAAGGTAATTCCGAATTACCATAGAAATGAAGTGTATGGCATACGAGATACTGAGATGAATAAAAAAGAGGTACTCTGAACTCCAGCTCTGGCGAAGAAGACTCGCCTTTGGTAGTGCTTTAGGGCAGGAAAAAGTAAAGGGTCAGAGACAGAAACAATGAGTTTAGTTTATCCAAACTCTGCATATGCCTTCCCACGCCATACCTCTTCAAACCCGTTCATTTTGTTCCGCTTCAAGCTTCCTACCCGCTAGTCAAACCAACAGTCCTTTTGATCCACCCCCAAAATCGCAATGTTGGAAGTTTCCAAATTTTAGGCATTCTTCCCCTTGATTCCCAAGTGGGTTTGCCGATGATGCCGAAAGGGCTTGGTTCAAAAATCTTCGCCGATCTAAATGTTGGTGGCCCAGCCCTGGAAGCGACTCTTGTGCAAATTATACTAACCAAATGATGCCGCCATAACCGCCAATGACCCATGCTCGGCCGATATGCCACATGCCAAATTCGGAACCCTAATATTAACCACAAACTTATTCGAAAACCACAAACCTAATATTTGACAAACCTAATATTAACAATAAAAGCCCCACAACCACACGATTTTTCCTCTTCTTTAAAATCAATGGCTAACAAATGGGTGCACTCTAGAAATACCGTTTAGTACGTCCACGTGAATACGCCCATGAAATCATATGAAAACCATGCCAAAAAGCGTATAAAATCACAAAAAAAACCCCAGTTATAATGCTAGATATTGGAAGCATAACGATAGTTGAATGCTATAGATTAAACATTATTAAAGTCTTAAATATAGATAGTAATCTTGTTGTTAGTGAATCTTGGAAAGATGTAGACGTTTATCTTTTATTTAATGGTGATAGCTGCATCTTGCATTATTGAGGTTATTATAATTATTGAGTCATGGTTGGGCTTTCTCTTGCTATATGAAGTGTGTATTATGGAATTTACTTGATGTGAGCTTGTTAAGGCATGGGCATAAGGGTGGAGAATTGTAAGTAATTATTTATGATGTAATTCTTTGATATAGACCTCTGGGCCTGGAGTCTAGGTGCGATGGTCTAGACTCACGGTTTTTGCACAGTGCTATGTAAATGGTATTATTTGAACATCGGGCGTTGGTACCGTATGGTACAACGTCATGCACAGTTAAGTGGTCCTCCAATGCTGGACGCAGTGTGGATGGGTGTGTACACACGTGGTTACCCCGCCTCTATGTCACTGGCCTGATTAGCCGAGTTGACCTTGCTCAGACCCAGAGGAATATTGGTTGCAATGTTGGTGCTATGAATGCTTGGTTATTATACATGTGGTCTTGAATTTTGGAATTAAGTTGCAATGGTCATGCTTGATATAATTATGCGTTGTGGTTATGCTTGTTGGACTCTTAGTCCGGTGACTAACCACGCGTGGTTGATATGTTGTAAGCGAGGGTGCGAGATTCTCCGGAAAGTAGCCAAGCTTCGGGAAGGCGAGAGTATAATTGTGTGGATTGCTATACAATATACTTGACTATTGTTACCATTATTATTATGTATCGGCTTGAAGCTATCATTATTTAAAAAACTTTGGTTGTTGTGTGGGGTTTTTGCTGAGCAATGGCAAGTATAGTTTTGGGACCTTAGAGCCCAGTATAAAGATTAAATTCTTTACCTAAGTATGCATGTATCAATTTCCGAAGTTCCAAGGGTTAAGCAAAGACCAACGGTAGGGATCGATGGGATCTCCAGTTACCGAGAGGCTAACTGGCCAGTCCCATAAAGAAACCTTTGGAATTAGTTAATCTAAAGAGGGATAAAATACAAAGCACATGTGTTATGAATGGAGGAAGTTGGTAATGGAAGCATAACGATAGTTGAATGCTATAGATTAAACATTATTAAAGTCTTAAATATAGATAGTAATCTTGTTGTTAGTGAATCTTGGAAAGATGTAGACGTTTATCTTTTATTTAATGGTGATAGCTGCGTATTGCATTATTGAGGTTATTATAATTATTGAGTCATGGTTGGGCTTTCTCTTGCTATATGAAATGTGTATTATGGAATTTACTTGATGTGAGCTTGTTAAGGCATGGGCATAAGGATGGAGAATTGTAAGTAATTATTTATGATGTAATTCTTTGATATAGACCTCTGGGCCCGGAGTCTAGGTGCGATGGTCTAGACTCACGGTTTTTGCACAGTGCTATGTAAATGGTATTATTTGAACATCGGGTGTTGGTACCGTATGGTACAACGTCATGCACAGTTAAGTGGTCCTCCAATGCTGGACGCAGCGTGGATGGGTGTGTACACACGTGGTTACCCCGCCTCTATGTCACTGGCCTGATCAGCCGAGTTGACCTTGCTCAGACCCAGAGGAATATTGGTTGCAATGTTGATGCTATGAATGCTTGGTTATTATACATGTGGTCTTGAATTTTGGAATTAAGTTGCAATGGTCATGCTTGATATAATTATGCGTTGTGGTTATGCTTGTTGGACTAGTAATGTGATTGCAGGGCCGAGGCTACGGTAAGGCTAAGTTATTGCTCTAGGTTAATGCTTTGTGGTGATTGATGCTAGATATGTCCTAGATTTCCCGATCCCCACTTAGTCCGTGTGACTAACCCCGTGGTTGATGGTGTAAGCAGAGGTGCGAGATGCTCCGGAAAGTAGCCAAGCTTCGGAAAGGCGAGAGTAGAATTGTGTGGATTGCTATACAATATACTTGACTATTGTTACCATTATTATTATGTATCGGCTTGAAGCTATCATTATTTAAAAAACTTTGGTTACCCATGAGACCCCAAGTTCCATGCCTACATTTCATCTCTCAAGTCAAAATTGGCCTAGAAGATTTTTTCTAGTCAAAACTTCCTTTACCATGCCATCACCATCTCATTGAAGCACAAATTTCCACGTGACTTGGTCATACACATGGTCAACCTCTTTCTAAAAGTCAAAAAATGAGAGAGAGTGCAAAATTCCTATTACTTTTCAGTTCCGCTTTGTGTGTTCTTATGGATGCAACAATTCTGGTAGTAAAAAACAACTCCATACTAGACTAATCTTGTACAGACTAGCTAGCTTATCCCACTGCCTTGCGGCAGCCAAAGTGGAGGACACGTATAGGCTTTTAAGAGAGAGTGCAAAATTCCAATTACTTTTCAGTTCCGCTTTGTGTGTTCTTATGGATGCAACAATTCTGGTAGTCAAAAACAACGCCATACTAGACTAATTTTGTACAGACTAGCTAGCTTATCCCACTGCCTTGCGGCAGCCAAAGTGGAGGACACGTATAGGCTTTTAAGTTCTACCACGTCGAGGATCATCATCGTATAACCCCAGTAACCAACTCCCAAAGATAAACATACATTGGCAAGGTTTGAACCCATGACCAAATGCACATTTATTTTGGCATTACTAGGCCTATACCAACTCACCACACATCTTGGGCAAAACTTTTGCCTTACATGCACACTTTGTAGGCAGGATATAATCCCGCCTTAGGAAGTCTAGGTTCTAGGGGCAACTCTAGGAGCATGGCTTTTTTAGCCTCACCATCCTAGTGCCACCTACCATAGTCCCATTGTTTTTTTATTACTTTGTTTAAGGTCCATACTAGACTAATCTTGTACAGACTAGCTACTTATCCCACTGCCTTGCGGCAGCCAAAGTTGAGGACACGTATAGGCTTTTAAGTTCTACCACGTCGGGGATCATCATCGTATAATCCCAGTAACCAACTCCCAAAGATAAACATACATTGGCAAGGTTTGAACCCATGACCAAATGCACATTTATTTTGGCATTACTAGTACCAACTCACCACACATCCGTTGGGCAAAACTTTTGCCTTACATGCACACTTTGTAGGCAGGATATAATCCCGCCTTAGGAAGTTTAGGTTCTAGGGGCAACTCTAGGGGCATGGCTTTTTTAGCCTCACCATCCTAGTGCCACCTACCATAGTCCCATTTTGTTTTTTTATTACTTTGTTTAAGGTCCATACTAGACTAATCTTGTACATACTAGCTAGCTTATCCCACTGCCTTGCGGCAGCCAAAGTTGAGGACACATATAGGCTTTTAAGTTCTACCACGTCGGGATCATCATCGTATAATCCTAGTAACCAACTTCCAAAGATAAACATACATTGACAAGGTTTGAACCCATGACCAAATGCACATTTATTTTGGCATTACTAGGCCTATACCAACTCACCACACATCCATTGGGCAAAACTTTTGCCTTACATGCACACTTTGTAGGCAGGATATAATCCCGCCTTAGGAAGTCTAGGTTCTAGGGGCAACTCTAGGGGCATGGGTTTTTTAGCCTCACCATCCTAGTGCCACCTACCATAGTCCCATTGATTTTTTATTACTTTGTTTAAGGTCTATACTAGACTAATCTTGTACAGACTAGCTAGCTTATTCCACTGCCTTGCGGCAGCCAAAGTGGAGGACACGTATAGGCTTTTAAGTTCTACCACGTCGGGGATCATCATCGTATAACCCGAGTAACCAACTCCCAAAGATAAACATACACTAGAAACGTGTGCCCGGCGATGCCGGGCATTAGTCTTAGACGTGTGGAATTGGTAGATGTAATGGGATTTTTAGGTGGAATAAAATTTGTAGATGTAATTGTGTTAAGTACATGTAATGAAGTGCCAAGTGTGATGGTTTAGGGTTTAGGCATTATCCTTGGGCACATGAAATTGCTAGGTAGATATAATGAAAATGTGTAAAGTTTAGGGTATTGCATGCGTTTGTGATAGTTTAGAGCTTTATGGAAGACGTGATGATGTTAGTGAAATCTGTTCTAGAGAGGTAATAAACACAAAAAGAAAAATCTGTTGTAAATGTCGTAATGATGGCAAACCTTCTGGGATTTAGGTGTTTATAGCAAGTTCGGTGGTATGGTGCATTTACTATTATAGCCTGTAGTTTTATAAGTATTATCAATTCAAGACAAAGAACTTAATTCTGAAAATTCCTTATCTTTGGACGTCCTTAGATTACCCTGATATAATCCCAAACACCTTTAACCTTGAGCTCGTCCACACTAAACTCTAAATGCATTCAAGACATAATTATTCATTATAGGGAGCAAAACAATGATACAGATCATCACATTTGGGTCATCTATCTAAGTCCATTTATCAAGAGTGAACACATGAAATAATGTTAAATAATTTGCGGTCATAGAATAGGGCACAAGTTCTCGGGCATAAGACAAATGCTCAAGGCTGATAGTGGCTAGAAACTCTATAATGAGGCCTATGTGCACATTTTCCAACCTGAATCATTATTATAAACATTTTTAAAAGCAAGCAAATTGCACATCTCTAAGAGGAGATGTACGAAATTGACGCTGATGTTCCTTTATGAGAACTTGATGCTACAACTCTAAAAGCACGAAACAAATTAGATCCAGTCATACCTCTATCTAAATACCTAAATTACAGCATAAATGAATAACAAAATAGAAGAATAATGACATGATGATCGTAAAATGCTCACCTTCGCTAAAGTTTGAAAAATCATACACATAGTATTCTCCTCTTACTATTATCATTACTCTGCAGAGCAAGATCCGAGGTGCCTCCGAATGAGCGAAGAGGATAGAGCATGCCATATCCAATCAAAGGAACCTGCACTTTGGCCATCAACGGCAAAAGTCATTGAAAATTTTGACATGGTTAGGAAACTTTGTCCGGACCCTCCATAGCTCGAAACAATGGCTATGGTTAAACCTAAAACATCAAGAGACATGAAAAAATGAAAGGTATGTTGTTCATTTGCCTAAGACTTACCTCTATGGCACTTCGATTGTATGGCATGACATTCATAAGAGATGCAAACATTTATGCATAATTAAAGCTTCATAAGCAAAATATTAAGATGCCGCATAGAGTTGAGAGGAAAGATGATTCCCTTTCTTTTGACATGGTTTACCAGGGAGCCTTGTCCGCCGATCCAACTCTTCCTTCCTCACCACCGACATCAAAAGCGATGCCATTGTCTGCGCAAAGATAAGATAAAATTTTAGAAGGGGCACAATCTGGCATAGACTCTACAATATCAGGACCCGTCATCATCATGAAGGAAAATTATGGCAAGCCAGATTGTAAATTCTTTGGCGCCATCATTTGTTTTAAGTTCCTCAAATATTTGCAAAAGAGTTTGTGAAAAAAAGAAGAAAAGAAGCACCTCTAGATGATTCCCTAGGTTTGGATCAGTTTCTAATTTGCTACGATGGACACAGAGCAAAATCGAGGCAACAAAATCAAAGTTTGTTGCTGACAACAAAGATGCATACCTTAACTGGTAAATTCAAAAGAAGAAAATATGCCGAGATCAAAAAGTCGAAAAGGAGAAAATGATTTGCTCCAAGCTCCACCGATGTGCCCTAAGATTTACTGGTTTAGGTTTATAGACCCGAGCAAATAACCACATGAAAGTTCTGAGAATGCAAAGACTACCCGATACAACCAGCAGCCCAAATGAATATCTATAGAAACTTTCATGCAATAGCCTGCAACAAAAACGCGTCCATACATGAAAGCATTAGTTTGGGACATACTTTAGGGCTAGAGGCGCCAACAAAGACATCAGATTTCCGTGGATAAAAAGTGAGGCCCCATATTGTCGAAGCATTAAAACCAAAGATTCTATTGGCCATGTTCAAGTTTCGAATGATAAAAATATGATACTGAAATTGAAAGAGTTGTCCGCCAACAACAATAAGGATTGAATACAAATCTGAAGAAGTATGACGCATGAGTATGACCATGTGCGACCATGACTTCATGCGCAGATTCAACAACAAACAGAACTCTTCTAGAAGCTATTGGTTGTGCTTTGTTTTATTATATGCATGGTTAAACATTAGATTTTAACTCTTACAATGCAAGTTTACAAATATCAACCAACACCATCTCGCAAATTGTGGCAAGCAAATTGCCATCACATGCCAATGCCGAGATATTTGTAACTTAGAAACCCCACCAATAAGCATCACACATCAAAATCTTTACATTTACGTTCATTAATAGAAGAGACGAAAGAAAGGAAAATCAGATTCGGATGTTTAATGGAGCATTTTTTTAAAGAGAAGACGATTGTAAGAAATGCATTAGCCTTACTTCAGAAGAATTCTTTGCTCTTCTTCTGCAAATGATGTCGAGAGTGATGGCACGATGGCACAGTGTGCTTAAGCCGAAGTCTCTGTTGGAGCTAGAGCAACCTGCAATCAAACTTGATCCGGCATTTCACGGAGCAATCAATCCATGCAAGAAAAGAAAATGGAGAATTTGTTACCCGGCGGTCGAGATGCCCGCATAAAAACAATACAATCTGAAAGCAAGCAAGCCCCCTGTTTTGCAAGCATAAACTCAAACCTAATCCCGCCCTTCTCCTACAAAGTCCAAATCTCCGCTATTACTTACCTTAGACGCAGGAAGGAAAGCGGACTGGAATCAATTCTTTACAATAGCCCGGGATAAGACAACACGAGATATCATCTCCAATGCAATGTAACAGAGTCCCACAAAGACCGCCCCTGTTTGATTTTCACAGATAGACTATTCCGATAATGTAAAGCTAGAGTATGCGGTTGCAAAAATTATTTTACCTCAAACTTTAGCCCCTTGAAGCTCCAGAGGTTGCTAAGTATGTGAGCTCTAACAACCGCAAGCAAACAATAAAATCAAGTTAGAGGCCTTCTCCGGATAGCGAAACTACAAGAGCAAAGAAAAGACACCGGAAGATCGGCGCCCTATTTGGTCGGGGAAAACTTGAGGTTGTCGATTAAAGTTACGCTTCTTGGTTTCTATCATGGGGCCATGACGATCGCAGAAGGGTGTAACAAATATGATCGAATGCACCGCCAAAAATCCAATATCGCATATCTCCACCGCAACGTCCACCAAATTTTTTATCAAGCTATATATGCCGATCCAACACCATCGACCGCAAGCTAATCACGATAGCTGCCGGCAGCGCGATAACTCGGCTATAGACCGCTTCTAAGTAGCGGGACGGATACTCCATGGCAAACCTTGAGCAAGCGGGAACGCGATTGCCGCTTGGGAAAAGGGTTCGCATTGAATGCCAACAACCCAACGTTCGAGAACCATAAGCCCGGGAGAGAAGCCAAGATAAGGGAAGGGAACGCCACATGCGGCGTTCCATGCGGCTGCACAGGCACATTCCCCAACCCCTTACCAAAATAAAAAAGAAGATTGGCAAGGTTTGAACCCATGACCAAATGCACATTTATTTTGGCATTACTAGGCCTATACCAACTCACCACACATCTTGGGCAAAACTTTTGCCTTACATGCACACTTTGTAGGCAGGATATAATCCCGCCTTAGGAAGTCTAGGTTCTAGGGGCAACTCTAGGGGCATGGCTTTTTTAGCCTCACCATCCTAGTGCCACCTACCATAGTCCCATTGTTTTTTTATTACTTTGTTTAAGGTCCATACTAGACTAATCTTGTACAGACTAGCTAGCTTATCCCACTGCCTTGCGGCAGCCAAAGTTGAGGACACGTATAGGCTTTTAAGTTCTACCACGTCGGGGATCATCATCGTATAACCCTAGTAACCAACTTTCAAAGATAAACATACATTGGGAAGGTTTGAACCCATGACCAAATGCACATTTATTTTGGCATTACTAGGCCTATACCAACTCACCACACATCCGTTGGGCAAAACTTTTACCTTACATGCACACTTTGTAGGCAAGATATAATCCCGCCTTAGGAAGTCTAGGTTCTAGGGGCAACTCTAGGGGCATGGCATTTTTAGCCTCACCATCCTAGTGCCACCTACCATAGTCCCATTGTTTTTTTATTACTTTCCCCCTCTCATTTGCATCGTTGATTACCATCTTTTCTCTTTCTTTTGCTCGTTTTTCGTTACTCCTTAGCCCCTCCCCAATCGGCCACATGCTCGAATTTTTTTATCTCTCGTCGTATAGTTTTTATACAGTATCTCATGAGAGACAACGAGAGATTATTATCTCTCATTGCTCAACAAACCAGTTAGACCCCAAGGCCGTTAACAAACCAGCCGGATTTATTTTTTTCCCCCTTTTTCTTCTCTGTTTTGGTGAGTGGGCAAGGTGGCTATGGCGGATTTTTTTTTCCTTTCTTTCTGTTTTGTTGAGAAGACCAAGGTAGCTATGGCAGATTTTGACAGCAAGGCATGCGGCTATAACTACGGTAGACGGCTATGGCTAAAGAAGCTAAGGCAGAGCCATGGCTGAAGAAGCTAAGGCAGAAGCTTGGGGAAGGCGACTATGCCAAAGGAAGCAGAAGCGAAAGAGAATCAGAATAAAAGGCAGTTTTGCCAAAGGCGGCTATGGCAAAAGAGATCGAGCAGACGAAGCTCTTGGCCAGCAAGCTCCAGATGAAGCTCTGGGCCAAGGATTCGACAGTGGGTTGGGAGGATTAGGAGGGTCGGGCCAAATTTTCAGAGATTTTAGAACCGAAGATCTGTCCACATGCTCCAAATTTTCAGAGATTTTAGAACTTGGCAATATCTTCCAAGTTCCTGCCAGATTTGTCATTTTTTGCTTTAAAATTGTGCTGCCATGCTATGGCAGCATGAAAGAGCAAGATTCACTATCATATTCTCATGCTCACACTTTAATTTGAACTTAGATATACAAGGAGAATGCATCTTTGCACACTTTGATAAGAAGGCTTGAAGAGCAAGGTGAGGACATTTGACTAATGTCACACAAGCAAGTCATGAAGGTGATTCAAGCAAAATTTGAAGATTGGAAGACCCCTTGAAGAGTTCTTGGTATGTGATGCTACTATTTGAGTTCTTGGCATAATCACATTCTTTGATTCCCATCCTAAACCCTCCACACCCTTCACCATGAAGATATGCCCATGAGACCCCAAGTTCCATGCCTGCATTTCATCTCTCAAGTCAAAATTGGCCTAGAAGATGTTTTTCTAGTCAAAACTTCCCCTTTACATGTCACTCACATCCCACACACACTTACCATGCCATCACCATCTCATTGAAGCATAAATTTCCATTTGAATTGGTCATACACATGGTCAAAGGTCAAATTCCTCTCTCTAAAAGTAAAAAAATGAGAGAGAGTGCAAAATCCCTATTACTTTTCAGTTTCGCTCTTGTGTGTTCTTATGGACGCAACAATTCTGGTGCTGCTGTGTGTATGGAGGAGGACGTTTTGTTGGAGCTCTTATTGGGTTGCAATGTCTGTTGCAATGGGCCGGGTTGTTCAATGCTCTCCATTAGAGTTGTTTGTTGCTGTAATGTTACAGTATGGGGTGACAACACGTTCTTCCGTATGAATACTCAGTATGTGTAGCATTGACTCCTAGGAATACTTTAAACCATTGGGTGACGTGGAAATTGGGGTTTGGCCCCATCTTCTTTTTGCTTCAACAGTTGGGGTTGCAAGTTCAGGCATCTTCTCTGGGATATTCTATGAATGTAGTGCTAGGATTAACACTAGAGTGGTAAGGTGATGGACCAGAAATGGTCCATTTAGAGTGTTCACTTCAAAATTCATATAAAATCAATGTTACAAAATCTATTCGAAGCCTTCCTAGGAGTTCATATATGGCAATCATGGTCCACTAGAAAAATACCTAAAAATATGTACTCTTGTAAGTTATGCTCTAGCAAACTCAGGGGGGTCAAGTACCAAAAGCTTCATGTTTACATAAAGTCAAACTGTCTCGACAAAACAATTTTTTCAAATTTTTTGATTGCCATGATATGTTTCTACATGAGATAGGGAAAATGACACAAAAAACCACATGTCAATCTGAAGTCTGTGAAGAAAGATAGGGCCATTCAAACATGACTGGGTCAAAACTGCTTTCTGCCTCCTCAGAACCAATTGTGGTTCCCCGAAGGCAGTTGTAGTTTAAATACAACAACTTTTATATAGAAATGCATTTTGAGCTAATATTTGATATATTTGCAATTGACAAGTTCCTCCATCCCATAAAAATATTGGCTGGCCTTGAATTTGATGTTTGGACTTTCACTTTTGATCTCAATTTTAGGTAACTTGTAATAATGATTAATATTTCCCCATATAGAGCAAAACTTACTCTATGATGTCCTCCAAAAAATCATAGTATGAAAGTTCAAAATGATATAAAACCAATGCAAAAACAAGCTCATAAAAAACGCAAAAGACATGGTCATAAAAAATCAAGAAAGGTTTCTGTACCTGAGCCCATTACTGGTCCATACGTGCATTTAAAATCAATAACTTCCTTACGTTAATCGATCTCAAATTGAATTTTAGAATATAAATAGCTTCTGATTTACTTTAGTAATGAGAATATTTGTTGATCATAACCTTGAGATTTAGATTAAACTTTATAGCATCAAATTCAAATATGTCTTTTATGTTTATTCTAGATTTATGCCTCGAGACGTGACTTTGAAAAATCACATTCTCAAAATGTCCCATGTCATGAAATCAATGCAAAAAAAAACCTTTTGGTCTGTTTGCCTAAAGACAACCAGACTTAAGTCTATTAGCCCGTATGGATCTAATAGCCTTTAACTTGCAGTCCTAGATATGACTAGGTGTTTGCCATATCATAGGCCTTGAACAGAGCTATAAAATTACACAAGATTCCAAGATAAAAAAATTGTTATTTGACTAGCAACATACGATTTAAAAGGATTTAATACAACAAGAATCATAACAAGTATTGCAACATAAGCCATCAAGTTTTTCAGACATATTACAACTAGCAGCAAAAGCTATTGTATGGACAGATTTGGATCACTATTTCAAGGTAGAACATAACAAAAGGCATTTTATTATTTCAAATAGTCAAGTAGAAGTAGAAAAAGCAGTAAACTTGCTCAAAATAGCAAAGATAATCCATATAGACATTATGGCCATAAAACCTGACCAACATAAAAATAAAGTTTTACGATTTCACCAAATATTCTCTTGCAGCTTGAGCAATAATTTCGCTCCGTTTCAAACCATAACATCACCATATGCAGGGATAAGTTCGGTTACCTGCATGTCAACCATTCAAGAATTAGCCTAAGAAGGGTAATCTCAAAAGGACAAACAGGTAAGCAAAGAACCTATCCGGCTTAACGCCTTTCAACATATTTTAAGCAATGTAAAAATATAAGTTCATTATTAAACAGTAGGCAGTCAGATCTATCCCATTATAGGGAAACAAATAGCGCCAGGGCAAATATCAAGTTAAGACAAACCACATAGTCTTGAGTTATCTTATAGTCACCATTTAAATCCATATGTTCAAGTGATTACTCCCACGAACGTATTTACAAAGAAAGACGATCTTTAAAATATAAAGTAAGCGCTTAAGAAAGATAGATAACCACCCTCGCAACTCAATAAAGGATAACATAAAAATAGAAATGATGAATGGCTTAAGTCCGCTATGGCCACAAACAAGGGTGATGTTCACTACATAAAAGTATAACATGCATAAAGTAATACAATGAAATCGAAACGAAAATGGAGATGGCCCTACACAAAAAATTGGAGAATAGATCAGACACAGAGCTGATTACAAACACAATACATAGTACAAGCCGTTTAGATCCCTTAGTTATAGATTACTTTATAAGAAGCACATAAACCAGCTTATGAGGGAAAAGCTAAAACAACAAATAGATATCTTTGGGCAAATGATGACAATAAGACATTAAAGTAGACAAGGATTGAACATATGATCAACAGAAGGACAATATCTTTACACAAATTTCTCATAACTATGTATGGCAATAGAACAATGACCTAGCTATCTATCTTCTCGAGAATAATATGCGGGAAGATCATTATTAGAAATGATAGCGCACAATTCCATAGAGAAGGTGGATCTGAAATATTAAATCATCTGCATTATGCAAATAACCTAGCTTACATGAATAAGCAGGAACAGGAAGGAACATAGATACTACATTACAAATGCAATATGCAAAACCAGTCTACTAGATGTTAAACAAGACATCCATCAGAAGCTAGAATAGAACATGTAGAACAAAATCTGCAGACTTGGTTACCAGGCCACGTTTCAAGACTGCACAATCAGAATGAATAAGATGGGTAAGGCTATAAAGAGGCATTTCAGCCAACCGGGAAAGTCTGAGCAGAGTCAGACACAGAAAAAAGCGACCTAGCTGAATCTAGATCACACAATACAAAACCCATGTGTACAAGGAATACATCAGAATCCAGAATCGCCAGCAGACAATTCTATATTGAAGGTTGATCCAAAATATTAAAGCATCTATAAGAAGCTCTCAACTATATTAATGGCAAGCAGATAGTAAATAACGAACAACAGATCAGGTAGGAAAAGAAAAATATACAATGTTAATGGGAGTTAGATCCAACACTGCAATAACTGATAGTAAATAAACTCACATATGAAGATAGATCCGAAATATTTAATCAGCTAAAAGAAATTCCTAACTAGATTACATCGTGATCATTAAACCTGATTGTTGTTGTTGTTGGTGGTGCAATCTAATTACATCAATTTGACTATGTTCTTTGGGTACGTGTTGACATCCCATTCGAAATACCAAAGATCATTAATTGGAGTCACCTTTGTCTTGTAAATTTTGTGGGAGCTATCTTGTGCTATCTTGTGCAAATCCAGTTTTATGCTGCCAGATGCAACATAGATTCCATAGGGCAGACTATAGAACTCATAGTAAACCGAATCGATAGAAACCTTTTATAGGCAATGGGAAGCGTGCATTTACGAAGCCATCATCCATCCGAGGGCAATTCTCGAAGCCATTGTATATCCGTCCAAGTAGCATTCTCGCGCTTTGCGTTTCCATAGGGTTTAGATGAAAAATAGATCCATAACCTTATATAATCGAGAAACATTGCATTCGACCGCATCCTTCATTGCACAGGCGGTTTGCATGCTAACTGAATCCAGCTGGTTAGTGGAGATAAGCCCTAATCGTGAAGCAAGCGGAGCTCATCTGGTCGGGATTAGGGTTTTGCTACAAACCCTAAAGGTCCACATTTTGTAAATGAAACAAAATACAAGGAAAACTCGAAAAAATAATATGGAAATGAATGTATTTTAATTTCGTGTGACGAAAATGGATAAGGTCAAAACGACCCTATAGCAATTTCTTCATGGTGCCTGGCCATGATATTAACCACAGCTTAATACAGCATGTTAATTCATCAGACAAGACATGTTAATTCGACAGACATGTTAATTAAGTTGGTAAATATAGAGGTGTATTGAGTAGATACGCTTCTAAAGGTCAAGTATTAGTGGAAATATGTGAGAAAATCCAAAGAAACTGTAAGGTAGAGAGTGAGAAAGATGATGTATCAGGTCATAGTGGACAATAACTTGATTTGTCTAGGAACTCAGAGTTTGCGAAGACCAGTCAACCAAGTTCAGTGAGCCAACTAAGTTTAGTGAGGCTGTTGAACTCTACGATTGCAAGGCTCTATAGTTCAGTAGCCATAATTCTGAGCAGATAGCTAACTCTATAGTTAGCATAGGCTAAGGATATTCCTTTAGAAAAGAATATATACATAAAAAAAAATTTCTAGACCATTCTTATACTGTGAAATTTACAGTAAAAGTTGGTTTACAGATTACTGTGGCTGGTTTACTGGTTACTGTCTAAAGCCCTCTGGTCCTAGGATGCCCAAAAAGTCATATGTGGCAGGCGGCACTAGGCTGGTGACGCTAGGTTCGGCGATGCCCCTAGAGTTGCCCCTAGGATCCGAAAACTTCCTCAAGGTGGGATTTAATCCTGCCTACAAAGTGTGCATGTATGGCCAAAGTTTTGCCCAACGGATGTGTGGTGAGTTGGTATAGGCCTAGTAATGCCAAAATAAATGTGCACTTGGTCGGGGGTTCAAACCCGGCCAGTGTATGTTTATATTTGGGAGTTGGTTCTTGGGGTTATACTCGCCATGATCCCCGAACGTGGTAGAACTTAAAAGCCTATACATGTCCTCCACTTTGGCTGCTTTCGTTGGCGGGGGACAAAAACTAGCTAGTCCGTCAAAAGACTAGTCTAGACCAATAAAAAGTTGGTTTACGATTCATCGTGGGCTGGTTTATCGGTTACCGCCTAAAAGCCCTCTGGTCCTAGGATGCCCAAAAAGTCATATGTGGCAGAGCACTAGGCTGGTGACGCTAGGTTCGGCGATGCCCCTAGAGTTGCCCCTAGGATCCGAAAACTTCCTCAAGGTGGGATTTAATCCTGCCTACAAAGTGTGCATGTATGGCCAAAGTTTTGCCCAACGGATGTGTGGTGAGTTGGTATAGGCCTAGTAATGCCAAAATAAATGTGCACTTGGTCGGGGGTTCAAACCCGCCAGTGTATGTTTATATTTGGGAGTTGGTTACTGGGGTTATACGGCCATGATCCCCGACGTGGTAGAACTTAAAAGCCTATACATGTCCTCCACTTTGGCTGCTCGTTGGCAGTGGGACAAAAACTAGCTAGTCTGTCAAAAGACTAGTCTAGACCAAAAAGTTGGTTTTACTGATTCACGGGGCTGGTTTATCGTTTCTTGTCTAAAGCCTTCGGTCCTAGGATGCCCAAAAGTCATATGTGGCTGGTGGCGCTAGGTTCGCTAGGTTCGGCGATGCCCCTAGAGTTGCCCCTAGGATCCAAAAAACTTCCTCAAGGTGGGATTTAATCCTGCCTACAAAGTGTGCATGTATGGCCAAAGTTTTGCCCAACGGATGTGTGGTGAGTTGGTATAGGCCTAGTAATGCCAAAATAAATGTGCACTTGGTCGGGGGTTCAAACCCGGCCAGTGTATGTTTATATTTGGGAGTTGGTTACTGGGGTTATACGGCCATGATCCCCGACGTGGTAGAACTTAAAAGCCTATACATGTCCTCCACTTTGGCTGCTCGTTGGCAGTGGGACAAAAACTAGCTAGTCTGTCAAAAGACTAGTCTAGACCAAAAAAGTTGGTTTACGTGACATCGCTGGCTGGTTTACTGGTTACTGTCTAAAGCCCTCTGGTCCTAGGATGCCCAAAAAGTCATATGTGGCAGGCGGCACTAGGCTGGTGACGCTAGGTTCGGCGATGCCCCTAGAGTTGCCCCTAGGATCCGAAAACTTCCTCAAGGTGGGATTTAATCCTGCCTACAAAGTGTGCATGTATGGCCAAAGTTTTGCCCAACGGATGTGTGGTGAGTTGGTATAGGCCTAGTAATGCCAAAATAAATGTGCACTTGGTCGGGGGTTCAAACCCGGCCAAAGGTATGTTTATATTTGGGAGTTGGTTACTGGGGTTATACGGCCATGATCCCCGACGTGGTAGAACTTAAAAGCCTATACATGTCCTCCACTTTGGCTGCTCGTTGGCAGTGGGACAAAAACTAGCTAGTCTGTCAAAAGACTAGTCTAGACCAGTAAAAGTTGGTTTACAGACATCGTGGCTGGTTTCTTCGGTTACCGTCTAAAAAGCTCTCCGTCCTAGGATGCCCAAAAAGTCATATGTGGCAAAGGCGCACTAGGGTCGGTGACGCTAGGTTCGGGCGATGCCCCTAGAGTTGCCCCTAGGATCCGAAAACTTCCTCAAGGTGGGATTTAATCCTGCCTACAAAGTGTGCATGTATGGCCAAAGTTTTGCCCAACGGATGTGTGGTGAGTTGGTATAGGCCTAGTAATGCCAAAATAAATGTGCACTTGGTCGGGGTTCAAAACCCGGCCAAAGTGTATGTTTATATTTGGGAGTTGGTTCTTCAAGTTATACGGCCATGATCCCCGACGTGGTAGAACTTAAAAGCCTATACATGTCCTCCACTTTGGCTGCTTCGTTGGCGATGGGACAAAAACTAGCTAGTCCGTCAAAAGACTAGTCTAGACCAAGAAAAGTTGGTTTACGATTCATCGTGGCTGGTTTATCGTTACCGCCTAAAGCCCTCCGGTCCCTAGGATGCCCAAAAGTCATATGTGGCAAAGGCACTAGGCTGGTGACGCTTAGGTTCGCAATGCCCCTAGAGTTGCCCCCTACGATCCGAAAACTTCCTCAAGGTGGGATTTAATCCCGCCTACAAAGTGTGCATGTATGGCCAAAGTTTTGCCCAACGGATGTGTGGTGAGTTGGTATAGGCCTAGTAATGCCAAAATAAATGTGCACTTGGTCGGGGTTCAAACCCGGCCAGTGTATGTTTATATTTGGGAGTTGGTTATCGGGTTATACTCTGACCATGATCCCCCGACGCGGGTAGAACTTAAAAGCCTATACATGTCCTCCACTTTGGCTGCTCGCTGGCGATGGGACAAAAACTAGCTAGTCCGTCAAAAGACTAGTCTAGACCAAGAAAAGTTGGTTTACGACATCGTGGGCTGGTTCCTCCGGGTCCTAGGATGCCCAAAAGTCATATGTGGCAAAAGCGCACTAGGTCGGTGACGCTTAGGTTCGGGCGATGCCCCTAGAGTTGCCCCTAGGATCCCAAAACTTCCTCAAGGTGGGATTTAATCCCCGCCTACAAAGTGTGCATGTATGGCCAAAGTTTTGCCCAACGGATGTGTGGTGAGTTGGTATAGGCCTAGTAATGCCAAAATAAATGTGCACTTGGTCGGGGGTTCAAACCCGGCCAGTGTATGTTTATATTTGGGAGTTGGTTACTGGGGTTATACGGCCATGATCCCCGACGTGGTAGAACTTAAGCCTATACATGTCCTCCACTTTGGCTTTCGTTGGCGATGGGACAAAAACTAGCTAGTCCGTCAAAAAGACTAGTCTAGACCAAAAAAAAAGTTGGTTTTCTGATTTTACATTTGTGGCTGGTTTCTTGGTTACCGTCTAAAACCCTTCCCGGTCCTAGGATGCCCAAAAAGTCATATGTGGCTGGTGACGCTTAGGTTCGGGCGATGCCCCTAGAGTTGCCCTAGGATCCGAAAACTTCCTCAAGGTGGGATTTAATCCTGCCTACAAAGTGTGCATGTATGGCCAAAGTTTTGCCCAACGGATGTGTGGTGAGTTGGTATAGGCCTAGTAATGCCAAAATAAATGTGCACTTGGTCGGGGGTTCAAACCCGGCCAGTGTATGTTTATATTTGGGAGTTGGTTACTGGGGTTATACGGCCATGATCCCCGACGTGGTAGAACTTAAAAGCCTATACATGTCCTCCACTTTGGCTGCTCGTTGGCAGTGGGACAAAAACTAGCTAGTCTGTCAAAAGACTAGTCTAGACCAGTAAAAGTTGGTTTACGATTCATTTCTCTTTGGTTTATCGTTACCGCCTAAAGCCCTCTGGTCCTAGGATGCCCAAAAAGTCATATGTGGCAGACGGCACTAGGCTGGTGACGCTAGGTTCGGCGATGCCCCTAGAGTTGCCCCTAGGATCCGAAAACTTCCTCAAGGTGGGATTTAATCCTGCCTACAAAGTGTGCATGTATGGCCAAAGTTTTGCCCAACGGATGTGTGGTGAGTTGGTATAGGCCTAGTAATGCCAAAATAAATGTGCACTTGGTCGGGGTTCAAACCCGGCCAGTGTATGTTTATATTTGGGAGTTGGTTACTGGGGTTATACGGCCATGATCCCCGACGTGGTAGAACTTAAAAGCCTATACATGTCCTCCACTTTGGCTGCTCGTTGGCAGTGGGACAAAAACTAGCTAGTCTGTCAAAAGACTAGTCTAGACCAGTAAAAGTTGGTTTACAGATTACTGTGGCTGGTTTACTGGTTACTGTCTAAAGCCCTCTGGTCCTAGGATGCCCAAAAAGTCATATGTGGCAGGCGGCACTAAGGTGGTGGCCCCTAGGTGACGCTTAGGTCCTAGGATGCCCAAAAAGTCATATGTGGCCCAACGGATGGTGGTGCACTAGGGTCGGTGGGTTCAAACCCCGCTTATATTTGGGAGTTAGGGATTAGGTTCGGCGATGCCCCTAGAGTTGCCCCTAGGATTCAAAACTTCCTCAAGGTGGGATTTAATCCTGCCTACAAAGTGTGCATGTATGGCCAAAGTTTTGCCCAACGGATGTGTGGTGAGTTGGTATAGGCCTAGTAATGCCAAAATAAATGTGCACTTGGTCGGGGGTTCAAACCCGGCCAGTGTATGTTTATATTTGGGAGTTGGTTCTTGGGGTTATAATGGCCATGATCCCCGACGTGGTAGAACTTAAAAGCCTATACATGTCCTCCACTTTGGCTTTCGTTGGCGGTGGGACAAAAACTAGCTAGTCTCATCAAAAAGACTAGTCTAGACCAAGAAAAGTTGGTTTACGATTCTTGTTCTTTGGTTTACCGTTACTTGTCTAAAGCCCCTCGTCCTAGGATGCCCAAAAAGTCATATGTGGCAAAGCGGCACTAGGTGGTGACGCTTAGGTTCGGCGATGCCCCTAGAGTTGCCCCTAGGATCCTAAAACTTCCTCAAGGTGGGATTTAATCCCGCCTACAAAGTGTGCATGTATGGCCAAAGTTTTGCCCAACGGATGTGTGGTGAGTTGGTATAGGCCTAGTAATGCCAAAATAAATGTGCACTTGGTCCGGGGTTCAAACCCGGCCGTGTATGTTTATATTTGGGAGTTGGTTATCGGGTTATACGGCCATGATCCCCGACGTGGTAGAACTTAAAAGCCTATACATGTCCTCCACTTTGGCTGCTCGTTGGCGATGGGACAAAAACTAGCTAGTCCACAAAAAGACTAGTCTAGACCAAGAAAAGTTGGTTTACTGATTCATCGTGGCTGGTTTATTGGTTACTTGCCTAAAGCCCTCCGGTCCTAGGATGCCCAAAAAGTCATATGTGGCAAAAGGCACTAGGCTGGTGACGCTTAGGTTCGGCGATGCCCCTAGAGTTGCCCCCTAGGATCCCAAAAACTTCCTCAAGGTGGGATTTAATCCTGCCTACAAAGTGTGCATGTATGGCCAAAGTTTTGCCCAACGGATGTGTGGTGAGTTGGTATAGGCCTAGTAATGCCAAAATAAATGTGCACTTGGTCGGGGTTCAAACCCGGCCGGTGTATGTTTATATTTGGGAGTTGGTTATCGGGTTATACGGCCATGATCCCCGGCGTGGTAGAACTTAAAAGCCTATACATGTCCTCCACTTTGGCTGCTTTCGTTGGCGATGGGACAAAAACTAGCTAGTCTCGTCAAAAAGACTAGTCTAGACCATAAAAAGTTGGTTTACGACATCGTGGCTGGTTTCTTCGTTACCGCCTAAAGCCCTCCGGTCCTAGGATGCCCAAAAAGTCATATGTGGCAAAGCGGCACTAGGCTGGTGACGCTTAGGTTCGGGCGATGCCCCTAGAGTTGCCCCTAGGATCCGAAAACTTCCTCAAGGTGGGATTTAATCCCGCCTACAAAGTGTGCATGTATGGCCAAAGTTTTGCCCAACGGATGTGTGGTGAGTTGGTATAGGCCTAGTAATGCCAAAATAAATGTGCACTTGGTCGGGGGTTCAAACCCGGCCGCATGTTTATATTTGGGAGTTGGTTATCGGGGTTATACGCCATGATCCCCGACGGGTAGAACTTAAAAGCCTATACATGTCCTCCACTTTGGCTCGCTCGTTGGCGAAGGGGACAAAAACTAGCTAGTCTGTCAAAAGACTAGTCTAGACCAGTAAAAGTTGGTTTACGATTCATCGGGTCTGGTTTATCGGTTACCGCCTAAAAGCCTTCTGGTCCTAGGATGCCCAAAAAGTCATATGTGGCAGGCGGCACTAGGCTGGTGACGCTAGGTTCGGCGATGCCCCTAGAGTTGCCCCTAGGATCCGAAAACTTCCTCAAGGTGGGATTTAATCCTACCTATCAATGAAGAGCAACAACCACTGTATAGCAGTGAATAGAAATTGAATGAAAAGAAAGCGAGCACAGCCATACCATTGCAGCAGCAGATAATTCTGCATGGAGCCCAAATTAGAACACAGAAATAGCCATGCATCTTAAAATAGAAAAGAGTGCAAGAAAAGCCTTTTGTGTGTGGCACGACATACCTGAGCCAAGCGTTGAACAAAAACCAGTCTCTTGCTACTTCTCCTTGGCCGGATTTGAAGAAAAGCACTCACAAATGAACAAAAACCCATTCCTTCAAGCTATGGCAATGTAGGTCTGCAATAAAGAAGCGCAAACTACATGCATGCTTCCGGCTCCTGCAACAGTGCTCCAGCGCATCACATCTTCCAAATCCGGCCAGGAAAACCTTCTACTTTCGGGATCCTGCATGAGGCCCACAAAATGCAACCCTAATTACCTTCTGCCGCCCATGAATACAGGAAAACCAAAGATGCCTTTTCGCCCTATTCCCATACCAAAATTCATACAATACACCCCATTAACCTTCCAAACCTTATGTACTAAAAATACGGTTTCATGAACTAGCAAAGCATATAGACAAATACTTCCAATTTTGGCAAGGTTTAGACTTGTTTATACTAAGAAAACCCAAGAATGCAGTTCTGGACTGTTGCAGAAACTGTCAAATTCTCTAATATTTGAACAATCACTACAACATATAGGTGAGTTCATTGGTCTTGAAATCCTTGAAGCTCATTAAGAATCAAGTAAAGATTGATATAGTTTGCTAGTTTGTGAAAGGGTATGTTTATAACATAAGATTGTAATGGTTATTGGGGTGTATTGTATCAAAAAGCGTACACCAATTGGGCGTAAGGGAATCTTTGCAATTTTCGACTGTTTTTCCTCTGGGGCGCATTCAGCAATGGTCTGTGTTCGCGGATGTAGGGCGCTATGTTTGGAAGGCCATGCTTGCCGTTCCTGGCATCGTGGGAGTGGATAAGATGGGCAAGCCGCCAATATGTCTGCACAAATCGTGAGCTTGGAGGCGCCTTCAGCAGGTGAGCTTCATTCGCTTCTGTTATTTCTTCTTTTGTTTGTTTTCTTTCCATGAGGAGGGATGCTAGGAGAGCAGGCCGCCGCGCAGAATGGGCAAATGAGAGTGCTCTTCTGGCAGGTCTGCTGTGGAGGCATGCACGATGGGCCTCGAGGATGAAGGCATAGGCCTCATAGACGTCAGTGTTACCCTGGGTGTGGCAGGCAAGGATGCACCCCCGTGAGTTCTATGACATCTTTGATTAAATTCGTGGAGGAGGACCGTCAGGTGGCGTGTGCTTTTGCAGCGGAGAGGGGGAGTGATCTAGATCATCTGCACTACCAGTGTGTGTTTAGGCTAGCTCTGAAGTCCCCTAGAGTAGTCAATTTGGCCATGAAGCGCAGGTTTGGGTGGGGAGCAAAGAAGCCTGTGGGGGTTGTCCTTGTGTGCAAGGCATTAAGGAATACGAAGCTCCATTGTTTTGAGGGGCTCATAGGGTATTGCATGAAGGATATGGGGAAGCCCCACTTCAAGCTGCACACAAAGAATGTTTCGGAGCGCCAATTGGAGATGGGGAAGGACCCAGACTTGTGTATGGTGCAGGGGACATTAAGCATGTGGTAGTTCTGGATAACAGAAACCTGTTGGGAAGGGCTCTTCATTTTGTAAACTATCATGGTGGAAGGCAACTGAGCTCTAGTCTTGTATACACAATCACTAGGATGCTTAGAACCGGGAAATTTGTGTTGTCTACTAGCTGGATCCTTCCTTCTAATACTGCCTTTATCTCTGAGCATAGGGTCAAGGCCGCCTGGCACCTGACACTGAACCCCAGAGTGGCCTTGCCAAGCGATGTTAGATGTGTGTTGTATGGGATCCCGGCTGGGATGGAGCCCATTCAGCGGATTGGGCAAGGTAGGAAAAGATACTGGGACGAGGCTGCCACGCCTGGAGACATGGATGAGAATTTTGTGGAAGGGGAGGATGCTGAATTCAGACCCGAGGCTGTTGGGGACATGCCTGGCACTGACTTCATCCCTCTTGACACAACAGATTACACAATGGCAATTGGGTGACTTGTGGGGGCTCTTTGTTTGCTTTGATTTTGTATCTTTGTTTGCAGTTACTATGCCTGGAATAGAGATGGATCGTGCTGGTATGGAGGTTGGGAATGGGGCTGCTGTTAGCAGCAGTCCTGCTGCACCTGTTGGGATGAGGCCAGCTGATGGCATCATTAACATTGAAAGTGATGAGGAGGGCCCATCTTCCCCTCCGCACAGACCTGCTGCTCCCGGCCCAAGTGTCCATGATGTAATTCACAATGCTGCCCCCTCTCCTGTTGTCTTCTCTCCGAACAGGGAGCGTGTGCAGGTGGCTCTGGATGTTGTGGCAAGTGTTGTTAACATTAACACGCTGGCGGAGTCTGTGGCTGCCTCTGTCAGACTGTTTAGGATGCAGCTTGGGAGGCTCTTTGCAGCATTGGAAGAGGCGGTGTCTCATATGGAATGGGAAGAGGTGGAGGTCACCACTGATGAACGGCAGCACATGCGGGCGCATATGAACCTTGCGCGGGCTCTTCTTCTCAGGGAATTGCGTCGTATTGATGCATTGGCCAGACGTCACAACGCTGTCATGAACAACAACTAGAGTGTGTCATTTGCTTGGTCTGTTTGCTTACTGTGTTCTTTGTGTCTGGCAGGTGGTAGGAATGAGAAAAGGGAAAAAAAAGTGAAAAACATGGAAAAAGGCTCTGCAAATGGACTGCAGGTCAGCCAAAAAATGCTTGTCTTTGCTTGGTAAAACCAGATTTGTCTGCTTATTTGGCTTCATGGCATTGAATGTCGAAAAGAAAAAACTGAAAAACTCAAAAAACTCATGAGAAAACATGGTGTGCTTGCATATGCATCTGCATGGGAATAGCCCCTGCCCTTTAAGGGCGGGCAGACTGCTTGGAGCTGCGCACTGCGCAGGGGGTTCGAATCCCCCAGTCTGTGTCCTCTTTTAGTTCTGCTTCAACCGCCTACAGACAGGTAGCTTTTCTTATACGCTTCTCTATTTTAAGAGCCAGCCTTATTTATGTGTTCTAATTTGGGGCCCATGCACAAGTATCTGCTGCTGCAATCATATGGTCCACAGGTTTTGTGGCTTAAGCCATTATGTTTTCGCTGGTGTAAGAAATTAGCTTCTGATTCTTCAAACATGTCAATGCACGCATTGGTTTTAAGGAATATTTCCAGCTGGTTTTGTTCTTAGTTCATTGTCTTCATTTCTGTCGGTTAACTTGCCAGACTTGAGTTGTCACTTGAGGTCATCATATCAGGTAAACTCTGAATCTTTATTAACGGAATTGGCCTGCAGTGTTACAGCATTTCTTAAATGGGCAGTGTACAGGGGAGGCGCAGCAATTATTCTAGATCAATGGCCTTCCAATCCTTGGACTGGCTATGTCTAGATAATTTTAGAAGCATAAATTTACCACTATCATTAGCATTATCTTCTCTTATTCTTGGTAGCCTTTTAATATTTGGTTATTGTATTTGGTGATGGGGCCTAGTCCCCGGGTTTTAGATGGGCTGTTGCCCTTGCATGTGCCGTCCCATAACCCGTTGGGTTCCCGTGGACGTAAAAATTCTTATCTTATCTTATCTTATCTTATTGTACAGTAGGGAGTTTTGGCTGTATTGCTATGTGCCCAATCCGGAGCTTGTGGCAGAAGCCCCATTGGAGATGGTTTTAGAAGCTTCAGCCGTTCCTGCTTTAGTGGAGCCAGCAGGGCCAGTTGCTATCTTGGGGTCAAAATCACATGTAAATTACTGCCAATGGATGTCAAGGGGCCCTTGAAAATAGAGCCACATCAGCGTTTGACCCCATTGCGCAATGACGTGTACGCATGGGATCGCACTAGAGGGCATATACCTCAGAATATTCCCATATCTGACGGTGGTCAATTCACTAGAGCATCCATCTGCCATATAGTAGGACAATATATCGCGAAATTGACATTTCTGTTCTCAGATATATTGGTTTAAGTGGCAGTGGGTCAACTAGACCAATTCTGGTCCATGGACCCGGAATGGTCCCCGGGACCACTCTAGTGTTAAGACGAGTATGGATTAAGACGAGTATATTTAAAAGATATAAATTTCCCACATTAATGTTAATACCCCACTCTTCAAGTACAATCACATGGAATGCCCACCAAAGATGCGCAATTTTTTAGTTAGTCTAATAACAACCGCGTGGAATTGATCTAATAATGTGTGGACTAAATAGACTGATTTTAATAAACAAAATAAGTGAGCTGTACAGCCATATAATGACTTTCCAAATGAGAGTAGTCTATGGAATTGCGTCGAGAACAATGGCCACCAACCACAACTATGTTGGCAATTCGGCACGAGGCTCATTCTAGATTTCTTAGTGTCCAATGAAGCTACATATAATGCTTCGATGTCGTCTCAATGTAAGCCAAAGGACTTTCTGCCACACATTTGCATACGACAAAATCCTCCAAGTAGATCTTAGCAATCCCCTTGTGCCCAAGCACCATGTTTAGTTGCAGCTTAGTTGATTTTATTTATTTTTTTAAAAGCAAAGGTAATTAACTTTTTTGTTTGGTTAATATTTAAAAGGTGAATTTCTATGTATATCTAAGATAAGTTACACGAAATAAAATACACATACTAAAAAAAATCCTTCTCCACTTAAAAAGAATAGGACAAAGTCCTCCTCTTCAAAAACTAGTAGGACAAAGTCCAATTCGATCCCCCCTTTTTTTTTTTTTTTTTTTTAAGACAGTATGTCCTACTCATGTCAACAACATCTGGACATTGGCTAATTTTGTTAGAGATAATGGGCGCCCTTTTTACGCTGGGGTGTGGACCGGGCTCGCCTGCCGGGCCCTTTCGCCCAGGGCCCTTACCCCGCGTGGGGCTGGCGCCCATTTTCTCACGTAAAGGTAAGGGGGGAGGATATTTCTTGCCACGTGGCGCCGTCAGCCACAAAAGTTTGATTACTCCGTTATCAGCCAGCATCGGAGGAGATGAAGCCAACATCGGAGGAGAGGAAGTGAGCTACAACGGATTATTTGTTTTAAGATCGCTTGAAATATGGCGAAATATCCTCCCCCCTAACCTTAACCTAACCTTAAGGTTAGGCCTAACGTTAATTTTTTTTAACCCTGCCTACTAAGCAGCAACGCTGAGCACCCCCTAAAAAGGAATTCGCGTTTTACAGCCCCCCACCTGACGTGGCAGGGATCCAGACCATACAATCTGCAAATCAAGGGCTGGCATAATGCCACGTAAGAGGAGGCTGCAAAAACGAAGACTACCCGCTGCTGCTGCTTGCATGAATTCTCTTGGAGGCGCCCCCTTGTGCCAAAGCACCCTGTTTACACTCGATTGAAGCAAATAATATCTCGGTGCATGCTTCTTCGTAACTTGAGGTAACTTTTATCTCTAATATTCTTTATTCCGTGTCTTTCATATGGGTAATGTAGCATAGGATAAGGGTTGGACCCCAGCTGTAATGGCAGGGGTCCATACCCTCTCTGCTATTATGGCTTGTAAAATTCGGGTCACACTTATCCTACGGTTGGTGATAGGATTTTTTTCTATTTTAGATGGTTGATTTTAGACCAATAATATTTATTTGACTAAGGAGATCCATGATGCATCTTGACTATACCACATTCAATTGTTGAATACAAATATTAATGTTGAAATGAATATGGCATAATTTGAGAAGATAGAATGAGATTAAAGTGCACATCTACCATAGTGAAGGTCTTATAAACTATATGGCTTAGATGTCCTTATCCTAGGTGTACAATAGGCATTACCTTGACCTTATAACATGGGTAACTTAGCAATGTTTAATTTAAAGACATGAATAAACGGAAGATTAACTTCCTAAAGAAAAAAATAAACCCGTAAGTTTTTTTTAGGGTACATGTTTCGGTGATACAGCGACCTCTGGCTCGAATAAGGCCATAGCCAAGCTACTGATGGGGACGGATGCCTGAAGTCATGTACTGGCAGGAAGTATAAGATCTACAACAGATATGGACGCACCAACTGGGGGCATATGAAACTGGCACTCTGTAGTACCTATCCTAAAATTCCCTGACCATACAAGCAGATTTTGGGGAAGGCCATAGCTGGCGATGACTGCAGATATGTGTCTCATAAAGGATGAGGTAAGAACATATTTAGACTAAATCCATAAAAGTCAGTAAGACTAAGGACATGAATAGATTGTATCTAATATTTAAGCTAAATGGATGAAGAATTCCGGTGGGAGTTTGATTCAGACGGATGTCCTTATAGCTCTGATAGTGAAAATACACTTGAAGAAGAATGGCTTAACACTGAGTTTCAGTTCTGCTTGAATACCACTGAGTCTAGTGAAGCAGAAATGGAAAGCAAGGGCAGTGCTGGGCAAAAACGCCCATGGATGCAGAACCAGAATCATAGCAATAGGAGGCATGAAAACTTTAAGCATGCTGGCAACAAACAGACTGCAAACGACCCTCCAGAGTGTGTCCCTGATACACAAGATGACGATCTTGAGTTTGACAATGAAGACTACCAGGTTTGAAAGAATTTATTTACTAATATGATGACTCTTCAGTTATAAGAAATTTACTGTTATAGTAAATGAGTACACCATAGAGATTATGACCGAACTGTAGGCACAATTTTTTATGATATGCTGCTAGATTCGACTACTTGCAATGATTCTTAAAGATATATCTATGTATGGCTGAGAATATAGCAAAAACAATGACCTGCTGCATTCTACCTGATTCTATTTCACTATTAAGAGACTGGCTATATCAAACTCCCCTTGGATAGACTGTCCAACTTTGATAGACTGTCACTATAGGCTGAATCTTAGATCCCATACCAGAAATGGTTTAGGAATTAATCTCTGTTGCAGATCGATTGTAACAATTGAGAATACACTGATTTAGTGGTCACACAATGATGTTGATTTGGCTACTGATTTCTATTTATGCTGATGATCATATTCTTCCAAACAAACTGAGCTTGGGGTAAAAAGGTTACAATAGGTGACCAGCGATAAGCTGAGAAACCTAATGTACCTTTTGGCCCCTCACTCATTACCATTTTCATGCTAATGTTGTGTTGGTTGGCTGCAGGTACGGGTTTCTACTCTTATTGTAATCTTTTTGCTTGCATGCTCGGGTTTGGATGGAAGGATGTTAAATTACAAGAGTGTGATAAAAAGGAGTTGAGGCGACTATATGCATGAAGGAATGAAATGGGAAGGTCTACTGAACTCTTGTCTAAAGATACTTTTTGTCTTTATTAAATATTAGTCCTTAAAATGGCGGATTAAGGCAGTCTGGTACAGGGATACAGATTTTTCAAATGTATTCCTTGATGGTTTTGTTTGGTCAAGGCATAAAAACATTATGGCAAACTTATATGCCTAGTTCTGAAACATGTTTGAAACACTAGCATAATGGATATTTTGGAGCTTTACTATTGCTGTCTGTTTGATGATATGATAGCAAATTTTGTTGAAAGATATATGCTCATAATGATAAAGACATATTTATGTTGTGAACATGAAGGAATGAAATGGAAATGTCTACTGGATTCTTGGCTAGTGGCAGCTTAGATATGTTTTAAACAGTAACTTGTTAGTAACGAATTGAGATATGCTGATACATGGAAAATGATTGTTGAATATGTTCCTTGGTAAGCTCTGCTGAGTCAAATCATGGAAATAATATGACAAATTTAATACCAGATTCTGAAACTAGTTTGAGACAATAAGAAGGAAGAATAATATTTGGCTTGTTCAGTTATACTGGCTGCTACAATTACAATAACAGTTTGAAATAGAAGTGCTCGTGAATGCAATGGTATGATTTTAGTGAGAAATAGAATAACATTCTGAGTATATGGAACAGAAATTGCATAATCTTCAAAGAAGATAACTTGACTGTTATAGGATGATACTGATTGTATAAGTATATGAATAGGCATGGCAGTGTACAAATATGAAAAATAAAAGTTATAAAGGCAGGTAATATGGACTTAAGGTTTCATATGCAAAATTCAATAATGGATTCAAAGGATAATGTCTAAGTACTTGATTCATAGGGCATCAATGTCATCATGGATTCATTTCCTAGTATGGGCCGATAAGACTATTGAAGGGATTGACCTTAAATAGATGTCATGGCTAGTGAGCTTGGCTTATGCTAGTGTGGACTGGTTTTTTTTTTTTTTTATTATGAATAGTATGGGATGCATTTACACTGGATATAGGGGTGTATCTGACTTAATAGACATGTGTAGGTTATGAAAAAGCTGCAAATACCACCATGAAAATTTTCTATAGCACTTTTGGCTTGCCTATAATTTTGCACATTGTCTCTATATGTATGAAACAAAGGCTATATTTTTTAAGGGAAACGACATGTGGCCTATATACCAGTTGTTGTATAGAACATGTAGCTTAGCTTATGATGAAAGAGGTGAATATGATGGGCTATAGGCCAAGACAATGGAAATGGAGTGTATAGAAGTTGAAAATCTTAAAAAAAACTTGTGGTGTACTGGCCAAGTTGTGGTTTAATGCGCCCAATTTGTTCATTTTGCAGTTAATGGTTCCAAAGATATGGATACACTTGGTTTTCATGGTGAACTTGAAGTTGATAGAAGAAACCTCTGAGGCTTGTTGATCAAGACCTTTAAGGGCTGGAAATGATAAAAAATAAAACCAAATGCAATGGTTCAACATGGAGTAAAACAATCTTAAATTGTACACGGCTGTGGGGATTGACATGGCAGGTTTAAGAAATGACCATGGTTATGAAAATAATGTCATTGGATATTTTGAATTAGGATTTCGAAAATAGGCTAATGCCATGCCTATGTAAATTATATTTGTTATCCATTGTCTCAAAAATGACTCTGTACAGGAGATGACAGATGTAAATTAGGGCAGAACTGGAATGCACAAGGCACCTCTATGGATGCATCACGGCCTGTAGATATGGATCTAAGCCGGTTTTGCTTGTAAAGTGGGTAGCAAGGGTATCCTCCTTGCTTAAATACAAAAAACGAAATTGGTAAGAAAGCCGCTCATATCCAGGCAGTTCATTTCGCTCAGTTCATTTCTTGCCATGTTTTTGCTTGCGCCGCTTCATTGCATGAAAGAGAGGAGATCGGAATGTTGCAACAAATGGTTGGCAGCCTTGCATGTTACTGTTTGATTGCAGAGGAACTCCTTTTCGGCTCACTGAATAGAGGCATGGAAATCGTTGAGCAAGGCACAAGGAGATGCTGAAAATTCGAAATATATGGAGGAGTGAGGAAAAAGCATCAAATATTCTCCTCATATCAGAATGAATGGTGATGCTGCACAAGAATCTGGCAAACATCGAGCAAATCAGGTTGGAATAACTTTTAGACTTCATTTGATTATTGCAACATCTAGCAGTAAGAGTAGACTAGCTAGAATAACTAGCCAAAGGAAATTACATGAATAGATAAATCTTAACTGATTGGTTCTTCTTTAATACTCAAAGAGCAATAAATCTGGATATATGCATGCTGCTTAAGATTTACTGATCTGGACTGTCTTATGGATTCTAAATTTGAGTTTGGGAAGGGAGATCTCATAAGACTAATAAACCATAAATAACCTGCCAAGTGCACTGGTGTGTAGTGAATGGGACAGGTTAATTGCTACATGAATTAACTAAGATGATGTATACTGGCTCTGAGAATGCAAAGTGGAAAGCTCCCATGAGCAATTTGGTAATAATAAAATGTATAATGAATATGAATGTCTTACATCTCATATTGATAAATTCACTGTTAAACTCACAGTTGGGCTTACATTGCTGATAAACTGTACTTCATAATGGCATAAATGTGAATTATAAGCTTTCTGTGCACATATAGTTAGCTTTAAGATAAAAAATATTTTGCCATGCTGCTTTTATAGTTGCTACATGTGTTTTGCTGCTTGGCTTTGCTAAGTGGGCTTGTACAGGATTTGTAGACCTATGCAAAATCTTTTTTCAGTTGACAAAGTCCTAAGGACTAGAAGCTAGTGCTCTAAATAGGAAGCATGCTAAACCATGTGTTATAATGATAGAAGCTTTTTTAGCATTTAGTGCACGATGAAATGAGTTTATGATTTATGCTTGTATCTTGAGTTGGGTACAGCGAGGTAGACGCCTACATCAACATCATTTCTACACTCCCATGATAAGAATGAGTTTGGTATTGGTAAACCGTTCATAGCCATTGATAATTGATTTCCAGTTTGCCTTGTACTTCCGAGGTAAGTAACGGGGCATGTGGTAAGGAGATAAAGATTTTGAGAAAATGATTTATACAGACATACGTTGAGCAATTACACAGTCCCGTGGATATGTTAGCACTGCCAAGAGGTTCATCTTGTATGTCCAACAGAAGGGTCCCGAAGTCAAGGCATGTGTAACACGAAAAGGTTTGATGCATTTAGATATACAGGAAAGGAAGATAATCTGAATTGTTATGAAATTTTACAATAGGATTGATATCAGGTTGACATTTCTTATGGGCTTTCCAAAGGGTATATATCTGGCATAGCACTGGCCTAGCACATACTTACAGGAAGATATGCACTAGTTGAATAATACATTAAGATTCATTTAATTCTAAAGTTCTCTAGATGCTGACCTTGCTGGAAATAAAGATACATGACAGGAACAGATGGCTCGTCCATGCCAAATATCGGGAAGGAATCTTCCAAACCTAGTCACAATTATTTAAGTAAACTTCTTAGCATGCATGCTAATATAGTGGATGCATGTGGATTAAAAGTTTAGTGCGGAGAGTAAGATATGCTTTGCTGGACAAATAAACCTAGCGATTATGTTTATGATTACATGCAAGGTGAAGGGCAAAAAGCTCAAGAAATCTAAAGCTTACCTGTTAGTGACTTAGGCTCTTACCCTTCTTAGGCTAACTGTCCTTTGGTTCCACTGCAGGTAACGAGATTTCTTGCTCCCTGTGTGTTTTCACATTATTTCAAGTACGAATAAGCTGTCAAGACATCATTATGGAAGATCTATCATGAGATATCTTTATATATTTTTGCGTTTGGAATTTTGTAAGAGATAATGTTTTTCAATTCATGAGAAAGGTTAGTACTTTCTTGTTCCATTTTGTAAGCTGATTTCTGCTGCGGGTTACTCCAGTAAAGTTTAATGGATATTTAATGTTCTTATTTATTGTATATCTTTAGTCGGGAGATGTATAATGACTACTATGGAAAATCAACTTTCTATGGTTTGCTTTTGCCTAAAAGTTAAGCTCTAAGAATAAAAGTTCTTGAAAACTGAGAAATAGTTGTAGATTATCTTATTGTTAACCATGTTATGGCCTAAGTTTGAAATACACCTGTTTTAAACTTAGGGCTGCCAATTGTACCTTAAAAAGGTCTTTGCAAAAGGTCTTGGAAAGGTAGAAAGTCTGTTTGAACAGGTTTAAGGTTTTTTTTTTTTTTTTTTTTTTTTGAAGGCAAGAATCTGTATTATATTCAAAAGATAAATCGTTTACATACATACAGTTGAGTCCAGAGCTGCTACCACTTCTCGTATCCATGGATAGCAGTCCAGACTCTGAGCCTAGTACTCTTTAAGCCTCTCTCAACTTCTTCTCCATAGGATACTACAGGAGAGAAGGACTAATTTCCTAGACTCTAATGACACAACTAGGGCCAGTTACTGAACAAGAACTACCCGGCCTCTTCTCCAAAACAGATACTATGGGAGCTAAGTTCCTGTCTTTCCACATGCCCCAGTTGCATCATTGCTTCAAAAATAGGCCCTCAGATATAACAAAGAAACCAGCAGCAGTAAGAGGAGTAGCCAATCGCACTGGTCAGCTGCCAAACTAGAGTCAGGACCCTCTTTATGCTTCTCTGCCAAAGATAGCACTGATCCCATCAGCTGCTGCAGCAATACTATAGGGGTGCCTCATGTTATGAGGCACTCGACCTTCTTCTCACCAGCGAACCTAAAGGAGCAGCACCGCTAGAATCCTGACCCACGCCTGACCCATCTGCATCTAGCCATGCAGGCCTTGTCTACCTGCAAGACCAAGAATTTAACCTTTCTAGGGTCTCCCGCCCACTAGAAGTCAATGACTTTTGAGCTGCTCCATTCCTGCAGACTACCAATTCTCAAGCCACCCCTTGCTGGGAAAGGGGAACACGGGCCCTACTAATTGTTAGACAAATAGCCACAAAGTCTTTGAAATTTGCAAGAGAAATGCGGAAATGCTCATTTTCTGTCAAAGGGTTTGGCTCTTGCAGATACTAGCACCAGCATCAAGAAAGGAGTTACAGAACAATAGTACTATAGATGCCAACAACGTCTTCTTCTTAGCTGTCACAATACTACAGGGGCCAGCATTTGTTTCCAGTCTAGCACCAAGCTAATCGTGAAGATCCCTTCCTAAAATTATTCAAGCTGGGGACTGTACTTGAAGAGTGGTTCCTTCTTCATATGGCAGCACATACTACAGGCCTGTTTACATCTGTTTCCTGGAATCTGCATCCCTTCTCCCAGCCAGACCACTAGGAGCTGACAGGAACGAAATCAATGGCAGAAAAGGAGCATCACTTTACTTCTGAAACTTGAGGCACACCTCCCATAGCCGGAACCCTGTGGCAGATGCAAAAACAAGAAGCAGAAATACCAAGCTCACTCACCTTGCCACGAACCTCAGAGCCTCTAAATCGTTGTCAGGGATTAGAAGCTAAAAGAAATGGAAGGAAGTTGTCTTGGTTCTTGCATGAAAGGGAACGAAAGGAAGGAGACTTCGACTGCAAGAATGGTTCTAACAGCCTAGTCTTCTGGAGCACAGATCCCCAACTGCCTTCCAGCATCCTGACCAGTCCCGATTCACCAAGGAAATGGGGGCGGCTATGGCCGACCCCCTAGGGTTTTCTCAAGAAGACGGCCGCCATCGCCGGCCCGTTATTGGCCGTTCCTGCTGCAGTTTTTAATCTCCCTAACCTTGAGATTTAGATTAAACTTTATATCATCAAATTCAAATATGTCTTCTATGTTTATTCTAGATTTATGCCTCGAGACGTGACTTTGAAAAATCACATTCTCAAAATGTCCCATGTCATGAAATCAATGCAAAAAAATCAAAGAAAAGTATGGAAGTTTATGACTATAAAAAGTCAAGTTAGACTACTATGTGCAGTTCCACTTGCAGACCATTATTGGTCCACAGGACTGAAAGTTTAAAAATTAATGGAGGCAACATCTCAATCAATTTTGATCTCAACTTTAGAATATAGTTTATGAGTACAATTCTCTATAGGATAAAATTAATTGGTTAGACGAGCTTGCATAATTTGAGGGCAATGTTTAAGCACAAACAACTGTGAATTTATGGGGTACTTATTCGCCAATTGAATTTACATGGACTTCCACTCGCACCTTTCAAAAATTATGTTATTAAGGGTAAGAAACCATGATATCATTATGGGGATAAAATGGATAGGCTAGTGAGAGATATATGCTCTGCACAATTGGTCTAGTTATGGACCATAAATGGTTCATGCTTAATTATATTTGTATCTTTCAAATAATATGTTATTTCAATATGAAAATAGAGAGTTATATTGCAAAGGAAGGTCCACATTCATGAAAAATATAGTCTACATGAAAGATGACCTACTGGTTATTATCATGCACACATAAATCCCACCTTGGCACCAGGGCCCCAAGCTTATTTGCTTGCTTCATTGTCCAGGAACAAGCTTGTAGCTATTGCATCAATTCGCACGGGGTCCCACAGGCTACGGATTGAGACAGGTAGATGGGAGCGGCCGCAATTGCCGCGACAAGCGAGACTACGTGCCTGTTGCCAGTTACAGGTTATTGAAGATAAAAGCCATACTCTTCTAAGTTGCCCTGCTTTTGAGATAGCCCGGAATCATTTTTTGACCTTAGCATTCCATTCCACGCTTCCACAACTTCTCAGAGCACCATCTGTGCATGACTTGGCATTATACATACTTGAGGTTCTAGATAAACATCTGCAATTATTGAGCCCTCAGTAGTCATTATCTCCGCTTGTCTAGTATCATCATTACTGCAAAGGTTTTTCCCTTGAAAACCTTTCGAGGCAGGGGTTTTTTAATCCTAGTAGTAATGATTGTACTAGCCCATTGTATGGGTCCCATGACCTATTGGTCTCCGTGGACGTTAAAAAAACTATTCTATTCTATTTTATTCTATTCTATTCTATTCTATTCTATTCTATTCTATTGTAACATTATCCTACTAAAACTCTAATGCTTTGTTGCAGCAATAGATATACCAGCTTTATACTAGTAAAAAGTAACCGTATTTCTCCGTATGTTTTTGCAAGAAAGCCACACAACCTACATAGGGGACCTATATATATGTCCTTTGTCATATTTTGAACCATTTGGCAGGCTTATTTGGAAAAATGTAGCGTGTTCTCTACGAAACTGAGAAAGACGCATCAAAGGTCATATAGAAATTTAATTTTTTATTCTTATACTTAAACTTCACGATCTTCACTTTCATTCATCAATAAACATCATTAGCTAGTGAATGATGAATTTTTAGCCTATAATTTTGGAATGAACTCAAAATTTTAACCTCTAATGCGTTAATCCTATGGCTGCACATCATCTTTAAATCTAGTTAATTGCATAGTTAAACCCTAATTACACTATATGCAAGTTGATAGAGTAATTTTCTATGTGGATATAAGAAGAATGGATCATTCATTACCCTCGTGATACTTACAGGTGGTGATTTTGGAGCATTTTAACATATCATTTTGTCCTAAATTCTGTATAGGAAATTCTCTATTAGATTTTGAAGTTGATATACCTTATGAGCACTCCAAAAAAACATAAGATTGTACTTCATATAGTTAAGAACCTATGGCCACAAGAACCAAGCCAAAACTTGTAATAATAAGAGAGAAATAATTCCTAAACTGCAAGCAGCATTTTTGAACAAAATAGGTTTTGCCGGCTTCCACGGATGTTAAATGATAGCAACCAAAGCTGAAAAGATACAAATCAATGTGTTCTATCATAAATAGACAAATACTTCCAATTTTGGCAAGGTTTAAGAAAACCCAAGAATGCAGTTCTGGACTGTTGGCAGAAACTGTCAAATTCTCTAATATTTGAACAATCACTGCAACATATAGGTGAGTTCATTGGTCTTGAAATCCTTGAAGCTCATTAAGAATCAAGTAAAGATTGATATGGTGGCGATATATCGCGAAATTGACATTTCTGTTCTCAGATATATTGGTTTAAGTGGCAGTGGGTCAACTAGACCAATTCTGGTCCATGGACCAGGAATGGTCCCCGGGACCACTCTAGTGTTAAGACGAGTATGTTTAAAAGATATAAATTTCCCACATTAATATTAATAACCCACTCTTCAAGTACAATCACATGGAATGCCCACCAAAGATTGGCAATTTTTTAGTTAGTCTAATAACAACCGCGTGGAATTGATCTAATAATGTGTGGACTAAATAGACTGATTTTAATAAACAAAATAAGTGAGTTGTACAGCCATATAATGACTTTCCAAATGAGAGTAGTCTATGGAATTGCGTCGAGAACAATGGCCACCAACCACAACTATGTTGGCAATTCGGCACGAGGCTCATTCTAGATTTCTTAGTGTCCAATGAAGCTACATATAATGCTTTGATGCCGTCTCAATGTAAGTCAAAGGACTTTTGCATACGACAAAATCCACCAAGTAGATCTTAGCAATCCCCTTGTGCCCAAGCACCATGTTTAGTTGCCGCTTAGTTGATTTTATTTATTTTTTTAAAAGCAAAGGTAATTAACTTTTTTGTTTAGTTAATAGTTAAAAGGTGAATTTCAGTTACATGAAATAAAATACACATACTAAAAAAAATCCATCTCCACTTAAAAACTCTTCAAAAACTAGTAGGACAAAGTCCAATTCGATCCCTTTTTTTTTTAAAGACAGTATGTCCTACTCATGTCAACAACATCTGGACATTGGCTAATTTTGTTAGAGATAATGGGCGCCCGCAGGCCCTTACGCGGGGTGCGGACCAGGCTCGCCCTGCCGGGCTCGCCAGGCCCTTACCCCGCCCGCGTAAGGGCCTGCGGGCACCCATTTTCTCACGTAAAGTTAAGGGGGGAGGATATTTCTTGCCACGTGGTGCCGTCATAGCCACAAAAGTTTGATTACTCCGTTATCAGCCAGCATCGGAGGAGAGGAAGCGAGCTACGGCGGATTATCTGTTTTAAGATCGCTTGAAATATGGCGAAATATCCTCCCCCCTAACCTTAAGGTTAGGCCTAACCTTAATTTTTTTAAACCCTGCCTACTAAGCAGCAACGCCGAGATTCGACTTTACCTGTCGGCCCCCCTTTCTAGGAATTTGCATCCCCCCCTCCCCCCACAAAAAAAAAAAAAAAAAAAAAAGAGAGAGAATTCTATCAGAACTGTTTTTGCTCCCTGCTTTCCAATGGTTGATTCTCAAGACCAAGCATGTGTACGAGTTTAGAGCAATGAAAATCACACTCCAACTCTAATCTGTCAGTTCCCGGGAGGTGGGGGCCCACAAAGAAATTCTCTCTGAAATGTTTTTGCTCCCTGCTTTCCAATGATTGATTCTCAAGACCAAGCATGTGTAATAGTTTAGAGCAATGAATATCACACTCGAACTCTGATCTGTCCGTTCCCGGGGGGGAGGGGCCACAAAGGAATTCTATCGGAAATGATTTTGCTCCGTGCTTTTCAATGGTTGATTCTCAAGACCAAGCATGTGTACGAGTTTAGAGCAATGAACATCACACTCGATTGAAGCAAATATCTCGGTGCATGCTTCTTCGTAACAGAAAGTAGTAAGGCCATTTGTTACTTATCACAAGAAACCTACTTTGTTTGACGTAGAATTGAAGACTCGTGTCCAATGAAGCTACATATAATGCTTCTCAATAAGGACTAAAATCCACCAAGTAGATCTTAGCAATCCCCTTGTGCCTAAGCACCATGTTTAGTTGCCGCTTAGTTGATTTTATTTATTTTTTAAAAGCAAAGGTAATTAACTTTTTTTGTTTGGTTAATATTTAAAAGGTGAATTTCTATGTATATCTAAGATAAGTTATATGAAATAAAATACATATACATATACTAAAAAAAATCTTCTCCACTTAAAAAAGAGTAATACAAAGTCCTCTTCAAAAACTAGTAGGACAAAGTCCAATTCGATTTTTTTTTTTTAAAGACAGTATGTCCTACTCATGTCAACATCTGGACATGGCTGAGATTCCCACTTTACCTGCCGGCCCCCTTTCTAGGAAATTGCAAGACTTCTGAATTCTATCGGAACTGTTTTTGCATGTGTAATAGTTTAGAGCAATGAATATCACACTCGAACTCTCTGATCTGTCCGTTCCCGGGGGGGAGGGGCCACAAAGGAATTCTATCGGAAATGATTTTGCTCCGTGCTTTTCAATGGTTGATTCTCAAGACCAAGCATGTGTACGAGTTTAGAGCAATGAACATCACACTCGATTGAAGCAAATATCTCGGTGCATGCTTCTTCGTAACAGAAAGTAGTAAGGCCATTTGTTACTTATCACAAGAAACCTACTTTGTTTGACGTAGAATTGAAGACTCGTGTCCAATGAAGCTACATATAATGCTTCTCAATAAGGACTAAAATCCACCAAGTAGATCTTAGCAATCCCCTTGTGCCTAAGCACCATGTTTAGTTGCCGCTTAGTTGATTTTATTTATTTTTTTAAAAGCAAAGGTAATTAACTTTTTTGTTTGGTTAATATTTAAAAGGTGAATTTCTATGTATATCTAAGATAAGTTATATGAAATAAAATACATATACATATACTAAAAAAAATCCTTCTCCACTTAAAAAGAGTAATACAAAGTCCTCTTCAAAAACTAGTAGGACAAAGTCCAATTCGATTTTTTTTTTTTTAAAGACAGTATGTCCTACTCATGTCAACATCTGGACATGGCTGAGATTCCCACTTTACCTGCCGGCCCCCCTTTCTAGGAAATTGCAAGACTTCTGAATTCTATCGGAACTGTTTTTGCATGTGTAATAGTTTAGAGCAATGAATATCACACTCGAACTCTCTGATCTGTCCGTTCCCGGGGGGAGGGGCCACAAAGGAATTCTATCGGAAATGATTTTGCTCCGTGCTTGCTTTTCAATGGTTGATTCTCAAGACCAAGCATGTGTACGAGTTTAGAGCAATGAACATCACACTCGATTGAAGCAAATATCTCGGTGCGTGCTTCTTCGTAACAGAAAGTAGCCCCTGTTTCTGCAAGGATTTGTTACTTATCACAAGAAACCTACTTTGCTTGACGTAGAATTGAAGATTCGTGTGAATCCTACATAAGAATTGCACTCGTATGGGAGCGGATCCATTCTGGCTGCTGCTGCTTGCATCGAATTGTCTCTTGAGGCGCCCCCTTGTGCCAAAGCACCCTGTTTAGTTGCAATAGATGGATAGAAGAAAATAGATTGATAGAAGCTCCTAGTATGGAAGACCGGACAAGCTTGACTACGCCCTTGCCATGGGCAGTTAGCAAGTCCTTGGCTCAGATCTACACAGAGCTGCAGCACGAGCAGCGGAAAAATATAAAATGCAAGGCGTTGCCTTACAGGAGTTCAATTCCTCGTTGGAAATTCTGAAAAAGATGCAATACCTGAACTTTGACGCTCCAGAAACTTGGTGGATGGAACTTGGAGCATTCTTGGAGGTCTTATTCCGTCTGCTTACAAATTTTCATTCCGTTGAAAAACGCATTGTAATGAATTTTAAACCCAGGTAATTTAAGCCCTTTTATTGATTAAGAATTTGTTCGAAGCTCATGTATATACCGTTGCTGATGCTTATGCAGACATCAATTCCGGAAACTTGTAGCTGTCATAGATGAGCTTGATATGCTCCTTAGAATATCTAAAGACTACCGTAAAATCAAGCATCTACCTGAGCTGGATTACCAAGCCCCTCTTAAAAAGGTTGGAACCTGTTGTGAAAAGACTTATAATGAGCAAGAAAGCATTGGTAATGTGAGCTCCACCAGAAAGCTAGTTGAAGACTATGTGCAACGTCAAGACGAGCTTGTATTGGGAAGAAATGAAATGATTCATCAGCTGGAAGAACTCTTTGCTTCATCCAGAAGGTCCTAAAATTATTGCCTTGCATGGAAAAAAAAGGGGAGTCGGAAAAACTCATCTTGTGAAAACCCTTATAACTTTGCCCAAAATACAGAACGTTTTTGGAGGCCAAAATATATCCTGGATTACAGTAGGAAGGGATATGAAATTGGTGGACTTGCAAACAGAGCTTGAAAAGTACATTTCTTCAATGATAGAAAGAGAAACCTTACTTGTTTTGGATGACATTTGGAAAGTCGATGAAGTGGGATTTGTTGAACAAAAAAGTGCTCAACCTCAATGCAACAGGATTAAATTTCTTCTCACTACCAGACATCCAAACATTACTATAGCAGGCCCTAATATATATGGCGTTCCTGTCCACACATTATCAGGAACAGAGAGCTGGGAGTTGTTTAGACACCATGCATTTGGCAGGAAGGGCATTCCTTCTTCAGTGGAAGGTGTTGCCAAAAAGGTTGTAGCTGAATGCAGGGGCTGCCATTAGCAGTCAAAGTTATAGCGAGAGCGATATCGTGTAAGAGGATCATGTCGTGGGATGATGCGTTATGCCAGTTGAGAATGCACGAAAAGCCCTTGATGATGACCATTATTTTCATGTTTTGCGAGTTTGCTACGATGCTCTAGCAAGCACCGAAAAGTATTTTGGCAAAGTACGCGAATGTTTCTTGTGGTTTGCTGCTTTTAAAGAACACGAGGAGATAGATGTTACCGTGTTAATGAATTGTTGGATAGGAGAGGGCTTACTTAAGCATAACAAAAGCCCAATAATACAGGCACGCAATGTTCTGGCTTTGTTTGTCTCTTCTTCTCTGATAGAAAGGATCCCAAGGAAGGAGGGTAGATGCCGAATAAATGTTGTGCTCCAAGATTTAATATTCCATATTTTAAAGAAAGAAAGACCTCATGAAGATCATTTCGAAAGAGCAGCCGAATCGACACATGTTGCCAACGGCTACAACGGCTGATGTTGGTTTAGGTTTTGCTGGCAATGAAATAGAAACATATGATTCGTTTTTGATGCTGATTATCTTGTTGAGGAGCCAGAGATGTGTGATTGGTTTTCTGATGTGCTGGTCCTTACAAAGAAGATTCGTAAATTAGAAAATACAAACAATAAGGTATGTTTGTTCCTTGTTACCCTAGCACGCCATGCTGAAGAGTACGTCGAGTATTGAGTAATTCTTTTGGTGAAGAGCTAAAAGCCAATCTGCAAGATGCCGAGCAAATAGAGGCAGACCTCGTTCTAGTTTTGGAGTCAGTTTTAACGCATTGCATCGATCAAATTAATATACCATCTAGCAAGGCTATCAATGAGTTTATGACTGCTTCCATTGGGATAGTTGATAGCTTCAAAGCATGTGCACGAAGGATGACTCTTCTACTAGGACGACTTATTTCATCGCAAAGTTTTGCAAAGCAGAGGATGATTGGCCATCTTCTTCATAAAGTGGAACTTGATTGTAACTTTTGGACAAAGCTAGAAAGAAGGCTTCCCAAATGCACTCAGTGACAGATGAGAAAGCCTCCATGTAAAGTCAACTTTCTAAATTCAGCCATACATAAAAGTTTGTTCACACCTCATGAATGTTGTCATGCCATGCATGCAGAAAGACACAAGGAAGGAGGCAAGCGGAGCTTATCCATCCTATACAGCTTGATCAATTGAAAGCCAAAGATTCAGCATCAGCATCAGGAAGCTCAAGTGCTCAAGGAAGAATAAATCAAAATATAATGTTCAAGTGAGTTTCCTTCACTGGCATTAAGTGGTAGTGTGTGTCTGAACAGCTATCTATGACATCTACTAACTAAACTAACTATTATTGTAAAGCCGTGTCTACAGATAAAATCTTCTTGACACTCATGTTTGTGTTACTACTTTTGCTAATGAATGCAGAGAAATAGGCAATAGCGAGGTGGGTGCCAACCGTTGTCCAAAAGACAAAATAAACCAGACTATGATAACTTTCTTAGGATCTCTTGGAGATATGCACAAGAATTGCCAGATGAAATAAGAGCTTCAAATCTCAAGGTCTTATTGTTGGATAAGAGCTCAGTATCACAAGATTTTCTCAATCGTTCCATCTCCGGCTTGCTTTCTTTACAAGTACTTAGCTTGGCAGATACTAATATAGAATATGTACCGGACTCCATTCAACAACTTAAACATCTTGTTGTTCTCAACCTCGCAAAATCCAAGATAAGGGACATACCACATTCGTTGGGAAAATTAAAAGAGCTCAAAGTGCTAGACTTGACAGACTGTAAAAAGCTCATAAGGTTGCCTAAGAATGCATTTCTTGGACTCAAAAACCTTCAAGTCTTGAAGCTTGGTTTTCATGCAGAATGGAAGCAAGAAAGAGAAGAGGAACAAGGGGAGGGCAGAGGAAGAGGAGAAAGAGATGGAGGCGAAGAGGAAGCAACATTTTTTTCCAAGAAGTTTTCAAATGCAGATGCTGACCAGTTTACAAGCCTGCTGGAATTGACTTGCTTCACCTTCTCTAGCAAAAGCACTGTATTGCCTAGAAACATACAAAACATGGGAGAGCTCACAATATTGCATATGGCATGTGCCGTCAGTGATATAGAGGCACTCAAGGGGTTGTATAAGCTGGAAGACCTCCAAGTGCTTGATTCTGACTAACTAGATGCCCCGATTGATATGCGAAGCTTTCATCACTGAGACGCTTGACACTTCAAACAAGAAATAAACTTGTAAGCTACTTTCCTCCTCTAGACTCACTTCACAAACTTCGCAGCCTTGAGATAGATGGTTGGGAATCATTGCCTTTTTTCCTAAGTCTACCACATGTGCCCACAAGTTTCTTTGCTTGGAAGAGCTGTTTATATCAAATTGCAACTCTTTTTGAAGGACCTATCAATGGGTTTGATAGATTGCGCAGAATAAGACTACAAAATTGCACAAAACTCTCCTTGAAAAATTGTGGCTACTTCCCCAACTTGAGAGCCTTTTTGTCTCCAACTGTGACATTAAAAATCTTCCTGAAGGATGTGCCCTTCCGCAAGTTCAGTCCATTTTATTATTCAATAGAAGCCAGGAAACAGAAATTCCCATGTCCTGGACAGAAAGAGGCAACTTATGTAACCTGCAAGAGATCCTTATAAGGTGTGCCAGACTGAGATTACCAGAGATCACTCATGAAGGGGCATTACCGAAAATATCTATTTTATGGATAGAGATAGCAGATGCCAGAACAGATGCACTTCAATTTAAGGACTCTAAGAAGATTCCAAGATCACTGTGGCAATTTCTTCATTGCTTACCACAATTAAATTCCTTCTCTTGAAGATCCATGGCGGCGCTTTAAAACCTCTAGCTCCACAGAGATGATTACGAGCAGAAACTGGCAAACTTCTAACAGCCCAACTTCTCACATTAACTTGAACAATGAAATTTCAAAATTCTAATCGCAGCAGTCCAACATTGAATATTAACGAACGATGAAATTTCATCAAATCCTAATAGCAGCAGGAACAGCGAAACATCAACTCCTAGCAGTAGCAGGAACAGCCAATGTGCTCTTCTGCCCACCTCAGCACCAAGCACAAGAAACAAGTTTGGGTCTCGCATCCCGTCTCGCATCTTTTCTTTGAGAAAGCAACTGTTGCTAAGAATAAAGACAGAATGAAAATATTTCAGAACTAGTTATGGTGGGATTCGGGAAACTTTTTAGTATCAAAGGGAAAATACTGTTCATTCTTGTTCTAGAATGACAGTTATCTGCCTGCAGAATTACAGATTACAGAAATGACAGAATTTTTACTGTTCTAGCACTAAAATATGAAGTAGAAATGCCTGATTACCCTTTGTTGATGATAGGAATCGTGAAGCAGATTGCAGCATGAACGAAAGTTCTGGATTTTGCTAACAGTAGTTGCTTATACTTGTTGTAAGATGATAGTTATCTGCCTGCAAAATCAGATATGTAAAAATATCAGAATATAAAAAAATGAGCAGTGGCTATGAGCAAGCATCCACTGTTTTACCATTCTTGCATTCAAATGCAATACACAAATGCATAGCATCACGATTTTTTACTGTTGCACTAAAAATGTAAAGTAGAAATATACCATGTTGATGATAGAAATTGTGAAGCATTGGCAGCGTGAATGGCATCATAGGGGCAGTGAACGACGGATACTTATTCCCCCTTAAGTTTAGGCATCTTCAAGCCTGTTTGCAGTACATAAAATACCCGTATTGTGCCCTGACCTCTGTTCTAGTTTATAATTCTGACATAAAAGGTATACATAGAATCATCAATCTACCAACGATCATCTGACTCGGAGGGCGCCTCTTCCTCCATAGCCACAAGGAAAAGAGGAAGAATAAGAAGAAGAGCAGTTCAGCATCAGATCCGGCGCCGCCCTTCATCATAGAGACGATCTCCTCCATCTCTGCCGCTCCCGCCGTTGCACCAAAACATCAAGAAAGAAAAACCCTAAAACGTAACGTTTTACCTAAAGGCAAAATCGAAAATTAGCCTACCATAAATATTTCAGTCATTTCCCCCCTTTTCCCGTAAAAAAAAAATGTCACCCGTTAGATTTCCGTGAAACCCAAAAATAAACAAGGTGCTGCGCACGGAGGGTTGCCCTCCATGGCCGGGTAAGTCATAGTTATAGACAATGGAGTTTTTGAATCGAAATTGCTATTTTAAAACATTGATATTTTGTGAAGGTGATGTTGAGCTCTTCTTGGACTAGGATCGAGGTGGACACATGGACTTTGGGGTTTACGTATTGGTGTCACAAAAGGAAGCCGCAGTTGAGATTTTGCTCCCAAGTGCCGTTGCCGATAGTGGAATCCGGCCCGTTGAGCCCTAGGGATTTCTTAACTTATCTTCTTGGTTTTTTTTTTTGCGCATAACTCGAGAGCTGCGTTGCCTATAGTTTGATGGAAGTTGCGCTTCATAGGCAAGAATGAAGATCTATAGTGAAGGCATTTTCAAAACTAAGTTTTTGTTTAATCAGATTGTTCACCCAACAAGGCTAGTCAAAGATGAGGGTATACTTTAGTATAGTTAGATGTTGCTATTATGGTGATTCGGGCTTGATTCTGGTCACCTTAGCTTTGATAGAAAGATCTCTTCCTCTTATGCAATGTACATGAAGGGCACATTCCTATTTGAATTATCCCAAAAAAGTTACGTCTCAAAACAAAGGGCATTTTGGCAATTTTAGCAAAACATAAAAGGCATTTGGAGTTTTTTCCAAAAAGAAAAAATGTAGCATTTGATGTTCTAGACAATGAAAAGCAACTTTCAATCGCCAGGACATAAGGAATAGATGGCACTGGAATGCAAAGGACTGCAAATGATCTAAAATGACAAGAGACAAAAATTTAGAGCAAAAGCAAATAAAAAGGAAAGAGATTATCGTCGATCACAAACCCTTGTTGGATTGCAAACCCTTGTTCTAATTTGCAGACCTCAAAATCTAGAATCAAGGTTATTTCAACAACAAATATCCTTGGCATGCTCATGAGATGATTGACCTCTAGAGAGGACCCTGGAGTCTGGCATTGGCTAGCTGCAATTTCGCCCACCCACCACATAGCAAGGGTTTGCCCTAAAGCTAGTGCACAATCTAATGGCTCTATATCCAAATTCAAGAAAGAGAAGACCCTTAAAATAGGATAAATAAAAAACTCAGTTCATGTTTCTAACAAATTGTTTTTGATGCAAGCACTTGGCCTCTCTGAGGTAACTCATAATCTAATGCATCTACATCCAATGCAATGGAAATTCAACAAAGAAAATTACCCATTAAAACAGGAAAACAAACTCCATGTTTCTAATAAATTCTTATAGATACCGGCACTTTGCCTCTCAGAGTAACTCATAAAGTCACAAGAATCAAAAACTCTTCTGCATTGTAAGTCCTTAAAAAAACTAAGCATGAAGTTTAATGGATTTGCAAGGGACCATAGTATTCCAAGCCCATTTATTGAAGTAGCTGCTACAAACAATATTTTATGATGAATGACGTTTAAATGATTTATAGCAGGCAGTACATATCAATATCTCGTTTGGATTTGTAACTGAGAGCTCCTCCCAGGGAAATACGCCGTCAACGGACAAATAAAATTCAAAAACCTTGTAATTACAAAATTTCAAGCAGACTGCTCTGCAATATAGTACAAGTTGAATAAAAAATGACAACGAAGCTACGTTGACTTCAGTTTCTTTGATGGGACCTTCGAAGGAGATCATCAAACCCCTGCTGGTGTACAAGTGTAAAATATAAATAGCTAGGATATAAATTTATAAACTAATCAATAATAGTCAACTATATAAATACCTTGATGCTTACAAGCAACACAACAAAAAGGAGTGCAAGATATGCTCCAACACTCAACATGATGAAAAAGATCGAAGGTCGACTTGCCACCGAACATTCCGCAACCAAGAGAATGAGGATAAAATAGTGAGATAAAAGTACCATGATTATTTCATGTGGGTTACATCCCCAATCGGCAAAGCCGAAGCTACGATGTAAATCTCAACTTCATTAGAAATTATTAATTCATGCCATTAACTCCATGCCTTCATCACTTGACATTGGTTTACTACATGCTAAGCCCAAAGCCATTAAATATAGATGTGGCACTTCACATTATGTTCGCATTGATTGGTTTAGGAAGCCCTCTCTCATAGAAAATGCTTATTTCGGCTGTGCGGACCACCTCAACCCTATTCTAGAGCTATATCATTCTGATAAAATATTTTATATTTTTCTTCTGTCATTAGCGAAGAGATAGTTTATTTACAATAGTTTATTTAGTTAAAAAAACTATTCTATTCTATTCATAGCAAAGCCCATTCTTGGCATGCATGTTATTCTCAAGTAAGACCCAATCTTTATGGAGTGGAATATTTGTAGGAACAAAAGGGTTGGGAGGTAGTATTTGCAACCATTTCTTGCCTTGGGTTGTAAATTATACTTCCTTATTATGCATGCAAATTACTCTAGATTATGCTAGCTGTCAAAAAGTATTACCTGCTAAATGGTAACTTGACCGATTATCGAATCATAGAATACAAATGTGTTATCTATGGTATCATGTTGTACACTTGTCTCTGGAATATGACTACTTAATTCCTGCATCAACAAGCTAGCATCATAAATGCCTGATCATAAAAAGTTGTGGCAAGATTGATAGCATCTCAACTATACCCTTAATCCCCAGGTAAAGCCAGTGCTTTTGATTCACCAAGTACATGGTGAAAATTCTCACCACTTGATAAATCAAAATCCGCCAGGCCATGTACTTAATACTTTACACTAATAAGCGTTCCAGTGTAAGTGCAATGTGAAGCAGATATTTTACCTGACCAGCAAGTAAGGACTTCTTTCGATGGTTAAAAGCAAGGCAACTAGCATAAGCTTTTAAATTAAGTGTGACAAAAGCAGTTAACTGTTTTAACAAGGGATTAACAATATTATCTAACCAGCAAGCGGAAAAGATATAACAAAGCAAAACTTGCTCATATCACATTGTAAAAGACTAAGAGTTCTTCCGTGACTTGGTCCTCATTCATCATTGACACATTTTGTCTTTAAATTCTGAAAACACTTTTAAATTGCTTCTAACTTTAGAATGCTTCTTCAGAGCTGTATTATGTTCAAACATGACTGGACGTGCAACAGCAGGAAGACTTAAGAAGCATATGTCAATAGGTTCATGATTTTCACAATTAACAATTACTGACCTGATGTAAGACAGACACAATTGGTGCATTTTTTGGAAGAAACGGAGCCACCCGTGGTGTGAGAGATAGAAGATCTAACCATCGGTCTATGTATGAATGACTAATTGACAGAGAACTGTTATCCGCAAAAATGTCAATGCCTTTACCCCGATGCCCATAAATGTGCCTCTGCAATCGGTATAAGTATATGAGGAGAGAAAAAGGAACATATCATTGAAACAACTAACTCTATAATTCGAATATCATGAAGTAAATCCTCGAAGATTTGGAATCTAGACAGACATAAACAGACATGAACTTACTGCCAGGCTTTCAGCAACAAGCTTCACGGTTCGTTCAACAGAAGAACTGTCAGTAATCCTGTAGGAAGGGTTCACAGCTGAGGTACATAATAGCGAGAACAAAAGGTCCATATTGGACACTTTACCTTCGATCAAGCAAACCTCCAGTATTCCCAAGAAACTTTGGAGCTACATCAATTTCAGACAATGTAGCTGCAGTTATCCTCCGTCTAGAAAAATGCTCATGCTCCCATGCTACCTGCCAACACTGTTCAAGCATATGGCATAGTCAATGCTTTCCTGAAGTTGCTGATCAAAATTCCTTAGCCACTAACAGAGCATCACGCCAAAATCAGTGGGCGAACCATGAGTCAGAATATCTGCAAGTAAATGATTGCTTGAACAGAGAGGATGAGAATAATTTTCTTTGGCTCAACAACAAGGGATGCATAAGTCGTTCGTTCCATATTTAGGTGATCAATGATATAACAATAGCATTGTTTACTTGCATAACTTTCTTTAAACATGAAACTTAAAGAGTAACATGAATACATTTGCAATGATTTTTTAGAGAAAAGATGCGATCCCCACCTCCATAAACAAAATTGCTTTTCATCAATTAAAAGTAAAAGCTGTGTATTGTCTACACTACTTTCCAAATTCATAAAGCCCAATAATGCCTTTTGGCTTGTCAATGCAGTCAATACCTTATTGAAGTTGTAAATTATATGTATCAAGATTGATTTTGGAACTTGGTTTGGCCATTGTGGTCTGTGTTATCCTTGGCCACACACTCTATATGCTACATTTTAAGATATTTTTGATCAGTTTCATAAAAGACCTTAAGCTGCTAAACTACGAGAAGAGAAAGCTAAAGAGATAAATAAAAGCATCATAAAAAACTTTATATTGTAAAACACAAGTGGATGCTAGCAATATCAAGATACCTTAGATGTACCATCAAAATTGTAGGGTCCTCCTGATGTCAGACCAAATAGAAGATTATATCTGCCACGTGTTTTAGGATTAGCATAAAGGCGTGCAAACAAAGGCAAACAAAGGCAATCTCTAACAAGGCGGCAACCTCACTCCCATTACACCACGCCCATTGACAAAGGCTCACAGAAAAGTGCAAGAACATAAAATTCGAGAATAACCACCCAACATCAAAAGAATAACCAGTAACCTTACTGGGGCTGCACCAAATGTGTCATACCATGCAACAATGGCAATTGTTGGAAGCAAAGCGGCATCACCTTCTCCTCTCAATCCAGGAAGCCAAGACTGAGAATCCATTACTAGTTAACTTCTTAAGAAATCTGTATGAAACGTTCCATATGCATAACAAAGATGAGCCTTATAAAATACTTATATACGATATACCTGAATATTTGTGAGTGTTGGCAGAAGCACTCAGCAGAATGTTCTGGGAAAGCTATTTTCAGAACCTAGTTTGAACATAATTGTATAACAAGGTCCCAGCAAAACATTGTGCACACCAAATAGAAGAATTTTTTGTAAGAGTTACCTCCTTCACCTCTTCTGTGGAAATTCTACCGTCCAAGTCTTTGTCACATCTGGTAAAAAATGGTTATATCATGCTCAAACACTGACGTGCTAACATTAACCTACCAGCAGCTTACAAATAAAGAATAGCTGCAACCGAGAATGGAAACCCTTATCAGAAATTTCCAGGAACTTTGTTCTTCCTTTGTTATAGAACTCGAATTTGCTGTTCCTTTTCTTCGGCCAAATCCTCGCCGAAATTTACCCGGTGAAGTTGCATGCCGCTTATTCTATTGAAACACCAAATGATCGAGAACGTAGATGACCGCGAATTTACAGGGAGCAGCAGGTTTGGAGCAGTCACAAGCATATCCTAAGTATATTCCGGCATATACCTAGGATATACCACAAACCCAAACAAGGGCTTGCCCTCCTAGGGGCAACCCAAAAAGGAAGGGGATCCGACTATTTTAATAATAAGGTGTTTTTGGGTTGCCCGTAGGGGGGCAACCCTCTTGTTGGAGGGTGGAGGACCGGATAGAAGGCCTTGATTTATTTTTAGTATAATATGCCATAGAAAATTCTGTATACGCGGTTGCGATTGCTTGTGCTTTTTTAGGGTTTTGTGAGACTCAGTGACACTTAGACGGCCAAGATTCGTTCACTTAGACGGCCAAGATTCGTTTGTGTGTGACGGTCAGAGATTGTTTGGGTCTTCTCCGAAGATAGTGGAGCTATGGCTATGCAATCCCCTCCGGCGATCATGGGCGGCGTGGCGGCGGGCAATGCAATGGGCAAAATGCGGGGCCCTCAGAATATCTTCTACAATCATACCCCATCGTTTACTTACTTAGAGTTATCCAACGATTGCCGCAATGCTTTGGATTTTAGGCGGTCGAATTCGCAAAGGGTTTAAACACTTTTTTTGCGGATTGAAGTTTGTTAAATCTTTATGGGGTTGTGTACTCCGCAATAACATGGCACCAAACCGGTTTAAGCTCAAGGTGAAGAAGCATTTGAGACGTAAATGGGGCCTAAAAGGCCCGAGAAAAAATGCAGCCTTGCTTGCGCTTATATTGCTAGTATGCGGGTTGCTTTTGTAAGGAAAGCGTAAGGTATGGTCCATCTCCAAATACCGGCCCGTGCTCGCTACACCAAAGATCAGCCCATCCCCTGCACTCGAAGCTCCATCTCCAAGTGCAAACACATCTTTATCTCCAAGCCCATCTCCGTGTTCAAATCCATCTCCAACCCCATCCCCATCTCGAGGCCCATCTCCGTGATTCAGCCCCATCTCCGATTCAAACCCAACCCGTGCCCCTCGCCCTAAATCCCCACCACAAGTACCCTCCTACAAGCCCCCCCAGATTCTCCATCAAAATCTTCTCCCCACGAAAAGCATGGCATGAGCACAAAAAAAAGGTCGGTATTGCTTTCTTTGTCATTCCTGGTGTCATCAAGCAGTAGGGCTTGCGTACCAGTATTTACAAGAAAAGAAAGGATAACATGAATCGAAAGCGTGTTATGCCTATGGCAGATAGATCCGCCACCAAACTTGGTTTCTTCAAAAAAAAAAAAGTTCTCGCAAATAGGGTTATATGCTTTCCTTGAGGTAGGTGTACATTGATTCTTGTAGAATTTGTTCTGATGATTAAAGAGTCGAGCAGTTGCCTATTTTGTCAGAGATATTTGTTGAGATTTGTCTATTCTTAGTTTCTTGAGAATCAGATCATAAAGTCACAATGGGTGTCCATTGGTTCTTATAGAATGTTGTTCTAATGATGAAACAGTTGAGAAACTACATGTTTTCTCCAAGTTATTTGCTGAGATTTCTCTATTTTTGGTTTATCAACCGATTTTATTTCACGAGAACGAAATCAAAATGTCTATGCTGCTGCATAAGATGAACTGACATGGAAGAGGTGTTGATGATTCATCTATGACACCATTCTTTTGCACAAGAAACTATGTTCCAGTTTCAACTAACAAATATGTTAAAACATATAAATTGTGATAGAAACAGGTTTTGTTTTGTAGAATTTGTCTTACTAAAGCCAGGTAGATCATTTCAGATGAATATGTGGACTACATTACAAAAACAAGATCTGCAAGGAAAGTTATATGGATGTGACCAAGTCTGATGACAAATCTGGCATTGAACGAATCCTGCCCACAAATTTTACTTTTTGTCTACTCCCTATTTTTTCCATTGGACAATCCAGGCCATTTACTTGGCAAAAGCCTAATGCTGAAAACCATGAACTGTCCAAAGCATTTTCTTCACATCTTGGATTAGATCTATTGTTTTTGCTTTCGGGAACATTAAAGCTGCCATAGTCCAACCCAAATCCTACCTATGTACCTTTTTTTGCATCCAAGTGGCTTTTGGATGTACATAATGACTTGGCTACATGCATGTTCATAATTGTTGCACCTCACCATTTTCCAACATTCTAGGGGAGATGCACCAATAGTGGACCACTTAAGAATCACGTGCAAAAAATAGAATATTTTTGTCAATTGACATATCCACATCATTGGGAAACTTTTAAACCCTCCTCCTGTTAACCTAAATAGTCAAATTTCCAAGTTAACTTGTCAATCCTCATAGAAAAATACAAAGTCTTAACGGAAATTTCCCCTAAACCTGAAATTTTCAATTTTCAATCATGAAAACCTTCCTTATCGGACTCTCTAGTATAAAAGGAGAGTGCTTGTTTTTTCGTTATCATTATTGATGTAGGCTGATAACTAGTTATCAGTACTATTCCACCTATATAAGACCGATAACATCGAGTTATCGATCTTTACCTCCGTCGATAACAAAAAATGCGTGATCTCGGTTGTACGTCCTCGGCCAGATATTTGGCACGTAAGGCCGAGGCTCAACACAATAATATTCGATACAAAAACGTCCAGAGTAATTGCCCATGCATCAATGGCTCCTCCAAAGGGCAACCCATTGATGCGTTAGCATCTTGTTTTTAATATTTTAACGGATGCTTACAATGGTTCCTTGGAATTTCCCGAACCCAGACTGGGAGGGAAGCTATCGATTGTAGGTCATATAAGGGAGGGTGCCCATAAAGCGCCCACTAAAGGGTAAAAATTATATTACGACTAGTAATGGTGCCCAACAATGGCATAAGTTAGGAACTTGTAAATGATGTTTAAGAGAATGATGAGACGCCCCAATCAATAAGAATCTTTAAGACTTACTTGAAAGTTTGGAGTAGCTTTTAGAAACATAACGTAAGCTCTTTCCTTTTGATCCAAATTTTAATCTCCCGATTTAATAATAACGATAATATTCCTCCATGTTGAAGTAAAGTACCCCCTTTGCCTTAGAAGATTACCATGTTTGCACTTAGAAGATCAAGGTAGAGAGATATACTATTGTTCTTATACCCTTTTTGCCTTATGGGATTAATGTTTGCACTTAGAAGATCAAATAGAGAGATACATTATTGTTCTTGTTGTCGTTGTCGTGCAAAACATATCCTTATCCCCCCTTGTATATGCCAAAGTCATGTTGTTGCCTGACTTACCCTTGTTGCCTGACCTAGCAACAACACGAACCCACCCCTAATATTGTAGCGTATGGTATTTGAACCCTTGCCAAGGTTTTGAGTCACGACAGACACACAGCACGCACAACCACACAAACGCAATAATGTTACTAATAAACCAAGCCGAGCATTATTAAAGAGGTAAACATGAAATTATGGGCATGAGTGTGAGTGGACTTGTTAAAGTTTATCAATGGGTATATCCTTGATTGTGTGGCGTCAATCTTCAATATGAGGAATTACATATGGGTAAAATGTGTGAAAATAACCTTGCTATGTTGAAATTGGTTTGCCTTCACTTCGACCAAGAAGCATCTAAAAATTGGCTTGCCTTCACTTGTACCAAGAAGCATCTAATGGATTATAAAGGAAGATGCATTGTATGCATGTAAGACCAATTATAGTATTGTATAGCATAGCTTATTTATGGTTTTCTAAAAATGTATATTTGTTTTGTTATAAATGTTTTATTATAATAGGACTTTTAAAATTCTTCTAGGTCTACAGTAAAGTATGTGCGCACATTTGATTTGGTTGCGTGAATGTTGGAGAAACTGAAACGACCTTGAGCATTGTAATGAGTATAATGGTATTTTTGCATTTATAAGTTCAAATTGCATTTGATATTAAGATGCATTGTCTGATACAAACAGAAATACATAAATATGGCCAAAGGAATAATTGTAAACGATTCCGTTTGTAGCCTAAAACCACATCATATGCCCGGGGGCTTCACCCCTTTATGTGCGTGCAAGGGGTCGACTGAAACCCCCCTGTATACGGCTTTTTGCGGGCGAAACCCCCCAACCATACGTACATATGAATTTTAATTTTTGGCCCCTTATCCGTAGATGTACTCCATTCCCAACTAGCAATCCATATACACTTTTCCATACATATACTGGACACCATAAGAAAAGTCCTAGCCCTTGTAGCACATATGGTAACACATCATTTTTTGAATATTTTTTTAGTCATTACAAGAGCTAGCTAAGCTAGTTTGTTGTAGGGGTTTGGGGTTTGATTATTCAAATACAAGCCCATATTAAATGCAAGGTTAAAATATTGCAGAGCTTGAAATATCAACTACATTCTTACAACTTTACATCAACTAAGTTCTTATAACTTTATGTGTTGTATGGATATGTTTGTGATTAGGAAATAGTTCGTGCAATAACTTTATGGGTTGTATGGATATGCTTGTGGTTAGTTAATAGTTCATACATGCAAATATTCCCATCGGTGTGTAAGTCATTTATATGTTTTGCACAGAAGGCATTACTGCCCCATAATAAATTTGTAATTTTATGTACGAAAGATGTTTTTATGTTAGAATAAGATGACTATAAAAACAATATGATGTCCCTTCTATAAGAACATGCTAAACGTTCAATGCTTCTTAGGCTACACATGGAGGTCCGGCAGTCCAGTGATTTTTTAAAGTAAAGGGTTTTTTGTTGGCAACTCAAATATTGTACAAAGGCACAATTGATTGGGATGTCTAGAGATAACATGGCACTGTGATGTCATTCAATATTCGATGGCCATTGAATGGAACCATATCCATCATTGAAATGTTAATTGACACCTTAGAATTGAAGCAATTATCTGCAAGACAGATTTTAGGACATAATCTTCCGTTGATTTTGCACCTGACAAATTTAACCTTGTGTATGACCATGACTCATGTCCCAAGTACGATTAGATATAAAAGAGTTCGTACACAAGTTTCATCTCATGGCCTTTTAAAGTTTATATACACACGTTATGGCAGAGTCTAACCAAAGAACTTATGATATGTTGTCTTGTGATAAATGAGATACTTCAAAAATGCCATTCCCATCATTTCTGCTAAGAATACAAGAGCTATGACATCAACTTTCAACCATTTCCCCGGCCCAATGATGAAATCTTGTAAAGAAATGGTGAGAGCCCGTAATTTACTTAAACCAGCCCAATAACTTAAATCCGTCTTGAAGTAAACATTGGGTTGTATGTCATTGTAACAAAAGATCATACAGAACCTCTGGTCTTCTTTGAAGGTGAGTGCACATAACCTGCAATTGCACCTTACACCTCAGTTAAAGAAACCAATCCCAATCTCGAAGGCATTATTAAGGAAATACTATTGCAAATGTTACCTCAATGGCATACGCAACCCGCAACAAAGTGGCCTCTGACCATGGCTTGCCAATAAGTTGAATGCCTATAGGTAGACCTTCCTCGTCAACTCCAACCTGCAATTCACAATTTAGCACATGCCACCAATTCATTTAAGGCAACATACAAGAAGCAATAAAGTCATCCTCACAGGAACTGATATAGCAGGTATGTGACGCTCCCTGCTAAATATACGGCTCCCGGCCGTACACTCGGCAGGAAATCCCTCGACCGGCTCAACGACCGCACAGGCCCTCCGTCTTCCCCGCACTCTGGGGTGACCCTAGTGCGGGAAGGGGATATGAAGGTGTCTTGCGTGCCCTTCCCCTATGGGCTCCTATAACAGCGAAAGCGATAAACACGTCAGAACTAACATCAACAATACAAATACTACCTCGAAGGGTAGCCTATCCACATATCCATAGATACAATGAACATAATCATATACCATAAAACAGGAGAGCTCCTACCCATGGCTCCGACACATAGGGAGGTCGACCGACCGATAGGCCTCAAGATAGAGCGGATCGAAGTCATAACAATGGCGGGGCTGGCATAAGACAATGACTAGGGTTGACCACTCCATCCGCCCCCCATACATACTTTGCGGATGGGCTAGATCAGGCTCGACATGACTCTAACCTTCCGGATACGAAATCCCATGGCATCACCCATCTGGGACTACTCCAAAGTTGCATCTCCCCGGGTCCGGCCGAGGTAGGAAGGGTTGCATCTCCCCTTCCCGGGTCTAGAGGCTCCACGGGAGCGGCTAGAGAATCGCGGGCAACACACGATTCGCACTGACCGAACCCCCAAAACAAGAGCCAAGCCGACACTTGCAACTCTTGAGAGGCAAGGCGACACCCATCGCCCCCCGTGAGGTGTCTGGACCCATGCTCGCCCGCCACGGGTGACCGACCATAAGCCTAGCCCACTATGGGATCCCCCGTAGCCCCCACTCGGCAGGGATCCTCCCTCCATCTTGCCTCTAGCCCCGTTATGTAGTACTGAGTCACATCATAGTCTCCATAGCCCGGTAGGTTCCTATGCACAGGCCGCTTCTAATAGGAACTAAGGGATCTACACTAGGAGCATACTACATATGGCCCTAGGTCTCTACCCCCCCTTCCCCATACAAGAGGGGCAACATGATCAACCAAACATCACGTACATCACATCATGATCAACATCATATGAACATCTTAACCTAATCATACATATCTAACTAATAGTTAGGGTTCCTTGATTAGGGTTCAGGATGTTCAACAAAGGGTCTAGGGTGGCTCTACACTAGACACGAGATACTACCCCAACTGGAGTGCTAACTCCCAGATGAACTAACATGAACCCTACTCAACATACCTCCTCCAGAAGCGCTTCCTCCCATCCCTGGTGTCTCCATGCTCCTTGATGTGGGTCGAAGACTTGCTCCCTCTACGATCACGCACACCTTCCAGGGCCTGCTGCTCCAGGCTAGGCTATGGCGAACGATGCTCGAAACAGAGTTTCGGGCACGTAGATGAGAGTTCAGGTGCTAGGCCAGGGAAAAGGGTCTAGGGTTAGGGTTAGAGCTAATATAGGTATGGATCCACATGGGATGCCACGTGGCACCACTAGGATGAAGCCGTGTGGCTGTTGCCCAATAGGATAAGGCCATGTGGAAAAGGGACTTATCCTAAGGTTATCTAAGTTAAACAATTAACTTAGATGTGCACCCCTTGCCACTTCCTAAGGCATACAAGGCTACATAGGTAGGCTTGTATGGTGAGGGGTCCAGGAATATACGTATTTATAGCGTATATTCCCCTGGAACGTCACATTCTCCCCCCTAGGACAATGTTGTCCTCAACATTGCGCTAAGGTGATGAGCCTACTCTATCCTGCAAAACAACACAAGAACATACACTTAATTTTAAACGATCAACTTCCTATTAAAGAGTTAAATGTCAAAATTTAGGCTATATTTGTACTTATGCAAAATTATATAGCCTTAACAAGGTTACTTCTTACAATAATTCAAAACATTATTATAAGAGTTATTTAGGGTTCATAATCTAAATTATGGCTCCCCCATCTTCTCGTAATGCGCCCCACCTCGATGCCCGCTTCTCACTTGCCTACACAAGGAGCACATTACGTTAGTTTAATTAATAAGTTTGTGGTTTTAGGGGACCACCCCCCTTACCAATACCTTGCATTCGATCATGGCCCTTTCGGATTTGAGCTTAAGGACCATTTAAGATGATCCCATCATCGCCCATGATCAAGTGCTACCTTGTACTCGGTTACCCGGTGCCGAGTACCCCTAGTGCATCATGCCCCAAGGGTTTTAAGCTAGGGAACGTCTGACGATCCCATCATCGCTCATGATCACTTTGACCTTCACCACGACCCTCCTACGGCCAGGTGTTCGTACCCCGCATCGCGGCATAGAGAGCATCCGATCGATGTCCCATCATCGCCCACCATGCCTCATTCCTCACTCACATGACCCTAATGGTCATGCGCACCTCTTGGTGCGTGTTGGCCTAGAGAATGCCTTAAAGGCGTATCCCATCATCGCCCACACGTTCCAAGATTCTGGCACATGTACTCTACCAACTAGAAGACATGAGCCAGAACTTAAGGCTAACTAAGAAGCATACTAAGCTAACCTCCTGGCGAGTCGGGGTCGACCAAGTCGGAGACGACTCGCCCATCAAACTCCTTCATAAACTCTGGGTATTGCTTCTCCAAATCCTGCTTCAATACCCAGGTTGCGTCTTCCACGGGCAAGTGCTTCCACTTGACCAAATATTGGAGGAACTGAGACCTCCTAGTCTTCTTGAATGACTTATCAAGAAGTAATTCAGGCACAATTTCAACTTGCTCTTCTGTCATTTCCAACAAAGTTGGAGTATCCAAAACCTCCTCAGGGTTAGGATTGTGCCTTTTTAATAAGCTTACGTGAAAAACCTTGTGAACCTTAAGATGGGCCGGAAGATCCAACTTGTAGGCTTGGGAGCCCACTCTCTCCAAAATCTTGAACGGACCAGCCCACCTAGGGGCAAGCTTCTTGCAACTCCCAATCCGAAGCGTAGCTTGCTTAACCTTGATCTTCAACCAAACGCTATCGCCTACCTTGAACTCCCTTATGGTCCTATGCCTGTCGGCTACACTCTTCTGCCGACTTCTTGCTGCCAATAAGTAATCCCTTACCTCTTCCACCAACTGTTGCATATCTCCAAGCATCTGCTGGGATACTTCAACCTTTGACACAGGATTGTGCCAAGTATCCGGGGTTAGGCACTGGTACCCGTAATTAACCATGAAATTCACTACCACCCCAATTCTGGGACCACACCTAAAAACAACAGTAACAAAAAGACCACATGTCGTTGTTCCAAAAAATCTACATGTGGTTATGTGGAGGTGTGGTTTATTAAGGAGGCGGTGTAGTTTTTTTTATGGAGCTATAGTTTTTTTGGGTTGCCCCTAGGGGGGCAAACCCTTGTTTATATGGGTTTATGGCATATCTTAGGTATATACTAGAATATACCTAGGATATGCTGGTGACTGCTAAAAACCTACTCTGCCCTGTAAATTATCGGTCACCTGCATTGTGGGCCGCTGATGATCGAACCGGATAACTGGCAAAATACAACAGAGCATCTGGCTATGGATACTCTCAGTAGCATGCGCAGCAGCACCAGCCCACCATGTCCTCTCAGTTTCACCTCTTTTCGGTAACTCTTTTACGCTTTCTTCTCTAATCTAGTCGCCTTCAGATTTCTTCTCGCCTCCATTTGTTGAATAAATTTTACAAGTGTTTGTTTTTGGGTTTAGTTGATTGAAACTGTTGGTGACGCCATTGAACGAGGAGTTCGCGATCACCCATTAGGATCTATCAAAAAAATTTGATCCCATTTTTATATTGCAAATTTTCAGATTGAGTGATCTGGATTACGTCTTGAGGGCCATGTTCGAGTTTACAAAGCCTTCGAGGTTGAATATAAAGGTTTGAGTTATTGTATTTTCCAGGCTTTGATTTCTTAGAGTAAGGATGGGTTTTGTCATTTCTGTAAGAATCATGGCTCGGTTCTATGCTCAACTTATGCAAAAATCCATGTTTGATGGCTATTTCTTTATCTAATATTTGATTCATCCATGTAAAACTTGTTCATTCTCTTAATCCATGTCTTTACATGCAAATGCTTTCTTGCATTTGATCCATCAGGCTATGCCCACGCAGAGATAATATAAAACAGAAAATGATCACAAAAGCTTGCTTTTGAGGCCAAAGATTTGAAGTAGGATGCATTTTGCCTGCAGTTAAAGGATTTAACACAGGATCGCCAGAAAGAGACTCTGCAGAATGTACAAAGCACAAAGACAAATACTGAAAGAGATTTTGGCACAAGCCTACTTGCATTATCTTACGTAGATGGGTCTTTAATAGTTGCCAAAACAGGCTACAACAAGCTCCAAAACTGTGATAAGAGCTGAATGTTATGGAGTAAGGGATGTAGCAAAAGCAAACAGTTGTAAAACCTGAATGAGGCATGCATGGCTGCAGAGACAGAATTTGTCTGGCTTTACATTTTCTTTGCTTCTCCATCCATTCACTTATAGTTTTTAGTACAGGTGAGCACATTAGCATAGGATTGCATGAACATTATCTATGTGTTTCATGCACTTATAATGCATGTTCACGCCATCTTCTTTATGCTGCCTACAAGCAAGCCTTAAATTTAAACGGGAACATGCCCAATTTGTTAGCAACCCTGCATGCTTAACCAGAAAGGAAAAGAGATATGCTTTAACATGCTGACATATTACTATGGCTAGAGCTGTTTGTGCAACTAATTGATGCCATGTATTGGTGAAGCTGCCATAAACATTATTAACACTTTATAGATAGAAAAGCTTATATTTTTACATCCTTGTGATGCACAACATCATGTCATCTCACTAGCCGTCTGCTCATGCACAACAGAATTGTACAGATAGCTACTAAGCTTGCTCCAAGAACACATTCTCAATGACATTCAGCTCCAAGTGACATAGAATGCTATAAATAAAAACTTGGCTCCCCGAAATGAGGTAAAGTTCCAAGACAAAAATGTTGTTTAACCATCCACACAGCAGCTCCAGCTTCAACAGGCAATGGGATGATGCGGAAAAATGCAAAAATATAATTTAAGTTACCATGTGCAAATCTTAAGTATTTAGCGAAAATTTGTGACGACACTTTGGATTGGGGCACTCATAAAATATTGTTTGGCCTTCATCAGCTGATCTCAATTGCATCAAGGGCATAGCAAAGTAAAGAGAGCTGAAAACAGCCATAAAATGCATTAATTTATGTACCTGTCTTGCATAAATTCAAGTTTTGGATGGTGACATTTGGGAGACTCTTCATTCACCTGCATAATACATTTCCAGAATTCCCATTATCTCTTTTAAGAATAAAATAATATAGAACAACTGTAATGCAGACATGCTAACCTCAGCCTTTTGTGCGACTTCTTCTCCAGCATTTTTTGTTTGTCCATCAAGGGGAACCAAAGGTTCAATGCCCAGTGTACGAACCAAATCCTAAAATAAACTTAACTTTTTGAAGTAATACACTGCGAAATCAAGCAAGGTATTGCTCCTCACTCGTGATATTGAATCGGATTTTTTTCCCCTCAAATTCTACAATAAAAGCAGCTTGATTACTTGCCCTTCATAATCTAATATGCATATGATATGTTTTTGGACAAGAATAATAATTCTAGGTTCGATGCAAGCCGAACTGGATCTTCACAGATGATCCTTCCTGGATAGATGCATTTTCTGAAAACATGTGTAGTCAGAGAACTTGTCTATTAGGATCAAAGCAATGCGAAACGTCATTACAGGTTTATGCAATGAGAAATGTCATTACAGGTTTATGCAATGAGAAACGTCATTACAATTTACAAACGTCATGCAATGAGAAACGTCATGTTCTTGCAATGAGAAACGTCATTACATTTACGCTTCTTCCAGGTTCAATCACATTTACGCTCAGTTTTTGGTTGTTGATGGTTGTCTCATGTCATTTCTTGTTTATAGATGATGATTTACGATCTAACATGCTTGAATTTAAAGCAACAGAACTCAATACAATTGGATGTCTAGTAAATAGCATTATCCCATGTGGTAATCCTCAGTGTCCCACAAATTAATCCTAATTTTGGCATGTGCATGATTCCGTATGGACAGAGTCGATTCTGACTAGCATAATGTTCCATGTTGCATACATTCAGAATTTATCAAAGATACTAGGAGATGTCATATAACACTATGGTATCACGAAGCTGCCATCCCTGTATATATTATCTTGTCAGCATAGATTCTTGCTTCTGTGAACACTCATAACCTTTTGCATGGATGTAGGTTAAATTGATGTCGAACATGCTGTTGCTGTGTATATCTTGATATGCATTATTATGTTTACTGACTGCAGCATGTACGCCAAATGCCGCATCTTGAAGGGCCTAGAAACTGCGACGTACATTCCTGTAATATATTATTTGTTGCATTTGGCTGTATGGTCCAGATTGGGTCAGAAATTCAGGTTCCAAGTAATAATGTCAGTGAGTCTATTTGATCAATTTTTTGCCACATTTTACATCGGGCAAGGAATTCATACATTCCTGTAATATATTGTTTGTCACATTTGGCCATTATGGTCCAGATTGGGTTTTGCATTTTGGTTAAGCAAATAGTTAGAATTTTAGGTCCCAAGGGATTCATATGTTAACTCTTGTAAATGTAGCTGACAAGATGTATTTTGTGATTGAGTTGTATGCTGCTATCTTGAATTTTGCATCTATATTGAACCAATATTTTATCCACCAAGGATTTACTTGGTATATTTATATCTTTCATCTAACATGCGAAGTTGCTTCATGTAATTGAGATTTGGTATTGCTCATTAATTAGCTGTTCTAAGGTGTGCGGATGGCTAGCAATCATGTTTACCTCGTTAGGACATATGTCGAATTCTGAGCTTAATTGAAGAATCAAGATCTCATTGGGGAAATTAACATATTCTGATGCACAGTCTTTACGCCTGAGTACATATTTGCTTAGTGATGCTGTCACGAACACAACAGCCATTTTGTGAACTGGAGTTTCATCAAACATTCCAAGGGCATCAGGGTCTTCTCCAGGACCTTTTACCGGGCTCTCTCTTGGTGCCTCTGGGAATGTACACATGGTTGGTTCAGGATGGAGTGCATTGCCAGGAAGGCTTGGTTTGGTACCTGAATATAATATAAAACTATCAGGAGCATCGCATTTACTGAGATCCACTTCTTGGAAATTGTATGGGAGGTATACTACCCATCAGCTCAAAACCCTTAAAAAGTTCAAAAGTTTGTTATACTCACTATGATGTTTATTGTGGAAGCAGTGCTTCAATGTCTAGGACACGCACATTGATTCATGCTTATTGTTATTCTCACATTGCCAGGTATGTACTTGTAGATTGTATTCTGTGCAATTGGAAAAGGTGTTCCAAGCTGGAACATTATTTCTTGGTATTCATAGAGCATATACAGCCCTTTGCACATTGTTGTAGTTCTGTGCATCCCATGGGCTTGCTTCTCCTCAATTGTTGAAGCTGCAACTTTGTGAAAGTTCCAACAGGACCCTTCTTGATTTTTGTTACAGATTGTTTATAGTAGGTATCCCTGTCATAAGCAGGAAACAAGAAAGACACACAGCTATCTGTAGGATTATGAGATCACATTTTGCAGTTTGTACAATGAGTATAATAAGTTACATTGTTTTTGTTGCTGCCATTGCCTGCCTCTTCAAGGATAGCGACCCTTATCTCATAATATACTGGACATTATAACTTATAAGAGAACTGGTTGAACCAGCTCCGATCCTCATTTCAAAGTACTGGACACGAGAAGGGTGTCTTTCTATTCCCATAGCCCTAGGTTGCATGGTGAAGAAAGTAATACAGAATGAAATGATGTATTGAAATGATGGAGATAACAAAGTGGACGCCTAACTTTGCTGAAGAAATGTGGAAAACTAAGGAGGTGAAAAACTGATATGTGGTTATATAGTCACATGGATGAGGTGGGCAGGAAGAAAACAAGAAAGACACACAGCTATCTGCAAGATTATGAGATCACCACATTTTGCAGTTTGTACAATGAGTATAATAAGTTACATTGTTTTTGTTGCTGCCATTGCCCGCCTCTTCAAGGATAGCGACCCTTATCTCATAATATACTGGACATTATAACTTATAAGAGAACTGGTTGAACCAGCTTTGATCCTCATCTCAAAGTACTGGACACGAGAAGGGTGTCTTTCTATTCCCATAGCCCTAGGTTGCATGGTGAAGAAAGTAATACAGAATGAAATGATGTATTGATATGTGGTTATATAGTCACATGGATGAGGTGGGCAGGAAGATGTTGTCATATCACATCTGGTCCAGTTATCACAAGTTAGGTTAGAGTTGAGTTTCTATCCCTCAGTATATCCCTCCCATCATTTAAGCAAAGTCGCGCAGCTACCAACACTCAGGAAGATGTTGTCATATCACATCCGGTCCAGTTATCACAAGTTAGGTTAGAGTTGAGTTTCTATCCCTCAAGATATCCCTCCCATCATTTAAGCAAAAGTCGCGCAAATGACCAACACTAGCTCGATTACCAACAATTGTCCGAGGCATCATGAGGTATTTAGAACATATCTATGTGGCAGACAAGTGGATCTCTTCGAAAGTTCTAACCACCATAAAACAATTCTACAAAGACAATATTTTTGAATATATCTAGAGCATCTATAAGTCAACATTAATTTCTTACCTTAGTTTAAGGTCAATATGCACCTATAAGGTCACCTATATACACCTATAATAAGCATAAGTCAATTATACCTAGCAAATATGCATCTATAATGTGTAAAATGTGATAACAAAATATCAAAATAAGGTCAACATAATATCAAAAAATATTTCATTGATTCATTATATTTAAAGATCACGTTTACGTCTCTTTCCATTATACATTCAATATATATACCCCGCTTTTTGGGTTGCCCCTAAGGGGCAAATCCTTGCTCAAATGGGTTTTTGGCATATTCCAAGTATATGCCAAGTCTGGAGCCACGAGTGCACTGCCAAGTGTGGCAACGTTGCCAGTGCCTTTACTGGGCGAAATGACCCTCCTCAGAGCAATTATCATGTGGTTGTAGTCGTATAGTCATATGTTGTTACTCCAGAAGCATACGTTTTCATTGTATTATAAATCAGAATCGTCTCCATTTCGTGCTCTTCTATGTTGGCCATGAATTTGATATATGAATTTGGTTTCGTATTAGTATTCTCAGAAGATCTGCTTGCAAAGCATCAACATTAAATCTTCATGCACAATGTTTGGCCATGGGATAGGTTTGGGATAGGTTCAATAGTTACGTGTGCATTAATGGATCGATTGTATCAAAATAAAAGCTACGATAACTGAGAGATTTGAAAACGAAAATGTGAGCTATTTGCATGGTGAAATGTGAGCTATTTGCATGGTGAAATTAGGCAAATTTGAAAACGAAATTTGCATAATGATTGCAGGATTGTCTGCCACTATTCATCTATATGTTAACTATTAATTTTCTGTCCATGAGCGGTGTAGACTATGTCTGTAAAAAATGTCTTTAAAGTTTCCATATCTTTAAAGTCTTTTGATCTTCATAAGTTATAGCATACTTGGGCGCTAGTCTACACTTAGCAAAGAATAACAAAAAATGGAAATTCAATCAGTTTATTATCAACGATCTACTCAAGAAGTTCAATCCTTTATATTGATGCATGAGCTGGCATCAACATAATAAATGCAAAACGAATGCATTATTAGACTTTTGAGATGTTTATATTTTCATTTATCCGTACCGTTCTACATGAGATCTCGTAATAGAGAAGCCTTTAAGGTGACATATGAACTCTTGTTCGAAGTTTCGGTCTCAGATATTGCATGCTATATTCTTCTCTAAGGTGGAAATAGACTCTAAGATTGCAAAGAAAATTGCCTTTAATATCCGAATTATGGCGCTTGTAACAAAAGATTGTATTTACCTACGCGGATCGGATAGAGATGCATGTTCAATTGCTCTCCATCTACTTCAAGCATCAGGATCATGTACACCCATGTGGCATGTATCTCATGAGTCTACCTTACTTTGCACATTTGCACATCAACAAATCTGCATGCTTACCATTCACATATGGAAAAGAAAATGGATCGGTTTGTTTGAAGTAGAGCATCATGCATCACTGAAGCTATAGTTGAGCTGTGTTTTCAATAGCCTCCCATTCATAATAAATAATTATAAGAACATGACCAATGTCGTATTCACTGGACTTCTAGCCTAGATCCATCGTAAAAGCAATTGTCATACTTTAAATAATCAACACCCTACATAATACGTTTAGTGAAAAGGAAGTTCCAGCATTAAATTAAAGAGTACTCATATCAGATCAAGCTTGTACCCATGCAACAAACGATTTAACCTAGAAGCTTATCCTTGCAGTTGGGACCATATGAATAGGCAAAAGGACAAAGTACCAACTTGAACTTTTGGCATGGCTTGTTCATGCAATGGTCATCATTTTGCCGACAAAAATGTACCTGAAGTGGAAATGCCAGATAACTTATTTTGGACAAAGTAGTGAGTTGATGCAACGCAAATGCCATAGCGGCCATCATAGGAAATGAGGTGACTTCACGTTTTGATTTAGGCCACTTCACCCTCAAGAAACTGGAGGGCAACCCTCCGTGCGCAGCACCTTGTTTTTTTTGAAGGTGTGGTCTTTTTTTGAGGTGTCGTTTTTTTAAAAGAAGTGTTGCTTATTTTTTTGAGGGGGTGTTGTTTTTAAGAAGGTGTTGTTTTTTGAGGTGTAGTTTATAACTAGGTGCAGTTCTTAAGTAGTGGTTTTTTATGGAAGTGTAGTTTTTTGAAGTGTGGTTTATAAGGAGGTATAGTTTTTAAGTGGTTGTTTTTTAAGGAAGTATGGTTTTCTGAAGTGGTATGATTTTTTTAATCGAGGTGGTGTTTTTTGAGGTGTCGTTTATAAGTGGGTGTAGTTTTTAAATAGCTATTTTTTAAAGAAGTATGGTTTTTTGAAGTGTGGTTTATAAGCGGGTGTGGTTTTTAAGTGGCTGTTTTTCAATGAAGTATGGTTTTCTGAAGTGGTGTAGTTTATAACTAGGTGTAGTGTTTAGGAAGCTATTTTTAAGGAAATATGATTTTTTTTGGTGTGGTTTATATAACGAGGTATAGTTTTTACGTAGCTATTTTTTAACGTAAGTATGGTTTTTTGATGTGTGGTTTTTAAGTAGGTGTAGTTTTTAAGTGGCTTTTTTTTTACAGAAGTGTGATTTTCTAAAGTGGCGTAGTCTTTACGCAACTATTTCTTAAGGAAGTATGGTTTTTCTGAGGCTATTTCTTAAGCAAAGCACCACCACCTGGAATATTGTTTGTGTGCTCAACTTTGGGAATGTATCGTATTGTTTTACATTCGTGAAAAATAACTTCAACGGTTAGATCCAACCACTATAAGAGAATGAGCATTTTTTGTCAGAAAAATCGTCATACTATCTAGAGAGATTTTTGCCTGACGTACAGGCTGACGAACGTACTGACGATTATTATTTTGATGCTTTTCCTGACGATACTACGTCAGACATGTCGTCACATAAATCGTCAGAAGCCTTCGTCACGTTAAGCATCACATTAATCGTCAGAATATACGTCAAATATGTATCGTCAGAAAAAGCGTCAGAATATGCGTCAGAATAATCATCAGAAAATGCGTCAGATATAACGTCAGATATATCATCAAATTTTGCGTCAGACTATTCATCAGATATTGCATCAGACTAATCGTCAGATGGTGCTTTTCTAGGCGCTATTACAATTTTAGTTATAACATTTGATTGAACAGTATATTTTAGATGAAATTTGATGTTTCACAAAGCTCCTCGATCTGTCTAATGATGTATTATTTAATGTTGAAGGTATTCCTGGCAAACCTTCAACCTCAATGGTGTAGAACCTCCAGGTTGCTATAGGCAACCACTCTGTGAGAGAATACTACAAAAGAATTACTCAAACAGCCATAATAGATTAGCTTCCCTGAACAGTAAAAAGACTGTCACAGCAAAATACTTCCCATGTGTGGTTCTTGAGCTTTTTTTGATTAAATCAATTTTGTTGGATACTAGGTAAGGTACTTGATCTGCCTATGAAACTCTACTAGAAAATCCTTAGGGCAACTATGTGCAATTGATCAAACTGACAGGGTCAATTTTTGGTCAATATCCCAACCCGAGAGCTTCTTTTTGCAAGTGTATGAACAGAATACCTTTTCAAGTTTTGTCAATTGGAACGATTTTTGATGACTCTGCAGAGTAGGTGCATAGAGTCCTTTTTTGAGATCTGACCCCTTTTTTTCTTTATAAAGATTTTTGATAAGAAATAGCAACTTTAACTGTATGGTGAATAAATGGAATATTTCTACAGAAGACAGAGTACTTGATTATTTTCTTTTGCTAATATTTGGCTTGTGAAGCAATCATCTACACCTAGGCTCGCTAATTGAATTGAGATCATTAATTTACTCCAATATTATGCTTTAGGTTATCAAATGAGGACAATGCTTACCAAGTTCGAATTTTCTTTCATTGAATCATCATACAGAATAGGAACATAAATTCCCAAGCTCAGAGTCTTGGGCACAGGATCAAAAATAATCAAATGAAGGTACACATTCAAGTAATTTGCATCAAATAAATAGGTATTTCATGCAAGCCAGGTCATTCTTAACTTATGCTCCGCAAATCCGCTCCAGATACAGTCACAGAAGTCAAATCTTTCGCACAGAAGCCGGCCCTTGTTTCAAAAATTGTTTTCCCTTTTTGTTTTCTCATTTCCGGCACATTCTTGGCATCTGGGTTTGTTTTGTTTTGGCTTTACACATGTTATGATGTTTCTTGAGGCACAATAGTACAAAAGGGATGCTCGGGCTCATGATTGTCAGGCCAGATCTATCGGAAAGGTCGGATCTTGGCCTGGCCTTTTTAGGTTAGAGAATTTCGCAGAGAAGAGATATCCCACAGGCCTTTTTCGCAAAATGATACATGTGTAACGTGGCACATAGGGATTGGGTGAAATGAGACTTAGGCGAAGGGGTGCATAGAAAAAACCATAGGGCACTCTTCCCTAGAATTCAAACTGTAGGGCCAAACCATGGTCTATTTGGGAATCTTTTTTGTGCCACATGGAATCTTTTGATGCCCTACCCTATGGACGGATCTTTTTTGGAGAAGACGATTTGATTGTTTTTTTTTTTTGAATGGAATGGTTTTTGACATTTGGACATGTGGTAAGCATATGGTATGAGTAGGCAATCCAAAGATGACATGGCATGGGATGACTTGGCAAAACATACCATTATATTTGTAGCGCCGCAAAGACACTTTACGTAAACGTGCTTTAATTTCTTACATCTGCTTTGATTTTTGCTTTATCTATTGGCATTTCTATTATTCAGCATATTCTTGCATTTAATTTGTTCATCATATCTTTCCACTTATATGCACAATATCTTACTAATTTATTTATTTATTTTTTATTTCTGTCAAGTATAATGTGATCAGCTCAGCTGCCGACATTGAAGTCATTTCTCATATTGGTACAAGGATTGAAGAGATTTTAAGTGTAATCAGAATGTGCAAATGTGTGTCTTGGTTAAGTTATGTCGCTCTAGCTCATTTGAGAGATTTTATCAATCAAGTAGATAAAGGAGTATTGCAATAATCATGTGTTAGCAAAAGATTCACAATGTTAGCATGTCCAAACCAGTAGCACTGAGTTTTGACCAAATTCTCCAATCATACGCTGCAAAAACTCACATGTAAATGTCCAGCCAAGATTCACAATGTTAGCATGTCCAAACCACTAGCACTGAGTTTTGACCAAATTTTCCAATCTTATGCTGCAAAAAACTCACAATTAAATCTCCAAACAAGCTTTGTCGATACATTATTGTTTCAACTGTTTATGTTTATGTGATGTAAATGTGTAGTTGAAAAATCACAGTGTTAGTGCATAGAGCTGCTAAGTGTGTAGTCATGCAATGTCTAAGCAATGTCTAAATCTTTTATGACTTGTGCAACTTGGTAAGTTCAAGACATTTTTCCTATTATACAACTTAGTTTCAATATGCTAGGCGCATCATAAGTGTGGTGCAATGGTGCATAAGGTTATAGCACTATTTAATAAATTGGTCTTTGCTCTTCCAATAAAAATTGTGATAGGCATAAATTCTTGATGGAGAAGCATACAATATTGTATTGCCCTACCACACGATAGTCTTTCGAGCTTGATTATAACATAGCCACAACAAAATTGAGCCTGCATGTGTCGCATCTTGGTTCGACAACCTTTGTCAAATCACTCCCCCTCCTAGGATCGACCTTCAATGCTAAACTTGCTATGATGTGACATGGCCACACTCATTGATGGACCATAAGCAGAGTGTCTTTTGAATGATTGCTAATGCCATCAAAGACAAATGGAGATATAATACAAGTAGTACGCAGATTGCACGTAGCTTCTCATGTCTATGTCTAATAACTCTTCAAGTTTGTTGGTTCAATGATTTGTTACTCTACTCACAAACATTAATGCACACCTTAACAAAATACATTATTAGCACTAGACAAAAGAAAGAATCGAAAATGATAACGTTAATGCAAATTCATGTTCCACTATATATTTTAAGACAAATTGCCTAAAGCCCCATTTCGAGTTCATATGGACCTAAAGCCCGGCAACGCCGGGCACCATAACTAGTAGATTCTTAAATTTGAGTTGATGCGCTTATGAGCCTAATGACTTTGAGATCCTACAGGGAATGGTTTGCTTTGTAGAAATATCTTTGCTGGGAGATTTTTCCAATTTCAACGAGTTGTCCTCAAAATTTTTTGGGCACTCATTGAGAATTAAAAGTAAGGACTTCTTGAGCTTATACAACCAAGAAAATGGTGGTGCAACAAGACGCCCCAACCATTTTTGGCTATAGCCATATGGCTTGAACATAGAAGAACCCATAAGGAAAAATCCCCGCCAAAAGTAGTGGAACATTTATCATAAGTTCAAAATTGAAAATAAATTATATGGATGAAAAAAAATGCCCCATCAAAGGTTGAAAAACAAGGGTCCGTGATTTGGCGATATAAACGCCCGTGATGGTGATCCGGTATTTTGCTGCTATTGGTCTGCTACTTTCCCGCTTTCTGCTACTTTCCCGCTTTCTTACTCTATGCTTCCAAATCAGAAAGGTAAGAGCGGCCCGTATGGCACTCTCCTGCTTCCAAATCAGACAGGGGGCTATTGCGCCCCCGCTTCACTACCGCTTCACAAACCGCTAGTTCGCTTCACGGCTATGCCCCCGCTTGACATGATACAAGTGATGCTCGCTAGTCCGCTTTCACGGCTATGCCGCCCCCGCTTGACATGATACGTGATGCTCGCTTCAAAGAAAGGAGCTGGAATCTCATGTTAATTCTTTTTACAATTCCTAACTTGTCTCCTTCAATCTCTCGCCCACCATGTTCTAGTGCCCAAATACCAATGTGATGGTGGTAAAACTTAGTGGATATCATTTCGCATGATCATAATCCAGTTCTATGCAGCTAGATAATGAACAGAGGTTCAAATACTACCTTAGGCTAGTTTTTCAGTATCCGGGACTTGGAAGAATCCTTCAGGGCCGATCTCATGGGCTGCAAGAATTACAGAGATGAAGAAAACCCTGACCACCAGTGCCGATTTATGCAAATCGGTTCCTATATGGGGCCGGTTTATGCACTTCCCAAGCAAGATGGTGTCGACTCCCGATGTCGCCAGATCGGGCCGATTTTGCCCTATCGCCTTTCAGATTGGCCTTCCGTGCAAACAAAGCCGATATGGGTTTATATCAAGACACCGCTGATTAAAGGAGCACCACCGGGCTTATATCAGTACAAAGCCAAGAATCGAACCAAGCCAAGAACCAAGCTAAGAAGTAAGCAAGAATCGAATCGAAGCAAGCCAAGTAGAGTCGGTTCAAGCATTCAAGCAGAAACACCAAAGGTCCAAGGTATTTTTCACAGCAAAAAAGCAAAAACAGCAAAAACAAGTCTGTTATATTTCATGCCTCCTTTATAACTGGTAAATCCTTTTCCCTTTTTTTTTTCTTTTGATTTTAATCCTTTTCCCTTTTTTTTTTTCTTTTGATTTTAATCCTTTCTGATAACCTTATGTGCTTTGCAGAGAGCTCCTTTAGAAGGATCGGTGACTCTTTGTTATTTTTGCACTCTGGAGTTTGGAGTCAGTGTTGAAAATATCAGTGTGAAAATATCTTTGTTCTGATTGTGAATTGTAACTGCAATCTTGAAAAATAAAGGTATATATTTTCCAATGGTTTCTAGATCTTCAATTCAAAACCACGTCTTTGTTTTAGGAAAAACAAACAAAAATAACACTTGCATATTTTTCAATTTGCATATTTTTCAATTCAAAACCATGTTTTGAAACTGCTTATATTAAACAACCACATGTTGATTTTATATAAACCTATATATCGAAATTCTTCTTCATGAGAAAAATAATACTTGAAAACAACAGTTATTTTTTAAAAACCACATATTATTTTTCTAGGAAAACAACACTTAGAAACAACATAGTTAAAAAAAACATATCATTTTTTTAAGAAAACAACAACTAGAAATAACATAATTAAAAAAGCCCACATTTTTTTTTAAAAGCACTGGCCATTTTGTTAAAAAAAAACACTTAGAAACAACAGAGTTAAAAAAACCACATTCTTCTTAAAAAACACATATCATTTTATCAAGAAAACAACACTTAGAAACAACAGAGTTTACAAAAAAACACATTCTTCCTAGAAAACACATATCACTTTTTTAAGAAAATAACATTTAGAAACAACATAGTTAAAAGAAAAAACAAAGAAACTACGCAGGTTTCTAGCAAAATCGAAAATTCTATACATAGTTTTTAGTGTTTTTTTCATACAAAACAATAGTTAAAAAACTACATGTGGACCTTTTAGATTTTATTAAGAACCACATGTCTATTTTAGAAAAAACAACACTTGAAAACCACATCTACTTCTAAAAAACAACATGTAGGCACACGGTAATTCCTAATACGTAGATAATTTTGACAAAACTCTACGTAGACTTTAACAAAAAAAACTACATGTATAAAAATTTGGCTAAAAACTACACGCCATTTCTAGTAAAATCGGACAAAAAACAACACGTCGTTTTTGATGTTGTTTTTAGCAAAACCACACTAAAAAAAACAACATGTGGACCCAAGATTGGGGTGGTAGTAAAAGGAGACATCCGATGACTCGCTTGGCACTATTGTAGGCGATTCCACCAAGTGGATGAACTCATCCCACTTGACCGCTTATTCCACACATAGCTTCGGCATATCTTCAATGATTCGATTCGGCCCCTCCGCCCCACCATCCGCTTGGGGATGATATGCCGCGGCTCATGGAGAGCTTCGTCCCAATGGTGCTAAAGAGGTCCCCGCCAAAAGGCGCCATAAACTTGGAATCTCTCGCCGATATTATCTCCGAGGCATGCCATGGAGCCTAAAAAATCTCCTTTACAAATAACTTGGCAATATCTAATGCGGTGTCTCAGAGTTCTACAAGGCACAAAATGTGCCATCTTAGATAACTTGTCTCGACAAAAGCATCAATGCATCCCCGCCCAAGAGTTCTAGGAAGTCCCGTAATAAAATCCATACTTATGACCTCCCACTTAGCATTTGGCACTCCCAATGGTTCTAAAGCACTGAATTCGAGCTACTCCGCTTTGGTCACACACACAACCGGCATTCCCGAATATATCTCGCTATCCGCTTCTTCATTCCCGGCGTAAATAACTACTTGAATCTTGAAATAGGTCTTCATAAACCCCGCATGCCCTCGCTATTGGGTTGTTGTTGTGTGTCATGAAGAATTAGCTTCCTTACCCCCGATGATTTGGGCACACACAACTTATGCTTATGATATAACAAAGTTGCCTTCCTTCTTATAATGCTTGAAGACTTCCCCGCTCCTTATCCGCTCTAGCTTCCCTAGAGAGGCTTTCCCATACCTCCTTGAAATCTTCATCCGATGGCAAAGTCTCCTCAATCTTCTTACCAAACTCACTGAAAGAGTGGAAATCGTGACATACAATGCTTTTGTCTCAAACGGTCTCCTAGAGAGAGAGCATCCGCCACCACATTAAGCTTGCCGGGCTTATACACTATATCAAAATCGTATTCTCAAGAAACTCCATCCATCTCCTTTGCCTTAGGTTGAGAAGTGGTCGGGTGAAAAGATACCGAGGCTCGTGATCGTATCCAACTCAAACTTCCTTCCCAAAGAAATAATGCCTCCATATTCTTAATGCCCCGATAATGGCTAGCAACTCCCGATCATGGGTTGGGTAGCTGTTCTGCGGCGTCGTTCATGTTCTTGGAGTCGTAGGGCGACCCTTCCTTCCTTCTTGCATCAAGATCGCCCTATTGCTATCTTGCTTAAGGCCCGCTGCTACCAACTTATCTTTACTTGATCTCGAGAACAAGCACCGGTGTCAAGAAAGCAGGCCTCCTTAAGCTTCTCAAAGGAAGCTTGACTTTCTCTAACCAATGGCTAGTCCAATCCTTAATCTTCTTGGCCTTGGTGAGGTCCGACAAAGGGGATGCCCACTTAGCAAAGTCCTTCACGAACTTTCTATAATACCTCGCCAACCCGAAAAGCTTCTTACTTCGCCACATTCCTTGAGCTGGCCAATCAACTATTGCCTCAATCTTAGATGGATCCAGAGAAATTCCCTCTCTATTACCACATGCCCCAAGTATTCCACTCGACCTGCTGCAAAGTGGCACTTGGAGAGCTTTTCATACAACCGATGACGCCTCAACTTCTCCAACACTTTCCTCAAATGCCGACAATGCTCTTCGATGGACTTGTCAGATTAGATGTCGTCGAATAATACAATAACAAACTCATCCAAGAAATCCCCTCAAGATGTCGCTCATGAGGCGATAAAAGTTGTCGGAGCATTCGACAACCCAAAGGGCATTACTGTAAACTCAAAGTGACCATACCGCGTTCTAAAGGCGGTCTTATGGATATCCTCTTCTTTTATTCTTATCTGGTGGTATCCTGACCTTAAGTCAATCTTAGAGAATACCTTGGCTCCCTGGAGCTGGTCCATTAAATCATCCGCCCTTGGCAATGCATACTTATTCTTAATCGTCTGCTTGTTGAGCTGGCGATAGTCTATGCACATTCTTAAGCTCCCATCTTTCTTCTTCACGAAGAGTATAGGTGCTCTAAAAGGAGACATGCTTGCTCTAATAAATCCAAGCTCAAGCAATTCCTGGAGCTGCTTCTTGAGCTCAATCAATTCCGGGGTGCTCATCCTGTAAGGTGCCTTGCTGGTAGGCTTAGCATCTGGAGCTAATGTGATCTCACATTCCACACCCCTATAAGGTGGTAGTTGCCGAATTTCATCCGGGAATACATCCTTAAATTCTGAAATGAGCCTTGCTACTGGCTTGGGCAACTGCTTCCCCTTTTGGTCACTTCCATCCTGCTTATTGGGCTCAATTGCCTCTAACCTCAAAACGTAATCCACCTTATTTCTTTTTTTACTTTTCCTTAGTCGCTTCAAAAGAAATACACCGCATAGAAGAAGCTACCTTCTTACCTTTCACTATGAATTTGGTGCCGCCCCGTGTGCTGTCCATGGAGACTTCATTAAGTCACAATGATCATGGCTTTCGGGTTTTTAGAATTCCATTCCCACTATCGGTCATACCTTCCAATTTCCATGACCTCTGCCCCATCGGCCACTTACTTCCACTAAGGTCTATGTCGAATGTGATCCTCCTCCCCTTAGTGTGTCGAATGGCGCCGCTTTTGCCATAGCGACCGCCTTGGCTTAGACTTCAATACCTTGTTCTTCATTAGGGCAGCCAGCCTAGGAGAGGCAAAGTTATGAGAGCTACCCGTATCTATCAATACTAGATATGGATCATATCTATGATCCCTCACCGCAATGATCGTGGACTGATTTTCAATCTCTTCCGACTCAATGTTTGCACAAATATGGCACTCACCATCTATGAAGTCCCGGGCCTCCCCGGGTCGCCATCTTCATCCGCTTTGTTGGTGAATCCCAATCCCCAAGTTCTCGCCAAAGTCGCCTCGCGATGACTTAATGGGCAATCATGTGTTCGCGGCCCGGCCGAAGCACCAAACATAGCTTCTTCTCGACACTCCTGCCTCTTCTCTTTAGTCAAACCGCCTAAAATACGCTTTAGAGCTTACCCCCGATGCATTCTCATGCTTACGGTCCCCAAAGTTCTTACCCCCGAGCTCTTCCTTACCGCCGGCCTCCCCGATGGCGTGAGCCGGTGATTGCTTACTCGCATCGCCTTTTGGTAACGCCTCAAGCTTTACCCCTAAAGGCCGACCGCTTCTCTGGTTGGTGGTGCTTCCTCCAAACTTATGGCTTTGTCTTCAGCTCAGAATCGATTCGGGTTGATTGCTCTAACTAGCCTTTTGATATTGCCGCTCAACCCTTCAATGTAGGTATCAACCGCTTGCCTTTCTCGATACTCCGGAACATGGAGCCCGAGCCGCATAAATTCCTCCAGATACTTTGCTACCGACAATGTACCCCTCGCTTCAATCTATAGAACTCCTGATCCGCCTCGCTAGTGTGCTGTATCTTGGCACATAGTGCTTAAGGAAAGCTTTGTCAAGGTCTTGAATCCGCAATTGTTCCTTTTAGCTTGTTAGATTTCGCGATATCCTTTCCACCAAATCCTTGCCGGGTCTAATGAGGTTAGCTGAAAGCAACTTTTCCTATGTCCTTATCTTTCATACCGTAGGAGTTGCCAAATTCTTCCATTTCATCAAGCCAAGCTTCACCTCCCCATACCGACCTGCCCTTCCCCGAGAAACCCACCCAACTTCCTAGTCTTCCACACATTGCTCATAGCACCGCCAACCTTCTTTTGATAGTCACCGCCTTTTGCCCTAGCTCTTACCCCAAGGGCATCGGACTCACTTTCTCGAGCTATAACTATCTTGGGCCCCAAGTGTCTAATGAACCGAACTAGATGGTATTGGAGTCCTTCGCTTTTCTTTCCTTTCCTCTTCTTGTCTCCTCGACATTTCCCTCATTGTCTTGCCCCTCCCGCCGTGGACCTTCCTCGACACCTTGCCGAGGTAGTGGTGGAGGTGGTGCATGCATGTTCTTGGCATTCATCAATGGGTGGCCCAAAGGATCACCGATGCATCCGATTCCTCATCCGGACGCAGCCTTGCGCTGATTGCTTCCTGGCCATTTCCTCGTTGTTGTCATCTTGATCATGTCCAAATAGGTTTCGGTACCAATGTTGTCCCGACGCCGCACTGCATCAGACGCTTCGCCGACGTATTTTTGAAAAAATACGTATTTTATACAATACGTACTTAAAGTGCTTAAATTACGTTTTTTAAAAAAATTGAGAAAAAGCTTAAATATAACAAATTATGCGACATAAACACAAACAGATTGTTGGAAAGTTGGTTAGTATGTTTGTTTGCTATCTGGGAGGCCTAGGTTCAATCCTAGTGGGTGCAAATTGAGTCCGCTTTTGAGAAAACCGTGTTTATTTTTTTTGAAAAGATGATTAAGCCGCATTTTTTAAAAATACGCACGCTGCATGGTACGTACGGACGTATGGATTTTAAAAATACGCCAGATTAGTACAACACATCAGCTGGTACCATCGGGTGTTGTCGGCCCCGCCTTGAGAACCCGAGCTTGTTCCTTGCCGCAAGGATTAATCATCAATACTTGTTATTTGGGTTACACATTAATCATTCTTGCTTACAATTGAATTGTTGTTAGGCATAAAAGAAATCATATAAAAATTCCACTTACAAGTTAAGATCATGGTAAGACATTAATTAATATATATAAAAGTACATGATAATAACCGAAGAGAGAGTTTCCAATACAATTACTTAATTAACAAAACAAATTTTCCTTATCGGTGCCTCCTCATGGACTTGAAGAAGTTCTTCAATCCTATCCCCTTGCCGACGCTCAAGCAGATTCTTGCCACGACCCTCCTTCTAATGCCCTTTGCCATCCGTGGGTGCCGAAAGTTCGTGCCGAAAAGTTCGTGCGCTTGTCGCCACTCACCGACAAGTGTGCATCCCCAGGTGGCCTCTTGCGGTCGAGAGAATGAAGGACTACGGATCTCTTTGAAGAGGATAACATGGTCTACCCAATGCTCTATTCTCGCATGTTGCCCAAAGCCCGAGAGAGCTGATGAGGAGCGCCACGCACTCTTCCCCTTGGGTGAACTCCTTGTGGAAAACTATCATCCGCCTCTTTGGCCGAGGGCCGGAAAGATAGTACCGAAAGTGCTTTTACCCTTGCTCGGCCCACGGTTCCTCCGCAGGCCTTTCTCCGAAATGCTTCACCGAAAAACATCCAATGCCATAAGACCTTCGTGATCTCCCACATCATGGTTGCATTCTCCAAGTTAATGCCGCTAGAAGCTTCACAAGATACCCCCGAGCGACCAATCACCGAGCCCGGCCTCTTCCCCGGCTTATACAACCGCTTTTGAATCTCCGAATTCCTCTCCGAATGACAGTTGCCACGCTGGTCGATACATCCGGCTTTATCTATTGGTAAGCTTGAATGTCCGATATCGCTTCCCTGGCGTAGGAATGTCGCTTCGGCTTACCCTTTGGAATTTCTTGGTAATCATAGTCGATGAAGTCGCCGCCGCTCCTCGTGCAACTAGGCTTAGAAGCTCATCGATCCCCGAGACCTTCGCCTTGACAATAGAAAGGTTGAGGATGCCGGTGGCGTAATATGTACCGCCGCCGATGATGACCGGGTCGTACCGTGATGCCAACCGGGCGTTCGGAATCTCGCCTTTAATACTTCCTCTTGCCGCTATACTTCTCCATCCTTCTTGCCTCCCCTCGATTTTCCAACTTGGGTTCTCCTCCTCTTGCTCTTCATAATCCTCGCTTTCAATCCGCAACATCGGTGTTTCCGGCGTGGAGCCGTAGTATTCGTGATTCAGCCTCGATCTCGATACCTATCTCGCCGCCGAAAACGTCGAGGTGCCAAATCCAAAGGTTGAATTGATCGCCCCCCCGTTGGTTGACCGCCTTGTACCGCATGAACAAAGTTAAGGCCGCATGGGCCGAGAGGTATCTATGCCTATGATACTTACAGTCATGTAGTCCGGGCATGTTTCTCGTTCTATCCCACACCGCTTTTGCCCCCCGATCCCCCACCTATGGCTTGGGTCGAGAGTCTAAGGAAACCCATTTCCTCCCCTAGGTGGCAAACTAACTTCCCAGTGGTAGAATCGCGGGTCATATTGGCAAATGATGCCTGCAGTAATAGGGGGTTCTAGTCGAGTGGCATGGAGGTCAAAGAGATGATCAAAGACATGGAAGGCTTGTTCTACAGAAAATCACGATGTGGTTGGCCTCATTGTACCATCTAACAAAGCTTGATGGCGCCATTGAGCAGAGATAGCTATGAAAAAATGGCTTGTGAAGGTGAGTAGAGAGCTGGAAAATCACCAAGTGTCGAGAGCAGCTTTTGATGGGGAGAAAATGACAAATGAGGCCCCTTTATAGACTTAGGGATGCCTCGGGTTCCGTGGGGAAGACTTCTATTCTATGGCTATGGGTGTCCAAATGAGCTACCATGAAGTGCAAATCTAAGCAAAGCAAAGCAAGAAACACTACATGGCGCTTTGTTGGGTCGAATTGGTCAATTTGGGCGAAAAATGGGTGAAACCAAAGTTGTTCACAAAAATCACCTCGCGGACGAGCTGGCAAGGGCTGGCGCTGGCAACCCGATTTTGGGTCCTTTTATGCTCCAATGAAGATTTCTTGGAATTTAGAGATGCTAATATGACTCTTTGGCATGATTCTAATCTAATTAGCAACTTTTCTTGAGCAGATTGACGTGTTTTGGGGGTCAAAATGGCGAAACGGGTTGTTCACAAAATCACCTCCTAGACGAAGCTGGCAATAATATAGATCCATATATCAGCCATTCATTACAGATTAAGTTATGGAGTTTCATTGGGCTAAGACTTGCATTACAAACATTGAGCCTCATAGAAGCATTTGCATAGTCAAGGCAAGATAATTTTCCAATGTCATTTTGCCAAGCTGCACTGTTGATGTCAACTTGGAGAAACAAATAACAAATGATTAAAACATAGAAAACGATTGCCCCGCATAATTCATACAATTAAATACAGACCACAAATAATTATGGAAGAAAATAATGCCTAGATACCTTCTCCATTGAACTTTCTCAGGCATAAAGTTGGTGCCATGATCTTGATAATGCTATGATCTCATAGCTTTGATGTCGGATGAATAATTATGAATAATTAACCCCGATCTTGCGGATTTGAATAACATTGATAAGGCCTTGCTAGATTGACATCTTCAAACTTTAAGTAATTTTCATGATGCAAACTAAGCTATCAGTTGAACCAAAAGCTCTACCTCACTGGACAAAAGCCGGATGGACCACATTATCTATCCAATGCAGGGGATGCAGAGAAAAAACATGGGAATTCTTCTACCTAAATAATGAGAACCAAAAGGGATTGCTCATTTAAATGATCCAAGCTTCGCCTTGATCTTCTTCTTCGAGCTACTTCCCCGCCAACAATATGTGGCTTGTGAAAGTAGGAATACCTTCAAAACAAAAATAAAAATATGCTTGCTATACTTGACTCTTAGAAGATATGAAATTGTGAAGCTTTGTGGATGCTATATTACCTCATGCAAACCCAAGCTAATTTACCAATTGGATGTCCCAAAGTATTGCAAAATTTTTCTTTGGCTAATAATCCGATTAGACCGGAAATTGGAGTTATAGCACACAATTCTCTGGTAGGAAGACTGGTAGCAATGGGTAAATCATCCACCATTTCGACTTGAACTGTGGTGATTTTGGATCAACAAAATCTAATGCGAGAGCTTTATCTCGTAAACTTCATCTCTAAAACCTGTATGCAAAATCTGCCATATCCTGCATGAAAAAGACATAAAGCATTGAGAAGCATAAAACCCACAATAATCCTATCCAATCAAGGAACATTATGGATTTGGAGAGTTTGGAAGCAAATTGCTAGAAATTTGAAAGAGGTAATGGGCAATTCACGAATTCCAGGTAATGGCAAAAGCCTTTTTAAAACCTACATGTACACAATATACATACCTTGAAGGCGGGATTCTACTACTTTTTGCACGATACCAACCATTTAAGTTTCAAAATTGAATATGGTGGCAAAGCCGTGAGGGTGAGCCACCTGACCGAGGGTCTATTCAAACTCCGCATATTCTTACCTGCAAGTACACTTAAAAACATCTACTATTCCACCATCGCTACAACCCAAGCCCTCAAAAACTTCCTCGCCCTTATGGCGACATGTCCAAAAGTGAGAAGGGAAGCCGCTGAAGCTAAGAGCTCATATAAAAGAGCACTATCTCTCATAATTTTATCAAAAGTGTTAAACGCAGGTCTTGTAGCATATGCTCAAATTCGAGGACTATTGAAGCTCTGAACTGCCTTCTGGTTACCGAAAATGCAAATCCCGCTTCCCTCAAAGAAACCCTTAAGAAAACAAAGATTTAACCTTTAAGAAAACAAAGATTTAAACCGCCAATTTTGTCGACAATGACATAACCTTCTCGACTAGTCAATCGCGAACCCTAAAGAGATGTAGATAAAACCATAGAAGAAAAGGCAAAAGGCAAGCATGAAGAAAGGGCGGTGGCGTAGGATGGCTATGGCGGCCACGCCGGCTAAAAATAAAACTATGGCTATGGCGCCATGCAAGAGGCAACCACTAAAAGCAAAAAGAAAACTATGACATGGCATCATCTTAACCATTCCTTGGGAGATCAAATCTTGGCCTTTGATTTAGGGTCATCCAACACTTACAATACTTTATAATGTAGGATGGGTTTAATTACGTTTTAATCACCTATTTTGATATAACACAATAAAATTTCAAAGTTTAGCTTTCAATTGGTACTAAACATGAGTTGTTTCGACAAATCGAAAGCTCGCTACGAAGATTTTAAGTTCTATCCTTATTTTAACCCCATTAAACTAACAAATGCCCTTCAATGGACCACTAAAAGACCTTCAATGGACCACCAAATGCTCACACTAGACCTTCATTGGCCCACAAGTGCCCATTAATAGACCATGCATTTAGTTCGATTTTTAGTACTTTTTAAGGTGGGTTATTGTAGGGCTATTAAAGGGTTAAGGTGGGCTATTAAAGGGTAAAAAAGTGGGCCATTAAAGGGCAAAAAGTGGGCCATTGAAGGGGAGTGGGTGGAAGAGGGGCATCCTCCCCTATGCCACATTGTCTTTTTTCGTCCTTTCCATTATTCATATGCTACATTTCATTTACGAAAAAACAGGGGCCTTGAAATTTCGGCCACAAACGCCTTGTTTCTTCGAATCAAAATTTGTAGTCGATGGCCTGTCGATCTGCCCTGCCGTTGAAGTTACTTTTACCTTCCCTCGGGAAACGCACGCCAATCGAAGAAAACCCCCTGAAGATGCCGGGAACTATCGTGGGGCAAATTTCAAGCCCCCGCTTTTTTTGGTAATTTTCCAACTAAAGTTTGTCGAAATTTCCTTGCCGCCATAAGGCTCCTGTGGGCCAGAAATTTCATTTGAACTTTTTCATCTAAAAAATTATCTCTTTCTAAATTTTGACCACCTTAAAAATTTTGCCCCTAATCTCGGCTATGCATAATAGTAAAATATTCAAGAATGTTGGGAAGAGATGGATTATTCAAACCAATCTATATACAATTAAGGGCATGCACAATGTTTGTCTAAAGATCTCATGATTGTAAATGAGAACAAAAGTCTTGTATACTGCAAGTATGTTGTATCATCCAATTAGCAATAGAAATAGACTTCCTTAATTCTCAAAGATCTTGAATGTTTATATGCAATTCAAATATTGCTTAGCATTCTTACCATCTTATACTAATAGAACATTGCCCACCTTTAATGGGCATTCCATACCGAGTAGTATTGTTTTATGGTAAAATATACAAAAGATACCAATATGTGTTGTATATTTTAAAGCAATTTTTTTTTAACACTCTTGAGCACAAACCGCAAAGATTGAAAGTTGTTTTGGAAGTGTACAACTATTATTCTCTTAACAAATTGACATCACATGCATACAGGTTCTAAAAATCCATTACCAATGGCATCGATACAAGCCCTCGATCGTTATTCGGGGATCTAGACGAGCAACTATATATCCGCCATTCGTCATTCTTGTGGCTAGTTATTACGCCTTTCATAGCAAAGATCTCTTTCCTTTGTCCATTGCTTCCCATCCTCGCTTTCTTCGTCCACAATACCTTCCCCCTGTCCAAGATACCTTCTCCTCGCGTAATTTTGTTCGGCTTCTACTAGATCGGCTTCTCAATATCGCCGCTTTCACCACTCTTCATGGCGAGATTTTTCTTAGTCGCCCTTTGGAAGCATGCATGGTGAGGAGGAGCACGCTTTTGTAAGATGGATACGCATGCTTGCAAAGTGTTTTGGATTTAGCTCTCTATTCTTGGCTCTATATTGCAGTAATTCTAATCACGATTCTTGGTTTGCTATGATATGTACTGATGTTGCTACCTGCATGTGCTCATATCCTCTATGGCAACGACATGCATGGTTAGGAGGAGCAATCTTGTAAGAGGGAAATGCATGCTTAGAAATGTGAAATTTTGGGGGCTACCAATTGCCCACAAGTTTCTTCTTGGAAGAGTGCTTATATCAAATTGCAACTCTTTGGAAGGACCTATCAATGGGTTTGATGATAGATTGCGCAGAATAAGACTACAAAAATTGCACAAAACTCTCCTTGAAAAATTGTGGCTACTCCCCAACTTGAGAGCCTTTTTGTCTCCAACCGACATTAAAAATCTTCCCCGGCTGATGTGCCCTTCGCAAGTTCACCCATTTTATTATTCAATAGAAGCGAAAACATAAATTCCCATGTCCCGACGGAAAGAGGCAATTTATGTAACCTCGCAAGAGATCCTTATAAGGTATGCTGACCGAGATTACCGTGAGATTACTCATGAAGGGGCATTATCAAAAAATATCTATTTTATGGATAGAGATAGCGTACGCAATGTATGCACTTCAAGTTAAGGACTCTAAGAAGATTCCAAGATCATCGTGGGTAATTTCTTCATTGCTTACCACAATTAAATTCTCTTGGAAGATCCATGGTGGCCGCTTTAAAACCTCTAGCTCCACGTAGATGATTACTTGCGCAAACCGGCAAACTTCTAATGTACCCCAACTTCTCACATTAACTTGAACAATGAAATTTCATCAAATTTTAATCGCAAAGAAATTCAACATTGAATATTAACGAACGATGAAATTTCATCAAATCCTAATAGCAGAAGAACAAATAAACATCAACTCCTAGCAAGAGTAAGAATGTACCAATGTGCTCTTTTCACCTCAAAGACTAAGCACAAGAAACAAATTCCGTTCTCGTGATCCCGCCTCGATCTTTCTTTGAGAAAACAATCAAGCAAGAATAAAGACGTAATGAAAATATTTCAGAACTAGTTATGGTGGGAAGCAGGCTCCAAATTGGGGGTTCCTCCTCAAAATTTCCAGGTTGAAGTTGTTAAAATCCAGCTTTTATTAGATGCCGGAAAATTTCCTTGGGTCAAAATTTTGTAAAATGCTTGTTAACCGCAAATTAGAGGATATTTTCCTCAAAATCCTAAGTAGCAACAAAGCACCTATTTTGCCTGGCTTAAGCAAAAATCTAATCCGAGGCCCGGTGGGAAGCTATCGATTGTAAGTCATATAGGGGAGGGTGCCCATAAAGCACCCACTAAAGGGTAAAAATTATATTACTACTAGTAATGGTGTCCAAAGAATGGCATAAGTTCGAACTTGTAAATGATGTTTAAGAGAATGATGAGACGCCCCAATCAATAAGAATAAAGTTTGGAGTAGCTTTTAGAAACATAATGTAAGCTTCTTTCCTTTTGATCCAATCTTTTATCTCCTCGACAAAATAATAACGATAACATTCCTCTATGTTGAAGTAAAGTACCCCTTTGCCTTTAGAAAATTACCATGTTTGCATCTTAGAAGATCAAGGCGAGAGATACACTCATTGTTCTTTGTACCCCTTTCCTAGAAGATTACCATGTTTGCACTTAGAAGATCAAGGTAGAGAGATACACTATTGTTCTTGTTGTGTTCCTGCAAAACATATCCTTCCCCCTTTATGCTGCAAGTCATGTCGCTGTTTCCCACCTAGCAACAACACGAACCACACCTAATATTGTAGCGAATGCTATTTGAACCCTTGCCAAGATTTTGATTCACGACAGACACACGCACGCACAACCACACAAATGCAATAATGTTACTAATAAACCAAGCCGAGCATCATTAAGGAGGTAAACATGAAACTATGGGCATGCTGCATGAGTGTGAGTGGGTTGATTGATTGAAGTGTTGACTTGTGTGGAGTCAATCTTCAATATGGAATTACATATGGGTAAAATGTGTGAAAATAACCTTGCTATACTGAAATTGGTTTGCCTTCACTTCGACCAAGAAACATCTAAAAATTAGTTTGCCTTCACTTGTATCAAGAAGCATGTAATGGATTATAAAGGAAGATACATTGTATGCATGTAAGACCAATTATAGTATTGTATAGCATAGCTTATTTATGGTTTTCTAAAATGTATATTTGATTTGTTATAAATGTTTTATTATAATAGGACTTTTAAAATTCTTCTAGGTCTACAAAGAAAGTATATGTTTTATTTGATTTGGTCATCGTGAATCTTGGAGAAACTGAAAAGGCCTTGAGCATTGTAATGAGTATAATGGTATTTTGCATTTATAAGTTCAAATTGCATTTGATATTAAGATGCATTGTCCGATACAAACAGAAAAACATAAATATGGCCAAAGGAATAATTGTGTTTATTTTACACGTGGCCTAAAACCACATCATGTGGCTTTCTGGAATTTACCATTGGTATAGCGGTTATTTTGAAGACTATTCCAAGGCTCGTAGCACAAATAACCGCTACATCATACAAAAAGATGCTTGTTATCCGGGTTTGAGTAAAGGGGAGTCACATTACCAAAACAATTGCCTTGTGAATATTGCTGTAAATATTGCAAAGGTAAATCAAGGGGCTTTTATGTGCCATTACATATCATGCTTTTGCTGCGCTTTGAATTTGCAATATAGATCCATATATCAGCCATTCATTACAGATTAAGTTATGGAGTTTCATTGGGCTAAGACTTGCATTACAACACTGAGCCTCATAGAACCATCTGCATAGCTATTCCAAGATGATTTTCCAACGCCATTTTGCCAAGCGTAATTGATGATGTCAACCTCAGAAAACAAATAATAAACGATTAAGACATGGAAAAACAATTTATCCTTCCGGTTATGGAGCTCAATAGTACTTGCATTATAAACATGAGCCTCATATAACCATTTGCATAGCTTTTGCAAGATAATTTTCCAATGTCATTTTGCCAAGCATAATTGCTGACGTCAACTTGATTAAAACATAGAAAATGCATTGCCTGCATAATTCATACAATTAAATACGTACTTCAAATAATTATGCAAGAAAATAATGCCTAGATACCTTCTCCATTGAACTTTCAGGCCCAAAAGTTGGTGCCATGATCTTAATAATGCTATGATCTCCATAGCTTTGATGCCGATGAATAATTATGAATAATTAACCTCGATCTTGCCGGATTTGAATAACATTGATAAGGCCTTGCCCATTGACATCTTCAAACTTTAAGTAATTTTCATGATGCAAACTAAGCTACCAATTGAACTAAAAGCTCTACCGACCGACCAAAGCTGGGATGGACCACATTATCTATCCAATGCAAGGGATGCAAAGAGAAAACATGGGAATTCTTCTCAGCCTAAATAATGAGAACTAAAAGGGATTGCTCGATTTAAATGATCCAAGTCTGCCTTGATCTTCTTTTCGAGCTACTTCCACTTCAACAATCTGTGGGTTTGTGAAAGTAGGAATACCTTCAAAACAAAAATAAAATATGATGGCTATACTTGACTCTTAGAAGATATGGAATTGTGAAGCTTTGTGGATGCTATATTACCCTTCATGCAAACCCAAGCTAAGTTACCAATTGGATGTCCCAAAGTATTGCAAAATTTTTCTTTGGCTAATAATCCGACATTAGACCTGGAATTGAGTTATAGCACACAATTCTCCGGTAGGAAGGTCGGTAGAAATGGGTAAATCATCCAATCGTTTCGACTTGAACTGTGGTGATTTTGGATCCACAAAATCTAATGCGAGCTTTATCTCGTAAAAGTTTCATCTCTAAAACCTGATGCAAAATCCGCCATATCCTGCATGACAAAAAACATAAAGCACATGAAGCATAAAACCCACAATAATCCCTGTCCCAATCGAAGGAACATTGGGCGGATTTGAGAGTTTGGGAGCAAAAATGAAATTTGAAAGAGGTAATGGGCAATTCAATTAATTCTAGGTAATGGCAAAAGCCTTTTAAACCCACATGTACAAAAATACACATACCTTTGAAGGCCACCAACCATTTGAGTTCAACTCGAATATGGTGGCAAAGCCGGAGGGTGAGCCACTTGACCGAGGGTCTATTCAAACTCGCACATTCTACCTACAAGTACATTTCAAAACATCCATCGTTCCACCATCGCTATAACCTGAAGCCCTCAAAACGCCCCGCCTTAAGTTATATGTATATGTCCAAAAGTGAGAAGGGAAGTTATGAAGCTTAAGAGCTCATATAAAAGAGCACTATCTCTGCTATATAATCTTTATCAAAAGTGTTAAACGCAGTCTTTGTTAAAGGAGGATGCACAAAGAGGAGCTGATGAGAAAGAAAGGGAACGCGGAAGGAATTAAATAGGAACTATGGAATAGGACAAACTAACTAACTACCTAACCAACTCTCAAGTAGCTTCTAGAACCTCATTTACCTTCTATTCTGCGGAAAACAAAGGTAAATCTCATTTCTAGAACTGCTACTTTAAAAACATGGACAAGCAATGCCGAAAAGAGGCGTAAGAAAATTAGCAATGTGATTCGGGTAGCACTATAAATGAGACTAAGGACCTAAAAGAAAAAAGAATATATATCAACCATGTAAACACTGAGCACCTCAAGGGCCACTTTTGACAATATTTAAGAAAGTTCACCATGGTACAAACCTCTAAAATTCTCAAGTTCATAACAAGGCAAAATTGTCTAAAAAATAATGAGAACCAAATAAAGCAAGATAGGATATAAAACACCTTTATAAGTCACGCCAATAATACTACTAAGAAGCACGAATCCGACAATGTCTCTAATGTGGTACAAACGCCACCACAAAAGCTATGGACAAGGCAAAAACTAATAAGAATTATGAGAACCAAATACGGAGGAATAGTGGGATATTCAAAGAAGATGTTAAGGGTTCTAAATGCATAACCTTTTAAGTCTCAAGGCTAACATTATCACCACAAAGATTAAACCATCCCATGTCATGCAAGAATATTCCAATAGAATCTATGGCAAAGAGCTAAATACCTTAAATCGCTTAGTCAAGTCACAACTTTCTTGGGATCCCCGCCATCCAATTAATCTACCAAATTTTAATTTGTCAAGCACTCAATCAATGGAATTTACTAGCAAAAATCTACCACCGCCAGTTAAAAGTTACTCAAACAGGTTAAGGGCCTGGATTAAAAAGAACTGGTCGATTGTTATCAAAGCACTTCTTCTTCTACTCGAAGTTTATTAACTCATCTCTCTTCGATCGACCCAAATTGATTCCTTCGTTTCGGCCAAAAAGATCTTTACAAAACCAAACAATAACAGAATCAAATGCCGCATTTATAGAAGTGGCGATGTAAAAAAGATGATCAAAGTTTCCTCAGATTCTATCAACTTTAGCATAGATTCTAGTAAAAATGTGTGCCAACAACAGCTTTTAGAAGCCTTGGGATGGGGCCCGAGCAAAATGTAGACCGGACTTCAATTGGCAAAGAACGAAAGCAACTTGAGCAAATACTCAAAGAGATCAAACAATGTGGAATCGTGAAATGGGCGATGGACCATGGTAGCATTGATGAACCTCCGCTTCACGCTTACTTTTGGCAATAGACTTCCTACCACGCCTCTTATCGATTCTTTAAAAAAAATACACGTGATAACATCTTATGATCTTGCGTAAAATATGAATATAGAGAACCCAACCGAATACGTAATGAATTTGTGCAAAGACCAAATTGCACAAATCGAATCTTGGAATCATAACAAAACTAAGAGAAATTAAGGTAACAAATCGGCCTCTAGCAACGCTATAATAAACGCCGATCCAAGCTTGCAAATATTGCGTGAAATGTGAAAATAGGTTGGTTTTGCTCGCCAATCGTGAGTCACAAAAAGCTTTGGCAAATAAAAAGGAAAAAACAAACAGGTTCGAGGTCGCATCGCTGTTCCAAATTTTGAATAGTTGATTGCCCTCAACTGGAGAGTTAATTTGACAAATTCTTTATCACCGAATCGCCTGGCTGCACCTAGGAAGCACTGTAGCGACCGATGATAGCACGCCGCAGGCAGAAAAGGAAGTCAAAATAAAATATTAACCAAGGATCCCGAGACTCAAAGACCAATTTGAGACAAAGAACCACCACACAAAACCGAATGTAAAAAAGGCAAAAAGGGGTGTCTTAAACCGTGCAAATGACAAATAAAATAGAAAGGAAAAATGACGAATTGCATCACCTAAAAGCAAATAGGGCTGAACAACCGCCGCTAAAGAATACCAAAGGTTTTCACAACGCTAGCACAAGAAAAAAAAAGATCGCGTAAAGGAACTAAACAACAAAAGGAGAGCGTATAACAACAGCCCGGTGGAGATACGATGCAACTTGCACGATGTTACAAAAAGGAGGATGCACAAAGAGGAGCTGATGAGAAAGAAAGGGAACGTGGAAGGAATTAAATAGGAACTATGGAATAGGACAAACTAATTAACTACCCAAACTAACTTCAGCTTAGAATCCTCATTTTACCTTCTATTCTCACTAAACGAAGGTAAATCTCATCTATTTCTCTGTTAATTGATGATACAAATATACTTGCGATACAAAGACTTTTGTTCTCATTTACAATCATAAGATCTTTAGACAAACATTGTGCATGCCCTTTAATTGTATATAGATTGGTTTGAATAATCCATCTCTTCCCAACATTCTTGAATATTTTACTTATTATGCATGCATTTGCATATATTGTTGAGCAAATGCACGGTAGAATTATATTGGATATGATCCTGTTTTTACATTGAAAGTAATACCAGAGAATTCATATTGAAGAATATCAATTAAAATGTCTAGGAGTTACAACCCTATTCAATTTATTATAAGTGTTCTCAATTTTATTGTACAGTCTAAGGTTACACCATAATGTACATATGCCCCCTCCATTTATGCAATAATGTACATTGCTATCACTTTTTCATACGCGCTTACTACACACTAATACATCATATTTCGCCCGAATTAATCCCAAATGAGTTACCCGCTTATTGTGCCTACTAATCACAAATGTTGAGAGGATCTACTATGCGCGACAACGCGGCATTACGTAACCAATATAACATTAGCTCTTCAACGTTGGTTGGTCATTTTCCAAAGTTGTACAAATGCTGAATGTACATATAATACTAAATAGGTAAGAACTATGGCAAGACTACAATAAATGCAACTGTTTTCATATAGGTTCTTATTATTTTTGGACCTGGTGGCGCCACTAGCGAGCCGCGAGTGGCGCCTGCAGTTCAAGCCAAATTTCCCCGGAGAAATTTCAACGATACATGAAATTCTCCGACGGTTTGTCCACACCTTAAAATTTAGCCCGCTCTTGATTGATTCCAAACTCGCTTTGCATTTTTGGCATTTCTCTCGCTTAGCTTGGTATTTCTAGCCATGGCTATGATGTTTGCATCCTATGTTTTCCCCGTATGCCTCTGCTTTTGCACTCCCATTGTTAGATTCGACAGTGTTTGCACTGCGCGGCAGAGGCCTTCATCTCTATGGATTGAACTCATTCAAGTAACAATCAAGCTATGAACCTCATATAATCTCATTGCTTGAAGAAGATAGAAAGGAAGTAAAACGTAAATCTACCAAAGTGTTTTTCTTCCAAGTCCGCTGTTTACCAAGGCCAGTATCCCCGGCTTCCATTTGCATCCCCATTTATCCTGCCATGGTACCTCTTGCATGAAACATAAATGAAGTAGGGGTCAGGCAAGTAAACATAAGTAGGCCCCGCCACTAAGCAGCAACGCCGAGATTCGACTTTACCTTCGTCGGCCCCCGTTCTAGGAATTTGCACCCTCCCACAAAAAAAAAAAAGAGAGAGAATTCTATCAGAACTGCTTTTGCTCCCTGCTTTCCAATGGTTGATTCTCAAGACCAAGCATGTGTACCAGTTTAAGAGCAATGAATATCACACTCCAACTCTCATCCGTCTCTGTCTGGGAGGTGGGGCCCACAAAGTTCCTTTTAAATGTGGCCTAATGATTGATTCTCAAGACCAAGCATGTGTAATAGTTTAGAGCAATGAACATCACACTCGAACTCCGATCTGTCCCTTCCTGGGGAGGGGCCACAAAGGAAATCTAAAATGTTTGTGTGTTTTTCAATGGTTGATTCTCAAGACCAAGCAAAAATGAGTTTAGATGCCGTCTCAATGAACATCAAAGGACTTTTGCATACGACAAAATCCACCAAGTAGATCTTCGTAACAGAAAGCACCAAGCCATTTGGAATTTTATTTACAAGAAACCTTTTTGTTTGACGTAGAATTGAATTTTGTCCAATGAAATAAAATACACTTACTAAAAAAATCCATCTAAAACTCTTCAAAAACCAAGTAGGACTTAGTCCAATTGATCCCTTTTTTTTAAGACCATGTTTAGTCCTACTGTACCAAAGTTAATTAACTTTTTGTTTGGTTAATATTTAAAAGGTGAATTTCTATGTATATCTAAGATAAGTTATATGAAATAAAATACATATACATATACTAAAAAAAAAAAATTTAGGAAAAGTCCAAATTTTTTTAAAGATCTCGCCAGACCCTGTAAAGGGAAGATGTGCCCCGCATTTACCTGCACGTAAAGGGCTTTCACAAAAATTGCAAGATTCTCGTGAAATGAACTGTTTTTGCATGTGTACCAGTTTAGAGCAATGAATATCACCTCGAACTCTGATCTGTCCGTTTGGTTGATTCACAAAGAATTCTATCGGAAATGATTTTCCTCCGTGCTTTTCAATGGTTGATTCTCAAGACCAAGCATGTGTACGAGTTTAGAGCAATGAACATCACACTCGATTGAAGCAAATATCTCGGTGCATGCTTCTTCGTAAACAGAAAGTAGTAAGGCCATTTGTTACTTATCACAAGAAACCTACTTTGTTTGACGTAGAATTGAAGACTCGTGTCCAATGAAGCTACATATAATGCTTCTCAATAAGGACTAAAATCCACCAAGTAGATCTTACTTAATCCCCTTGTGCCTAAGCACCATGTTTAGTTGCCGCTTAGTTGATTTTATTTATTTTTTTAAAAGCAAAGGTAATTAACTTTTTTGTTTGGTTAATATTTAAAAGGTGAATTTCTATGTATATCTAAGATAAGTTATATGAAATAAAATACATATACATATACTAAAAAAAATCCTTCTCCACTTAAAAAGAGTAATACAAAGTCCTCTTCAAAAACTAGTAGGACAAAGTCCAATTCGATTTTTTTTTTTTAAAGACAGTATGTCCTACTCATGTCAACATCTGGACATGGCTGAGATTCCCACTTTACCTGCCGGCCCCCCTTTCTAGGAAATTGCAAGACTTCTGAATTCTATCGGAACTGTTTTTGCATGTGTAATATATCACACTCGAACTCTGATCTGTCCGTTCCCGGGGGGGAGGGGCCACAAAGGAATTCTATCGGAAATGATTTTGCTCCGTGCTTTTCAATGGTTGATTCTCAAGACCAAGCATGTGTACGAGTTTAGAGCAATGAACATCACACTCGATTGAAGCAAATATCTCGGTGCATGCTTCTTCGTAACATAAAGTAGTAAGGCCATTTGTTACTTATCACAAGAAACCTACTTTGTTTGACGTAGAATTGAAGACTCGTGTCCAATGAAGCTACATATAATGCTTCTCAATAAGGACTAAAATCCACCAAGTAGATCTTAGCAATCCCCTTGTGCCTAAGCACCATGTTTAGTTGCCGCTTAGTTGATTTTATTTATTTTTTTAAAAGCAAAGGTAATTAACTTTTTTGTTTGGTTAATATTTAAAAGGTGAATTTCTATGTATATCTAAGATAAGTTATATGAAATAAAATACATATACATATACTAAAAAAAATCCTTCTCCACTTAAAAAGAGTAATACAAAGTCCTCTTCAAAAACTAGTAGGACAAAGTCCAATTCGATTTTTTTTTTTTTAAAGACAGTATGTCCTACTCATGTCAACATCTGGACATGGCTGAGATTCCCACTTTACCTGCCGGCCCCCCTTTCTAGGAAATTGCAAGACTTCTGAATTCTATCGGAACTGTTTTTGCATGTGTAATAGTTTAGAGCAATGAATATCACACTCGAACTCTCTGATCTGTCCGTTCCCGGGGGGAGGGGCCACAAAGGAATTCTATCGGAAATGATTTTGCTCCGTGCTTTTCAATGGTTGATTCTCAAGACCAAGCATGTGTACGAGTTTAGAGCAATGAACATCACACTCGATTGAAGCAAATATCTCGGTGCATGCTTCTTCGTAACAGAAAGTAGTAAGGCCATTTGTTACTTATCACAAGAAACCTACTTTGTTTGACGTAGAATTGAAGACTCGTGTCCAATGAAGCTACATATAATGCTTCTCAATAAGGACTAAAATCCACCAAGTAGATCTTAGCAATCCCCTTGTGCCTAAGCACCATGTTTAGTTGCCGCTTAGTTGATTTTATTTATTTTTTAAAAGCAAAGGTAATTAACTTTTTGTTTGGTTAATATTTAAAAGGTGAATTTCTATGTATATCTAAGATAAGTTATATGAAATAAAATACATATACATATACTAAAAAAATCCTTCTCCACTTAAAAAGAGTAATACAAAGTCCTCTTCAAAACTAGTAGGACAAAGTCCAATTCGATTTTTTTTTTTTTTAAAGACAGTATGTCCTACTCATGTCAACATCTGGACATGGCTGAGATTCCCACTTTACCTGCCGGCCCCCCTTTCTAGGAAATTGCAAGACTTCTGAATTCTATCGGAACTGTTTTTGCATGTGTAATAGTTTAGAGCAATGAATATCACACTCGAACTCTCTGATCTGTCCGTTCCCGGGGAGGGGCCACAAAGGAATTCTATCGGAAATGATTTTGCTCCGTGCTTGCTTTTCAATGGTTGATTCTCAAGACCAAGCATGTGTACGAGTTTAGAGCAATGAACATCACACTCGATTGAAGCAAATATCTCGGTGCGTGCTTCTTCGTAACAGAAAGTAGCCCCTGTTTCTGCAAGGATTTGTTACTTATCACAAGAAACCTACTTTGCTTGACGTAGAATTGAAGATTCGTGTGAATCCTACATAAGAATTGCACTCGTATGGGAGCGGATCCATTCTGGCTGCTGCTGCTTGCATCGAATTGTCTCTTGAGGCGCCCCCTTGTGCCAAAGCACCCTGTTTAGTTGCAATAGATGGATAGAAGAAAATAGATTGATAGAAGCTCCTAGTATGGAAGACCGGACAAGCTTGACTACGCCCTTGCCATGGGCAGTTAGCAAGTCCTTGGCTCAGATCTACACAGAGCTGCAGCACGAGCAGCGGAAAAAATATAAAATGCAAGGCGTTGCCTTACAGGAGTTCAATTCCTCGTTGGAAATTCTGAAAAAGATGCAATACCTGAACTTTGACGCTCCAGAAACTTGGTGGATGGAACTTGGAGCATTCTTGGAGGTCTTATTCCGTCTGCTTACAAATTTTCATTCCGTTGAAAAACGCATTGTAATGAATTTTAAACCCAGGTAATTTAAGCCCTTTTATTGATTAAGAATTTGTTCGAAGCTCATGTATATACCGTTGCTGATGCTTATGCAGACATCAATTCCGGAAACTTGTAGCTGTCATAGATGAGCTTGATATGCTCCTTAGAATATCTAAAGACTACCGTAAAATCAAGCATCTACCTGAGCTGGATTACCAAGCCCCTCTTAAAAAGGTTGGAACCTGTTGTGAAAAGACTTATAATGAGCAAGAAAGCATTGGTAATGTGAGCTCCACCAGAAAGCTAGTTGAAGACTATGTGCAACGTCAAGACGAGCTTGTATTGGGAAGAAATGAAATGATTCATCAGCTGGAAGAACTCTTGCTTCATCCAGAAGGTCCTAAAATTATTGCCTTGCATGGAAAAAGGGGAGTCGGAAAAACTCATCTTGTGAAAACCCTTATAACTTTGCCCAAAATACAGAACGTTTTTGGAGGCCAAAATATATCCTGGATTACAGTAGGAAGGGATATGAAATTGGTGGACTTGCAAACAGAGCTTGAAAAGTACATTTCTTCAATGATAGAAAGAGAAACCTTACTTGTTTTGGATGACATTTGGAAAGTCGATGAAGTGGGATTTGTTGAACAAAAAAGTGCTCAACCTCAATGCAACAGGATTAAATTTCTTCTCACTACCAGACATCCAAACATTACTATAGCAGGCCCTAATATATATGGCGTTCCTGTCCACACATTATCAGGAACAGAGAGCTGGGAGTTGTTTAGACACCATGCATTTGGCAGGAAGGGCATTCCTTCTTCAGTGGAAGGTGTTGCCAAAAGGTTGTAGCTGAATGCAGGGGGCTGCCATTAGCAGTCAAAGTTATAGCGAGAGCGATATCGTGTAAGAGGATCATGTCGTGGGATGATGCGTTATGCCAGTTGAGAATGCACGAAAAAGCCCTTGATGATGACCATTATTTTCATGTTTTGCGAGTTTGCTACGATGCTCTAGCAAGCACCGAAAAGTATTTTGGCAAGTACGCGAATGTTTCTTGTGGTTTGCTGCTTTTAAAGAACACGAGGAGATAGATGTTACCGTGTTAATGAATTGTTGGATAGGAGAGGGCTTACTTAAGCATAACAAAAGCCCAATAATACAGGCACGCAATGTTCTGGCTTTGTTTGTCTCTTCTTCTCTGATAGAAAGGATCCCAAGGAAGGAGGGTAGATGCCGAATAAATGTTGTGCTCCAAGATTTAATATTCCATATTTTAAAGAAAGAAAGACCTCATGAAGATCATTTCGAAAGAGCAGCCAATCGACACATGTTGCCAACGGCTACAACGGCTGATGTTGGTTTAGGTTTTGCTGGCAATGAAATAGAAACATATGATTCGTTTTTTGATGCTGATTATCTTGTTGAGGAGCCAGAGATGTGTGATTGGTTTTCTGATGTGCTGGTCCTTACAAAGAAGATTCGTAAATTAGAAAATACAAACAATAAGGTATGTTTGTTCCTTGTTACCCTAGCACGCCATGCTGAAGAGTACGTCGAGTATTGGAGTAATTTTTTGGTGAAGAGCTAAAAGCCAATCTGCAAGATGCCGAGCAAATAGAGGCAGACCTCGTTCTAGTTTTGGAGTCAGTTTTAACGCATTGCATCGATCAAATTAATATACCATCTAGCAAGGCTATCAATGAGTTTATGACTGCTTCCATTGGGATAGTTGATAGCTTCAAAGCATGTGCACGAAGGATGACTCTTCTACTAGGACGACTTATTTCATCGCAAAGTTTTGCAAAGCAGAGGATGATTGGCCATCTTCTTCATAAAGTGGAACTTGATTGTAACTTTTTGGACAAAGCTAGAAAGAAGGCTTCCCAAATGCACTCAGTGACAGATGAGAAAGCCTCCATGTAAAGTCAACTTTCTAAATTCAGCCATACATAAAAGTTTGTTCACACCTCATGAATGTTGTCATGCCATGCATGCAGAAAGACACAAGGAAGGAGGCAAGCGGAGCTTATCCATCCTATACAGCTTGATCAATTGAAAGCCAAAGATTCAGCATCAGCATCAGGAAGCTCAAGTGCTCAAGGAAGAATAAATCAAAATATAATGTTCAAGTGAGTTTCCTTCACTGGCATTAAGTGGTAGTGTGTGTCTGAACAGCTATCTATGACATCTACTAACTAAACTAACTATTATTGTAAAGCCGTGTCTACAGATAAAATCTTCTTGACACTCATGTTTGTGTTACTACTTTTGCTAATGAATGCAGAGAAATAGGCAATAGCGAGGTGGGTGCCAATCCGTTGTCCAAAAGACAAAATAAACCAGACTATGATAACTTTCTTAGGATCTCTTGGAGATATGCACAAGAATTGCCAGATGAAATAAGAGCTTCAAATCTCAAGGTCTTATTGTTGGATAAGAGCTCAGTATCACAAGATTTTTCTCAATCGTTCCATCTCCGGCTTGCTTTCTTTACAAGTACTTAGCTTGGCAGATACTAATATAGAATATGTACCGGACTCCATTCAACAACTTAAACATCTTGTTGTTCTCAACCTCGCAAAATCCAAGATAAGGGACATACCACATTCGTTGGGAAAATTAAAAGAGCTCAAAGTGCTAGACTTGACAGACTGTAAAAAGCTCATAAGGTTGCCTAAGAATGCATTTCTTGGACTCAAAAACCTTCAAGTCTTGAAGCTTGGTTTTCATGCAGAATGGAAGCAAGAAAGAGAAGAGGAACAAGGGGAGGGCAGAGGAAGAGGAGAAAGAGATGGAGGCGAAGAGGAAGCAACATTTTTTTCCAAGAAGTTTTCAAATGCAGATGCTGACCAGTTTACAAGCCTGCTGGAATTGACTTGCTTCACCTTCTCTAGCAAAAGCACTGTATTGCCTAGAAACATACAAAACATGGGAGAGCTCACAATATTGCATATGGCATGTGCCGTCAGTGATATAGAGGCACTCAAGGGGTTGTATAAGCTGGAAGACCTCCAAGTGCTTGATTCTGGACTAACTAGATGCCCCGATTGGATATGCGAGCTTTCATCACTGAGACGCTTGACACTTCAAACAAGAAATAAACTTGCAAGCTACTTTCCTCCTCTAGACTCACTTCACAAACTTCGCAGCCTTGAGATAGATGGTTGGGAATCATTGCCTTCTTTTCCTAAGTCTACCACATGTGCCCACAAGTTTCTTTGCTTGGAAGAGCTGTTTATATCAAATTGCAACTCTTTGGAAGGACCTATCAATGGGTTTGATAGATTGCGCAGAATAAGACTACAAAATTGCACAAAACTCTCCTTGAAAAATTGTGGCTACTTCCCCAACTTGGAGAGCCTTTTTGTCTCCAACTGTGACATTAAAAATCTTCCTGAAGGATGTGCCCTTCCGCAAGTTCAGTCCATTTTATTATTCAATAGAAGCCAGGAAACAGAAATTCCCATGTCCTGGACAGAAAGAGGCAACTTATGTAACCTGCAAGAGATCCTTATAAGGTGTGCCAGACTGAGATTACCAGAGATCACTCATGAAGGGGCATTACCGAAAATATCTATTTTATGGATAGAGATAGCAGATGCCAGAACAGATGCACTTCAATTTAAGGACTCTAAGAAGATTCCAAGATCACTGTGGCAATTTCTTCATTGCTTACCACAATTAAATTCCTTCTCTTGGAAGATCCATGGCGGCCGCTTTAAAACCTCTAGCTCCACAGAGATGATTACGAGCAGAAACTGGCAAACTTCTAACAGCCCAACTTCTCACATTAACTTGAACAATGAAATTTCATCAAATTCTAATCGCAGCAGTCCAACATTGAATATTAACGTGAACGATGAAATTTCATCAAATCCTAATAGCAGCAGGAACAGCGAAACATCAACTCCTAGCAGTAGCAGGAACAGCCAATGTGCTCTTCTGCCCACCTCAGCACCAAGCACAAGAAACAAGTTTGGGTCTCGCATCCCGTCTCGCATCTTTTCTTTGAGAAAGCAACTGTTGCTAAGAATAAAGACAGAATGAAAATATTTCAGAACTAGTTATGGTGGGATTCGGGAAACTTTTTAGTATCAAAGGGAAAATACTGTTCATTCTTGTTCTAGAATGACAGTTATCTGCCTGCAGAATTACAGATTACAGAAATGACAGAATTTTTACTGTTCTAGCACTAAAATATGAAGTAGAAATGCCTGGATTACCCTTGTTGATGATAGGAATCGTGAAGCAGATTGCAGCATGAACGAAAGTTCTGGATTTTGCTAACAGTAGTTGCTTATACTTGTTGTAAGATGATAGTTATCTGCCTGCAAAATCAGATATGTAAAAATATCAGAATATAAAAAAATGAGCAGTGGCTATGAGCAAGCATCCACTGTTTTACCATTCTTGCATTCAAATGCAATACACAAATGCATAGCATCACGATTTTTTACTGTTGCACTAAAAATGTAAAGTAGAAATATACCATGTTGATGATAGAAATTGTGAAGCATTGGCAGCGTGAATGGCATCATAGGGGCAGTGAACGACGGATACTTATTCCCCCTTAAGTTTAGGCATCTTCAAGCCTGTTTGCAGTACATAAAATACCCGTATTGTGCCCTGACCTCTGTTCTAGTTTATAATTCTGACATAAAAGGTATACATAGAATCATCAATCTACCAACGATCATCTGACTCGGAGGGCGCCTCTTCCTCCATAGCCACAAGGAAAAGAGGAAGAATAAGAAGAAGAGCAGTTCAGCATCAGATCCGGCGCCGCCCTTCATCATAGAGACGATCTCCTCCATCTCTGCCGCTCCCGCCGTTGCACCAAAACATCAAGAAAGAAAAACCCTAAAACGTAACGTTTTACCTAAAGGCAAAATCGAAAATTAGCCTACCATAAATATTTCAGTCATTTCCCCCCTTTTCCCGTAAAAAAAAAATGTCACCCGTTAGATTTCCGTGAAACCCAAAAATAAACAAGGTGCTGCGCACGGAGGGTTGCCCTCCATGGCCGGGTAAGTCATAGTTATAGACAATGGAGTTTTTGAATCGAAATTGCTATTTTAAAACATTGATATTTTGTGAAGGTGATGTTGAGCTCTTCTTGGACTAGGATCGAGGTGGACACATGGACTTTGGGGTTTACGTATTGGTGTCACAAAAGGAAGCCGCAGTTGAGATTTTGCTCCCAAGTGCCGTTGCCGATAGTGGAATCCGGCCCGTTGAGCCCTAGGGATTTCTTAACTTATCTTCTTGGTTTTTTTTTGCAGACAACTCGAGAGCGCGTTGCCTATAGTTTGGATGGAAGTTGCAGTTCATAGGCAAGAATGAAGATCTATAGTGAAGGCATTTTCAAAACTAAGTTTTTTGTTTAACTGTATTGTTCACCCAACAAGGCTAGTCAGCATGAGGGTATACTTTAGTATAGTTAGATGTTGCTATTATGGTGATTCTGGGCTTGGATTCTGGTCATCTTTGCTTTAATAGAAAGATCTCTTTCTCTTATGCAATGTACATGAAGGGCACATTCCTATTTGAATTATCCCAAAAAAGTTCCGTCTCAAAACAAAGAACATTTTGCAATTTTAGCAAAATATAAAAGGCATTTTGAGGTTTTTCTAAAAAGAAAAAATGTAGCATTTGATGTTCTAGACAATGAAAAGCAACTTTCAATCGCCGGGACATAAGGAATAGATGGCACTGGAATGCAAAGGACTGCAAATGATCTAAAATAATAAGAGACAAAAATTTAGAGCAAAAACAAATAAAAAGGAAAGAGATTATCGTCGATCACAAACCCTTGTTGGATTGCAAACCCTTGTTCTAATTTGCAGACCTCAAAATCTAGAATCAAGTTTATTTCAACAACAAATATCCTTGGCATGCTCATGAGATGATTGACCTCTAGAGAGGACCCTGGAGTCTGGCATTGGCTAGCTGCAATTTCGCCCACCCACCACATAGCAAAGGTTTGCCCTAAAGCTAATGCACAATCTAATGGCTCTATATCCAAATTCAAGAAAGAGAAGACCCTTAAAACAGGATAAATAAAAAACTCAGTTCATGTTTCTAACAAATGTTTTTTTATGCAAGCACTTGGGCCAAGTGGTGAGGCTAGAAATGGTGGGCAGGATAACTCATAATCTAATGCATCTACATCCAATGCAATGGAAATTCCACAAAGAAAATTACCCATTGAAACAGGAAAAAAAACTCCATGTTTCTAATAAATTCTTATAGATACCGGCACTTTGCCTCTGTAGTAACTCATAAAGCTGCGCAATCAGCAACTCTTCTGCATTGTAAGTCCTTAAAAAAACTAAGCATGAAGTTTAATGGATTTGCAAGGGACCATAGTATTCCAAGCCCATTTATTGAAGTAGCTGCTACAAACAATATTTTATGATGAATGACGTTTAAATGATTTATAGCAGGCAGTACATATCAATATCTCGTTTGGATTTGTAACTGAGAGCTCCTCCCAGGGAAATACGCCGTCAACGGACAAATAAAATTCAAAAACCTTGTAATTACAAAATTTCAAGCAGACTGCTCTGCAATATAGTACAAGTTGAATAAAAAATGACAACGAAGCTACGTTGACTTCAGTTTCTTTGATGGGACCTTCGAAGGAGATCATCAAACCCCTGCTGGTGTACAAGTGTAAAATATAAATAGCTAGGATATAAATTTATAAACTAATCAATAATAGTCAACTATATAAATACCTTGATGCTTACAAGCAACACAACAAAAAGGAGTGCAAGATATGCTCCAACACTCAACATGATGAAAAGATCGAAGGTCAGACTTGCCACCTGGAACATTCCAGAACCAAGAGAATGAGGATAAAATAGTGAGATAAAAGTACCATGATTATTTCATGTGGGTTACATCCCCCAATCGGCAAAGCTGAGCTACGATGTAAATCTCAACTTCATTAGAAATTATTAATTCGTGCCATTAACTCCATGCCTTCATCACTTGACATTGGTTTACTACATGCTAAGCCCAAAGCCATTAAATATAGATGTGGCACTTCACATTATGTTCGCATTGATTGGTTTAGGAAGCCCTCTCTCATAGAAAATGCTTATTTCGGCTGTGCGGACCACCTCAACCCGATTCTAGAGCTATATCATTCTGATAAAATATTTTATATTTTTCTTCTGTCATTAGCGAAGAGATAGTTTATTTACAATAGTTTATTTAGTTAAAAAAACTATTCTATTCTATTCATAGCAAAGCCCATTCTTGGCATGCATGTTATTCTGCAAGACCCAATCTTTATGGAGTGGAATATTTGTAGGAACAAAAGGGTTGGGAGGTAGTATTTGCAACCATTTCTTGCCTTGGGTTGTAAATTATACTTCCTTATTATGCATGCAAATTACTCTAGATTATGCTAGCTGTCAAAAAGTATTACCTGCTAAATGGTAACTTGACCGATTATCGAATCATAGAATACAAATGTGTTATCTATGGTATCATGTTGTACACTTGTCTCTGGAATATGACTACTTAATTCCTGCATCAACAAGCTAGCATCATAAATGCCTGATCATAAAAAGTTGTGGCAAGATTGATAGCATCTCAACTATACCCTTAATCCCCAGGTAAAGCCAGTGCTTTTGATTCACCAAGTACATGGTGAAAATTCTCACCACTTGATAAATCAAAATCCGCCAGGCCATGTACTTAATACTTTACACTAATAAGCGTTCCAGAGTAAGTGCAATGTGAAGCAGATATTTTACCTGACCAGCAAGTAAGGACTTCTTTTCGATGGTTAAAAGCAAGGCAACTAGCATAAGCTTTTTAAATTAAGTGTGACAAAAGCGGTTAAGCTGTTTTAACAAAGGGATTAACAATATTATCTAACAAAGCAAGCGGAAAAAGATATAACAAAGCAAAACTTGCTCATATCACATTGTAAAAGACTAAGAGTTCTTCCGTGACTTGGTCCTCATTCATCATTGACACATTTTGTCTTTAAATTTAGAAAACACTTTTAAATTGCTTCTAACTTTAGAATGCTTCTTGGTATTGTATTATGTTCAAACATGATTTGGGCGTGTAACAGTGAGGAAGACTTAAGAAGCATATGTCAATAGGTTCATGATTTTCACAATTAACAATTCTTCGACTGATGTAAAGACGCAGACACAATTGGTGCATTTTTGAAGAAGCGGAGCCACCCGTGGTGTGAGAGATAGAAGATCTAACCATCGGTCTATGTATGAATGACTAATTGAGGAAGCTTTATAAAAATGTCAATGCCTTTACCCCGATGCCCATAAATGTGCCTGCACTTTACCGGTATAAGTATATGAGGAGAGAAAAAGGAACATATCATTGAAACAACTAACTCTATAATTGAATATCATGAAGTAAATCCTCGAAGATTTGGAATCTAGGCGGACATAAACGGACATGAACTTCTTGCCGGGCTTTCAAAGAACAACAAACTTTACGGTTCGTTCAGCGGAGGAACCGTCGGTAATCTGTAGGGAAGGGTTCACGGTGAGGTACATAATAGCGAGAACAAAAGGTCCATATTGGACACTTTACCTTCGATCAAGCAAACCTCCAGTATTCCCAAGAAACTTTGGAGCTACATCAATTTCAGACAATGTAGCTGCAGTTATCCTCTGTCTAGAAAAATGCTCATGTTCCCATGCTACCTGCACAAATATACAGACTATAAATTACTGTTTGGACGAGCAAACAAATTTGAACATAAAAATAACTACTCACACGGGAATCAGATATATTTATCTTCTTGTGTCTTATCCCAATGGTTATCCCCAAGTGCTTTAAAATGTCAATGCCTTTACCCCGATGCCCATAAATGTGCCTCTGCAATCGGTATAAGTATATGAGGAGAGAAAAAGGAACATATCATTGAAACAACTAACTCTATAATTCGAATATCATGAAGTAAATCCTCGAAGATTTGGAATCTAGACAGACATAAACAGACATGAACTTACTGCCAGGCTTTTAGCAACAAGCTTCACGGTTCGTTCAACAGAAGAACTGTTAGTAATCCTGTAGGAAGGGTTCACAGCCGAGGTACATAATAGCGAGAACAAAAGGTCCATATTGCACACTTTACCTTCGATCAAGCAAACCCCCAGTATTCCCAAGAAACTTTGGAGCTACATCAATTTCAGACAATGTAGCTGCAGTTATCCTCCGTCTAGAAAAATGCTCATGCTCCCATGCTACCTGCCAACACTGTTCAAGCATATGGCATAGTCAATGCTTTCCTGAAGTTGCTGATCAAAATTCCTTAGCCACTAACAGAGCATCACGCCAAAATCGATTAAGGCGAACCATGAGTCGAGAATATCGCAAGTAAATGATTGCTTGAGCAGAGGATGAGAATAATTTTCTTTGGCTCAACAACAAGGGATGCATAAGTCGTTCGTTCCATATTTAGGTGATCAATGATATAACAATAGCATTGTTTACTTGCATAACTTTCTTTAAACATGAAACTTAAAGAGTAACATGAATACATTTGCAATGATTTTTTAGAGAAAAGATGCGATCCCCACCTCCATAAACAAAATTGCTTTTCATCAATTAAAAGTAAAAGCTGTGTATTGTCTACACTACTTTCCAAATTCATAAAGCCCAATAATGCCTTTTGGCTTGTCAATGCAGTCAATACCTTATTGAAGTTGTAAATTATATGTATCAAGATTGATTTTGGAACTTGGTTTGGCCATTGTGGTCTGTGTTATCCTTGGCCACACACTCTATATGCTACATTTTAAGATATTTTTGATCAGTTTCATAAAAGACCTTAAGCTGCTAAACTACGAGAAGAGAAAGCTATAGAGATAAATAAAAGCATCATAAAAAACTTTATATTTGTAAAACACAAGTGGATGATAGCAATATCAAGATACCTTAGGTGTACCATCAAAATTGTAGGGTCCTCCTGATGTCAGACCAAATAGAAGATTATATCTGCCACATGTTTTAGGATTAGCATAAAGGCATGCAAACAGGCGTGCAAACAGGCGTGCAATCTCTAACAAGGCGGCAACCTCACTCCCATTACTGTCACTGCCCATTGACAGTGCCTGCGTAAAGTGCAAGAACATAAAATTCGAGAATAACCACCCAACATCAAAAGAATAACCAGTAACCTTACCGGGGCTGCACCAAATGTGTCATACCATGCAACAATGGCAATTGTTGGAAGCAAAGCGGCATCACCTTCTCCTCTCAATCCAGGAAGCCAAGAGTGAGAATACATTACTAGTTAACTTCTTAAGAAATCTGTATGAAACATTCCATATGCATAACAAAGATTAGCCTTATAAAATACTTATATACGATATACCTGAATATTTGTGAGTGTTGGCAGAAGCACTCAGCAAAATGTTCTGGGAAAGCTATTTTCAGAACCTAGTTTGAACATAATTGTATAACAAGGTCCCAGCAAAACAGTATGGACACCAAATAGAAGAATTTTGTGTAAGAGTTACCTTCTTCACCTCTTCTGTGGAAATTCTACCGTCCAAGTCTTTGTCACATCTGGTCAAAAATGGTTATATCATGCTCAAACACTGACGTGCTAACATTAACCTATCAGCATAGCAAAATTTTAAGCTTACAAATAAAGAATAGCTGCAACCGAGAATGGAAACCCTTGTCAGAAATTTCCAGGAACTTTGATCTTCCTTTGTTATAGAACTCGAATTTGTTCTTCCTTTTCTTCGGCCAAATCCTGCTCAGAATTTACCCGTAGTTGCATGCCAGTTATTCGGTTGAAACACCAGCGATCGAGAACGTAGATGACCGCGAATTTACAGGGAGCAGCAGGTTTGGAGCAGTCACAAGCATATCCTAAGTATATTCCGGCATATACCTAGGATATGCCACAAACCCAAACAAGGGCTTGCCCTCCTAGGGGCAACCCAAAAAGGAAGGGGATCCGACTATTTTAATAATAAGGTGTTTTTGGGTTGCCCGTAGGGGGGCAACCCTCTTGTTGGAGGGTGGAGTGACGGATAGAAGGCCTTGATTTATTTTTAGTATAATATGCCATAGAAAATTCTGTATACGCGGTTGCGATTGCTTGTGCTTTTTTAGGGTTTTGTGAGACTCAGTGACACTTAGACGGCCAAGATTCGTTCACTTAGACGGCCAAGATTCGTTTGTGTGTGACGGTAGAGATTGTTTGGGTCTTCTCTGGAAGATAGTGGAGCTATGGCTATGCAATCCCCTCCGGCGATCATGGGCAGGGCGGCGGCAGCGGCAGCGGCAGCGGCAGGGGCGTCTGTAATATCTTCTACAATCATACCCCATGCGTTTACTTAGAGTTATCCAACGATTGCTGCAATGCTTTGGATTTTAGGCGGTCGAATTCCGCAAGGGTTTAAACACGGTTTCTTTTGCGGATTGAAGTTTGTTAAATCTTGCGGGGTTGTGTACTCCGGCAATAACATGGCAGCCAAATCCGGTTTAAGCTCAAGGTGAAGAAGCATTTGAGACAGAAATGGGGGCGGCAAAAGGCACGAGAAAAAAATGGCTCTGTTTGCGGTTATATTGCTAGTATGCGGGTTGCTTTTGTAAGGAAAGCGTAGCGAATAAGGTCCATCTCCATGGCTCGGAAGGGCTCGCTACACCAAACATCGGCTCCATCCCGGACTTCGAAGCTCCATCTCCAAGTGCAAACACATCTTTATCTCCAAGCCCATCTCCGGGTTCAAATCCATCTCCAACCCCATCCCCATCCGAGGCCCATCTCGATTCAGCCCCATCTCGATTCAAACCCAACTCGGGGCCCCCGCTCCTAAATCCCCAATTACAAGTACCCCTCCTACAAGCCCCCAGATTCTCCATCAAAATCTTCTCCCCACGAAAAGCATGGCATGAGCACATGAGGCAAAAAAGGCTGGTATTGCTTTCGGTGTCATTACGGGTGTCAACTGCGGTGGGGCTTGCGACTGTATTTACAAGAAAAGAAAGGATAACATGAATCGAAAGGGTTATGCCTATGGCAGATAGATCGGCCACGAAACTTGGTTTCTCAAAAAAAAAGTTTTGGCGTGAGGGGGTTATATGCTTTCCTTGAGGTAGGTGTACATTGATTCTTGTAGAATTTGTTACGATGATTAAAGAGTCGGCGGTTGCCTATTTTGTCAGAGATATTTGTTGAGATTTGTCTATTCTTAGTTTCTTGAGAATCAGATCATAAAGTCACAATGGGTGTCCATTGGTTCTTATAGAATGTTGTTCTAATGATGAAACAGTTGAGAAACTACATGTTTTCTCCAAGTTATTTCTTTGAGATTTCTCTATTTTTGGTTTATCAACCGATTTTATTTCACGAGAACGAAATCAAAATGTCTATCTTCTTTGCATAAGATGAACTGACATGGAAGAGGTGTTGATGATTCATCTATGACACCATTCTTTTGCACAAGAAACTATGTTCCAGTTTCAACTAACAAATATGTTAAAACATATAAATTGTGATAGAAACAGGTTTTGTTTTGTAGAATTTGTCTTACTAAAGCCAGGTAGATCATTTCAGATGAATATGTGGACTACATTACAAAACAAGATCTGCAAGGAAAGTTATATGGATGTGACCAAGTCTGATGACAAATCTGGCATTGAACGAATCCTGCCCACAAATTTTACTTTTTGTCTACTCCCTATTTTTTCCATTGGACAATCCAGGCCATTTACTTGGCAAAAGCCTAATGCTGAAAACCATGAACTGTCCAAAGCATTTTCTTCACATCTTGGATTAGATCTATTGTTTTTGCTTTCGGGAACATTAAAGCTGCCATAGTCCAACCCAAATCCTACCTATGTACCTTTTTTTGCATCCAAGTGGCTTTTGGATGTACATAATGACTTGGCTACATGCATGTTCATAATTGTTGCACCTCACCATTTTCCAACATTCTAGGGGAGATGCACCAATAGTGGACCACTTAAGAATCACGTGCAAAAATAGAATATTTTTGTCAATTGACATATCCACATCATTGGGAAACTTTTAAACCCTCCTCCTGTTAACCTAAATAGTCAAATTTCCAAGTTAACTTGTCAATCCTCATAGAAAAATACAAAGTCTTAACGGAAATTTCCCCTAAACCTGAAATTTTCAATTTTCAATCATGAAAACCTTCCTTATCGGACTCTCTAGTATAAAAGGAGAGTGCTTGTTTTTCGTTATCATTATTGATGTAGGCTGATAACTAGTTATCAGTACTATTCCACCTATATAAGGCCAGATAACATCGAAGTTATCGATCTTTTACCTCGTCGATAACAAAAAATCGTGATCCCGGTTTATGCGTCCTCGGCCAGATATTTGGCACGTAAGGCCGAGGCTCAACACAATAATATTCGATACAAAAACGTCCAGAGTAATTGCCCATGCATCAATGGCTCCTCCAAAGGGCAACCCATTGATGCGTTAGCATCTTGTTTTTAATATTTTAACGGATGCTTACAATGGTTCCTTGGAATTTCCCGAACCCAGACTGGGAGGGAAGCTATCGATTGTAGGTCATATAAGGGAGGGTGCCCATAAAGCGCCCACTAAAGGGTAAAAATTATATTACGACTAGTAATGGTGCCCAACAATGGCATAAGTTAGGAACTTGTAAATGATGTTTAAGAGAATGATGAGACGCCCCAATCAATAAGAATCTTTAAGACTTACTTGAAAGTTTGGAGTAGCTTTTAGAAACATAACGTAAGCTCTTTCCTTTTGATCCAGTCTTTAATCTCTGACAGAATAATAACGATAATATTCCTCTATGTTGAAGGAAAGTACCCCCTTTGCCTTAGAAGATTACCATGTTTGCACTTAGAAGATCAAGGCAGAGAGATACACTATTGTTCTTGTACCCCCTTTCCCTAGAAGATTACCATGTTTGCACTTAGAAGATCAAGGTAGAGAGATACACTATTGTTCTTGTTGTGTTCTCGTCGCGAACATATCCTCCAGGTCTATGCCAAAGTCATGTCGTTGCCTGACTTACCTTTGTTGCCTGACCTAGCAACAACACGAACCCACACCTAATATTGTAGCGAATGCTATTTGAACCCTTGCCAAGATTTTGATTAACGACAGACACACGCACGCACAACCACACAAACGCAATAATGTTACTAATAAACCAAGCCGAGCATCATTAAGGAGGTAAACATGAAACAATGGGCATGAGTGTGAGTGGACGTGTTAAAGTTTTTCAATGGGTATATCCTTGATTGTGAAGTGTGGACTTGTGTGGAGTCATCTTCAATATGAGGAATTACATATGGGTATTATGAAAATAACCTTGCTATGTTGAAATTGGTTTGCCTTCACTTCTACCAAGAAGCATCTAAAAATTAGTTTGCCTTGACTTGTACCAAGAAGCATCTAATGGATTATAAAGGAAGATGCATTGTATGCATGTAAGACCAATTATAGTATTGTATAGCATAGCTTATTTATGGTTTTCTAAAAATGTATATTTGTTTTGTTATAAATGTTTTATTATAATAGGACTTTTAAAATTCTTCTAGGTCTACAGTAAAGTATGTGCGCACATTTGATTTGGTTGCGTGAATGTTGGAGAAACTGAAACGACCTTGAGCATTGTAATGAGTATAATGGTATTTTTGCATTTATAAGTTCAAATTGCATTTGATATTAAGATGCATTGTCTGATACAAACAGAAATACATAAATATGGCCAAAGGAATAATTGTAAACGATTCCGTTTGTAGCCTAAAACCACATCATATGCCCGGGGGCTTCACCCCTTTGTAATGCGTGCAAGGGGGTCATTTGAAACCCCAGATATCTGACTTTTTTTGAGGTGAAACCCCCAACCATGCATTACATATGAATTTTTAATTTTGGCCCCTTATCCGTAGATGTACTCCATTCCCAACTAGCAATCCATATACACTTTTCCATACATATCTTGGACACCATAAGAAAAGTCCTAGCCCTTGTAGCACATATGGTAACACATCATTTTTTGAATATTTTTTTAGTCATTACAAGAGCTAGCTAAGCTAGTTTGTTGTAGGGGTTTGGGGTTTGATTATTCAAATACAAGCCCATATTAAATGCAAGGTTAAAATATTGCAGAGCTTGAAATATCAACTACATTCTTACAACTTTACATCAACTAAGTTCTTATAACTTTATGTGTTGTATGGATATGTTTGTGATTAGGAAATAGTTCGTGCAATAACTTTATGGGTTGTATGGATATGCTTGTGGTTAGTTAATAGTTCATACATGCAAATATTCCCATCGGTGTGTAAGTCATTTATATGTTTTTACATGAGGAAGGCATTACTTGCCCCATAATAAATTTGTAATTTTATGTACGAAAGATGTTTTTATGTTAGAATAAGATGACTATAAAAACAATATGATGTCCCTTCTATAAGAACATGCTAAACGTTCAATGCTTCTTAGGCTACACATGGAGGTCCGGCAGTCCAGTGATTTTTTAAAGTAAAGGGTTTTTTGTTGGCAACTCAAATATTGTACAAAGGCACAATTGATTGGGATGTCTAGAGATAACATGGCACTGTGATGTCATTCAATATTCGATGGCCATTGAATGGAACCATATCCATCATTGAAATGTTAATTGACACCTTAGAATTGAAGCAATTATCTGCAAGACAGATTTTAGGACATAATCTTCCGTTGATTTTGCACCTGACAAATTTAACCTTGTGTATGACCATGACTCATGTCCTGAAGTACAGATTAGATATAAAAGAGTTCGTACACAAGTTTCATCTCATGGCCTTTTAAAGTTTATATACACACGTTATGGCAGAGTCTAACCAGCAACTTATGATATGTTGTCTTGTGATAAATGAGATACTTCAAAAATGCCATTCCCATCATTTCTGCGAAGAATACAAGAGCTATGACATCAACTTTCAACCATTTCCTGTCCAATGATGAAATCTTGTAAAGAAATGGTGAGAGCCCGTAATTTACTTAAACCAGCCCAATAACTTAAATCCGTCTTGAAGTAAACATTGGGTTGTATGTCATTGTAACAAAAGATCATCTGAGAACCTCTCGGTCTTCTTTGAAGGTGAGTGCACATAACTGCAATTGCACCTTACACCTCAGTTAAAGAAACCAATCCCAATCTCGAAGGCATTATTAAGGAAATACTATTGCAAATGTTACCTCAATGGCATCGCAAACCCCGCAACAAAGTGGCCTCGACCATGGCTTGCCAATAAGTTGAATGCCTATAGGTAGACCTTCCTCGTCAACTCCAACGCAATTCACAATTTAGCACATGCCACCAATTCATTTTAAGGCAACATACAAGAAGCAATAAAGTCATCCTCCACGAGGCCCGATATAGCGGTATGTGGCTCCCGCTAAATATACGGCTCCTACCGTACACTTTCGGAAATCCCGGACAGGCTCAACGACCGCACAGGCCCTCCGTCTTCCCCGCACTCTGGGGTGACCCTAGTGCGGGAAGGGGATATGAAGGTGTCTTGCGTGCCCTTCCCTATGGGCTCCTATACTTGGTAGCGATAAACACGGAGAACTAACATCAACAATACAAATACTACCTCGAAGGGTAGCCTATCCACATATCCATAGATACAATGAACATAATCATATACCATAAAACAGGAGAGCTCCTACCCATGGCTCCGACACATAGGGAGGTCGACTGACTGGATAGGCCTCAAGATAGAGCAGACCGAGTCATAACAATGGCGGGGCTGGCATAAGACAATGACTAGGGTTGACCACTCCATCCGCCCCTCACATTGCATACTTTGCGGATGGGCTAGATCGGTCTCGACATGACTCTAACCTTCGGATCACGAAATCCCATGGCATCACCCATCGGGACTACTCGAGGTTGCATCTCCACGGTCCGTCGAGGTAGGAAGGGTTGCATCTCCCCTTCAGGGTCTAGAGGCTCCGCGGGCGGCTAGAGAATCGTGGCAACACCACGATTCGTGTACCCGTTGAACCCCCAAAACAAGAGCCAGGCCGACACTTGCAGCTCTTGAGGAGGCGTGGCGACACCATCGCCCCGGGGAGGTGTCGGACCCATGCTCGGCCCGCAGTGGAGTGAGACCATAAGCCTAGCCCACTATGGGATCCCAGAGTAGCCCCCACTCGGCGGGGATCCTCCCTCCATCTTGCCTCTAGCCCCCGTTTGTAGTCAATGCTGGAGTCACATCATAGTCTCCATAGCCCGGTAGGGTTCCTATGCCGCAGGGCAGCTTCTAATAGGAACTAAGGGATCTACACTAGGAGCATACTACATATGGCCCTAGGTCTCTACCCCCTTCCCCATACAAGAGGGGCAACATGATCAACCAAACATCACATTACATCACATCATGATCAACATCATATGAACATCTTAACCTAATCATACATATCTAACTAATAGTTAGGGTTCCTTGATTAGGGTTCGGGATGTTCAACAAAGGGTCTAGGGTGGCTCTACACTAGACCGCGAGATACTACCCAAACCGGAGTGCTAACTCCCGGATGAACTAACATGAACCCTACTCAACATACCTCCTCCCGCGCTTCCTCCCATCCCTGGTGTCTCCATGCTCCTTGATGTGGGTGAAGACTTGCTCCCTCACGATCACGCACACCTTCCGGGGCTGCTTTGCTCGAGGCTAGGCTATGGCGAGCGATGCTCAAAAAGCGAGTTTGAGCACGCGAGATGAGAGTTCAGGTGCTAGGCGGGGAAAAGGGTCTAGGGTTAGGGTTAGAGCTAATATAGGTATGGATCCACATGGGATGCCATTGGCACCACTAGGATGAAGCCCGTGTGTTTGTTGCCCAATAGGATAAGGCCATGTGGAAAAGGGACTTATCCTAAGGTTATCTAAGTTAAACAATTAGCTTAGATGTGCACCCCTTGCCACTTCCTAAGGCATACAAGGCTACATAGGTAGGCTTGTATGGTGAGGGGTCCAGGAATATACGTATTTATAGCGTATATTCCCCTGGAACGTCACATTCTCCCCCCTAGGACAATGTTGTCCTCAACATTGCGCTAAGGTGATGAGCCTACTCTATCCTGCAAAACAACACAAGAACATACACTTAATTTTAAACGATCAACTTCCTATTAAAGAGTTAAATGTCAAAATTTAGGCTATATTTGTACTTATGCAAAATTATATAGCCTTAACAAGGTTACTTCTTACAATAATTCAAAACATTATTATAAGAGTTATTTAGGGTTCATAATCTAAATTATGGCTCCCCCATCTTCTCGTAATGCGCCCCACCTCGATGCCCGCTTCTCACTTGCCTACACAAGGAGCACATTACGTTAGTTTAATTAATAAGTTTGTGGTTTTAGGGGACCACCCCTTACCAATACCTTGCATTCGATCATGGCCCTTTCCGGTTTGAGCTTAAGGACCATTTAAGATGATCCCATCATCGCCCATGATCAAGTGCTACCTTGTACTTTCGGTTACGGTGTGCGAGTACCCCTAGTGCATCATGCCCCAAGGGTTTTAAGCTAGGGCGTCGGCGATCCCATCATGGCTCATGATCACTTTGACCTTCACCACGACCCTCCTACGGCCGGTGTTCATTACCCGCGATCGCGGCATAGAAACATCCGTCGATGTCCCATCATCGCCCACCATGCCTCATTCCTCACTCACATGACCCTAATGGTCATGCGCACCTCTTGGTGCGTGTTGGCCCTAGAAGAATGCCTTTAAAGGCGTATCCCATCATCGCCCACCGCGTTCCAAGATTACGCACATGTACTCTACCAACTAGAAGACATGAGCGAACTTAAAACTAACTAAGAAGCATACTAAGCTAACCTCTGGAGTCGTGGGGTCGACCAAGTCGGAGGCGACTAAGCCCATCAAACTCCTTCATAAACTCACGGGTATTGCTTCTCCAAATCTGCTTCAATACCCAGGTTTCGTCTTCCACGGGCAAGTGCTTCCACTTGACCAAATATTGAGGAACCGAGACCTCCTAGTCTTCTTGAATGACTTATCAAGAAGTAATTAGAGGCACAATTTCAACTTGCTCTTCTTGTCATTTCCAACAAAGTTGGAGTATCCAAAACCTCCTCGGGGTTAGGATTGTGCCTTTTAATAAGCTTCGTGAAAAACCTTGTGAACCTTAAGATGGGTAGGAAGATCCAACTTGTAGGCTTGGGAGCCCACTCTCTCCAAAATCTTGAACGGACCAGCCCACCTAGGGGCAAGCTTCTTGCAACTCCCAATCGAAAGGCGTAGCTTGCTTAACCTTGATCTTCAACCAAACGCTATCGCCTACCTTGAACTCCCTTATGGTCCTATGCACGTAGGCTACACTCTTCTGCCGACTTCTTTGCGCCAATAAGTAATCCCTTACCTCTTCCACCAAGCTGTTGCATATCTCCAAGCATCTGGCTGGGATACTTCAACCTTTGACACAGGATTGTGCCAAGTATCCGGGGTTAGGCACTGGTACCCGTAATTAACCATGAAATTCACTACCACCCCAATTCTGGGACCACACCTAAAAACAACAAGGTAACAAAAGACCACATGTCGTTGTTCCAAAAATCTACATGTGGTTATGTGGAGGTGTGGTTTATTAAGGCGGTGTAGTTTTTTTATGGAGCTATAGTTTTTGGGTTGCCCCTAGGGGGGCAAACCCTTGTTTATATGGGTTTATGGCATATCTTAGGTATATACTAGAATATACCTAGGATATGCTGGTGACTGCTAAAAACCTACTCTGCCCTGTAAATTATCGGTCACCTGCATTGTGGGCCGGTGATGATCGAACCGGATAACTGGCAAAATACAATGAGCATCGGCTATGGATACTCTCGGTAGCATCTTGGCAGCACCAGCCCACCATGTCCTCTCGGTTTCACCTCTTTTCGGTAACTCTTTTCGCTTTTCTTCTCTAATCTAGTAAGCCTTGATTTCTTTCGCCTCCATTTGTTGAATAAATTTTACAAGTGTTTGTTTTGGGTTTAGTTGATTGAAACCTGTTGGTGACGCCATTGAACGAGGAGTTCGCGATCACCCATTAGGATCTATCAAAAAAATTTGATCCCATTTTTATATTGCAAATTTTCAGATTGAGTGATCTGGATTACGTCTTGAGGGCCATGTTCGAGTTTACAAAGCCTTCGAGGTTGAATATAAAGGTTTGAGTTATTGTATTTTCCAGGCTTTGATTTCTTAGAGTAAGGATGGGTTTTGTCATTTACGTAGAATCATGGCTCGGTTCTATGCTCAACTTATGCAAAAATCCATGTTTGATGGCTATTTCTTTATCTAATATTTGATTCATCCATGTAAAACTTGTTCATTCTCTTAATCCATGTCTTTACATGCAAATGCTGCTGCATTTGATCCATCAGGCTATGCCCACGCAGAGATAATATAAAACAGAAAATGATCACAAAAGCTTGCTTTTGAGGCCAAAGATTTGAAGTAGGATGCATTTTGCCCTGCAGTTAAAGGATTTAACACAGGATCGCCCGAAAAGAGACTCTCGCAGAATGTACAAAGCACAAAGACAAAATCTTGAAAAGAGATTTTTGGCACAAGCCTACTTGCATTATCTTACGTAGATGGGTCTTTAATAGTTGCCAAAACAGGCTACAACAAGCTCCAAAAGCGTGATAAAATTTGAATGTTATGGAGTAAGGGATGTAGCAAAAGCAAAGCGGTTGTAAAACTCGAATGAGGCATGCATGGCTGCAGAGCCAGGCTAATTTGCGGCTTTTACATTTTCTTTGCTTCTCCATCCATTCACTTATAGTTTTTAGTACGAGGTGAGCACATTAGCATAGGATTGCATGAACATTATCTATGTGTTTCATGCACTTATAATGCATGTTCACGCCATCTTCTTTATATGCCTACAAGCAAGCCTTAAATTTAAAGGGGAACATGCCCAATTTGTTAGCAACCACTGCATGCTTAACGAGAAAGGAAAAGAGATATGCTTTAACATCTTGCGACATATTACTATGGCTAAAATTTTGTTTGTGCAACTAATTGATGCCATGTATTGGTGAAGCTGCCATAAACATTATTAACACTTTATAGATAGAAAAGCTTATATTTTTACATCCTTGTGATGCACAACATCATGTCATCTCACTAGCGATACGCTCATGCACAATGTAATTGTCTACGGATAGCTACTAAGCTTGCTCCAAGAACACATTCTCAATGACATTCAGCTCAAGTGACATAGAATGCTATAAATAAAAACTTGGCTCCGAAATGAGGTAAAGTTCCAAGACAAAAATGTTGTTTAACCATCCACCCCGCAGACTCCGGCTTCAGCGAGGGCAATGGGATGATGCGGAAAAATGCAAAAATATAATTTAAGTTACCATGTGCAAATCTTAAGTATTTAGCGAAAATTTGTGTGACACTTTGGATTGGGGCACTCATAAAATATTGTTTGGCCTTCATCGGTGATCTCAATTGCATCAAGGGCATAGCAAAGTAAAGAGAGCTGAAAACTTGACCATAAAATGCATTAATTTATGTACTGTCTTGCATAAATTCAAGTTTTGGATGGTGACATTTGGGAGACTCTTCATTCACCGCATAATACATTTCGAATTCCCATTATCTCTTTTAAGAATAAAATAATATAGAACAAGCTGTGAATGCGGACATGCTAACCTCGACCTTTTTATGCGACTTCTTCAAAGCATTTTTTGTTTGTCCATCAAGGGGAACCAAAGGTTCAATGCCCGAAAATCTGAACCAAATCCTAAAATAAACTTAACTTTTGAAGTAATACTGCGCTTGCGAAATCAAGCAAGGTATTGCTCCTCACTCGTGATATTGAATCGGATTTTTTCCCCTCAAATTCTACAATAAAAGCGGCTTGATTACTTGCCCTTCATAATCTAATATGCATATGATATGTTTTGGACAAGAATAATAATTCTAGGTTCGATGCAAGCCGGAATGGATCTTCCTGAGGATGATCCTTCACGGATAGATGCATTTTCGAAAACATGTGTAGTCGAGAACTTGTCTATTAGGATCAAAGCAATTTTTAAAGCGTCATTCTGAGGTTTATGCAATGAGAAATGTCATTCTGAGGTTTATGCAATGAGAAACGTCATTACAATTTACAAGCGTCATGCAATGAGAAGCGTCATGTTCTTGCAATGAGAAACGTCATTACATTTACGCTTCTTCGGGTTCAATCACATTTACGCTCGGTTTTTGGTTGTTGATGGTTGTCTCATGTCATTTCTTGTTTATAGATGATGATTTACGATCTAACATGCTTGAATTTAAAGCAACAGAACTCAATACAATTGGATGTCTAGTAAATAGCATTATCCCATGTGGTAATCCTCAGTGTCCCACAAATTAATCCTAATTTTGGCATGTGCATGATTCCGTATGGATGAGAGTCGATTCTGACTAGCATATCGTTCCATGTTGCATACATTGGAATTTATCGGCATACTAGGAGATGTCATATAACACTATGGTATCACGAAGCTGCCATCCCTGTATATATTATCTTGTCAGCATAGATTCTTGCTTCTGTGAACACTCATAACCTTTTGCATGGATGTAGGTTAAATTGATGTCGAACATCTTTGCTGTTGCTGTGTATATCTTGATATGCATTATTATGTTTTGGCGCGGCATGTCGCCAAATGCCGCATCTTGAAGGGCCTAGAAGCTGCGGCGATACATTCACGTAATATATTATTTGTTGCATTTGGTACGTATGGTCAGTTGGGTCAGAAATTCGGGTTCCAAGTAATAATGTCGATTGAGTCTATTTGATCAATTTTTTGCCACATTTTACATCGGGCAAGGAATTCATACATTCTGTAATATATTGTTTGTCACATTTGGCCATTATGGTCAGTTGGGTTTTGCATTTTGGTTAAGCAAATAGTTAGAATTTTAGGTCCCAAAGGGATTCATATGTTAACTCTTGTAAATGTATTTTGACAAGATGTATTTTGTGATTGAGTTGTATCTTTGCTATCTTGAATTTTGCATCTATATTGAACCAATATTTTATCCACCAAGGATTTACTTGGTATATTTATATCTTTCATCTAACATGCGAAGTTGCTTCATGTAATTGAGATTTGGTATTGCTCATTAATTACTTTGTTCTAAGGTGTGCGGATGGCTAGCAATCATGTTTACCTCGTTAGGACATATGTCGGTCGCGAGCTTAATTGAAGAATCAAGATCTCATTGGGGAAATTAACATATTCGATGCCGCAGTCTTTTTACTTTGAGTACATATTTGCTTAGTGATCTTTATCCACCGAACTGCTTGACCATTTTGTGAACTGGAGTTTCATCAAACATTCCAAAGGGCATCGGGGTCTTCTCGGGACCTTTTACCCAGGGCTCTCTCTTGGTGCCTCGGGAATGTACACATGGTTGGTTCGGGATGGAGTGCATTGCCGGGAAGGCTTGGTTTGGTACCGAATATAATATAAAACTATCGGGAGCATCGCATTTCTTGAGATCCACTTCTTGGAAATTGTATGGGAGGTATACTACCCATCGACTCAAAACCCTTAAAAGTTCAAAAGTTTGTTATACTCACTATGATGTTTATTGTGGGCGATTGCTTCAATGTCTAGGACACGCACATTGATTCATGCTTATTGTTATTCTCACATTGCCGGTATGTACTTGTAGATTGTGATACGTGCAATTGGAAAAGGTGTTCCAAGTGGAACATTATTTCTTGGTATTCATAGAGCATATCTGACCCTTTGCACATTGTTGTAGTTCATTGCATCCCATGGGCTTGCTTCTCCTCAATTGTTGAAGCTGCAACTTTGTAGAAAGTTCCATGAGGACCCTTCTTGATTTTTTGTTCTGATTGTTTTATAGTAGGTATCCTGTCATAAGCAGGGAAACAAGAAAGACACATGACTATCGTAGGATTATGAGATCACATTTTGCGGTTTGTACAATGAGTATAATAAGTTACATTGTTTTTGTTGCCGCCATTACTGCCTCTTCAAGGATAGCGACCCTTATCTCATAATATTTGGACATTATAACTTATAAGAGAACTGGTTGAACCAGCTCCGATCCTCATTTCAAAGTACTGGATACGAGAAGGGTGTCTTTCTATTCCCATAGCCCTAGGTTGCATGGTGAAGAAAGTAATCTGAGAATGAAATGATGTATTGAAATGATGGAGATAACAAAGTGGGCCCTAACTTTCTTTGAAGAAATGTGGAAAACTAAGGAGGTGAAAAACTGATATGTGGTTATATAGTCACATGGATGAGGTGGGCAGGAAGAAAACAAGAAAGACACACAGCTATCTGCAAGATTATGAGATCACCACATTTTGCAGTTTGTACAATGAGTATAATAAGTTACATTGTTTTTTGTTCTGGCGCCATTGCAGCCTCTTCAAGGATAGCGACCCTTATCTCATAATATACTGGACATTATAACTTATAAGAGAACTGGTTGAACCAGCTTTGATCCTCATCTCAAAGTACTGGACACGAGAAGGGTGTCTTTCTATTCCCATAGCCCTAGGTTGCATGGTGAAGAAAGTAATACAGAATGAAATGATGTATTGATATGTGGTTATATAGTCACATGGATGAGGTGGGGGAAGATGTTGTCATATCACATCTGGTCCGTTATCACAAAGTTAGGTTAGAGTTGAGTTTCTATCCCTCGGTATATCCCTCCCATCATTTAAGCAAAGTGTTGTGACTACCAACACTCGGGAAGATGTTGTCATATCACATCTGGTCAGTTATCACAAGTTAGGTTAGAGTTGAGTTTCTATCCCTCGATTATATCCCTCCCATCATTTAAGCAAAGTCGGCGCGATCAACACTAGCTTCGGTGCCCAACAATTTGTGCGAGGCATCATGAGGTATTTAGAACATATCTATGTGGCAGACAAGTGGATCTCTTCGAAAGTTCTAACCACCATAAAACAATTCTACAAAGACAATATTTTTGAATATATCTAGAGCATCTATAAGTCAACATTAATTTCTTACCTTAGTTTAAGGTCAATATGCACCTATAAGGTCACCTATATACACCTATAATAAGCATAAGTCAATTATACCTAGCAAATATGCATCTATAATGTGTAAAATGTGATAACAAAATATCAAAATAAGGTCAACATAATATCAAAAAATATTTCATTGATTCATTATATTTAAAGATCACGTTTACGTCTCTTTCCATTATACATTCAATATATATACCCCGCTTTTTGGGTTGCCCCTAAGGGGCAAATCCTTGCTCAAATGGGTTTTTGGCATATTCCAAGTATATGCCAAGTGCGGAGCCACGAGTGCAGCGCCAAGTGTGGCAGCGTTGCCGGGTGCCTTTCTTTGGTGAAATGACCCTCCTCAGAGCAATTATCATGTGGTTGTAGTCGTATAGTCATATGTTGTTACTCCAGAAGCATACGTTTTCATTGTATTATAAATCAGAATCGTCTCCATTTCGTGCTCTTCTATGTTGGCCATGAATTTGATATATGAATTTGGTTTTCGTATTAGTATTCTCGGAAGATGCTTTGCAAAGCATCAACATTAAATCTTCATGCACAATGTTTGGCCATGGGATAGGTTTGGGATAGGTTCAATAGTTACGTGTGCATTAATGGATCGATTGTATCAAAATAAAAGCTACGATAACTGAGAGATTTGAAAACGAAAATGTGAGCTATTTGCATGGTGAAATGTGAGCTATTTGCATGGTGAAATTAGGCAAATTTGAAAACGAAATTTGCATAATGATTCTTGAGGATTATGCGCCACTATTCATCTATATGTTAACTATTAATTTTTACGTCCATGGCGTGGTGTAGACTATGTCGTAAAAAATGTCTTTAAAGTTTCCATATCTTTAAAGTCTTTTGATCTTCATAAGTTATAGCATACTTGGGCGCTAGTCTACACTTAGCAAAGAATAACAAAAAATGGAAATTCAATCAGTTTATTATCAACGATCTACTCAAGAAGTTCAATCCTTTATATTGATGCATGAGCTGGCATCAACATAATAAATGCAAAACGAATGCATTATTAGACTTTTGAGATGTTTATATTTTCATTTATCCGTACCGTTCTACATGAGATCTCGTAATAGAGAAGCCTTTAAGGTGACATATGAACTCTTGTTCAGAGTTTCTGGTCTGTATATTGCATGCTATATTCTTCTCTAAGGTGGAAATAGACTCTAAGATTGCAGCAAAATTGCCTTTAATATCTGAATTATGGCAGTTGTAACAAAAGATTGTATTTACCTGTGACTGGATAGAGATGCATGTTCAATTGCTCTCCATCTACTTCAAGCATCAGGATCATGTACACCCATGTGGCATGTATCTCATGAGTCTACCTTACTTTGCACATTTGCACATCAACAAATCTGCATGCTTACCATTCACATATGGAAAAGAAAATGGATCGGTTTGTTTGAAGTAGAGCATCATGCATCACTGAAGCTATAGTTGAGCTGTGTTTTCAATAGCCTCCCATTCATAATAAATAATTATAAGAACATGACCAATGTCGTATTCACTGGACTTCTAGCCTAGATCCATCAGTAAAGCAATTGTCATACTTTAAATAATCAACACCCTACATAATACGTTTAGTGAAAAGGAAGTTCCAGCATTAAATTAAAGAGTACTCATATCAGATCAAGCTTGTACCCATGCAACAAACGATTTAACCTAGAAGCTTATCCTTGCAGTTGGGACCATATGAATAGGCAAAAGGACAAAGTACCAACTTGAACTTTTGGCATGGCTTGTTCATGCAATGGTCATCATTTTGCCGACAAAAATGTACTTGAAGTGGAAATGCCAGATAACTTATTTTGGACAAAGTAGTGAGTTGATGCAACGCAAATGCCATAGCGGCCATCATAGGAAATGAGGTGACTTCACGTTTTGATTTAGGCCACTTCACCCTCAAGAAACTGGAGGGCAACCCTCGTCTGTGACACCTTGTTTTGAAGGTGTGGTCTTTTTTTTTGGTGTCGTTTTTTAAAAGAAGTGTTGCTTATTTTTTTTTGAGGGGGTGTTGTTTTAAGAAGGTGTTGTTTTTGAGGGTGTAGTTTATAACTAGGTGCGGTTCTTAAGTAGTGGTTTTTTATGGAAGTGTAGTTTTTTGAAGTGTGGTTTATAAGGAGGTATAGTTTTTAAGTGGTTGTTTTTTAAGGAAGTATGGTTTTCTGAAGTGGTATGATTTTTTTTAATCGAGGTGGTGTTTTTTGAGGTGTCGTTTATAAGTGGGTGTAGTTTTTAAATAGCTATTTTTAAAAAGTATGGTTTTGAAGTGTGGTTTATAAGCGGGTGTGGTTTTTTAAGTGGTACATTTTTCAATGAAGTATGGTTTTACGAAGTGGTGTAGTTTATAACTAGGTGTAGTGTTTAGGAAGCTATTTTTTAAGGAAATATGATTTTTTTTTTTTGGTGTGGTTTATATAGCGAGGTATAGTTTTTACATTAGCTATTTTTTAAGCGTAAGTATGGTTTTTGATGTGTGGTTTTAAGTAGGTGTAGTTTTTAAGTGGCTTTTTTTCTGAAGTGTGATTTTCTAAAAGTGAAGTAGTCTTTCACATAACTATTTCTTAAGGAAGTATGGTTTTTCCGAGGCTATTTCTTAAGCAAAGCACCACCACCTGGAATATTGTTTGTGTGCTCAACTTTGGGAATGTATCGTATTGTTTTACATTCGTGAAAAATAACTTCAACGGTTAGATCCAACCACTATAAGAGAATGAGCATTTTTTGTCAGAAAAATCGTCATACTATCTAGAGAGATTTTTGCCTGACGTACAGGCTGACGAACGTACTGACGATTATTATTTTGATGCTTTTCCTGACGATACTACGTCAGACATGTCGTCACATAAATCGTCAGAAGCCTTCGTCACGTTAAGCATCACATTAATCGTCAGAATATACGTCAAATATGTATCGTCAGAAAAAGCGTCAGAATATGCGTCAGAATAATCATCAGAAAATGCGTCAGATATAACGTCAGATATATCATCAAATTTTGCGTCAGACTATTCATCAGATATTGCATCAGACTAATCGTCAGATGGTGCTTTTCTAGGCGCTATTACAATTTTAGTTATAACATTTGATTGAACAGTATATTTTAGATGAAATTTGATGTTTCACAAAGCTCCTCGATCTGTCTAATGATGTATTATTTAATGTTGAAGGTATTCCTGGCAAACCTTCAACCTCAATGGTGTAGAACCTCCAGGTTGCTATAGGCAACCACTCTGTGAGAGAATACTACAAAAGAATTACTCAAACAGCCATAATAGATTAGCTTCCTGAGCGATTAAAAATACATCTATCGACAAAATACTTCCCATGTGTGGTTCTTGAGCTTTTTTTGATTAAATCAATTTTGTTGGATACTAGGTAAGGTACTTGATCTGCCTATGAAACTCTACTAGAAAATCCTTAGGGCAACTATGTGCAATTGATCAAACCGCGCGGGGTCAAATTTTGGTCAATATCCCAACTTAGAGCTTCTTTTTTGCAAGTGTATGAACAGAATACCTTTTCAAGTTTTGTCAATTGGAACGATTTTTGATGACTCTGCAGAGTAGGTGCATAGAGTCCTTTTTTGAGATCTGACCCCTTTTTTTCTTTATAAAGATTTTTGATAAGAAATAGCAACTTTAACTGTATGGTGAATAAATGGAATATTTCTGAGAGGCCAGTACTTGATTATTTTCTTTTGCTAATATTTGGCTTGTGAAGCAATCATCTACACCTAGGCTCGCTAATTGAATTGAGATCATTAATTTACTCCAATATTATGCTTTAGGTTATCAAATGAGGACAATGCTTACCAAGTTCGAATTTTCTTTCATTGAATCATCATACAGAATAGGAACATAAATTCCCAAGCTCAGAGTCTTGGGCACAGGATCAAAAATAATCAAATGAAGGTACACATTCAAGTAATTTGCATCAAATAAATAGGTATTTCATGCAAGCCAGGTCATTCTTAACTTATGCTCATAAAATCCGCTCGGATCTGATCCCGCGAAGTCAAATCTTTTCGCCTGATAGGCCCTTGTTTCAAAAATTGTTTTCCCTTTTTGTTTTCTCATTTCCGGCACATTCTTGGCATCTGGGTTTGTTTTGTTTTGGCTTTACACATGTTATGATGTTTCTTGAGGCACAATAGTACAAAAGGGATGCTCGGGCTCATGATTGTCAGGCCAGATCTATCGGAAAGGTCGGATCTTGGCCTGGCCTTTTTAGGTTAGAGAATTTCGCAGAGAAGAGATATCCCACAGGCCTTTTTCGCAAAATGATACATGTGTAACGTGGCACATAGGGATTGGGTGAAATGAGACTTAGGCGAAGGGGTGCATAGAAAAAACCATAGGGCACTCTTCCCTAGAATTCAAACTGTAGGGCCAAACCATGGTCTATTTGGGAATCTTTTTTGTGCCACATGGAATCTTTTGATGCCCTACCCTATGGACGGATCTTTTTTGGAGAAGACGATTTGATTGTTTTTTTTTCTTTTGGAATGGAATGGTTTTGACATTTGGACATGTGGTAAGCATATGGTATGAGTAGGCAATCCAAAGATGACATGGCATGGGATGACTTGGCAAAAACATACCATTATATTTGTAGCGTCGCAGCACACTTTACGTAAACGTGCTTTAATTTCTTACATCTGCTTTGATTTTTGCTTTATCTATTGGCATTTCTATTATTCAGCATATTCTTGCATTTAATTTGTTCATCATATCTTTCCACTTATATGCACAATATCTTACTAATTTATTTATTTATTTTTTATTTCTGTCAAGTATAACAGATCAGCTGCCGACATTGAAGTCATTTCTCATATTGGTACAAGGATTGAAGAGATTTTAAGTGTAATCAGAATGTGCAAATGTGTGTCTTGGTTAAGTTATGTCGTTCTAGCTCATTTGAGAGATTTTATCAATCAAGTAGATAAAGGAGTATTGCAATAATCATGTGTTAGCAAAAGATTCACAATGTTAGCATGTCCAAACCAGTAGCACTGAGTTTTGACCAAATTCTCCAATCATACGCTGCAAAAACTCACATGTAAATGTCCAGCCAAGATTCACAATGTTAGCATGTCCAAACCACTAGCACTGAGTTTTGACCAAATTTTCCAATCTTATGCTGCAAAAAACTCACAATTAAATCTCCAAACAAGCTTTGTCGATACATTATTGTTTCAACTGTTTATGTTTATGTGATGTAAATGTGTAGTTGAAAAATCACAGTGTTAGTGCATAGAGCTGCTAAGTGTGTAGTCATGCAATGTCTAAGCAATGTCTAAATCTTTTATGACTTGTGCAACTTGGTAAGTTCAAGACATTTTTCCTATTATACAACTTAGTTTCAATATGCTAGGCGCATCATAAGTGTGGTGCAATGGTGCATAAGGTTATAGCACTATTTAATAAATTGGTCTTTGCTCTTCCAATAAAAATTGTGATAGGCATAAATTCTTGATGGAGAAGCATACAATATTGTATTGCCCTACCACACGATAGTCTTTCGAGCTTGATTATAACATAGCCACAACAAAATTGAGCCTGCATGTGTCGCATCTTGGTTCGACAACCTTTGTCAAATCACTCCCCCTCCTAGGATCGACCTTCAATGCTAAACTTGCTATGATGTGACATGGCCACACTCATTGATGGACCATAAGCAGAGTGTCTTTTGAATGATTGCTAATGCCATCAAAGACAAATGGAGATATAATACAAGTAGTACCTTGATTGCACGTAGCTTCTCATGTCTATGTCTAATAACTCTTCAAGTTTGTTGGTTCAATGATTTGTTACTCTACTCACAAACATTAATGCACACCTTAACAAAATACATTATTAGCACTAGACAAAAGAAAGAATCGAAAATGATAACGTTAATGCAAATTCATGTTCCACTATATATTTTAAGACAAATTGCCTAAAGCCCCATTTCGAGTTCATATGGACCTAAAGCCCGGCAACGCCGGGCACCATAACTAGTAGATTCTTAAATTTGAGTTGATGCGCTTATGAGCCTAATGACTTTGAGATCCTACAGGGAATGGTTTGCTTTGTAGAAATATCTTTGCTGGGAGATTTTTCCAATTTCAACGAGTTGTCCTCAAAATTTTTTGGGCACTCATTGAGAATTAAAAGTAAGGACTTCTTGAGCTTATACAACCAAGAAAATGGTGCAGCGCACGTCCCAACCATTTTGGCTATAGCCATATGGCTTGAACATAGAAGAACCCATAAGGAAAAATCCCCCGCCAAAAGTAGTGGAACATTTATCATAAGTTCAAAATTGAAAATAAATTATATGGATGAAAAAAATGCCCCATCAAAGGTTGAAAACAAGGGTCCAGATTTGGCAGATATAAACGGCCCAGATGGTGATCCGGGTATTTTCTTTGCTATTGGTGCGCTACTTTCCGCTTTACGCTACTTTCCGGCTTTCTTACTCTATGCTTCCAAATCGGAAGGTAAGAGGCGCCCGGTATGGCACTCTCCCCGCTTCAAATCGGGCCGAGGAGGCTATTGCGGCTCCCCACCTTCCACGGTGCGCTTCACAAGCGCTAGTGCTTCTTCGCGGCTATGATACATGACATGATACAAGTGATGCTCTACGCTAGTGCGCTTCCGCGGCTATGCCGAAAGCTTGACATGATCTGGTGATGCTGCCTTGAAAAAAAGCTGGAATCTCATGTTAATTCTTTTACAATTCCTAACTTGTCTCCTTCAATCTACGCTCCACCATGTTCTAGTGCCCTGGCGCCAGCGGATGGTGGTAAAACTTAGTGGATATCATTTCGCATGATCATAATCCGGTTCTATGCGGCTAGATAATGAAACGAGAGGTTCAAATACTACCTTAGGCTAGTTTTTTGAAGATCAGGGACTTGGAAGAATCCTTGAGGGGCCGATCTCATGGGCTGCAAAATTACGAGAGATGAAGAAAACCGACCACAGTGCCGATTTATGCAAATCGGTTCCTATATGGGGCGGTTTATGCACTTCCGTGACATGGTGTCGACCGATCGATGCAGCTTGGATCGGTCGATTTTGCCCTATCGGCTTCCGTGCTTGGCCTTCGGGCAAACAAAGCCGGATATGGGTTTTATCGAAGATAATTGTTGGCGGTGAGCACCTTCTTTGGGCTTATATCGATTACAAAGCCAAGAATCGAACCAAGCCAAGAACCAAGCTAAAAGTAAGCAAGAATCGAATGAAGCAAGCCAAGTAGAGTCGGTTCAAGCATTCAAGCGAGAAACACCAAAGGTCAAGGTATTTTTCACAAAAAGCAAAAGCAACAAAAACAAGTCGGTTATATTTCATGCCTCCTTTATATTTGGTAAATCCTTTTTCCTTTTTTTTTTTTTTGATTTTAATCCTTTTCCTTTTTTTTTTTTTTCTTTTGATTTTAATCCTTTTCGATAACCTTATGTGCTTTTCTTGAGAGCTCCTTTAGAAGGATCGGTGACTCTTTGTTATTTTTGCACTCACGGAGTTTGGGTCGGTGTTGAAAATATCGGTGTGAAAATATCTTTGTTACGATTGTGAATTGTAACTGCAATCTTGAAAAATAAAGGTATATATTTTCCAATGGTTTCTAGATCTTCAATTCAAAACCACGTCTTTGTTTTAGGAAAAACAAACAAAAATAACACTTGCATATTTTTCAATTTGCATATTTTTCAATTCAAAACCATGTTTTGAAACTGCTTATATTAAACAACCACATGTTGATTTTATATAAACCTATATATCGAAATTCTTCTTCATGAGAAAAATAATACTTGAAAACAACAGTTATTTTTTAAAAACCACATATTATTTTTCTAGGAAAACAACACTTAGAAACAACATAGTTAAAAAAAACATATCATTTTTTTAAGAAAACAACAACTAGAAATAACATAATTAAAAAAGCCCACATTTTTTTTTAAAAAGCACCTGTCATTTTGTTAAAAAAAACAACACTTAGAAACAACAGAGTTAAAAAAACCACATTCTTCTTAAAAAACACATATCATTTTATCAAGAAAACAACACTTAGAAACAACAGAGTTTACAAAAAAACACATTCTTCCTAGAAAACACATATCACTTTTTTAAGAAAATAACATTTAGAAACAACATAGTTAAAAGAAAAAACAAAGAAACTACGTGTAGTTTCTAGCAAAATCGGACAAAATTCTATACATAGTTTTTTAGTGTTTTTTTCATACAAAACAATAGTTAAAAACTACATGTGGACCTTTTAGATTTTATTAAGAACCACATGTCTATTTTAGAAAAAACAACACTTGAAAACCACATCTACTTCTAAAAAACAACATGTAGGCACACGTGTAATTCCTACGTGTAGATAATTTTGACAAAACTCTACGTGTAGACTTTTAACAAAAAAAACTACATGTATAAAAATTTGGCTAAAAACTACACGTCATTTCTAGCAAAATCGGACAAAAAACAACACGTCGTTTTTTGATGTTGTTTTTTAGCAAAAACCACACTAAAAAACAACATGTGGACCCAGTATTGGGGTGGTAGTAAAAGGAGACATCTGGGATGACTCCTGCTTGGCACTATTGTAGGCGAATTCCACCAAGTGGATGAACTCATCCCACTTGGACTGCTTATTCCACACATAGCTTCGAAGCATATCTTCAATGATTCGATTCGTCCTCTCCGTCTGACCATCTGTTTGGGGATGATATGCCGTGCTCATGGAGAGCTTCGTCTGAATGGTGCTAAAGAGGTCCTGCCAAAAGGCGCTCATAAACTTGGAATCTCTGTCAGATATTATCTCCCGAGGCATGCCATGGAGCCTAAAAATCTCCTTTACAAATAACTTGGCAATATCTAATGCGGTGTCTGTAGTTCTACAAGGCACAAAATGTGCCATCTTAGATAACTTGTCTACGACAAGCATCAATGCATCCCTGCCTCGAAGAGTTCTAGGAAGTCCTGTAATAAAATCCATACTTATGACCTCCCACTTAGCATTTGGCACTCCCAATGGTTCTAAAGCACCTGGAATTCGGAGCTACTCCGCTTTGGTCTGCTGACACAACTGGCATTCCCGAATATATCTCGCTATCTGCCTCTTCATTCCTGGCCAGAAATAACTACTTCGAATCTTGAAATAGGTCTTCATAAACCCTGCATGCCCTGCTATTGGGTTGTTGTGTGTGTCATGAAGAATTAGCTTCCTTACCCCTGATGATTTGGGCACACACAACTTATGCTTATGATATAACAGGTTGCCTTCCTTCTTATAATGCTTGAAGACTTCCCGTTCCTTATCCGTTCTAGCTTCCCTAGAGAGGCTTTCCCATACCTCCTTGAAATCTTCATCCGATGGCAAAGTCTCCTCAATCTTCTTACCAAACTCACTCGAAAGAGTGGAAATCGCATTACAATGCGTTCTTGTCTCAAACGGTCTCCTAGAGAGAGCATCTGCCACCACATTAAGCTTGCCGGGCTTATACACTATATCAAAATCGTACTCCTCAAGAAACTCCATCCATCTCCTTTGCCTTAGGTTGAGAAGTGGCTGGGTGAAAAGATACTGGAGGCTCTGGTGATCAGTATCCAACTGAAACTTCCTTCCCAGCAAATAATGCCTCCATATTCTTAATGCCCTGATAATGGCTAGCAACTCCTGATCATGGGTTGGGTAGCGTTGCTCGGCGTCGTTCATGTTCTTGGAGTCGTAGGCGACTACCCTTCCTTCTTGCATCAAGACTGCCCCTATTGCTATCTTGCTTGCGTCCGTTGCTACCAACTTATCTTTACTTGGATCTGGGAGAACAAGCACTGGTGCTGTTGTTAAGGCCTCCTTAAGCTTCTCAAAGGAAGCTTGGACTTTCTCTAACCAATGGCTAGTCCAATCCTTAATCTTCTTGGCCTTGGTGAGGTCCGACAAAGGGGATGCCCACTTAGCAAAGTCCTTCACGAACTTTCTATAATACCTCGCCAACCCGAGAAAGCTTCTTACTTCTGCCACATTCCTTGGAGCTGGCCAATCAACTATTGCCTCAATCTTAGATGGATCTGTAGAAATTCCCTCTGCTATTACCACATGCCCCAAGTATTCCACTCGACCTGTTGCAAAGTGGCACTTGGAGAGCTTTTCATACAACCGATGACGTCTCAACTTCTCCAACACTTTCCTCAAATGCTGACAATGCTCTTCGATGGACTTGCTGTAGATTAGGATGTCGTCGAATAATACAATAACAAACTCATCCAAGAAATCCCTGAAGATGTCGTTCATGAGGCGCATAAAAGTTGCTGGAGCATTCGACAACCCAAAGGGCATTACTGTAAACTCAAAGTGACCATACCGCGTTCTAAAGGCGGTCTTATGGATATCCTCTTCTTTTATTCTTATCTGGTGGTATCCTGACCTTAAGTCAATCTTAGAGAATACCTTGGCTCCCTGGAGCTGGTCCATTAAATCATCCGCCCTTGGCAATGCATACTTATTCTTAATCGTCTGCTTGTTGAGCTGGCGATAGTCTATGCACATTCTTAAGCTCCCATCTTTCTTCTTCACGAAGAGTATAGGTGCTCTAAAAGGAGACATGCTTGCTCTAATAAATCCAAGCTCAAGCAATTCCTGGAGCTGCTTCTTGAGCTCAATCAATTCCGGGGTGCTCATCCTGTAAGGTGCCTTGCTGGTAGGCTTAGCATCTGGAGCTAATGTGATCTCACATTCCACACCCCTATAAGGTGGTAGTTGCCGAATTTCATCCGGGAATACATCCTTAAATTCTGAAATGAGCCTTGCTACTGGCTTGGGCAACTGCTTCCCCTTTTGGTCACTTCCATCCTGCTTATTGGGCTCAATTGCCTCTAACCTCAAAACGTAATCCACCTTATTTCTTTTTATACTTTTCCTTAGCTGCTTCAAAGAAATACACTGCATAGAAGAAGCTACCTTCTTACCTTTCACTATGAATTTGGTGCCGTCTGGTGCTGTCATGGAGACTTCATTGCGGTCACAGTCGATCATGGCTTTCGCTGGCTTTAGGAATTCCATTCCCACTATCAGGTCATACCTTCCAATTTCCATGACCTCTGCCCCCATCGGCCACTTACTTCCACTAAGGTCTATGTCGAATGTGATCCTCCTCCCCTTAGTGTGTCGAATGGCGCCGTTTGCCATAGCGACTGGCCTTGGCTTAGACTTCAATACCTTGTTCTTCATTAGGGCAGCCAGCCTAGGAGAGGCAAAGTTATGAGAGCTACCTGTATCTATCAATACTAGATATGGACTGCTATCTATGATCCCCTCAGCCGCAATGACTGTGGACTGATTTTCAATCTCTTCTGACTCAATGTTTGCACAAATATGGCACTCACCATCTATGAAGTCCTGGGCCTCCTGCTGGTCGTCATCTTCATCTGCTTTTGTTGGTGAATCCCAATCCCCAAGTTCTGCCAAAGCTGCCTGCATGACGAATGGGCAATCATGTGTTCGGTGCCCTGGCTGGAAGCACCTGAAACATAGCTTCTTCTCGATACACTCCTGTCTCTTCTCTTTAGTCAAACTGTCTAAAATACGCTTTAGAGCGCTACCCCCTGATGCATTCTGCGGCTTACGGTCCCCAAAGTTCTTACCCTGAGCTCTTCCTTACTGCTGGCCTCCTGATGGCGTAGCTGGTGATTGCTTACTCTGGTACTGCCCTTGGTACTGCCCTGAAGCTTTACCCCTAAAGGCCGACTGCTTCTCTGCTGGGGTTGGTGGTGCTTCCTCCAAACTTATGGCTTTGTCTTCAGCTTCTGCAACTGATTCTGGGTTGATTGCTCTAACTAGCCTTTTGATATTGCTGTTCAACCCTTCAATGTAGGTATCAACCGCTTGCCTTTCTGATACTCCGGGAACATGGAGCCTGAGCCGCATAAATTCCTCTGTATACTTTGCTACTGACAATGTACCCTGTTTCAATCTATAGAACTGCTGGATCTGCCTGCTAGTGTGCGATCTTGGCACATAGTGCTTGCGGAAAGCTTTGCTGAAGGTCTTGAATCTGCAATTGTTCCTTTTTAGCTTGTTAGATTTCGCATATCCTTTCCACCAAATCCTTGCTGGTCTAATGAGGTTAGCTGTAGCAACTTTTCCTATGTCCTTATCTTTCATACCGTAGGAGTTGCCAAATTCTTCCATTTCATCAAGCCAAGCTTCAGCCTCCATACCTGACCTGTCCTTCCCTGAGAACTGACCCAACTTCCTAGTCTTCCACACATTGCTCATAGCACTGTCAACCTTCTTTTGATAGTCACCTGCCTTCCTTGCCCTAGCTCTTACCTGCGAAGTATCGGACTCACTTTCTGAGCTATAACTATCTTGGCTGTCTGAAGTGTCTAATGAACTGGAACTAGATGGTATTGGAGTCCTTCTGTTTCTCCTTTTCCTCTTCTTGTCTCTGACATTTCCCTGATTGTCTTGCCCCTCCTGCTGTGGACCTTCCTCGACACCTTGCTGAGGTAGTGGTGGAGGTGGTGCAGGTGCATGTTCTTGGGCATTCATCAATGGGGTGGCCCAGTGGATCAGCTGATGCATCTGATTCCTCATCTGGACGAGCCTTGCGTTGATTGCTTCCGGCGTCATTTCCTCGTTGTTGTCATCTTGATCATGTCCAAATAGGTTTCTGGGTACCAATGTTGTCCCGTACGCGTACCGTACCGTACGTTTCGGACGTATTTTTTGAAAAAATACGTATTTTATACAATACGTACTTAAAGTGCTTAAATTACGTTTTTTAAAAAAATTGAGAAAAAGCTTAAATATAACAAATTATGCGACATAAACACAAACAGATTGTTGGAAAGTTGGTTAGTATGTTTGTTTGCTATCTGGGAGGCCTAGGTTCGAATCCTAGTGGGTGCAAATTGAGTCTGTTTTGAGAAAACTGTGTTTATTTTTTTGAAAAAAGCATTAAGCGTATTTTTTAAAAAATACGTGTACGCGTATGGTACGGTACGGTACGTATGGATTTTAAAAAATACGCGTATTAGTACAACACTGCTGGGTACCCACTGGTGTTGTCGGCCCTGGCCTTGAGAACCTGAGCCGGTGTTCCTTGCTGCAAGGATTAATCATCAATACTTGTTATTTGGGTTACACATTAATCATTCTTGCTTACAATTGAATTGTTGTTAGGCATAAAAGAAATCATATAAAAATTCCACTTACAAGTTAAGATCATGGTAAGACATTAATTAATATATATAAAAGTACATGATAATAACTGAAGAGAGAGTTTCCAATACAATTACTTAATTAACAAAACAAATTTTCCTTATCGGTGCCTCCTCATGGACTTGAAGAAGTTCTTCAATCCTATCCCCTTGCCGACGTTCTGCAGGATTCTTGCCGCTGACCCTCCTTCTAATGCCCTTGCCATCTGTGGTGCCGAAAGTTCTGGTGCCGAAAGTTCTGGTGCAGTTGCCGCCACTACTGACAAGTGTGCATCCCTGAGGTGGCCCCTTGCGAAGTCGAGAGAATGAAGGACTACGGATCTCTTGAAGAGGATAACATGGTCTACCCAATGCTCTATTCTGGCATGTTGCCCAAAGCCTGAGAGCGCGATGAGGAGCGCCACAGACTCTTCCCCCCTTGGGCTGAACTCCTTGTGGAAAACTATCATCTGCCCTTGGCTGAGGGCCGAAAGATAGTACCTGAGTGCTTTACCCTTGCCTGGGCCCACGGTTCCCGTGCCTTTTCTCTGAGCTGCTTCACCGAAAACATCCAATGCCATAAGACCTTCGTGATCTCTCCACATCATGGTTGCATTCTCCAAGTTAATGCTGCTAGAAGCTTCGCGCATACTCCTGGAGCGCACTGGTCTGCTGGAGCCTGGGCCTCTTCCTGGCTTATACAGCCTGCTTTGAATCTCCTGGAATTCCTCTTCTGGAATGACAGGTTGCTGTTGCTGATACATCTGCCTTATCTATTGGTAAGCTTGAATGTCTGATATCGTTTCCCCGGCGTAGGAATGTCGCTCGGCTACTTCCCTTGGAATTTCTTGGTAATCATAGTCGATGAAGTCGCTGCCCTGTTCCTGTGCAACTAGGCTTAGAAGCTCATCGATCCTGAGACCTTCGTCTTGACAATAGGAAAGGTTGAGGATGTCGGTGGCGAATATGTACTCCTCGCCGTCGATGATGACTGGGGTCAGGGCCGTGATGCCAACTGGCGGTTCGAAATCTCGCCTTAATACTTCCTCTTGCCGGGCTATACGCCTCTCCATCCTTCTTGCCTCCCTGATTTCCCAACTTGGGTTCTCCTCCTCTTGCTCTTCATAATCCTGCTCTATCTGCAACATCGGTGTTTCTGATGTAGAGCCGTGGTACTCGTACTCTGCAGTCTCGATCTCGTGGATACCTATCTGCTGCCTCCGAGTGTCGAGAGGTGCCAAATCCAAAGGTTGAATTGACGGCTCCCCTGGTTGGTTGACTGCCTTGTACTGCATGAACAAAGTTAAGGCTGCATGGGCTGAGAGGTATCTATGCCTATGATACTTACAGGTCATGTAGTCTGGCATGTTTCTGGTTCTATCCCACAGCCTACTCTTGCCCCTGGATCCCCCACCTATGGCTTGGGTCAGAGAGTCTAAGGAAACCCATTTCCCTCCCCTAGGTGGCAAACTAACTTCCCAGGGTAGAATCTGCTGGTCATATTGGCAAATGATGTCGGTGTAATAGGGGGTTCTAGTCAGAGTGGCATGGAGGTCAAAGAGATGATCAAAGACATGGAAGGCTTGCTCGGCAGGAAAATCACGGATGTGGTTGGCCTCATTGTACCATCTAACAAAGCTTGATGGCGCCATTGAGCAGAGATAGCTATGAAAAATGGCTTGTGAAGGTGAGTAGAGAGCTGGAAAATCGCCTGAAGTGCTGAGAGCAGTTTTGATGGGGAGAAAATGACAAATGAGGCCCCTTTTATAGACTTAGGGATGCCTCGGGTTCCGTGGGGAAGACTTCTATTCTATGGCTATGGGTGTCCAAATGAGCTACCATGAAGTGCAAATCTAAGCAAAGCAAAGCAAGAAACACTACATGGCAGTTTGTTGGGTCGAAATTGGTCAATTTGGGCGAAAATGGGTGAAACCAGGTTGCTCCGCGAAAATCAGCTCTGCGTGACGAGCGCGGGCAGGGTTGGCGCGGTGCAACCTGATTTTGGGTCCTTTTGCGTTCCAATGAAGATTTCTTGGAATTTAGAGATGCTAATATGACTCTTTGGCATGATTCTAATCTAATTAGCAACTTTTCTTGAGCAGATTGGACGTGTTTTGGGGTCAAAATGGCGAAACCGGGTTGCTCCGCGAAAATCAGCTCTGCGTGACGAGCGCGGGCAATATAGATCCATATATCAGCCATTCATTACAGATTAAGTTATGGAGTTTCATTGGGCTAAGACTTGCATTACAACATTGAGCCTCATAGAAGCATTTGCATAGCTGTTGCAAGATAATTTTCCAATGTCATTTTGCCAAGCAGAATTGCTGATGTCAACTTGGAGAAACAAATAACAAATGATTAAAACATAGAAAACGCATTGCCTGCATAATTCATACAATTAAATACAGACCACAAATAATTATGGAAGAAAATAATGCCTAGATACCTTCTCCATTGAACTTTCTGTGCATAAAGTTGGTGCCATGATCTTGATAATGCTATGATCTCATAGCTTTGATGCTGTGATGAATAATTATGAATAATTAACCTCGATCTTGCCGGATTTGAATAACATTGGATAAGGCCTTGCTAGATTGACATCTTCAAACTTTAAGTAATTTTCATGATGCAAACTAAGCTATCAGTTGAACCAAAAGCTCTACCTCACTGGACAAAAGCCGGATGGACCACATTATCTATCCAATGCAGGGGATGCAGAGAAAAAACATGGGAATTCTTCTACCTAAATAATGAGAACCAAAAGGGATTGCTCAGATTTAAATGATCCAAGCTTCGTCTTGATCTTCTTCAGAGCTACTTCCTGCTTCAACAATATGTGGCTTGTGAAAGTAGGAATACCTTCAAAACAAAAATAAAATATGCTTGCTATACTTGACTCTTAGAAGATATGAAATTGTGAAGCTTTGTGGATGCTATATTACCTCATGCAAACCCAAGCTAATTTACCAATTGGATGTCCCAAAGTATTGCAAAAATTTTCTTTGGCTAATAATCCAATTAGACCGGAAATTAGAGTTATAGCACACAATTCTCTGGTAGGAAGACTGGTAGCAATGGCTAAATCATCCACCATTTCGACTTGAACTGTGGTGATTTTGGATCAACAAAATCTAATGCGAGAGCTTTATCTCGTAAACTTCATCTCTAAAACCTGTATGCAAAATCTGCCATATCCTGCATGAAAAAGACATAAAGCATTGAGAAGCATAAAACCCACAATAATCCTATCCAATCGAAGTGAACATTGCGGATTTGGAGAGTTTGGAAGCAGCTGTTGTGAAATTTGAAAGAGGTAATGGGCAATTCACGAATTCCAGGTAATGGCAAAAGCCTTTTTAAAACCTACATGTACACAATATACATACCTTGAAGGCGGGATTCTACTACTTTTTGCACGATACCAACCATTTAAGTTTCAGCTCTGTAATATGGTGGCAAAGCTGTGAGGGTGAGCCACGGACTGAGGGTCTATTCAAACTCTGGCATATTCTTACCTGCAAGTACACTTAAAACATCTACTATTCCACCATCGCTACAACTCCAAGCCCTCAAAACTTCCTGCCCGGTTATGGCGACATGTCCAAAAGTGAGAAGGGAAGCCGTTGAAGCTAAGAGCTCATATAAAAAGAGCACTATCTCTGCTATAATTTTTATCAAAAAGTGTTAAACGCAGGTCTTGTAGCATATGCTCAAATTCGAGGACTATTGAAGCCGGAACTGCCTTCTGGTTACCGAAAATGCAAATCCCCTTCGCTCCTGCCGAAGAAACCCTTAAGAAAACAAAGATTTAACCTTAAGAAAACAAAGATTTAAACCGTCAATTTTGTCGACAATGACATAACCTTCTCGACTAGTCACTGCAACCCTAAAGAGATGTAGATAAAACCATAGAAGAAAAGGCAAAAGGCAAGCATGAAGAAAGGGCAGGGCAGAGGATGGCTATGGCGGCCACGCTGAAGCTAAAAATAAAACTATGGCTATGGCGGCCATGCAAGAGGCAACCCGCTGAAGCAAAAAAAGAAAACTATGACATGGCATCATCTTAACCATTCCTTGGGGAGATCAAATCTTGGCCTTTGGATTTAGGGCTGGGTCCAACACTTACAATACTTTATAATGTAGGATGGGTTTAATTCGTTTTAATCACCTATTTTGATATAACACAATAAAATTTCAAAGTTTAGCTTTCAATTGGTACTAAACATGAGTTGTTTCGACAAATCGAAAGCTCGCTACGAAGATTTTAAGTTCTATCCTTATTTTAACCCCATTAAACTAACAAATGCCCTTCAATGGACCACTAAAAGACCTTCAATGGACCACCAAATGCTCACACTAGACCTTCATTGGCCCACAAGTGCCCATTAATAGACCATGCATTTAGTTCGATTTTTAGTACTTTTTAAGGTGGGTTATTGTAGGGCTATTAAAGGGTTAAGGTGGGCTATTAAAGGGTAAAAAGTGGGCCATTAAAGGGCAAAAAGTGGGCCATTGAAGGGGAGTGGGTGGAAGAGGGGCATCCTCCCCTATGCCACATTGTCTTTTTTCGTCCTTTCCATTATTCATATGCTACATTTCATTTACGAAAAAACAGGGGCCTTGAAATTTCGGCCGCAAACGCCTTGTTTCTTCGAATCAAAATTTGTAGTCGATGGCCTGTCGATCTGCCCTGCCGTTGAAGTTACTCACCTTCCCCTCAGAAACGGCGCCACTGAAGAAAAACCCCCAGAAGATGCCGGAAAAAAACTATCAGGGGCAAATTTCAAGCCCCCTGTTTTTTCGTCGGGTAATTTTCACCAACGAAAAAGTTTGCCGTGAAATTTCCTTGCCGCTACAAGGCTCGTGGGCGGCGCCAGGAAATTTCACGGTGAACTTTTTCATCGGTGAAAATTATCTCTTTCTAAATTTTGACCACCTTAAAATTTTGCCCTAATTCGACATGCATAATAGTAAAATATTCAAGAATGTTGGGAAGAGATGGATTATTCAAACCAATCTATATACAATTAAGGGCATGCACAATGTTTGTCTAAAGATCTCATGATTGTAAATGAGAACAAAAGTCTTGTATACTGCAAGTATGTTGTATCATCCAATTAGCAATAGAAATAGACTTCCTTAATTCTCAAAGATCTTGAATGTTTATATGCAATTCAAATATTGCTTAGCATTCTTACCATCTTATACTAATAGAACATTGCCCACCTTAATGGGCATTCCATACCGAGTAGTATTGTTTTATGGTAAAATATACAAAAGATACCAATATGTGTTGTATATTTTAAAGCAATTTTTTTTTAACACTCTTGAGCACAAACCGCAAAGATTGAAAGTTGTTTTGGAAGTGTACAACTATTATTCTCTTAACAAATTGACATCACATGCATACAGGTTCTAAAAATCCATTACCAATGGCATCGATACAAGCCCTCGGATCGTTATTCTGGGACGAGACGAGCAACTATATATCTGCTCGTCATTCTTGTGGCTAGTTATTGGCGTCTTCTCATAGCAGCATCTCTTTCCTTGTCCATTGCTTCCCATCCTGCTGTTTCCTGTCCACAATACCTTCCCCTGTCCAAGATACCTTCTCCTGGCAGAATTCTTGTTCGGCTTCTCTACTAGATCGCTTCTCAATATCGTCGTTTCACCACTCTTCATGGCGAGATTTTTCTTAGTCGTCCTTTGGAAGCATGCATGGTGAGGAGGAGCACAGTTTTGTAAGATGGATACGCATGCTTGCAGTGTTTTGGATTTAGCTCTATTCTTGGCTCTATATTGCAGTAATTCTAATCACGATTCTTGGTTTGCTATGATATGTACTGATGTTGCTACCTGCATGTGCTCATATCCTCTATGGCAACGACATGCATGGTTAGGAGGAGCAATCTTGTAAGAGGGAAATGCATGCTTAGAAATGTGAAATTTTGGGGGCTACCAATTGCCCACAAGTTTCTTCTTGGAAGAGCTGTTTATATCAAATTGCAACTCTTTGGAAGGACCTATCAATGGGTTTGATGATAGATTGCGCAGAATAAGACTACAAAATTGCACAAAACTCTCCTTGAAAAATTGTGGCTACTCCCCAACTTGGAGAGCCTTTTTGTCTCCAACTGTGACATTAAAAATCTTCCTGAAGGATGTGCCCTTCTGCAAGTTCAGTCCATTTTATTATTCAATAGAAGCCAGGAAACATAAATTCCCATGTCCTGGACAGAAAGAGGCAATTTATGTAACCTGCAAGAGATCCTTATAAGGTATGCCAGACTGAGATTACCAGAGATTACTCATGAAGGGGCATTATCAAAAATATCTATTTTATGGATAGAGATAGCAGAAGCCAGAACAGATGCACTTCAAGTTAAGGACTCTAAGAAGATTCCAAGATCACTGTGGCAATTTCTTCATTGCTTACCACAATTAAATTCCTTCTCTTGGAAGATCCATGGTGGCCGCTTTAAAACCTCTAGCTCCACAGAGATGATTACGAGCAGAAACTGGCAAACTTCTAACAGCCCAACTTCTCACATTAACTTGAACAATGAAATTTCATCAAATTTTAATCGCAGCAGTCCAACATTGAATATTAACGTGAACGATGAAATTTCATCAAATCCTAATAGCAGCAAGAACAGCGAAACATCAACTCCTAGCAGTAGCAAGAACAGCCAATGTGCTCTTCTGCCCACCTCAGCACCAAGCACAAGAAACAAATTCCGTTCTCGCATCCCGTCTCGCATCTTTTCTTTGAGAAAACAACTGTTGCTAAGAATAAAGACAGAATGAAAATATTTCAGAACTAGTTATGGTGGGAAGCAGGGCTCCAAATTGGGGGGGTTCCTCCTCAAAATTTCCGGTTGAAGTTGTTAAAATCCAGTTTCTTTAATAGATGCCGGAAAATTTCCGGTCAAAATTTTGTAAAATGCTTGTTAAATCCGGCAAATTAGAGGATATTTTCTGAAAAATCCGGTAAGTAGCAACAAAGCACGGTATTTTGTCGGTTTAAGCAAAATCTAATCTGGAGGCCTGGTGGGAAGCTATCGATTGTAAGTCATATAGGGGAGGGTGCCCATAAAGCACCCACTAAAGGGTAAAAATTATATTACGACTAGTAATGGTGTCCAGCAATGGCATAAGTTCGGAACTTGTAAATGATGTTTAAGAGAATGATGAGACGCCCCAATCAATAAGAATAAAGTTTGGAGTAGCTTTTAGAAACATAATGTAAGCTCTTTCCTTTTGATCCAATCTTTTATCTCTGACAAAATAATAACGATAACATTCCTCTATGTTGAAGTAAAGTACCCCCTTTGCCTTAGAAAATTACCATGTTTGCACTTAGAAGATCAAGGCAGAGAGATACACTATTGTTCTTGTACCCCCTTTCCCTAGAAGATTACCATGTTTGCACTTAGAAGATCAAGGTAGAGAGATACACTATTGTTCTTGTTGTCGTGCAAAACATATCCTTATCCCCCTTTGTATATGCCAAAGTCATGTTGTTGCGTGACAACACGAACCCACCTAATATTGTAGCGAATGGTATTTGAACCCTTGCCAAGGTTTTGAGTCACGACAGACACACGCACGCACAACCACACGCATGCAATAATGTTACTAATAAACCAAGCCGAGCATCATTAAGGAGGTAAACATGAAACTATGGGCATGCCGCATGAGTGTGAGTGGGTTGATTGTGAAGTGTTGACTTGTGTGGAGTCAATCTTCAATATGCGGAATTACATATGGGTAAAATGTGTGAAAATAACCTTGCTATACTGAAATTGGTTTGCCTTCACTTCGACCAAGAAACATCTAAAAATTAGTTTGCCTTCACTTGTATCAAGAAGCATGTAATGGATTATAAAGGAAGATACATTGTATGCATGTAAGACCAATTATAGTATTGTATAGCATAGCTTATTTATGGTTTTCTAAAAATGTATATTTGATTTGTTATAAATGTTTTATTATAATAGGACTTTTAAAATTCTTCTAGGTCTACAGTAAAGTATGTGCGCACATTTGATTTGGCTGTGTGAATCTTGGAGAAACTGAAAAGGCCTTGAGCATTGTAATGAGTATAATGGTATTTTTGCATTTATAAGTTCAAATTGCATTTGATATTAAGATGCATTGTCTGATACAAACAGGAAAACATAAATATGGCCAAAGGAATAATTGTAAGCGATTTCGTTTGTGGCCTAAAACCACATCATGTGGCTTGCGGAATTTACCATTGGTATAGCGTGTTATTTGAAGACTATTCCAAGGCTCTGGTAGCACAAATAACCAGTTACATCATACAAAAGATGCTTGTTATCTGGTTTGAGTAAAGGGGAGTCACATTACCAAAACAATTGCCTTGTGAATATTGCTGTAAATATTGCAGTGCAATCAAGGGGCGCCTTATGTGCCATTACATATCATGCTTTTGCTGCGCTTTGAATTTGCAATATAGATCCATATATCAGCCATTCATTACAGATTAAGTTATGGAGTTTCATTGGGCTAAGACTTGCATTACAACACTGAGCCTCATAGAACCATCTGCATAGCTATTCCAAGATGATTTTCCAACGTCATTTTGCCAAGCAGAATTGATGATGTCAACCTGTAGAAACAAATAATAAACGATTAAGACATGGAAAACAATTTATCCTTCAGGTTATGGAGTTTCGTTGGGCTAGTACTTGCATTTTCAACATGAGCCTCATATAACCATTTGCATAGCTGTTGCAAGATAATTTTCCAATGTCATTTTGCCAAGCATAATTGCTGACGTCAACTTGATTAAAACATAGAAAATGCATTGCCTGCATAATTCATACAATTAAATACAGACCACAAATAATTATGCAAGAAAATAATGCCTAGATACCTTCTCCATTGAACTTTCTGTGCCTAAAGTTGGTGCCATGATCTTAATAATGCTATGATCTCATAGCTTTGATGCTGTGATGAATAATTATGAATAATTAACCTCGATCTTGCCGGATTTGAATAACATTGGATAAGGCCTTGCCAGATTGACATCTTCAAACTTTAAGTAATTTTCATGATGCAAACTAAGCTACCAATTGAACTAAAAGCTCTACCTGACTGGACCAAAGCCGGATGGACCACATTATCTATCCAATGCAAGGGATGCAGAGAAAAAACATGGGAATTCTTCTGCCTAAATAATGAGAACCAAAAGGGATTGCTCAGATTTAAATGATCCAAGCTCCGTCTTGATCTTCTTCAGAGCTACTTCCTGCTTCAACAATCTGTGGCTTGTGAAAGTAGGAATACCTTCAAAACAAAAATAAAATATGATGGCTATACTTGACTCTTAGAAGATATGGAATTGTGAAGCTTTGTGGATGCTATATTACCTCATGCAAACCCAAGCTAAGTTACCAATTGGATGTCCCAAAGTATTGCAAAATTTTTCTTTGGCTAATAATCCGATTAGACCGGAAATTGGAGTTATAGCACACAATTCTCTGGTAGGAAGGCTGGTAGAAATGGGTAAATCATCCACCGTTTCGACTTGAACTGTGGTGATTTTGGATCCACAAAATCTAATGCGAGAGCTTTATCTCGTAAAAGCTTCATCTCTAAAACCTGTATGCAAAATCTGCCATATCCTGCATGACAAAAACATAAAGCACTGAGAAGCATAAAACCCACAATAATCCTGTCCAATCGAAGTGAACATTGCGGATTTGGAGAGTTTGGGAGCAGCTGCTGTGAAATTTGAAAGAGGTAATGGGCAATTCACGAATTCTAGGTAATGGCAAAAGCCTTTTTAAAACCCACATGTACAAAATACACATACCTTGAAGGCCACCAACCATTTGAGTTCAACTCTGGAATATGGTGGCAAAGCTGTGAGGGTGAGCCACGGACTGAGGGTCTATTCAAACTCTGGCACATTCTTACCTACAAGTACACTCAAAACATCCACTGTTCCACCATCGCTACAACTCCAAGCCCTCAAAACGTCCTGCCCGGTTATGGCGACATGTCCAAAAGTGAGAAGGGAAGCCGTTGAAGCTAAGAGCTCATATAAAAAGAGCACTATCTCTGCTATAATCTTTATCAAAAAGTGTTAAACGCAGGCCTTGTTAAAGGAGGATGCACAAAGAGGAGCTGATGAGAAAGAAAGGGAACGTGGAAGGAATTAAATAGGAACTATGGAATAGGACAAACTAACTAACTACCTAACTAACTTCGCAGTTCTAGAACCTCATTTACCTTCTATTCTGTGAAACAAAGGTAAATCTCATTTCTAGAACTGCTACGAAAACATGGACAAGCAATGCTGAAAAAGAGGCAGAAGAAAATTAGCAATGTGATTCGGGTAGCACTATAAATGAGACGGAAGGACCGAAAAAGAAAAGAATATATATCAACCATGTAAACACCTGGAGCACTCAAGGGCCAGCGCCTTGACAATATTTAAGAAAGTTCACCATGGTACAAACCTCTAAATTCTCAAGTTCATAACAAGGCAAAATTGTCTAAAAATAATGAGAACCAAATAAAGCAAGATAGGATATAAACACCTTTATAAGTCACGCTCAATAATACTACTAAGAAGTACGAACGACAATGTCTCTAATGTGGTACAAACGCCTCAGCTCACAGGCTATGGACAAGGCAAAACTAATAAGAATTATGAGAACCAAATACGGAGGAATAGTGGGATATTCAGCAAGATGTTAAGGGTTCTAACAGACAACCTTTTAAGTCTCAAGGCTAACAAGTTATCACCACAGCATTAAACCATCCCATGTCATGCAGTAAATATTCCAATAGAATCTATGGCAAAGAGCTAAATACCTTAAATCAGTTAGCCGAAGTCACAACTTTCTTGGGATCCTGCCACCGACCACCGACCAGCGAAATTTGCTGGCGACCAATCAATGGAATTTACTAGCAAAAATCGGCCACCAGCAAAAGTTACTCAAACAGGGTTAAGGGCCGGATTAAAAGAACTGGTCGATCTTTGTTATCAAAGCACTTCTTCTTACTCTGGAAGCGACAATCTCATCTCTCTTCAGATCGACCCAAATTGATTCTGTTCGTCAAAAGATCTTTACAAAAACCAAACAATAACAACCTGCAGCCGCCAGACAGAGAAGTGGCGACAGAAACAAAAGATGATCAAAGTTTCCTGTATCTCTATCAACTTTAGCATAGATTCTAGTAACAGCAGGCCAACAACAGTTTTAGAAGCCTTGGGATGGGCCAGAGCAAACAGACTGGACTTCAATTGGCAAAGAACGAGCAACTTGAGCAAATACTCTGCAAAGAGACTGAAACAATGTGGAATCAGAAATGGGCGATGGACCATGGTAGCATTGATGAACCTCCGCTTCTGGGCGACTTTGGCAATAGACTTCCTACCACAGTCTCCTCATCAGATTCTTTTGCGAAAAATACACAGACAACATCTTATGATCTTGCAGAAAATATGAATATAGAGAACCCAACCGAATACGTAATGAATTTGTGCAGCACCAAATTGCACAACGAGAATCTTGGAATCATAACAAACGAAGAGAAATTAAGGCAACAACTGCCCTACAATGCGTTAACAACTGCCTCTGATCCAAGCTTGCAGAAATATTGCAGAAATGTGAAAATAGGTTGGCTTTTGCTCTGCCAATCGTGAGTCACAAAAGCTTTGGCAACAAAAGGAAAAACAGCAGGGTTCGAGGTCAGACCGTTGCTCAGCCTTGATTAGTTGATTGCCCCTCAGAACTAGAGTTAATTTGCTGACAGTCCTTTATCACTGAACTGCTCTGCAGGTTGCACTAGGAAGCACTGATGGATAAGCACAAGCCGTGCAGAGAAAGAAGCTCGAAATAAAATATTAACCAAGGATCCCGATATGACTCAAAGACCAATTTGGAGACAGGAACCAGCGCCGCCACACAAACCGATCAGAAAAAAAGGCAAAAAAGGGGTGTCTTAACCAGGCAAATGACAAACAGCAAAGGGAAAAATGACGCAATTGCATCAGTCTAAAGAAATAGGGCTGAACAACCGCCTCTGCCAAAGAATACCAGTGCTTCACACTGCTAGCACAAGAAAAAAGCAAGATCGTGCAAAGGAACGAAACAACAAAAGGAGAGCAGAAGCACAACAGAGCTGTGGAGATACAGATGCAACTTGCACAGATGTTACAAAAAGGAGGATGCACAAAGAGGAGCTGATGAGAAAGAAAGGGAACGTGGAAGGAATTAAATAGGAACTATGGAATAGGACAAACTAACTAACTACCTAACTAACTTCGCAGTTCTAGAACCTCATTTACCTTCTATTCTGCGAAACGAAGGTAAATCTCATCTATTTCTGTTGCTAATTGGATGATACAACATACTTGCAGTATACAAGACTTTTGTTCTCATTTACAATCATAAGATCTTTAGACAAACATTGTGCATGCCCTTAATTGTATATAGATTGGTTTGAATAATCCATCTCTTCCCAACATTCTTGAATATTTTACTTATTATGCATGCATTTGCATATATTGTTGAGCAAATGCACGGTAGAATTATATTGATACATCTGTGTTTTTACATTGAAAGTAATACCAGAGAATTCATATTGAAGAATATCAATTAAAATGTCTAGGAGTTACAACCCTATTCAATTTATTATAAGTGTTCTCAATTTATTGTACAGTCTAAGGCCACACCATAATGTACATATGCCCCTATTTATGCGCAATAATGTACATTGCTATCACTTTTTTCATACGCGCTACTACACACTAATACATCATATTCGCCCGAATTAATCCCAATGAGTTACCCGCTTCATTGTGCCTACTAATCACAAATGTTGAGAGGACTACTATGCGCGACAACGCGGCACATGTAACCAATATAACATTAGCTCTTCAACGTTGGTTGGTCACTTTCCTAAAGTTGTATGCCGAATGTACACATACTAAATAGGTAAGAACTATGGCAAGACTACAATAAATGCAACTGTTCATATAGGTTCTTATTATTTTTTGGACCTGGTGGCGTCACTAGCGGAGCCGCGAGTGGCGCCGCCAGGTCTGCTCAAAATTTCCTGGAGAAATTTCAACGATACATGAAATTCTCCGACGAAAGTTTGTCCACCTTAAAATTTAGCCCGTTCTTGATTGATTCCAACCTTGGCTTTGCATTTTTGGCATTTCTCTGCTTAGCTTGGTATTTCTAGCCATGGCTATGATGTTTGCATCCTATGTTTTCCCTGTGGCGGCTCTGTTTTTGCACTCTGCATTGTTAGATTCGACAGGTGTTTGCACTCTGTGCAGGAGGCCTTCATTCGGTGGATTGGACTCGTCTGCAACAATCAAGCTATGAACTCCTGATATAATCATTGCTTTTGGAAGAAGATAGAAAGGAAGTAAAAACAGAAATCGGCCCTGAAAAGGAAAGCCGAAGTCCGTTGTTTACGGCGTTTGCATCCCTGGCTTCGATTTGCATCCCTGGCTTTATCCTTGGCTATGGCATTTGCATGAAACATAAATGAAGTAGGGGCTGTGCAGAAACATAGTAGAAGGCGGCGTCGCCCAAAAACGCTGCCACAGTTCAACATCAAATTTCGTTGTATAAAATTTTGTCGAATTAGGGCAAAATTTTAAGGTGGTCAAAATTTAGGAAGAGGTAATTTTCACCGACGAAAAAGTTCGCCGTGAAATTTCCTGGCACCGCCCGCGAGCCTGACAACCGCAAGGAAATTTCACGGCGAACTTTTTCGTCAGTGAAAATTACCTGATGAAAAAATAGGGGGCTTGAAATTTGCCCCTGATAATTTTTTTCCGGCATCTTCTGGGGGTTTTTCTTCAGTGGCACCATTTCTGTAGGGAAGATGAGGTAGCTCCAATGGCAGGGCAGATCGACAGGCCATCGACTACAAATTTCGATCCGAAGAAACAAGGCGTTTGCGGCCGAAATTTCAAGGCCCCTGTTTTTTCGTAAATGAAATGTAGCATATGAATAATGGAAAGGACGAAAAAAGATAATGTCCCACTTTTTGCCCTTTAATGGCCCACTTTTTACCCTTTAATAGCCCACCTTAACCCTTTAATAGCCCTACAATAACCCACCTTAAAAAGTATTAAAAATTGAGCTAAATGCATGGTCTATTAATGGGCACTCGTGGGCTAATGAAGGTCAAGTGTGAGCATTTGGTGGTCCATTGAAGGGCATTTGGTGGTCTATTGGGGTCAAAATAAGGATAGAACTTAAAATCTTTGTAGCGAGTTTTCGATTTGTCGAAACAACTCATGTTTAGTACCAATTGAAAGCTAAACTTTGAAATTTTATTGTGTTATATCAAAATAGGTGATTAAAACGAATTAAACCCATCCTATATTATAAAGTTTCATTGTAAGTGTTGGACCCAGCCCTAAATCCAAAGGCCAAGATTTGATCTCCCCAAGGAATGGTTAAGATGATGCCATGTCATAGTTTTCTTTTTAGCTTCAGCGGGTTGCCTTTTGCATGGCCGCCGTAGCCATAGTTTTATTTTTAGCTTCAGCGTGGCCGCCATAGCCATCCTCTGCCATGCCCTTTGTTCATGCTTGCCTTTTGCCTTTTCTTCTATGGTTTTATCTACATCTCTTTATGGCTGCAGTGACTGGTCGAGAAGGTTATGTCATTGTCGACAAAATTGACGGTTTAAATCTTTGTTTTCTTAAGGTTTTACCTTGCTTTAGGGTTTCTTCGGCAGGAGCGAAGGGGATTTGCATTTTCGGTAACCAGAAGGCAATGGTATAGTTCCGGCTTCAATAGTCCTCAGATTTGAGCATATACTACAAGGCTTGCGTTTAACACTTTTTGATAAAGATTATAGCAGAGATTGTGCTCTTTTTATATGAGCTCTTAGCTTCAATGGCTTCCCTTCTCAGTTTTGGACATGTCGCCATAACCGGGCAGGAAGTTTTGAGGGCTTGGAGTTGTAGCGATGGTGGAACAGTGGATGTTTTGAGTGTACTTGTAGGTAAGAATGTGCCAGAGTTTGAATAGACCCTCAGTCCGTGGCTCACCCTCACATCTTTGCCACCATATTCCATAGTTGAACTCAAATGGTTGGTATCGTGCAAAAAGTAGTAGAATCCCCCCTTCAAGGTATGTGTATTTTGTACATGTAGGTTTTAAAAAGGCTTTTTCCATTACCTGGAATTCGTGAATTGCCCATTACCTCTTTCAAATTTCACAGCAGCTGCTCCCAAACTCTCCAAATCCGCAATGTTCACTTCGATTGGACAGGATTATTGTGGGTTTTATGCTTCTCAGTGCTTTATGTTTTTTTCATGCAAGATATGGCAGATTTTGCATACAGGTTTTAGAGATGAAGCTTTTATGAGATAAAGCTCTTGCATTAGATTTTGTGGATCCAAAATCACCACAGTTCAAGTCGAAGCAGTGGATGATTTACCCATTGCTACCAGCCTTCCTACCAGATTTCCAATTTCTATAACTCCAATTTCCGGTCTAATCGGATTATTAGCCAAAGAAAATTTTTGCAATACTTTGGAACATCCAATTGGTAACTTAGCTTGGGTTTGCATGAGGTAATATAGCATCCATAAAGCTTCACAATTCCATATCTTCTAAGAGTCAAGTATAGCCAGCATATTTTATTTTTGTTTTGAAGGTATTCCTACTTTCACAAGCCACAGATTGTTGAAGCAGGAAGTAGCTCTGAAGAAGATCAAGACGAAGCTTGGATCATTTAAATCTGAGCAATCCCTTTTGGTTCTCATTATTTAGGCAGAAGAATTCCCATGTTTTTTCTCTGCATCCCCTGCATTGGATAGATAATGTGGTCCATCCGGCTTTGGTCCAGTCAGGTAGAGCTTTTGGTTCAACTGGTAGCTTGGTTTGCATCATGAAAATTACTTAAAGTTTGAAGATGTCAATCTGGCAAGGCCTTATCCAATGTTATTCAAATCCAGCAAGATCGAGGTTAATTATTCATAATTATTCATCACAGCATCAAAGCTATGAGATCATAGCATTATCAAGATCATGGCACCAACTTTAGGCACAGAAAGTTCAATGGAGAAGGTATCTAGGCATTATTTTCTTGCATAATTATTTGTGGTCTGTATTTAATTGTATGAATTATGCAGGCAATGCATTTTCTATGTTTTAATCATTTGTTATTTGTTTCTCCAAGTTGACGTCAGCAATTCGGCTTGGCAAAATGATATTGGAAAATTATTTTGCAACAGCTATGCAAATGGTTCTATGAGGCTCATGTTGAAAATGCAAGTACTAGCCCAACGAAACTCCATAACCTGAAGGATAAATTGTTTTCCATGTCTTAATCGTTTATTATTTGTTTCTACAGGTTGACATCATCAATTCTGCTTGGCAAAATGACGTTGGAAAATCATCTTGGAATAGTTATGCAGATGGTTCTATGAGGCTCAGTGTTGTAATGCAAGTCTTAGCCCAATGAAACTCCATAACTTAATCTGTAATAAATGGCTGATATATGGATCTATACTGCAAATTCAAAGCGCAGGAAAAGCATGATATGTAATGGCACATAAGGCGCCCCTTGATTGCACTGCAATATTTACAGCAATATTCACAAGGCAATTGTTTTGGTAATGTGACTCCCCTTTACTCAAACCAGATAACAAGCATCTTTTGTATGATGTAACTGGTTATTTGTGCTACCAGAGCCTTGGAATAGTCTTCAAATAACACGCTATACCAATGGTAAATTCCGCAAGCCACATGATGTGGTTTTAGGCCACAAACGAAATCGCTTACAATTATTCCTTTGGCCATATTTATGTTTTCCCGTTTGTATCAGACAATGCATCTTAATATCAAATGCAATTTGAAATTATAAATGCAAAAATACTATTATACTCATTACAATTGTTGATTTTTCAATTTGTTCTGGTGACTTACTTCTCAATCTAGACCTTTGTACTTTAATCACAACCAGATATATTCTATTCAAATTAAACCATAGACAAACTTCCCCCTTAATGCAAATTCACCTTCACAACTTTTCTAGAATACAAGTTCACAATTGAATATTGTCAATGGTCATAAAACATGTTATTGTAGCTCGGGGCTTTGACTCGTTTCCTGTAGCAGGGTTGACCAACCTCAACATCACCACTGTAGAATATTGTAAAATATGTTGATGTATCATCACACAGCTCCAGAGATGTTCTGTTATGCAAATGCAATCATGGCGTGGTCAGGTTAAAATATAGATCTCTGTTCAAGCAGTTTATATATATGGTCTACATTCTTGACCTTGTGAAGATCGAAATATTGATTACCATTGTTATATGGTTCAAATGATAGTGAATACCATATTTAATGGTTGGATATTAAAACAATGGTTTAAACCATTGACATGCAGAATATTGAAGATAAGCCCGATGGAGCCAAAAGAGATTCAAATTAGAATCTCCTATATGCAAGGAGATTGTAGCACGATTGCCTTAGAGGTCGGATCCAGACCTGAGCGGTCGGGTCCGGGGTTATAAAAACCAAGGTGTACAGTAGATCGGTATATAGTTCACAGTTGGGGTTTTTGTGTTCGCAACTCGATTCTTGAAACAGGTTTATATATGACTTTGAGGTTCATAAGCTATTATTGTGTCTATTGTAAAGCAAATACTTAATGGTTTGAGATAGTGATGAAATGTTGCAAGGTTGAATATCTAAATGAATAAGATGATATTGGTTAACGTTTGTTGAACTTATAATATCAAGTGAACTTGTTGGAATTGGTGGATTGCTAATAATTGTGATTGCAATTTTTCATTTGGTATCAGAGCCAATAAAATGGGAACAAGGTTTGGAGCAGGCTTGTTAAGTGCTGTGCAAGTTTACAATGGAGGGTCTGGATTCCAAGTATGGAAAGACCAAATTCAGCATATCTTAGATGTTGAAGAATTATGGGAGATTGTAGATCCAAGCCGAACAGAAGTAGTAGCTACTAGTGCTGGTGCAGCATCTAGTAGTAGAGGGGCTGTGAACTCAGCAATTGGAGGAGGTGATTCCACCTCAGTAACACCTGGAACTAGGTCTGTTGCAGGAGTTGCAGGTGAAGGCAGTACTGTTCCAGCATCTAGTGCTTTGGCAACTAAGATTAAGGAAGCAAGGGGCATCATCACAAGTAAAGTTGGATCGACTATTCAACTCAAACTTAGAGGTATGTCTCCTAGGCAGATGTGGAGTTATTTGCTCAAACAATATGAAACCAAAAGCTCATCACAAATAGATGTATTAGAGAAGGAGCTTAGAAATCTAAAGTATAATGAAGACGAGGAAGTTTCAGATTTCTTTAACAAATTTGATAATCTTGTGGCTGACCTAGATGGTGCAGGAGTGACATTATCTGAAAGGTTTATAGTCTTGCAAATTGCTCGGGCAGTAAGTGCAAATTCTCAGCTTTCTCTCTTAATTAGAAATGTGGCAAAAACTAGGGAAGAAGCTGAGAACATGTTAAGAACAGAAATAGAACAGATAAGTTAATGAGAGAGGAAGAAAATGCTGAAATACTTTATGCTGGTAAGAAAAAGAAACCTCAAGGAGACAAGACAGTTTGTTATAACTGTTATGAGATAGGGCATATTAAACCAAATTGCCCCAAACTTAAGCAAGAAATAACATGTTATAATTGCAAAGGCAGAGGCCATATAGCTGCCAAGTGTCCCATCCCCAAAGAAAGAGAATATGGCAGAGGAAGAGGAAGGGGACGAGAGTTTAAAAGAGGATATTCTTCTGGAAGGAGAGGAGGACTTGCAGGTGTACACATTGCTCAAGAAAAACCAGAAGTCAAGGAAAAAGAAGAGCAAAGTGATGATGAGGTAAAACATGTTTGCTCATTAAATAGTATTGGATCTCAAACTAATAACAAGAATTCTGTTATTGTAGTTGATAGTGGAGCTGAGAGATCAGTAGTAAGATCTCTAGACATGCTCAAAAATCAAACACCAGCCAAGGCAAAGCATGTACAAGTTGGAAATGGAGAGCTACAAATCATAGAAGGATGTGGAATGTTGGAGTTGCTGGATCTTGATGGAAATAGAGTGAATGTTGAGAATGTATTATGTGTTCCAAGTTTGATAAAGAATTTGGTGTCAGTGTGTCAGTTAGTAGATTTGGGATATACAATCTTCTTTGAGAAGAAAGTTTGTAAGATTTTCATGAATAATAAATTGAAGTTTTTGGCAAATCGAGTTGGCAATCTATTTCAAATTGAAAAAGGTCTTGTTGAAGGAGTAAATGTTGTTTTAATGACTGATATGGAAACTTGGCACAATAGATTGGCTCACACACATTATAATAATGTGAAATTTATGACAAAAAGAGGCTTTATTGAATGTAGCATACCCGAAAATCATAAATGCATATGTGAGGGATGCATGCTTGGCAAAATTACTAGATTGCCATTTCCAAAATCACACAAAAGAGCTGAAGAGGTTTTGGATTTAGTGCATACAGATTTATGTGGTCCTTTAAATATTAGAAGCAGAAGTGGAAAGAGATATTTTATAACATTTATAGATGACCATAGCAGAAAATGTAAAGTTTATTGCTTGTCAAGAAAATCTCAAGCACGAGATGCCTTTAAAATGTATGTTACAGAAATGGAGAGACAAACAAATAGGAAATTAAGGTGCATCAGATCAGATAGAGGAGGAGAGTATTTATCTGGTCAATTTGAGTCTTTTTGCGAAAACAGAGGAATCAGAAGACAACTGACATGTAGGCACACTCCTCAACAAAATGGCATTGCTGAAAGGAAAAATAGGACTTTGCTTGATGCAGTAAGGTCGATGTTGAAATTTTCAGGTTTGACAAATAAACTATGGGAAGAAGCATTAAGGACAACAGCTTACATTCAAAATAGACTTCCAACCTCAAGCTTAAAAGGTAACATTCCAGAGCTGATTTGGTCCAGAAATAAGGCAAATGTAGATTATAATATGCTCAGGTCATATGGTTGTTTGGGATATATCCATGTACCAAAAGAACTAAGGCAGAAGTTGGACAATAGAGCAGAAATTGGTTTCTTAGTAGGGTATGACGAGCAAAGCAAAGGTTATAGGATGTTTATACCTGAGACAAACAAGATTGTAATAAGTAGAGACATTGTGTTTGACGAGCACACTCATTATAAAGATAGGCAGAAATTAAAGCAAAGCAAGTATGAACAAGGAAATAACACAGGTGCAGGTGAAGGTTTCAAACACATTGAAGATGAGGATGATCATGACAAGACTAATGAAGATAAGATCAATATGGAAGAAAAGCCAGCAGATGCAAATGAAGAACAGGGAAACATTGATGAAAATAATGGGCCTGAAGTACAGCAGAATAAATTAAGGAAAAGAAAGACACAAGTTGAACGGTTGAAAGAAAATCTGCAAATAAATGAAGGTGAATATGGCAGGTTAGAAAGTGGAAAGAGCAAACGAAAGAGAGAAGAGAGGGCACATCAAAAATGCCGTTTCTTGGCGCTCGCTTCTCCGCCTGCGGCTAGGGCGGCCGTGAGAGAGGGACCGCCCCTCTCTCCCTAATCTGGCACTGCTGCTACAAATCCAAGGCTCTCTAACTCAATTTCGGTGCTAGCAAGAGATTCGGCTGCTGTGGAAAGAACCTTTTGGTTCACAAGACAGGTTCTTGAAGCGGCATCAGGGCGGTTTTCCTAGCAATCTGTCGGTAATGCCTCTAACGTGGCTTTTTTGTTCTCTTGCTTCTAATGGAGCAGGATGCATGCTTGCTTGTAAGTCGGGCCTGCATTTCTTCAAAGCTGGAGTTGCAGATGTGGCTTTCTTGCAAAATGCACATTGAAACGGCGTGGATGCCCATAAGATGGAGCAAATTCTAGGCAGTGCTAGAAAAGAGATGCGTTCGTGTTCTTGGTTCTATTTCTTTCCTTATCAAGGTTCTTTTACTTTGGGCCAAACTCGTCTTCCCACTCTTTCTTTCTAGCGAAGGTACGATTTTGTGCATTGGGTGATCGAAAGATTCTTGTCGTTAATGTAATGGTTTGTGTTAGTACATGTTTATTGATTTGGAATGGAAAATACGAAAAACCAGGTTGTATGCTTTGGTAGCAAGCATAATGATTGCTTAAGCACTCGGTTCCTACTGCGTAATCTTGCTATGCCTTGAGTAGTAGTTTTTCAAGTTTCTGCTTGATTAACTTTTGGTACCGCTATGCCAAGAACCTCATAGCCAAATTCGAAGTAATCGATATGCTTGATTTGGTTATGCTCCCCGCACTATTATGCATGAGTGAGAGCTTGTTCAAGTTTAAACTTGAGCTTCGTTATGTTGCGACCGGGCGACCGATATGTTGCTAGACCTTATGCAGTAAGGTATCCCTCTTCTATTCAATATTACAGAAACTTTCATGGGATTTTGCTACATGATTTGATTCATTCAGGGGCCTCTTGGGCTTTTTCCTTGCATCATCAGCCACTCTCTGGTTACTAGGTGAGGAGATTTATGAGAAATATTCATGACTATCAGCTTTCAGAGCAGTATATGGGCTTCATGTATATCAGCTTTTGGAGCAAACAAATAAGTTTGTGTTTGTAGAGAATGAAGATGTCGAGATTACTCCTGTAGTAATTCTCTATTAACATCAAACATTGTACTCTTGATTTATATATAATATAAAAAACAACCCCGTTCCCTCAAAAAAAAAAAAAAAAAAAAAAAAAAAAAAAAGAGCAAACGAAAAGTTAACTGAAATACCAGATCAGGAACAGATACTAGCTATACTTGAAGATTATGTTGTTCCAACTTCATACGAGGAAGCAATAAATAGCACTGAAAAAGAACAGTGGATTAAAGCAATGGAGGAGGAGATAAAGTTCTTTAAAGACACTGGAACGTTTACTGTTGTCCCACTGTTGTAGAAAAACCAGAGAATACAAATATTGTGGGGAATAAGTGGATATACAGAATTAAAGTCAATAGTGATGGCACAAAAAGGTTTAAGGCAAGACTAGTGGCTCAGGGCTTCTCTCAGAAGAAAGGAAAGGACTATAATGAAATTTTTTCTCCAGTGGTTAAATTAACCAGTCTAAGAGTACTTTTGGCCATAGCAAATGCATTAAATTTGGAGTTACATCACATGGATGTCAAAACGGCCTTTCTAAATGCAGAGTTAACGGAAAATATTTACATGAAGCAACCTGCAGGTTATGAAGAAAATAGTTCAAATGTTTGGAGACTCAAAAGAGCTGTATACGGACTAAGGCAATCTCCTCGTGAATGGTATTTCTGCATTGACAGTTTTCTAAGAGGCCAAGGCTTTGAAAGGTTAAAAAATGATGGAAATTTGTACAAATTCAGAGATGGAGAAAATTTTTGTTTCATTGCTTTATATGTAGACGATTGCATAATGATGTCAAATAGTCAAAACTGTTTAACAACTTGCAAAGGTATATTGAAAAACAGATTTGAAATGACGGATTTGGGAGAATAGAAACAATTTTTGGGAATTGAAGTGTTAAGAAACAGAGAAAAAAGGATTCTTTCTTTGAAACAAAGCAGGCATGTTGAAAATATGCCTAAAAGGTTTTTTTACAAGATGCCAAGGTGGCAAAAGTCCCTATTGCTGCAGGTCATAAACTGACGGACAGTGATCAAGGCAATGAAGATACAAAAGAAATGGAAAGGATCCCATACAGAGAGATTGTTGGATGTTTGCTGTACTTAGCAAACAATACAAGGCCGGACATTAGTTATTCAGTAAACATTCTAAGCAGGTACTGCAACAGTCCAACAAAAAGACATTGGGAAGCAGCAAAACATGTGTTGAAATACTTGAAGGGCACAGCAAACTATGGAATAACATTCACTTCTGATGATCTAAATTTAAAGGGTTTTAGTGATGCAGATTGGGGAGGAGATAGAAGTACAAGGAAATCAATTTCAGGATATGTTGTCTTTCTTGGAGGAGGAGCAATAAATTGGAGAAGCAAAAAGCAGAAGGCAGTGGCCATGTCATCTGCAGAAGCAGAATATGCAGCCAGTTCGTTACTTTCTAAGGAGCTTGTTTGGTTGAGAAGATTACTATAAGAACTTGGTTACAAGCAAAGACAACCAACTGAAATTATGACAGATAGTATGAGCTGCATAGCAATAGTGAAAAATCCAGTTCAACATGAAAGAACAAAGCATATCGAGCTAGATATGCATTTCATTAGGGATATGGCAGAGAAAGGTTATATTCAGATGAGCTACATTCACACAAATCTACAAATAGCTGATATTTTTACTAAAGCATTAGTGGAGAAGAAGTTTACAGCATTCAGAGATAAATTAAATGTATTGGATCTGTGTGCTGAAGGAGGAGTGTAGAATATTGTAAAATATGCTGATGTATCATCACACAGCTCCAGAGATGTTCTGTTATGCAAATGCAATCATGGCGTGGTCAGGTTAAAATATAGATCTCTGTTCAAGCAGTTTATATATATGGTCTACATTCTTGACCTTGTGAAGATCGAAATATTGATTACCATTGTTATATGGTTCAAATGATAGTGAATACCATATTTAATGGTTGGATATTAAAACAATGGTTTAAACCATTGACATGCAGAATATTGAAGATAAGCCCGATGGAGCCAAAAGAGATTCAAATTAGAATCTCCTATATGCAAGGAGATTGTAGCACGATTGCCTTAGAGGTCGGATCCAGACCTGAGCGGTCGGGTCCGGTATTATAAAAACCAAGGTGTACAGTAGATCGGTATATAGTTCACAGTTGGGGTTTTTGTGTTCGCAGCTCGATTCTTGAAACAGGTTTATATATGACTTTGAGGTTCATAAGCTATTATTGTGTCTATTGTAAAGCAAATACTTAATGGTTTGAGATAGTGATGAAATGTTGCAAGGTTGAATATCTAAATGAATAAGATGATATTGGTTAACGTTTGTTGAACTTATAATATCAAGTGAACTTGTTGGAATTGGTGGATTGCTAATAATTGTGATTGCAATTTTTCACCCCTTAATGCAAATTCACCTTCACAACTTTTCTAGAATACAAGTTCACAATTGAATATTGTCAATGGTCATAAAACATGTTACTGTAGCTCGGGGCTTTGACTCGTTTCCTGTAGCAGGGTTGACCAACCTCAACATCACCACACAACCTGCATTCCAGCATCCATCTAGCTCACTGCAAGCATTATATCATTTGCCCCATTCTATATACAGCCGATCTGGCGGTTATGGAGCCGAATAGACTTGCCTTCCGCGAAATCTGAGTGCACACATATATCCTACAGGCCGACTACTGTTTAAAAGCTTCAGCTCGAATTATCCCACATGCTTGAGTCAAATTTTTGGCTTCACGAACCATTGAGTTTTACCTTTCTTTTGAATATTCAACTTCATTCAAATAACCATGGCAATGGTACCAATGTTAACCATTCTTCATGCCTTAGGCTCAATCTAGCTAGCCACAAACCAGCTTGATTAAGGGGAGTCACAATATGGTCCCTAATCCCCTTGTGCCTTAACTTTACTGTAGAGCCTGTTGATCTATGGAATAGTTATCTGTATGTCTGCTACACAGTTTCTTCAACCACATTCAAACACCAATATCACATGATCCCTAATTTTCAACATTCCCCCTTCATGTGATATTTCATATCATTACATTGTAGCAGTGCTCTTAATTCCTAAAACCTAGATGTTGACAAGGCTTTAGTGAGAATATCTGCTCTCTGATCTGCAAGACTAACATATGTCAAATGAATTTGATTTTTCTTTACCATATCTCTGATAAAGTGAACCTCCATGTCAATATGCTTCGATCTTTCATGTAGAATAGGATTTTTTGTCATGGCAATACAACTTGTATTGTCACAATAAATGATAGTTGGTCCTATTTGATCAAATCCTAATTCTTTCATGAGTCTCCTTTCCCAAATCACCTCTTTTGTCAGCAAGGCTGCTGAATTATACTCAGCTTCTGCACTAGAGAGTGCAATACTTCTCTGTTTTTTGCATTTCCAAGCCACTGGAGCACCACCTAATAAAATAATGTATCCTAAGGTTGATTTTCTTTTATCTAAATCCCCTCCCCAGTCAGCATCACAGAAAGCTTGTAGTTGCAGGTTAGTTTCATTAAACAAAATGCCAAAGTGCATTGTACCTTTCAAATACTTTAAAATCCGTTTTGCTGCATTCCAATGTGCTTTCCCTGGCTTATTATTGTACCTGCTCAAAATATTAACTGCAAAAGCAATATCAGGTCTAGTACAATTAGCTACATATGATAAACAACCAATCAAACTTCTATATGGTACTCTCTCCATTTGCTTAGTTTCACTTTCAGTTCTTGGACTCATCTCTGCAGGTATCTTGTGACCTGGAACTATAGGAGTACATGCTTCATGACTTTCTTCCATATGAAATTTCTTTAGCATATTTTGAATGTGTCCTTGCTGACTTAATGCCAATACGCTGTTACTTCTGTCCTTGTGTACATCAATACCCAAAAACCTTTTGAGTTCCCCAAGGTCACTGATTTGGAAACGTTTCTTCAGAATATTTTTACAATGGCTCAATACTTCCTTACCATTTGATACCATGATGTTGTCATCCACATATAGAGCAATTATACACCATTTATCTCCCATTTTAAATCTGTAAATGTTCCCATCATAATTAAGTTTTTCAAAACCTTGTTTTAATAAATATCCATCCATACACTTATACCATTCTCTGGGAGATTGTTTAAGACCATATACTGCTCTATTTAGCTTTCAAACCTTTCCTTTTTCTTCTTCAAAACCAGGAGCAGGTCTCAGATATATTTCTTCCTCTAATTTAGCATTCAAGAATGTTGTACTTACATCCATATGATGTATCTCAAAATCACAAGCATTGGCAATGGCTAACGCATTCTCAAACTATTTATTTTCACTAATGGTGAGAAAGTTTCATCAAAATCTTCACCTCTTTTTTGTGTAAACCCTTGTGCCACAAGTCTAGCTTTAAACTTCTTTGTTTTCTTGTCAATCCCTGGTTTTATACGGTATATCCATTTACTGCCCACAATATTCTTATTTCTAGGAGCATCTACCACTTCGTATGTATTTGTTCTTCTAAAAGCTCCCATTTCTTCTTCCATTGCATTATGCCAACTTGTTGCATTGCAATCCTGAATAGCTTCAGCATAATTTTGAGGTGTCTTATCTGTCTCAAGAATGAGAATATAAAACAAGGTATTAATTTCTCCTACATCAGACCTCAGTCTTTTACTCTTTCCAACTTCAGTTCTACCATGTAACTCCAAATTGTGTTTGGCTTCATCTGCTAAAATTTGAGCTTCTGTCCTTTTTGGTTTCCTTTTTGTTCTGCTAGGACCAGCAATTTCTGTCTCTTGATGTACATTTCCACTTTCAGGTTCATGTTCTATTTCTGGTTCCATAAAATCATCTGGAGCTACCTCTGACTCATTGTCTGACTCACTTACATATGTTTGCTCAAACCCTTTAATTTTTGCTTCTTCACTAACTTCACTCACTTGTTGTTTTAACTCTTCAACTATACCACCTTCTTTATTTTCAGCTGGGTCTTCTGAATTTATTTTTGGAATTTTCCTGTAGAACTCTCTTTCATTAAAAATAACATCTCGACTAATTATAATCTTCCTTCTTGCAGGATCATATAGTCTAAAGGCCTTTGAGTTTAAATCATATCCAACAAGATATGCTATGTATGCCCTATCATCCAATTTTTTTCTCAATTCCTCAGGAACATGTACAAAGCACAAATATCGATATGCCTTTAAACTATCATAAGATGGAAACTTACCAGACCATAGCATCTCTGGAATAGCACCTTTAATACTGGACGATGGTAACAAATTCTGAATATAGACTGCTGTCTTCACGGCTTCATCCCACAAAAATTTTGGCAATCCAGAATATTTCAACATGGACCTCACAGCATCAAGTAAAGTTCTATTCTTCCTTTCAGCTACTCCGTTTTGTTGTGGTGAATATCTGCATGTTAGTTGTCTCTTAATTCCCTTACTTGCACAAAATGTCTTAAATTCACCAGACACATACTCACCACCTCTATCTGATCTTATACATTTTATTTTTCTCCCAGTTTCCAGTTCAGTCTCAGCAGTAAATAATTTTAAGGCCTCACTAGCTTGATCTTTTGTCTTAAGGATATAGCATTTAGTCTTTCTGCTGAAATCATCAATAAAGCTCATAAAATACCTGTGTCCACTCAAGCTAGTAACATTTATGGGCCCACATAAATCCGTGTGTACCAAATCCAAAATACCCTTTGCTCTTTTCTTCGACCTTTTAAATGACAATCTTGATTGTTTTCCAAGTTGACATCCTCCACACAAGAATTTCCCTTCTTTTTCTAATTTTGCTGAGATGAGCCCTTTTTTCTCTAGTGCTGTAATTATTGCAAAATTTACATGACACAATCTATTATGCCACAGTTTTACATCAGGGTATTCAATGAGATTGACTTCATGAAAATGTTGCACATTCAATCCAAACAAATTCCCAACTCGTTTACCAATAAACTTCAATTCATCATTGAGGAAAACTTTACATTGGATTTGTTCAAACAACACTCTATATCCCAAATCCACTAGTTGACATACAGAAATGAGATTCCTTACAAGACCAGGTACACACAAAACATCTCTTAGCTTAACCATTTTTCCATTTAAGTCAAATAACTCTAAAACACCAGAATCTTCAATTTTCTTCAAACCTCCATCACCAAGCTTGACATATCCTTCCTTTTTCAGCATATGTAAATCACACATCACACTTTTTTCTGCTCCTGAATCTATAACAACAAACTGCTCATCATTTGCTTTTTGAGATACAGAAACATTACAATTCAAATATTTCCTTACCTCTATAGTGTCATCTTCAAGTTCTCCTTTACTACTCTCATGTTTCTCAATTATATTAACACTTGCTCCGCCTCTGAAACTTCCCCTGCCTCTGCCACCTCTGTAACTGCCAGATCTCCCTCGCTCTCTCCCTTTTTTGGACTTGAGCAATTGAAAGCAAAATGACCCTTTCCTTCACAATTAAAACATCTCAATTCTTTTTCACTATTACTTGGACATTCACTCTTCAAATGACCATATTGATTGCACATATAGCAGGGCCCTATTTTTCCTTTTGAGAAATTTTTAAAGCCAACCTTTTTTGCCTTACCAGTGTACAATACTTCTGCAGATTGTTCTGCCTCCTCTTGTGTAACACTGGATTGTTCAAATTCAGTGCGTATTATTCTGATGGCATGTTCTTTAGAAGTGGCTACATTCCTGACCAAGGTGGCTAAATGACTATTATGAGAAACTGCCCTTGCTAAAGCCAAGATCTGATACTGCTCACTCAAGATATTGCCAGCTCCCTCAAGATCTGCAATAATAGAGTCAAACCTTTCTAAGAAGTTAATTAGGTTGTCTTTTTCAACAAGCTTCATTTTCCTTAACTCCTTTTCTAACATATCTATCTGTGAAGAACTCTTCTGTTCATAATGTTCAATCAGATACTCCCACATTTCCTTAGGCTTCATACCTCGAAGCTTCAACTTTAAGGCAGTCCCTACTTTGCACATAATTATGGCTTGAGCTTCCATAATTTTAGCTTCTTCCCCTTCAGAACTAGCAGACGTTCCCCCTGCCTGAGACACCCTTGCAGGTGTTGAACCACCTTCAGACTGAGTATTAGAACTAGCAGCAGGGCTTGAACCACCTGAGCTAGATGCCCCTGCACTCACAACTGGACTGCCATCAATTAGATACCACAGTTTTTCAAATTCAAGCACACTCCTAATGCTCTCCTTCCAAATTTGAAATCCTCCATCCCCTTTAAAGACTTCAATTGAATTCAGCAAATTTGCACCAAACCTGGTTGTCATGATTACCAGACCTTAGCTCTGATACCAATGTTGATTTTTCAATTTGTTCTAGTGACTTACTTCTCAATCTAGACCTTTGTACTTTAATCACAACCAGATATATTCTATTCAAATTAAAACATAGACAAACTTCCCCCTTAATGCAAATTCACCTTCACAACTTTTCTAGAATACAAGTTCACAATTGAATATTGTCAATGGTCATAAAACATGTTACTGTAGCTCGGGGCTTTGACTCGTTTCCTGTAGCAGGGTTGACCAACCTCAACATCACCACACAACCTGCATTCCGGCATCCATCTAGCTCGCTGCAAGCATTATATCATTTGCCCCATACTATATACAGCCGATCCGGCGGTTATGGAGCCGGATAGACTTGTCTTCTGCGAAATCTGAGTGCACACATATATCCCACAGGCCGACTACTGTTTAAAAGCTTCAGCTCGAATTATCCCACAGGCTTGAGTCAACATTTCGGCTTCACGAACCGTTGAGTTTTACCTTTCTTTTGAATATTCAACTTCATTCAAATAACCATGGCAATGGTACCAATGTTAACCATTCTTCATGCCTTAGGCTCAATCTAGCTAGCCACAAACCAGCTTGATTAAGGGGAGCCACAATATGGTCCCTAATCCCCTTGTGCCTTAACTTTACTGTAGAGCCTGTTGATCTATGGAATAGTTATCTGTATGTCTGCTACACAGTTTCTTCAACCACATTCAAACACCAATATCACATGATCCCTAATTTTCAACAACAATGCTCAAGGCCTTTTCAGTTTCTCCAACATTCACACAGCCAAATCAAATGTGCGCACATACTTTACTGTAGACCTAGAAGAATTTTAAAAGTCCTATTATAATAAAACATTTATAACAAATCAAATTCAAGCAAACCCAAATACATATGGGTGATTTTAATACAGCATGGGTGATTTTTAATAACATTTGGATAAAACCAAACACCTCAGGAATATGAACTTCTCTGGACAATATAGGAATAGATTATGCCTGCATCTAGGAATATGAGCTTCTCTGGTCAATATAGAATATTCGACAATATAGGAATAGTAGAACATATTATGTCTTCAGCTGCAGCTGTATTCACTTCATGAAAAGTAACATTAGATCCTCCTGTAATGTTATAAACAATTTCTGTGGGACAGCTTGTTGAATGTAAAACTGAAGATATAATGGCCAACTTAGCTGCAATTTCTACACTGTTATTTACCAGATCCCACACTTACTCCTAGCAGTGCACTTCCTGCATTTGACATAAATGCTTTGACATCTGCAAAATCCACATTGACTAGTAATTATATCTGTTAACTCCTCAAAATTACAGAGCAGTGACCTTTTGTGCTTAGGTATTTTGAAGAACTTTCTGGTACTCCAAGAACGGAGCTTAGCCTTCGAAAATGCTCATGGTCCTGTCTGTTTTTCGGCTTGAAGCCATGAAAATAAATCAATTGATGCTGCTATGTGCTGTATGTAAAGGATCTTTCTTGGAACTCACTGATGTTTCGCACTTCTTAGATAGAATATGTCAAATTAAAGCCCTGTAGTTCCCTTGTTCTGCAGTTTCCCCCCTTTAATAACAATCTGTTCACCGTAATAAAATTATGATCGAAGCCAACCATCATGTCACTGAACGTGCTTCAATACAACGTTGTTAGTAACATCTAAGCTCTTTTCTGAAGCTAGCACTGGGTTAAGATTTGAAATGAGTAGACCTCAAGTGGCCAAGATTTCTTCGCATACTTCGCAAACCTTTTGATGTCGAATATAAATCTATATAGACAAGAAAATAGTGCGAAACTTATAAAGACAAGATCTAGCTTTGGGACTACGAAGATCATGCTCAAGATAAAAGATAAGTCAGAAATGCCAAACCGCCGAAAACCATCGCGATAACCCATAGCCAAACCGCCGAGAAAACCATCGCGATAACCCATAGCCAAACTCAAGAAATATTAGGACGTAAGAATGATTTAAGAAAGTAACCCCAAAACATACAAGAAAATAAACCATCATGACACATGAAATAGATCTCTTGGAGAGGTTTGGCGGAGAGCTACTTGGTCCAAGAATCCACAAAATCCCAAAGAAAACTATGCTTCTATTGGAGCTTAGGGTCCGCTTAATTCCATTGCCACAAGATTACCAGAGCCCAAGCTTGCCGGAAGCTTGGCTACCTCTAGTAGGGTTTGTGAGAGTACCTCTCTGGGAGATATTGCCGACGCCAAACAAGATATTTTATGGAGTAAACCGGCAGGTTTGAAGTCCGTCGCCTCTCCATCCATCGAATTCGGAAAGCGTAAAGGAGGAGGGAAGGTCGGAGGAGGGAATTCAAATGCAGCAAAGGAAGGCAACCAGATTTTCGTGGTATTTTCTAATTTTACAGCCGCCGATGCAAAATATTGGAGATCCAACTACCGCAATAATTTTTTGCCGATGTGTCACGACGACACGTGGCATAGCTAGAAACGCAGAAAGTGGGGTTAGGCAACCCCGCTAAAAACACTTTATTATTAAAAAAAAAAAAAATACTCGGATCCCCTTCCTTTTTTATTTTTGGGTTTCACGAACCTTTTTTATTTTTGGGTTTCACGAAAATCTAGGGGGAAATGGCGGAAATATTTATGGTAGGCTAATTTTAGATTTTGCCTTTAGGGAAAACGTTTTTAGGGTTTTTCTTTCTTGATGTTTTGGTGCAACGGCGGCAGCGGCAGAGATGGAGGAGATCGTCTCTATGATGAAGGGCGGCGCCGGATCTGATGCTGAACTGCTCTTCTTCTTATTCTTCCTCTTTTCCTTGTGGCTATGGAGGAAGAGGCGCCCTCCGAGTCAGATGATCGTTGGTAGATTGATGATTCTATGTATACCTTTTATGTCAGAATTATAAACTAGAACAGAGGTCAGGGCACAATACGGGTATTTTATGTACTGCAAACAGGCTTGAAGATGCCTAAACTTAAGGGGGAATAAGTATCCGTCGTTCACTGCCCCTATGATGCCATTCACGCTGCCAATGCTTCACAATTTCTATCATCAACATGGTATATTTCTACTTTACATTTTTAGTGCAACAGTAAAAAATTGTGATGCTATGCATTTGTGTATTGCATTTGAATGCAAGAATGGTAAAACAGTGGATGCTTGCTCATAGCCACTGCTCATTTTTTTATATTCTGATATTTTTACATATCTGATTTTGCAGGCAAATAACTATCATCTTACAACAAGTATAAGCAACTACTGTTAGCAAAATCCAGAACTTTCGTTCATGCTGCAATCTGCTTCACGATTCCTATCATCAACAAGGGTAATCCAGGCATTTCTACTTCATATTTTTAGTGTTAGAACAGTAAAAATTTTGTCATTTCTGTAATCTGTAATTCTGCAGGCAGATAACTGTCATTCTAGAACAAGAATGAACAGTATTGTTCAATAGCATCTGATTTGTCAAAGTTTGTTTCAGAATATTCTTCAATGGAACGGCAACATGGAACTGCCAGAAAGAAGACTCAAACATGGTTCAGTGCTCAAGTACAGCTATCTGTGAAAGGGGATTCAGCCATATGAATCATATCAAGGATAAATATAGGAATAGATTACAAGGGTTGCCGTTGAAGGTCCACCAATGGAAGCAATTGATGAATTTGATTTTGATGACTCTATCCGTCATTGGAAAGCTGGTACAAAATATAGACACATATTTTCAGGATGTTCAAGCACTAGTGCAGTCCAAACTAATGCCAATATTGGCTCTGAAAGTGACATTGAAGAAATGGATTGAATTTGAATGAACTTTTGGCACTATAATAATTTCTGTTATGAAAATGTTGCAGCAAATTTGTTCTTGAATTTACGTGTCAATGAGAATATAATTCAATATAAAAAACCATGTTTCCATTTACTTTTTATGGTTATAGGAAAAAAATCTTGCTGGTTTTTATGTAGGCAATTACATAAAAACCAGCAAGTTCTCTTTCAAGTTACAGAAAATTTTCCCTTTGATACTAAAAAGTTTCCCGAATCCCACCATAACTAGTTCTGAAATATTTTCATTCTGTCTTTATTCTTAGCAACAGTTGCTTTCTCAAAGAAAAGATGCGAGACGGGATGCGAGACCCAAACTTGTTTCTTGTGCTTGGTGCTGAGGTGGGCAGAAGAGCACATTGGCTGTTCCTGCTACTGCTAGGAGTTGATGTTTCGCTGTTCCTGCTGCTATTAGGATTTGATGAAATTTCATCGTTCACGTTAATATTCAATGTTGGACTGCTGCGATTAGAATTTGATGAAATTTCATTGTTCAAGTTAATGTGAGAAGTTGGGCTGTTAGAAGTTTGCCAGTTTCTGCTCGTAATCATCTCTGTGGAGCTAGAGGTTTTAAAGCGGCCGCCATGGATCTTCCAAGAGAAGGAATTTAATTGTGGTAAGCAATGAAGAAATTGCCACAGTGATCTTGGAATCTTCTTAGAGTCCTTAAATTGAAGTGCATCTGTTCTGGCATCTGCTATCTCTATCCATAAAATAGATATTTTCGGTAATGCCCCTTCATGAGTGATCTCTGGTAATCTCAGTCTGGCACACCTTATAAGGATCTCTTGCAGGTTACATAAGTTGCCTCTTTCTGTCCAGGACATGGGAATTTCTGTTTCCTGGCTTCTATTGAATAATAAAATGGACTGAACTTGCGGAAGGGCACATCCTTCAGGAAGATTTTTAATGTCACAGTTGGAGACAAAAGGCTCTCCAAGTTGGGGAAGTAGCCACAATTTTTCAAGGAGAGTTTTGTGCAATTTTGTAGTCTTATTCTGCGCAATCTATCAAACCCATTGATAGGTCCTTCCAAAGAGTTGCAATTTGATATAAACAGCTCTTCCAAGCAAAGAAACTTGTGGGCACATGTGGTAGACTTAGGAAAAGAAGGCAATGATTCCCAACCATCTATCTCAAGGCTGCGAAGTTTGTGAAGTGAGTCTAGAGGAGGAAAGTAGCTTGCAAGTTTATTTCTTGTTTGAAGTGTCAAGCGTCTCAGTGATGAAAGCTCGCATATCCAATCGGGGCATCTAGTTAGTCCAGAATCAAGCACTTGGAGGTCTTCCAGCTTATACAACCCCTTGAGTGCCTCTATATCACTGACGGCACATGCCATATGCAATATTGTGAGCTCTCCCATGTTTTGTATGTTTCTAGGCAATACAGTGCTTTTGCTAGAGAAGGTGAAGCAAGTCAATTCCAGCAGGCTTGTAAACTGGTCAGCATCTGCATTTGAAAACTTCTTGGAAAAAAATGTTGCTTCCTCTTCGCCTCCATCTCTTTCTCCTCTTCCTCTGCCCTCCCCTTGTTCCTCTTCTCTTTCTTGCTTCCATTCTGCATGAAAACCAAGCTTCAAGACTTGAAGGTTTTGAGTCCAAGAAATGCATTCTTAGGCAACCTTATGAGCTTTTTACAGTCTGTCAAGTCTAGCACTTTGAGCTCTTTTAATTTTCCCAACGAATGTGGTATGTCCCTTATCTTGGATTTTGCGAGGTTGAGAACAACAAGATGTTTAAGTTGTTGAATGGAGTCCGGTACATATTCTATATTAGTATCTGCCAAGCTAAGTACTTGTAAAGAAAGCAAGCCGGAGATGGAACGATTGAGAAAATCTTGTGATACTGAGCTCTTATCCAACAATAAGACCTTGAGATTTGAAGCTCTTATTTCATCTGGCAATTCTTGTGCATATCTCCAAGAGATCCTAAGAAAGTTATCATAGTCTGGTTTATTTTGTCTTTTGGACAACGGATTGGCACCCACCTCGCTATTGCCTATTTCTCTGCATTCATTAGCAAAAGTAGTAACACAAACATGAGTGTCAAGAAGATTTTATCTGTAGACACGGCTTTACAATAATAGTTAGTTTAGTTAGTAGATGTCATAGATAGCTGTTCAGACACACACTACCACTTAATGCCAGTGAAGGAAACTCACTTGAACATTATATTTTGATTTATTCTTCCTTGAGCACTTGAGCTTCCTGATGCTGATGCTGAATCTTTGGCTTTCAATTGATCAAGCTGTATAGGATGGATAAGCTCCGCTTGCCTCCTTCCTTGTGTCTTTCTGCATGCATGGCATGACAACATTCATGAGGTGTGAACAAACTTTTATGTATGGCTGAATTTAGAAAGTTGACTTTACATGGAGGCTTTCTCATCTGTCACTGAGTGCATTTGGGAAGCCTTCTTTCTAGCTTTGTCCAAAAAGTTACAATCAAGTTCCACTTTATGAAGAAGATGGCCAATCATCCTCTGCTTTGCAAAACTTTGCGATGAAATAAGTCGTCCTAGTAGAAGAGTCATCCTTCGTGCACATGCTTTGAAGCTATCAACTATCCCAATGGAAGCAGTCATAAACTCATTGATAGCCTTGCTAGATGGTATATTAATTTGATCGATGCAATGCGTTAAAACTGACTCCAAAACTAGAACGAGGTCTGCCTCTATTTGCTCGGCATCTTGCAGATTGGCTTTTAGCTCTTCACCAAAAGAATTACTCCAATACTCGACGTACTCTTCAGCATGGCGTGCTAGGGTAACAAGGAACAAACATACCTTATTGTTTGTATTTTCTAATTTACGAATCTTCTTTGTAAGGACCAGCACATCAGAAAACCAATCACACATCTCTGGCTCCTCAACAAGATAATCAGCATCAAAAAACGAATCATATGTTTCTATTTCATTGCCAGCAAAACCTAAACCAACATCAGCCGTTGTAGCCGTTGGCAACATGTGTCGATTGGCTGCTCTTTCGAAATGATCTTCATGAGGTCTTTCTTTCTTTAAAATATGGAATATTAAATCTTGGAGCACAACATTTATTCGGCATCTACCCTCCTTCCTTGGGATCCTTTCTATCAGAGAAGAAGAGACAAACAAAGCCAGAACATTGCGTGCCTGTATTATTGGGCTTTTGTTATGCTTAAGTAAGCCCTCTCCTATCCAACAATTCATTAACACGGTAACATCTATCTCCTCGTGTTCTTTAAAAGCAGCAAACCACAAGAAACATTCGCGTACTTTGCCAAAATACTTTTCGGTGCTTGCTAGAGCATCGTAGCAAACTCGCAAAACATGAAAATAATGGTCATCATCAAGGGCTTTTTCGTGCATTCTCAACTGGCATAACGCATCATCCCACGACATGATCCTCTTACACGATATCGCTCTCGCTATAACTTTGACTGCTAATGGCAGCCCCCTGCATTCAGCTACAACCTTTTTGGCAACACCTTCCACTGAAGAAGGAATGCCCTTCCTGCCAAATGCATGGTGTCTAAACAACTCCCAGCTCTCTGTTCCTGATAATGTGTGGACAGGAACGCCATATATATTAGGGCCTGCTATAGTAATGTTTGGATGTCTGGTAGTGAGAAGAAATTTAATCCTGTTGCATTGAGGTTGAGCACTTTTTTGTTCAACAAATCCCACTTCATCGACTTTCCAAATGTCATCCAAAACAAGTAAGGTTTCTCTTTCTATCATTGAAGAAATGTACTTTTCAAGCTCTGTTTGCAAGTCCACCAATTTCATATCCCTTCCTACTGTAATCCAGGATATATTTTGGCCTCCAAAAACGTTCTGTATTTTGGGCAAAGTTATAAGGGTTTTCACAAGATGAGTTTTTCCGACTCCCCTTTTTCCATGCAAGGCAATAATTTTAGGACCTTCTGGATGAAGCAAGAGTTCTTCCAGCTGATGAATCATTTCATTTCTTCCCAATACAAGCTCGTCTTGACGTTGCACATAGTCTTCAACTAGCTTTCTGGTGGAGCTCACATTACCAATGCTTTCTTGCTCATTATAAGTCTTTTCACAACAGGTTCCAACCTTTTTAAGAGGGGCTTGGTAATCCAGCTCAGGTAGATGCTTGATTTTACGGTAGTCTTTAGATATTCTAAGGAGCATATCAAGCTCATCTATGACAGCTACAAGTTTCCGGAATTGATGTCTGCATAAGCATCAGCAACGGTATATACATGAGCTTCGAACAAATTCTTAATCAATAAAAGGGCTTAAATTACCTGGGTTTAAAATTCATTACAATGCGTTTTTCAACGGAATGAAAATTTGTAAGCAGACGGAATAAGACCTCCAAGAATGCTCCAAGTTCCATCCACCAAGTTTCTGGAGCGTCAAAGTTCAGGTATTGCATCTTTTTCAGAATTTCCAACGAGGAATTGAACTCCTGTAAGGCAACGCCTTGCATTTTATATTTTTTCCGCTGCTCGTGCTGCAGCTCTGTGTAGATCTGAGCCAAGGACTTGCTAACTGCCCATGGCAAGGGCGTAGTCAAGCTTGTCCGGTCTTCCATACTAGGAGCTTCTATCAATCTATTTTCTTCTATCCATCTATTGCAACTAAACAGGGTGCTTTGGCACAAGGGGGCGCCTCCAAGAGACAATTCGATGCAAGCAGCAGCAGCCAGAATGGATCCGCTCCCATACGAGTGCAATTCTTATGTAGGATTCACACGAATCTTCAATTCTACGTCAAGCAAAGTAGGTTTCTTGTGATAAGTAACAAATCCTTGCAGAAACAGGGGCTACTTTCTGTTACGAAGAAGCACGCACCGAGATATTTGCTTCAATCGAGTGTGATGTTCATTGCTCTAAACTCGTACACATGCTTGGTCTTGAGAATCAACCATTGAAAAGCAAGCACGGAGCAAAATCATTTCCGATAGAATTCCTTTGTGGCCCCTCCCCCCGGGAACGGACAGATCAGAGAGTTCGAGTGTGATATTCATTGCTCTAAACTATTACACATGCAAAAACAGTTCCGATAGAATTCAGAAGTCTTGCAATTTCCTAGAAAGGGGGGCCGGCAGGTAAAGTGGGAATCTCAGCCATGTCCAGATGTTGACATGAGTAGGACATACTGTCTTTAAAAAAAAAAAATCGAATTGGACTTTGTCCTACTAGTTTTTGAAGAGGACTTTGTATTACTCTTTTAAGTGGAGAAGGATTTTTTTAGTATATGTATATGTATTTTATTTCATATAACTTATCTTAGATATACATAGAAATTCACCTTTTAAATATTAACCAAACAAAAAAGTTAATTACCTTTGCTTTTAAAAAAATAAATAAAATCAACTAAGCGGCAACTAAACATGGTGCTTAGGCACAAGGGGATTGCTAAGATCTACTTGGTGGATTTTAGTCCTTATTGAGAAGCATTATATGTAGCTTCATTGGACACGAGTCTTCAATTCTACGTCAAACAAAGTAGGTTTCTTGTGATAAGTAACAAATGGCCTTACTACTTTCTGTTACGAAGAAGCATGCACCGAGATATTTGCTTCAATCGAGTGTGATGTTCATTGCTCTAAACTCGTACACATGCTTGGTCTTGAGAATCAACCATTGAAAAGCACGGAGCAAAATCATTTCCGATAGAATTCCTTTGTGGCCCCTCCCCCCCGGGAACGGACAGATCAGAGAGTTCGAGTGTGATATTCATTGCTCTAAACTATTACACATGCAAAAACAGTTCCGATAGAATTCAGAAGTCTTGCAATTTCCTAGAAAGGGGGGCCGGCAGGTAAAGTGGGAATCTCAGCCATGTCCAGATGTTGACATGAGTAGGACATACTGTCTTTAAAAAAAAAAAAATCGAATTGGACTTTGTCCTACTAGTTTTTGAAGAGGACTTTGTATTACTCTTTTTAAGTGGAGAAGGATTTTTTTTAGTATATGTATATGTATTTTATTTCATATAACTTATCTTAGATATACATAGAAATTCACCTTTTAAATATTAACCAAACAAAAAAGTTAATTACCTTTGCTTTTAAAAAAATAAATAAAATCAACTAAGCGGCAACTAAACATGGTGCTTAGGCACAAGGGGATTGCTAAGATCTACTTGGTGGATTTTAGTCCTTATTGAGAAGCATTATATGTAGCTTCATTGGACACGAGTCTTCAATTCTACGTCAAACAAAGTAGGTTTCTTGTGATAAGTAACAAATGGCCTTACTACTTTATGTTACGAAGAAGCATGCACCGAGATATTTGCTTCAATCGAGTGTGATGTTCATTGCTCTAAACTCGTACACATGCTTGGTCTTGAGAATCAACCATTGAAAAGCACGGAGCAAAATCATTTCCGATAGAATTCCTTTGTGGCCCCTCCCCCCCGGGAACGGACAGATCAGAGTTCGAGTGTGATATATTACACATGCAAAAACAGTTCCGATAGAATTCAGAAGTCTTGCAATTTCCTAGAAAGGGGGGCCGGCAGGTAAAGTGGGAATCTCAGCCATGTCCAGATGTTGACATGAGTAGGACATACTGTCTTTAAAAAAAAATCGAATTGGACTTTGTCCTACTAGTTTTTGAAGAGGACTTTGTATTACTCTTTTAAGTGGAGAAGGATTTTTTTAGTATATGTATATGTATTTTATTTCATATAACTTATCTTAGATATACATAGAAATTCACCTTTTAAATATTAACCAAACAAAAAAGTTAATTACCTTTGCTTTTAAAAAAATAAATAAAATCAACTAAGCGGCAACTAAACATGGTGCTTAGGCACAAGGGGATTGCTAAGATCTACTTGGTGGATTTTAGTCCTTATTGAGAAGCATTATATGTAGCTTCATTGGACACGAGTCTTCAATTCTACGTCAAACAAAGTAGGTTTCTTGTGATAAGTAACAAATGGCCTTACTACTTTCTGTTACGAAGAAGCATGCACCGAGATATTTGCTTCAATCGAGTGTGATGTTCATTGCTCTAAACTCGTACACATGCTTGGTCTTGAGAATCAACCATTGAAAAGCACGGAGCAAAATCATTTCCGATAGAATTACTTTGTGGCAAATAAAAAAACCCTCCCCCCCGGGAACGGACAGATCAGAGTTCGAGTGTGATATTCATTGCTCTAAACTATTACACATGCTTGGTCTTGAGAATCAATCATTGGAAAGCAGGGAGCAAAAACATTTCCGAGAGAATTTCTTTGTGGGCCCCCACCTCCCCGGGAACAGACAGATGAGAGTTGGAGTGTGATATTCATTGCTCTAAACTGGTACACATGCTTGGTCTTGAGAATCAACCATTGGAAAGCAGGGAGCAAAAACAGTTCTGATAGAATTCTCTCTCTTTTTTTTTTTTTTTTTGGAGGGGGTGCAAATTCCTAGAACGGGGGGCCGACAGGTAAAGTCGAATCTCGGCGTTGCTGCTTAGTAGGCAGGGTTTAAAAAAATTAAGGTTAGGCCTAACCTTAAGGTTAGGGGGGAGGATATTTCGCCATATTTCAAGCGATCTTAAAACAGATAATCCGCCGTAGCTCGCTTCCTCTCCTCCGATGCTGGCTGATAACGGAGTAATCAAACTTTTGTGGCTATGACGGCACCACGTGGCAAGAAATATCCTCCCCCCTTAACTTTACGTGAGAAAATGGGTGCCCGCAGGCCCTTACGCGGGCGGGGTAAGGGCCTGGCGAGCCCGGCAGGGCGAGCCTGGTCCGCACCCCGCGTAAGGGCCTGCGGGCGCCCATTATCTCTAACAAAATTAGCCAATGTCCAGATGTTGTTGACATGAGTAGGACATACTGTCTTAAAAAAAAAAAGGGATCGAATTGGACTTTGTCCTACTAGTTTTTGAAGAGTTTTTAAGTGGAGATGGATTTTTTTTAGTATGTGTATTTTATTTCATGTAACTTATCTTAGATATACATAGAAATTCACCTTTTAACTATTAACTAAACAAAAAAGTTAATTACCTTTGCTTTTAAAAAAATAAATAAAATCAACTAAGCGGCAACTAAACATGGTGCTTGGGCACAAGGGGATTGCCAAGATCTACTTGGTGGATTTTGTCGTATGCAAAAGTCCTTTGACTTACATTGAGACGGCATCGAAGCATTATATGTAGCTTCATTGGTCACTAAGAAATCTAGAATGAGCCTCGTGCCGAATTGCCAACATAGTTGTGGTTGGTGGCCATTGTTCTCGACGCAATTCCATAGACTACTCTCATTTGGAAAGTCATTATATGGCTGTACAGCTCACTTATTTTGTTTATTAAAATCAGTCTATTTAGTCCACACATTATTAGATCAATTCCACGCGGTTGTTATTAGACTAACTAAAAAATTGCGCATCTTTGGTGGGCATTCCATGTGATTGTACTTGAAGAGTGGGTTATTAATATTAATGTGGGAAATTTATATCTTTTAAACATACTCGTCTTAACACTAGAGTGGTCCCGGGGACCATTCCTGGTCCATGGACCAGAATTGGTCTAGTTGACCCACTGCCACTTAAACCAATATATCTGAGAACAGAAATGTCAATTTCGCGATATATCGCCACCATATCAATCTTTACTTGATTCTTAATGAGCTTCAAGGATTTCAAGACCAATGAACTCACCTATATGTTGCAGTGATTGTTCAAATATTAGAGAATTTGACAGTTTCTGCCAACAGTCCAGAACTGCATTCTTGGGTTTTCTTAAACCTTGCCAAAATTGGAAGTATTTGTCTATTTATGATAGAACACATTGATTTGTATCTTTTCAGCTTTGGTTGCTATCATTTAACATCCGTGGAAGCCGGCAAAACCTATTTTGTTCAAAAATGCTGCTTGCAGTTTAGGAATTATTTCTCTCTTATTATTACAAGTTTTGGCTTGGTTCTTGTGGCCATAGGTTCTTAACTATATGAAGTACAATCTTATGTTTTTTTGGAGTGCTCATAAGGTATATCAACTTCAAAATCTAATAGAGAATTTCCTATACAGAATTTAGGACAAAATGATATGTTAAAATGCTCCAAAATCACCACCTGTAAGTATCACGAGGGTAATGAATGATCCATTCTTCTTATATCCACATAGAAAATTACTCTATATCAACTTGCATATAGTGTAATTAGGGTTTAACTATGCAATTAACTAGATTTAAAGATGATGTGCAGCCATAGGATTAACGCTTAAAATTTTGAGTTAATTCCAAAATTATAGGCTAAAAATTCATCATTCACTAGCTAATGATGTTTATTGATGAATGAAAGTGAAGATCGTGAAGTTTAAGTATAAGAATAAAAAATTAAACCATATGACCTTTGATGCGTCTTTCTCAGTTATGTAGAGAACACGCTAGATTTTTCCAAATAAGCCCGCCAAATGGTTCAAAATATGACAAAGGACATATATATAGGTCCCCTATGTAGGTTGTGTGGCTTTCTTGCAAAAACATACGGAGAAACATGGTTATTTTTTACGAGTATAAAGCTGGTATATCCATTGCTGCAACAAAGCATTAGAGTTTTAGTAGGATAATGTTACAAGTAGGTCATCTTTCATCCTATATTATAATGTTGTGTAATGGACCACGCCCTAGATCCAATGGCTGAGGTTTAATCACTTGATCCTATGGCTAAGATTTGACAATCTCTAGATCTGATGGTCGAATAGGTCTATTCCTTCTAACTTCGGTAGAGCAAAAGACCAAGGCATGCTCGATGGCGTAAGACGCCAGCCCGGCTCCCCGAGAACTTTGTCGCAACAACAAAGCCGCCGAGGTAGAGCATCGGTTGAGAAACCACGAGGTAGAATATCGCCTCGCTTACAAGTGCCGGCTTCCAAAAACGGCCCTCCATAAGAACATAACTTTTCTCGTTTCAATTAAAAAAAAGCGGTGCAAAAGATGTTGTAAAAGAATTGAAGAAACGACTCACAGTTAGAATTTAAAGTCCAACTCCTAGCTCGATAGTAAGCTCATTCTTTAGCGCCATTTTAAAACTATCTAAGCAGATGGTATATTGTCCTCATTTCATTAACTCGAAGTTTTCTTTCCCGCTATTTTTTGTAGAACAAACAATTAGCTTGATGGGGATGCCGCTATTTGGCTACGTCAATCCTCCTTCTTTGGAGTCGGCTTTGAACTTTGTCATGTGGTAATGGGTTTGATTTGGCATTTTTAATAAATGTAATGAGAAAAATGCTGTACAAGGTTCAGAAGCTTGAACTTTTAGTAATTTGGTCACAATTGCAAGAACGAACAGGGGATGATGTGCAGGAAATGCATTTAAATTTGTAGATTCTATTATTTTATATGTGCAAATGGTTGTGTTGGATAACACCTTTGAAACAGATCTCTGTTGAATGGTAATATATGTGCCTCAACTTCGGCCGGATGGATGGGCAAAGGAAGTAGACATTTGAGAAAGTTGTGAGTATATTTCTTCCCTTTATTATTGTTCTCAAGTTTTTTTGGTTGTTAGTGTCTACCGCAAGCAATTTCTCATTGAGACCATCTATAAGTCATCAATTCAAGTCTTGCCATCCCATGCCAGCAGCTTTTAATTGCATCTTTCTTTCTGCCGTAAATATTGTTGATCTCACTCTATCCGACCAGCCTAGCAGGGTTCTGAGTTAGCATGTGCTAGCATGTTGCTGAATACGACCGAGCATGGCCTCCTAGAGCATTGCAGCAAGCAAACTACTTCTGAGCTATGGTCGGCTATGTGGATGCGACATAAATATTGCATTCTGGATCTTGGAATAGATGTTTTCCTGGTTGGTCGATTCATCAATTTGCCCATATGTACTACCCACAAATGCGTCCGGTCTGCATAAATTTTGTTTCCAGATCTGTTTGTGGTATAGTAAACTGTTTTGTTTCTTAAAGCTCCTTTCTCCTGCTACTTCTTTGCCATTGTGTTCATTATTTTGAATAGCTATTTCTGAATAGGTAAGACGGATGATTATAAATGGTAAGGTCACTTTACATGGTCTAAAATGCTGGCTCAAACCTAAACTGCAAAGTCCCTCTTATTTCTAAATGACAAATTTATAAAGTTTAGAAGGTTCGGTCACACATACCAACTGATTTTTCTCTCATGAAGTTGTTGTTGATAGTTAATGAACCACTTAATGCCAAACTTACAAAGTAATATAGTTCAAGACCTCGTTGTTGTTGCTGGGTGTTTGCAGTTCTAGATGAAGGCCACGTTTAAATGCATGGAGCGTAAATTGTAGAATGTTTTTTGTCCTCTCCTTTTTTTCTATTATCAAGTTCTTTGTTTGTGTTTTTATGGAAAATGACTGCTTGATGTTTTCTTAAAGCATCATGAAGGAAATTTACCGCTTAGAGGAGGTTAAAGCCGTCTTCAACAATTGATCATGAGGAGATCGTCTGCAACTTTGTGCAAGATGACCATTAGAGAAAACCTGGGGTCATAAAAGGGCCCTATACACAATTTTTTTTAGGTTGCTCACGTCATCATTTTTGGGCAGTTGGGAGTAGTATAGGGCAGCAAGGGGGGGTTGCCCAAATTTTGTTTTATTTGGAACCACTTAAATAACCATTTTAATTCTTATTTGTCGTTTCTATATTGGCGCCATAATTACAATGGAGGGAAAAGAGATGTATTTACTGTATGCATTTTTGTTTTCGCTCACAATCCTCATATATTTCAAATCCGAGAAGCTCCCACTAGAAGAATTGCAATGGCGCCATACAGGGAAGAATCCCAAAATGGCGATAGGGGATGAATTAGTTAGGATCTTTTTAAATTTTAAATTTACTCATTTACATCGTAGTTGTTTTAATCATTTTGGAGGCACTCAGAAGGATTGTTCGAATTGATGGATCATCAATCCTATTCCATTACGGTTCTCCTAAAATAATCTAAGAAGCACATCCTACATCGTAATAGAGTGGAATTTTGAGTTCGTGATGGAATTGTGAGACCAAAATGGATAACCGAAGTTTTCACCAAGATGGATAATCAAGGTTTTGATCATTTAACTATATTTTTCTTGCATTCAACGGTAGTTTCTTATTCATTGTTTTGGTATTGCGAGATAATTCTTCTACTAAATTATGCCAATTTCGGTGGAGGTTCCCGAGAAATGCATGCCAATCCATAACAAAACTAAGGTGAGGCACGATATTGATGAGAACCTTCTAAGAGCACAAGGCCAGATGAATATTGATCTCTGGACAAAAGGGCAATTGTACCCAAGAGATCCTGTTCTTCAAGTACATCCTGAGTTTAATTCTATTTCAGGACTAATCAAGTTTACTTGCAAGGGCAATTTTGGATTACTGGGCTATTGCAGAAATTTAGCAAGTGGTTCCTCTGATCCAAGTTTGAGAGCTGCTCTTTATCAAGCAGAGACAATGAAATATAATCTTACATGTCAGTTCAATGCTGTAGCCATGCACAATACTTTTTTGATCGATTCTTATAGTTCTTTAAGCCAACAGCTTGCTGAGCTTAAAAAAAAAAACAACCAGCTGGAAGAAACTCTTATGGCTGAAACTCTACGGTCCAAGCGTTTGTTGGAAGATAAAGAAAATCTGGAAAAGAAGGTGAAGAGGCTAAAAGCAACGCCTTTAGGAGCAAGGGAAAGAAAAAGATCAATGAGATCAATAGATACACTTAAGCCAGGTGGAGGAGGAGCAAAACGAAGAATCAGGGCCATAAAAACTCTAATGGATCCCATGCTAGATCACAAAGGGAATAGGAAGGGACATCTAGCTGAGTTACTAAAGAAGATTGTAAGTAAAAATGATGTTCTTAGGCTGATCAACCTTCCAGGTACTAATCTTTTGAGAAAAGCAATAATTGAGAATGTGCTGCAAGAGTTAAATGAAGAGCAAAGTGTGGATGATCTTCAATATGTTTGTGATAATGCAGGGATTAGCAAAAAGGCCTACATGCAATTATATAAAGTTTTGAAAACATCATCAAACATGGCTATGAAGAAAGTAATTTTGCCCACAGCCTCTAAGATTTGGTCTTGCCGTACATATAGAAACATAAAAATTAGAGAGCTTCTAGGGGATATGATTTACATCAATTCGTCGATCAGGTTGGATGCTTTGGAGCAGAATAGTGGGAAAAAAAGGCAACAACAGTTAAAGAAGCCTTGAACATGTTTGTCCTTGACATGAAGAACAATTGCTGGGTTGATTTAGAAAGCTTACTAATGGTCAGGTACTACAATCTGAAGGTAGATGATTGCAATGGCAAATTGGTGGTTGTTATAAAATTAGATGAGATGGAGATGATAAAAGGTGAGAAGTATGAGCGTGTTTCTGTGACTCTTATGAACAGGGCTCTTTGTTCTACATCCACTAACCTTGAAGAGGAGAAATTTTCTGTGCAATCCGAAGAACACATATGGTGGGTTGGAATATTTCAAGTCCCCAAGGAGTCATATCATGTTCTAAAATGGGTTTTTGACCAAACTTCCATTCCCACACTCATTGCTTCACATAATGTAGGTGAGAAGCTAGTTGTTCCAGATTATGGAGCTTATGACGTTGAATGGCACATGGCTGCAGATTTAAAAACAATCAAATGCATGTTTAAGATGAAGCATGGCGCTGCAAAGACTGTTGCAGCATGCCCTTATTGTCTTTTCATACCTAAAGACAAGGGTTCAAAGAAGAATCAAAGCAACAAAAGCACATTGGACTGCGATCAAAGTTGTCCTCCATCTCGAGAGCAAGAGGATAGCACTTTAGATCCTATTCTTCCAATTGATTTGAAGAGGGTACATATATGTACTTTGCATGCTTTCTTGAGAATACTTGACAAAATGGTGTACTTGAGCATATTATTTGCATGGAATAAAACTCCAAAGTCAGCAAGGGATGCTAGCATTGCAGAAATAGAAAAGGTACTATCCAATTTGGGCCTCCATGGGAGGAATTATAAGATAGTTGAAGATCCCAAACGCTCTGGAAATGTGCCATCGAAACCTTCAATGGGAGGGATGAAGGCGAAAAGGTTTCTACCCTCTCCAAAACTTGGAGCTAATGGTAAATGGGAATGTTACAAGGATTTGCTTAAAGCTGAAGATGATAGAACAGAACATGGAAGATCATATAAGAAAAAGATGAAGGCATGGCGCTTTTAATTCCTCCGTACAACTCATGAGCAAAAAGGAATTGAAAGATGAAGATAAGGAAGCATTTAAAAGCATTGTTTCAAGTTTTACAAAATCATTTATTGCAAAAGATGGGGAGAAGCGTATAACCCATTATATTCATATTTTGTATGCTCATGGTCCCCGGTTTGTCAAGGAGTATGGAAGCTTGGGAATTTGGAACACCGTGGCATGGAGAAGTCACATAAGCAGGCAAAAATGCGATTTTAGATTTACTCAACATGGTGGCACAAAACATTTCTCTAGTTCTTTACAACAAATGTCAGATTGGTTTTACAGAAGAATGGTTGCCAGATTAGAAAAAAAGGAGAAGGGTTCAAATGAGACAACACTAGCATCAAGATTAAGAACAACAATAAGAAAAAGATTAAGGGCTAATGCATGGCACATGTCATCTGCAAAGGATTCTTTGAGGCAATGGAGAGAAAAAAGGCAAAGGCAAGGAAGAAAATATGTGCTTACCAGATGAAGAATGAACAGGTTGAAGACTCTAATCCCTTCTTTATATGCTGGAACTGTATTTAATGTAGTGTTCCTATGTGCAGGCATTGATGGATCGTTGGCAACTAGATGCAAATAGATATTGCTATGAGCCATACAGAGGTGTGCGTTGTATTCAATGCTTGTAATCGCATCGAGACTGGTATTATCAATTGTATTTTTAATGCTTTACAAAAGCTACAAATATTTCTTAGCTACAAAAGCAGCACATGTAGCCTGTAAGCTTTCTTCTTGTTTAACAATAAATATACATGCATATTGTATTACTTTCATGCTTATATGCATCGTAGTTGCATGTTTTAGACCTTATCTTGGAGATAAAGTTATAATTTGACAAGGATAGCTCACACTTTAGGTGCAGGTTTGACTTTAATATATTTAATACATAACTTTCTTTTTAGGTGCAGGTATGGAAGTTGGATGTAAAAATAGGTATGGTTTGCACTTTTTTTGAGAATGATAACCACGGGAGGTGCAAGTTTAGCTTTTAAATAAGTTTAATAGGTTGCTTCTTTAGAAATGCATAGACCTTATCTTGGAGATAAAGTTATTATTTGACAATGATAGCTCACATGCTTTTATACTTTAGAGGTATGTAAAAATATGTAGCATAATAACAGGGGGTTTCTTTTGTATTTTTATACACTTTTTACTAAGGTTTTTATATGATTTGATGATCAGATTTCGCGGAGATGTACTAATCGGTACATCTAGAGTGCACATACCTTCACATTAATTTTGGTGGTATTATTCAATGGTTATGCCTATGATTTCTATAAATATCACAATTCAAGCATGCAAACATCGAACAAAGGTATTTTAGGGTTATTATCGAACAAAGGTATTTTAGGGTTATTTAATTGTTCTTTCTCACGGATCGCTCTTCTCTCACGGCTTGGCAAGGCAAAAGTTAACAGACTTTGTTTGAGTGCCCTACAACCGGAAATCCCTAAGACAAAACCGCTATAGCGTATAAGGTAAAGATTTTGCCGGTTTTTACTTCGCTTTCTCGGCTATGGCGTATAAGGTTTAGCTTTGTTTTGGTTTCGATTCATGGATTCAAAGTGGGTCGGATCTTTTGCCGCAAAAATCGAAGATGCTAACCAGACCCGAACCTAAAGTTGAACCCGAGCCAAAAAAATCAAGATGGGTCAAGCTCGTTTCCATGAAACAATATCCCGCGGTGATCCTCATTGTCCCGAAAGCACTTTTGCCAAATAGCAAAGATTGTTACATGGGTAATAATGTTATCCTTTATGCAATTGATCCGCAAGAACTTTGGTTGTTATAATTTTGTGGCGTGGGACATTTTGCGTAAAGGCAACCTAGATTGCATGTGCCCATTCCCAATAGTACCATCATTGCTTATCAAGGGCGTAATGATTAGACAGTCCCGATGTCGAATCACGCTTGGATTTGGGGCAAATTTGGGAGCGGGCCGGAAGAATGAATAAATTCGCTCATTAGGTAATACGCTTTCTTCGCATGGTGCCGAACCCGTGGAACCGCTTTACCGATGCTACACTATCCAACTATTTTACCAGATGCTATTATATCCAGATCTCAGCTGTGTTTGCACATGAACAAGAGTTTTGTGACAAAAAGCATCTTGTGCATCACTCTAGGAAAGAGGATATCTGCATGGAGCAGAATGGAGACGATATTTGTGGTAGCTCATCAATGTAAAACCAATGTGGCATCCCGCTATACTGCTCCTTAGATCTTTTTCTATTCATCCCCGCCTGTGAAACCGCCATAAAAGATAAAGAGGTCCACATTGTTTACCTTAGTTGCCCCGATGTAGCCGTGGGACTCTCTCGTTAATGTTGCTCTTTCTAAGTTGGTTAGGCCATGCTTTTCTCTTGGCGAGCCTCTCATTTTGATGTGCCCACGACTAATCTCCTTAGGTTAGGTGAGATATGGATATTCAAATACCCTAGCTATCATGCTCTCAAATGTATTCTTGTGGAATTGTGTTATACAACGATAAAATAGCTACCATCACGTAGGTAAGTCTTGATGTCTTTAATTTTTTTTGCTTTCTACCAAAGTATGCAACTTGTGGTAAGCGCCCTTGGTATGCAATGCAAAGGTGAACCGAGACTAAAACGAAATGTGTTTGTGAGAATGTCCAACAGCGATTTTATATCGCCCGCAAAGACATAGATGCAAAGATATAGATGCATGGGCATAATGAAAGTCGCTACTAAGCAACAAATTATATGTTTATTTCTAAATTTTTTTATAATATCATTATAATTCAAATGGCATGTTTATATCCAATACTTTTTCTAAGGCTACCGAATGTGCATTACTCTTCGAGACTAGCCCAGCTCAAATCTTGGGGTTTTTTTTGTTAGGGCCCTAAGGGCAAAAAAAAATTTTTAATATAACAACCAACACATAACTAACATTAACGTTATTAACACAAACTATTGCATCTAACGATTTAAATTAAAATCCCCCCTAAACCCCTTTTGGTTTGGGTGCATATTCACACGGGGGGTTACGTAGGGCAGCGAGAGCCCCTGAAAACTTACAATACATGTACAAAATTAACACCATTAAGTATATTCCCTCAAACCTTATAGCCTTTTGCAAACCTCAATATACAGTATACAAAAATTTGTACAGCTATACCCCACAAACGAGGATCGCCATGTACGGTCCAGATCAAGGAATAAAGGGCAAATATGCCCATCCGACAGCTCTCGATGCCCGGAGTAACCCCCCGCGTGAATATGCACCCAAACCAAAGGGGGTTTGCACTTTTTTGACAATGATAGCTTATGTGAGGTGCAAGTTTAGCTTTAAATTTAATGTGTAGGTGCAGGTTTATAGCAATAGGTTTTTATGCTTCACCTTTTCACTTTGGTGCAGCTAGCATTCGTGTGGCCACAAAAGATGTCACTTTAGCTTCTTCTATTGGGTAGGCATGGTGGCTTATACACCATTCACGTAGTTGCTACCACTATTCACAGGTCTACAATACATAAGAAAATGGAAGCCACAATGGAAAAGCTGGTCACTGTCACTGTACCACAATATCCAGCATTGATATTCAAATTTTTTACCCCTTTATTTATTTCTTACTGTTGAGATAGCTCATGCAACATGATTGTTACTCAAATGTTCAGAAAATGGAAGCCACAATGGAAAAGCTGGTCACTGTCACTGTACCACAATATCCAGCATTGATATTCAAATTTTTTACCCCTTTATTTATTTCTTACTGTTGAGATAGCTCATGCAACATGATTGTTACTCAAATGTTCAGAATTTACAGTGAAGACAAGTCAATGGAATTGTAAAAACCTCAAATTGTTATCATATCTAATATTTTGCATGATAACGACTTATTATCCCTGTTGTGCCTTTATCCATGCATTTTTGGAAGTGCAGGCTTGGAAATTGCATGTCAGAATAGGTTGCTTGCATTTTAGAGGTGCAGATTTAATAAGGTACAGATTTAACAAGGTACATGTAAGCATTTAATAGGTTACTTCCATTTTGATACAAAATAAGATCTTTGTATTGTAAGTATTTGTGCTTCATGCAACTTGACTTCATTAAATTCGTGTCAATGCCTTTATACAAGCTTGATCTCAAGCAGAAGTTGTACACCCAGACATGCATGTGCTCCATACTATAGATAATACAACATTGTGTTACACTATAGATAAAATAGTCCTCAGCGAGCTATTGATTCTAGAAGAGGGCAGATAGATGACCTTATCTTCAAGATCAACCATCTTAACAGTTCCAAAATCCTGCCAACAAAGCCACTTAGCTGCTACCATCATTCACAAATATTTTTATTATAATAGAATGGTAATACATGTCGCTATATCCAATCGGAAAAGCCGATCATTGTACTAACGAATTTGGGCAAGCCCAAGAAATTATAAACAAGTTTAACAAGAAACAAATGCAATATTTAAGCATGATGACCACTTATTTATCCCTGTTTTCACACAGTAATTTCCATGACCCTGATACATCCAAATAGAATCACTTGAAGCATTCCCCAGGCTTCTACATGTTATGCGTGCATTTGGGTAAGAAATAACATGTCAAATGTAAGAAGCATACATCAAAAACTCTATGTTAAAGAATAGTCTTATAAAAATCACATTTGAAACCATGTTTAGGAACCCATATTAAATCGAATCATGGTTTCAATTTATTAGAATAAGAAAGACATAAGAGTTTATCCGTCACAAATCGATATTACATTTGGAGCAATACATTCTCTTGATTTTACCATTTCCTCCCTACGCTTTCCTATCAGAATTCCATTAAGAATGAATCTAAAATGATCCAAGTCATCCTCAACTTCCAAGAGACTTCTAATATCAAAAAGTGACCATTCACTTTCCACTGAAAAGACCTTGTATAGTTGTGCATCCTTCTGCAAATGAATCTGCACCAACTCAATGTGTCCCATCATTTTCATCTTGTTCTTATGTATCCACTTCCAAGTACTTCCCTCAAGGACATATCTCCATCTTCGAACTTAAATGTCATGTATAATGTTTGCCTCCTAAGGCAATACCTGAATCTCACAGCCTTACAATCAAGCCTCCCGCGACTCAATTACTTCATACCATGTACTTTGGTCCTCGCCACCTACGAGGAACAACACTTTCAATGTAATCCTCTCGACTGGCCAAGAATTATGAACATTTTAGAAGTTTTCTTTGACTGCTTTTGACCATTCTAAAGATAGAAGTAAACATGCCAATGGACAAATTTAACTTCACATGAGCACAAATTCCACCTCTCTCCTTTTAAAGAGCTTTGCACTTCTATCCAAAGCTTTGAAGTAGCAAAATATCGGAAGCATCTCTTGAGCAAAATCAAGCTTTGCAAAACTGGGCAAACTAATTTCAGATTGATTTTTTTGAGCTTTGAAAGTATATATGCTTTGTAAAACCATATCCACTTTTCTCTCAGATGAATTGGTGTCTCCTCAAATAACAGTGGAACCAATCTCATAATGAAAGGCTTGGAAGACGCTTTGTAATGTAACTGGAGATACTATATCTTCTTGATCGATAGACATAACCCCTCGTAAGGAAAAGATTATCAACGAAAGTACAAGCATAGAAGAGATGGTACATCATAACGTAGAAAAAGAAATGGACTTACAATTGGCTTGCAATTCGTGGAACGTGCTTTCTTTTCTTAGAAATGGCTTTTTTGCCATGTCAAGAGGGACTATAGAGATGTAGCACCTTTATTTCGACTCCTCCTTCTTTGTTGAAGATCTAGCACCTTTCCCTTCCAATGACAAGTAATATCATTTTGACGAGCCCCTCTTCACACGATGAGGGCCTTTAGTGGAAGGTTGCATTGTAATGAACGAGCCTATAGAAATCACAAAACCATCAGCTCCTTCCCTTTCAAGTGTGATAGAAGATAATCTTCCATTGAAAGCCATCTCGCAAAATTACAAGAAGTGAGTTCCAACCAAAATTTTAGAAGAAAAAAGACTCATCGGTAAGTGAAGATAAGCTATACCTATTCGCTTTGAATGGGGATTATCAGATTGCGGCTTCAAATTGCCCAAATAAGCGGCAAAGCTCGAAGGATGGGTTCTATGCATTCTCTCCTTCGAATTTTCATGGGAATCTTTGACGGGGAAAATCGAAAGCATTAAAACTAGTTTTGTTTTTTATGACGAGTTGGTTATAGATTCAATGCAAAAGTCCAAAAAAAGGGGGCAGCCTAGAGAACCCGGGCAAACCCTTAACCAATAGGACTATGCCATGTGGAAAAGAGTGAAGAAAATGCCAACCTGCACTGCCAAGGCCTTCAATCTTATTGGTTATGTGATTTTCTTATCATCAAATCTATATAGACCTTTTAATACCCCATAAGTTTTCTAATGATAGTGGAAGATACCATTGACATCGATGGAAAGTCCGGGATTATGATGAGGCGCTTGAAGTATGTTTCAGATATATTCCAGCTTTATGACGACGCATCATGAAAATGTTGCATCAACCAAAAGTTGGTGTTTTGAAATGTTAATTGATATGTATGCTAGATGTGGAGATTTAGAAATAGTGTGCAATGTGTTTGACATTCCATGCAAATAATCCGCTTTTTGGAAATTAGAACAGAGTAAATCCTTGTCATTAGTTCTAGATTGCGATATTGTTATTGCACAAATGCTGGTTCAACCGAGGTCAGACAAGAGCTATATTTAAACCTCTATTTTATATTGCATTCATAAGCGCCCCTTTTGTAATTCCATTCTCAAATTTTCAGCCATGGGCATGAATGGACATAGCTATGAGGAATGGAATGTAGATTATATCACAATGTTATCTCCTATTTAAGCCTTATGAGGACAATGTGATGGGCTTGCTCGCTAAGGGAGGTATATGTATATGTATTTTATTTCATATAACTTATCTTAGATATACATAGAAATTCACCTTTAAATATTAACCAAACAAAAAGTTAATTACCTTTTGCTTTTAAAAAAAAAAATAAATAAAATCAACTAAGCGGTAACTAAACATGGTGCTTAGGCACAAGGGGATTGCTAAGATCTACTTGGTGGATTTTTTGTCGTATGCAAAATGTGTGGCGTAGAAAGTCCTTATTGAGAAGCATTATATGTAGCTTCATTGGACACGAGTCTTCAATTCTACGTCAAACAAAGTAGGTTTTGTGATAAGTAACAAATGGCCTTGCGTATGTGGACTACTTTCTCTGCTACTTAAGAAGCATGCACCGAGATATTTGTTTCAATCGAAAGTGTGATGTTCATTGCTCTAAACTCGCATTAACATGCTTGGTCTTGAGAATCAACCATTGAAAAGCACCTGAGCAAAAAACATTCGGGATAGAATTTTTTGTGGCCCTCGCATGGAATCTTTAATGCATGAGAGTTGGAGTGTGATATTCATTGTTCTAAACTAGTACACATGCTTGGTCTTGAGAATCAATCATTGGAAAGCATGGAGCAAAAACATTTCCGAGAATTTTTAGGGCCCCCACCTCCCCGAAACGTATTACGATGAGAGTTGGAGTGTGATATTCATTGCTCTAAACCGGTACACATGCTTGGTCTTGAGAATCAACCATTGGAAAGTGGAGCAAAAACAGCCTGAGCAGAATTCTCTTTTTTTCCACAGACGCGAAACCTTTCCTCAGATCGCAGACGCTGAAAAAGTATTTTCACAGACGCTGGATACGTAAGAATTCATGACGCCGAATTCATTTTTTTTTTTTGATTTTTTTTTTTTTTTTTAGCACGCCAGCTTAACCAAGCTGCGGTAACCCTCCTTGCAATTTTAGGCTATCCACGTAGCAGTTCCAAGTAAGCAAAACGTGAGGTGGTATGTTCGCGACCTTCGATCCTCCTCTTTACTTAATCAATGGCCAAGAAAATTAGAAAAATGGCTAAAAATAGCACCTGAGATGGAGAAGGTCGCTAAATAACTCCCCTCCGGCCCATCGAAAGCCTTTCTTTATTTTTGGTTTCGCTTTGTCCAATTCCTTCTTTTCTCGGACTAACCGCAATTTTCATTTCTTCCTCCTCCTATTAACGAGCCAAAGGATTCGACCGTAAGAACGATATGGGCTTCGTTGTTGCTCCTAAATCCAAAACCCGTTCCTTTTGTATTAAAGATTTCTTGTTTTTGTAGGTGCATTCGGCCCAAGTGTGATCTTACATTTCTTCCTCTCCTCATATTAACAAAGCCGAAGGATTCGACCGTAAGAACCCTATATGCCTGCAGAATGTGCCTTTGATGTTTATATTTTGTTTGTCAATTTGTACCGAGATTGTGCTTTAGGTTGGTCCTATCTTATTGGCCTTCCACCTCCAAAGGGGAGCAATGATGGTTTGATTCTTCTTAGATTTCTATTCCAATTGCACGTAGATGCCGCCTTTGTGTCTAAAACCGGTGGAACTCAACTTGCAAACCAAGGAATTTGGTGTTCTTACTAACTTACAAAAGCATCGCTATGGTTGGTCCTATCTTATTGGCCTTCCACCTCCAAAGTGGGAGCAAGGATGGTTTGATTCTTCTTAGATTTCTATTCCAAAGTGAACTCAACTTCAAAATCAAGGAATTTGGTGTTCTTACTAACTTACAAAAGCATCGCTGTCCTTCGCTGTATACTTGTAGGTGACTTTGAATTTTTCCATGGTTTCTCCTACTGCTCAAAGTTTACATGTGTATTATTCATCTCATAGCTTCTAGTGTTCTTCCCTAAATTTGAATAAATTCATCCGGCCCATCATTCCTTCTAGTGTCCTTTGAAACCCGCATGCTCACCTTTAAAGCCATATATATAGTGTGGAAGCAATTTAATATTTTTGCTATAATCATTCACAAAGGTACCAAGACATGAGACTATTTACACATACCTTTTGTTCTTGCCCCATAACTTACTTCTGAACTACTATAATTTGTACAACGTAACATTTAAGTCTTAGATCCATTGTCTCAAATGTGCACGTAGTTTGAGCCACCCTACATGAAGTTGCATGGTTAATTTTCCTTTTGGCTTCATTCAATTGATTTGGTGTTGTAGGTGCATTTATCCGAAAGTGTTTGATTTGAAGACCATTCCTTCAAGGAAAAAAGTATTCTCTTCCGTAAGTTTTGTGGATGCTTTTTAGAAATAGGATTTAATATTTTTGCTATAAAGGAGATGTATTCCCATGGAATTTATCTGCATTTGAAAACCATCTGCGGATGGTTTAGGTATCAATGAACAAAATCATACCTTTTTGTTCTCGCCCCCATAACTTATGGCTTAGCATTGATATGTCCTTCCATTGGGCTTAGCAACATTGTCCTTTCATGGCTAACATGCTAGCATAGGCTTTCAATCGTGCAAGAAATGTCATGGTATTTTGGCGCTGTACCATTTAGTCGCACGAAGTTTTAGATTTGAGTCCCTCGGTGGAGTTAAATCGACATCGCGATGTGTCAAGGCAAGGTGTTCTTAAAATATTCTCTAACTAGAATGCCATTAAATACTTCGCTTACCTCTCCAGAATCGCCTCGCATTTTCTTAACCAGAATGCTATTAAATACTTCCTCTACATCCTCAAGAATTGCCTCACGCTTTTGCATGTCTATCGAAACCGCCGCTAAGATCGTAATTTTAAAAAGCCCATGTTACTTTTTGTAGCCGCATCCAATGATGCATGCAGCAATAATTCCATGGTTTGTTCAAATTTAGACGCCCATGTATAGTGTGGAAGCAATTTAATATTTTTGCTATAATCATTCACGTACCATTACGAGACTATTTACACATACCTTTTTGTTCTCGCCCCATAACTTTCGAATCCAACTACTATAATTTGTACAACGTAACATTTAAGTCCTAAACCATTGTCTCAAATGTGCAACGTGAGTTTGAGCCAAAGTAATGCATACCGATCTCAAATGTGAGGTCCATTTTCCAAAGGCAAAGAATCGTGCAAGAAATGTCATACCATCGGTAATACCATTGCCCGCGATAGATTTCGCGAATTTCAAAAGCCCACGCTATTTTTGTAGCCCTGCATCCAATGATGCATGCAAGCTAGTAATTCCATGGCTTGTTCAAATTTAGATGTCCATGTATAGGTGTGGATGCAACAATGCACTTCGATGATTCGACCGAAAGCTTTTTAAGCCCCCATTCGTGACATTCTTGGATAACTTAGAGTACCATACATTTGCTTAGCATTTTCCATTGAATATATTTTGATCTATTCATAAATAGATGTAGTGGCCATTATGGCTACTACATGAAACAAGGCTTGAAAGATAAACAAAGCTCTAAAAAGGGCTTGAAAGATATATAGTTCTCGCATGCATTTCTAAATTTAGAATAGAAAGGACAAAGAGGTCCACAATTGATAGTTGTCTTAAAAGTATGAAAATGGGATGTAAACTTCCCATGTGACGTATCGCCGTGAGGAGCAAACCGAATAATACATCTACCCGCCCCATTATGCCCAAGCCGCTGACGCTAGTCTCATGCATAATTTACAAGCAAAATGTGGGCTTGAAAGATAAACATGCTCTAAAAAGGGCTTGAAAGATATATAGTTCCGCATGTATTGTAATTTAGAATAGAAAGGACAAAGAGGGCCCACAATTGATAGTTGTCTTTAAAAGTATGAAATGGATATGTAAACTTCCCTATGTGACAGAATGCCGTGAGGAGCAGCCTGAATAATACATCTACCGCCCCATTATGCCCCAAAAAAGACGTTAGTCTCATGCATAATTTACAAGCACAAATACGATGTGTAATATATATTTACTTCTCATTAAATTTTTATTTGCAATGAATATTTGATAGAGGGAACAATACTTGCATTTGGCATTTGATAGAATTTAAACTAATAGAAACGTAATCTCTAGTCCTCCTCGCGTTTTTAACCCTCAAAATGCCCACTCGATATTCTCCGTGAATTTACATGATCCTGTTTTGTCCTAGAATTTAAAAGTTCATAGTAGATGTGAATTATATTCCCCGGAAATCACATCGCAATGGAGATATTACCGGCATCGCAGCATGCTTGGTGTTTAGGATGATTTATACCTGCAAATTCAAGTCTCACAAGGTATTTCCTCATGTTATGCAGTTACATGGTCACGGGATAGTCTTGGAGAAGTGGAAGCAATAAAAGGGAGATTATAACCATTGCAAGACCGCAAGCAAAATACCCAAGACCTCCACATAGTATTCTTGGAGAGCAAGAAGCTCTTGTAAGTAAGGTGGAATTTGTCCCACCAAATTATTTTGTTGTATTCTATGACCACAAAGTTTGATATATCAAAATTAGACGGTATTCTATTTAGACCGCTGGAATACGCTTTAATCTTATAGAGATGTAAGATATCTCAAATAAATGGGTTATCTTACATGACAAATAAATAAAGCTTAGAGCTTGTTTAAAATGAACCAAAAAGCAAACAATTACCCCAGCTTTTTCAAGGATAACGCATGTCAAACCGCTGGTATAAAAGGTATAGGCATATGAGACTAGTGCAGTTTAGAACAACCTATGAATATTGGCAAAGCCCAAATCCGCTGAAATTCCCCTAGACTAGCTTAATTTATACCAGAGCTAGAGTATGTGTCAAAGAAAATTTGAGGTGCCACAAGATAATACCAAACACATCAACATCGCTGAGCACATTCCAACGACATAGCTATTTTGAATCTTCTACATTGTATATGCTCCACATTAGCCGTACAACATACAAATGGAATAGGATTTTTCAAAACTTAATTTATTCGTGAGGGATCTTTTTAATTTTAAGATCTAAGGCTAGCTTAAATTAAAATCTTTAAAAAATTAAGGTTAGGCCTAACCTTAAGGTTAGGGGAGGATATTTCATAGCCATATTTCAAGCGATCTTAAAGCAGATAATCCATCCGTAGCTCGCTTCCTCTCCTCCGATGCTTTGATAACGGAGTAAATCAAACTTTTGTGGCTATGACTGCACCACGTGGCAAGAAATATCCTCCCCTTAACTTTACGTGAGAAAATGGGTGCCCGCGTCCCCACGCGGGCGGGGTAAGAACTGGCGAGGCCCGGCAGGCGAGCCCCGGTCCCATTAAAACTGCTTGGCCTCCCATTATCTCAACAAAATTAGCCAATGTCCAGATGTTGTTGACATGAGTAGGACATACTGTCTTAAAAAAAAGGGATCGAATTGGACTTTGTCCTACTAGTTTTTTTGAAGAGTTTTTAAGTGGAGATGGATTTTTTTAGTATGTGTATTTTTATTTCATGTAACTTATCTTAGATATACATAGAAATTCACCTTTTAACTATTAACTAAACAAAAAAGTTAATTACCTTTGCTTTTAAAAAAATAAATAAAATCAACTAAGCGGCAACTAAACATGGTGCTTGGGCACAAGGGGATTGCCAAGATCTACTTGGTGGATTTTGTCGTATGCAAAAGTCCTTTGACTTACATTGAGACGGCATCGAAGCATTATATGTAGCTTCATTGGTCACTAAGAAATCTAGAATGAGCCTCGTGCCGAATTGCCAACATAGTTGTGGTTGGTGGCCATTGTTCTCGACACAATTCCATAGACTACTCTCATTTGAAAGTCATTATATGGGTCTGTACAGCTCACTTATTTTGTTTATTAAAATCAGTCTATTTAGTCCACACATTATTAGATCAATTCCACTTGGTTTATGTTATTAGACTAACTAAAAAATGCGCGATCTTTGGTGGGCATTCCATGTGATTATACTTGAAGAGTGGGTTATTAATATTAATGTGGGAAATTTATATCTTTTAAACATACTCGTCTTAACACTAGAGTGTGGTCGGGGACCATTCACAGTCCATGGACGAGGGTGGTCTAGTTGACCCCTTGCCACTTAAACCAATAATATATCTGAGAACAGAATGTCAATTTCACGATATATCGCCACCATATCAATCTTTACTTGATTCTTAATGAGCTTCAAGGATTTCAAGACCAATGAACTCACCTATATGTTGCGGTGATTGTTCAAATATTAGAGAATTTGACGGTTTACGCAATGATCGAAGCTGCATTCTTGGGTTTTCTTAAACCTTGCCAAAATTGGAAGTATTTGTCTATTTATGATAGAACACATTGATTTGTATCTTTTCAGCTTTGGTTGCTATCATTTAACATCCGTGGAAGCCCGTGAAAACCTATTTTGTTCAAAAATGCTTTCTTGATTTAGGAATTATTTCTCTCTTATTATTACAAGTTTTGGCTTGGTTCTTGTGGCCATAGGTTCTTAACTATATGAAGTACAATCTTATGTTTTTTTGGAGTGCTCATAAGGTATATCAACTTCAAAATCTAATAGAGAATTTCCTATACAGAATTTAGGACAAAATGATATGTTAAAATGCTCCAAAAATCACCACTGTAAGTATCACGAGGGTAATGAATGATCCATTCTTCTTATATCCACATAGAAAATTACTCTATATCAACTTGCATATAGTGTAATTAGGGTTTAACTATGCAAATTAACTAGATTTAAAGATGATGTGCGACCATAGGATTAACGCTTAAAATTTTGAGTTAATTCCAAAATTATAGGCTAAAAATTCATCATTCACTAGCTAATGATGTTTATTGATGAATGAAAGTGAAGATCGTGAAGTTTAAGTATAAGAATAAAAAATTAAACCATATGACCTTTGATGCGTCTTTCTCAGTTATGTAGAGAACACGCTAGATTTTTCCAAATAAGCCCGCCAAATGGTTCAAAATATGACAAAGGACATATATATAGGTCCCCTATGTAGGTTGTGTGGCTTTCTTGCAAAAACATCACGGAGAAACATGGTTATTTTTTACAGTATAAAGCTGGTATATCCATTCTTTAACAAAGCATTAGAGTTTTAGTAGGATAATGTTACAAGTAGGTCATCTTTCATCCTATATTATAATGTTGTGTAATGGACCACCCTAGATCCAATGGTTGAGGTTTAATCACTTGATCCTATGGCTAAGATTTGACAATCTCTAGATCGATGGTTAGAATAGGTCTATTCCTTCTAACCCGGTAGAGCAAAAGACCAAAGCGCTCGATGGCGGAAGACGCGAGCACAGCTCCCGAGAACTTTCTTTTAACAAACAGTCACGAGGTAGAGCATCGGTTGAGAAACTACGGGTAGAATCTTCGGCCACGCCTACAAGTCAGGCTTCCAAAACAGACCCTCCATAAGAACATAACTTTTACGTTTCAATTAAAGCAGTGGGCAAAAGATGTTGTAAAAGAATTGAAGAAACGACCTTCAAGAAGAGAATTGAAAGTCCAACTCCTAGCTCGATAGTAAGCTCATTCTTTAGCGTCATTTTAAAACTATCTAAGCGGATGGTATATTGTCCTCATTTCATTAACTCGAGTTTTTCTTTCCCGTTATTTTTTGTAGAACAAACAATTAGCTTGATGGGGATCTTGGTTTGGCTTACGTCAATCCTCCTTCTTTGGGTCGGCTTTGAACTTTGTCATGTGGTAATGGGTTTGATTTGGCATTTTTAATAAATGTAATGAGAAAAATGCTGTACAAGGTTCAGAAGCTTGAACTTTTAGTAATTTGGTCACAATTGCAAGAACGAACAGGGGATGATGTGCAGGAAATGCATTTAAATTTGTAGATTCTATTATTTTATATGTGCAAATGGTTGTGTTGGATAACACCTTGAAACAGATCTGTTGAACAGAATATATGTGCCTCAACTTCGTCGGATGGAGGCGGGCAAAGGAAGTAGACATTTGAGAAAGTTGTGAGTATATTTCTTCCCTTTATTATTGTTCTCAAGTTTTTTTGGTTGTTAGTGTCTACCGCAAGCAATTTCTCATTGAGACCATCTATAAGTCATCAATTCAAGTCTTGCCATCCCATGCCAGCAGCTTTTAATTGCATCTTTCTTTCTGCCGTAAATATTGTTGATCTCACTCTATCAGGCCAGCCTAGCGAGTTACGAGTTAGCATGTGCTAGCATGTTCTTTGAATCTGACCGAGAGCATGGCCTCCTAGAGCATTGCGGCAAGCAAACTACTTCGAGCTATGGTCGGGCTATGTGGATCGACATAAATATTGCGATACGGATCTTGGAATAGATGTTTTCCTGGTTGGTCGATTCATCAATTTGCCCATATGTACTACCCACAAATGCGTCCGGTCTGCATAAATTTTGTTTCCAGATCTGTTTGTGGTATAGTAAACTGTTTTGTTTCTTAAAGCTCCTTTCTCCTGCTACTTCTTTGCCATTGTGTTCATTATTTTGAATAGCTATTTCTGAATAGGTAAGACGGATGATTATAAATGGTAAGGTCACTTTACATGGTCTAAAATGCTGGCTCAAACCTAAACTGCAAAGTCCCTCTTATTTCTAAATGACAGCTATAAAGCGAGAAGGTTCTGTCACATACCAACTGATTTTTCTCTGCGAGTTGTTGTTGATAGTTAATGAACCACTTAATGCCAAACTTACAAAGTAATATAGTTCAAGACCTCGTTGTTGTTGCTGGGTGTTTGCAGTTCTAGATGAAGGCCACGTTTAAATGCATGGAGCGCAAATTGTAGAATGTTTTTTGTCCTCTCCTTTTTTTCTATTATCAAGTTCTTTGTTTGTGTTTTTATGGAAAATGACTGTTTGATGTTTTCTTAAAGCATCATGAAGGAAATTACAGTCGTTTAGAGGAGGTTAAAGCTGTCTTCAACAATTGATCATGAGGAGATCGTCTGCAACTTTGTGCAAGATGACCATTAGAGAAAACCTGGGGTCATAAAAGGGCCCTATACACAATTTTTTTTAGGTTGCTCACGTCATCATTTTTGGGCAGTTGGGAGTAGTATAGGGCAGCAAGGGGGGGTTGCCCAAATTTTGTTTTATTTGGAACCACGAAATAACCATTTTAATTCTTATTTGTCGTTTCTATATTGGCCGCCATAATTACAATGGAGGGAAAAGAGATGTATTTACTCGTATGCATTTTTGTTTTCGTTCACAATCCTCATATATTTCAACGGAGAAGCTCCCACTAGAAGAATTGCAATGGCGCCATACGGGAAGAATCCCAAATGGCGGCATAGGGGATGAATTAGTTAGGGATCTTTTTTAAATTTTAAATTTACTCATTTACATCGTAGTTGTTTTAATCATTTTGGAGGCACTCGTAAGGATTGTTCGGAATTGATGGATCATCAATCCTATTCCATTACGGTTCTCCTAAAATAATCTAAGAAGCACATCCTACACTGTAATAGAGTGGAATTTTGAGTTCAGGATGGAATTGTGAGACCAAAATGGATAACCGAGTTTTCACCAAGATGGATAATCAAGGTTTTGATCATTTAACTATATTTTTCTTGCATTCAACGGTAGTTTCTTATTCATTGTTTGGGTATTGCAGATAATTCTTCTACTAAATTATGCCAATTTCGGGTGGAGGTTCCTGAGAAATGCATGCCAATCCATAACAAAACTAAGGTGAGGCACGATATTGATGAGAACCTTCTAAGAGCACAAGGCCAGATGAATATTGATCTCTGGACAAAAGGGCAATTGTACCCAAGAGATCCTGTTCTTCAAGTACATCCTGAGTTTAATTCTATTTCAGGACTAATCAAGTTTACTTGCAAGGGCAATTTTGGATTACTGGGCTATTGCAGAAATTTAGCAAGTGGTTCCTCTGATCCAAGTTTGAGAGCTGCTCTTTATCAAGCAGAGACAATGAAATATAATCTTACATGTCAGTTCAATGCTGTAGCCATGCACAATACTTTTTTGATCGATTCTTATAGTTCTTTAAGCCAAATGACTTCTTGAAGCTTAAAAAAACAACCAATTTGGAAGAAACTCTTATGGCTGAAACTCTCTGGTCCAAGCGTTTGTTGGAAGATAAAGAAAATCTGGAAAAGAAGGTGAAGAGGCTAAAAAGCAACGCCTTTAGGAGCAAGGGAAAGAAAAAGATCAATGAGATCAATAGATACACTTAAGCCAGGTGGAGGAGGAGCAAAACGAAGAATCGGGGCCATAAAAACTCTAATGGATCCCATGCTAGATCACAAAGGGAATAGGAAGGGACATCTAGGCCGAGTTACTAAAGAAGATTGTAAAGTAAAAATGATGTTCTTAGGCTGATCAACCTTCCGTTACTAATCTTTTGAGAAAAGCAATAATTGAGAATGTCTTTTGCAAGAGTTAAATGAAGAGCAAAGTGTGGATGATCTTCAATATGTTTGTGATAATGCAGGGATTAGCAAAAAGGCCTACATGCAATTATATAAAGTTTTGAAAACATCATCAAACATGGCTATGAAGAAAGTAATTTTGCCCACAGCCTCTAAGATTTGGTCTTGCCGTACATATAGAAACATAAAAATTAGAGAGCTTCTAGGGGATATGATTTACATCAATTCGTCGATCAGGTTGGATGCTTTGGAGCAGAATAGTGGGAAAAAAAGGCAACAACAGTTAAAGAAGCCTTGAACATGTTTGTCCTTGACATGAAGAACAATTGCTGGGTTGATTTAGAAAGCTTACTAATGGTCAGGTACTACAATCTGAAGGTAGATGATTGCAATGGCAAATTGGTGGTTGTTATAAAATTAGATGAGATGGAGATGATAAAAGGTGAGAAGTATGAGCGTGTTTCTGTGACTCTTATGAACAGGGCTCTTTGTTCTACATCCACTAACCTTGAAGAGGAGAAATTTTCTGTGCAATCCGAAGAACACATATGGTGGGTTGGAATATTTCAAGTCCCCAAGGAGTCATATCATGTTCTAAAATGGGTTTTTGACCAAACTTCCATTCCCACACTCATTGCTTCACATAATGTAGGTGAGAAGCTAGTTGTTCCAGATTATGGAGCTTATGACGTTGAATGGCACATGGTCTGCGATTTAAAACAATCAAATGCATGTTTAAGATGAAGCATGGCATTTGCAAAAGATCCCATTGCGGTGACATGCCCTTATTGTCTTTTCATACCTAAAGACAAGGGTTCAAAGAAGAATCAAAGCAACAAAAGCACATTGGACTGCGATCAAAGTTGTCCTCCATCTCGAGAGCAAGAGGATAGCACTTTAGATCCTATTCTTCCAATTGATTTGAAGAGGGTACATATATGTACTTTGCATGCTTTCTTGAGAATACTTGACAAAATGGTGTACTTGAGCATATTATTTGCATGGAATAAAACTCCAAAGTCAGCAAGGGATGCTAGCATTGCAGAAATAGAAAAGGTACTATCCAATTTGGGCCTCCATGGGAGGAATTATAAGATAGTTGAAGATCCCAAACGCTCTGGAAATGTGCCATCGAAACCTTCAATGGGAGGGATGAAGGCGAAAAGGTTTCTACCCTCTCCAAAACTTGGAGCTAATGGTAAATGGGAATGTTACAAGGATTTGCTTAAAGCTGAAGATGATAGAACAGAACATGGAAGATCATATAAGAAAAAGATGAAGGCATGGCAGTCTTTAATTCCTCTGGTACAACTCATGAGCAAAAAGGAATTGAAAGATGAAGATAAGGAAGCATTTAAAAGCATTGTTTCAAGTTTTACAAAATCATTTATTGCAGCATGGGGAGAAGCAGAAGTAACCCATTATATTCATATTTTGTATGCTCATGGTCCCTGGTTTGTCAAGGAGTATGGAAGCTTGGGAATTTGGAACACTCAGGGCATGGAGAAGTCACATAAGCAGGCCAAAAATGCGTATTTTAGATTTACTCAACATGGTGGCACAAAACATTTCTCTAGTTCTTTACAACAAATGTCAGATTGGTTTTACAGAAGAATGGTTGCCAGATTAGAAAAAAAGGAGAAGGGTTCAAATGAGACAACACTAGCATCAAGATTAAGAACAACAATAAGAAAAAGATTAAGGGCTAATGCATGGCACATGTCATCTGCAAAGGATTCTTTGAGGCAATGGAGAGAAAAAAGGCAAAGGCAAGGAAGAAAATATGTGCTTACCAGATGAAGAATGAACAGGTTGAAGACTCTAATCCCTTCTTTATATGCTGGAACTGTATTTAATGTAGTGTTCCTATGTGCAGGCATTGATGGATCGTTGGCAACTAGATGCAAATAGATATTGCTATGAGCCATACAGAGGTGTGCGTTGTATTCAATGCTTGTAATCGCATCGAGACTGGTATTATCAATTGTATTTTTAATGCTTTACAAAAGCTACAAATATTTCTTAGCTACAAAAGCAGCACATGTAGCCTGTAAGCTTTCTTCTTGTTTAACAATAAATATACATGCATATTGTATTACTTTCATGCTTATATGCATCGTAGTTGCATGTTTTAGACCTTATCTTGGAGATAAAGTTATAATTTGACAAGGATAGCTCACACTTTAGGTGCAGGTTTGACTTTAATATATTTAATACATAACTTTCTTTTTAGGTGCAGGTATGGAAGTTGGATGTAAAAATAGGTATGGTTTGCACTTTTTTTGAGAATGATAACCACGGGAGGTGCAAGTTTAGCTTTAAATAAGTTTAATAGGTTGCTTCTTTAGAAATGCATAGACCTTATCTTGGAGATAAAGTTATTATTTGACAATGATAGCTCACATGCTTTTATACTTTAGAGGTATGTAAAAATATGTAGCATAATAACAGGGGGTTTCTTTTGTATTTTTATACACTTTTTACTAAGGTTTTTATATGATTTGATGACTGTATTTCGTGAGATGTACTAATCGGTACATCTAGAGTGCACATACCTTCACATTAATTTTGGTGGTATTATTCAATGGTTATGCCTATGATTTCTATAAATATCACAATTCAAGCATGCAAACATCGAACAAAGGTATTTTAGGGTTATTATCGAACAAAGGTATTTTAGGGTTATTTAATTGTTCTTCTCTCACGGATCGTTCTTCTCTCACGGCTTGGCAAGGCAAAAGTTAACAGGACTTTGTTTGAGCAGCCCTACGGTAGAAATCCGGCACAAAATCCGGCTATAGCGGATAAGGTAAAGATTTTCTTTGGGTTTTTATACGTTTTTCGGCTATGGCGGATAAGGTTTAGCTTTGCTTGGTTTTACGATTCATGGATTCGATTAGGTTTGGATCTTTTCTTTGCAAAAATCGAGAAGATGCTAACCAGGACCCGAACCTAAAGTTGAACCTGAGCTGCAAAAATCAGAAGATGGGTCAAGCTCTGTTTCCATGAAACAATATCTGCGTGTGATCCTCATTGTCCTGAGCACTTTTTGCCAAATAGCAGCATTGTTACATGGGTAATAATGTTATCCTTTATGCAATTGATCTGCAAGAACTTTGGTTAAGTTATAATTTTGCAGGCCAGGGGACATTTGCAGAAAGGCAACCTAGATTGCATGTGCCCATTCCCAATAGTACCATCATTGCTTACTGGCAGAATGATTAGACAGGCCCGATCTTTGAATCTGGCTTTGCTTGGATTTGGGGCAAATTTGGGGCTACCGGAAGAATGAATAAATTCGTTCATTAGGGTATCACGCTTTCTTCAAAGATGGTGCGAACACAGTGGCTGTTTTACCGGATGCTACACTATCCAACTATTTTACGAGATGCTATTATATCCAGATCTCAGCTGTGTTTGCACATGAACAAGAGTTTTGTGACAAAAAGCATCTTGTGCATCACTCTAGGAAAGAGGATATCTGCATGGAGCGAATGGAGAATGGAGCATATTTGTGGTAGCTCATCAATGTAAAACCAACGGGGGCATCCTGCTGCGGCTGCTCCTTAGATCTTTTTTATTCATCACCGCCCCGGAAACGCCATAAAGATAAAGAGGTCCACATTGTTTACCTTAGTTGCCCCGATGTAGGCGACTCTCTCCGGTTAATGTTGCTCTTTCTAAGTTGGTTAGGCCATGCTTTTCTCTTGGCGAGCCTCTCATTTTGATGTGCCCACGACTAATCTCCTTAGGTTAGGTGAGATATGGATATTCAAATACCCTAGCTATCATGCTCTCAAATGTATTCTTGTGGAATTGTGTTATACAACGATAAAATAGCTACCATCACGTAGGTAAGTCTTGATGTCTTTAATTCTTTTTGCTTTCTACCAAAGTATGCAACTTGTGGTAAGCGGCCCTTGGTATGCAATGCAGTGCAGGAACTGAGACTAAAACGAAATGTGTTTGTGAGAATGTCCAGTTGTGCGATTTTATACGTCTGCAAAGACATAGATGCAAAGATATAGATGCATGGGCATAATGAAAGTCGTTACTAAGCAACAAATTATATGTTTATTTCTAAATTTTTTTTATAATATCATTATAATTCAAATGGCATGTTTATATCCAATACTTTTTCTAAGGCGCTGAATGTGCATTACTCTTCAGACTAGCCCAGGCTCAAATCTTGGGGGGTTTGTTTTGTTAGGGCCCGAAGGGCCAAAAAAATTTTTAATATAACAACCAACACATAACTAACATTAACGTTATTAACACAAACTATTGCATCTAACGCATTTAAATTAAAATCCCCCTGAAACCCCCTTTGGTTTGGGTGCATATTCACACGGGGGGTTACGTAGGGCAGCGAGAGCCCCTGAAAACTTACAATACATGTACAAAATTAACACCATTAAGTATATTCCCTCAAACCTTATAGCCTTTTGCAAACCTCAATATACAGTATACAAAAATTTGTACAGCTATACCCCACAAACGAGGATCGCCATGTACGGTCCAGATCAAGGAATAAAGGGCAAATATGCCCATCCGACAGCTCTCGATGCCCGGAGTAACCCCCCGTGTGAATATGCACCCAAACCAAAGGGGGTTTGCACTTTTTTGACAATGATAGCTTATGTGAGGTGCAAGTTTAGCTTTAAATTTAATGTGTAGGTGCAGGTTTATAGCAATAGGTTTTTATGCTTCACCTTTTCACTTTGGTGCAGCTAGCATTCGTGTGGCCACAAAAGATGTCACTTTAGCTTCTTCTATTGGGTAGGCATGGTGGCTTATACACCATTCACGTAGTTGCTACCACTATTCACAGGTCTACAATACATAAGAAAATGGAAGCCACAATGGAAAAGCTGGTCACTGTCACTGTACCACAATATCCAGCATTGATATTCAAATTTTTTACCCCTTTATTTATTTCTTACTGTTGAGATAGCTCATGCAACATGATTGTTACTCAAATGTTCAGAATTTACAGTGAAGACAAGTCAATGGAATTGTAAAAACCTCAAATTGTTATCATATCTAATATTTTGCATGATAACGACTTATTATCCCTGTTGTGCCTTTATCCATGCATTTTTGGAAGTGCAGGCTTGGAAATTGCATGTCAGAATAGGTTGCTTGCATTTTAGAGGTGCAGATTTAATAAGGTACAGATTTAACAAGGTACATGTAAGCATTTAATAGGTTACTTCCATTTTGATACAAAATAAGATCTTTGTATTGTAAGTATTTGTGCTTCATGCAACTTGACTTCATTAAATTCGTGTCAATGCCTTATACAAGCTTGATCTCAAGCAGAAGTTGTACACCCAGACATGCATGTGCTCCATACTATAGATAATACAACATTGTGTTACACTATAGATAAAATAGTCCTCAGCGAGCTATTGATTCTAGAAGAGGGCAGATAGATGACCTTATCTTCAAGATCAACCATCTTAACAGGCTCCAAAATCTCTGTCAACAAAGCCACTTAGCTGTTACCATCATTCACAATATTTTTTATTATAATAGAATGGTAATACATGTCGTTATATCCACTGGAAAAGCTGATCATTGTACCACGAATTTGGGCAAGCCCAAGAAATTATAAACAAGTTTAACAAGAAACAAATGCAATATTTAAGCATGATGACCACTTATTTATCCCTGTTTTCACACAGTAATTTCCATGACCCTGATACATCCAAATAGAATCACTTGAAGCATTCCCCAGGCTTCTACATGTTATGCGTGCATTTGGGTAAGAAATAACATGTCAAATGTAAGAAGCATACATCAAAAACTCTATGTTAAAGAATAGTCTTATAAAAATCACATTTGAAACCATGTTTAGGAACCCATATTAAATCGAATCATGGTTTCAATTTATTAGAATAAGAAAGACATAAGAGTTTATCCGTCACAAATCGATATTACATTTGGAGCAATACATTCTCTTGATTTTACCATTTCCTCCCTACGCTTTCCTATCAGAATTCCATTAAGAATGAATCTAAAATGATCCAAGTCATCCTCAACTTCCAAGAGACTTCTAATATCAAAAAGTGACCATTCACTTTCCACTGAAAAGACCTTGTATAGTTGTGCATCCTTCTGCAAATGAATCTGCACCAACTCTGAATGTGTCCCATCATTTTCATCTTGTTCTTGCGGTATCCACTTCCAAGTACTTCCCTCAAGGACATATCTCCATCTTCGGAACTTAAATGTCATGTATAATGTTTGCCTCCTAAGGCAATACCTGAATCTCACAGTCTTACAATCAAGCCTGCACTCAATTACTTCTGCGCCCCTGTCATGTACTTTGGCCTGCCACCTACGAGGAACAACACTTTCAATGTAATCCTCTGGACTGTCAAGAATTATGAACATTTTAGAAGTTTTCTTGACTGTTTTGACCATTCTAAAGATAGAAGTAAACATGCCAATGGACAAATTTAACTTCACATGAGCACAAATTCCACCTCTCTCCTTTAAAGAGCTTTGCACTTCTATCCAAAGCTTTCTTTGAAGTAGCAAAATATCGGAAGCATCTCTTGGAGCAAAATCAAGCTTTGCAAAACTGGGCAAACTAATTTCAGTGATTTTCTTGAGCTTTGGAAAGTATATATGCTTGTAAAACCATATCCAATTCTCTCGTAGATGAATTGGTGTCTCTCCCTCAAATAACAGGGAACCAATCTCATAATGAAAGGCTTGGAAGACGCTTGTAATGCAATCTGGAGATACTATATCTTCTTGATCAGATAGACATAACCCTGTAAGGAAAAGATTATCAACGAGTACAAGCATAGAAGAGATGGTACATCATAACAGAGAAAAGAAATGGACTTACAATTGGCTTGCAATTCAGGGAACGTTCTTCTCTTAGAAATGGCTTCTTTTGCCATGTCAGTAGGACTATAGAGATGTAGCACCTTTATTTCGACTCCTCCTCTTCTTTGTTGAAGATCTAGCACCTTTCCCTTCCAATGACAAGTAATATCATTTTGACGAGCCCTCTTCACACGATGAGGGCCTTTAGTGGAAGGTTGCATTGTAATGAACGAGCCTATAGAAATCACAAAACCATCAGCTCCTTCCCTTTCAAGTGTGATAGAAGATAATCTTCCATTGAAAGCCATCTGCAAAATTACAAGAAGTGAGTTCCAACCAAAATTTTAGAAGAAAAAAGACTCATCGGTAAGTGAAGATAAGCTATACCTATTCGCTTGAATGGGGATTACTGTATTTCGTGCTTCAAATTGCCCAGCGTGCGGCAAAGCTTCAGAAGGATGGGTTCTATGCATTCTCTCCCTTTCGAATTTCTCATGGGAATCTTTGGACGGGGGAAAAATCGAGCATTAAAACTAGTTTTGTTTTTTATGACGAGTTGGTTATAGATTCAATGCAAAAGTCCAAAAAAAAGGGGGCAGCCTAGAGAACCCGGGCAAACCCTTAACCAATAGGACTATGCCATGTGGAAAAGAGTGAAGAAAATGCCAACTGTACCTGTCAAGGCCTTCAATCTTATTGGTTGCGTATTTTCTTATCATCAAATCTATATAGACCTTTTAATACCCCATAAGTTTTCTAATGATAGTGGAAGACAGTCATTGACATCGATGGAAAGTCTGGGATTATGATGAGGCGTTTGAAGTATGTTTCAGGATATATTCCAGTTTATGACGACGTGCATCATGAAAACAGCAGACCAACCAGGTTGGTGTTTTGAAATGTTAATTGATATGTATGCGAGATGTGGAGATTTAGAAATAGTGTGCAATGTGTTTGACATTCCATGCAGCGAATCCGTTTTTTGGAAATTAGAACAGAGTAAATCCTTGTCATTAGTTCTAGATTGCGATATTGTTATTGCACAAATGCTGGTTCAACTGAGGCTGTATCAGTAGCTATATTTAAACCTCTATTTTATATTGCATTCATAAGCGTCCCTTTTTTGTAATTCCATTCTCAAATTTTCAGTTTGGCGGGGCATGAATGGACATAGCTATGAGGAATGGAATGTAGATTATATCACAATGTTATCTCCTATTTAAGCCTTATGAGGACAATGTGATGGGCTTCGTTCGCTAAGGGAGGTATATGTATATGTATTTTATTTCATATAACTTATCTTAGATATACATAGAAATTCACCTTTTAAATATTAACCAAACAAAAAAGTTAATTACCTTTGCTTTTAAAAAAATAAATAAAATCAACTAAGCGGCAACTAAACATGGTGCTTAGGCACAAGGGGATTGCTAAGATCTACTTGGTGGATTTTGTCGTATGCAAATGTGTGGCAGAAAGTCCTTATTGAGAAGCATTATATGTAGCTTCATTGGACACGAGTCTTCAATTCTACGTCAAACAAAGTAGGTTTCTTGTGATAAGTAACAAATGGCCTTGCAGAAGCAGGGACTACTTTCTGTTACGAAGAAGCATGCACCGAGATATTTGCTTCAATCGAGTGTGATGTTCATTGCTCTAAACTCGTACACATGCTTGGTCTTGAGAATCAACCATTGAAAAGCACGGAGCAAAAACATTTCCGATAGAATTTTTTTGTGGCCCCATGAGAGCAGACGGATGAGAGTTGGAGTGTGATTTTCATTGTTCTAAACTAGTACACATGCTTGGTCTTGAGAATCAATCATTGGAAAGCATGGAGCAAAAACATTTCCGAGAGAATTTCTTTGTGGGCCCCCACCTCCCCGGGAACAGACGGATGAGAGTTGGAGTGTGATATTCATTGCTCTAAACCGGTACACATGCTTGGTCTTGAGAATCAACCATTGGAAAGCGAGGGAGCAAAAAGCAGTTCGATAAAATTCTCTCTCTCTTTTTTTTTTTTTTTTTTTTCGTGTGCGTGAAACCTTAAATCAGACGCGTCGCTGAAAATATTTTCGGCGTCGCAGCGATCTGAAGAATTCTCGCGACGCGAAATTCATTTTTTTTTTTTTTTTTTTTTTTTTTTTTTTTTTTTTGCGCCCGCCCTAACCAAGCGTGCAACCCTCCTTGCAATTCTAGGCTATCCACGTAGCAGTTCCAAGTAAGCAAAACGTGAGGTGGCATGTTCTGCACCTTCAGATCCTCTCTTTTACGAATCAATGGCCAAGAAAATTAGAAAAAATGGCTAAAAATAGCACGGAGATGGAGAAGGTCGCGAAATAACTCCCTCCGTCCATCGAGCCTTTATTTTTTTGGTTTCGCTTGTCCAATTCCTTCTTTCTGTGACTAACCGCAATTTTCATTTCTTCCTCTCCTCCTATTAACAGAGCCAAAGGATTCCGATCTGGTAAGAACGTATATGGGCTTCGTTGTTGCTCCTAAATCCAAAACCGGTTCCTTTTGTATTAAAGATTTCTTGTTTTTGTAGGTGCATTCGTCCAAGTGTGATCTTACATTTCTTCCTCTCCTCATATTAACAAAGCCGAAGGATTCGTATCTGGTAAGAACCCTATATGCCGGTAATGTGCCTTTGATGTTTATATTTTGTTTGTCAATTTGTACCGAGATTGTGCTTTAGGTTGGTCCTATCTTATTGGCCTTCCACTCCTCCAGTGGGAGCAATGATGGTTTGATTCTTCTTAGATTTCTATTCCAATTGCACGTAGATGCTGCCTTGTGTCTAAACCGTGAACTCAACTTGCAACCGAAGGAATTTGGTGTTCTTACTAACTTACAAAAGCATCGTTGCGGTTGGTCCTATCTTATTGGCCTTCCACTCCTCCAGTGGGAGCAAGGATGGTTTGATTCTTCTTAGATTTCTATTCCAAAGTGAACTCAACTTGCAACCGAAGGAATTTGGTGTTCTTACTAACTTACAAAAGCATCGTTGCCCTTCGTTGCATACTTGTAGGTGACTTTGAATTTTTCCATGGTTTCTCCTACTGTTCAAAGTTTACATGTGTATTATTCATCTCATAGCTTCTAGTGTTCTTCCCTAAATTTGAATAAATTCATCCGTCCATCATTCCTTCTAGTGTCCCTTGAAACCGGCATGCTCACCTTAAAGCCATATATATAGTGTGGAAGCAATTTAATATTTCTTGCTATAATCATTCACAGTGGCAGCCAGTACATGAGACTATTTACACATACCTTTTTGTTCTTGCCCCATAACTTACTTCTGAACTACTATAATTTGTACAACAGAACATTTAAGTCTTAGATCCATTGTCTCAAATGTGCACAGAGTTTGAGCCACCCTACATGAAGTTGCATGGTTAATTTTCCTTTGGCTTCATTCACTGATTTGGTGTTGTAGGTGCATTTATCCGAGTGTTTGATTTGAAGACGATTCCTTCAAGGAAAAAGTATTCTCTTCCGTAAGTTTTGTGATGCTTTTTTAGAAATAGGATTTAATATTTCTTGCTATAATCAGTGAGATGTATTCCCATGGAATTTATCTGTACTTGAAAACCATCTGTGATGGCTTAGGTATCAATGAACAAAATCATACCTTTTTGTTCTCGCCCCATAACTTATGGCTTAGCATTGATATGTCCTTCCATTGGGCTTAGCAACATTGTCCTTTCATGGCTAACATGCTAGCATAGGCTTTCAATCAGGCAAGAAATGTCATGGCATTTTGGCAGCAGCCATTTAGCTGCACGAGTTTTAGATTTGAGTCCTCTGTGAGCAAATCGATTATCAGCATGTGCTGAAGGCAAGGTGTTCCAGAAAATATTCTCTCTAACTAGAATGCCATTAAATACTTCGTCTACCTCTGCAACTGCCTCAGATTTTCTAACTAGAATGCTATTAAATACTTCCTCTACATCTGCAATTGCCTCACGTTTTGCATGTCTATCGAACCGCTGCCAAGATCGTAATTTCTGAAAAAGCCCATGTTACTTTTTGTAGCGCCAGACCCAATGATGCATGCAGCAATAATTCCATGGTTTGTTCAAATTTAGACGTCCATGTATAGTGTGGAAGCAATTTAATATTTCTTGCTATAATCATTCACAGTGGCAGCCAGTACATGAGACTATTTACACATACCTTTTTGTTCTCGCCCCATAACTTACTTCTGAACTACTATAATTTGTACAACAGAACATTTAAGTCCTAAATCCATTGTCTCAAATGTGCACAGAGTTTGAGCCAAAGTAATGCATACCGATCTCAAATGTGAGGTCCATTTTCCAAAGGCAGCAATCAGGCAAGAAATGTCATACCATCGGCAATACCATTGCCCGCATAGATTTCGTAATTTCTGAAAAAGCCCACGTTATTTTTTGTAGCCCCAGACCCAATGATGCATGCAGCAGTAATTCCATGGCTTGTTCAAATTTAGATGTCCATGTATAGTGTGGATGCAACAATGCACTTCAGATTCTGGACGCCTGAGCTTAAGCCCCCATTCAGGACATTCTTGGATAACTTAGAGTACGATACATTTGCTTAGCATTTTCCATTGAATATATTTTGATCTATTCACAAATAGATGTAGTGGCCATTATGGCTACTACATGAAACAAGGCTTGAAAGATAAACAGGCTCTAAAAAGGGCTTGAAAGATATATAGTTCTGCATGCATTTCTCAGAATTTAGAATAGAAAGGACAAAGAGGCCCACAATTGGATAGTTGTCTTAAAAGTATGAAAATGGATATGTAAACTTCCCTATGTGACAGAATGCCAGGAGGAGCAGCCTGAATAATACATCTACCTGCCCCATTATGCCCAGGCTGCACGTTAGTCTCATGCATAATTTACAAGCAATAAATACGTATGTGCAATATATATTTACTTCTCATTGCAGTTTATTTGCAATGAATATTTGATAGAGGAACAATACTTGCATTTGGCATTTGATAGACGAAACGAATAGAAACGAATCTCTAGTCCTCCTCGCGTCTTTTAACCTCAAAATGCCCACTCTGATATTCTCCAGAATTTACATGATCTGTTTGTCCTAGAATTTAAAGTTCATAGTAGATGTGAATTATATTCCCTGGAAATCACATCGCAATGGAGATATTTACTGGCATTTCCCTGGCAGCATGCTTGGTGTTTAGGATGATTTATACCTGGCAAATTCAAGTCTCACAAGGTATTTCTGTTGTTATGCAGTTACAGGTCTGCTGATAGTCTTGGAGAAGTGGAAGCACAAAAGGGAGATTATAACCATTGCAAGACTGCAAGCAAAATACCCGCACCTCCACATAGTATTCTTGAGAGCAGTACAAGCCCTCTTGTAAGTAAGGTGGAATTTGTCCTACCAAATTATTTTGTTGTATTCTATGACCACAAAGTTTGATATATCAAAATTAGACGGTATTCTATTTAGACTGTTGGAATACAGTTTTAACTTATAGAGATGTAAGATATCTCAAATAAATGGGTTATCTTACATGACAAATAAATAAAGTTTAGAGCTTGCTTAAAATGAATCAAAGCAGAACAATTACCCAGCTTTTCAAGGATACTGCATGTCAAACTGTTGGTATAAAGGTATAGGCATATGAGACTAGTGCAGTTTTAGAACAATCTATGAATATTGGCAAAGCCCAACGGTTGAAATTCTCTAGACTAGCTTAATTTATAGCTGTAGCTAGAGTATGTGTCAGCAAAATTTGAGGTGCCACAAGATAATACCAAACACATCAACACGTTGAGCACATTCCAACGACATAGCTATTTTGAATCTTCTCTACATTGTATATGCTCCACATTAGCCGTACAACATACAAATGGAATAGGATTTTCAAAACTTAATTTATCGTAGGATCTTAATTTTTTAAGATCTAAGGCTAGCGAAATTAAAAAACGACCAATAAGCAAAAGCACAAACGAACGACCAATAATTGACACACTTGAGCCTTCTAACAACAGGCACCTTCTTTCCAGCAAACCATTATCAAAATTTAATTGATTGATTAACAAGAGCAATCAATGTCTAATCTTCCAAGTTCAAGTCGACAAGGATCTTCAAACAAACGGGTGAAGTACTCGCAAAATCTCTTTCAAATAATGCACTATGATAGCCGCGAAGTTGAAGTTGTAGATAGCTACAAGTATCTTGGTGTAGAATTCTGTAAGAACACACTCTGGGAACAGTGTATTACCAAGCGGGTGGCTGCTGGATGGAGAGCACTCTATGCAATGCAAAACAATTGTTTTCGCGCAGAAATTCATGATTGGCCACGGAAAGCCCACTTGTTTCGGGCTTTGGTAGAGCCTGTTTTCTTGTATGGTTCTCAAGTGTGGGGCCTGCCATTAGTGCTAGTGCTTGGGAGAGCTTGAGCGGGGTGCAAAAGTCCTTTCTCACTTACGACCTTGAGTTAAAAGAACGGTGCCCTATGCTATTCTTTTACAAAGAGATGTGTTTTGGCCTCTTCAACATTCCCGCCATGAAGCGCCATCTCCACTATATACGCAAGGTGCACCACATGGACGATGTTAGGTATCCCCGTTCTTGCACTTGCCATGGTGAATCTCCTCGGCGTTTGAAACGATGTTGGAAAGAGCATTGCACTACATGGTTTGCATCGCGTTGGGGTAAACCGCGAAAGCACTCGCCGATGCTTGCCGGTTCGATCCCGAAGCTTTTGCAACACTATCTTAATGGTCGTTTTTCTCAAAAGATATGGGACGCAGCTTACTTTGGCCCAAGTGAAAACCGGTCATTATCATGCACACATAAATCCCACTTTGGCACGGGGCCCCAAGCTTATTTGCTTGCTTCATTGTCCAGAACAAGCTTGTAGCTATTGCATCAATTCGCGACGGTCCCACAAACAGTTGATTGAGATAGATGGGAGCGCCGCAATTGCCGCGGCGAAGCGAGACTATGTGCCCGATTCATGTGTTATTGAAGATGAAAGCCATACTCTTCTGAGTTGCCCTGCTTTTGAGATAGTCCGGAATCATTTTTCGACCTTAGCATTCCATTCCACGCTTCCACAACTTCTCAGCGCACCATCTGTGCATGACTTGGCATTATACATACTTGAGGTTCTAGATAAACGTCTGCAATTACTGAGCCCTCAGTAGTCATTATCTAAGCTTGTCTAGTATCATCATTACTGCAAAGGTTTTTCCCTTGAAAACCTTTTGAGGCAGGGGTTTTTTAATCCTAGTAGTAATGATTGTACTAGCCCATTGTATGGGTCCCATGACCTATTGGTCTTCGTGGACGTTAAAAAAACTATTCTATTCTATTCTATTTCAATCCTTTGATACAAGGATAAAAAAAAGCAAGTGTGAAAATGAGACACAATCTGAGTTGGATTTAAGAAATTATTGCTATGGCAAACATTATGAAGACGTTGATAGTTCATTGGATTTACAGAGGCTTGTAATTAGTCTTTATATCTTGAAGGATGGTAATGAATTTCGCACGATATCATGGCTTCCGTTGTTAGAATCGCAGGCAGATAACACTAAAATCATTAATAATGCGTGGTTCGACAATCAAGATATTAGGGGTAACTTGACTGAAGCTGTTGATGAAGAAGTTTCAAAACCAATCTCCATTATTGAGATCTCGTCAGAAAGTTCTGAAGAAGTATCCGCTGATAGATATCTCTATGAGCACTTAACTGATTGCTCAAGTATCAGTACAAGTGTGTCTGAAGAGGTTGAAGCCTTCCTTCTTAAGACGGATCCAATTTATCGTGCCTATAAGGAAGCGCAAGTAGCAACATTAAAAATTAATAAAGACATCGAAGAAGCAAGCTCGTCTTCATGAAGTGTCTAATTATCTGAAGAAAACATTCTGGAAAAGGGATAAATGACATTTCATTAACTTTTTTATCCAATTCAATTCAATGTATATTACTTATATGCAAACAATGGAAAAACTATTATTGCTTATACAGTTTTATGCACTTCTATAGAATTTTATTCTTCTCTTGTGACTATTGCATTAGATATGCTTTGAAATAGACATTATTTCACATCAATACAAAGACTTCTTCTCATAGAATCTTAAAGAGTCAAACATAGCATCTTTTAGCATCCATCACGTCATTTCATGTATGTAAGTATCTATTACGTGTTTATTTTTATATTTCCCATCGTATTTTTTTTTTCTGCGACAGATCTTGAGTTTATAAATAGAGAATTGGTCAGCGATTTTGCACCCCAAATTCTATTGCGACAAGTAGGTATTCCCATAAATACTCATTTTCTTGGTCTCTCAAATAATGGCATGGCTATAAACTTCACAAAGTTGGAATTTCAAATAATGGAACAAAACAACTCATTTTCACTTGCACTTTAATGTTTACAAACATCTGGTCTATAAAAAGTTAGACATAGCACTTCGTAGCATCCATTTCACTACCCGATATCTTGCTTCTAGTGTAATAGTAACAAACGTTAAGAAACTAAGAACTCAAAATAAAAGAACAACTTTTGCATACAAATCATGCAGGAAAAACGAAAATTAAACATGCCAAGGACTACGCAGTCTTTGACACTAAGGGATAAACGTGAGCATGCAAGACAAAAAACAAGAAAACGCAGAAAGATCGCACTGCTCCCATCAGCAGCTTCATGGCTAGATGTCAATCGGAGCCATGAGAAATGGCTCGAAATGACGCGAAATTCGATCAAGCTTCTTGATGTCTGCGCTGTCTGCGGTAGATGCCAATATTATAGCTCCAATCGCAGGACAATGTCCATTGTCCAAGGAAACCAATTTGATGTACCACCTTATAGCTTGTACAATCCATATCTTTACTACCACTTGACAAACATGCAACATCAAGTGATTTGTCGTGCTTGCAAGTCTAAAAACATGGAATGTCATTACTCATGCTCCTTCTCTCCGACGTATATTCGAACTATTCTATTGCTTCCACTAGTTTATACTCAAATGATGGCTCTCGTGGATGTCTCTGTCAATGTTAAAAAAAGAATAAACTCAATTGCATTTGGATTGCAACAACAAAGGAGTTTGCTTGATAATCCACTATTCACAAGGCCCCCAAATAAAAATCGTTATCATTTTTTTCCATCACTTTTTAAACGAAACCACTATAATAAAATAATGTTACTAAGTGGGTTAATGTGTTGAATAACCACGACTAGTTACTTACCATAGTTCACCACCATAGTTCTTTAAGGTAGTTTATTTATTTAGTTTATTGGTGTGTTTATAATAGTGATTTTTTGGTATGTTTTAAGTATGTGGTCTAGGCCATAAACCAATAATGATCTGGCATTAATTGTGTGTGGAACTAAAATTAGTCTTTACACGAAGTTGTCTACATTTTTTTCAATGAACTAGCGTTGTGCCATAGATTAAAGCGTCTCAGTTTTTTGTCAAAAATCATAAGCTAACTACAAATAATATTTTCACAAATAAATGGTGGTTTAGACGATTGAACCAGTATTGGTTTAATAAACATAACAAGGCATCCTCGAATTGGAAATGAAGGCCATTTTGCTATATTAGTTTAAATGGGAAATTAGTGGTTTCAAATAAAAATACTCATACACAACGACCTCAAAAAAAGCGCTACGTGTAATTTCTTTGCTAATTTTTTTGCTATTGTTTTTCTAATAGTAACCCACAGTTTTTTCGTTTCTTTTTTGAGACATGATGTTTTTTCTGTGTGGTTTTTTTCCCTGTAATTTTTTCTCTCTTTTTTTCTATTCTTCCTACTCTCCACACATAGTTTTTTACACCATTTGTTTTTCAAGTGTGGTCTTTCTCAAATAATGACACGAGGTTCTAAAGAAAACTTTTCAAAAGCCTTTTTGGGAATCGAACCCAAATAACTCCAATCAGACATGAAAAGTAGAAAAAAAGCAAGCCATAGCCACAAACAACAAATAGTTGTGCTTATTTTTTCATGTTTCCTACTTTAGGGGCTGGAGGACAATCTTCATAGCTGCATTAAAGACAGCATTCACATTCTGCAACTCCAGATAATGCAAGATTCGCTTCTCTAAAAAATCGAAGGAAAAAAATATCTAAGTATTACCTGCTTGACATTACTTGAGTAGTGGTTATTGGAGCAGCTCCAAGATGGTCAGCAACAACTGCTTATCACCACTCACCACGGAGACGTAACAATAGACATGCAAATAAGTCAATATGATTCAACACCTAAATATCCATTCTAATTTACTTAAGCATACTAGAAGACAGCATAAACAATATTAACAATAACAGCTGCTTCAGACAATCAATTTTTTGTAACAAGAAGAATAAAAACTGAAATGTATCTTCAAACTTCAACTAACCTATTTTTGTTCCAACAAGAATAATAGAGAAGAAGGAGCACAATGCCTCAATTCTGGAATCCACTGCACACCAATATTGCCATCAAACCATATTAAATGCTATATAAACTGGTATCTATAAGCCAAATATTTAAACACATAACCATCTTTTTAGAAATGTTTTCATAACTAACCTTGTTGATGAGAGGGAATGCCAGGAGAAATACATCTGCCCCTCGATATCTTAGAGAGTGAAGTCTGTTATAATCTTCTTGTCCTGCAGAGCATGCGCATTGTTTTGTAAGCATGATAAGGTAGCATGAAAACATCAAATACGAGCAATTCATATACACATAGACTTAAATCTCCATCATTCATTAATATGAGAATGAAGAAAGAACATTGGGCATAAAACATTCAAACAACTCCAAGCATTTCTTTGCAGGTATTAATGTTAATATAATCTAAAAAAAGAAAAAAAGTGATTGATGCATGATGGTAGAGATATGCCTAAATGTAAAACTTTCAAATGATAACCCACTAATGCCTTCTACATGTTCAATGTAATATGCAAAGTCCCCCTCTTGCTATGCAATGTAAAGCCCAGCACATATATTTTTTTGCATCCTCATCACCTAACTAACACTATTTAAGTTCGTATGGAATGCACTTGGACAGTATAGAAAGCATAGGTTTTAGGGCAAAGATTACCTGCTGTATCCCAAAAGCCGAGATTGATAGCGTTCCCATCTACCACAACGTTTGCACTAAAATTATCAAAGACAGTACTACAGTAGGCACGTAGTCCTGGCATGAAGCAATTTATAAAACTGGATTATAACATGATGATCGTAGCTTTGGTGTCTTAAATAAGAAACCATGTCTACAATTCCAAAAGTAAAGAAGAAGTCTGAAAGCTTACAGTTGGAAACATTGTTGTTGGAGATCAGCATGCAAGTTTTAGCAACGGCACCATCACCTACTGTAATGCACTTAACCAAACCTTAGTGACTGTCCGGGCCATAGCACGTTGGCACACTATATATTAATCCCTTAAAAAATGAAATAATGGCAGATCATGGTTACCTGGTTATCTACTTGCACAGAATGGGCACCCGTGTTTGCTGAAGAATCTAAGCCACCAGCAAAACGTCATGGCAACTCTAAGACATTATGAACCACTCCCTTCCTCGAGCTTTTCTGGGCCAGACATATATCATCATCAGAGAATCCAAGCATGCATGCCAAAAGATCAAGAACGCGTTAGCATTAACACCAGAGTTCAGGATAGAATCGCTACCACAAGCAACTGGCCAGCAAAATCCGAAATGCATAAAGCCAGAACCCCTTCTGACATTTTCTCAGAAGTGATTTAGCTACCAAAATCATCTCTCTAAATCTAAGATGGCACATGCCGCCGTGGCTATGAAGATGTCAAAGGGAAGCTCCATAGCAAATCTGTATACAAAAGCCAGAAGACTAAAGATCAGCGGCTGAAGCAAAAATAAATGCGAAGAGGAAAGAAGACCAAATGTAACGTTGAGCCAGGGCTTTCCGGAAGTTCGCCAAGATCGCCAAGGTTCTGGCGCCATAGGCTCAGTAGTTCGCCCTAGCCAAGAGATCAGATGAAAGAATGCCGAAAAATAGCACGTTAAGTATAGAATTTCCCCCCTTTCTTTCCCCTTAAAATTTGAAGTCGTTAAAATTAAAATTTGAAGTGGTTAAAATGTTTGCCCCCTTTTTTCCTTTTATTGTCACGAATAAGAAAAAAAAGGCGACTTTGATATATGCCAGTACATTAGCGTATATATTTACTTTGATATACACCTTCGATAGGACGCTGCCTTGTGGCGTGACGTTAAAATCTCTTCTTCTTCTTCTTAAAAAATACCTGTCAAAAATTACACCTACGTAAAGATAATTTTGTTAAAATTACGCCTTCTTTACACTAAATTTAAATTCTGTAATTCGAGGGCCACCAATCCATATTACAGCACAGATTGGTATCAATATACAGTGGATGTTCTCAACAGTTTCGATTCAGTCCGAAAATTCATATTGCACTACAAAATTAGTATCACACAGAGTGGGTTTCCACAACAGTTCTCATTCAGTTAAAAAGCAACATTACACCACAAAACACGTTTTATATAATACTTAAAACTAGTAGCAGACATATCTACCTTGTACCTTCTTGTGACACCACTCAAGATCCATGGAACATTCCTTGCATTGAAGTGCTTCTATGACAATCTGAGCCTGACAGGAAATATAATCATCTATAAGAACCTAGAGACCATAAGTAAAAAAGAGATCAATCGAGTACATGCTCCATCTCACGCGCTGCCTATTATAACTCAATGACTTGCTCTGCTTTGCAGGCCTCTCCTCCATCTCGGCGCCTTCAATAAATCCGATCGCTTTTTGCTGTCGATCGAAAAATAAGATAACTTAGGGTTAGGTATATTATACATTGCAATAATATTTCTCCATTATTAAGAATATTCTTGTTCCATCGTTATACTCGTTTCGTCTGGACCAGGGAATATACTAGAGAATATACCATATCCGTCAACCTTGGCCGTAGGGCCAAATTGAAGATGGGGTCAAAACCCAATATCCACATCAGCCTAAGGTTTCAAGGCCATGGTCCCAAATCTGTCAATAATACACGAATTGCCTAGAGTGTTTTCATAACAGAAGCTCGTCCTCCATAACATACATTGAATAAAAACAAGAACGTAATTGAATTACAAGAACAAAAATGTGGAACAAAGAGTCGAATACAACTCTGGACTTTTTTACAAGCTGCCATTGAACTTAACAAGAGCACATCTTCCATAGAGATCGATACACTTGAATTACAATAACATACACTTGAATTACAAGAATGCTTCATCTGGCAGATCATAATGCTTCATCTGGCAGATCATAATGCTTCACCTGGCAGAAATGTCCCCGAGCCTGCCATCCATGCAAATGAAAAATAGGAAACACAGCTATATAAGAACAATATGCAGCATGTAATGAACAGAAAGAAAGCAACTTCAGCTGCTATTTACTCTCACCACAAAGACGCATAAGGCTTACAAAATGGCCCGCAAAGGCTATAAAAGCGGAACTTTTCGAACTGGGTGACACTCAAGCCTCTTGCTGTTTCTTTTGCCCATTCACTTTATATTGCAACAATTAACCAGAGATCAACATGTCTAGAGACGCACACAACACTACACTAAGGTTTATTTATAGTCTGGCCCCCAATCACTTTATATTGCATGTGTACACGAGGCCTTGAACTTGAGACCTATAAGGCATCCTTGAGACCTATAAGGCATCGATCAAGTGAACTAAGCAATTAACCTCAATCATCAATGAACAATAATATATCTTAATATAGACCATAATGATATATAATATGGCTTCTTGCGCAAGTTCATAAAACATGTGACTACCATCTGCACAACACCCATAGCTTCACCCCCCCACCCCACCCCACCCTCCCTCATGATAACTTCATGATAACGAAAACGAAGGAGCTCATGAAACATCTGTCCGACAGATACTTCAATACCTTATGACGAACAATAAATATGTCAACGAGTTCCAAACCCTATTTGAAAGACCTAATCCATCCACTGGCATTTGCATTTTGTCGAGGAATGCAATTAACAACATTGCTCGAATCGACAATGATAGAGGCATCTACTCGAACATGGAAGCAGCAAATGCATCCATCTTGTCAGTATTGGAAGATGTAACGCCCTTCGGCGTACATACAACATACTCTACAACATCATTATACCAATGCCCAGGTTTGGTTCATAGGCAGTCTGCAAATTCACAACATATGTACACAAACCTATTGTCGATGAGAAATGAACGGCCAATCCAACTTAGGCAAGGGCCAAGTATTGAGATGAGCTTGTTTCCCTTTTTGTTTCCGAATGCAAAAGGGCATTATAATGGCCAAGAAAACATCTACAGTTATCTAAAATACAGAATGAGTTGCTTCTTCTCATTGCATACAATGTATAAGCCATACATCATGATGATGTACCAACTACGACAAGCAACACTCATCGCTAATTCCCTTAATAGATGTTACTTGGAAAAGGACATGATACATTACAGACAACAGAACCCATCAAGGACCGAAGAAGAATGCATCAGACATGTACTCAAGTTCATTGTCCCCAAAACTATCCCTAATTCGCCACAATGGCATAGAAAACATTTGAGAGACCTTCTTGCTATGGTAGACAACTGGGGAGTTCCATCATTCTTCCTCACGCTTACAGCAGATGAGACCAGCATCACGAGGTGGCCTGAAATAGATGACCTAGAAACAATTGTCAAGCAAATTGACGAGTCCATCAGTTGGGAAGACTGTCCAGTCGAATGTGCAGCGTTGTTTTGTAACAGACTAAACATGTTTATGAAAGAACACATCTTGTCTGAGAACGGATACCTTGGAAAAGTAGAACACCATGTCATACGATATGAAATCCAAAATCGGCATTCACTGCATGCACACATCATACTGTGGGTAGCTGAAACTGACATTACAAGAGTCACAAATGAGATCGATGCTTTCATACCATCTGCAACTAATAATATACTCGAAGCAAAGCTGCATAATCTCGTCAAAACAAAACAGATACACAGTTGTAGGGTTGCATGCTTCAAACATTCCCACATCAAAAAATGCAAGTACGGCTTTCCTTTCAAACCACAACACGACCATACTGCCAAGCTTGATGAACAAATTCAACGTTGGACCTACTACAGACCAGGAAAAGAACACGAACGTGTAGTACCTTATCACCCAACAATCCTATTGCTATGGGGTGCCCACATGAATATACAGAGGATAACTAATGGCAGCTGGACATACTACCTATTGAAATATGCAGTCAAATGTGAGCCCACAGGCCATTTAAATATACAGGGAGAAGACATTAGAAAATTGGGAATTACAAACCTTGACGAAGACAAATGTAAGGTAATTGCAGCAATGATCTTATCAAAGCCAATATCACCTACAGAGGCTGCGTTGACATGCCTTCAAATACCCGTAATACAAAGATCAGCCAATGTGCATTTCATAGATACATCCCCTCCTTTTGCCCGCCAACGGTACGTAGCCAGAGGAACAACACCCTTCTTACATCCTGTAGACCTATATTGTGCAAGACCACAAAACTTACACGCTTTGACGTTCAAAAACTATTGGAGACATTATAAGAAAACAACTTCCAATCCAACCATTGACAATGATGAACTTGATAGCTATGGAAACACAATAGTAAATTCAGAAGATATTGTAAGATTTACCGACTACCATCCATTACATCATTTTGAGGAGTTCTTCTACAATGTCCTACTGGAAGAAGTACCATTCACTCAGGAAAGCCAGCCCTTATCTGCCAACAACGTCACATCATCATACTTCCTTGAATGTACAACCAGAGGCTTGATAGAGAACGAAGATGACATCATCAAATACATTGGCGCCTACGGTGAATATCACCTCTTAGAACACGAAGACCAAGCCCAAATTTTGAATGGAATTTTGCAAAAAATGGATGCAGTTTATGAATTTCCAATAACATCTCCAAACATTGCCAATGAAAATGAAGACGAAGAGCTAACAACACAAAACAATGGCCTAACAAGACCACAAGGAAACTTGACAGATGAGCAAGATGTCATATACATATCCTTAAAACATTCTCCATCAGGAATCCATGTCGTGTCCGGACCACCAGGCTCTGGAAAAACATACTTACTCAAGCACCTCCTAAGCCATTACCAAAAAAAAAACAAGAGAACAATTGTCACAGCAACAACAGGGATAGCAGCTTGCAGGATATGCAATGGAGCAACCACACTCCATCACCAATTTGCCATACCAATAAAAAAGCAATGGCCACAAACAATATCAAGAACAGATGTAAGATATCAGCAAATCAAAGCATTCGATATACTGATCATCGATGAAATGTCCATGATGACAACATTAACACTGAACATGGTTTTACGACAAATCTCGGAAGTGCACGCATTACCAATTGAACAAATACTACAAACCAAAACCATTTTGATATTCGGTGACCATGCCCAACTCCCACCAATCTGTCACCACAAGAAACGAGAAAAATCCATATGCAGCATATGTCCCCTCTCAAACTCCATTCACTATCAACAAGCCAAAAAGTACCACCTACACCACTCCATTAGACACTCATCCGACCCAATATACGCAGAATTCTTAAGCAATATACGTGTCCGACAACCCACAGATGACGAGCTAAGAGACACTCTAAGAAACAAATTCATTGACAAAGAAGATGCACATAGCTTTATCGACCAAAATACAACTACTTTATGCACCCATAATGAAGATGTCCAACACTACAACAAATACGCGATCCACAAGATATTCGCTCAAAATCAAGTGAAGCCCGTCAATCTCGAAACCAATGTATCAGAAGAACAGGCACTGCAAACATGGCTAGATGATCCATCATTCCATGAACTTCCATTCGTAGCAGTTGGCTGTAAAATCATTATAACAACAAACATCGATGTCGCATCATCTATAGCCAATGGTACACCCGGAATAGTGACATACATCAACAACAATCCCGACACACAAGAAATTCATTCTATCATATGTAGCATCAATGACTCCTTACAATATGTTGAAATAAGGAGAACCAAAGTTGAGCACAAATACCATGAAGGCAAACATTTCTACAAGAAGACGTTCCCAATTGCCTTGTCGTATGCAATCACTGCACACAAGTCACAAGGAGGAACCATAGAAGGAAAAGCTATCATCGTTGTGAGAAAAGCATTTTCCCCTGGTCTATTATATGTAATGTTCTCCAGAGTTAAAACAAGAGATCAATTAAGAGTAGTGAGGCCAATACAAGCGACAGACTTCGTACCAAACAACAGCCTCGCATGGCTCGTTTAGGTAAATACTAACAGAGTATGATTATAACCCTCTACAACTAAATAAATAATAAAAAATAAATAAAAATAAACAAGAAAAATTGAACACCTTGATATTTCCAGAATCATAATGGGCAACGACAAAGGCAGTAGCAGTAAGAGCACATTGAAGAAACGTCCACAGGCTAGCCAAGTAAGCATCCCAAATAAGTTTAAACACCTACATCTGAATGAATATCAAAACCAACATTAATCTATACTTGTAGTTCTACAAGACATACTACGAAGACATAAAAAAACAACAACAAAACAAAAAGACGAAGCCATCATCATCTACCGCAACAACAAAAACACTAGACAGCTCCACGATGCGCTATGTAAACATTTGTGGAATCGAGCCCAGCAAATACGTAAAAGGTTGGCAAACAGTCTCGGAACTCCAGAGCTTCACACAAGAAGCAACCGAGCAAATGAAGGTCTTCAAACAAGAAAACAACGAAGAACCAGCTGAAGGTAAACCTAAAAAAAAAAATAAGAAACCGCAACGAATACCGAATCAACTGACAATTCTTTTCACAGGATTTGTCAAACACATACTAAAGAAAAAGAACGTCGAAGCCAACTATGACAACATGACCAAAAAGCAAGGAATTCAACACCTTGCAGCCATCTCAGAGGGCATCACAACATATCGCTTCTATACTGCACGTCGGCTATAACCTGACGATAGACGAATGTCTATCTCTAAATAAACAATCAGGCCAGCAGATGATGACAACACTAATGAAGCTATATGACCATGATCATAAAACCAACAATCCAATGACAATAGAAAAGGCAACATATGTATTTGACGACAAACTTGCCTTAGAATTATTCGGAAATATTGACTTCTTTCTAGACCCACCCTCCGATGACAGTTAATAGACTCATAAACCTCACTATCATATTTTTGATATGCTAAACCATTCATCTACTTAAACTGTCAAAGATAACACAATACAATTTCAATCTCAAGTGCTACTTTAATAATCATAAACACATGTAATCTAAAACTAAATAATTAGGAACAAACTAAACATCTACATCGCAAATCAACTCCTAACACACCTAACCAGGGATAGGTTCTGTACGTATGAAATTATTTTTTCAGACGTATAAAGTACAAAAATACGTATTTTTGGGAAAAATACGTATTTTTCGTATTTAATACTCGCCGGCCGGAAAAAAAAATTTAAACCTTCTGAAAACCTTTTTTACGCCAAAACTTTTCACAGAAACTTTCGCGTAAGTTTAAACTTTTTAAAAAAAAAAAAAAAAAAAATTAAGTAAAAAGCGAAACCTTACTGTTTAAACTTATCGCGGCTAAGCGTAACCTTCAGAAACCTTGATTAAAAAAAAAAAAAAAAAAAAAAAAAAAAAATTAATTTTTCGCATTACGGTAAGCAAAAAAAAGGTTTAAACGCTGCGGAAAAAAAAAATTTTTTTTTTTTTTTTTTTTTAAACCTTCGGGCCGGTTTAAACTACGGCGTAAGCAAATCGAAGGTTTAAACTTTTTCACACCGTAAAGCTTAACCCGAAAGGTTTAAACTTACGAAAAATAAAAACAATTTTTTTTTTTTTTTTTTTTTTTTGTTTAAAATTAGCGTTAAAAGCTTCTGTAACGGTTTCAGCGTAAACAAAACAAAAGGTTTTCGCTTTCTGGCGAAATTTTTTCGACGCCGGAAATTTTTTTGGACGTATTTTTGACGTATTAAACGTCAAATTTGTGCCGTATCAAACGAAAAATACGTATTACGTATAAAACGTATACAGTATTGAACCTATCCCTGCACCTAACAATGACACAGGCAAAACAACACCGACGATAAAGATATATTGCCTAACGTGCAATAAGAACAACAAGAAATACATCGGACAAACAACAAACCTATCAACAAGGTACAAACAGCACAAATCAAAACCAAATCTCAAAATGGCATCAGACGTCCAGAAGTACAAACCTTACGAAAAGAACTTCCACATCGACCTTCTAGAAGAAACCAAAACCAAGAAAATGGCAAACGAAATCGAAAGACGTTACATAAACGTCTACAACACAACAAAAGACGGCTATAACAACCTCATATCTTGCCCATCTAAAACTAAGAAATACTGGTATCTTAAACGAAGAGGCATCATATAAACCACATACGCTATTCCAACCACGGACAATGAATTTCAATACAAATTTTTCCACCGCCTTTATTTTCCACAGCCTCTGGCGTGCCTTTTTGCTAGTTTTTTTTTTGTGGGGGGAGGGGGGGATGCAAATTCCTAGAAAGGGGGGCCGGCAGGTAAAGTCGAATCTCGGCGTTGCTGCTTAGTAGGCAGGGTTTAAAAAAATTAAGGTTAGGCCTAACCTTAAGGTTAGGGGGGAGGATATTTCGCCATATTTCAAGCGATCTTAAAACAGATAATCCGCTGTAGCTCGCTTCCTCTCCTCCGATGCTGGCTGATAACGGAGTAATCAAACTTTTGTGGCTATGACGACACCACGTGGCAAGAAATATCCTCCCCCCTTAACTTTACGTGAGAAAATGGGTGCCCGCAGGCCCTTACGCGGGCGGGGTAAGGGCCTGGCGAGCCCGGCAGGGCGAGCCTGGTCCGCACCCCGCGTAAGGGCCTGCGGGCGCCCATTATCTCTAACAAAATTAGCCAATGTCCAGATGTTGTTGACATGAGTAGGACATACTGTCTTTAAAAAAACAAGGTGCAAAGCACTGTGGATTGCCCCCAAAATGCTATTATGAATAAAGCTTTATAAATGTATCTTCATGCGTCTGGTCGTTTAGTCTAGTGGTAATACACTAGGTGTAGCAACTATAGGTCTCGAGTTTGAGATCGCTCAGAATCGCACTTTGAACTGTTGGGTGTCAAAACCCACAGACGCAATGTAAAGTGGTTGGGGGCAGGGCCCAACAAAGCAATGTAGTGTTGTCACATGTCCAGTTGGATGCTGCCTAGTGGTGTGACGTTAAAATACTATCTATCTATCTAGTATTTAAATTATTTAATTATTTTGAAAGTAGTATAGGAATATGGATGAATCATTTCGTTGCATATGTCTTTGTTTTTGCAAGGCAAAGAGGTAAGTGGCCAATATCACGAAGATGTTGTTTTTCTATTCTGATCCCGTGTTGACAATTCATGTGTATTTTTTTTGTTTTGTTAAGGGTGATGCGTAACTTTTTTTTTTGATGTTTAGATGTAGATTTTGAACATTACTTATTAGCATGTGTTTGTGTTGAATGGTTAAGTCCTTTGAGGTGTAGGGTTCGACTTAGTTGAGTGCTTTACTAATATCAAATGTTCATACAAAGGGAATCTTGCGTGGCTACTCAAATTGTTCGTGTTGCCAATGAATAGAATCGCGTTCCTTGTTTAGAATATCAATGTGATTCTCACAAGCTTGCAAATTGGATTTCGCAACATCTACCTGCAATTGAAAAGCATCCACTGGCATAATTTGTAACAAAATGTCAGCTGTCTGGAGATACTCTCTCAACTCATTTGTATAAGCAATTGTTTCGAATATCTCGTGAACAATTGTGTAGCTACTTGTAGGGTGGGGTGATACAAGAAAGCTTGGATACATATGAGGATCTGTTGTCCATACTTGCATGAGGGTTTTTTGCAGCTATTTGGATTAGCCATGATTCTAAATACTTCGAAATGCTTAGCACTATCATTTGCGATGCTTAGTGTAGTATATATTAAAGAGATTGTCTTGAATTTATTTTTGTATTGTATATTAAAATATATTGATTGTTATAATTAGGTTGATTGGTTATGGGTGGTTCCAATCCGTTTTATTTAGTGTGGCTGTAAATATAACTTTTTTAGTGTTAGATTCATTGACTATGTTTGCGATTGCCTTTTTTTAGTTTACAAAGGTAAGTTATTTTGATAATATATTGTTTACATCCCTCCTGCATTAGAGATGCATAAAAATGCACATGGCATTGTAGCAGCTGCTCACGACCTTCTTGCTTCTTCAGCCAAAGACTGATCAAAGACTACATAATGTTCATTTAGACACGATATTTATTCACAACAGGATATGTATTATAAAAGGTTATGCAAAGTTAACCTTGCAAAGCTATGGGTGTAAGAATGCAAATTTGTTAATTTCTAAGTCCTTGAGCAAGGGGAGATAGAAATATTTTTCTTAGAACTCTCTCCTAGGTTAAAACTATCTAAGACACGAAACATCATAATACATTCATACTTCTGCTGGATTATGTGACAACCCTAATGTATATAGACATAGACATAGTAGTCTAAATCTATTCCACAAAACTCGTCCACGTATGAACTGATAATTTTGCATTAATTTTGAAGATCAAATGCACGACACAAACCCATATCATGACAATTATTCATGTTCTCAACGATGGGAGAGCGTATACGTCCTTTAGTCAAGAGTTTGTTAGGAAGTTTTATATTGTGAGGAGAGCTTTGTTAACTCGCAACAACTATAATCGTAGTTAAAAGGCAGGTTGTTAAGTCCTGAAGTGTAATCTAACTCTAAACTATGGAGTTTGTACTGTATCATATTAGTTATTACACTAGTAATGGTGCCCAGCGTTGCTGGGCATAGGTTGAAAGTCTGTAACTGTTTTGGCCGCAATGAGAAAAGCGTGCAGTAATAACAAAGCCTAGCATTATTGGGCTTTACTTGGAAACATGTAGATGGTATGCATGCATGCACAAACCTAAAACTGCAGCAAACCTAAACCTTAAACCTAGCGGTGGAAGATGCGGCATGACCATATTGGGGATAGCAGTTGCATGTTGAGGTATACATGTGCATGTATGGACATGTGCCAATGCCTTTGCCCTAATGTTGTCTACGTTCAATACTGAGGAAATAATTACATATATCAACCACTAAGGATGTCTTTTTATTTCAAGTAAATTTTCCATTATTCTTATGGTATAGCAATATTGCCCCAGTGTTGCTAGGCAATTGTTGAAAATCTTTAAGTTTAACATTGTTTGGCTAATGTTGGGAATCTCTTAATGATCAAATAATATTCTTAATGTACGTAATATAAAGCATTAGAATATTGGTGGGCTATGAGGGCTTTGTGTTTGTAGGGGCTATGAGGAATATACATGATATAAAGCAAACCAAGTACAACATTGGTGGTTTGTGAGGATTTGTGAGCTAGGGGCTTTGTGCTTGTAGGAGTTATAAGGGTTTGTGCTTGTGTTTGTAGGGTCTGGGTGGAAGAGGAGTTTATCACGACATACACATGTATGAGTTTATCACGACATACAGATGTAACTGGAGTTTATCACGACATACACATGTATGAGTTTATCACAACACACATATGTATATAACTAACAATGCTTACGTAATGCATGTTCATGAAGTTCAAGGAGACCTTTGTTATACCATTGTTCTTTGACGAATTATTTTTGTCTCATAAATGAGATGGTGAGGTACAATTTTAAAATAAAAAATAATAATAATAATCAAAGCATTCATGTGTTTGTGATTCACCAATATAGTTGTAATTGTAGTTCATGATGGCTTTCAAAATACAATCATGGATTTTGCTAATATGTTGAAAAGCAATTTACCATGTAAGTGGCCTTCAAAATACATTCATGGGTTTTGCCAATAGGTAGCACATTAAAAAGCAATTTACCATGTAAGTGGCGGTTTACTTGTCACCAATGTGCTTGTGTTGCTTCAGACCCTAAACAATAACCTATGGAGCATATATGCAGTCAAGAGTCCCTTTCTCAGTAGCTTGGTATTCAAATCTTTGTCGATTCAAACAACATGTTCTCCGTACCATTTAAGCATTTCTAAACAATGGTAACACAGCTGTAGTATGGTCAAATTCAACCATAAAACATCTTTCAACATTCTCTTTGTAGGCTTACATCCTTCCTATATAATAATGTTATAGTGTGTTGCATCTCGCCCTAGATCGGGTGGCTGGAATTTTTTTTACCAAATATGACGGCCCACGCTCGATCTCCTCCATGGCTATTCGATCTCCTCCATGGCTATGAAGGAACGCATCGCTGTCTCTTTTTCGAGGTTTTCTATCTCTTTTCTGAGGTTGCATAATCCAAAACATGTGCATCCCCGTTTCTAATGTTGAACGCATCATTCAGAAGCTGTGGCCGGGGGGGAGCATGATTGGACTTGTGCAGAAATGCCTGCCGCCATAGCTGACCGCAGAGTGGAAATCACTGGTCCGGTGGAACGGAAAATGATCATCAATGCCTTGAATTCTGGTGCCAAAGTCTTCATGGTAAGAAATTTGATTTAATTCCTTCATATGTTTTTATTCAGATTTGTCTTTGTTAATAATGCGGACAAGTTCTAGCTCTGTCGCACTCCTTACTTCTTTTTTGATTCATAGCTTTAGCTACTGTGCATGATTTTTTTACAGCAAAGTATGGCAAATTACAGATGGGCTATAGGATCTTATAAGTGTTTGAACATTTATTTGCAGGCAGATTTTGAGGATTCTTTGTGCCCCACATGGGATAACATAGTTAAAGGGCAGATCAATCTATGTGATGCAGTAAACGGCACAATAGAATATGAAGATAAAGCTAGAAACAGGACCTACAGACTAAACAATAAAACGGCAGTGCTTTTTGTGAGGCCAAGGGGGTGGCATCTCCAAGAAGCTCATATTGAAGTGGATGGAGAGCCTATGACAGGGGCATTGTTGGATTTTGGTCTATATTTCTTCAACAATCACCAGACATTTAGATCTAAGCATGGTGGTTCAGGGCCATATTTTTATCTACCTAAAATGCAGCATTCTAGAGAAGCAGCTCTATGGAATGCTGTATTTTGTTGGGCTCAAAACGAACTAGGTGTTCCCATAGGTAGCATCAAAGGAACTGTTTTGATAGAAACCTTGCCTGTAGTGTTCCAGATGCATGAGATTTTATTTGAACTTAAGGATCATTCTGCTGGACTGAATTGTGGCAGATGGGATTATATTTTCAGCTTTATCAAAACTGTGCGAGCCCATCGTGATCGTCTTCTTCCTGATCGTGTTCAGGTTGGCATGACCCAGCATTTCTTGAAGAGCTATACTGAGTTGCTCATTAAAACTTGCCACAGACGAGGTGTTCATGCCATGGGTGGTATGGTAAGTTGCAAATTTCCATATGCGTTTCAAGATCTTCTGGTCTTTGTTTCTTAATCTTTAGTATATGTAGTTTGGAAAATTGTGTGATATGGTTTGACATGTATACTTGATTGCTTAGGAATGTTGAAAATTTATGTGTTATGGTAAATCTATGCGTCTCTTTGGCCTGTTGATTGAGCTGAAGATCAGTTGAACAATGTGAAAGGTCCATGACAACAACACAATAAGCACATTCAAGGTAAGTAGCTTTTCCATCTTTGGTAGGATAAGTTCTGGAAATAATAACTGCAGGATATGCTATGGCACCAGCCTGAAAAGGAACATAATCTTTGACCACTTATATGTTGCAGAACGAACTCCCATAATCTCCTCCTTTGCCTGAAGCTATCCTGTTATACCTCAAATTCCAGAATCCTGAATTAATTTCTTCAGCCATGGCATTTGCAACATCTTCCATCTTGTGTTCAGCTATCCATGGTGATGGCATAGTTTTGTATCAGCCTCAAAATGTGAAGCGTTTCTAGGGTCGAAGGCATCCCTAGCTTCTGCACTGCTGCCATAATCATGGCCATGGCCATAGCCATAACCATTTTGGCCTTCCGTAACGGATAAGGCTTTTTGGATAAGGCTTTTTAGACTGCAAATGAAGATTTGCATTTTCTTTATCATGGCAAGAATGAGACTGATCAGGCATAGGGTGGCTTTTATCTGTTTAAAATTTGCTTTTGAGTAGTAGTGCACCATTTTCCTTTTTGTTCCTTTTACAAAGAAGATTTATGCTTCACAAGCTCCTTATTTCTATTGAGGTCTTCTGATACTTTGGTTCCATTCTGAGCAGGCATATTATGTGTAGCTTGGCAATCATGTCATTTGACAAAGACAACTTTGGTTTGTCTCTCATTTAGAACGTCTTAAGATGGTTTGGCTAACAAGGATGTCATCTAATAAGCTTTGTATGGCAACCATGGCCAGCTTGCAACAATTAAGTTTGAAGTGTCCATAAGACAACCTTGACCACTTCATACAACATTGTTCTATATTTTTTGTCTAGATGGAGGTCCTAGAATGTTCTACTTAATTCCTTTTCTTCATTTTGGTGTAGATATAAGCATGTATATACCATATAGATCAACAATTCAAGTTTTGGTGACAGCTAGCTTCTAGCTTCTTTGGTTATCACTATTAGTAGTATCACTATCGTTGCCTCACATATCAGTATTATCACTATCAGAAATTTACATATTCTCATTATTATCTTTTCTTGATAAGCTGTATCACGCTTTATACTTCATGAGCAGTTCAAACTGAAATACACGAAGACCTTCAATTCATCAATATTTTTTTGGTTGTTTATTAGATTGAGGGGATATAGACTACGTTTGAAGTTCAAAAATGCTGTAAACACAGACAAATTTTGTAAATATACTATTTTCATTTATGATCATCAATTTTCAATAAGTTGTGTTGCTTCAAGTTCAGGGTGCATGGAGGAATGGAGCCAAATAATAAATACCTATAGAGAAATAGGTTGCATGGCATATGATGTAGATCGGTATCATGCTGCATGCTGCAGATAAGTGCATAAACAGTGGCCAAGAATAGTATATTTCTTTCAGCAAATCTCAAATGTTCGCAATGTTGAAGGAATCTCTATGCTAAGGAATAGATTTTGAAACTTTTTTTGAAGTGTCTCTTAAGCAAAACGTGTACAACACAGGCTTAGCATTTACAGATGTTATCTATGTGCCTTTAGTTTTTATTATTATATATTTGGCTATACAATTCGTTCATGTTAAGAAAATAGAAGAAAGTTGCGGGCCCTCCACCATAGATGGGTAGCATGTACGGCTGCTTATGGTTGAACTTGACTGTTTCGTTTAAACCTTCATTTCTTCTAAACCTTCATCAAGCTAGGGAAAAAACCAACGGCAAAAAGGGCACTTTAAACATAAAAAGGAGCAACACTTTTTTGCATTTTTCCCATCACAAAAAAAGGCTCTAAATAAAAAAAGGCACAAAAAGACTTTTGAACTTAAAAATACACCACCACCTTTTGCCCTTTCGCTAGGTTTAAAAAGATTGTGAAAAGACTTATAGAAATTTAACATCTTTTTGACACCTAATTTATAATGACGGAAGGACGAGAAAGCAATAGAAATAAAAGAGGAGCGTCAGTAAAGATTGGATGAAAAACACACAATATGAACATGAAAGGAGAGCCCACCTATCTACATGCAATATAGTATGGACGCTTGGAATCACACAAGTAGAATGGCACCACAGTGGCAAATTCAATCGAGAATGTATGCATTGTAGGACATTGTCATTCAAGGACAACGGTACAAAGTGCTGCCACAATGGACAAACCAAGTTGAAGCCTTTACAGCCAATGTCCCATCTAATTAGGTTATTACTGAACAACCAACACCCAAAAACCACTAACTTTCACCAACACATCAGGGCCTACAATAGTGCTCTTGCCTTTGCTTCCTTTGGCGCAAACATCGAGCAAACTGAAGGATGTGGACCATACTGTTTCAATATCTAAGGACAAACCTACCATAGGGTGGGGCCAACTTATGCCAATAATTCTCAACCCGCAACATATTCCCAACTCTACATTCTAAATGCCGACTATGCACATGAAGCATGAGTCCAAAATGCTCAGAATGTATTTTTGTTAAATAAAAGGTTACTGCACACTTTTCTCATTGCAGTTAAAATATTTAGAAACTTCCAACTTATGCCCAGCAACGCTGGGCACTGTTACTAGTCCATAATGATCTCTTCGAGATGTCAGATCTGAAATTAAAATAAGTAAAATGTAACACGATTGCTTCATCTAGCTTAATCTCCTTTGGAGTCTGGATATAATTATGCCATCTATGGGCACCTTTAGGACGGAGATGTTCTTGAACCCTTGCAGCAGCTTTACCATTCCCATATGTCAAGAAGTAATTGGGATTACCTCAAGTAGCCTCTCTGTATAGCCCAATGTATGTCTCCCAAGTATTATAACTTGAGTGAAAGGATCAGTAGTATCATCTCTCTCAATGCTCTCTCATAGTTGGGAAAAGCCACCATATCAATATCAGAAGAAATATTTGCAATAATCTTCTCAGAGAATATTCAACAACAGCTCCTCCTACAGGATGCAGAAGTTCATCTATGTCAAGATGAATAATGCAATTCATACATGTATCCCTAGCCATGACTATTTCCATCTCCATGTTAAGGGATTTCCTGACAATTAACTCATAATTGCATGGCCTGAAAAAAAAGAAGCTTGACAGCCAAGTTCCATTTCATATTCTACTCTTAGCCTGCTTTTCCTTGAGCTCCTTGATCCTGTAAATCACTTTCACTCCTGGAATACTCTCAAGAATCATAGACACATTCGGAGTTGCAGGTTTCGCATCCATGTAAAAAAGAAAAAGTTTGAAACCCAATAATAACATGCTTGGTACCTTTTCTTACTCAAGAAGCTCTGATACCTACATGCATTAGCATTAGAGGTCACCATGAACGCATTGGATGTGCCGATGAAATGGTGCCAGATAACAGAAATAGCCATAACTTCTTCTGGTCCCAGCAGAGTCTCGCCATAGCCATACTTGCTAAGAATCCCAATTAACTTTGCATCAGGGCATAAAAAAATCGAAAGACTTTAATTGAAAGCTTGAATGAAAGCCTGAGTTTGATCAAATGAAATTCTTGCCTTTTGTTGGCACTGCATCTTCTGCTCAACATAAAGATAATGGGATTCAAAACTGATGCCGTTCTGCCGAACATAGCTTCTGGCCGTTCTTGCACAGAACATCTTGGCCATCTTGGCTGCCAGAAGATTCTACACCATGCAGAAAAGTGGTTAGGGTTTGAAGGCAAAAAAAAAAAACGGAAGAGTGCAGCGGAAGAAGATGGAGTCGAGAAGGTGAGGGAGAAGAAACAAAACCCTCGAAAAAAAAAAAACCTAGAGGTGAAACATATCAGCCTTTAGATTAGGCTCGGACGATCTTAGCCCTTCAAATTAGGGCGTGGTCCATTACTTGCACTAAAACATTATAATATAAGATTAAGACAATGGTAGTTTATCCATTTAGAAGACTTTGGCATTATCTAAGTGTGTTAATGTATTGGGTAGTTAACACGAATGTATTTGAAGTGCGGTTAAATAGATGTGTGAAAATGTTGTCAACGTTTGCACGTGTATGCATATAGGCAAAGATGCTAGTAAGGGGTGGGCATAAGATTACACTGTACTTCGGTTAATGGCCTTGCAAGGACTATACTTTGGTTATTGCATTAGGACCATTAGAGAAAATATGGGGTCTAATATAGACACCCTAAAGGAAAATAAAATGAATTTTCCTTAACTTCCAATTATATATTTGTAGCAATTATAAGCATGCCACATGTGCTTAGGTCTATTGTCTCGTAAACTTTGACATGGGAATGTTACTCCGACAACTAGAGTCACTGCTCTCCGTCATGAGTGGAGATGCCAGCTATTTCAATTCCTTTAATGTCGTCTTCTCAATCTGACGGAAGCAAAGGTAACCATACCAGGTGCCTCATACATCTAGCATTTGAATTTTTTATTTTCTATTATCAAACTGTGATATCACGATACTTCCGACATAGAAAGTACCATGTAATTGATGGGGTTCGTCAATTTTAAATTATTTGTGTTTTTTGAAAGGATTTGAACAGATAACATCAGGATTTAGATTGCTTGCATTTTGCATTTTATACTGACCCTCATCAATCAAAAAGCTTAAAACTTTGCTCAGGCTGACAAAATCTATCCAACTTCCATCATCAAGATTGTTTAGGATGTAATACAGGGATAAATCAGGCTGACACACCGATTAATCCTACAAATTACCAAGTATATTAGGATGTGAAATAAAGACAGACATGTAGAAATTTACTTAGACGAGCATACTGTGTCTATGATAATGTGTCTATGATAATGCATGTAAATACACCATTTCTGAGTACAAACAGTCCTAAATAGCGGACAAATAGTCTAGCTTAAACACGGCCTGATGACAAGCAGTAGCAGTAACAGATAGGCGCATTGATTCATTTGTCTACAATATTCAGAAATTAATGCAAAGAATAAAATAAAGGAACACCCATAGGCAAGACAAAATTGAGTTCGACATATCTGCTAAATCAAATCCAGTTTTCAACAAACAAAGGATAATGCTACCATCATTACCTCTGTCATATAAGCACCCTTTACATAAATATTCCTCTCATCTGCTTCTCGAAGATTGTTAGCTAGCCTGCCTAAATACGAAGAAAATGCGGGCCAAGTCACACTACAACCAGTAGCTAAAAAATGCTCGCATAACATCTTTAGAGTAAGACGCACCTTTGATTATGCTCATCAAGTACAACCGATCATATGGGATCTTTGACCTCCGGGATCCACACCTGATTTGAGTGTCACGAGTCCTACTGTCAGGTGCAATCTCTCCACTGCAATGTGTCTGATGTTGAAGCCCACCAAGTATTTGTAATGCAGATTGCATGAAAGAGGCAAACTCCGGAGGCAATTGCCTTGGTCCATCTTGTAGGCCAGATCTGCTTCTTGAAATGGCAAAACTAACGTTACCTTGCTGATTTTGTCTTCACTAGACAACTCATTACCAGATGGCCTCTTACAAACAGGCTGTGGGATGATATGTTGAGGATGTCCGCACTTTTTAAAGTACCTTTTCTGCAAGCCATCTGATCTCTACACATCCTTGGGATACTAATGCTGCCATACAATTATTGCCTAGTTGCATGCCTTCTATATGGGAAGCACATTCTTGAGAGCCTTCTATATGGGAAGCAATTTGCTATGTTGACCTCTGACTTGTCATTGTGCAGTGGCACATGACTTCGTGCATATTTCCAGGCTCCTAAGCATGGACAAACCACAGTGGCAAGATCATAGCTTCATGGCTCAAAAAAACTCTGGCATTTGCTGCATTGAAAATACAAATTTTACCAATCTTGTATAAAAAACTACAATCTCACTAGACTGTCTAATATGAAATGCATGGCAAATTTCGTTTTGAATGCCAAAAAAAAAAAAGATTTCATAGAATTTGAGGCCATTCAGGCCTCATCTCCAAATAAAGATCAACTTAAAAGAAGTAGTTGCAATAGAGCCAGATATGTAATAGAGATCCCAGTTCACAAAATAAATAAGAAACGTATATGAAAAATAAAAACCACCAGATACTGGGATAGGGACATGCAAGAAAAATTGGTTGCCTCTAATGCCTAGAACTGCTTGGATTTAAACTGATAGGCATCACCAGATTTCATAGGTTAGATCTTTGCCACTTTTCAGAAAAGGATAAGTCATACGTAATCAGTTCTCTACCTACACAAATAATAAAAAAACGTTATGAAGATAGGAAAGGAGGTCAGCTCCTTCTCGTTCTTTCACAAAGTCATCTGATCAATTTCGGGCAACAACCAAAACCAGGCATGCCATGCTCCATGGCCAGTTTAATTCTGCATGCAGCCATGGTAGATCAGAGGATATTGGATCTCACATTTTCTGTATAAATAAAGAGTTTGAATACACATGCTTGCACTTGTGCTGGAATCATACTTAAAAAGAAAGCATCCTTGTTGTGCTCAGGAACTTCTTATTCACATGCAAATTCTGCCGCTACGATAGAAAAATGAAGCTAGACCGTAGTTTTGTAAGGTTGCAATAACAACCGGCGAATTAACCTGCAACGACACAGTCATAATCAAACGATCTTTCTAGAAAGAGCTCAGAAATCTTGATGTAATGCAAAATCGGCCAATACCTCCATGAAAAATAAACCCCTGCCATAAAATGGAAAATTGGATCTACATATTGACATTTATGCATAGATCAAAACAGAACGCTTAAATGAATTACCCAACAACAGGAAAGTTACAGCCATGGAGTCTAAAGCTAACCTACCCAAGTTCAGTTTCCGATTTTCCTTGTTCCCCAGCTACACCAGCTTGACGACCAGCTTGGCATATCTCTAGCTAGACCAAGAAGTACACAACAAAAGCAAGTGCACATATGCAATCGAGTCCTGCGGGAGGCAGAACTATTTTTAGATAAGGCAAGTGTAATAAAACCCTAATGCCATTGTTAGCCTGCACTGCCTCACGGGCATAACAGTAGCCTTGCTCCATAAATGCTGCAAGCCCAGCACCCCCGGATCCTGCCCAAGGAAAATCCGTGCATCCCCAACCAATGTACACGATGGGAATGCTAACAGCTTGCATTGACCAGACACATAGCCATGGCGTAAATGGCAATGCCTGCATCAGATAGGATTAGCATTAATTTGTTGCCAAGAAAGGTGGGGAGAAATGAACATAGCTGTGCCTAGCAGTGAAATGCTGATAATGGCATATATACGACGAAGATTTTTAGTTCCCTTTGGAAAGAAAAACAATCCCATCCGGTGCGAAATATCCCAATGTGCCTGCTGTGATAGTTGTTTCAGGACTAGAGTTATGTTCCACAAGACACGCAAGTCCAAAATCTCCTAGCCTTGCATTGAAACTGGCATCAAGCATGATGTTACTAGTCTTCACATCCCTGTACACTACTAGTTGATCCCATTCTGAATGCAAAAACCAAGTGCAGCAGCAACTCCTGATACAATCTTGAATCTGATGGGCCAAGTTAGTATATTCTTGTTTTTTGCGAGCAGTGCCTATCCAGCTGCCATTAGGCATAAAATCATAAACTAAAAGCACCTCTCCTCTCTCCTGGCACCAACCTTGAAGTTGTACCAAGTTGCGATGGCGAAGTCTTCCTATAATTGATAATTCTGAAACAAATTCACTCTTTCCTTGCTTGCTTCCCTCTCCTCTTTTACTTTGCAACTATAAGGTCGAGAATTGGGCATGATGCCCTTATAGACACCGCCAAATGCCCCATGCCCAAGTATTCTCGCTGGGGTAAAGCCCTTGGTGGCCGTGCGAGATCTTTATAGGTGAACTTTTGAGGACCTTGAACCATATCCGACCGAAATGAGCTAGTTCTTCTAAGGCATTTCCACTTTTCCAGCTCCACCAAAGCAAAGATGACAAGCACTATAGCTACAACAAATGCGAAACTAATCGAAATGCCAAAAAGGGGCCAGATCCGGGCAAGTGATATCTCTACAATGGCTTTTTCCTACAATAGCCTCAAGGAGCCGGAGCAGAGGAAGAAGAAGATGAACCGAGAGCAGCAACATGGTTAGATTTAGGGGTTCCGGTTGAGAAGCTCCAAGAATGAAATGAATGCATCTCTACATTACCTCCAAAGGGCGGTGAGAATCCAACATACACGCACTCATTGAACAGGCTACCCAGATTTATGGGACTTAGAGAAAGAAGACGCTTTTGAGGTTTCTGGGTTGAATAGCTTAAGCTTACCTCTAGTTCTTGCCTTGAACTATCGTAGTCAATCCGTGCTGTGATAGGAAGTCCACTGTTAAGCTCAATCCCTTGTGATCCTGCATCTGCATATTGCGAGTTTCCTACAATAGCCTCCTCCTCAAGGAGCCGGAGCGAGGGGAGAAGAAGATGAATTGAGAGCAACAACATGGTTAGATTTAGGGGTTCCGGTTGAGAAGCTCCAAGAATGAACGAAACGCATCTCTACATTACCTCCGGTGGCGGTGAGAATCCAACATACACGCACTCATTGAACAAAGCTACCCGGTTTATGGGACTTAGAGAAAGAAGACGCTTTTGAGGTTTCTGGGTTGAATAGCTTAAGCTTACCTCTAGTTCTTGCCTTGAACTATCGTAGTCAATCCGTGCTGTGATAGGAAGTCCACTGTTAAGCTCAATCCCTTGTGATCCTGCATCTGCATATTGCAGAGATTCCATGCTGTTCACATCAACCCCATGTTACATTCCAATAAAAAAATAGTTTGTTTTAAAAATAAAAAACCCAAAGATAAATTCTAAAAAAAGGAATCTCTAGCCCAAAGGTTAAAAAAACCAATAGTTTTTCACAAAAAAAACGAGTTTGCGATCGTCGGAAAAATAATTTGGCGTCCAAAACACGGAAACCCTTAGCGTATATTCATACGCAAAAAAAACCAAAAAGTTTTTCACCGCCGGAAAAACAATCAGTAATGACGGCCGTCAGATTATCAGATATACCCCTGATATGCCAGAATATGCCAAAACCAACCCTCCCCCTAACGAATTGCCCCCTTAACAGGGGCAATCCAAAAAGGGATCGAATTGGACTTTGTCCTACTAGTTTTTGAAGAGTTTTTAAGTGGAGATGGATTTTTTTTAGTATGTGTATTTTATTTCATGTAACTTATCTTAGATATACATAGAAATTCATCTTTTAAATATTAACTAAACAAAAAAGTTAATGACCTTTGCTTTAAAAAAAATAAATAAAATCAACTAAGCGGCAACTAAACATGGTGCTTGGGCACAAGGGGATTGCTAAGATCTACTTGGTGGATTTTGTCGTATGCAAATGTGTGGCAGAAAGTCCTTTGACTTACATTGAGACGGCATCGAAGCATTATATGTAGCTTCATTGGACACTAAAAAATCTAGAATGAGCCTCGTGCCGAATTGCCAATATAGTTGTGGTTGGTGGCCATTGTTCTCGACGCAATTCCATAGACTACTCTCATTTGGAAAGTCATTATATGGCTGTATAGCTCACTTATTTTGTTTATTAAAATCAGTCTATTTAGTCCACACGTTATTAGATCAATTCCAAACGCGGTTGTTATTAGACTAACTAAGAAATTGCGCATCTTTGGTGGGCATTCCATGTGATTGTACTTGAAGAGTGGCTTATTAATATTAATGTGGGAAATTTATATCTTTTAAATATACTCATCTTAATCCATACTCGTCTTAACACTAGAGTGGTCCCGGGGACCATTCCTGGTCCATGGACCAGAATTGGTCTAGTTGACCCACTGCCACTTAAACCAATATATCTGAGAACAGAAATGTCAATTTCGCGATATATCACCACCATATCAATCTTTACTTGATTCTTAATGAGCTTCAAGGATTTCAAGACCAATGAACTCACCTATATGTTGTAGTGATTGTTCAAATATTAGAGAATTTGACAGTTTCTGCAACAGTCCAGAACTGCATTCTTGGTTTTTCTTAGTATAAACAAGTCTAAACCTTGCCAAAATTGGAAGTATTTGTCTATTTATGATAGAACACATGATTTGTATCTTTTCAGCTTTGGTTACTATCGTTTAACGTCCGAGGAAGCCGGCAAAACCTATTTTGTTCAAAAATGCTGCTTGCAGTTTAGGAATTATTTCTTTCTCATTATTACAAGTTTTGGCTTAGTTCTTGTGGCCATAGGTTCTTAACTATATGAAGTACAATCTTATGTTTTTTCGGAGTGCTCATAAGGTATATCAACTTCAAAATCTAATAGAGAATTTTCTATACAGAATTTAGGACAAAATTATATGTTAAAATGCTCCAAAATCACTACTTGTAAGTATCACGAGGGTAATGAATGATCCATTCTTCTTATATCCACATAGAAAATTACTCTATCAACTTGCATATAGTGTAATTAGGGTTTAACTATGCAAGTAACTAAATTTAAAGATGATGTGCAGCAGGATTAACGCATTAGAGATTAAAATTTTGAGTTACTTCCAAAATTATAGGCTAAAAATTCATCATTCACTAGCTAATGATGTTTATTGATGAATGAAAGTGAAGATCGTGAAGTGTAAGTATAAGAATAAAAAATTAAACCATATGACCTTTGATGCGTCTTTCTCAGTTTTGTAGAGAACACGCTACATTTTTCCAAATAAGCCTGCCAAATGGTTCAAAATATGACAAATGACACATATATAGGTCCCCTATGTAGGTTGTGTGGCTTTCTTGCAAAAACATACGGAGAAACATGGTTATTTTTTACTAGTATAAAGCTGGTATATCCATTGCTGCAACAAAGCATTAGAGTTTTAGTAGGATAACCTTACAAGTAGGTCATCTTTCCTGTAGACTATATTTTTCATGAATGCGGGCCTTCCTTTGCAATATAACTCTCTATTTTCATATTGAAATAACATATTATTTGAAAGATACAAATATAATTTAGCATGAACCATTTATGGTCCATAACTAGACCAATTGTGCAGAGCATATATCTCTCACTAGCCTTGAAATTTGTGCTTCAATGAGATGGTGATGACATGGTAAGTGTGTGTGGGATGTGATTGACATGTAAAGGGGAAGTTTTGACTAGAAAAAATCTTCTAGGCCAATTTTGACTTGAGAGATGAAATGTAGGCATGGAACTTAGGGTCTCATGGGCATATCTTCATGGTGAAGGGTGTGGAGGGTTTAGGATGGGAATCAAAGAATGTGATTATGCCAAGAACTCAAATAGTAGCATCACATACCAAGAACTCTTCAAGGGGTCTTCCAATCTTTAAATTTTGCTTGAATCACCTTCATGACTTGCTTGTGTGACCTTAGTCAAATGTCCTCACCTTGCTCTTCAAGTCTTCTTATCAAAGTGTGCAAAGATGCATTCTCCTTGTATATCCAAGTTCAAATTAAAGTGTGAGCATGAGAATATGATAATGAATCTTGCTCTTCCATGCTGCTGCACAATTTTAAAGCAAAAAATGATAAATCTGGCAGGAACTTGGAAGATACTGCCAAGTTCTAAAATCTCTGAAAATTTGGAGCATGTGGACAGATCTTCAGTTATAAAATCTCTGAAAATTTGGCCCGACCGTCCTAATCCTCCCAATCCACTATCGGATCCTTGGCCCAGAGCTTCATATGGAACTTGCTGGCCCAGAGCTTCGTCTGCTCGATGCTTCTGCTTCTTTTGCCATAGCCGCCTTTGGCATAGCCGCCTTTTATTTTGATTTGCTTTCGCTTCTGCTTCCTTTGGCATAGCCGCCTTCCCCAAGCTTTTGTCTTAGCTTCTTCAGCCATAGCCATCTACCATAGTTATAGCCGCATGCCTTGCTGTCGAAATCCGCCATAGCTACCTTGGTCTTCTCATCAAAACAGGGAGAAAGGAAAAAAAAAAAAAAATCCGCCATAGCCACCTTGCCCACTCACCAAAACAGAGAAGAAAAGGGGGGAAAAAAATAAATCCGGTTGGTTTGTTAACGGCCTTTATATTTTGGGGTCTAACTGGTTTGTTGAGCAATGAGAGATAATAATCTCTCGTTGTCTCTCATGAGATACTGTATAAAATTATACGACGAGAGATAAAAAAATTTGAAGCATGTTGGCCGATGTGGGAGAGGGGCTAAGCATAATCTAGAATGAGCCTCGTGCCGAATTGCCAACATAGTTGTGGTTGGTGGCCATTGTTCTCGACGCAATTCCATAGACTACTCTTATTTTATTCCAAAGGTTTTTTTAGTATATAGCTAGATAACTTGTTAGGCTACCCATGTCGTAATCATAAATAACTTATATCCATTAGCATACCCCTCCGTAACCTAGCCCTTAATCTTAAATAAATTCCTCGCCCGACTCCTTGTTCCAGCTAACCCTTGATATATTAATTTAACTTATAGCCTTAGCTTTAATAGCCTTAGCTTTAATCTTACCTTATTTTATTGCTACCTTACTAACAAATTAACTGATTGTTGATATTTTTCTTATAACCTAAACCTGATGTGCGTTATTAGGGCGCGACCTCGGCCTGTAGCTGCCGGATCTGGACTCCAGGCCATCGAATCCATGCCAAAATGTCCTGGCTACTTCTGATTTTGCTGCCAAAGAGGTTTCCAAACCATTTTGGCCAGCTTGTGGCCCTAATCCAGCAGTTCTGGATCAATTCTTAGGCACCAAGATCATGATATTTACAGCTAAATTGTACTCCAATCTTCCCGATTCTGCATTCTTTCCACATTTCGGCCTTCCTAAGGCCCAAATCGGCCCATTTCAGGGCGATTCTCATACTTTTCCAGCATGCCAAATCGGCAAGATCATGCCGTTCTTCCAACAACATGCAAAGAAAAGACTGCCATCTTGGCCTGTTCTTGCTTCATCAATTTAGTTTTTAATCCATTCTTCGGGTTCTAGTCTAGGCTATTCAGATTACTTCAAGCATGGTTTAAGTGCTCGGCTCACCAGAACTAATTAGATCTATGATACTTTATGCAAGCTTTCAATATGCAATCATAAAATATTTCCATATACAATCATGCAAGTTTATTCATGTCCACGCACTTATAATTTTTTATTTTTTATTTTTTTTTTGAAGGACGAAAGCCAAAAAGTTTATTAATCAGAGATACAAAATTTACATGTCTCATCTAACTGTGTAAGCACACAAAGATGCCACAGGAGCACGAGCCTGGAGCACAATGTACTTACTCCAGAATAGGAGACTAATGGTAAGAATCAATTCGGAGATACTGAATCCAGATGCGATCCACCAGTTCTGAGTCAAGGAAAAAACACTCTAGTTCATGTCCATGCACTTATAATTTAACTCCAAATCTATGCTAATAAGTTCCAGAACAATCCTACTACTTCACACAATTTTGCTACGCTAGAAAAACCCCAGGTGTAAGGCTTGATCCCCACCTGGAATCCCGTTTGCTTCCTCTGCACTTCAACATGCTCCCAGAGTTTTGCTCACACCCCTGCTCCTTCAGCAATTCGACCGCAATCTATCACCTTCCAAATGCTTCACACTGTACTTGTATGCAAACTCGGCCAAATACAAATAGGAATCCCATACCTTCGGTTGACTAGGCACATACATTCTGAGCATATCCTCCAAGACTTGATTAACTTTCTCCACTTGACCATCTGCTTGAGGACGATAAGATGTACTGGCATATAACTTAGTTCCAATATTTTGAAATAACCCTTGCCAAAATTGGCTCATAAACTTTGTATCCCGATCTGATGTAATAATGGCCGACACTCCATGCAACCTAAAGGTCTCCTTAACAAATAACTTAGCAATATCCATTGCTGTAGCAGTAGTCTTCGTAGGCATAAAATGGGCCTGCTTGGTTAGTCGATCAACCACAACATAGATTGCATCATAACCTGAACGTGTCCGAGGAAGCTCAACAATGAAGTCCATGGAAATACTCTCCCACTTAGAAGACGGAATTACTATAGGTTGTAATTCTCCAGGCCAAAAGAAATTCTGGCGCATTTTCCTCAAAGTTTTGTGTACCCCTGGGTGGCCCGCTAAAGGACTATCATGTGCTTCATATAGCAATCTCAATCTCAACTCCTGATCATTAGGAATACACATATGGCCATTATAATACAAAACTCCTTCGGAAAATCTTGAGGGTTCTCCACCACAGGTGCAAAATTCGGATCATTCCTCAATTTGCTAAAAATGTCTGCATCCCATTGTCCTTGAAGCACACTAATAGAGGTTAAGAATGACCTTCTAGACAAAGCATCAACAATCACATTTTCTTTGTCAGGTTGATATTCAATTTCAAAATCATACTCTTCCCTTAGTTGCATCCACCTCCTTTGCCTATTATTCAAATATGGCTGTTTTGCAAAATACTTCAGATTTTGGTGGTCAGTCTTCAAATGACGACCCAGTAAATAATGTCTCCATACCCTCAAGGCATGGATAATGGCCAACATTTCCAGATCATGCAGTGGGTAATTTTGTTCTATCCTTACCATAGCCGAGATCTATGCCTTGATCGCTCAGAATATGGCTACCGACCTGCTTTGGTTGACATACTTCTGGACGAGTTGGTGAACCAGTTCGAGAACAACGACAGGATTCCCTACCCTATCTACCACTTCTCCGAGTCGTTCCTGATCCGGCTGAACCTTCGCCAGCTCCCTTACACCGTGGCCGAGCAACCTGACTTGGTCATGATGCTGATTAAGTTCTACCCTCCCGAATGTGAAGGTCACACTGAAGAGGAGGACATACGAAAGGAGGCCGACAATATAAGGAACTTGGCCAGAAAGGATGGTAGAAGGGAGATAGAGCGAGCTGATACGGCGGTTCGAGGAAGGGAGTACCGGTACTTGGGAGATGGAGTTGCCGTCATAGATGGCAGGGCGATTGAGATTCCCCCGTACCAATGGCATGAAGCTTCCCAGAGCTTCATGTGGGGAGCCCCGATTCCTGATATCAGTCTGGATTACCTAACGACGATCCAGATTGACATGGCCCAGCGACCCAATCGGTACCACGCTGAGCTTCTTCGCCGCAGTGTAGCAGACATTATGCTCAGGTTGAAGAAGACCTTAGGAGAACCCGGGAGTTCCGGGAAGAGCAGGACAGGATCCAACGTGAGAAGGAGGAGAAAGCCCGGTAGGAGCAGCCGGACCAGCAGGGTGCAGGAGCATCCGGGAGTGGGTCGGGCCCAATCCCGACAGAATATGTAACCGTGAAGCACCGGAGGAAAGCCGTAGCCCGGAAGTCCGGCAGTCAGTATAAGGAAAAATGAAAGACTGTCGGGGCTTTTGGGAAGAACGCGAGCTCCAGCCGGAGGCAGCAGCGGGTGGATGCGTCCCGACCAGCTGTTGGCGCCAAGACGGTGCCCGCATCAAGGGGGCCGCCTCCAGCCCCTGTTCCGCAGCGGAAACCCCACCGGTACCACCCCGGCACTGTCGCCTTACGGGAGATCCGTAAGTTTCAGAAGTCAACCCAACTTCTGATACGGAAGCTCCCCTTCCAGAGGTTGGTTCGGGAGATTGCCCAGGAGTTCAAGACCGACCTCTGTTTCCAAACTTTTGCCATTTTGGCACTCCAAGAGGCCGCGGAGGCCTATCTAGCGGCACTTTTTGGTGACGCCAACCTTTGCGCAATCCACGCAAAGAGGGTTACCATCATGCCTAAGGATTTAGCCCTCGCCCGCAGGATTCGGGGGGAGCATCCTTAACATATTTTGCTGAGATTCCACATTGTAAATATTTCTTTTGAGATTTAATAAAAACTTTTTGTTTTGTATTAAGAGTTTGTGTAAATACGAAAATGCTGACGTCAGCATAATAATAAGGGATTAAAAAGGATCTTCAAAAGTTTAGTTTCATTATCATATTTGTTTTTCTTGCTTCCTCCTCCTCTAGAGCGCCATGGCAGCTACCGACCTTCTTGCATGGTATCAAGACGGAGAGCATTGGGATCCGCAAGTGCCCTTCGACCTGTTGCGGCCCTTGCTATGCCAGCGCCTAGACCTTATCCCTAATATGCAGCGGCACCCCGATTATGCCGGGTTCGGGAGGAGATGCTTCCTTTGTGTATCCCTCTTGGGGATCCTTCCCAATTGTATTTAGAACGGGAGGTGGTCCGGGATATGCTAGGGGGCGACACCCACGCATATGATGTGCTGAAGGGAAAGCTCAGATGGGGCAAACACCTGCCCGTTGTGCAGCATCAGGGGCAACAATATCTTGAGGTTGCTTTCGCCCTAGCCATCCTCATGGATCAATACGTTGAGGATGAAACTTTGCCTGTAGAGAAAGGCAAACTCCCTGAATCTTCCGAGGAGGGAGAAGATGAGCATATAGGTATGGGCGACTTCGCCCATTGGAAGCAATTGGCAGAGGAGATGCCACCCCGCAGGGAGCAAGCTGCACGCTTGTCAGGGCTAGATGCCCTTCCAGTTATTTATCACCAAGGGCAGGAGTATCTTCTCTTGGACGATATTATCTGGACCTATCACATGATGACCGGATTTAAGCACCGGCGTAAGGACCATGTGCTTTATGAGCTAGCTGAGTATTGTATGGATGATTTCATCGACTTCACTCCTATTGAACTTCCTCCGGAGGTGCAGCAGTTACTTCAATTCCACCAGGAGACCCTGGAGCCAGCTGAAACCTTGCTACGGCTTCGGGAACTAGTGATGCAGGACCCGCCCTCTCAGCCTTCACCAGATGCCTTTACAGCTATGGGACCTCATGTTCCAAATATTAACATGGTTGAGGTTCCCTCCGACTCGGATGAGGAGGGAGAGGATCTATATCATAACCCTGCTCATTTGAAGGAAGAGCAGCAAGAGCTCAAGGAAGAAGAAGTCCCTATGGATTTAGACAAGGAAGTGGCTACGTCAAAGACCCCGCAAGGGAAGGTATTGGGGAACCACCTTACTCGTTTCTTCCTATCAGCTTTTCGACAGGGGCAAGTTCTTTTTATAGCCCGAGATCTAGGGCCGGAAGCCGAAGCTTCATGGTGGACCCTCCGTGCTCTTTCCACCTTGGCCGAGCACAAGAAGCTTCCCTATCGTACGTTTACTTATGTACTCGTACGACGGGATCTTGCCCTGACGGCCTTGGGACAGGACATTGCACCCTGGATGAGCATGAAGCTCCTTACGGCAGCCCCATTGGCCGTTGCTTATCCGCCAGAGGTTGCCTCCATTGCGGCTGCCACAGTAGATCCAGGGGTGACTCTGCTACGACACCGACCGCTGCCACCACCTCCTCGGACTAGGGATGAAGAGGGGGGACCTAGTTCTTAAACAATTGTATTATGCACTAGCTATTGCGTATAGCTATAGAATTTTGGGATTGGCATGTTCTTTAGCCATTTTATTATATGACATACCATTTTTTTTTTTTTATCAAATGTGACGTTGGTATCGATAAATACAATTAACCTTGTTCTCTTCCTTGATGTATCCTTCTGTCCATTGGAGTTTAGAGTATAATGAAATTGTTCAATTTTCTATATTCATTTCCATTATCTTGCAGAAGAGACACTCGTCGAATATGAAGAAAGGATTACAGATCTGATAAGAAGGGATGACACAGGGCCGCCCGAACAGGACTATGGCCAGAGGTATGGGGAGTACCCGGAATGGGACGAAGGTTACGAGATGGAACCCGCACCACCAGGGGAGCCATATGATCCAGCCAAGGGGATGGAGATAGTTAATATTCTCAGGGAACGAGCTTTCGAGGACCTGAAGCAAACCCTACGCCGCACATGGGACTATTGGGATATGTCCAGGCACGAAGCTTTCGAGGATGCCAACGACCACTTATGGCAAATCTTCTATGCACTAAGGAGGCTTTTCAATCTCCTCATTATCAGCCCTACATGGGATTACCAACCTGTTATCGTTCAGGCCTGGGCACGTTACAAGCTCGTTAGGGCTGTACCTGAAAGTGTTCGCTACTCAATTTTGTATCCATTTGCGAACCCCTAGGCCTGGTCTTTTCCGCTCTGTTTTGTTGTATGCTGTCTGTGAGATAAACTTCAAGGCTCTGCTGTATCATGTTTGCTTCTGTATCATACTCTTGTATCAACTTTTGGCAGTACTAAGGTGTGGAACTTTAATGTAATAATAGTCTTCTCCTGTAATAACAATCTTTGCTCTTGTACTTTTCTTTTATTTCTCTCCCTACCCTCTCGGACATGATATTTCTGTGACATTTTGTACTTTCATGTATGCTCAATATAGACGGTGCACGCAACGCCGCCTGGCAAACGCCCTCGAACGCCAGTAGGCTAACACCAGAACAGGAACTAATGTTAATGAAGAGGCAATTAGGCGAGTTACAAGCCTATGTGTTGCATGCCAATCCACCCCAGCATATACAAGAGGACGGACCGGAGTTACCTTTGCAACCGCCAAGTCCGCCTGCACAGCAGCCATCTCCACCTGAAACTAGCCCTGTACCTACACGACGAAGGTCCCGTTCTAAACGTTGTCGCAATTCCTCTAGGGATAGCGCCACCTCCTCACGATCAGCCACTTCTGTATCTTCTGAGTCGTCCGTATCAGCTGGTGACCATGCAAAGCGCCGGGATAAGGAATACCGCAAGACGGTTGACACGGCCATAACTAGTATATGGAAGAATAGGAAACTGGCCCAGTTTGATGGGAAGTCTAGAGGAGGACTGAATGCAGAGTCCTGGTTGGATGAAATGAAGGAATTTGGGAAGTCCTATGGCATGACAGAAAAGGATACAGGAAAGGTTGCTACCACAAACCTTACCGGAGCTGCCCGTATTTGGTGGAAGGGCTATGCTAGAGCCAAGCATCTGGATAGAAGCAGGTGCAAGTTCAAAAAGTTTGCAAAAGCTTTTAAGTCGCATTATGTGCCTCGTGCGCACAAATGCCAACAAATTCAGACCTTCTACATGTTAGAGCAGAAGGGTATGTCAGTCCAGGCCTACACTGATGAATTTATGCGCCTAAGGCTGTATGTGCCAGGTATGAATGAAAAAAGGGCAGTGGAAGGTTACATTGAAGGGTTGGCCCCATCAATTAAACGAATGGCTAAGGCCATAGACCCGAAATCAGTTGCGGAGGCTGAGGCTAAGGCATTGAGCCTCGAGGAGGACACACCAAAGAAACAGTATCCGCGTCCTGCTCCGGCCACGGCCACGGCCAGTACCAGCAGCCACGGCCGTCCACACCTTACAAACCCCGCTCGCCAAGTCCGGGGCCCTTTCAGCAGAACTCTTATGGCCGCCAGGAAAAGAAAGTCACCTTTAGCACGCCTGATAAACAGAACAATGTCGGCAAGGAAATTCGGAACCTCTTACAGTCTATTCCTAAAGAGGCCCGAGAACAGCTCCGCCGAGATAAGGCATGCTACAGGTGTATGCGGCCCGGGCACTTCATGCAGAATTGTCCCTATGTTACGCAGACTGCCTAGCTGGCCATGGCCAACCTCGATTGGGACGATCTTGAGTCAACACTACCTGTCGAGGAGGACGCTCCCGAGTATATTCACGGTGCGTCGCATATCCTTGCAGCTATAGAAACCGGCAACGCCGAAAGTCAGCCTGCTGTCATTTCAACCATAGGTCAAGTAGACAGTAAGCCTTTTATAATTCTTATGGATACGGGAAGTACACATAATTTTGCTTCTCCTAGAATGGCCCAGGTCTTACAGCTTGAAACCTTGAGGTCCCGACCGAGACCTGTCACTCTAGCCAGTGGTAAGATCAGGCATACTCATGGCCGTCGCATCAATCTCAAGATGCAATTGCCAGGCGCCCCAGTTGCCATGGGTGCCGAATTAATGGATATTGGTAAATACGACCTCATTGTTAGTATGGAATTCTTGGCATCTGCAAAAGCCAACATAGACTGCGGTAAATGGGAAGTTACCTTCAACGCAGCTAATGGAGCCCGCGTAACTATAAAAGATGAACCATTCAACCCTATCATGTAGTCTATGTCCATCAGGCAGTTAGATAAAGCTATACGCAAGGAAAAGCTCCTCTGCGTCATTAGACTTGCCTCCATTGAGTCAGATGCTAAGCAGAAGCAAGTAATTGACAACTTGCCGGGGGGGATTGCTAATCTTCTCCGAGAATTTGGTGTTGTTTTCCCAGATGAGATCCAGAAGCTTCCTCCCTTCAGAGGGGTGGAATGTGAGATAGCTTTAGAGCCAGGTACTAAGCCTACCAGCAAGGCCCCGTACCGTATGAGTCCCCCAGAATTGGCAGAGCTTAAAAAGCAACTTCAGGAGTTACTAAACCTAGGTTTCATTCGACCTAGTGTTTCGCCCTTTTTGTTAAGAAAAAGGATGGCTCCTTGAGGATGTGTATTGATTATCGGCAGCTCAACAAGCATACCATCAAGAATCGCTATGCTTTGCCTAGAGCCGATGATCTAATGGATCAGTTGCAAGGGGCTAAGTATTTCTCAAAGATTGATCTACGTTCCGGGTACCATCAGATAAGGATTAAAGAGGAGGACATCCATAAATTTGCTTTTCGCACTAGATATGGGCATTATGAGTTTACCGTTATGCCTTTTGGGTTAACTAATGCCCCAGCAACTTTCATGCGATTGATGAATGATGTCTTCCGACAATACTTGGATGATTTTGTTGTTATTTTCTTTGACGACATTCTCATCTATAGTAAGACCCTAGACGAGCATGAGAAACATCTTAAATTGGCCCTAGAAAAGCTAAGACGCCATCAGCTCTTCGCCAAGTTCCCACTCCGAAGGTTGATTATTTGGGCCATGTCATTTCCGCAGAGGGAATTGCTACAGATCCGGCAAAGATAGAGGCCGTAAGGGAATGGCCTATTCCAGGAAATGTTTCCGAGGTCCGAAGTTTCCTGGGCTTAGCGGGATATTACCGGAAATTTGTAAAGGATTTTGCAAAGATTGCAGCACCCCTTACAAATCTTACAAAGCATGAAAAGGTGAAGGATTGGATGGAACACTGGAAGGCAAAAGTTCAGGGGAGTTTCCAGCAGCTTAAAGATGCCTTAACGTCAGCACCAGTTTTCACATTGCCCGATCCTGAGAAGGATAAACTAGTGGCAACGGATGCCAGTAAAATTGCCACCGGTGGAGTTCTAATGCAGGAGGGGAGGGTTATTGCCTATGATTCAAAGAAGATGAACGAGACAGAGCAGCGATACCCTACCTATGATCAGGAATTGTTAGCTGTTGTCCGTGCTCTGCGGATATGGAGACACTACCTTCTTGGTAGAAGATTCCAGCTGGATACGGATCATCAGAGTCTCCGTTACTTATCCACCCAGCCGAATCTCAACCTCCGTCAAAGACGATGGATGGAATTTCTAGAGGAATATGATTTTGAGATTATGTATAGGCCTGGCAAGCACAATGTGGTTGCGGATGCGTTGTCACGCCATCCCTCAGTAACCCGAACCCATTGTAACGCAATTTCTACACTCACCAGTGAGTTTGGGAAACAGATAGAACAGACCTTGGCCACGGATTCCGAGTTCCGTGATGTTTGGGATAGTTTGGCTAAGGAAGCTCGCACAGATAAGGAGCGTGAAGTGTTCCGTTCATATAAGAAAGAAGGCAGCTTGTTATATTACAAGGATAAGTTGTGTGTACCTGAGACTTCAGGAGTACGTAAGCTCATTATCCATGACACACACAACAGCCTTATAGCTGGACACACAGGTTTTATGAAGACCTACTTTAAGATTCGCTCCAGCTATTTCTGGCCTTCTATGAAAAAGGACATTGCCAGGTATATTAAGCAGTGCCAGGTGTGTCAGCAAACGAAAGCTGAGCAGTTAAGGATTCCAGGCGAGTTACAACCTCTGGATGTGCCCAACGCTAAGTGGGAAGTAATAACCATGGATTTCATTGTGGGCCTTCCACATACTCTCCATGGATATGACACGTTAATGGTAGTGATCGACAAATTGTCGAAAATGGCTCATTTCTTGCCATGTCGTACCACGGATACCGCCTTCGATACTGCTCTGTTATTTGCCAAGGAGATCTTCAGATTACACGGAATGCCACGAGTTATTATATCCGACAGGGATCCCAAATTCGTAAGTGCATTCTGGAAGCATTTCTTTGCCACCATCCAGACCAAGCTTGCTATGAGTACGGCATATCATCCTCAGACAGATGGTCAAACAGAGCGCACCAATCGCATTATAGAGGATATGCTAAGAAGTTATGTGTGGAGTAAACAATCACAATGGGCTGACTATATTTATCTGGTTGAGTTTGCCTACAACAGCATGAAACAGGAGTCTTCCAGAATGTCTCCCTTTATGATAAATTATGGTTATCAATGTCTCACTCCAGACACATGGCATAACCCCGTTTCTAAAGTGGAGGTTTCTCAACAGCTCCTCTTGGAGATGCAAGCTCTAGTCGAAGAAGTTCGAGATTATTTATTAGCTGCACGCAGTCGCCAGAAGAGTGTAGCCGATAAGCACAGAACCCCACGCATTTTCCGGGTGGGTGAATCAGTTTGGCTTAAGATTAAGGTGAAACAAGCCAAGCTTAAGATTGGCAATTGCAAAAAGTTGGCACCCAGATGGGCTGGGCCATTCAAAATTATGGAACGTCTTGGAGACCAGGCATATCGATTGGATTTGCCACCCCGCTTGAAGATCCACAAGGTCTTTCACGTGAGTCTTCTGAAACAACACAACCCTGATCCAGAGGAGGTTTTGGACACCCCAACCCTCCTAGAAATGACAGAGGAGCAGCTGGAAATAGTGCCTGAAGCTCTTCTTGATCGGGCTTATAAACAAACCAGAAGGACTCAGATGTTGCAATACTTGGTTAAGTGGAAGCACTTACCAGTTGAGGATGCTACCTGGGTGATGAAGATAGACCTTGAGAAGCACTATCCGGACTTCATGCGGGAATCCCAAGGCCGCACCATCAACGACGCTATCAACCCCGCTCCCGGCGGTAAGCTTGAAGGCTTGATTCGCCGAGAATCATGCAGCAGAGGGGTAGATGCATCGTAGTTGATAATAGTTACCGATGATGGGATCGCTTTCGTGTTCCCTAGGACGTGGTGTACTGTTAATGTGGACATGACCGCGAACTGCTTGGAAAGCATGTAGTTAATAGACCGCGTTCATCTTGGCTACAATAAGGAACTTGACCATTCCTTATGCCACTATAGATTGCGAACCATAGGCATGATAGCTTTCCTTGTAGATAGTTTTTTTTTAAATTTTTGTAGGGGGTGGTCCCTTCAACCACAACCTACTTATACTATCTATATACTGATCTATTGACATGTGCAGGCCAGTGAGCAGTACGTGACCTGCCCATATATAGACGGTTGCTGATGACCTGACTTCTTCAGTTTTATTTTGTCTACATGTCTTGTTATGTTGTTACTCTGATGTTGGTATTGGACTTCGGTCCTTGAACTTTTTGATTATAATAATCATCTGAAAAGCACCTCACTGCTTAAACTGTTTTAAACTTTGAAGTTGTTAATATATTACCTTCGGGAATAAGGAATTACCTTCCTTCATAATCTGATTTGCTATAATTGTATCTAACCCCAATGCTGAGGACAACATTAATTCTAAGGAGGGGAGAATGTGACGTTCCAAGTATTTATACGGTATACGTATAAATATATTGACACGTCACCCAGTATAGATACACCACCATGGGGTATGGTAACCTAGGGGGTTGACCTAAAAGGGATTTAATTAGCTATGTTAATTAAACCACTAAGGATAATAACCTATGATTAAGGAGATTAATAATTAAGAAGGATAATTAAGCAAATTATGGTTTGGGAAGGCGCCACCTGGCCAAATTCGATTGGCCAGCATGGGGACTACTATTTGGATCCAATTAGGTGGATCACCACCCCCGTATCAGCCAAAATCGAACCAATTGAGCGCCCAAGGAGCAGTTGAGCGCCCAAGCACTGTTGCTGACTTCACCAGAATCACTAAACAGCCACTAGCTGTTGCTGCCGCCCTACCTACAGCACCATGGAAGCACCCCAGGACAACGGTTCCAGCCGAAACACGGGTTAGTAGTAGAATAGCTTGTGAATTGTAGGATAGTACTTCAGTACTCTCTTTGCTGATCGCTTTGTTGACATTAACCCTTCTTTGGTAGTTAAGATTACATTTCAATTATGGATTCGGTTGATGATGGATGGATGGACGTGTGTATGAAAGTAGCTTTGTTAAACTTCCATAAAGCAGGGATTAGAGGGGGGTAGAGACCGCTGTGCCATATGCTTTAGTATGCTCCTAGTAGCTCCTTTAAGTCCAAGTAGTTGCGGCCTGTGTACAAGAGACCACCGGGTCGTAGACGCTATGGTCTGGCTTAGCACCAGAGAAGGGACACAGTAGTGAAGTGGGGGTGGGGTCTTGCACGAACATACAAGGCTCCTGAGACTCCTACAGTGGGCTAGGTCTGATAGCCGGTCACGTAGAGGGCCGGGTATGGGTCTGACACTCCCTGGGTGTAGAGATGTGATCCGTATGGAGCATCTTGCACTTTGAGTAGAATTAGGGTGAGTAAGTTGGGTATGGATGCGGGGGTCGCTGATGCGGCACGTATTCTCTAGCTCACCCATGGAACTGCTGTGATCCTGGAAGGGGACGCTTCCCTGACCTGCCTCATCGGACCGGGGTGTCATGAACCCTGGAGTAGACTCAAAAGGGTGATACCGTGAGTCTGCGTCTCCGGAAGGCTATAGCGAAGCCATAGCGTGGATCGACCCATCTGCAAAGTGTGCACAGGAGGGGCGGATGGAGTGGACAACCCTAGCCGATGTTCTATGCCAGCCAACGCCATGTCAAGATTCGGTCTGCTGATCTCTTGAGACCTAGCTGTCAGTCGACCCTCACTGGAGTCTGAGCCGGGGTAGAACCATGGGTTTGGGGTGTTTTCTTAGTTTAGATGCATATTCTCTGCCGTGGGTATTTGGATGGATGCGCCACCCTTCGTGGTGGTTATTTATATATGATGTATGCTGTGTGCTAACCCTTGTATTCATGCTTCCGCGACGTAGGCGCCTATCGAAGGCGTGGGCCGAATGACACCTCCGTGCCCTTCACTCGAGCATCTCTACGTAGATGGCCTGGGTCAGACGGAGGGCCCTGCTCATGGCGGGAGGGTCGCCATGGGAGGGGAAAGTCCCTGTATGTATACGGCCGGGGCTCATATATATTCAGGGAGCGTCACAGCACTTCTGCTCATCTTCCATTAATGTGATACTTCTTGCAATGCTAGTCACAACAGTCTCTTCTCTACTCGTTCTTTTCCTTGTGTTTCTTTTAGAGGTTTGCAGAGTCTGCCATCCGAAAAGGGTCCAATTAAGCTTATGCTTGGCAGGGTTAGCTAAAGCACGTCTAGTATTCTGGTAGGCAAAGGCTCTGGCAAAAATAGTTCTGGCTTCTTTGTTTTTTAAGCCAAACTGGTAAACCTTATATATCAAATCCTCCAGGTCATCAGCAAATTCAGGCCTAACTTGGTGCAGTTTGATCTTACCACCCTTCAAATCTGTGGACCAGAGACTTAAAAAATCGTCAATGGTGCAATCATCCCAGCTTAAAGATTTTGGATCCCTTCCTTCATTTGGCAGTCTCCTGTATCCATGAAACTCCTGAACTGTTGTAGCAAACCTCATCTCCTAATCAAGACAAAGCACCCTTTAGATCTAGATAGAAAGGGGGAGGAAAATAGGGCAAAAAAAGACTTACTGATTGTTTCTCTTCTGAATAGTGCCAGCATGAAGGATCCTCATCATATGATTCCATGTAACTCATTCTTAAAAGGACGGCTCCAGAATTATCTGCTCCAAAATTATTTTCTTCGAAATGATGGTCTGATCCACTCTGATCGTCCTTTCACAAAAAATGGGCGCAGCTAGGGCGCCATCTTCGAACCTCTGGCGTGGGAGAAAGATGAAGTGCAAAGAAACGAAATTGACGGGCAAAAGATTCCATAAAACTTCATTAAAAAAAGTCATGGTGCTGTGCTGATGGGGTGCTTGGATTTCGCGAAAATGCCCCCCAGCTACGTGCGTTTACCCTATTTTGCTTATGCAAAAAATTAATTTTTTTTTTCACGTAAGCGAAACTGCTATTTCGCTTACGCGAAAATATTAAAAAATAAATAAATTTCGCGTAAGCTGAGGTTTCGCTTACACGAAAAATTTTCGATGCCAAAATTTTCTTTAGCCATATTTTTGACGTATTATACTTCAAATTTGTGTTGTATCATTAGAATAATACGTATTGAGTATAAAACGTATACAATATTGAACCTATCCCTGTCCCACGTTGATGTATTAAAGTGGAGGTAGCTTTCCTCAATCCGAATTTCATAGAATCCTAAATCTGGGAATGATCTGAAATCTAGGAGGTATATGATCCCATCTAATTCCACATCATTCATAGTAATGTGTTCTCTAAAACGCATCAGGAAATTCCTGGTATGTGTATCCCTTAATAATTGTTGATCTGCCATTACACAACGGAAAAAGTGCTCAAATCCCCCAGAAAATCCCCCATTGTGGAATGGGGGGGACTCGTAAGCAATGTATTATTTTCTTCACAATGGGGAATTCTTGAACAAAAGGGTATTTCATACGGAGAAAAATTAATAGAACTAAGGGATTCTTGAACAGATGAATTAGTAGAAATAGGGGATTGCAAATGCACATCGGTGTATTTTTAGGAAAGGGAATTGGGTCAAAAGGGAATTTACAAATGGATTGGGGTATTTTGACGAAAGGGAACTGGTTCAAAAGAGAATTTGGAAATGAATTGGGGTACTTTTAGAAGGGGGCTGAGTAAAAGGGAAATTACCAAAGAAACAGAGGATTGCACCTTGCGTAAGCACCATTGCACAAATTTCTAGTAATCCTCACCCTTAAAGACTTTATAATATTTACTTGGGGTAGCTGGCCATCGTTCTTGTCGTAATCCATGGGTGCGGCTTCATAAATCTCTTGAACTATCTTGTCTAAACTTGAGACGTGTTGGCTGTTTATCTCTTAAAGGATATCTATGAGCTTCTTGACAAAGAACTTCACTCAAATTCAAATAGTAAGACATGAAAAAATCAAAGACGAGATCCTAAAGTCTTTGAAAGGCCCCTAAACAACTCTTCCTTTTAAGACAAATGCATTAAGCACATCTGTCTAACTAGGGAATTTAATTTTATCCTTCAAAAAAAAAAAAAAAACCTAAAGAATTTAATATTTTTTAATTTATTCTTTTGTTCCAAAAATTTGTGACGTGATACAGATACAGATCTAACCCTAACATCGAAAGGGTTTTTTCAACAGAGCGATGTCGCTGCCGTCAGTACCAACAGGTTGAATTTAGATGTAGCTGAATCGGCTAGGTCTTTTGAGAATGGTTAATCTAGCAGCCAGAGCTTTTAACTCCAGTATTGTCATAAATCGATGGCCGTGACTCTAGCAATATCCAGGATGAAATCGATAACAAGAGCTGCGGGGTCTGGATGTTCTTTAGCTTTAAAAGCAGTTTAATTTGCCAGCACATGTCATCCGGAGGCTTTATTTGACTTAGGCTGAGTTCGAAGGTTCGTGATGTATATTAAAAATCAACTTGTAGAATTTGAGATGGGATGGTTTGAGTCCATATTGTGACTCATTTCCTCTCTTGTTTAATTTCTGCAGTTCTTCAAATAAGTCTTTAATTCTATGCTCATGTCTAGTATTTTGTTTAAAAACAAATCCAAGATCTGTCTTTCTCTAAATCCTGCCATTCAGCAAGCTGTCTATCTTTTATGACATTTAAGTTGGCGTAACCATTTCTTTACTGCTTGGTTCGATCAATATTCTTGAAGTACATTCATAACTTACGCCCGGGATTTTCAGAACATATAACAAATATGATCCAAGTCCACGTTTACATAAGCAAGGCTACCTTCGTACCACTTCTTGTTATGGCCTGAAAATTACTGCCCTTTTGAGAAAATAGATGGTGAAACGGAAATGATTCATGGAATTCAATTAAATTCCCTAGTTAGGCATATTTTGTTTGCTGTAGATATGCTGTTTGATTGTGCTACATCATCCATCCCGGAATATGGACAGTGGTTGCTTGTTGTCATCTTGAGCTTTTCTTTTGAATTAAATGCCTTTCTAGGTTCTCATCAAATATCAAATGAATTGCATGCCCATAGCTATGCATTCTCGTTCAATGGTATCTTTTCCCACAATAGGCATAAAAGTTATTTGTTGCAATCAGTTAGGTTTATAAAGAATTGATACTTGCTTTTAGATTTTAATTTGAAAGCTGAATAATAACAAATTTCTTTGGTTGCATTAGGTAACTTAGTAGGTTAGGTAACTTTGTTACTGGATCTTCAGCTTATATTTGTTGTTTGTTTAAAGGGAAGAGGAGGATTATGTTGTGTCTTCTCAAGAGAATCATGCAATGCACGTGAACATGTTGGAGTTAAGGTAAGAAATGTCTTTCGATGTGCAAATCTGAAATTTGAGTAAGCATGCTTGCATTCCTTCTAATATATCGCCTTTTCACGGTGTGAAGAAAAAAGATGTTATCTGTATGTTTCTCTTCAAAGTGAAATCTCGGACATGGATCAAATGTCTTCTCACCTGAACTTGTTCATTACAGAGAAGAACAAAGCAAGGCAACGAATGTTCATAGGTACCATGAAAACTACACAAGTACAGAAGTTGGACTTTGTGGTAGAGTATGCATTGAGCAAAGACTCACTTAGTTAGCTGCTAGGAAACAGCCTGGTCAAGCAAAATTTTGTGCATCAGGTTTGATTTCTAAAATCTTGAAATCTATTAATTTGTTACTGTTGTTTCTTACTGATCAGTTTTATCTATTTCTTACTGTTGATTAATTTGTTACTGTTGTTTCTTGAAATCTTATCAATTTCTTACTGATCAACTATGATCAATTTGTTACTTGTCAACTTGTTTTGATAGGAGTATTATCTTACAAATGATAACAATATCTTATGAATGACAATAGGGTGTTATCATACAAGTAGAGAATAGAGTATATTATTTTAGGGTATTATCTAAAACATAGTATTAGCTTACATTAATAACAGGGTATTATCTGAGATAGGGTATTATCTGAAATAGAGGATTATCTTACAAATGATAACAGGTAATTTACATTTTCTGAATGGGGGGTTTTGACACCGGCATAAAGGTGTATTATCTTACAAATGAGAAAAAGGGGGATTGTGGCCAAATACCCCAATTCCAAAAATCCATTTTAACCCCTTTTGATAAAAAAAAGGGGATTTTACAGGCATTATTGGGGGTATTTTTTAGGGTATTAGTGCGTAGTGAATTAAGCTATGATACAATTACCAAGTTAACTATGAAGTCAAGTAACTGCCCAAGGAGCACACCAGCTGGAGCATATTTGTCCCCTGAAAACAAATATTTCCTTATATTAGTTGTGTACCTAGTTTTGCTTTGTCATCTGCTTTCATGGTCTCCATAACAAATGGCCTTCTGTCACCTTGTTGCAAACTGTTAAAAGTAGCTTTTCTTTTGCAACCCCTCATCTCACATGGCATACATCTCGGCCCTTGATTTTCAAATTAAATGGTTTGTATTTGTGCCACATTAGGAGGGGAGGCTATAAAACAAAAGTGTCCCCTGTTAGATATATTGTTACCATATCCAAGCCATGCTATAGCATTCATACAAAGCGCAGATGAGGAATAACGTGAGAATGTGGAACATACACTACTAATTGTTCGTAGGATCTCAATTAAGTTTCTGACACGATCAAGCATTTCTGCACTCGGATCATTCCTAAACTTGAAAGTTAAACAATACTAGTATCAATACAATGAAATGAAGTGTCGAGTAATGCGTTTCTAAAATGTCAAATTTTAACACTAACATTGAATTACTCCCATGCGATTCTAAAGATGAACCTGATTGTAACATATTGAGGATGCTCCATCATCGACATGCCTGGATATTTTGGTAGACCCATGTATCCAACAACATATTCAAATTCAAGTTTTCGAAGAACTAAATGCAGAAGTTAAGGAAGACTTGGTACTTACTGCCAAGCCATTGATGTAGTCAAAGCAACTGCATTCGCCCATGGCGCATTAGCATTGAAAATGTCTTCTATATTGGAAAATTGCTGGTTTTAACAATATATTGTTTCTTTTTTTTTTTCTTTTTTTTTTTGGAGTCAAGGTGGGGTTTATATTCATACTAAAATCTTAAATACATATGGGGTATACCATAGATGGCATACATATAATAAAATTGCACATTCCTAATAATAAGAGTTGTGCTATCATCCAAATCTAAGTCTAATCTATACAAAATACAAAATTCTTATGACTAGACATAGATTATGTAGAGCAGTATAGTTCATTGTGCCTCGATCAGATCTTGGATGGTAAGATCATGGACAGACCTGCGGCCTAAGATATTGAGAACCAGATCGAGCTTATCCACCCTGTAATTTGTGAAGTCCAGCAATAGGAAGGACATGAGCCTCTCTTTTCTGTTGCCATTTATGAAACAAGTTCATGAAATATGGCCGAAGATTATTGTGTCTCCATACTTCAGGTTTCTTCAGTATCTTCTTCAATGCAGAAGCATGGATAAGCTCCTGTTTCAGCTGGATGAAAATTTCTTCTTCTTCTATACCTGGAAGATTGGCATCTTCACTATCTGAGTCTTCTGCAACTCCCATTCCCCTATCAGCAGCTCCCCACCTGTTGAGTCTCTTCATAGCATCTGTGCAACACATCATCATCAACAGTTAGATTGAGAATAAAGAATTCATAATTACCCTGAAATCTGCCAAAGGCATTCCAGCCTGTATCATAATTTTTTCCTTTCAGGGATTTATGTGCCACTGCTGAGTTAGCCAAGTCTGCAAGAAAAGTTTGCTTGAGCCAAATGAGATTGGGATTTTTGTTTTCCATTGCCACTCTGTTCCTGTGCTTCCAAATTGCCCAGCAGCCATAGTTGCACCGGAACATAGGATCAGAACAGAACGGATCGGAAAAATAAGGAAAAAGCAACGGATTGGACATGCATGCGGATCAGACCCCTTCCGAATCAACTTTTTTTATTTTTGGCCAAAAAAGGAGACGTTTTTACCTTTTTCCAATAATAGATAGTCTGATGTAGTTGTGCTAAAATGCTTCATCAGGTTATCTCTAACAGGTCGTGGCAAACTATCAAGAACATCCTTTTCTGCCATCTTTCCTAGAGGATAGTTGATGGAGGACGTTCTTTTTGTGACATCCTTCAACAGTTTATTAGCCAATTCAGGGCCGATAATTGGTTCTTTCAGTTCATTTCCTTTGACATGCTGAAATTGCAATCTAAATTGCAATCTAAATGATGCAAGCAGCAATTGATTTCAATCAACCACCTTCCAACAAATCAAAGTACTTGTGAGTATCCTGAATAATTAGGGGCAAGTTTAAGGGGCAACGTGGACCTTGAAGATCTTCAATTTCCGTCATTTCATGTACCCTTTTCAGCCTCTTTCTTTTCACCTGTTCTTCATCCACTGCTAATGAGCCTTGCTGGGATCTTGCAAGAGCATGTGCAATCGTCTGAGTATCTACCAACTCCTCATCCAGTGGTCTGCCTTCTAGTACAACTGCTCCATGTCTATTTAAGTTATATGCCATGTTTTTCTTTGATTGGTTTTTTGCTGCAGTAGGTTCGTATTTAGTTTCAATGACTAATAGGCTGCCATGCTATGAGTTTTGGACTGTTATTTCAGTTTTGGGCTGTTAGTCCTACTGTTCTATGTCAATTTCTGCCTCATATATAATGATAAACCTTTACTAGTAAATAAATTTTTTTGTTGCGTTAGCGTTCCGATACATGTTCCGTTCCTCTCTTTGTTCCGTTTCGTTCCAGATGCATAGGAACACGTTCCGGTGCAACTATGCGGCAGCAGCCCAATGACCTTGTAGTACATTGGATTCTATTATCTGTATTCAGGAATTCTATAAGGCCTCGTTCTCCAATTGCTGCTTTGTTGATCTGAGAAGTCCAATTCCAAAACTCTGAAACAAATTGACACTGGAATACATGGTTAGATGTTTCTGTTTCTCCACATCCCATTGGACACATCTTTGAGACCTTTGGATCCATCTTATGTCTTTTGAAGTTTGCTGTCAGCCCCTGATGTAATATGATCCACCTAAATGCCTTTATATTGTTTGCAGTGTAATTTTTCCACCCCTTTTTGCATATTGTTGCTAGCTTCTCTTCTTCACAATTCCATAATAAAGTAGCCTTTGAAGGTTTATGACTAATCAGTGCACTGTAGATTTCTTTGACTGAGTAAACTTCACTGCCCTTTAGCTGCCACTGATTGGTGGTACTTGCCAGCTCATCAATTTGTCTGACTTTCTCCATAACTGCCTTGTATATCTTTCTATCCATCTGTGATCCTTTTGTCAACTCAGCTACTGTTTCCTAATTTTTCCATCCTTTTGTCTCATCCCAAAGGTCCCCTATCTTTCTTATTCCAGCCTGATTCCACTGCATATACTTCTGAGGGTGTCTGATGGCTAAGCAATCATTGTCACTATTTAAAAACCCTGGATGCCAGAAGAAATTTATATCTTTAGATCTCGTATCCAATATGGGAGGTTTATAACATAGTGCAGCCAAGTTCCAGGCCTAAAACATCCTTCTCAAAATGGGAGATGTATTTGGGCAAGGGTTAAATTGGAAATAAGCAGAGTCTGGTAATTGATGTCTTATACTGTGGCTACCCACAGGATAAGATTCGTTGATCCAATACCTCACCAGTTTCTGAGCAGGTGATGTTGATTTATGCTGAATAGCTCTCTAAATCATCTTAGCAGCCAAAGCTTGGCTTGTGCTTGTAAGAACAGATCCTTGCACCCCATCCCTCCTTCTTTCCTGGACTTGGTCAGGTCATCCCAAGCCACCTTATGTGTACCTTGCCAGATGAATTTCCTAATTGCAGCTTCTATCTTCCCATATGATGCTTTATCCCCTATAATTGCAGAGGAGAAGTACACATGAGTACTTCCAATTACAGCATTGGCTATCTGAATTCTGCCAGCCAATGATAGGGAAGAAGAGTATGATCCAAGTTTCTTTTTGATCCGAGTCACTATTGGATCCCAGAGTCCTTTGAGAGAAGAATTTAATGCCAGAGGGATACCTAGTATTACTGTACCAGCATCCTTGCCAAGCACCTTGCATCACCTTCTCTTCAGATTCCAATATAATAGCACATTTATTTCTGTTCAGACATACTCCAGATACCTTACCGAAATTTTCCATTGCTAACAAAAAGTTTTGGAGACTTTCTCCATCCTTCTTCAAAAAGACAAACGTGTCATCAGCATATTGCATTATTGCATTATTGAAAAGGTACCTTCCCCTCCTGGTAGTTACAGTGACTGACTGGATATCTCCTTTATCCTGCATCTTTATTACCAGTTTTGTCAGAACTTCTGTTACAATCAAAAAAGAGGTAGGGGGCAAGAGGACACCCTTGCCTAACTCCTCTCCTGCAGGGGAAGTTATCAGTGGATGATCCATTTCTCTTCTTTTCATGATGTCCCTAATAAGTTAGGGCATGGGGACATGGTACACATTACTACAGCAGTCTGTTTCAAAAAATTGTTTCCAAGGACATATTGTCCTCAATGCACTGCAACATTTAAACATGTGACTTCGCTTCTCTCTGTACATGTCTTAATATTGGTTTGTATCCTAATGGACAGCACTAAGAAATTGGCTAAGAACTTTTCCCATTCATTATTTTGGTAGTAAATCTCCACTTGATTCTATTGAATTGTTACCATATTTCAGAATAACTAACCTTAACATGATGAAGCAATCACATCGGTCAAGTCACTTGTTGGAAAGCAGAAGTAGGGCACCTATAAAACCCATAAAAGCAAACAGGCAAAAAATGAGGGCAAGGAATGAGTACAATTACTGACTTAAACGACATTTGAGGATTCAAAGAGGCAATGACTTTAGAAGAAACACTATCATAAGAGTCCAACAGAGCCCATTGGCATAAAGACTGGACATGAGTGAAATTTTAATAAGATCTTTTAACCTGCAGATCTTTCAAAATATTTTAAGTAAGAAAATGGCCCTTCATCCTAGCTCCTCCATTCGCCCATCCAAAAGCTTTCAAATGAACCTGAAGAATCAGATGCATGGCTTCAGAATACATGATGATCTAAGAACACCCAATCCTCCAACACACTTCATCCAGGCCACTTGACTATCATAAAACAGAAATTCCTCCCGCATGTCGTTCCTCCCGTATATCAGGATCAACTAACATGGTATGTGTTTCACCTGAACCTGTTTGGCCATAAAAAAAAATGCAGACCTGCAAACCATCCAAACATGCCTATGCTCTGGAGAGTCGTTTCCTCCTACATAAAACAAGAATGATACCTTGTACCCATCAAGGGCACTCTGAACAAGCTGAGAAATCTCCATGACCTTGTACCCATCAAGGGCACTCTGAATAAGCTGAGAAATCTCCATAAAAATTGATTCTTGTCCAGCGTCCAGACCAAATACCTTGTCAAATGAAAACAAGTGTTTCTGACCTATCAAATCAAACAATCAACCACAGTTAAAGATGAAGACTTCGTAATACAGATGCTTAAGGCAAAACACATACCTTGTGCAGGAAGAACCTCCAGACCTCAGCCAAGCAGTTCTGTTGAAGTAGGATATTCAATGACCTTGCTATCGTTCTCAGATTCCTCATGTTCTGGCAACAGAGGACGCACTTGACAAAAGAGTCTGATATTGCCTTTTACTTCCTGTGTAATAGGTTTAAAAAGGGCTTATCACTTGCACGGGGTAAACAAATCATGTGAAACGAATCCTGTGTCCTTCAGAGAAGGCAAACAAACTAATAGCATGACAATAATAATACGCACCTGGATTTTATTATGTAGCTTCTTCCGAATGAGGTCTCCTTCACGTATTCTATTATCTGCTTCAGCAGGCATTTTGTTAGCTCTTCAAGTTTCAATTTCCATTCTACCCCTTCATCCATCAATATTGAAGTTTCCATGATATGCAAAAATGATATAGATCAATCTATCATTCCATGTCGTCAAATGTCAGACAAAACCTTTATTTTGTGAGTTGCAATATGAAGCTCCTGCTTGAGAGATTTAATGTTTCCACGCTGAGATGTATAGCATTGCTGCAAGTCCAAAGGAATTACAACTTCGGAGTTAATGCACTGCAAGCATCAGGTACATAGAGAACAAGAAGATATGAGACTTTCAGAGGAAATGTGTAACATTGCTGCAAGTTCAAAGGCATTACAACTTCAAAGTTAATGCCTTGCTACATATATGCACAAAACATATAGAACCAGGTGAGTTTTGCAAAAAAAGAAGAGATGCTTTTGCCAACCTCCAAGCTATAGCTTTGCTGCTTAGAAATTCAAGCTCTGCAGCAGGTCTGCCCCTGCATCCTTATATCTTGAATTTTTCTTCTGTCAAAGACAGAATTTGTGCTGCATGCTGGTTCCTTTCATCAGCACCGCTGTATCTGTCCATGCAATTTCTCTGCCTCTTCAATCGGCGCCTTTTTCTGCCTTAGCTCCTCTTGCAATGTCAGCTGCTTATAGTTCATATTAGCTCTATATACCTTAATCAGGTTGCAACAAGAGAAGGCAAAGGCCCATTACCGTTAAATAACAAGTTGTTCTTGAAGTGTGGCAGAGTCCCCCCCACAATGTACTCAAGTTTCCCATTATTAGACATTGTTTCTGCTGTTATAGAAGCATCATTCTGTAGTTCGTTGTTATATTGCTGCAAGCCTGTACTATTTTCTTATAGACGTGTGTAAAAATCTTGTAAAGAACAAACCTCCTAAGGTACACATTACAACCATCAGAACTGCTAACTAACCCATCAAATAGGTTGTCTCCATACCTGTTGGCCTAGACTAACAGATTCACAACGGACTCTCTCTAATTCCTCTAGCAGGAGCAATTGCTCCTTCGCTGAGGCTTGCAAGGTTCCTGCGCCTTTTTCCCTAGCAGCCAAAAGGGCCTGAATGGCATATGATCAAACAAGAGACCTTTTAAGGTGGTTAACAGCAAAAGCCATACCTCCTTTCAGAGAAGCCTTTCTTCAAAATAGCACACGTTGCCTTGACTTGAGAAAGGCCTAGCTCCAAGTCATCCTGTTTGCTTTTCATCAGACCCTTTGAGCAAAAAATGTATTAGATCTCAATTAAAGAAATCAACTTACAAAATGCTACATTAGGCTACGAAGAAAAGGGAGCTCACCACTCTGTGCCCTTCGCTCAATTTCCAGCTCGTCTACCAATTCATTCCTCTCTTCAATGATCCTGCATTTCAGTTCTTTGTATGTCTTGGATGGCCAAAGGCATTGAGAGCTCAGATGGGGTCCTTCCTCATCCTCCAGGCCGATTTATGTCCGGCCAGGAACGTCGTAGAAGAATTTCTCAACAAAAAACAGAGCTCCCTTCAACCTCGGCTCTCTACTACGGCGAATTTGAAAAACAAGCTCACATTCTCACGCAGATGGACGGCAAGTGCCGACTTGCTCACGCAGATGGACGGCTCCATTTTTCAATCTTAACCGTCCAAACGGCATATCATGCGGCATCAAGTGGCATATACGACCAGCAGGGTTTGCCTCCGGAACCCAAAAGCATTGAGTGAGAAAGTTCTTTGACACTTTCAGCATGAGGCAGCCGCAATGGGTAGATGCCGTAGAAGATATGGACAAAAAGATAAGCGCCACCAATGATAAGAAGCACAAGATTCTACGTTTAGTTCATCACACCAAGACTTATTTGGGGAGTTGGAGAGAAGAATCCGGAAAGCTAAGATTAAAAGAGGTAGAGAGAGTGGGAGGCCGCCTGGTTAGTATTTTGAGCTGGGCAATGGAGTTTGCCAAGCGGTGTTGTCATACAGAACCAATCCTAGGTGAGTTCACTGAAATTATTGACGATTTTGTGAAGTATGCCACTATGATGAATAGATTGTTGCGGCTGTCTAATTGGGAAGAACTGCATTTAAAGATAGAGCAAGATTGTAGACTTCTAAAGTCTGATGAAAATGATGTACTTCTAAGGAACCTCCAGTCTGCTGACGCTACTAAGGATTCACAATCTTTAGAGGTTTCCAATGATATTCGGGTGAGCAAAAAATTGGGAAAAGGGAGTCATGCACAAGTGTTCAAAGGGACCTGGAAAGGGTCAAATGTAGCTGTCAAAATGTTCCACTCTTCTTCTGCCGACTGGACGCATTTCCAAGATGAGATAGAGTTGCAACTGAAATTGCAAGCTTCAAACCACATCTTAAAATTACTAGGCAAGTCTGAAGTTGATAGGTGCAAGTTAAACTTACTAGGCAAGTTAAACTTACTAGGCAAGTCCAAAGTTGATAGGTGCAAGGTCCTTATTTTGGAACTGATGGATAAGGACATGGGAAAGCTTAAGTTCCCTCGCTTTTCTTTGCCAGATTTAGTAGAATTAATACTTCAAGTAGCCAAAGGAATGCGGCACATGCATGGACATGATGTCATTCATTCTGATTTAAAACTAAAGAATATTTTGGTGAGGAAAGATGATAAAAAATATCTGGTTAAGATTGCTGATTTTGGTAGTGCTGAATCCAACGCTAGCAGGCACAAGAGAAAAGCAGATGTATATCAGTTTGGAAATACCTGTTCCAAGATGTTTTTGTCTAGGGTGGAAATTGAGTCCCTCAACAATTTAATAAAGAGAATTCAGAACGAGGCAGCGGTGCACCCCTGCTTTGACGAGATATATGAGGAACTTTGGATTTTCATGGAAGAATTATTGACTGGTGCTTCCAATTCTGCTATTAAACAATCAATAGTGGATTTAAAATTTTCTAAAACTGGAGAAGCAAACCAGGAAGGTAGCAGAATAACAAATGTAATTCTTGAAGGATCTGCGGTAATAGGCAGAACCTTAAGTGTGGAATTTAACGTGGATGACTCCTCTTACGCTATCACATATTGGAGACGAAGATATTCTGAAGGCACGGTAGCCGACATCAAATCAGATGTTTCACTTGGGCAGCAAGTAGTAAAGCACTCTTATGATATAACTGCTGATGATGTTGGTTCTGAGATTATTGTCCAATGCTGTGCTGAGGCTTATAGCATCACAAAAACATTTGCTCGCATTTTAGAAAGCAGTACAACAGTTGATGCGTAAGTCATGTCTGTTTTGTGATTGTGTTATGGTTATGTAGGTGTGAATAACTAAAGTGTCATGGGTTAATGCGGCCATGAGTATATTGGTTAAGCCTTTCAAAGAGATGGGATCTGTTCCGGCTAAAGATGTATCAGGTTCTCTTTTAACTGAAGGTTTATTGACTAAAGATTCTAGTGAGAAGGGAAGGTCGTTGTGCAAGAGCTTGCGTCTTCAGATGTTAAAAGGGCTGATATAATTGATAATAAAGGAAAGGTCATTTTTCGGGGAACCACAAAATAAAGATGTAGTAGAATATGTGGGAATGTGCAGTAACAGTGAGACAACCTCAACCTTTATTATGAATGACGAATTCTTGAAGAAAATGGAAGTACAGTTGATGTTGACAAAATTCTGGTTGTTATAAATAATATCTTTGCTGAAAATGATCTGCAAGTTGTTCGGGATAATGGAGGGGACGTGAATGGAGTTGACTATGGATTGTTGGAGGAAGTTCTTGAATGGCATCCTGAACTCGATGGTGGCACAGAAATTCAAGATTCTAGCATTAGCAGGATTGGAGGCCATAGGTAATTCATTTCCTTCAATGTTTCCGATCCTTCTCCATGATGATTCAAAGTGTCAGTTCTTGAGCTGTCAATCTTTGGTGAATCCCGATATGGATCTTCTGTGATGATAATGTTTTCACATTGATACTCCGTTTGGATCCTTGACAATCTTGGATATATTGTTTCAAGCTGTTATATTTTCATTACGGATATGTAATGAAGTCCCAATGTAACAAGTTTTTTTATTTCAATGAGAGAGACTTTTCATTTGTAGGTTTCCCAACACCGGGTTCGCTGATTTCCTCAATTTTGAGCCAATTCATCTGTACACGTCAGCCAAACTTCTTATTGACCATGGAATCTATGCGGTGACTAGTTACAGGTGACTAGTTACAGTGCCCAGCATTGCTAAGCATAATTCAGTAACTTATAAATGTTAGGGAGCTTATGCAATCTACCACAACTTGTTGGGAGAATATTCTATGTTGTTTTCACTTTGTGTCCCAACTCAATAGACATCTTTCACCTCGCTATTTGCATGTCTTTTAATTTATCGGCAACATAAACATACTTATTGTTTGTCTCCATTCTATAGTTCCTATAAACAGTTGAAATATGTTTTAAAATCAATGGCTGGTCCTAAGCAATTTGGCGGAGAACTGTCCTTTGGCATTTTGAAGATAGGTGTTTGCTTGTTGCTCGAACTGGGCCAGACATTCAAATGGAAAGGTGTGGAAAGGCTGTGCAAATGGACAGTCTTCTAGCTTCTTTGTCACAGGTCAATCAATTGATGACATCTCTAAGAAGAAGTGATGGAATAGGATCTGTAGGCAGACAGATTCGAGTGTGGGAAGTATCTAAGAATAATACTAAGTTCAGGAATCTAGACTGGATAGGCTTCAGTGTTGGATTGTATCAGACTTGTGGATGTAAGGTCGAACATGGATTAGTTCTCTTGGTATTTGGTTTAATAGTAACAAGGGAATACAACTCTATGTGTAATGGCTTTGAGCCCTCTGTTAGCCCATTTTTCTTATGGGTTTGTTTTGTTGAATATCAGCCCATTTCCCAGTTGAGGTTGGTTGCAATTGAGGCTGGTTGCATTGTTCTGAGCTTAATAGTTGCTCTACATGTACTAGACTATTATTGTATTTTTTTTGTCAAATCTCTCATGAACTACAGAATATATAACATTACATGTGTTGACGTTGCTTTCTTGAGATGGAAATTTAAGACAACCATTATCCATTTCAAAAACAGATGATATGTGATAGATACAATTTGGTTTCATTTAAGAGTTTTGGCTATGGGCTCTGGCACTAAGCAGTAGGAATTGCATGGCAATCTTTAGTGGGGAAAATGGGAATTGTATGGGAACTTTTGCTGGGGAAAATGCTCTATTGGAACTACTATTATAACTTGGGTCCAACCATGATAACCTGTGCATCCTCTTATAAGTGCAGGGTCCCAAATGGGGTGTTTGGGTATGGATATAGCTATGGGGTTGGGTGGCAGGCCTGGAAGTTGCAGAAGGGGATAAGCTCTGGTTCAACTAGTAACAGAAATAAGGGTTCAATCATTACAACTTTTGCATCCTAATATGAGAACATGGTCTCAATTGGGGTGTGTTGGGTCTCAATTGGGGAGTGTGAGTATGGACAATGCTGTGAGGTGGGGGGGCAGGTATGGAAATTGGTGGTGGGGGCAAGCACTCTGGTTCAACTAGTAACAGTAATAACTGGGTCATCATATGGGTAGATATCAACTTGTGGGATTTTTATAATAATGGGTATGAATCTTTTCTCATCAGGGTCCTGTAAAAGGAGCATCATTCTGGCAGACTACCGTTATAATCAATATGAAGATTGTGTCTTGGAATCTTAGGGGTATTAAAGGTGTTCTTAAACGAGGCAGAGTACTTGCCGCTGATGGCAGATATTATTATTATTCAAGAACACAGGCTTCCTGACCTTGAGGCAGGCTCTTTAGGCAAATGGGTTGGCAACAACTACTCCTCCCTTAGTTGTGCAGCCAGTGGGACTAAGGGAGGTACCTGTATACTTTGGAGAGGTCTTGTGCAAAAAACTTACTATACTGCAGGGGATGGGCGATGGCAGGTGGTCACCTTTGAAACAAATGAATGTCACTGGGGTATCATCAATGTGTATGCATCTAATAAGCCGGTTGAAAGGGTGGCCATGTGGAAGGATATCGAATCCTGGATCACTCTCCAGGCCAATATAACAGAAAACTGGATCTTAGGAGGAGATTTCAACATGACTGATACATGGGACCAAAAAATAGGTCTATATAGAAACTTATCAGTAGAGGAGGACTCCTCTTGGAATTCATTACTTGATAATGTGGGATTTGCTTTGGTTCCGCCTTCCAATGCTACCTTTTCCTGGTCGAACAAGCAAAAGGGTCAGGACAGAGTTTATTGCTTGCTGGATAGGTTTTATATGGCCAACAAGTCTGCTGGTTTCATGGACAGGTGCTATGTGGAGGGTGAGTTAGCATTTTCTCACTCTGATCAAGTCCCCCAAAGTTTGACCTTGGAAAATATTCCTACTGCTAAGAAGAATGGAAACATTCCGTTCAAGTTTAATACGTCTTGGTTGGGGAAGGAGGCCTTCTGCAAGCCCTTCAGGGTCTATGTATCCTCACTAGCCATTGAAAATAACCCCTTCAATATGAGGGGATGGGTTAAGAAGATATGTCTTATCAAGAGGTGGGTAAAAGGGTGGGGCAAGAACAGGGCTATGGAGTTTAAAAAGGAAAAGGAAGGAGTCTACAACCTTCTGAGAGAGGTCAAACAGGAGCTATTATTGGATCCACATAATATGGCAAAACAAAATATAGAGGAGATGCTTGAAGGTAGAGCCAAGGCAATAGAAGAGGAGGCCAGAGGAGCGGCAGTTCGCTCCAAAACCAAATGGTATACTGAATTAGACTCTGAAAATTCTAAATGCTTCTTTAGGATGGCTAGGGCTAGATTAGCAGAAAATAGTATTCTATTGGTGAAGGATGATAACCATAATACTCTTGAAGACCCACAAGAAATCAGGTCCTTTATACGAGGAAGTTTTGAAAAACAATTTGAGGAAGATCCCTTATCCCCCCGTTTCATCTTCGACTAAACTCCTGGTTGACCAACGTTGACTGGGGGGAGAGGGTTAATCCTGCTGAAAATAGGCATCTACTCCATAATTTAGAGAAGGATGAGATTTACAAGACTTTATGTTGCCTTGCCACTGGAAAATCTCCTGGATCGGATGGTTTCCCCCGAAATTCTTTGTCGAGTTTTGGGACGTTCTTGGAGACGATTTTACTAGAGCTGTTTGTGGTGCCTGGGCCTCATGCTCTCTACACCCTACTCTAGCAGCAGGTTTTATCACGCTTGTCCCTAAGGTTCCTAGGCCTCTAACCCTGAGTGGAGGCCTATTGCTCTCACCAATGCCATCTACAAAGTGATTATGAAGATTATTGCCAATCGCTTGAAACCCATACTCAATAGGGTCATTGGGAAGGAGCAATCAGCCTTCTTGCCTGGCAGATATATTTTGGATAACTATCTTGCAGCCAGGGAAGGGTTTCATTGGGGTCAGGCCTCAAAACAAAAGTGTGTAATGATCAAGATGGATTTTAGAAGGCTTATGATTCCGTCAGATGGTCAGGGTTACGTGCAGTAATATGTTACATGGGATTTGATGCTCAATTCATCCGTCTAGCTCTAGGGATGAACAACCTAGCTTCTGCCTCAGTGCTGGTTAATGGGCAACCCTCTGGTCTATTTAATCTCAAAAAATGAATAAGGCAAGGTTGCCCCCTTGCTCCCTATCTGTTTCTCATCATGGCAAACCTTTTAACAAGAATGGTCCACCTCAAAGTGTCAGAAGGGAACTTAGAAGGTTTAACCTTCCCAGAAGGCATAGACAAGCTAACGGTCATGCAATATACTGATGATACTTTTATGTTTCTCAGATATGATGATAATAGCTTTCTCTCTTTCCGAGAGATCTTGCTGTCTTTTGAGGTTATTTCTGGAATTGGCCTCAATGCCAATAAATGCTCTGTTCTACGGCTTGCAGAAAGCGACATTGATCCTCGAGCCAGAGGTCTGGGTTTCCCAGTAGTGACAACCAGGGAATCAGTTAAACTTCTTTGTCTTCCCTTGGTGCTTTCTGATAGTCTCAAAGGCCTCTGGGTCCCTATACTTGATAAACTGAGAAAGAAGGTTGGTCTGTGGTCTACAAAGTCCCTTACTACTTCTGGACGAGTGACAGTGGCAAATGCTGTTCTTGCTGCCTCTCATATTTATTACTCATCAGTCATGGTTGCCCAAAAAGGGGTGTATAACTAATACAAATTATCATCAGGAAATTTATCTGGGGGGGCATGGGGTGAACTCTATCGTGACAAAAAAAATGGTGGATTGGGTTGTAAAGATCCCTTCTTACAAGCTCAGGCTCTGGCAGCCAAATTTGTCTGGCGGGCTCTACGAGGTGAGTCTTCCCCTGCTCTGAAGTTTGTCTCTTATTGGTTGAAGCAAGGCAAGCTCCTTCGTAAGCCATCTCTTCCTAGGGATGAGCTGGGTGCTTTGTTTTACAACTTCAAGGTGGCTTCTGGAACATCTCCTGTTATGCGAAAAATTCTTCATGCTTGGTTACAAGTGCAGCATCTCTTCTCTCCTATGGATCCCCCTAGGGATGCAGGTGGATTTAGTTTATTTTGGAACATTAGGATTGGGAGAGGGATGGGCTTCCCCTGGCCCTCTCACACCCTCGTATCTTTGTCAAGTGGAAGGGTTGTGGAATAACTTTGTTGCAATACCTCTAGGTTAATGGCAGATGGATTAACTGGACTGCATTCAAGGGTACAATCTCGAATCCGGGGAAGGAGACCGTAAAGTTTTAAGGGAGATCTTATGGAAGGCCACTAATTTGACAGGTAATGTGGGGCCACGGGAGAATTGGCTACATGATGGGCAAAATCAATATAGTGTGAAGAGGATATATAGGGATCTGTGTCAGGACACCCCCCTGAAAGCTGAGGTAAGGCTTGGGGTTAGTATGGCAGATACCAAAACCTTACTGTCAAACTCCTGGAAGTCTATCTATTCTAGGAAGATCCAGTTATTCAGATGGTTAGCTCTTCAAGGGGGATTAAGTACTAAGGAAAGGTTATTTAATAAGGGTACTACGATTGATGACAGATGTCCATTGGGCTATCAGGTTACTGAATCCATAGCGCACCTCTTTTTCTGTTCCCAGATTGCTGAATTCTGGCAGTGGGTCTGTCCTATTATTGGTATCATGCTATGTCAACTGGTCTGGCCAGATCTGGTCATGATCTCGGATCGCTGCTGCATTGATTCCTCCCTGGTGAATCTGACACTTTGGGTTATCTGGAAGCATCGTTGTGATGTGGCTTTGGGTGGTCAGGGGATCTCCATGGAGAAGCTAAAAAACTCTTTCAATATGGAAGTTGCTCTGATGGCTCTATCTCATCATAGAAAGAAAGGCACGAAATACAACAAAGGACTAGATAAAGTAGGGACCCTGGTAGGGTTTTATTTATTCTTCAGGTGCCATTGGGTTGATAACGAGTAAGTAAGAACTACTGGTAATGGAGTAGGTAGCTTTTAATCTGGAGTAAGATAACCGGTAGATCCTGTACTGGAATGGAGCTGGCTCTCTCTATAGTACCCACTCTCTGGTGAAGAAAGAAGATTTTTTTTATAGTACCCTTTCAGTGGGGAAGACGAGTAGAAGCCCTCTGTTGTACTTGTACTTGGACTTCCACATCATCTGTATCTACCCTGTAAGCAACTGCAGGTGCAAAAAGTAAAGTAGTGACCGCTTATAAGAAATAAGGTTCCCACCAAGTAGTCCATTTCAATCTTCATCCCCTTTTTTTTTTTTTTTTTTTTTTGAAGGAACGGGTAGATTTTTTCATTAATTAAGGAAAAACATACAAAATATTGTTAAGTCCCATGGAAGGCTTAACAAAGAAAATTTTGAAATAAGGTAACAGGATAATTATCAACACAGTAGTTTATAACAGCAGCAGCAAAAATTTTAGCGGCCCTGGCGGGCCATTTGGCCACAAATTACAGGTTCAGGCAAAATGTGACGACCGGCTTGAGTAGGATGCCTTAACTACGGACTACCTACAGATTCGCCATTTCGTGGCACTTTATTGCCTATTACGATATTAGAATGGCCAATTAGATGTTTGCTAATTGGAGTGGTATTGACTTTGTGGCCAATTTAGTCCCAAGTGAGAACTAGATATACTTATGGAATGGCCATTTAGGCCACTTGGCCAAATCCTGTAATGTCTTGAGTTTGCCAAATCTTAACTTATTAAGGGGCCCCCTTATAAATTCGTCACTTATGGGGGCTAACATTATTAGAATTTTTTTTCCTAAATATATCTACCAACTAAGAATAATCCCGCTCTTTTGGAAAATCAAATGTTGAGGCACTTTTCAATCCTCTTTACGAAGACTCCGGCATCCGATTTTCGATTCTCCCTACCAGCAATACGTGCATTATTGAAATATATGGGGTATGAATTCAAATTCATACAACATGTAACTTAAATACATTTATATAGGGCAGCGACTTTTTTATGTTCGGGCAACTAGCTCTATATTTATCTAGCTAAAAATCGCCATTTGAGCTACACATTATTAGATTTTTGGTTCAAAAATCGCCAATTGGGTTGCAGCCACATTAGAAAAAAATAGGAAAAATGGCCAGTTCAAGCTACACTTTTGGGGGCATATTTTACAAGGAATGGCCAATTTATTATACTTATACAAAATTATAGGTCCCTTAAAATTTTCCCTGAATAGCAGCAAAACTGAGAAACTTGAAGGTGCAATAGACAAGTTCTTCAAAGGAGCAGTTGAGTAAAAAACGAAGCCATTTCTGCCAAAATTTCTGGTGATAGAACCCGAACAGCTGGCTTGAGACAAGAAATTGAGAATCTTCCATGTACATCCCTTTTGCTATCATTACTAATAAACCTGCAAACATAAATAGAATTTCTGCAAGCATAGAGAGGCAATGCTATCAATCTTTTGCAGGATCATTGTGGATGGAATGGTAGGAATTCTGCAATCATTAGGATCATTAGTAAGGATTAGGTGATTGAAACGGGAGGTGAATTTGGAAGTTGTGCCATGAGTGTAGGAGACCTCCATCCAAAGCTGATCTCTGATCAATCTGTAATAATCCTGATGTACTATGAGCAGAATAAGAGTGCCATAGCTGTCAGCTAGCATCCTATGAGTCTAATACAGTTCCCTATATCTCAAGAATTGTCTTTCTGTAAATTCATGATGGTGTCTTTCAATAAACCAGAACATGTAAACTGTTTGCATCACTTCTCTTGAGAATATTCTGGCCCATAACCTTTCTGCTGTTCTTTTGACCTCTTTATCATTTGCTATCTGGTTGATTGTCCAATGATTATGTGGAGGATAACAGACCTGGTGCTCATGTATTCTCTGTTCCCCATATCTAGCCACTTCATTTCTCAACGAGGCACCATCTTTAGTGATGAAATACCTGTTTGTGTGAGGCCCTCTGCAAAGCTCCATATATCCTAGGCAATAAAATTTAATTAATACTTCTAAATGAGAGTCTTGAAATGAATAAATGATGATACCCCACAAATTCACCAATTTGATCCCAGCACCTGTCATAGTTGTCAGCAAATAATTTTCTATGTGCAGTAGCACAAAGCTCAATATCATATTTAATATGTAATTTGATCCAGGTGATAGAAAACCCTTTTTTACCATATAAGCATCTGTTTCTCGATTTTCAAATATTCCAAAGACACAAAAAGACAATAGTATTCTTGTAGGTGTCATTCCCTTGCAGAAAGTTAATGATGGAAGATCTATCAAAGTTGCCAAAGTATCTAATAAACCAAGACCATAAGGGATCCAACTTAGAGCAGAAGAAGATGTGTTCCAAATCCTCAACAACATTACAATTTAGAGGACAATTAGCTGAAACATTAGGATTTCTGCTATTCATGACCTGAAGACAAGGAACACTTTTGTTTGCAATAAGCCAAATAAAGGAGGATACTTTCTTGGAAGCATAAGAATTCCAGACATTTTTAATAAGGGATTTTGTAGCAGCAGCATCAATGCTCCAAGCAATGGAAGATTTAGGAAGATCAAGACTTTGATCTAAGAAATTGTAAATATCCTTTACCTTATAGCAAGATTTTTTGTTTAAGCTCCAATCCAATTTGCTGTTTAAGGTCTTATTAGGAATAGAATTTCCAACTATGTTCCTGATATGTTTATAGATCTTCTTATCAGTATGAGATCCCTTAATTCTCAATTTGAGATTCGACCAGGTAATCCATCCATTATTTTGCCACAGATCACCCAAGCTTTTGATACCAAGAGAACTCCATTTCTTATAAGTCTGGGGATGTTTTAAGGCAAGAACATGATTTGGATGATCCATAAAAGGAGGTGACACAAAAATAGACATAGCAGAATGAAAACTTGTACCCTGATCACATTTGAATGCCAAAAGGATATTGTTCCAAGCCTTTATAATATTTCTCATGAGAGGGACATATTAGAGGCTAAGGAGACTTCACAAAAAGCAGAATTTGGCAATTCATGAGAGATTGAAGGATGTCCCACAGGAGAACTTTCCCTAAGCCAATACATAATAAATTTGGAGGCCACACTATCAGATCCACTTAAAGCTTTCCAAACAAACTTACCAGCAAGAGTTGTGCTTGTTTATGAATATTTTTACAGGCCAGACCACCATCTTTTTTCTTCTTAGCGATTATGTTCCAATTAACCAAATTGTTTCCATTCCAAATGAAATTCCTTATGATCTTCTCTATTTGCTTGTAAACAGAGGCAGGAGCCACTAAGGCAGTGGAGAAATAAATATGAGAACTGGTGAGAACCTGATTAGCAAACCACCCGACCAGCCAGGGATAAGGAATTTTTGTATATATGAAGTTTAGCTCTTATCTTCTCAATAATTGGGGACCACAGACCAGAAAGATTGGAATTTAAAGATAATGGCATACCCAGAAGATTGGTGACTTCTGAGGTTTTAATTATTTTAATGCCAGCCACATTAGAAATATAAATGTCACCAATAATAACACATTTGGATAAATTTAGGTCCACTCCAGAAGTTGCACTAAACTGGCTCAAGACATCCATGAAGAAATTAATATTATGAGCCTCATTTTCCAAGAAGGAGAAAGTGTCATCAGCATATTGTTGAATGCAAATAGAAGTAGAGTCAGCAAGCTTAAGACCAGAAAGATTTCCAATCCTTTGATGATATTTTATAGCCTTGGTTAATAATTCAGCAACCACAATAAATAAATAAGGAGCCAAAGGACAGCCTTGTCTGACCCCCCTTTCAAGAGGGAAGAATGCACTTGGAGAACCATTAATGAGGATAGCTGAACTTGATCTAAGATTCAATCCCATAATAAGTTGAATAATTCCATCATTAAAACCAAGCTTTTTCATAGCATATTCAATAAAATCCCATCTAATATTATCAAAGGCTCTTTTGAAATCCAATTTAAGGAGGACACAATTTTGGTTCGAGATTTTATTCCAATGCAGCCCTTCATAGCAGCAATATAATTTTCCAGAATAAATCTGTTGGGAAGAAACACACTCTGATTTCCACTGATACAAATCTGCAGATAATTCTTGATTCTTGAAGCAATAATTTTAGCACAGATCTTATAAGTGGAATTAGTTAAAGAGATTGGCCTCCAATCAGAAAAACCAGAAGGCTTATCAACTTTAGGAATTAGAGAGATAAATCCACTAGCAATAGAAGGGTGAAGGTGCTTAGCTTCCCAAAAACCTCTTATGAAATACATAAAGTCATTCTGGATTATATCCCAGAATTCTAAGAAAAACTCTGGGGGAAATCCATCAGGACCAGGTGATTTGCCATGCTTAAAGCTCTTGAGAATGGAGAAAACTTCATCAGAACTTGGAACATTTGAGAAGGAAATATCCATTTGACAATGATCATTGGGAATAATAGAATCAATCAAATCAATAAATTTCTTAGCATGATTGTCCACAAAAATATCAGAATTGATGCTTTTTGAGAACAAACTAGAATATTTAGAATAAAAGAAGTTTGAGATGTCAGAGGGACTATTCAAAACAATTCCAGAGTCGTTTGTAATTTCATTAATAGAGCTCTTAGCCTGCCTTGCTTTAGCAGCTCTAAAGAACAATTTAGTGCTGCCAGAGTCCATGTCATTTGTATATTTAATTTTGCATCTAATAGCAGCACCTTTGGCCTCAAATTCTTCAATAAGCTTAATCTTTCTTTCTAGGTTTTCCCCTTGGAGATGTAGGGAAGAATTGAAAGGATCATCATTTAAGGCCAGCCTAACATCTCTCATATGCTGAAGAAGGATATTCTTTTCCTTGATCTTCTCAGAATTTAGCTTTTTGGTCCATTCCTTAGTCCAAGACTTGGAAGTCTTTAAATTGGAGTAAAAACCTTTCATAGACATGACCTCAGTTACTCTAGGAAGTTGAGAGTAAAAAACCCTGAATTCCTGACAAAATGAGGTATTCTGAAGCATACTGGAGTTAAATTTGTGGGGAATGTTTCCAGATCTTGGAGCAGAAATATGATGATAAGTGCATAGGAATTGAGGTTGATGATCAGAGATAGCAACAGATTCATCACTGAAGACATAAGCATTATCCCAAAAATTGGAACTAGAGATGTTTAAATAAAATCTGTCTAGGGCACAAAAAACTCTAGCATTCTCTTTTCTCTTGTTAGACTAGGTAAATTTGGCAGAGGAGGAAGGGATCAGAAGCAAGGAGTTATCATCAATAAGATCATTCCAATGAGTTTTTTCCAATCTAGTCATGTTGATCTTGTTGCCTATTTTTTTGTCCCAATTTGGAGTGTTGTTGAAATCTCCAGCCAGAATCCAATCATTAATATTTTGAGCCTTCATCCAATGATTAATATCTAACCAAAGAAGCTCTCTCTCTCTTTTGGATTGGTTGAGGCATAAATATTAATAAGACCAAATGATTTATTTATAAGATTGAAGATGGTACACTGCCATATTTTGCTCGGGCTGTTATAGAAAAGTTCAGTGTTTAGATCTTTCCAAATCATGCATATGCCTCCAGAGGTTCCTTCAGCTTCCAACCAGATGGAGGAGCTACCAGGGATTATCCAGTCCCCAAGATTTGCACATTCAAATTTCTGCAATTTTAATTCTTGCAGTAGGATGATATCAGCCTTGTAGGATTTAATTTGGGAAATAACTCTCCTTCTTTTGAGAGCACCCTTAATTCCCCTAAGATTCCAGGAGAGAATCTTCATTTGTAAAGAAAGTTAAAGGAAAGGATAGGAAGAGGAAACTATCTATGCTTGGACTTGGATTTCCCTTTTCTATCTTTTTTATTTTTACTTCTAGTATTATTGGCAGGAGCACTGTAATTAGCAGCCAAATTAGCTTTTCTGCCTACCTTTGCTTTAATTGGCTCTCTCTTGTCATTATTGGCTACAGAAGAAGAGTTTAAATAATACTCAATATCCCAGTTACTATCATTCCCATTAGTACACAAATTTCCTTTGTCACTATCTATTTCATCAGAAGAAATCTGATATGATTTATGGGTTCTTAGAAATATTGTCCACTTAGATCAACAAATGAATAGACCGAAACAGAAGAGATAATACTTTGAGTCTCACACAACTCTATTCAAATACAAAAGTACTTGGTTTCCACAACCAAGCTATGGAACATCCAGTCTCCACCCAACCGGATCCAGGGATTAAGGCAGTTTCCAAGGGATTTAGAAAGAATGGAATGGATCAAGGCTTGTTTCTCTCAGCTCAAGACCAACCACTCTAAGGCAAATAGACATATATATTCCAGAGAAATCAAAGGCTGGGTTTGACTTAATCTCCTTCTGTAGCAGGGATGCAGTAGCCGATGCTGATAAGAATTCCCTGCAGTTTTCCAGTCTAGATCAAATCGTTGGAGGCAAGATCAGAATTGAAGCAGCAGCAAAGAATCGATTCTGCTGAAGCCGTGAGCAGACGCAGCCAACTTCCCTATTAAGGATTCTGAAACCGTGATTGGGTTGAAGGGTCTGTTTCAGTAGCAGCTTCTTCAAACTCCACAGCAGATCGGATCTAGGAAACCATTAACCGAAGCTGGGTCGCTGGTGCCGGATTCTACAACCAAAAATCTCCTTTGTTTCGATTCTCTGCTGGCCGCTCCCTTCTATTAACGGATCAATCCTTTTTTTCCTGATTAAGGCAGGCTCATGCTATTCTCGTCCGTCAGTTTGTTTCCCCTTTTAACAAATATAGATGCATGAACTATTTCGTTGCCTTCCTTTACCAATACTTTAGGATAAAGTATTCCTTCCTAAACTTGGCTTAAATATTTGATGGTAGCCTAATATCTTGCCCCTTTTATTTATCATTTCATGTAACCATTGGTATCGTCATGCCCCATGCCTTAATCCCTCCATGCCTTAATTTCTCCGGATCACTCCCCCTAGCATGCTCCATATCAGTTCCATCCCTTCTTAAAGAAGATCGTCCGCGATCTTTCAAATGCACTTGAGATGGGTCCATCCCTTCTCAAGATGATTGCGTCCAAGTCAAATTGCATCGAAGGGTTCCGTAATCCTGCAAACATAATCAACAATTATGGATATCCGCGTACTTCCGCAGTACGATATACCCTTGTACCTCCGCGGTACTACTTAATTGTATCTCCACGATACCCAATCATTGTATCTCCGCGATACTGCCGTAAATTTTGTCAGGCCTATTGCTACAAATACAATTACCATTCTTCAAAATTTACATCTAATACTCCATACTTCTAATAATTTGATTTTCATTCCACACAAAAATCAACATACAAATCAAATCTTGCAAATCAAATCTTGCAAATCTTACCCTAAAGGTATTAATTTTTTTTAACTGTGTTTACCCTATAGTTCCCATTTGGAGCCATTTCCGTTCTTTGGCATTAGCCTTTACCCGATCCTCATCTTGAAAGCTTACACCTTTCTTCCGCTCATCAGCAGCTTTAGAAGTTTCAGGTACATCCTCCAGTTTGGGACCTTCAATAGCATGCATGTGTACACCCCTTTGAGGTTTAGGTGTCTCAACCTTTGTGATCCCCCCCTCTCCAAACGGACAATCTCTTAAGTAATGTTTTCCTCCGCACCTATAACAGCCTCCCTTTGGTTCCCTAGTTTCCTTCCGCGGTCTACCTTGACTTCCCTCTTCTCGCTTCTTTTCAGGACCATTACCGTTGCCATTATTTCTCCTCTTCTTGAAGTTTTTGGAAGATTACTTACTTCCATTCTTCTGCTTGCTACTCTTTTTATCCTCTTCTTGATCATCTGAAGTGTCTTCATCCCAGAAATCAAATTTCCTGGTTTTGGGATCTATTTTGCGTTCCACTGCAGATGCTAGTTTTATGGCTTCATTTAAATCTTTTGGGGTGAAATATCTCCATCTCCGCATAAATATCATCCCGACATCCGCTGACATATTTTCTCAGAAGCTCCTTCCCATCCAGATTTCTTATTAATACTGCTAAATGAGTGAATTTGGAAGTGTAGGACTGAATACTCTCTGTTTCCCCCTGCTTCAAGCGATCCCATTCCCTACGCAGCTCACTGTGATAATTAGAGGGCAAATAATGTGCGTCAAATGCCGTTTTGAAACTTTCCCAATCAGTGATCTTGGGATCACATTCTCGTCTGCCTTGCCACCATGCTTGAGCTTGATCCTTTAGATAGGTATCCATGGCTTGCAATCTTTCCACATCTGTTGCCTGCACACGTTCAAAAAACTTTTCCCACTGACTGATAAAACTGACAACCTTGACAGGCTTTGTCTTTCCCCCTTTGAAAGACGGCATGTCTACTTTCTCTAACCATTTTCTCAGCTTAGGTGGTGGTGGCGGAGTTACTGGTCGAGGACCATTAGGTAGAGGAGGTGGCTGCGAAGGTTGCAAATAAATATCTGGAAGGAAGCGATACAGAATAGACAGCAATTCCACTTGTCTGTCATACTCTTGCTGGCTGCTAGGCATAGGCAAAGCTAGCTGGGATGCAATGTAGCTGGCATTGGACAAAGCTTGCTGGTATTGTGCTTCCGTAACATTGAAGCGTTGGGCCATTGTTCAGGTAGGAGGATCGGCTGGCTCTGATACCACTTGATATGATTTATGGGTTCTTAGAAATATTGTCCACTTAGATCAACAAATGAATAGACCGAAACAGAAGAGATAATACTTTGAGCTCACACAACTCTATTCAAATACAAAAGTACTTGGTTTCCACAACCAAGCTATGGAACATCCAGTCTCCACCCAACCGGATCCAGGGATTAAGGCAGTTTCCAAGGGATTTAGAAAGAATGGAATGGATCAAGGCTTGTTTCTCTCAGCTCAAGACCAACCACTCTAAGGCAAATAGACATATATATTCCAGAGAAATCAAAGGCTGGGCTTGACTTAATCTCCTTCTGTAGCAGGGATGCAGTAGCCGATGCTGATAAGAATTCCCTGCAGTTTTCCAGTCTAGATCAAATCGTTGGAGGCAAGATCGGAATTGAAGCAGCAGCAAAGAATCGATTCTGCTGAAGCCGTGAGCAGACGCAGCCAACTTCCCTGTTAAGGATTCTGAAACCGTGATTGGGTTGAAGGGTCGGTTTCAGTAGCAGCTTCTTCAAACTCCACAGCAGATCGGATCTAGGAAACCATTAACCGAAGCTGGGTCGCTGGTGTCGGATTCTACAACCAAAAATCTCCTCTGTTTCGATTCTCTGCTGGCCGCTCCCTTCTATTAACGGATCAATCCTTTTTTTCCTGATTAAGGCAGGCTCATGCTATTCTCGTCCGCCAGTTTGTTTCCTCTTTTAACAAATATAGATGCATGAACTATTTCGTTGCCTTCCTTTACCAATACTTTAGGATAAAGTATTCCTTCCTAAACTTGGCTTAAATATTTGATGGTAGCCTAATATCTTGCCCCTTTTATTTATCATTTCATGTAACCATTGGTATCGTCATGCCCCATGCCTTAATCCCTCCATGCCTTAATCCCTCCGGATCACTCCCCCTAGCATGCTCCATATCAAAATCCCCCCAGGAATGAACTCAAACAATTTATTAATAGTCTTATTAACAATAGCATTATTAGCCATTTCATTATTATGAAGACTATTATTAAATTGAGACTTGGATGGTTCGAGAACTTGCCTGGTAGGGGTCTTTTCACGCTCAGTGCACTGTGTACCAGCAGATTGTGGAGTCTCAAGGACAAATTCAATGTCACAATTATCATCCTTATGCAATTCCTGAGTTGACTCTTCTGATCCTTTAGAACCTTGCTGATCTAACTGTTTTTCTTTATCCAATCCCATAGTTTCCTGACTTATCTGCTGGTAAGTACTCATAGCTTTTACAATGAAGTCTATGGAAGCGAGTTGATTTGATATTTTGTCAGAGAGAATAGGTTGATGGTCATGGCAAGAGATAGAGTCTTCGTGAGAGGAAAGGTCAATGAGGTCAAGGAAGTTCACCATTTTTGGAATAGGAGTATCAAATTCAAGCAGATTAGGTGGTGGTTGAGCTGGAGGTTTAGATAAATGATTTGGGGGAATTTCTAAATCCTCATTTTCTGATTGCAGTAATTCCATCTGTTCTGCATGAGAATTAGTAAAGACAGCAAATTGGTTAGAACATTGGATTACCTATCAATATCTTGCTTGCTTGAATTGTCTTCAGAAGTTTCCACCAAATTTTTCCCTGTTTCTTTAAGATCATATGTTGCAGAGGAAACCTTTTTAGAAGTCTCAGCAATATCTGTACTTTTGATAATGTTTTGTGGTGCTTTGGATATAACACCAGTTTGTCTACTTGAGTTTATTCCTGTCACCTTATTCTGCAAAGAATATTTTGCTTGAATTTCCTTAGTTAATGAATCTCTCGTGCCTTTGGTGGGAATCCAGTTGGATAGATTCCATTTTGAGTTTGAATAATGACTTTGATACCTCAAGGATTTTGTATCAGCAGCTATTTGAGCCAAAGTAGAATGTAAATCCTTAGAAGTATCATCCACATGCATTTTAGCTTTTTCTTTGGCTTTATATCTCTCAGGATCAGTTATAATTTCAGAGGGAATTGAGGAATCTCTGTGATTGGCAGCAATTTGAGCATTTACACCAATCTGAATACCCTTTTCTAATCTTTTTTTGGCAATTCTCCTTGTGCTACCATTGACCTTTTTCCAAATGGGAGCTGAGTCTTCTTGCTGTTTTTCTGGAAGTAAGTTTTGAGGAGGAATTGAGTTTGAGTCTGGAATTTCTTTCTCCTTACAATTAGTGTACCAAGAATGCCTAAAATCACAAGAAGAGCAAATAGGAGGTAAACCATTCCACCTTAGATCCAGGGAAGTTTTTTGGCCAAAACAATCAGTGAAAGGAATAGAGATGGGAATTTTTTTGGAAATATCAATTTGAACATAGACAACAGGAGGCTTATATGGAGCATAGACAGTAGAAACATAGTTGCCAATAGAATTAAATAGGCTTTTGATTGATTCTTCATTCCAATAAATAGGATTTAATCCAAATAAAGAGGTTGAGGCAACATGAAGGTTATTGAGGTCAGCAGTAGAATGCTTAGGATTCCATTTGATAAAAGACAAATGAAAATTCTCGAAAACTAGAATTCCACTTTGTAGCAGATAATTAGCAGTCCTCTGACTACCACATTCAACCATAATGTAGGGATAATTTAGCCAATTAACAGCTTTGATAGAAAGGCCTTTTTAAAGAGATAGCAGAAAAGACCATAATTTTTCAATACTGATCCCAATCTTATTGATTTTTACAACAACAGCAGAGTTTGAGAGGCATTTCAGTTTTTCAAGAACCATAGGGTAGTAATGTCTGGCCTCTCTTGCTGAAGAATATTATCCCAGTCTTCATCAGAGCGAACTTCATTTGATGGCCTGACGACTCCATATGGAAAAGGAACACCAGTAGCAGGATTTATCAGAGGTCGGTTTCCAATTGCACTCGAATCCTTGGAAAGATTGTCCCAAATTGGAGTCTTGTCTGATAGAGGTGTCATTTTTGCTCCCAGAAGAGATAAATCCTTGAAATTTCCAAAAGGGATGAAATTTGCAGGATCAGCCGAGATTTTTTGAAGATTTACCAAGAGAGTGCCTTGATCCTCCTTAGGAAGTGCAAAGAAACAATGGAGAAAGGGCAACGTCGAAGAATTTAGGTTTCCTTGGCCAGCAGAGTTCATGATTACTTCAGGAGGGGACAACAAGGGGGCAATTGAGCGCCAAAAAAAACAGGGGGAGTCTAAAGAAAGGGAAAAATCAGGCTAAAGAGTAGGTTCGAGAGAAATTGGACAAATTAGGCGGAATGGATTACCTTCAATTGCTAAACTATGAAAATTAGTCATTACTGGAACACTAAAAACAATTGAAATCAGATGGGGGAGTACAATTTGACAATAATTTTGTCTTCCGACCAGTCACAATGCACTCTAAAAATAGCAGAAGCTTGAATTCTCTTGCCTCCAACAAATTCCTCTAACCAAGAATCGATGATCTCTGTCTCAAATTCAACACAGCTTGGAACAAAGCAGTATTAGTATTCTTGTGAGAAAAGGTTATCTGGGAAGAGATTTTCTATTAAGAAGGAATTCCAAAGATCAGCTGGAGTACCACAGATCAGCTTCTGTCCCTGTTTAATAATTGCAAAAATTTTAGCTTCCATGAAAGAGAAAATTCTGAGCAATTCGATAATGCTGGCCCTCTACAGGGGCAGCCACTTCAATTGCTAAATTTTCCTTTCAGATCCGATAACAATTCAGGCTTCAAGGAGATTTTTTGCCAAGAAACGAATTTGAACTGAAAATGGAGGAAAGGACAAAACGTTCAAGAAAAATGGCGCACGTCATTTTTTTCCAACTTCATTTCAATCTTCATCTCAAAACCAGGTAGGATATAAGCAGACGTCTTGAAGTAAAGCCCACTCCAGATTATCCATTTACCCCAAGGATTCAAGGCTGCATCTACCAGGCCACTTGAGAGAAATTCGTAGATGCACATACTCTGTTTTGCAAGTACCAGGAACCTTCTCCAGGGAAACCTCTCAAGGGAACTCCATTGTTTCATACAAAACGGAAACAAAAGTTCTATCGTGGCTGCATCAATCAGGCCACAGGAAGCTAGTTCGTAGCTGCAAATATTCTGCTGTGCAACTACTAGGAATGGACATGGCTGTCATCCAAACCCTCGTACTTATTTATCCATTCTGACACATATGTCCTCATACAATATCCTTCCAAATCAGATGTTTTATAGCCAACATCAACTTCATCCAAGTTCTTCTTGCTAACACCTTCAAAACTGGCGGCCCAAGAATAACATCTCGTTATTGAGGCTATTTGTGCCATTCGAAAAGGTTGGAAGATACAGAGTGCCAAGAAAACTATCTTGTTCAGATGGCTTCTTCTGAACAAAAGTCTGAAAACTAATGCATACCGAGCCAAATTTAACAATCAAGTTTCAGACAGGTGTCCTTTAGGCTGTGGCCAAGCTGAAACCTCAACTCACATCTTCATTTGCCCATGGCTTTCTCCTTTTTGGCAGTGGATTCATGCATTTATTGGGTTTACTCCAGCTAGTGAATCAGATCTGTTTGCCTTTCTCTCCTCTGGTTCTTCCTTCATGAGTACAGTAAGAACTTTGTGTTTGTGGGCAATTTGAAAGCATAGGAATGGAGTGGCCATCAATCACTCTGCTCCAGATATAAATTCCATCAAAACTATTCTTCAACTGGAGTTGGCTGATGCAGCCATGGCACACAGATTGCTTAGGGGCTCTAATTATGACAGAAATTGGGATGTTTTGGGCTCCTATCAGGGATTTTACTCTTACTTTACATTGTATTTTAACAAACTCTCTGATGTGGATGACAAGTACCTGGTCAAGAAGCACCATGAAGGCGGGCATTACAGAGAGGTCCCGGAAGGAACGAAGCCTCTATCACATCAGGAAGTCCTTGAAGCTCTGCTGTGGGTAAAAACAGAAATTATTATGGTGAAGACACTGAAGCGCGTGTTAGACGATGAAGATATCTGGCAGTTTAAGCATGAACTCAAGAATTATTTCGAGCAGAAGCTTGGTATCTGTGAATCATGCAGGGATTCGTGGATACTTCATATTCTGGACTCTTCAGCTTATGGGGCCGTGGAACTGGATTATCTCCTTTTCAAGTACACAGATCAAGCCTTTGCCATCATCACTCTTGATGGTGTGTTGGATGATTGAGGAGGCACATGAACTTCTGATCGACCTTTGGACTTAATGCTTTTATTATAGTTATATTTGCAATTACTCTATGCTTCCAATCTTTAAACAGTGGTTTAAATTTTGAAGTATTTCCTCCTTTGGAGAGCTGGGCCAGTTTTGACTTAGTCATGGCCTATATAGCAGGGTCTACCCTGCCCTTTTGTATTACTATGTTTATCATGTAATATAATACCTTGCCCGTTCCTCAAAAAAAAAAAAAACCTTTAACCTCGATTTTCGTTAAAACCAGACCAAATAATTAGAACTTCAAAGACCTTTGCCAAGAACATACCCCGAGTAGTTGAACCTAAAATGGAGGAAAGGACAAAATTATGTTTTAGAAAAATGGTATGTACGCAATTTTTTTTCCAAAACATACTTCATATATTCATCTCAAAACCGTTTGATATTTTGTAATTTCTAACCAAGTAAAGCCCACTCCCCAATCCATTTAACATCTTTTTATAGCCAACATCAACTTCATCCAAGTTCTTCAGTGCCAAGAAAACTATCTTGTTCAAATGGCTTTATTCAACAAAAGTCCGAAAATCTAATGCATACCGAGCCAAATTTAACAATCAAGTTTCATTAGTGTCCTTTAGTCGGTTATAGCCAAGCTCAAACCTCAACTCACATCTTCATTTGCCCATGGCTTTCCCCTTTTTTGCTCTATTCATGCATTTATTGGGTTTAAGATCCAAATAAGCATTAGTGAATCGATCTCGTCTTTACTTGCTTAACAATCTCTCCCTCCTCGTTCTTCCTTCATGAGTACAAACCTCAGAACTTTGTGTTTGTGGGCAATTCCTAAGCATAGGAATGGAGTGGCCATGAATCACTCGCCTTGCGCATATAAATTCCATCAAAACTATTCTTCAACCGAGTTGGCCTGATGGCAAAACTATTCTTGGGCATTATGATTGCTTAGGGGCTCTAGCTTAGGGGACTCTAATTATGACGTAAATTGGGATGTTTTGGGCTTTTCGTGATTTTACTCTTACTTTACATTGTATTTTAACAAACTCTCCATGTGGATGACAAGTACCTGGTCAAGAAGCACCATGAAGGCGGCATTATGAGGTCCCTTTGGAACGAAGCCTCTATCACATCAGAAGTCCTTGAAGCTCTGCTGTGGGTAAAAACAGAAATTATTATGGTGAAGACACCGCCGCGCGTGTTAGACGATGAAGATATCTGGCAGTTTAAGCATGAACTCAAGAATTATTTCGAGCGAAGCTTGGTATCCGGGTGAATCATGCAGGATTCGTGGATACTTCATATTCGACTCTTCAAAACCCTATGGGGCCGTGGAACTGATTATCTCCTTTCAAGCACAATGTGATCAAGCCTTTGCCATCATCACTCTTGATGGTGTGTTGGATGATTGAGGAGGCACATGAACTTCTGATCGACCTTTGGACTTAATGCTTTTATTATAGTTATATTTGCAATTACTCTATGCTTCCAATCTTTAAACAAAGGGTTTAAATTTTGAAGTATTTCCTCCTTTGGAGAGTCTGGGCCAGTTTTGACTTAGTCATGGCCTATATAGCGTCTACTACCCCGCCTTTTGTATTACTATGTTTATCATGTAATATAATACTTCCGCCGCTTCCTCAAAAAAAAAAAAAAAAAAAAAAAAAAAAAAATCATCTCGCTTAGACGCCTTCTTGCTTTCAAGATGACTGATAATGTGAAATAATTTTGCATGGAGTCCCCTTGGCTCATGCTATTGTAAAGCTGTAGACTCAAATTCTCATTACCATGTTTGTAATGAGCCTCGAAAATTGCATTCCAATTAACATGGTTTTACCAGATTAGCGAAGGCAACATTTGCTTCCACTAAGTGACCAGAAGAAGTGAATACTCGAATAAGATGGTTTCCTAGCACCCTAATGCAATTAAGGCCACTTTATACAATAAGAGAATAGAGATTCTTTTCAAATGTAAAATCTTTCTGAGGATTTGTACACACATGGATTGTGGTAGGTAAGATCTCTAGATATAGAAATTCCTTGTTCCTGTAAAAACTTCACAGACATCAAAGTTTTAACCATCTCTGTTGACTTGGTGATTGGAAATGCCTATCATAGCACATGCATCAAGAACTCCAATAACTAAATTCATCTGGAAGGATATACTCTGCATTTTACAAAAACCTTGCTTTCATGTCCCTGGTGCATATATGCTACAGTCATTGTATTCCATGAGATAGTGTCATACTGTGGCATTTTTACAAACAATTTACATGCATCTTTAAACTTAACACATTAAATCATCCAAGAACAGCAGCAATGGGTCCCCTTATAAGGACTTTAGAACCAGGATAAGAAGCAGGATGCAAATATGGGGCAGCAGCAACAAATCCAACAGTCAGAGCAACACCTGATATAAATAAAATCTTCCTATTCCTTAAAAGCCTGCCGGAAGGAGGCGCTTGGACAAATTTTCTGAGGCTTTTGACATTAAACAGTTGCACATCCTCGTCGGCATTTGCAACAAATATTAAGGCAACCAAATGCAGAACCTCATATTTATACAGAGTAAACAAGAGGCGAGAAAGACGGTGCAGAAGGATTGAAGGTAAATGCCACACTCGCATTTCCTGATGGATCAAAACAATTCCATATGAATGTCCAGAATCAGATGATTCCCTTGAATCTAACGACGCCGAATCCGACCCCATTATATTACAAAACCCAGAGCCAATCTGCAGGGGATTTTTACCACAAAACAATTGAATTCAGCAAAATTTGATAAATCCATGGAAATGAAGCATCCATTTAAGGAGAAGGAAAGCCCGGATTGAAGAAGACGTGATTATGTAAGATGAGAGATAGACTCTATAGATGGCCGCCCTTGCATCTTTTTTTCCCCGCTTTTAAAGCAACCATGTCCCTTCCAATCTAGGCATGTATAAATCATACACGAATCATCGGTTTTAGAAAATCTATCTTGTGATCAACCCCCGCCTCTACCATATATGGATAACCTAGTTCGAGTTTTCCCCGTTGATATCCATGGCAATAACCTGCAGCAGACCGGTATTTAAGCTTCTACTCAAAGCAACTTAAGCCCGAGTGTTTCAAGACAAACCTTACCATCTTCCGGCAGAGCAAGCGTTGTGCTAAGCGGAGAATAACCAAAGATAAAACCCCAATCTCAAGACTATTTTTTGCATTGATGATCTTAAGAAGCAATCCTAAAAATTGTCCCTCATCTGCGGAAGTTGTCATCAAATTCCTGCACAAATCTTGCATCAATTAACATCTACAACAGATCTAAATATCAAGAAAGGCAAGCTTCTGAAGGAAGGGGAAATTACCAGGGATGTTTGGCGGTCATTTCTCGAAGCCCTTTGAGAGCAGGATGCTCACGAGGATAGACACATATTCAAGATATACTACAGAATCAAAAAGCCATAGCTGAGGCGAAGTAAAGAAAATGCAAGAAACGACAGATCTAGATATATGCTACTTGGCTATGGATCTTAAAGCAATATGGGCTTGGTGCGCTAAACTATTATATGTCTATCCCAAATGACACAAATGCCAATGCATTATTGTAAATCTGGATGTGGAGCTTGAACTCCTTGCTTTCTGAGTGATCCCCAATGAGCAGGTGGTATAGCAATGGAGGCATTGCTGCCAAAGGAGGGAGGCTAGCTTTGCCATCATAGCAGCACTTTGTATCATCGTGTTTAAATGTTAGTGCGTGACAATACTTGCATTCCCGGTCTAATTCTCTACAGTGATGAGGATCAATATGCGTTGAATGACCAATCCGAGCTATTTTGTAACTTGTAGGATTTTCTCAAGTTGCACGTCTTTGTTGAGCCTCTATAGCCAGCCTCTCAATATGTTGTTCATCTGTCTCTTCCTGGTGCATCATGATCTGGCTCGCTGCTACTTGCTCTACATTCTACGTCAAACTCAGAAGACGTTCCTCCTCCATCTTCCCTTGTTACGCAATGAGTCTGCTTGGAGCTACTTCCTCTGCGTGGTGCGCCAACCTCGCAACACACTTTTCTTCCATTCCCCTTGTTGCGCCTTCATCTTTCTCGTCACCACTGTCTCCACATTCTATGCCAACCTTGCAATATGCTCGTTCCCCATCTCCCCCTCGCAGCCACTTGCTCTGTTTTTAGTGCCAATGCAGCCTTGCAAGATGCTCCTTTTCCGTCTCTCCCCTTTGCGCATTGAGCCGGCTCTTCGCCGTTTCCTCTGTGTGATGTGACAACCTCACAAGGAGCGCCTCCTCGATCTTCCCCCTTTGTGCATTGATCCTGTTTGTCGTCAGTTGCTCTGTATTCAGTGCCAACCTCGTAAGGCGCTCCTTCTATCTCTCCCCCCTTTGCGCTTGAGCCTGTTTGTTGGAGTAGTCACCATATTCACCACAGTCACCACTGTTGAGGTGATATAGAATAGCATATATCGTATATGGAGTGATACATGCACATGCACGCGTGGACATATGCACGTATGCATTGTGGTGTGGGGGATCCATTATCATTACTGTGTTATCTGAGCAGAGAGAAAAAACAGAGAGACAGTGTATTGGGAGAGATTATTTTTGCTTGATCTAACTATGGAGATTATGAATCTTTATATCGTGCATTGCATAGATCTGGTAGATTGTCTAAATAGTCGAGCAAAACCCTAACCCTAACTGACATCTCACCTACCACAGATCTAGGCTAAATCTGGGCCATAGATCGTGGGGTCTAATATGATAAATACATGTGGCTTATGCCACCTACCACAGATCTAGGCTAGATCTGGACCATAGATCAAGTGGTCCAATATGATAAATATATGTGGCCTATGCCACTCATACATATGTTTAGTTCAAAGGGCTAACACCCCCCTCCCCTCCCCCCCTCCCCCAAAGAAAACAAACCAAACTATGTATAACCTTTATAACATCAGGTTAAACATTTACAACAGAGTGTCCAAAGTGAGGGAAAGTAACGATAATGTCGCCGAGAATTATTGACCCAAAAATGTCAATGTCGATGAAGTACAAAAGATCATGAGAGGTTGAGAAGGCTGTCATCACTTCTCTTGAGCTTGCCACGAGCTCTTTTAAATCCATAGAAGTCAAATCTAATGTTGAGAAGGCTGTCGCCACTTCTCATAGACCCCAAATACATGCGCCAATCAAAGTGCCTTGCAAGGAGCTGAACAAAATGTGGAAACAAAAGTTGTTGACGAGGCAGAAGGCAGATATCATCTTCATGCCATTTGTTAAACTGGAAAGAGTTTGAGCAGATAGGTTGAACTTGAAGGAGTTGAAATTGAAGGGCGGAAGGCCTTAAGTCATCTTTACACCATTTGTCGAACTTGAAAGAGGCTCAACTGCCATATACTATGGATGAATAAGGTTGACCAAAATGTTGAACTTGAAAAAGTTGATACCAAAGAGTTGAGCTTGATCGTGCCAAGATGATCAAGGTTGATTGCTGAAAATGGCCTGCACACGCCGCGTGGCATGATGTACAAAGGGGCAGAAGGCAGAATTCATCTTCACGCCATTGCAAGAACTTGAAATTTGTTGTACAAAGGTGCAAAGCAAATATCTAAGAATCGGGCAAAAGATGAGGCGTCCCTCAAATCGTGCCAAAAAATATGACGTCAGATGATCCTTGCTTCAAAGATCAAAGACTGTGCTCTAAGTCACGCCGTGAGGGGCCGTGACAGATTGTTGAACTCACGCCGTTAGGCCATGATGTTTGCGAAATGAACATTGTTGTGTCTTAGTCATGCCCATGAAAGGCAATGAACTCATATATGCATGAAATTTTACCTCCAAAGGCATAATGATAGGACTTGATAGCTGGTATAAAAAAAAATCGCTTCAATATTAGAAGGGATGGAAAATACCAAAAATGTGGTCCATCTTGAATGTTCGTGTCTAATTCTCTCTATGAAAGAGAAAAATAAGATATCCTCGAAAAAGATCATGACAACGTGTTGGGAGGAGAGAGTCCATGCCATGAGAGGTCGTAAAAAGGAACTCAAAATTTTCTACGCCACGGGGTCGTGGAGGGACGCGATGAAGTGGTGCCACGCCTGTGATGGGACATGGGCTCTGTTCTTGACCCATGCCGTGGGAGGCCGTGGATGCAAAGAAAATTGCTACGCCATAGGGCCCTAGAAGTTTGGTTTGGGTGGGTGGCACGCTTCCGTAAAAGGAGTACGCCAGAATGAATTTATCAAACTTACGGGCCGTGGATATGCTGATTGACGGGGCCGTGGACGTGCATTTACGGCCGGGTGAGAGCAAAAGCACTCCCCGCTTTGTTGCCGTGAGAGTTGCGAAAAGGTCGTGGAGACTATGTGAAGGCACGCCGCGAGTTTTGCAAGCCATGACAAGGCTCGAGCTAGATTGTCGAAGACAGAGCGTATATACCGTAAGAATCCCTTTCGTTGGAGCAAAACTCAAGACCAGAATTTATCTCCACAATCGTGAAGCTTTACACGCAAAGCAAAAATCATTGCGTATTGCATCTAGAAGATTCTCATTGCAATAGAAATGTAGGGATCTCGGCTTCTTTTGTGCAAGACGGCCGGATTTGAGTTTCTATTGAAGGCCCAAGTATGTTCATATGCAAAGTGTGGTGAGATGCTCCCGTAAGTACCCAAGATGTCAGATAATTGCTGTCGTTTTGAAGAATGAGTGAAGAATCGATTGTGGTTGGAAGATGATGCTACATTTTGAAAATTGGACAGAATTTGTTGCTACAAAAATGGTAAGTTTTTGGCTCTTAGGAATGAGACTTTACTGGTCGTGATGGTTGAAACCGGTCGCGGGACTTATAGGATATCCCCGCCTGAAAAACAGAGGAAGCTTGTTGGTGAATCTTATGCTGAAGACCGAGAATGATTCGATCATGGTTGGCTGAGGAAAATACTCTAGAAAAGCAGAGCAAGATGTTGGGTTGATTCGTTCAAACATTGAATGTTCATGGTAGCTCGACCTATACCCATGGCTGAAGGATATTTGCCAGGCCTGATTTTCTTGGAGCTCAAGATCGGGTTCAGTTGAAGCTATTGCTATAAAAACTTTTGAACCCCAGCTCAAGAGCATGAACCTGTTTGCTTGGGCAATGATGGCTTGTTGGAAACAAGGCCAAGCTCCAGTTTTGTGATGGTTGGTGCAGTGAAAAAGCCTGAAATATGGAGCGCCATATTCCTACTCCGAGAAGTGGTAATCGAGGGCAAGAATTCGTGGTTAGCTTGGCCATGCATGGATTCAGCATCGCCCCATCACAGCTTCATGCATCCGAGATCCCGGATGGCCCATCAACTGTCCAGCATGCTCCAATGCATGCATCCGAAGGCCCATCGATGGATGGGACCTAAGAAGACCGCTGCATCTGAAGACTGTAATCCGTACCAGTCTGATAATTCCCTGCCATTCTGCAGCTCTTACAATCGATGGCACCGGATGGATACCCCGAAGTGTCCATGTCATGGGACTGTAAAATATTGTCAAATACAATCTTGCATTAACAAACAGAGATAAATTTGTTTGTCATTGTACTCCTCTTGAACAATATTCCAGATAGAATAATTATTTCACAAATAAATACATCATATAATGTTAATGGTCTTGCTTATATCAACTACCCATTTCAATTCAAGCTTCAACACACAAATAATCAAACAAGTTCAATATCTAAGGTAATGAACTTAGATATCCAAATTAAATCATAGACTTCTCGAAGGTCAATAAACAGACCTTTATAACTTAGAACTTCAATGCGCTTCACCTCAAAATTCACCACTGTGTATCGATCCTTCTTGAATTAGTTTATAGCAATCAGTCCGGCCGATTGGCCTAACCGATTGCCGATCATCACTGTCAGTTGATGAGCTTGTCTCCACGGCATTGGACCGAGTTTTAAAACTCGGTTCCCTCCCGAAAATCTCTGACCTAATTTCAACTTTCCAACAATATCCCACATGAATTTTTCGTTTCACAAACCTTCATTATTTCAATGGTTGACGTTTAACCATTAATATGAAATATTCCATATTACTCCAATGGTTTAGGCTTAGCCAATAAATAGATTCATCCTCGGTATCATGTTCCTTAAACCCTGACTTTTGAATCTTCACCATAAAATTTTACTGGCCCATTTGAACATATGTATGTTCACATCTTAAGCAAAGTTTAAAGGATTTAAACCTGTCATCATCATTTAAATTTCTATAAGTTACTGCCTCAGTGAATTATCTGTCTGCTCTTATACTGAACATGGTCTTATACCAAGCTTTACCATTTAGGTTCCCATATGTGGTCTTTAACCAAACATCAGCATTTACCATTTAGGTTCCCATTTGTGGCCTTAAGCCAAATGATACCATTTAGGTTCCCAGAAATTTGATATGAACACATTTTCTTTCATTCCCCTTTTCAGATCAAAATTTCATAACATCTTGGCAACTCATCATTCCAGCTAGTTTTTGAAATCGTTTCCAACCTAAAGCTTTGGTTAGAATATCTGCAATTTGATCTCCTGAATTTATATATGTTAACTAGATGTGCCCCTTGCTGACCATATCTCTGATGTAATGCATTTCCATCTCTATATGTTTAGTCCTTTCATGAAGAACAGGATTTTTGGTCATAGCAATGCAACTTTGGTTATCACAAAATAATTGTGTACTGTTCCTTTGTATAATCCCTAGCTCATCCAACAACCTTCTTGACCATATGATCTCTTTAGCAGCAAGTGTAGTAGCTGCATATTCAGATTCAGCAGTTGACAAAGCTATTGAAGACTGTTTCTTGCTTCTCCAGCTCACAGGTCCTCCTCCAAGCATTAAAATATACCCAGAGGTAGATTTTCTCTCATCTAGATCTCCACACCAGTCAGCATCAGTGTAACATTTTAATTCTAAATCACTAGTATTGTAGACTATCCCTGTGGTTTTTGTTCCCATTAAAAACCTTAGAACTTTCTTTGCTGCTAACCAATGCTCGAACCCTAGATTATTGTTATATCTGCTTAGGAGTTTTTTTTTTTTTTTTTTTGTGAGAGAGAATGGGGTTTTTTTCATTAATTATAGAAAAAGGTACAATGATGTGAGTGAGCCATATAGTAGACTACTCAACATTAGGCTTGTAAACAAAGTAGACATAAGTAAATGCTATGCTATATAAATAGCAAAAGTATTTGTAATTATGGAGTCCTTGACTGCCTTGTGGAAGGCATGAAACCTGCAGTGCTGCAACTGAATTGATCCAATGGAGGAATGAGAATTGAACAAAAATCAAGTGACTGTAGGCAGCAACATATAGACAAAAACCTGTAGAACCTGGTAGTGCTCTTTTGGGATTCAGAAGGGGAGGATGAAAAGGTGCAGATAGGATCATGAGAATGGGATGTTGAGATTTTAGTTCAGGAGTTGGGATTTGGTAGGATATTTGATTGGAAATGATATGAGCGAAGGTAGTCAAAGTTTGGCTGAAAATCTGGTTGCAGAATGAGAATGTTACCATTTCCCCAGTTTAGCTCTTGAATTAACCTGTCAGCATTGGTTGTGGACATCAGGATAATGAGTGTACCATAAGCATCTGCCAAACATCTATGATGGTAATATCGTTGTCTGTAGTACTCAAATTGTTGATCTGTCATCCTTCTGCTATTGCTTTCCAGGAACCACCATAGTTGTACCATTAAGTAAGTGCCTCTGCAAAACTCTATTGCCCAATCAATTTCGTGGTCTGGGATATCAGGAATGTCAATGTCTGTGATGCCTCTGACTAGGCCTGTCCATAATCCATCATCTGTATACTAAATGTCATGAACTAATTTCTGCCCTGGGAAAAGTGTATGCTCAGCTGGCTCAACTGATGTATTAAAATCTCTGCTAAGGCTCATCATGTAATCTAGCAGAAAGACAGCCATTGTCCATGGTATCAAAGAGTGGATAAAATTCGCCAAATGGCTATTTTTTAGACTTTTAGTCAAATTTTGTGGCTAAAGTTAATAAAGATCATTTTTTAAGGGAAAAAATAATTTAGCCATTCCAAAAGGGGGGGAATTTTGGACGCCTAGAGTTTAGCCAGTATTGACTGCATCATGGCATGCTAAATCGCCTTCTTTGAAGCTGATTAGGCAAATCCTGATCAATTCAAATAGCCTATTGAATCTATATTCAGGGGCCTCTTGAGTTTAGGAATTGCCGTTAGCTGATTCAATCATACTTTGATGGATATTGAATGTGAATCTATAAGTTGTTTAGGTTAAAGATTATGAAGAATGTTATATAGTGAGCATTTTAAGCTCTAAGTAATAGTATTTTATTCTTGCAATTGTTGACCTTAAAGGGTTGTATGCACCAAATTAGCCATTTGGATGCATTTGACCCCGACATAAATATGTATGTTCCGTAAAATGGTATTGTTTGCTCCTTATGAATTGTATTCGAATCTTTGTTATTGTTTTGTAATGGAAGCATATTGAATCAGTTGTCATTCATGTGATAATGAGTGCTCAGAATTTGAAGTTAAATAGTTGCACTTTAGCCATCAACCAAGAAAATTTCGCCAATATAAGAATTTCATCCTATATAATAATGTTATAGGGTGTTGTATCCAGCCCTAAATCAAAGGGCTAAAATTGGACGCTAACATTTGAGGGCTAAGATTTATTTTCACATAGATAGTTTTGGACGAAAGCCAGATCCGGTGGCCTTTTCCTTCAGTCCCTCTGTTTTAAACCGGTCTTCCATGTATGGGGGAAAAGAAATTGGGACCCAATTTTTTTTCCCCATCAATATGGAAACAGGGGAGCAAAATTTCCCCCCTTTTCCCTCGGCCATGGTCTGCGTTTGATGCGCCGGGAGGCCGCACTGTGCATCCCAAAGATGATTTCGCTCAATGGCAAGGCGCGTGGCTCGATGAAAGCTTGTTCGGTGCATTTTGTCTTGATTTTGCAAGATTGAGTTTTTGTGGCTTTGCAAGCTGATTTTTCTTCGTTAGCTTTAGCAGCTGGTTCTTTGAGCAAAGTTGGAGTAGTAGGTCGAAATAATGCAGGTACTTGTTGATATTGACGAGTTTCTAGTGAATCTTGAGGAGTTTTTCATGAATCTTCATGAGTTTTAAGCATCAGATCAGTTGAGGCGGCTTAGTTGAGGTATTTCAGCTGAAAAATGCAGCATGCAGGCGATTTCTTGTTCGGATTTAGCATGCAGGCGATTTCTTGTTCGGATTTCTTGTGCAGGCGATTTCTTGTGGATTTCAGCTGAAAAATGCAGCATGCAGGCGATTTCTTGTTTGGATTTAGCATGCAGGCGATTTCTTGTTCGGATTTAGCATGCAGGCGATTTCTTGTGGATTTCTTGTTCAGATTTTTGTTATAAACGTTGTTTTAAATACAGTGATGTTTTGAATGTTTTGATGTTTTGAATCAGTGTGTAAGTTTGAGTGTAAGTTTCAGTGTAATAAACAGTGAAAAAATAACATGAAGAAAACAGTGAGAAAAAAGCATGGAAACCTGCTAAACCAGTCATCCGGAATTGGAAGACCCAACTTCCATTCCGGATTGTAGGGGGCTGACACGTGTCAGCAGCAGAATGGACGCCAGGGAATAAATGCGACCCTGTTTCTTTTTCTTACTCGCGAAGATGCTGCTTTTTGCTGTGGTTTCTTGATCGATCCCCCGTTCTCTATTCTGTGTGTTGTGGTGCAATATGGGTTCTCGGTTAGAGTCAGCATGGCAGGTATTTCGCACCATTTCTTTTTAGGATATATCTTAAACTTGCATTGTGTTTTGCTCCGGTTCTAATTCCAGGAAGTTATTTCTGTGGAGGACCCATATTCTACATTATCACGATGCTTGATGCATGGCCTGACCTGGGATAGCGGGCTTGGTTGCACGCGTTTCTCCAATGGCTTGGAATGCATGCTCAACAACGTCCATATATATATATTAATCAACTGACAAATAACCCACATCGCAAGGCCCTCCTTTTACATCTATCTGTGCACTATGAGACCAGATGGATAAGTCTCTTATGGTTTCTCCTGCTACTTCTTTGCCATTGTGTTCTTATTTGAATAGCTATTTCTGAATATGTAAGACGGATGATTAAGTTCAGTGTTATGGATTAGTCTGGCATATAAGCTCATATTTCGACCAAACACCCTGAAACAGATCTGTTGAATAGAATATATGTGCCTCAACTTCGTCGGATGGAGGCTGGCAAAGGAAGCGGGCATTTAAGAAAGTTGTGAGTATATTTCTTCCCTTTATTATTGTTCTCAAGTTTTTTCGGTTGTTAGTGTTTACCTCAAGCAATTTCTCACTAAGACCATCTATAAGTCATCAATTAAAGTGTTGCCATCCCATGCCAGCAGCTTTTAATTGCATCTTTCTTTCTGCCGTAAATATTGTTGAAGTCTCACTCTATCCGACCAGCCTAGCAGGGTTCTGAGTTAGCATGTGCTAGCATGTTGCTGAATACGACTGAGCATGGCCTCCTAGAGCTTTGCACCAAGCGAACTACTTCTGAGCTATGGTAGGCTATGTGGATGCGGCATAAATATTGGATTCTGGATCTTGGGATAGCTGTTTCCCTGGTTGGTCGATTCATCAATTTGCCCATATGTACTTCCCACAAATGCGTCCGGTCTGCATAAATTTTGTTTCCAGATCTGTCTGTGGTATAAGAAACTGTTTTGTTTCTTAAAGCTCCTTTCTCCTGCTACTTCTTTGCCATTGTGTTCATTATTTTGAATAGCTATTTCTGAATAGGTGAAGTAGTAAGGCCACTTTACATGGTCTAAAATGCTGGCTCAAACCTAAACTGCAAAGTCCCTCTTATTTCTAAATGATAGCCATAAGTTGCTTTTTAATGTTTCCAGCGAGAAGCTTCTGTCACATACCAACTGATTTTTCTTTGCGAGGTGTTGTTGATAGTTAATGCGCCACTTAATGCCAAACTTACAAAGTAATATAGTTCAAGACCCCGTTGTTGTTGCTCGGTGTTTGCAGTTCGAGATGAAGGCCAGGTTTAAGTGCATGGAGCGCAAATTGTAGAATGTTTTTTGTCCTCTCCTTTCTATTATCAAGTTCTTTGTTTGTGTTTTTATGGAAAATGACTGTTTGATGTTTTCTTAAAGCATCATGAAGGAAATTACAGTCGTTGAGAGGAGGTTAAAGCTGTCTTCAGCAATTGATCAATTGATCATGAGGAGATCGTCTGCAACTTTGTGCAAGATGACATAGTGGAAGACAATCATTGACATCTATGGAAAGCCTGGGATTATGATGAGGTGTTTGAAGTATGTTTCAAGATATATTCCAGTTTATGACGACGTGCATCATGAAAACATCAGACCAACTAGGTTGGTGTTTTGAAATGTTAATTGATATGTATGCGAGATGTGGAAATTTAGAAATAGTGTGCAATGTGTTTGACATTCGTTGTCCCTGTTAAGAATTATACCACAAGCTCCGTGTTCATCAGGTACTATAGTTTAAATATTAGTTTATGTAAAGAAGCTTTTGATAATTTTTTAGCATTTTGTATTTCCTTACCATTGCTAAATACACTGCAGCTGATAATTGTAAGCATAAAATGCTCTCTTTTTTAAAACCCAAGAATGGGGCAATCCATTGACAATCTTAGAATGGTTATGTGAAATATTAGATGTTGGCATATTGTAACATGTGCCTATATAGATTCTATATGTATTGTAGATGTGGAAACATACAAGATGCTTGCCATTGGTGCAATTTGATACTTGCCCATAATGGCATATCATGGAGTGCTGTGATAATAGGATGTGCCCAGCATGGACAAGGTAGAGAAGCAAGCTTTCAACATCAAACGATACTCATGCAGCCACTATTTACTCTTCGAAACGAAATTCATGCAGTCATGTAGGCAAGAAATTCTATTGAATGGATGTTAAGAAATACATTCTGCATAAATCGTGGGGCTGTTAAGGAAACAATAGATAGCAAGGCAGTTACCCACATGCCAAGCTCATGCAGATTCATCAAAACAATTGGGGATTTGAACCCCCTGCCATGAGACTGGCAGTACCAATGTCCTGCCATGAAAGGCTTCTTCACAAGAAAATCTTTCTCAAATTATCACCATTGAAACAATAAAATAAAACCACTATTGTGGCAAACTAAGAAAGACATAAGTAACAAGCTCTTTATGAAACGATGAAAAAAATGGAGGGGTTTTTTATCACACTCCTCATGTTTGGCAGATCCCAGAACTTGCTGCACTCCTCACGTCTGTATGCAGCCAAACATGTGCCAGTAAAACCTTTGCCCCTGACCTCCTTAATCACCTTCATAACCCTAAGCATATTAGCACAGGAAAAAAGGCTTCTAGACATAAACTTTGAAACTGAAAGGGCTCTGCTAGAAGAACTCTGCCATGGCCAGGGAGTCGGCCATCGACTCTGCCGGATGAACTCCACCATGGCAGGGAGTCGGCCAAGAACTTTGGCAGAAGAACGTCGCAATGGCTACACCGCCATAGTTTCCAAGGAAAGAAAGACCTACTGAAAAGAAGAAAATTGAAACACGTTATAAAACCCAAAACCCATTTAGTGACATCACCAAAATACGATCTAGGATATGAATACCCCCTAAACCATGCAAAACCATATGTAATACTTTCCCCACTTCACAATTGTAGAAGATAATATCCAAATGAAGGCTAGGAAAGTTGCAACACTGTCTAACGTGAATGAGCAGCTAAGTTTCTTTTACACATTGTTAAGTCTTTGGATTTTGTGTTATAATAAAAGGTTACAAAAATTGGATTATTACTGCATGTTTTTCTCATGGCGGTCAAAAAAATTGCAGACTTCCAACTTATGCCCAGCAACGCTGGGCACCGTCACTAGTATTATATAAATTTTATATTTTAGCCAAGTGGGAAGATAACTAAGGGGTTTTATTTTAATAAATTTCGCCTAATAAAAATCTATGAACTTTTATTTTCAAATAGATTTAGCCAACTTTAATTTGAATAGAAAAACATTTAGGACCCTTTACCCTGGCCATTGTCAGTAAGAGTAGCATTGCAATTTAATTTAAACAAATGATGGAAGCCTATGAAATTACCAATACTATGCCACTTGTTATCCACAGAATCTTTATCTACATGCATCTGACTAGTTGCAGCCATTTCAATGTCATATATAACTTGTGTTTTTATCCAGTGCATAGATATTCTTTTACCCCCATAATGACATCTATTTCTATGTTTCCATACATTCCATAAAGCAATGAAGCATAAAGAGTTTGTGAAAGCATCATCATTCATCATGAAATCCAACAGAGTAGCAGGGCATAGAATTTTGAAGGTATCTTCAAACCATAACCAAAAGGAGGTGAGTTTGACACACCCAAAGATGTGCTCAAAAGTTTCCACATTACCACAGCCAAGAGATGAGTGAGTCAATAGGATGAGTGAGTTGATTTGAATGCCTAGAGATCATTTCCAAATTAGATAAACTCTTGTTTGCAACAAGCCAAATAAAGTAAGAAATCTTTGGGGGCAGATAAGAATGCCAAATGTTTGTGAAGAGTCTGGTTTCAGTTTCATCCGAGAAACCCCAATACAATTTTGCCTTTGAAGGCACATGTGACTTGTTTAAGCATCTGTAGACTTTTGAGACACTATAGCTTGGTTTGTCAAAGAGGGTCCAATCAGTAATAATGGGGTTAGCCAAAAGATTAACTGTATGGACCTTGTGCATAATATATCTAAAGAGTGTTCTGTCAGAAGAACTACCTCTGATTTTGTGCTTCAAATTAGTCCAGGAAATCCATCTGCCTTGATCCCAGAGATCACCAAGAGTAAGAATATTATAATCTTTCCATTTCTTGTAGAGCTTTTTATGTCTGATAGCAAGAATCTCTAGAGAAATTGGAATTCCAGAAAATACTAGTGTTGATATGGCTATTTTCCAGGTTTGAATGGTGAAAAGTCTGATGAACCCTTGGATGAACCTTGTTCCAAGCAATAATCATGTTTCTCATGAGTGGAGAAATATGGGGGGCGGGTTGCAGAGTTGTAAAAGCAGAATGAGGCAAATTATGAGAGATGGATGCATGTTTCTTTGGATGGCTACAAGAAAGCCAGTAGTTGATAAAAATTGAGGCAGGATTATTATTTAAGAATAATGACTTCCAGATGTATTTGCCTGCTAAAGCATAGCTTTGCAAGATAATATTTTTGCATCCCAGGCCACCTTGAATTTTTCTTCTGGTAATTGAAGTCCAGTTAACCATATGATGCTTGCCCCATATGAAGTTCCTCACTATTCTCTCAATCTGTAGATAAATGCATTTGGGAGCTAGGAGTGCAGATGAGAAATAGATGTGGGAGGCTGCAATGACAGAGTTTGCAATTAGAGTTCTCCCTGCCAATGAAAGACAATTGCCATAATTACCAAGTTTCTTTCTAATCCTTTCTACAATGGGATTCCAAAGACATTTGAGACTAGGATTGAGAGAAAGGAACATGCCAAGAAGTTGAGTTGTCTCAGTAGCAGTCATACATTTAATGCATGCAATGTAATCTGTGTTGAAGTCCCCAATGATAGTACATTTGTTTCTATTCAAGTGAATACTAGAGGCAGAACCAAAATTATGAATGGTCTGCAAGAAAGTTTGGATAATGTTCAATTCATTTTTGAGAAAACTGAAGGAGTCATCAGCATATTGAAGGATTGATAGATTTGTGATGTTGTCTGGTAAATTTAGACCAACAATATGTCCAGTCGATTGGAGATGAGTGACAACTCTAGTTAACATTTCAGCAACAGCTAGAAATAAATATGGTGCTAAGGGGCACCCTTGTCTGACACCTCTAGCAAGGGGGAAGAATTGTCCTGGAGATCCATTTATAAGCACAGTGGATTGGGATCTGGAGTTAAGCCCCAGGATTAACTTGATGATCTTCTGGCTGAAGCCAAGCTTCTCGAGAGAGAATTTTAGAAAATCCCATCTGACTGTATCAAAAGCCTTTGAAAAATCTAGCTTTAAGAGAATGCAGTCCTGATTTGTCAGCTTGTTCCAGTGCAAACCCTCCATGGCAGCAATGTAGTTATCCAGGATAAATCTATTTGGGAGGAATGCAGATTGATTAGAGCTAATGACTTCTTGAAGGTGAGTTTTAACCCTGTTTGCAATAATTTTTGCACAAACTTTATAAGTAAAATTTGTCAAAGATATTGGCCTCCAATCATAGAAGGATTGGGGATTGTCAACTTTTGGTATCAAAGTGATCAGACCAGTAGAGAGAGCAGGGTGCAGGTGATTTGAATTCCAGAAACCTTTAATCATAAACATGAAGTCATTTTTGATAATGTCCCAGAATTTAAGATAAAATTCGGGTGGTAGGCCATCTGGGCCAGGACTTTTCCCTTTGGCAAGACTTTTGAGAGTAGCAAAAATTTCCTCTATGGAGGGGGTAGTTTCCAGGGCATTAGAGTGTAGACCATTATTGGTAATCATATCTGAAAATGATTTGGCTTCAATAGTTTGAGTAGGGGTATCAATAGGTTGGGAAAAGATTGTAGCATACTTGGAGCAAAAGTAGTTAGATATCTCTTTCTGGTCATCCAAAATAACATCATTGTCATCTCTGATGGAAGAAAGTTGGCTTTTTAGAAGCCTGGATTTAGCCACCCTGTAAAAAAATTTGAGTTCCCATGATCCATTTTGGAAAAGTATTTAAGCTTACATCTGATTGAAGAACCTTTGGCTTCTAGTTCTTCAATGGTCTTAATGGTCATTTCTAGATTCCCCTCTTGCCAGTGAAGCTCAATATTTAGGGGGTCATCCTAAAGTTTCATTCTAACTTCTTTCATATCTTGAAGATAAGCTCTTTTTTCGGCAAGCTTACTGTCATGAAGGTGTTTAGACCAGTTCTTAATCCAAGATTTGGATTCTTTGAGATTGGAATAAAAGGCCCTCATTGAGTTTGTAGATCTGACTCTGGGAAGAGAATTGTAGAAGGCTTTAAAATCCTCACAGAATGCATCAGAGTCAAGGAGGGAGCAGTTTAGCTTGAAGGGGGTGTTTCCATGTCTCTTTATAGATAGCATATACTTGGTGATTAGAAACTGAGGCTGATGGTCAGAGATGGAGGTACACTCATCACTGTGAACAAAGCAGTTATCCCAAAAATCTTGTCAAATGTTATTAATATAAAATCTGTCGAGTGCACAATAAACCCTGTTATTCCCTTCTTGTTTGTTTGACCAAGTATAAGCTGATGTGGAGGATAGAATATGCTGTAAGAAGTGCATATCAAGCAGTAGATCCCATTGAGTTCTCTCATCAGTACACGTGTTTAAATCCCTGCCAATTTTCATGTCCCATGTTGGAGTGTTGTTGAAGTCACCTGCCATAATCCATGTTTCACAACTCTGAATTGAAAGCCAGTTGCTAATAGAAGGCCAGGTTGTAGCCCTGAGTCTAGAGTCAGTTGAAGCATAAATGTTAATGACTCCAAAAGAAATATCATTATTTATGAGAATTACTGACTGCCAGGTCTTGCATGGGCTATTGTAAATCAGACTATGATTTAGATGCTTTTAAATAATGCACAGCCCACCAGATGTGCCTGTGGCTTCAATCCAAGTTGAGGAAAACTCAGGGCCTATCCAATCTGCAAGGTTTGAGCACTCAAAGTTAGGGAGTCTCAGTTCCTGCAGCAGGATAATGTCACTGTCATAGTTTCTTATTTGAGAGATTACCCTCCTTCTTTTCAGAGGGCCTTTTATTCCCCTGAGATTCCAACTGAGAATTATCCTTTCTGGATCTTAGCCTTGTGTTAGCTGCAGGAGTATTGGAAGAAGTAGGTACTCTTTGAATTTTCTTTTTCTTGGCCTTTTTGCTTTTAGACTTAGCTATGTCAGCACATTTTTTATTGGATGTGAGGTAGGCATCATCATCCCAAGCATTGCCAGTGGTGTTGGTATTATTGAAAGCATTCTCCTTGTCTGATTCAGTATCAGCAGAATCCATGTCATCAGGGTTTATAAGACCAGTATTCTCTGGGCAACTCCAAAACTTTGATTTACAGCAATCTGCATTAGCAGAGTTTGAAGCAATGGGGCTGGAGTTTGTGGTAGTATCTATCAGGATATTTAACTTATTATTTTTATTACTAGAATCAAAAGCAAGGTTTGTTAAGGAAAGACCTTGCCTGGAAATGATGTGGTCATGCTGTGTAGAATCTGCAGATCCAGTCAGTTGTTGAACTTTTGTTGTTGTTGAGTCCTGTGGAGCTTGCTGAATTAAACCAACTGTTGTAGCCTCATCATGTAGCAGACTCTTTTCCCAGGAGGTCGATATATCCCTGACACTACCTTCACTGTCATTTACTACATCTGTTACCTGTGCAAAGGCATCTGACACACTTACAGGCATTTCAACCAATTGCTGAAGTTGCAGAGCTATCTCAGGGGAGATGGTGGCATTTTTTGGGTGAGAGGAGACAGTTTGAGTGAGCTCAAGCAGGTCAACATGTAGCAGGTGAATTTCATTTGGAGGAGGAGGTGGTGATGGAAAAATAGTAGGCATGATAGATTCAGAAGGGAGAGTGGGGTGAGTGGTGATTTGAGGCAAAGCTTTTGAAAAAATGTTTGAGTGTGAGTTTGGATCAGTTTCCTGATCAGCAGTATCATCTTCAGAGATCTGTGATAAAACTGCATATGTGTTTGAGCATTTCAGGGTTTCTGCGTCAATATCACATGCAGAATCTTCAGGTTTACTTTCTTCAACATTAGCAATGTTTTGAGATCCATTTTCTGTTGAGTGATCAGTCAAGGAACCTATGCTGAGGTCTGGAGGAATTTGAACTTGCAAATCCTTGTGCTTGAAAGTATCTTTTTCATTAATTAATGAAACCACATTCAAACCATCTAACTCAGGTCTTTCTTTTCCTGAGTCAAATGTCATGTGAGCATGCAAATCCTGTGAGCCTTTGGATGGGAAAGACTGGACACTTGTAAGTTTCCTGAAATCCTATAGAATACTTGATAAAGTTTTGTGCAAATCAATCGTTACTGGCAATTCAGGAGCTTTGCCTTTCCTGTTTAGCAAATTTATATTGTGATCAATATTTGCTTTTCTGATTACAGGAAATTGAGAAGGCTCAGTAACTTTATTATGTACTCGATCATTTGGCATACTCTCCTTTTTCAAGCCAACTGATGGAGGGTTTTCTTTGATGAAGATACCTTTGTTCAAAACCTTAATTCCAGCTTGTTTGATATGGAGAGATGTGCTGTTGGTGAGTTGAGACCTGGAGGAGCTTGCAGAATTTTGTGGCACTTGTTTTCTTGCTTCCCTCTGCTTTTGAATTCTTCTTGTACTGCCATTGATTCTTTTCCATTCATTTTGAGGTTTGGAATTATCAAAAGGAGCCATAGATTCTACCAGATCTTATGGTAGCTGGTTGAATTATCCCTATATGATATGACTGCAATTTCATGATTGGTAGGCATGGAGGTCACTCCATCTGATTTTTTTGGTGCATTTGAATCCCTGTTACCATCTTGATAAGAACATTCACTGCCATTGAGATGTCTCAGGTTGCAATTTCGGCAAAAATTTGGTAAGCCTGCCCATCTAAGTTGCAGGATAGATTTATTCCCAAAGTAATCCAGGAAAGGAAGTTCAGAAGGGATGTTCTTGGTGGTGTCAAGCTGGACAAAGCACTTGGGAGGTTTGTAAGGGTAATACTCAGTAGTCAGGTAGGTGCCAATTGAGTTGAATATTGTAGAGAAACAGTCTTCATTCCAGTAATAGGGCTGAGCTCACTCATAGTAAGAGAGGCAACATGAAATTTGTTGAATTCATTCAGAGGTAATTTGGCATTCCATTTGAGAAAAGATAGTTGAAATGTTTCAATAGTGGAGAAGCCAAGTTTGAGCAAGAAATTTGAAGTCCTTGTACAGCCACATTCAACCACAATGTAGGGATAATTCAGCCAGTAGATCGAGTTAATAACATGCCTTTGTGGAGTCTAAGAAGATGATCCCAAAGTTTTTCAATTTTTAAGCCAGTCGAGTCTACTTTGACTATAACAACAATTTTAGACAATGATTCAATCTTACAGGCAACCACAGGTGAGTTAAGCTGAATACCTCTGAAGAGCTGGATATTGGTAGGTGCCCGGGTTTGTTGGTACTCGAAGTCAAAAGTCAGTTGTTCATCAGAGATAACTGGGGATCTCGGCCTCGGGAACAGAGGAATTGGCACACCATTGGCATCCAAATTTGGCAAAGTTTGAGATCCTCTTGGGTCCAGAGATAGAGTATCCCAATTTGGAGCAAAGTGGCTGTAGTGATGCATTTCTATTACCTTAGGAGCAGGGTTAGAGAAATCTCCAAATTTGATGAATTTTGAAGGATCAAGGTGGAGTATACTTAACTGAGCAAGAAGATCGTCTCTGGCAGCAGAAGGGAGGAGGATGAAGTTATGAATAAAAGAGAGGGAAGATGGGCTTAGGGCTGATGAGTCAATGAAGGATTTATTTTTTTGGGGAAATACCGCCATTAATGCACAGAAAAGGAAATTCAAAGGTGAGTGGCTAAAGCTAGTAGGGGATGTGAGGGAAGATCAAAGGAACAAAGCAAGAGAAAAATCTATCTAAGAACAAAGAAGGAAAGGAGAACCATAGATTTGCCAAAATACCTTGAGAGCATCCATTAATTGCATCAATCTGAGAAAATCTTAACTTGAATTTTTTTGTCTGTCCATTCACAGTAAACTTGAAAGATTGCTGTTGCTGAGATATTTCTTTTGCCTGTGAATTCCAATACCCAAGATTCAATGATCTCAGACTCTAATTCTTCTGTGTGTGTTGTAGTAGTGTATTCTGGAGCAAATAAGGAATCATGAAAGTATTGGTGAAGAACTAGCGATTCCCAAAGTGTAGAGTGAGCTCCAGATAGAAAACCACACGAGATTCTGTCTTCCTGCTTCAAGATTGTAAAAAATTTAATATCCATACAAAGGTAATCAGATGATGAAGAGGATAATTGCTGGGCCTCTACAGGGCCAGCAAGATGAAGAGAGCAAATTCGGATCAAAAGGAAAATTCTCAGGTGGATGGGATCAAGAAAGAGTTTGAATCAGATAGGACAAAAGATTCAAGAAAATGGGCGCTGGTTGGTGACGTGGCCATGTTAGATCAAGACTTTCCAGCAGGATTCACATGTTGCTTAGGACATTCACAATAAAGGCAATGTCAGGCCTGCTATTATTAGCAATGAATAGTAGGCTCCCTATTAATTGTCTGTAGGGAGCTTTCTTCATCTCTTCAATTTCATTTTCAGTCTGACTGAGGACACATATGTTTTGAAAGTTTACAATCTGGAAGAATAGGGGCCTTTACTGTGTTACAGTCCTGCATATTAAACTTCTCCAAAACTATATCAATGTATCTGCTTTGACATAATGATATGGTTTTTCTTTCTCTATTTCTTTTCACCTCTACACCAAGGTACTGTGATAACTCACCAAGATCTGTCATTTTATACCTTCCCTTAAGCATTTGTTTGCAGTCTTTCAAAAAGTCTGAGTTGTTAGAGGCTAGCACACAATCATCCACATAAATTGCCATTATGCAGAAACTTTCACCTTCTCTTAGAACATACACATTCCCATCATTTGTCAATTTTATAAATCCTTGCTCCTTCAAAAAATCATTTATGCAAGAATACCATTCTCTAGGTGACTGTTTTAGACCATAAACAGCCTTTTTCAGCTTCCACACTTTTCCTAATCCCTTCTCAAAGCCCTGAGGTTGGTTCATATAGACTTCCTCCTTTAGGTCTGCATTCAAAAACGCTGTACATACATCCATGTGATGCAGGTTCAAATTTAGGGCATTTGACATAGCAATGATCATTCTAATACTAGCTAACTTTACCACTGGGGAGTAAGTTTCTTCAAAATCAATGCCTTTCTTCTGAGAGTATCCTTGGGCAACTAACCTTGCCTTGTATTTAGGTGTTCCATCTGCATTAACTTTGAGCTTATATACCCATTTATTTCCTATTGAATGCTTTCCTTTTGGCAAATTCACTAACTCATAAGTTCCTGTTCTATCAAATGAGTCCATTTCCTCTTCCATTGCTTTTTTCCACTTGTAAACTTCTATTCCACTAACTGCAGGGAAAAGGGGAAAAAGGAAAAGGGTGGGGATAAGAAAGGGGAAAAATGCATGGGAAAAGGGAAAGGGAAAGAAAAAAATCAAAGGGGAGGGGGAAAGGGAACCTGAGAAAAAGGCACAAGGAAAAATGGGAAGAGGTAAAGGGGAAAAGGGAAGGGGAAATGGCATAGGAAAAAGGGAAAGAGTGGGGAAAAGGATCAAGAATGGGAAAAGGGTTGGGGAAAAAATAAAATGGGAAAAAGAAAGGGAAAAAGAGCATGGGAAAAAGGAGAAAAAGGAAAAGGGTGAGGAAAGAAGAAAAGGGAAGGGAAAATGGCATGGGAAAGGAAAAGAGAGAGGGAAAGGCAAGGGAAAAGGGGCACTGAGAAAAGGAAAAGAGTGAAAGGTTAGGAAAATGAGGAAAAGGCAAGGAAAAGGGGGAACAAAAAAAGATGGGCAGAAGGGAAGGGAAAAAGGGAAAGCGAAGGGAGGAATGGCACGAGAAAAAAGGGAAAAAGAAAAAGGAAGAAGAAAGGGAAAAAATGAAGCGAAAAAAAGACATGGAACAAAGAAAGGGGAAGAGGGAAAGGGTGGGAAAAAGAGGAAAAAGAGCATAGAAAAAATATGGGAAGGGCATGGAAAAAGGAATGAAAGGAAGAAAGGGTGAAGGAAAGGGAAAAAGGGCATGGGTAAAAGAGGAAGAGGGAAAGGATCAAAAAAGGAGGAAAACAGAAAGAAAAAAGTCCAAAAGGACGAAAAGGGAGGGGGAAAAGTGAAACAGGAGAAGGGTGAGGAGGAAGGAATTGAAAAAGAGGAAGAGGAAGGGAAAAAGGGCACGGGAACAAAGGGAAGAGGGAAAGGGTGAGGAAAGGGGAAAAAGAGCATGGGAAAAGGGAAAAGAAAGAAAGAGAGGAAAGGGGAAAGTGGAAAAGGAAAAAGAGGGTGAGGGCGGGGAAATGAGGAAAAGGGGCACATAAAACGGATAGAGAAAAAGAAATCGAAAGAGGCATAGGAAAGAGAAAATGAAAAGGAATGGGAAAAGGACATGAAAAAAGGGCACAGGGAAAAAGCGAGAGGGTGCGAAAATAATGAAAAGGGAAGGGAAAGAAAAGGAAAAGGAAAAAGTAAGGCAGAAAGGGGGGAAGAGAAGGGAAAATGGGTACGAGGTAAAGGGGAGCGGGAAATAGAAAAAGAGAAGCGGAAAAGGGCAAGGGATAAAGAGGAAGAGGATGGAAAAAGGAGGAAAAGGGGCACATGAAAAGGTGGAGAAAAGAGAACAAAAAAAGAGCATTAGAGTTTTTTTGGGATCTCGAAATATCCCAATAATAAATCCTTGAAATTCCACGTGGGCATTTAAGATCAACCAATAGCATGCGAGGTGCTAATAGTTTTATACCAGTATTACGTGGCAATTTATGAGCCAATTTCCAATACATTTATGAATACATTTATGGTAACCTAACACCGCATTAAAGCATAATAGAAATTAATGCAAGAGATTTTCGCCTGAATCTAAGGTTAGAGAGCGCGAAATGTATTGAGAGAAATTTTTCGTGATGGTGGTGTCAAACAAATCCATGATTCTGTTGTGAGCCGAATAGGGTTGTCGAATACAAATTTTGGTTGTTCGTTGGTCTCCTCAAAATTTCTCTTAGTTGTTGTTGTTCACATCTTGAAGCACAAAGTTTCAGCAAGGCCATGTTGTTCTTATTTTTTAGCAGGTATTCGATGCTTGTTTTCATCATTTGCGATTTCGAACAATAGTTATAAATTGAAAATGCTGTGTAAATAATCTGGTTATAAAACAGCTTCAAGTGGTTGAAGTATACCGCATCTGCAGCAATTGAAAAGGTCAAAATCGAATATGGTGTTTAATGCTATCTATTTTGACATTCTGGATGAGGAAGCAATGGCCTGCATTATCAAGTCTTATATTCTCAAGTTCATACATGAAGCTTTTCATTTTATTCATGGATGTTTTCATACTCTTACATTTGCTTCAGGCAATTGCAGGACATTCAATTTGCATAGAACAGACAGGAAATTCAGTTAATATAGAACAGATATCTCTTTGACAATAGCTAACGGGAATGCAAGCCTTGAAATTATGAAATTGTACCTTGAAAGCCTTGAAATTTTACCTACCCAAAAAGGGCACAAAACTCCAGTTTTTTTTTGTAGTCTTTATTCCTTATCTTTAGTATATTAATACTTTTGCATAGTACTTACAGGCTTTGGTGTTGCACATTGGGCTACTGCCATATATGTTGTGCATAATATATGTATGTTAGCTATATAAACATTCTTATTTTTGTTATTTTGATGTGAAACAGAATAAGGATGGAACATTTGCTCCTCTCAAGTTACATTAGTTGGCAGCCACTCACTGAAGAGAAATTGTAAGTATTTTTGGCCCAATGATGTTACTTATTAAGTGGCCTTCTAGTTAACTAATTTATTTATCTATTGCACAGGTAATGGCTTTGAAGCGATCTGAAATTAGTCAAATTATACTAAGAAATGGGAAGGGTGATAATGGAGAATGGATCGATTTGAATATCTCAGTGGGTTCTTGGGTAACAATGAGGCCTGCACAGCATGGTGATCATGCAGTAAAAAAGCGAAAGCTCAACGATTTGAATGCACATTGGAAAGCCCATGTTATTGGATTTGTGATTAATCAAGGCCGTAAAAGGGTAGATGAGATTGTTGTTGCGCATGCATATGGTCCTCAAGATATGATGAAGGAGGATATTGCAGAGAGTCCTACATTTCCAAAGCTTGAAGCAAATTGTCTTTGTTCTTCTGAGTTCAAGAATAGAGTTCCAACAGAGAGCATCACAAGCGTGTTGGAGGTCCATCACCATTCTATCGGGCGTTTGTTATTTCCTGACGTTCCTTTATCTTCTCTTAGGAATCAAGGTGTTTGGTTCCACAAATACCATTACACGAAATCAAATGGCAAGCTCGGAAAGTTGACGATGGTAGATTCTCCTACACTATCTCATATTTCTAAAGGCATTAGTAATACACATATTGTCATGGCATTTCGATGCTTATTAGCAAGAGAAATACAAAAGTTGTTGACAGAAAGAGGCGGAGTTCGTGGTGGCGCAAAACCATTTTTGTTCAAGGATGTAAAGACGTTAAAGATTGCACCACAGACATACACCTTTCGAGGTGTTAGTGAAGCCTCTCTTGAACAGATTTTTCATGGAGAATGGAGAAAAAGAATCCATGAGACGGGTGGACAAACAACTCTTTGTGAGGTGGACTCAAGCAGTTTTACATTCAGGTAACCATGAAGTTTTTGTTATCATTGTGGTTTTGAAGTAAATAATATGAGACAACTACTTTCAGGTACAGGTTACCAAAACAGACTTTATATTGCAATTTCTTCATTCAAAGAAAAAAAAGGCAGCGAGAAAATGGTCAATTATGTTGGAAAGCAGTGGAGGAGCATTGCATTAGGACTCCTACAATTGAATTGGAAGTGCATATGGAGAACGATCATATTCATGTGTTGAATGTGGACGAAGTATGGACGTTAGTGGAATGCAGAAGGTTATTGGAGGCGCTGACTGGATTTTCTGATTTTGTTTTCTTGATGGACGATAAGAAGGTAGGATATAGAAGAGAGTACACAATCAGATGCAAGGATTGTATGCCTCCTTGTATCCTGAGGATTGATCGTACTACTTGATGTACTTAATAAGGAAAAAAAATAAAATAAAGATTCTCCTGGTGGAATTTGGGTTCGATTCCCAAAGAAACATCTTAGAAAGTCATAACGTATTGTATTCATTGGTTTACAGTTCTTTTAGGTACATATTTCAGCATGTTTGGTAATTTCCATGTCTCATATCTTGACTTTTCAATCATCTGTACACTGCCATAACATTACGATATTCTTTCTATTAGCATTATGCTGAATTCCACAACAGAATTCCTTTAGATATGTTGCAATACTGTTTAGCTTCATATTACAGGGTCATGACCCTGCCTTGCACGTGCTTTATGTGGAACAAATTGAAGTCCCAGGTTCATAAACTTCTTTTGAAGTGTACACCAAGTTTTTACTGTCCTTGGTGAGATGGATGCTTCTTTCCATTCTGATCTAGTCGAGAATTATCAGAAAGATAACCAATTTATTAAAAAGATCATGTAGCGAGGTTGTGAGTGATCGCCCATGTCTGACATTGTCATCAATATATTGGCCGTTTGATTTGGAGTTGGTCAAAGTGATAATTTTCTCTATTTTTACACACAAGCTAGATATTTTTCTTGAGTAGTTGCATATTGCTTTTCAGTAGTGGTTGGCAATGGAAGAAATGATGTAGTAAATGGAAATCACAAAAAATGTTCTACGTTATGGCTACAAGCAGAAGGTTTATGGGTTTTGCCTCCAATTGATAGGGTATACAAACTGCATGCTTTTGTAACTATGTGTATAGATCATTTTTCTGAAAGCTTAAGTCAGTTCAGAGGAGTAAATATATATTGCAAGTGTACAACTCACAAGCACAGCCTATAGAATAGTGTAGCTATAACAGAGGAATCAAGTTGTTCACTAGGACCTACACAATTTGCTAATTAACAACCACCTAGTTAGCACTGAATCCTTTCTATACATCCACTCCATTCAATCCCACTGGATGGTGTAGGCCACTCCCACGCAATCTCACTGGTCAGTAGACATTACCAAAAAAATTCGTTCTTTAGTCGTAGTGTCCATGCTCTGATATCATTGTGGGAAATAGGCATGACACCGAGATTCTTTATCAATTTAAATATATGCAGAGCAGAGTTACAATTGGGTCCCAGTATGAGCATCGCCAGGAGTATGTCCATGGAATATATGTATAAAAACTTATTGTCTTGCTATTCTCCAGGCAGAAATTGCTAGAAGGCTTCCATTAACTGTTCAAAATTAAAGGTATCTGCAGCACTGAAGAATAAACATTCTGCTTCGTCTGCTCAACAAGATTTTGCAGGCTATGACTTTTGGAAAATATGAATATGCCTTCACTGAGACTACCACATCTACAAGTTGCCTTTGATGGTCCAGTCAATAAGAATCCGTAGATGAGACTACCATTTTTATGGGGTAGTGATTTTCCCATTTATGCCTAATGTAAGCTGCCCCACACTGTCACCTGATCAATCAGGGATAAAATTATTAGTAACATATCTAACACTCAAGCATTTTTGCAATGTAAGTATACCTTAGCAAGTTAATTCCACAACTAATAACAAAAGCAAGTAGGGGAGACTTCACAGATCCAACAATTGCTACTAGTGAACCTTGCATAATCTGAATAATAATTTCCTTCCCAAGAACCTTTATTTATGTGTCTATGCAGTTTGTGATAAAACCATCAGTCACATAACTGGAGTATGCCACAAACTTTACATAACTGCCCAAAAACTGTGCTTAATCTGAACCTTGTCAAATCTGCTGCAAGCCCACAGACCTCTTAGCAGTACTGTATAAGAATGTACTGTCTAAGAATGTTTAGACACCTGGAACTTCCTTCTTCAGCAAAGGGAATTGAGATGTCAGTCAAGAGTGGAAAAATGTTGACATCTTTTGACTATAAACAGTTTCATGGAATTGGAGCCACAAAGCTCCATTGTATACATCTATGGGTTCTGTTTAATCACATCTTTGAGTGTAATCTTATAGTATAATGTTACAATGTGGAATAACTTAAGTGCTCATTATGAAGAACCTAGAATATAACCAATTGAAAAGATAAGATGTTGCAGCCATAATCCAAAGACACACTGTGGCATATTGAAGTTCTTAATGAAAGGCTGGTTACAGTAATTTATACAGGAGAGCTAAAATGAAACAAACATCCATAACGTTAGAACCACTAAAATGGTACTGGATGGTATATATGGAACTTAGCAAGCAGTGTGACAACATGAGTATAGTATGTGTCAATCAGTATGAGGGAACTAATTTAGAAAACAGTAAGACAATGGAGACTTGAAACCAGTACCATTTTGAAGTTTGAAAGAAGCCAAAAACTACAAGTACTCTGAACGGTTGTATAGAAAAATTTGAGAGGACTCGTAATCTCCTCATTCAACTGTTGGCAAATCCTCTGTTGGGCATCTTCTTTCGCATCCATGATGGGAGTGGTCAAAGCAGGCACAATATAAGGCAAAAAGAAGATGACCTACTGAATTTGGCTTGCTCTTTCCTTCTACACTACGGCAAACAAATGCCAAAGGAACAACGTATGGAGACGCTTACCTACGAGTGCATGTCCATTTAACTCCAAGACGTATTCCATGAAACAGACAACCGTGTGTCCCTTATTGATGATAAGTAGCCTTCGATGGTTTGTCTTTGCATGCTGAGATCAGGGAGCCATATGACAACTGGCTCTGGTCCAATTTCCTAAATACAAAAGACCTTAGCTAAGTCCTTAATCTCTGCAAAAGTCTGTAGCAACCTACAATGCACCATCTCTATACTATCCCATAATCTATTCACAATCATCCATCACACATGCACCACTTGTACATTTTAAAGAACTGCCTCTATCATTTCAGCTACTGCTCTTAGCACCCTAGCTCGTACAAAATATACTCTCTATGTTTAACAACACCATGCCTTCTTTTCAATTCATGAATGCGCAAGCAGCATGATTTAGTATAAAAGACTCCAGGACGAAAATTACTACAGCAATAACTACCTATAAGTGCTCCCTGACCTAAATGCCCTGAAACACGTAATAAGCAGGGTTAAAAAGCAACTCACCTTGCTCACGACCTAGCTGCAGATAACCACCATGTTTACCATGTAAACTTGAACAAGTGGCATTCTCAACACAATAATCCAAAAGAAGCAGACCATTGTAATACCATCTGAAAACATCATTTACACTGTTACCTGTTACACAGTAAAACAACAGCTGCCCTAAGTATCTGGACAACCCAATCTACATGTGTACATGTTAAGGAAATTAACAGGAGACCTAGCAACTCATAAGCACAGTTATCATGGCATGCAGCAGATTAAACATATTCACTAATTATCCAATAAACTCAACTAGTACCATAAATTGAAAAGTCAAAGTTTAGTTAAAAAAATCAAACAAAATGAATGATGGTACTAACCTATTCAAGATCCGAGGACGTATTTTTTTCCTATTCTCACCCGCTTGCTTCTCCACTGCCTTTGTGTTTCCTTAGCAGATGACTTTTCCCATAGTTCCCTTTTGCGCTTGAGGATAGCATCTCTCAGTGCTTTATCTAGTTGTGGACTTGTCCTTCTTTTGACATTTCTATCATGCCTTGCGAGCAGCCTTCTATAGAACCAGGTTCCAAGCTGATTGAGTGGCTTTGATGCAAGTGACGATCCTCCTCTCTGTGTGGCGCGATGGAAAGCTAGTTTGGCCTGTTTATGAGACTTTTCCATGCCTTGAGTATTCCATACAGCAAGACTACCATATTCCTTTGCAAACCAAGGTCCATGAGCATACAAAATATGAACGTAGTGACTGACCTCACTTTCGCCCCATGCCTTGATGTAAGCATCAGTAAACTTGTTGACGAGGTCTTTGAACTTCACCTTATCAGCATTGGTGAATGTGTGTTTTTGCAATAACACATTTAGGTTGGAAAATGCATTCCATGCATTTAGTTTCCTTATTGTAGCATTCGCTCTATCTGTCCTATCCCTCTCAGCCTCAACTAGCCTCTTACCAAAGTCAAATGTCCCCTTTCTCTTTGAATCTACATTTTCCAAGAAGCGTCTGGCCTTATCACCTCCCAATGACACCTTGCATGGTACAGAACTTTTTACTGATTTCTTCAAGTCCTTTTCAAGCTTTACATTACCTCCATGAAGCCCAGCTTCTGATAGCACTTTCTCTATCCTTGCAATCCCTTCTTTTCTATCCTTCTCGCTTTTAAAATTCCATACAAACATACAACTATGATGTATCATTTTCTCCACTATTCTAACCATTGCATGTAACGTACAAAAGTGAACTCTTTGTAGTGGAATTGGCAAAATCGGTTCAAAGTTTTTATCCTTCAAGTGCCTATCTGGAGGTGCATCCTGCTTGCAAGACATGGTACTAGAACACTTTCTCCCTTTTTTCTCTTTTAATTTATACATACAATAAATACAATTACTACAAGTTTGTGCTCCTGTATTAGCCACATTATACATAGCTTTCTCTGTTTTTAAATCTGAAGCCAAATGAAATCTCACTTTAAATGATCCTATACCATCCACATGCAATAATTCACCAGCTTCAAACATACTAATAATCCTTGGGATATCCGTCTGATCAAACACCCACTTCAAAATTGAAAAATTCTCCTTCTGAACTTGGAACATACCAAGCCACCAGGTATGTTCCTCAGATTGAACTGAAAAAAACTCAGGATCTCTCTTTTTCTTGGGCAAACGTAGTTGTGCTTCATATTCTGGTCCCATGGCATAATTCATAAGAACTAAAGAGACTCTTTCATACTTTGCCTTACTCGTAAGCTCCATCTCATCGAGCTTAATGCATACATCCAATTGTTCCACCTCATGAGATTGCAAATTGTAAAATACGACCATAAGTTTTAAAATAGTCTCTAAATCAAACCAAATGTTATTTTTCTCATTAAGACCGATCACATCACATTCAGCGCTATCTCTATTTGAAATGCATGAGACTCCACATTGAATAGAATGCATACCTCCAAGAACCTCCTCAACTTTCATGTTCCTTTCTCTTTTGATGTTCTCAACTGTGTATGGACGCGGGATAATAACCTTCTTAGTGCCTAAAGATTTCAATGCGGCTTGAAAGGGTTTGAATAGACTTCTATATCCTTGCCTCAAGCATCCGATAGTGTCACAAGTGGTTTGAACTTCATTTGCATCCATTTTTTAATATATTTCCTTTATTACCATGTCTAGCACATCTCTCTTCAATGCTATGTTGCATGGCTCATTTAATAAAGCAAGAATCTCATCTCGTGAAGCCATGTTAAGAAGAAAATTTCCCATATTTTTCCTCACAACTCCTTTCTTCTTTTTGGTGTTCAAAGCTTGATTAATTGCATAAACTCTCCTTCTTGCTGCTCCCCCTTTTGGTGCTAATGTATGTATGGGTTTCAATGTTTTTTTCCGCTCACGCATTCCCATTGCAGTCTTCTTAAATCTCTTCAAACGAGCTTCTAGAATTTTCACCGAGGACTCTGCCCGCATCAAAGCATTCTCGACATGACATCTCTCCTTCTCTGCTTGCTTGATGACAAAATTTTTTAACGTATCTTCACTTTGCATTTGAACTAAAGTTTTCTTCATGCATTCTAATTCTTTTACCAATGAACCCTTATCAATTGATGATTGCTTTCTTTCACATTTCATTAGCTCAATTTCACCTCTATAAGCTCCAATTATGCAACAAATATTTCTTCATGTTCTCACAGTATCCCAACAAGCCATTTTTTCCTTCACAGACGAACTTGACCAAACTAGTAACAGAATTAAAGTCTGGGAGATTACCGGTAATTGGATCCCTGGGATAAATCTCACCACGTGTCCACAGATCTGCATTCTTAGCTCCTCTTGACCTCAACAAAGCTGCATCCACTCGAACCTTGAAACCTCCACGTTTCTTGTTCCAAGTAACTGCATATTCTTCAGGCAACACAATTCTGATCTCTGTTGTCATCTTCTTACAAAAGTAACTGTAGAACTCAGAGACAAAATAAAAACATACCTGCAAATTCGTCCTCCAAATTCATATGAAGAACCCGGGAACTCCATTGGCGCCAATTATCACTTTCTATCTAAGCCTACTTGAAAAATTCAAAGCGGATTGATGACGTGGTCTTCAATTCGAAGGCTTGGTCGGAAGACAGGAAATTGTAGAGCACAGACAGGCGGAATCTTAGTTCCTGAATCTTAGTTCTTGAGCCACGGTGTACAATTTCGAAATTAAGTTTTCCTGAAAAAATGGAGCCACGTTACCTTGTAATAGAGAAAACTTCTTGCTTATGGAAAATATGAAATTTTGAATATTTGTTGGTTGAGGAAAAATAGGGAATGAGATTAATTACCAAAGGATGAGGGAGGTTGTTGAGGGGGGTTGTTGACGGTGGTTGTAATATATGTAATATAAAATTTATAATTACGAAAATATTTTTAATTTTCTTAGGGGGATGAGTTGACATCCCAAAAAAACTCTAATGCATGGGAAAAGGGAAAGTAAAAAGGAAATGGAAAAGAAAAAGGTTGAGGAAAATTAAGGGGAAAATGGGAAGGGAGAAAGGATGAAAAATAAAGGGAATAAGTCCGTCGGAAAAAGGTAAAGGGAAAAGGAAGGGACAAATGGGAAGGGAAGAGAAGGGAGAAGGGGGTAAAAAAAGGAAAAAAAATAGAGAAAAAAAAAGAAGATGTGTACGAAAAATGAGAAAAAAAAAAGGAAAAGGAAAATGAAAAAGGAAAGTGTGTAGAGAAAACGAAAAAAAAAGAAATGCAAGATAGAGCAAAAGGCAAAGGGAAGAGGAAGGGTGTCGAATGCACAAAAATCCCTTAAAGCTAAGCAATGCTGGGCTTGATTTCTATTATATTAAATTTATGAAAAGGAGTCTGAGCTGAATAGATTTTAGTCCACATATATTCCCAACTTATGCCCAGCAACGCTGGGCACCATTACTAGTAGAATAATAAGAACAAAAAGAAATTTAGCTTCTCTGCATCTTCGTGAGCCAGAGGCATCGCAATAAAATATGTTTTTTAATCACCATTCTACAAATTATAAGTTGGCACACTTTTCTTTCCTCTTTCTTTAAACGCATGGCTGTGGTAGCTCTAGCTAACAAAATGTTAAAATGTCGCATAATGTAGCCTTAGTGATTGGAATCCGGAGAATTAGGCCTAACAGGGGGAGCGCCACCAAAAAATCTCAGCCTTCGGCCCAGATCCCAGCTCTGAAGCAAAAGGATGGACAAGAGTAAGGACAAGGGTAAGAAAGTTTTGATTGATGTATGTGGGGAGGAAAAGGTCGGCAAGAAGCGCCCAAGCTCTGGCGCTCCAGGCAACCTCACGGTGCCTTTCAACCCGGATTTAGAAGAGCTCAATCCTTGGTGCATCTGCTTTGATGGCTGTAGGTGCTTAAGCAGAGGTCTACCATCATGCATCAGTTGCGGCCGCGTTCATTGCTTATACTGTGACCGAATTCATCATGCACAGTCCATGCGAGATAGTGGTTATACTCTAGGAATGCTGGAAGTTCTCGGAGTATTGGGCGACAAGAATGACACTGTAAGACGCCAAGACATAGATCGAACAATGCAATGCTTCAACAGATTACAGGTCCAAGCTGCTATACAAAGGTGCTCTAATTTCCAACACAATCTGCTGATATGTGATGCCGGGAAAGTCTGTATCTACTGCTGTGAAAAAAACCCCGTTGATTTTCTGTGCCGGGCGTACATAGTGAGAAATCTGGAAAAGGTCCAGAAGATCGGGGAACCGTCTTCGGAAAAGAAACCCAAAAATTAGTCTTTCCTCCCAAGAAATAGGGATGCATGTCAGGGTTTTTGGTCCTACCTTTTCTTTCTATTTTTGCTTTTAATCTATCGTGTCTCGTTATGTCCTGTTTTTGTTTAAGATAAACCAAGATCAGATCAGATTATCTAGAGCCAGCAACGACATTAACAGACGGGAGGCCGCCAAGAATATATATATAATAGATAATTTCGATCAGAAGAGGTTACGACGGCAGTGAAAAGAAGAATGCATAGATGAAGAAAAGAAGAATTAACTGTAGCTGAAGGCCTAGACATGATGTTAATGTAGTGGTGTTAATGTAATGTGTTGATTATGTAATACCTCCATGGGGAGAAAATTTCTGAATGAAGGCAGTTTTGAAGTAATGGTTATCAAGGGTAAAGTAGCCTCAATAAAATCAATAAAATCAAATGAATCTAAAGTAATATATGTTACTGATAAATTAGCTTCAAGGTACAGCTCTAAAAATCGCCTCAATGATGAAATGATCCTGATCCATAGCATACCACACGAAGACAAGGCAAGGATATATGGGAAGTTATAAACAGATTACTGGAAGGCTACTAAGGGAGTTCACAACTGGTAAGTCCCACCAGCAGATATATATACAAACATGGAAGCATTACAGGAGACACCGGGCTTCAGTGGGCAATAGAACACAACAGAACACAATGGATAACATGCGAAATTAGACAAACTGGATCATATCATGGGAGACATCTACTGGGAGTGAGAAGGTGGCGAACGCACCAAAAAGGAATACAAGTGGAGGGGCAACACATATTGGACAGATAGGCAAGGAACAGGAATAATTGGTCACACGGAACCGTACGCGTAGAAACACAAACAAAATGTGATCAACAGGGGAACAAACAGAGAACAGAGGAACATCAGAGTAAAAGGAGGACGGGGCAAGATACGGGACAGAGAGGCTATGCCTCCGCCGTACACCAGGATAGCGAGGGCTAGACCCACCAACTGGTACCCCGGACCACTAAAAACTCATTATAATACCTTATATCTCCTTATGGGCGAGATACCAACGTAATTAATGCAGGCAGCCATATACCCAACTAAGCAGCCTCGAAAAACCCAAAAGGATCAACCTTGGGCAACAGACGAAAGAAGGTAAATGATAATAAAAGAGATGGACGAAATTAATTAGGTTTTTAAAATTTGAAATTCAAATCAAAACGGTAATTACGAATAAAAATGCCGTTTAGAATTAGGGAATATATAGTCATAGTGGGGGACGACGGCTAGCTTACAGATTGAGAGCCGAGCACAAGCGCACTGCCTAAGAGCCACCACAGAGTCCTGTGGCACAGGATTATCTTGCAAACGAGGACCATGGCCGACAGCACCAATGGTAGCCAGCAAAGGTCGGATGTGGCAAGAGCCCCGGTGAGCCAACAGGACCTACGGGACATCCTGGCACAGATGGATAAGCGGCTGGAATCAAAGATCCCGAACCTGGATGCACTTAACGCGCTGGCTGAAACGTGCAACAGCAACAAAACAGCCATCACTAGCATGGACCTGAGAGTAGGAGGGGTGGAGAAGACGAATGAGGAAATGCAGCGGAGGATGGACGAAATCGAAGAAGAAAAGGCAAAGATCCTGCAAAGGTTGGTTGAATTAGAGAAATCAAATGTTGAGCTGGATGCATGGGAGTCATTTGATAGGATAAAGCCACACTTAAGGGAATATGAGGAGCAAAATAAAATTAAGCATGATGTTAGGCTAATTGGGATAGCAGAAAGGCCTAACGAGGATATATATCGAGTTACTGCAGAAGTGTTAGAAACGGTGTTCAAGGAGCACAGGGGCGCCATCATCAAAGCCCTACGATCAGGCCAATGGAGGGGGAGACCGAGACACATAAACGTGACGTTAAGGGATTTGGCTACCAAGGAAAGGATCCTACGGATGGGACCCAGATTGAGGAATGGAATCAAGGTACAGGAGTCATTAACGGTGATGCAGACAGTGGGTCGCACAGGAGTTGGCCAAAGCCGTGGATCCGAACCAAGCAGGATACAAGCGGGGTCAAGAATGGCAAGGTCTATATACACAAGAGGGGAGAGAACAAGCCGACTCAACCGCAGAACGACGGCTAGGGGCTGCGGTGGGTGCAGGGGGCGCAGGGATAGAAAAATCATCTGAGGCGAGAAGGAAAAACATACCGATGTCTATACAACAGGGGCTGGAGAACAGATCGCTGAAGGAAGCTCTAAGAGCAGGCACGGTAGAAGGGAACCAGAACAGAGTAATAGGAAGAAACGAAAACGGGGGAAACGAAGAGCGAGCAACACAAGCAAAGGTTCTGAGGGCCAACCCGGCGTAATGAAGACCGGGGAAGACCAAGGAGGATGGGCATTGGTATAGAAAACACAGAGATACGTATAGAGCAACCTCTGGGAAAAGACGCTGACATTGTGGTAATGGAACTGCACGGGTACCCATGGGATGATGGAGAAAGGTTAGAAGGTGCCCAAGGTCGTGACATAATATGCCCCGACGAGACTTGGGAGCATAACGCCAAAAGGCTGCCAGAGGAGGAAGGATACCAACTGCTCACGTGTTGGAAAGACAGGGAATTTAAAATAGGGAGGGGGAGTGCAGGTTTGGCTTGTTATATAAAAAACAGTGCAGTTAACAATGCATGTATGTTACATTCAGATATCAATAAAAGATATATGGTTTTGAGTATCCAAATGAAAAACAAACAAGATGTGGTTCTGATAATTACATATTACCCGCCGAACAGTGATAAACTAGAACTGCTAGATCTGGGAGAGAATATAACGAAATGGAAGGAACAAGGACCAGTGATTATAATAGGAGATCTAAATGCTAGAACCGGACAGAACAGTACCTGAGTACACCCGGATGAGATAGGGGGGCGCATGCAGTATAATGATGAGGGCACAGGAGTGGCAGAGGGATACAGAAGATAAGGCAGAGGTCAATGCTAGAGGTGAATTACTGCTGGAAGTATGCACGGCAACAGGGATGATTATAGCCAATGGTGTGGGAAAATGGAGGGGATCAGGAGGCTTCACGAGTCAAAACACACATGGTAAGAGCATAGTGGATTATATAATTGTGAACAAACAAGCAGCAAAAAAGATAGAAGGGCTGATGCTACGTGAATGGCCAAACGGGAGGAGGGAAAGTCATAGACCGGGCGAACTAACAATCGGGCTAGGGGAGACGCCACAAAAAGACAGCACAGAAAGAAAGGAAGATAATAAAGACAGGGTGAAGATTCAGTTCCAGGAGACACACGCAGAAACCTTCACCCAAATGATCAAGGAGGAAATGGGAGAATGGAACTGGGGAGAGCACAACGCAAGTGAGAATGGAAACACCCTAAATGACATCATGGTAAGGGTAGCAACAGATGTGTTTGGGAAAAAGATCAAAATCAGGAAAAATAGGGCATTTAGAGCTTCAGTATGGTATGATGACGAGTGTAGGGAATACAAGAGGAAAGTAAGAAAACATAGGGGAAAGGAGACATACCGAGAAGAAAGGGCAGCATACATAAGATTACTGAAGAAGAAGAGATACAATAACCTGTTACAGCACCAATGGTACTTGGGGAAAATGCTGAAAAAACAGCCCCGAAGGTTTTGGAGAGGACTCAAAAATAAAGGAGGGGGAAGTAATGTGAAAGCAAAGAACGAACAAGATGACATTGGAACCGAGGGATGGGAGAGTTACTTGGATAAATTATACAAGACAGGGGCACCTCCAGTATCGATATCACTACAGCATGATCAGGACAAACCATGCTTCAACTTGCTAGACGTAGGGATGGCCCCAAACAGATGGCCAATCATAAAGCTCCGATTTTTACGGACTCACCGCTGAACTCGCCAAGTGTGCAATTAGAAATCGCGCAAGTTACGTGACATTTTAACGGCATCATACATACACAGGACTCCCGCATTTGATGGACATACAACAGAGTCATACCTTTACATAAGACAAAGGAATAGAAAAAGATCCGTGGAATTACGTAACAATAATGGTAAGCTCGATTTTCGCGAAAATGGTTTGGAAAGGTATTGGATAATAAACTAAAGAAATGGGCGTAAGAAGGAAATATGAGAGCACAGGGGCAAGGTGGTTCAGACCGAGCACTCAACCACAAATCATCTAGTGACCCTACGGATATTAATAGAGCGTAACAAATTGCGTGGAAAGAAAATAATAATCACGCTTTGTAGATTTCGTAAAAGCATTCGATACACGGCCCCGAGAGAAGCCGCTAAAGAGATTGATGGACATGCAGCCCCGAGAAATATGGTAGGATCGATAGCAAGACTATACCACAAGGTGTATGCTAAAATGGAACAGAAGGACAAATTGATAACTGCGGACACCGGTAAAGCAGGATGCCCGCTATCCCCAACACCGCTTTGGAATATACATAGACGCACTACAGGGATACATAGCGTAACGTAAGGGAGACGAAAGCATGCCCCAACGCTTAGAGACACGAAGGTACCAATAATGCTATACGCGGATGATCTTAGTATGATGGCAACAAAGAACAAAGGAATGCACGATCCGCCAAAAATTCTAGAACAATTGCGGAGGATACTGTAACGACAAAGGAATCTAGCAAAAACTAAGATAGTCATCTTTGGACACAAGAATGCATAAACCTTTTAAATATAAAGGTAACGAGATAGAGGAACCAACGTAATACGATATCTAGGGTATGACACGCATGCGGCATCGTGGAAATGGACCAAAGGAGCCAATGCCGATTTCAATCAGCTATAGGAAGCTACTTCAACATGAAAAACTTTTGTAACGAAGTAGAATAACCGACCGATATCAAATGTTATCTATTCAAGGCAAGAATAGCCACCACCCGCTTATACCTGAGCGTAAGCATGGGGGCCAGGTCTAACGAGAGAAACCGGGAAAAGCAGAAGGAATTTTAGGCAATGGCAATGCATAGAATTGTGGTGAGGACAAACACACCACTAACAATCATGGTCCTCAAACAGGGCGTAAAACCAATGGAAGTGAGAGCATGGGAGAGAACTATAAGATACCTTTCCGAGATAACGCTGAGACATACAAGGAAAACCGGCCCAAAGATTGCAATCACGTAATCAAGAAAATCACATATCCTCGAAAAGCAAAGGATGGTTTAAGGAGGTGGCAACATGGACCGCATAAATGGGATTAAATCCAAAGTGACCTAATAGAAGAGGGGCAAGTGGAATGAGGAGGGGCGACACAAAGAACAAGAGCATGGCCGCAAAGGCATACGGACCCAAGACAAATTGCTCATACGTGTTTTAATCCGCACCAACAAATAGGACATCGATATATCTGAGGATAATTTATCGGGAAAACGTAAGGGACACGCTTAGCCGATTTAGGATGGGAAGCCATGATCCGAGAATCGAAAAAGACAGTGGAGAGGGGTAGACAAGGAAGACGTGATATGCGTAACCCGCGACAGGGGAGAATAGAGGATGAGAACCATATGATTAGTGATCGCCCGACATACCGAGACATCGTCGTGATGATATAGGAATATAAGGTGGGGAGAACCAAAATTCACAAGCCGATGAAGATGACGTAATCACTAAGTGATCTAGCGGGCGCGATCCACGTAATGACCCACTTTATACGAGAAGTACACGCTGAAAGAGGGCTTGTAATATGATCCGCACAAAACGACTCATATAGCCTCACACAAATTGCTCGCCTAAAAGCCGATTGATAACGACGATCACCGCACGGCCAAGAAGCCGAGGTAAAAGCTGGGGTGCCGGATTAAAAGGAAAAAGTCACCCTTCGAAAGGCTACATTGTAACAAATAAGTGATGTGCTAGTAGCACCCTTTTAGGGAGCTCGCCCATGCTACACAAGTCCAGGGGCCTTATGGCACAAAGGACACAAATGTATTCTATTCTATTATATTCTATTCTATATAGAACTAGGAACTGTGGCCAACCTCGTTGGACACAAGCTGAGAAACTGTAAATAATACACTGTAGCACTAAGAAAATAACCCAAAAGTACACCATCGTTACAAACGACATTTTTTTTTCATTTTGTCATTTGCTCTATCCCACTTTTACCCTTTGTCTTTTTCTTTTCCTCATTTTCCTTACACGTTTCCTTTCTTTTTTTAATTCTGTTCTTTGTTCCACACCCCCACCCCCACCCACCCCCTACTTTCCTTCATTTTTCCTTTTTCCCCCTTTTTTGTGCCCAACCTGTGGTGGTTGTAGAATCTTATATTATAATGTTATACCGTAAGTAGTGCACCGAGCCCTAATTTGAATGGCCGAGATCATCTGGATGCATCTGAAGGCCTAGATTTATTGTACGACTTACCAACACTGTGATTGGTCATGCTTCGATCTCTTAAGGGAAAAGGGTAAATGAAAAGGGAGAAAAGGAAAAGGGAAGTGGAAAGAGAGAATGTGAAGGGCAAAAAGGCATGGGGAAAAGGGTAAAAGGAAAAGGGAAAAGGGTGGGGATAGGAGAAGAGAAAAAGGCATGGAAAACGAAAAAGGGAAAGGGAACCTGGGAAAAGGGCACGAGGGAAGGAGTAAGAGATAGAGTGGAAAAGGTAAACGGAAAGGACATGAAAAAAAAAAAAGGAAAGAGGAAAAGGTTGAAAAAGGGAGAAAATGAAGGAGAAAAAAAGCATGGAAAAAGGGAGGAGGAAAAAAGCATGGGAAAAGGAAGGAGCATGGGAAAAGGGGAAAAAAGAGAAGCGTTGAGAAAAGAGGAAAAAGGAAGGGACAAATGGCATAGGAAAAGGGAAAAAAAAAAAAAGAGAGGGAAAGGGAAGGGAAAAAACGCATCAAGAAAAGGGGAACAGTGAAAGGTTGGAAAAATGAGGAAAAGGGAAGGGACGGATGGGGAGAGGGGAAAAGAAAAGGGGCATAGAAAAAGGGAAGGTGAGAAGAAAGAAAAAGGAAAGGGAAAAGGGGGAAAGGGAACCTAGATAAAGGTCACAAGGAAAAAGAAAGAGGGAAACGAGAAAAGGGAAGGGGGGAAGGGCATGAGAGAAAAGGGAAGAGGAAAATGGTGAAGAAAGGGAAAAAAGAAAAAAGGGAAAAGAAAAGGGGCAAGAGAGAAAGGGTGGGGAAAAGAGGAAAATGGGTATAGGAAATAAGAGAATAAAACAAATGTGCAAAAGGGATGGAAAAAGGGAAAAGGAAAAGCAAAGGAAGGGAAAAAGTGCACAGGAAAAGGATCGGCAAAGGAGGAAAACGGAAAGAAAAAAATCCATCAAGAAAAGAAAACGGGAAAAAAGGGAAAGGGAAAGGGAAGCAGGGGAGTGATGGAGGGGAGGGAAAGCGAAAAATGACATGAGGAAAGGAAAAGAGAAAAGAAAAAAGAAGGGTTGAAAGAAGGGAAAATTGCACGGGAAGAGGGAAAGGGTGGGAAAAGGAGGAAAAGGAAGCACGGGAAAAATAGAAAGAAGAAAATGGTGGGAAAAAGGGCATGGGAAAAGGGAAATAGAAAAGAAAAAAGAATGGAAAAGGGGGGAAACAGAGAGAGGCACGGGAAAAAGGAAATGATAAAAATGGAAAAGGGGAAGAGAAAAAGGGAACATGGAAAAGGGAAAGAGGGAAAGGGTGAGGAGATGGAAAAAAGGGAAGATAAAAAGGGCATGGAAAATGGGAGGGAGAAAAGAAAAATGAAAGGGAAAAGGGCACACAAAAAAAGGAGGAAAAGAGAAGGGAAAATAGGCATGGAAAAGGGCGAAAGAGTAAAAGGTTGAGAAAAAAGGAAGACATGGAAAAAGGGTGGGGAAAAGAGAAGGCGTAAAAAAAAAAGAAAGGGGAAGGGAAAAGGGCAAAGAAAAAAGAGAAGAGGGAAAAGGTGGAGAAAGGAGCAAAAGGGAAGGGAAAAAGGTTATCGGGAACAGGGAAGGGGGAAGGAAAGGGATGGGAAAACAAGGAAACATGTGAGAAAGACGAGAAAAAAAGGAAAAGAAAAGAAAAAGTAGAGAAAATAAGAAAAAATGAAATGCGTGATAGAGCAAAAGGGAAAAGGAAAGGGATAGGGCTTTTCTCACTGCATCCCAAAGCATTTACAGGCTCCCAACTTATGCCCAGCAACGCTGGGCACCATTACTAGTTTACTATATTCTATTGTGATAGAGTTGCATGACTCTACTTTGAGTTGCCTTAGTATTGCACAGACAAGTAGTATGCAATGTTACAATCAACATACGGATTGTCTTATTATGTGTACACTGCACCTCACAACCCTTGGGTTAATTTTGTATTTGAAACTGACAGTTAACTAAAACTTACTAAAAAATGAGTTGCGTCTAAGGATGATTGGGGGATCGTCTGAAACAGACATCCAATGACCTAGGCCTACCGATGGACGTCCTGTCTGAATATCAGCAAAAACACCAGGGGGAAGGGGGAGGAGGGGCGGGGGGGAGGGTTCGGGGGAAGTAATACCCTTGTTTATATGGCATCCTTACTGCTAGCCCCACAGATCAAAGTATATGAGCTCATTGCAATAGTTCGGAACTTTACATGGGCGGGTACTGAGGAAGGTGCTGTGATTAAGGTGGCTTGGTCGAAGTGCATCCTTCCAAAATGGGCAGATGGTCTAGGCATGATGAACTTCTTATTGTAGACAAAAGTCTTTATTTCAAAGTTCATTTGGAGACTCCTGAATGGTGAGGATGACTCTCCTGGTTTACACCTTTTTAGACAAGCTCTTGGTCACTGTATCTCTCTAGGCAAGAAGGCAGTCAAACTAATCCTACCTTGGGCATTATTTCAGACTTTGCAGCCTTTTCCAAGTGCTTCTCCATTTTTTTGTGGATTGTTGACAGCGTGGGAGGCAGTCAAACATCTTTTCTGGCCATGCCCTTCCATCCACACTCTATTAGAGACTCCATGATGGTGGGCACCACTGCCTCCAGACCCCTCAGCACCTCCACTGGCAGCATTAGTTCATCCCTTTACACAGAGACGATGGGTTCTTGCAGATGTTGCACTCTACTTAAGCATAGTATGAAGCGGGTCGCCTACTGTCTTGGCATGAATTTCAGGCAAAGTTCCTGCACTCTCATGGGGATGTGTCTCAATGGGAGAAGGTTGCAGCAAATTTGCCTCTTATAGTGCAAGTTGGTGTTGCTGAAAGAGTGCCATGGAATTGTCATGAAAATATTCACAAAGGCAAGCACTTTGTTAGATCAGTATATCGCCTTCTTTTAGCACCACAACCTCTCCAGTTGCCAGATGGGTGGCACCTACAGGTTCCACAACCCACTTTGTGTCGTACATGGCGATGGCTTTGGGATAGGTTGCTCCACCCTAAAGTCTCTGTACTATGGTGGCAGGTTATCCACAGGTGCCTGCGTGTTAATGCCTTCCGACATCGCTATGATTTTCGCATATCTGCAGTATGCCCACTCTGCCTTTCAAACGTTAATACTCTTGAGCACTGTCTCTTTGATCATCCAGACGTTCAACCAGCGTTTTGCTTAACAGTACATTGGACTGCCGATGCATCCTTTTGGCGTCCTATCCCAACGCATGGCCCCAGTTAAATAGAGGGCATTCCATCTTGGTTTTGGTTGGCTCCTGTGGTCGATATGGGAGCATCATATATACCACATCTTTCAGGGTATTTATTCATCTGCATGTGGTGTTATTCCGACGGCCCAGAAAAAGATACTAACAGCCTATGAGTGTTCCTCCCTTGAATGAGAAATGATGGAATGCATCTGGATTCATTATCTTTTTGAATTGATTCTTATCGTTAGTCTCCTATTCTGAAGTAAGTGTGCTCCACGCTCGTGCTCCTGTGACATCTTTTTGTGCTTACACAGTTAGATGAGACATGTAAATTTTGTACTTTTTAACTGATTAATAAATTTTTTGGCTTTCATCCTTCAAAAAAAAAAATTATAAAGAAGATGCATTTAGGGGCGCTGTAAGAAATTGATAATAGCATTTGGGCTTGCATCTCAAGGCATAACCATTAAAGCTACGTAACCTTCGTCACCCCTAATTACTTAAGATTATCGGGGGTTGTTTTTTTAAGTAATCTTTGGCTTCTTGGTCTGGCGTCGATTTGGTGGTGCCGCTAACAGAGTGTTCTCTAGGTAGCAATAGCCGGCTCACCACATTTCTATGGCATTCGCCATTCCCTATTGCAACACACTGACCCCGAATTTTGGTCCACAGTTGTTTTTTACTTGTACGGAAGTGTTGTTTTATGCCAAAAACAACACCAAAATGGCCCCAAAAGTCCACGTGGCCCGTTTATCCGGATTTGCACAAAGAGACAGTGGTTTTTTGGAAAAAAATCCCACGGTGGTTTTTCTGGCACTTTTTTGTTTTTTTGTCAACGTGTCCTTTTTTTCACTGTTGTTTTTACTGAACTTTTTCGACGTGTAGTTTTTTTCTTACTTGCTATTTTTTTAAGGAGCCACGCGTTGTTTATCTTCCAAAAAACACATGTAGGTTTAAATATTAGTACACGTGAAAAACCGAAAAAAAATAGTTATTTTTTCCTTTTCAATATGTGTTGTTTTGTGATCTCCACTTGTGTTGTTTTGTTTTCTCCACTTGTAGTTTTTTAAAGTCGACATTGTTTTCCCAAAAAAGGATATGTAATTTTCAAGAAATTCATATGTATTATTTTAAAAATAATTGTTGTTTTCAAATGTTTCCAATTTTCTATATGTTGATATCTTGTCTCCATATGTAGTTTTTAAGAGGTGCCATTGTTTTCCATTATTGTTTTCCTCATGAAAATATAGGTAATTTAAAAAAAAATCTATAATGGTCTTTTGAGAAAAAAATTCGTATATTGTTTTTACACAATATGGTATGTAGTTACTAAAGTTATTTTTAAATAAAAAAGCATTATTATGACATATAAAAAAAAATTAAATGTTGTTTTTAATATGTCTAACCAATTATGTAATGACACGTGGCATATATTGTAAAAAAAATAAAAAAAAAATCCAGTATTCACTAGAATCTAGAAGGCAATATAATCATATTTTATTTTAAACATGACATCAGCCATCATTTTATTATTCTTTCTTGTTTATTCAATTTAAGCCTATCCAGCTAAGAATTGAACCCATGTTTTAGAGGTCAAATTTCAATAATTATTGTTGTGAAAAACAATCAGAAGTTACAATCAAATTTATTATTGCAATAGAAGTTACATCGAAATTTAACAGAGTTCTGAGATCAAAATTTTAACACAGTGATGGCCCGTCGAGTAGCAGACAGAGCTATATATGAAACCCCGAGCATATAGGAGTTCTGTTAATTCTCAGAGCTATCTTGAACGGCGTTTCTATACGCCAAGAACAGAAATGACGATATGATCAAACTTCAAATTCTTTATTCGTGCAAAAAATACTTGACACAGTTCAAATATTTGGATATTTGTGTCCTGAACTGAAGACAGGTAAAACAAGTACAATCTAAAATATTTGTAATCAAGGCGACCTCTGTACTCACAGATTTGGATATCCTTGCATATCATCAGTAGCTTGCCGAGAGAGAAACTTGTTAGATTGAATTGCTTCTTGCATACCATCATCATGGGCGAGAGGATTAGGCGACACTCCCCTTTACTGATCGACAAATACCTGAACGATAAGATGATGATGGTAAGAACTTTTAGCTCACAAATCCGGTAAGAATCGCTTTGGGTTGATAAGCTGAAACCCTAAACAGCAGCTTATTTGTAACTAAACAAAGAGCTACTTGTAATCGATGGTAAGAATCCCGGTATACCGCAAAAGACGATGCTCAATGAATTCTCTTACCTCATCCAGCCCCAAATCGCTTGTTTCCAATAATATTCCCTTTCGAAATACGAATCCGTGCAAAGTACGGAACTAGCGAGTATTCATGGGCGCCCAAAAGCATACTCTACTCCATGTGCTCAACAGGGCGAGAGCGCCATTGCCGGATTTGGTATCGCCATAGCCAAGCAGGGCATTTTTCCTGAGGGAACAAGGAGGCGAATCTGGATATGTCCGCGGCGGGAGCTACAAGGTCGCATTTCTCGCATGCGATATGGCCTGGTCGAATCCATGGAGGCCATCCCCAGACGACCGTGGACCGATCCGTGGTCGGATCACCACTAAAGCGGTGGCGGCATGCACAAGGTGCATCTTAGGCCGCCATAGCCATTCGAAGGTGCATGTTGGAAGGCGCCATGTTGGAAGGCGCCATAGCCATTCGAGGGAAAGGAAAACACAAGGCGCGGGGGAGGGAAAGGAAAACACAAGTCGCAGTGTTAATCTCGTGCAACCAATGAAATTACAAGACATGGATCGACATCTTAGCCATTGATCTCACCGCCAATCTCCACCGCCAATTCTAAGGGCCAATCGGAGAATAGGGACGGAGATCAACATCTATGCCATCCATCTAAGCCATTGGTTAAACTACTTTGCTTGGATGCATATTTAAACTCAAAAAATACTAGGAAATTGTTTTAAAATGTCCCATATTTCTTGATACTTATGAAAATGCCCCGAACGCCAAACCGATGACGAAAGCAAAAGCGATGGAGACGGACGAGTTCTAGAGTATGTCCGAACGACCTTGATGCAACAAAAAACGGAGGGATTACTCCATACTCCTCAATGAATTGACATTATTAAAAAACTTTATAGCGAGAAGCGGCATCACTCGCTCATTTAACTTGTAGAGATTGTCGGAAACCTCTATGTGTTGGCATCTTTTTTCAATTGAAACCCGACAATGGACCAATTTCTAAGATCAAGAATTATCATCTACAATGATAATCCTCTTCAAATCTCCATTATGTTTTGATAAAATTCTTGATGCCGCCCTCAACAAGTGTTCTTGAACAATCTGCAGGAAATAAATTCACAAGGATCAACTACGATATTTGCAAAGATCTGGTTTAACCGCCCAGAATCGGTGAACAAGATAATTTCATAAATGTTTATCATATTTTGCAGAAATTGGGCCTATTCCACATTACAAACTTCACTTTGAACCCGAATCATATGAATTAATATGGAAGTCGAATAATAACAAATGAAGCTCGTGCACATTTATTTCCCTAAGGCATAAAATGCAAATTTGACCTCGTGTGGAAGTAGACAATCATTAGTCGTTTTTGAACATGATCTTGCATAGTATATCACTTAGAGGGATTCGGTGTTGGCGCTTGAAGATGCACCCCCTAAACACCTTCCTCGAAAGTAGTTTGTCTCAAATGTCCTCTCCATATGGTCCTAGCAACGAATGAGCATCTCCCAATCCATAAATTGGCTCTTCTAATAGACCTCGAACATCGACTTAGGTGGCATGTTGGAGCCTAGGGTGGCATGTTTGAGCCACCCAGGCATGTTGGAGCCTTGGTGGTACGTTGGAGCCTAGGTGGCATGTTGGAGCCTAGGTGGCATGCTTGAGCCTAGGTAGCATGTTGGAGCCCGGCGGCATGTTTGAGGCACCTTGGCATCTTAGGTGGCATGTTGGAGCCTAGGTGGCATGTTGGAGCCCTTGTGGCATGTTTGAGCCACCTTGGAATGTTTGAGCCAACTAGCTAGCATGTTGGAACCCATGTGGCATGTTTGGGCCACCTTGGCACGTTAGAGCCTAGGTGGCATGTTGGAGCCAACGTGGCATGTTTGAGCCACCTTGGCATATTTGGGCCTAGGTGGCATGTTGGAGCCTAGGTGGCACGTTGGAGACTATGTGGCATGTTGGAGCCTAGGTGGCATGTTCGAGACTATGTGGCATGTTGGAAACTAGGTGGCATGTTTCACCCACCTTGGCATGTTTTAGCCTAGGTGGCATGTTGGAGCCCACTGGCATGTTTGAGCATGTTGGAACCTAGGTGGCATATTTGAGCCACCTTGGCATGTTTTAGCCTAGGTGGCATGTTGGAGCCTCACGCAGCATGTTTGAGCCACCTTGGCATGTCTAAGCCTAGGTGGCATGTTGGAGTCTAGGTGTCGTGTTGGAGCCTAGGTGGCATGTTGGAGTCTAGGTGGCATGTTTGAGCAATCTTGGGATGTTTGAGCCACCTTGACATGTTGGAGCCTAGGTGGCATGTTGGAGCCCACGTGGCATGTTTGAGCCACCTTGGCATATTTGGGCCTAGGTGGCATGTTCGAGCCTAGATGGCACGTTGGACACTATGTGGCATGTTGGAGCCTATGTGGCATGTTGGAGACTATGTGGCATGTTGGAGACTAATTGGCATGTTGGCTTCCTAGGTGGCCTTGGGATGTTTGAGCCTAGGTGGAGTGCTGGGGCCCGCGTGGCATGTTTGAGCCACCTTGGCATGTTCGATGGCATGTTGGAACCCGTGTGGCATATTGGAGCCATCTTGGCATGTTTGAGCCACCTTGGCATGTTGGATCCTAGGTGGCATGTTGGAGCCCACGTGGCATGTTTGAGCCACAATGGAATGTTTAAGGCTAAATGGCATATTGGAGACTATGTGGCATGTTGGAGACTAGGTGGCATGTGTGAGCCTAGGTGGCATGTTTGAGCCTAGGTGGCATGTTGGAGCACCGGCATGTTTGAGCCACGCTGGCATGTTAGGTGGCATGTTGAAGCCCATGTGGCACTCAAGTGGTGACATGGCATGCCAAGAAAGCAAGGCCAAGTTTTGACTAGGCCAAAATGAAAAGATGCCCATCTCTGGTCTTTTTATTGGGTGATGTTGGCAAATTTTGGATGACATGGCTAGATGGTGGTGACATGGACATGATGACTAGGACTCTATGCAAGAAATATGATAACCTTTGAACCGAAGGTTTTAGGGCTCCGCCTTCCGCTCAACGCCCCCACTACCTCATGACATTGTGCAAGATCCCGGTCCAATCGGCTAGGGTATGGCCTCCAAAATGCAAACCCCGTGGCCTTGCCGAGTTATTGTAGGGTTTACGTTATGGAGGCCAAATCGGTCGATTGCACTTGGGATCCGTGTACCTTTTTGAACATGCATGCGAGCCATGGCAACCTGAAATAACAGACTTTGGATCTATTACGATCCCGAATCATTTCAGAAAAATTTGCTACTACAAAATGTGTTCTTGACTTCTAATTGCGACATTGGGAGGAGGATAAATCCAAACCCCATTTCGCCGGGCTTCTATTGCTTCTTGTTTTCAACCGCTTCGGCCGACCATGCCTCAAGTGCAACTGAATAAAACTCGACCTCCATAACGTAAACCCTACAATAACCTAGCAACGCGCAGGGTTTACGTTTTGGAGGCCAAAACGTAGTCGACTTCTTTGATAACTAGGTGGACCATTTCTAAACATGCATGGGGAGCCATGAGAACCGAAATAACAGAGTTTCGATCTATTGGCGGGCCCGAAAGTGATCCCAAACAATTTTGCTCTTTGCATAAGGTGCTCTAGACTTTTAATTGCAAAACTAGGAGGAGATTAAATCCAAACCCCATTGTGGCGCTTTCTATCGCCTCGTGTTTTCAAACGCAAATGCCGACCATGTCCCAAGTGCAACGGACCAAAGCGGACCTCCATAACGTAAACCCTACAATAACCCGGCAAGGCATGGGGTTTATGTTTTGGAGGTCATACCCCAGTCGATTGGACCGGATCTTGCACAATGTCATGAGGTAGTGGGGGGCGTTGACGCCGTAAGATCGGAGCCCTAAAACCTTCCGTAAGCGCCGACCCAAAGGTCCTCTCCGAAGGTCCCTCGGCCACCTAACGGGCAACTCTCCCACCCCTAACCGTGATCCGACTGCCAACGGATTTGAAACATCGACATTACCCTGGAGACCAAGTTTCGTGGGCAGAAGACCACCCCTGCTCCAGGAAGCGCCAAAGTAGCTCATGTCCAACATGTTCGTAGTGAATTGGCCTTAACGGAGGGGTGCGTATCAATCGGCCATGTAGAGGGTTCGTGTTTCTTTTGTTTGCAAAAATGACCGGTAACTTGGTCCCCGGGGTAATTTCGTTGTTTGGTAAATCCAAACCCCATTTAAATCGGTTTCTATTGCTTCTTGTTTTCAACTGCGGCTTCGACCATGTCTCAAGTGCAACCGGATAAAAACTCGACCTCCATAACGTAAACCCTACAATAACCTGGCAAGGCACAGGGTTTACGTTTTGGAGGCCATACCCTACTCAGATTGGACCAGGATCTTGCACAATGTCATGAGGTAGTGGGAGGGCATTGAAGCCGGGAAGATTCGAGCCCTAAAACCTTCCGTAAGCGCCCGACCCAAAGGTCCTCTCTGGAAGGTCCCTGGCCACAGACGGGCAACTCTCCCACCCCGGAACTGTGATCTGACTCTGCCAACGGACTCGAAACATCGACATTACCTTGGAGACCAAGTTTCGTGGGTAGAAGACCACCCCTGCTCTAGGAAGCGCCAAAGCAGCTCATGTCCAACACGTTCGTAGTGAATTGGCCTTAGCGGAGGGTGCAGAATAGGGTTCGTGTTTCTTTTGCTGCAAAAAATGACCGTGTAACTTGGTCCCTGGGGTAATTTCGTTCTTTCGGACGACATGGCGAAGTCAAATCTCCATTCCGGAGCCTTTGTATTGCCCGAACGACAAAACACTTGGGTTTCTACACGGTCGACTGCAGGACACTTTGCGGTTTGATATGTTCTCCCGGACAGATCTTGAATTTTTTTGAACCTGCTCGAAGCAAGTTACTTGAAGCGTGGATTCAACGGTCAGATAGGGAAACCAGGTTCCGGGAAGGGAGGCATTGGCATTTGCCCTCCCGGAGGAGCACTGGTAGGAAAGCCTGCCTCGGTAAATCCAAACCTCATTTTGTCAGTTTCTATTGCTTCTTGTTTTCAACTGCAGCTTCTCGACCATGTCTCAAGTGCAACTGAATAAAACTCGACCTCCATAACGTAAACCCTACAATAACCTGACAAGGCACAGGGTTTACGTTTTGGAGGCCATACCCTAGTCAGATTGGACCAAGATCTTGCACAATGTCATGAGGTAGTGGGAGGGCGTTGACGCCAGAAGACGGAGCCCTAAAACCTTCCAGAAGCAGTTCGACCCAAAAGTCCTCTCTGGAAGGTCCCTGGCCACGGACGGGCAACTCTCCCACCCCGGAACTGTGATCTGACTCTGCCAACGGACTCGAAACATCGACATTACCTTGGAGACCATGTTTCGTGGGCAGAAGACCACCCCTGCTCCATCTCCTCGACACCCTTTCTGAGATCCATCTCCGGGGTCCGCCTCTCTCCCTCCGTGAGAAAGTCACAGCAAAGTCTTGGCCTGGTTCGAGTTGTGGAAGTATGTCAGCGCATTAAGTTCTTCAGATCCCTCTATTCTATTTCTTGCCAAACTCCTCTACCAAAAATTTCAAAGGTTATCATATTTCTTGCATAAAGTCCTAGTCATCATGTCCTCATGGCACTGGGAGACAGAGCCAAATTTCCCGGTGCAGCATACCTTTCGGAGACTCCCCTTCACAAGCCCCTTTCCAGTGAAGGGGAGTCTAGAAAAGCATGCTGCGCAGGGGGATTTGACCCCATCTCCTGCATGGTCCCCGGAGCATACACGAGAACTCCATGCAAAGTTTCGGATGTGTTAGTCTCCGTCTTGACGCTCGAGATGTAAACCCTACCAAACCCTAGGGTTTGGTAGGATTTACATTCTGGGGATGCTCCTCTAATCAAGAGGGTCGTGGAACTTGTCCCCTAGGGTAATTTCGGCATTCCAGATGACATGGAGAGGTCGGATCGCCAATCCGGGGCCTCCTCCATGCCCCAAAATAAAAAACGTGGTCTAAACCCTGTCAGGGCCAACGGTGGCCATCCCAATCAAAAATCGAGGGTCTAAAGCTCACCCGGAAATACCGGGGATTTTCCTGTACGCTCGGGGCCACTTGGCAAGCCAGCTGGCTGAAAACCATGATTTTTCCCCGCCCCATGCATTAATCATGAATTTCCGGATCATAAACACAAAGAAAAGCACAGATAAAAATCCGGGTCTCGAAAAAAGGTGAAATCTTGGCAGGATGTGCAGCATGACGCTGCACACGCAAGAGAAAATGCACTGGCAATAGAAGCACAAGCAGAGGCATGAGACGAGCTTCCGAGCCAACCCCCTTCCGGAGGCCACCGGCCTGGTAACGCCCCATTTGGCGGTGGAGCTAGCTTTGCTTCTCCGTGGTCACATGTATACCACCTAGCAGTCCTAGTGCTGCTATTCTCACTTCAATCTTCTACCAGGGCCTCAGGGTGACCCCAAGTATCTTGTTCTCGCAGGCTAGTCCAAGCTGGGGGCTGAGGACGGGCTGGACCCCCACTCCAGAACCGAGAACTGGCTCTGCCAATGGACCCGGAACATCCCCATTACCTAGGAGACCAAGTTTTGTGGGCAGAAGACCACCCCCTCTCCAAGAAACGCCAAAGTAGGTCGTTTACTACACACTTGTAGTCAATTGGCATGGAGGTGGATGCTGAATACCTCCTAGTGGGGGGTAAGTGATTGATCCCCTGGGAAAACTGGTAGTGGAACTTGTCCTCTAGGGTAATTTCGGCGTTCCAGACGATGTGGAGAGGTCGGATCGCCAATCCGGGGCCTCCTCCATGCCCCAAAATCGAAAACGTGGTCTAAACCCTGTCAAGGCCAACGGTGGCCATCCCAATCAAAAATCGAGGGTCTAAAGCTCACCCGGAAATACCGGGGATTTTCCTGTACGCTTGGGGCCACTTGGCAAGCCAGCTGGCTGAAAACCATGATTTTTCCCCGCCCCATGTATTAATTATGAATTTCCGGAGCATAAACACAAAGAAAAGCACAGATAAAAATTCGGGTCTCGAAAAAAGGTGAAATCTTGGCAGGATGTGCAGCATGACGCTGCACACGCAAGAGAAAATGCACCGGCAATAGAAGCACAAGCAGAGGCATGAGACGAGCTTCCGAGCCAACCCCCTTCCGGAGACCACCGGCCTGTAACGCCCTACTAGGTAGTGGAGCTAGCTTTGCTTCTCCGCGGGTCACATGTATACCACCCAGCAGTCCTAGTGCTGCTATTCTCACTTCAATCTTCTACCGGGGCCTCGGGGTGAACCCAAGTATCTTGTTCTCGCAGAGGCTAGTCCAAGCCGGGGGCGAGGACGGCCGGACCCCCACCGAATCGAGAACCGGCTCCGCCAATGGACCCTAACATCCCCATTACCTAGGGGACCAAGTTTAGGGGGCGTAAGACCACCCCTCTCCAAGAAACGCCAAAGTAGGTCGTTTAATACACATTTGTAGTCAATTGGCATGGAGGTGGATGTCGAATACCTCCTAGTGAGGGGTAAGTGATTGATCCCATGGGAAAACTCGCCGTGGAACTTGTCCCCTAGGGTAATTTCGCCGTTCCGGACGACGCGGCGAGGTCGGATCGCCAATCCGGGGCCTCATCCATGCCCCAAAATCGAAAACGTGGTCTAAACCTTGTCAGGGCCAACGGCGGCCATCCCAATCAAAAATCGAGGGTCTAAAACTCATCCGGAAATACCGGGGATTTTCCTATACTCTCGGGGCCACTTGGCAAGCCAGCTGGCTGAAAACCAGGATTTTTCCCTGCCCCATGCATTAATTATGAATTTCCGGAGCATAAACACAAAGAAAAGCACAGATAAAAATCGGGTCTCGAAAAAGGTGAAATCTTGGCGGGATGTGCAAGATGACGCATACATGAGAGAAAATGCACCAGCATATATACCTTTCTGAGACTCCCCTTCACAAGAAGGGGGCACGGCCCGAGGTGCCCCGCCCCTACCAAGGTCCATGTCACCATCATCTAGCCATGTCACCTAAAATTTGCCAACATCACCCAATGAAAAGACCAAAGATGGACATCTTTGGTTTTTTATGCCATGTCACCACTTGGGGTGCCTAGGTGGCATGCTTGAGACTAGGTGGCATGCCTGAGCCACCTTGGCATGTTGGAGCCTAGATGGCATGTTGGAGCCTGCATGGCATGTTGGAGCCACCTTGGCATGTTTGAGCCACCTTGGCATGTTGGAGCCCACGTGGCATTATGGAGTCCACGTGGCATGTTTGAGCCACCTTGGCATGTTGGAGCCTAGGTGGCATGTTTGAGCCCACCTTGGCATGTTTGAGCCACCTGGCATGTTTGAGCCTGGGTGGCATGTTGGAGCCTAGATGGCATGTTTGAGCCACCTAGGAATGTTGGAGCCTAGGTGGCATGTTGGAGCCCACGTGGCATATTTGAGCCACCTTGGCAAGTTGGAGCATAGGTGGTATGTTGGAGCCCGCGTGCATGTTTGAGCACGTTGGAGCCTAGGTGGCATGTTTGAGCCATTTTGTCATGTTGCAGCCTAGGTGGCATGTTTGAGCCACCTTGGCATGTTTGAGCCTAGGTGGCATGTTGGAGCCACCTTGGCATGTGGGAACCACCTTGGCATGTTTGAGCCTAGGTGGCATGTTTGAGCCACCTTGGCATGTTGGAGCCCACGTGGCATGTTTGAGCCACCTTGGCATGTTTGAGCACGTTGGAGCCTAGGTGGCATGTTTGAGCCACCTTGGCATGTTGGAGCCACCTTGGCATGTTAGAGCCTAGGTGGCATGTTGGAGACCACGTGGCATGTTTGAGCCACCTTGCCATGTTAGAGCCTAGGTGGCATGTTGGAGCCTGTGTGGCATGCTTGAGCCACCTTGGCATGTTGGAGCCCACGTGGCATATTTGAGCCACCTTGGCAAGTTGGAGCATAGGTGGCATGTTAGAGCCCGCGTGGCATGTTTGAGCATGTTGGAGCCTAGGTGACATGTTGGAGCCACCTTGGCACGTGGCATGTTAGAGCCCACGTGGCATGTTTGAGCCTAGGTGGCATGTTAGAGCCACGGTGGCATGTTGGAGCCTAGGTGGCATGTTTGAGCCAACTTGGCATATTTAAGCCTAGGTGGCATGTTGTGAGCCACCTTGGCATGTTGGAGCCTAGGTGGCATGGTGGAGCCCATGTGGCATGTTTGAGCCACCTTGGCATGTTTGAGCCTAGGTGGCATGTTGGAGCCTAGGTGGCATGTTTGAGCCCACCTTGGCATGTTTGAGCCACCTGGCATGTTTGAGCCACCTGGCATGTTTGAGCCTAGGTGGCATGTTGGGAGCCTAGGTGGCATGTTTGAGCCACCTTGGCATGTTTGAGCCTAGGTGGCATGTTGGAGCCACCTTGGCATGTTGGAGCCTAAGTGAGCCTGCATGGCATGTTTGAGCCTATGTGGCATGTTTGAGCCACCTAGGAATGTTGGAGCCTAGGTGGCATGTTGGAGCCCACGGCATATTTGAGCCACCTTGGCAAGTTGGAGCATAGGTGGCATGTTGGAGCCTGCGTGGCATGTTTGAGCACGTTGGAGCCTAGGTGGCATGTTTGAGCCATTTTGTCATGTTGGAGCCTAGATGGCATGTTGGAGCCACCTTGGCATGTTTGAGCCTAGGTGGCATGTTAGAGCCACCTTGGCATGTTGGTGCCCACGTTATGCAAAAATAGGTGTTAAGTAATTGAAGTAGTTGAAGTAACTTGTGTTACATGGAATACTAGTATAAGAACATGTGATCGTGCACGTGCATCACATGTAGCAAATCAAGTACTCTGTCCTACCAATATAAAGACCCGTGATATGGAAGGATAGGACATGTAGAGAATCAAGTACTCTTTCCTACTTCTATAAAGACATGTGAGAATATTAGTATTACACATGTCGTAATTCATGTATTCTTTCCTACAATGCCTTAGCAAATAAAGTACTCTGTCCTACTACTATAAAGACATGTGACATGGAAGCATATGACATGTAGAGAATCAAGAAAGACATGTGACAATAGAAGTATTACACATGTCGTAATTCATGTATTCTTTCCTACAATGCCTTAGCAAATAAAGTACTCTGTCCTACTACTATAAAGACATGTGAATGGAAGTATAGGACATGTAGAGAATCAAATATTCTTTCCTACATCTATAAAGACATGTGACAATAGAATTATTAGACATGTAGAAATTCAAGTACTCTTTCCTACAGTGGATTGTATTATAAAATGACATGTCACAATAGAAGAAACTACAAAACAACAGTGGATGTTTTAGTCCACTGAAAAAAGAACACCATTATCGAACAAAACCATACCTTCACAAATCCACATGTAGGATTCTTTGAAAACAGGACATGTAGACCTACCAAAACTGATGTTTTCAACAGTGGATCAAAAATCGGGGTGAGTGTGCAAGGGTTCCAGGTCCCATAGCCTACTATCTCGCATAGCCAAGCATCTCTATGTCGTCGTAGCCTCGCTGAAAAGGAAGAATGCATACCCTAGAAGAAACTCTATCTTGAAACGGATTTGAAAAAGGACATGTTTCGCGGAAAACACAAACCGTCAATCTCTGTCATGTGCTAATCTCTGTCATAGGGGGGCCATAGACCGAGGTTTTTATATGCTTACTTCTCATAAACGCTCATCAAGCTTCAAAAATGATGCAAGTTTAATTTCCAATAAATTTCTGTATTTCTGTGGCAGCGATTGCGGGCGAATTCTGTGTTTCTTCCTGAGACAGATTAGTTTGTTTCTTGGCTATGGCTTCTGGATCTCTGGCTTTTGAGGTAATTGGGGGGTAATGAAGGCCACGAAAGGTAAAGTACGCCACAAGAAGGTTCTTGGAAGAAGCCTGGTGGCGTCACCACTTGCGGCAGCCGCGAGTGTGGCACCGCAAGGTTTCTTCCAGAAACCTTCTTGTGGCGTAGGTTACCTTATACTAAAAACCTCCGAGCATGCTAGGACTATCAAAAAACTGCAAAAATTATATATAGCACTGAAAGGCGAGAGGATTGTCAAAGATATTGTGGACATGCACATGCGAACTCCTGACATGCATATGCAAGTAAGAAACCAAGAATTGACCATATTGCCTTTTACACAAACCTCTGACTTCAAAGGATTTATTGTCTGAAATCAATTTTTACAAAGAAAAAAATGAAATCTAAGCCTCAAAATTGAAATACAATTTGAGAGCATTTAATACCAAGTATTTCCATTGCCTCATCAATACACATTCATCTTCCTAACGACCTCTTTAAACAACAGGTTGCCATAGATATATACGAGACGAAATTGCCATAGTCGTTGCTTGAAACCTATCAAAGCCACATTTCTCAAACATTCTAAAAACCACACACAAAATCAAATCTGAAACTCTACCATGAACAATCTGCTAACCACTTATGCAGAGGCTCGTATATCTTCAGAATGACACTTACACTATAACATTATTATAACATTACACTTACACTATTATTATATAAGATTAATGCGACCCAAAGGTTTTGAGAGCCCTTAGGCATAACTTAAAGTTGGAGTACCAAAGTATGTGACAACCAATGATAATTTCTCTATGGATTTGCCTAATTATAATAGGTTTATAAAAATGAGTCTAAGCTGAGCAGTCATCCACACACGTTCCCAACTTATGCCCAGCAACGCTGGGCACCATTACTAGTCTAATATAATGGCTAGTTATTCTGTCTCTTCTGTTTGGCTTGTTTCTGTTTGATGGTGTTATAGGACACTGTTGTTAATTAAGCGTTCATTGAAGATTCTTGCTTATCTTTGTAGATATGCTCAAAGAAGTATGAAAAGGATATATATAAGGAAAATTATAGACAACCATCTTGTGCAGGGATATATGGAAGAATCATCACTTTCTCATCTTTTCTGCAAAAGGGGATTCCAAAACCAATATTTACGATAGCGTGTTGAATGAGCAATAGGTCAAATGTTTGAATGGACCAAACCAAAAGCAGGGGATGATGTTGGAAATGTGCTGGACTGCTGATTCTGAGAAACAAGAGAAGAATCTCTGCCATAGCTACAGAGCACAAAACTCAAACAGCTCTATTTCTTTGATGGATGTATCCAGTGAAAACAAGCTATAAGATGTTGAAGGCTTATTGAAAATGTTGAACAGTTATTGGTTTTTTTATTTTGGTTCTTTGCTATGATTTTACATATTAATGAGGGTTCAGGTTATGGTTTCTCTGCCATGGTCATATAGAACAGAGCCTGATGAGCTTTCAGAATATGAAAGATCTGCCATAGCCAGGAACTTAGGGCTAACTCACAGCTACTGCCATAGCCATAGAGCACAGAGCTTCAGGTGGGTATTCTTCAACTTAAAGCAAAGTTGTGATAGGTCTGAAATTCTGAAAAGTTATGGCTTTCAATCCAAAAACCTTTGGTACCTGTCCAAAAAGTTATGTCTAATGTTAAACCTTTGGTACCTGTCCAAAAGGTTTTTTGGTACCTGTCTAGTTGAACCCCGTTGCCCTGCACATGCACATGCAAACACCTCTGGCAAATGCAAACACCTGCGCCCTGCATAGGATGAAACCTTTGCTTCTGAGAGCATAATTTAAAACTTGAACACTTATCTCTTGAGCCAGAAACTACAACCTTATATTGTCCCTATATTGTTTCATAAGAACATCATAAAAGCAGAAATATTATTGGAATGAGTTGAGGATAATCATGGTTGAGATCATATTGATCTCAGGGAGAGTTTGTACATAATTTACAAATGAAGATTCTGATTATGTGTACAGATTTGGAAATGTGTATAAATGTGTATACCAGGGAAAAAAATAGCGGCTAATATTAGCGAAATGGCGATTTTTTGGACATTTTTGGAAAAAGTACGGCTAAACTATAAAGGAGGAAATTTTTGGAAAAAAGAAAAAAATCGCCAAATATTTTCAAAGTTGACCTCCCTTACACCAAGGTTTAGCCAAACATAAGAAAGAAGGAAAAATTCTTCCACTTTAGCCAAACGTTCGAAAGTTTTCCTATGCATTTAGGGATAGATTAGCCATACTTTTTAATAGCTAATGTAAAATATGAGATTATTCATGAGATTATGGAATAGAGGTTGCTAATACTATATTAGATGGACATTTTTTTGTTCTCCAACTAGTAGATTTCTATTATTAATATGTTCGTACAATAAAAAGTTTGGCATAGCATAAATGTTTGGCTAAAGTTTATATAAAGATTCAAACAAAAAATAGCCAAACATTCAAAACTAGTAAAGGAAAATTATTCAACTTTAGCCAAACATTCGAAAGTTTTCCTATGTATTTTGGGTTAAATTAGCCAAAGTTGTTCTAGCTAATCAAAAATATGGCTTTAGTAAATTTTTTCCTGGTGTATACTTTATATAGGATTGAAGCTTTTACATAATTAGAACATCATAAATCAAAAGGATTTGTTAGCTAAAGGCATCTATAAATTACATAAGTGTAAAGCATGTTTTCCCATAAGATGATGTTCATGGAATCAGTGAGATGGTTGCTTGTAATGATATTAGATTTGATACAACACCCATAAGGATTTGATTTAACCCCATAAAGAGGCATCTAGGTGATAATGTTTATAACGTTTTGAATCATTTAAAAGACTTATTGGAGAAATGTAATGTAAAAAAAATTAACTTATTTCACAAACTTTAAGAACAACCACGAAACGTTCTTTGGTCGAATGATTGATTGCCATGGATAAACTTTACGATCAATCAGCCTCTTAGTCTGTTGCTGTAGCGTAGGACACTGCAGAACTCCTGGAAAATCCTCTGCGAGCATTCGGGTATGGGCCTCCGCATGTACGTAGTCCAGGCGCAGCTGAGGCCTGCGAGGTGTTCTGGCAGTGGCACAGGGGGTCCACTGTTAGGTCAACTGCAGATATAATGGCAAGTGATCTGAGTCGACCTCCACATCTGTACTGTCTGTCACTGTCTGTTCCCACTCAGAAATGCTTGACCACATAGATATCCTGCTCAGCTACCAACACATAGTCCACTACACTAGATCCACCCCCCTGGTTATCATGTCTGCAAGTGCTCATGTCAGCAGATAGCCACTGTGCGACTCCATTGCAAATGACCAGATCAAAGATGCCGCAAAGCAAAAGCAGTTGTCTACCATAGAGTGTGACATGAGTGTCATCTGATGCTCGTCATCTGCAAAAGCAAAAACCAGCTGCAGGACATCATCAGTCAAGGGGTCGAACCACTAGAGTTGTTCCAGTCCTGTGCATGCCTTAGAAAAAATTGCCAAGAAATAAAACCCCCTTCCCTTTTTTCTCAGCCAAGCTTTGGCCAAATCATAGTAAAGTGTCAATTTTGGGACGTTATCACGCCATGTTTCATTTTTGAACTCATTCTCAACTATAGTCAATTATCCTGGTCATCTTTATCCTAGATACAAGGTTCAAACAAGGTGCATTTGGATAAAACAAAAAATTGCCATAAAAATTACATCCACGCCCATAAAATTTTAATGTCTCACAATATAGTGTCATCTAGCAGTTGAAAAAGGTTCATATTGTGACCTTGTATCTTCTATGTTGAGTTATTTATACAAGAAATTTATCGCGGCAGCCTTTTTCCCAATTCTATGAGAAATTAGTGAATACAGTCTTTGTTAATAGGAGCTCTTCATTGATGAATGCATTGTCTTCAATATCACTATTATCCCGACTTTAATACTGGTTTACTATATGTTGCATAAGAACACGTTGTCAAATGACTATTGCTTAAATCCATGCAACTCTTGATCCTATTCTTCCCTGGATTTGGATTATACGTGACTATTGCTTCAATCCACGTAGCTCTTGATCTTATTCTTCCTTAGACTTGGGTTATACATTTGTGGTTTTCACATGAAGGCACGGTATCTAAACTGGACCTCTAAAATATGAAATTCTATCAAGTCATTGAGACAATGATTAAAAACTGACTCAAACATTTTCCTCATGGCAGGGAAAGATAACGTCAGTCTGGCATGGTATTGCATCAATGGTTTTAACATTGCAGAAGGAAGGCTTTTCTCCAATAGTCTTCATTTAAAATTTGCTATGATAGCAACTATGGTCCAGAGTGCATCTTTTTTCAAAACTTTGTAGGATAATAACCTGGCTTATCCTATAGTTGCTTACAGATCACATTCTGACTTTTATTGAGAGGATGCTTTGCTTTTTGATCCTCGCAATCTCCGCAGCATGGATTGTATTTGAGTACCTAGCTAAGGCAGTTCTGAGCCAAGCATAATATCCAGCATGTCATCAACAAAAATGATTGAAACTTGGAAGGACCTGGAACGCTCGTCTATTCTAATTGTAAAACTATAAGCTACATTGTAGAAATATAAGTTACAATTGAAGAAAATCGATTGATGAGATGTGCAAGTGTTGTACATGAACACCAGTTTGAACCTCTCATATACCAGAGCCATTATAAAGATACATTTTTTTAAATCCATAGAGGGAACTTCTCAACAAAGACCATAAAATTATTTGTATTCCAGACTCCAGGTTCCTTGACTCTATATGATGTAAAATAAGTTGAGTATATGAAATTGTGCAGACTCCAGACTCCAGATTCTAATTCTAGGAAGGACATATCTGCCCCTAGATCGTTATGCATTTTGAGAGTGAGACATCTTTCTGTAGTTCAAAATGCTTGTAAGACAGATCTATGGGTGTATCGTGTTTTAACAAAACACATCAAGTAGAAAAGGTCTAATGCTTCAATATAATACCAGAATGTTGCCATCATAACAAAGTACAAAACCTTCAGTTATTTCTTTAAGTTCAAATAACTCCTTACATCAAACATATATCCAACAAATAGAATCTAAAAGCTCAAATCAATGTGTACATTACATGATGTTAGCCCAGAGCTTGTGTATCCGATTAGATCTACCTAATTTTTGCGCAAATACGTGAGTGGCAGTTCAGCTGCTGCTGCATTAAGTGCACAAAAGTTTCAAAATATATGCGATGACAATAATTGCAACCAAATATCTAATCAACAAAGCAAAACATGAGAATTACCTGTTCCTACAGATTATTGTTTGAGTATAAGCAGAAAGACATGGTTTTGCCAAAATTGCACCAAAATTGTGCCGGACACCAAAATTGCATCTTTTTATTACCAAAAAATAGCGGACTAAACCTTGCTTAAAGCCAGTAGAGATGATGCAGGGTTGCTGCCGTATTGCTATGCCAAGCAGAGCTTCTAAAGCTATGGCTAATCCGACGTTTGGGAGCTTTCCAAAGCTGCCATAACTCTAAGAAGCGCTAACATGAACACTATTGGTAACCAGAGAAAAATTGGAGTTGGGCTTATTACCAGCCTTCCGTAGTGAAACATCAGAGGCCTTATGTAATCTTCTTTCGGCACCTTCCCTGCATCGTTCTTGGAACTTATAGTGCAGCATATTTTGCATGATTCCGACGCCATAGCCTAGGAGCTTGAATCTTTTGCAAAGATGCCTGTTTCTGCCTCCTGGTTTGCGAATATCCTAATTTTGAGAAAGGCAGGAAAAGAACAATTTACGAGGGTTGAAAGGATTGTGCAATTTGGGCAGGAACAGAGGCCTTCATATGTTTGTATGGCAGCACCTAGATATAGTATTTCTGCCCTGAGTTGCAATGCTTTTCTACTCCACTCATAAACTAATATCATCTCTCTCAGAGCAAATATACCACACTGTTACCATCATCATAGTTTGCAATCAGACTTGCATTACTGCAAGATCCATAGCTGGCCTCATTTACTTGAAGAACATTATCGGCTCCTTTCCCATTAATAGATCAGTTAAAAGCTAACCGTACTTGCACTAGAAAACTTGATAATAATGCCCATGCTGTGTAATTGGCCCCCTTGTCAATAGGAACCTTCCAACCTGCTTTATCACCTATATTATACTGCATTACTCTAGTACTTAAAGCTTTAGAGAGAAATTTTTTTAAAGCTAGATCTCTAGCTAGAAGAATTTAAAGAGATTATGTAAAAAAGTACAATGGAAAACATTCTAGGAAGACCGTATATATCATCCGGGATGTGGTTAACCCGGACACCCGTTATCAGCCATTGTGGTTAATCCGGACACCGTTATCAGCCATTAAGAACTGCGCAGTTTGAAGCCCAAAAACCAACTGTTTTTGCCCTTTTTTTGATCGATTCTGCCCTATTTCGCCTTAAATCTCTTCCTCTCTTCATCAATCTAACATAAAAGGGGCATACAAAGCGATTGGCATGCTTTTTAAAGCGGATCAAACAGCCCACGGAGCAGCAAGAGTGATCTGATCAAAATTTCTGCCCCCGCCGCACAGTTCTACGCTTGGTTTTTTGTCCGGATTAACCACTTTTTGTCTGGATTAACCATTTGGCTGATATCGGATGTCCAGATTAACCACCCTGGCTGATATCGGATGTCTGGATTAACCACCCTGGCTGATACCGGATGTCCGGATTAACCACTCTGTTTTGTCCGGATTGACCACATCCCGGATGATATATACGGAGTTCCAACATTCTATATTACGGTATTCTTTCAAGAAAAACCTGGTTGGGTTGCATCTCTTGACCGTCTCCAGAATGGGAAGATTCACACTGCTATCTTTCCCAGCAAATAGAACTTCGTGTAACATGCTTGAGAGAGACAGACCCGTTTGACAATATCTCGTCATAATAAATCTTAGTGCACCAGATACCTCACCTGTAACACGGATTGGGAACATAATAGCCATCGAGTGCATGTTCTTGGGCTCTGTCAAGATCCGTCTTCTAGATGCGCATGCCATAAAAAGAACTCCTCAAAAGACCGGATAATGAAACCAAGCATTGTAAGTACAAACTTGTCGAAAGCTGATGCCGCAAGCTCAAAGAATGACGGAATGAAAAGGGCTACAGAAGCTCCAAGCCACTGAAAAGGATACTGCAACAATTTTGTTATGATACAGAGGTGAATCATTTTTATCCTATATGATATTGTAATAAAAAGCCCACATATTCACCTGCGAAACTGATGTCGGAAGCTCTCTTGCATAGGCGCAGTGTCCACAGGCTGATCCGTTGATAATTTCCCGCATGGTTTTCTAAAATATATGCAAGCATTCAGAAAGGAATGCCGAAATTTCTTGGATTCGCTTATATAAGCTAGAAATAACAAAATAATTAGCCATCCAAGGGTCCATCTCCAAAATCAGTCATAAAATCGGACCGCTTCTAGTATTTCGCGCCTCAAACAAAGAATGACGGGGCTACAGAAGCCCTGAAAGAGGACCTCACAAGATACTCTCTGAATCCTTGCAACACCAAAAAGGTTAGATGGAGAGGATGAGCAGACCCGGCAACAAAACCCAGACATCCGGATTCCGGCATCCATACTGTTACACCAATAGAGAATTTCTTGCCAGAAAGATTGATCTATTATAGAGCATCTGCCATACCGACGGTCTAGCGCATCCGCTATGCACAAAACAGAATCAGTCGAAATGCTTGGACCGATTTTTGAGAAAGGCAGGGAAAGGGCTTGCAGGGCAAGGAATGTAAAAAGTCACCGGAGAGATTGCTTGAAGAGCAAGAAAGAGAAATTTTCGGACTTTTTAGCAGGGTTGCCTAACCCCCCCTCCCCGATTTCCTGCATTCCTAGCTATGCCACGTGTCGTGCCACGTCAGCCAAAAAAACTCTTGTCCATTGGATCTTTTATTTTCTGCATCAACGGTTCTGAAAATTCTAAAAATTCCGTAATTTCCATCCCACTCCTTCTGTCGGCTTCCCTCTCTTCACAGCTGCATCCGGCATAGGCGATTAGATCTGCTTTGTGCCGCGGATGCTCAACGCTTGGAAGATGACCAACGCTACCCAGCTAAACGAGCAGATAAGAAACTTGTTGTGAGAGTGAATAATTTTGCAAACGTCCAGTTTTTTGAGCGTGTTGCACCCCGGGATCTTATGCTTGAGAAGTTAATGGCTGAGGGCAATCGTTTGTTTGGTAAGAATGACTAAAAGGGTGCCATCGATGCCTATACCAAATGCATTGATGCAGGGCACATCAGAATCCAAAGAACTTGTCATGCAATCATTTTCTAATATGTCAGAGGCCTGGATGAAGTTGCATAACTATGTAAGGGCCCTTGCAGATGCTTTTCATGCTCTAAAGTTTGATGCTACCCATGTGAAAAGCCTCTTTAGGAAAGCTTGGTCTTTATATGCCTTGCAGGAATATAACAAAGCGAGCACACTTGAGCATGCTCGTGATAAGGCTCCTGATGCTAAAGATGCTAAAAGAAATGATGCACAAATGCGTCATTTCTATAAACCAAAGCACTATGGGGGTTTAATCAGTTAGCCAGTTATTTTGCAGAATAACACAGCAGAAGCACTCAAATGTAGCAATTATATAGGGCATGTTTCTATCTGTGCTTGTAAGGATGGGAATGGCCTTACATTATTTGCTACAAGAAATATGAAGGTTGGAAAATTGCTACTGGTAAACAATCCTTTGGCCATTGGCCATGGTGTATTAAGGCCTACTCGTCCTTTTCTTGGCTTTCACAGCTCTTTGCCCCACTCAAAGCATGACCTTGGTGATGAGGTTGTTCTGTATACAATAATTATTCCAGGGCTTTGGACCAGATCACTTACTTAGATAGTGCATGGGTGATCTTTTAACCTATGAAGGTTTAAATATTCAATGCATTCTTAGGCTGGTGAACTCTTTAGGCTGTTGTTTTAGGCTGGTGAGAGTAGCTACTGCTTAGGGAATATTCTGCACCATGTATAGAAAGAGTGAAGAAGTCACTGGTGACTGCAAAAAGTGCTTCTTGACCTTAACTTTTTTAATAATCTCGTTTGCAGCACAGTTAATAGGCTGAAGGACAGACTTACCATTGCCATCTTTTTGGGAAGTCATTTTGCAACTCAGTGTTTATTTTCTGGTGGAAGACTATGGCAATTACTGGGTCCATCGATGGTTATATTGCAGTTGGGGATACAGTAAAATTCACTATATGCATCATGAATTTAGTGCCCAATGAGTTTTGCAGCTCCATATGCTCTGAAATTCTATTGCTTGGCATCCCAACCTTTGTTGGCCCTGCTTTTGTTCCTGGACATATGATCACCTTCTGGCTGTGGAATATTTTGCGAAGTGTTGAGGCACTTGACACGCATAGTGGGTGAGTTTGAAGGAGTTTCCTGTCATTATTTACTTTAACTAAAAAAAAAAAGTTAAGTTCCTAAATTTTTATGAAATCGCAGTTCAGATATGATTTTCTTTGGAGTCCAACAAAACTTATCCCCTTGTATGGTGGACCAGAGTATCACGATTATCATCACTTTGTTGGCGAGAAAAGTCAAAGCAATTTTGCTTCAGCGTTCACCTACTGTGACTTCATCTATGGAACCGATAAGGTTTATTTCCATACTTTCTTTTGGAAGTTGCTCAGTCCCTGGATATTATAATCTTGAGATACCTGTTTGTTATCAAATGCTTCGAACTGTTCTGATATTTGGCTTGTAATGTTCAGGGTTATCGATATCAGAAAAGTCTTCTGAAGGTAAGATGTCATATTTCACTACATATATTGTAGGTTTTGATCTAATACAATGGTTCTCTGCAGGCATAACAACAGAAGTTGGAGAAATTTTTATAATCAGCAAAAAAGTTCTTAGGAAATTATTTGCTTTACAGAGCAGGTTCATTGTTCCTTTTAGGTGGGATTCCAATCCAAGAGTCTAACTCTAAAGTCATCTAGCATTCCCAACATTGTATTATTAGGTCATGCCTATATGAGGTTTTCTTAAGCACAAAATACTTGTTAAATATGAATCGGCGATGTCAAAAACAATTATTTTAATCAGGTTGCAGAGTTGTTGGCAGTAAAACAGAAAATAGGTGCTTGGATTTGACAATGGTCTTTTATTGAGATCCCTTGATACTGAGCCGTCGAATTTGGAACACTGCCCGTTTTGAGAAAGCCTTGAATCATTGGTTGAGTCCACAGTCCTCATCTGGACTGCAAATGCTTTGAATTTCAATCTGAGCTGTTTAGGTGCCAATCTGGGTGTCATATTGCAGTCTTCAGTCTCCAAGGAGTGCATATTTTTACCAATTAGGAGTTGTGCCCTGCATTGCAGTTATAAGCAATGATTTATGTGCTCTTTGAGAAGCAAAAGTATCACTTGATAAAATTTAATGAAGTTTAAGACTTGAAGTTTGATATGTATGAGACGTTTCCTTGCTTGACCCATCCTCTTTGCTTCTTCTGTTGGAACATGTCCAACTACTCTATCATAGAGAAGCGGATGCTTATACTTAATTCGAAGAACTATTTTGTAGCTACCAAATTTATAAGCACCTTTCTGTCTATAAAGAACTCTTTTAGATATAATATGTTTGTACGAACTTGTACAAAAAAAAGCTGCCAAAGTAATGAGTTGGGCAATAAGGTGTTCTTGCTTAAGCCCAAGTATGCATGCTAGGAGATTAAGTGAGTTAGTTTAGGGTATTCGTTACATGCCTAATATGACATAACAAGTTGAAGGTGCACATGCACATAACGGCACCTAACATGGGCTGACCGGATAATTTTTGCAATGTGCAGCATGCTCGTAAGTTATTGGCTATCATGTTGGACTAAAGTTCACATATGCAAAAAGGTTGGGAATTTCATCTGTGACGTCCCCTACTCGCATACGGTGCCCTCACCGTATACAAACAGGAGTTCATCCCCCATACCAGCTCCATGCTAATACAGGGCCCTCCACATGACACTGCAACCGTGACGGGTTCCAGTGGGAAGAGTGGAAGGGTCATTGCACCCCGTCTCCCTCAGGGCCTACCTAGCTGCGGAAGCGTAAACATACATGTCAGTAGCACATATATCAACATCATATGACCATCACGAAGGATGGTCCTCCACATATCTGCATAGACAAAGATCAGCACATCACATAAGGAATCCTACCCAAGGCTCAGACTCAAAGGGATGACTGACGGCTTGGGTCTCCAGAGTTCATTGCAGACAGAATTCATGGCAATGGATTTGGCTGGCATATGAACATGGCTTAGGGTTGTCCACTCCATCCGCCCCTCCTGTGCACACTTTGCAGAGTGGTCTGAAAAGTGTCGGGACCTGACTGTAGCCCGCCGGATGCGTAGCCAAGGGGGCTATTCCTGGGTTCATCCTCCCAGTTCCGATGGGGCAGGTAGGGATCACTCCCTCCAGAGATCTACATGCTGACTCAAGGTGACTAGAGGGCCACTGCCCGTATTCGACTGAACCCACTGGAAAGTGAACACCACTTCACGGGTGTCGAGCCCATGCCTTGCCCACACGCAGTGGCAAGGCATTAGACCTAGTCACAATGATCCCTGGTAGGCTTTACACAGCAGAGGGATCGTTCAAGAGTTAGGACATGAACCTCCTTCTTAGCCAGTCTGGCCCCTCCACCCACATCCCTGTGTGGCTCTTGTGCACACAGGGCGAATCTACAAGCAGCTAGAGAGGCTACTCTAGGAGCATCAACTACAAAGCTTTAGGTCTCTACCCCCTTCCCAATACAAGGAGTTCATAGAGATACATCATCCATATACTTCCACGTAGAACTAAAGAACTAGATCTAATCTACAACATAGAGTTAGGTTCTTTAGTTAGAATCGCTATCTAGAGATCTAGAGGGTCGCTATGGGCAATTTAATAGGCTAAACCCACTGATTCTATGACTAAAATAGGGTTTAGACTATCTAATTGGCCAAATACCCCATCCTTGAGGGGCTCCTCCCGACCTGAAGCTCGACCATCCCGTTTAAAACGCCGAATCAAGAGAAACTAAGGATGCAATTCTCCCCCAGCAGAAGTCTGGGATGCGGTTTTGGCTGTTGAGGTAGCCAAAACAGAGTTCTAAAGCCCTAAAATCGAAAATTGGGCTAGTTAGGGTTTCCTACCCTATATAGACAAGGGCGTTGGCTAGGGTTTTCAATTATCCCCTTTTGGCATGTGGGATAATTGGAAATGGGCCCACTTGCCTTTAAGGGCTAGGTGGCCAAATGTGCACACATGGAAATGTGTGCCCACGTTAATGTGTACATTGGAAAATGTGCACATTAATTGCACCTATGGGTGTGGCCCACTTGGATTGAAGTGTCCACTTGGAAATGTGTGCTCCATTAATGTGTACATTGGAAAATGTGCACATTAATAGTTGCACATATTTTCACGCATCGTTGCCCCTAGGGCCACTTTCGCTGGCTACACGCTAGCGCATACGCCACCGGAGTGGCGGTACGCTGACGAGGGCAAAGACGGTATATGTCCTGGGGCCGTATACTATGCTGGAACGTCACATTCTCCCCACCTTGAAATGATGCTGTCCGCAGCATCGTGGGTCTCCCCACCTTGGGGTCATCGTAACCTGCAATCAACCTAATACATACGATAACTACTATAATTCCTACACATTTATTAAGATTACCTTAAGGTAATACTTTTATGACATTATCACATCATTATATTATGAAATAACTTATCAATTCATAACATTACTAAACAGATTACTCCATAGTTCACTTAACATGACAATTAAGTTTATCAAAATTTAAAATTAACGTCCGAGGTACTCTTGATTCCTTGCAACACATTCCAACAAAATTTGTGTTGCAAGTCTTCGTAGCTCGACCTCCTTGCCCTCCGGAGCGCTCTATTGGCCTGCAGGTCGACACTACGTTAGTACCATTTAATTATTAATAAAATTTTGGTTATATGGTGACCACCCCACCTATCTACATGGATGCATGGCTAATCTCCTACGTAGGAAGAGGGTGAATCTTCCATTATGGCCGGAGACAAATACCTATATGCCTATATGCCGCTCATGCCTACACCTCTAGTTGCCCAAAGATGGAGGATATCCTTCTCGCGGGCGGAAGGATAGATTCCTCCTATCAAAGCATATATGGGGCTAAAGGTGCTTTCCCCTATCAATGCATTCCTCCATGACCTCCTTTCTCTCGAGGTCGCCTACTTAGTGGACGTAAGTAGACTTTCTAATCTACCTTCCACTCGCCCAAGCGGAAACGCGGTCATGCCTACATTGACATTACACCACGCCCTAGAGATCACCGTAGTGGTCCCATCATCGGTAACACGCATGCGACCCATACTAAGGATAGGTTACATGCGTAGATTAATCTTAATTACACAAGAATTAACCTACACAAATCGACATGCCTGAGCCGATTTCTTCGGAGATGACCTTGCCGTCCCATTGCTCCATAAACTGTGGATACTGCTTTACTAAATCTTTCTTAAGTACCCACGTCGCGTCTTCCACTGGTAAGTGTTTCCACTTGACCAAATACTGGAGGAATTCTGATCTCCTCGTTTTCTTGAAAGCTTTATCAAGAATCAATTCTGGAACTATTTCCAGCTGCTCCTCCGTCATTTCCAACAATGTTGGAGAATCCAAGACTTCGTCTGGATTTGGAGTATGCTTCTTCAACAAACTCACGTGGAAGACGTTATGAATCTTTAGGTGTGCTGGCAAGTCTAGCTTGTAGGATTGATTGCCTACTCTCTTGACTATTCTGAAAGGTCCAGCCCACCTTGGAGCAAGCTTCTTGCAATTGCCGATCCTGAGCTTTGCCTGCTTCACCTTGATCTTGAGCCAAACATCATCTCCAACTTTGAACTCTCTTACTGTTCGATGCTTGTCGGCGATGCTCTTCTGACGACTTCTTGCTGCTAGCAGATAACCTCGAACTTCTTCCACAAGCTGCTGCATATCGGCCAACATCTGCTGCGAAACTTCCACCTTTGACACCTGGTTGTGCCAAGTGTCCGAGTTAGGCAATCGATAGCCGTAATTGATCATAAACGGCGACATTTGGGATGATTCTTGCTTGGTGCTATTGTATGCAAACTCCACCAAGTGAATAAATTCTTCCCACATACTTTGCTTATTCCAGACATAGTTTCGTAGCATGTCCTCTAAAATTCTGTTGGTCCGCTTCGTCTGGCCATCCGTCTGAGGATGATATGCCATGCTCATGGATAGCTTCGTGCGGATTGTCGCAAAAGAGGTCTTGCCAAAAGGCGCCATGAACTTCGGATCCCTCGGGAGATGATCTCCCTTGGCATGCCATGAAGCACGAAGATCTCTTTGGTGAAGAGCTTTGTTTGTATCCATAGTCAGATCTGTGGTCCCAAGGCACAAAATGTGCCATCTTAGACAACTTGTCGACCACTACCATCAAGGCATCCTTCCCTCTTGCCGTTCTTGGGAGTCCTGTGATGAAATCCATGCTGATTACCTCCCACTTAGCGTTTGGCACCGCTAATGGCTCCAATGCCCCCGAATTCGGCTTACTCCGCCTTTGTCTGGCCGACATAGCTGGCATTCCTTGATGTAGCGAGCTACCGCTTCTTCATTCCCCGGCCAATAATAGCTGCTGCCAAGACTTTAAAAATATGTTTTCATGAATCCCGCATGGCCAGCTATTGGGCTGTTGTGCGTGTCGTGGAGGATCAATTTCCTTACACCTGATGATTCGGGTACGCACAACTTGTTCTTATGGTATAACAGGTTGCCTTCCTTCTTAAAATGTTTAAAGGCTTCCCGCTCCTTATCTGTTCTAGCCTCCCTAGAGAGACTTGCCCATACTTCCTTGAAATCCACGTCCGTTGGCAAGGACTCTTCAATCATCTTACCAAAGTTGCTGGAGATCGTCGAAATTGCATTGCAATGCACTCTAGTTGTCAGGGGATGCCTTGAAAGCGCATCCACTACCACATTAAGCTTCCCTGGCTTGTAGACTATATCAAAGTCGTACTCTTCAAGGAACTCCATCCACCTTCTCTGCCTCGGGTTGAGGTGTGGTTGCGTGAATACATATTGGAGGCTCTGGTGGTCTGTATCCAATTGGAACTTCCTTCCCAAAAGGTAGTGCCTCCAAATTCCTAATGCCCTGACAACCGCAAGCAATTCCTGATCGTGCGTGGGGTAGCGCGTTTCGGCGTCGTTCATCTTCCTGGAATCATACGCTACCACCCGCTCTTCTTGCATAAGCACCGCTCTGTAGCTATCTTACTTTAATACCCCGCCGCTACAAGCTTATCTTTCTCCCGTCCCAAGGGTTAAGATCGGGGCTGTTGTTAAAGCTTCCTTCAACAATTCAAACCCCCGCTTGGGCTTTCTTGTGCCAATGCTCTACCCAATCTTTCACTTCTCGCCCTCGTCAAAGTCCGTTAGCGGGGCTGCTATCTTGGCAAAGTTCTTCCACGAACTTCTGTAGTACCGCTGCTAGGCCGAGGAAACTTCCGACTTCATGCACATTCTTCGCCCGCCACCGGATGACGGCTTCAATCTTTGCAAGATCCGGCGAGATGCCTTCGCGAGATCACATGACCTAGATACTCCACCTTCTCTGCTGCGGTGGCACCCGACAACTTGGCGCATAACCGGTGCCTCTTCAACTTCTCCAAAGCCTCTTCTCAAGTGTTGTACGTGCTCTTCAAGGGATCTGCTATACACCAAAATGTCATCAAAGAAAACAATCACAAAGGTGTCTAAAACTCCTCGAAGATGTCGTTCATGAGCCTCATGAACGTTATGGGGCATTCGATAAGCCGAAAAGGCATTCTGAACTCATAGTGCCCATACCGCGTTACAAGGCGGTCTTATGGATATCTTCTTCCTTTATCCTGATCTGATGATAACCTCGACCTTAAGTCGATTTTGAGAAGATCTTTGCGCCTTTGGAGCTGATCCATCAAGTCATCTGATCCGGGAGCGCGCATACTTGTTCTTAATGGTGTGCTTGTTCAACTGCCTATAGTCTATGCACATCCTTAAACTGCCATCCTTCTTCTTAACGAAGAGAATGGGCGCTCCAAATGGCGAAACACTAGGTCTAATGAAACCTAGGTCAAGCAGCTCCCGAATCGCTTTTAGTTAGCTCCGACAACTCCTGCGTTGTCATTCTATATGGAGCCTTGCTTGTTGGCTTTGTTCCCGGTTCGAGTGCAATCTCGCACTCGACTCCCCTATATGGAGGGAGCTGCTTGATCTCATCTGGAAAGAGATCATGGAACTCCGTGATCAGCTTAGCTACTTGCTTCGGCAACTTGCTGAGCACCTTATCTTCTTTGCTTCCTTCCGATTCTGGCTCACTAATCTCAAGCTTGAAGATGTACGCCACCTGCTCGCTCTTGATGCACTTGAACAGCCTCTTAGAAGACATGCACTGCATGATGGGAACAACTTCTTTACCTGTGATTTCGATGATCTTGCCGTCAGGCGTTGGGAAGGTCACCTTCCGCTTTCCACAGTCGATAATGGCCCCTGCTGGCCCAAGGTACTCCATTCCTATGATCAAGTCATACTTGCCAATGCCCATTACTTCTGCCCCCATCTGGATATTAATCCCTGGCAAGTCGATGTCGAAGTTAATTCTCTTGCCCGCCGTCTGCCTTACTGCACCACTTGCTAAGACAACGGGTCTTGGCTTTGACTTTAGCGGCTTCAACTTCAACATTTGAACCATTCTGGGGGATGCAAAGTTATGGCTACTTCCCGAGTCTATCAAGACTATGAAGGACTTGGCCTTGGCCTTCCCTACTGTGGAAATTACTTTATACTGGCTCTCTGCTTGCTCTGTATCTATTGCGGCAAAGATGTGGCACTCACCCTGGATGTAGTCGCGGGCTTCTTCGCCGTCGTCGTCAGACAGAGCGTCCCAATCTCCCAACTCCGCTAGAGCTGCACTCATGACGTAGGGGCAGTTTGCTGTCCTATGGCCTGGCTGGAAACACCTGAAGCACAGCTGCTTTTCTATGCACTCCTGCCTCTTTTCCTTGGGCATCGCCTGCAAAAAGGATCGCACTGCTTTGGAGTAGTTTGACCCCTCCTGCTTGTCCTTGAAGGACACCTGCTTCTTCTCCTGCTGTTTCCCCTGGTTCCCACCATATGGGGCTCTAGCTGGACCTGGACTGGCTGCCCTAGGGCTATGGCTTCCTGTCGCCTTGCCTTTATCCTGGAAATACTGCTGCCTCTGCCCGCTATTCTGAGGTCCCGACCCCTGCAAGCTTATAGCCTTGGATTCCGCTTCTGATACTGTCCTAGGGTTTATTGCCCTCACAAGCTTGCGGATCTCCTCATTCAGTCCCTCAATATAGCTTTCTACTGCATGCTTCTCTCCCAATATCGGCACATACAGCCTTAGCCTCATGAATTCCTCTGTATATTTCTGGACTGATTTGTTGCCTTGCTGCAACCTATAAAACTGCTGCATCATGCTGGACTTATGTTCCCTCGGGACGTAGTGGCGCTTGAAGGCTTTAGCAAACTTTCTGAACTTACAAGCATCCCTGCTTAAGCCATGTGCCTTTGCATAACCCTTCCACCAAATCCAAGCGGCTCCCTTCAAGTTGGCTGTTGCAACTCTGCCTTTGTCTTTGTCTTTCATGCCATAAGCATTGCCGTACTCACTCATTTCGTCCAGCCATGCCTCTGCTTCCAATCCTGACCTGTTCTCCCCTGAGAACTGTTCCAGTTTCCGGGCCTTCCATACATTGCCCAGTGCGGAATCTACCTTCTTCTGGTAGTCAGAGGCCCTGGTATCTCTTTGTCGTCCATCTGGGGTGTTCCTCTGCCTTCCATCTTCAGTGTTCCCTTGCCTTCCATCAGTTCGGTCCCGAGCCTGCTCTTCCTCTTCCTCTGAGTCGGAGTCCGAGTCTGAACTTGAGTCGGAAGATTCCGGACTGGAGGATCTCCTTCTCTTGCTCCTCTTCTTGTCCCTTCCTGCTCTCCGAGCTGATGCTTGCGGCAACTGAGCGTTGCCCACCGAACCCATTCCTGCTTGCGCGGACCCATTCCTGCCTTTATCTGCTCCAGGTCCGTCCTCATCTGGGATATCTCCTCCTCTGGGGTCATGGGTTCCATATCTTCAAATAGGTTCCTTGCCGGGGGTGGTCTGGGCGGGGTCTGCTCTTCTATCAGGTCTCGCAGTTGTCGTTCCCCTGCGTTTAGGCTTCTAGCTGCATACACAAGCAATTCATGGCTATTTGGTTAGTTTCATTTGTTCTCTTGCATTGTTTATGTTTGTTGGTATAATTGTGGGGCAAAAATACATCAACAAAGCATTTAAAGTGCAACAGAATTGTATTTATATATCATATAATATTTTAGTACAAAAAGTCTCCGGGATCAAGAGTCTAACTAGTCTTGAAATCGCCGGTAAGACGGGTTGTCTTCAAGGAACTTCTTAACTTGGGCCGTCCCTACCGAGTGACCCAAGTTCCTGATGATGCTTGCTGACGAGCCTCCCTGCAAGGCTCTCACCAAGTCTTCTACTCTGCGGTCGGATGTGAGGGCTGCAGTCACCGCCAATCTCGCCTGACGTCAGTGGGGTATGGCGAAGTCAAAGAGGTCGAGTGCCATTGCCCTCTTGACCAGGACAGCATATTCGACATTTGTTGCTATTCGAGCATGCCTGCCGAAGCCCGAGAGTGCAATCAGCATGAACACTCCTTCTTCACCTCTGGGGCTGAACTTGCGGTGTATTACCGCTATTCTCCCATCCATCAGCAGCGGCAAGTAGTACCTGAGCGACCTGTCGTTGTGTGTCGCCGAAGCTTCTCCGCTTGTTTGGCCTCCAGCTCTGTGCCGCCCGGCGTACTCGTCGACCTCAATTTCAGTCAGCTCCCTGTAGTCTTCAATTGTGCGGTCGAGCCTCCTGAGGTCGATTCCTTCTCCTTTTGGCGGGGGTGGTGTCGAAGGACTCGGCATTAGGATGCTCGTGGTCTTCCCACGGATCCCCATCTGTTCTTGGAGGGCGAGGAACTCCTCCTCTGTTGGCAGCTCCCGCTCGTCCATCATTTGCACGATCTTTTTGTAGGCCTGGATATCGGAGGTCGTTTCCCCTGTGTAGGTGTCGGCCTCCCTTACTTGAAGCGGAAAGTCCGAGGCTCCCCGGACGATGAAGTCGTCCATGTCGGTCTGCCGCAGTTGGTGGAGCAGTTCATCCAACCTGAGCTCCCTCTCCCTCGCATTGGGAAGGTTACGGATGTCGCCGGTGGGAGTAGATACTCCTCTCCGTTGATGATGATAGGGGCTAGGCTTGTGATGCCTAGCCCTGAGTGGGGAGCAATTACGATGCCCCCGCGCCGCTTTCGAAGTTGATCGGCTCGTGCTTTGGCTTGCCGCTTCTTACGAAGTCGAGCTCAGGTGTATCCTTCGCCGTCCGGACTCCTCTTCATCCTCTCTTGCTTCCTCGATTCTGATGATCGCAACGTATCCGCTCTTCTCGCTGACTGCTATGGGGTCTACCTCCATCGGGGGATAGAGGTTGCCCCCATCGGGTTCTCTACTATTGGGATAAGAAGATGGCTAGGGCTGCGGTGTAAGAGAAGTACTTGGTCCCCTGTGGTCGTCGGGACCATGTAATCGAGCAACCTCTGCGCCTTATTAGTCAAGTACTTGGCGATGTTGGGGACATCGCCCAAAGTACTTGAAGGGATGGGCGGGGAACGAAGTATCCTATGCAAGGGGGACTTGAACAAGGGAGGGTCCTACCCTAGCACGAAATTCCGCTAGCACCCGCCTATATCTTTGGGGTTGCATTTAAGCGTAGCTTGATGTCAATTTCTTGGAAGATGTCGTTGACATCCGCCGGCAAAGCAGATGGGCATGGGCGCTTGTGTACCATCGCCCAAGTCGGCGGGCCATGGATCTAGCGAAGAAGGGAGTATCAAACGGATGCAGAAGCGCCTCAGGGAGCTGAAAGATCGCCTAAGCAGAGGAGGGCAAATTTGCAGGGTGCCAAATAAGAAATGGGGGACTTATTTATAGAAAGGGGAAAACCCTAATTTTTGGATGACCTGGATTTTACTGAGATTAGGTAATTCTGATCTATTAAGGGATGCAATTGCAAGTTTGAAGACTATTTCTAGGGTTTGAGCATGCTAAGAACAACTACTGAACCTATTGTACAATTTGGAGATCATTTGGTGAAGAAATGGTACGAGGTCTCACACATTGCGCCCAGACCGATTTTGAAAATGTCGAAATCTGTCCTGGCGCGACGTGTGAGACATGGGTTCTAATTGGGCTAGGCTTACTCAATTTAAGTGATCTAAGGCTGTAATTCCACTAAACTCATCGAGTTAGGCAGAATTGACCCCTTACTTGGTCGATTTGGAGCTGTTTTGGGCATTTTTGGGCATGGTCTCACACGTTGCGCCCAGCCCAATTCCTAAAATCTAGAAATCTGTCCTGGCGCGACGTGTGAGACATCGTCTCAATTTTGCTCAAAACTCCAATTTAATTAAAACAAAAGCTAGGGATCGATATCTTGACCTATTTAAACAGGGTTTGACACTTTATTTACACAAAATTTTCTTTATATTAACAAAATTTTCCAGTTTTTTACAAAACTCAAGGGCGTTCTCCCTTGATGTGCCTGACAAGATGCATATCCTGCCTCATGAGGGTGACCCTCTTTGCGTGTACTGTGCAAGCCGTTGAATCTTCGAAGTGCTGCACAATTTTCGCTTCGGCCGCCTCCTGTAAACACAACAGCATCTCGTCGGTCACGCGCATGTCTGTGTTGTATTCTTGCATCACTTCGCGGACCAAACGCTGGAACGGCGCCCGAGGAATCAAGAGTCCGTAACTCTTCTGGAAGTGGCGGATCTCCTTGAGGGCCCTATCTTCCAGCTTCTTCTTCTTGCTCCGCTTCTTACCCGGTGCTCGGGGAGGCTTGGGCCTAGGTGGCGGTGGCTTCAGCTGCTGCCTAGGGGGTACTCCACCTTCGACCGTTCTCACCCGATGCTCCTGGAAGTAGGCATTGTATGCCTCCCACTTCTCCATATAGGAGTTGTGTTCCCTGATCCTCTTCTGATAGACCTTTAGGGGGTCTATCACGTACGCCTCCCGCTGGGGTCGCGGGGCTTTAACCCTATCCCACGTCGGAAAAGGTGGGGGCTTCGCTAGCTGTCCGGTCTCCTCCTGTTCCTGGGCTATCTGCTCCGGGACCTCTTCCTCTACAACCGGGGGCTTTGAAGAGCTTGCCCCGTCTGCGCCCGGCACGTAGTCTTCATCCGAGTCGTCGGTAGTGGGCGGGGTCTCCTCTCCCGACGGCTCGTTGATGACGGGACCCGCAGCTCGCTTCCCGACCTTCACCACCTTCCTCTTGCCTGCCTTTATGGCTTTGGCCTTCCTCTTCTTGGACCCGCTGGCTGTGGTCGGGTCGTCTTCCCGACTCTTTGTCCTTTGCTCCTGGCGGCGCTCTTTGGCTTCATACTTGTGGACGAAGCGTGCAAGGTCGGCCTCTTCTTCCGGGGTGAGTTCAGTGACTCTCCTCCTCTTTCCACTGCTCCTCCTGCGGTGGATCTCGGCACAGGGGTTGCTCTGTCTTTGTTGATGGGTCCCCACTCGCTCCCTTCCTCCTCACGTGGGTTGTTGTCCTCCCGAGGTTGTTCTTGCTGCTCTCCGCTTCTTCCCACCTCCTGTGCGATCTTTTCGAGGATCTGGTTCATGACATCCGGCCGGTCGTCCTCCAAGAGCTCTGTGTGGTCGCTCCTGTCTGATCCTGCTTCCTCGCTCGACGAAGATTCGCCGTCGTGGAGAAGGCGTTCCCGAAGAATCCTGTGAAGGAGGCCGGAGCCGCTGGCGCTGGAGGATCCGCTTCGGCTAGGCTTCCTTGCAGTTTGCTTTGTGCGGGCCATCATCTTACGGTTTGTCGATCGGAGCTGAGCGCCAGAAGATCGCCTTGGCAGCACGAGCGAAGTTCTAGGGAAGAACAGGAAAAAAATGGGAGGGGTCTGGTTCTATTTATAGGGCCAAATTTAGGTCAACTTTTAAACTACCTTTTTGGGTTGTCTAAGGCATCTAAAACACCTAATTAAGCGAGGTCTCACACGTTGCGCCCAGCCCGATTTCTAGAATCTAGAAACCTGTCCTGGCGCGACGTGTGAGACATGGTGGGGCCCACTATTAAATTAACATGTAACATCCTAATTCTACTGATTCTTAGCTTAAAATAAGAATTATCAAGTTATTTTACTGTAATTTACAACTTTTTTTTTTTTTTTTTGGTGACAAAGCTGAATGTCTCACACGTTGCGCCCAGCCCGATTCCTAGAATCTAGAAATCTGTCTCCGGCGGCGGCGACGCGGTGAGACCACTCTACTTTTTGGATGTTGGCTCATCAATTTTAGTCTTTTTACATTTCTAGCACATTTTAACTGTTACTAGCTTAGCATAAACTACAAAAATGAGAAAACATTTTCCCATTTTTCGGGGTTTAAGGATCCTATCAAGTTAGTGCTACTGGGAACATGGCGATTAACTTTTGCTCTTGGTCTCCAAGAACATAGCTCGATACCACTGCGGACGTCCCCTACTTTCGCATACGGTGCCCTCCCCACCGTATACAAACAGGAGTTCATCCCCATACCAGCTCCATGCTAATACGGGGCCCTCCACATGACACCGCAACCGCGGTGGCGGGTTCCAAAGGGAAGAGTGGAAGGGTCATTGCACCCCGCCTCCCTCGGGCCTACCTAGGCTGGAAGCGTAAACATACATGTCGTAGCACATATATCAACATCATATGACCATCACGAAGGATGGTCCTCCACATATCTGCATAGACAAAGATCGGCACATCACATAGGGAATCCTACCCAAGGCTCGAGACTCAAAGGGATGACCGACGGCTTGGGTCTCCGAGTTCATTGCGCATGCAATTCATGGCAATGGATTTGGCCGGCATATGAACATGGCTTAGGGTTGTCCACTCCATCCGCCCCTCACACACACACTTTGCAGTGGTCTCAAAAGTGTCCGGACTGATCAGTAGCCCCACGGATCGTAGCCAAGGGGGCTATTCCCCGGTTCATCCTCCCGCCCCGATGGGGCGGTAGGGATCACTCCCTCCGAGATCTACATGCTGACTCAAGGTGACTAGAGGGCCACTTTGCCCGTATTCGACCGAACCCACCGGAAAGTGAACACCACTTCACGGGTGTCGAGCCCATGCCTTGCCCACACGCCAGGCAAGGCAAGGCATTAGACCTAGTCACAATGATCCCTGGTAGGCTTTACACACCGTAGGGATCGCTTCAAGAGTCGAGACATGAACCTCCTTCTTAGCCGGTCCTCCGCCCCTCCACCCACATCCCTGTGGCTCTTGTGCACGTGCCGAATCTACAAGTGTGCTAGAGAGGCTACTCTAGGAGCATCAACTACAAAGCTTTTAGGTCTCTACCCCCTTCCCAATACAAGGAGTTCATAGAGATACATCATCCATATACTTCCACGAGAACTAAAGAACTAGATCTAATCTACAACATAGAGTTAGGTTCTTTAGTTAGAATCGCTATCTAGAGATCTAGAGGGTGCTATGGGCAATTTAATAGGCTAAACCTACTGATTCTATGACTAAAATAGGGTTTAGACTATCTAATTGGCCAAATACCGATCCTTGAGGGGCTCCTCCTCGACTGAGAGCTCGACCATCCCCCCTGGAAACGCCAATCAAGAGAAACTAAGGATGCAATTCTCCCGTGCAGAAGTTCGATGCGGTTTTAATTTTGTTGAGGCGCCCAAAACAGAGTTCTAAAGCCCTAAAATCGAAAATTGGGCTAGTTAGGGTTTCCTACCCTATATAGACAAGGGGGTTGGCTAGGGTTTCCAATTATCCCCTTTTGGCATGTGGGATAATTGGAAATGGGCCCACTTGCCTTTAAGGGCTAGGTGGCCAAATGTGCACACATGGAAATGTGTGCCCACATTAATGTGTACATTGGAAAATGTGCACATTAATTGCACCTATGGGTGTGGCCCACTTGGATTGAAGTGTCCACTTGGAAATGTGTGCTCCATTAATGTGTACATTGGAAAATGTGCACATTAATAGTTGCACATATTTCTGGCACGTTGCCCCCTAGGGCCACTCGCCTCTGGTTACTGCGCTAGCGCATTACCCGCGCCACCGAGTGGCGCGTAATGCGCGTGATTTAGGTAGATGCGGTATACGCCCCGGGCCGCGGTATCGGTCTGGAACGTCACATCATCGAACCATTTTCATCTTTTGTCGATAGAATTTGCAAGAGAATGGAGTGACACCTTTCATGCAGATAACGGAACATATAACATAAGAAGCATTCATGTTGTCCAAAAGCTTGACTCTGCTGTGCCCAATCTTTTTTTTTTTTTTTGAAGGCAAGTTTTTATATTAATAATAATAAATGGTACAGAAACCTTATTAAGGACCCCTCAAAGGGCCAGATTGGAAGAATTATCTTGTAATTCACTGTCTAAGACCGGGATTTAAAAGGCAGGTACAATCCTTGCCAAATAGAACATAGGAAGAAATCAATATGTATACCATAGCTGAGTCCATCTGAAGTTCCACCACCGAAAGATGTAAGCATTCAAAGGACTCAAGAAAAGCAACTGTCACACGTTAACTTGGCCTGGAAACCAGGGATAGGTTCTATACGTACAAAATTAAAATTCTTGACGTATAAAGTCAAAAAATACGTATTTTTTAATAAAATACGTATTTAACGTATAAAAACCTCGCCGGCCGGAAAAAAAATTTCACAGACGCCGAAAAGATTCGAAAGCGTCTGTGACGAAAAACTTCACAGACGCTGAAATAATGAATTTTTAAGTCCGCAAAGTACAGACTGACTTTCGTCTGTAAAGCTGGTAAATTCGGCGCCACAAGACGCTTTTTCGTTTTTCAGACGCTAAACGCTTTTCGCAGACGCTGAAACCGGCGCTGAAACTCAAGCAGACGCTTTTTTCACGCTTTACAGACGCTGAAAAGTTTTCACGACGCTGAATCAAGTTTTTCACAGACGCCGAATTTTTTATATATTTATAAAGTTGGCTTCGATTCAGCTTTTTTATACCAAGAAAAGGTAATTTGTCATACCAACCTTGCAATTTGCCACCCAAAACCTTTTTTTTTTGTTTTTCTTAGTTTTTAGGTTTTTTTTTGTTGTTTTGATAGGTAGGCCGTTAGGTCCAAGCAGCTTAGGCCCCCCTCACCGTTGCCCCCTCGTAAGGGGCGTAACGATGGTGAGTGCCTTGTTCTGTGGGCTGAGCTTGGCCTATTTTAGAAAAAAAAATAATAATAACAATTTAAGCAAATAATAATTCAAGAGTAAAGTAAAAAAAAAGAAAACCAAAGAAGAAAAGAAATTGGTTGCCTTCCCTTAAACGACAACTGAGAGGGCTTTTTTAGGGTCGCGTGTTGCTAAGAGCATAGGCATGCCCCTTGCCTGGTATTGCCGCATTTATTTGCGCCATGCCGAGGGTGGGTGGCACTGCTGAAGCTTAAGGCAACTAGGGTCATCCTTTATTAGGAGTATAACCCTCGCCTGACGCCGTTGTTGGCCTTGGTCATGCGGTGTCGAAAGGTGTGCGTTGTACTTTTATTAAGGGTTAGAAGAATGTTTTATTAATTCACACCCTAGTTCCTGATGGTGTTGTTGATGAAAGTCCGACACTAATATAGGAACTGGCGTATGTTTTGATAAGCATTCGATTGGTCTCGCTTTTTGAAAAAGCATGACCGGGGACAAGTGCAATGCATTTAAAACTTGCTAGCCTTGCATTTTGGCAAAGAGTGGGCTATAGATCATAAATCGTGTTTTGGTCCTTTTATTTGTTACCCTATAATTGGCCTTGCACATACATACTCATGTTAGGGTCTTAGTGTAGGAATAGGAAGCGTAAAATTAGCGCTTTTGTTTTGGTTAGAGTGAGTTGATTTACCCTCATGTGCTAAGCACTAAATTCAAAGTTTTATCTTTGCTTGACTTGTAGGTGTTGTCGTTGTCGGGCCAGGTATTATCGCCAGTCGATTTTGCTAGTCCGCTAGACAATCCTTTAAAACAAGCAAGATGACTTCGTAAGAGAGAGCGGAAGTTAACTTGCAACCAAATGTGGCATTAGTGTCTCGTGATAGAGCCGCAAGCGCCTCAAACACAAAGCTACAGAGAGTCGCAACCGAAAGTCATCTTCGCAAAGATCGCCACAGAGAAAAGAAGTAGACCACAACAAGCATGGTCTACTTTGAGACCAGATTTTATGAACTGGTTGTGTAATCGGCTATGCAATGCCTCACCAAGATTTGGAATTGATTACCAGCAATGAGGAAGGATGGCTAGACTACCATGCAGGGCTGGTAAAAGATGCCGAGAGGGCTTTTAAGCTTCAATGATGGAGCTAGAGCCCGCAAAGAGTGAGCAAGAGAGGTATACATGGATAGTGGTAATATCACCGCACTACCGCAATATGATCACGGTTGCAAATTTGAGTAGTCATCGCTGAGGCTAGAGCTGAAAGAAAAAGCCAAAGACATGAAATGCGGCATGGACCAACAAAAATTGAAGAAAGAAGCCCATCAACCCCCATCTTGTTAAGAAAGTGTTGGCACAAACCATAAAAGCTAAACGCCCCGGTGAGACAGATAGGGAGTGGGAAGCTCAGAGAAGAGCGTGATGCTAAGACTACTTGGTTTGCCATGGTAGACTCATCACAAATAATAAACGCATAAACTAATTGGTTCTCGTTCATATGGCGCAAAGGTACAAGTGCAATATTTTAGGGTCTAGTTTTATTAAGGATGAACCTATTGTGTAAAACTTCAACATAATAATTTTCAGTCTAGTACGTAACCCAATAAGTTAGTGGAAGCTATGTCAAGAACATGAGGGAGTCGAATGCAAGTTAGGCATGGGTGTATCATACCGCATTGGTAGCACAACCGCCTAGAAAGACAAGGCTTAATTTTCCCATTTTGGAATGGAGGTTCGCTGGCAACCTTCTTCACAAGTCATGGGTCCAATGCCTTTGCAGAGCTTGCATTTAAGAAGTTGGGAGCTGTCCCCCGAGTTGAGACGGACTTGAGGTTTGAGGAGCGCAAAAGAAAGAATTATTTGTTGCATCTAGGGTTGGGGACTTAGCAATGTCATTCTCAGAAGGGGCTACGAAAAGCTCCATCAAGAAAGATATTTGCATATGGACTTGCATCCCGCAATATATTGCTCCATTTTGATTATGGAAAGGAGAAGGGATGTATTAATCCTCAGTCGTATACATTGGCATTTGTGATTGGGGTGAATCCAAAGTTGATCCACGAGACGCTGGAGGTAAAACGATGGCATTACAAGGGTATGGATGGCTAAGGTAAGAAAAGAATTGAGATGGAAAGGGCCGCATCCATATATGCATGATGATCTTTTTTTGGTAGTGGCTCAAGACAAAGGCTCGCAAGGGTTGACTTTGATTTACACGGGGCAGCGACATTGTCTACTACTTAGCCGACTTTGCTAGTAAGCACTCCTACATGGAGTCAATAGGAAACTTGGAGCAGCAAGGCAAGCATCGGAGAATGTGCGACTATTTGAAACATTGCGCTGAGTCGCCAATGAGGGACAAAACACCTAAAATTTGATATGGCCCAAATACTTGACACAATGCGAAAGCGCCATTGCTCTCCAATTCCGCACGAGGCCACAATTGGAATCAGATTGATTCTTCAACTTGGCCGTGGTGGCGACGATGCATTAGACCAAGTTGGTCCTAGTCACGCCTAGCGTGCATATTCACTTACATTCAAACATCCTTGTATTACATAATATTCCAACTAAATTCATTAAACACTTATCTGATGCTATTTGAAAGATTATTGTCTATGTGTGTTGTGTAGCTTAGTTTTCCTTTTCGTGTGTTTTTTTTGTGTTATTTATTCTATGCTTTTTATATGTCGCAGCCTAACTAACATTATAAAGACAAGAAGTCAAAGCACACCTATACAAGTCGGGCCAAGGTGCACCTATAGAAGTCAAGAAATCAAAATTATGTCCCACCTAACAGATCTAAGAATTGAATCCCCGACCCACGGAATGTGGTGCGCCGAGCAGCAGATCAGCATGGATTTTCGGTTCCCTCTAATTTGAGGACCCCCTCTACTCAGTCTCCTTGGCATGAAGGGTTGGAGAACGAGCTTGAGATGTCACCGCTTCGGAAATGGAGAGAGCAAAGAAGACATGCAAGGGCGAATGAGTTTCGCACGCGCAGAAGTTAAGAAGGTTGGCGCGGCGATGGATGAAGTTTCAAAGGGGATAATTGCACCATCACGCAGGTGCATAATGTAGTCGGGCGAGGGCAGGCCCGCTATTGTCCAAGTGGAGCGCACTACGACGATGTAATCACAAATTTGGACAAGAATGAGTTTGAAAGTGAGTGGCCTAGTAGGCGGGGTAAGTATAAGGCTCACGAGTGCAAGAATGTCGGGGTTCGAGCAAAAGCAAATGAAAGTCATGTCCAAGTGAAGGGACATTTACCCCACAACCGTGAGTTTAGTAAGAGTTTTGGCGCAAAAAAGTATACTACGAAGCTTGTGAAGGAAGTGCCCGTAAATTATGGGAGTAGGAAATGGAGGCAAGGAAGCCAGAGTGGCAAAGACGAAGAGGGTCAAGCTATCTGAAGATAGCGAGAGTGGGCCACATGGTGAGCCCATCACCATTACATACCTTGTTGCCGACGCTTATCCAACTTTTGAGGTGACAGGGTAGCCGCCGGCGAGCCGCGGAATGACCTTGTGGATATTCGGCCCAACTAGAGAATGAGAGAAGTCGAACCTAACACTTTCTGAAGAGAATATTCGCTTGAAGGACCGTGCCGATGGGTATGACAAGATGGCCGCTGAATTAGAGGACGCTAAACGGCAACTAGCGGCATTAAACAGGGAGGCAACGGTCCTTAGAGAAAACAACGAGCACTTGCGCAATTTGACCAGATCGTTAGACTCTGACCCTTTTAGGGTGACTTCGGAGCAGTCGATATCCTATCTCCCTCGCGAGTATTTGTATGAGAGTCAGTGGGAAGAGCTAAAGGTTGTTGATTACGGACATTGCCAATTTTGTGGTGACAACCTGACACAGGTGGGCTGGTACACTCTAGGGTGTGGGCATCGTATGCACATGCGATGTGTTCTTGATTGATGTTGCAAAGCCGCTCATTCAACCTTGCAAGACGGATGGATTTTTCCCCGAAGTTACAATATGCCATATTTAATATGCAAGGTCGCATGCCGCCAAGCACATTTGACCGCCGCAGGAGGGATGGGCGATGCACACTTTTCAAACCTTTCGCGAGATGGAATTGTGGAGGGGGGAGGAGGAGCCGCGAAGGAGGAGAGAGACAAGGCCGACATTAACCAGCTTACCACCACCTCCGGGGTCATAGGTGATTATATTGATCCAAATGACCAATGAAAATGAGATATTACATTTTTAGACATGCCAAATTTTGACCTCAGATCATTTTGTGAATGGCGGGTATAATGACGTTATTTCAAACAAGGTGTAATGATGTTATCAAAGGATCGAGTAGTGCTCATAGTAAAAGCATCGAGACTTCCAAATCGCTTTTTCGCTTTCGCTTGACGAGTAAAGGCATTGAGACTTCCCAATCTCTTTTATCCCGGCTTAGTCTCTTTTGTTTGTCCTCTTTGCTCACCCCGCTCACCCCTCGGGTTGAAGTCTCCTTCGTTTTCGCTTTATCGTATCTAATTTGCCCCCTAGGATGACATCGCCACTCGGATGGCTTAATTAGATACGCTAAAGGTGAAACTCAAAAAGGGAGTAAGCCAAGAGCGCGACCCTCTTGGATGGTCATGGTTGGATGGTGAGTGAGTCAAAACATTCCGCACACGCAACCCTCTTGAATGGTTGTCGTCACCAAAGCCTTATATTCTCCATGGCAAACAATATAGACTTCTCGAAATTCTTGTTACCTCCTTTAGAAGGAGCGAAGCTTTGTTCTCACTCTTTTTGTGTCTCGTGTCAATGTATCTTAGATACTTTGCTAGGTTATATTACACAAAGACGCTAAAAATGGGGGTCCAGCAGAAATCGCTCGTTCTAGAGGAGGTTACAAGGTTTTTGAGTACTCTATTTTTATTGTGGCCAATGGAGGATATAAGGCCTAGTGGTTGCTTGCATTATGGGTTCATTAGATGTTAGTGATTGAAGCAAGCTTTGACTCCTTGAATTCAAGCATCGAGACTTCCCCCGTTTTTCTTTCCCCTCGCTTTTGGGCAATGTAGCTTAGTTTACATGCTAAGTTCCATTGTCCAAAGAGCCGGGGAAAGAAAGATTGGGACGCCTCGATGCCCGACCCGTGTCTCGAGGCGCCGAGGTGAGAGCCCACTTTAATTTCAAGCCAAAGTGGTGCCCGGGCGTTGTCCATCTATATAGTGGCTGTTAGGGCACCAAATCATGGAACATCCTAACTCCTTCTATTGATGGAGAACCTTGAGCATCACTATGACTTGAAATTGAGGACGCCAACCGTTATCTTTGGTACGCCAAATCGCCATTTGATGATATCATCCTACCTACCTATAATTTGTACCTCCATTCCTTTGGGTGGCACATGCCATGCAAACCCATTTGGGTATTCGTGAGCATGTGCCACCCGCAGGAATAGAGTACGATTATAGGTCCGTGATAGCATTCAAAGCCCAATTTGGCATACCGGGGTTATTCCCGACTTTGGGTACCGGTACCTTGTGAACCTTCTCGATGGATCAGATTCGTCCGGGTTGGTCCGAGGTCGTTTGGCCCCTTCGCATGCGTAGATTACTTCTCATCGCCAGAAGATTCCGGGCGCATGCGAAGAGGCAAGCAACAACGGAGGTCGAGACGGGTCTGATCCAACGAAGGTTTTCGTGGCAATCCAAGGAAGGGTTACACATGAAAGAAACATAGAAAGAAACATAGAAAGAACTATCATACATTAACGAAACATTTGTGACAAAAAAATTATAACCAAAAACTTTTTTTTTATTAATAGTGCCGTGGACGGTTACAATAGTATGAAAATCCTCAAGACCAATTACAAATGTGATCAAGATACTCATCACATCATTTTTCTAGGCAAAGCTTCTTCATCGGGCTTTCATCATTTGCGCTTCCATCCTCTTCTTTGCCGGGGACCTAGGTTCAACCTCCGATGACCCTTTCCTTTAGTGAAACGCCCTCGAGACGTGTTTTTCCTAGCCCGCTTCTCTCGCTTTTGTCAAGGTAAAGCGCAAAGGTGAGTCCGCTGATCACGTAAGCCGGGCCACGCCATCAACCGCATTGCTCGAACTCGCCTTTCAGATCGTGACTCCTCGGTATCCTCGCCGCCCGGCTGATCCGTCCGAGAATATGGCTTGGTCTATATCATCTTCGCCATCAACGGCGGGTACGCTTGAATGTCTTCATCAACATGGCTTGCAAAGATTTATTGCAAGCATCTCGCCCTCACCGCCTCTTCTTGCCGTCCTCTTCCACTTCGAATCGCATCCATGAAAGGAAACCGTAGCTTATCGATTGCGGATGTACCACCATCGCTACGATTCAATAGCCGCCGCTTGAGAAGTTGTATACAAGTTTGTCTCCGCCTTCTTATGTAGCAAGCGATTGCGGGTGACACCGTGTATGTACTTATAGGCACTCCAATTCCTCCCACTTGCACTATTGGAAGATACCAAAGAGAGGATAGTCATTGCAATTGCCCCAAGGTATCGAGAACTTGCCCATGGGCTTGCCACCATGCATATGATTCCATATTTGGTTCCTTCTTATGACTCTCCAGTGCGTCGTGAAGCTCTTCATCTGCCCACCTTCCACTCAGGTTCTGGTATTCAGTTAACTCGGCAATGAAAAGCTTGTAGTCCGAGCTGTTGGGATAGAACATTTTTGCAACCTTCTTCAACGAGCCCATCACTTCTTTATCTGTATGCTGGTCCATATCGTGGTTGTGTGGGTCTAAGGCATGCGCGCGCCATGAAGATCATTGTATGACTTCTTCCATCGCTCATTGAAGTCTCTCGAGTAGTGCTTTGCGCTTTAGCATTGTCAAATGGCGCATTGGGACCATCACGCTCTAGGAAGGATTGAATGGAGTGCCAACACCTCCGCACCTTTCCGCTGCTTGCCTTCAAGAATCAAGGGTTTTGATGGCATGACAAACAAAGTTGCATGCACCTCACAACATTTTTACACCTTTCCAAAATGTCTCCCGCCCAAGCATTTCTCGAAGGGCGCAGCAGCTTTGTCGGTGTTTGGCGGCATTTTTCCCTTTCTCGCCTTCTTTTCCCAATCAAAAACTCAGATCATTAAAGGTTGAGATAATCCAATCACGACACTTCAGCACTCTTTCAAGACAGATATAATTGGAACCAAACCGAAGTTTGCCCAGATTCATGAGTGCTAGGCTCTTCCGACGAATGACTTGTAAATGGCATAAATTGCCTTCTTTGTGATGAATTTTACAAGCCGACGCTTTCTCGAATGGGATCTTTGAACCACGTGTCTTTGGAGAACCAAATCCTTCAAAGAATAGGTTCGTGCAATGGCATTGGCAACTAGTAGCATGCAACCCCTCGAAATTGGACTCCAATGAATTGACCCGCTAGCTTGCAATTAGACGCTTATCCATTACAACTTGAAATATTCTCTTCGGTCCAAAACTCTCTATCACGGCCTTTGTTTTCTCAAAAATCCAATCTCCCATTACTTGGTCGGGCTTTGGTTTCTACGGTTTTCAAAAATACTTCACCCCCTGGATACACGATCATGAAATTAATAAGATGGTCCTTGTTTACATTGCTCCAACCATCAGTCACTAATGAAGCTGGCCGCGCTTCAGTCACACGACACAACTTCATCTCCACCCTCTCAACCATTTTTCCATGTATTTCATCAACCATTTTATTGTTGGCATGCTTGTATGAAGGCAGTCTAAAAGCCGGTCCTGCTTTGGCAACTTCTTGGAAGGCTTCTTTCATTGCTTTATGCTCCAGAATATGTGGAGACAACCCAGCATATAAAAATGCCTCTACAACCTTCAGTTGTGTCTTCTTCAATTGCTCTGATGTTAAGCAATGATCAACCCTCTGTTGCTTCGTCTGTCTTTCCACTATTTCAATTGTCTCTATCATTCTCTGTTCTCCCGTGCTTATACCTATTGACCCTAGTCCGCCCTCTGATCGGTATGCTGTCCCAACAGGGGGGGTGGTATAGTTATCTTCGTCTGCTTCTGCCCGGCCCTGCTCTTGAGTATTCAGAACTTGCGCTTTTTTTCTCATATTATTCTTCGCTTTTGCGTATCCCATCCAAATCGAGACAATCTCGATGGCATCCTTTCGCAAGTCGCCAGATGCGCAGATAAGTTATGACACCGACGCCTCGCTCACGTAAGATGTGAGCTCAATTCTTGTTGCGTAACCATTTACCGATGTGTATCCACAAAACACACATTCCCACTCATTTGCGCCAAACTCTTTCACAAACTCCCATTCTCGGGCCTCTTTTCCGACCCGCAACTCCAGCATCACGACCATGTGCATCGAAAGTTGCCCCCTCCCGGGTCCTCGCCACGGCACACGCAGCAGCCCTCGCACCTCTAGAGGTAGATGCATGACCGCACACCGCACCTCCGTGAGGTAGATGCATGACCGATAGCCACCATTGCTCTGGACCCTACCGACAATGTCTCTTAATCGACTCCTGATTACACGAACTAAAGGAAGACGATATATGCAAAGGAGCAAGCTCACAATGCATATGTTACGCCGACGCCCGCGGCGAATCAAGGGGGTTGGACGGACCCTATAGGATATTCTATGGAAGCGATGCCAACCTGCTATCGGAAACCACCGGGACGGAGTAAACTCACGCTCCAAAGATCCAACGCCGCTCGTGACTCAAAAAACGACACCTCAAAGGCAAACCGCTTCCCCAAGGAGTATTTTGACTCAACCTGGCGGTCAACGTTCGAGGTGAATTCTAGGGCTAATCACGTTTTTCTTATATATACTATTAACAGTGCCACAAAACAGGCCAAACAGTGGCGCAAATATTTTTTTTGCTTAATAAATCGGGCAAAACAGCTCGAAAATTTTCGCGTACGCGAAAACAACTAAACCGCGTACGCGAAAATATTTTCGCGTGACGCGAAGATTAAGTTTCGCTGCGACGCCGGTTCAAATTATTTCGCGTCTGCTGAAAAACTCTAAACCGCGTCGCGAAAAATTCGCGTCTGTGGAGCGCCGTCGTCAGACGCCGAAATTGGTTTTCAGCGTCACGCTAAATCTGAATCTTCAGCGTCGCTGAAAATATTTTCAGCGTCTGTTTTGTTGTTTTCTTCGACGCTGAAAAATTTTCTGACGCCGGAATTGTTTTTCGCCGTATTTTTTGCGTTTTATACGGCAAATTTGTGCCGTATCATTCAATTCATACGTATTCCGTATAAAACGTACAGCGTATTGAACCTATCCCTGCTGGAAACTCATCCTGCATAATTGTACTATAAGAGAGCAAACCGCAATTCCAGTCTTGTACAAAGGGACTGGCTACTCTATCTTCCAACTTGCAGAAATTCACCCAAGCCTACCACCTAAGGGGTGGTCCAATTGCTTTTCCTAAGCACCTTTATCTGCTGACATAGGCCTCAACTACACTTGTGCTCTATTACAGCTGTAAAGGGGCATCAGTCTCCCGTCCAATGACTCTTAATTTGACCACTTCCCTATTCAATCTGGTTCACCCTGCATCAGCCACTAGATCATAGCCTCCCCTTGCTGGGAAAGGGGGCAGATGACACCTGAAGAATACACAGCTAATGTACATACCAATATGCAGAGAAAAAAAATAGGCCATCCACAAGTAGGACCATAGCAGCTACTGTCCATAAGTTGCCTCTCTTTTACATTCTTCCAGGCAAAACAACTCCTCAAACCTTCAGATCTGCAGCTCCTTAGGACTGAGAGCCTACCAGCCCTTCTCGAAGATAAAAAAGAGGCCACCATTTCATGCAGCCAATGGCCTAGTCTCTAGTCCAGCCACTATCTTCCTCCCAACACTTTGAATATGCACAAAACAGGGTATCCTGAAGATGTCCTATCGACTCTGCATGTGTTCTCAAGCAAGCAACCCAGAAGCTTTGCCACTTTATCCTATCAGGCTGAGTATCGGTCAGAACTCTGCATCTGCAGTGAGTGCAGTCCCAAAACCGCAGGGAGTGCGGCCTTCAAGATGCAATGAGTGCATCTACAACGCTACCATTTCAGCCCTTCTCGGCATAAGCACAAAACTGAAAAATCAGGCTCAGGCAACACACACAAACCCTCTAGCCATAGCCTTCGTAACTGGCTACTGGCTAAACTTGGGCCAATCAACTCAAACACATGGGAAAACATCAGGAAACGCTGCTTACCAGTCGTGGTCTGTTGCTTAGATGAGAAATCTTGAGAGCAGCGGCCATGCTTCAAAGAAACCCCCTGTTGCAACGAACCCACTGAAGACTAGAACCAGATCACCTTCTGAACTCGCATCCATGGTTTTGGAGAGATTGGCATCAGCATTTTGGTGCTCTTCCAGCATCGAAGCTCCATTCTGGAAGCTCGTTTCAACGGGCGGCCGCCGCCGCCGCCCTAAGAGAAAACCCTAAAGCGCCACATCCCCATATTTCATACCGCTGTGCCCAATCTGAATCTGTACATGCTCCAATAGAGTATCTAGAATTTCATAACATACTCTTCAAACCAACTATTCCAATCTTGTTTCTCTGGCATCACCAAACGATTACATGCTACTAACAATGGTGCTCCAGAGAGTTTAGCATTTTCTTTAAATGCTGATGCATTGTACCTTGTGTCACAATGATTGTACGTTAGAAGAGACCCACGTAAATTGTTTATGAGTCACCCTCGTATTATTGAAGCTCAGACCACATAGGTTAGATGGAATTGTTTGTATCACTGAACATATTCCAGGGAAGATCCAGTGATTCCATAAGCTTAAGATTCCCAAATGGGTGAGGTATTTCTCTGCTGAAGTTTTTAGGGGACAAGTTCAATTGCCTGAGTACTACAAGCTTAACTACCAAGGAATGGATGCATTAAAATTATTGTTGGACTGATGAGAAACACCCTTCCAGTTAATAGTGATCTCAGAAAATAACTGAAACTTAGAATTAATGATTCAATAAAGTCTTAACAGATCTCCCGGCAAGCTGCCTGTAAGTTTATTCTTTGATAGATCTTATGATGTCAGGTGGCATTTCTCTGTTGAGGTGGTTGACATAGTCCCAACTAATGGAGAGTACAACCCAAGAGATATTCTGCCTTTGCTTGTATTTTTGTGATATTTCTCCTATTTAGAATTAGGTATGCCACTTATCATGTCGTGATACTTGTTACATTCGTTTGGAAAACCAACGCGAACCCGACTGCCTAGCCTTCTTCCCAACCCTGCAGTTCTGCTAGCTATTTTTTGTTATTTTTTTTTATATAAACGTGTCATGCCCAGGTTTTTTCCTGGGGCAGAAATATTAGGTTCAAACAGAAATTGAACCTGACTTATATATATGTATTGAAAGGCCTTCGTCATGTTCGGATCTTGTATCTTCTATGTTTGAGTTATACTTATTGCACAATATTTTTTCATTTAGAAGATACAAGAAACTTATCGCGGCGGCCTAGCGGCCGCCGCGAACGTTTCTCTTCCCCTTGGCCGCTGCGAAAATCGGGTGCAGCTAAATCAAATCAGAGAAATCGTAAAATGAAGAGCTAAAGGGATCTTAGCATCATATGTTTTGTGGCCAGATATATCTATAGATGCAGCTTCCATTGCCAAAAGCTCCTTAAGGCGGCTCATCTGCAGTTAAAAAGACCAGAGAAATGGACATAGATCAAAATGTTTGGCTTGAAATGCAAGCGCTTTAACCGTTTGGTCGGAAATATGAATGGGCTCAGGATTTAGACATCACATTCTAGGACAACCTTTATAAAAGTTTATTAGCTTCAACTTCAAATCGGGGCGACCTCTCCCATATCAGTAGCTGTAAACCGAGTGTTGCTTCTGTTTTTTTCTCAGGGATGCGATGGGTCAGTTCTGATGGGTCAGTTCTGGTGGCTTCAACGGCAAATAATAAGGCAAAAAGGAGTGCAGATATTACTCTGTCATTACCGGGAGATGGATTCGATGCAGTAAACAAGGCAAAAGATGCAGTGGAGGCCCAGTGTCCTGGCGTAGTTTCTTGTGCAGATTTGCTCGCTCTGATTACCAAAGCTTTTGTGGGCCTGTTTGATATATAAACCCAATTCGCCCTCTCAATTTTTAGCAACAGATTCTGAGCAACAGATTTTTCTGCAGATTGGAGGGCCTCGCTAGGAAGTAAAAAAGGGGCGCAGAGATGGCAAAATTTCCCAAGCTTCCAGAGTAAACGGAAATCAGCCTCTTCCCACAATGAGCGTGGATCAGCTTATTCAATTATTTGCCTCAAAGGGCTTCAATATGACAGATATGGTGGCTTTGATTGGTAAGGCTACAAAATTTCTACCTTCAAAACTATAGCTTTCATATCATTTTGGACAAAAAAAAGCCAAGATTTCTTCAAAGATCAGATTTTTTTTTTTTTTTTTTTTTGGGTTGGATTTGTGCTGACTTTGGTTCTTTCTGGCATGGTACAAAGGGTAGCCATGTAAGGGACGCTTCACATGTAATCATAAACGTATTCACATGTTAAGGTTTCTTGCCGGGCGGCTCAACGTCCAAGCCGTTGGACGTCAAACTGCTCCAGCAGTTCCCGATCGACCGGCTGCTACGTCAAGAAAGACGTCTTGACCTCCGTTTCCAGTGATTTTTGGTCTTCACCTTCAGCAATAGGTAAATCTTGAAGCAATCCGTAAAACCCCGATGAAGCAATCTTGAAGCAATCCGGTAGCAATGACGATGTGAGTGATAAGCAATGAAGAACAGAATTGAGCGATGTGAGTGATGGGGACGTCCAGCATGTGAACGCCCCAAAATTTTTTCCAGAAACATTGACATTTGGGGCCGCCGGAGACGTTACATGTGAGGCGTCCCTAACAGGACAGCTTTGCCGACGGATTCAAGACAACTCCGTCTGGCTATGGCTATGGCTATGGCGACAGGCTCGGTCTGGCTATGGCGACAGGTTCCAGCTTCTAAGCTTCAAAAAATTGCTTTCAACATTGAAGTTTCAGAAATACATAAAAGTACCTTTTGCATTCCCTCATCTTGGCAGTAAGCTCTTCAAGTTGCTTACTCTGTCTATTGGGATCCTTGATCTTATCTAGTTTCTGAAAACCATTCCTGCATCATAATCAACATATATCAAGGTTTGATTTAGTAAAAACATCAATGCAGCATCTGAACTTAATTCCAAGCCATTTTCCACATTGGTATACCATCATTGAACATCAGATGGTGTATAGTTCACGATAATTACAAACTATATGCAAATAGCAAAAGTGAAATAGCCAGACTTACTCAAGCAAGTGCTCGGAATAGATTTAAGCTGTCCATCAAGCTGCAGATCAGAAGCCTTCAATCGAAGCAGAAGGCGTTAAATTCCTTGACGGATTTGATGGAGGAGGAAGAGAATCTTAAAAATTTGCAGATTATTGCAGCGCAGAATGCTCCCTTGAGCCCAGGTACTGGCATATATTTGTGGAGGGCAAGATACCTGTTAGAATTCTTAAGATCAATGACACTGCCACATAAGAAATAACATGCAGGAATTAGAACACTTATACGAGATTAAGTAGAAGAATACCAAAAGTGTAATACAGGCCCACCACTGCCAGTCCAAGAAAGAAAAATATAAAGAGACGCTTTGCTTCAAGATTTTTATGCTTCTCGACACCCAACTGAAAATGGATGCTTGATATCCCAGAAATAAAAAATAGACAATGGGATGCTTGATATAGTTTGCAGTTACATATGCATTATTGCACGATCTAGCTAGTGTCCTAAAGCGGGTTCCAATCAGAACCCTTCTGTACTCGATTCTCTGAGATGCAATTTTCATCATGGGACGAGAGTTATCTATAACAATACCTGACATATAATATCTCCAATGAGGTTTATAAAGCCAGCAGTTAGCGCCTTGGTTTTCACAGGGTGAATGAACAACATAGTCATATACCTGGGCAACATGGACCAGATTAAATCCAACTAAGATCCAACACAAGAGGGAAAGAAATCGCACCATTCCCAACAATTTCGTCGCTTAGAGGGCGCTTCGACAGGGCCATTTGCTTGTTCAGGTGTACCCTGTGCAGCAGCAGAGGCATCCTGATTAACGCCAGATTGTTTGGGTTTAGATTGGAAAAATATGCGAAACCAATTGCCATGTCCAGCCTCTGCGGCAGGGGATGCCATAACCACTCAAGATGTCATTCTGGAGCAAAACGAACCCCCCCGGATCGCTCGCCGTTTTTTCCCGCGTTTTGCCGTGCATCTCTGGTTCATATGCTTGATTCAAGCATTCCGGCGATCAGAGAAAAAGCTGCAGCGGTGGTTTGTGCGCTAAGATAGTGATCATTTGCAGAGGTTCTTAGAAGGTGATGGAACCTCGTCAATGCGCAAGAAGCGCCCAGCACCCTTTTCCCCCAGTGTGACGGCCTTGGACTGCTGTTATCCACTATCTAAGCAGGTTAAATTCCTCCTGCTTTTGCAAAATGTCGTGTTTCTTATCATTCCATATCCTGCATTTGGACATAATCCGCCTTACAGAACAGATCCACCTTCAAAAACTTCCTCCTGAATAATTTCAAATACTGCCCAGCCGTGGAATCTAAGTATTTCAAACAACTCTCGAAACCCCAGATATTGCCTCACCAAAAACCGAACGAGAAGAAATGTATTTGGATTTGTATCCAAAACCCAATGCGAGAAAAAACAAGAGAGGATGTGATGCTAAGGATTTACTGCTTCCAGGATGCCGGATTTAGAAAAGGTTTTATAGATTTCTGCGGCTTTTGATCGCCGGAAGAATGAAACGTCCGATCTGCAAAAGAATTGAAGAAGGCGAGCTCCTTTGTCCAGAAGAAATAGAGCCGGCAGGCCTGAGAAAGAGATCACATGCCATAAGTAGCCAGCGGGAAAACACGTTAAACTGTGCAAATAAGGATCCAAGAATCCAGACTTTGCTTCCAAGCAAAGTAATCCTGCATTCTATTGCACCGCCGCAAAGTAATCCTGCATTCTATTGCGAAGTTCGCCGGAATGGAGCAGAGGAAGTGGAGATCAGAGCATTTGACCGAGGAGCGGATTCTTTGAACACAAACGTGGCATCCCTTTTTTTTTTCTTTTTTGAATTTAGAAATGCAAAAGAGCATACGTGTCGACCCCATGGCTATCCTCAGCCCAGAAAAATTATCTTCCTATTTTTTAAGAACAGAAAATGATATGCTTTATATATGGTATGATAGTCCATTTGGAGCCATATTATTGACAAGGTCTAAAATAAGTGCTATGAAGTTATTAATTACAATTGTAATGTGGGTGACAAAACTTACTGGGCAATATTTGTCGAAAAAGGAAATTTCCCAAATTCCCTAGCTAAATAGTTTTATCAAAAATTTATGTAACTAAAACTCAAGTTCAAAAGGAATCGACCAACTCATCTTAGAAACCTATAATTTGCCTACATTCTAAATTACCACCCCTTCGTTTGTCATGAATGTTACACCATATATTTCAAATGCTTAATTTAATATAAGAACCATAGTTGCTTCTCAATTTCTTTCTCCTAATTTCACTATTACTTCTATTTTGGGCGAGCAAGTCTTAAAGATGGCTTATTCTAGTCATTTTGGACGTTTTGAACTTTTATTGTAGCACATCTTATGCTTAACTTATGTAGAAGATAGTAAAACATTATGATGAAGATAACGGTAAAGCATTATGAGAGGGATAACACTCTAGAACAAGGGTGTTGTGCCCTATTATAACAAACGAGGGCCGGAGGTCCCAATTTATTATAGTAGGGCATAACACCCGAGTTCCAGGGGGTTATCTGCCTTAACAAACCGGACCTGAGAGTTTATGATGGTTTTGTAGTGGTTTTATGGTGGTTTGCATGTTTATGGGCTGTGTTACTGGTGGGTAACACCACTGCAACCAATGGCTGAGATCTAATCTTGCTAATAACCTGGACCGAGATTTTTATTCCAACAACAAGACTGGTATGGTGATAACAAAACTGTTATGGTGATAACAATTCCAGCCAATTTGATACGGCCCATACATGCGCTCTTCCTGCTTGAATCAACGTCTGAGATTCATTCCTAGAATAAAAATCTCGGGACATGCTATTAAAGTGGAATAACTCTATCTCTAATACTATTGCTATACAATTTCACAATGTTGTGATCCATCCACTCTATCAAAATCGATAGATTTATCATGATGAAAGGCAATGCAATTGTGAATGATAATGGACATGTCATGCCTGCGTAAAACATGCCATGCAAAATAATTCTCAAAATCCAATGCCCATTTATGCTAGTAATTTATAAAATGATTGTAAATGTAGACAATGTTGTGCTAGCAATTTATTATTGACATACAATATGTGAAAACTAGTGCAGAAAATGTGAACAATACAGCATATAGGGGTTGTGTAGATGCCTTAACTTGCATTATTTTTCCATATGTTGGCTCTTGAGTGAGGTCAAAGTGCTTGCCCTTAAGTTTAAGGTCATCTATACTCTTTTCAAGTCCTTGTAGTCGTAATTTTTGTCCTCGAATGTCATTCTCCATTGCGCATTTCTCATTTAGTTTTTTGCCAAGTCCAAAAATTGTGGCACATGATGCAATAGAAGACAAACCGACCGGAATCCAAGAAAACACACATTTTTTTGGGGTGGAGTGAGATACTGCGGTAAGAATTACTCCTTGAAAAACAGAGTACAGCCCTAGTAATTGATAGATTTCGTTTCTTATATTTCTCAAGCCTTGTTCTTTGCGATCTATACGTTGACTATATACCTCACTTTCCTTAGCCCATAAATCGTACCTTAATTTGAGCTTTGGCGAGTCTAGTACCTCGTAGAAGGGATTAAAGGGATCATTGGCATTCATTTCAGTTCCTGTTATATGCATGCATCCAGTCATATATGGAACGATACAAAAGCGTAGATAACTTAATAAATTCTGAACTTAATTTTCGAGAAATGCATAGCAAACGCGAGAATTTACATTGAGAAGAAAAACTGCTCCGATGATTCAAGCCGAATCAATGGAAGCGCTGCAAAGCAGACATTTGTTGAAATAATGACATTTGTACCTATTTCAGTGGAGTTAGTAGTACCTTCTAATGGGACGCAGCTAATACTGGCCTTCAATCCGCCGCGGTTGTGTTCAATTCATGACGAACTTGGCATTATGTAGCTAGTTGTTAGCCAGTTGGTTAGGTCCCGCCCTTTTTGTCTCTTTGCACTTGCCCTCTGTAAAAGTGTCAGAGCACTCTGTCAAAATGGACCATTCTAGAGGAACCAAGCGGCAACAGCTGTGTTTTTCCTAAACGCAGGCAGTTCCCGTAAAACTTCGTGGAATCTCGCTCGCCCTAATGTATGTAGGATTCCTCCCTGCATTTTTATAGTAGGTGAGTTGTTTGTGGTTTATTCAATGATAGGGGAATGGAGCTCCATTTCGGTTTTGCAGGTGGGGTCTTGCGACTGGCCCGGAGCGGGTCACCTGCAAAACTGGGAATGGATGACCAACCTCCATTCCCCTACAAAATAGAAATGGGGGAGCTTGGAAGATCTACCTACGAAATAGGGAAGCAAATAAGGAAGGTCTGTCTGCGAAATAGAAATAGAAGATCTGTGAAATAGGGAAGCTCTGTCTGTAATCTTTGGAGCTCTACCTGCAAAAATAAAGAGATCTTTGAAGCTTTGCCTGCGAAGAATACAAGGCTTTCTGAAAAGCTAAGAACTGAGCTGAAAAGTTCAGAACAAAGCTGTGAAGATCGTATGAAACGTTATGAATTGTAATAAACCATATTGAAATGATTAAACCAATGTAAACCTGTGCATTAAACCTATGAGAGTCTATTAAACCTATGCATTAAACCTATTAATATGTAAACCTTACATTGTGTTAGGAACTATAGAGGACGATCATGTGCATCAAAGAGTACTTGTCCCCATTTTGTGTCTTAGTCCTTCAAAATGGGTTAAACAAGGTGTAAAGTATATCATGATCTTTGAAAAGTTAAATTTTTACCTTAAAGTAAGAAATATATGCCTAGAAACGTATTTTTTCAACGTATCTTTTTACCTCACTTTTTTTTCTTTACCCCGCCTTAAATTTCCCGCCCATGCTTGAAATTTAAAATTTGGTACATACCTTTGAGACAAAGAACTTTGTACCACTTGGACTCTGTTTCTGGAAGAAGCTTCCATAGCCATAGCTCCGACTGGAATTGACCCTCAGATGAACAGCTCCGCAGTTATGGAGAGCCAAGATCCAAAAATTATGACATACGGCTCTAAATATTTTATGCTCCCTTTGTTTTTTTTGAAGCGGAAGCCATGGTCGAGTTTTTAAACTTCCCCGACCTCCAGAGTTTCAAACTCTCGAGTTTATGCCCAAGCCCTGAGGTGGCGGATCCAGTAGAGCAAAGAAGGCCAGAAAGAAAGCGGCTGCCAGAAACATCGCAAGATTATGGCTTCCGTTGGAACGGAACAGGCTATGGCGGAGCTTCTTAGACGGTATGGCAACGAAAGACCGGGTTTAGAGGAGTTAGAAATTTGCGAGGACGCCATAGCCATTCTTCTTCTTCTTCCAGTAGAAGCTTCAAAAAAGGCTGGGCTCGTAAGACCTCTAGCCATTAGACGAGCTTTAAATCTGTCAATATCTTCATTAGAATTGTACTTAATTTTGAAAATCCATATAGACCCTACAACAGCCCTGTCTGTAGGTCTAGCAGTCAATGACCAAGTTCCTGCTTGAGCAATTGAGCTCAATTCTTCATGCATAGCCTTTAGCCATTGTTCAGACTATGAACTCTTAATTGCTTCCTCAAAGTTTTGAGGTTCAGAGATGAAGTCTTCTGTTGCAAAGACATAATCTTGAAGCCAAGATGGTGCTTTCCTTGTACGTACAGGACGTGAAGGAATCATGGAATGGTGCATAGGTGCCTCAATAGGCTCAATTTCAGTGGGCAAATCCACATCAAGACTATCTGGTTGGTCAGACATATCAGCAGGCATATCTTTATCAGATGGGATTGGCAAGATAGATGTAGATGAAGTAGATGGAGTTGGCAAGACAGATGGCATACTAACATCATGTTCTTCTGGCATAATGATGAAAATGGACATATCATGTGTGACTCTAGGAAAACAACTTTCAAATTCATTAAACTGTGCATGACAACTCACCACAAGTTTGTTTGTGTCAAGATCGAGAAATCGATAAGCTTTTCTGTGCTGCAGTATCCCAAAAACATGCAGTGTTTTGCTTGTACCTCCATCTTCCCATTTGATAATGGTAACTTAACAAATGCTCTGCATCCAAAAACTTTAGCATGTGCAAGTGATGCCTGCTTTCCTGACCAAACAACTTTAGGAATTTTGAACATGAGACTAGCATGTGGAACTCTGATCATGAGATAGGCAGCTGTCATGATTGCCTCTCCACAAAACCGTGCTGGAACATTCATTGCAATAAGCAATGTTCTTGCCATTTCAATCAAGCTTCGATTCACTCTTTCTGCCCTGCCATTTTGTTCTGGAGTATGAGGAGCAGTGAGTTGGTGTTCAATCGAATGTGTAACCAAAAAAGTCTCAAACATGTTTGAACAGAACTCTCCACCATTGTCTAATCTGATAGCAATGATCTGATTCCCTGAGGTCTTTTGAAATGATGTTTTCCTTCGTTTCAACAAATAGAAGGAAAACGAGGTTCTAGAAATATGGAGGCGGTTAGCAGTTAGCAGTTAGTTAGTTCTTTCCCTCTTTTCCCTATTTATGTGCTTTCTCGTCCTGTTCTCTCTCATCAGCTCTCTTGGTGCGTTTTCCTTTCCTCTTCTTCCTTCTCCCTTCGGTTTGGCCCACCTCCCCACCCTTCCCCTAAATGTATAACTTGTTGATAAACTAGCACTGGGTTGGAGGCCTAGTGCCTGGTGGAGGCCGAGTGCCTGGTTGGGGCCTTTGTGCCTGGTTGAGGCCGGTGTGCCTAGTGGAAGGCTTGGTGCCTAGTTGGAAGCCTTGGTGGCTGGATGGCCTTGGTGGCCTTTGGTTTGCCTTTTTTTGTGAATGCAGGGTTTAGCGTGGCTGTTTGGAGGAGGGCTTTGGATTCGGAGCACAAGATGAAGATCAATGGAGAAGACAATTCAAACATGTTTCGTCTTTGGCAATTTCTTTGCTGTAATGTATTTTCACCCGATAACGCTAGTCAGCATGAGGGTACAAGATTTATTATGTTTTTGGACCTAGCATCGGTTAGTGATCCCATTATTGTCAGGGTTTTTCCTCGAAAACTCGAAAGGGCGAGGTTTTTTAATCCCGGCCATAATGTTTTCACTAGTTTGCTATAAGCATGTACTTGTGTTGGTTATTAAGGAAACGCCCAGAGCAGCAAAAGCCCCTCTCTTAAAATTTCATGAAAATGTGAAACTGTATGATTGTTTGAATGAGTTGGAAGACTGTTTTCTAGATTTAGAGAGGCACTTGCAGTCGCACGGATCCCTGGACGCAACAGCCAAAGACATCATCGCCAGAGGGGTAAAAGCACGCTGTGGTGTATCAAAAACGTGCATTTTGACGCCACATTTTGGCACCACCTTTGTGGTAGAATCGGGTGGTGCATACCGAAGCGGAGATTGCGGGAGTGCGAATTAATGAGCGTCGGTTATTTTGAATTTTATGCCACGTCATTGTCCACCTTTTTGAATTAGCAAAGAATCACCTTTTCCTCTGTTTTTTTGCCGCTTCTTGCCGATTGAACCATCACCTCTTCCTCTGCTTTTTTGCCGCTTCTTGCCGATTGAACCCTAATGGAGTCGAAATTGAACGCATACTTGGTTACCGATGAAATCTCTCCTCAAACAAGAGATTGTGCCCCACGAAGATCTAAAGAAGCTTTGGGGTGACAGAGTTCCAAATAAATCTCGCTTCTGGGTATTTTCCCCAAATGTTTTGTTCAAACTGAAAAATTAAGGCATATACAAAGTTGAAGAATCGAGCAATGAACAATACAAAGAGTTCATGCAAATTTACAAAAGAATTACGGGGAAGCCACATACATGGGGTGGAATGGCTCCTGGAACACAGGCAAAGGGCTTATTATCCGCATATAAAGGGGAGGTCATAATTGGAAGAGCTTCTCGAATTATTATAAAACTCAGATGAAAAAGCGAGAGGCCAATTCTTCTAGACCCAAGAGAAAGCATAGGCAAATCCAACCCGGACGAGGAGGAAAATAGTAAAAGTGACCGAGGGGCGATGAAGATGATAGGGAAAAACCAAATCGGGGTTCCTCTAGACCACACATTCAATCAAACTCACAATCAAAACGAAAAAGCGAGCAATGTTCTCATGACCAAAACATGCCATTGCGGGTATGTTCAATTATTAGTTGTGTTACAACAGAAAAAAATCTCAAGCTTGATCTAGATTGTTTCTATCAACACAGAAAAGGTAACATCAAATCCACTTCAAGAATCAGGTATGTCTACTACCATTTTGCATCGTGTTGGCTGTATTGTCATGTTGTGTCTCTATGATGCCATCTATGGGGCATTTCGTGCAATGGATGCCAGAATGATAGATGAGGTATGTGTGGTGGTGGTGAGTTGTTGGCATCCACCATGTCCCACACCACACCCCACGATACACTCTACCATCTCCCACCGCCACACTCCCACACCACACACCACCACCACCACCACACACACCACCACCAGCACCACACTCCTCCACCACCACCACACTCCACCACCACCACCACACTCCACCACCACCACACCACACCACCACCGACTCCACCATGTCCCACACCATAATCCACAACCACCACACTCCACCACAACCACACCACACCCCACCACCACCCCCCACACCCACCACCACCACACCACACCCCACCACCACACCCCACCACCACACTCCACCATGTCCCACACCACACTCCACCACCACCACACACCCCACCACCACCACCACCAAACCCCACCACCACACACACACACACCACCACCACCACCACCACCACACACACCACCACCACCACCACATCGTGTTGTGTGGTGTGTACTGTGCAGCGTATGTTGTGTGGTGTGTGGTATGTGGTGGTGTGTAGAGACTACCTTGTGTTGTGTGGTGTGTGATTGTGGTTTTCCATCAGTACGTGGCTTACTATGTTAGGAGGCTGACATATCGTGTAGTGTTTTGTTTTGCGACTATGGCGGACTTGTGAAGGAATGGTTGGTCGCAACATCGACTAGGTTTGATAGATGCAAGCAACGATTGCAAGCAAACGAGGATAGGAAAAATGATATCAAAAGAAAGATTGAGTTGATGGAGCATAAAGCATCAGAAATTAGAGCTGATTTGCACAGATGGCAATCAATCATGACAGCAAATCCGAAAGCAGCAGAGGGTGTTCGGGTTGTAAGCGAACTAAAGGATGAAGAGCTAAATGGTACAGTGTTGCCTGGGCTGAAACAATTAAATAAGGAATTAACAGAAACTGAAATTGAGCTAAACACAAGGCACCCAGAATTAAAACACTACATGGTTTTTCCCTTGGTTATGACTAGAAAACCATTCTACAAAAGTAATGGGTGTTTGGGGGTTAATTTCATTAAAAACCATATGTGGCTAAATAATGGTTTCTTTTGTTAGGTTTGTTAGTCTGGTATTATGTCATGGTAATGGCAAATGGCTTCTTTCTAGAGTTTCTCAAAGTGGCATTACATGTTGGTAAATGAATGTGGTATAATTATAGTGTTTTAAGCTTATGGTTTGTCCATATGGTATAACACTATGGTTGTGGATGTGGTTTAATGTAGTGCTATGTTCGTGTGGTTTTATAATGTGGTTAATTATTGTGGTAAACTAGCATTGCTAAATATCATGGTAAATGCATATGGTTCACAATGTGTTGTTCTAATGTGCATGGTTTTGCATGAGCTTTATAGTTATCAATTATAAACCAGTAATGATAACAAGTAATGTTTGGATGGTTTCTTATGTTTAGTAGTACGGCTATGTCACTATCTTTGCTTTCCTCAATAGCAACAAAAATAGGGAGCAAGGGGATTTGAACCCCAACCATTTCCAAAATTCATAGACAATGATAATTTAGTAGAGAAAGAAAGTAAACATCTAGTATACAAAGAAAGTGATGACCTTGCACTTACGAAAAGAAGCTTCTGACCTCTTGCGTGGGAGATAAAGAAAGAAAGAAATGACCTCTTGAAAGCACATATCTCTAAAGTTTACAATCAGTCTTTATAGTACAATCAGCCATCTCGCATGCAACAATCAGTCTTTATAGTTCAAAGTTCCAATATATACTCTCTAGCAAGTATTGATCAGAATTAAGTTCTTTATTCAAACAAGTTATTAAGTTCTTTGTTCAAGGAATACACATCTGACCTTCATATCGTTTTGTTAATTTAAGGTGGATGCCATAGCCTGAGCGAGCTTGGTTCTGTGTTAAAAAATAGAGGACAAAAGATCAGTCAAAACAAAGGAATGGAAAAGGCAAAGTGTTACGAAATATTGGAATGCACAGGTGGAGTAATATTGTTGCTTGCTAAATAGTTTAACTCCATCGCTAAATTCCATAGAGCGATCCTACATTTGCATTTGCGAAATGATCAGAGAAGTTGGCCGGAAGCTTAAGGAGTTCCAAAATAGCAAGCAATACATAAAAGCAAACCTTTTAAAGCCGAAAAGTAATGTATCATTGCAAACAAATCACCATAGCGGCTGGATCCAATATTCGCTCCTATGCTATGAAACGAAAGGGGCAATCATAGCCATGTCCAGATAATAAATTCTCAAAACAGAAACGAACCTGCGATGCTAGTAGCTTCAGCCAAAGATGGCAAGAGATTGCCGGAATGCCTTCCTATGATCAAACTTGTGTTCTGGGAAAAACGGGAGGAATGCAATAAATGAAATAGAGTTCAAAAGATATTATTTGCCATCGCCAGACAATGCCTTATTTAGAACCTGGATATTGTAATCTTAGCCCATTTCCTTGCAGAAAGCTTAAGACATGTAAAAATTTTACCTATGCTGATCGCCGAATTCTGCAATAACAGTCGGCATAGCTGCAAATAGAGAGCTGGAAATAGAACACTTGGTTACTGGAAAAAAAAGGCACCTAAATTGCCGAGCTTCTTGCACTTTAGGGTAAAAGCATGTTAGGGTGTATCACTTTTGGAACCTGCAAAAGTACATGCACTAGGTACTTCAGAACTGGGTACTTTCTCATTTTATTTTTCAATAAAACTAGTACAAAAGTCCAAAATAGAAGTCAAGGCCGTGTTAATATTCAAAGTTAAGATAAAGATAATGCTACCGGAGACCAAAATATATATAAAAGTTTTAAAATGTACCTTTTATTGAGATATTACACAGGTACCAAGTACCCAGTTCTGGGTACCTTTTTAGGTACTTTTTTGGTCACTAAATAATACTTTTTAAGGGACACCCTAACATGCTTTTACCCTTTAAATGAAAACAATCGATCAGAACTAAGAATACCATAAAAATAAGGAAGGAGGAGGATAACAATACCGTAAAATAACCTAACTTTGCTAGGTGAATCTGAGAAAATAAGGGGCCAGAAGAACTGGATATCCATGAAATAGAGGAAGCTGCTGTAGATGGAGAGGCATGCATCCGCGCACGGCGTGCAGTCCAGTCCAGTGATCTGGGAAGCATCCTTTCGAGCTTCCATGCTGAAAAAATACTTTAGGCGCCATGGCCATGGCGCATTTGGTATCAAAAAATGAAAGGCTCATCAAAGCATCTGCAAATTTCAAAATCATATTACCTGGCATGGTTGCCGTTGCGCTAAATTTCCCCCCAAATTGTTAAAGATTTATTCCCATCCTCCTAATTATTTTATAAGAAATTTTCACAGGAAACCTTGATGCTCCCTTCGTAAGATTTAATTATGACATCTTTCATCCTTATTAAAAAGACTAGAAATAGTTCCACCATTGCTTGGCAATGTTTGGGTTCTATAAATTGTGAGAACCTATAAATGAAAAGCCTACGTATGTCGAATGGAAGGTCTAGAATAGAAATGCACACAATTCTCTAGTTGCATCTCACATTAGCTGCTTGTATGGTATTCGGACCTTTTTTCCCTATAAGCAATTGCCTGGGATGAACGTCAACCCTATTAAAGCTCAATTTTTACTCGATTGTCAAATCATATTTTGGTTGTTAAATGGTGCAATCAAGACCTTCATTTATGTTTTTTTCTACTTTTCTTGGACAAAATGTAGACACAATCACTGCATATTTTCACTGACAGTGTGGTGCTACGGCAGATGATTGAATAAAGAATGTTGAAACTATTTGCAACTGCCTTCTGCCGTCATTTGATACTACCTAAAATCATAAATTGTATAGCAATACTCTGTCCATGTGTTCCCCTCCATTGTGCTTGTATTTTGCAAACAACAAAATAAATACAGATCAACGAAAACAGAAGTGTCAGTTTATGTCCACTTGAACGGGGAATGTTGAAAATATTTACAACTATCGCCTTCTAGCTTTAGTTGATACTTCATCCACACAGAAACTTCTAACCCATCTTTGGCTTCCTCTGAACACAAAGCTGGCACCAAACAAAGCACTCTAACATGAAGATATTAATAATATGGGATGTTCACCCCATGACTTTTGATTATGTAACACGTTACAATTACAATCACATTATGAAGGCTCTTTTTCGTTTGCCAATATTTCTCTTGATGCTTATACGAAGGAAAGAGGTAGTTAAAAAGCCATTGGGTCTACGAGGGGAGCCAAGGGGCATCCCCTAAGGCTTGATTGTCTATGGCTCAAACCATGGTCATGTATTACATACTTGGTGTGGTAAAGTCCCTCTATGTTTGTGGTTGTTGTTGTTCTCATTGAAGCTACAGTTGGACGTTTGGTAAGGTAAGATTACAGAGTTCCCCCCACATTTTTTTTCATATACTGGTTTGCGTGATATTCAATGTGGGGTAGAGGAGTCATTTTGCGTGATATTCGAATCAAGTCTAGAATGCCTTAAAAAAAGTTATCTATAGTGCTTTGATGGTCATTAATTATGACAACTGATTTTTTTTTTGAGTAATCATTATGGATAGCCACATCCTTTTAGTTGAATACCTATAAATAATTACCATGACAATTAACTTGGCATTAAAACTATGACACAAACCACAACCATTTTATAACATACATCGTGATATAGAAAACTAGCATGATTAACCACCATGGCATTTAAGTTGATATAGAAAATCACGCCATAAACTACTTCAACTTTGTGATAATAGAAAACCAACATAAACAACCATTGCCATATTTAAAGTGATGCTGAAAAGCCATGATACAAACCACTGTTGATATAATAAACCATGCAACATTAGAAAACTAACATGAATGACCACCATTGATGCTAGAAACTATGTGATAAACTAATATCGGTTTTAATAAACCACGCGATAACAAAAAAACAACATAAAGAACCACGTACTAGTTATAAAAACCACTATGTTATGTGGTTTTTGTTAAGAATGAAAATTTTAACATAAAAAACCACATCTATAGTGTTTTTCCAGTGGTTTATTATAGTGGTTAAATTTTTGGGTGCCTTGTGAAGGCATGTGAAGACTTACTGCTGGAGCTGCTACCTCGAATGCAAAGATTTGAGATTTTTTCTGAGCGTAGTGGTCATGACACTCCTTTAGATCCTGCACTTCCAATGCTTCCTGAGGCAGAAGAAGAGGGTGATGAAGGTTGTCCATTTTGTGGACGTTGTCTGAAATGGGAGGGTAAAATGTTGCCAGTTGTGATAGCAGAATGCAGTCACCAGTATCACATTGCATGTCTATCACACCATTTGAGGTAAATATTATCATCTCTAACCCTCGTCTAAAGACTCTCCAGACACTCTAGAACCTGCTGCAGCCCCAGTTGTGCCCACATTATGACTGAGACATGGCTTTTGGCTTTTGGTGTTCGAGTGGTACCACAAGAACCAATAGACACAAGTAAGTCCAAAGAGGGGTGAAAGCAAGGTTTGGGAAGTCTCGATGCTTGTACTCAGGTTTACTAACCCTGGCTTAGTCTCTTTCGTTTGTCCTGTTTGATGTATCTAATTTGCCCCCTAGGATGAGGTCGCTCACTCATTTTAGGTGGCGAATTAGATACATCAAGCAGGAAACTCGAAAATAAAACAAGATAGCAATCTGTGGGTTAATTGGATGTTAGTAATTGCTGAGTACAGGAATCGAGACTTCCCAATCTTTCTTTGACCTCCTCTTTGGCCAATGTAGCTTAGTTTACATGCTAAGTTCCATTGTCCAAAGAGGGGTGAAAGCAAGGTTTGGGAAGTCTCGATGCTTGTACTTAGGTCTCTTTCATCCTGGCTTAGTCTCTTCCATCCTGGCTGGCTTAGTCTCTTTTGCTTGTCCTGTTTATTGTATCTAAAGTGCCCCACAGGATGAGATCGCTTCGCTCATTTTAGGGGCACTTTAGATATATATAAACATGAACATCGAAAAGAGAGTAAAAAGCCTGGTGCGTGACCCTCTTGAATGGTTGTCAACTCACCAGGCTTGATATTGTTCGCTGCAAACAATATAGGTCTACTGACTTAGTGTTTGCAGAATTGCAGAAATTTGAGACCAAGGATATCCAACAGTTATCCACGCCTCGATCAGTTATGAGACTGCAAGATACCTCCCGGTTGTACCTAGAATTCACCCCATTTGATACTCCTAAGTCAATCCCGGTTCTTGGCGGCGGCGTGGAGACTCAAAACGAAATTTGGATAGTCAATCGAATGCGGTCATTATCAAGTAAGTATCGATGCCACATACATGATTTATTTTTTTTGTATTTTTACGTGGTCTTCCTCATTTCAATTATGTTGCGAGATAAATGCTCTCTGAATCGGAAGCCATGGCGAAGAGATTCCTAGTGCATCTGATTCGGGGAAAATTAATTCCCTTGAGATTCATTACATGCGGGGTCCTTCACCGAAAAAAAAAGTTTTAGTCTTGAATATGAACCAAATGCGGATACAGGTGATGAAGTTGACAAAGAAACCCCAGATCCTGGACAAGATGCAGACTGCTCAACGAGTCCAATACAACCTCAACCAACAAAATCCAAGAGGTTAACTGAAATTCTCCTTGTTTTAGGCAAGTTTTATGACTTGAAAGAGAGGATCCCTGCATCGGCCGAGCCAGAAGTGACCATCCAGAAATTGAACCATCAAAAGTTTGCAGTTTCGGCCTGGATTACGGGGAGTTCTTAGAATGGTGTTTTTCAAAATTTGAGATTGCATTGTGGTCCAGCATGGCTAAGAGTAATGTTGAATTGTTGATGAGAAAGTTGCTGCAGGAATATAAGGGCAGATTTCTTTTGATTTGGAATCAGGATGACTGCACCAACACAAAATTAAAGGTGGTTAATAAGCCAATTTTCCGTAAGGATCTGTCCAAAGTGTACCAGAAATTTTGGAGATACCAGGTGACAAACACATTGTTGATAGATGACAAGATATATAAGGGTTACGCCAACCCGGTCGAACACAATGATATGTCCAAATAGTTTTGCTCCCGACAGGTTGGATTCCAATTTCCTTTTGGAGCAACTCAAACCATGGCTGGAGGGACTTCTGGCTGCAGAAAGTGTGCCAGCTTATGTGAAGGAACATCAAATGTGGAACATGTGGGATTCTGAAGAGTCGGCAGAATCGCATGAAAATGCTTTCGACAAGTATTTCCGTAAATGAATCTTGTAAAACTCTTTGAAAGTCAATAAAAGTAAAAAAAAAATTCTATGATATGTGTTGTACTTTTTCAATTTAAAATATTTGAATGGATTGTGAGCAAATGTTTAGGTGTGTGTTTAGAACTAGAGATGATAGAGCTTGGTCCCCGACTATCTAAAGCCAAATACACATCCGGAAGTGGTCTTTGAGTGGAACCCGAAATCCGTGATTAGCTCCACCGACATCAAAATTTTGGAAGCTGATACGCAGTGGTTCAATGATCAATTGATCCTCCTCTTCTCAAGGTGATACTTTCATCTGATTTGTGATCATTAGGATTGTGCCAGATGATATGCATATGTTTGCAGATACATGGAATACTACTTGATTCTCCAAGGAATGAGCCATCCCTTTCATTTCTTTGACCCTCTTTTTCACTCGACATTGTCCAAGGACACAAATAGTTACAAAACAATAAGGAAACATGTGAATCTGGATAAGTGCCAGTACATGTTTTTGCCTTCTTGTGATGGACATCACTGGACCTATTTTCTGATTGTAAGCCACGCGTGTCTCGCACAGAGATATAAACCAGGGATATATCACTTTGATAGCTCGGGCTTGCATGGCAGAAGCAGACATATTGAGAGGTTAGTGCTTGCTCATTGCATTTTGCTGTTGTGGCACAATGACAACAAACTTTGAGTGCAGGTTCCTGGAATTGCTTGGACACAATAATTTCAGCTTTACAACCTCAGATGTTGTGAAAATTTCCAGAACGCCTCACCGATGGTCATTCATGTGGCCCTGCCGTATGTTCGTTTATGCACAAATTTGTGAGGGGGTACTTAAAAGGAGTGAATATATTGTTGCCTGATCTAGTAAGTCAACTTAAATGCAGCAGACAAACCAAACTCTGTTATTGACAAAGTGTGGTCAAGCTGCTTGTTTGTGGACATTTCAGACCGGGATCTAGTTGATGTTAGAGTGTTCATGCTTGAAGTTTTAAGATTAGAAGCAACAAAAGCTGGAACTGAGAGGAACATATGTATTGGGAAGTATGTAGGTGCATGAGTCACCTCGTACTTAAATTACTGTATATCTTTCTTATGTACATAATTGTTATTGTAACCTCGATTCATTTCAATGAAAATTCATATTTAATTCATCTCACAAACAAAGGAATCAAGTGTTTCAGAAGAATTCAAATCTTCAAAAGAAATCAAGACAAACTCATTTTCACAGCTGAAGCACAAAACTTCACATGAGTTCTGAAAACTACAGAATGGTTTTACATTTCATCATCATCAGAAAGAACTTCGGGTAAATTCTGTAAAATTTTCTCCTCATTTAAAGGATCCAGCCTATATGCAGTCCTGTTTTGACGTTTAGTTGGTGGCATGTGAAGTCTGATTGCACAGATCCGTGTTGTGAATACTATGCCTAAGGCGTCTTTACTGCAAAGATCATAGCTGACGGTTGATCTTGCGCCCTTCTTGTAATACATACCTTCTATGACACTATCACCGGCGAGGTACCATGTTCCATTGAGTTGGAAGTCTTTCTCCACTATCCATTTTGGTTTTGTGCACATCAGAATCCAAAATTCAGAACCCTCATCATTCCCTTTGAACAGCGGCGCAAAAATTATCACCAACTCTAAGTGCCTCTGCTAACATCGTGGGATTGGAGGAGAACAAGGACCTGCTGGATTTACGGTCCTCAATGTCAGCATGCGCATTGGAGGATGGTACAATAACTTGAAGTTTTCAATCATCAACGTAGTGCTGTTCACACAACCGTCCCACATGCCATCCAAGCGATAGGCTGCGGAAGCATGAAAGTTCCCTCGTGTGCAACCGCAATGGAGATTCGAGGATTGAATGCATGTACACAATGGATCTGCCTAGTGTCCAAAATCCTTTCTCGCACCCCATGCTTTCTTTCTATCTATATCCTCCACCTTGACTTCCCAAAAGAACCTTTTTATATTCTTCCTCTTCTTGGTTTTGGATGTGTTCATCCACTCGGATGTTCCACAAGTAAACATCTCTTTGGCAACTTCTACCACTTCATGAGCATTACCCAATTTTATCTTTGCTGTATTTTAATTGCGGTTGTCTTAACCATCTCTTCAACTTCGGCGGCTTTGCCATCGTGTTCACCTTTCCCGTGGTTAGAACAAAAAAATTCCACATCATATAGACATCGATTATTCGTTTGTGTACCTAGCCACAAAGTAAAATGGTCTAGAAGCCTTGAATTGAGATCTTTGCACCATCATCGAAAACACATAATGTCTCCTTGGAACCCTTCCTTTACGCTCCGGATATTTGTGGTGCTTCATGAAGCGGTGTTGCCGCGAACAAAGTATCGTATTCCCTATCATCGATACATAGTAATGTGTTTCCTTGATAATCTCATCCGCCAGCGAGTCATCTTGATATGTTATTTGAATCAAAATGGTAATCGGTTATTGACCCAGCGCCTCTTCTTGTTCCTTGAGCGTATAGTTCTCTGCAAAATCCACTACCGAGAGACATGCATCTGGCGGGAGATTCTCCGAGTTCCTTAAACTGTTTTTGCACGCCATTGGTACCTGAAATTATCACGATGGAAAGATTTTTAGACGCTCTTTCGGTTTATCCGAAGCTCCTTGGGTTACGTCTCATTGTCTTGATGAGTCGATCTCCTACCGAGAACTTCGAGGCGTTGTCTTTTCATAGTCAATGTACTCCCATTTCACTTTCCTCTTGCAACTTCCTTCCATGGAACAGTGCGAAACTTCTTGATTCCACCGACTCACAATTTCCAAGGATGCACGCCTTCTTGTGAAACTCATCTAATTCACTCTTTGGACACAATATAGATCTCCACAAGCTTCCTCAGATACTTGCAATTTTATCTTTGGTGTGTCTGCATTGACCAAGTTCATGTGATCTACAAACATCGCAGTGCAAGTGCAATTCTTCGGATGTTTGGTTCTCATCCCATTGAGTCCATCCACTAGCATTTGCATCCTCCGTCTTTGAATGCAATGCAAAGCAACTATTGAAGTCCTTCAATTTCACAACAAACCCGGGGTTTTAGCTTCTCAAAAGCTCGAAGGCGAATCTTAATTTCTGGATGTTGGTCCAGAAACCTCTTGAACAATAGCATCTGTATGAAATGAACACTAAACTGTAAGGATGTGTATACCACACCAAACCATGCACCATACCATGCCCCACACTCATCATATTCACCAGAATGAGGACCTTAGTGCTGTGTGCATTACCACACAACACACCACACCCCACCACACACCACACCATTCACCACACACCATACACCAAATGGTGGAGTGTGGAGTGGTGGTGGAGTGTGGTGGTGGGGGGTGGTGGTGGTGGATTGTGGTGGTGGGGGGTGGTGGAGTGGTGTGTGGTGGTGGTGGGGTGTGGTGGTGGAGTGTGGTGGAGTGGTGTGTGGTGGTGGTGGTGGGGCGTGGTGGTGGTGGTGGAGTGGTGTGTGGTGTGGTGGTGGGGCGTGGTGGTGGGGGGTGTGTGTAGTTGTGTGGTGCTATGATGTGGTGTGGTGGAGTGTGGTGGTGGGGTGTGGTGGTGGTGGTGGTGTGTGGTGGAGTGTGGTGGTGATGGAGTGTGGTGGGGGGGTGTAGTGGTGGTGGTGTGGTGTTGTGGATTGTGGTGTGATGTGGTGGTGGTGGAGTGTGGTGGTGGTCGTGGAAGGGTGTGGCGTGGGATGTGGTGGGATGTGTGTGCATGTGGTGGTAATGTGGTGGTCGCAAAGATGTGGTGGTAGTCTATGGTGGTGGGATAGATGGGGTGTGGTGGGGTGAGGGGGGAGAATAAATAAAATTGAATCCACACATATCATACATTAACATGCACACACCCACACCACACCCACAAGGCCCCCAAAATTGAATCATTATGATTTTATTTTAGTGATTTGTTGGTGAAAATCAAATCCATAAATCAATACATGTTAGTGGGTTCAAAAGTTTACAAACCATATCTAGTTATCTAGTATGGTTCATCAATATGTTTTTCTAAGGTAATAAATCAACATTGTTTCATAACATCGTTTTGTGACATGGTATTAGAGCATGAAAATTTTAAGTGGTTCATTAATATATTTTTCTAAGGTAATAAATCAACATTGTTTCATAACATCGTTTTGTGACATGGTATTAGAGCATGAAAATTTTAAGTGGTCTCTATAACAACTTAAACTATATGATATGTATTAATGTTTAATATGTCAAGTTTAATGGTCTGGTATTTGATCACATGTATTATCCTCGGTATATTTACATGGTAATTTTGAGTACATAATGATCATGATGCTTTATATAGTGATTAATCACTATTACATATCGTGGTAAATATATCCTGTTTGTATATGCTAAGGTGACTTTTTTACCATATTCTTTTTGCATAGTACTCAATTATTTCAATTGGCTTTTCTATAGATATTAGCATAGCATGCTCAACTACCTAGATTAAATATTGTGGTAAGTTTTGTTGTTTAACATTAGTAAATCACCAATTTATCTTGATTAAATATTGTGGTAAATTTTGTTGTTTAAAATTCCTAAATCGCCAATGCTTTAAATTCGTAAATCACCAATGCTTTATAGTCCAAATTCTTCATGTTAAACCATAAATAATTTTAAGCAACGTGTTCTATAATGATTGAGATGGAAAATCGTTACTCCATAGGCCAAAAAATGATAATCATGTATAAAACTCACATGTTAATGCATTAAAACCACATTAAAACCATAAACGGATATTTAGCAACATTGCAATAATGATTTGAGATGGAAAATAGCCACCCCATAGGCCAAAAATGATAATCATGTATAAGATTCTCACTCGATACACCCATGTACAAATTTCAGCAAATTCTGGTTTAGGTTACTATGTCTTTTGTAGCAAGAGGAATTGGGAGTGTAGGGACTTGAACCCAACCATTTCCAAAACTCACAAGCAGAAGTTAAATTAATATTATATAAAAATATCCAAACAAATATAAACGTATCAAATCTAACCTACATGTAATATGTTGAAGGCAAATTGTAGACCGCAAACTCTGAAATTATGTAGCAAACATCAATTACAAAAAAAATAAATGATCTTTACCTTTTGCATTTGCATTGTCTTACGGTATATTGTTGGGCATCAATACGTCCCCGCACAAATGTAATAAAAGCGAGAAAAGGCATGCATAAGGTAATATAAACTGTGAAGAAACAACAGTGAATCGCTGAATCTATAATAAGCATTCTTAAAAGTACATACCTCAAGAATCGTCAAGGTTCCAGAAATTTTGGCGTCTGAGTTTTAAATACTAGAACCATCAACAACATACATGAAACTAGTAGAAAGTAAATTAAGAAACTGTAAAGAATCGGATTAAGCAGGATTTTCTTTTAGCAGTAGATTCATTCTGAGTTGGTAAGCAATAGAACATTTAAAGCAACACACCTTCTTCAAACGTATTACAGAGTCGTGATGTACTCAATCCTGTTGTAAACAACATTATATCAGTTCTCTTTGCTTTTCCAGAACTTAGACTATTTGGCTGACTACCTGAAATGAGGTGCAGATGTTTGTTGAAAAGCATCAAAACAGCAGATCATTGCCAGTGATCTGTAACGCATATCATGAAATATTTTGTTGCAACCGAAGAACCATCATGAATCCTCTAAAATGACACTTTGCATTCAGAATAGACATGATCTCACAGAAGAAATAGAAGTCTTCACCTGAATATAGGTAGATAATTACAGAACTGATTTGCAGCACCGCACTGCAAAAAATCCCTCACGAATGTGCTATCAGGCTTTAGAAAGGTCACAGCTACAGATCTGAGATTGCCGGAGCCTTGCTTTACATGCAAATCTAGCTCCGATGGCCCGCATTATGAATCCCTTCAGATGCCGCCATAACCGCTTCTTCAACCCCTAACCTTAGTCCTTTCCCATATCCGTCTTGCATTAGGTCTACTGCAACCTGAGTACTTCTAAATCGCCAAGATCTGCCGCTGCAAAGCCTCACACGAAACTCTATTAGCCTAAATGTTCCACCGCAATAGAAGAAGAGAAAATGAGAAGCCAGACGTAACGGCCGAAACCCTATTAGGGTTCATTTTTTTCATTTTTCTTTAATTGACCATTTAAAAAAATAAAATACATGTCATCAAAACCATTGAAACACAATAAATACACAAAATCCGCCGTTTATTTGCAATGCATGCTTCACACAGCCTGCCTTGAGCCCTCGCTTCATAAAGCTTTGAAAAAATCATAAGAAATATACACTTTGGTTCTTCATAAAGCACATTGCCAACAAATACAGTTTGATTCTTCACAAAGCACATTGTCAACAGCAAACCCCGAAGCAACAGCGGAATTTGAAGGTAGGCTTGGCAAAAATAAACTCCAAGGAGGAGCACAACAGAATAGAGTATGGATTGCCCTGTTCAAGAAAGGCCTGGCAATTTGAATAGGGTCTTCTTAAACAAGGTCTTCTGTGTCCAGGTTGCAGACCAAGAGGCGTATGCATGAATCACAGGCCCTGCATGCAAGGACCAAAATGAGAAAGAACCCTACTTTCTAAAATCTAAATATATCAAACCATTATCCACAAAGCCCTAAATATTAAAACCCCTTTCCAAACCTTAAAAAAGTTGTGAAATCGTCTACAACAAACCTTATTACAACCCAACAATTACGGGTACCTATGCAACTTCTATAAGAGAGGAGGCATTGCCATCACATTGGGAAGATATTAATTGTTGGCGAGGCAAGATGGCAGTGAATGTCTACATTTCAAAATGGTCATTGTTGTGTTGATGCATTTGAAGTTGGCATGCACTCTTCCTTGTTGTGGACAAAGCATACTAATAGTAATTCTTGTTTACAAAATGGTTGAACATTGGAACATTAAATCATGGTGTGTCATGTGGAGCTCAAATATGAAGTTGGCTCTAAATATAATTTAAAATATTATTGGACTTTTGAATCTAAACATTGTGGTCCGCTTACGATCCTTGGGCTGACAAAAACCTCCATGCAACTATTTAGACTATACAATCCTTCAAATTCTTGATCATGAAAACTATTTATTATTTCTCTTTACTATAAAATGGAGATGTGAGATCATGTCTTTGATCAAGACCTTTCCTATGCAATATAACATATTAGCATGTGCCCTTCAAGTTTTATAATAATAATAATAAAAAAAATGTTCTTGCAACCTCTTTCTAGATTGAACATTATTGCAAAGAATGACATGATAATCACTCCAATGACAACGCCTTTAGCAGGTGCACTATGACGGTGGAAGCCAGGCTACGGCGGTGGAAGCACAAGAAGAACTTCTTAACGCCTGCCCTTTACATAGGAAAATGTTCCCCCGAAGAACGTTATGTAGGGTTTGGGCCGACTCGCCCTAATGGGCTCGCGGGGCCCTTACGCCACGTAATGTTCCCTAGGGGAACATTATCCCTAACATAAATACTTGGCGTTAGATTTGCTTTTTGCTTCCATTAGATGCATCATGAAAAAAAAGGCTGACAGTCAACTCTAACATCAACAATATAGGGAATCGATAAGTTCTAATGTCACAAAGTCTTGAGATGCATCTCAACTTATGCCCGGCAATGTCGGGCACGTGTAAATATGTGGGAAGAGATGCAGAAAAGCAGAGGGCATTTGCTGACTACCTAGTCCTATACGAGTTGGGAAACAAGGGCACGGCAGGAGCAGGAGAAGTTCAGATATAATATGTCGCATGCACATTGAAACTAGGAAATGGCCTAACATGCAGCATACATTTTTCATGGCAAGATGTGCATTGATTTTTCAAAAAAAAAAAAAAAAAAAAAAGGATGTGCATTGATTTTTCGCGTGTCTCGGGAATCTAGAGCAACAGTATTGGTCTAAGCTCTCCAAGCATGTCTTGGGTTGAGGTCTCACATGAAAAACATAGAAATTTTGGATTTTAAGTCATTAGTTTTCCTTTCATGGATTAATCACTTTGTATTTAGTTTAGCATGATGTAAAATAGAAAGCATAGCAATTTTGAGAAAGTTTTAAATAGAAATCTATGACAAAGCTTAGCCAAATCTTGGAAACTCTAGGCTTTAAATTTCTCTTCTGCCCAAATTCGTTTTTGCATTACTCCTTATTTAAGGGTTTCTTGTTCTCCTTCTTAAGGTCTCTCTTCGAACTCTCGAAGGAACCCTGCACGCAAGCTCTTGACCCCTTCAGAGGCATGGAAGGCTGTCAAAACCTAAACCCTACAAATTTACTAGGGTTTAGGTATCGGGGGAATAAAACAACTCCATTTGTCAATCCCACCGTTCAAATAGTAGTTCATGTTATAGGAAACGTTCTTAAAAAGAAAGAATAGACATCCACCGCACGGATGTCCCAACCCCCAAATGTTCCCCTTTACGGACACAAGACAAGAGGGGAAAATGATGTGCCCCTCCAGTCGCGCCATTCTTGCCAGCTCAAAACGTGATTTTGACTTTGGGCATGAGTCCAGAGCATCTAGTTTACTGTAGGGACCAGCGATTATGACCAACAGAGCCAAACTCGATTTGCTACAAGCAACTAGTCTATCTTTCACTCGATGCACTCTAGCCTAGTGCTATATTGTAAAGCTAGCACGTACTTCGCAGTCCGGGTGTTTGACCCCTTCAGAGGCAGGGAAGGCTGCCAAAACCTAAACCCTACAGATTTATGGGTGGTCTGAAGAAATAGTAAGTACCACTAGAAAATTATTGCAAGCTTGGCGTCTGCATTGGAATGCTCTTTGTGGCCGTAATACAGCACCTCTTGAGCACATGATTGGGGAAGGCCATGTCAAAGACCATCATAAACTCTAGAATTAATGTTAAATTAATGATGATTTTCAAAGACCATCATAAACTCTAGAATTCATAAGTTAAATATAGTACGAACTAGGAATGGTTTTGCAAAATCAAGATGTGCTTAAAACACATCTTCTAAACTATTGATGATTTCAAAAAACAATTGTACGATTGTAGAATTCATGTAAGTAAACATGATATGAACTAGCAATGATTTTGCTAAAAAACTATACACTTAAAAACAATCTCACAAATTAATTATGATTTCTATAAATCTTTGAATTTGTATAAAAAATACGATATGAAGCACTATTGGTCTTGCAAAATCAATATATGCTTAAAATACATCTTCTAAACTATGGATGATTTCAAAAAACTATTATATGATTATGGAATTCATGTAATTAAACATGATATAAACTATTAGTGATTTTGCTAAATCAATCTACATTTAAAAACAACCTTATGAACTAATAATGATTCCTAGAAACTAGTGTAAAATTTTGAATTAGTACAAAAAATATGGTATTAGCCACTATTGGTTTTTCAAAATCAATATATGCTTAAAACACCTCTTCTAAACTATTGATGATTTCAAAAACCTATTGTACAATCGTAGAAGTCATGTAATTAAACAGGATATGATTTTGCTAAATCATTGTACATTAAAAAACAACCATACAAACTAATGATGATTTCTAGAAACTACTGTAAATTTATGAATTAGTACAAATAATATGATATGAACCACTATTGATTTTGCAAAACTAGGAAGAACACATGATTTTTCTTTACATTTTGTAGTGTCGTATAAAAAAATCACATATATACTGGTTTTCATGCTAATTTTTTATACAAGTTCATTTTTGGGGGCCTTGTGACCACACCACACCACACCACACCACACATCACATCACTTTTATCCTATTTCGTCTGACATAAAAAATCTGCCTAGCCTGCTCTCATAAACACTTCTGAAATTCGTACACCCTGATAATAATTACATTCCTCTTCTAATCATTAGAAAAGGATCTGGGTCCTAAATCCTGTTCCTACGTCTGATTTTTGGCATTTCATTCCCAATTCGCGCCAATTCGAACAAGTTCATTCCGGTAACATGGTAGGATCCATGTTCAGAGATCACTACGGCTATTGTAGGGTGACCGAGGAGGGCATTCGGCACATGTTAAACAGGGCTCGTGATCAATCTCTGAAGGTGGATATGCCTAAATCCACCTTCTTTGCTGATTTCGAATCCAACCTAAAGGCATACAACAGACTGGATGCTGGGCCTTCAATGGCTATGCTTGGAGTCAGATTGACAGGAAGAGAGCTCTTAGATAAGGTCCATCAGCTTATGTTACATGCTGCTGCAAGGGCAGCTGGTATATTTGTTCTTTGTCACTTGTCCGCTCTGACTCTGCAACAGCGGGTTTTACTGGCAGAATTGCGTACTTACCACCAGGGGATGCAGGAAGCACTAGCAAACCTCATCCTGTTAAATTCTGGGATGACTGCAGAAAGCTTAGATGCTTTAGTGCAGAAAACAATAATTTTGGATGCACCAGTTTTCGAGCCAGTCATACCAGCATTTCCTGTTGCTTAGGAAATCATGCATGTAAATTTAGTTCTCGGGTACAGAGCTTTCAATGGAAAGCTAAATTTTGTAAAGCCATTTTGTAAGATCCTTTTTTTAATATATCATACTTTCCAACAGAGCTGTGCTTGAATTATTCAACAAAAATTTGTATCTCAAGATCAGTTAGTTATAGCTCAAATATTTTTAGACTGTACACACACCCAGTAAAGGAGTACTCAATTCTGTCATGTTCTAATAATATTCCAAACATTAAATATTGCATTTCAGACTAGAGTCAACTACACACAATTCACATGCTGCATACAGTACACTACAATCACTGTAGAACACAATAACCACCACATGCACCACCACACTAAGCACCATAACTAAGAAAACATGAATAACAGAAATAAACTAACCTGTGATTCCTCCAGATAGTGGGCAGCATGTTCTTCTCTTACATTTCTCTCCAATCTTCTAGTTCTAACATCCTTTGTGTTAGGAGACACTCTGGTGTTCTCAATCCAAAATTTTTGAATCTTTTCATCTGAAATTGCATCGAATCTTTTAGCCCTCTTGTAAGAAACCCATTTCCCACCATTGTAATCGATCTCTTCCCTCTTTTTCTTTGCCTTTTGCAGGTTTCTTGGGTGAACACCTAATACCTTTCCAAGGATTTTGTCACTTGTTTCAGAATCTGCACGGCGTGGTATAGACATTGCAAGGCAGCTATTCTTGGCTGTTAGGCAGTCATTGCTGGTAGAGAGTTTGACAGTCTGCATGGAGTCCCAGAGGCTCCTTATAACGATGCTCTTGGCTTCCAAATCCTTTAATTCTTCACCTATGAATTTTTCCAATGTTTTATCCCTCAAAAACTCAAGTAAAATTTCTTTCTTCATGCTATCCTCCATTCTTTTGGTCTGTTTATGGAAAGACATTAGCAAATTAAGGACAATACGGCGTTTACTGCTTGCACTTCTTGATGAACCGGATCCTTCTGCCAATTCTGCAAGCTCCAATTTTTCTTCTCTTCTTCTTGTCTTTTCTTCAACATTTCTTGTTCCTTGGTTCTTCTTCGCTTTCTCCTGTCTGAAATGCCGGTTTGTGTACAGATTACCTCATTGACATCCATATCCACAATGGATTGGAGCTCGCAGCAGGGAGGGAGCCAAAGAACAGGACGTAGGCAAAGAACAGGAAGGGGCCAAAGAATAGGAATTTGAATTTGAATTTTAGTTTTTGAAATTAGAATTTCCCCCACAGCTGAGCGGGACTCTATTCTTAAATACCGGCAGCTGAGCGGTGCCATAATTATACTTTCATACCACAAAAGTGGTGGATGCAACGCCACATTTTGGGGGGACAGGGGGGACAGCCGAATTGGAACACCACAGTGTGCTTTTACCCAGAGGTAACTCTTTGATTTGTAAGAGGAAAAAAATAATATGCATCAGGGATAAGGAAGGGCCAAGAATTGTAGAATTCTATGAAATGGGAAAGTTTGGCCTTTTTTATTTCAAGAACAGCCCAAAAATAGGGCTCGATGGACCTGTGTGACTCTGTCATAATCTTTGGCAAGGGAGGCCAGCCATATCCGGTGATCTGCGATAATCTAACCCTTGTTAATATGTTTTGTCTGATGTTTCTGTTTCTGTTTGCATTTAACCTGTCTAAGAGCTTTTAGTGTTCCTGTATTTCGGATTTGCAGGGGATTTAACCCTGTTGTTTTGGGAGACTGCCCAAAATGGGCTTTAAGAATCTGTTCTTTTTTCACGGTGTTGTTGTGGTTTGATGGAATAAACTCGTTTCTGTTTCAGTGCTTTAAGGAGCAGAGTTTCAGGATGAAGGCTCCTGCAATAGTTAAGCTTGTTTCTTTATGGTTTCTCTGCTTCAATCTGTCAATCCGCCTGCATGTATTGGTTTCTTGTTGCTCTGTACGCGGTCTACCTTGGCCGCCTTTCAGTTCGGACCTTGCCGCCTTGCTCGGCCGCCCATCTAAAAATGAAAACCTAGCTGTTATTTCGACAAGGTTAGCTTAAGCTTTTCTTGACCCTTATCTGTGATTTCGAAGATTGTCGAGGTTAACCTATTGCTTTCAAAACATTCACATAGAACCACTTATACTTTATCATAACTAATTAACTTATATCGTATAACCCTTAACTAAGATTACAAACCCATAAACTTCCACGTTTTTTAAACTAAGGTGCTGCTATTATTATTCTATTCTATGTTTTTGTGGCTAAGGTGTTATTATTTTCTTAACCCATAGCTAAGGTTAGCATGTTAAGCCTCCGTGGACTCAGAGGTTGTCTTAAAGTTGCTAGACGAACCATTAGTTGCTTACCACCTTAACTTTGGGGTCACTCGACCATAGTCTGCGCTATCATATAGATTTGGATGCCCTTTCTTATAACGCTACTTTTTCCTTTCCCCATGGTTGGTGCTCTATAGAAATTGTTTCAAATCTGGAATGTGGATAATATGTGATCTTACAGCAGGATGTTCTGTCACTCAGCTGCTAGGCTTCTTACATTTTATGTGTGTAACCACCGTCTCTTTGCCCTGCTCAATTGATTTTATATTACTCCTGCCTCTTCTTCAACATTCTTGTCCATGTCTTCCCGTAGTATTTCTAGAAATGACGTTTTCCTTCGTTTCAACGAATAGAAGGAAAACGAGGTTCTAGAAATACGGAGGCGGTTAGCAATTAGCAGTTAGTTAGTTCTTTCCCTCTTTTCCCTATTTATGTGCTTTCTCGTCCTGTTCTCTCTCATCAGCTCTCTTGGTGCGTTTTCCTTTCCTCTTCTTCCTTCTCCCTTCGGTTTGGCCCACCCCCCCACCCTTCCCCTAAATGTATAACTTGTTGAGAAACTAGCACTGGGTTGAAGGCCTAGTGCTTGGTGGAGGCCGAGTGCCTGGTTTGAGGCTAAGTGCCTGGTTGGGGCCTTTGTGCCTGGTTGAGGCCGGTGTGCCTAGTGGAAGGCTTGGTGCCTAGTTGGAAGCCTTGGTGGCTGGATGGCCTTGGTGGCCTTTGGTTTGTCTTTTTTTGTGAATGCAGGGTTTAGCGTGGCTGTTTGGAGGAGGGCTTTGGATTCGGAGCACAAGATGAAGATCAATGGAGAAGACAATTCAAACATGTTTCGTCTTTGGCAATTTCCTTGCTGTAATGTATTTTCACCCGATAAGGCTAGTCAGCATGAGGGTACAAGATTTATTATGTTTTTGGACCTAGCATCGGTTAGTGATCCCATTATTGTCAGGGTTTTTCCTCGAAAACCCGAAAGGGCGAGGTTTTTTAATCCCGGCCATAATGTTTTCACTAGTTTGCTATAAGCATGTACTTCAATAGAAATTGTTTCAAATCTGGAATGTGGATAATATGTGATCTTACAGCAGGATGTTCTGTCACTCAGCTGCTAGGCTTCTTACATTTTATGTGTGTAACCACTGTCTCTTTGCCCTGCTCAATGGATTTTATATTACTCCTGCCTCTTCTTCAGCATTCTTGTCCATGTCTTCCGTAGTATTTCTAGAACCGAGTTTTTGAACATCTGGAAATGCTCAAAACACTGATTCTTTGTTTTCAGCAAATACACAAATACTTTGCGTGAGAAGTCATCAAGAAAGACCAAGAAATACCTTGACCCAGTAGTAGTTGGAGGATACTGGTCCATACAGATCAGTGTGAACTAATTCGAGCTGCTTGGAAGCATGAGAAGTGGACAATGGGAAGTGATTTCTGGTAATCTTTCCTTGCATGCATGCATTACAAGGTTTTCTTTCTTGTTTCTTGCCTTTTACAACTCCCAACTGCATCAAAAGATTAACCTTCTTGCATGCAATATGCCCCAACCTGTGATGCCAGATAGACATTTGTGGGTGGTTCTGCAACAAGATTGAGATACTACACTTGAAAAGCTTGAATTTGATATAAATTGCCAACCCTAAATGCTGAGAACAGCTTCTTGTGAGCAGCATCCAAGATATCACACTTGTGAGTAAAGAACCGGATCTCATATCCATCATCTGTAAGCTTACTCACTGATAGCAGATTTTTTGTATGACCCAGGCACATACAATACTTCATGCACCAAGACTGAAGATGTATCAAGCATGATTTTCATTGTACCTGAGCCAACAACAACTTGTACATGATGATCTCCCATTTTGATAGTGCGAGGATGTGCAAGCTCCTTATATTGAATAAAGAATTCTTTCTAAGGAGTCATATGACTCGTGGCCCCTGAATCCATAAACCAAATAACCTCCGAGACCTCTTGGGCGTCCTCCATGGAAGCATAGAGAAATTCTTCTGCAATAAAGCTTTGTTCCCTTTTTTTTTTTTTTGAAGAACTGTGTCATCAATATATTAAAAGAATAGTAATGTTACAAAACAAGTGAGGAGGAAGGAGAACTGCCCCAAAGAGACAGTGATACCTCGACACTCTACAACAAACTCACAGAAAAACTGCAACTCTAGACCATCACCATCTACAACACCCAAGAAGTCCCGCCAAATGGCAAACTTCCGCTCTACTAATCCCGGGAACACCAGAAAGCTTTGAAATAGCTTGTATCTGAGTCGAGGAATCAGAGAGGCTGCAGGCTGCTGAATCCCCTGAAAGATCCACAACCGCCGCCGCTTCCAAATCAGCCACACCAACCAAGCCACGCACAGATGCAAGGCTTGCTGCCGCAAGAGCGGCCAAGCACCAGGATACACATGAAGCAGCAACTGCTGGCTAGTCAATCTCACCTGAAGCATAGCCCTGACCCAATCCCAGCCAGCCTGCAAGTGAGGGCATAAAACCAGACAATGCTCCACAGTCTCACGATGAAGGCCACAACAAGGGCAGAGAGGGCTCACACCCGGCCTAAACTGACTCACAAGGGTATTCACCCTGATACAGCGGTGTACCACCTGCCACACAAGGCCCCCAAAATTGAATTAGTATGATTTTTTTCTATTGATTTCTTAATGAAAACTAATTCTTAAAATCAATACTGGTATGTGGGCCAAAAAGTTTACAAACCATGTCTAGTTATACAATATAGTTCATTAATGCAATTTCATAACGTGACAAACAAATATTCTTCACATGGTGTTGAAAGATAATTATTTCTAGGTGGTTTTCATGGCAACTTAAATATATGATGTTTGCCACTACTTAACTTATCAAGTTCATTGAATTGATATTTTGTCACATTTATCATCTTTGGTTTATGGATGTTGTAATTTTGAGTGCATAATTAGTATGATGTTTTATAGCGGTTAATCATCATTGTAATCTTAAATGGATAGTTGTTATGATAATTTATAGCGATTAATCTCGATAAAACTATGTTTGGTTTAGATAAACTGGTATGCATATTTTGGTATGATACCAATACGTTTAAACAATGTTATAAATATATCTGACTTTAGTACGATTATAGGACATTGTAAGTATACATGATTTTGAATATGGATATCTAATCGTGCTTCATGTGTCAAGTTTGGTGATATGGTAAGAGACGTATTCCGCCTCAATATATTAATGGAGAGCTTTGGCATGCAGTTTTACCACGTGATTCCAAAGTGTGATGCGTGGTGATTAACTAGTATATTTCAGCATAATGTTCATTTGTTTTTCAAATCTTGATTATATTATCAGTATTTTTATTTATGAAAGATCACAAAAGCAATAGAAGACAAAGATTGTTCAATTTTTTTTTCCATTAAATATTCGTATCAGCATACAATAATATATCAAACAAGATCTTTCCCATTTGAACAAGTCTCAAGAAAGTCCAATATATATTTTCGCAACTCGTAGTAGACAACTTGGATGTGGATTACATGTACAAACTGTTGCGAGCTTTGATAGTTCGACAGCTTGTGGAGCTATCTACACCATTTGATATACTATGCACGAATAAAGTCTTCATCAGCCCTACAACCATTTTCCCCTGCACATAAAAACAGAAATTTTAAGGTAGAAAAATGTTGTAAGCAAAATTTTCTCACTTATCAATTGCGACACATTTTTTCTAGCCATTAATCCTCATTGCAACACAAAATCTGAAGTATCTGGAAGTACACACAACATCCGCAATATGTGTTCCACGTCCCACATCATAATAATTCAAATCAACTTGCAAAGGTCTGCTTGCTAATGTAATAAAAAATATAGAAGGAAGGAAGGAAGGAAGGAAGTTTATTTTAACGTCCACGGAGGCCAGAGGCCTATGAGACGGCACAGAACAGGCAAAAAAGCCAAAAACCCCAACACCAAAAACAAACAATGTAACTGTACAGTAGAACCCTACTACCGGGATGAAAAAACCCCCACTTGGGAGGAAAAACCCTAACAGTAGGCTCTCAAATACCATGCCCCAGAAGAGCAAGTCTGACGGCCGAAATCTGCAGGATGTAAGCTCCCAGTCGCGCTACCATAGGTGATGCGAGTAACTGATGTAGCGGTGTGTCAGAGCATCTAAGATCAGTGTGCACTGCTCGGACATGGGCATATGCTGGGCACCGCTGGAGGGCATGGTGCTCATCCTCTATCACGTGCATCTCACAACACTGACATATCCTCTCCTTCCTGGGGATCCCGTGCCCGCCATTCACCCCCCAGCGACCTGTCTCAATTCTGAGGTAATGGGAACCCGTCCTTATGGCGGCAATAGCTCTCCGTTTCTTCACAGAGATGTGTGCTTTCAAGTACCGATGGGGTCCATGCTCAAGGCTGGGATTAATCTGAGCGTGATAGTGCTCTGTCTTGGGCTTTGCAAGAGTAGAGGCATCCCACAGAGTGGCAGCATAAGGACTCGAGAAATCTGGAGGTACAAAGAACATCTGCAATTTGTCTTCCACAACCTATGTAATAACAATTGACATAACAATTGACGTGTGTAAAGAGCATGTACCTCCAAGATGTAGGCTGTCATTACTTTGCTCTGGACAGAGGTCTGCCAATTAATAAAAAACTAAAAGAGCTCAAGAAATGACCCTAGCTGCTCATTTGCAATGAAAGAAACACACCTTTATAAAAATGTCAAGTTCAAGCTACGGGGTTATTTCAGCATTCATCTAACTTCAGAAATCAAATCTAGAAGAACCACAAATGTTGCGATGATGCAAAACTAACAATGTACATATTATTGGAAATTGAAGCTTACCTTGTCTACTCCCAACACCTTGACATCCGGCAATTAAAACTCAAGTGTTTCTTGCACTGTCATCTCACCAATGTGCAAATCGTGCTGGCTAACATAACCAGACAATTCACCTCTCGCAATTTGAACTGAAATAGTAAGCAAATTTTGTACTGGCCCCACTAGCGATAAAAATTCATACTGGCTCCACTAGTACGATTACAAATAGCCAAATCCATAATATTTTCAAGAAGCTTTTGCTCCCCGCCAACGCATGGGTTCGTGCAGGCTCAAGAATACTTCTTTTATTCTCAATACCTTGCAGTTAACAGAGAAAGTGTGAAGTTAAGCATGACATGTCTCACAACATGTGAGAAATTTAAGAAGGAATATGAACACGAAAGTGTGAAGTTACGAGCACAAGCTATAGAAGATGTTTTATGCTGTTTCTACTATAGTGTATAATGAAGACACACCAAGGCACTGGAAAGTTCCAAATGCTTGCAGCATGCATTGAATGTCTAGGAATAGTAAGCTGAATACCTTGATAGCAGCACAAACTGCATCACCGTTACCACCATTAATCACCTCCCTACACTGCATCACTGTTAACAAGAACAACTCCATCAATCAGCTCCGCAGCAGGGAATGTTTCTTACCGGCTTGTTTCACAAACGTGCATTATTGAGGAGAAACGTAGCATTGGATATCCAATATAAAGTCAAGCACTTTTGTATAGGTCAACTGGTTTTTGTGAGATTTTTCTATTGCTGATTCAAACTCCTCTGCATCTGCTTGAACCTTGGATTCACAGAGGGATTCATTATCAAGGCCAGAGACACCAAATAGCTCATTTATTTCCTTTCCACCACTAGAAAATGTATCTAGTGTCATGGACATAGCATTTTCAGCCTGCTTAAGAGCAGTTCCGACTACCACATCTGATGCAAGTCCAGCATCCACAATAACATAAGTGCAAAATTGATAACAAATTTGACCAGATAATTACGCAAAGATATTGTTTAAAGCCAATTTTATTTTCTCGTAATTTTTGCATTTTCTGGACTATACTACTACACGGATGAGCATTTAAAATTACAAGGCAACCTTAAGTGCAGACTCCAGAAATATTATGATGCTAAACATGCTGACCACAAGAAGATCAGGATAAGGTAGAACTCGATTATAATGACAAAAACTTACATAGAAATACGAGCTTGCGCTTAGAGTCAAGTTTGAGCCGAGTCTCGCTGGGGCCTATTGAGAAGAAATGCTCTTGCTACTGTGCGAGAACTTGATGATTCTCTACTATGACTACTTTCCTGTGCCGGACGCAATTCAGCTCCAGCAAACTGCTGCCCTGCAGTTATTCTCTGCCACTACCGCAACCTATAAAATCCAACCCTGCTTTGCAGAAACAGAACTTCCAACCCATGGCTGAGCACTGCTACATGACTCATGGCTCATGGCTTGAATGAAGGCATCATCGCGAGCAACCTCTGGCTCCAGCTGTTGCGAGGCTGCAACCGAGCCGGCAATGGAAGAAAGATTCCAGAGAAAACCCATGCAGGGGATCCCATATACCTTGGAATGCCGATTTGATTTGCGGAGCAAGGGTTGGGGCACCTCGGGATAAGCCAGAGTCGCAAGAAAATCCCTTCCTGATTAGTTTTGTTTTGCCGTAGTTGGCTATGGCTATGTCGGTGCCCTTCCCTAAAACACCGACGGTACAAATTGTTTCTAAACTCGATGGACGACCGAGATTAGTGCCTGGATGTTTTTATTTTTTAATTCTGGCCCTTGATGGGAGGAATATTCCTCATTTTATGCCAGATGAAGGCCCCTGCTTTTTCCAGGCTGCGACCCATGCAAATTTTAAAGGTGCAGAATTAAAGCACATGACCATTGGCGTTATGTGAACCCCATATTCTGGAAGAACGGCCCTTCCTGTGTCTTTGCTCCGTGTTTCTTTGGTTAGAGGTCACTTATCTTTGAAGTAAAAACGCTGATGCACAACAAATTCTTCGGTTTATTGTCATGTTTCTGGCAATAGAAGACAACAAACCACTGATTTGTGACAATTCCAGCAGCAGACAGCTTATTTGGGTCGATTATCAGGATGTCAGGTTAGGGAAACAAGATTTCAGACAGGAAGAAAGGTCGAAATCTACCCTAGGAAGCTCAGAATCTGCTTGGTTACCCTGTTACAGAAGTCGAGAGGCTGCTTGAAGCCTCCAAATTCTTCACGGAGAGGACGGAAACTGCAAAAGAGAGCTTCCTTTAGGCCTGCACACGCCCAAGCCGAAACCGGCGGCATGCAGGGGCCTGCGACCATCGTGACCCTGCCTCGATTCTTCCTTGATTTTTCCACATTGTCTCCTTCCCCATTCGAGCCACTGGCATATGGCCATGCTGGATTTCCTTCCTCACACCATTGACTTCAACTAAAAAAAAATGGCACAATCACACCATTGAAATAGAAACTTGCCCCTCACAACAAACAAGCAGCTCAAACATGCACAAATATACCATTTTCAATACAATACAATACCAGAATCATAGTTTCCACCATTGCGAGAATACCCTCCCCCAATACCAAACGAATTGGGCAAACTTAATGCCAGAGAATCGACCCAATAATAATTATATATGTCCAGATGAGCGATTTTTGAAATAGAATGCTCATTCTTGACTTAATAAATCATCAAGACACAACTATATGAATTCAACATTGGGAATGAAGGCATAAGGTTCAGGTTCTTGAAGTTAATGCCTAAATTTGGAGAGGGTTCATTTGCGGCTCATTTGTCATGATTAAGGTTTTTTCGATTGAAACGTGTGGATTTTTTGAAATAGGTACTTGCGAATGCTGATACTTGATAACATACGAAAGCCATCTAAGCATACGTTGCGATTTATAACTTTGTCTAAAGTTCTAAAAGCAGGACACAGTTCCTAGCATTGGGAATGAAGGCATAAGGTAAAAGTTTGGGAGAGGGTGCACGTTGCTAAGATCTATGAATACCAAATGTGGCAAGTAAAAATGCAATAGCTTACCTTAAGCTCAATGGTGACAACCATAGGTGCTGCAAACACGTGGGCATGTTTTGTGAACCACGTGTGGTGGCATAGGCATTCACTTGTTACGAAAGGTCACCAATTCATTTTAAAATTTGAAACATGGAAAGAAGTGGTCATTTAAATGGTCATTCAAAACCGACTTGTTACGTGCAACTAGCCGACCTTTCGTTCAATGCGCTCTTCGCCTAGTGCGCTAGTCTAAACGTGGCATGTACTTAGCAATAGAGGCATTTGATCCATCGTCTGCTCTTCAAACATGTCTCCTAGGGTAACTCTGGCCTTCTAGATTTAATCATGATCCGAGAAAACCCTGCATGCAAGCTCTTAACCACTCCAGTGGCAGGGAAGGTTGCCAAAACCTAAACCCTACAGATGTAGTAGGGTTGAAGTATCGGGACACCAAAACTGCTCCATCTGCTAATCTCACTGTCCAAATAGTAGCTCGTGTCCCATGAGACATCTTCAAAAAAAAAAAATGAACATCCATCGCACAAATGTGACAACCCCCCAAATTTTCCCCTCCCCGATATAGGGGCACGTTGAGGACATGGCGTGTTCCTCCAGTTCGACCACCCTACCGACCTCGAAATATGGATTTGACTTCGCGCATGAGTCTTAAGCTCAGATTTACTCTAGGGACCAACTATTATAACCAACAAAGCCAAACCCAACTTGCTATGTGCAACTAGCCGACCTTTCGCTCAATGCACTCCTTGCCTAGTGCACTCCTCGTCTGAATGTAGCATGTACTTGGCAATAGGGGTGTTTCATCGATCATCTGCTCTTCAAACATGTGTCGTAGGGTAATTCTGGCCTTCTAGATGCAATCGCAGAGTCGAAATGTCGTTCCGTGCCTTTCTGGCATGGCTGGTGGCACGTTGTCCAGCTTGTTACGAGCCATCGCAATGGAGAAACTTTGGAACCGGTGCCTGGGGAGAGTTTTTTTGTTCTCTCTCTTGGGGTCTCTTTTCAGACCCTCGAGGAAACCCTGCACGCAAGCTCTTAACCACTCCAGAGGCAGGGAAGTTTGCCAAAACCTAAACCCTACAGATGTAGTAGGGTTTAAGTATCGGGGCACCAAAAAAGCTCCATCTGCTAATCCCATCGTCCAAGTAGTAGCTCATGTCCCATAAACATCTCCCAAAAAAAAAAAGAACATTAGATGTGCCAACCCCCAAATTTTTCCTTTTCCGAAGTAGGGGCACGTCGGGGACATGGCATATATATCCCTCCAGTTCGGCCACTCTACCGAGCTCGGAATGTGGTTTTGACTTTGCGCATGAGTTTAAAGCATCAAACTTACTCAAGGGACCAACTATCAAACACGACTTGCTATGTGCAATTAGCTGACCTTTCGCTCAATGCACCTCGCCTAGTGCACTCCTCATCTAAACATAGCATGTACTTAGCAATACGGGCATTTCATCAATCATCTGCTCTTCAAACATGTGTCATAGGGTAACTCTGACTTCTGGATGCAACCGCAGAGTCGCAATGTCATTCTGTGCCTTTCTGACAAGGCCGGGGCACGACGTCCAGCTTGTTACGAGACATCACAGTGGAGCAACTTTTAGAACTGGTGCCTGGGGAGTGTTTTTTTGTTCTCTCTCTTGGGGTCTCTCTTTAGACCCTCGAGGAAACACTGCATGCAAGCTCTTAACCACTCCAGATGTAGGGAGGGTTGTCAAAACCTAAACCCTACAGATGTAGTAGGGTTGAAGTATCGGGACACCAAAACTGCTCCATCTGCTAATCCCACCGTCCAAATAGTAGCTCGTGTCCCATGAGACATTTTCGAAAAAAAAAATGAACATCCATCGCACAAATGTGACGACCCCCCAAATTTTCCCCTCCCCGATGTAGGGGCACGTCGGGGACATGGCATGTTCCTCCAGTTCGGCCACCCTACCAAGCTCGAAATATGGATTTGACTTCGCGCATGAGTCTAGCATCAAATTTACTTGCTATGTGCAACTAGCCGACCTTTCGCTCAATGCACTCCTTGCCTTGCGCTCAATGTTTTTGTGTTTTCCATTGCTGCAGTAAAGTCTCGCTTATTTAATATAAGTGAAGCATGTTGTTCTAACTACTTATTTGAAGTATCCATGCATCTAAAATTTGAACATTGCTCAGGAATGTCAAAGTCTTATGCTCGACATTATTTTATGTTTTACATTAGAACATTATAGTTGCTCGAGGAAGCTGCTTGATGCTGATGCTATAACTCTTCACCATTCGGATAAAATATGTGCATGCTCTCAATACATGTACTAACTAGTATATCACAGAGGATACATTGAAAAAGATCAGTACAAACATATACTTGCCCCAATATAAAGCTATGCTACATATAATGTTAGAAAACAAAAAACAAAGCATAGACACCATGCAACCAGTAAGAGTCCATGTACATAATGCAAGTTTATAATTACAATTAAGGATCACGCTCTAAAAATAGGGCAAAATCAGATATAGTAGTCAGAATTACTAGTTAACATAAATAACTATGCTCGAAGTCAGTAGTGACATTAAGGATTGAAATAAGTATATTAAATAAACAACTACTCAAACCAACGTAATATACTGCTAATAAGCATAGTAAATAAGCAAGTGCCAAAAACCATAGCACACTTGCAAAATCAAACATGGTTCTCCAAAAACTAGGAAGGATTAAAACTAGGTTAAGAATTATGTATGATAATGATAAACTAATATGCAAAATCATCTTAAATTGTAATATTAACAATGTACGCTTAAGAACCACCACTTAAACTAGTAATAACTTTAAGAAACTAGTGTTAGATACATCATACTAGTAGTGATTATGAAAGCCATATAGTTTTCCTTGACATTGTGAATTGCATGTAGTAAAAACCACTCTTATACTGGTTTCTATCATAATTATGAATACGAGTTAATTTTTGGGGGCCTTGTGCCACAGAAGCACCCTAACCTTCTGTGGGGGAAGTGAGCTCCATGTCCACGTCCAAACTGAGCGCCATCGAGAACTCGGAAGCTGCAGAGACCACTTGTCTGAAGGGGGCAGAGTGTCATGAATAGCCAGCACTCGGTAACAAGATCGCACAAAACAAGAAGACACAACATCCGGATGAACCTTCCAAACCTGCACCACCACATCATCCTGAGGGACTATAGGTATGTGTAGCGGAATACTCCCCGCCACTTGTTCCCAGATAGCCCGGTCACTGCCCCTTAGGCGAAAGCGAGCTCGAAAGAACTCCCACGAAGCTAGCTGGCCACCCCAATACCAATCCTCCAAACGGGCCTGCGTCCAAGCATGCACAGTGGCAGCCAAGGGCAAGTGCGCAGGGGGTAGAGGAACCCACAAGAAAGGAGAAGAGTGGTGATAAACTGAGGCATAATCTAGCTGGAAGAGCACACGCACATGATCCCAAGCCCGCAACACCCCTGTGAGAAAAGCGGATGCATGTGGGAAAGGTCGAAGACTATACAACAGTGCCCAGGGCAACTCCACATGCACAGACGGCTTCCCAAACGCCACACAATGGCGAAGAGACTGCAACAACAGCGCCGCACCAGGAGAAGATGCTCCATCCTGCAGAGTGCTCCAAACAAACATGGAGACCAACACCTTACTATGCAGCGCCAAATCCAGAATGGCCAAGCCCCCATCCTCCCGGGGGCGGAGACACTTCCACCAAGCCACTTTAACAACTGCCCCTTCATCATCCCTGCCCCACACAAAATTTCGAACAATATTATCCAAAGCCTGTATCTTACCCTCAGGAGCTAACATCGCAGATGCTGTATATACATGAGTGCTACAAAGTACTGACTTGGCAATAGTGATCCTACCTGCCATGGACAACTTGCTACCCTTCCACCAATTGAGGTGTTTCTGTAGCCCCTGCAAAATCTCATCCCACACCCTTCCCATGGAAACATCCCCTCCAAAGGAAATACCCAACAGCTTAGTACACACATTACCTGGAAGCATCTTCCAAGGGAATAGAGCCAAACAAGGGGGAGGCGGAGTCAGCTGAGCCCATAATGCGGAGCATTTACCCCAATTCAGAAGAATGCTCGAGGCCAAGGAGAAAGTATCCAACAAACCCTTCACATTCCGCAGATTCCTCTCTTCCGCCACCAAGAAGAGGAAAGTGACATCGGCGAACTGGTTAATAATCTGCTGGCTACCATCCTGCATCCGAAGCCCATCCACCACCCCCTCCTCCACTGCACCAAAAACAACTGAGACAGTGCCGCCGCCACAATCGTAAACAAAACCGGCGCCAAAGGGCACCCCCGACGCACCCCTCTGCCTAAGGAGAAAAAGGCCGAGAGTTCACCCTGACACACCACCGTAGCCCGTGCTGACCTATGCAGCTTCATGATTGTCTCTGTAAAGTGTGAACCACAGCCCAACGCTAACATCATGGCAGACAAGAACTCTCAACGGACACTATCATAAGCTTTGGCAAAGTCAAGCTTAAGATAGACAATGCCTTGACCTGTTCTCCTGGCCCAATAAAGGCCCTCATGGGCTGCGGCAACATTAGTCAAAATGTTCCTCTCAGGAGCAACCCCAGACTGCACCTTACTAATGGAAGAAGTCAACACTGGCTTCAACTTCTCTGCCAGGGCTTTCGTAGTAATCTTGTACATAGAGGACAACAAGGAGATAGGCCTCCAATTATTAATGGTAGAAGGCTGCTTAACCTTAGGAATCAAGGAAATGCATGCGGTATTCAAGATCCTATCCATTTGAGAAGACTGCAGCAATTCAAGATACACCTGGTACACAGACTCATCAGCCCACTCCCAATAAGTCTGAAAGAACTCCACAGGGATGCCATCCAGCCCAGGACATTTATCCTTGTCCATGCACATATATGCCTCCGCTAAATCCTCTCTGAAGAGCTCTTGTTCCAAGCTCTCACGCTGGTGAGGCAGAATAGATGGCTTAACAGCCCCCAAAACAAGCTCCTGCATCTCCTGCTCATAGGGAAGAGTGCGCTGTGCGAAAAACCCTGAGAAATGAGCATGCACATACCGCTGCAAACCAGCGGGATCCTCCAAAGTCCGGCCATCAAGCAAAGCAAGGGACGCCATAGATGCTGCATATCGTCGCTGCCTAGCTGCTTTGAAGAACACCGACGAACTTGTGCCCCCCTCCTTCAACCAGGTAAGGGCCGCCTTCACACGCGCCTCCTGCACTTTAACCTGCTCCAGAGCAACAATACGCTGCAACACTGCATTCTCCCTAATGCCATTAGAAGGCTGCGCCCGAATCTTCTCCAACTCCTAATAGAGACCATGCAACTCCTGCCGCTCCTGCTGCACACGCTGCCTACCAAAGACCTTGGCAAAACGCTTCACCCTGGCCAACGTAGTCACCATACCAGATATACCCTTCAAAGATGAAAAGGTATCAAGCCACAACTCCTGGCACTGGGCCGAGAAATCCGCATCAGCCAGAAGCGGATGTTCAAACGGAACACCGTCCTAGAGGGCCGAGAGGCAACCGCACCCTGATTGGACAAAACCTGAGGGTAATGATAGAAATGGAGGTAGACAGAATGTTACTCTGATGTAAAGAGGGCACACCATCCACTCCGCATGGGGAAGCATAGCACCGGTCATGCCTAGCATACGCCCGGCCCACACCAATCTGCCTATTACAATAGGTGAAAGACAAGTCCCCATGGATCTCAACCAAGGCCAAATCCTGCAACAAATGAGACCACTGGTTCCTCTCAAACCCATGCACAACCTAAGTTCCAGAACCAGAGCGATCCTCTACTTGCTCTACCATATTGAAGTCCCCTAACAGCAACCAAGCGACCTGCAACCCATGAAGGGTTCGCAACTTATTCTGGATTGTGGCCTATAAAGCACCCCGCTGAGAAGGCTGATTAGGGGCATAAACATTAACAATCCTCCACTCTTGCCCTCCCTCCAACCACTTAATTATTGCCCACCGACCAAACCTGTCTGCTGCAGAGGATGTGACCTGCACATCCATCCTCCTAGCAATAAGAGTACCCCATTAGTCCGCCCAGAAGAAGAATCAATAGAGACAAACTGCCTACCAACCATATTCATGAGCCTGGACATATCACCCCTGTGACACGTATGTTCCTGAATGCAAACAATATCAAAACGCAACTGCCGAAGTGCCAAAGAAACACCCGCATATTCCAACTGAGGATCGACCTATTCATCCCGGAGGAGAAGTGTCAAGCCCCACATGGCTACCCACCAGGCCATCAGCCCACTCCACAGAGTCATCATCTATAGCTAGAGGATTAATCACAGCAAAGTGACCCACAGCCGCTCTACGTGACACTCCACTTCCAACACGTGTTGGAAGTCCAGGCACCTCCAGAGAGTCATGGGCCACACTAGTCTCTACCTCCAACCGGGCTGCTCCAGCCACCTCATGCTCAGCACACACCGCTACCGGGACATCCCCAGCAGGATCCCAGCCCCTCCCACATGCCTGTCCTCAAACCTAGCCACAACCAAATCATCATCTGAGCCTGCCCCTGAGCCACCACGTCCCCTAGCCCCGCCATCCAATGGGCGGCCAGCAGCAAGCCTGCTCCGGCCTCGTCCCACACCACCTCTCCCAACCACCCCACCTCTTCCAACTCCACTCACTGCACCACGGAGTCCTCCGCCTGTTGCCTCAGGAACAGAGGAATCCCGGGCCCCTACATAAACACCCGCAACCCCTACCACATCACAAGCACCAGCAGGATCATCAACAGGGTCAGATGGTAGCACAATAGATGGAAACATCCACCGGATCTCAGAGCCATTCAAAAGCTTCAATAGGAAGAGAAAATGGCAGGGACCACTACGCACTAGAAGAGAAGTGGGCACAGGCTGCAAAGCAGGCAGAGCAACACAGATCTTGGGGACCTGCACAATAGTTGGGGACCTGCACAATAGAATGAACCAAATATACACCCAGGCCATTAGCCATAGAAACCAAGAAATCAGACACCATCAGATTAGGAGGAAGATCCTGAATCTGGAACCAACACGGGATTTTAACGGCTGTCAAAGAACTGGTAGACATTGCCGGAGTATAATACTGATACACATATGATTCACCCAAAGTATCCACCCCCCGACTAACCAATTGCCACACAGAAGACTCAGCCTCAAACATGATTATGAAGAAATTATTTAGTAGGAATTTCAGAGACTGATACCTGGGCAAACCAATCCGCCTCATATGCCCGGCAAGCCAAGAGCTAAACCTCCTCATGTCCAATATGTAACCCGTGAAGTAGCCTAATACCGCAAATGAAACTAGATTCTCAATGGTCTGAACATGCCTGATATGATCAATATCTATCCATGGAGTCCCTGGAAGAGCTGCCTGCAGGTCAACAGAGTGATGATCCTCCACAAACTTCAGAGCCTCTTGAACACGGGCAGTCCTACACTCCAGAGCCTTGCGCTTAATCCAATCTGAAAACCCCGGCCGAGTGATGCAAGCAACAGTGTCATTGCTCCGCCAGGCCGGGCGCACAGGAGTTGTGGCTGCCGCCCTGGCACCCTGAGAGGTATCCAAAGGCACCCCAGGAGGCACATCGGGCGCATCACCAGCAAGTGATCCCTTCCCAAGCACAGGGGAAGAGGGCATCAAAGATCCAGTTTCCAAAGGGGGCATGCTTGATGGAATCAAGACCGGAGTCTCCAAAACACAATCTACTGGGGTCTTAGAATTATATTGAGAGGAAGAGCAATCCACATACCTCTCAACCGAAGGGGAGTCCAAGAGCTCCCTCATCTCGGCCATCAATTGCATGCCACTTCCTACAGCCCGCGCCTCTTCAGGCATGCCGAGACCCGCGCCCTTCCCCTTTACTGGAGGATTCTTTCTCCTTGCCATCTCTCTTGGCTTCAACCCCAAGCCATGAGGCTCAATCGATCCCCCATCAGCTTGTCTGGTAGGAGCCATGACATCCGAACCAGTCCGGAAATCAGCTGTTTGAGGCAAGCCGAAATTTGACACCAGATAAGGGAGATATCGCCTATCAAAGTTTCGCCGCCAGAACCTGAGCTCCAGGTGCCAGCATCTTCTCGATAGTTATTCAGATTCCGCATCCAAATTGTGCATCCATATCCTTGACAGCTCAGCGAATAAAGCTTTGTTCTTCATCCTTAGTCTCTTCAGTTTTGTCAGTGTGCCCTTCTTGAACAAAATTGGCCTTTTCTGTGGTTTTGGACTCGGATACAGGTGCAGAAGTTCTGCAATCTTTTGCTAAATGCCCAAGAACTTGACATCTATAGCAAGTAATTTTTGATCTATCAAACTTATGGATTTTTCGGATGAGCTCTGCTTGGGCTTTGCTTGCATGTACATTAAGGTTTCTCCAGGACGAGTTTTGAGCTGTTGCTGGCGAATCACTTCAGCTTTGAGGCGCTCCAGAGCCTTCTCATGGTATAATCCGACAATTTGCCCTCCATATTGATGATAATCCCTTCAAATGTATGTGGTAGAGTATTCAAGAGCATGCAGACTTTTTCATCTTCAGTAATATCCACCCCTGTGGATTGCAATTCATCAAGCAAATCTTTCATAAGACAAATGTGTTCCATGAAATCAGCTCCAGTTTGCAACTGAAGCCCATACAACTGCTTCTGCAGTGCAAGCCGATTTCCAGCAAGATTTGATGCATATTCATTCACAAGAATGCGCCAAATATCACATGCAGAGCTCGCTCCTTTGACAAGTCGAGCTGGTGTATCATCCAAACTGGACTCAGATAATTGAACGGCCCTTACGATCCTTCTCAGCAAGATCTTTGGCCGAAGCATTCAGGGCAACCTCAATAGTTCCTTCATCGGAAGCATCAAGATTTACAGACACATCCTCCCCTACAACAGTTGAATTTTGAACCACATCCCAGAGCTCCTTATCCTCAAGGAGCATCTGGATTCGCCACTTCCAGAGCTGAAAGTTACGGCCGGTAAAACTCGGAACCAGACGCCATTCATAGGAGGTAAGACCTCCTCCGTTTGCAGCAGAGTCCATCCGTTCAAGAAAAAAAAAGGTGACAGAATTTAAACAAGGAGTTTAAGAGGAATTAACCAGGCAAGAGTAGGACTGACACAGATCTTTAAAAACGAAGTGGGCCCATAATCTGTTAGGATATAAACAATGACAACAAGGATAACAATGATAGCAAAACAGATGATATTCTCAAGCACTGCAACCGTGTGTTTCATTTCATGTTCTCAACAGTTTAAATACATGAAATGTCATAAGTTTAGGCTGAACATAAGCCTAACTTCTGGCTCAACTTCTGGCCCTCAATTAGCTCCAATGCTTAAGCATTTTCTAATAATAAGCATACTTAATTTTAACAACTATTCCAATAGAATTAACCCCCTCATCAGCATTCCTTAGATCTTGGATAGAAAGGTCTGAAATCACAGAACAAAACAAAGTAGATCCCTTCCACACAGCATAGCTGTGCAACTTTATTTACGGTTAACAAAGTACCAATTCTATAACTGTCAAAGCAGATAATCATTAGGTAACAGAGTTATTCTGGAACATCTATTGCCACGTCTGATATCGCACCCTTCTGCAACAGATACCGCCCATTATTAAAAGATATAGTGAGTTCTGTAGTAGACGCTAGATCATCAGGAACTTGAATATATTCAACGGTTTTAGCACAAAAATCCCCAGGATTTTTCACTCGAACAGCCAATTTAAGAAAACTGTCCTCAAGAGAGGAGCGATGCAAGAAATCGGCCTTATGGGGAGCAATCTCGCACCTGATAGGACCTAGCAGCTCCCTAGTCTTTTCTTGAACGATTATGTGGTCGTCGGTATGGTTGCTGATTTTAACAAACTCTGGCGTGCAGCAGAGCTTGGAACAGATTACGCCCATCGTCTTGCCCCGTGATTTCTTATGTGGCTGACGCGCTGCCCCTTTTTCAAGAGAAGGAACCAGTTGCGACCAAATCAATCCTAAGAAATTTGGTCCTCTTGCTATCACACCTAGTGGTGTCCAAAGTGGACATGTCACATGCCACACAATATTTTTAACTAGTTAGATGCCATCGTTGCTGTTGTTGGGACGCATGCGGATACCCGTAAATGTCGGGAACATGTAAGTGTCTATTCTATTCTATTCTATTCTATTCTATTCTATTCTATTCTATTCTATTCTATTCTATTCTATTCTATTCTATTCTATTCTATTCTATTCTATTCTATTCTATTCTATTCTATTCTATTCTATTCTATTCTATTCTATTCTGCCACCATTATGGATTCATGGGAGGGAGCACCATTCTTATCTACGTGATGTTTTAATGCTATATATAATAGAATTTCTTAGGATTTTATCCATTTATGGCATTAAATGTGTCTTTGAGTTGTGTACAATTGAGTGGTCTATGGTACTCATTTTGTATACCCTTTTTTCTTTCTTATTGTAGTTTTGCACTATAGGTCCTAATCCAAGTTTGAAGGAGATGGTATTGAAAGCCAAGTTTGATATTGTTGTGGCATAGAAAAGGATTTTGTCCATTGTACTCATTGACTTCATCTATTATGAACAATCCTAATTAATCTCGCTATGTTTTAATGAGAATTATTCGTATTGTATCATGTGAACTATACAACCCGTGTAATATGTATCTGACTTTAAGATAATACATTGAAAACAATCTCAGGGGTTAAAGTTGAAAACCTGTAAATGAAAAACTTGTAATAGATGTTTTTGGGATAGATGTTTTCTAGACATGTTCTGACAATTGGTTATTATAATAGGCTTTATTGATCCCGCATTGATTAATGGTATAATATTGTTAATATATTGTTAGTATATGGTTATATTATATTGTCGAGTTTACTTGTCGAGCATCATGTTGTTTTGAGAGCATTTCTTCAAAATGTATCATTTGAAGATTAGTGGGATTCCTTTGTTTATCTAGGATTGGGGAGTCATACTTTTTACCTTTAATTTTTTGAGGTTAATGGGATGTCTCCCTTATTTTATCTAATTTTTAAGATTAATGGGATGTCTTTCTTATTTTATCTAACTAATTTATCTTTAACTTTTAGGGAGTTCTTGGCCAAAGTCTCTTGTAACCCTTGTCATTGATTTCTTAGAGTAAGATTATGCACATTCTATTTCAAGATTTACATAATTAATAACCTTTTGTCATCATTCATGGATGCAGACAAACAGTAGTATTCCATCAAGAACACGTTAATGTAGAGCAGGAAAACTGTTTTTGGACTTCCAAGCTGTGTCTAATCCATAGAATCAGGGAAATTGAATGAAGATTGAGAAGATTAAGTGCAAGGCCTAGTTCTTAAAAATTCATTTTTTGTTCTGCTGAGGGAATAAAACTCGCAACCTGTGTTTAATCCATATAATCAAGAGGAAAAAATAACTTGTGTAACAGAGAATAAATTTAGATTAAGAAGATTAAGCGTGAGAAATTGGATGTTTGAGCAAGAACTCAAATTCTTCATACCATTCTTGATCTGCTGCTGGGTCCTCCAAGTAGCAATCTTTTAAGAATTTGTAGTCTGAAAATGCTATGGTACAACTGCAGATGTTTGTTGAGTGCGCAAAGGCATGGCCTAACGCTTTCTATGAAGCTGAGACGATGTCCTCAAGTTAAACAGTAACCATCATTCATTTAAATTGGATTTATGTCTGTTCCAAAAGCACGCCACTTTTGCATACCCCTTTCTTAATGTTGCGTTGTGGTGTATGAGATCTTGTTATGCAAGAATACATTTTTTATTATATATTTAGCAGGTATTTTAATTAATACTTTGATTATCGAGAGAAAAGTGATGTTTGATTAGCATATGTAGACAACAATACATTGGTATGTACAAAACACTTTTTACATTGTATTTACTGGATATAAAGCTTACATCACGAAGGAACTAATGTCTTTTTAGTCAAATAAGACTCAAGGTAAGGGTCCATGTCCTTACTTCTATCCAATTCTAGATGCACTTTGACAACATCTGCTACTGTCATACCAGTGGCATAAGATAAGATAAGATAAGATAAGATAAGATAAGAATTTTTACGTCCACGGGAACCCAACAGGTTATGGGACGGCACATGCAAGGGCAACAGCCCATGTAAAACCTGGGGACTAGGCCCCATCACCAAATACAATAACCAAATATTAAAAGGCTGCCAAGAATAAAAGAAGATAATGCTAATGCTAGTGATAAGACAAAACAAGCATTCATGATGTTGCATATAGAAGCTCAATAAAATCCAACAAAATGTTTCAAAGTGATTCCACTAATATTAAATATAGAGCATACTGGCCGTATGCTAGACACTCCACAACAGCTTTAACATTGGAATTGTCCTAAAATACATGTGCCCGCAAATGTAAAAATCCCATAGAAAAATTGTATAAAAAACTTTAGCAAATCACGCTTGGCGTGAATTGAAGTCAATGGGCAGTGCATTTAGGAAAGGAATTGCCTATTTCCTAAATGCACTGAGACATGTGAGCATGTGAGACATGTGAGCATGTGCTTTAATTTTAAGATATGTTGTAGAAGTCTCAGCTATAAAGGCATTATCCACTGATGCTATAAATGCATAATTTCTTAGTAGGGTAAAATTTCGAATTTTTTCTAATTTTCAGCAGTGTGAAGGGGGATAACCTCAGAGGACCCCATGACACCTGCTAGTAGCTTAGGCTCTTACCCATGTTCTTGGCTAACTGTCCTTTGGTTCTGATGCAGGTAACAGGGTCCTTTGCTCTCTGTTTGGTTTTCATCTTTATTCAATATTTGATTCAGCGTTCCACTTGGAGATTACTTCCTACATTGGTTTGGAAAATGGTTTTTCAGTCTTTGGATATTCTAATTATATGAATACAAAGGTATACTATATTAGAAGATAAGATCATTGCATAATTAATGTGAAGATCACTTGTGCCAGGCAGGTGAAAGCAGAAGCAGAAAATTATTATTTGAACATGAAGACTAGATTGTTATAAGTTGTCAAGTTACATATGAAGCTAGAAATTAAAAAGCCAAGGTTGCAACCATTGAAAAATAATAAGCCAATGGTCAAAGGACCATTCCACACGATATGCCTGTGGGATATTTCAACAGATCAATTTCCGGGACTGGCAAGTTTATCCCATCCGGATTTGCAGGCTTGTCGATCGATTCTTGAAGATATAATGGTAAGCAATGCGTAGGCATATACACACTGAAGCTATCAAATCCATTCATAGGTGGTTTGGGCCGGAGTCATGATCGATCTGATCAAATAAAGGAGGGACGAAATTCACTGTAGTGACTTTTGTTTAAGAGTCATTATTTTCTTTGTTCTAAGTTCAAATATTGGTTTATACCCTAGTTGAATATTTGAACACCAAGTTTAATTGTCAAGAAGTGAAGATTGAAGCTTTGAATGTCTATTTGATAATTGAATTTGAGTAGACATTAAGTAAAGCCTTGTTGAGAGTTGAGTAAAGCCTTGTTGAGAGTGTTGTTGACAACCTAAATAAGGTCAAGCATCAAAGATATTTTCATCTGGTATTAGAGCAAGGTTGGTCATTAGCAGATAACATGTCTAGTCGATTTGGTGCTGGCCTTTTGGCTACTGTTGAAGTCTATAAAGGAGGGCCTGGTTTTCAGATTTAGAAGGATGCTGTAAAACACATATTGGAAGTTGAGGATTTATGGGATCTGGTTGATCCTACTACTATTGATACTAATGCAGGTGTAGTTGTTGCAACTGCAAGCACAAGTGTTGTTGCTGCTGCCTCTACTGCAGGGGGTCCAGGAGGAGATGCAGATACTGCTAGTGTGGGAGATATTACCTCAGGTGAAAGCAGTGGAGCAAGGGGTCGATCAAATTTGGCCAAGCTCAAAGAGGCACAAGGAATTATTGCTTCAAAGGTTAGTCCTACAATTAGGCTGAAGTTAAGAAATAAAAGTCCTAGGGAGATGTGGCTGTTTATGCTTAAACACTTTGAGGAGAAAACCTCTTCACAAATAGATTTATTGGATAAAGAACTCAGCTCAGAAATCTTAAATTGCATGAAGAGGATGATGTGTCAGATTTTTTTAACAAATTTGACAATATAGTGGCTGACCTAGGAGGAGCTGGAGTAGAGCTCTCTGAAAGGTATCAGGTTTTAGCAATTGCAAGGGGTATTGTAGACAATGAACAACTAGGGTTGTTTATTAGAAATGTTGCTAAAAACAGAGAAGAGGCTGAAACTATCATTAGGACAGAAATAGAGCAGAAAAAGGTGACTAAAGGAGTTGAAGAGGAAACTGAATTTTTATATGCTGGTAAAAAGCAAGAAAAAAGGTCAGATAAAATTATTTGTTACTTTTGTCATGAGCCAAGCCATGTCAAAAATAACTGTCCCAAGCTCAAAAGGAATGAGTTTACTTGCTACACATGTGGTGGCCAAGGACATCTAGCTTCTAAGTGCCCTACTCCTAAGGAATTTGGAAGACGAAGGGGTGGTTTTAGCAGAGATAGGGGTCGAGGAGGAGGGAAGAAACCTGCTGGCACTTTTATTGCACAAGAGCATGAAGAAGTTGGAAAAATCATAGATGAAGAAAAGGTAAACTTGTTAAATTCTGTTCTTGAAGATAAAACTAATACTAACAAGTTATCTCATGCTCTTGTAGTTGATAGTGGAGCTGTAGAACAAGGAGAAGCTAGAAGTGTCCAAGTAGGAAATGGAGCCTTGCAAAGGATTGAAGGAAGAGGGCTACTGCAGTTATGGGATTTGCATGGAAATCTAGTAGACATCAAGAATGTTTTGTGTGTACCTAGCATTATTAAAAATCTGATATCTGTTAGTCAGTTAGTTGACTTGGGTTATAAAGTCATATTTGATGATGATGGTTGTAATATTTGGTTTGATAATAAAATCAAGTTTCATGCCAAACGAGTTGGTAAACTTTTTCAGCTGGATCATGACAATAGTCCATCTTGCAAAGTATTAATGTTATCTGAATTTGAGTTGTGGCATAATCGACTAGCTCATACTCATTCCAATAATCTAAAGTTGTTAGCAAAGAAGGGTTTTACTCAATATGAAAATCAAGAAAGGGGGCATATATGTGAGGGATGCATGCTTGGTAAAATAAACAGACTGCCTTTTCTCAAAGCAAAGAAGAAAACTAAGGATATCCTGGAGTTAGTTCATACTGACTTGTGTGGACCCTTGAACATCAGAGGTAGAACTAATAAAAGGTATTTCATCACATTTATTGATGATTATACCAGAAAATGCAAATGTTATTTGCTAGCTAACAAAGCTCAAGCCTTAATAGCCTTCAAGCAATTTGTGGTAGAATCAGAAAGGCAAACAGATATGAAATTGAAATGCATAAGGTCTGACAGAGGGGGAGAATATCTTTCAGCCAAATTTAAGAGCTTTTGTATTGCCAATGGCATCAGGAGGCAGTTGACATGTAGATATAGTCCCCAACAAAATGGAATAACAGAAAGAAGAAATAGAACTCTCATGAATGCCGTCAGATCAATGGTTAAAAATAGTGGATTACCCAATTATTTGTGGGAAGAAGCCTTACTGACAGCCAATACTATACAAAACAAACTTTCTTTTTCAAGTTTGCAAGGGAATATTCCTGATTTAATGTGGTATGGAGAAGATTCAGAAATTAATTATGAAAAGTTTAAGGTTTATGGATGCTTGGCCTATGTTCATAAACCAGATGAGCTTAGGAAAAAGCTTGATGATAAAGCTGAAATTGGGTTTTTAGTAGGCTAGACAGTCACTCAAAAGGTTATAGAATTTTTATTCCAGAAAACAAAAATATAGTGATTAGTAGGGATGTGGTATTCTGTGAAGATGTACTATACAAAGATAGGCATCAAATTACAAAAGAAGTGTCTACTATTAAGTCTCCTCAAGTAACAAATGGTCAAACCAACCACAACACAAACCATTAACACACAACTACCATTAACATTATTAACACAAACCATTGCGTTTGACACATTTAAATTAAAATCCCCCTTAAACCCCCTTTGGTTTGGGTGCATATTCACACGGGGGGTTACTCCGGGCAACGAGAGCTGTTGGATGGGCATATTTTCCATTTATTCCAAGATTCGAACCGTACATAGCGATCCTCGTTTGTGGGATATGCATGTACAAGTTTTTGTATACTATACATTAAGGTTTGTAAAATACTATAAAATTTGAGAGAATGTACTTAATGGTGTTAATTTTGTACATGTATTGTAAATTTTTTGGGGCTCTCGCTGCCCTACGTAACCCCCCGTGTACTCAATTCTATCAGAATTGCACACAATCAATCTCATAACTCTAGTTGCGGCCTTATAGGTTCTGAAGGATAATGTATAAGCTTGGGCAACCAGTGGATTATAAAGGCTGTTTTCAGCTTAGGCAACCAGTGCTCTCGATGATCGTTATGTACATAAGGATCCATCTCAAATAGCCATAGCATCGCCATAGCACCTTCTACTTGTTACATACATGTAATTATATGAGGCACAACAGTACATTGGAGTGTTTACTTTGTGCAGAACGAGAATCGTTATGGAGATAAAGATCCATCTTAAATACCCAGTGTAATACCTTCTACTTGCATGCATGTAATCATCCGAGGTGCTTGTTTTCCATTTGCATAGTAATATGTAGCACAAAAGCCTAATGCTGGTCAAATATGTACAGTAAGATTATAGAACCTGCAAAAAACGATCACAACATTGCAGAGGAAAAGCGGCTACAAAGTAACAAAGTAAGGAGTGCTTCTATTTATGCAGCTCCTCTTACTTATAGCGCCTCTTATCTGACCTGACATTAATTTAGCTGACCTGACATTAATTTAGCTGGCTCAATCCCTGATGCAACAAGGCGTACTAACGCAAGCCCACCTTAAACCAGCTCACTAAGATTTGGCAGTGACAAGTGATAGTGACAAAAACAGTGAGATTATTTTGGGCGTACTAACGCAAGCCCACCTTCAACTAGCTCACTAAGATTTGGCAGTGACAAGTGACAGTGACAAAAACAGTGAGATTATTCTGCAATACGGCTGACTTCGACATATTTACAAATGTGCTGCCCTCATGCTTAATAAAATACTTTAGAAACCTGTCCGTGGCAGGCTCCTATCACAAAAGGTCGTGCTGTTTTGGAGATAATAGTATCGGCTCAATATAATTGCTTCCTTCACTTTTTCTACAAATCCTAACAGAATGTGTCATGGAATGTTTAGAAGAATTCATTTGAAGGGTGATCTGCAGATATTTTTCCCATTGCAAGTACCTGGCCACAATGTAACACTTTCTTAATGAGAAGGAATCCCTTCATTCCATTAAGCTCATAATATGTCCATTGACAACTGCATCAGACAAAGAAAAGAATTAAAAAGCATAAGACATAAGCTTGTTACCATGGAGGAAAGCAAATATAAATATATGCTTACAAGAAAGGCAGTAGCACCTTTTTTGTCCCATATTTGAAGAGGCTTGCTCCTGCACATGAACCACCACCATCAAATAAGATATCAATCTAAGGCTATTATGTCATGTGAATAATAAGATGGACAATAGCTACTTTTGTTCCTGAAAATACATCTAGGAAACAGTAAAACAATCCTTCAATTTCATATCATCTCCGGCAGGCAAATACTTGCTTTTCTAATTTCCCTGACCCTACGATCTACAGAAGCTAATAAATCAATCCATTGAATATCAATATGCAAAGCCCAAGTGTAGGTCATTGTCTCTTTCCTAACACAAAATTGATGTTGGCTAATATATTGAATAAACCATCATGGAAATTCTTTTACTTGACACAAAATAGATAGAGCACAAAATACAGTTAAAGTGTGAAATTGCATACAATATTGCGTTTCCTTTAAAAAAGAATGCCGCTCCTTAATCTGACCTTAGAGGAGTTAAATGGAGAAGTTGAGATGGCTCACCCAATACTATAAACAATGGAAGTTCCTTCTACAATCAGGCCCATCGATAAGCTGATATGGTTGAAGAATTGTGCTACCATTAGAAATGTATAATCATCTTATTGTGATCTGAGTATATGAAAATGTTTCTAAAAGGGCAAAACTATTTCTTACCGGAATAGTAACTCCGGCAGCAATGTCCCCAGCAGCTGTAGAATGCATACGACCAGTTTAGCACAAATTTGTTAAAGATCCTAGCTAAGAAAATTGATCTAAAAGAAAGCTCAGGAAACCTCAACAATTTCTTCTAAGGTGAATTTCGTGCTCGAGTTTTGCAAAATCAGATAGATAGGTTAAAAACTTGAAACATCTGCATAAGCGATATAGGTTAAAAACTTGAGTTGCAAGGCTATATAAGAACTTTACTAAGGAAGGTTAAGGAAGGTTGGAACCTCGGTAAGAAGAATAGCGAAGAACAATCCCAGCCTGGACCCTAGGAAACGGAGCTCCATCTGCCTAGCCATCATAGGTTTGTCATGGTTACGGATCAATTTCATGGCAATTATGCCGCAGGCTATATAGCATACAAGAGATGATACATGAGATAATATTGAAACCATATAAGCATCCTTGGTTTTGTTCTCAGGACTCTGCCTTTTTCCTCTTGCCCTGCAAAAATTGTAAACGAATTCTTTCTAAGAATGTCACATTAATCTTACCCGATACCTAAGAGACTTACTCTTGCCGCTGCAACTCGGGCCCTGTAGAATCAATTAGAGAAAAGTAGAACGGTTTGAAGATTTTGGCATCGAATTTCTGATCGCAAAATGTAGCATCCACCCTGATTGGCGACCACTGCTTAAAATGTGACAAAAAGGACTTACAGTTTCATAAATCCAGATGCCCGTGTAATCCCTCCATGGTTCTGCCATTGCGAAACTGCCATGGAGCTCCTGGAAGCCAAAAAATATTTCGTGAACTCCAAAGGAGCTGCGCTGCTTAATCTGCCCTAATCCGAAACCTGGCTTGATCTACCCAAAGCACGGAATACGAAGCACCCTACTTCTAGGATAACCCTAAAGTGACAGCTCTCGAGCCTTGCATGCTATATTACAAAGTTTTTTTTTTTTTCAAGGAGTTAAACCATTGTCTAAGTGCCATAAAAAATAATGAAAGCGTATGCGCACTCTAGATGTACGCATTAGTACATCAATTGAAATACACCACAAAATCTTAGCAAAACCTTAGTGAAAAGCGTACAAAAATACAAAAGTAACCCCCTGTTATTGTACTACATATTGATTATGAGGAGGAGGAGGAGAAAAACAAAGAAAATGAAGAAACTGAACATGAAGCATCACAATTTCAGAGAACTGGAACTGAACTGCTGAAACAGAAGTGGTTGAGGCTGACAAAACACAAGAAAGGAAGATAGGAAAAGGAAAACAAAAGCACAAAGATTACAAGATGAAATTAAATTTGATAAAGAAGCTTATGGAAGAAATGTTTTAGGTGGAAGTAAAAGGCTGGAAGCAGAACAAGTAGTTGATGATATTGAGCAAATTATGGCCATAATAGAGGATATTGAAGTACCAAGAACTGTTGAGCAGGCTTTAGAAAGCACTAATGCAGAAGAATGGAAAAAGGCTATGCATGATGAATTAAGTTCTTTTGCAGACACTCACACTTATGATGTTGTAAAGCAACCTGCTGGGACAGAACATAGTTGGCAGCAAATGGATTTTCAAAATTAAAGCTAATGCAGATGGTTCAAAGAAATATAAAGCACGGTTGGTGGCTCAGGGTTTTACTCAAAAACAGGGTCAAGATTATGATGAAACTTATTCTCCTATAGTCAAACTCACTAGCCTAAGGGTTCTTTTAAGTCTAGCCAATGCTCTTGAATATGAAATACATCACATGGATGTGAAGACTGCATTTCTAAATGCCATGCTAGAAGAAGACATTTTTATGAAACAGACTCCTAGTTTTGAAAAAGGAAAAAATTTGGTGTGGAAATTGAATAGGGCAGTGTATGGTTTAAAGCAAGCTCCAAGAGAATGGTATCTTTGCATAGATACATTTCTAAGAGAGCAAGGGTTTGAAAAACTTCAAAATGATGGCAATCTATATAGGTACAAAATAGGGGATGAATTTTGCATTATAGCCTTGTATGTAGACGACTGTATTATGACTGCCAATTCCACCCAAGTTCTAAAGGTTTGCAAAAATATTCTACAACACAGGTTCAAAATGACAGATTTAGGGCCTTTGCAAAAGTTTCTGGGAATTGAGGTTATTAGAGACATGAAAAATAAGATGTTGAAATTAAAGTAGAAAGGACATATAGAAAATATGCTCAAAAGGTTTAATATGCAACAAGCTTGTACTGCTAGAACTCCAATTGTACCAGGTCACCATTTAACTGCAAGTGCTGAAGTTGATGCAGAGGAACTTGAATATATGAAACAGGTCCCATATCGTGCTCTAGTAGGGTGTTTGTTGTACTTGAACAACAGTACTAGGCCTGACATAACATTATATGTTGTTAATATTCTAAGCAGAAGATGTAGCAACCCTGAAAAGGTGCATTGGCTGGCTGCAAAAAGGTTGTTGAAATATTTAAAAGGAACTCAGGACTATTCAGGACTCTGAAATAACCTGCAAATGTATGCCTATTCAGATGCTGACTGGGTAGGTGATTAAACTGAAAGAAAGTCTACTACAGGTTATGTGATCTTTCTTGGAGGTGGCCCAATAAGTTGGAGGACCAAAAAGCAATCTGTAATTGCATTATCTTCAGCTGAAGCTGAGTACTCTGCCTCATCTCTTTTATCTAGAGAAATAGCTTGGCTCAGAAGGTTACTAGAAGAGCTAAATATTAAACAGGTAAATCCCACAACTATCTTTTCAGACAGCCAAAGTTGCATTGCTATAGTTAAAAATCCTGTTGAACATGAGAGAACTAAGCATATAGAGTTAAGCATGCATTATATCAGGGATCAAGCTGCAAAAGGAAATATTAAAATGATATATGTTAGCACTGACAGACAGATAGCAGACATTTTTACAAAAGGCCTTGTAGAAAATAAGTTTACAGGTTTTCAAAAGCAGCTCAAAGTACATTACTTATGCAATGAAGGAGGAGTGTTAGAAGATAAGATCATTGCATGTGCCAGGCAGGTGAAAGCAGAAGCAGAAAATTATTATTTGAACATGAAGACTAGGTTGTTATAAGTTGTCAAGTTACATATGAAGCTAGAAATTAAAAAGCCAAGGTTGCAACCATTGAAAAATAATAAGTCAATGGTGAAAGGACCATTCTACACGATATGCCTGTGGGATATTTCAACAGATCAATTTCCGAGACTGGCAAGTTTATCCCATCCGGATTTGCAGGCTTGTCGGTCGATTCTTGAAGATATAATGGTAAGCAATGCGTAGGCATATACACACTGAAGCTATCAAATGCATTCACAGGTGGTTTGGGCCGGAGTCGTGATCGATCTGATCAAATAAAGGAGGGACGAAATTCACTGTAGTGACTTTTGTTTAAGGGTCATTATTTTCTTTGTTCTAAGTTCAAATATTGGTTTATACCCTAGTTGAATATTTGAACACCAAGTTTAATTGTCAAGAAGTGAAGATTGAAGCTTTGAATGTCTATTTGATAATTGAATTTGAGTAGACATTAAGTAAAGCCTTGTTGAGAGTTGAGTAAAGCCTTGTTGAGAGTGTTGTTGACAACTTAAATAAGGTCAAGCATCAAAGATATTTTCATACTATGATCAGATTTTGGAATGACTTTGTGCAAATATACTGCGTTGTTAAGTCGTAAGTTTCATGCTGTAAAGATTGCTATTTTTCCACAGCAAGAACTTATAATCATTACTTTGTGCTATGAAGTTTGTTTGTACTTTGTGTAGAAGTTATGAGTTTGGCTATTGTACTTGGAAAAGGAAGAAATGGAAATATAAATCATGTCTCTGCTTTAGTACAGTAACACCTGAATGTATCAAAGGCTGCAAATTGGGTCTTGGTCTTGGATCAAGATTAATGATCTGGATAACCACATTAAAAGGTCCAATTTTTTTTTATTAAGCGAAATAGCTGTTTCGCTTATGCAAAAAAAGTTTCACGTAAGCAAAACTGCTATTTCGCTTACGCTTTTTTTTTTTGTTTTTTTAAGTTTCGCATAAACGAAACCTCTGTTTTGCTTACGCGAAAAACGTTTTGCTTAAGTTTCGCAGGTTTCGCTTGCGCGAAAAATTTCTGACGCCGGAATTTTTTTTGCCGTATTTTTGACGTATTATACTTCAAATTTGTGCCATATCATTTGAATAATACGTATTGAGTATAAACCATATACAATATTCAACCTATCCCTGTGTGAGTGTGTCATTCCCATTTCGTCCCAGACCATGATGCTTGCCTTTTTAAGTACCTCTGCCTGTTGGTTTGTTGCACGTAGTGCGGAGGTTGCCTCTTGTGTCAGGTTGAGTGGTAACTTGAATGTTGAATGAACTGTTTGTGCTCCCTTCAAGAGGAGGCTAGCAATGCATGTCCAAGACGCTGATACAACCCGACGCCACATCCTCTTAGTATATTGATCAGACTGTTGAAGAGGAATTTCTTGCCCGTGCCTCCCGGACCGTCCACATTGATACATGGGACTTGATGGTGGCTGATTGCATCGAGGATAATGTCGGCTATGTGTTTCTGCTCCCTGTTGAGCTTGCCGTAGTTTTCTTGCCCTTCTTTCAACTCCTTTTCTGCATCAAAGGTGGGTTCATTGGGGAAGTTGCAAAGAATATCTAGCCGAGGTTCTGGCAATCCAAGTTGCTGACATGTGCAGCCACTCATCTGGAAGATGTCATCGATGTCCTTTAGTGCGTGGTTATAAGCCTGTTCTAGTGGCATCTTTCGTAATCTTCTGTCAAGCTGTCCTTAAAGAGCTCCCATAGCCGCATTGGATCTTGTGGGTCATTGTATAGGCAAATGAATGCGAATGTCTGGCGTAACTGCACCGACATTTGGAAGAGGCTCGCGTCTTCGAGCGTCTTCTCCCACTCGGCATCGTCTTCCAGTAAGCCAAGGTATTTGGCAGCTTCCTTGAAAGTTGAACATAGTTTTCCATTGATAGTGCGCATGTCTTCGAAGCTGGTAGCACCCTTGATATGTAGCAACAGGAGACGGAGGTAATAGCGGTCACCATTGTTAGGGCTCACATTGTACATTCGTGTGCTGAGCTTGAACTTGCCCTCTCGCTTTTTCCAGGACATTTGGCACGACTCCAAAATCATGCCAACCTGCTGTTGTCTTCTAGGGGGTTTTTGTTTTTTTAATCTTTTTTTTTTGGACTTGATAAATAACATAAGGTTGCAATTCACGTGTGTCGTTTCATATGCGAATTGAAATATGCAAAAATGAAGAGCAAGTTGCTAAGATAGATGAGACCAAAATTGAACAGCATTTACATGAAACTATTAGGTTTGATAATAACAGATTGCATTATTTGCGAGGCAATTGCAGACCCAAAATTATCGATACATGACACAAATATCATATATTCCAATAAAACATTAAGGGATCAATCCATGTTTTTCCACGTATCTAACAAGGTGTGATTCCATATCAGCTGTTCTATCCAGTTCTGGGTGTGAATCTAATACTTCACCCACCGTCATCCCCATAGCCAAATTATTCATAATAGACATAAACTTCACAAGAAAATCATCTGTCGCAAAATTTATTGGATCGTAAGATGGTGGATTTAGGGCATGCGTTTGATTGTAGAAGCATTTGAGAGCATCATCATCCACTATGATTATATCATCCTTATTCTTGATACCAAGTTCGTCCATCATGTTACTCAAGTGTTTGATGAAGATAGGCTTGCCTGTTGGTTCCTTGGGATTAGTGAACTTCACACATTTGTTCTGATCCCAAAAGGTCAATCAATGTCTACGCATTCCCCCCAGTGCCTCCAAAGTATCCTTGATGTTCTTTAGTTCCATGGATGACCAAATACTAACTCGAAATAACCTGAATGCCTCATCTAGCATCTCTTTCAAGTGCGACCGTGGATAAATCCACTTGGTGTTTGATTCTACTGGTGTCTGATGAAACTGATCTCTAGCTACTTTATTTTTTGGACTTGCAAAGGACTCCATTTAGGTCGAACACCACAACCTTCTTAGAAACACAATGCAAGCTGAAACATCAAATATGTATCTGGTCAGCAAGATATGATCACACAAACAATACAAACGCACCATGCGTGATTTGAGTTAGTCTTAACCAAATCGCGCTCAGCGTGATTTATTGTGATAACGAAATATAATCAAAGCACGCTTGGCGCGATTTAATTCAAAGCTAATATGAATTAAATCACGCGTGGCGCGATTTCATATGCAAGGCCATACCTATCATCTTCAGTTTCGCTGCCGTCGTCGGCATCATTCTCCCCTTCGCCACCCTTAATCTCCGTGCTCTTCTGACTGTTAGAATTGTTATTTTCTATTAGTTCCTCTACGTCCTTCACAACTGGCATTATTTTAGTATTGATTTGGCAAACCTGTGAATCACTAGAGTCGCCTGGGTTACCAATGGCCCCTTCACTTTAGGTTGCCTTATCAATTAGATCCTTGTTAACCTGTGAACCTACTCTATTGTTGCTTGCATCACCCGCAAGGGAGGCAAGGATATTCCCTAAGTTCGCCTTCATCATATTACTTTGAGCAGCCAGTTTAGCAGCCACTTGATCATTGCTTTCCTTATCAGGCTGCGGATTACTAGTTCGCTCACCAGAACCATCGTCCACTTTTGAATTGGACAAGTCTACAAGACTTTTGATTGCTGAAGATTTCAGGTTGCCATAAGGGCCTTTAGGAGATTTGGCAAGCACATGCATGAGGAATGGTTCAAGAAAGTCTTTGGCCTACTCATCACTCACAAAGCAGTGACATCTTCTAACACCCATAAGAGCCTCTCGGGCAATATAACCTCCAACATGAAGCTCCAAGCAAGTTGTATCAATTGGAGAAAATGCCTCGACGAGGTAAACAGCCATAGACGGGGGAAATCCATTTTTATTTAAGGGGCCCTTCTCCTTAGTTTGTAACTCGTACTTGATTTCACCACTTAGGAGGGGGTCCCGATCCTCATCCTCTTCTGACTCATCTTGTTCCTGGTCTTGATCCTGATCCGTATGATAGAATATATAGTTCTTAAGTCTGGATCATCTAGAAGAAAACATTCCCATGCACTGCTATTGTCACCCTTGACCTTAGCAATATCATATTCCTCGTCTAACAGCATGGCTATCATAATAAAGATCACATGTGCCATCTTCTGTTCTGTTCGCAGCTCATTATCCTTAACATCATATATTAGGCATCCCTCCCTAATAACTTTGAGGCACTCCAGATCATGAGCAGCGGATAGTGCATGCAGATGTAAGTCACCAGAAGGACAAACGATGACAATAGTGAAGGACCTCTCAGTTGTCAATCCTATACAGCTGGTAAAGAAGCTATTGTAGTCCTTCTGGTTTATGCCCATATCTCCTCTCCCACCCCTGCTGTCCAACACAAAGAGTGATATGTTTTTAAGGCAAGTAGTTGATTCTGGCAAGAGACCTTTGTACCCAATGGAGACTGAATACTGGACAGTGTCTTCTTCTCCAGTAATCTTCTTCACAAGGGCCACTTTTCTTCTCAACTCGGCCAGTACCTTAGGGGGTAGAGTCTCCTTATGTTTTGTATTTTTAGCCTTCCAATTCTTTAGAAAGTCCTTTGACCAGAATACAAACTTCTTGATGTCATCATTACTGACCTTGTATTTGTCCAGCAATCCAATTTCAGATAATGCCACATCCCCCGATAGCCTTTGTAACTCAGCTCCTACAGCTGACTTCATTGTACGTACATCCTTCACATGGGTGTACAGCACTCAACGAAGGACATCCTATCCTTAGTGAAAGCATTATTCTTGTATAAGACTTCCTTCTTCAAGCACTGGTCTAAAACCCAAATGGTCTCAGCATCATCTAGCCCCTGAGTCTTTCTCATCTCTGTCACATTCAAGTCAAAGATGCTTACATCAACAGGAGGCACCCTACCCATAGTATCTGACAGCTTCCTTTGTGCATAAGCGTCCCAGAATTCATTCCACTTTTGCCATACTGCCTCCTTACAAAAGACAATCTTATACGAGTTTGTTGGACCTGACCTGATAGATGAGCTTTCAGAAGGATCTGCAATGTCATCATCACCTTTTTTCTTTGATTTTCTTGCAGTCTTCTTCTTCTTCTGTATAATTGTCTGCGACAGAGTCCGCTCCAGCAGCTTGAATGCCTCAGACTTTGACCTGCCCTGTCTGGTGGATAATAGGCAGCCATATTCCACCCACTGTTGACGGGCGTGGCACAGTTGCTCCACGTATGGACTACAATAGTACAGACATTGAATCAGTATCATAGAATAGAAACACGCCGGGCGCGATTTGAATAGAATTGATCAACAGAGAAATCACACCTGGCGTGAAATGAATTAAGCTACTAATGCAATTCACGCCAGGCGTGCTTTTAAAACAAAGCAATTCACGCCAGGTGTGCTTTCAAATCAATTGAATTCACGCCAGGCGTGCTTTCAAATCAATTGAATTCACGCCAGACGTGCTTTCAAATCAATTGAATTCACGCCAGACATGCTTCTAAATCAATTGAATTCACGCCAGACATGCTTTTAAATCAAAAATTCATGCCAGTCGTGCTTTTAAATCAAAACAATTCATGCCTGGCGTGAATTGTTTTTCTTTAAAAGCACGCCTGACGTGATTGGTTTGATTTAGAAGCACGCCTGGCGTGAATTCAATTGATTTAGAAACACACCTGAATATTAAAATGATAACATCCTAATATAGGTATCTTTTGTATAGAAATGTCTTTCCCATTTCATTCGAAGTTGCACTAATCTCAGCCAAATCTGCAGGTGAAGTATTGGCATCCAAGAGACGACACCTCCTATACGCATAGTGATTGTAGAACACGCTTTGGCCTGTTTGTTCTGCCTGCCTGATGAGGGCCTTTTGTGCCTCAACAGAATGCTGCCCGTCGATGATGACGAATTTAATGTTATCATTTAACATTAACTCCTCGAAGTTCGTCCACACAGCAGGCTTGTTCGAGATCATATCCCAAGGTAACACATCCGCTGGCATAGGCATTTGACCTGGATTACTAATCATGCTCTGACCAATCTCCATGGCATGTGCTGGATCATATCTTCTGCTAACATAAATGGAGCTTGGTGAACGGATGAGGGACTTCACATGGATCTGAAAAGTTTCCTTAAGACCCAAATAATGGTCAGAGTACTTATTCAGCTTGTTCATGGCCTCTAGCTGCGCCACAATGTCCTGTTCATTCTAAAAAAACAGAAGCCTCCATGCCTTCGACAACTGCAGGAAGAACATCTTTCCTTAGATTTAGGACCCTCCTAGAAGCTTTCAAGTCAGCTAATTCCCTAGATTGCTGCAAATAGTGACTTGATCAGATGTGTCAACACGAGAAGCACCACCGGAGTAAATCTTGACCCGATTATGATCTTGTATAGGTCTCATGGTCTTTTGGTCTTATCTTTTTGTCTTCGTGGGCGTTAAAAAATCTATTTTATTCTATTCTTTAATTTGAAAATTCTATTCTATTTTATTATTATGATTCTTCTCTTCTAAATTTGCTTTCTTCGTGGACGTTAAAAAATCTATTTTATTCTATCCTTTAATTTGAAAAACTATTCTATTTTATTACTATGATTATTTTCTTCTAAATTTGCTTTCTTCGTGGACATTCAAAAATCTATTCTTTTTTATTTTTATAATTATTTTCTAGATGAGCATGCTTATTCTGTTTAGGCTCTTTTTCCATGGCGCAAATGTCTTATATTTAGCTTAATATGATTGGGCCAAACACCGTAGCTTCTCCACTGAAACTTTTAAAGCATGTCTTAAATCAATCCCGTACAAGTTTAGGGTCACATTTTATTCGAGGGAAAACCCCCCGCCACAAAATAAAGCAGCAATTCCTATCCTATCAGCGGCCTTCTTCACCGCTTTCTATGGATGTCAGAAAAGAATGAAAAAGTAGCAGCAGACGGGTGTCAGAAAAAAGAAAAGAAAAGTAGAAGCAGACAGACTGTACAGGTCTTACTTCGAATTGGAAACACCAACGGGTAGTGGGCATCGAATTATCGAGATTTACTTCAAATATGAGGGCGGATTGCTTGTTCGGCTTCAGATTATAGGTCAGATTGCTTGTTGGTTCCAGAATATTCGAATCTAGTCAGATTGTTGTTGTAGATCGAATTTTCGGAAGGGAATTCATGTTTTTGTTGCTCAAGCTTAGAAAATCAGGTGTATGACTATATCAGAAGTCGGTTTAAAGCTGTGTTACTGTTCCCAACGGTCCTCAGCTTGAACTTCTATGATACTGTATGTCCAAGCAAGCTTTTATTTGAGACAGCTATGAGCTTCTTTAAACTTCTTTAGTATTGTATGATACAATTTTTCTATGATACAGAACTACGACTTTTATCTGATACAGACCACCTTCAATAATAATCTGATCCATCTAAGATTGTGTCTACAAGGAATGAGTATTTATAAATTTGGTCCCAAACGCCTTGTAATGTCAAAATTCAGAGCATAGCTATAAGTTGAGCATAGTTATCATGTGATACAAGTGCATGCTTGCATTTTTGGCTGCATGTTTTTTTCTATAATTCCCTTCTATTATATTTTAGGCTGCATGTTTTGCATATTTTTTTTATAATTCTTTTCTATTATATTTCAGGCTACATTTCTATTGTACTTTGCTTGCAATTTTGTTTCTATACAATGCTCGTTTCCATGGATATAGACGACATCTAAAAAATGTTATAAGGATTTATGTTTTTGTTGCTTATAATATTAAGTTTATAATAATAAGACATGTATATTTTAGTGTAATGGAAAATTGTGAATATAAGACACGTTTTATATCAATAAGACATGTCTTATATTAAAGTAATGGAAAACTGTTTTTTTGAAGACATGCTTTATCTATGACATAGAGCCCAAAAGGATGTCTTATAAAACTACGACAACTGCTGTGGAGGGTAGTCTGTCTGTCTTTCTTTCTTTCTTTCTTTCTTTCTTTCTTTCTTTCTTTCTTTCTTTCTTTCTTTCTTTCTTTCTTTCTTTCTTTCTTTCTTTCTTTCTTTCTTTCTTTCTTTCTTTCTTTCTTTCTTTCTTTCTTTCTTTCTTTCTTTCTTTCTTTCTTTCTTTCTTTCTTTCTTTCTTTCTTTCTTTCTTTCTTTCTTTCTTTCTTTCTTTCTTTCTTTCTTTCTTTCTTTCTTTCTTTCTTTCTTTCTTTCTTTCTTTCTTTCTTTCTTTCTTTCTTTCTTTCTTTCTTTCTTTCTTTCTTTCTTTCTTTCTTTCTTTCTTTCTTATTCCTAAAAGTCACATATTTTATCAAATAATGTTTGGTCACTTATTGTCTTAAAAGAAAATCATCTTTCCACTATGAAAATAAGAAATGTCTTAGGTTCGGAATAGGTTTGAATACCACTTTTAATGTAAATAGAGTCTAGTGTTATTCTAGAGGATTTCTCCGAGGGGCCGCCACGCAAACGGTCCCGAACAGCCATCATGGACAGGGGAGAGTATCCTCCATGAAGAAGGAGGCTCGGGCTAAGGCTAAGGCTAAGGCCCCCTCAGCGCGGCTAGTCCGGCTGGAAGGGATTGATTGCTCAGATCACACAGGAACTCCTGCCTCGGCAGAGAATTGGAGCCACGTCAAAGCAGGCATGGAGGCTAACAAAGCCCGTGATTGATGCTAACAAAGGTTTCCCACCGGCATGGCGGTGGAGATGGAGTCCCCGGCATCCCATGTGCTCGAAGGGCAACCGGGGTCGAGAAGAACCGCATCACGGACTGAGACCCGCTGCACAAAGACGTAGAAGATGGCCTTGGCCTCGGCACACTGAACGGGCAACAGGCCGGAGTCACGGGACATGCGGGCGCGCCTGGACTCGCGGTTCATCACTCGACACCATGACACGGGAGAGGGAGCGGCAATGCACGCAGGACGATGGTCACCGTGGTTCCCCGGTCGAGGTTGAGGAAGCCACCACCATGGCACGGGGGCGCAGCGCTCTTGCGCATGACCCGTTCGCATTACCGGGTTCTTCGTAGTATCCGGGCGGAGCAGCCAGCCCGGGCCTCGACTTTCGGGGCCGGTGCACCGCTACTCGCAGCCCCGGAGCTCCGTGGGTTGCGGGCAGCCATCCATAGACAGGCCGGGTCTCCCTACCGGAGTTCATAGTCACCGCAGCCCGGTCTGCATGTGAGATGGTCAAGCGGCAGCCCGTTCCCCCGCAAGAGCCGTGCTCCCGACTTCCACCCGGGGGCGGTGGACTCGGCTCAGACCGCTACCCTAGCCCCCCCAAGATGCGGCACCGCACACGCCCGGCAGCGGACCATGCACCGCCGCCCGCATTCAAGTCACCCCCCACCCTATCCCGGCCACCACCACCACCACCCCAAAGATAGGCCCCGGCCGCCGCCCACCTTTGACCCACAGGGCCTTGAGAACTCCAAGAGCATGCGGGGAGGAGGGGGAGAGTCTCGCCCACAACATCTAACACACATTCTCGATCGGATGACATTCCCTCGGGCGATTCACATTTCCCGAAAGCAGCCGCCATGGGGCTCGGCCTGCCGGTCAGAATCGTAGATTGTCATATTCCGCGGTTTATAATGCGCAGTGCATGATGCCATATTGCGCCCGGGGCATGTCTTTGAAGGGGCGCCCCTGACGTGGGACCGGGACCTCACACCCGCTTCAAGCGAGAGGCACGCGCGGGGCTTGCCAGGGTCGAGGGCATCCGCCACCAAGGGGGTGCCGCGGGGATTGGTTCGAGGCGGGATGCATATTTTACGCCCGGCCGCTATCGCCGCCTTCCCGACCCGAAAGCCCCAATCGTAGGCTGAGCGTGGCCACCTTGCGCTTCTCCTACCACAGCCCCTTCTCCACTGCTCCTACTCCTGCTCCCTCACGATAGCGCCCTCTCTGACCACATCTTTGCCTCCGCTCCATCTACTTCTCACTTTCGCCCTCTGCTTCCCGTCTCCCCACGACTTCGAGTTGCGCGCCGCCACTTCGACAAATAGGAATTGTGCCTTGGTGGTCTCATGGAATTGTTGAGGCTTCCCTTGGCGAAGGGGGCGGTCTCAACTCCGGTGGCGGCCGATATGGATCTCATCTTTCTCATGGAGACATGGGAGCATCTTTGGGCACGAGGCTACTTGATCTGCCGGGTTACCAACATTTCTTTCGGTCTTCAATGCACATGCAGGGGCCGGAGGGGTCATGGTGGGGTTGCTTGCTACTACCGGACAACCTTGGCACATTCGGTTACCCTGAAGAGAAGACGGCAGGAACCTGGCCGATTTTCGTGGGTTCGTGTGCATAATACCGGGCAACCCTCTTTTCTCGGCGCCTATTATTTCCCTCACGCGAGAGAGAGCACCTTCTATCGCAGCCACTCCGTCGCGGATAGGATGGACCCTTATGTCGATCTATATGATGATATCTGGCAAGACAAGTAGTTGGGTAGGGTCGTCCTTCTTAGGGATTTCAATGCACCCGACGAGGTAGTAGAGAAGCCCATGAGACTTGACCCCCCCGGCGACGATGTCCTGCGGCTTACGTCGTCCGCAGAGGCAACCCGCCCACGAGGATCGGATGACAGGCCAGTCACTCGCTTTGGCGACGGTTGCTCTGCTATGTGGTATTTTTGACTTGATAATTTGCAATGGCACATCCACGGTGGCCCGCTTCTAGGCAAGTGCACCCGCGCATGGGACAATCGAGGGGAGGGTCTAGTGTGGTGGACTATGTGCTCGTGGTTGCGCCAAGATATGCATCTCATCGATCGTTTACGGGTGGGCACCGGCGGTCGGGATGAGGAGGTCGAATCAGATCACCTCCCACTTTATTTGGACATGGTTTGGCAAGCCACCGGAACCCCCCACTATGCCAGGCCCTCGCCATCCTCGATTCATGACTAGATTATGGCGAGTGCGAGGACTTCTGTAGAGATGCTCATGGGCGCCCCCGGCAATTCTGCGGACACCCACACTAGAGCAAATGCGGACCGGTTGATGAGCTATTGCGAGATGCAACGGACGAGTGCTTTGGGACCCCCCTCCCCGTGCCGGGGGCAGCAACATTTCAGCGTAGCCGGTGGTTTGATGCGAGTGTAAAGAATGCAAGCGCCCGGCTCCGTCACATTCTGCGGATCCAGTACCCGCTTGCAGGCCACCACCACGATTACAGCGCCCCATCCGGAAGGACACAAAGGCCGCGGTACCTTGCCGGCATCAAGGGGAGATGTTCGTCTGGCTGGACACTCATCCTTGAACCTTTTGGCCTTGAGTGCTTGAAGGCCAGCCCGACCTCCCTGGGGGACATCACACCCCGGCGGTGGGAGCGGTATTTGCGGTAGCTCTATGACCCACCGAGGGGGCCAGCGTCGCCCATACCCCCACACGATGGCCCCCCATTGGTTCTCACGGAGGAGGATGTTGTGGAGGGTGCACAACGGTGGCGGCTAATGGGAAGGCGGTGACCTCGATGGTATCTGGTAGGAGTTACTCAAATGGGCGGGGCAGCCGTTGGTCTTGATCCTCACTACCCCCCGCTCAACGAGCATTGCGGGAAGGTTTCCCCCGACAATGGACCACAAGCGGGGTTGTCTCCATTCACAAGGCGGGCGGCCCACAATCGGCCCGCCAATTACCGGACGATCATGGTCGGCTTCGGTATTTTGCCAAACCGTTGGCGGCATTCTCGGCGGCGGTTGACCCGGCGGCGGAGGCGGCGGATGTGCAAGCCCTCACACAAGCGGGCTTTAGACCCCGCCACTCAACGATTGACCATATCTTTACTGCGCGGGCGATTGAAGACGGGTAGAAACCATCGGCAGGACTTGTATTGTCGCTTTGTGGACTTCGCTAAGGCTTTTGATACGGTCCCCAGGAAAAGGTATATGGGCTAGATCGCATCACCGGGGCTGCCGCTACCTGTGCGAATGCCATATACAGTCTGTATGAGAGTTGTTTTGGCAAGATGCATTGACGGGCCAAGCATTCACCCGGTAGTATCGGGTCCCAGGCTGCCCCTCTCACCAACAATCGTTTGGCCTCTACATTGACCCGCCAGAGCCCCGGCTTATTGAGTATGGGGGGATGGCATACGGCTTTTGCACCGTGTCATCCGCCACCTCATCTATCGCGGGGCGATGTTGACCTTCCGCCCACACCCCGGGCTATGCAGCCTCATCCGGATGCCCTAGACACGTTCCGCCAGCTACGAGACATGCGAATCCGCCAAGACCGGGTGGTTCTCATATCCTCTTCACGCCACCCCATGCCTCCCGCACTCACATATTGGGGACAGCCTGTGGAGGTCACGCCCACCTACAAGTACCTAGGGGTGGAGTTCCCCTCCTCGCTCTCGGTGGGGCCCCATCCGGCTATGCGACAAAGGCCAGGCCGGAAAGCGCTTTATGCCATGCGTAGAACAAATACCAGCAGAGCTCTATGATTGGGGCCATCGGTCCACATCTGTTTCGGGGCGGTCGAGCACTGCCCTTCAGAATGGGTAGAGGTTTGGGGCCCTGGCGCCTCTTTGGCGACTGGAATGACTTGGAGGCAAAAGTGCGGAAGGCATTTTGGCATGGGCACTTGGGGTGAAACCTTCAAATCCCTATCGATTCTCACGCAGAAACCGGATTCTTGCCGCTTGAGCGGGCAGCCCTTGATAGACACATCGTCTATTTTCAGAAAGTGGTTAATATGGGTGATGCTCGGCTCCCGCACCTAGCTTACGCTGTGGCAATGGGCCCGCAGCAGCTCAGGGCCTATTGGAGGGGTAAGAGAGATCAGTGGTTCGCCAGATGGAACGTGCAAGAGCACAGATGCGTGCAGGTGGACACAGAGGCCTATCGTGATAGCCTGCGTGTGATGTTCGGCCGCGATGCTCACGGTCCCGGGCGTATCTTTTGTCATTTCCTAAATCACGCGCGTACCGCCACTCCGACCGACATATGCATGCGTGTGTAGGGCGGGTAGCCCCTAGGGGGCAACTTGCAAGGAGTGTGCATTTATTAATGTGCACATTTAACCATGTGCACATTTATCTAGGTGCACATTTTCCCATGTGGACACTTTATGCCAAGTGGGCCATACCCAAGTGTGCAATTAATGTGCACATTTACCAATATGCACATTAATGTGGGCACACCTTTCCATGTGGACACTTTATGCCAAGTGGGCCATACCCAAGTGTGCAATTAATGTGCACATTTACCAATATGCACATTAATGTGGGCACACCTTTCCATGTGGGCACATTTTGCCACCTAGCCATTAAAGGCAAGTGGGCCCATTCCCAATTATCCCACATGCCTAAAGGGGATAATTGGAAACCCTAGCCACCCCCTTGTCTATTTAAGTAGGAGAACCCTAACTTGCCCATTTTTCGTTTCTAGGGTTTTAGAGCTCTGTTTTGACTGCCCCAAGGGTCAAAACCGCCTCCCAGACTCTGTCTGAGAGAATTGCATCATTAGTTTTCCTTGATTCGAGCATCTCGGCAGGATGGTCGAGCTCAGGTCAGGAGGAGGAACTCAAGGATCAGGTATTTAGGCAATTTAATAGTCTAAACCCCATTTCAGCCATCGAATCAGTAGGTTTAGCCTCTTAAATTGCCCATAGCAGCCCTCTAGATCTCTAGATAGCAGATTCTAACTAAAGAACCTAACTCTATGATGTAGATTAGATCTAGTTCTTTAGTTCTCTGTGAAGTATATGGATGATGTATCTCTATGAACTCCTTGTATTGGGAAGGGGGGTAGAGACCTAAAGCTTTGTAGTTGATGCTCCTAGATTAGCCTCTCTAGCACACTATAGATTCGGCCTGTGTACAAGAACCACACCTGGTTGTGGGTGAAGGGGCCAGACTGGCTAAGAAGGAGGTTCATGTTCTGACTCTTGAACGATCCCTATGGTGTGTTAGTGCTACCGGGGATCATTGTGACTAGGTCTAATGGCTTGCCACCGAGTCTTGAGGCAAGGCATGGGCTCTCGACACCCGGGGTGGGGTTCACCTTCCAGTGGGTTCACCGAATAAGGGCAAAGGGCCCTCTAGTCACCTTGAGTCAGCATGTAGATCTCTGGGGGGAGTGATCCCTACCTGCTCCATCGGGACTGGGGAGATGCAACCCAGGAATAGCCCCTTTGGCTATGCACCCGGCGAGCTACAGTCAGGTCCCAACACTTTTCAACCTACTCTGCAAAGTGTGCACAGGAGGGGCGGATGGAGTGGACAACCCAATGCCATGTTCTTATGCCAGCCAAATCCATTGCCATGAATTCTGTCTGCAATGAACTCTGGAGACCCAAGCTTGTCACCCATCCCCATTAATGCAGAGCCTTGGGTAGGATTTCCCATATGCGTTGTGCTGATCTTTGTCTATGCAGATATGTGGTGAACCATCCTTCGTGATGGTCTTATGATGTTGATGTATATGTTACTAACATGTATGTTTACGCTTCCGCAGCTAGGTAGGCCCTGAGGGAGACGGGGTAAAATGACCCCTTCACTCTTCCCACTGGGACTCGTTCTGGGTGTGCGATGATTGTGGAGGGCCCTATCGGTATGGAGCTGGTATGGGGATGAACTCTGTTTGTATCTGGGTGAGGCACCGTGATAACAGTAGGGGACGCCACACCGCTGGGAGTACACTCGCGCTTGCTTCCTTGGCAAGCTCTGGAATCTCGGCGCTCTAGAGCAGGTCAAGATGGCCCATTACAAGGAGCACATCAATCCCGCGTTGGCCCGGGGCCCGCAGCTCTACCTGCGTTCCCAGCTGCCCCTGAAAAAGCGCAGACTCATTGCCTCCATTCGCACAGGTGCCCACCATCTTCGCGACGAGACGGATTGTGGATTGGGGAGCCCGGGGATGTGCTCTGTCGATCTTTGTCGACGGGTGCCATTGAGGATGAGTCTCACACTTTCCAGAGTTGCCCAGCATTCAGTCAGATCCGTGCCAGATACGTTCCCTTAGTACGACCGGACTTGCCCCTACATGCTGATGAACAGACCGTCAGTACGTGCTCTGGGGTCGTACATTCAGGAGGTACTGGATCTGCGAGCCCACCTTTGCCCCCCTTGGCTGCCCGCTGATCAGGCACTACGGGTACGGTACATCTTTATATATATTATAAAATTATACTGTATGTCCGTTGTGAATGTTGCCCTAGATCGGTCGGTTGAGGATTTGATCAACCAGTGGTGAAGATGATGCGTGCGCATTTTCAACCAAAATTTGATCTTGACCATTGCTTCAATACGATTCACTCAATCCGACAGTCAAAGGGTAAAAGAAAAAAAGGAAAAAGGGAAGGGAAAAGAGAAAGAAAAGAAAGGAAAAAAAAGGGAGAAACTGAGAAGAAAGTAAAGGGAGGAGGAAAGGGGGGAAGGGAAAAAGGGAAGGGAAAGGGGCATAGGAAAATGGGAAAGGGGGAGAGCAGAAGGGACATTGAGAAAGTGGAAAAGGGTGGAGAAAGATACAAAAGGGAAGGGAAAGGAAAAAGAAAAAAAAGGAAGGAAAAAAGGGCATGGAGAAAAGAGGAAGAGGAAATGAGGAAAGAGAAGCGAAAAAAAGAAAGAGAGAAAAGAGGGAGAAAGGGGGAAAAAGTGGAAAAAGGGAAGGGGAAAAGGGCATGAGAAAAAGAAAAGGGAAAGAAAAAATAAAAAGAAGCATAAGAGGAGGAAATGGAAGGGAAAAAGGGCACGAAAAAAGGCAGAACTGAGAAAGGGTCGCGAGAGGAGGAAAAAGGAAGGGAAAAGGTCCAATGGTAAAAGGGAAAAGAAAAAGAGAAGAGGGAAAGTAAAGTGAAGGGGATGGGAGAAACTGAAAATAGAAAAAGGTAAAAAGAAATAGGGAATATGAAAAGGGGAGCGGAAAAAAGCGAAGGGGGAAATAGAAAAAGGGAAAAAGGAGGAGTGGGAAAATGGAAAAAGGGAAACGTGAAAAAATTAGAAAAGGAAAAAGGGAAAGGCAAAAGGGAAAAAGAAAAAGGGAAGGCAAGGGGGGAGGGGGGGTAAATGGGAAAATCAAAAAGGGAGGGGAAAGAAATTGAAGAGCAAAATGGAAAAGGGGAAAAGAGTAAAGGAAAAAAGGGAAAGGGGTGGGAGGAGAAGAGGGAAAAGGTGAAGAAAGAGGAAAATGGGTGCGAGCATGGAAAAATGGAAGAGAAAAAGAGCATGGGAAAAAAAGAAGAGGGAAAAGGTGAGGAAAGGAGAAGGAAAAATTAACATGTAAAAAGGGAAAGGGAATGAGGGAAGGGGAAAAGGGCATTAGAAAAAAAGAAAGGGAAAGGCAAAAGAAAAAGAAGCAGAAGAGGAGAAAATAGAAGGGAAAAGGGCAAGGGAAAAGGTGGAACCGAGAAAGGGTCGGCAGAGGAGGAAAAGAAAGGGAAAAATGCCAATGATAAAAGGGAAGGAGAAAAGGAAGGGGAAAGGGAATCGAAGGGGATGGGAGAAAAGAAAAATAGAAAAAAAGTAAAAGGAAATAGGGAATGTGAAAAGGGGAGCGGAAAAAAAGGGAAGGCAGAGGAGTGGGAAAATGGAAAAGGGAAACATGAAAAAAGAGAAAAGGCAAACGGGAAGGAGGTGTTTTGGGGGGTAAATAGAAAAATAGAAAGAGGAGGGAAAAGAAAAGGAAGAGCAAAATAGAAAAAAGGAAAAGAGTAAAAGCAAAAAGGGAAAATGATGGGGAGGGGAGGGGAAGAAAGGGAAGAGGGAAAAGGTGAAGAAAGGGGAAAAGGGGAGCGAGCATGGGAAAATGGAAGAGAAAAAGAGCATGCAAAAGAAGGGAAGAGGGAAAGGGTGAGGAAAGAGAAAAAGAGAATGAAAAAATGACATGGAAAAACAGAAAGGGAAAGAGGGAAAAGAAAAAGGGAGGGAGAAAGGCCATTAGAAAAAAGGGAAGGCGCAAGGGCTGGGGAAAGGAGGAAAATGGAAGAGAAAATGGGAAAAAATAAAAGGTGGGGAGAAGGGAAGGGAAGAGGGGCATGGGAAAAGGGAAAGGAAAGGAAAGGAAAGGGGGAAGGAAAACTTGGAAAAAAGGGCACCAGGAAAAGCGGAAGAGGAAAATAGAAAAAGGGAAGGGGCGAAGGGCACGGGAAAAAGAAGCAAGAGCAAATACGAATTGGAGAAAAGGGAAGGGAAAATAGAAAAGGAAAAGTGGGGAAGCGAAAAACAGAAAAGGGAAATGAAAAATGGGAGAAATAGAATAGTGAAAATAGAAAAAGGTAGATTGGAAAATATAAAAAGGAAAAAGGAGAAAGGGAGAAAGGAAAAATAGAAAAAAAGGAAAAATGAAGGAAGGAAAAAAGAAAAGAGAAACAGTAAGGTGCTCTTGATTATCTAATTTTAAAAACATGAATCCATTTAACAATTGCTCTGGTATATCATTTACAATTCCCAACTATGCCCAGCAACGCTGGGCATCTTAACTAGTGAGTATATACATTTGTGTGTTTTTGCATTTCGTATATTGGAACAGTTTGTCAGCAGGCTGATTGCTGCCACGGTTTTTCCATAGAAAACCCTTCGGGGTGGGGGTTTTTTAATCCGGGTAGTAATCCGCTTGCTGCGCTTTTGTATTGGATCCCATAGACCGATTGGTCTCCGTGGACGATAAAAATACCTTCCTTCCTTCCTTCCTTCCTTCCCACCATAAAATAAACACCTAGTCTTATTTTAATATATAACAAAAAATAAGATGTGTTTTATATTTTCATGGTTTTCTACTTCACCTAGGCTACTGTCCAAAAAAAAAAGGAGGAACCATACCGAAAGTATATCTATATAAATAGGTAAAAAAACAAACCCTTCCCTGTGCATGCAGATAAGTTGTACGTAAAAAAATGTGAACTCCCCTTCTTTTTCGCTCAGGATCTTAGAGTCAAGTCCATAGTTTGTTACTCAATTCTTGTGCAAGTGGCATGATTCCTTCATATTCAACATGCCGGTCTAGAACGACACATACTATACTGTCAACAGATCGTCAACATAGACGTTCAACTTCTAAACTTCACCGACACAATGTGCATAGGTCCACAATCCTTTAAAGTTTGTTGGAAAGAGAAATGCACAGGTTGGTTCTTCAGATGGAATGTGCAGGAGCATTAATATAATGAAAATTACACTCCTTTAGAGCAATATGCATCTATTTTCAGAGTTAGACTAGAGTCGTCACATGATGAACCAGAAAAGGTGCATTTGCACTGTTCGCGTTAAAATTCACATAAAATCAGGGGTTCAATAATCAGTCAAACCCTTCTTATATGTTAATATATGGCAGTCATGTTGCATGGAAAAAATACCTAAAAATCTATTGGTCCCCATTCATGAGAGTTACACTTAGGTAAACCCAAGGGGGTCAAGTCTGTTTCGCTACATGTTTAGATAAAGTAAAACTGTCTCGGTAAGACAATTTTTATGATTTTTTTCATTATTTTTGTATTTTTCTACACGAGTTAGAGAGTAAGACACAAAAAACTGCACCTCAATCCGAGGTCTGAGAAGGCAGATAGGGTTGTTTGAACATGACAGGGTCAAAACTGCTGCTTGTCTTCTGTGAACCAATACTGGTTTCCAGAAAGCTGTTCCCAAATCAAATCTCTAACTTTTGTAGGAAAATGAATTTTGACCCAAAATTTTGAATATAAGTATTAGACAACTTGCTTTATCTAAGAAAAATGTCCATTAGCCTTGATGATGAGGTTTTGATTTTCTTTTATTTTTTCAATTACAAGTGAATGATAACTTATGTCTATATCGGAGTAAAATGATTCAAAGTCATCCGCAAAAAAATCACATTATGAAAGGTTACCACGATATGGAATCACCCCAAAAACAAACACGTCAAAAAAGCATAGCGTTTGTTTTCAAGAAATCAAGAAAGGTTCGTATTACCTGAGACCATTACCGGTCCACCTTCTTTTTAAAATTAAGAACTCCCTCATGTTAATCAATTTCAGTTGCAATTGCGGGATATAAGCACCTCATGAGCTACTCTATTCATTGAAAATAATCAATGCTCCTGATCTTGAGGTTTAGGATAAACTTTCTAGTGTTCATTCCAAGTTATCTGTTAGAGTACGCGTTCCATGGATTTCATAAACCTATGTATTGAATGGTGAACTCAAAACTTGTATTTTTTATCTTCTCAAGTTGTGGAAGCAATGCAAAAGAATGAAAAACAAATATAAAAAGCTAGAACTATGAAAAATAAAGATAGACTGCTATGTCTGTTTCCCATAACCCGATTGGGTTCCGTGGACATTAAAATTTTCTTCCTTCCTTCCTTCCTTCCTTCCATTGCTGGTCCACATGGCTTATGATCATTCAAGAAGCCAAAACATCCTCATCTTAATTAGTTGGTTGCTAGAATTGCATTATTTAATGGTAAAGTTGAAGCACAAGCAAAAGCGAACCTATATGAATCTCCACTCACCCTTCCAAAAATTATGTTAGAGAAGGTAGAAAATCGCCATATCATTGTATAAATGACAAATGAACAATAAATAAAATTGGTAATCATAATTAGAGAGATTTAATTCTATACCCAATTCGTTAATTGTGGACCATAATGGTCCATGCCCATTTATATTCAAATCTTACATATAGTAGTATGTTATTTTTAACATCAAATTGGAGATCTATGTTGCCAATGAAGCTTGAACCCATAAAAATTATAGTCTATCATGAAAGACAAGCTAAAGTTACTATTATTGTACCTAAAGTAGGAACTCTTAAGCAGCAAACACGTGTACTAAAGTTTATGATAGTAAAAAATAAGAAGATTTCATCGTGTGTTTTGCACTAAGACGATACAAACTATATTTTAAACTTCTATCACATGTTTCGTCAATCATGAGTTGAAAAAGAATGCTATCTTGCTTTAAAATATGGCAAGCCTAAGTACAAACCAGAAATGGTCCATGTCTATTTTAAATCAAATCTTGTACATAATATGTTACTTTAACATGAAATTCAAGATCTATGTTGCCAAGGAAGGGTGACATTCATAAAAAATATTGCCTACCATAAAAGATGAGTTTTTTGTATTATTACCTTAGCTAAACTCTAATTTTGTGTAGTGGCAACCACTTCTAAATGTAAAGAATACATGGTTATTCACCATATTTAAGTTCATAAAATTCTTTATTATGAATGTATGAGTGGAATGAATGGAGTGCATCATTTATTGCCCTTAGAAAGCTTATATATGAGTTTAGTTAAACCACGTTAGTTCTATTTTTGTCCTGGATTCTGTATCGAATCTTCTTTAGTGAAAATTGAGATCAACATGACTTATAAACATTTCAAAAGATTATTGGACTATAGCTCTTAGAGTTGACAACTTATGGCCGCAAGTCTTACGTCAAAATTTGTTATAGTAAAGGAGAAACAATTCATAACCTCAAACAGCTTTTTAAAGCTAAAAATGGTTTGACGACTTCATATAAAGCCATCTAATAGCAACGAAACATGAAAACATGCAAATCAACATGTTTTATCATAAAACGTCAATTACTTTCAATTTTAGAAACGTTTGGACCCCTTTATGCTAGAAAGTTTGAAGAATGCAGTTCTGGCCTGGCGTAAAAACTGTTGAATTCAATGAGGTTTGGGCAATCACCACAATCTATTGGTCATGAAATTCTCCATGGCCATAAAGAATCGAGTGAAGATTCCAAAAGTGGTGGTATCTTGTGAAATGGAAATTTCTCTTGTTAGATACCTGGGTTTAAGTGGCAGAGGGTATGCTGGACCAATTCTGGTTGATGAACCCAGAATAGTTCCAGTAACAACTCTAGTGTTAAAAAAGTTTTGTCAGGGATGGCCAGTAATAAAGGCCATGGTATTAATGGTGTGTGCATTGAGCTCCTCAAATGGGGAGGGGATGTCATCCTGTCCACTCTTACAGGCTTACTTAACAGATGTATTACACAAGGAATGCCAAGTAGCTGGAGATTAAATCGGGTGCATCCCACACATAAGGCTGGGGATAAAAAGAATGTTGCTAACTACCGGACGATTTTAATAGGAAGCACGTTTGCTAAGATCCTAGGGAATCTGCTGGAGAAGAGATTGAGTACATGGGTAGAAGAAAACGAGAAACACTCACATTGCCAAGCCGGTTTTCAGAAAAATCACAACACACTTGACCATGCTCTTACCCTTCGTGTGCTCATAGAAAAGTCTAAATCTGCATAGCCTTCATCAATTTCGCAAAGGCTTTTGATACGATCCCAAGAAGTGGCTAATGCGATAGGATGGTACAAATTGGAGTCCCTCAGGAACTCAGAGCTACTGTATCACAATTATACTCAGAGGTACTAATAAGAATTTCATGGGAAATAGACACAGTGGTAAAGAGCACTATTGGTGTCAGGCAAGGATGCCCGCTATCTCCGACCTTATTCGGACTTTTCGTTGGTGGATTAGAAGATTGGTTGAAAGCACATTCACTGGCAGGCACAAAAATTGGCGCTTATATAGTTCAACTGTTGCTATATGCAGATGACGTAGTTTTGCTTGCAAACAAAAAACATGCCTTACAGGAACATTTGAATGCTTTGGAGCATTTTTGTACATCAAAACAAATGAGAGTTAATGTAATGAAGTCTAAAATCATGGTGTTTGGTCCCATTGAAAGGCCGGTATTCACCTATCAGGGTCAAATTTGGAGACAATAAAATGTTACAAATATCTCGGCATAGATTTCTCATCTAAATATAACTGGAAGGAGTATGTGAAGAGGCGGGTAGCTGGAGGGAAGGCGGCATTGTATAGCATGTTGGCAAGATGTAACAAGGTTGCATTGACAGAATGGGGGCTGAAAAAGGTATTGTTTAAGGCCCAGACACCGTATGCTATCATGTTAGCGGAAGCTGGGATGCTTCCAATTGAAGTAGAGGCGTTGTTTCAAGCGGTGAATTTTGTTAATAGGCTGGAGGAAGAATCGACGGAGGGCCTCTCGTACCAGGCCATGTTGGGATCCGAACAAAAAGGATGGTTATATGATCTTAAACAATGGGCAAGCAAGTGGGGGCTGTCGAATGACAACTGGCCAAGAGACAAAAAAGAAGCAAGGGGGCTGGCAGTTGCGCGCCTCTGGGCATCTCCAGGTAGCAGGATGGTAAAATACAAGAACGAAGTGAATCAGCTTACAGAATACAAAAGTCAAGGATATCTAAATTCAGATATTCCTAAGTTCTACAAGCAGATAATTTCCAGGTATAGGACAAGTTCACATAGATTAGAGATTGAGAGGGGCCGATGGTTCAAGGTCCCAGCAGAATTCAGAACATGCAAAGTATGCTCGTCAGGAGATGTAGAAGATGAGTGTCATGCACTCCCACATTGTTCGGCCTATATGCACATAAGAGAAAGTTTTAGCATTCAAGCTCTAGATTTCCATTCATTATTGTGTATATCGCCTGCAGTGCTAGGACCCAAGTGTTGTAAATACTTATGTTTCAGGCTCCATGGCCTCTCAAGGCCCAAGAGAACAATAGAAATAAATAAAATAAATAAATAAATATCTTGATATATGATTCCTCGATAAGCTTTTGGAAACCAATGCCTTGGAGGTGGTCAAGATATCAAATAAATTAATCCTACACTTGCTTGTGGTCCACAACAATACCTATTAGTGCAAAATTTGCCCATAAAGAAATGAAGAACTGCATCAATGCACACTTGTGCATACCATCTCAGAACTGAAACAAGTGGGATGGGCCTATGAGGAAGGAAGGAAGGAAGAAATTTTTAACGTCCACGGAACCCAATCGGGTTATGGGACCAGAACAAACAAAGGGGGCATAAGCCCTAACAGAACAGAGGCCCGAAGCCCAAAAAATAGAACAGAACATGGGGTCTAAGCCTCGTTACAACACACAAATAAAGGAAACTGAACCAACCCAAAAAAACAAGGAGCCCGTGGCTATGCCAAAACTGTCCAGGGATCAGCAGGCCACTGATCCCGAATGATAGCCTGGCCTCCCCTATACACTGCCCATTTCCGTTGTAGGTGAGCCTCGCGCACTCGACATAGCTCTTCTTTCCGCCTGCAAAGCTGTGCTGGGGTCAAATCTTCCTGAACAGAGAAGGTGGTTCCCTTCAAATGATTGCCATGCCGTAAGATGTGCAGCCTGGAAAGAGCATCCTGAAAACAGACCAAGATGTCAATGTTGCCAAATGGGAATGATTAAAAATGAAAGCCATACTCTTCAAATTTATCCAAAGTTAACCCGTCTGCAAAGTATGCACAGGAGGGGCAAATGGAGTGCTCAATCCTAGCCATTATCTATAGCCAGCCCTGCCATTGTTTATATCTCAGTCTGCTCTATCTTGTTGCCCAGCCGTCAATCTACTTCCCTTACGAGTCTGAGCCTAGGGTAAGAGCTCTCCTGTTTTATGGCATGTTGATATCTCTGTTGTATCTATGGATGTATGGATGGGCTACCCTTCGAGGTAGTTAAATGTATTATTGTTGTTGGTGCTGATGTTATGTTATGCTTCCGCTGTTATAGGAGCCCATAGGAGACATCTTCATGTTCCCTTCCCGCACTAGGGATATCATGGGTGCGGGATAGATGGAGGGCCCATGCGGCCGAAGGGCTGGACTGGGGATTTCCTGCGGGATGTACGACCGGGCATCGTATATTTGGTAGGGAACGTCACAATAGTATCAGAGCAATGTTCTTGTTTGACCAAGAGCTTGGAACGTACTTGATCTTATAATCTGCTAAATAAAGCCGATCTAATGTTTGGAATTCAGAAAAATGACCCTAAAAATGATGCAAATTTGCATCATTACATTATTGAATCTCTAAGATAAAGTAGGGTGTCTAATGCAGGAAGTTAATTTGCAATTCAATTACATCTCCAGAACCTTCAAACATATAAAGTAACATTTTCAATATGGCAAGCAATTTCCATTCTCATAGTTAACAGTACTGAAGATACAAAGAAATTGTGAATAGTTCTTTACTTTGTTATTTCAGTTCATTGGATGATATTGTATTACTTTATGTGCACTTCTTGTGTATTGGGAAGGGGGGTAGAGACCCAGAGCCTTCTTATAAGATTATCCTAGATTAGCCTCACTGATTCCCAATTAATGTGGCTTGTGCATAAGAGCCTGCTTGGCTGTGGATGGCGGAGTTAGACTGGCTGACAAGGGAGATTTGTCCAATCACAGTCGATCCCTGTGGTGTGTAGTGTTTGCCAGAGAACATTGTGGACTAGGCCTAATAGCTTGCCACTGAGTGTGGGCAAGGTATGGGCTCGACACCTCCTGGGTGATGCGTTGCCTCGGTGGGGTTCACGTTGAATACGAGTAGCGGCTCTCTAGTTCGCCTGTGATTGGCATGACATCTTCTGGAGGGGAGTGATCTTCACCTGCCTGATCGGGACTGGGGAGATGCAATCCAGGAGTAGCCCCTTTGGTTGTGGCTCCGACAGGCTATGGTCAAGCTCCAAGACTTATCAGCATATCTGCAAAGTATGCCCAGGAAGCCTATCCAGCGCCCATGTTCTTATGCCAGCCAAATCCATTGCCATGAATTATGTCTACAATGAACTCTAGAGACCCGAGGCGTCAGTCCATCCCCATGAGTTTGAGCCCTCGGTACGATTTCCTTTTATTGATGTTGTTATTATTGTATATGCTAGGATATCTAGTTGTTTATTTGACGTATGTTTGTGCTTATGTTTATGCTCTTCTGCAGCTAAGTCGATCCTGAGGGAGATGGGATGAAGGACATGTCTATTCTTCCCCGTCAGATTCTTGCTCACCATCAAGAGTTTAACGTCAGATAGACGGCCTCATGTTGGCCCGCTTAGCTGATATAAGGCAAATTATGCAGTTCATACAGGATCGGGCATTGCATATGATTAGGGGGGCATCACAGTCATGAAAGCTTTGTCGACATGCCTCTTTATATTGATCCTCAAGGTGTTTATATTTTCAATGAATGAGCATTAAACCTTAGTATCAAATAGATTCATGGCTGATAAAATTCAGCTTAAGAAATATTTGCTAGTTTTAAAAATGTTGTTGCATGCACCTCTTGCAATTCTTTAATACCAACTTGTAGAGAACCATTTTAAATACCCCAAGATCATGGAATCTATATGAATGTAGTTTCTACTTTAGACGATATAGTCTTTGTACCAGATTCTGGTAACTCATGAAAGGTGCTACTTGTAGAAGTAACAGAAGAAATAGCAAGACTGAGAATATGGAATCCAAAGAGCTCCATGAAGTATAGTCATTTCTATAAAGCAAGTTATTGACATAAGATAAGATAGTGACACTTTGATTTGTGTCCTTGATACAAGTGCAAGAAGGCAAAAATGATCTAAACGTAGAGGAGATGTGTTTCTATCTTAAACATTTTTGTCAATTTGGTGAACTAAAGAAATAAGAAAACAGAAAGAGCTCATTAACGTGCGTTGCTATGCAGTGGAGTAAATTTTTAAATTTTTTAAAACATGGCAACACATAAAATTACTCCTCGTTTCATACATTTTGGTAACATTATATGTGTATCATTCAAACTTGCAGACTTGCATCTTTATATTATAAAGTTTTACCGTAAGTGTTGGACCACGCCCTAATTTAGATGGCTTAGATTATCAGATTGTATCCGAAGGTATCACATGACTTCTCACCACTGTGATTGTTTATCGCTTTGATCTCTTAAGAGGAAACCAAAAATGAAACGGGAGGATGGAAGGAGAAAACGAAGGGTAAAAAGGCACGAGAAAAAGGGGAAGATGGATAGGGAAAAGGGAAGGGAAAAAGGCATGGGAAAAAAGGGAAGAGGAAAGGGAAAAAAGCATGGAAAAGGAAAAAATAAGGTAAAAGAAAAAGGAAGGGAAAAATAGCAACGGGAAAGGGGAAGAGGAAAGGGTGAGGAAAGGAGGAAAAGGGAAGGGAAAAGGGGGAAGAGAAAAATGGTGGATAGACGAAAATAGAGCATGGAAAAATAAAAAGGGAAAGAAAAAACGAAAAAGGAGGCAGAAAGGGAAAAGGGAAGGGAAAAACGGCACGAGGAAATGGGAGAGGAAAATGGAAAAGAGGACGATGGGAAGGGCATGAGAAAAATTTGAAGAGGAAAAGGATAAGGAAAAGAAAAAAAGAAAGGGAAAAAGAGCATGGGAAAGGGAAAAGAAAAAAGAAAAAGAAAAAGGGGGATAGGGAAATGGGAAAAGGGAAAAGGGGAAGAGAGTGGAAAGGAGGAAAAGAAGCACGTAAAAGAGGTGAGGGAAAAGGAATGAAAAAAGGTATGGAAAAATAAAAATAGAAATAGAAATGGAAAAGGAATGGGAAAAAGAAAGGGAAAAAAGGCACATGGAAAAGGAAGGAAGGTATTTTTATCGTCCACAGAGACCAATCGGTCTGTGGGACCCAATACAAAAGCGCAGCAAGCAGATTACTACCCGGATTAAAAAACCCCCGCCCCGAAGGGTTTTCGAGGGAAAACCGGGCGAAAGAATCACCCCGACGACAAACCGCTCCAATATCTGAAAATGCAAAACACACAAATATATACACTCATGTACCGGTACCCATAGTGCCCGATCAATGGGCGCAGCGGTGAAAGGGCAAAGGTGGCTCGCAGATCTAGTACCTCCCGAATATACAACCCCGAGCACGCATCGACGGTGTGTTCATCAAAAATGTAGGGGCAAGTCCACCGCATTTTTTAAGGGAATGTATCCGCCCCGATCGACCGAATCTTGGGCAACTCTAGAAAGTGTGAGACTCATCCTCAATGTCACCCGTCGGACAAAGACCGACAGAGCCGCTGGGGGGCTCCCCAATCCACCCGCCTGCCTCGATGCGAAGATGGTGGGCACATGTGCGAATGGAGGCAATGAATCAAGCTTTTAGAGGCGGTACTGGAACGCAGAGAGCCAAGGGCCCCGCCAACGCGGGGTTGATGTGCTCCTTGTAATAGGCCGCCTTTGGCTCGCTTTAGAGCGCCGGATCCCGTGAGCTTGCCAAGGAAGCAAGCGCCCAGTACTCCCCGCAGTCCGCCACGACGGGCTCTCGTGGTCCACCGCACGCGATCCGGTAGGTTCCCGACGCTCCATCCGGCCAACCACCGATCTCTTAAGAGATGAAAAAGGAAGGCAAAGGAAAAAGGAGAAGGGAGGCAAAAAATGGGGGGGAGGGGAGGGGGAGGAAGGGAAAAAGGGCCTGAGGAAAATGAGAAAGAGGAAGAGGAAAAGGGCACGGGAAAAACGGAAGAGGCAAAGAGTGAGGAAGGGGAAAGAAAGCAAGGGAAAAAAAGCATGGAAAATGAAAAAAGAAAATGGGGAGTAGGGAAAGGGAAAAATGGAAAAGTGGAAGAGGGTGGGGAAGGGAGGAAAAGGGGCACGTAAAAAAGGTGCGAAAAAATGAATGGAAAAAGGCATGGGAAAAGCGAAAGGGAAGGAGAAAAGGAAAAGGAAGGGGAAAGGAAAAGGGGAAAAAGGCACGGGAAAAAGGGAAAAGTTCGGAAAAATGAAGGAAAAAGAAAAGAGAGATGGAAAAAGGGGGAGGAAAAGGAAAAATGATACAAGAAAAAAGGGAGAGAGAAGGGAAATTGAGAGCATGGGATAAAGAAGAAGAGTGTGGGGAAAGCAAGAAAAGAGGCACATGAAAAAGATGGGGAAAAGGAAAAAAAAAAAGGCATGGGAAAAGGGGAAAGGAAAGAGGAAGAGAAAGGGAAAAAGGGCACGAACAAATTAGAAAGAAAGGGGAAAGACTGAAAAGGGAAGGGAAAAAGTCAATCAAAAAAAAAGAAAAGGGGAAAGGGAAGGGAATGGAAGGGGAGGGAGAAGGGGGTTAAAAAAAGAAAAAAGGGAGAAGGGAAAAAGAAGACTTATAGGGAAAAAGGGAATAAGAAAGTATATATCAGATAAGTATTGCCACTTTTATTTACAACAAAAGCATCACAAAGTGCTCCCATATGTTTAAAAATCGGTAACGCCATAGAATCTTAAGAAGAATAAGCAGAAGTCTGATATTGGAATAATTAAAGCATTGGCAATGGAATAATATTTTCTAAATTACATTTGCTTATAGACATTATAATTGATTGTGCATGCTTTTAAGATTGAACTGGATGTTACAAACCAACCACTTCCATTTCATGAAGTTTTCCAGGAAAATCATCTTAAGCGTGTATTATTATAATTGATTCTGCATGCTTTTAAGATTGAACTGGATGTTACAAACCAACCACATCCATTTCATGAAGTTTTCCAGAAAAATCATCTTAAGCATGTATTATGGCTTTTTGGCCATTGGATTGGAGCACATGTGGGAGCATATTCCCTCCCCATAAATCCAGAATGCCCAAACTGAGTCTTTTTCAGGTCAAACTGGCGCTTGTTGACCCGACTTTGAAGGGGGCATTATTAAGGCAGAGATCATTAGATAAAACAGTATTCTCATTGTAATACAGTACAGTATGAAAAGAACATGGCCAATTATTGCATGGCAATACTCTATGACCGAAGAAGATGAACAACGCGACAGAATGAGAAGAGCCTGGGGAATCGAACCCCAGATAAATCCAATGCCTGCGTGCCGCGTTCAGACCATGCATAGGGGCCAGCGAACACATGCAATTGACTACGACTCTAGGCTCCAGTTGTCAACGGCATGCTTCGATGATCCTATGCGTGGTTCTCTTCGTTTCCTGGAAGCCAACAAACACGATTAGTTAGTGAGCTTGGGGAATTGAACCTCAATGCAATGCCAATGCTCATCCGAACATAAGGGAGATCCCGGTGTAGGGGGTCTCCCTTATGTCCAGGGGCCAAAGCCCTCTGGAAGCCTGCAAATGTTAGTAAGGAAATGGAATGGATAAAGCATCTACATGACATAGCATGAAGCAACAAAATATCACATATTCACAGGCTTAGAGAATGTACATGTGGCATGGGGCCACACACATTAAACTGCACAAACAAGAACATTGCAAACACAATGAAAAACGCCGCCGCCTAGTTCATGAGTTCTCCAGATGCGGCCCTCCTAATCACAGCATCAAGCTGCCGGATTTCTTGTGTCAACAAGCACCTAGTCAAGCTCATGTGAGACCTCAAAGCATCAGATAACGAAGCACCAAGCTGCTCCTAGGCAACACTAGATATCGCAAAATCGATCGCCACATAAAAGCCAGTAAGCTGCCTCCTCATGAAGCAGCTATTTGATGGGCCTCCGTTCCAACCTGGATGATGCTCGTTATAAATTCCTCCACAGTGAACAATTGCTCCCCCTCAAGAGGATAAACCTGAGGATTTGAATATGAATCGTCAATCGCAGTGCTTATGAAAGATAGAACTAAGCTCACAACGGGATGACTCATCTCCCCGGGAGGATTCCCATCGGTCTCCATCTCTATCCTGCAACAAGTTGTTACCACTACAAACATATGTTGAAAGAAACTATAATGTGGCCCCGATAAAGTTTTGTTACATATGATTTTGTAAGGTTAGGCCAGGTATTCATATGCAAATACGTATTTTGGTGATGCTGGCATCTGGGATGCGTTTTGGAAACCTATGTGGAGTTGTGGCAGTAGGGTCCTGTGTTTCCTGCTCAGATTTGGATTGGGTCGGGCGTGGAGGCAGTTGCAGGTGTCCGTGACTGAGGAGAATGCTAATTCGAGCCAGATTATCGGTTGGATCAGGTGTCGATTGGCTTAATCCGGCTGCATGAAGTGTCGCGAGCACAAGATGGGCCGTTTTTGCATATGACGTCCTGTGACTAGTGTTCTGTGGTATATGAGGCTTCGGTGAGCGGCTAGGGTGGAGCGATCTTCACAGACCAGAGGTTAGCATCTTGGCCCTATTTCTTGTATGTTTTCATTTGTTCATCCTTTGTTCATCCTTTGTTCATCATGTCTTCTATGAGGCGGGCTGCCAGAAAGGCCAAAGCCAATGGGCGTCTGCCTCCTTCTATGCCAATTGAATCAGAGTCTGTATAGGCGATATAAAAAAAGGGGGGCGGAAGCTATGGCGGCTAGAGCGGCGGCTTAGGCCGCGCTCGTTTCTTGCAGGTTACGTCGGAGAGGAAAGCCTGAAGGGTGCAAATATTGGCACCACTGCCATCTCCAAACCAGAAGCGGCTGGGGTCACCGATACTTGGCAAGCAGAAGCTGAGCTTTGGAGTTCCTGTTTCAGGTTGAAGTATGGCTGAGCACAAAAGCTCCGTGTTCTTGTCCGGAGGTTCTGATGGTAAGATTGACGAGATCTTTGGCATGTTTTTTTTTTCAGTCTGTGAAATAGCAGAGGGAATCAACTATGGAATGGGTCGATAGCACTCAGGCATGTGCTACCGCACTCACTGCGGTTTTCAAGGCCTGCACTCACTGCAGGTTGGGCCCAGCCGGATTTTCCTTTCTTTAGATGTTCTTGATCTGCATCTTGTTCACTGGCTTCTGTGTTGCTTGTCTTGGCTCATCAATTTTCCAGCAGGATTGTAAACAGATATACTCTTTGGAGGCGGTACTATGCACCTTGGCACCTGTTATGAGCTTTCCTGGTCAGTATATTGTGGGTTACTCTTTGTGCTTTTTGCTCCCCATCGTGGGCCGGGAAGCCCGGGCGCCTAAACCCGAGAGAGGTCTCGTGGCCGCTGTCATTAAATCAAGATTTCTAAGCAGGTAATCCAGGGCGGGAGACCTGGGTTATCTCATTGCTACATAGAGCTGTAAGTGAATCAATAACCCATGTAAGGGCATTAGCAGTATAGTTAAGCAGGTGGACCAGAGTCCTGACCGTTCATTAATTTTGGGGGAAGAAGTGGAGGCTACCTCCTGGAAAAGTGAGGGAACTCCGTCTAGTAGCTCAAAATAGTTGGATTTCTGGCCAAGTTAACGCGCGGGGTTGAAGCCTGCTTGCTGCTGCTGTTCTTACATCTTTCGGGGGTGGAGCATAGGTGATTATTGATTCATCATCAACGAGAACTCTTCTTTTGATGCCAATGGAATAGGCCTCATCAGTTTCAGCTGCTGATCTTGAGCATATGGGCTTCAAAGCTTGATCTGGTCTCGAAGGACAACAACAACTTTTTGGCATTGGAGAAGATGCAAAGGGGTTCAGGAAACTGAGGAACCCTGCTCCTGTAGTACAGCTTTGAGCGGGAAGAGGGCGATCGCTTTCTCTAGTACTGCACAGGAATTTGTTAGAGGTCCCCATAGTACTTGCTTTTAGAGGGAAGAAGTTGAGCAGGGCTTCTAACGGAATATTGAATCCTTTTGTATCTAAACTACTGTCATCATAGTTGTTATGGGTTAAATTCTTCCTATCTAGCCCTTTGAGGGGTCCAAATAAGGTCTCTGTACCATTCATTATTATTAATATAAAAACTTGCCTTCAACAAAAAAAAAGAAAAAAAGAAAAAACAAAAAGAGAATTTGGCCCAGAATTCTGCCATGCCCTCTCATGCCATTCCTGATCTTGCACAGGGCTGGGATGCAATAGATGCCTCTGTCACGTTGGCCTTGTCTGGCTAGGACGTGCCCCGCAGCTTCTTTGATGCCATGTCTTCGTTCTGCAACAGGAGGTGCCTTGCTGGCACAGTTGACTTGGAGAGGGGATCCTCTGCTGATCACCTTCATGTGCAGGCTGTGCTTAGAGCCCGTTACAAGAGTCCTAAGGCCTTGAATGATGCTATCAAAAGGGAGTTTAATTGGCCTTCTAAGCCAGCGAGTGTTATCTTAGTATGCAAGGCCCTGAAGAATAACAGATTGTACTATTTCGAGGGTATGTTAGGGTACTGCATGAAAGATATAGGGAAACTGCATTACTCCTACCACCTGCACAATATATCTGCAAGTATGATTGAGAAAGGAAAAGATTTGTACGTAAGATGGGGTGCTGGGGGCACGAAGAAACTTTGTGTGTTGGATAATAGAAACCTTCTGAACAAGGCTGCCTACTTTGTGTTCTACCATGGTGGGCGCAGATTGACCCCTAGTTTAACGTTCACAATTTGCAGGATGCTGAGAAGCGGGAAATATACTCTGAGCAGCAGTTGGATAATCCCATCTAATACTAGCAGTTGGATAATCCCATCTAATACTGCTCATGTGAACGAGCACAGGGTCCATGCCGCTTGGAGGGTCCTGTTGAATCCTGCTCATTGTATGCTGTTTGATGTTAGAACAATTCTGTTTGGTCTGCCTGCATGTTATGTGCCCGTTGAACGGAATGAGCGAGGCCGCCGTCAATATTGGGATGACTCAATCCCGCCCGATGAGATGAACTGCAATTTCTAGGAGATCCATGATCCAACGTTCAGCCCTGATATTAAAATCCCTGACCGTGGTGTTGCTTATATCCCATCCACACCGGGGATCACACGATGGCAGTTGGCTGACCTTTCTTTGTGTTGTCGCATGTACAGCTTTATTTTTGTCCGTGTTTTGGTTTCTTTGAGCATGTGTTTGTAGTGGTAACAAGTTGTTGCAAGATAGGGATGGAGACCGATGGCAATCCTCCTGGGGAGACCAGTCATCCTGCTGTGAGCATAGATCCATCTTCCATAAGCACTGCGATTGACGATTCCCATCCAAATCCTGAGGTTTATGCTCCTGAGGGGGAGCAGTTATTCACTGCGGAGGAATTTTTAACGAGCATCATCCAGGTTGGAACGGAGGCTCATCGAATAGCTGCTTCTCTTAGGATACTGAGGAGGCAGCTGACTGGCTTTTATGTGGCGATCGATTCTGCGATGTCCAATGTTGCCTGGGAGCAGCTTGGTGCTCCGTTATCTGAATTGCAGGCTTTGAGGTCTCACATGAGCTTGACCAGGTGCTTGTTGACGCAGGAAATCAGGCAACTTGATGCTGTGATCAAGGGGGCTACATCTGGACAGCCCAGGAACTAGGCGACGTTGTTTTCCATTGTGTTTGCAATGTTCTTGTTTGTGCAGTTTCATATGCATGGCCCCATGACACATGTACATTCTCTGAGCCTGTGAATATGTGATATTTTGTTGCTTCATGCTATGTCTTGTACATGCTTTGTCCATTCCAGTTCTTTACTAACATCTGTAGGCTTGAAGAGGGCTTTGGCCCTTGGGCATAAGGGAGACCCCCTATACCGGGATCTCCCTTATGCTCGGATGAGTATTGACATTGCGTTGGGGTTCAATTCCCCAAGCTCACGAACGAATCGTGTTTGTTGGCTTTCAGGAAACGAACAAAAAATCACGCATAGGATCATCGAATGCATGCGATTGACAACTGGAGCTTGGAGTCGTAGTCAATGGCGTGTGTTCGATGGCCCCTATGCATGGTCCGAACGTGGCATGCAGGTAAAGTATGGGCATTGGATTTATCTGGGGTTCGATTCCCCAAGCTCTAGTCATTCTGTCATGGTGTTCATGTTCTTTGCTCATAGAGTATTGCCATGCAATAATTGATCTTGTTCTTTTCCTACTGTAGTACAGTGAAAATACTATTTTATGTAATGGTCTTTGCCTTCAAAATGTCCCCCCATAGTCGGGTCAACAGACACGAGTTTGACCTGCAAAAGACTCAGTTTGGGCATTCTGATTTATGGAGAGAGAATATGCTCCCACATCCAATGGCCCAAAAGCCATAATACAAGCTTTCGCCAAAACACGGACAAAACTGAAGCTGTACATGCAATAACACAAACAAGAGGTCAGCCAACTGCCATCGTGTGATTCCCGGTGTGGATGGGGATATAATCTACACCATGGTCAAGGATTTTCATATCAGGGCTGAACAATGGATCATGGATCTCCTGAAAATTGCAGTCCATCTCATCGGGTGGGATTGAGTCATCCCAATATCGGCGGCGGCCTGGCCCATTCCGTTCAACGGGCTGCACGCAGATCAAACAGAATTGTTCTAACATCGGACGACATACAATGAGCGGGATATCCAACTGCTGCTCAAAGTATATTTCCCGCTTCTCAGCATCCTGCAAATTGTGAACGTTAAACTAAGGATCAATCTACGCCCACCATGATATAATACAAAGTGAGCAGCCTTGTTCGGAAAGTTTCTATTATCCAACACACAAAGATTCTTCGTGTCTCCAGCACCCCATCTTACGTACAAATCTTTTCCTTTCTCAATCATACTCTCAGATATATTGTGCAGGTAGCAGGAGTAATGTAGTTTCCCTATATCTTTCATGCAGTACCCTAACATACCCGCGAAACCAGTGTTCAAAAGGATCGGAAGATAGATCCTTTAGATCCTGAGGATCGTAAGGATCTAAAGGATCGAAAGATCGATCGTTTTAGATCCTTATCAGATCCTTTTGTAATATAATAATTTTTTTTACTTTAAGGCATTCGATCCGTATATTACTGTTAACTGCTTTTTTACTTGTTTCAACAAATTCCCTCGTTTCGTTTCTAATCACTGCACCGGTCTTAATAAATCCTCGACCCCTCACTTTGCAAAGTTCACGAACAGTGCCGGATCCCATCCCATGATTCCCATCTCGACCTCTACTTCTAATTAAAACAAATGAAAACATCATTCAATCTCCATACTTACCAAATTCGAAATTAGTCTTCCTAATCGTAGGCGGGCAGGGGCGGACTTCCTAATGAACCACCTCGATTGCGGCCCGGGGAGGCTTCGTTTCAAGCTGGGGGGCTCGCCGCCTCGAACTCTCGATTGCACAAGAAGCAGAGCGGGGTTCTCGATTCCGAAGCGGCCCAAAATTGTGTGCGAAACCTAACCTAGCCCTTCTATTTTTTTTTTTTTTTTTAAATAGTGGAAGGATCTTACGATCGATCCAAGATCGATCCTGCAGATCCGGATCTGAAGGATCTAGTCTTTAGATCCTAAGGATCTAACGAACACTGCTCGAAACAGTGTAATCTGTTATTCTTCAGGGCCTTGCATACTAAGATAACACCCGCTGGTTTAGTGTACAAGATCAGGAATGGCATGAGAGGGCATGGCCAAATTCTAGGTCTGTACGGACTCTGATTCAATTGGCATAGGAGGTAGACGCCCACTGGCTTTAGCCTTTCTGGCAGCCCTCCTCATAGAAGACATATGAACAAAGCAAAACAGATGACAAACAAGGTCCAGGATACTAACCTCCGTTCCGTGCAAGTCGCTCCAACCTTGCCGCTCACCCAAGCCTCATATACCACCACGAAGGCCACTTTCGAAACCGCCATCACGCAAAGGCCCCAGCTTTTTTTGCTTCGACACTGAAGAAGCGGATCGACATCTCATGCAGCTGATTTAGCATCCACCTGCATCTGCCTCCACGCGCGCTCCAATACATAATTCAGAAGAAACCACTGCCCTTTCTCAGCCACAAATCCACGTAGATTTCGAGCCACAGCTCAGGTGCCACCATCACCAATGTAGGTATTTTAATACGAATACTTTCATTAACCTTCCAAAATCATATGTAACAAAAATACTGATTTTCATAGGGAACACATTATCCAGGAAAATCATCTTAAGCATAAGTGCTCAAAAATGCAAAAGCCTGATAACAACAAAAGTGATTTTGAAGCATACTTGATCTTACAATCTGCTAACTAAAGCCGATAAAAATGATGCAAATTTGCATCATTACATTATTGAATCCCTAAGATAAAGTAGGGTGTCTAATGGAGGAAATTAATCTGCGCTTCAATACATCCTGAAATCTTCAAACATGTAAAGTAACATTTTCAATATGGCAAGCAATATTATCAATATTATCAAGAAATATTTTGACAGTTCAGGGACGAACAGACCAGTAGATGCAGGCAAAGATGAGATCATTGAAAGATAGGAGGAATGGCTGGTGATTCAACAAAGGAATGTGTACCCTCCATAGTAATGGTGCACGAAGGCATTATAAACTAACCAACATCAAACTAATGTGGAGCTAACAACATATTCAACTCATCAAGAGGCACCTGAATGAAGTCCAAAATCACTCCCCAGCACAAGCTTCACACCTTCCCTTATGAAAATAATACAAGGATCTAAGGCAAGTATTTTAGTGGTGTCATATTTTATCACTACCATGCACTACTGAAAATGCAAGTTTAAATTTGTGTGTCTCGTTTTTATCCCTTTGAGTCACAAATGGTTGTATTGTATATGACACCTATACTTTGCGCCTACTGTGGAAAAAGGGCCTTAATTCTGAAAAAATTGGGCCTTAATTCTTACGTTGTTCAATGTTTATTGTCCATTCCTTTTCTGTTAAAGTGTTCCATTGCTCAATGGAGCCTAAACTCATACACAAATTGATGAAAACTAGGATAGCATAACATGCTTCTAAACTGATCCTTCAAATCGTCGAACGTTTGCACCCACACAAATGGTTGAAAACTGGTGGAAACTCTTGTAAGGATAGGATACATGCTTCTAAACTTGATCCTTCAAATCGTCGAACTTTTGCACCTTAGAATTAATATTTTCCACTTGGGTTCCGGTTCATCGCCCTGATCATTATCTATCTGCTTATACTTTGGGGGCATACTGAAAATTTAGGGCTAAACCAGGCAGAACAAATTGCTACATTCACGTCTGTCCTTTTCTTTTTCTATGGACTTCTCTAAGATGCAGACCATTGATCTTAAATTAGCACATTTAATTTTCAAGCCTAGAAAAGGTTGCTGCCAATACTGTCTCAGCTTGCTTACTTCCTTGTACTTGAAGACCAAATCACTCTATAGCTTTGATAAACCAGGTATTTAAAACAACCATTTGGCATGTTCGTGGAATCTGCAAGCTGACAGAATCTTAAAACTTACCAAAAGCTTCAGAATAATTGTGGCAAGTGGACGATCTGCTGGCGTATCTTTAGCCTATCATCATCTCACAAATTGATATTTTGTCTAAAACGCCTGCCAGAAAGATTCAAGCAGGATTGAAAACAAGACTCTTGGATAAAAAAATGCAGGCTTTTCACAAAAAGAGTTGATACCTTGCTTCCGGAGCGAGGAAATGCAATGCACTTTAACAAAGAACTCGTTTTTTTACATCGCCTACAAAACAGACAGCAATTTAGAATCGCCGGAAGAAGCTATGGCGCCTTGCCAAGTCTTGGAAATAAATCCGCAGAACGTGATTAAGACTCCAAAACAGAAGCTTTTGGCGGATCTGGTCTCTCAAATAGGTCGGTTTCGACTCTGTTTTGCGAAATCATTCTGTTTAGGTTATCATGATTTTTTTTTCTTCACTGTTTTTATTCATGAATCGATTTTCAATTCAATTTAATTATGAATGACAAATTGAGAATCCAATTGGAATTTAATTTAATTATTTTATATATGATGAACGACAAATTGAGAATTTAATTGGATTTTATTGTCATGGAGGCCAAATGGTAATTTGTTTGGTAACTTGGTTTTCTTAGCCTTGGACTCGGATAAAAAAGAGTTTCTATTATTTTGCAAACGTTACGAGACCTATCTTCGCATTTCACATCATCCTCAGCTTGAGAGAATAATGGTAAGAACTTGTAACACATTCATAATGGTGATGAATTAACTGTCTTCTTTCTAAGCGCACATCTTCCTTTTGTAGCAATTGTACATATTCTTTGAACCCAGCAGTGGGGTGGCAAATTTAAAGGACAATAGCCAACTGAATGATGATGAAGAAGAGTTTTTAAAGCTGTTGTTCCAAGTAAGTTAACCACGCTCTAAACTATAACACACTATTTCAGTAGTTGTTAATTTTCGCCACCATAGTTGAATCGTCCCTAACATCTATGTTATATTTCCACTCATTGTCTCCCTCAATTGAACCATCGACACGCTCATTTCCATCGAAGCCTCAATCCTAATCTTACACATTTCTAAACTTACTTCGAGTAGTATGAACAAATACAATTGAAGCTACACCTGCAACTTTGATGGGATCATCAACCAGGGATAGGTCTAATACTATACCATTCAAAATGGGATTTCTAGTTTTGATTCCGATCACTTCATCCACTTTAATTTCCTAAAAGTATCTACCACATGTTAGAAAAATTCTTCTTCCTTTTTTTTAATCGAAGGCAAGTTCTTATATAATAATAATAAAATGGTATGTAAAACTTATTAAGGACCCTTCAAAGGGCTAGATGGGAAGAATTTAACCCCATAATAACTATAATGATATTAGTATAAATACAAAGAGATTTGTTACTCCATTTGAAGCCCTGCCCAACTTCTTCGCTTTAAAAGCAAGTACTATGGGGACCCCTACCAAATTCATGTGTAGTACTAGTGAAAGTGGTCGCCTCTTCCTGCTCTAAGCTGTACTACAGGAGCAGGATTCCTCAGTTTTCTGAAACTCTTCGCATCTGCTCCAATACCATAAAGTTGTTGTTATCCTGAAGACCAGATCAATATTTAAAGGCTATACGCTAAAGTTTTGAGACTAAAATTGATAAGCTCTATTCCATTGGCACTAAAAAAAGACTTCCTGTTAATGATGAATCAAGAATAACCTATGCTCTGTGATGAGCATGGGCGGAAAGCATGCTTCATCCCTGTGTGTTAACTTGGCCAGAGATCCAACCAGTTTTGAAGTAGTACAAGGAGTTTTCCCCCACTTTTCCAGCCTATACTAAGGGAGGTAGCCTCCACTTCTTCCCCCGAAAATGGTGAAGGGTCGGGCCTCCCCAAAGCGTGCTCTACCTGCTCAATCACATCGCTACTACCCTTACATGGGTTTCTGATTCATTGAAGCTCAGCCTGCTTAAGCAGCAATGAGATGCTCCAAGTCTCGCGCCCTAAATTATCTGCTTGGAAACCTTAATTCAATGACGATAGCAGACATTCACAAAATTAGATGTCAAGCTTCCCCAACCGGGATGGAGGAAGGAAGGAAGGAAGGGAGGGAGGGAGGGAGGGAGGGAGGGAGGGAGGGAGGGAGGGAGGGAGGATATTTTAACGTCCACGGAGGCCAACAGTAAACAAAGGTATACTAACCAAGAAAGCACATAACAAATGCCAAGATGCACAGTACTCTACAGAATATATTTGTTTACAATCCTACTGGAATATTGATGAGCCAAGACAAGCAATACATGATTTAGACCAAGGTCATCTAAAGAAAGGAATAAAACCTCGGGCTGGGCCCAACCTACAGTGAGTGCAAGTCTTGAAATCCATACAAATCTAATGCAGTGGGGTCATTCTTTCATTGCAGGCTTTGAATTTTCTACTGGTTTTTTGTATATATAATTTGCAACGAAATTAACGTTCCTATTATGTCATCTAGAAATGTGCTAAGACATTTTTAAAATGCTTTGTGTATCAAGGTGTAAGTACGGCAATGCTACCCAAAAAATAGTGAAAGTACATAGCACTTAAAGCACCTATGACCAAGAAAATATGTGGCATAATTTGATCTCCATAGTTTGTATGTTTCTCCATGAGATCCATGCCATGGCCTCTTGACTCCGTAGAACATATATATATTCTCCAAGGTTGTTGAAGAAGAATTCCTTTGAGCATGTACCACCTAAAGCACCTAAAGCGTTTGTCCCAACAGTGTTTTTTAGGTAACATGACCATGTTTATACCTATCATCTCATTTCATAATAATAGGGAATAAAGTCTTTTAGCACCTTGTTAGCATGTTGAATTATGCATGTTCTATTAGTAGTTTTGTGAACCAATTTAACTACTTTGCCATTTGCCTCTTCCATTTTCCTTGGAAACTAAAACATCAAAATAGTAGTCAAGAATGAAAGCATATACGAGAAAAGTTATTGTCTCAAAATTTAATTTGTCAAATCAACCTTGTATATTTTACCATATGTTGGACAAATATAGAGTTTTAACGGAGGACTACATGGTCTGCAATGTAGTAGAGGCATTCATGGATATACCCATCACCCACATCTCACTTAGGACGAATTAATGATCTCTATATTTCACTTAGAATAAAAGTCTTATTGTTTCCTAACAAACATCGACATGACACCTTCAATTTCTTCCAGCAATCTTGTCATCAATTCTCAATTTGTTGGATATAGTATATAATATACCTTATTCTCAATGTACAAACAACATATCTTTCTTTATAGACGATAAAAATCTATTTTATTCTATTGTATCCTATTCTATTTTATTCTATTGTATTCTATTCTATTTTATTCATCTTATTATTATGTCACTTCATAATCTATTATTATGTAAAATCTATTATTATGTCACTATTATTATTCATCTATTATTATGTCACTTACCCAACAATTTTTACTTTTATATCTGAAAATGTTGTAAGAACATCGTGACTTCATAATGGGCATGCAAAAACTTCTTGTACAAGCTCAAAAGAGTACAAAGTTATGAACTTTTTGTTTTAATCAAGCACTTAAGATGAAATACTTGTGTTCTTCAAATAGATGCAAAACGTACCTTTTCAATTCTTGTATGACCATTAGAGAAAGAATGTGTCTGCTTAAATTTAGATATATTGATGTTGCGGTACAATTGATCGACGTCAATTAGCATATACCATTGCAGGAGTCCTAATTTTTTAGCTATTTGATTTTTATTTCTTTAAAATTTTTAACATCTTATTGATCAAATAAGTTCTCAGTTTATCTTCATAATGAAGGCTTGGCAAATGCCTTTTATGAATTTGTCCATTGGCACAACCCTCATTAATTGTTGCTTCTTTCTGTTGATGGCCTTTTTGTTTGCAATTTAGCCAGTTAAGCAGTTTCTTCTTCCATGTTTCCCTCGCCCTCCCACCCATTGTCATTTTTCCTTCATTGCTTCTATTTGACTTGGGAATGTAGCAGAGGACTCAAAAAAAGCAATTATTTGAGCAACGAACCCCTTATCGATGTCAATCTGAAGGAAAACATGGCCTTGAGGATATTAATAAATCATGGTGTGGACGAGATTCTTCTTGTGCTTTTGAAATTTAATTGCAATACTAGAGCAAACATTGGAATTTCTCCATGTTCTATTAGTGAAGTATGAAATGCCACTTAACATTTTTCATTATCCAAAGCATCACTTTGATGTAAAAAGAAAGAAGGGATGGGCTAAGAATTATGCCAAATCCTTAGCTGAAACCAATTCGAAGATGGAAAAGATTGATCCAGAAGATTGGATCAATGACTTATCCACTGGAGATATCAATTTTTTTTTGTCTTTGATAAAGTTACTATTTCAATTAGATCTCGAAGACCTGGAGTACTAGCACATGGTGGAATCTCCATAGCCTTAGGCGCAAATGGAAGGACCGAATTCCTTTCCACCCATATGCCTTAGACATGTTAAAACACTGTGGTCTTATCTGATGAGAGTCTCCAAGGTGCAAACAATGTAAGTGTTGATTCTAGGAGAAAGGGATGATTGTGCCATTTCAAAAAAAATGATCAGTGGTACAAAAAGGGAGGCAATCTTATGCCTCTTTAAATTTCATGATACTTCTTTCAAAACTATTTCTCATGTGTGGAAGCTTCTATTGTTCTTCTATGGTTATGCTTCACCTTCAATCATGGCTCTATCACGTAATATTGATCCTATATAGTCTCTTGACATGGTGCACCATAATGCTGCACCATCTAGCTTCGTGTCTCAAAAGACATCATTTGCTATTATGCTTTTTGGTTCATTTTCACAGCACCATGCAAGGTGGTGTGCAACTTCTTTTAGTTATGGGTAGGGGCGGTCCAAGGTGGCTCAACGTTAGTACAAAGTGAATACTAATCCATGTGCAGTAGTCCATATGTATTAAAGATTTTGGATCTACTCATTACTTTGAGCAGGTAACAGGTGATAGTGATAATGATTGGAGATGTATTTTTCCTAAGTCAACTAGAAAAAGAAAACCCACCTATAATTTTGGCGATGAGTAGAACCAGTAATATACATTTAATCCTGCATAGAGGGACATTTCTCACTTTGAATTTGTCCTTTAGATCCTTGTATCGAGTTTATGATAAATAAATGCTCTTGCTATTTTTATCAATAGCTAGACTGAAAGAAATATTATATTGTCTTCAACGTCCTGGTCCTCATCATTTGGGGCCAAGATTCATTCTTGTCCGCTCATTCCAGATTGTTATAGCCTGTCACATTCTATTACTAATTTGTTATGCCCATAATACACTGCCAACACTGCAACATGTGTGACTGCAACATATGTGTTATGCTCATAACATGACCTAAATTATGCCACGTGTCATACTTATCTGACACAAAATGTTCTTCCTTGACCAAAATTGTAAATGACAAAATCATTTCTAATTCAACCAAATACTTGAATTGGAGTGTGAGAATCACTTGCATTGGTTTGACTAACATTTTCACTCTAGTTTATCCAAAAAGCCCCATCTAAATCAATTGTGTTTGGGCTTAATTTTACTATTAAGAATTTTTTTGTAGAAATTTTAGCAAACCTTAAATCTTTCAATTGACGTCTGGGATCTCTGAATTGGGTCACAAATAATATTGTCTTGACTTGTGGCCCCAAATATTGAACCAAATATACTGCGAACCGCTTCTTCAGAAAATCTTAATTCCTTCACTTAATCCAAGCACCACATGTTTCCAATAAGGCTTTAAACTAGCAATCCATCCATGCCTCTTTTTATATAAACAATTTTGGGCGTCAAATCATACCACAAATCTACTTCCAAATGACCTGGGCTAGGAGCGTTAAAGTCAATGACGTCCCCCCACCCCACAGGCATCATGACCCATGAAAATAGCCTCGTGGCCATGTGGCTAGGAAATTTCGAGGTCACATGGCCACGAGGCCATTTTCATGGGCCATGACGCCAAGGAGGAAGATGTTATCTAGCCCTTCTATCTATCTATCTATCTATCTATCTATCTATCTATCTATCTATCTATCTATCTATCTAATTCTTACCTAATTTGTTTTTTGTCCTAGATGATGGAAAGATGCAATTTCAGAATGCTCAATGATGCAGAGGTGAAAACAGCTATGGAAGGGCAATATTTGCTTAATCTTCATGTAGTAGTTGATGAATCAAAGGTATCATTCATACCACAGGCTACATGCAATCTTCAATATAAGAAAAAAAAAGAAGAAGAGAGAGATATCTTTGCATTTATTTAAGACTAGCTCATACATAGAAAGCATATAGATTTGAAAATTGATCTCATCATTCTCAACCACTAACTGACTGAATCTAATTCAATCATATAATTGAAGTAGAACTATTTTGGAATGGAGAGGTAATGTATAAATTAGTTTCCATTTATATGTAGCAACTATTCTCATGACACATTTGCAAATTTACTAGTTGGATGATAAGCTTCTAAGCAGATATTTTGGCAAGCATACGACCAATTATGCTCCAAATTTCAAATTAGTATCTAAGGATAAGGTTGAAGGTTCCATGAGAAAGGCAATGTCAAAAATTGCATCTCCCAGCAATTATAAGGTATAGCTTTGTAAATATATATGATGCCCTGGTTTCGCTGTTGTTAGAAATATGGTTTCATCTTTTTAACTTCTTTCGTTGTCTCTTTTTCTTTCTTTATTTTATCAAGGAATTAGTTAGTTATTAAACATAATGAACAATGTCTGAAAACATATAAGAGATTGGAGATAGCTACATATCCTAGGGTCATCATTATTGTCTCTTTTTTTTTCTTTATTTTATCAAGGAATTAGTTAGTTATGAAACATAATAAACAATATCTGAAGACATATAAGAGATTGGAGATAGCTGCATATCCTAGGGTCGTCGTTAGGTTAAGATTAAGTTAAGTTTGACATTTAGGTTAAGCTGATGTTAGTTGGCTTTTGCCTTCAGACCAAACTTCGTTAAGGATTTCCGATAACATTTACCTAATGATAGTCCCATAAAACGTGCTCACACATGCCCAATTTAAGTCATACTTTAAATTGATCTAACTGTAGTATGTTTGTACATGCCTCGTTAAATCATCTTAAATTAAACCAGGTGGCACATCAGAATTTTGATAGTAGACTACAATTACCTTAAAGTGACCTAAAAGAGGTCACTTTTAACTTAATTTTTTTTTTAAGTTTGGGTTAATCTTGTGTGAAGCTACTAACTTAACCCATTATAGTGTGAATATGATTACCATTAATACTATCGTTTAAAATAGTTTAACTGACACTTAACTAGATTTCTTAACCCAAAGCTAAATTAACTAGTAGTGTGAATAAATCTTTTGTTAAGTATTAAAATTGTTCGTAAATGTAGAATAATATCATATTTTTATAAAAAAAAATAATCGAGTGATATATGCCCTCCTCCCCTTTTTTTTGTTGAAGGGTAAAACTTTTTTGAAACACCAATATGAAAATGCAATGTTTTGACCCAATGAGTGAAGCAACCTAGGCGTGCATACATAAACATATATCAAGGATCACAAGCACTTGATAGGAGGAGGCAAAAAGAATAATGATAAGCCTTGAGCATCTCGAGGAACTTGATCATCATACAAATCCATGCCTTTGAAGATGCTATTCTATTCTATTCTTTGAAGATGCTGAACTTTTCCTTTTCCAAATAAAGTAACCAGCTTGAAGCAAGTGAAAAGTAGAGTATTACAACTTAGTCCAAGTACAGGAGTAAACTGTCAAAAAAACTTCTTGACTTTTGAGTGATCTTGAAAGAGAGAGAAAAGCCAATGGAAAAGCATCTATACTTGGTTTTAGATTGCGAATAAAGACTAAGAAAGTAAGATCCTGAATAAACCTCGTCATATTTGCATGAGAATAATAAAGTCTGTCATATGAGATCCCTCCCTCCCTTTCATGATAATGACCACGAATAGTTTGCACTCTAAACTTTTTGCTACTGTCCTGCGTTTTAAATACAATAACTGGTCATAGGAGAAAAATATCAAAGCCATTGGTGAAGCATGACTTAGGCAAAAAAGATCTACTATTGACCATTTAGTTGTTTGCAGCGCCATGGTAAATTTAATCATAGGTATTATTTGTGGATTATACAAGGGCATTTGATAAAATTCGAAGGACCAATCTTTGGCAAAGAATAAATGAACTTGGAGTTCCAGAGGAGCATTAAAGTTTCTGTATGAAAAAGTTTTAGTACAATTAGCATTTTCGTTTGCTGGAAACTTAGATATAGGAGTTGGGAGGTGCAGGGGCACGTCTCTTGCTGGTTTTGCAATCTTGCTCCTTCTATGCAGATGACATTGTACTCTAGATGTATGGAAGGGATGCATATGCATATTGATGTTTTGCTCGTCTTTCTTATGAAGTAAAATTGATGATTGTGAATATGACCATTACACTTTTTGATATAAAAAAAATAGAATAGAATAGAATAGAAGGTGCAGCTTGTTCGCCATAAGTATTTGAGTTTGATAGTTAATAAAAGTTTTAATTGGAAGTAAACAGTAGAACAAGAATAAATGAAGACTTAAAAGGCCCTATGTGCTATGCATAAAATAGGTGCTAATGCAAATATTGGAAATTTACAAATTAATTGGTGCAGTCTATAATATTATGTGGATGCAAAGTTTGGGGACCTAGGCTATCATTGGAGATGTGGAAGAAAGTGGAGAAAATGCAAAAGAAGTTTTTCCATGTTGACTGGGGATGTAGATGACATATAATATGATGCCAATGGAGACTAGATGATAACTCTAGAGGTGGAAGTTCTTTACAAATTGTTCTCCTTTGTATGTAAAGTGTAGTTTGATAATATGGATGGAGGAAAGCTCCAATAGAGGGTGGTATGCAGATGTAAAAACATGGGCCCATAAAGGGGTTTAGATTTGGAGGGCTTGAGTATTAATCAGAATAGCCTTAAAGAATGGATTGGAGAGCATGAGATAGTAAAGTTGTGGAGCGTTCCTGAGACAAAATAGTACTATAAAAGGTGATGAACCCACCTCTACAGGAGGCAGCATATCTCAATGATAGAACTAGTGTAAGTTTTAAAGATACTATTTATAGGATGAGACTTAGCTTGCACATGCTTTAAGTTGAGATGGGATGTGTCAGTTGAACAAAAAACCTAAGAAAAATATATTGCAAAACGCCTGGCACAAACCTTAATCTGGGCAAAAAGAGAGGGGCATGCAACACAGGCCACTTTTCCGTTGCCGCTACTTTTAGTAGTTAGATGATAAACCTCCTTGGCCAAGGCCTGAGATGTGTTAGGATCGTACCAAAACTGGCTCATGCCCCAATTTTCAGGCACCATAGCTGTGCCACATCCACGCTTTGCAAAAGCTGCTGCTCTTGGGCAAATTATTGAAGGGCAGCAAGGGCATGAGCACTCATAGAATGAAACTGACGTCTTTAGCAGCACAGCTCTGCAGGATTTCATCTCCAGCTCGTTTCCTCTTTAAAGATATCAATCCGCCAACGCACATACTGGGCTTTTAAATCCATTAAGGATTTAAACAAGAGGCACTGCTTCTCATAAATCATGTGGCCGTTGCATCTGCGGCATACCTTACAATGCAGACGTATGATTTTGGAAGCCCACGCAAGGGATTGCTCCATTTCCTTGCTTATATTTCCTTTCTTTTTTCAACAAATTTATAAGAAGAAGCTAATTAATACATTCGGAAGAGACGGGAGAAGGCAGATCGAGTTAACCCCACACTGCAAGAAACTCTCCAGAAGGACCAGGAGGCCCTAAAATGCTATCCACGAGGCTTGAATGTTCAGCCCCTAAAATAAAAACAGGGCTTTTGTTGTGAGCCCTTCGATGTTGGACCATTGAAAAAAAAAGGCTAAATCAACGACTAAGAAATAGTGCACTCTAGATGTACGCATTAGTACATCCATTTGAATACGCCATGAAATCTTAGGAAAACCTTTGTGAAAAGCGTACAAAAACACAAAGAAAACCCCCTGTTATTATGCTACATATTCATGGCCAATATCTATGCTAGACTTGAATTAAAATCTGAAGTCATATGTTTCTTTTGTACAATAGGATCAAGCCTTAGACCTATCTCAAATTCTGCTCATTTATGTAAAAGATCCAATAGACCAGTAGCTATGTAGAAGTTTTAAGCATTCTCAATCTTAAAAATAGACTAGAAAGCAAAATTTACATGAAAGTAGTTTTAACCCTGTTTAGGTGATGCTTTTGCCATTTAGATTTCCTAGAGACGAGTCCCGCAAAATTAGTGATCCATTTCTCCATCCTTCTTGTAGCCAAATCCAACCTAGAAAAGCAAAGGGAACAATGGGAAGAAAATCCCGTACCTGCAGCCAATCAATACCCTGTTAGCATGTTAATGGTATCAGGGCAAGGGCCAAAAGGTACATTGGGATTTTCAGCTCTTCACTGATTACCCATTGTGCCTCTTGCCCTGCCAGTTGAAAATAGCTAAAAGAATACATGGAGAAAAAATGCAACTGCATAGACATCTGCCAGCACTTAATGAGCTTATCTTACATCACTTTCTATCACATGGCTCATAAGCAAGTGATCATGAGGCCAATGTCTAAGTGTATTAGTGTGATCTAGATAGGCATGTAATTCTTGTCTAAATATTCACCCTGCAAAGATACATATCTGATATTTTATCTGCACCGGTATTTCGTCTGCACTATTCTTGTAAAGGATATGAACGAGATGTTATTCATGTAGACATATCCATGCTCAGCATTACAGGGTTCTATCTAACAACCCCAAACAAAAGGAGACTAGATGTTCCTATTAAATAGAACAAATCAAATGCCTTGTATATTATGAAAGCCAAAATCTGGAAACAGATTAAAAGAACCTGTAAGTTATGGAGATCTTCCTCTGAATCTTGTGTCAAGTTGGCATTTGAGCAGATATATGATCTCCTGGCATTTGCTGTTGAACGATAATACATTTTTTGGTAACCCATTCTGTCATCTCTGCCATTGAAGCCACGATTTTGGCCAGATCCTCATCCATATAATGGCATAACCCTTTGCATTAGAAGGGAAAACTAAAACAAAGTTCTTGAGAACTGGATTATCTGAGCGATTGTCCATTCCATCTGAACCATTTACTACAGAAGGCATCTGCAGCAACCTCCAGCCATTTTGCATTGGAGCTCTGCTACTGAATCCGTAGGTGTTAACAGAGACCCGGATAGATATGAAACTTTGCTCAAGGAACGTCAAAACATCAAGGCATATGCTGGAATTAACCCATTCAAAACTGGCCGCTGGAGAAGGCTGCTCTAGCTTAGGGTATCCGGAAAAACATAAGCTTATGCAGTCCAAAATTCTATATGGGTCAATCTGACCACATCTGTTCTTTACCGGCACATATTTATTATTAGGTCTAGAGGAGCTGCCATAAATTTTGGCAACGCGCTTTTGACCATATCCGCCTGCTTTTCTGATGCTCTGAGCAGTATATTAGGGTAAATGTGTCTTTGCCATAACATTTGGCAACTTTAAAAAATAAAAACCATTTTGTCTCCCATAAGAGATTATTTGCTAAAGACAACCTTTGGGCAATGTCAAAAATAATATGCAAAACCTTATTGTATGGCCCATATCTTCACCATTATTATACACAGCCATTATTCCTTAGGAAGCCACCACCATGCTTTGAAAAATACATCAGTGTTTATGCACATTGGCTAAGTTCATCCCTTAGTGCAAATACATAATAAAAAATAAAAAAAAAAATAAAAAATAAAAATAAAAAAATTTGAAGGACGACAGATATATTCATCATTAAATCATGAAAATAAATACATGTGTCTCAGATACAGGTCTAAAACGCAGAGGAAAAAGAGCCCCTTTGTATGAAGCTAACTGGGAGACTCGGATTTACTATGTGCAAATAAACCTCTGATTCTAATATGAACCATTGGAGCTCGTTTTTGTCGAGCTGCCTTCTTAAGTGAAACATGCGTCCAACCATCATTATGACCCTTAACTTGTCCATTGCATCTAGCAGATCTAACTGCACTGAAGGCGAAAGGAACAATTGCAGAAGAAGGTATTGGAGCTTCCACCTGTGTAAAATGAGATTTCTCCATAGCATGTGATGCCACAACCAGCATACTAGGTGCTACATTGTCTTGCACACAAGATGTGGTTAGAGGTGCAGTAAATGTTGAAGATGGCTGACATGAAGAGGACACAAGATGAGATACCAAGATCGGGAGAGAACTTACAGAAAGAGAGACAACAAAAGATGTACATATAGGAGAAGTAGTAACCGAAGTATAAATTATAGGAGACATAGTAAGGGAGATTGTGGATGAAGGCGAAGAAACAAGAGAAGGGGTAGTAGTGGAAGATGCAAGAGGTTGAGTCTTTAGGTACTGAACAGAAAAAGTTGGAGGCACACGCGCGGACATAAATTGTATCAGAATTTCAATCATTCTAATTCATTGTTCTCTCATGCTTCCGCCACATAGTTATGACCAATGCTCTTTTTTTGTTAACCCGTCACCCCTAAAATCCAAAATTCTTGGTTCTATATGTATTGAAGGCACAAAGATGCAGGTGGTTAAGCTATTAATCAAGACTTAGACATCAATTATTGATAGAAGCTTTTTCACATATCATTCATTAGGCAAGTAGATACACAAGTGTTTCTTAGTAATAGTGACAGTAAGATCTGGTGTTTCTTCTATATGAATAAAATGCAGGTCTCCACAGTTATTCCAGAGAATTAACTATTTTCTTTCCTTGTTAGCTTCCTAATGTCAAGCATATCATAGTGGAACTTTGCTTGTTGCAAGCCATTGTAGTCCTGAAATAATATTATACGTTATGCAGTGTGCAATATTTATCCAAGGGATTGGCTTTGCAAGAGCCTCTAGTTTTTTTCCCATGACAAAATTGAATATTATGATTTCAAGAGTATGGAGCCGTTTCTTCATCTTGATCAGGTAACTTTTGCATGTTGATAGATGCCTATAAGTTACAATAATAATTACACACCATTGAGTTCATTTTATATTTTGAAAGCTTCTTACTTCATAGAACCCTCCCCAAAAAAAAAAAAAAAAAAAAAAAAAAAACAAAACTATCTGGTTGGAAGATTAGAGTTCTATATAGAAAATGGCTAACTAGAGCATATTGTATCAAATCACCGAGATAAGAATTTGAATAAGGACATAAAAAGTGCTAAACTAGTTCTAACATTGACTTCAATCCATTTGCCTTGGGTGTAGTACATTTACTATTTAGCAATATTTTCTTAAATAAGATTAGCCTTTTTGTTCTCTTGATGACAAAATGTCTGATCACAAAACTATAGCTAGTTATATAATATATGATAATTGCACATCCCATATCAAGATCCTACTAGCATTACAAATCCTGGGACTATCCATGAATGGAGTGAGATGAATTGAACCTCAAATCTACTTGCATTTTATATCTAAAAGTAATAAGCCTTCAAATATAGAAAAAGATTTAATAGAGCAACCTAGCAAGTCATCTTTAATGAATTAATCATACTGCTGTGTATACCTAGGAGAATAATATTGATAAAATTAACCACTGTCTAGGACATTTATAACAAGAAACCTTTCAGGGCAGGGCTTTTAATCCTAGAGAGGAATGGATTTTTCTTGAATTTGGGTCCCATAGAACTTTTGGCCTCTATAGATGATAGAATAGAATTCGATTCAATTCGATTTTTTTCTTCTCAGACCAAATTAAAACATTTTTCCTGTCATACCCAAGGTCACAGGTTCAAAGCCTCATTGTGAAAGTGCTCATACATTCTTGTAAAGCTGATGGGGGGATCAACCATGTATAGTAGTGGTGGGGCAGCGTCCATCTGAGTGTGCTATAGAGTGTTCTATAAGCTACGGCTTCGCGTGGATGTTAAAATATTATATATCTATTTAAAATACCATCTATCTATTTATCTCCTATTTTTCCTCTTCATAAACCTTATGCTCTTCTCTTCTTTATTTACTTTTGAGAACCATTCCCCTAAGAACCCATCGCCCTTCCCCCCCCCAAAAAAAAAAAAAAAAAAGGGTTGACAACATGAGCTGCATATTATGATGGTAAGGCCTAGGATAATAAGTCAAAAAAGACATATGGTAAATGAGCGCGCACGCACACGCACGTGTGTCTGTGTCTGCATCTGCGTCTGTGTGTGTGTGGTGGGGGGGGGGGAGAGGGAGGCAGGGAGAGAAGTGAAGTGAAGTGAACTATTGCGTCTTCTGAGACCATCAGGTCTGTAAGACCAATTACGTAATATATACTCTTAGTTATCATCTGACAAACCTTCATGGGGCTAAAAAACCTATTCTATTCTATTCTATTCTTTCCTCGTCTGTCAAGTAATTTTCTATAGCCTTAATTCCTGCATCTCTCAACTGCATCATATCAATCAGGAAACTACCAGCTATTGCAGCTGGCAAATCAAAAAGCTGTTGCATGTTGCTTATGTATATGCCAAGGATACCTCTCAGAATTTGGTATGCTGGACAATGAATGGTTGCGTGTTCTTCATCTTCTACTTGATCTGCCCCCACAATCTGCATCTTCGGTATTCTCGTGGTACATTATACCATCGTCCTACTTCCACTCCCAGGTGGTGTGCACTTAACCACATTCTACATATTGCACACATGGAGATGCTCTCATTTAAGTAGCTAATTTCTTGCAAAGCTGGATTCATCTTCTCCCTATAGTGAAGCATTTTCACTCCAGGGCTATGCAAGATCCTTGCCAGTGTTTTTTCTTTGACCCATTCATATATTCTATGTTTGTTAGCACCAATATTTATTTTGTGTGTGTGTGTGTGTGTGTGTGTGTGTGTGTGTTTGTGTGTGTGAGTGCGCGCGCGCGTGTGCTTAGGGGGAGGCTAAGGTCCCAACTTCAGAAAGGGGAGGCCACCCCACGTACTTCGGCAGCTGCACATGTTCAAATGCCAGTGTGACGTCAGCCCAGACAGACATGACGTCTGCAACGTCGCAATGCCCTCAACGGCGACCACAATCCACATCTCATAGACATCACAACACTCAGCATCTGCCGAAAGAATCGACATTGATCCGAAGATCAAAGAACGACATGAGCTAAGATGGAAGAGCCATAATATCATGTAGTCCGTGAGATTCTAGAGGAAGTAGAGAAGAACCTCATTAAATGCCTCCAAACTCTAGTCCTCTTTCACAATGACATTGTAGGCATCCGCACATATTATTAGGACGAGCCAACATGGCCCTCAGTGCCTTGACCACCCACGTATTATCACATTTACAGTTGCAGATGCACTGTTACGAGAAGCCACATTATGTTAGCACAAACAACTGAAGGGGAATTCTCTGTATGTTGATCAAGTTCTCACGCCGACACGACAAGTGTCATGCAACGAAGCGTTGGATCAGTTTACGAACATTCGCTGCCAGAGGAAGCCACAAGACTGATTCGAGACAAGATGCAGATCTTTGGACTGGCAAACGCTGAGTTCATATACGCATTGCATCATGTTGCTGCAATGTCTCAAGGTCCTTCTGGTGAAGCTCCTGCTGTCACTACAACTGCAGCTAATGTCGCTGCTGCCCCTGTCCATGTTCTTGCTTTGCCTGTTCTAGTCGGGTCTCTTGCTCCTACTACCTCACTTGCTTCTGCCCGTGTGCAGCATACTGCCTCTGCTTTTCTTTGTGCTTGAACAGAAATGACGAAGGAGAATAATAGAAGGAGTTGTGACACATATCAAATTCATCAAAAAATCAACTAGATGTAGATGCATTGGCTGATATGGAGATTAAGAAAAGAAGCTAGCAGTAGAGTGGAAGAAGTTTTTGTTAAATGTGAGTTCATTAAGAAGCACCTCTCAGATGATTTTGAAATGCTTGTTCTGGATGGCATTTGGAGCACTGCCATAGAATTCATGGGGCCACATGATGTCATTGACCAAGGAGTCCATTAAAACTAGTAAATATCTGAAGTTCATAAGTTGGAAGCATCCAAATAAAACCATTGGTGTTACATGTGTTTCTTTGAAGCATCTACGGTTTATTACAACTCATTACCTCTAGTATTAAAAATTGTAGGTATGGCATACACCTTTGACTATACATATTCTTTCTTGTAAGTAAACAGAGCACATGCAATTAACAAGACATGATCTAGGTTTGGCTACATATCTTCTTCTTTTTTCGGATTGGGCCTATCATATGATACTCAAAATACATTATTTGATCAAAAGTATATTCCAAAAGACAAATCAGCTAGGTTAGAAGCAAGTACAACATTAGAATACATTAAAGGATATAGTATATTCCCTATTCTAACAACAACATTTTGTACAATGTTTCTTGTATTTTCATGTCTAAGCAATCTATAACGTTGTTTTATGTTTTTGAAAGGGAAAATATGTATGTTTATTTGTTGCTTCATATTCAATAATCAAAGAATCAACATGTAAAGTATAAATGTCATTTTCTAGATGCAAAGAGGAAAAAGAAGAAGATAAGGTCCTATGTGACCCGGATAAACTACCAGAGGTTGATTTAAGGAATGACAAGCGTATTACAAGAATCCATCTCGAGAACATAAAACTTTGGTATCTATAACTTGCATTACCCTCTCTCCCACAATTTGCATCTATTTATTTCCAGACAATTTTTTATTATTTGTAGTGCCATGGGACAGACAGACATAGAGATAGATAGATAGATAGATATAATTGTTGGTCCTCCCCTGTAGACTGCTTCCTAAATTCGCTTGAAGAACGGATAGGTCCTCTTGCACTGAGAAACTAAACCCATTGAGGTGGTTTCTATGCTTTAGGACGTAGAGCCGGCTGAGAGCATCATGAAAAAAAACTAAAAGATGGTGAACGACGATAAGTTTTTACCGCTCCCACTCTCCATCTACCTTCACATGCATGCTATCATTAAAGAATTGCATTGCCTCATTCATATTCAAATGGTCGTCTGCCTCTGTCTCCACATCCCTTATTATTCTCAAGTTCAGGGTTCAGGCATCAGGTGATGAGGATTACTAGTCAAGTTCATTAGGCTGATGCTGAGGTTGTTGATCATGCTCTGGAGATGTCTTCAAGCCCACCTCAAAATACTTCTTTTTTTGTGTGCATGTATCTGACTCTAATGCTTGTCCTGAGTCGTTAGCAATCCTCACGGACCTCTTACAGGATATTTGTAACTGAGTCAGTGATCAACTGTAGGAGTTGCATTCATTTCGAGATAGGCAATCATGGAGGTAGCAGTCGTACTCCCCTCAGTTTGAATAGAATGTACCTGGTCACGAAGCACAGGCAGTGGGAGACTCTATGTATCAATAAACAACAATGGCCGAAGTGAAGTGGCTAAAAAACATACATAAGCCAAAACATTTTCGAGATTTTCAATCTTTGAAAGATAATCAGCCCATTCATTTTCAGACCTTGGGACCCACATTGACTCGAGCATAATTCGATGCTAAAAGTGGAATATACAGGTCATTATTAGAAAGTTCATTTGGAATCAGCAAAGTAGTATCATTAGAGCTATATAGAGACAAGAGAGATGGGGGACTAGATTGTAAAGACACTTTTCTACAGGCACAAGCACTTGCAGCCAAATTTATTTGGCATGTACTTCAAGATGACTCATCCCCAGCCGTGGTATTTGTTAAACACTGGCTCAATCAATGCAAGATCAAAGGCAAGCCATCTCTTCCTAGAGATGAGCTAGGGCCCTTCTTTTATGATTTTAAAGTGGCTCCACGTACTTCCCTTATAATGAGAAGAATACTCTAGGCTTTGAGGGAGGTAATCTCTTTATGCTTCCCACCCAATGTTTCTAATGAGGCTGGGAATTTCAGTATCTTCTGAAATACACGAGTTCATAAGAAAGGTCTCCCTCAGGGAAAGGAGACAGATAGGTGCTGCAAGAGACCTTGAGAAATGCCAAAAAGTGCTCGAGTGTGCCAGGTCCTAAGGAAGCATTGTGTGGTGTAGGGAAAAAAAATACAGTGTGGCCAGTATGTATCGTCCTTTCTGTAGTGTCGAAACTCCACTAATAGCAGAGATGAGGTTGGATAACAACAGTGGTTGCTAAGCTTCTCCTATCTAATTCACGAAAATCTATCTGCTCAAAGAAACTTCAATTCTTTAAGTGGACCACGCTCCAAGGGGGTCTCAGTACTAAAGAAGCATTACTTCGTAAAGGGATTGTGACTGATGATATGTGCCCTCTGGGATGCCACTCACGTGAATCTCTCATGCATCTCTTTTTTTTTTGTCTCATGATTTACGAATTCTGGTGCTGAGTTTTCCCGATTCTAGGGATCAAACAAGTTCATCTTGCCTGGCCAAATCTGCTAATCGGAGCTGATAGGTGCATCATAATTGCCTCCATGGTTAATGTGGCACTTTGGATGACATGGAGACATCAATGTGATGTGGCATTAGGGAGGCACGTAATTTCCGTGACTAAGTTAAAGAATATCTTCAACATGGAAGTGGCTCTAATGGCCGTGTCCCACCATAGAAAGATGGAGGTGGCATACAACAACAAAAATATGGATAGGGTTGACAAATTGCATGGATTTTAGAATTCAGATGTCAGTGGTTACACGATGAGGGTATACTTCCCACAGACAATGGGGACCGTACTCTTGGTAACTAAGTATCTTTGTTCCTTGATCTTGTGGAAACGAGATATGCCTACCCTATCTACGGAGAAGATAGTGATATTTCCCTATAGTATCTACACGTGGGGAAGAAGAGTAGGTATTTCCAGTAGTACACACAGCAACATATGACGTAACTTTTTATCTATCCCATTAAGGGGATTCACTATATATTGTACCATCTTATAATAATAATTATATACTCTTCATTCAAAAAAGAAAAGAAAAAGAAAAGCAGAAGATAAAGATTTCCAAGGATAGCAAATGAAGAAATGGAATCTCTGAACCACCTTTGTGAAGGATGAAAGAGACATTTTGGTTATCACACAATTTGCTAGCACAGTTGTGTTAAAAATGGCAGAGCCACAACGTATCAGGACCTGGAACAAAGCAAATAACTCCCCCCATGGGGAATATTGCGAAGATTCCATCTCGTTGAATTGACATGCAAAGAAAACATCACTAGAGCCAGGAACGCTCAGCATCCTTCCCAACCTTTATCACTAGCGTCAAACCCAATAGTATGTTTTATAGAAATAGGTGGCCAGAGAGGAGAGCAGTCAAAACATGAAATGATGAGCATCTATAAACTCAATTGATGGCGAGAAAGGACAGATTGCTCAAAAGGAACATCCCACAGTTCTATAGAACATAAATCTTGATGAAGAGCAAAAGGCCAGTACAAAGGGGACCTAAAACCAAACGTAAGGACTGGACAAATCCAAGAAAGTGAGCAAGAATCAATGCAGTGACTACTGGAGCATTCAACAAAGAAGATGCCATATACCATAACTCTCTTTTCTGGCCAAAGAAATGCGAAAAAGACCATCCTGGATGTCAACAACAAAGTCAACCAATAAGGTTCTATGAGCAATGCACAGGCGGCATTTTTTCCAAGAAATCAAGAAACCTGCATATTGAATGAGAAACGATGAGGATTTATATAGTTCCAGGCAAAATTTCACACATGAACAAAAGGTCGTCCACACAAGGAAGACAAAAAATACCTTAAATGCATCAAAATCTAACCAATTGCTTAATGACTTTAGTGAAGACAAAAGGAATCATATTGAAGTTATAGAAAAGACCTTCAAATTCAAAATCCAAAAAGGCATGATGTAGAGGCCAAATCAGAACATGATGATATCCAATTTTCAAATCCAAAGCGAAGAGAAAGTCATTTGGTTGGCACAAATGGGACAATAAGCTCAAGATTTTCATACTGAGACGCAGGAATTTTGAGCAAGGTGTTCAAGAAACGTAAATCAAAGATAAAACAAAATTCCTTTTCAGCTTTAGGGACCACTCCAAGGGGAGAGCAGAAAAAAGGACGGGATGGAACAAGTGAGGTTGCACCAGAGCAAAGAAGATTAGAAATTGCAGTACGGGCAAAGTCCATGTGAGAATGGAAAGAAGGATGATTAGAGTCATGAAAGGGAAGAGACGATTGGGAAACATTCCAAGGCAAGTGATAACCAAATTGGATCCAATTTAGAACTTGATGGGATGATGAAATAGATTGCCAGAATGGTAGTCCAACATTCAAGCGGTTCAACATAGGAGTTGAAGATGCTACATCATCAGCAATTAAAGGATCAACTCTCAAATAAGAAATTAAATATGAATATGGATAACAATACGAAAGCAAATTAATTTAAGAGTCATAAAGGACCTTGAGAAGTGGAAGGAAATGTATTAGTGGATGATGGAAAAGATGGAAAAAATCCAGGGCCCAAAGCTGGTTGAAATGACAAGCTAGGCTGTGCGGATACATTTTCATGAGCTTGAGTCCTCTTTGCAGATGGAGGGGGAGAGTCTTGAGCAACTTGCTTCCCTTTGTGCTTATGGATAGCTACACGAGTACTAGCAGATGCGGGAATATGAGGCACCATGCTAAAGAAAACAAATACAAAGAACCAATAAGGAAAAAATCCTTTAAGAATAAGCATAAAGATAAAAATAAAAAAAAACTAAAAAGTCTAGGAAGGGTTAAAAAAGCTCACAAAAAGTGGGGCAGGATGAGGCTCAAAATTGGTTGGGATAAAAAGGAAAAATGACATTAGATAGATTGGCTATAGGGGTCAAACAAGATGTATTAGCGTAGACATACCATGGAAAGATGGGATAAACTGTACAAGGATATAAGAGGCGCAAAAAATCTTATCGTTTTAAATGGAAAGAGATTGCAAATCTTGAAGGAGAAGGCCTTCCATGTGACCTTAATCTTATTGCAAGCAATATATAAAAGGAGATTACTGAAGATAGAAAATTCACAACTTCCTGCCAAGCCAAATACTATAGAAGATAAGGATAAGTGTAAAAGCATGGAGATTTGGGGGGAAAGGGAGGGGGATATGGAGGGGAGTTAGCAGGAAAAAAAAGGGGCTTCTTTACAGCAAGAACTATGATGGCTGGAGAGGATGGATGATGAGAGATACATCAAGTGATATCATGGGACTTCATACTAATAAAATAAAAGAGCGGACCCAACTTACACCTAAAATAAGCGTATCTGATGGGACCAATCGTACAGACCTCTGCTTGATGGCAATTATCCTCCATGACTTACAAAGCATTCTATCCATTCTAGTGTTTAGATATCTCATGGCTCATGGTTCATGGCTTCTTGGGTCTATGATTGGTATCGAGGGTCTCGCAGTCAAGCTTCCTTCTACCTTTGCACTTGAATGATTCCGTTCAGCCCGAGGGAACCTAAGACTGACCCTCGGCCCGAGGACGTTACATATCCCATTCCGCATAAAAGTTGGATATTAAATATTATATTTGAAAACTTCTATTAAACGCCAAATGTTTATAATTTCTTTTCAAACTACCAATCATTCTATTTGATACAAATGATTCAATTTGCTTGTGAGTCTTAGAAGCAGGATTGGGGTGGTTTTTCTTCTTTACTTGAATCAAAACATCATTTGGATCTATCTTGAGTATATTCCATTATGACAAGGACATATGTAGTAATAAAGAAAGTTCAACTATGGAGGTCTCCCACAATGTTTACAACACAAGTGCCTGTTCCAAAGACCGCCTCAAGAGCCAAGTACACATCGAGACCCTTGTTCAGACAATTTTGCCGTCTTCTTTCTTCCGTCGCCAACGACATTGCATGATTCATTAGAGAGGGACATTAGATGGATAATTGGATTCCCATGAGTTCTTGCTAGAGGGGTCAATGGTGCAGCTTGATTGCCAAGAGGCGACCACTATTCAGATAGTTTTACTGCCTTTTCTCCTTGGCCCTCAAAGGCCTATCATAATTGACGAGAGATCATTAGACAAAAACTTAGATTCCCATGAGTCATTGCCAAAGGAATCTCTAGGACGGCTTCGTGGCCAAGAGGGATTTGTACCAGAGGGATTTGTATCAAATAAATCGCCAATACGGAAGGACACTCTTCTTGAGACATGCAAAAGAATGAAACTATTGATCTATTTTAATCTACATCTTTTTATACCTGAAGAACTTTGGATATCCTATATGCATACAGTTGTCGACGAAATGTTACATACATTTACATTATAAGTGCATTAAGAAGCTTCGCATCTATTGTCTTGACACCTCTTATGGAAAGCCTTCTTGATATATTGCATTAGATGCAATATGTCATTTGCTTCCTCATTCTCCTCCTTGACCCTCCATCGTTCAATAACAAGGACATCTACAATATGACTTTTTATAAATCTCGACACCAGCTCCCTCTTTAATAGCAAAATTTGCATAACAGTTAAGTCTTTGGTCGAGAGCATATCCTGGGATATGCTCAAAAACCTAGAGTCATGATCGCTATGTTGGGAATTCTAATTTAAAGATATCAAGGTTATAAAAATACAAGTGTAAACATAAACCAAGTAGCCAAATGCATCATGGTTCAATGTTGATTTAAGTACACATCAAACATGAATACTAAAAGCTAAATTCTAAAGAACTATTTCAACATCAAAAGATTGGGGAGGGGGCTCAATGTAAAGTAATATCCTCCATTAAAGAGGAGGATATCAAACGTGCAAAGAATGAATTGGAATTTGAAGTAATTCAAAAATAATTGGAGCTACTAAAAGCTAATGCATCTACAGTTGGAGATGCAGGAAGCTGCCTAAGAACAGATATTGGAAAAACTATTTTTATAGGAACACGTATCCCGATGGACGTACCTACATACCTAAAATAGAAAGAATAACACAAAAAAAAGACAATCATTGCCTGCCTAAACCCTATTTTCAAAATATAGACACAAGTTACTTTAGCTCAAAATGATATAAGATTCTAGAATGGGGCTCGCATGAAACCAACAAACCGCCCGATAGATAGGCTTCTCATTCATCTCAGCAGATTTTCTACAATGGTGGACAGTGGGTAGCCGCACACATGCGAACTACCCACGAAAAATAAAGGGAAAATCCAATTATATCATTTGGACCCCAAAAAATACAATGCTAATAGATGTGTAGCTGGTGTACCTGCCCTTTCGGGTTTTCGAGGAAAAACCCTAGTGATAAGCCTTCGGCAAGGGGCTTGGACAAATGTAAGGCATAGAAATCGCTCCCAAAAACCCACGCATGGAGAAGTCGAAACAGATGCCGCTCGCCAACCTGTACCTGCACATCAACAACACAACAAAACGAGACAACACAAACCTCCCAGAGTGGAGGGGCTGATCCGCAGCGTGCCACGCGACAAAAACAAAAAAACCTCTTCAATAGAGGCGCGGTCACGCGCCAAAGCGACAAATACAATAAACAAATAAGGGGGAGGGTGGGTTCAAAGAGAATAAGGTACCTGAGAGAAGAGGAAGCGCCCGATGAGACGTTGATGCGAACCGCCGCCTAAAAATAGCGAAACCCCAACCAGAAAGGGCATGCGCCGCATGCATGCATGCAAGACATGCATGCTCGCCCCATTCTAGAATGTCGATCCGATGTCTCGGATCGATGGGATTCTAGAATGGGGCTCGCATGAAACCAACAAACCGCCCGAATACCAGAGAACTTCCTTATCAAACTAGAATCGAGGACGAAGGTCACAGGATGAAGGCTAAAGAAAGGACCAAGGCCGAGAAAGGACATGCCACCGCATGAAAGAAACGCCAAATGGGCCAAACCAAGCAGGAAGAAGCCCCTCTCATGCCTGGAAACAATTCAAAGAGAATAAAGTACTGCTGAGAGAAGAGGAAGCGCCGATGAGACGTTGATGCAGAACCGCGCCTAAAATAGCGAAACCCCAACTAGAAAGGGCATGCGCCGCATGCATGCATGCAAGACATGCATGCTCGCCCCATTCTAGAATGTCGATCCGATGTCTCGGATCGATGGGATTTTGGTGGCAAAAACCTAAATGGCTACACGTCCTAAACCATTGCGAATTTGGGGCCTGATGATGTCTTGACATATAGATAATTTAAGTTTGAAAAATGAAAACTGATATATGAATTGATGTCTTGACATTGTCTCTTCTACTCATTAGCTAAGTTAAATTCTTGCAAAAATAAGCATGGTATATCAATTGATGAATCTTGTCATCATCTTTTACTTCATATGAAACATTAGCTAAATTAAATTCTTCTGATTTGAGTACTTCATTACATATCTTATTGAGGCAAAGAAGTTATATTGGAGAGCTTTTTTGGGATCTGCTTATTATGATTATGATTGATAATATGATGTTATTGTTGCTATTGTTGTTATTTTAAGGAAAAAGTTGTATTGATTTTTCCAGCTTAAAGGACCTCTTTCAAAAGACAACTATACAAGATGCCACATTTGATCATATCATTATCATTTATAGGTCTAATTACTTATCTTCCTCATATTTCTATGTATTTACTTGACATATATGTATTAGAGAACATACGAATCCACAGTGGCAAATTGATTAAAGATAGCCTCTCCATATCATAAGATAAACAGAAAGGCCTTTCCATTGACAATAAGCGAGAACGTCAACCCCATCAAGATCCAAAAGTAGACTTCAACGAATGTGGAGTCCTGCAACCTAATGAATATGAATTGGACCTTTATTCATAGAACCTAGTGCTAGAATCAGCATCATCAAAGCCCTTTCTGAAGTCATAATAGAAACATAAACAAGCTCAAGAGCCAGAACCTGACTAGGGATTAGGAGTTGGACCTTGGATTTGTTTTTTTTTTTTTTTTTTTTTTTTTTTTTTTTTTCTGGGGCCCAAAGTCTAGAGTAAAGACTACCATTGAAACAAGAATAGGAATAGAGATAGGACTGAATATAAAATCTAGCGCTAAAACTAGATTTAAAACATGAAAAGATAGGGAGGCTAGAACACGTGGGGTGTTGTAGCCTGATAAGTATGAGTTGGGTCTTTATTCGTAGAACCTGGTGCTAGAATCACTTCTAAAGTCATAATAGCAACATAATTAAGCTCAAGAGCCAGAACTTGACCAAGGATTGCGAATTTATCCTTGGATAATTTGGGGGTTGGGGGGAGGGGGGAGGGAGGGAGGAGAGGGTTTAGAGAAAAGACTATAGTTGTAACAAGAATAGGAATAGAGACAGGACTAGAGTTTACATAAAATCCAACCAACAATTCAACATAGAAGATATAGAGAGGCTAGAGCAAAACTTAGAACAAGATGCAAAATTAAAGCAAGATTAAAAAGAATGTATACTTAGCAGGACTAAAAACATGAGAAGAAGCAAAGACTAAGCTTATCATAGAAAAATATCTCAAACTGGAGCAGGATTAAGAGCATTGTCAAGAACATAAGTTGATGCTAAAAAGAGAAACATGCACATGGACTAGAAAATAAGTAGTGATAGGAGCAAGAGTTGAGGTATGAGGAGGAGCAAGAGCTACCATAGACATCGCAGGAACATGAGTTGAATATAGGACTAGGGCTTGAACTAGAACTTGATCGTGCACTAGAACAAGATAAAAGAACTGGAATAGAATTTGAAATAGGATCTTACCATAGTAAACTTGAATGAGGAGCTAGAGCACCCGATAGATCAGAATACAATGGTATATAGAGATAGAATCAAAACTTAAGCTTATATCTAAAACCAAGCATATCATGAAATCTGACACCTTGAAATGCTAGCAAAGCCTAGAAGTGGACCTAGAATTGGGACTGGGAGAGGAACTGAATCATTAATTGGTCAACTCAAGATGGAATTGATTGCACAATAACTTAGTCTGCTACATCATGTTCTCTAATATATTCTCAGAAGAAAATAAGACCTAGACTTAGAACTGACCGGAACAAGGTGATGGATTCCAGTTTAAACTATGAAGAACCTATGAAAAAACAATGGAAACTACTAAAGAATATGCAAGAAATATGCAAAAAAAATTGAGTGTGATACGCTACAACAACTAAATACAAGTACAAAAACTCAAGGCTATCATGCACCTACACAAAAACAAGAGAAAATATCAAGAAATATGTAAAGAAAATGTAAGAAAATTTAGTCTGCACATGATACAAAAAATGAATACAAGCACAGGAGCCCAAAGGATGAGTAGGAACACAAGAGCAAGAGCTAAATGGCTCAAGACTAACATTGAACTAAAATATTAAGCCTCATGTTGAAGATCCCCCAGATGATCATTGACGTCTATATGACCATTACATTATCATGTATCGCGGCTACAATTATTATGATGATGAATAAAGATTGATGTCTTTCAAAGAACAAAATAAGTTGAAATATAAACTTTTGACCCTTTTTTTAGAGAAAAAGAGATAGCTCGTTTACTTTGCTATATATATTTAACGCAGAATACCATATGAAGAAGTACCACAAGTCCAAAATAGAGTTGCGGCAGCAGTATGATATCATTGTAGCCTCATGGTAGAGTAGGATAAAATAAAATCAAAATTATTAATACCCTAAAATCGCATAGCAAGGATAATTTGGTCATGTAGCTTCCATCTTACAAGCATAGACTCCACCAACATGCACAGGTATACAACATCAGTAAAGAAATACAGATCTTTATTCCAATATGAGCAATCATCTAGTGGCATCCCCTTTAATGCGCGGTCTTAGAGGTCTGGTATCAGATATTGTGGTATGCGGAAGTTGCTCAATAGACAGATGTAGAAGGTCATTCTCTATCATCATACATTATGTAGAAATGTCTGCACTTCCATCTCAACAATGTGTGCTTCACGTGACCTTAATTCTAGTTCTAAAGTTTGTATTGATGCATCCTCGATCTCCTATAAAGGTCTAGCCCCACTGGAGTTCGCTAACCAAGTTGAGAACTAATGGTATAGATTGTATCCATCTCGAAATGGGCAATATCAAAGATGTGTCACACATGTCTCTTATATCCAAATCTAGATCAAATTAAAGCATTGACAAATGTTGGATCTACTTAGGGTGAAAACGTGCTAGTGTACCATTTTTTGTATCTACTGAAGGCCTCGATCTAGAAAAGTATTAATACTTGGTAATTTGAGGCTTAATTAGGTCTCATTAGGGACGTTAAAATAAAATCTATATGTCTATCTATCTATCGATCTATCTATTTTTAGACATTAAGTTTGAACCTTGAGCATTAAATTAGTTTGTTACATTGAAATCTTGACTTGTATTTCAACGTTTTGATTAGGTTTTTAGAAAAATAGAATCAAGAAATACTTTTGGATGTGCGAAAAGTTGTACACCATGCCTATATCTAGAGATGAAGGGGACCTAGTTGGTTTCCTATTATCAAGCCTTTGGATCTCTAGGATTATTTCTAAAGAGTTTCGCTATTCTCCAAACAAAATGCTAGAATGGTCTTATTGAGGTCTAAAATACCTCTGCAAGTGGCCCCTTGTCCTCCTCCATCAATGGCCATTGGGGACTAAACAACAAAGGTGGAGTAAAGTGTCCGTGTCTAGATGATGGCACATGTTTGTTCTTACCCATGGAAATTTCCATTTGAATAAAAGATTGGACTTTATAAGACACCTAGTAGTTGCTTTTTCCATGATGTAGCAACCAATCGAGAATCAATATTAAGGCAGAGCAATTAAATCTTCAATCGTCATAAAATCAATCAAAACAAATTTTCAATCCAGTGTAATCAATTTGACTTCTCTTACCAAGCCTGGCCCTAGGAACTTTTCAAGCCCAACTCTCCGGAGAAGGGAACACCAGTTGTCCCATATCAAGTTTATGCCCCTTATCAAGCCAACCCTCTGACAAAAGGAGTGTTATCTACTTATTATACACATGAATATCGGGCCAAACCCAAGAAGAAATATGGAGGTAGTATTTTATCAAACCTAGTCCTTTGAAGAAATGGATGTTGATTGCCCCTTATCAAGTCCAGCCCTTCAAATAATGGAAGAGAGACAATTCCTTACCATTTTAACTTATGGATCATGAAGAACTTGCTCAAAGGGCCTCTAAATATATGTAGTTTCCTCCTCTTCCATATTCGCTAAAGCAACTACCCAAAGTGAGATATAAAGCACGTTGTCGTGGCTTAGATCATGTTGAGGGATAATATCAAGATGAACTTCTATTCTAGTTGCATTTTTAATGTGAACTTCAGATCATTATACATAGGACATTCGTAAAGAAAATGGAAAAACTGGAATGTAGCATAATGTTTCCAAGTTCAACCATTATTCGTCTAATTAAAGTATATTCTCCTATACATGCCTCCACTCCAAGGCTTGCCAAGGCAATATACAAACAAGGGATGAAGTTCAAAAATAAAATGTAATATATCAGTTCAGTTTGTTTAGATTGATTAGGATGAGGTCTCTATATTTGAGTCTCGTTGCTAGATGATACTAAATGGTGTAAAGAGGTTAGGGCAAGTCTTTGTAATATTATCAGATTTTTTCTTTGATGGTTCAGACTTAAGAACGAAGAACATGGTATCCACATAAAACAGTTTAAGAATATCCCTTTTGCAGACATGGAACTAATATTTGTAAGTATAATCTCAAGCATTTGATGTCTAAAACATAATAAATGTTCTTAACTTTGTCTTCTCTTTACTTCACTACTAGCCAGAAAAGAAGAAGCCTCGATTGAATACATTAGATTGGATAAAGTTGCTTATTTCATCCATTGCTGGTATAGTGGGTATCCAAACCTTTTGCCTTTTCTTTTATTATTATACTATCGCAACTAAATTTGTGTTCTTCAATGTATAGCTTGCTCTTATTATCTCTTTGATGACACATAAGTCCGGACTCTGGCTTGGAATAGGGCTGTGCAGTGCATTTTTCAGCTATTTTCTGAAAGTCTATTTTACGTAAGGTTAATTTATTGAATTCATTAGAAAAATAATAGAAGTGCAGTCTAGATAGATAGATCTCAATAGACTTGCTACAAAGTTTTGATAGTCCATAGCCGCATCCCGTGGCAACTACCCAAAAAAGATAAAAATATATGATACGAAAAAGATGGGATCAGAATTTAATGTTTGCTAAGACCTACTAGTCTAATGGATAGTAGAATAGCAAATTATTGGAATAGAAAGATTGACAATAATAGACAAGATTACGAAACAAAGTTATTTATATTCACAAAACTTATATATCCTAACTTCTGATCCGTTGCACCAAGTGCATGTCTTTTTCGCATGAATTGAGAGCAATTTTCAAAGAGGGACACTAAGTATGCTTTAGTTGTCTCTTAGAGGGTTAGTAGACCAACATATTGGAATCTAGATGGGTGGCGATCTCATGAACTAGCTTCTAGAAGAGGATCTTAAGGAAGCATGTGTCCTCGTAGTATTTGCGGGTTTCCCACACATTTATGGTATTTGCCTTGAACTTGTAGTGCTTTCTCTACAGTACTATTGTTGGCCTTATAGAATCTTCTCTTTTGGCATTTCTCTTCCATCTGACATGTGCTAGTGTTGCATTGCCTTTGTTAGCTTGTGGGCGGCTAGTGTTGGGTTGCTTCTCGACAAAAATATATTTTTATCAATCACAGAAGCAATGGACAGGAAATGATCCTACCACATCTGAGAGTGCATTTGCAAAGTTCTTGTTGACAATGAAGCTTTGATAATCCTCACCTCTTGCAGATCGCTAGAAGCCGCTGCTAATAGTACCCATTGGCAATGTCTACTACCGTCCTTTGGCATACTCGATTCTATCTAACTAATTAGTAACCAACTAACTAACTAACTTATCTAAGTCCTCAAAGAATCTAATGGCCTCTGTGTTGACATTCTTTCCCATCTCTATTAGATCTTCATCTTGTGTGGGGCACGAACTTAACTACTACATACATGCCATCTTCATTTATAACTATTGAAAAGTTCTACCCTCTGGCGTCAATGCATCACTATATCTCTACCGATAGATGGAACATCGACAATTTTATAATGTCTATAAGTCTTATGTATAAGTTGAGCAGGTTGTTTACCCATGCTTCAAACTGCAAGTTGAGATTGCACTGGATTAGATAGAAGTTGCAAATTATGATTAGACACAGAACTATCTAGAAGATCCTACGGACATAAGTAAGCTAGCAAAGTAGTTGCGTGAGCATTAAAATATCCTCTATCATGCCCACATATGCTCTGCCATCTCCTATTTAACCATTATCCTAGGTGAAGGATTGATGTCCATCAATCTATGTAAGTTAAAAATCATGTAAAAGGCGTCACCAGTGTTCTCTCTCAAATCTTGCACCACTTCAGATCACCGATTAGTTTTGTTTCTTTCCAAATCTGCAATATTAAAGCCTCCAACCAGCATGCATGCGGCATTATGCCCAAGCTGAAGAATGTCTGCTCATGAATAGAATTGTACTAGATCAATGGTCTTTTAATCCTTGACTTGCCTATGTCTAGCCAATATAAATAGCATGAATATTGTTTTTTTTTCTTTTCTTTTGGTCTCGATGCCTTGGTCTTGTTTGGACCTTCATGCTTCTTTAGGTTTCTAGCTTACTATTTGCATTGTCTCATGACCAAATTAGTCTTCATGGATACTACAAAACTTCACCTATATCCTATGTCTTGTCTTGTCCTGTCCCGTCCTGTCCTGTCATGTCATATCCTATTGATGCCAAGGATGTCATGTCCTGTCCGATCATATCCTATTGATGCTAAGTATAATAAGGAATCAACATCTAATTGTTCTATACTTGCATCAAGTTGTTTTAGAATTTATTTTGTGGAAGCGGGGATAAGTCTTTCAAAATGCTATCTTGGTGACACAGGTATCAACGGTCATTTTGGTGAGGACCAAAGAGGAAATGTGATAAAGTTGCTTGTGTGTCATTGTCTGTTTCTTCCCATCATTGGAGCTTGACTTTTGAACGAATGCTTAATCTACCACATGAGAGCTCCCTCTTCCCTCTTTACCACTAAGAAACAACTAAATCAAAGCAAATCAAATTAGACAAAACTAAATATATAGGTCAGTTTGATCGATCGTTCTTAAGTTCGTCCCATTGATCCATGCTTTGATTAATAGATTTGATCTTCCAATATTAGTGATAACAGTTGTACTTAGGTTCTATATCCTAGTATCCGTCTATTTATCTTTAATCATTTCAATTTAGGATAAGATAAGATAAGAATTTTTACGTCCACGGGAACCCAACGGGTTATGGGACGGCACATGCAAGGGCAACAACCCATGTAAAACCTGGGGACTAGGCCCCATCACCAAATACAATAACCAAATATTAAAAGGCTGCCAAGAATAAAAGAAGATAATGCTAATGCTAGTGATAAATTTATGCTTCTAAAATTATCTAGACATAGCCAATCCAAGGATTGGAAGGCCATTGATCTAGAATAATTGCTGCGCCTCCCTGTACACTGCCCATTTCTTTTGCAGGTGGGCTGCCCTCACCTTGCAGAGCTCCTCCTTACGGTTACACAATTGAAGAGGGGAGAGGTCCTCCTCAGATCGAAACTAGTCCCTCCGAGATGGTTTCCATGTCAAGAACATGTAAGCGCTAAGAGGGTCTTGAAACCAACCAAAAGATGGCGGGACGATCGTGTCTTGCCACTCCCACCCTAGTAGCGGAGACAACTCCACCAGCCTTCACATGCATGACATCGCTGAAAAAAATGCAAAGCAAAGATCCATATCGAAAGGGCATCATCTTCCTCGCCTCTCGAACCCCTATAATACGCAAGTTCGTGCTCCTAGTAACGTAAGATACCGAGGTAGCTCCTCGCCCCTGCACAGCGCTGCACCGCAACTCCCCGTCCCCTTGGGATTGTGGAGATGTCTCAGACGCCCACCTCAACATGTTCCCTTTCCAATGTCCGCACTTCGCTTCAACACAATGTTTCTTCCGTGGGTCGTAATTACGATCTAGTGTCCGATCGAGGCATCACTTGTGCACACATACCGGGCTTTAGGGTCCGGAACGAAGGCATGTATTAATCGTAATAAGTGTGTCCATCTCTCAATAGACACGATCGTAGATGTGGCCGCCATTCCTCCCTCGTAATGAATGAGTCGCACTGGTCACGGTGTAGGCGAAACACCGAACTTGCGTGTCTAGAGCACTTTGGAGATCCTCCCGATCTTGGAAGGTAAATGTACCAGCCCCGCTTTGTGCCGATATGAAGAGGTCGCTGGGGACCAAAAAGCGAAGATGGCAACTCCATTATTACACCGAATTAGCTTCCCCCACCATGGAGTCAGATGCTAGACCGAGCACTTGTGGGACGGGGACCTCCTCGTGGCAAACAATGATTCCCCGAGTAAGAGGCTTTTTCTTTTCCCCGCCATCCTTACACCAAATCTCCCTTATTGCTGGCCCTTTCTGTCATGGTGAAGCTCTCTAAATGAAATCAAAGCGGCTATATACAAAATTTAAATCAAAGCAGAAGCCTCAATCTAAAAGATCTGAAACACAATATCCAATACCGCAAACCCTACCAAAGCCGGCCGGAACAGGACTGTTTTGACACAGAAAACGCAACCAAAGATGGGCATACCATACACCATCGGAAAGATCCTGGAAAGAGCTTTCCAACGCAATAAGCCTCACCTGAAACGGAGTCCTGGATCAAAAGTTATGCTAAAAACTGTGTTGCCGGCGAAAAGCTGCACTACATGGCGCCTAGGGTTTCAGAGGTCCAGGTCTAACAAAATCCACAAAAAAGTAGTAAGATTTTCATTCATTATTATTGTCCTTTAACAAATTGTACCAAGCAAGTGAATGATCTATGGTGGAATATTGACGTCATGAGCATAGCTCGAACCACAATTACGCCTAACCAAAGTTCATCTATAAATTCGAACAAATGATTGTCTGGTAATTAAACAAGCCTAAATTGTTTCTTAAGTGATACACTTGAAGAAAATGAATTTGTATATTTATTGTATTAATAAGAAATGTATAATACTATAAACTAATGTAATGATTGGGATCTCATTTTGCTGATGCAATGTATACTAAATCTAGTACCTGATTACTAGTGGAGAGTTGGTGTCCTCTACACTCTATTCTATTCTATTCTATTCTATTCCTTAGTCCATGCTTTAGCTTCATAAGTCTATATATATATCATCTTATTGTTCCTCCTCCTTTGCTTTTATTATCTACCTCATTGCCTTCCTCCTCTTTCCCTCATGGTAATCCTGGTGTAAAACAACATGTTAATTAGACTCTAGTTAAACAATATTTTTCCTCCTCGTATAAAAAAGTGATAGATCACAAGGACAATTATGTATTCCAGTTTAATTTCATTTATCTCTAGCTCTTTATATCTTATGAGGCTTTAACCTTTCTTACTATTGCCACCACGACTTATTTAATCATACCTCTTCATGACTACTAGCATAGTTGGGACACCAACAAATGGGTCAAATTAAAAATCATGGGTTGAGTTTAGTGCTACAAAAGTTGAACAAATGTTAGGCCTTTCTACATCATGATGTTAATATTTGAGGAGTAATTCTTTTTGTGTTCAAAACATGTACCCTCTCATTGTTGAAGAAAGAATTAAACCTTTATGTCGAGCACAAAGAAACTGCCACCTTAAGCTGGAGTCTCACACCTACCGCCTTCATTGTCAATCCTAGATCCCCAAGCTATGGCAAGCAATCCTACATTGCTAGTTATAAGATAAATCATGATCTGCTTGAAATTAATGAAGAACTCCTCGAGCCACATACAATGAGACATCCCAATTGGAGCCCATGCATCTCCGCACACACACATGTCCCAAAGCCCATCGAGAAAATCTATTGCTTGCTTGATGGGCGTCTTAGCCCATCGAGAAAATCTATTGAAGATATAATGTGTCCCAATCTCATCATAAACATTACTGTATGGCAGTAAATATTCTCCTACTAAGGTTTTCCCCTCGAAAACCCGAACAGGCAGGGTTTTCTTTTTATCCTGATAATAAAGTTTGTACTGCTATATGCACCTACTATTTGGCATTTATTGCTATGCATTGTATTGCATCCCATAGACAAATTGGTCTCTAAGGACGTTAAAAACCAACTCAATTCAATCCAATTCAATTCTTGCTTTTGCACCATCCATACGAATCCTTGATCTCATATATAGTTCTTAACTCTAGTAGAACTGTTGCTAATAGAACTAGTAAAAGTGAACTAAGTGTTCTTCCTTTCCAACAACCACTGAAATGGTTTTCAAGTACTAACACTTAAACCAAATGTGCTTTCTCTTCGACACTTACCACTCCTTTTATGCATTGATGTTGTGTGTATCCTAAACCTATAACCCTTAGGTTTAATGGTGGTCCAATATTTGTACGTGACATTTATCCCATGCTATCACTTGTACTTGTTTCCATCTTATGGGACTATTCACAATTAGATTCTTCCCAACCCATATAACTTACTACATTTATGATATCCCTGGGTTAATCCAATGGCATTAAGAAACCAAAGGGCAAATCAAGTTCATGTAATGATTCTATAGATGTGGATCATCAGGTTGGAGAGCTATAAAGATACCTTCTTTTTTTTTTCTTTTTTTTTTTCTTTTTTTTGTTATTGTTATAGGAAGGAAGTATTATGTAGCTTCTCTTGTGTTATGTTGTCATGTAGGCGGGTGAATTTCTCAGTTGGGTGATTGCTTATCCACGAGATTTTTTTCATTCTCTACATTGTCTAACGTGCTCTTTGAGACTTTAATTAAAGAAAATGAATGCATGATGCAGGTTTCACACCAATGTAAATAAGTACCAAGCAGTTATGATAAATTCAATGTATGAAAAACAACTAGACAATGGTCGAGGCTCTTTACTGCATCTTTTTGACAATATGATTGACCAAGAGGTATTTATGCCTATACCATAGGAAATTTTGACATCAACTATTTCTAAGCATATTTTCTTATGAATCCCCATTTCCTCCTATTTATTATAAATATGGCAATGGACACAATTGAACCTTTCATTAAATGTTGATGCATTATTATTGATTCAAATTTTAAATTTTAAATGTATATTTGCATGTCAAGTCACATATGTAAAATGCCGTAAATTGGCGAGCAAAGTTTATACGCCTAAAGTAGTACTATATATCATTGTCTTGTAGGAAACCTTCAGTCGCTTGCCTTTTCTTTTGACATAACACGTTAGACATGGATTTAATAGATAGAAAATATTATCGTCATCGTGACCAAATGGGATGGGTATATGAGCAAGAGCATGATACCCAACCCAAACAAAAGGGGGCATGTAGCAAGAACATACAAAGAATAGAAAGGGGGCATGTAGCATGATGTCTAACAAATGGAATATGGGCACGAAGAAGGGGGGCATGTGATATTGAGCAAAATAATTATACTAATAGGCAAACTGCAATACCACCATCATACACTAACTCGTTTCTTCTCTATTCATGTTTCACTTACCTGCATTAGTAAGATGAATGGGAATATGTCACTGGAAAGCTAGTTTGCTTACCGTGCCATATTATTTTGATGGCCAAGATCCTAAAATCGTTATTTGTAATGATTAAAATCCACCGGGACTTCTAATCAACCAGTTTGTCCAGTTCTTTTGAAATAGAAATCGAATATGTCAATATGCCGAAATATGTTACCACAACTATATCTACTTTTGATGTACCCCTTTATATTAGTTGAATTACTTGTCACTTCTATGACCAACATGTAGATGTTGGTAAGTTGTACCCTTATGTGGATCTGCTTTGGCAGCCGCAAATTCAAAAATGCCTCAAATGGTTCTAATGCACACTCATTTCCCTAGAGTGTATGGTTGATGATTAATGCAAAGCCCTGAAAAGGCACCTTTGACTTGTGGTAAACCTGAGGCTTCGTTTTCAAGACATCAAGAAGTATAAGGGTTTTTTTTTTGAAGAGGAAGAAGTATGTTCTCTTGCTTGCTAGAAATCATAGGACATTTTGGAGGAAATTCTTGTATAAGTCAATGCATGTCCTGGGTTACATTTCTTTGCAACAATGGATACTCTACTTGGCACAACTATATGACATCCATGGGGTCTCTTATGTCGTTCCAACATCGACAATGTCCAGTCTTGACTCTAGTGGCAAACGATATGGCCTGAGACTTACTTCACCTCACTAATGGTAAACCAAGAGTTACCAAAATAATGCCCCAAAAAACATAACAGTATAAGCATTAAAAGATCACACGCAAGTTAAATCGCCTTGAGATGATCCCATTTGCCCTTTCAAGTTCATGATTTTCGAGACTTCTCTTTCCTCCAATGAAAATATCTCCTTAGACATATGTCTTGATTGGGTTGAATATCATGCAATCATAGATCTCTCTCTTTGTGGCGGCCTGCTACTTTCCACATGCCACACCCACTTGGATGTGGATAGGCTGGATCTCTATGTCGATCTATATGATGACATACAACAACACAAGTAGTTGAACGATGTCATACTTCTTGGAGATTTCAATAATGCACGCACAGGGGTGGAACAACCCATGAGATTCGACCGCTTGACTGATGATATATTGCAGGTGTGTTCTGCAAAAGGAGCTTGGTCAGTCAAGGGGTCAAATCTCATGGGTTGTTTAGATGACAATCAGGTCATGCGTTATGGTAGGTAGTTGCTTTTGCTCTGTGGTATCTTTGACCTGTTAATTTGCAATAAACTAACACAAGGCCTGTCCTCCCGCGGGCGTACTTAGAGGCAAGAGAACCAGGGAGGCCGGATCTAGTGTGGTGGATTGTGTGTTAATAACTGAGCAGGATATGCATGTGGTCAAGAACTTCCAGGTGGGAATAGATAGTAGGAATGAGGAGGTTGACTTAGACCACTTATCGCTTTAATTGCAGCTAGTTTGACAAGTTGTTCGAACTCCCTGTGTGACAACCCCTTGCATACCTCAGCTATGATTGGATTATGAACATATAGAGGCTTACGCCCAAATGCTCATAGATGACTTGGCAAGAATTTTGCAGTATCCTATGCTAGAGCAACAGACGAGCCAGTTGATTGACGAGCTCGGGACTGCTGCAAAAAAGTGCTTTGGTAGTAGTCGACCTCAACGGACCTCGAGGACCACAACCTTCCCATGTAATCAGGGGTTTGATGCTGAGCGCAAGGAACACAAATGCTAGCTCTGCCAGGTCACAGACCCTACTCTACATCCACACGCAGCCAGACAATACCGCACTCCTTAGAGCTAAGAAAGCCAGGTACATCGGGAGGCATCAAAGGGAAATGCTCTATCTCGTGGACCGTCATCCCAGGATCTTCTAGTGAAGGTTGCTCAGAAAGCCAGTAGAGCTTACAGGGAACATTACTCCCCAGCATTGGCGGCAATACTTGCAACAACTTTACTATACTCATGGTGCATGAGCAGCATTAACCCCCAGCAAGAACTGACGCTAGAAATCACAGAGGCATATGTGGTCCAGGGCTTATAATGTCTTGCCAATGGGAAAGCACCAGACTTGGATGGTATGCAGGCAGAGTTGCTCAAGTAGGCAGGGTTGTCCATAGTACCAGTCCTAACCATCTTATTCAACAGGGCATTAGGGTGGTCCAGGGATAGATTCAATACCTCATACGTTTTATACGGAATATGTATTATTCCAATGATATGTCACAATTTTGAAGTATTAAATGTGAAAAATACGGCAAAAAGGACTTTTGGCATAGGAATTTTTCTGCGTAAGCAGAACAATGGTTCTGCTTACGCGAAAAGTGTTTCGCGTAAGCGAAACAGAGGTTCCGCGTAAGCGAAATAAAAAAAAAAAACAAAACAAAAAAAATTAAATTTTCGCGTAAGCGAAACTATTATTTCAACCCCTTTTTTTTTCTTTTTGAATTTTGCTTACGTGAAACCTCTGTTTCACTTACAGTTTTTCGTGAAGCAGAATTTAGGCCCCGGAACTCAACCATTAATCATAGTTTTACGCTATGGACTCTGGTTGAAGACAACAGAAAGTGTCGGTAAGACCTGTATTGTTGCTTCTTTGACTTCGCCAAGGCCTTTCACACTATGCCTCGAGAAAAGCTGCGAGCAAGATTTCGACAACCGCACGTCCCTGCGGATCTGCAAAATGTAGTATACAGGTTATATAAGACATGCTCAGGCTGATTGCAGCTGATAGGCCAACCATGTGATAGCAGTATCGGCGTCTGCCAGGGATGCCCTCTCTCTCCAACACTGTTTGAGCTTTACATTGATTAGTTGGAGAGCGGGCTTGCTGACAATGGGGGCGATGGAGCTCAACTTTTGCACCAGATCACCAGGCAGGTAATATATGCTGATGATGTGGACCTCCTAGCTTATACTTTGGCAGACATGCAGTGCTATCTCCATGTCATGGACACATTCTGCGAGGCAACTAACATGCGTGCCAACCTGACAACGGCCTCCTTCTTCAGTTATTAGGGCAAAATCTGGAAGTGGCACCCATCTACAAATATTTTGGAGTGGAATTTCCTTCTACTATGCATTGGGATACCTCCATCTGACTATGAGTGACAACGGGCTGGAAGGCTCTATATGCAATGCAAAACAACAGTCACATAGTGGAGCTATATGATTGGGCCCATCAGTCACACCTATTCATGGTCTTAGTGGAGCCCATCCTTTTATACAGATTCAAAGTATGGGGCCCGATGGTGACCCTCGCTACCTGGAATGACTTGGAGCAGCTGCAAAAAAACCTTCTTAGCACGGGCATTGGGGGTGGAGTCCATGGTCTCATATCAAATCATGTTGCAGGAGGCAGGTTTCTTGCCTCTTCATATGATGGCCCTTGATCGCCACATTGTCTACTTTCAGAAGGTGGTCAATATGAATGATGCTCGTCTCTCTCACCTGGCTTACACTGTGGTATCGTAGTGCCTCAAGGCGTGTTGGAGGGAAAAGAGAGCTCTATGGCTGGCCAGATAGAATGTGCAGGAGCACAGGTGCATACAGGTGCAAATGAAAGCAGATTGCCATAGTGTCATGCAATATCTTAATGCTTGCTTCCTCAACAAGCTCTGCGATGCCAATGCCCTTGAACAGGTCAAGAAAGCACATTGCCAGTACCACATAAATTCCACATTGGAATGGAGCCTACAACGCTACCTGTGTACACATTTGCCTATGAAAAGATGTAGATTCATTACCTCGATTCGCACAGGTGCACACCGTCTCGAAATTGAGATGGGTAGATCGATTGGGTAGCCATGCCAGGATAGGCTTTGTCAATGCTGCCAAATGGGAGCCGTTGAGGATGAATGCTACACCCTTCAGAGTTGTCCAATGTATGATCGAATCCGGACACCCCATGCTAAGTTGGTCAGGCCCGAGCACTTGTTACATGTGATATTGAGCACGGCTCTAGTACGAATATTGGGATCATACCTTTAGGAGGTCATGGATATGCGGGATCAGTTATGTCCTCGGACACTCACTTGATATGTATAGATATTTCATGATGTATATTTGTATAGTTTGACAGCATTCTTATTACTGCCACAGTTTTTCCTTCGAAAACCCTTCGGGGCTGGGATTTATAAATCTGGACAATAATAAGTCAGTTGCGTTCCTTCATTTAGTCCCGTAGGCGGAGCGGTCTTCGTGGACGATAAAAACCATTCTATTCTATTTTATTATATTATATTCTATTCTATTCTATTCTATTCTATTCTATTCTATTCTATTCTATTCTATTCTATTCTATTCTATTCATGTTCTACCACCCATGTCTTATTGGAGACTCCATGGTGATGTGGACCACTGTTGCCAAAGCTCACACATCCACTTACTGTACCAGTTTATCCCCTTACACATGGAAGATGGGTCCTTGCAAGTGTCATCTCTATTCAAACATCATATGAAGTTGGGACCACCTATTGTCTTAATCCAAGTTTCAAGTAAAAACTTTACTCGCATTGTGATATGTTTATATGGGAGATGGTAGCAGAGGATTTGCCTCTTTTATGGTGGAGGTTGGGCCACGAAAAGATGGCTTAATTATGACGAGAATATTCACAAAGGCAGCACTTTACCAGCTCGATATATTGCTTCCTCTTAGCACATCCCTTCCCATTGCCAAATGCGTGACATTTGCAAATTGCGTTTGTACGTGGCATTGGCTTTAGGCTAAGTTGATCCATCCACAAAGTCTCTGTACTTTGATGGCAGGATATCTATCATATATCTGCAGTATGCATGTGCCTTGAGACTTTTGAGCATTGTCCGTTTGTTTGTCGAGAAGTTCAACTAGCACGGTCATAGCTACAAGGCTTATTTCACAGTGCATTAGATAGCCAATGCATTCTCTTGGCTTCCTACCCAGAGCATGCCCCTGATGTAGGCAAAATGCATTCTACCTTGGCTCTGGTTGGTTCCTATGATCAATCTAGGAGCGCCATAGACTCCACATTCTTCATGGCATTTACTCAACTGCTCGTGGTGGTGTTGTTGTAGCCCCGACTAAGATACTAATGGCTTATAGATTTTTCTCCCTTTGTTAAAATTCCTATCTAGTTGTCTATCTACCTACCCAGTACTATCTAGTAAGAGAATTCATGCAATGCTAGGTAAGATAGGTGGAACGACCATATGATACACACAATATATCTATATGGTCGTCATAATAGCAAGTATAATACATAATATAATTGCTAAATGAGGAAGCTTTAACCATCCTAAGGAGAATAAACTAGAGTTAGTTAAACATCTTCTTCTACGAAAAGAATCATTGGGTTGTCCAAACGAACAACTTGGGAGTGGGAGGAGTTAAGACAGTGTGGTAGGATTCTAAGCTAGATTTGCTTAGACTTGGATGGGGCGTTTTGGATGTTGTTCAAGTTCTTTTCTTTGTTCCTTTCTTTATTTTGGTCGGGGTTGGGGGTGTAAAGAATAGGTACAGGAGAGCAATAAACAAGATGCTTCACCAAACCAAGACATTTTCTCCTTTATTCACATCCAATATATATACAATGAATAAATCTTAATGCACATGCATACTATACAAGTGTTGTGCATGCAATCACATGCGTGCATGCGCATGTGCATGTACATGCATGCAATCTAATGCATGTTGATAACATTGTACAAGTACAATACTCAATTTTCTAACACTCCCCCTCATGCCAACACTTGAACTCCCAAAATATGGCGTAATTCTTCAAAACGAGCACGCCGCAATGGTTTGGTAAATATATCTGCAACCTGTGTTTCAGTACGTACAAACTCCAACTTAATCTTTCGCTTCTTTACTACTTGACGTATAAAATGATGTCGTATAGCAATATGCTTTGTTCTATAGTGGTACACAGGATTCTTCGCTATAGCAATACAACTTTGATTGTCGCACAATATTTTTGTTGGTTCTATTTGTTTCATAAAAATACTTTTCATAAGTCTTCGCATCCATACCACTTCTCTTGCAGCACCTGAGACCGCTATATACTCTGCTTCAGTTGATGATAATGCCACTGATTCTTGACGTTTACATCTCCATGAAATCAAACTTCCACCATCAAGAAAAACGCCCATACCACTAGTGGATCTTCTAGTATCAATGTCACCAGCCCAATGCAGATCTCGGTATGCTAACAACTTTTGTCCACCATGAAGTACTAAACCATAATCAATAGTACCTTTCAAATACCGAAGAACGCCAGCTTTTAGCAGACTTGCCAATGTTGAGAACCCGGTTCGGACATAAACCCTGCTAAGATATCCCGCTGCAAAAAAGCAATATCTGGTCTAGTGTTCAATGCAAGGTACATCAATGCTCCAATCAAGCTTTGATATGGTGTCTTCAACATTGTTTCATACTCCCCCTGCGTTTTAGGTCTCATCTGTATAGATAAGATAGTACCTGGTACAATTGGTGTTGCCACAGGTTTGCAAGTCTGCATTCTAAATTTCTCCAACATCTTTTCAACATATCCATGTTGGCTTAATTTGACTTTACCATGATTTCGATCAATCTCCACCTTCATGCCAAGGTAATGATGTATATAACCTTGATCTGTCATTTGAAATCGCTTACTTAACATATTTTTCACAAAATCCACATATTGTCGTGAATTCCCAACAATGAGACTGTCATCAACATGAATCCCAATAAAACATACTGCATCATCACACCTACCAATATAAAGACAATCATCTGCTGGAGAAGTCACAAAACCTTTTGATTTGAGAAATTGATCTAGGCATGCATACCATTGTCTCGCATCTTGTCTCAACCCATACAATGATTTCTTCAATAAACAAACCTTGTTTTCTCGTCTTGGAACATTGTATCCTTCAGGTTGCCTCATGTAAATCACTTCTTCAAGATCTCCATTGAGAAATGCTGCCTTTACGTCCATTGTCTCTGCAATCAAGTTAAATTCTCATTGCCATAGCAAGAAGAAGTTTTACCGTGGGTGATTTCACAACCGAGCAAATCTTTCATTGTACTCAATCCCTTCAATGCGGAGAAACCTTGAGCAACAAGTCTTGCTTTGTACTTCTCCACCTTGCCATCAGGATCAAGCTTCTGCACCATAACCCACTTACAACCAATCACATGAGCATTAAGAGGAGAATCTACCAACACCCAAGTCTTATTCTCCATCAAACTTGTATATTCTGCATCAGTTGCTTCTCGCCATTTAGCAGCATCCTTCGATTTCATTGCCTCTTTGTATGATATTGGCTCAGTTACTAGAAAACATGCACTAGTGACTTCTTCTTGGGGTTCACCAGGTTTCCAAAGCATCTTTGATGGTTGCTTTGTCCGCTTGCCACGACCATACAATTCAGGATCATATAATTGTTCAGGTACATCACGCCGCTTTCTTTGAACATCTGGTGCAAGTACAGCAGGTACATCACCATCAACATCTTCGAGTACACCATCATGCTCCTCATCACCATCTTCAAATTCAATCTCCAATGGCTTGGTATTAGACTGCACATCCAACCAATCCACAGGAATCCATTCTTCATCAATTTTGCTTATTGAAATTGGATCGCTCCTATACAATCGTGTCTCATCAAAGATTACATTGCGTGATATGTGAATATTCCTCTTCCTTGGATTATACAAACGATAACCTTTGGATTCTTCTGAATATCCAACTAGATAGTACTCCTCACTTTTGGCATCCAACTTTCTTCGATCATCATCTGGAACAAAACTATAAGATAAACACCGAAAAGAACGTAAGTGTTTCACACTCTGCTTTTTACCACTCCAAACTTCTTCTGGAATTTTATCTGGTCTGGCAGATGTGGGAATTCGATTTTGCACATAGCAAGCTGTGTTCACCGCTTCAACCCAAAGAGAGAGAGGTAAACCAGGTAACCACAACATACTCCGTGCTGCTTCAACTAATGTTCTATTCTTACGTTCTGCAACTCCATTTTGTTGAGGTGTACCTGGACACGTATACTCACGTTTGATTCCATGAGAAGCACAAAACTCCTGGAACTCTCTTGACATGTACTCACCACCACGATCAGATCTCAAACATTTGATCTTTTTTCCAGTCAAGTTCTCCGCCCATGCTTTATATTGCTTGAAAACTTCAAAAACTTCATCCTTAGTGCTCAGGAAATAACATTTGCATTTCCTGCTAAAATCGTCAATGAAAGTTACAAAGTATAACTTTCTATTCAAAGAAGTAACCTGCATGGGTCCAACAACATCAGAATGAACAAGCTCCAATACTTCACTAGTTTTCCTTTCAGAGTCTTTGAAAGGCAAAACATGCATCTTTCCAAGCATGCATCCTGAACAAACACCAATCTTAGTTTCATGTCCACAACTAAGATCTGCTACCAATTGATTCTTCACCATATGTTGGATCGTGGCCACATTCAAGTGTGCCAACCTACGATGCCAAAGTTCTAGTTGAGAAGCAGGAGGTTTTGCTACAAGACTCAACAACTTCTCTTGGTCAGAATCAACCAAGACTTCATACAAGTTACCTCGACGTTCGACTTGAAGAACCACCTTCCAATCTAGATTGAAGATTCTACATCATTCACTGTCAAACAACACTCGATGTCCTGTGTCGCAAATCTTTGCCACTGATACAAGATTAGTGATCAAATCAGGTACCAATAAAGCATCATAAAAATGCAGAACTTTTCCATTTGACAAAGGGATTCGTGCATCTCCTACTCCACCTACAATCTTTTCATCACCATCTCCAACTCTCACCGTAGTTGAAGTGTTCTGCAACTTATCAAACCAAACACGAGATGAAAACATATTGTTTGTTGCACCAGAATCAATGCACAAACGACTCCTACTATATCTATCAGCAACCTCCATAACTTTCAAACCAATCTCTTCTTTATTTTCATTTTTTGTATCACCTGAGAATGCAACGTTTGTTGCGCTACTTGCTGGAGCAATATCATTCACATTTTGGCTCTTGTACTCAGCTGACAATCTCTTCAAATCAGCTTTCATTTGTCTACAAAATCTTTGTATGTGACCCAACTTATGGCAATAGTTACACTCGACATTGGCAAATCTCCCATCATCACGCCAACGTCCTCCACGACCATTACCATCTTCTTGTGTGGTACCTCTACTTGTACCTACACCACCTCGGCCACTACGACCACGTCCACGATAAACATAACCGCGACCTCTTCCACGTCCACGGCCACGTATTGCAAGAGCCACTTCATTAGAATTACTCCTATAGCCCTGCAAATTTTGTTGTGTCTCAAGCTCAGCTTTGATGGAACTACACGCTTCAACAAAATTACCTTTATAAAGTGTCCTTACAGACATCTTTAAAGGATCAAGTCTTTGAGGAAAAACTTTTGTGAAAGCTATAACTTGAGCCTCCTGGGTCTTAGCTTGGCTTTCGGCAAAGACAAACTTTGCAAATATCTCATTGAAAGCTACAATGAGTTTTTCCACGTCTTCTCCTTCCTTATACTTCAAAGTATCTAACTTTGCCTCTAAAGCAGCAAGCTCTGTAGAGGTTAATTGGCCATACTTTGCTTCTAATGCCTCCCAAAGATCATGCGTAGATGTGAAAGAAGTTGGTGAAGATGATGAAGATATAGAACTACTTCCTGGTAACTGCATTAATACACCATCAGTGATAACATTTAGAAGAAATGCTATCGCCCTTCGATCTTTCTCCTTCCAATCATCTGTCAGAGTTTGTGGTTTAGACTCTCATATCACAGACCAACAATCATCAGCTTCCAACAAACCCTTCACTCGAAACTTCCAAGAATGCCAATGTGTTCCATCAAAAGGCTTTAGAGTGGACTCAATCTTCATAAACTTAGACATCTCGAACAACGAGACAAGATCAACCTACAGCTCTGATACCATGTAAAGAATAGGTACAGGAGAGCAATAAACAAGATGCTTCACCAAACCAAGACATTTTCTCCTTTATTCACATCCAATATATATACAATGAATAAATCTTAATGCACATGCATACTATACAAGTGTTGTGCATGCAATCACATGCGTGCATGCGCATGTGCATGTACATGCATGCAATCTAATGCATGTTGATAACATTGTACAAGTACAATACTCAATTTTCTAACCGGGGGGGAGGGGGGGGCATATTTTTTTGGAACAGGGCATTCTTGAGTGGTGAAATTGATAATTTGTGCAAATGGCTTCAAATACACACAATGTTCTCTCTAAGGACAACTGAAAACCAATTATGTGTGCACATCGAATCCATTATGTTAGGATAACTATTGTTGGCTAGCCCTTCTGTAGAGTAGAGGCCTAGTGAGCCCGTTAGAGTGAGCCATGATTGAACCTTATGAGAAGGATCTACCTAAAACGATTTATCATGTAAAGAGACTGGAAGACATTTTAGATGTCGTGTGATAGAGACTTGTAAAGTGACGTGGCACAATCTCATGCATTGGGTCGTCGATCCTTTATCACACCATTAAGGGAGATTTTAGGATTTAAGAAGGGAAAATAAGACAAAATGTCATTTGCCTGCCTTTTATATACAAAGAAAGATATCGCTTAGAAGGTAGAGATGATCTTATCAAAGTTGAGACTTAACTAAACTTTTTGTCTGAAATTTCATCATACAGGTTAAAGAAGGTGTATTGGCATACTTTGTACTTTCGAAGGGAGGCACTACCATTGAGGTAATGTTTTATATATTTGAAAAGTAGAAAGTATGTTAATGCTTTCTTACTAACTTGTTCGCTTTAGAACCTTGGAATCCGATGTAAAAAACTTCTACGAGCAATATGCAATGAAACTTGCAATTTTGATACAAAGGATGCCATAAAAAGACTTGATGATATTGGCGCTATAACAATGGTTAGAAAACTATAAAAGATGTTCTTTTTTTTCTTCTTAATAGCTTATATTAGCATATCTATAACAATGGCTAGAAAACTATAAAAGATGTTCTTTTTTTTCTTCTTAATACCTTATATTAGCATATCTTTTTTAGATATGTAGGAATGTATTAGTTATATAATGGAAATGGATAATCCTCCTCAATGGAACTTTTATCCTAGAGAAGTAACAACTTCTTGAATTTCCTTCTCCTTTCAATTTAATTTTAACTTTAAGAAATCAATGCATCTCGAGTTAAGGTCTACTCCCATGCAAATAGGATCCAATATCAAGCATCAACACGTGGCGTATTGGATTTCAAGTCCAATTTTAACAAGATCATAAATTCAAAGCCATCGTCCCCCCTCGGGTTGATGCTTGGTATGAGGTTGGTCATTTGTTGCCTTGGGATGTTTTTTAGAGTATATGCTATATCGATGGAATAGAGCTATTTGGCAAAAGTTGGCTGATATTCTGCTAGCCTCTCCTTCACTATCAACTGATGTGCTTATTTGGATTGGTCCTCAAATTGTAATTGCACAATATCTTGTGCATTCATTATATCAGAAGCTGGTTGTATTTATCCTTCCACTTGGAACATATTACAGCAATAGGCTTCCCATTTAGCTTCAGGTTGGATGTTGTAGTCTATCTAGAAAAGGTGGCAGTGGTGTGCCTTCAAGGGCTTAACAATTAGTGTTGACCGAGTTCTTCACGACGCACATGGTAGATTGGTGAAGACGTACCTATGTCTCAGCTTTCTCCTGAGAAGGGACGCTTGATTTTTGAGGAATATCTAGGTATTATTAACTTTTGCATATGTATGGACTATCAACCCTTTGGATCTATTGGCGCTCATATTGAGGCGGACGTTTTGGCGCTCATTCTGAGGCGAACATCAGAAAGCAAGTATGCAAAGAGAGAAGAAAAAACTGACCGGAAAAGGTCCTTCAGGGTCCGAAGGAAAAGTCCCGATGGCGGCAGCGTCCGGAATTGCAAGCCCTGCGGTTGCTGTGGCAGCATCGACTCCTCCTGCCGAACCCTCAGGTGGCCCTGAATACATTCATCCTATGTATGCGATGACACCTGGAGGTAGGCCTTTCGATTTCAGCCAATTTGATCTTCTGCATTACCTTCTAGAGGAATTAAGAGAAACCAAGGCAAGAGTGATGCAATTAGAAGATCAGAACAGAAAGTTAATTGAATTACAAGAGGCACAGGGAAAGGATCTCAAGATAATTCTGGAAACAGTTCAGCCAACAGAAGCTTATGGAAATGGAGAGTTCCAATCAGAAGATGTTGTGGAAAGTTTTTTTGAGGAGAAAGAAGCTAGAGAACGCAAAGCATGTAGAAATTGTCTGGTATAGAAGAAGCAAAAAACGAAGAAATTAAGAATGTAGTAGAGGATTTTTTTCCAATCTACTATGTTTTTAAGTGAACCGCAGATTGATCGAGCTTACAGAGTTGGCAAAAAAGGCAGCAAGCCTAGGCCCATTATTATAAAATTTGCAAGCACCGAGGCAAAGCAGAGAGTCCTGTCGCATCGTACAAATCTCAAAGACTATAAGAATATATGGCTGGATCATGATCTAACTTTCAGGCAGCTCGAATTACGGAGGAGGGAATGGAACAAAGTAAAAGAACATCGCGCAAAGGGTCTGAGGGCATTCATCCGAGATGAGGTAGCTGTTCTTACCAATAGCAAATTTGTGCCAAGAAGTAAGTAGGAATTTGTGACCCTACGGGCTTGTATTTGGAATATTAGAGGTTTTACAGAATTCAAAGCTATTAGTGCACATGATTTTATCCAGAAAATAGATTTGTTGTTATTAGTAGAGACATGGGCACATGAAGCAAATGAATTGCCAGAACTTAAGGGTTATAATCGACTTCTCGCCACGAGCAAAACAAGATCAACAGGTTTTGGACGAGGTGAGGGAGGCTTAGCCTGCTATGCGAGACCGGACATTGCTCACCAGATTAAACTTATTAAGGTATGTGAATTTCTACAATATGCATGGTTTGAGATAAGCGGTTCACGCAAGATTTTTTTGGCTTTGTGCTACTTTGCACCGCACGCCGCAACGCTAATATATATAACCAGGATGGGCTTTCTAGAGAATACCCATTTATATATCTGAGCCAAGATATTGCAAATTTTTCTCAAGAAGGGTCTGTCGTATTAGGAGGAGATTTTAATGCACGAATTAAAGATTTGCAAGCCTCTTGGTTTCTGCAGGAAGAAGTGGATCCCTTATGGATGGAGGAAGCTGAGGCCTGGCATATAATTGGCACAGAATGGAAACGTACATCGCAAGATAATATAATCAATGGTATGGGGAAACATCTTCTTGCTCTGTCGCGGCTTGCTTTAGATTGCTTATTCTTAATGGTCGCAAACGGTTCCCCCGAGAATCGTGGTTTTTACAAATGATCTGACAAGAGGAGGAAAGAGTGTGGTTGATTATGTTATTGCTGATCAAGATGTAGCGAAAATGGTTCTAACCAACTTGCTAGTAGAAAGCCCCCGGTAGAATCTCGAGCATTCTCCACTAGTTTTTGATCTAAAAGTTTTGGGAAACCGTCGCTCAAAAGCAAAAGCGAGATGTGTAGCTCCTTTACTGCTGGACTATGCTAGACAAGCAGAGTATGTAAAAGAGGTAAAATATCTCTTTGGCTATGCTAGACAAGCAGAGTATGTAAAAGAGGTAAAATATCTCTTTGACAATTGGGTACCTTCGCAGGATCATGTGGAACGAAGCAGAGTATTCCAGAATAAATTGCTAGAGGCTGCAAAACATGTTTTCTCATCTTTAACTCCGAAAAGGAAGAAAGATAGACTTTGGTTTGATAATGAATGTCAGGTGGCAAGGAAAAATCTGCAGGGCATGATTGGGGTTCAGAGGAAACTGCATTTAAGATTATACAGGGGAATGCTAAAAAGGAAAAAGAGGGCCTTTCTCTTAAAAAGATAAACAGAGTTATATGAAAAGCTGATATGCCATCCAGCAGAATTTTGGAAGCATATGAATGCACAAACATCACGGGCGGACGAGGTGGACACGGAGCAGATGTATACACATATCCAAAACCTGTACCATAAAGACAATGCACAAGATATTGAGACAATGGATGTTTTTGATCCTGAGCTTATCACAGCAAAGGATGTTTCCGAGGCAATGCAGAAAATGGCAAATGGCAAAGCTGCAGATGCATTAGGGCTTAAAGCCGAGTTGCTTAAATGGGCTGGAGATCAAATGATTATTGAAATAGCTAGTCTATTTAATTCAGCTATGGCATTAGGTTTTCCTCCTGATTGGCAAGTTAGTCGGATTGTCCCCATTCACAAAGAGGGAGATAAGCAGGATGTAAATAATTATCGCACAATAATGATAAGCAGTACCATGGCAAAGTTATTTGGGATAGTGCTAGAGCAAAAACTGTCAAAATGGCTGGAAAATAATAATCTCAGAGCATGTGCACAAGCGGTTTTTTAAATCGTGGGTACTCTACCACTGATCATTTGTTGGTTATGAGAGCGCTTATAGAAGACTCGAAAGGCAGGGATAAAGCTACTTATGTGTGCTTTGTTGATTTTCGCAAGGCCTTTGATACAGTTTCACGAAACAGGCTAATGCAGCGTTTGGAGGATCTTCGGGTCCCGCGTGAAATAAGAGCCATGTTTGCTCGCCTATATGAGAAGGTAATTGCCCAGCTTTGTTTTTCTTTAAGTGAGAAATGCAGTAAGCAAATTATTAGCAACATTGGAGTGAAGCAAGGTTGTCCAGCATCGCCAACGCTCTTTGGAGTATACATTGATGAGCTTGAAGAGTGGCTTAAGGAAAATTGCTTGGAGGGGGCATTTATTACCGATTATTTAGTACAACTGCTGCTCTATGCTGATGATATAGTTCTTATTGCACGATCTGAGACAGGTTTGCAAAAGCACCTAAATGTATTGAAAAGGTTTTGTGAGCTTACAGAGATGACTGTAAATCTAGAAAAGACAAAAGTCATGGTGTTTGGTACTAGAAAAGTATGTAATTTATACTACGACGGACAGGTGGTGGAACAGGTACATAATTACAGATATTTAGGCCTAGAGGTAACAGATACCAGTGGACAAAAGAGTAAATGCAGGCAGAAGAGCACTATTTGGAATGCAGGCAAAATGTCGCACAATTCAATTGTGGGACTGGACTATGCGCCATCATTTGTATAGAGCACTTGTGCAACCAGTGGTTCTGTATGGTTGCCAAGTATGGGGTCCAGGGCTATCACGCAAGAAATGGAAAAGCATTGAATCTGTACAGAAACGCTTTCTGATGGATGAGCTCGGAGTTAAACTCCAAACACCGTACCCAATGCTGCTTGCAGAAGCGGGAATGTTGCCTTTAGAGGCAGAGGCTCTTTGCCAATTTATAAGATATGTGCTTAGAGTTCAATCTCTAACGCCAGATAGATTGCCATATAAGGTATGAGAAGCAAGCCGTGAACATGGTTGGTATCATAAGGGAGTTGCGTGGCTGAACCGTTGGGGCATCTCAATGATAGATATGCCTACAAAGCCAGAAGGGATCAGGGAATGGGTCAGGATGAAAGTTACTGATAAAATATGTGCAAATGCTCAAGGAAAAATGGAATTCTATAAAAGAGAGATTAATCCTATGGTCACCTACACACCGCAGCAATATCTCCTTGATCATTTACCTAGCGCACACCAACACTTGATTTGTCGGATGCGGGTTAGCTCCCATCACCTACGAATTGAGTGTGGATGATGGCGTCAGATTCCTAGGGACCAGAGAACATGTGAAGTTTGCGGCACACAAGAAGTTGAAGATGAATACCATTTTCTTATTGCCTGTCCAGCGTATGCAGCCATAAGAGATCGTCATGGATTGAAAGAGTCGGATCTTCGAAACGTATATACAGTTTTTCAGTTACGTTCACAGTCACTTGCATCTCTCCTTGAGGAGATATGGCAAGTTCATGAGGTTTCTCTGTAGCGATGGACTGATTTGTCCCTCAGTTTGTAGCACCTTTATGTTTGTTTCTGATATTTCGTCGTCTAGACCGTAGGGTCTCTATGAGATAGTGAATAAATTTACTTTACTTTATTTTACTTTGTCTACTGAGATTTTATTCCTGACTTTGCAATTGAGTGTGTACTTCTTTTCGAATATTAAATAGAGGTTGTCGTCCTCCCCCCCCCAAAAAAAAAAAAAAAAACCATTATCTAGCATAATAATTGGGAATTTTGGGGAAATCGACTTGGTTTCATAATTGATCACATTCGAGACCAATGGTGAGAAATTATATTGAATAAAAGGCAAAAAAACGAGTAAAGAAAAGATAAGGTAGATTTTTTACATCCACGGGGACCCTAGCCAGTTATGGGATTGGTACAGAGCAAAAGGCATGCACTAAAATAAAACTTGAGGACTAGGCCCCATAAAAAATGTGACAAAAGTTATAAAAAGGAGTAAACAAAACAAATAAATGGGGAAAGAAATTAAGGTCGAGATTCCACTTGACAGTGGCCATTCTTTGTTTTACTGCAATTGCTAGGCCATAGCCTTCAACTGCCGCTCATCGTGACTCCATTATCATGGAACAATCTCCACATGGACAATCCATGCTTCCGATGGCTGCGTGTCAAAAACCTTCTTGCTGGTATTTCCTTGCGCCAAAAATGCCAGGGAGATTGGCTGACAGTAACCTATTAGCAAGCTATTTATAGAAATCCAAACCTAAATCCGATGCTAAATTACCTGTTGTAGTGAAATCGCTTCAATCCAAGGAGTACTGGTATGATGCCATTAAAAAGTTCCAAGATCTCTAAAACCTGTACCCAGTGTTCCAAGGAAAAATGCATGGATGTCCCTGTATCAGTGATCGCAGACCGGATCATCTGAAACTTGGCGCGAACTGTAAGTGGTGGAGGGTATGAAAAATAATCATGTTTTGTTTTTGGTCATATATGATATTGAATTAGTTGTTAGCGGTTCAAGTCCATGTATCACATGTGTTCTAATATATCATGTTTTATTTAAAGGAATATGCATTCTTGTATATCATGTTTCAAAACCATACGCACTTCAAATCATAATTGGTCATAATTTCCTGAAATGAAAAGCATCCACATATGCTGTGGTCTGGTCTATAAGGTCGATAGATTCGACGACATATGTGCACCTCTTGTCTGCAGAATTCAACACTCCTTATAACTTAGGATATAGTTTAGAGCAACTTCCAATCAAAGAACACGTCCTAATTAAATAGTTTTGGTTATAATTGATGTAATTTGAGCCATACCCCATACACACAAGTTAAATCCTCTACAACATAGTTACAATGCTCATTGTCGTTATTAGTCCATATAATTTCTATCTTAATTGTGAATAAAAGGACAATTTGGATATGCCATAAAATACATTAGATTCCACATCTGAGAAATACTTTAATCTATTTATATTTTGTTGCATTTTTTGTACCTAGAGAGGCCAAGTATTTGCTTGTTAGATACATTTTTTTTTTCTGTATCTTGCTCGAATTCGAGCATGCTTATGCTTCTTGCTTATTCAGGTTTCTCCTTTATGATTTAAAAAAAGAACCAAATAAATAAATAGAAGAAGCAATGGACAATTTATAACAAAATTTATAACAAAATTTGCACAATTTTATTAGCCTTAAGTTTATTAAGAATAATATTCTGACTACTTTGTTTGTTACATGTAGGAGGACTCTTCTAAAGGATATTGTTATCAACCATTCAAGCTTGCAAATGATAAGTTGTGTGCAATAGTTCAAGACTGTATTGCTAATATTAATACGCAATAAAATTTGAGATCGACTCACATGAGTACGAAAACTGGTAGAGAAGAACACAAATAGTCAGAACTCCTTTGATATGTTGTTTATGTCCCCAAAATGGCGATCCGATTGGACTACATGGTAGGGAAGTTATAATTTTATTGCCTCCCTCTTTGGGAAGGATGCATACTTTTAGTATAATGTAATATGAGCATGGGGGCATTGGCTTTTACCAATTAGAATGATAGCAACTAATGATAATAACGTGTTCCTCTTTTTAACATGTCCCTCTTGTCAAAATGCAATAGATTATTTTACACACCCCCATTCATCTAACCACTAACCAACCCCCATCTCTAGTAGGAACCTATGAAAGGTTTTCTCATGGTAGAGCAACTAAACTCCTTCGCACTCTAGTTAGCAATCATGTCTCTATATCATTGCTTAATTACATTATTTAATAGGATAACTAGAAGGACTAAAGTCAATGCTACAAATTTTCTTCCATTTGATGGATATGGAGTGGACTTGTAATAATCCCCTTTCTTGAAGGCTATTGTATTATACGAATACAAGGTTTGCATCAAGAGGGTGGATAGGGGTACTGTGGAGTATAAAATATAGAGGGAAGTGTAACCCCTAAAACCAACCTATTTAAAGGGAAATGTAGCCCTTACAAACTCATAATATAATAATAAGTCAAAGTATTTTTTGTCTTTATAACAGATGGTTTCCAGTAGGATATTTGAGGATCAGTAGATTTTCATGCCTTTGCCTTTATCTCTGTGGCCCATTCTGCGACTTTGGTCGATGAAAGAGCAGTAGGCACAGTCACAATTTTTTGATTTGGCGAGATTATATCTGCCTATCTTATCAATTTGCACTACAAACCAATCCTCTTCAAGCATCATAATTCTGGTGCAGGGACACTCATATCTACAATCCTCACCATGGTAAACTCCCGGGTCTGCTTCAAACTAGTCTAACCACATAGCATTTATGAGAAGATTTATCCTCCCCCATTTAAACCTTTCCAAAATAATTAAGACATTTCCTGCATGCAAATAGGAGAGGGGTTAGTTTAATGAAAAACCTCATGAATCCATATGATATTCCCGTTCAAATATGATAGTATTCTTGTCGTTAATATAGATTCTCCAATCTATGGGATGCTCAGGTAAGAAAATGTCTTCCAAACTCATGGAAGAGAGCGCAGGAATCTGAAATTCATTGATAGCTAGCTCAAAGGTCCATTTAGCCGAGACAATATTTGAAGAGGTGGACTTCATCTTCAACATTCTGTAAACACCTCTCGCAAAGGTTAGAATAAGTCATTCCTAATCTCCACCTTTGGCATTGGTGGCAAGAACTTTATGCCAGAGCTGCCAGATGAAGGCTTTGATTTTAGGATCGATTGAAGAATTCTAGGGGAAAGTTTAGTTTGCATCTATCCTCTGAAATATTCCACTTAGTATGCATGGAGATAGTTAAATCACAGGTAAGGTACATGTAGGCTTTCTTAACATTAAAGCCTCAAATACCATTGATATGTCTTTGAATTTGCTCTTGGTGCCAAGCTCCTTCTATCAGGATTTGTTTGATGGTTTGATAAAGATTTTCACTATCTTCACCTACTAAAAGACAACATAATTGTGAAATTCAATGAATTTATATCATTAAAGAGATGAGCAATATAGGATGCCCCTAAGTCAGGCCACTTTCTACATTGATATGGGAAGTGGAAAGAAAGACACATTTCAGGGTTGTTGAGGATCAAAGAGGGGTTCCAAAAAATAGTTTGATTCTTAGATAAACCATTGTTTTAAGAATACATGTTTCTTACACTTTTCCAAGCCTTGATCCATTTCTTCATAGTACCCAAAATACTGTTAGGTATGGTGAAATTAAAAAAAAAAAAAAAAAAAAAAAAAAAAAAAAAAAAAAAATGGCAGAAAAAGACATCCTAACATTCCTCCATCAGAAAGGGCGACATTTAGAGAGTTGATGCTTGATCATTGAAAAAAGGATGTTTAATCAGCTTGTGGCACGCTTTATAGATATATTTAACAGTTAGAGCAACTTCTTGTTTCTCAATATTGATGATTCCAAGCCCTCCATACATTTTCCTCTTACAACACTCGCGCATGGAGACAGGGATTCAACATCTATTGTTGCCTCCACTTGCTATAAATCTCCCGATGATTCCTTGAAGCTTAAAGGCAACTTTCTTAGGAGCAAGCAAGATAGAAGATTGATAAACATGGAAAGAGGAGATAATTGAATTGGCAATAATAGCTGTGACATTCCCTATAATATACGATATAAATATGTATATTTTAGGCCACGTCAGCATACAAGCCTACCTAAGTAGCCTTGTATACATTAATGTAGAGAAGGAAACATGGCTAAGTCTTTATACATAACTTAGTCATACTTGGGTATGGAACCATTTCCACATGGCTCCATCCTATTGCAACCCACCACATGGATGCACCCTATTGGAGCCACATGGCATGATATGGCAACCCTAATCTACTAATGGCTAAACCCTAACCCTAGGCCATTTTCTGGCTCCAACAGTCCTGGAACCCTGTTCGCGCTCGAAACTCTGTTTCAAGAATCACCTGCTGCGGCATAGCAGCCCCAGGAGCATGCGTGCATCAGAAGGAGTGGGAGCTACTCCAAACCACCTCCAGAGTGATGGAGATACCAGGAGGGGGTGAAAGTTCCTCTGGAGCAGGTACTTGGAGTAGAAACCTTGATAGATCATCTGGAATTAGCATTCCAGATGAGTTAGCATTTTGTATCTCTAGTAGAGCCATTCTAGAACCCTCAGTTCAGCTCATGAACCCTAATTAATGAAGCCTAATTAATGAACCATAATTAATGAACCCTAACTATAAGTTAGATGCATGTGATTAGGATAAGGATGTTATTCTTATTATCTATCCTGTTATGTAGATATATGATGTTTGGTTGATGTTTGAACCTCTTACATTGGGAAGGGGGTAGAGACCTTGTAGTCTTGTGTAGATGATGCTCCTACTATAGACTCTCTAGTTCCTATTATATGTGGCCTGTGTATAGAGCCCACCAGGCTATGGAGGTTATGGAGTGACTGAGCACCACATAACAAAGGCAGTGGCAAGATAGAGGGAGGTCCCTGCTGAGCGCAGATACTGGTGACCCATAGCAGACTAGGCTTTTAGTCGGCCACTTCGAGAAGGCCGGGTATGGATTCGACACTTCCTGGGTCAATGGTGTTGTCCAGACTCTCTCTCAAGAGTTGCGGGTGTTGTCTTGGCTCTTATTTTGGGGAGTTCAGTCGGAGAAGGACATATGTCGCCACAATCCTCTAGTCGCCTATTGAGCCACTGCACTCTAGGAAGGGGAGATGCAACCCTTCCTATCTCATCGGACCAGGGAGATGGAATCCGAAATAGTCTCCTTGGATGGTACCAAGGGATTGCATATCCGATAGGTTACAGTCACGGCATAGCCTGATTTAGCCCATCTGCATAGTATGCACAAGAGGGGCGAAGAGAATGGTCAACCCTAGCCATTGTCCCTTGCCCGTCCAAGTCATTGCCATAACTCGGTCTGCTCCATCTTGAGATCCTACGAATCTAAGCCTATGTAGGAGCTCATATGATGGATGATATATTGATGTCTATGATGGAGCTATTGATGGATGGATGGTATTACCTTTTAAGGTAGCTGATTGTATTGTTATTGCTAGTGTTGATGTTTACGTTTATGTTTATGCTCCGTAGGAGCCCATAGGAGATGGGCGCGCAAGGCACCTTCATGTCTCCTTCCCGTGTCTTGGCCATCCCAAGATGGGATAGACGGAGGGCCCGTGCGGCAGACCTTGCCGGATGGGAGATTTCCCGGGAGGTATACGACGGGACGTTGTATATTTTATGGGGAACGTCACAATAAGAGCAATGATATTGGTTGACCAAGATCCAGCATCGGCCATGACCCTGAATAGGTCGATTAACTGGCCCAGTTAAGGAATAAAATGAGAATCCCAGTCTTGAACTGTGGTAGCGTGGGAGAAAATTTTTCTCCATTAGCAGGGTCATAATTTAGATTAAGTTATAGACTAGAGGGTAGAAATAATACAGTCAAAAGAAACCTTCTAGTAATTTGAGCTCAAGTTGTTCATGAGCCGCATTTTACAAATGAAAATTGAACTAGAAATCACTCAAGAGGAAGCTTGAAAGAAAATGGTGCGAGATGACACCCAAAAGAAATAGAGAAACTTCAAGAAATAGTTAAGTGATTAGAGAAAGTACCTTAATTAAAAACCCATAGTTATTGTACATTGACTCTTAAGAAACGTGGTATGGAAGCACCCACATACACTTTCCCAAGTTGTAGCCCGGTCCTCTCATTTTTTCTTGTAAGGTGAATTCTAATCAAATCTCTGAAGCTGTCATGGAGCGCCCCAAAGAAATAATCTGCGAGATCGACTCAAAGGTGCCAGGAATAGACAAAATCTACCATCAATAGAGGCAAGCTCGAAGAGGCCACCGTCAAAGAAGCCAAGTTGTTGGGAGGATCAAATAGGCGACCAAAACCAGGTAAAGAACCCAGCAACTCGGACTTGTCTGATGAGTCCTACCACACAATAGAGGAGCAGGCGCCCAGCACCTCGGGAGGATCTTTGCAGCAGTCAGGGGAAGATGGTAAGCCTGGGTTCCCCTTCTACAGGAGAGGGACAAGAGGAGCAGTCACAACAACAGGGCGAGCAAGAGGCGGAACGCACGACATTGAAGAAGAGGAAGCTCAAGGGCAAGGAGAAGGTAACATAATGAGAGGAGGAAAAGCAAGCAAGGGAGAAGCGCATAAAGAGGCACGAGATCTTCGACGAAGAGAAAATGTAGTGATACAGGAACCATAGCCGGACGGACCAGAGGAGGATCAGTTGGAGGGAGAAGAAGAGTGGCACATGAAGTGCGAGCAGAAAGAACCCGCAGTACCAGAAGGGCCACCATTCCAATATGACCAAAGTGACCAAAGCTTAGGAATCAACAAAAATCTATTCGATTGGTAAAAGCTCATAAAATCGTAGAGGTACATAGATTATGAGAAGAAGTAGACGCCCTAAGAACATCAAGAAGCTGCCTTCCCGACCTAAGGAGCCAAAAAAACCTAAGCGCCATGACAGAAATTCAACTTACTGAGAATTTTGGGAGATCCGGCACTTCCAAGAGTGCACAACCTTCTGATCTGAAGAGCACCGTTCGAGTGCCTATTTCGGGAAGTTATAAGATTCCAAGACAGACTATCGAGTCATGCCAGTGATGGTGTGGTGTTACCAGGAAGCGGTCAAAGCAGAGCCAACCTGTGCACAATTCACGGCAAGAGCGTGACTGTTATGCCCAAGGACATGAACTTGGGCCGAAGAATAAGGAAAGATAAGACCATAGGAAATATTTTAGCTAATTTTGTTCAAGTTATGCTATGTAAACTTAATTGTATTAATTTAAAGCTGAATTTTGTAACTTGAAATGATCAAATGTGTGAAAATTGACCCACCCGTTTCAGGTTTCCGAGAGTCTCGGAAATGGCTCTCGCAGGGAGTAACTCGAGTTGGGCTAAATCTAGATGTGCTCTACATAAAAATAAGGTGAAAAATGCTAAGCCGAATGGTATGAGGCTACACATACATGTTAGCAAACAGAAATTCATGTAAACACTTGTGAAGAGCAAGAATTGGTCCAACTGAGTTACTCCATGCCGATGGACCTTTCGAGACTCTTGGAACATAATATATGTGCGGAGTAACCCGAGATTCCCATAGTAGTAGGAATCAAACCTCCCACCCACAAGGATGAACCCCCTCAAACCACCGCATGCCAACCACTGAGGGCGGGCATGAATAATAATCCTTAATTATATTTAAGTTAAACATGTTAGAAAATATTGATGTCCAAGATCTTTAAGGTTAGAACCAAAACCCTGAAGCTAAATATAGACCGCACTTTGCAATTGTCTCAGCTTAGTTGCTGCTCTTAGCTAGCGAAGCGTCTTCTTGTCTGCACCATGATACTATAATCAAATTTTCTTCTTAGCAACCCAGCTAGTTTCCAAGAGCTTATAAACTGTTGCCACACATTGGTATGACACACCAACACATGCTATAGATGCATCATCATCAAGTGTCACCCACGATACCTTTGATATTATTCATTCTACTAAGGTATTTTAAACCAACACAATACTCATAAAATAAGTCTCCTTATACCACTCCATAACAGTAAATAAGTACCTTTCTCACCTCTTAGTAAAGTGCCAAATGCCAAGGGGGTCATTTGGATTACAGTAGATAAAGGCATAAATATAGAAATTGTAGAGTCAATAGACATAAATAATTGTTGTTTGTGGTAGTATTAGCCACCTTGCGCACTTTAGGGCAGTCAAATAGGCCAAGGGAACCTTCGTTGCAGATCCTCGGGCCCTCACCATGGGAGCCATTCAACAACATCGAGGAATTTGAAAGCAGAAGGCAAGCTTATACAGGAAACTTTAGCAAATCAAAGGTCAAGATAGTGTACAGGGGAGCCCGAACACAAATAATAAAGAGAAGATTACAGAAAGGACGATTGAGACATCAAGAATAGACAACGAGTTGCCAAGAAGGGCTATTCAACAGCCAATGGGCATCAGGGCATTTACGCCATTGATCACATTAGGGGAGGAACATCTTCTAGTCAAGGATAGTCTCCAAGTGTCATATTGTCTCGAGAAAGAACCTCACATCGATGACTATTGTCACAGCTCTGCCACCAACAATTAGATAACGTCATCGACTAGCTGCATCAAGAGTTTCTAAGAGATGAGACTGAACATATCTCCTAAGAAGGGCAACTATCTCAGATATACATGCCCATAGTACTATCAGATCTAGATTTCAAGCAAAGATGCTTGACTAAGGAGGAATTACAAGCCATAGAGGACGGGGTGCTCAAGAATAGGAGTATGGCCAGACCGCAACCAATTTTTTCTTCGCCAGCCCCGATTCTTCAGAGCAGCTACATCAACCTCGACAGGACCATCTCAAGACCATTACGATTCTACATTAGAAATTGGGAGGTCAAGCCTCTGGCTTTGCCTTGCTCAGGCATAGTTCACCATCTTTCGGGTCTCAACAGGTATGCTCATACTCAAACCTTTCACAGATGATCATGATCTGCACATGGTGCATCCGATAACAAGGCTCCCACGCATCAGTTTCCTTTCGCCAAGACGGGTTATGAACCCACCAACTCGCACGCATGTTAGAAACCTTGGTCTGTGTTTCAAGATGGGTCGAATGGAAAGCCCCACAAGCCAATGTCCGAAGCTCATAGGTGCATGGTAGCCTACCAATATGGGGTGGCCCCAGGCCCAAGCTCTGCCTATGGCATCGTCAGGTTGACATGGTCCCTCTTTATCCCATAGGCAGAGCCAAGGTTGGCCGGCACCCGAGTCGACCGGGCAAACCAGCCGAGGTCATTTTGCATTCAACCGGAGCACAGCAGCAACCTCCATTCACTTCCCTCCCAGCAATTTCAAGCACTTTTTCTTCTGGTCATTTTTCATGCACAATGTGCTACCATTGCCTTCTACATGGGGTTTCATTTTCTTAGTACATGTTAAATCAGCTTTGAAAAAATGTTTGGGTGCATGGCGTGCCTCCAAAGACAATTTTTGTTGGTTAGTCATGCATAGGGCATTAAGAGTCAATCCATAGTTCATTGCTTCTATCCTGTTGTGCCATAGGTTTATCTTTGTGTTCTGATAGCCCATAGATATTGGAGCATGCTTTGGTCTCACGCACACAATTGGTTGGAGTTGTGTGTCTATTCAATTGCCAGAAATAAGGAGCCTAGTGACAGTTTTATTAGGTTTCTTCAAAAGTGAGTATCATTTCAAATTCTTTCTGTAATAGGCCATGCCAAAATAATCCATGAAAATGTGATGCCATATAGGCCACGATGACTTCTTGATTTTTTTTAAACGTGCCATCCAGGCCATGGGGCCATGGTCCAACTTTGGATTTCTTACATAAAAAAATTGAGTAGAATAAGGGGTCCCCTTCAAAAAGATAAGGACATAAAAAGTGCCCCCCTTACCAGCCAAAAAGGGGCATGCATTTGCGCGGATTGCTTGGTTGCCCCAAATTTGACCATTGGTTGAGTGTAAAAGATTAAAAAGTGCATAAAGTGGCCTTAGACATTAAAAAATCCTTAATTGGTTAGTTAGCTTAATTTCTGGTTAAAATCCTTATTTTTCGGTTCGCATTTTTGCTTACCGGCAAAAAAATTGTTAGGAATTTTGAAGTTGTACAAATTTGGCATATTTGGAAATGACGTTGTTCTGATCATTTTGATCATGTGCCATTTTAGTGCAACAAGTTCAAATAAGGGAATTTTTTGTTGGAATATGTAGCACAATAAAAATATTTTCCAGGGGGATTCGATATGGATGTAAAAATGACAATCTTTGAAACCATAGACCATATTCCCAAAATAATTGAATGGGTTGTTACAAAAAAAACATAGATTCTTGCACTGCGACTCGCATGAAACCAACAACATTCCGATACCAGAGAACTTCAAATACTAGATCCGAGGAGAAAGGTTGAAGATTGTCCTATGCCGGACAAAAGGGCAAAGATAGAAGAGGTTAGAAAGGACATGAATGGCCAAGAAAGAGCAGCTCATGCAAGAAAAAGCCCCTCCTCCGCATGAGATCAAAGAATAGAAGCCATGGATACTGCTAAGAGATGAGAAGATATAGATAGGCTTTTCATTCATCTCAGCAGTTTTTTCTACAACGGTATAGGGTGGGTAGCTGCACATCGCAGGCCACCCAAAAAATGAAAAACATAGGGAATATCCAGTTATAACACCTGGAAATTGTGTGCTACAGATGTTGGCTAGTGTGCCTGCCGAAAGTTTATCGTCGGAATTAAAAAACCCCGCCCTTTCGGGTTTTCGAGGAAAAACCCTAGCGATAAAATTTCGGCAAGGGGCTTGGACAACGCAGGGCTGCTAAACGTTCCCGCAAAAAAACCCCACGCTCCACAGAGAATACTGAAGTCGCGCATCACCCCGGGACCTGCACATCACCAACAGAAAACAAATAGAGAAAAAACCTCGAAAAACGAGGGGCTGGTCACGCGTGCCACGCGACAATTATAACAAATATGAGCATATAAATAACAATTTTAAAGGGGGGGAGGGTGGGAGCCATGGATACTGCTGAGAGAAAGCGCCGATGAAATGTCGTTGAAGAACTCTGCAATAAGTAGCGATCCCCAACCTGATGAACGGCTAAAAAGGCATGCGATGCATGCATGCGACGCATGCAATGCATGCATGCTCGTCTGGTGCAAGAATGTCGATTCACTACGCGAATCGATGACATTTTAAGTAAACTACAATCATGTTCGCCCACTGGTCATATTGATCAAAGTAGTCTTATTAGGACATTGAGTTATCTTGGTAGAGGTTCTAGCCCCCGTATTATATATTCTAAAAGCTTAGGCGAAGTCGTATAGAGGCTCGATATTCCATCAATAGGCAAACTAATATTTCATATTTCAAAATCATAGGTGCCTCCAATCATAATTCCATCGATCCGAGACATCGGATCGCCAATTGGGGCGAGCATGTATGTCTTGCATGCATGCATGCGGCGCATGCCCGGGAGTTCGCTATTTTAGGCGCGGTTCTGCATCAACGTCTCATCGACGCTTTCTCTTCTCTCTCAGCAGTACCTTATTCTCTTTTCTTTGAATCCAGGCAGGGGAGGGGCTTCTCCCTGCTTGGTTTGGCCAATTTGGCATTTCTTTCATGTTGTGGCATGTCCTTTCTCGGCCTTGGCTCTTCTTTAGCCTTCATCCTGTGACCTTCGTCCTCGATCCCAGTTTTGTTAAGGAAGTCCTTTGGTATTCAGGCGGTTTGTTGGTTTCATGCGAGCCCCATTCTAGAATTCCATCGATCCGAGACATCGGATCGCCATTCTAGAATGGGGCGAGCATGTATGTCTTGCATGCATGCATGCGGCGCATGCCTTTTTGGTTGGGAGTTCACTATCTTAGGCGCGGTTCTGCATCAACGTCTCATCGGCGCTTTCTCTTCTCTCTCAGCAGTATCTTATTCTCTTTTCTTTGAACCCACCCTCCCCCCCTTCTTTGTTTATTGTATTTGTCGCCTGGCACGCGTGACCAGCCCCTCTATTTGACGAGGTTTTTGTTTTATTGTCTCGTAGCATGCGTGATCAGCCCCTCCACTCTAGGAGGTTTGTTTTGTCACGTTTTTTTGTGTTGGTGATGTGCAGGTACAGGTTGGCGAGTGGCATCTGTTTCATCTTCTCCATTCGTGGGTTTTGGGAGCGATTTCTCTGCCTTACGTTTCTCCAAGCCCCTTGCCGAAGGCTTATCACTAGGGTTTTTCCTCGAAAACCCGAAAGGGCGGGGTTTTTTAATCCCGGTGATAAGCTTTCGGCAGGTACACCAGCCAAACATCTATTAGCATTGTATTTTATGGGGTTCAAATTATATAATTGGATATTCCCTTTATTTTTCTGGGTAGTTCGCATGTGTGCGGCTACCCACTATCCACTTGTTGGTTTCATGCGAGCCACATTCTAGAATGACCATAAGCAGAATGAGGGGTGCCCAGAGACTCCAACATATGTTGTGGGCCGTAGAATCGACGGATCTGACACTATGGTAGTTTAGGGTGCACCTCGTTTAGAATATGTAGCACCCCTTGTTAAGGGCCAATTCGTTAAAGGGTGGGTTTGGGTATCTTCTAAGCATTCTAGGTATAGCAATCCATTCCACGCTTCCACAACTTCTCAGAACCTCATCCGTGCATGACTTTGCATTATAAATACTTGAGGTTCTAGATGAGCGTCTTCAATTATTGAGCCCTTAGTAGCCATCATTGTCTATTTATATTTTCTTCTTGCTTGTCTAGTATAATCATTACTTCAAAGGTCTTTCTCTTGAAAATCTTTCGAGGCAGGGGTTTTTTAATCTTTTGTACCAGGCCATTGTATGGGTCCCATGGCGTCTTGGTCTTTGTGAACATTGAGAAATCTATTCTAATCTATTTTGTTCTATGATATGATGGCAAAAATTATGGGTTGTATTTCTGGCGAGCCAAAAAAATTCCTTGGCTTATGGGAAAACTCATTTTGCTGTAGTCAGTCTTTTTAAGGCTTTATTTACCTTTTGTTCCATCCATGGAAAGCTTTTGTTAGACTCGAACCTTACCTTCCAATATTTTTGAGCACAAGGACTAATTGCCTCATCAAGGTGAAAGGTAAGAGTGATGGTTTTGCCGTTTAATCAAGAAGGAGCTAAATAGGATGAGCCAATTTATGCATTTAAATTTGCCAGATAGTGACTATAGCTCTCAAGTTTTGAGATAATTGAATGATGAAACGCAGGAACCTGTATGTTGTTAGCATTTTATGATGTAGTTTTGAAGGAGATCGATTTCGAGCAATGTTAGCCCCATAAGAGTTTTTGTATCTTCACTGAGGTATACCTTATGGACAAAGGCCATAAGAGTTTTTGCGTCTTCATTGAGGGCAGATGATTAACCTTGTAGCATTAGGATAGATCACAAATTTTAAACTGTAAAATCTCGCTGAGAAATGAGAGGCAGAAAGATCTAAATGAAGTGTTGGCCAGATAAATCTATGCATCAAGTATAATTACAACTGGCATTCTGCAGCGTCGTAATAGAGCACAGACCTGCAAATAAATAGAACGTTTGGGAATAGTGAGCCAAGTAAAGTTAACAATACAAATGGTGGGGCCGGTTACGTACACAAATATAATGTTTTGAAAGCATTATGCACAGTGTTGCGTTATCTGAAATGAGTTGAGTGGGCTAGACACCTGCTAAATACCAAGAAGATAATGCCCACTGACATTGTAATATGCTGTAGACTGGACCTGTATTGAGATGAAGGTGACCCAAATGATTTCAAAGTATAGAGGTAAGAAGGTATGATCATAAAGATGTTGAGATGACTGTAAATAGACAGTTCAAGTTGGTCATGTATGGGATGTATATGTATCTGATTGCTGCAAATTTCAGAATAAACCTTGACAATCATTACCTGTGAAGTTCTTCAAGTGAATAATAATTGCTATGGATGAACTGATTTTTTTCAGTCTGTAAACTCCTCTGTGAACATGTAATGAGAGGTTTAGAGATTATCCAAAACCTGCAGCAGATCGGTGACAAAGGAAGCTGAAGTCATGGGGAGATGATTGCATCACTACATTGATAAATTAAAGAAATTGCAAGTAGAACACGTTAGTATGTAGGTCCTTTTTGTGTGTTAAAGGATAAGTTGCAGGTAATGACATGAAATATATGGGGTATGGTCATCTTATCATAGTAAATACAATTGGTTGTTGAGGAAGAATCATTTAGCCTATAACAAAGCTTATGCAGAGGTAATTGCGAGTTGAGGAAGAAGATATGACTTCTTTGCTGCTGCTCATTGTTAGAGCAAGCTCACAGAAGGGATGAATGAGGGCTTTTATGAATAAGCAATATAATTGCAATTGCAGCATTTATATGGATCTCGGATCACGTACATGACCTATGGATGTACCTGAAATAAGAAACGAAATTGAGCTTCCAGAAATTGTCGAAAAACTTAATCAAGACTGAGCAGATAGGAGTCACATATGTTAGCTAAATATGAAAGCAAATAGCAATTGACCTTGCATAGAATGCGTGTTTGCGTAGAGGCGTTAGACAGCAGACGTAAGGATATAGGACATTTTTTGGAATTGCCTGCAATGATGAGTGCGTTGTTGTCGAGCTTGGAGTTTGTTGCGGGTCATCCAAATCCAGATAGCTGTGAAGCAATAAAACCTTTTTTGCAAAGGTAGAGGAGAAATGGTAGGTGGTGTCTCTGATATGATATGGATTTCGAGCAGTCGTCTTAGCATTCCTGCTAAATAAGGTGAGCTTATGATGTTTTGATTGCTCGTGGACAGTGCACAAAAGTTTCGTGCTGCAATCATTCTGCAACCTGCAAGAAATGAAGTGAATTTTAATTGAGAACAGTAAAATAGAGTCAGTAATGGAACAAAGATGAAGACAGAGCTACCTAAGAAATTTGTTAAGTGTATGAGAGACATAGTGTAGATTGATGTGCTGGATAGAGACGTATCGATTTTTGTGGTTTGAGAGCTCGTTCAATGTCACCTTTAGTGTTCTTGAAAGCTGCAGAATTGAATGAACACAAGAAGCTTCTTTGACATGATGTCTGCTGCACAAAAATAAGAGAACAATAGAAATATTATATAAGAAGTGTATTCATGTTGGGAGAAATGGAGACGTTGCTGCTAAGGGCAACAAAGATGTGGGAATTATAAAGTGCAGTATACCTGGCAGGGGTTGATTGAGTTCAGATGGCCTCTGTGTATACGATGTTAGCTGTGTACGTTGTTATTCCATTGTCATCGAGTGATTGCCCTTGCTGGTTAATTATGAGGACTTTGATATCCTGCTGTCTGCGTGCTCTCGAAAGTGCCACGTAGAGCTGTCCATGCGCAAAGACAGGTCTTGGTAGGTGCAGTCCTAGTTGCTTTAATGTCTGGCCCTGCGCTTTATTTATGGTCATTGCAAATGCTGGTCTGATTGAAAATTGTGTTCTTTCAAATTGAAATGGCAGCTGTGCAGTTCTGGGTGTGAGTGGTATTCTTGGTATGAAGACCCTTTGGCCTTTTTCCAGTGACTATCTATGTGTCGAGGATTCTTTCGCCCATTCCTCGGATCATCAATCTAGTTCCATTGTATAGACCTAGCTTTGTTGAGGTGGTTCTGAGTAGCATAATGATCATGTCGATCTTTAGTGTTAATTTGTGTGGTGGCATACCGCTTGGGGTTTGTGTGTTTAGAAACTCTGCTGGATAAAGTTGCTTATTGTCCTCGTCGATGAGGTATGCCTTTGGATGACCTGGGAATAAATCTGTGATGATGTTGTTGATCTCGTCTACATGCTCGTTTAGTGGTGTCAAGATGGCTCGCTCTGTCCAAAAGTTTGTGTTCCAGAAGTTTTTGCTGTTTGTACTGTCTTGAATTCCTGCGAATGTTGTACATATGAGGTCCATGAGGTTTTGTGTTGGTATACACATGTTGATCGCGATTTTGATGATGTTATCACCTCTTTCTGGGTAAGTTTGTTCTCGCGCTTCTCCAATCCTTTGTAGCCAGTTTGAAAAGTCCATGATTTCTTGGTCATTTTGAGTTGCTTGGGATTGGCGTGCTCGCATGTTGGTCGTGAGGTGATGGATTGTAATATGGCTCCATATGTATGATTTGTTGATGGCTGCGTCAACAATCTCTGGGACTACAGGTAGTAATTGCTTGAAGTCTCCTCCAAGGACCACTGTAATTCCTCCAAAGAGTGTGTCTTTTTCTGTGATGTCTCACAATGTTCTATCGAGCACCTCAAATGCATGTTTGTGTGCCATTGGGACTTCATCCCATACTATAAGGTGAGTGGCTCTCAAAAGTGCGGCCATTTCAGATTGCCTTGGTATGTTGCACGTTGAGTTCTCGTGAAGTTCCAGTGGGATTTTGAATCGAGAGTGGGCTGTTCTACCTCCATTCAATAGCACGGATGCTATAACAAAGTTTAAAATGAAACGCACTAATTTGCTCAAAACGCACTTCAAAAGGAATCTTTGAAAGATTCCCTAAAATCCCCCCAAAAAGGTCCCTTTTCATGGTATATTTGTGACAAGTGTGACAATTTGAAAATTTTAGGCATCATTTTTGAGGGGGGGTGCGAACTTGGCTTCCATTCAAAATTGTTTGACATCCCTTTTTGGCCCCCTAGTTTGGTTTGAGAAATAGTAATATTTTCAAAAACTAAACAAAATAGACATTGAAAAAAACAGCAAGCACACTAAAGTGCCAAAAAGGTATTTTATTCAAATTTTTCAAAATCAGTACAAAACTATGAACAAAACTGTAAAAAATGCAACACATTTTGACATTGCCTCATTGAAGCAAACATTTTCACATGAAAGTATGCCTCATTGAACAAACTTACACTTTGAAGCGCAAGTTGGAGTCGAAGACGCTCGCTCTTCGTCTTATATACTTGCTCTTATTTGCTCATCCGTCTTGCTAGAGACTTATGTATACCGCGAGGACAATGCGTGGACATAATGGCTTCAAAATAAATTTCTGGGTGGTAGAAATTTATACCACAATAGGTAGTGCTGTGCGGATATAACATGCCAGAGAGTTCGCATGGTATAAATTTATACCGCAAATGGACTCGAGCGGTATAAATTTATACCGCAAGAGGACTCGAGCGGTATAAATTTATACCGCGAGAGCTCTCTCGATTCACTGCGAGAGCTCCCACGGTATAAATTTATACCGTGAGAGCTCCCTCATTATACCGCGAGAGCTCTCTCGGTATAAATTTATACCGCGAGAGCTCTCTCGGTATAAATTTATACCGCAGATAACCTTCAGACAATCAATTTATACACATATATGTGTATATATCATTATAATATATATAAACGTATATCACATGCTGGGGCATCATGAACAGGTTATATATAGATGTCGATCTTGGCCGTTGGTTTTGCTTGGGTGGCATTGATGTTGGATCCTAGCCCCACATGTGGTTTGATGTGACATTCATTTATAAGAGGGTGGGGTTTCAACTTTGAATCTTGGCCATTTAGTGTTGAGGAAGCGATCTTGGCCATTCACATGTGCGCATGGGGTCATGTATGGGTCATGTTGCACATCTCAGAACCGTCGGATTAAATATGGGAGCTGAAATCTTGACCATTGAGGAAAAGCCAAAGCCAGCATTAAATGTTGTTTGCTGAGCTGACCGTGCATTTCAAATCAGCTAGATGAGGTGGCAGCGTGCATTTAAATGCCATGTTTGGGGACGTGGCAAAAAAATGTCATGCCAACTATCCGGATTTTTGTTTGTATTTTTGGGTTTTAGCATTCGTTTTCTTCGAATGCATGCCCCGCTTGAAGCTTTTTCTGCCTCTTCCTGGGCCAACCGCCAGATCAAAGGTTGTTCGTCAAAGTCTCAACACCATTTTTAACGCTATACCCAAATCTTTGCTAACTAAATCAATTTCATCAAGAACAGGTTATAGATTATAGGAAATTCAGGTTTCTAACTTTCGTTGTTTGATTTCTTTCATAACAGGTCTAATTTGAACTGGCTGACTTCGATCTCGCCATTCACGCAGATGTCTCAAATGCCCACGAGTTTTTCGGTGCATCTTCCCCTGTTATTGAGCCGGCCCCTGTTATGTGCATCGTAGTACGCAGCAACAGCACCAATTGTACTTCAAATCTGTATTCAAAGGCATTCATGGAAGCACCGCCATCTGCATTAAGCAAATAGCTTGGGTTGAAATTGCAGGCCAGGCCCTTCGCATTGGGTTCAAAAGCACGTTGAATTATTAGGTTAAAATCATAGGCCAGGCTTTGAGATCACTCCATAATAGAGCCAGTTGCTGGGTTAAGCCAGTTGGGTGATTCACCGAGGGGCTTTAAAGCTCACAGCAAGAACCGAATGATATGTATGGCTATGGCCTCTTCGAACCTGGCTCTAATTCTGTACTAACCAGTTCATAGCTAAGCAAAGAAAGAGAATATTATGAGCATCCATTTGAGAAAAGGGATAAGTACACCGGTTTAGCCATGCATCACCATTGTGCTCTTTGTTTCAGAGATAATGGTAAATTTCCCTCCTTTTTGTTTCAGATGCAAGATCAGAAAATAGATATAAAGCTGCATAAGGCATGGTATTTAGGATGATGGGCATGCAGTATCCTGCTTCTGTGCTCAAGTAAGCAAGCATTTTGCATTTCATTTTCAAAGTCCCGCTTTGTTTTGCAGATTCTCGGGCATGTCAAGCTTTGTTGGAGTTCGTTATTAGACTGAACGTGGATTCAGAGACGAAGACATCCATGCTTACCTTTGCTCGTATGTATCTCTGTGCCCAAGTAATATTTATATCATGCAAATTGTTCTGTTTCATGCAATTCTCTAGCAGTGTAGGTATGCAAATTTTGTGTTGGTCGTAAATGTACCTGAAACCCTGTTCATCGACAACAGAGTAAAAGCTAAGAAATATCAAGGTGTCAGATTCAAAGATTTGATATCATTTATAAACTTAAGTGAGATGTCGGCATAACAAAGTGTATTTATGTGTTACACTGGATTCAACATCAAAATGATTTTAGTAAGAAAAAAAGGTTCAATATCTGGTGGACCTTATAGCTATTAAATACCTTCAGATATAAATGACTTTTTTTGGGGCCTTTTTACGAAATGATTTTGCATCAACTGTTATAGTTTGATTTCAATCATCAAAAGAATCAAGTAAGTGTGGGAACGAGCACCTTTCCAGACCAGTTTTTTCAGGTTTCATATGTATGCATATGATATGAGTAGACAAGTTGAGGCTAATCATTATTGTGGACACCTGAATGAGGAGATTAGACAATGTGTAATATACGACGGGTTTCGTGAGAGGATAATTGGAATAGAATACATAATCTCTGAGAGATTGTTTTTGGGACTACCAGAAGAGGAGAAGCAGCTATGGCATTCTCATGAATTTGAGTAAAGGGGGGCATTTTGTTCATGCCAGGAGTTCCCAAATTTGCAAAACATGCAGAGATGGCAAAGTTGGTGAAAACCTATGGGAAAACCTTCCACTTCTGGCAGTTCGATAGAGGGGATACACTGCCTATGGGCCTTCCACAGCTCATGATGTCATTCACATCTGAGGGCCAACTTGATCAGCAGCTAGCAGAAAGTATGTTTCTCCAATTACCTTCTTTTTAACCTTTTCTCTATTTGTTTAACTTGGTGATTTCTAAATAATCTAGATACCCAGAAGCAGTTCGATGTTTCCTTCGAAGAAAATAAACAAAGTCGAGCTGATTTGAAAGGACTTGAACATGGGATTCATCCTCGGGCAGATCCATGGATGAAGGGCAAGGGTCTGGTTACAGTTTTAAAGGAATCGGGGTGCTAAGGTAGGCTAGAATTGAGTTCTGATTTTAAAAATAACATCGCCAGATATCGGTTATGGTGGATCCGTTATGGGTCATTACGATGTTCTATATCTGCTTTCAATGGTTTTCTAATGGCAATGCCCTTTATTTTGGGATGAGTCGCCTTTAACGTCTCCATGTGTAAGATTGTAAGATACAGAATTTGAACAAAACCTTTGCTTTTCCTATTTTTTAAGCTTTATAGTAACAAAGAAACGTCAAGGAAACGTCAAGGAAACGGAGACATTTTCTATGCTCTAAAAGAACGAGGATTAGTAAGCATTGCATGACAACGCCACCACTCCGGGATCCTAGAGTTTTGAGAAATAATGTCCCTTGCAAATGTAAATGGTTATGTCTATATACCTCTGTATAACATAGTCTTCAATTTCCACGCAACTGAACATCATTTGTGTTTTCGTATGGATTTGCAATTATAAAGCCTTCAAAATACAAGGTTTGTGTCTTTTCATGTGATCCAATGTGGCTCATTGATTAACTTATAAGGAAGGAAGGAAGGAAGGAAGGTACTTTTATCGTCCACGGAGACCAATCGGTCTATGGGACCCAATACAAAAACGCAGCAAGCGGATTACTGCCCGGATTAAAAAACCCCTGCCCCGAAGGGTTTTCGAGGGAAAAACCGTGGCAGCAATCAGCCTGCTGACAAACTGTGCTAATCATATAAAATGCAGAAACATCCCAATATATACAGTCATGCACCACCCCCGTAGTGCCTAGTCAGCGGACAGCCAGGCGGGGGCAAAGGTGACCTCGCAGGTCCAGTACCTCTGGATGTATGACCCGTGGCACGCATCGGCGGTGTGTTCATCGGCAAATGCAAGGGCACGCGTCCGGCCGCATTAAAAGGGGCGTATCCGCCCGGACCGATGAGCGGGGGCAACTCTGGAAAGTGTGAGACTCATCCTCAATGGCACCCGTTTGGCAAAGACCGACGAGCACGTCTGGGGGCTCCCCAATCCACCGCCCGCCTCTCGATCGCGAAGATGGTGGGCACTCGCGCGAATGGAGGCAATGAGTCTGCGCTTTCAGGGCATTTGGGAACGCAGGTAGAGCTTTGTGGGCCCCCGGGCTAACACCGGGGTTGATGTGCTCCTTGTAATGGGCCATTTTGACCTGCTCTAGAGCAATGGGGTCCCGTGAGCTTGCCAAGGAAACAAGCATCTAGGTACTCCCGCTAGGCTGTCGCGATCGGCCCGCTGCGCCCGGTATCGCATCACATGCTCTGCCGCGTTCCATCTGGCGAACCAGCGATCTCTCTTACCCCTCCAACAGGCCCTAAGCGCCTGCGGACTCATGGCCACAGTGTAAGCCAGTCGCGGGGGCCGAGCATCACCCATAGTAACCACTTTCTGAAAATAGACGATGTGTCTATCAAAATTTTGCCCGTGAAAGCGGCAAGAATCGGTTTCTGCGCAAAGCGAGAATCGATAGGGGACTGAAGTTTCACCCCAAGTGCCCGTGCCAAAAATGCCTTACGCACCTGCTCCAAGTCATTCCAGTGTCGCCAAAGAGGCGGCCAGGGCCCCAAACCTCGACCCGTCTGAAGGACGAGGCTTTCGACCGGTGCGAGCAGATGTGGTGATGGCCCCAATCATATAGCTCGCCACGGTGACCCCGTTGTTACGTATGGCATAAAGCGCTTTCCACCAATGTCACCCGGCAGGATAGACGCCTCCCAGCAGAAGCGAGGAGGGGAACTCCACCCCTAGGTACTTGTAGGTGGGCGTGGCGTCCACAAAAGCCTCCCTCGATATGTGAGTGCAGGAGGCATGGGGTGACGTGAAGAGGATATGAGAACCACCCCGTCTTGGCGGATTGACGCGATGTCCGTAGCGACAAAATGTGTCTAGGGCATCCGGTGAGACCGCATATCTTAAAGGGGTGGGCCAAGAGCCAACATCGTCCCCGCATAGATGAGCCGGCCGGATGACCTGGTGCAAAAGTCAGATGCCATCCCCCATGCTCGGAGAAGCCGGGCTCTAAGCGATCAATGTAGAGGCCAAAAGTGTTGGCGAGAGGGGGCAACCCCCGCCGGGACCCGATACTACTTGGTGAATGCTTGGCCCGTCGGTACGATCCCGCCAAAACAACTCTCATACAACCCGCCAGATATGGCATTACAGACAGCAAATGGAGCCCCCAGCTTGACGCAGTCTAGCCTGACTTTTCCCGGGGGGCAGATCAAAAGCCTTTAAGTCCACAAAGCAAGAATACAAGTCCAAATAGATGATTCCTACCGTCTTCAATCGGTGCCCGCAAGCGTAAAGATATGGTCAATCGTTGAGTGGCGGGTCGAAAAGCCTGCCTGTGAGGGGGCTCGCGACATCCGCGCCTCCTTCAGCCGGGTCAACTGCCGCCGAGAATGCCGATAGCGGTTTGGCAAATCTTGAAACTGACCATGATCGTCCCAATTGGCGCGGACAAAGGTGGGTCGCCCGCGCCTTGTGAATGGGAACAACCCCCGCTTGTGGTCCATTGTCGGGAAACCCTCCTGCAATGCTCGTTGAACAGTAGTGAGGACCGGCACAAGCGGCCGCCACCCCCTTGAGTAACTTCGGCCGCATACCATCGAGGTCACCGCCTTCCCATTAGCTAGCCGTTCGCTGGGCCCTCCTCAACATCCTCGATCCACGAAACCAATAGGGGCCATCCTGGGGGGTATGGGCGTCTGCTGCCCCTGGCCGGGTCATAGAGCTGCCGCAAGACTGCTCCCACCGCCTCGGTGTGATGTCCCCCGTAGGCTGGCCCCGCCTTCAAGCACTCAGCGCCAAAAGGTTCGAGGATGAGTGTCCAGAGGCCTAACATCTCCCCCGATGCTTGGCAAGGTACCGCGCCTTTGTGTCCTTTCCGGATGGGCGCTGCATCGCGGTGGTGGCCTCGCAAGCCGGTACACGGATCCGCATCGTGACGGAAGCCGCCACTTGCGTTCTTTACACCGCATCAAACCATCGGTTACGAGGGAATGTTGCCGACCACGAGAAGGCGACGCTGGGTCCGCAGCACCTGTCCCGGCTGATCCCGTAATAGCGAAGTCACCGGTTCCGCATCCGCCGCTCTAGTGTGGAGGTCTGCAGGAATTGCCGGAGGGCGCCCATAAGCATCTTACGTAGTCCTCTCGCCCGCCATAATCGAAGTCTCAACCGAGGACCGGCGAGGGGCTGGCATAGTGGGGGTTCCGCGGCTCGCCAAACCAGTCCAAATAAAGTGGGAGGTGATCTCGAAATGACCTCCTCATCCCGACCGCCCGTGCCCACCCGAAACGACCCGATGAGATGCATATCTTGGCGCAACTACAAGCACATAGTCCACCACACTAGACCCTCCCCGATTGTCCCATCGCATGTGCACTTGCGGTGAATCGGGCCACCGTGGAAAGGCCATTGCAAATTATCAAGTCAAAAATGCCACATAGCAGGGAGCAACTGCTCCGCCAAAGCGAGTGACACGGCACATCCGACCAGCGTGGCGGGCTATTCTACTGCAGGGCGAAGCCGCTAGACATCGTCGGCCGAGGGGGTCAAGTCGCATGGGCTGCTCTACTCCTGTCCGTGCATTGAAATCTCCAAGATTCTGCAGGTCATGGGGGCAGAGGGCAACGTGAATATTTTTTAAGGGGACCAATTTTGTCCTTTGGTAAACTAAGATCAATAAAAAGAATAACAAAGAAGTTGGATCGATATTTTTCTTTGGAGTGTACTCTAGCAATCCATCTGTCAGTCCCTAAGTTGGATGCTACATTTCGCTCAATCGATAGGCGGCTGGTAAAAATGATAGGCGGCTGGTAAAAATGTTTGAATGTTAGGTTAGGGATTCAATCGGCCTGGAAGTTGTACATTTTCACGAAAATTGACATAATATCCTATCCATGGGCATAAATGTCCTTTTCTATTATTGCCTCATTCTTTAGTATAACATGTATGTTGCAACATATATGATGTTCTTCTAACTTCTCCATTTTGTAACAATTCATGGAACTTCTATACGTGAAAATAGAATGGTGCATTTTCAACATCTATTTAGTGCTGTTGTGGCATGAGTTTGTACATTTAAAAATTAGATAGTTTGATCTTTGGACTTTGGCTAGGGATATGAATGCTACAACATCTGTCTATCATTTTACCCAAAAGAAAGGGAGGAATGGGTACCACCGATATAACACTTCATGTCGGGTCGACTTCATGCGGTCCTTCATAGTAGAACCACTTGTATAATAATATATATACATACTTACATATATATATCCGAAGAAAAGAGAACTCTTGCGGTATAAATCTATACGGAGAAACGGTATAAATTTATACCGAATTGCATATATATATAAAACGTTTATATATATATGTATACAAGAAAATTAGCACGTCCTACGGTGCATGTTCCAACGGCGCAAGTTCCAATTTTAGCATGTTCCCATGGTGCAGGTTGAGATTCTCTTAGATTTTAATAAGACTCTTCTAGATTCTCCATTATGTTATGAAGATTCCCTTAGATTCTTCTTAAATTCTACGACATTCAGGTAGATTCCTCTAGTTTTATGATATTCCCTTAGATTCTGTTAAGATTCTTTTGCTTCTTCAAGATTTTGTCAGATTTTTTTAGAATTCTTTAGATTCTCTTAGATTTTGCGAGATTCCCTTAGATTTCTTTAATTTCCATAGGTTGCCTTATATTTTGTGAGATTCCTCTAGAGTTTGTGAGATTCCTTTACTTTCTAGAATAGAGTTCAGAAGATTCTAGAAAGTTCTAGAGTATTCTAAAATGTTCTAGAACAGCACGTTCCATGGTGCAAGTTCCTATTTTAGCATGTTTGTACGATACGAGATCCTGTCGGCGTATATTCCAAGCATTCTCTAGATTCCCTTAGCCTTGGCTTCAATAGCATCTAGAGAGTGTATTATGAGGATTGGTGTAGATAAGGGAACCAGGTGAATGGGGTGATGTTTAGAGGTTAAATGATACGTGCAGTTTTCAAGATTTTATGATGATGTTTAGAGGTTAAATGGTACGTGCGGTTTTTAAGATTTTATGATTTTGTCATGATAGGAACGTAATTTCGTGACTATTCATTCTAGATATTCGTAGGTGTTATGATGATTTGTGTAGATTGTTTTGGTTTGCATCAAGGTTTCTTCAGATTATAACAGATTTTATGACCTGGGTTTGACGAGTTGGATTGAGTTGTAGATTGAAGTTTGGAAGGGTTAGGTTGATTTTTGGGCTTTGTGTAGGAATTAAATTGCAGCATTTGCTCTCTAATGTGCTATTTGTCTAGCAATTATAAGGTTTGATGTGCTCGTTCTTATGCCTATGCTGGAATGAGCTATTGGGGTTGATGTAGTTGTTTGAGATGTGAAGTTGTTGTTCCCAAGATATTGGAGTCCCTTTAGATGCTTCAACAGCATGTGAAGGTTCTCTAACTATTCGCCAATTTTTCAACATTCGTAAAGACTGTTGTAGAGGTTGATAGACGCTATAGATTTCGTTGCTCTTGTGTTTGTAGTGACATTGTTAAGGGGTCTAGATTTCCGTAGGTGTTATCCTGATTTTTGTAGATCGTCTTGAATTGCATCTAGAATTTCCTATGGTGCAAGGTTGGAGTGTTTTGAATTTGGAGGGGTTTGGTTCATGTTTGTAAGATTGTAGAGCTTTTCTAGGTCTCTAGAACTTTTAGAACATGGTGGATCATGAGAGTTGTCAAGTGGATCTTGAGTTAAGTCCGGGCATTTAGAATGAATCATAGGTTTTGATGTATTTGTTGTGGGGCACGTCCTATAGGTTCATTTTGGGGTTTGTAGTGGGGTTGCATTAAATTCTAGGAATTAAAGTGTGTCATGTGTTTTCAGGTGTCTCATGCGCCTAAGGTCCATTATAAGCTTGAATGTGTGAAAGTGTGTATGGTAAGGCATTGGTCAAGGTCATTACCAAGTAATGTTATGAATGCAAAGGTCAGCCTATTGTGGCCTCAATACATTATACATTTGATGATTAATTGCTATTTTACATGTAGTTTAATTGTATAAATGCGTGATGTTGTAGGTGTGCACATGGATTCCTCGATGTATATGCATGTACATACATGTGTACAATAGTGCAAGTTTGCTTTATAACTAGAACAAATTGCAGTAAGATTGTAGAGCTTTTCTAGAGACCTTTTAGAACATGGTGGATCTGCGTGAGTTGTCAAGTGGATCTTGAGTTAAGTTCAGGTGTTTAAAATGTTCAGGTGTTTAAAATGAATCATAGGTTTTGATGTATTTGTTGTGAGGCATGTCCTATAGGTTCATTTTTGGTGTTTGTAGTGGGGTTGCATTGAATTCTAGGAATTAAAGTGTCATGTGTTTTCGAGTGTCCCATGCACCTAAGGTCCATTATAAGCTTTGGGATATTGCAAGTTTGACTTGGTCAATTGGATTAGTCAGTTGGAAAGAGGCCAAAAAAACCAGCAATCTCACCATAATGTGGATTAGGGCAAGGGAGTTTTCAATATGTTAGATCAAGACCATAGGAAATAGTATGTTAATTTTCGGCCAAAATATTAATGGTCATGGACCTGGCACAATACCAGAAATATGCTAAGAATCAATGGCTGCCAATCAATGTAGCACAAAAAACCGATAAAGAAGCAATAGTGCATCCCGTTATTCGCCCAACAGAATAACCAGGAGAATATCTAAAATATCTTCAAAGCTTTAAAAGCAACATAACACTAGACTGTAATCATGCTAGTACATCAGTACATACACCCCAAGTACATACACCCCAGCATCACATAGGCCCGCAGTAAAAGAAATATCCTTTTTTCAATCTGACTTTTAATGATTACAAAAATAACAATCTAAATACAGTTGACCCACCCAAGAGATGTCATACTTTATGGCAGGCCATTTAATGAACATGCATACCTACTGGAGCCAGAAGAAATAATATCTACTACATTCTTCTTCGACATAATCAAATGCTCAGAAAAAGAAATTCTCAGTGAAAGAAGAGCCTACACCTTTGTACCAGAAATCGAAATTCAAATCTTAGGTTACACGTTCAATTCCAGCTTCACCACCTACTTTTCAATATTTGACTATACCACATGCTCTTCCCTGATATTGGCCAGCTTAAAATAATTTAGTATCTACTGCCAACATTCATGAAATTGTGCCGGCTAGCAACATCCTCCTGGCATGCCAAAGATGGAACCCAGAATCTGCTCTTCATCAATATTTATAGCAAGCATACATTGAACTTATTCATGCCTACAAAAATCATATATCCTAACTCATCTTTATATTATTGTCTTCTCAAATGATGTTTTCCCAGTATCTCTCTTACCTTGTAGCCTTTCTCTCCAACTTCCAACCGTTTTGCTTGATGTATCCAAACTGGCACAACGCAGAACCCTGTCCCTCAGACTTAGATTCCTTTTTAACAATGCATCCTTGACTCCCATCTAAACTCTTCGCTATCAGAATCAAGCAACAGAAGCTTAAAAAGATACAAAGTCTAGATTTATCTTGGATTTGAACATAACAAAAGCAATGCCTTTTCCAATGTTATTCTTACGGTCCCTAACAACTCGTATGGCTTCAACTCTCTGCCCACTAGTATCACATTGGGAAAACAGCGTATAGAGCTCCTCCTCCTATAAAGCACATATGTAAAATCAAGATAGAAAGCTCAATGTGCCTAGGCAAAAATTGCATTCATAGGTCATACATCTGCATCAAAAGGAAGATTTCCAACAAATATAGACCGTGTGCTATCATAAGATAATGAACTATTTGCCTTCTTGCAAACTAAGAGTGCTTGCGCAAGATCAACTCGAATGTAGCTGTCCATTAATACACTTTCGCATAAATTATGCTATAAGATTAAAGAAACACGAATCTTAGACATTCAAAGATAATATTGTAGTTGATAATCTCTTCTGTGGTAAGAGTAACCAGGGCCCTGCAGGAAGTAACCAGGGCCCTGCAGGACTTGCATGTCTATTCAACTAATATAGTCGCTCCATGCTGCAGTCAGAATGGTTATATCATCTTCAAAGCCCAAGAATCAACAAGGAAAGCACTGGCCCATAATATGTATGAGGTAATACAAACTAGAGGAGAGGAAAACTTAGGAAAAAGCACCAACGACCCACAATAAATAAAACACCAAATAAAATGAAACTGGTTTCAAGCTGTGATAGACCCACTTGATCCTCTTCCTAAAGTCCTGCCAATAGCCGAGACTATGCTTTCTAATGAAACTGGTTTCAAGCTGTGATAGACCCATTTGATCCACTTCCTACAGTCCTGCCAACAGCCGAGACGATGCTTTCTAAGAAGCAAAATCTACTAAAGAAAATTTAAGTGCTATTCAAGCTAATGAACAGAAAGATTTAAGATTAGAGCATCTTACCTTAGGGCCCTTAAGAATTTGGATTCGCATGTCAGGGCCAAGCACAGAGAAGAATCAGCTTCTGGTTCTTGGCTCTACTGAGGCAATCAACTAACTAAGCCCCTATTTTAGGGCCTGCGAATCACGCTTATGGGCCTTACAAACCATAGCAGACAAAGAAAGCTTGCCATAGAGCAAGTCGATGCTGGAGCAGACGTCCATGCAGCCAAAAGTAATCTTAAAAAAATGATTGCTCCTGATGGCGAGAAACACTGACCTAAGTCTCCAAGTTTCGAACCTGGAGAGAGTCGGCTTCTGAGGCAACACGGCTAGATCCGCCCCAAGGCCAAATGGCAATAAAGTTTGCAAATCTCAACGCCCATACGGCAACTCCCTAGAAGATAAGGGCTGCATATGCGGATAAACGTCTTTCCACTTGGAAGCGCAAAAACTTCTGGAAGGAGAACAGAGAAATGATAACCAAATCACGGTTGGGTGGCAAGAAAAAAGATTGCTATTGACTGTCAAAGAAATAACACGGATATCAAAGCTCCATGGCTTCAAGCCAGATAAACATGCTTAACAGGAGGGACGGCCAGCTTTAAATCCACAGCTCCATCGTTGTGACGGGTCTCCAAATCGCTGTAAAAAAAATAAAAAACCATGGATTCCAAAGCTTCACGGCTTCAATCCAAAAGAACATACGACGAAATACAGGGACGAAGCTCGACGTGCAGCAAATGAGCACGAGGGAAGGCCAGCCCCATAGCTGGACAGTATGGCATAGCCATGGCATGCATAACCGGAAGGCGCCTGCGGCACAAGCACAGATAATTCCAAAACCATGTCAACGCCCAATGTTTCATATATATACGAGCATTCAGAACATTGAAGAATGCTCTAGAATTTCTTGCCATCTTCTAGAATTCTCAAGACATTCTGGAACCTACCACACCTCCGCCAAGAAGCTTCCGGAAGCCACCAGATCCGACGGCTGAGATCGCGAGGGAGCAAACCGACGGCCGGGATTTGGCGGTGCGGATATAAAAGAACCTTCTGGAAGCCACTCCTAATAATCTTATATTATAATGTTATAGCGTAAGTATGTCATGAATGAAACCCTAATTTGGATGGTTGAGATCATCCAATTGCATCCGAAGACCGAGATTTATCACACGACTTCCCACCACCATGATTGGCCGTGCTCTAATGTCTGAATAGGAAAGGGAAAAGGAAAAGGGAGGAGAAAAGGGCAAAGTGAAAGGCAAAAAGGCACGGGTAAAAGGGAAAGAAAGAAAGGGAAAAAGGAAAGCGAAAAGAGCACGGAAAAGGGAAAGGAAAATAAAGAAAAAGAGGACACTACGGAAAGGAGAAGATGGAAGGAACGAGGATAGGAGTAAAAGGGAAGTTGAAAAGGGGATGAGAAAAAGGGTAGAGAGGAGGGAAGGGAAAAGGGAAAAGGAAAGAAAAGGGAAAGGGAAAGGTAAAAGAAAGGGGAAGGAGGAGGGAGTGAAAAGGAACACTGGGAAAGGGGAAGAGGAAAACGGTGGGGAAAGGAGGAAAAGGGAGGAGATAAGGGCAAAGTGAAAGGCAAAAAGGCAGGGTAAAAGGGAAAATGAAATGGAAAAGAGCACAAAAAAAGAGAAAGGAAAAGAAAGAGAGAAAATAAAGGAAAAAAGGACACTATGAAAAGGAGAAGAGGGAAATGGTGAGGACAGGAGTAAAAGGGAAGGGAAAAAGGGGATGAGGAAAAGGGTAGAGAGAAGGGAAGGGAAAAGGAAAAGGGAAAAGGATAGGAGAAGGGAAACGAAAAGGGAACAAAGGGAGAGGAGGAGGGAGCAAAAAGGGACAATGGGAAAGGGAAAGAGAAAAAAGGTGGGGAAAGGAGAAAAAAAGAAGGGAAAAAGGACATGAGAAAAAGGAAAGAGAAAAAGGGAGGGAGAAGGGATGGAAAGGGAAAAAGGAAAAAGCGAGGGGAGTTGCAAAAGGGAAAAAGGGCATGGGGAAAAGAGGAAGAGAAAAGAAGGAGAGAAGCGGAAAAAAGGAAGAGAGAAAGGAGGGAGGAAAAGGGGAAAGGAAAAAAGAAAAGAACAAAGGAGGGAGGAAAGGAAAAGAAAAAGACTACGAGAAAAAGGGAAGAGGGAAAGGGTGGGCAAAGGGAAGGAAGAAATGGCACTGTAAAAAGGGGAAGAGAAATAAAGGGAAGGGAAAAAAGACATGAGAAAAAGAAAGGGAAAAAGGAAATAAAAAGGAGGCGGAAGAGAGAAAAATGGAAGGGAAAAGGGCACGAAAAAAAACGGAAGAGAGAAAGGGTCGGGAGAGGAGGAAAAGGGAACGGAAAAAGGCTATTGGTAAAGGGGAAGGGGGAAAAGGAAGCGAAGGGGATGGAATTGGAGAAAAAAAAAATAAAATAAGGTAAAAGGAAAAAGGGAATGTGAAAAGGGTAGGGGAAAAGGGGAAAGGGGGAAAAAGGGAAAAGCAAGGAGGGGGGAAATGGAAAAGGCAAACGTGAAAAAAGTGGAAGCAAATGGAAAAAGGCAAAAGGGAAAAAACGGGGGGTAAAATGGGAAAATAGAAAGGGGAGGTGAATAAAAAGGAAGAGCAAAATAGAAAAAGAAAAAGAGAAGGAAAAAAGGAGGTGGGGAGAAGGAAAGGGAAAAGGGAAAAGGGAAAGGAAAGGGGAAAGCAGAAAGGAAAACTTAGAAAGAAGGGCACGAGGAAAAGGGGAAGAGGGAAAAGGGGGAGAGGGGAAAAGGGAAAAGGGAAAAGGTAAGGGGAAGTGCGAAATGTGTTTGAATGCTCTTGATTATCCAATTTTAAAAACATGAATCCATTTAACAATTGCTCCAGTATATCATTCACAGTTTCTAGCTATGCCCAGCAACGCTGGGCACCTTAACTAGTTATATATATATTCAGATATATATATGCAGTCTAGAGGTAAAGTATATATCGTGTAAAATCTTTTGGGGTCTTTCTTACTCGCCAAAGGGTTTGGCAACTGAAAACTACTAAAGTAACACACATAAGGGATAATTTTACACACTTTTCTTAGTTTTTTAGTCTAAAAAGTTCTAAAACGGTTCTAAAATTTCTGAGCTTGTAATGCAATGTTAGAGCATAAAGTAGTCGAATCATGTTGTTATTTCTACTTTTTTTTCTCTACATACACGTGAACTTCACTTCAGGCAGCTAAAAAATTGCTACTAAAGGCAAAGAACTCCAAAATATTATGGTGACACAGGTGTTTGACTAGAAGGAAACCACGTGGTTTATCCAGAGGGGAGCGAGGAGTAGCAACCCCTCAGAAGTTTACCTATTTATTTACAAAATATTTAGGAAAGGGTAAGGCAGACGAATACTTCACTGCCAGAGAAATGTGCATGGTGCCACGTAATTGTGATGAATATGCTCAACATTGCTAAGGAGATTGACTATCTCCTGAGCATCACCATGTTATAGATTGGTATGTGCGTTCAAAAATACATCTCCGAGAATAAAAAAGGAGGGCATGTAATCACATGGCTTCATTACTTCAACTTTTGTATCCTCGGTATAAATTTATACTGCATCATCAACTAAAACTTCAGCTTAACTACAAAATATCGTGGATGTATTGGTAATTGTAATACTATGTGATGCAAAAACAATGGTTTGTCATTCAAGAAGTTTGTTCAACTGCCTCCCAATGTGTTTTAAGGTCCATTAGGATGTTCAGCCAAAATGGTTGTGAAATAACAAATTTCCTGTCTTCTAAAACAACTAATATAAAAATTTTCAGGGACAAGGTACAAAAGCATCTAATTTCTTCATACGAATTTGCCCCATAGTAAATCTTTGAATTTCATTGTAGTTCTTTCCCCCTCTACAATGGGATTTTTTTTGTGTGTGTGTTTTTCCTTAATACTAAGTCTTCTTAAAATGTCTGTTTTCACGAGCAATTTTATAAATCTTTGGACTAAAGGTAATAAAAAGGCCCTTTTTAGAGGGATTTCAAAATTTTATAAATTTTCAGAAGGAATCTTTCAAATGCACTTCTTAAATAAGTGCGTTTCATTTTAAACCTTGTTCTATGCCGGAAGATGCGACCGCAAGGGCGATTTTTCCTTGGCTTTGGGTATGGCTAAGGAGGGTATTGTATAAGAAAGTTTTTCCGGTGCCTCCCACTCCATAGACAAAATGTGGATGGGATGTAGTTGCATTTATGTCTGCTATGATGTCATGGAATGCCAGGAGTTGCTCAGGATTGAGGAGTTGGACGGTTGCAGTGATTGGCCTGCACTCTTCATATGTTGTTCGACATCATGTAATGCACATTGTCTTGCATACGACGATATTTCGTTTGTTGTGGCTGTTGTTGTGACATTTTGTTCTTGTTGATAGTCTTCTGCGAGATGGTATTCAATGGCAGTCCATAGTTCCATGGATTTGTTGGTCGGTTGAGGATGTTGCGAAGAGTTGCCTCAATTCAGCTGGCATTTTCCATGCCGAAGCTTCTAGTAGAGTTTGCAATGCGTCTGTATCATCGCTTAGAAGCATCAATGCATTGCATGCATCTTTGAATGTAGGGTGCAATATGTTGTTGACTATACGGAGGTCCTCAAAACTTGTGGCGCCTCGTGTATTAGCTAGCAAGAGCCGCAAGTAATATCTTTCTCCTTCATTTGGGTTGGCAAAGTACATGCGTCCAATTGTTGGCATGCGTTGGTGGTTCTGTCTTATTGTCCAAGTCTTCTTAGCTTTTTGCCAAGTGTAAGATGCAGGAAAGTCTTGGTATAGAAATCGACGTGCATGCTCATGTGCAACATTCATTTCGAAGTATCTTGTGAGTGTTGTGTGGGCGCCTCGTTGGTGTGCATTGTTCAGGTCATCGTCGTCTCTAAAATGAAGGGCATTTTGATTTGGTAGATGCACGGCTAGTCTTATGATATGCGACTCTTGTTCTTGTAACTCATAGGATAGGATTCTCCAGCATGCTTCTATTGCGGAGAAGTTCTGATTTGGGCCAGAGGGTGTGCTGCTGACTGGTAGATTCTGGTATTCCAGTGTCGCCGAGATCATATCTGGTCCTTTGTATATATATTTGTAAAGATATTTGACTGATTTGATATGGGCACATATTTCAACATTGATATGGCAGTTGAAATATGTGGAGAGCCATTTGTTGTGCGGCACAACCCATCTATTGTCTATCCGATTTCCGTTCCGAATTATGTATCGGCCGTTGTCTCGTCTTCTATACTTCACTTTTCTGCCGTGTATTGTAGTTTCTTCCTGAAATTCTTTTGGGTAGCGTTTTGTGCATCTTCTGTCCTTCATACATGGGGATTGTGGGTTTAAAGGTCCACATGGGCCATGTTTCATGCTAGTTGTAACGATCGTATATAGCTGTGGCTCTGTTTGTGGGTCTGAAAGTTCTGTTGACACCACTTTATCAAAATCTACAGGGGTTTGTGGTTTATCATTGTGGTGGACCATCAAGAGTTCATGTGCATGTGGTAGGACTCGTTTTTGGAACTTTATGACGTAGATCTTTCCTATAATCGCGCCGAGGATCTCCTTCTTTATTATGAGGTCTAATAGTTCCTTCTGCTTTATTTGGAAAACACGTGCTATGAGGTCTGGGCAATCGGATGGTGTTGTTTTTGTAGTAGCTCTCTTGTGATTTCTATCCAGTTTGGATTTGCAGTCATGGTTATGAAATAGTATGGTTTGCCTAAGGTTCGTACAATTGCTATAGCGTCATGGTATAGCTGGTTTTTGTTTCTTGGAGAACCGGTATGGCTTGATGGCAAAATGATACGTCTTCCTATAGTTGATGTTGTTGTTGCAGGCTACCCAATTGCATCCTCTATGCCTTGGCGTATCTCAGATCTGAATATTTGCTGATTCATTCTAACATAGTTAAGGCGTGCTTGTTCTATCTTTGCGAAGGCAGTGCATATATATTCCTGAAATAGCCGTCCAGCGCAGTGGCTTGGAGAAGTGTGATGTGGACGGAGGTGCAAGTGGTAGCTATAGAATTGCAGTGCTGTAACATTTCTTTCCTCTGGTTTTGTTCGATTATTGTCTGTGGGATAGGGGAATTTTATTTGGAGGGTTTTTTTGTGGATGGCTTAGAGGGTTTTACAAGAGAATATTCCTTAGAATATTTTGTTATGGCATGTTGTACTAGTTGCCATTTTTTTGGTAACATGTATCAGAATGAACATATACCAGAATGAATTCTGTACGAGTCAACGTATAGGTAAATCAAAATGGACTGAATAATATATGTATTGCATACATTCACTAATATATACAGTGCAGGTTACCAGCCACACTATTAACTATTAGAATTTGATATGAAAAAGTGCGTACAAAAAACTGTCGTTCTTCCTCAAGGAAGGAGCCTATGTAGAACACCCTCTGTCAATACAGGCTGAATGATGTCCAAAAAAAACCTAGGGTCATGGTTGAGGACTTTAGCAAATACGTACATCAGATGTTTGCATGGAATATATACCCTTTTCATCTCTCTGACCATGAAATCCGGGCATGTGCATGTGGGATGCTTGCAGACCCTTACTGTATAAGTTTCATCTGGTCGACGCACCTGGTACTCAACATCCGTGTGGTGGATATTGACCTTTATGGACTCAATATCACACTGTTCCATGAAGTGGGAAGAGCTGTTAACAGTAGGATAATTCACACTAGTCACATTGGGAATTGAGCTCCTTGGATTGATCCCTCTAATAGAAAAGTTTCCTTTCTCCAATGTTTCCAACTCTGCACTAGTGATATTCACACCCTTTGCCACAGGCCAATCTGCTGGACGAGTAGGTGTGGCTATGATGCCCGCAACTGGATAGTAGGTATGCTGCACGTTTTGAGGGCAAAACCAAAACCTTTGTGTGACCTCTCTACCATTTGCTTTCCTTTGCCCAGTGAAGCATGGTGCAATAATGGATTCTGTACGTACCCTATTAATTTCAGAATTGCATCTTCGACCTTGGATTTGATTCTACCTTGACATCTTATTTTACTACCAGGCTCTGTTCTTCTGATAGCCCAATCCTCTGGTGGCATATCATACTCCTGTACAAGATATGTAGCATCATCAAAAATTATATTCCGTTTTGCTGAAGCATCTACCCTAACTCTAGAGCGAGTATGGGCCCTCTTGTCGGGACGATGACTACCAGAACCTACATCCTTGCTATATTCTACGTGGCTATCTCTCGGTCCTTTTAGAATAGTCCGATTATTTCCTCCTCAACCGCATGAATGGGTCGTATTCCACTGTAAAAAACTGCCGAAGTTCACCGCTACCGACACAAGCGCATTTCGGGTAACATTACTAGTCATTGAAGTGCCCATTCTCACATCAAAGTATCCATACCGGACCTATTCCAACAAAATTATGTTCTCTATGGGCTTTGCACTTTGCACTTTGCAAAGACAACTTCTGCCGGATCGCATAAGCATGCATCGCATAAGGATAATTTATTCCCATACCCTCTTGATGCCAACCAACTAGCATGCACTGATTCGGATAGATTGGTGTTAGGGATTTGAGCCGCAGCTTGCTAGATTCACTCCATCCTCCATAAAGTTGCCCCATCCGCCACTCTTTGATGCCACCATGCTAGCCATGAGCCTAAGGAACTTATGTCCAAGGGCTAGTTTTTCCAGAACCACCAATCGACAATATTCTAAAAGCAACTTCAAAGATCTTCCGCAGTAGGTGCGGATCTCCAGGCCCTGCACAAATTCATATGCTCTTGTCTATGTTCTTGTGATATGTACTTATTTGTGTGTCTTTGAAGACACTGTTCCCAATGGAATTTACAACCACGTTCCTTTCCTTCCATGGGCTGGCCATCATTGAATACAGCTCGAATGGCATTCCAATTAGCTTGAGCTTCGTCTGCCATGAATCCTTTGAACTGAGCGGGTGTTGAGTTCTTTAGTACCATGACTTTGTTTAGCTTATTCCAGAACTTTATCTGAGCTTCCGTGTCCTCCATTTTCATATCACATGTTGCTATTGTAAGAAGACAACGCATACTGAACATTTCCAAAGAGTGCTTTAATATTTTAAAATGACCATTGAAAAGTAGAAAGAAAACAAATATACCTAGGGTCGTACACATGGCATGCTAAAGTAGTCCACCCAACAGTGCGTTTTACGTGGTCAAAATGGACCCAAGAGTCTTCTAAGTCTCCTCCCGACGATTCTCGTTGACGAGCTCCACTCCGTAACCCGCCCTGTTGTGGACATTTTGAAGACATAACACCCACCATTGTCCTCGCCATGAAGTTGGTATGGAAACTTGGAACCATGAAAAATTGATATTTGCAAAGGTTGCTTTTAAGTATATGATCTTTCCAACTTCATCTTTTTGGTGGACTTTAGTTTCAAGACTCTTATTTATCCAATCGGCGATCCTACAACAAAACCGAAATTTAGAAAAGAAGCATAGTGAAATAGTTACAATTGAAAGGTAACCGTGTAAGAAAAAGAATACCTTCTTTTTATTGCAAAGAGGTTGAAGTTGCTTCAACAGATTGTCTATTCTATCTCTCCCCACAACCTGTATGTCATCACAAAAGAGTTGTCAACAAGTTGTTGATAGTGATCTCCATGGCTACCTCCATCGTATTCCGCTTTGCCCCTTTTTGCTTCCTATTGAAGCATTAAGTCTACTATTCACCATTTGGTGTAGCAAATTTAATTCTTCACGAGTTGGAGGAGTCCTGATAGGATGGTTATGTGTACCAGCATGAAGGGCTAATCTTGTATGTGTGGCTTCGTCTGGTATAACATAATATATCACACAACTGCATAGTGCCAGGCATGTTGGCTGCTCCTCACAGTATTCACAAGCAAGCACTCCATGTGATCGTGATATGGGGCCAAGTGCAGGTTGTTGCTTCATAGTTCCTTTCCACTGGACATCATTTGGTAGACTTCTAGAAAGAAAATAGTCACATGTCGGATTCATGCACCTTAAATGACCACAACACTTGGAATATTTAACTATGCCATCGAATGAGTGACTTGTCTTCTCGGGTTTGGTCCATAGATGTGGATCGAGCTTTCTTTCCATGCCTGCCATAGAACTCAATTCATTTGGAGGCAGCTCAAATACTACATTGCCATTGTAATGGGAGGGTAGACATCTTACTGATGTTGGTGCAGAAACAGATGAACACAATCTTTTCAATTTGCTAGATCCAAAACTATCAACTATTGTCTGAAATGTGGATACAATGTTTACATTGCTCTCAAGAATATGTTGGGTCGGACTATCAACAATTATAGGTGCATGAGGAGTGCTGATTTCAGTGGGAACAGGAGTGCCTTCGACTGTTACAAAGTTTCCATTACATGATAGGGCCACATACACACTATCACCCTCTTGACTCAAAACTTCATCAAGAAGGACCGTCCTGCCTCTCCCACTCGTGGATTGCACAACACACAATTTCTCACTACGAAATTGAAAACTATCACACAGCCATTTCCTCGACAGTTGACATTCTCCATTCTCGAAAGTGCATACCATTCTCAATCGTTTACCTGGTGATGTGACTATCACGTCATTTGCAGTGAAAGCAAGAATCTCACAATCGTTTGCAGCCATTGCCTGAGAAAAAAATTCTCGTGCTACACAGACAACACACCCTATGCGAGACTAGAATGCTAATACAAGAAAATCCGTTAACACATTAAATCCCTTAGCACATTAAATTTGGGCCACGAATAATCATAATTAGCAAAATGCACTACTACAATTTCGTAAGATAATTAAATTTGTACCTTTCTTGACCGTTTAAAATTTATCACATTAATTATATACGTTATAGAATTGTCTGTTTATTTGCAAAAATGAGAAAATTGTGCTTCCTTTAAAATTGTTCTATCAATTTAAAAAAGTCCACTTTCATTTAAAATATCTAAGTTCGTTTGGAAAGGCTAAGGTACCCAATGACGTAAGAGATCGTTGGGTGCATTGGATGTCATCTGGGTCTGCGATCCATAGTACGTACGGGATTCCTAAGGGCGATAAAAGCTTCAAAGATTGGATAAAAAAAGAAGTTTGGTTGGAGCATTTGGTGGAGAAGTCTAGTGAAGTATTCAGTGAGACTGCTGCAACATATCAATTGCAGATTCAAATACCACATGGTGGTGACTTAGAAAGTTGGTTTCGAGCCTTCAAATTAAAGAATAGAGCCACTATGTTCAAGCCATATCACAAACACATGTCTGCAACTGTGGCTATGGCGTCCTCTTATGAGATTGATAGAAGTTCAAGAAGAGTAGCCTACAGGTATAAGTAATAGAGTTTCTGCATTTTTTTTTTGTGTGAATACATTTAAACGTTTTGTGCAATTTTGCAGATATTACAAACACCTTCTCAGTGATAAACTTTTAGCAAACCTGCCAACTGAATTGGAATGTTGGAAGTCCACAGATGAAAATTGCATGTACTCAAAAAAGGGGAACTTGGATAGGCAAGGTGGTCTAAGTGATTATGAAATTCAAAATTGTCCCTGGTGGATCGATTTTGCTATTGGAGAATATCCATTAAGTGAAGAGGAGGAGTATAAGGCAAATGTGAAAGTTCCGGCTCTTAAAAGAAAAGTGGATTCACCTGGAACGACAAAAACAAGTTTGGATGATCCACTTGATAAAGGAGATCTAAAAAGAAAGAGAAGAAAGCAAGAGAAGTCACAAAAAATTTCTGGTAAATAATTATCATTATTTCTTTGCATTCATGTACCTATTGATTTTTTTACAACCATGTGGCAGCTGGTACAACAATCGATCTGGATTTAGCCGATGATGAGGAAGATGTCCACCCTTTCGACATTTCCAAGGTGGTCTCCAACACCTCGCTTGAATTGCATTGTGGAGACATCTTGCGTGCCTATGAACAATATTCAAAGAAGGTCGATGCTCCAGTTTTTCAAGACGTTAGAGAATTTGCAAAAAGGCATGCTAGGAAGCCACATGAGTACAAGAGAAGTGGTAATGTCAGAGATTAGGGATTTGAATTAGTTATTATTGATTTCCCTACAAATAACATGCCTTGCGAGGAGTATTTTGAGATTCCACCATGGAACGTATGCAATACTTCTTTAATTCAAGCAGCTTTCTCATTTGGGACATTATGCCTTGATGATGATGGTTGGTTGGTTTCCATTTGTTCGGTTGAACAAGCAAGGACAGTAGAGAAAGAGGCAAGATTAAAATGCTTGGAGACCTTCAGAACTTACTTTTTGCATCAGAAAGAACCTTTTGGATACATGAAGGACAGATTTGGAAAGTTTACAAGCAATGTCTTGCTTGTAACTGTGTGGTTTAGAAAGGGCACCTCTCCAAGCATCCAAGACAATGTTCAGTTCTCAAGTAAGTGATCTTCTATTTTATCTATCTTATTTTAAACTATCGTATCTCATGTATATTGATTTTATGTGTTTCTTAATTTTAATATATCTCATTTTGTGTTTTGTTAATATTTGTCCATTTCAGACAAACGTCTAACACTCTCCAAGCAATCACTTGCTCATTTCTTCATGGACGGCAGTAAGCTTACTGCAAGCCCTACTACCACAGGTAGGAAATCCACCAAGAGAAGGCCTGGTATTGGACTTACTTAGTGGAACGGGTTCAGCAATAGTAGCATCTGCTATTTTATCTCGTCATTGCTATGGGTTAGACAATGATAGAATGTTAGTGGAACATGTAAATGCATCTCGTCTTTCAGCCCTTGCAAGTGGTTCAAAAAAGTATGATGAGAAGAATTACGAGCTTCCTGAGGATTCAGATGACGAAATGGCAGAGGAAGATGAAGAACCTTCATAGTACGTTCGTTTATTTCTCTTTGTAAATTTTTAGCAATTATGGTAGTACTACTTATCCTTTTTAACGTATTAGCATTCTTCCTGTGTATGCAGAATCAATAGCTTCATTTTTGTCAAAAAGGGAATCTCCAGTTCAGAAGGAAAGAAGACGTAGGCGTTGTCTACTTGTAGATGACGAGTGTGAAGAAGGATGAGGACTTCCTGTCATCTAGGTTTTCATAACATTATTATGGATTATAGTATTTTGTCTTCCATAGTTTACTTCAAACTATTTCTTTTAAACTACTTCTACATACTTTAATGCAGTGTTATTTTCTAAAGTATGGAGTCTTCAATTGCATCTTCTACACCTCAAAACCAATGGCAAAAGCAGAATTTGATGTGACAATCTAAAAAACCCTCTAAACCCTTCCAAAAAAAACCCTCTAAAAATTCGCACTCGTGGGATACTACTATGCCAACCGTCGGTTCCATAGGGAAATATTAGTACGAAATGTATTGGATCATACGATGAATGGCATTCATTTATTGATTGGAGGCTTCCATCTCTTGAGTGAAGGATGATGCTTTGATGTCCTTGTGTTGGGTTTGGGTCATTAGGCATGAGCACTGCAATTTCTTCAGATGTAGGTGCGTTGTATTGTCTATTTCTTGCATTTGCAGTGGTTGGTGTCTGGATGCACAGTCTAATATCGATAGTTGGATAGATTCGAATGAGTTCTGCTGTGTTATGGATGGCGCATGCAAATGGATTGTTCAATGTGATAATCTGTTGAAGTTCTCTAAGTGTATCTCTTCTAAGCGCAGTGACATATTCCTGTCTTCTATCTAGTTGTTGTTTTGCATTGTCTAGAATGTATATTTGGATATAAATTGTTGTCGGTCTGGGTCTGGTTGTAGTGCGCCCATGACGTGTGACATTCTGCCATTAACCCTGAGTGTGTACGGTCCTCTTGGAGCATTTGTGATTCGGTGGTCAGTCTTGAATCATTGCTAGAGATCTGAAAGCCAAAGCATTAGTGTATTTTCTAATGTTTTGTCGGAATTCTGTGGATGTTAGGTTGGTTGTTGTGTATAGGTGCATCAACAATGGTGGTGGTGGCGGCATAAGTGGTAAGCTAACTTTACCAGAAGAACAACATTTAGGTGGCTGCTCTGATGGCCATAAGAGAGCGTGACAGTCAGAGCAAAGTTTGTTCATGGTCCCAAGATCATGTGGGCTGGGAATGTTTGTGGTCCATGCTATTTTGCACAGAGGTGATGGTACTTGAATGTTTGGTGGTCTGTTGGTCTGAGCTGGTGGAGCAGGTCGGATTGACCTAGCAGTCGCTCTTAGTTCTCTCATTGTTGCGTTTCTTTGGATGTGCGTGTCGTCATGTGTGCTAGTTTGAGGTGGCGTAGTATTGTGTCCTGACGTTTGTAACAGTGGCAGTTGCTGATCTACGATTTGTGCAGCTATTTGATATGGCAGTGGTGCATGTGGTGGTGGGTGGTTTGATATTGAAGGCGCTGGTGTCATTGCTCGGTTTCGAGCATTGCGTCTTGCCCCTCTGCAAGAGCTTGTATCTGCCTGCTGGATATTGCTTGTATGTGTTATTGGAGTGGCTGGAAGCAATGGGAGACTTGCGTGTCTCTGCTGGGACATTATTTCGTGTGATATTTCTAAGTGTGGCAGAAGGCGAGGTTCTAGTGGAGCTATTTGACGTGGTAGCGACGCATTTGGTCGCGGGGGATTTGACATCGAAGGGCCTGGTGCGATCGGTTGGTTTCGAGCATCTCATCTCGCTTGTCTGCAAGAGCCTCGGGGGGCATTTGCGAGTCTTTCCTGAGACGTTATTTCGTGTATCACCAGCGATGGTTGAAAAGAAGATGATGGAGACATCTCAAGTTGTCTTCTTTTTGGGTTTCGTTCTTGGTCATCTTCGCCCTGAGCCTGGCTTTCCATTTCTAGGAGTGTTGGTTGGCAAAATGATGCGCTGCGGTCTCGGAGGTCATCTATTGCAATAGAAAGTATGTGGATAATCTAATTGAACGTAGAGTGAAATAGGAAGAATGCAATCTAAGAAAGACAATATGAAGTAAAGGAATTTAAAGAAATAAACATATGCTGATGCTCGAGAAACTTTCGCAAGAAATATGATGTCTAAGACCTTGAGGTGTGCAAAGATCTCTTCCTGCACATATGAGAGCTATGAAATCGTGTCATCTTTTACGGGAAGAAGTGTAACATGTTTTGGGGCAAGGGGGCCAAGTTTTACCCTGGATTATGGGAATTCTAACGCCTGAGACGTATGCAAGCAAAGGTATCCAAACACTTGGTTTACAAAGTGAAGCCTAACAAAACAACTTTTTTTTGCTGAAACAGTTTAAAATAAAATCCATATAGTTGTACATTGGATTGTAGAAACTATAAGGCCGAGGTTAAAGGGAATTGATTCGAAACAAATTCATTGACTGTGCTCCTCTTGCTTGATTTCTCCAAAATTGAACATGGATTTGAGCAAGTTATAACATATCTCTTTCAAAGCATGCCAGATGATTTAATGTTTCTCCATGGCATTAGCACAACAGCCCAAGTGCTTGATCCACGTAACTGCATTTGAAGACTACCATAGCTGGTGTTGGGTGTGGAAAAATGACTATCCATTTCTAAAAGCCATGCATAAGGGAGAGATGAACTGATTTCACATGTTGCATTGTGAGGAATCACATGCAAGTTCCCAAATGCCTAAATTAATAAACTAGCAACACACAGAGTCAAATAAAAAATCGATTACCTTGGGCTACTGATAAGCAAGACTGCCCATCGCAGAGCCAAACACAGAAGGCTGCGCTGGTCATGATTTCCACATTGCGCATATTACATAGGGAATAGATTTTCATAAAGAAATAGCTGGACAAATCGTAGGGTCTTAAATTCAAGTGTGACATCTAAAAAAGGAGGAATTCATGGAGAGTCATAAAGCCCAACACCATCCATTCTAACGGAATGGCTATTCCCACAACAGTTCTTGCAATAAAACAATAATTTATTCTGGATTTAGAGCTTCAAATTGTATGAAAGCTATGCATTTCAAATAGAAAGCATTTTACCTCTGATTTTGCAAAGCTCTAGACACTTCGAATATAACTCCTGTGAAATAATGCTTAATTCTAGTTTTACATATGAACACAAATCTAATGAATTTTCGATGTCCTGTTCACAATAAAAACTCTACTTTTGCAAAGCCAAAAATTTAAACTCAAATAACAAAGATGGGAGATCGCCACAGAAAAAAAGATGAGTCCGTGTGAGTGATAAAAACCTTTTAGCTGTTTTTCAGCTATGCCTTTGGTGCCGTGACGTAGAACATGAACTACTTGGCCTCCATGCCATCTAATCCGGCAGTATATCACTGTATATCCTAGTTCTGAGTGGTTGGATTGATTGCTCTGCAATGTGCAGGCTGGCAATGATGCAAACAACTATGATGTCTTGGCATTTTCTGCACTAAATAGGCTTGCCTCTGACGGGCTAATATCTTTATTTTTTTTAATGAAGGCCTATAAGTATATTTATATAAATAGATGAGTACACAAAATTACTTTTTATAGGGAAGTATAACCCTTATGGTACTTAAGTTAGGATAGATAAGAGAAAAAGCCCAGTTCTGATATAGAGTCAGCATGATATAAAGCAATAACTGTCTAAAAATGAGATTTGAGATTTGTGACTGAACATGTCTCTGATAAGGTGGATGCCCTTGGTACTCCATAACATGGCCTGCTCAGGAAAGTAACAAGATCCATGGACAACCCCTCTTTCCAAGTGAACATCCCCTTTACCATATTCCAAGCCCTTATCCACTTCTTAATTAGGCTCGGGGTGGAATTAGGGACAGTAAAGGGGAAATAAATAGAGTGAGGGAGACTCATCTTCAAGTTCCTCCATCCATAAGAAAGGCATCTGCCCAGGTAATGTCTGATAATAATAGACACTGGGTGATTAATCCTATTGTATGCAGCCTTATAGAAATATTTGGCAGCTAAAGCCACTCCCTGCTTTTCAATATTAATGACTCCCAACCCCCCGTACTTCCTGTTCTTGCAGCATTCCTTCATGGCCACAGGAGTCCAACATCTCTTGTTCTGGCCACAGGAGATGAATCTTCCAATGATGCTCTGGAGCTTGGAGGAGACCTTCTTAGGTGCCAAAATGATTGAAGACTGGTAAACATGGGAAGAAGATATCACAAAATTGGCAATAATAGCTCTGCCCTGCTTTGAAATGTACTTGGAGTTGAGGCTATCGACCTTTTTCTAGAACTTCTCAATAATATATGTCCAAACATCTGATGGGCTCCCTTTTAGGGCCATGGGGATGCCTAAGATTTTAGAAGAATTGGTAGGTAGAATATACTTACAGCCCATGAGAGCAGTCATTTGCTCCCCTTTTACCTGGTCTTTGGCAATAATTTTGGATTTCATGGGGTTGATCCTGCAGCCAGAAGCTTGACCAAAATCCTCTAGGATGGCTTGAGTATTGACTAGGGACCTGTTATCCATTGATACCAACAGGAATGTATCATCTGTAAAATGCCCATTCAAAATCTGATCCAAATCCCCATTGTCTGGGAGGGTTAGTCCCTGGATCATATTAGTTGTCTTGGCCTCCTCAAGCTTACTATGAAGGGCCTCTATAATGATGAGATAGAGGAATGGAGCCAGTGGGCAACCTTGTTTAACCCCCCTTTTCATGGGGAAAAAGGGTCCACACTCTCCATTAATTAAGACAGAGGATCTGGAATTCGAAAGAATAGCTTTACAAAGAAGAATTACCTCATTGGAAAATCGTAAGGCACTGCAGCATTTGAAGAGAAAGTTCCAACTAACCGAGTCGAATGCCTTGGTTATGTCCAGCTTAATAAGAGAAACATCCTGATTGGTATCCTTAGCCCAATTAAGCCCTAAAATTGTTGTGACCACATTATCAAGAATGAACATGTCCTTCAGGTAGGCTGCCTGGGAGGTGCTTATTATCCTTTCTAACACCATTTTGAGTCTCCTAGCAAGGGTGCCAGAGATAAGCTTACATATGACATTGGAGATGAAATGGGCCTGTAGTCAGAGAATGTAACCAGCATATCAGTCTTAGGGATGAGTGTGATGAGGCTGGTATTTATTCTTGCATCCAAGCACTTGAAGTCCCTGAATTCATTGGCCAGGCAAGTGATGCAATCCCCAAGAATAGGCCACACCTTAATGTAGAATTCCACTGGGAGCCCATCTGGACCCGGGCTTTTACCTTTTTCCATGTCCTTAGCAATCTGAAAGATCTCCTCACTAGAAAAAGGCTTCTCAATGCTTAAGTTCTCTTCTAGACTTACCTTCTCTTGAAGATTGATAAAACCATCCATAACTGCTTGCTGACTATCCTGATTAGTCTCCATTATATTCCTAAATTGATTTGCAGCTGCAATCTTGATCTGATTCTCATCTGATATGTCCTCATCCCCTATCTTAATTTCAAAAATATGATTCCTCTTTATCGTGCCCTTGGCTTTGACAAAGAAAAATTTGGAGCTACTCCTCTCGTCATCCCTGATCTCCCTGATTTTTGCCTTGAGCTTCCAGCCCTCAGTAATCTTGATCTCCTCCCTTTCAATTTCTGCCCGAATTCCATTTTTCTCCTCATCAGGGGCACTTATAAGTCTTTCCCTCAAATTCTGGAGGAGATTTTTTGAAGGTGCACAGCCCTGCCCCACTCTTTAAGCCAGTTTTTAATGGCTTTAGCCACCTTAACCCACCAATGCATCCAGCCTGTCCTCCTAGTCGGCTTAGGAAATTTGATAAGCACCTGCTGCAGCCTTTCAATAAATTCGTCATGCTCCAAAAGGCTAGCGTTGAGCTTGAAGTAAGTTTTCCTCTTCTTAATAGTGTTACAAGCCATAATCCTTAATTGCTGGGGGAAGTGATCCGAGAGAGTATATCCCTCAAGATTATTCACCCTGTTGCTATGGTTCCATAAGTTCTCAGAAAGGTAGTATCTGTCATGGAGACACAAGGTAGGATCCACTCTCTTGTCTGTCTAGCTATAGGAATCTGCCTTAGTTCTAGCAAGAGTTAAATTGTGACCACGAACCAGATCTGACCAGGCTTCCTTTTCCTGCCTACCTAGGGGCCTAAAATTTTTATTCTTCATAAAACTGTTAGTTACCATGTTTAGATCCCCCCCAAGAATACAATCATCAAATTCCAAATTATCCAAACTACTTTTAACTTTTTTCCAAATCTCTACCCTTTCCCCATGGTTATTATAGGCATAAATATTAACTAGAGCAAGCCTTGTTCTAAGGATGGTACATAAAAGGATCTGCCATCTGCCATCTCTACCATTAATCATATAGGTATTTGAAATCAGTTCACCTGGCTTCAAAAGAGGCTAGAAAGTGGACTGAGAAAACTTCCGCAAATCTGGATACAAAGAAATATTTGTGTGGAATGTCAATGAATACATAATAAGAAGCAGCAATATCCTTCCTATACTAACTAACACAATGCTTTCAAAATAAGCAGCGACTTTTTTCAATTTAGACTGTCGATAAACTATCCCAGTGAAGAACACATTTAACAGGGCCAGAGACATTTGGGATACGAAGGCTGAGGATGATGATATCACATGCAATGAAGAAATGATGAAGTCCGAAGAGAAAAGATATACTTGTAAATGCATAACTGTGGATGGTAAATTTGTATGCTGGCTATATAATCATCATGGTCTCTTAGTGCAGCAATATGCTTTAAACAATAATCCTTGTTGAAATTGCAGCACAACAACAGGAAGTAAGAAGGATCTGTAGATGATCTAAACCCAGAACCATGTTTTTACAAACTGAGATGCATAATTTGAGTAGGTGGGATGTCAATGTTATTTTCCAGCTGTTTTCGATACCAAAAGCAAGACTGCAAGTCTGATGTACACAGTTGATAATCAAGTATTATCAAAAGCATCGTGAATGGCATGGTGGAAACAATGAAGATGAGCAGATAAATGGATGTTAAGCAAGTGTATAAAGCGCATATAGTTACTGCAAGGCATGGCTTACAACAATGCAGTATTGTTTGAGAAAACCTCAAGGGCATAGACACGTTGTCCATGTTGGGCATATCCAGAAATATCAGGGATTTGCTGAAGATCCTATGGCTTGCATCCACATTTCGCACATGAAATTAAGATCCCATACCGCTCCAGATAATGCATGTTGGATTGGTCTCTAGTGTCAAATAGCATTGGGATTTGTACAGCTATTGGTTAATGCATTCAGATACTCCATAGCCATCTAATAACAAACCATTATGTTGCCATGGCATGGTACCTCAGGGCACTGTTATCTTTCATTTCTACATGACAAATACTTGGTTCATGTTTGCCATTTTAGAAGGTCGAAGATGGTAATTGCGCTCAGATGCTAGAAGGCTATGAAGAAGTCATATGTTATATTACTGCGAGGATCTAAGAATGTCTGCAATAATATTTGATTATTTTCCAGTGCACTAACCCTAAGGCTGAAATGATGAAATAAATATATAAAAACTTGGCAATACCTGCAAGATGTTCCAATCGAATGAATGAAGTAGTAATATCTTTTTTCTAGATTGGCGGCCAGTAAACGAACTCAGCAAACTTGCTACTAATGACGCTGTAAACTACCTGCCTCTTATTTGCATCGGATTTAGAACAGAAGATACTTTTGCTGCCAAAAGGAAATAGAAGGGACTAAGAGTTGCATCTACACTGTCAGTTCACCTGGCTTCGAAAGAGGCCAGAAAGTAGCCTGAGAAACCTTCCGCAAATTTGCACACGAACAAATATTTGTAACGACTGTGAATGAATGCCTAATAAGATCAGCTAAACTTAATTAGATGTAATGATGGCATTGGCAACACGAAAAGATTATTCACAATGTAATACAAAAAAATATATACAACACATCATCTGCAAGCAGAGAAATGCAGGTTCAAAATATTTAGAAACATCTTTCTTCCTTCTCTCCAATCCAGACATCAGGCCAGCTCATGGATTTGCTGCAGCAAAGTGGTACAGCCCATGGAATAGTTCACCTTGTCAATTCTCTCAACAACATACTTGTTTCTTTGCATGTCATTGTATGTCTCTTCCTTAATTTTTATTTTGAACTAGAATATCTTGAAGAAGGTTTGTTGCACTATCTGATTGAACTTCTGAATGTTCGTGAGTTTTCAAGCATTCATCTGCTTTGCTGTGCAGCCAAATAGCTCCTCGCCAACATCTTGAAAAGCTGTCACCCAGGAAGTCCTGCGTGATCTGACAGTTGCAACGAAATCACATACCTATATGAACATTCCTTCACACGAACATTGCAACCACTACAATGCCACAATCCATCCTCAGTAGCTGCGACCTTTTTCAATGAGTTGCGAGGCACGATCGTAAATATAAAATATGATTTCATGTCTTATGCAACGTGTCCATTGAGGTCTACAAATCACCAAAACTGGTTTTGCCACGTCTCTGAGTGCTACCTCTGGTAGGTCTGCTACGAATTTCAGAGAAATAGTTATAGACAATGGCTGCGACGACATTGAAAGGCAAACAGAAGAAGACATCTTTCCCTCTGCAATAAACCAATCTCTTAATTCTTTGCACTCAGGAATAGGAGGATTTATTTGCACCTGAGTCGAATGGACAGTAACTAATGACTTAGTTGCATAATCACTCACCTTAGCTCCTCTGAAGGCAACAATTGGTTCTTTTTTGGCAGCCACATAATCTTCAATTTGTCTGCCTTCTCGCAGAGATACCTGGCCCCACATTGTAACTTCAATCTACTTACCAGATACATCTTTTATAGACATGGCTCTATGATCAACAGGGCTGCCACTTTTCCGATAGACTCGTGATGCCTCCTCCACTGTTGTGACAACAACAATCACATCAACCACTGAATCCCTCTGTTTAAGCACAGATCTGCAATCGATACAAACTCATACATATGAAACAAATATTCTTGTCGTCCTCGCAGTCCTGAACTATAGAAGTGTCTTGCAGGTATACCTCCGGTGTGGACCGGTGAGGCCCCGCGACCAGCAGAGCTGGGAGTGGGTCACCGGCCACACCAAAAAGTGCGACCGGTGGGCATCCCCCTACAACATGGAAATGGGGAGCTATCCATTTTTTTATTTCTTGGTCTGGCGATGGCGATGGCGATGGCGCTCTGCGGGTATGGCCCTTCGGGCCGCCCCTTGTGCTCAGACGGCCATGGCGTTCAGCATTTCCTGCCGCTGAGCAGTTAGGGCACTCGTTTTCTTGGTCTTTGTTTCTTCTTATGAAGATTTATCTCGCGATTCCCTTCTGTTCTTGAGGAAAATCGGCTATTTCATGATTCTGGTGTGTTCTTTAGAAAAAGCGAGTAGGTAGTAGTGAACTTTTGTGCTTCCAATGTAATTTTTTCTTCTTCTTATGGTTTCGAACTGTTTTGATCCTTTTTTTCCTTGCATGCAGATCCAGGATAACATTTCCTTCCTTTTCTGCATTCTGGCACTAATGGATTTGGTGCTCCCTATAGAAAGATGGAGCTTGATGGATTTGCATGCTGCTTTTCACTTGTCTTGCTTTAGATGCTCCTTCCATTGTGCAAGGCACCATTATATCAGATTTTGAGACATTGTTCTTCAATGTGAAGCAATTTTTGTGTCAATTCTTGTGGCATTCATGTTTTGAGGCGCTATATTTGTTGGTTTAGGCATAGGATCTGTTTCTTATGCACTGGATCAAGATGTTTCAGTTAAAACCTTTATTATTTGTTCTTCTTTCTTGTTTTTTTATTGCTTTTAAGTTCTGTTTGTGTATCTTATTTTAATCTTCTCTGGCATCTGCCTCTTAGTTTTCTTTAGTGTTAGTCTAATCTTAACCTAGATTTATACACACAGACTTTGATTTCTTTACCTTTCTGAAGGCAACCTTCTGTCATATTCTTCTATTCTTAGAATAGCCTCCGTTTTTCTTCTTGTATCTCTCTCTTTGCATAAGCCTATCGGCCATTTTCATTGCTTTTGTTCCTTTTTGTATATAGAGGGTACTGTATAAGATTTATGTGTAAAAAACTTGTGTTTATTTTGGGAACTGGTTGTATAGGGGGATGCCCACTGGGAGCACTTTCCGGTGTGGACCGGTGGGTCACCGGCCACATCGAAAAGTGCGATCGGTGGGCATCCCCCTACAACATGGGAATGGGGAGCCGTGCATTTTTTCTTTTCTTAGTCTGGCGATGGCGATGGTGCTCTGCAGGTATGGCCCTCGGGCCGCCCCTTGTGTTTTGACGGCCATGGCGCTCGGCATTTCTTGTCGCTGAGCAGTTAGGGCGCTCATTTTCTTGGTCGTTATTTCTTCTTATGAAGATTTATTTCACGATTCCCTTCTGCTCTTGAGGAAAAGCGACTATTTCATGATTCTGGTGTGTTCTTGAGGAAAAGTGAGTAGATAGTAGTGATCTTTTGTGCTTCCAATGTAATTTTTTCTTCTTTTTATGGTTTCGAACTGTTTTGATGCTTTTTTTTCCTTGCATGCAGGTTCGAGATAACATTTCCTTCCTTTTCTGCATTCTGGCACTAACAGATTTGGTGCTCCTTTTAGAAAGATGGAGCTTGATGGATTTGCATGCTGCTTTTCGATTGTCTTGCTTTAGACGCTCCTTCCAGTGTGCAGGGCACCATTTTATCAGATTTTGAGATTGTATTCTTCAACGTGACGCAATTGTCAATTCTTGTGGCATTCATGTTTTGAGGCGCTATATTGTTGGTTTAGGCATAGGATCTGTTTCTTATGCACTGGATCAAGATGTTTCAGTTAAGATCTTCACTATTTGTTCTTCTTTCTTGTTTCTTTATTGCTTTTAAGTTTTGTTTGTGTATCTTATTTTAATCTTCTCTTGCATCTGTCTTTTAAAATTCTTTTTAAACTTTAGTTTTCTTTAGTGTTAGTCTGATCTTAAGCTAGATTTATACACACAGACTTTGATTTCTTTACCTTTCTGCAGGCAACCTTCTGTCAGATTCTTCTATTCTTAGAATAGCCTCCGTTTTTCTTCTTGTATCTCGTTGTTTCCTTGTCGGCCATTTTCATTGCTTTTGTTCCTTTCTGTATACAGAGGTTACTGTATAAGATTTCTGTGTAAAAACTTGTGTATATTTTGGAAACCACTTGTAGCATGTAAATATCTGTATGCACGGAATTGGCTTCCCACTTTCCATTCCGGATTGTAGGGATATGCCACATGGCAGCATATAGTTTATCTTCAGACAAAAAAGGTGACCCCATTTCCATGTTCTAACCATTAAATTTAGAATGTGCACTTGTAGGAGGATGTGATTTAAGAAAGGTTATGATATGTAAAGTGTTAAAATTAGTGGCGCGAATGTATGAGAATGAAATTATACCGTGCTAATAAATGATAATATATATCTATGTTTGCTAGTTCTTTCTTTTCCCCCATCTGCCTTTTCCACACTTTTTCGAGTTACATCCCTCTGCCTCCATTGTCCCACCTAACCCTTTGCCCCAAGCCCGCTCTACTATAGTGGTATCTTTGGGCTTAAAATTTTTGGTGGCACCGCTTAGAGCCTTGTCACAATCACCAAAATTTCAACCCAGTGGTGGCTTACGTTAGCTAGCCGCCTAGGTGTTGGAGTTTCCTGTGGGAAACTGGTAACGGCAACACCACTCCGGGATAAGGCCCCTCGTGTTGCCACACTACCGGTTTCCACAAGAAACCCCCTCCACCCAGGTAATAACAACAAGGTCAACCAGTAAGAGAACGAGAGTGGCGTTGGCGATTCGGAAGTTGGACCCAGATATCTTGTGTCTTCAGGAACATAAGTGTCACAGGGGGGATGCACGGGCACTGCTGGACATGTTTGGGCCGCAATACGCCGCTGCCATTGCCACCTCTGGGGCCTCTAAAGGTGGCACTGTCGTGGCATGGAAGATGCATGTGTAGGTGACTTTTACCCTGGCCGACCATTGGGGCAGGTGGGTCATTATCAAGTGGCGAGAGGGGCCACATGAGTGGGGGCTTGTGAATGTCTACGCCCACAATAGTGCGCGGCAGAGAGGGGCGTTGTGGGCATCGCTGAGGCATAAGGTCACATCCTTGGGAGCTGGTGTGGCTTGGCTGCTGGTAGGTGATTTCAACATGGTCAAGACTGCTCAGGATAGGTGCGGCAGGGGCGCCGAGGTGGTACAGGGTTTTGAGCGGCAGCAATGGGTGCAGTTGTTGGACTCCTTGCATTTGGCAGAGTCGTTGGGCATGACAGATGCTATATGCTAATACCCTAGCATCAGACCGGGCGCCTTTGCTCAAGCAGAAGAACATTTTGTCCACCACGGTCTCTGATCATTGTCCTCAGCTAATTTTTCAGGACTCGAATGCAATACGGCTAGCGCGCACAGTGTTCAAACTGAACACTGCCTACTTAAAGGATGCTGATTTCTCTTGGGGATGCCAGCAGATTTGGTTCCGTATCTTTCGAGATCACTTCGTGATGTCAGGAATGGTGAAGGCCCTGGCTGAGATCAAGGCATTCGTCAAGTCGTGGGGGAGTCGGAGAGCATGACAGAAACGCGAGACTATAGAGGCATTGTATCGTGAATTGGAAATCCTCAGGTCTCAGCCGTCTGATGGTGTGCGGGAGAATGAGATATTGCGCCATATTGCAGCAGACGAGTCTAGGAGGGCTGCTCAGGCAAGGGTGAAGGTGGGGATCACCTGGCTGCGGGAAGGGGACACCAATTCTCGAATGTTCTTCAGAGCTGCGCGACAGAAGAAGTATGCGGCCTCAATGTCGTCTCTGGCATTGCCCGATGGCCGCACTCTGCAGTCACCGGTAGACATTAAGCATGCTACTTTTCAGCACTTCTCTCAGTTCTTTCAGGTGAAGAGGTATCCCTACACTGACGTCATGGAGGAGATAGTATTCAGTAAGGTGTCATGTAGGGTGTCCGCGGATAGAAGGCAGACGCTAGAGCGCCCGCTTACAAAGCAAGAGCTTGAGGAGGCTTGCCGGGCCTTGGCCCCTCATAAGTACCCTGGTCTGGACGGCATTCCGGTAGAGTTCTTCCAAGAATATTGGGAATGGGTAGGAGACTCAGTGATGAAGACCTATCAAGATCTGCTTTAGGCAGAGGCGCTTGATTATAGGCTTAACACCGGCTGCATCTCGTTAATACCGAAGGTAAAGGAGCCATCTGTCATTTCGGATTGGCGTCCGATTATGCTTCTGTCGGCAGTGTACAAGATAATTGCGAAGGCCCTCTCGCTTAGACTGCAAGTAGTCCTGAAGGAGTCTATTAGTCCCATGCAGTCTGGCTTCATCCCGGGCAGGCATATTCTTAACAATGTGGCGGCGGCATTCGAAGGCATTCACTGGGTGCGCAGAACAGGTCAGCGGATAGTGTACTTGAAGCTGGACTTCGCGAAGGTCTATGATAGTGTTCGTTGGGAATTTCTGAGGAGGATGATGCTAGCCTTTGGGTGTGGTGAGAACTTTACAGCAGTGAACGTCTGCCAGAGCCACCATCCTATGTCACGGCGAGTCATCGCCGATCTTTTCTGTAAGGCGTGGAGTTCGCCAGGGATGCCCTTTGGCGCCCTTCCTATTTACCATCGTTGCGGAGGCCCTCTCGCAGTTACTGACCTCGGCAGTGGAGGCAGGGGTTATGGAGGGGCTGAGGATGACAGACGGGTCGCAGCAGATTGGAAGCCAGTATGTTGATGACTCTTTTCTCTTCCTGCAAGCTAACGAGAGGAATCTGTTAAACACGAAGGAGCTTCTGGACACATTTTCTCTGGCATCTGGCTGCCTCATGAATTGGACAAAGTGCTCAGCATTATGGCCGGCAGCAGATCCCATGCCTGTGGTCGTGTCCCAATTTCCTTGGCGAACGCAGCCGCAGGGCACATGCTCCAGGCTTTTGGGTATCCCGTTCGGCATTGACATCTCGGCAGCAGGTATTTGGGAGGATATTCTGGTGGGACTGCGTCGGCACCTTAATTGGTGGAAGGGGGGGGAACTTTCCATGGCCGGCAGGGTCACAGTGGCGAAATCTGTTTTATGCTCAACTCATATTTATATGGCCTCCATTATCCTCGCGCTAGAAAGCAAGGTTCGGAAATTTCCTCTATGGTTCGTAACTTTGTTTGGGGAGGCAATGAGGAAGGGGCGGTCGTCAAGGTAACCTGGTGGAAGTGCGTCCGCCCCAGAGCTGTAGGTGGCCTCGGCTTTCTGGACCTCTCGCTCCATAGTAAGGTCCTGTTATCCAAGTTCATCTTTGCGATCCTCGAGAATCGGCTTGACTCCCCGGGCATGGTCCTGCTTCATCAGTCGCTGTCTCACTCGATAGTTTTCCATAAGCCGCCCGTGCCTGTGCAGCTTCCATGGGCGTTATTTGCGGATATCAGGCCATATGTTAATGCCTCCCCCTTTCTGAAGGGGCTCCTGCGAGCTTGGGAGCAGGTCCGCCCACTGTTTGCGATTGATGCTTCCAGTTGCATTCAGTTAAAGGCATCACCATGGTGGATTCCGTTCGGCTCAGGTGCTTCACCTTTGGTGCTGGCGGCAACCGTCGATCCCTGAGTTCAGCGCAGGTGGGCGTACCATGGGGTCTTGATGGTGGAGGAATGGTATATCGGTGGGCAGCTGGCGCCCTGGCAGCTTTTTCGTCACAGGTTTCGACTTGAGGAGCGAGATTGTCCTATCTGGGCGCAGGTGGCTAATGCGCTGCCACTGAACCCTCCGGTAGCGTCAGGGCGTGTGTGGAGCTGTCATCCAAAAGTTGACCCCTCAAACTTCATAAAGTCCTGTTACGAGCTCTTGGCAATTCGGAATGAGCTGCCTCCCTCGGACAGCTGGAGTCTACAGGTGCCGGGAGACGACTGGGGTAACATCTGGAGATGGGTGTGGAACCCAAGCTCGCCTCCCAAGATTCGGGTGTTGCTGTGGCAGATAGTACATCGGTCCTTGAGAGTGAATACGTGGGTTCACAAGATCAATCCCCTGATTAGCGATCGATGTCCGATGTGTGGTGCTTGTGTTGAGACTCTGGAGCACTGTATGTTTCTTTGCACAGAGATCCAGCCGGCATGGCAGTGGGTCCAGCGCCTCTTTCACATCTCAGTCAAGAGGTTCTTTTGGGGGTGTATCCTACTGGGTGGTCTCAGCTTCGGCGTCTAGCCTTCCATTTATGTAAGGCTTGGTTACTGTGGCTCATTTGGAAGCAACGACGCCTGAAGGTGTTCAGGAATGTGGAGGTGCAGCCTGGGGTGTTGATCCCGCAATTGAGGTACAAATTATATCTTTCTTACATGGCGTGCCCTCGTAGGAGAGGACTCTCCTCATTGTAGACAGCTTTGGTAGGTTTGTCCCATGAGTCGTAGGTAGGTATGCGTGCCATTTGGGTGCTCGCCCAAGTGTGGGCAGGAGCACCCTAGTATCGCTCTTCTTGTACTTATTATATATTAATGGGGAAAACTACAAAATACCCCTAACTTTTTGCAAAATTCACAGTATACACCTAACTTTCTAAAAATTCACAAAATGCCCCTAAAAATTCACAAAATGCCCCTAAAAAACCTATACGTTAGGGGCATTTCATGGATTTTTTAAAAGTTAAGGGTATGTTGTGAATTTTGCAAAAAGTTGTTGATCCTTAAAAAAAAAAAAAAAAATAACAACAAGGGCTAACAACTAAAGGGCAATCTTGTTTTGTATTTGTATATTATATGGTAGACCAGCCTTGCTTTGTACGTTATATATGGTATAATACGATTATGGGATACGATACACGAAAACCCTACTTTGTAAATTAGGGCTTCTAGATGAGATGGAGCTCCGGACAGGCCTCTTGTTCCTTGCGTTGTCGCTGCACTTGTTCGTCTCTTGTGCTTGGCAGGATGACGATTCCCTTCCCAGGCGCCTCATCACGCTTTCTGATGAAAATTTTGAGCATGATACTCAAGCCTCCACTGGCCAAACAACTGGAATCTGGTAAGCCACAAATAGAAACAAAATATGAGTTTGCTGTTGAAATTGTATATATGATCTCATCTGCTTGATTTGTAGGCTCGTGTTGTTTGTGGATAGGTCTTGCCCTGAGTGCCAAGTTGTAGAAGATAATCTGTTGGCCGTGGCTGCTCACTTGGAGGGGCAGGCAATTGTTGCCAAGGTTTTTGATCTATATTTTCTATTCAAGTTTTTCTTTTTTTATTGCTGATCAACTTCAAATACGAAAGATAAGAGGAAAGATCATGCAGCTCATTATTTCCCACTACTCAGTTGGATATCTCAGGTAGCCCAAAAACAGGCCAACGATTTGGAATCACCAAAGGACCCGTTTTGAAGTTATTTCGTAACAGAGGTATGGTCACCTATGCCGGGCAGTTGTCACTGGACGAGATATTGTCATTTATGAAAGTAAGTAGCTCTGTGCAACGTTGTAGTCTTTCTCAGTTTTTAAGAAAGGATCCACTTTCAGGATGGTTGGAAAAATGGCGTTTTAGAGGCAGTGCCGAAGGAACCAACAGCAGTTCTAGCATCTCTCAGTTATGTCAGAGCCCTGTATGCTAAGTTTATAGAGGTTAGTTTGCTGACTATTAATGCTTTTTGGAAGTCATGAATTACCGAGCGAAGTACAAAACTCTCCATATGATTTGGATCCTAATCTAGAAGTCAATTTAGTGAGGGCTCAAAGAAAATTAGAAGCCTAAGTATGTTCGCTTAGTTCTAAGCTGATGCATGGAGAGTTGAACTATCCTTGTTGCACAGGAACATAGATTTCTGCTATAGGGAAAACAAAACATCATGAAAAGTTCCATCTTTTCAGTAACAACATTCATTTAAAATTTTAGATTGATTTAGTACATTTAGCAGCAGGGAACTAATATGTCTCTAATGAGTATTTGGGAAGCAAAGGTTGCAGAAGCAAGAGCAGCCCGTAAAAGCAGGAATGTGTTCTGCATGGGCAATTCTTTGAATGATATGTAGCATTTCAGCGCTTAAAAGTGAATGCAGAAAATGAATGTAACAAAAAGAAGAAAAAATAGAAAATTGATCTGATTATATAAATGAAGAGTCCTCGTTATTTTCTCTCGATGGAGAAATTTACGGTTAAACACAATTTTAAATTCTATTTGACAATGACTGGCTTTATCATGATATGATGGTTACCCATTGTAGTTTTTGGCGAGGAATCCTTTAACACTTGCCTTGGTGGTATCGATCGTGGCCATGCTATGCTATGTAGCGACTAGCAACTTACTTGGCATGGGGACAACTAAGGGCGGAAAGAGAAAGCGCCAGAGTCAAATGAGGTCAAAAAGGGCTGACTAGAATATAATTAGTTCATGAATTATAAGTCAAGCACTTGTTTTGGTTTTGCTAGCAGATTTCCATTGGTTTTGCTAGCAGATATCAATGGAATATGAGCACATTAAGAAATGTATTTAGTCACACAAAATTGGCAATGGAAATAGAGGGGAATATGGTTGTTGCATGCTCATATTGACTATTGCATGGGAATTATATGATTTTAAACTGTAAAATGTGCTGGAATCTAAGCTACGGAAAACGTTTGTAAAGTTTTTTTAGAGCTTCAGAAATACATAAAAAAACGAGTATTTTTTATGAACAGTTGAAAAAACGAAAAGAATACGCTACGGGAATTTTTTTTCCCATAGAAGGATGGAGAGATGCAGAAATTAGATTAAAGGAGTTACATTCTCTATCTCATCTCTTTTTCCATGTGTTATTGGCGTCCTATCAAACTTTGGTTTTTGGTTCCAAGCCATCGATCCATAGAATAGTCCTCATAATATTCCAGATTGATGGCCATAAAATTTTTAAAGTCAAAAACTTCAAAAACGAATCAATGGTGCAAAAGAAGTTGATGCTCCACATTATTTCTTATTCACAATACATTCATTTACAACAGAAACCATTGTTTCCCACTATGACAATACCACAAAGACATCAATTCAAAGATTCAAAGACATGACACTATTCACATTGGCGATAGTCTGTCCAGAATATCCACTATCCAAAGAAGACGCTTTTGCTTGAAAATCTGTCCAGAATATCCACTAGACGCTTTTGCTTGAAAATCTACAGCTTCGTATCCAGGATCTATTTGATCATGAATAAAAGATGGGATAAAATTCGAAGCTATAGCTCCGGCAATGGCACGAAGAAAGGCCACAGACCACAATCTACCGAAGAACCCCGAAACTTATATTAAAAGATACGCATCGCAATACTCATCTGCCTCGAAAATAAGAATCGATCAAATTTTTGGCCATCAATTCCATCGCTGAGGCCATGGTCCAGATTCCTCAGGCCCTAGAATACACTATTCTATGCAGAAAAAGGAGCAAAATCCTGCGCCAAAGGATCATTTTTGAACCAGATTCTGGAACCCAGACCCCAATGGCCTCACCAGAGCCCTTGATCCTCGCCAGAATCATATGGGCAACGAAAACTCAAACCTAAAGCGGCGTCACATGCAATCCACAACAGCTTTCATCCTCTGAGTGCAGAAGATCTGCAGAAAAAACTATAGCGAGGAAGAACAATCCCTTGAAGCTCGGCTATGGCTACCGATGCCCAAGCGCCCCCAGCTCCAGCATGCCCGACCCTTCCAACATGAAAGCACAGATGTCTGCCCCTACCAGTCACATGGTTTCCAATTTGGAACCTATGTACAGCCCAATTTCGGGCATCGATGGTCAACACTAGCCAAAATCAGATATTCATTCCTTAAGCCAATTAAGCTCCTCAAAATGGGCTAAATATACCCTTTCCCATATAATATCATACCAAAATCTTAGTCCTAACTACTGCCAGAATACCCTTACCAAATGAATTGGGCAAACTATATCAAACAAGAAATTACATTGATGGCTAGTCTACATCCAAACATCCTAACAAAGAGTAGGATCATCCCGCCATGCAAGGCAATCTTCAAAAAAAGCAGTTGGGATCGTGCAAGAGATGGAGAATGGTGGAAGAGATGGAGATTCGGGGCAGAAAGGTGGGTTTCTCTGGAAATAGATTTTTGGCTGGCTGAAAAAAAGAAAACTAGTTTGCGAGAAATAATGCCATTTTTCAACTCGTTTTTTATTGTAAATGTTAATTAATGCTTTTATAACATTTTTATTTCATGGACAAGTATTTCGTAGCTTAGGCTGGAATTTTATTCTATGCGGACCTACAGGCTTGTCACCCTCTTGACATTCGATGTTACCATGTCCAAATTTGAATTATGAATGCATCAAAATGCATATTGAGATCATCTCAATGCAAACCGTTTGCAACCAAATATATTTGCAAGAGAAATCTTTCTAAATACGATTTTGTGTGGCGTTTTGTTATCTTTAGGATAATTCTTTTATTGAACTTAGATTTAGCAACAAGAAGATTTAGAGTTAATAGATAGATTGAAGATCCAAGAATGCATCTTGTTACCATCTTAACATCGTACTAATGGGTCAAGTGCTAATGGGTTTTTAAGGACCATTGGAACCCAGAACGAAGGTGAGAATATGCCGAATGAAAGGCGAGGGATTTTACACGTCACACCCCCGAGCACAATGCTCCCCATATGCCATAAATACGTATGGAAATACACAATGCATGAAAATGAATACTATGCAAGGTGCCCACATTTTCCAATTGTATTTGCCTTTGCCTCTCACAGTGACACAACAACAAGCACGCCCCAATTTAGGGGTTGTCAGCCTGCCCAAGCTAATAAATCAGAGAAGTCAGATGAAGAAATTAATAGATCCACAGAGACACAATTGCAAGTATGCAAGGTCCATATATCACAATGCCAACAACACGTAATCGTTATTACAAATAAGGATGCACGTACCTGTGACAGAGGCCATAGAGATGCAGTTTCTCAGTTGTATTTCAATTCTATAATATGGATTGTAATATACCATATAGCAAGCAGAGGACAACAATGGCCATGATGAAATAGCATCACATCATCAGAAGGCAGAAAGAACATAAGGCAGCACATCATGCTCAAAGATCCTCCACAAACACAGAACAAGGTTCCGGCAAGAGGCTGCCATCAAACCACAGGGCCAGTCCCTCGTAAGAGAAAAGAAAGCTCGAAAAGCAACAACGCAACCCGCTTTCTGCACAAAGGAAATCATCTTCTACTCATCGGCCACAAAATTCCCCACCCCCGCAGACCTTTGGGGAAAAAAACAATGGCCTCGCCCTTTCTTCGCCCAACCTACGGCCAAATCTAGGGGAAGGAGACATTTTGGGGACGTAATTTATACCATCTTATATGTGGACACACACTTTTTTTTTTTTGTGACCATTGATTTGTTAAATATTCTATGATTTATGCTAGATGAACGACCACAATCTTTTTGCCTAAATTGCATTTGCCACTTCTAATGGCGCAAATAACGATTTCATCGCCACCAACATTTGGCCTGACGACCATTGTCGAAACAATTGGAAAAAAATCATAGCATGATATCACACTGAAAGCAAGGCTAATAGGGCATGTGATCAAGAGGCGGGAAGTCCTGGTCACACAATGTCTCATCTGCAACCAGGTTTGATGGAAACATTTGGAATTATGCCGACTTCGCTTGAAACATGCCGATTTGGCTTTTGAAGAGGCCGATTTGGCCTCAGAAGTTCCTGGCAGGCCGTTCCTCTAAAACAGCCTTGCGCATGTCAAATATCAGACCCAATTTTGGGTCGTGACCATTTGTTAGTGTAATAATGCTTGCTGATTGTTATTTTATTGTTCCTTTTGCTCTTAAAAAGATTTGCTAATTAATGGTGGAAACAAGGATACAAAAAGAAGTAGATAAATGGGAAACAAGAAGGAGCCAATGCTGGAAAAGAGCACGGATCATCAGCAACTGAGTAAGCCAGTGTAACTGTATAAAATTATAACATACGAATAAACGTGGAAACTTTCATTGCTTGAAAATAAAACATTGTAGAAGGAAGTGTCTAATCTTCTTTATTAAAATGGGATGCCCTTGGTTTTTGTGCCTGGCGCACAGCGGCGTTCCCCGTGGCGTTCCCTTCCCCCATGGGGGACGCAAATTTTCAAATTTTAGTCTGCTCGATTCCGGCCTTTGCGGTACATTTTTCTTTTGAATACAAAGTTCAAATCTTAAATTTCCTCCGCTCTTGGCTTCGGCAGAAGGTTTAAGTTGGGCGATGATGAATCTGCCGCTGTGAGTGTCCCCTCTGGAACGCTCATTCATCTTCGACCAGGTTTGGTTTGCCAATCTTTAGCTCTTTCACTGTAAAAGATTTAGCCTTGAAGCATTTTTTTCCTACTTTTTTCAGTTCTTGGCTTTGGGAATCGGTGGAGCAGGTCTGGAGCGCTTATTCTCTTCATAGTTTTTGAAACGGCAAATTCTCTGCATATTTCTCGGAGGCGGTGGATCTCGCAATGATTATGACCATTCTTCTTAATGTGTTCTTCAAGCATCGCCAAGCTCTTGCATCTTCTTGCTGCGCTGGCTTTTGCAGGATAAGCCAGTTGATTGTAGAGAATAGAATTCTATATACTCAATCCGGCCATGCCATCCTCATGAATGCGCCCCCCGATTTTTTTTTCTGTGAGAAATTCGTCATTTTCCTTCTTCGTGAGCTTTGTTTTGGGGTGCCGTTGTAGCCATTTTAGATTTATGGGTATGAACGGGAGCTGCAGATATGGACATTGACAGAGATGGAGTTGTAAGCTATGGATTTGAACAGGAAGATGTTATAAGGTAAACTTTTTGCAAGCATAGCTTCAAGTTCCACAATCTGAGCGGTGCATTCCAGCGTGAGTTGTATGTCTCTCTATTTTTAGTGGCAAGAAAACTGTTGGCCTTTTTTCCGTTAACGTCTCTGCTTTTTTATTTCGTTCAGATGGGCGCAGAAGGCACCATGCATGGTTAACCGGAGCATCTAGATGTGCCTGTTTAGGCCTTTTAAGTGCTTACTGATTATACCCAGGGCTTAGTTGCAAGGTGTGGATTTGTGATTTTGCCAAATAGTCTTCAGTAGAAGAGGATTTGTAGGTCTATTGCAGGATATTTGGCCTTGATCCTGAAGGGGACGTTACAGGCCTATTCCAGGTAATTCTAGCATTGCAGAATCTGAAATTTAGCCAGAATATTACTATCAAGCATATTACTTAACCGTCTTTGTTGGTCTTTGTTGCTGAAATTGAAGATCCTCAGGCTGGAAAAATACGTATCTGAAAATGTTGTGGCAGATCGTGGCTTGCATAGTCCTTTTTTCTTATGCTATGCACATATCAAATAGGGTGGAAGTAGTTTTTTAGATTCAAGTAGCTTCAGGTATTCCCAGACAACTATTGCTCAATTCCTTACAATTATGATATCCAGACCTTGAAAAAGGCTTACAGCATGACAACATGCTATATAGGCTCGAGAATGTAGTTTGTTCTAGCTTTTATGAATGCATGCATGCTTTTATGTATGCCAGCTGGACATACAAATGTTACAGCTTAAATTTAATCTTTGTTGTAGGTATAGTGCATACTTCTATGCAATAATTGCCTCCAATTGTTGTAGCCGAGGAGCTCCATCTTGGATAATATTGTAAGTTTTTCGTATTGATTCACTAATGTTGTTCGAGCTCTATATGCTCTGTTTTTGGTTAATCTCATGCATTTTCTCTCTTAACAAGTACATGCTTATTCGAACATAACATCCTCATCATGAATTCATCCCATCTTCAGATCTTTTAACTCAAGCGTCCCATTTGAATGAGGCAGAATAATGGCCCTTGCTTCAACATATTTGTTTCATCAAAAGGAAAGCGCGCTGTTTTACCATTGCTTGCAGGTGAAGACAGATCATTTTAGAAGGGCTCATTTATCAGCAAATGTTTATTTCTAAAAGATATCTGTTATTACAGCTTAAATTCCTCTTTCTTTGAGCCTAAATCTGCATCAGATTTCAGTTTATCTGATGAAGAAACGTTACCTCCTTTTGAGCTACCTGCAAAAAAGAAATTACATGTTTACATACCAGCATCTCCTTTATGCGTTGACCTTTGGAACCACCTATCTAATATCAAAGAACTCTATCTATTACGCAGAAGCTTCATTTTGACTCAAAGTTTGCATCCTTATGAGCGTGGGTCTGGGAAAATGCAATAGTAGGTGATTATCGTCCTTGCGGACCAGCAGAGTTAATCATGGAATGCCATTACGACCAATGATGGTGAAAACAATGAAGGACAAAAAAATATGATGGTACACTTCCACCTATAGTTGATGACCATGAACATTTGACTATTTAAGAGAAGCATGGAATATGCAGATAAATTGTAGAATGCTAACAATGCGTAGTAGACAGTTTATGTAATTCTTCTTTTCGGATATAATCATGTGTGCAATTATTGGACTCCAGCTATTGTAACTTCAGTCCTTCTAAAGGACAAGGCCATGGAGAAAATTATTCATGAAACAGGGAAAATAAATATGAATCTCTTATTTTAACTTCTGACTTGCACCAACATCTACATGTTTTAAGATAATATACCACATAATTATGTATACTTATATTCACACTCACCACAAATCAAAGATGTTACTAATACTAAGCATGTAGCAAAAATTGATGCGATAATTGGGCATGACGTAAAAATACGATCGATCTATCTATCTAATACTACTAATTGTTTCATAATCGTTTCATACAATTTTTTGTGTTAACTATCACAAACTTGGCAACTCTACTCTTCACGGTCAGCTCCAATCCTTCTAACCTTCAATTTAATGCACAATTGTTAAACGAAGAATCAAGATAATTTTTTCCCATACTTTTATTGCAGTATCCTTATTGTTTTTTTAGGTTCGTTGGATCTTGGCATATTCTTAGAAATATGCCAGATCTAGGGTCCACAAATATACACCTGACACCCCCATATACTTCAGCGCTCCCCTATGTATGTATATACATACAGAAAATACGAATGAGAATGCTAAATACGAGAACATGAACCATTAGAATGAAAAAAAAAAAGTATTTCGCAATCAGAGGCGATCAGAGGCATTCATACGCTTCTCCAAAACCTCTTCATCTACTCTGAACCTCTCCGGGCATCAGGTTGTGCATCAGATCTCTGGGCAGCCCGCTTGATAAATCCGGGCATGGCATTGCATAGGTCATGGAAAAAAGCTTCATCCCCTCTTCTAGCAGAGGAGCCGCGTGAACTGTCTAGCAACCATGCTCTGGCAACACATGGTAGGAAATCCTATTCTAAAACCATTGATTCCAGACAAAACTTTTCTTAACTTCAATTCCATCCCCCTTTTCTCGCCAAACCATTGCAAGAATCTTAGCCCTAAGAAAATTTGCCAATCTTATCTATCTATAACATTCTATTGTACCTGAAATATATAGTGCCATAAATGTATTCCACACATCGACCAATAATGCCCGGCATCGCCGGGCACACGTTTCTAGTCCTATTTACTACTGTAAGATCCAACTTACACAAAAAGGATAATGATCGGTTTGAAAGCGACACCTAGAATTTGATAGGGATTTCATTGCTTTGACCCATTTACATGCCCAAGCAACTCTATGACTATATAGGTGATCTCTTTTATTTTTGGGTTGATTTGTTTGGCAAGGTACACCATCCTTTTAAATGCATTGGCATGCTTCTTAAAGGTTCTGCTTTAGATTAATTAGGCTTCTGCAAGGTTTTGATCTAGGTTAGGGATAGAGGTATATCTTTTTTTGGATCTCAGAGATCCGAGGCATCGAATTCTGGGATGCCTATGTATTCCATTATATCTATCCATTCCACGTAACCAAAAATGATGCCCGGCATCGCCGGGCACATGTTTCTAGTTATAATTAAATAACTAAGGAATTTGTACGGCTTGCTCCTAGAGATGGGGCTAGCCTAGGGGCTGCTTGACAGGAGTTCCAGGCAGTTGCGGTCTGGGGACCCTATGGATTTTTTAACATGAAAAGCGTAAGTTTGGAGACTCTAGTTTGGATGCACAATTAATTACTTAGCTATGGAAGTGGTTTTTTAATATAAAAATATTAAAAACCTTAGCTAAGGGTGCTTATTTAAACATATATAAAGCAGTTTGCAATTTTTCTTTTTTTTTTTGTCCCTGCCTATTTTTTCTGCGCCGCAATCCTTTTCTTTATTTCGATGCCACGTTTTTCCTTTCAAGTAATCTGTTCGTTGAGTTTTGGGAATGTGTCATGGCAGAGCAACTGGAGCGAAGCCCCTCTGCTAGGGTTTGATTCTTGCAATGCACCCCTAATTTCGCCAATTCCGACCACGGAAGAGCTGGTTCCGTTGCCTTCACTGGTTCTTAGAGCCGACTATGGCTTCGCAAACAACAATGGTCTCAAGCAATCTGGCCTTATTCAAGCAATCTACCAAGAGATAAGGATTTAATTCGGCATGAAGCTCCTCTCTTTCAGGGTAAATCCATCATAGAAGAGAAGAAAAAGCTTATTTTCTTGGATTTGATCTCCACTGTTTTTGCTGAGGTTTCCTCTGTTTCGCTGTTAAGCTCTCCGGTATTTGGTTATGGGGCCTCAAATGTTAAGCCCAGATTGAATGCTTGCTGCACTCCTGCAGATCGACAGGCATTCTGAATTCTGATGCAGATATCTTCGCCCTCTACTTCCTCATCTGGGTAGATCTCGTCGTGATGCTTAAGATTTGCAATCTGAGCAGAAATGGAATTGACTAGGTACCCAGAAGAATTTGATACAGAAGAAAGCCCTCGAAATAATTCCACATATTTGGGCTTGCTTGTGTTGAAATATTTGTATGAAATCACCACCGGAACCATGGCATAGCAATCATTCTGATCGCCATCGCTGACGCAGAAGTATACCAGAGACCAGGCTGTTACATTGATATGGCCAATTTCTTTCAAATGCCTTACGTTTGTGTATCGAATCAGTGATGAATCGATTGTGGCGGATAATCCATTCATCTCAGAAACCTTTGCTTTGGCCTTGCGATCGGATTTTTTAACCACACCATATCATGCCCCGTTTTGTGGAGAACCCAACAGTATGTATCTCCAGAATGACATCGGATGCCAATATCCATTTGTGTCGTTCAATAGCTCCAGAAATCCATGGCCGGTTTCTGTTGCTGTTAACGCTGCCGCTGCATCTAATTGGTTCACCTTCGACAGCTTTCCCGTATACACTGTGATTGGAACCGTTGTTGCGTTTTTTGCTACTAAGTATTACAACTACAAATAGCAAAACCACATTTTTTAGTTCCATGCTCTTAAAATTGAATCCCATACCCCTGATCAATTTTGCACCTTGCTTAGAGGATTTTGTGCCTGCCTTTTATGGGCTTATGTCAAGGATCTATTCTACGGAACGCGAAGAAGCAAAGTAGGACAAGTTAATTCTCAAATTGACGTGGAAGAAACACAACCGTGTGGTCGAGTGATGTCTGGCCACCTGTTTGTCTTTCTCTTCGTGCACCAAGCACAAGATTGCACGCGATTATTTACAGAATAAAAAAAGTCTGATATATAGCAAGACTTCATCGTGATGTCTAGCCACCTGTTTGTCTTTCTCTTCGTGCACCAAGCACAAGATTACAGGATTAAAAAAAGTCTGATATATAGCAGGACTTCACCGAAGCGATTATTTTGAAGGAGAGGATTATGTCAAAAATAAACCATCGGCTCGTTTGTCTGCTATGGTGGGATGTGACTCTTTTGTTGCCGTTTGTTGTTGCTTCATGTTCTAGCTTTCCATTTCTTTAATGATTGCCTAGATGCTCTAGATTCTTTCTGGCTATGGACTGATCCATAAGGGCCATTATGGTTGCTTTTCACCATTATAGCTAATTCCGCAGGATCCTTATTTACTTCTTAGTATGCTTGCTTTCCATCGTATCATTGAATTCAATTGGCATTATGTTTTCTTGACGTTGAGCATTCGAGCAATTTGCACTTTCATTAGAATAGGTAGGCCTTTGATCCTTTTATTGAGTGCATTGCAAACCCAAATCCTTATCCAAACCCAAATCAACTTTCCATAAGAATTTGTTTGAATTAGCCTCTTGATACCAAAGGCTCCATCGTATTGAATCATATTGGCTTCCTTGATTGTTGAGTTGCCAAGTACTTGCAGCGTTTCCATTTCCAAAACTTAATCTCACAAATCGTTCAAACAACTAAATGAATAAAACAATTATCCAGGACACCTAGCCTAGGCCATGTGATAATTGAACTTAAATTTTCCTAAATCACTAGCAAACATGTGATCGTGGAAAACAAAAATTGAAATAATTCAACTCACATTGACATATATAAAAGACATTGGACATGCGTACAAAACAAACTCATGCCTAAAACCATATTCGTCATTTTTTTGCATTGCTTTCAATATGGAGGTTAGAGTTCTCCAAGTTAGAACATTTAATTCAATTTCACAAGTCCATAGCTAGGTTCCTTTGGACTTAATACGAACCCTCTGTTGTCACGAGTAGGGCAAAAGAAATGTTCGCGGCGGCCTTGGCCGCCGCGATAAATTTCTTGTATTCAATAATTGACACCTTGTGGTGTGAAGCAATGGCGCACCCCCTTCCCCCATGTGACATAATTATGGAACTAGCTACGTCGACTGGGAAAGACTGTGACCATGGACACCCTCGGCAAGAGAATGGTCTCTAGGCACAAGTTTAGCAAATATTTTAACGAAATTCACATGTCTTCGTCTCTGCATTGTTCCTCTATTGTTGGGTATTTTATTATGCACTTGGAACCTCCAGGGTCGGGCTTCTAGGTTCGGTGGCCTAGGTTGCTGTGGCATTCTCATGTCATCTGTGTTCTTTGTATCTATGCTCTATGACACCGGACGTAGCTTCCTCACGGGCGTAGCTTCCTGGTGAGGTTGTACGTCAACTCTTGTGACTCCATGGTAAGAGGTCCTCCAGCGCCAGACGTGGGTTGGGAAGGGTATGCGCATACGAGGTTCACCCCACCAACTCCGCCAACGGGGCTCGGAATGTGAGCTGGCTAGGCCTTATTCTGCCAACAAGGCCTACATGTAGGCTGGCTGAGCTTCCCATGGTCCAGGAGCTTTGTTTATGTTGTTTTGGTACTTTGGCTTTGTGTTCTTCGCTCCCAATGCTTATGATGTTTCTTTTGTTGTCATTATCTAGCGCTGCACCATAGTATCTTGTGTTTTGAATTGTTCATGTTCTTGTTATCTAAGATTCCAGAGTGTTTCCATGTATGCAGCAGCAGTTACAGGATCCCCACTTAGTTACGAGGACTAACCCCATTGAGTGCATGTGTAGTGAATCCGCAAGGCAACGGTCAAGTTGATGGTGGCAATGTATCCGGGAATCATGCTTGAGTTCAAAAGATAGAAGTTTCAGTTTGATCTGCTCAGCTTGATGTTGTATATACATGGATGATACATTGGGAATATTTGAGCTGTTTGATTTGCTCAATTAGAGATTGGAATATATTAAGTTTATGAATATGTTGAATGCATAAGCAGAGTTGTCTGTTGAGTTTAGACTGTGAATCTCAATTGCAAAGGAAGATTTAATTCTTCACCTAAATTTACACCAACATAAATCTAACCTTAAGTTTTGACAAGTTCCTAAGTTGCCAAGAGGGTCAACTCGGCAGGCTCGTCACACTCAAGGAGTATGCTTGGCATGTATGCATATGAAAAGACATATAGAGATGTATTAGCATGGTCAAAGTTTAGTTCTAACTGGAGCAGGTAAAACATCGTTCTTGTTATTGATGCATGGTGATATTGATGTTTTGAATGCTCCTATAAAGCTTCCTCCCCACTTAGTCCGTGTGGATTAACCCCTACTGTGTATGTGTTGTTCAAGATGGCACGTCCTGAAGTCACCATAGCTCTTCATCTCGACTCTTTCACGACGTGGTAGTACCGGGAGACCCAAGATGAGCAGGAGATGTGATCTTCAAAGCGAGGGTGTATGAAATGTTGATCTCTTTGTTTCGGCAAGTCTATTATGAACAGCTGGTTCCCCGAATCCAGGCTCCAGACGGAGAATCTGGGGATGAGTACTTCACAGAGGAGAACTCATCTGACTCCTCCTCCGTGACCTCAGATGAGGCCAAGTCCGACTAAGAGTGGAAATAAATTGTAAATATTAAATGTGTGATGAATAAAAGCACTTTGTTGAGTTATATCATATGCATAGGCATGTGTTGTCTAGTTAAGGGTCGTGTATTCCGTATCTATTATCCAATGCGATGGCCCAGTCCAAGGGGCTAGGTCCGTCACATTTGTCTTGCTTTGATAGTGTGGTGCCTGCATTTCGAAGGGAATTGAGTTTGTTTGCTTATGCATGTGTATATAGCATTAGTGCTTCTTTCTCATGGCCATTTATAGCTAATCATCTGCTTTCCTTTTAACATGACAAATGGCAAATAGTAAATAAGAATGACAAGGAAAATTCTTAGCCAAATTGTACGAGATATAAGGCAAGTTACAATATATGGGTTTTCACTCAATTTATCCTGCACATCCTTGAAGTCATCAATGCCAAGAGCATACTCTCAACCTAGTAAATATGATAGGGGGCATGTGGAGTAAAATATGTAAAACATTGTATGTCCAAAAGAGCTCTACAAACACGTAAAGGACAGCTAGGGGCGTTCTGCGTTGGATGCCAATGAGCATGTGGCAATTTTTAGCAGAATTTCTTTATTGGGAAGTACAACTACAAACATTCATCTCTGCTTCGATCATCGGATTAAGATGCATGCCGTAGAACGATCCCTAACTCTTCGCGTTACAAAGAGACCTTTAGTGCTCCGCGCTGCCTCGCGTCGCCCCGATTCCATAGCAGGAAGATCACGTAAATGACCTTTCCTGTATACGTAAAAAGAGAAGTTATGGCAGCTGGTTATACCTATAAGAAAAAACAAAATTTGATCATCTGCTTTCCATCTTTAGGTTGCATGCTTCTATTTGAGCATGCGAATGTAGTGCATGCTTTATAACTTTTCAAAGTTATCCGCCTTCTAATTGCAAAGACGATAAAGAGCAATTTTTCTACTGCTCAAGATTGATCACAGCAAAATATAACCAGTAAGCTAGATACAAGTGAAAGACAGGTCATGAAATATATGAGTTGGATTGCCCATTGCCATTGTCGAAGTGCCAACACTGCCAAGTCACCTCCAACCATATAAAGACGTCGTAGACCTATAGAATGATGGGCATTGATAGATGACCGAGGAGGTCGCGGCTACTTGCACAGGTTGAGAAGCCTTATTGCATCAAAAGCAGTGGTAAGCTTTTTTTTTTTTAATGCAATCAAATTTATTATCATTTTGTATCAGTCCCTTTTTTCCATCCAATCGTATTTGCTACTGTTCCAATCATTTCTTGTATCAATCTTCAAAACTCTCCAAAAAGTTGTGCGAATTGAATTGGAATCCTCAAGACAAGTGCAATTTGACATGCATGAAGAGTAAGTGCAAATTGATCTACGTGAATCCCACAAAAATTATGCTGATGGAAAGTTGTATGAACAAGCTTTTCAACGAGCTAAAGGACGCCAAAAACACTAAAAAACATAATTGCCATCTTCAAGATCCGCATCCTCTCACTAGTTTTTTGCTGCAAGCTTGAAAAGTTTTTCATCTAGTTCATCTTGAGCAGCATAAGACATATTAGCGTCCCAAGGTACTCCAAAATTTATGCATAAGAGACGATGATAGTTAGGTAACTAGCTTGGCAACTAACTAAAATTTATGGATAATTGACGATGATAGTCCCCTAATTTATGTTACCACAGATAAGGATTGTTCCATATATACAAGAAGTTAACTGCATTGTGGCAGCATCAACGCTCAAAAAATAACATATGCATGTGATTGTCTAGAATACTTTAGTAGGGGAAGTTTACAATATGCTCAGCAGTACAAGTGGCTGCAGTTGATAAAACTGCAGTTGAAAAATGCACTTCTTCCCGAGAAAGAATTATACAAAAGAAGCATAATAGCGACTGAAACGTACTCAACATTGGATGTGCCTGATATTTAACTCAAACTTTAAAAACAAAAAAATACATATATCAACTATGTATCTTACCTGCGAGAGTATTTCGACTATCATAGTGACAAAAGATTAAACTTATAGTGCTATTAGATCCTCTCAACGGTAAAAAATACTTCTTTCTATGCTTGTTTGGGTAACAGACCAGACCAGACCCGACCCCTAAGAAATATGCAAACCTTTGCAATAGTTTCATGTTGTCAATCTTCCAGAAGGTGAGAAATGCACCACCGTTTCTTTTTACATCCTAATCGCTATCCTTGCTTTCAAGAAGCTGACATAAGGATTTTAATATCCTTTGCCAATCTCTTTTGTTGTGCTGCAAATCTAGTAAGCTTTAAGCAAGGTAATTTCTCCTTGTAGGCTTGCTCTTCAAAGATCACATGATGTAATATATACTGAAATAGTGTTGTGACATAATACACATGTCTGATCCATGTCTAGCATCCTTATAACTCTACTGAAGGGCCTGGTTCCTATGGAAAATATAAGCAGCTAAGTTCAACACCCTATTCCTACCTATAATAGCTTGTCAAAAGCCTACAGTGTAATCAATGAAGCAAAATGCAATAGTAATCAACCACACACAAATTTTATGAATTACTCAAACAAGATTAGGAATGCAAGTAGCACCATCTAGTGCTCCAAGGTATTAGTTTCTTTCCTAGCAATTTGGCATCATCTAATCAATTCCATCTAATCTGATCCATACCTAGCTTCACCTGTATACTTTGAACCAGCTAATTTATGACAAATATAATGGCTAATTTGTTTTAATATTGTGGTCTAGGATCTAGAGTATAACAGTATAACATCTTGGATTTTAGCTGGAGTAGCCTCAGTAAGTGAAGGGACCCCAAGGCAACAGGTCTGATGAGGCGATTGGGCTCAGAAGGCATACCTCGCTTGATGTTTGCAAATTTGAAAGCTCTAAGGGGCGTAGAAAAGACATTAGCGGGGTCCTTGCAAAGCATTAGTAAAGTAGAAACGTAGAAGGATTTGCACCCAGCCAAGGATCTGCAAATACAATGTTCTCATAAATGGTACATGAATTAAATTCGACCCAATGAAAAGAATAATTCATTGATTTTGAAATTTCTAAGAGTTGCATTAATAGAGCAGAGCTATTTCAATACAAGAAAGGATTCAAAGCTCTCAAGTTTTCAAAATGCGGACCGACCAGATCCTCAACATGAAACTTCCGGGACAGGGAATCGAATGCTTATCTTCTGCAAAACAAGAGCCTATAGCTTCTAGGTTAGAAACAAGAAACTTGAAATGGCTGATGATGCAAATTATGATCTCGAAGGGTTAAAACATCATCCACATGGTAAAAAAACCCACCTGGCTGCAACATGGATAGCCTCATAGTGCAGGAAAGGCTCCACTCGCATTTGTGCAAAAATAATAAAAACGAGGGACTCTCCATCTATATAATCAGATGTATTTTCTGATCTTTTCTTTTTGTACGGTCAATTTCTGCCTTCACTATTGCTAAGTGCTACATATACGAGCGATACAAGAGTATCATTCAAGGAGTTGGCCATGCGAAATACCTTCCTAACTTTAATGGGCTGCTCTTGCTTCTGCAACCTTTGCTTCCCCGATACTCATTAGAGACATATTAGTTCCCTGCTGCTAAATGTACTAAATCAATCTGAAAATTTATAATGAATGTTGTTACTGAAAAGATGGAATTTTACATGATATCTTGATTTTCCTATGTCAGCAAATCTATGTTCCTGTGCAACAATCAATTCTCCATGCATCAGCTAGCAATTAAGCGAACATACTTAGGCTTCTTATTTTCTAAACGTGAGTCTGAGCCCTTCCAGTTGTGTGCTAGCCTATGTGAGCATTAGTCCCTCACTAAATTGACTAGTACATTAGGATCCAAAGCATATGGAGAGTTTTGGACTTCACCGGTAATTCATAGACTTCCAAAAAGCAATAGGTTGATGAGAAGAACAGTAAGCAAACTAACCTCTATAAACTTAGCATACAGGGCTCTGACATGATTGAGAGATGCTAGAACTGCTGTTGGTTCCTTTCGTAGTGCCTCTAAAACGCCATTTTTCCAACCATCCTGAAAATGGATCCTTTCTTGAGAACTGAGAAAGATTAGAATGTTTACCAAGAGCTACTTACCTTCATAAATGCCAATATCTGTTCCAGTGACAACTGCCCGGCATACGTGACCATACCTCTGTTACGGAATAACTTCGAAACTGGTCCTTTAGTGTCCAAATCGTTGGCCTGTTTTTGGGCTACCTGACATATCCAACTGAGTAGTGGATCTCCAAATTTTTGTTCCCCCCGCGGAAAAAACGAAACGTAGTACATAGGCTGGAAAAGGTTTTCTTAGATAAACCTTTTGGGTAGTCTTTTGGGGATTATTTAACGAGGCAGTCTGAGGAAGAAATCAGCGAGCCAAGGAGGAGGGAGGCGGGTCAGTATAGGAAAGAAAATGAAAAAGCGCCGGCAGTATCGAAGATTAGAGAGCCACCACAGCAATAATCCAATTCCTTTTGACATTCAATTGAGCATTCTGGCATGCATGCGAATTGAGGACCTTTTTGGGTCATGCTTGTGGAAAGATGCAATTTTGTTCTCAGAGTGTTTTGCCAGGCTCCAACATAGGCAGAGTCTGTGGGGTTATCTAAGAAGCAGGATGTGCTATCATACGTATCGGAACAAAGGGCTAGTGTTTCAGAATGGCCCCTACAAAGTCCTGAACGCCATGCTTGAACATGGCGAAGCCATAGAGTGTTTTGAAAAAGGCATAGTCTGTGCTACGGCTTGGCATGACCTTGATAAGTGGGATATGAAGATCAGGGTTGGGAATCCAATCAAGGATAACTGGAAAATAATTCCTCCTCCTTCCAAATTGTTTTTCCCAGCGGTTATGAGTGTAGATACCTCAACATCACCAGCTGCCTTTAAGATCCTGGCACTAGCAGATGCAGGCCAAAATATGTTGCACACCGAAATATTTAATTCAACAGCAAATACTTGGAACAAGGGGAACCCTGTTTCACTAAATGGGCCCTTTTTTTTTTTTTTTTTTTTTTAAGGACGTCAAGCTTTATTCACCAACTAGAAACCAGAGCAACATAAATGCAAAGACAGGATTATAACCCCAGTGGACAAACCGATCCAACTGAGCACAACCACCTGCCTATGCAAAAGAATGAATCTGAAGGTAAGTATGCCAGATCAGTACTTTCTTCTCTTGATCAAGAGAAGAACAATTGTAAGCCATAACAATTTTATCTTGCGCTAATCAAGAACAACCTCATCTGCATTATCTATGCCCTTAAAGATAAACAACCTCCTTCTCTTCGGATGGACCATAAAAGCCGACCACATGCGAGATGAAAAGCTTCGTTTAGTTGTTTGGGCCAAGCATCGGGATAGATAGCAAGCAAAATTTGCTTGGCTAGATTGAGACGATGCCAAAAGGGTCAACAACCAAGACCATGCTGCCGAAGCCTCTCACACAAGAAAAAAACAATGCTCAATACTCTCAACCCTTTGCCGGCATAAAGGGCGTAGCTCAAATCCGATTATCCATTTTATGGACTAACCTTGCTTGACTCGAGGCATCTATGGATCACTTGCCACCACAAAACTACTACTTTGGGGTGAAGCGACTTATCCCATACCCATATCCAAACACTTTTCCATTGTGGTCGAGGGACTAAGATGCCATCTATTAGATGGAGGCGGGATTCGTAATGCACAAGCAATTTATACACGAAGACACAAAACCGCCTACAGGGGATATCCCTGATGGCAACCCCATATGACTACCTCAATCTGTGGACCAGAATCCTGTGGCAACAATGCAGCAATATGATTCCAGATTACTCTGTCCCATCTGTACAACAAGAACTTTGTTCTAAATGCTTCCCATGACATGAGATGATCAGACTCATACCAAGCTGCAATAGTATTGATACCAGCTGCTGCCCTTTCAAGATGAACTTGGGCCCACTTTTGTCGAGGCCCCTTTTTGTTTAAAGGAAAAACTATTGCTAACCTACGATTTTGAACAAGATATTTTGAGGGTGAAAGGCAATTTGTCACCCAAACATGCAGATTGGGAAGACATTATGCTTTGCAAGGAGGTGCCAATCTTCGTGTCTGAAATCTGGCCCTGGGTCACACTTTGGAAGGAGAAGTTATATTCCAAGGGCATCATCCTATGGGATTTATTGGCTGAACTTGATATCAAAGCATTCCTGGCACAACATAAGCTCGAGACTAGCTGCCAGAAATTAGAGTGGTATTCACATTGCTCGGGGGATGTTGTTAGGGTCATGATAAACCTGTCTTCAGAGAAGATGGCTTTGGCTAATTACGACATGAGAAAGGGTTGTTGGGAGTTTGGAGGATTAATGGAAGGCGCATGTGCAGGTGTCATTGAAATAAAATTCACTCCCAGCTTGATTACAGTCTAAAGGATTGCTGATGAACATCAAGTATCACCCAAGGCAAGCACATAAAGCCAAAGCAGGCACTATTTCTTGAATTTTTTGCTTGTTTTTTTTTCTGTGGGTGTGTGAGATTAGGACATGCAACTGACATGGATCTGACTTAGTGGGGCAGAAATATGAGACAATTACATGTCCCTACCAACTATCTCAAACCAAATGTTTGTTCCCAACAATTACGTGAATACCCAATATTTTGTTTTTCTCTAGAAGACCCAATATGTTGTTTTTGTAGATCAGTTGAATTGAATCAAACATATCTATAATATACCAAATGAGAGATTATGCACTACAAAAGTAGGTGACAAACTTCTACATTTCTTAATGGATGAGGAAGGACTGACTTGTTACATCTTCACCTATAAGATGCATCATATCCACAAATTAGTTAGACAACAATGACTAGTGTAATTTTACTTCAACAACTAGGAAGCAACACCTTGAGATTACATGCCATTTGCAAGATGTAATTTTATTTCAACAATTAAGAAGCAACTTTCTGAGATTACATGCCATTTACAAGATCTAAAAACTAATGATACATTGACAATGGTGAACATTGAAAGCAATGGAAAACATCTAAGGGAATTGATGCTCCATGTTAATGGACAACATCACACAAAGGTAGATGCTCTAATTGATATAGGTTTTAATCACTATACAATTTCAAGTTCATGAGCAGCCCAAATTTTCTTCCTGACACAACTAATTGTGCAGACTTTATCACGTCAAACAATTGGACTACGTGACAAATTAGGGCATTATAGAATATTACAAACAATTCTGAAATGCCAGGAATTTCTTTTTTAAGAAAAATATGGCAAGCATTAAGGTAATTTAGTAAATTTCCTCATTTTTAGGCACTACAGAATAACTTGAAAGTTCGGCAACGTTTAATAATCCCAAGAATCAAGGTCTCCCAGGGATTTGAGTTCGACAATAATTTAAATGCATGTAGAAATTAGATATTTCCAACAATATACAAAGCCCAAAACATATCGAATTACATTTACTCTGCATTTTTTCATTTTATAGATTACAGTTGTTCCATCTCTAGGTCGAAAAGACATATACACATCTGTGATATATACAATGTTAGAGCAAGGACTTCCTACGAAACTTCACCTGCAAGAACTGCACGAGAGATTCTCCAACTGTCCATATATGGGTAATCTAGGACACATTCTGCAGGTGCATGACTCACTCTAGCTTTACATCTCACAAACCAACATTCCAACCTGCATTACCCCAGTGGCACAGGGTTTATTGCAGAATCTAAAGGTTTCACAACATCACATGCATTTCAATACTAACATTGCAATTGCATAACAAGCTTGTTCTCATACTAATGTTCTTTATCACATGGGTGTGCATCTGGGTCAGGTGAGCCAATGCCATTGCATCATGCACTGCTCCACTTGTCAATAACAATACATAGGGAATGGCCTAAAAGATTCGGCACCACCAAGACCTTTGAGTGTAGATTGAATAAAACAATGGTGTTCCGATTGCGAACTAGTTATGGACTGCATTTTATTGACTTTGCCTCGCGATATAACATCAAAACAAATTTTAATAGAAAATCAACCCCAAAATATAGCTAAATGTCGAAAAGCAGCACATACCATTTTCTTAGCAGTACAGAAAAGCTCGCACTGCCTATAATGTAAATATAACCTGCATTGAAGTTGACAGTAACTATCAGTAAGGTTGCTATCTCGTGGAACTATAATGCATCCAACTTACAGTATCTCTCTAGGTATAAGATTACTTGCAGCAGGCTAGGCATGAATCTCGCCCACAGTATGCACAGGTCAGCTGAACTTGTACAAAAATGTTTAACAACAAGAACAACTTGAGCAGATGTTGGCATTGGATTCCTCCGCATCTTCATGGGCACTCCATGCAATCCTTCCAATGTCACCTGCAAACATTTATATTTCAAACTTCATCATTTTAATATTGCTCTAAGTGGTAGTCATACTCAAAGGCGTGTTTGACCAGCTGCAGCTTTAACTATTCCAAGTGGAATGTTCCATTTTGTTCTATGTGAGTCTGCAAAGATTACTTACATCAGAACCCACAAATGCGACCATGAAAATGGTTTAAACCAAAGTAGACATGCACCTCAGCATATCTCCATATAGAAACTGTTCTAAGTGGAATGTTCCATTTTGTTCTATGTGAGCCTGCAAAGATTACTTACATCAGAACCCACAAATGCGACCACGAAAATGATTTAAACCAAAGTAGACATGCACCTCAGCATATCCCCATATAGAAACTGGACCGTACTTCAAGCTTTGAATTCTTTCTTTTGTAACCCTTCGCAGAAGAAGCTTTCATAGAATCCTGCATGGTTATGCCACTAAAATGGAATAAAAATATTAGCACCAGCACCTTTACAAGAAATATGCTAGTTGACTTGCAAGCAATACCCTTTATCAGACATATACAAGAGATATGGGAAAACTTTGCCTGCAATGGCTGAACTAACACCCTCTTCATTGATGAAAGCAATAACCTGCTCATAACGGAAGAAACATAATTATTAATGAAAATTGAAATAACTCAATCACATCAGCAAGCCCGTGTTTGGAAGATGCAACAAAGCCTATTAAACTGTCAGAATTGTACTAATTACATGTATTTCCCTGATATTTAGCATATATGGCATCGATCCATACAAAAAAGATCTATTATTTGAGCCGGTGTAGTAAGCAAATGTGATGGCTAGATCCCACAGGGAATCTAAAAATATCATTCCAATTATGGGCTTACTATTTTCAGAGAAGAAAGGGCAAAATGTCTCTCCCTAAAATTTGTAACATGTTGTGATAATACACTACAATGCTAGGTCAAAATAGCAGGACATTGTTTGAGGGTTATACAATGACAAGACACTATGCTGGAAATGTTGCAAAAACAAGCAGAGGTAATGCCTCCACGCACAATAGCATCGATCCGAGCCATCGGATCGCCATTCTGGGAAGGGACGAGCTACTATATCAGGCCATTTCCTCCTTCGAACCGGTTATCGGTGTCTTCTCACAGCAGCTCTTCTTCTCTTCTCATTGCTTCCAATCTTCCTCTTTCAATCCTTTTCCTGCGTCTCTACCCTGATCCTATCTTCCTTCTAATCCTTTTATCCATGACTCTCTGTTGGTCCCATTTTTCTTCTTCAATCTTTTTCATGTGACTCCACCATCGGTCCCTTCCTGCGTCTCTAGATCTCTTCTTACCGAAAATCTCTTCTTACCGAATTTTCGCACTGCGTCTCTCGATCTCTTCTTATCGAATTTTTGCATGTTATGGTAGCATTCAGCTGCAAGATCTGGCTTTCACATGTTTTGATGCGATTTGGAAGAATCAGGTGCGAGGTGTGGCTCTTAGCTACTTTATTTCTCATACATGGTTATTACTAATTTCCTTGGGAAGCCATCTTTCTAACGGTGCTCCGATCGGCTCCCGAAATTTAGTCCAGGAGCCAGCCGGGTTCGCCCAAGCGAACCCCAAAATCGCCAGGCGAACTTCGCGGGGATTCGCCCGGCGAACCAGCGGGGGATTTGGCGCCGCGCTGTCGCTGCGTGGCATTCTTCTTAGGGTTAAACTTAGGCGAACCCAAACCTCGATTAGCTTGTCGGTGGCCCAGGAGTCACGCTGCGTTGGGCCAGGCGACCCTACCGGGTTAAGCTTTTGGCGAACCCATGCCCATGGATCGATCTTTGCGTCATCCTCATACGACCCTCTCACCGGGTTCGCTGCCTGAACCCCGTGTCACTTTGGGGTCTGCACAGTCACTTCGGCCCGGCCAAAGCGTTTTCGGCCGAGGGCCCGCCCGGTTTCGCTTTGACGAACCCAAAAGCGTGGCGAGGGCCGGGGATCGCACGGGTCACCGGGTCACTTCGCCGGGGCGTTTTTTTTTCGGGGCCCCGCCCCTGCAGTAAAACTAGATCTTCGCTGCACCAAATCTGATTTCGATCAAAGAAATCCTTGCCTTTCGCATCCCTTCCAAGCTTCTATATTTTCAACCTGCCTCTTGAGCTCTCGTTCTACTCAATCGGCCGATCATCTTCGACTCATCCGTGTGTGCTCTTCAAACCAAAAATTTTTCTGTAAATCTCTTTAGGCCTAGTCTAAGCTACTGGACTAAAAACCTCTCCTATTTGTTTTTTTCTGATGTCTTAATCATACATTTCGTTATTTGAGAAGGAAAGATTAAGTAAACCTGTCTATTTGAACATAGTCGCAGCTTAGGTATTTAAAGATTACATTTCATGCCTTTCACATGAGAGGCTCTGTTCTGATTACCATTCAATGGTTTATATCGACATTAGTTTAAATAGTTTAATAAACATTAAATAGTTTTGAACATAAAGCAATTCGTCATTGTGTTCTTTCAATAAGTAGATATCCAAGAATAACTATTTCTTGTTCTTGTGTTCTTATTTGCCCTTGAAAGATAACGTAGACCTATGTGAGCCCTTTCATTTCATGGAAAAATTAAAGCTTGATTAGTTTCTCAAGTTGTTTAGTGCAAATGTCATCCATATATCTTTGCAACCAATGTTTGGTAACCTCCAATAAAGAATCAATGCTTGATTCTTTAGCACGTGCACACTTCCATGCACGCTTGAGATATTATCTAATCATATGCCAATGGTTAATAAAATTAAACTAGATCTATTCATTATATAGTGTCTAGATTCGAAGAAGAAGAAGAAGTTTTTACATTATACTACATTACAACATCCCATTGGATATTTGACACGCATACCACATCAGAATTGTTTTGTTGGTTCCGGGCCACTTCGTTGAAAACGCTACCCAAGTAAACAGATAATAATTTAATTTCAAGTCCAAATATACAATATGGAACTAGAAACTCCAACAATGCTACAAAATGTAGTAATGCCCAATGCTTCTATAGGTTTGTACTCAGGTATTGCCCAATGCCCAATACTGCTCAATAGGTTGTTATCGTCGCCGATGCAAACATATATCTTTTCTTAGTCTTTTATAACCTTCATCCTAGTCAGCTCGACATTAAAATGTGTCTTGTGTTAATGTTCATCTGTAACTCAGATATCTATTCGAGACCGTCAGCGACCATGTCTTACTCAGATGCAGTTCCACCAGTTGGCATGGAAGAGCGTCCCCTGCCGTTTGGCCTGTAGAGCGGCGCTGATGTTCCCGGACGCATCGGTAGCATTGTAGAATGGTACCCCAACTGACATTGTCTTAACCCGCTAGGTCTGTTTTGTGTGCTTGTTAACCGTATTTGTTTTGTGGCAGGGAATACCATGGCATTTGGTGCCTCGTCCGCAGGGTCACGTCGGTTGAGAGCGGTCGGGCCCTACCGCTGCCCGGGTGGATTTGCACAAAGACACAGGTGCACTCACTATGTCGACAGGATACGTCGTGACCCTGGATTTCCGGGTCTGACGTGTGATACGGAGCATGGGGCCACCACCAGAGCCACCATCCAGATCTATGGTGGCCCAAACACGTATATTCCGCCCGCGGTCCGCGATTAATCCGCCAATGCGCGGATAGAGTGGTGTCCGAAGCGGAGAGGGCGGCTTCGGCAGCGAAAGATCCTGTCAAGGCCGCTACAGATGTTGGAAGCCGCCACCGCATTACGTGAGAAGGCGAGGAGGCAAGGCGCAACAACAATGCGCCTACAACATGTCCTAACCCCAGAGGCTGCCTTGGATGCCTTTCCAGAGGGTCCGGACGCCATGTTCCACGAGGCCAGCACACAGCATAGGCGGGAGCGCGAGAGGATGCAGCCCTTTTATGAAGGTTGCATTAGAGCCAGAGCTAGTGCCACAGGTGGCGTCCGACAGGAAGACTGGATCGCACATGCCCTTCTCAATGACTGGGCCATTGCACAGAGGATGGGTGGCCATTTGCCCACAGGCGGGAGGCGCTAAGCTCCTCGGGATCACGGGGAGTCTCGGCCCGGTTTCTGGCGGGTCCATCTTAAGCCACCGGTTTACGTGGCGGCGTCCACACTCCCTCTTGATCCCTCGCTTGGCGGAGGAGAGTGAATTGCATGCCGACATGGACGAGTTCCAGTCAGAGGTAGGGGCTAGGTCAGACACAGGCTCCTCTCATGGGACACGTCCGCTGCCGGCTGATCACTATATCGCCACCCCTCCTTCCATAGGGCGCTTGCGCGGTGACAATGCTGACCCGCCTAGGGGCCGCCAGGTCTTCGACGACATTGTGAGGACCGCAATGGCAGGCACGGGTATGGCACACACTTTGACCTCGCCATTTCCGCCTGATCGCAGTGTCGAGGGAACTAAGGCATGGATGAGAGACCAAGCACGCGGTTTCTTCATGTACCACCTTGGAGAGTTTGACAGGCACACCATCTGGAGCTACTTGGTGTGTGTACCCATTCGAGGTTGGTCCCAGCCCCGGGTCAAAGCATGGAGTTGGGGGGCATTTTTGCGCCAGCCAAGCACCCCCTAAGCACCTAATGTGCGAAATTTTACTTATTTTTATCTTTTTTTCTATAACTCCGATCAAGCTGAAATTTTGTATTCCAAGGCGTAATATGAATGCGTTTCAGGGAAAAATATCAAAAAAATAAAAGAAAAATATTTTTTAAAAATACAAAGAAAATAGCTCCGGAAAGCACCCCCTAAGCACCATGTGTCGCTGACACAAAAAGTGTCCCCCACCTCCATGCTTTGACCCCCCCACAGAAGGTCGGCACAGTTCCCCGAGCACTTGTAGATCCCGGCGAGGTTGCAGCTTCAGTCCCTCTTCTGGGAGGAGGTTAGGGTGTTCAACCACTTCTACGGCCAGCAGATCACCGAGCATCTCGCCGCGGTCGCGGCGGTATGTCCGGATAAGCGTGGCCACTTGGGTCTTCTGCGGAGGCCCGCCAAAGATCTGGCGTACAACTCACACTTGACCTCATAGAGGCTTGCACACCCGATGGACAGTGGGAGGAGGGACACATTCGAGTGCTGATGAGGTACGTGTCCATTTTAGTTTGTATGTATTGTTGTCGACATCTAACCACTGGAGTTCCATGTATGCAGTGCCTTGCGACACATGCTACCCGAAGCGGAGCGTCGCGAGTTGTTGATGGTGGACCTCGTGTCTATCACGACTACGTCCAGTCGGAGACACACAACGTGTCTCCTGAGGAGTGCTTCTCCCACCTTCTTCCTGCTGAGCATCCTGACTGGGGTACACTCCGTCTGGTCCTATGGCCCATCGTCACAAAGTAAGTACGCAGTTCTTCGCTTTAGTTTCAATTCGAAATGTCATTTCCGGCTTAAACGTGCACATAGCATTGTTAAAAATATTACATCTTTGGCGTGCAGTGGCCATTGGATGCTCGTTACCCTCATACGAGACGCGGACCTGCGCGGCCGCCTGGGCCTTAATGATGACGATCATGTGGGCTGGTGGTACTTCGACAACCTGCCTACACGCCCAGGCGTCTCGGGAGTTCGCCTCAACCTCCCCGCCGGCTGTGTGAGTGTTTCTTGTGCTTTCGCCTCATCGCGGCGTATGTGCTCCATTGTCGTGATCTCACTGCGGTGTCTTTGTACAAATGCGGTAGCGACGGCTTGGCTCTTTGGCGATTGGGGGCACCACCGGGTACATCCATTGGGGCGTCGCGTCGCGGCCGGCATTGTGCCCGTTACAGATCGATAACAACACCTGCGGCATGCATATTGGCTTCATCATGCGACAGCTCGTGCGATACGTGTGGCAAACGAGGCCGGACGCAATTGTGCCAATTAGCAGGGCCTGGTACACGGCGCAAGATGTGCGACAGTTTAGGAATGAGTGGCCTGTAGTAGTCGGACTGCTTTATTGTAGGGTGTACTGGTACCGACAAAGACTCGGTGGTCACTGTTAGTGGTGAGCTTTTTGTAACTGAAAGGTTGCTTAAATGGTTAAATGGTTTACATACTTACAACTGTCCACCCCAAAATTATAGTGGACCCTATTACAGCTTAATGAACCTAATTAGGAGTTGTGCCCCATCAGCTTCCCGTGTGGTCCCTCGTCCGTGCGCGAGGTTGTGAGGTTTGTTCCCTCGATACAGTGGCCCTTGCACGCCATCTGTGGACTCCACTGCGGGCATGTTCCTGCTGTCTGTCGTACCCGCCATGGTAGACGTGAACCGGCGGGCCGGCTGCGTCTCTATAGAATCGGATCTGCCGGCGAACCTTGGAAATCATGTCACGCACCTCTGCTGGGTCAAGAGCATCAGCATTCTGCATGGTGGCCTGCACTGTTTGGTGTTCGGCCATGAGCAACGCATCCCACTGTTGTAGCAACGGGATTAGCACATCGACGTCGTTCGCGGGTGCGGGCAGTCTTGGAGGCAAGGGCGGAATGAATTGTCGGTTGGGATATAGCTCATTGTACAACGCGGGGTGGCTGCTGGTAAGGAAGTAGTCTCCCGCTATGAGATGTTTGCACACAGCATGGGGGCATGGACAATCACAATATCGCATTCTCATGTGCTGAGTGTATCTCAAACCCTCCGTTGACTGGCTTGCCATAGATAACCTGACGTCGGTAGCATATTCGAGGCGAATGGAGTTGGGGTTATCGTGCAAGGATTGGATAAGCGAGTGAGCACCCGCATGTCTCTTCGGATATGAACGTGTGCTATAACGTCCAAACTCGGCTGGATAGAAAAACAGCGGTGAGGGTCGGCGATCGGACAGAAGCACAAAAAATACGAAAGAGTTAGACCCGAGCAGACTTACCAAGACTCCATCTTTCTTCGCACCGAGTCAAGATTGTGCCTCCAGCTGGCAAGGTCCCATCCGAAAAGCCTATGAGATGAGACACTAGCGTGTACATCCTTATATTAACTTTGCACTGCAGGGTTTGGGTCTTCAGAACTTTCCAGTGCGCTTCCACGTAGTTTGTCGTATCGACATCTGCATGGTTGAACATCCGTTTGTGTCTTTGCCATTTACCATCCCACGTTGCCCCATTCAGCCAATTGTGATTCAAGTACCTATATCGCCCAGGGTCAGGATGTTTGCCCCAGAGTCAGGATGTATGAGCTAAACGTCGTTGTGCTCTCACCCTTGTATGATGTGGTTTTCTCCGTAGACAAATTGAAATTGTGCCAACTGCTGGTGGTACGCGTGGGCGTTCGGTTCCGTCATCAACTTCGACAGCCGCAGAGCCACGTCTCTCTTCAGTACCTCCCCCGCCAGGCGTGGCAGTAGGTATTTTTGCCACGGGTCCAAGCACAATAGGGCGTCTCATTTTTCTTGTCCCCTTTGTCCCCCATTTTAGTACTAAAAACCAATAAAGCCACGTGAGGTTGTTATCTTGGAGGCAATTTCAAATTCCATAAAAAACAAAAATAGTAAAAATTCGAATTGCACGATTCTTGGAAAATTTCGGCTCAGCAGCGTGCATTCCCGAAAGGAAAACTAGAAGATCGAAATCTTCATGCTTCTCGTCTACCGATTTGTTCCAGGTTTGAATGGATCAATGTTTATTGTGTTTCTTTTTTCCTATTTGCCAAATTCGTTTTCTAAGTAATTAGTGTATCTGAATCCTTGCCTCATGAATCGGACATGGAAATAGAATTCCACTGATATATTTGAGTCCAGACTCGAAAGTAAATTTGAGTCCAGACATGGAAATAGAATTCCAATCGATATCAATATTTTTTAAACTTGAAAGTACTCTCTACGATAATTCTACCCTAGTCCTATAATATATGTAGTAATGGCTGTATCTACCTCAGATATTTGGAGCACTATGCTTTAACTCTTTAAGATTTTTGCACTTCAATATAATATTAATGTTTGACTAAATACAGATCTAGCTTTCTAAATTTTTTCGTGTGTTTTTTTGTACATTATTTCTTCGTGATGGAGATTGCGTGGATTAGATGCCACTAGGAATGGAAATCCAGTGATACAAAGCATGGAAGATTCGATGCAAGACAAAAAACGAAGAAAGGAAGAGCAAAAAATAAAGGCTAGATTAAAAAAGAGAGCTCAACGTCAAAGACGCAAGGAGGAGGCGACTCAATTGGTTTGTATTGATGATAATGCGTCAAATTCGGGGCTTCCACTATGGAGATTGAAGTACAAGGCTCTTAAAATTGTAAGATACTATTTGAATACTACCAAAGATCTTAACAATGATGACGTGCAAAAAAAGTATGGGAGCTTGTTAAGAATAATAGGTCGGTCGAATTTCGAGCTTGATAAAGAGAGGCAAATTGACGCCGATATTGTATGCAATCTAAAGGATGGTCTGCAACAAGTGAAATCAGCATGTAGCAATGATAAGCTTGCAGCTAAAAGGGCAGCACTTTCTATGTCAATTGGCGCATGCACCTCATGGCAAGAGAAGGCGTTACGCTAAAGCATTAGGTATCCATCCAAGGAACATATCTTTAGCTAGAAGGCATATGATTTCAAATTAAAAAAGGAGAACGTAAGTTGGCACTTGAAGGAAGAAAAAAAGGACCCATTGTCTCAAAGAAGAAGTTATTGATTGTGTTAAATCTTATTGGGCAAACCACACCAGAGTATCTCCAAATGCTAAAGATGTTAGATCAGGAAGAGGGAAGTATCCTAAACATCCGACACATTATCTCAAGTGAGCCGTGAGTTTTGTCCTGCCATATTTTTTATATTCAATTATAAAGCATTGTTAAATTTGCTATATTGCTAGTTGATTAAGTAGCATATTAGTGCTAAATTGCTTATGTGGTTAGGTCTTGTTTGCCTCGTTTGTAGTCAATAGTACTAAATAGCTTCTTATCTTTTAATACTTGCATGAATACTATGAAAAATGGAATTAGTACTTCCTGTCTGAAATGGGAATATGTATACTAACTAGTGACAGGTTTTGATATTAGTAATAGTGAACAAAAATTAAAGGACTGGGGAAGGACTGTGTTTGCTAACTAGTACTATGTTGTTTGAGTTAGTGGATCACAGTTTAACAGATGCAATAATTTGTACTAGTATGTTTGTTCTAGTACTATCCAAGGGAGGTAGCATACGTTTGCTAACTAGTGCTATGCTATGCAAGGTAGGACTACTCATGGATGTAGTGGTGCTTAGCACTAGAATGACTTTTTCTGTTAGCGAGACCCTAATTTTGTGTTTATGCTTGTGTTCTCACGAGTTTACCATTGCTGTTGTAATTGCAGATTGAATTTTTCTTGGGCTTCAAGGCTGAGTTTCCCCATGTTGAAATAAAGCAGAGGAGTTTTGAGAAATTGAAACCCTACTTTGTGGTGAAGTTGAAGGATTTCAATACCTGTTGTTGCATGCACCATCAGAGGATAACCATGTTGCGGGAAGGGATCAACAAAATGAGAAGTTCTTCATTGGTGCACCCTTCAGATTGCAATTGTACATGTCCGATATGCAATAGCGAACCTGGACGAGTAGGTTGTAGCGCATCAAAGTGGAAGATGAACTCCAAAGAGTGAGATGTGGAAGAAGATGGTGTGTCCGAAAGACGAGGAAGATGATTGGCACAAAAATGATTGTCTCGTAGGTGAGTGCAAAACTTGTGGTATTAAAAATTTTCCTATTTGCCCAAAGGAGGAAGTTGATGATAGCAACACCAAAGTTCAAAGGGGAGTATTTGGACTATGAGGATGTTGGCTTTGATAAGAAGGGCAAAAAAGAAGACTAGATTACAACACCAAGATTCAGAAACCGAACCAAAAGTTTTGATGGAGACATTTAGGAAGAAGGCAAAGGAATATGTCGGTCATAATTTCCGTTACAAGTGGCGGGAATCACAATTTAGAAAGTCATACAAAGGTTTCCTTAAGATACCATAGTATCTATTCTTGACTTTGCTGAAAATTACACTTTGAAAGAGCGAATGAAGTTCAATCAATGCACCGCACAATGAAATCAGGTTACTATTCTTGTTCATTTGACATATAGAAGGGATTCTAAAACGCAAGAAATTATCAAAGAAGAGCATTTTTACATCTCGGATGATAGGCAACATGATTAAGTTGTTCAGACAAAGACTTTGCCTTATGTTACATCACAATTGGTTGATTGAAAACAACATAAAAGCAAAAATGCATGTGCTTTTCTCGGATGGAGCAGCTTCCCAATTCAAATCCACGAGGGATTCTACTTCATTTCGAGATCGAAGGGCTTGACAGACATGGACATGATGTGGAACTTTTGGGGTTCAGTCACGCAGTAAAGGAGAACACGATGGTGCAGGTGCAAAGAATCAAGAGGGCATTAAGGGCAGCCACAGTTGAGAGAGGTGTTACATTAAGGAATGCTCAAGATATTGTCGAAAGTGGCTACTGAAAAATACATGGAAACAAAGAGCTCCAACATCTTATCTTAAACAAAGTGTGGTCGGGAGGCACTTCCGGGAAATTGAAAAGAGCGAGGTGGATAGAAAAAATGAATGGGCTGCAAAAACAAGTTAAAAGATACAAGAAGCTTGCATTGCATTCTTGGATTTTCAACTAATCCAACACATTTACAAAGAAAGCTTTCTTGTTTCATGCATTTAATGCATTCTCGATGAATTGGGATTTTTGTCCCAATAAAACACACACGTGAGAATGGAAATTAGTTGTCATTGAGCCTACTTGCCAAGTTTAACGGGATAGGGGAGAGGAAGACGACGATGCAATTTATTTTGGCACGTCAGATGATCTTAGCAGCCAGCTCATACTTGGTGATGTTTTTGCAGTTGTTGCACCAACAAACAACTATGAGAATGTTGAATTCTATCTTGTTCTATGTACAAAGCCAAGATATGTTGTTGAACAGAGTTTGTAGATCAAGCATGGGCAGAAATTTTCCATTGGGGATGAGGTCATCGAAGGTAATTACTATGAGAAGTTGCACAACTCAAAAAAAGGCTACAAATATTGTCCAGACAATAAAGCCATTGTGTTTGTGGAGCAAGTTGCAGGAATTAAAATCCATATGTCTATTGCCAAACACAGTGTCAAAGGTTGTGATACGGTTTATACTCTCGAAGAAGAAGAAAAAGAACGAATACTTGAGAATCTCCCCGGTCTTCTATAAAAGATTCATCATGATGCACATGATTAACAATTCGGTTTTGAAAATGGTACCGATCCCTCGCATTCTTTCCTTTTTTTTAATACATAATTTATCGATTATGTCCATCGATTATTATTAGCATAAACTATCTTAAACTATCATGCATGCTACTTGATGGAATACTCCATGTATGAATTTTTTAATGTATCGATTTATTAGTTTATATTCAAGAGCATAATCTTTATCGATTATGTCCATCTTTTAGTATGCTCAATGTCCATCAGAGAATTCATACATGGAGTATTTATATAAGATGCATGCTACTGATGGAATACTCCATGTATGAATTCTTTAATTAATCTGATATTATGCTTAAAGCCTCACATAACAAAACAATCGCTGAAAGGCGCTTTAGCTTAACACCGCTACTCTTAAGGATTACCACAAAAATGAATATCTAACTACAAGCTTAATGCTACAACACCATGGACTGAGGAAAATACTTAGCTCAACAAATCATGATCTACAAGAACATGTATGCCTCTATGTCAGGTTGATTGTTTGCTGTCTGAAATGGGAATATGTATACTAACTAGTGACAGGTTTTGATATTAGTACTAGTGAACGAAATTAAAGTAATCGCGGTTCCGCTAATGTGACGTTCCAAGACAAGATATCGCCCCGGGGCGTACATTGTATCGCCATCGCCACGCCAGACATCGCCACCCCGCATTGACGGTAATGCCAACGGATAGCCAGGTAAGTAGCCCTAGGGGGCAACTTACTAGGAGTGTTCATATATTATTAATGTGCACATGTGCACATTAATGAGGGCACACCTTTCCATGTTGGCATATTTTGCCACCTAGCCACTAAAGGCAAGTGGGGCCTTTCCAATTATCCCACATGCCAAATTGGGTAATTGGAAACCCTAGCCTAAACCCCCATGTCTATTTAGGGTAGGAAAACCCTAGCTTGCTAGTTTTCGTCCCTTAGGGTTTTAGAGCTCTCGCTTTGGCTGCCCCAGAGCCAAAACCGCCTCCCGTGACGCCCCAAGCCCGTAATTGCGCCATCGGGCCTCCCCGAATTGATCAGCTCGCCAGATGGTTGAACTCAGTCGAGGAGCCACTCAAGGATCAGAGTTTGGTCAATTTAATAGCTTAAACCGCCTTCTAGTCATAGAATCAAAGTAGGTTTAGACTATTAAATTGCCCATAGTAGCTATCTAGATCTTAGATCTCGGACACTAACTAAAGAACCTAACTCTATGATTAGATCTAGTTCTTTAGCTCTTCTGTGATATATTTGGATGATGTATTTCTGTGAACTCCTTGTATTGGGAAGGGGGTAGAGGCCCTAAAGCTTGTAGTTGATGCTCCTAGAGTAGCCTCTCTAGCACACTGTAGATTCGGCCTGTGTACAAGAGCCACACCTGGTTGTGGGTGAAGGGGCCAGACTGGCTAAGAAGGAGATTCATGTCCTGATTCTTGAACGATCCCCCTGGTGTGTAAAGCCTACCGGGGATCATTGTGACTAGGTCTGATGGCTTACCACCGAAAAGGGGGGTAAGGCATGGGCTCGACACCCGTGAAGTGGTGTACACTTTCCAGTGGGTTCAGTCGAATACGGGCAGTGGCCCTCTAGTCACCTTGAGTTAGCATGTAGATCTCTGGAGGGAGTGATCCCTACCTGCCCCATCGGAACTGGGAGGATGAGACCCAGGAATAGCCCCTTCGGCTATGCATCCGGCGGGCTACAGTCAGGTCCCGACACTTTTCAACCTACTCTGCAAAGTGTGCACAGGAGGGGCGGATGGAGTGGACAACCCTATGCCATGTTCTTATGCCAGCCAAATCCATTGCCATGAATTCTGTCTGCAACGAACTCTGGAGACCCAAGCCGTCAGTCATCCATTGAGTCTGAGCCTTGGGTAGGATCCCCTATGTGATGTGCTGATCTTTGTCTATGCAGATATGAGGGGACCATCCTTCGAGATGGTCACAGGATGTTGATGTATGTGCTACTGACATGTATGTTTACGCCCGCCAGCCTAGGTAGGCCCCGAGGGAGACGGGGTAGAATGACACCTTCACTCTCCCCCCGGACTGACCTCGCTACGTGCAAAGATATGTGGAGGGCCCTGTATCAGCATGGAGCTGGTGTGGGGGAAGAACTCCTGTTTGTATACGGTGAGTGCACCGTATACGAGTAGGGGACGTCACAGTGGTATCAGAGCAATGTTCTTGGAGACCAAGAGCAAAGCACTGACCATGTTCCCAGTAGTACTAACTTGATAGGATCCTCAAGCCTCGAAAAGTGGGAAAATTTTTTTCTCACCTTTGTAGTTATGCTAAGCTAGTAACAATTAAGTGAATTGGAATTTAACAAGATTAAAAAGAATGAGCCAAAATTTTCCAAGTGAGGTGGTCTCATTTCTGCCCGGGTCGCCGTCAAAACTAACTTTTGTTTTGAAGCTTAGGCAAGTCGTGAGACATCGAATCAAGAACACCAAAACATGATGAATTTGAGATAAATAATGTGGTAAGGCTAATTCTAAGATAGGAATTAGTTAGAATAGCATGTTTTAATTACCTAAAACCCTAGAAATGTATGAGATCTCACCGCTACCGGCGTCGCAAAAACTAAACATTAGTATTGGAACGAGGCAAAGTCGTGAGACCAATAGGTAGAAAAAGTCTGAAATAAGTATAAGTTTTAGATAAATTGGTGCCTTAGCATGTTAAACAGAGCAACTTGAGTTTTGACCTAAAATTCCCCAAGCTATAAATAGATGTAGAACCCACTCATTTTTTCGTCCAAGCCCTAGAAATCCGCTCTTCCCAACTTAGGCGATCTTTCGGCGCTTTCATCCGATTGACGATCCGTAAAACATGGCCCGAACCAAACAGACCAAGAAGGAAGCGCCGCCTGTGCGAAACCACCAGCGCCACCGGTGACGTAGATCATTCGGAAGATGCTTCGGTGGAGAGGCTCGCAAGAGGGGATCGCTCGCCTTCTGGACGAAGAGCAAGACACCTCTCGATTTGATCGATGTCTTCAACCAGCAGGTGGAGGACGAGGCCACATCACCAAACTCCATGGACGACGAGACGAGGGAGGTGTATGAAGAAATAGAGCGGGAGATCCGACAGCAGGAACAAGCAGATGAGCAAGTGACGGGTTTGGAGCCAGCGGAGGTAGCAGACCTTAGAAGATTCATCAGGAAGTACGAGCGCCGGCAGAAGAGAAGGGAGGACAAAAAGAGGAAAAGGAAGGAGGAGGAACAAAAGACAGCAGAAGAAAAGAAGAAAGCAAAAGGGAAGTTCGTGGGGGTGGCATAAGGAGAACAAAGGACTGCCCCTCGGAAGGAAGAGGCCGAACCCCAACATTATCATCAAGGAGCGGCAACCCCGACGAACCCCAAAACCCTTCCGGACGACTCTTCGATGGGGACTTCAACCCTAACGCCGCAGGTGGAAGCTCTTCCAAGAATCCAGTGACGAAAGCAAGAAGTACCGAGCAGCCGGCACCGAAAGCAACCCCAAAGAAGACCAAGTGCGTAAGCCCCCGAAAATCTCGCATGGGATAGAAAGAAGCAACCACGACCCCGGAAGCCTACGCCACCCATGTGGTGAAGATTTATGAGAGAAAGATGAGGGGAGCACGAGGCCTACATGAAGAAATGGGAGGCCTATAACAAATATTATGAAGAAAAACAGAGTTAAGTTCATCGAGGGAGGGCGACCAACGGCAAAGAAACCTTAAGGCCGCCACCACCGGCCAAGGTTCCCAAGCCGCCACCCGGAAGAAAGCGGATAGGAAGGAGGTAGAGAGAAGAGCGTTAAGGGAGATTAGACACTTCCAAACAGCAGCTTCGGGTCTCCTAATCCCCCGCGGCCCCCTTCGCCGGTTGGTGCGTGAAGTTATGCAGCCTATATAGAACGTACTTTAGAGTCACAGACGAGGCGCTGCTAGCAATGCAAGAGGCGGCTGAGGCAAAGATAGTACAACATTTTGAAGATTCAACAGCCTGCACTATCCACGCCAAGCGGGTAACCTTGATGCGACAAGACATGAGTCTTGCACCGCATTAAGGGAGAACGCCTTTAGAAACTTTTTGTTGTAAATAATTAAAAATTTTGTAATATAGAGCAATTTTGTCTACTTTGATGACATAAACTTGACTAATTAGAGCAAATTAATAAGTTTTAGCTTTTATTTCAGTAAAATAGGACATTTGGGAGCCGAGAGACATGATGTCTCACACAAATTCAGCGCCTACGTCATGAAAAAAAAAGTTAGGATTGAAGCGAGGCTAAGCCGTGAGACCTCGCCTAAACTTGACCAAAACAGCTCCAAATCGACCAAATAAGGGGTCGATTCTCGCCTAATTTGATGAGCCCATCACCCTTACACCATTAGTTTACCCAAATTGGACACCTTTAATCGAAATGGGACTGATGTCTCACACCTCACCTCGTCCGCAAACAAAAAGTTAGGATTGAAGCGAAGCGCAGCCGTGGAGACCTCTTACCAATTCTTCACGGGACTTGTCAAAGTCACCTTCAACCCATCGCATAGCATCTTTTAGGTAACCTAGCCTTGTTCAAGCATCTCCTATAGTCCTCAAACTCCTATTTTGACCTCAGATAAGTTAGAATTACCCAATCCTAGGAAATTTCCAAGTCATCCAAAAATTAGGGTTTCCCCCTTTTCTATAAATAGACCCGTCACTTCTCACATAGCACCCTGCAAATCTGCTCCTGCCCTTCTAGCCGATTTCCTAACTCCCTGAGGCGCTCTTGCAACCATTTGTTACCTTCTTCTGCAATTAATCAATGGCAACTTCTGATTTCCGAGATGGTACAAATACCGGCCATGCTCATGTTCTTGGGTCGACGCGTCGACCAAATCTTCCAGATTTTCAGGGAAGGAGGTAGACGCCCAAGCAACCTTGCACGCCGACCCCAAATTATAGTAGAGTCTTGACCGAGTTCCAAGCTAGGGTAGAACCAAATAGTGCAACTCCCTCCTTGTATAGGATATTTTGTTCCTAGACAGTCCCTGCAGGCAGCATTAGACGATGTCCCGAACATCGCCAAATACCTCACAAACAAAGCGCACCGCACACCTGAGCCAATGGTCCTAACTGTCAACAGGACCAAGTACTTCTCTTTCAACACTGCCCTGGCAATCTTTCTCACCCACCGTGCCGAGAACATTGTGGGGGAAACCTCTATTCCCCCCATGGACGTGGATCCATTAGCCGTAGCAGCAGAACAACGGCTCCTCACACAAAGATGAACAGAGCGAAGGGAAGGAAGAAGACTCGATGAACGAAACTGAGGAGGAGGAAGACGATGTTGAGCTCGACCCAACCAGGAGGAGCAGCGACAAGCGAGCGGGAGTGGCAAGACTTCGAAAGAAGCCGGCAGACTCGTCGTCGTCGCCACCCCCCCAAGTTAGGCATCACAAGCCTGGCTCCCATTATCGTCGAAGGTGAGGAGTTTCTACTCCTGAGCGACATTCAAAACCTCCCGGAGTGCAGGGAAAGGGAGTACCGACCTGAAGAGTTGCTGCACCAACTCCGAAGAACGGACTTGGACGACTTCATCGTCCGAGGAGAGTCTGACTTTCCCCTCCAAGTAAGGGAAGCCGACACTTACACGGGAGAGTTTACCTCCGACATCCAAGCCTACAAAGAACATCGTGCGGATCATGGAGGCGCATAAGGCTGAGAACAAGCTACCGACGGAGGAAGAGTTCCTTGCTCTCCAGGAACAGATGGGGATCCGCTATGCGACCTCAAACATCCTAACGGCAAGCTCGTCCGCAGAACCTCCCCGGGATAGGACAGGCGAATTCGACCTCAGGAGGGCTTCAGCAACAGTCAAGGACTACAGGGAGCTCACCACGGTGGAGGTTGATGATTTCGAAGCAGCATTACCGCGAGCTGGATACCGAGTGGCCGAGGACCCATCTCGCAACGACAGGTCATTACGCTATTACCTGCCATTGCTGATGGATGGAAGAATAGCGGTTATCCACCGCAGTTCACCCCCGTGAGGCGCAGGAAGGAGTATCGCTGCTGATTGCACTCTCAGATTCGCCGGCATGCACGGGCTACCCCTTAACACCGGTATGCAATCCTGGTGAAAAGAGCGGTAGCACTCGACGCCTTCGACTTCGCCATACCTTACAAAAAGCAGCAAGACTGCCGCGACAGCAGCCTTACACCTCCCACCGAGAATAGAAGATTTAGCAAGAGCATTACGGTGGTGGATCTCCAGCCAATGTCCTTAGGAACTTGGGCCATTCAAAGGGAACAGCCCAAGTGAAAAAGTTCTTGGAGGATAATCCATCTTACCCAAGCATCAACCGTAAGTGATTAGCGGTGAGTTGCAAGTTCTTGTATTAGTGTAATATAAAATATAAATATAACATCCTCTTGCACTATAAATGTTTTGTTGATACATTTTGTGTCCCCTCAACCATGCCAACAAACATAAATAATGCAAGAAAGCAAGGAAAACTAACCATGTAGATAAGAACCACTTGTGTATGCAAAATAGAGGCCCGAGCGCAGAGAACGACAACCTAGCGGGAACTTACTGGGGAACAGAGCCCGCCTGTGCCACGCCTCAAGGAAGGAACCTGCTTGAAGAGTTTGGACAAATGACTCCGTAAGAAGAAATATCGCAAATGAGGACAGACCTCGAACGATAAAGGCCTTGCTAGCCGCATGCTGTGAGCAGTTCGGTGGTAACGCCAACCGCCGCAAGCATCAGCCTCCGAGAACGTAGAGACAGAAGAGGAGCAAGAGAGGAAGGTCCCCAGCTTGGACTCCTCCGACTCAAGCTCAGATTCGGCACTCGATCCCGAGGAAGAAGAAGAGCAGAACCAAGTCCGGAAAGCGCATCGAAAGGCGAGGAACCACCCCTGAGGGACGACAAAGGGACACAAGAACCCTCCTCGACTACCGTAAGAAAGTAGACTCGCATTGGGAAATGTTTGAAGGCCGTGAAGCTCGAAAGCAATTCTCAGCGAGAACAACGTCGCATGGAAGCAGAGGCTTGGCTTGACGAGATGAGCCGAAATACGGCAATGCCTATGGTATGAAGGATAAGGATAAAGGCGTGGTGGCAACAAATAACCCGGCGGGAGCAAAGACGATTTGGTGGAAGGGCTATGCCAAGGCTCATGGCTTAAGCGAGGATGCTTGCGTGTTCAAGAAGTTTGCTAAAGCCTTCAAAGCCCATTACGCTCCAAGAGAGCACAAGTCCAAGATGATGCAAAGAAGCCGTTCAGTTCGCAAAAAGGCAACAAGTCAAGCTGAAATACACAGAGGAATTTATGAGGCTAAGGTCAGATGTGCCAAAGTTAGGTGAGAAGCATGCGCGGAAAGCTACATTGAAGGTCCGAATGAGGAGATCCGCAAGCTTGTAAGGGCAATAAACCCTAGAACGGTATCGGAAGCGAGTCCAAGGCAATAAGCTTGCAAGGGACAGGACCTCTAAATAGCGGGCGAGGCAACAAGATACCAAGATAAAGGCAAGGCAAAGGCGCTTTTAGCCCGAGAACGGCCCGGCCAGGGACCAGCTAGAGCCCCATATAGTGGCAATCGAGGGAAAACAAAATAGGAGAAGAAGCAGGTGTCCTTCAAAGACAAACAGAAGGGTCAAACTACTCCAAAGCAAAGGCGATCCTTTCACAGCCATGCCCAAGGAAAAGAGACAGAGTGCATAGAAAAGCGGCTTTTGCTTCCGTGTTTTCAAAAGGGGCCATAGGGACAAAGAAACCGCCCATATGTCATGAGTGCAGCCAGCGAGAGTTGGGAGATTGGGACACTCGTCCGGGACGACGACGGCGGCGAGGAGGCCCGCGACTACATTCGGGGTGAGTGTCATATCTTTGCCGCAATAGATACTGAGCAAGCGAGAGCCGATAAAAGTAATTTCCACAGTGGGAAAGGCCAAGGCCAAGTCATTTATAGTCCTAATAGATTCGGGAAGTAGCCATAACTTTGCATCTCCCAGAATGGTTCAAATGTTGAAGTTGAAACCATTAAAGTCAAAGCCAAGGCCCGTTGTCTTAGCAAGTGGAGCAAGAAGGCGCATTTTACAGTAAAAGAATCAACTTTGACATCGACTTGCCGGGGATTAAGATCCAGATGGGGGCGGAGGTAATGAGCATCGGCAAATATGACTTGATAATAGGTATGGAGTACCTTGGACCAGCAGGGGCCATTATTGATTGTGGAAAGCGGAAGGTGACCTTCCCAACACCCGACGGCAAGATCATTGAGATAACAGGTAAAGAAGTTGTCCCCATCATGCAGTGTATGTCTTCTAAACGGCTGTTCAAGTGCATCAAGAGTGAGCAGGTAGCATACATCTTCAAGCTTGAGATTAGTGAGCCGGAATTGGAAGGAAGCAAAGAAGACAAGATGCTCAGCAAGTTGCCGAGGCAAATAGCTAAGTTGATCACGGAGTTCCACGATCTCTTTCCGGATGAGATCAAGCAGCTCCCTCCTTATAGGGGAGTCGAAAGCGAGATAGCACTTTCGAACCGAACAAAACCGACAAGCAAGGCTCCATATAGAATGACAACGCAGGAGTTGTCGAGCTAAAGAAGCGATTCTAGAGGAGTCGCCGACCTAGGTTTCATTAGACCTAGTGTCGCTCTTTGGAGCGCCCATTCTTTTTGTCAAGAAGAAGGATGGATCTTTGAGAATGTGCATAGACTATAGACAGTTGAATAAGCACACCATTAAGAACAAGTATGCGCTTCCAAGATCAGACGACTTGATGGATCAGCTTCAAGGAGCAAAGATCTTCTCCAAAATCGACTTAAGGTCGTTATCATCGATACGGATAAAGGAGGAGGATATCCACAAGACCGCCTTCAGGGGCCGGTATGGGCATTATGAGTTCACGCTGATGCCTTTCGCTTATCAAATGCCCCCCAACGTTCATGAGGCTCATGAACGATATCTTCAGGGAGTTCCTGGACACCTTTGTGATTGTTTTCTTTGATGACATTTTGGTGTATAGCAGATCCCTTGAAGAGCACGTGCAACACTTGAGAAGGGTGCTAGAGAAGTTGAGGAGGCACCAGTTGTACGCCAAGTTGTCGGCGCCACCGCCTTGTGAGAGAAGGTGGAATACCTTGGTCATGTGATCTCGGCGAAGGCATCTCGACGGACCCGCCAAGATTGAAGCAGTTGATTCGGCTGGTCGCCGAAAGAATGTGCACGAGGTCGAAGTTTTCTCGGTCCTAGCAGGGTACTCACAGAAGTTCGTGGAAGAACTTTGCTAAGATAGCAGCCCCAATTAACGGACACTGACGAGGGGAGAAGGTGAAAGATTGGGTAGAGCATTGGCACAAGAAAGCCCAAAAGGGATTTGAATTGTTGAAGGAAGCTTTAACAACAGCCCCAGCCTTAACCCCACGACCGGAGAAAGATAAGCTTGTAGCAACGGATCACGAGTAAGATAGCTACAAAAGTGCGGTGCTTATGCAAGAAGAGCGTGTGGTAGCGTATGATTCCGTGAAGATGAACGACGCCGAGACGCCGCTACCCAACGCCGCGATCGTGAATTGCTTGCGGTTGTCGTATGCTAAGAATATGGAGGCACTACCTCTTGGGAAGGAAGTTCCAATTGGATACCCACCATCGAGCCTCCAATATGTATTCACGCAACCACACCTCAATCTGAGGCGGCGGAGATGGATGGAGTTCCTCGAGGAATACGACTTTGATATAGTCTACAAGCCGGGGAAACTCAATGTGGTAGCAGATGCGCTTTCAAGGCATCCCCGACAACTAGAGTGCATTGCAACGCAATTTCGACGCTCCAAATGACTTTGGTAAGAGGATTGAAGAGTCCTTGCCAACGGATGTGGATTTCGAGGAAGTATGGGCAAGCCTCTCTAAGGAGGCTAGAACAGATAAAGAGCGGGAGGCCTTCAAGCATTATAAGAAGGAAGGCAACCCGTTATACCATAAGAACAAGTTGTGCGCACTTAATCATCGGTGTAAGGAAGTTGATCCTCCATGACACGCTGCAACACCCAATAGCCGGGCCATGCGGGATTCATGAAAACATATTTCAAAGTCGCGCAGCAGCCTATTATTGGCCGTGAATGAAGAAGCAAATAGCTCGCTACATCAAGGAATGTCAGCTATGCCGCCAGACGAAGGCGAGCAGGCTTAATTCCGTGGGCATTAGAGCCATTAGCAAAGCCAAATGCTAAGTGGGAGGTAATCGGCATGGATTTCATCACAGGACTCCCAAGAACAAATGAGAGGCAAGGATGCCTTGATGGTAGTGGTCGACAAGTTGTCAAAGATGGCACATTTTGTGCCTTGCGGACCACGATACAGCCTATGGATACAAAGAAAGCTCTTCACCAAAGAGATCTTCGGGCTTCATGGCATGCCAAGGGAGATTATCTCCCACGAGATCCGGTTCATGAGTGCCTTTTGGCAAGACCTCTTTGGCGACAATTCAGACCAAGCTATCCATGAGCACGGCCAGATCATCCTCGACGGGATGGCCGACGCGGAGCGGACCAACAGATCTTAGAAGACATGCTACTGAAACTATGTCCGAATAAGCAAAGTATGTGGGAAGAATTTATTCACTTGGTGGAGTTTGCATACAATAGCAAGCAGGAATCGTCCCAAATGTCGCCATTTATGATCAATTATGGCTATCGATTTTAACTCATTACTTGGCACAACCCCGTCAAAAGTAGAAGTTTCGCAGCCAGATGTTGGCCGATATGCAAAGAAGCTCGTGGAAGAGGTTCGAGGGTATCCGCTAGCGAAGAAGAAGTCGACAAAAGAGCATCGCCGATAAGCATCGAACGGTAAGAGAGTTCAAAGTTGGAGATGATGTATGGCTCAAGATAAAGGTGAAGCAGCGGCTCGGGATTGGCAATTGCAAGAAGCTTGCTCCAAGGTGGGCTGGACCCTTCAGAATAATCAAGAGAGTAGGTAATCAATCCTACAAGTTGGAATTGCCAAAGACACCTAAAGATTCATAAGGTCTTCCACGTGAGTTTGTTGAAGAAGCATACTCCAAACCCGCATCGGTCTTGGACACTCCAACGTTGTTGGAAATGACGGAGGAGCAAAATGGAAATAGTTCCGAAAATGATTCTTGATAGAGCTTTTAAGAAGACAAGGAGGTCCCAATTCCTCCAAAGATTTGGTCAAGTGGAAACACTTACCGCTGGAAGACGCCACGCGGGTACTTAAGAAAGATTTAGTAAAGCAAAGCACCCACAATTTATGGAGCAATGGGACGGCAAGGTCATCTCCGAAGAAATCGCTCGTGCATGTCGATTTGTGTAGGTTAATTCTTGTATAGATTAATCTACACGATGCAACCCATGCTTGGTATGGATCGCATGCGTTGTTACCGATGATGAGACCACTACGGTGATCTCTAGGGCGTGGTGTAATGTCAATGTAGGCATGACCGCTTTTCCGCTTGGGCGAGTGGAAGGTAGATTAGAAAGTCTACTGTCCCCACTAAGTAGACGACCTCGAGAGAAAAGAGGTCATTAAGGAATGCATTGATAGGGAAAGCACCTTTAGCCCCATATATGTTTTGATAGGAGGAATCCATCCTTCACGCCCCACGCCGAAGGATATCCTCCACGCCGGGCAACTAGAGGTGTAGGCATGAGTGGCATATAGGCATATAGGGCGCTATCTCCACGGCCATTATGGAAGATTCATCCTCTTCCTACCGGGAGATTAGCCATGCATTCATGTAGATAGGTGGGTTGGTCACCATATAACCAAAATTTATTAAAAATTAAAAACGGTACTAACGTAGTGTCGACACCTGCAGCCAAGAGAGCTCCCCGAGGGCAAGGAGGTCGAAGTTACGAAAGACTTGCAACACAAGTTTTGTTGGAATGTGTTGCAAGGAATGAAGAGTACCTCTGACAATAATTATAGATATGAAATGTTGAAATTTTGTCTAACTTAAGATAGTGAATAACTTGTTAATGGTGTTATGAATTGATAAGTATTTCATAATATAATGACGTAATAATGTTCTAAAAAATAATTACCTTAGAGTAATCGTGATAAATGTATAAAGATTATATTGTAGGCATCACGCTGATTGCGGGTTGCGGTTAGGAAGATCCCAAGGTGGGGGAGACCCACGATGCTTTGGACGAGATCATTTCAAGGTGGGGAGAATGTGACGCGTTCAAAGACAAAGATACTCGCCCCGGGACGCACATTGTAATCGCCACGCCACGCCGCATTACGCCACCGATTGACGGTACGCCAACGATAGCCGTGTAAGTAGCCCTAGGGGGCAACTTACTAGGAGTGTTCATATATTATTAATGTGCACATGTGCACATTAATGAGGGCACACCTTTCCATGTTGGCATATTTTGCCACCTAGCCACTAAAGGCAAGTGGGGCCTTTCCAATTATCCCACATGCCAAATTGGGTAATTGGAAACCCTAGCCTAAACCCCCATGTCTATTTAGGGTAGGAAAACCCTAGCTTGCTAGTTTTCGTCCTTAGGGTTTTAGAGCTCAGTTTTGGCTGCCCCAGGAGCCAAAACCGCCCTCCCAGACGCCCCCAAGCAATTGCGCCATCGGTTTCCACCCCAATTGATCACTCAGCCAGGATGGTTGAACTCAGGTCAGGAGGAGCCACTCAAGGATCAGGTATTTGGTCAATTTAATAGCTTAAACCGTCTTCTAGTCATAGAATCAGTAGGTTTAGACTATTAAATTGCCCATAGTAGCTATCTAGATCTTAGATCTCGGACACTAACTAAAGAACCTAACTCTATGATTAGATCTAGTTCTTTAGCTCTTCTGTGATATATTTGGATGATGTATTTCTGTGAACTCCTTGTATTGGGAAGGGGGGTAGAGGCCCTAAAGCTTGTAGTTGATGCTCCTAGAGTAGCCTCTCTAGCACACTGTAGATTCGGCCTGTGTACAAGAGCCACACCTGGTTGTGGGTGAAGGGGCCAGACTGGCTAAGAAGGAGATTCATGTCCTGATTCTTGAACGATCCCCCTGGTGTGTAAAGCCTACCGGGGATCATTGTGACTAGGTCTGATGGCTTACCACTGAGTGCGGGTAAGGCATGGGCTCGACACCCGTGAAGTGGTGTACACTTTCCAGTGGGTTCACGAATCTGCAAAGGGGCCCTCTAGTCACCTTGAGTTAGCATGTAGATCTCTGGAGGGAGTGATCCCTACCTGCCCCATCGGAACTGGGAGGATGAGACCCAGGAATAGCCCCTTCGGCTATGCATCCGTGGGCTCTGATCAGTCCCGACACTTTTCAACCTACTCGCAAAGTGTGCACGGAGGGGCGGATGGAGTGGACAACCCTATGCCATGTTCTTATGCCGCCCAAATCCATTGCCATGAATTCGCCCCAACGAACTCAACTCGAGACCCAAGCCGTCAGTCATCCATTGAGTCTGAGCCTTGGGTAGGATCCCCTATGTGATGTGCTGATCTTTGTCTATGCAGATATGAGGGGACCATCCTTCGAGATGGTCACAGGATGTTGATGTATGTGCTACTGACATGTATGTTTACGCTTCCGCAGCTAGGTAGGCCCTGAGGGAGACGGGGTAGAATGACACCTTCACTCTCCCCACTGAGACTCGTTACGGGTGCAGTGATATGTGGAGGGCCCTGTATCAGCATGGAGCTGGTGTGGGGGAAGAACTCCTGTTTGTATACGGTGAGTGCACCGTATACGAGTAGGGGACGTCACAGCTAACTAATACTATGTTGTTTGAGTTAGTGGATCACACTTTAACAGATGCAATAATTTGTACTAAACGTTAATTAGAACTACATTCTGGGTTGCATCTTCATTGCTTAAACGTGTTCAGCTGTGCTAGGGTTTAGAGACAACAACACAATATGTGGTTGATTGATCAGAATAAAATCGATAACTTTTAAAAAAGATGTATATCCATGGATGAGTTAACATAAAACGAATCATCACTAACTCATGAAAGAGCTTGTACACAAAAAAGTTTAAGTAGTATATATATTCCTTTACATCAACATTTACACCAAAACTTATCCATATTAGCATCAACATTTACACCAAAACTTATCCATATTAGCCGAGAAAATAAGAAGATTTCACATATTGGCCGAGATCCTATGAAGCCACATGTCCTAATTATGAAGTGCAGGCATCTTCAACGCAACATAAAGGTCATTGCCCTCGCTACTACAAATCATCTCCGTATATTTCGTCGGTTGCATGCACACGGTCTATCCACTCTTTGGACCTTAGATGAGACTACAGCTCCTTTTCTCTCAGAACTTATTCACCTCCACACAAGAGAATTTCGCCACAATCTTCGCCAGGCCCAGTCGGGCCGGAAGCGGTTGATTCCTCCATGGGGGACTTAGCGGTGAGTTTGAACCTGGCCATGAACCTCGAAGAAGAGTGATCGAAGAAGGAACTTCGTGAATCTTCTCACTCATCAAACTTCTGCATGCATAATTAAATACAGGCCTCGAAAGTCGAGCCCAATAATAAGAAACCCTTTTTTAATTGAAAACTAAGGCAAAAATCAATAGAACTAACTAGATAGATGAAATAGTGACTAGTTATAATAGGTATCAAATGTTCTATATGGGGTATCAATATGGGGTACCAACCAATAAAAAAAAATCAATAGGTAGATAAAAACTTAGTATGCTAAGATCGAGCACCGTAAATATCGGACGCCGTCATGTTATAGCCACGGGTATATCCGTGGGATATCCGGGTCTTTGACATGTTATAGCCACATCTTGAGCCACATCACAAGAAAAATACACGGCGTTTTTGTGGACTTAGCGGATTTTTTGAGATTTAGCACTGGCTATAACATGACGACGTCCGACATTTACGGGGTTGGTGCTAAGATCTTAGACTTCACAAAATGCACAAAGGTCACTAAGAAAATTCAAACATACATGTTCACTAAACCCTATGGGATTAATTAAAAATTTTACATAAGGCATTGATGTTTATGGAAAGGGGGTGTCTTTTTCCCATCTTTCCATAAATTGACAAGAAGATCACAAAGGTCACTAAGCAAAATCAACCATACACTCCCACTCCATCATTGAGCAAATGTGGAGATACAATTTTATGTTCTTTAACATGTTCATTAAACCCTATGCATGTTCTTAAACATGTTCATTAAACCATACGCATGTTCTTAATCATGTTCTTCAACATGTTCATTAAACCTATGGGATAGATTAAAGATTTTACAAAAGGAATGGGATTAATTAAAAATTTTACAAAAGGAATGGGATAAACCCTATGCATGTTCTTAAACATGTTCATTAAACCATATGCATGTTCTTAATCATGTTCTTCAACATGTTCATTAAACCTATGGGATAAATTAAAGATTTTACAAAAGGAATGGGATTAATTAAAATTTTTACAAAAGGAATGGATCTTCATGGAGAGCTGGAGTCTTCTTCGCATCTCTCCATAAACATCCAATCCCAACCTAGATTTGTGCATAGATTTCCCAAACACCCCCACCCTTTAATTACCAAGAAGCATGAAGAAGGCATCCCATGCCCCCCCCACACCCAATATTAATAAACTCAAAAGCAATAGTGCTTATATAACTATGGTTTTTTTTTCGACCATGCTTGTGGGATATATGAACCCACGAAAAATTTTGTTTGTTTTTAGGGTTCAGCCGGATCTTCTTCTACGATCAATGGCCGATCCCACAAGCAAATCTGTCCTCTTGCCACCGTTCGTAGGGTAGCCTCCCTGGCAGAAAGACCAACTGGTTTTGAGTTAAGGACCTCAAAATTCCTTTGGAGGTCCTTCGTGAATCGCTTAATTCACTTTGCTTATTCAAGCAAACCTGCTCGCTTAAAACATTTGTCACATAAGCTTGCATACAATTACGCTTTCAATGTTTCTGTAAGAGCTTTTATTGCACTAAATTCATTCAAGCAACCCGAAGTTTAGAAGCCATTCGAACACATTTGCCAACAAATGCTTGCACAAAAATTCTCGCCAACGAATCACTTGATCCGCTTGTGAACTTTCATACCAATTTAGGCGCAGAGAGGAATAAATGTTATTATGCTCTGAAATTATTGTTATTATGATCGTAATAAAATAACATCGGTTGGTTCATACAAATAGATCAAAATAATGTTGATCATAATGGTTTATAAAGATACATCGAATAATATTGATCACAGTTTCATGCTACTCAAATCCTTCAAAATCTTGGCACCGCTATCATCATATTGGTTCCTAATCACGGCATGCACCTTCCAACATAAGCGTAAGCATTCACTTCGTGAAACCATACCCCGCAAACAAGGTTGCAAGGTCTTCAATAAATAATCCCCATCATTTACATCCGGGATAAATGACCTTGGTGTGATGCATGAATCACTCTTGTTGAGGAAGTTAGTGAACCGTAATGGATCGATCAATAGCGTGGTCCTTAGACTAAACTCCGTGATATTTCTTCCAAACTTTTGACAAATCCTTTAAAAACACCGACTCACCCGAGGACTTCGAGTAATTTTTCTTGCCTCGGTCTTGCGACCATATGAATAGAAACTTTTCATGCATGCTTGATGATGGCATGAAGGAACCGAGGTACACGCTTGGGTTTCCAAATGTGGACCAGATTGCCACTTCAAAATGTTTGAGGCAGAAATTCAAAATGTAATCGCTCCAGCCACACAAAGAACCAACTCCTTTTTCAAAGTAACAATTTCAACACCCAATTTCATTTCCCAGACTTCATATCCTTATTGAAAACCTTCACGAAAGCAGGTCATTGATTTCTAAAATCGAAGTTTCTTCCCAACACCGCACATATAACAATTTAAGAACTTAGCATACATGGAAATAAACATATTAACAGCTCACACAAGTACTGAACCTATTGCACTTTAAATTTCCAATGAATCTTTTGTTGCTCCCGAATTTCCTTTATTACTAATAACCGCTTCTCGGAGATTCGCCAACACCGGACAAGCTTTGCTCGTCATTCTCGAAACTTCCGCTTCCTCTTATCTACACTACGTGAAGGTGATTTGTCCTTTGTAAAAGTGTTCTCCTTTGCAAAGAAGTTCCCCAATCATCAAGTCATTTGGTTTCAACAAAAAGTACATGGTATATTAAAGCAATGTTTGGACTTGATTTACTTTTACCTCTTGCCAATTCATCCTCTTTGTTGCTAATTGATTTTCCTTCATGTGTTGCATCGATATTGCTACAAAGAAGTTTATCTAACATCAAATCAATACTCTTGGACCCTTTTATTGGTGTGGAAGGCATATCACGCTCAAGCTCCATCATCTCTTCACCGCAATTGGAATAGACATCCAAGTGTTAAAACTTTCTTGCAAAGCTACTACTCCCTCTTTACATTAACATGTGTTGAGCATCGAGCAAGCACCTAAACTAGCAACAATCTCAATTCACACATGAAACATGAAATTGACAAGATGTCTACCCTCAAAGTTCTTGCCGGTTATTGACTGATTTATCTTCATCTTTACTTTCATCAAGTATAATAATGTCTTTGTGTCCTTCAACCAATGTGATTGAAGCATTATGGTCAAATCCATCCGCACCCATCTTGGACAATTGAAATTTCCCCACTTTCGCACTTTTTGAGACATTGCTTTCATATGAGAAGTTTTGCCCTCCGTGCTTGCACTTAGATCCACAAATGTAGCATGATAATCAGCCACAACAACTTTTACAATCCATTACAACCGAACATAATGAAATAATAGCTATTACTCACCGTGTGATTCTCGCAATTCAATCGCTTTGGACATCCATGAGATAGTTCAGCTGCAGAAAAAGTTAGTGTTGGGTTTCTTATGCCAAGAGACTTCAGCCATGTATTGGGTATGTCCGTAAGGCATTCGGACACTTTAAATCTTTCATAAAACAAATATAAGCGATAAAGGATGGAAAGCATGCAAGCAATGTGAAATAACAGCACACACGCTACTTGGATCAAAACCAAATGTGCAATAAGAGCATGTCTTTAATTCCACAAAAGCATCTAATGCGGATGACGGTTGCTCAACGTATGGAAAACCAACTTGTAGGTTAGATAGTCTCTTCTTCAATGAGGCGTAAATCGAATGCAATTTCTCCACTTTTTGATGCAAGTATTTCTTGGTCTCCTCTTCCTGAAAAACAGAAAATGAGTCATCCAAAATATACCATGAAAAAAGACTAACCATATGCTTACCTTCTGTGCACATTGTTCAAGCGCTTTATAGGCTTCGTTGGCCTTTAAAAGCTCATCTTCTTTAAATTTTATGTTGCTTGATAGAAAAGACATGGCATTTTCCATAGATCTCTTATCTATAGCCGATGATGCTTTCTCCATTCTATCTTTGGCATCTTGCATTTGCCCTTCTGCATAAGCCATCTCATGAGAACACTTCTTCCAATATTTTTTGCTTTCCTTGCACTTTTCTGTAAGAAGGCGTCTTGCGATCTCTCAACAACTATACTCAATTCTGTCTGCAAATCTGATATCACTTGACAAAGTGCCTTTTCACTCAAATCATATTCCTGTTTATCTAGAGCACCAATAGTAGATGATTGAACATCTGCCTTTTCTTTTGGTTTCTCCCTCTTTTCGTTCTTTACAACAAATGATTTCCAATTGATTTGGCTGCCACTTATTTGCAATGCAAATGCCTTGGCATAAAACTTACCTATCTCCCCAATACACACATCAAACCTTTGGTAGCATCACGATATACATCTAAAAACCGATCCACATATTCTGCATTCATCCTTGAGAATTTATATATTTGCTTCTTACCATCACATTTTGGCGCCCCAAAGATTTTGCAGATCTCTTCGTCATCTATTTCTGCTTTTCTCCGCCTCTGCTTATGTCCAGCCTTCGCATGATAATTTAGAAGTGTCCATAATCATTTCTCGCTCTCTAAGGGCCGAGAAGTGTTCCTCTTCTTTCTTCACCTTACACAAGCTCTTTCTGTAGGACATGCTGTAACATAAACATAGCAGAATTTATGGTATTAGTGCTACATATAAACATAGCAGAAAAATATGGTATTAGTGCTACATATAAAATTAGTGACAAAGATGCAAGTTTGGGACTTCCTGCAACTAATTAGTAACCTAATACTAAATAGTACAAATTTAGTAAATAAAATCAAATGCAATGCTAACTAGCAATTAAATTTGTGATTAGTACACAACCACAAACATTAGTACAAGCCAACCTAATTAAGTGCTATTTAGTTTAGCAGTACTAATATATAACATACATTTTACTATTTAGTGCCTTGACGTCAATAGTTATTATTAGCAATATCTAATGCTAATTTGCAGATTGTGCAACCACTAAGAAATATACCTTGATTGATTAGCGTTTACTTAATCCCAAATATGGCCTCCAATTTCATCATGGCAGATCCTTTTTCTCTCTAGTCAAATCTGCATCAAAATTTAAATGTTGGAAGCATATTTAGGTACGCAATAAAGACACATGCTATCCGACGCCATCAAGACATTTAGGTAATGCATAGTTCTGAACTCCAACTATGGACTGCCATCATTTTCTACAGATCTACATAATGTATAATGCTAACCAACAAAAACCAATTGCTAACCAGGATCTTGTGGCAGTAAATTTCCTTTTTAATGTATATAAACAGAAAAAAAAAATTACTTAACTACAAACCTAGCCCTGTATGCAGTGTTCTATTAAGAACCAATGAAATTTATCAAGCAGCCATTATTAACAGAGAATGGAAGCAAATATGTGGAGTACCTCACTCGCCCTAGAAAACTCAGATGTGGCATGTCTGTGCGAAATATTGGACCTACTACTTTCTGATATAAAACATATGACAGAGCAAAAGATTAGGTCGAGTTGCAATTGAACATTTCAAAGAACAAGTGATATTTCTTTCTGTATACCTTTTGCTAGGAAAAACAAGAAGAACCATGAGCATGAGAGGAAAAAAAATTCAGAGCACAAGCTAGCTATTTGTGCATTCTTACTTATGTTCATAACAACACTTATAATGTTAATTAAAATGAGTCATTTCAATTTCGTGGATGCATTTTTATTGTGTCTGTTCTATGACCGCCTCATTTCCAAATTAACATTGAACAGAGACCACCTAATTTCCAAATTAACATTTGGCAGACTCATTTCCAAAACTGAAATGCATAAGCATGAAAATAATACCTTCTTTTCATCATATAACTCTTCAATGCATTAAATCTCTACAGAAGAACGAAATTTCAACCTTGTTTTGGTTTACAGATCTGCCGAATGCCTGATCCAGTTTGCAATTCGAAATGCCACCACCCCCTTGAATGAAATGATTTAAATTCATGCCATATGCTCGCATAAATTTCAAGCAAATGGCGCCTTTATCTCGGCTAGATTGCAAGCATCTGGCTCGATAGCAACAGCAAGAAAGCTCTCCATAGTCATCGAAAATGTGAGAAAAACTTTCCCCGAAAATGTTGGGAGGGAATCAGGTGAATAATTAGTGCTAACGTAATTCAAAATTATTCGAGAATTAAGGAAACGGTTAGGGCTATTTTTTAGTCCTAATTTGTTTTTATTTGAGCCACCCTAATGTGCTTGGACCCCCACGCACATTTTGCATGGAACCAACATGCAAGAACATTGCCTGCAACCTGTTTGGAAAAACCATGAGTGTCATTTTCCATCAAGCGATACAATCAATGCACGCTCATCATACCTGCTCACCGTCTGCCCAACAATGTGGGTCTTCTGACACGACCTCCGTGATAGCCCGTCTCTCACACCCGTCCATGTCAATGGTGATTGACCTAGGCCTGATTGTGCCCATTCGTTCAAACACAAGACGTAGTGCTATCTTTAGGGCATGTCGCTGGTGTCCCTCGTCGGCCTCTACGCTGCAGAGCATGTAAAAGACAGGGAACCCCACACCCCCGGCAATCGGTACAATGGCTCCGTACAGCGGAAACTTCCACAGATTTGTACAGAAGGTTGAATCCATGGCCCAACCACCGCCGCTCCATCTTCAAATACCTCCAACATCCTGTCATCTTGGATGACTAGGATCCATGGCCGGGTCAACGGGTGCAGGCATTAGGATTCCGGGGCTGATGAAAAATCACCTTCCCGAGGCTTTCCAATCGTCAATCCCGGCTCTCGAGGCTTTTCCAAATCCACTACCCAAACTGCGCCCTCACGAGGTGTAATGTGGTGAGATTGAATGACAAAATATTTTCGATTGTGCTCTTATTGAAACAAAAGTATGGACAACATCATTGAAACAAAATTATGGACAAACATCACAAAGATGGAGTCTACGACAACATCACTGCTCCATGGGATCTTAATTTTTTAGGGATCTTACCGAGTATTCTCTGCCGGTATGCCAGTTGCCACACATCCTCCTGCGCCATCATGAATCGGTATATGACTCGCTCAACCGGGCTTACTGTCATATGTATTTGCGGTCCCCGTGCTCTTGCGATGTCCCACGCAGCACGTGTCATTCCAATACTTCTAAGCTCTTGTGCGGCAGCCGCAAGTAGTTCAGGATGCACAGGCATGGACCAATCCTCTGCATTTGTGAAAGGGTCATGGCCAGTGTGTTCTGTGCGCACGTATATTCGTGCACCGCTCGATGCAGCACCATTTCCATCTACTTTCACTGTCCGCAAACGAAACAAGCATCCTCTGCGGTGCGACCATCTGATTTGCCTATCCCCCCGGGTCCCCCTCCTTCGTGGTTGTCTCCATCGGTGGCAGGCATAGTCATCCACAACCTCACCCGTTGCAGCCCGCACGCGATGATGCCCATGGACCAAACGGACACGATGAGTAGTTTGAAGCTCAATCACCCTTTGCTCGAGGCGGTCTATGGTGGTCTCTTCACACTAGTTGAAGTCACTGTCCTTCATGGTGCGGCTACCTCTGCACGTGCACACTTCCATGCACGCCATTAGTATTCTTGCGGGACGCCATGCCGGCGTAGGCCGATTTCCCAATCCTCTGAAATCTTTTGAAAAGTGGCAGTGGGGGAGCGATGGGTGCTTCCATTCAGGTGACCCATAGCAACTAGCTGCTTCCGGAACTCCACGTAAGGGACTAACTTGTGAGGCCTGGTTACGCGCCGGTACAACCAACCGCTGGATTCACTGGAGCCATCGTCAACTGCAAGCTCCTCACAATATGCAGCCCATCGGTGCATCAGCCGAACATGGTTCTCGACAGGTGCCCTCCCGCTTCTCTGCGGGACCGGGGGTAGGCGGGGATCGACAGCACTTATTTCGGACGGATGGGGAACATAGTGTTGCTGTAGGCACAACCTCATCAACCCATACACATACTCGTTGAATGCGTAACCACCACCCTGAGGAGCACCACGAAGCCATTGTATTGGGTCCGGGTAGAGACCGGCCAATTTGTGAACAAGTTCTTGGGGATCTTGGGTGGGAGTAACTTGTGAAGTGGATAGGCCAGGCGGGTTCCACCCATCGTCCGTATCATCCCCGGTTTCCTCCTCTGACATTGTGTCATCCTCGGTGTCATGAAGGTCATAATCACTATCATTTTCATCTGAAATCCGACTCACTGAGTCGTCGGTGTCTACCTCTGCCATTCTCGTCGGTGTCTACCTATGGTAAAAAAAATTAGCCTATGGTAAAAAAATAGCCTATGGTAAAAATAGCCTACGGTAAAAAATAGCCTATGGTAAAAAAAATTTACCCTATGGTAAAAAAATAGCCTATGGTAAAAATAGCCTATGGTAAAAAATAGCCAATGGTAAATGCCTATGGTAAAAAAATAGCCTATGGTAAAAAAAATAGCCCATGGTAAAAAAATGGCCTGTGGTAAAAATATCCTATGGTAAATGCCTATGGTAAAAGTAGCCTATGGTAAAAAATAGCCTATGGTAAATGCAAAAAAAAAAAAAAAAAAAAAAAAGCCTATGCTCAATATTGAGAATGCAAAGGAACATGAGAGAGATAGGGAGTGCACCTGCTCTAGCACCAGCGCCTGCTATAGCACCCCAACTCGATCTACTACCTGCGCCCTCCCAAACGATATGAGAAGGCTACAACGGCTGCGCGCCCATAAATAGCCCTTAGGCTCGCAGAAGGATTCGCCCAGGCGAATCTTTCCACGGGCGAGAAATATTGGTTAAGATCCGGGTTCGCCCAATCGAACCCTTCTTCTATGCTGGGCCGGGTCACGGACACAAAATTGCTAGCTATTTTTTAATATTTGTTTATTGACAACTAGATATGGGCTGGTCATAACTATATTAAGAATCTGTATTTCAATTTTCTTATCATTGAGGGATAGCCGTGGACTGCCGTGGACCTGCCACCCCGCCCCCTGCCACGCTTTTGCGTTAAGCCCAAAGCGAACTGGCGGGGGCCCCCTCGCTAAAACTCCCGCCGGCGACCAGCGGGCCGGAAGTGACCATTGGGGCCGCTGGCCGGTGACCTCGCTGGCGAAGTGACCCGTGCCGACCGATCCCCGCCCCCCCTGCGCTTTTGGGTTCGCCAAAGCGAACCAGTGAGGGCCCTCATTAAAACGCCGGGCCGGTGACCCTCGCCGGGCTTGTTGTCGACGACGAAGATCGATCAGCGTGGGTTCATGCCTAAGCGAACTGGTAGGGTCGGCCCAAAGCCAAGTAGCGTGACTCCCTGCCGCCCGCCGCTGACGACAAGGGGTTTGGGTTCGCCAGCGAACCCGGCAAAGATGCCATCATCGCGGCGATTAAGCCCGCGAACCGATGCCACGCCCTCGCGGGTTCGCCGGCGAATCAACCGGGTTCACTGGCGAATTTTTTGGGGTTCGCTGGCCTGGCGAACCCGCTTGGCACTGACTCAATTTTGGGAGCCAATAAAGTGCACGATCTTTCCGATGTTTACGCAGATTTGGGGCATTTGGTGGGGACTCGATAATTAGCACTTTCGGATGCATGGTTTTTCTCGAGTCATGCATGATTCATCCTCGATCCGGTTTTTCATGGCTAGGTGGCTTCTAACTCACATATCCTTCTTTTCGGATTGGCCCGATGGCTGGGTTGATCCCAACATAAGGATTATTTGCAGCCATCCTATTTTGTTGGCTTCGATGCTTTGATCGCAGCATAGGCGTGAAGCTTCTCATTGATCCCAAATTTGGGCCGTACTCGACTTAGGGAGCCCAGGGTTGTACAACGAGTGGCGGCCAACCGGGCAATTGATAGCACGACCTTACATACTTGATTGCATTTGGTGATCCTAGGGGCGTCCACAGCCACTCTTTGTGCTTCTCGGCTTTTTTGTGCGAGTCGTTTTTTCCGCGGCGGGCGGAGCGGCGTGCTTCCCCTATTCCGGCATGCCCATTGGTGCCAGGCGGGAGCTCCAGGCGCTAGATCCGCCATGCAGATCCGCCATCTTGCATCCGGCATCGGCCTGACACCCAGCCATCCGATTGGCTTAGCGATCTAAAATCGGTTCAGATATAATCTTGGACCTGTTCCGCCATGTTGATCCGAGCTATGGCCATCTGACTCCGACCCGTATGCACCATGATACGTTATCGCTCATGGCATGATCAGTTCTAGCTCAGATCCCCTATTCTTGAACCGCCATCTGGGCCATCCGATTGGCTTAGGGATTGCCGCAGAAGGCTCCCTGTTCCCTCTTCTCCTTGCCGCTCTCCACCGTTCCTCTTCTACCTGCCTCTACCTACTTTTGGCTTCTTCCTGCCTCCCTATCTCTCTCGCTTTTTGTTTCTTCCTGCCTATGTAAGAATAGTAGCCATCTTAACCGTCTCCCCTTACCTTAGCTAACTTTTTTCTTTTTGACCCTAGCTATCTATTAGTTTTATGCGTTTTCGAAGGTTTTAATGTTTAATGGTTTTTTCATCTTATGCATTCTTCATAAAGGGCGCGTGATCCATTGGGGAATAGCGTTTCTAGACATTATTTTCCATGAGGTGATAAATTTGTTGAGTCATATTTAGTCTCGCTTTTCTGGCCATCGTTTGCAATAGGATGCTACATTTGCCAATTTAGTCTTGCCATTATTTTCCTTATACGCACTTGCATTCTATATTTGCGATCGGTCTTCTTGGCTATTGTTGAATTCATCCTCATGGCTTTGCTTGCTTTTCTTTCTCTTTTTGCACTCTTTGATCTATGCCTTGTTCATGGTGTTGTTGACATCGGTTCATTCCTATACATGCTTTTTTATGAATTTGTGTTTGCTCATCTAGTTGGCGTATATTGCATATACAGATATTTGGGTCTTATATAAAGGAGTTATTGTTCTGAGGCATTCATTTGCATAGATTTTTTCCTAGTATACCATGGGTGGCTTTTACAACATGTGTGTGTTATTTGGTTTTACTTTCTTATCTTGCTACTCTCATTAGATTCCACCCCAATTTGGGCCCTCTTGACCTTCCTCTCCTCTTGACTCTTGGCCATAACCTCACATTTCTCTTCGACCCCACATGTTTCGACTTCTTCATTCGAACCTGGCCATCTTATCTCTTTCTATATTTGAGCTTCCTTTTTGCTAAGACCTGCGATGTCTTCGGCTAGCTATTCAGATCCTCCTTGGTCTAGTACATCTTGTAGTTTTTTGACCTATGCCTTGTTTATGAGGTTGTTGGGACACGTTGATGGTATGACAGACATTTACTTGTTTTTGCATTTGCTCCATTGTCATGAGGTCTATTGGGATTTGCACTTATAATCATTTGCTATCGAGGGGTTATGTGGCTCAGTTGTTGTTTCACGGTGGTTATTTTCTTTGAACTCCCTCCCATTGTTTCTGTTGATCATATGATATCATGGACCTCGAAATTTTGCATTTTTATTCAGCATTTGATCATTTTTCATTTTTCGTTTTTATTTGCATAATGAACCATTCACGTTCTCAGTTTTCTTCTAAGGGCGCGTGATCCATTGGGGAATAGCGTTTCTAGACATTATTTTCCATGGGGTCATAAATTTGTTGAGTCATATTTAGTCTCGCTTTTCTGGCCATCGTTTGCAATAGGATGCTACATTTGCCAATTTAGTCTTGCCATTATTTTCCTTATACGCACTTGCATTCTATATTTGCGATCGGTCTTCTTGGCTATTGTTGAATTCATCCTCATGGATTTGATTGCTTCTCTTTCTCTTTTTTCATTTTTCGTTTTTATTTGAATAATGAACCATTCATGTTCTCAATTTTATTCTTGACCTTCCACTTGATTTAGTGCCCACCCAAGTGACCCGGCCACGTTCTACCCTAGTTTACTAGCGGTTGTTTCTGCACCAACCTCTACCTAGAACACGATTATTCATTGTCGCATTCTCCATTGATGGGCGCTCTCGGTCCTTGCTACATCCATTCAGGTGGACCACTCCCCCATGCGGGCTCCATCTCGGTATGTCATCCCAGTTGTTTAAGATCGCGTGACTTGACTTGTGCATGCCATCTCCGTTATTTTAGATATTGCTATATGGCCTGTGTTCAACGTATTCTATGTGTTGGGGGTTTTTTGCTTGGGGTCGGGTAGACGGTTGTTGTTCCCACATTTACTATGGTAAGTCCCTTTGTAGCATTCTTTTACACCTATTGACTTTTAATGATCTCCGCTGCTAACCTGAACCAGACCTTTACACCCTCGCTCTCCTATTCTTGTTCCAAATCCTTACTGGCGTCTTATGACCCTCTTTGCTAGGGGCCACCAAGTCCTATTTGGCACCTTGTCATTTGGCGTTGTGTTCTTGCAATTGTTCTTTTCAGTTTTCGGTTTTCTGGCCCTATCATTACACGTCATTTGTATATGTGCTATTCACCTCGTTGGTTTGGACTTCATGTAGTATTTTCATATTGTATATTCTTTCCTTGTTTTTCCAGTTATGGGGAGCTTCGTCCATTATTTTGCTCTGCTCACTCGATCATTTTTCGTATTCTGCTTTCTGTCGGTATATAATCTGATGGGGTTTTGGGGATTATAGCATTGTTCATGTTGTTATTAAGGCGATCGTGTTTTACACTTTCTCTGGCCGTTGGGCTCTTGTCTGTGGTTATTTTCTTGTTGATTTGTTTATTGGCTTGCATTCCTCTTTTCTCGTATTTATGATTGGGCTTAAAACATAACTTTGTTGTCTTTTTCGGGGACTTCATTTTTAGCTCGCTATCATTATGCATTGTGCTACCATTATACATCATATTTGCTATTTGGCTATATTTGGACACAAATTTCTGTTTATCATGTTTTTTCTTCCACCCGCTGGGTGATGCTTTTCTCCACCCCCCGGGTGCTGCTATCCTCTCTTTTTCATGAATTGTTGATTTTTTCTCATTTCTTTGTACGTAGTTGTTTGCTCATTCGATCATTTTTCGTATTCTGTTTTCTGTCGGTCTATAATCTGATGTGGTTTTGGGGATTCTAGCATTGTTCATGTTGTTATTAAGGCGATCGTGTTGGGCTCTTGTCTATGGTTCTTTTCTTGTTGATTTGTTCATTGGCTTGCATTCCTCTTTTCTCATATTTATGCTTGGGCTTAGAACATAACTTTGTTGTTTTTTTCGGGGACATTTTTAGCTCGCTATCATTATGCATTGTGCTACCATTATACATAATATTTGCTATTTAGCTATATTTGGACACAGATTTCTGTTTATCATGTTTTTTCTTCCACCCGCTGGGTGATGCTTTTCTCCACCCTCCGGGTGATGCTATCCTCTCTTTTTCATGAATTGTTGATTTTTCCTCATTTCTAATCACTCACATCAATTTGAGTGCTTGTCGTTGTGCAGCTTGCCGCTTCACCATTATGCACGTTCTTGTTCTCCTTAACCGCTCATAGGTGCCTTCTACATGTTCCAATTCTTCTCGCGCTCATGATCGTCGGCGATCCTCTTCGTCTCACCCTTGCCACGTGCTTCGTACCCGACTCAACACTTGGAGGTTTCGCTGCGGCTGGGCTTATAGTTTATGAACCACCTCTCGCTTATTTCCCCCAGGAGGTCCCCTTATTCCTCCTTTATTTTCCCTTTGGGTTTTTCTCCCGCGCCCCCTCCACCCTCACGGCTTCTATAGCTATATTCCGCCTCTACGCGTGGACGTTGTCTTTCTTTTTCATTGTCTCACGTTGATGTTCTTATTCGCCCTTCTAACCGAAACCAACTTGCCCGCAGTCATACGATTTCCTTAGCTCTCTTGCCATCGCTCGCATGCCCCGTCACTATCCTTCCGCGGTTGCTTTCCACCGGTTCTTATCATCTCTTCGATCCTCCGTCCGGCGGCCCTCTTTTTCGCTCCTCTCCTTCCTCTCTACGTCCCTTAGCCTCTCCGACTGCCCGCGTGTGGGGAGGGATTGTCTTCTCGCTATCGGCTTGGAACATTCTGCTCGTCGCGGCGGGGTTTCAGCAGCTGCGACTCGGCATTTATTCCTCACTTTTCAGGCATTTTTGCATGGTCATAAGTTACTTATGAAAGTGTTTCCCTCTTCGGTTGTTCTAATGTATGTCCTTCAGTTGGTTTGAAATTTCTTTAGGAGGATGCGCGAGCATTTGCCTTTTTGACTTATGGATGCATTTGCGTGGTTTTAACTTGATCCTTAAAGGGTTTCTATCGGGTATGTTTTTGCACATGCATATTGTTTGGCGCTATCATTCTATATCATTGGTATATTTGCTATTTGGCTTTATCTGGCTATGATGCATATTGCGTTGGCACCGCCTTGAGATTTTGCGACATGGGTTTCTAGTGGATCATCTTTCCTTTTTATGCTTCTCTTTGTCTTGATGGGGGGGTCTCTTACGTTGACCATTGTACACAAGGTGTTATATCACTACAAGAGGTGTTATATATATTGGACACATTCTAGTTTTGTGCATGGTGCTGGTTCTGCCTGATTGTAATTAGCTCGTGAAATCCATTTCTAGCTGTCTATGAGGGCTTTTTGCACTTATCGTGGATCTTTTTCTCTTTTGGTATGTTCGTTATATATCATTGGCCATTTGCTATTTAACTTTATCTGGATAGGATGCTTATTGTGTTTTGGCCCCGCATTGAGATTTCGCGACATGGGTTTCTATTGGATCATTTTTCCTTTTTATGCTTCTCTTTATCTAGATGTGGAGTGTCTTACGTTGTTGTACACAAGGTGTTATCTTGGGCACATTCTAATGGCCACTTTTAGTTTGTTTCGTGTTCTTAACGTTTTTATGGTTTTCCATTGATGCTTATCTTTCTCTCGATGTCGCGTTTTTTGTGGACCGTTTTTTGTGGGTAGTGCTGTTTGTTTCCACCGTGATGGTGACGCACATTTCTATTTATCATGTTTTCTTCCGCCCACTGGGTGACGCTTTTTCTCCACCCTCCGGGTGATGCTATATTTCCACCTTGAGGGTGACGCATATTTCTTTTTATATGATTGTTATCCACCCGTTGGGTGACGCTTTTCTCCATACTATGGGTCATGTATCTCCACCTGCAGGTGCTGCTGTTTATTTTCACCTCGAGGGTGATGCATATTTCTTTGTACGTCGTTGTTTCCACCCATTGGGTGATGCTGTTCTCCACCTTATTGGGTGATGCTCTCTTTTTCTGCTACATGTTGGATTTTCTTTAACCATTCACCGGTGTTTTTTCGAGTTCTTTGTGTTGCTTGCAGGTTTTACGCCATCGGCTTATAGTTGAGGAAGTTCTCTGGTAGTCGGCCGGTTTTGTGTCTCTTGCGAGTCCCTTCCTAGAATAGCATCGATCCGAACCATCGGATCGCCATTCTGGTAAGGGACGAGCTATATATCAGGCCATTTCCTCCTTCGAACCGGTTATCGGCGTCTTCTCACAGCAACTCTTCTTCTCTTCTCGTTGCTTCCCTCCCTTCCCGCCCTGCTGCGTGGGGGCCTGAGTTTCCTTTCTCTAACCATTCACGGGTATTTTTCGGGGTTCTTTGTGTTGCTTGCAGGCTTCCGCCATCTTCTAGGGTCCTGCTATATCTATGTTCGCCATCAACCCACCTCTTTCGGTAGGCCACACATTCAAGGATTTTGCCGTCTTTTGGGGTCCGGCTATCTTTGTGTTCGCCGTCAACCCATCTCCTTCGGTTTTCCAGGCAACACATTCAAGGTTGTTGGCAACCATTTCTCATTAGGGTTTTCCTCGAAAACCCGAAAGGGCGGGGTTTTTTTATCCCGATGAGAAGTTGTCGCCATTACCCTTCTATATTGCCTGTGCACATTTCTTTTTACGGGGTAGTCTGATATTGTTCCTATGGTCGGCTACCCCTCTCTATTCTTCAAAACGTTGTATACTGCTGCTGTGTTGAATGACAAGCCTATCTACTCGGCCGGTTTTGTGTCTCTTGCGAGTCCCTTCCCAGAATGTTACGTTACGTTATATCCCTTACCTGCGCATCTCAGCTGCTCGTTCTCGATAGAAAACTGTACGCTCAGTGTCCACGACTGGTTGAACTATGGCAGAGTTTGATATTCCAAGAAATATTACAGCAGCATATATAGCTCCCAATATTGTTGCCAGGTTTTGTCGTTTTTGCCTATAAAAACATACAAGTTTACATCAGATATGACACCTCAATGCATTTTTGGAAAGTGAAAACCAACTTACCACTTCTGTCCTATTCTCCAAGATATTGTACCAAAGATAAATGCAGCTACTAGGGTGAAGAACACTCTGATCAAGTTGTAATCTGGGCTGCGCCAATATGTCCAATAGTGCTTCCATAAGCAGCATTTAAACTGCCCCCAGGTTGAGAGAGAATATTGCGTATCAAAATGTAAATCTTTTGTCCCTGGAGCAGGAACAGAAAGTTCCTTGACAAGTGCTTTGTTGCGCCTAGAATGAGATTATGCATGCGAGCTGTTACAATACGTTCATCTAAGATCACCAGTTGTCCCTACGAAAAAAGGTCCACTTACTGGTATAGTTCAAAATTTGAGTAGATTTCTGCAAAGTCTACTTGCATCTTCTGCTCGGCTGAAGTTGAACTGACTTCCAACATCCATGTTGCCGGATTATATCCATCTGTAAGTTTAGGAACTCCAGGAATTGCCTGATTTAAAATAACATTATGCAGGTTAACTCCTTTAAAACTTTAATGATTTCAGCGTTAGTGGCTGTCCTGTCTGAGGACCCTTTGGTTCCTTCCATACCTTCAATCTTCCAAAAGCACATTAGCACTTGCGATAGCAATATTCTGTTGCCCAACAATCTTCCCTTGATAGATCGATCTTGGCAAACGGGCTTGCACAAATAGATTCAGCAGTTAGATCAAGTCTCGGATGGAAGATATCCATGGGGATTAACACAGGCACATTGAATCGACTGACTGGCAACTATTCTTGAAATGAAAACAAAATCGTCACAAAATACAGTAGGATAGAATTGCCAGAAAATGCTCAGAACTTCTTGTAAATAGGCTATGGCAAAGCTGTAGCATAGTAGCTAAGTTGGGCGCCGCACTGTGAGCTGGGCCGACCCTAATTTCAGATCTAGGGTTAAGGGTTCGCAGATGGCTTTGGAGACTTAGGGTTCCGAAATGAGAACGAAACGCCCTGTGTATAGCAATGTAGAAAATAATAATAATGTGAACCTTAGTATTTAAGGCCAGAATAGAATATTGTATTTCTTAATGTTGCCATGAACCCATGGTGAAGATTTTGCAGATAACATAAACTCTTATACACAAGTACCTTTTTTTTGTTCGTGTCGTGGTGATAGAACTTGGTAATTCAACCTGGCATATTTTAGAATCATACGTAGGCTACCTTTGTTGTGCGCAGACTCTTATGCCCTCTTATGCCGTTGGAACAAACTTGTGTTGAACCATGCCTTTATGCCAAGTTGAGTTTCGTATGGGCCCAATGCATAATTGTTCAATGTAAAATAGATCCGGCTTTTTACAGTCTCTGAGCGCCCAAGAAAATGTGCCAAAATGATTTCAAATCATTGATGGAGTGTAGACGATGCTAGAATAGTGATCCGAATTGGCGATGCAGCAAAATTGATGCCGAAATACCCAAGAGCCTTGTTCCCATAGCTATTCTCGGTCGTAGGGGCATTTGAATATTTGAATATACAAGGGCATTTTGGCAATTACCCCAAATTACAAGAGCATTTTTTAAATTTTCCCTTGTTAAAATACCCATGTATTTATATATTTGCTAAAATGCCCTCCACCATAAAATAGTACAGTCGACTTGGTGCCAGTTCAGAACAAGGTTCAGAACCAAAAATCTATCGACTAAACCCCTCATTAATTAGTAACCTAAACGTCATGTATTATAGTTAACATGTATGAACAATTAAACCCCTAGGTGAAAGTGAAAGGAAGCTAGAGTCTGAATGCCATTTTGCTATTGGAAAAGATCTTAGAAATATTTGTTTTAAATTCGAAAGGTGAGGATATCTTTTAATTGCCTTGCGTCAGCAAACATATCTCTTTACGCTTTCTTCCTTTAGTCCACTTATGTCCTTAAGCTGGTACAGAAGCCGATCCAGCAACCAGTAAGCAGCTAGATTCTAAAGCTTTTTATTTTGTCCCTTTCTAATTCTTGCTTTATCTGATGTTTTTTTTTTTCCTAAATCACATTCCCCTATTTTTAAGAGCTAAATTAAGCTGACATTATGCTCCTCATGTTGAAGCCATTCTTATATCTCATTTGTTGTGAAAATACCTTCTTGTTTTGTGCTTGTATTCAAAGCAATGCCGACCTTGATAACAAATTGGCAACAACAAATCCGACCCTGGAAAATCAACCACTGGGGAAAATCGATCTACAAACTTGTTTCTAATATTTTCATGCTTTCTATTGCTTCTAGGTCTTGACCTTTTCAACATAGCCTGGACGAGTTCTGAATCCGCCCTTGCAAAAGTGGAATCGTTGCCACTTACGCTTTCCATGAACAAAATTGTTACACTGCAACTTCGTTGGAGCAAAGGGTTATGTAACGGTCCTGGCCACCTAATGGGTCAATATACCTATTTATGTATGTATATACATATTCATGGCATATATGCAGCATGAGATTAGGGTTTTATATCTTTGGAGAAAGGATTGTTGCAGAGCATGAAGGTAGGAGCAATTCTGGGCAGTTTTGGAGCCCGAAATTTGAAGCATCATATCTCGGCGACCCGAGATCCTTTTCAGGTGATTTTTCTTGTGTTGGAAAGGTCTTTAAGTAAGCTTTCCGGAATGGGTCTGATCAAGCCAAAACTCATCCTTATGCAAAAGTTATGACAGAAATAGTGATGCTGAGTCAGAATTGACTGCACTATGCCTATTCTTCTGCAGTTTGCTTCTTGGAGCTAGAAGACGATCTTTGGAGGCGCAATCAATTACAAGGGGTCCAGAGGTCTATGTGGAAAGAAATTATCAGGTGGGGTTTTGCTTTTGATCAATTGAGGTGTGCTATGAGCTGCCATGATTAGTCTGCACATGATTTTTGCATGCAAATATGATAGATTATGAATTTGTTGGAGACTCATAAGGCTAGAGAAGAAAATCAATGATTGGAAACATCCCTGTAAGGCTGATTTTAAGTCAAGAATGGCTGAATATGTGTTATGTTTTTGTCATTTTGGTTTTGTGCTTTATTTGGTTGGTCTTGTATTTGCTGCCTTTCTCAATTTATTTGCATGTCCTAGTATGAAGCTAAGTCCTCATAGATGGAATTGGGTTGCATTCGAGCTTAGCAGCAGAGGAGATCGGAGCATGAAGAGCTGAGCAGAATAATCATAATAGTAAGAATATGCATTGTTTGATAATTGTCTAACTATGGTAAAATTCTAAGGTTTGGGATAAAGTATCTTTCTTAGCTCATGGAGATGGGGCTAATGCTGAGAAGTAGTCTAGCACAGATGTAGAGCATCAACGACCCCTCGGCATCAAGGATTTCAGCATCAAGTTCGCATGTGGATCTTGAAATAGGAATAAGCGGTCATCTGACATCAAGGATTATTGAGATTGAGACGGGTCCACATTGGTACAAGGAGAGCCATGTGAAGCTTGGGGGTTTCTGAATGTGACTATAGCATGAAGTACAAATAGTCCGAAAAGGTAGCTCGTAAGTTTTCAAGTTGTTGCATTGTATTTTATCAAGAGCATCATAGCTAATGGATTCAAAGTATAAACGTTACGGAACATTGTATTCCTCATGGGAAGATGGTTTCGAGGTAAGTTTTGCATTATAGAAGATGTTAGTATCTTTCCTTGATCAGTAACGTATATAGGTATTGAAGCTACATCAATGACAAATCGGGGCTCGTAAATTCCTCCACATGTTTGTATTGTGATCATGATCTTCACCAATGAGTTAGCTACTTCGCATGGTTAGGTTGTATGGGCAACCTCGACAAGGGCTAAGAGTATGATCTAGGCACATGTTTAATAAATATTGTAATGAACTTCACATGTCATGGTCTTTGCATTGCTCTACTGTTGTCTTGGTATTTGATTATGTCTATTGGAACCTCCGGGGTCGGGCTTCTAGGTTCTGGTGGGCCTAGGTTGCTCCGCATGCTCATGTTTATCTGCGATTCTCTGTGGTTCTTGTGCTCGTGGACACCGGCGTTAGTTCTCCCGGCGGGGATTGCTACGCTCGATCAACTCTTGTGAAACCCCATGGTAAGAGGTCCTTCAAAGGCCGGCGTGGCTGAGGGGTATCGCGATACGAGGTTCACCCCACCACCGCCATGGGGGCTTGGAATGTAAGCCGGGCTGGGCAACATGCTGCTAACAGTGGCCTCAGTATGTAGGCCGGCTGAGCTACCCATTGTCCCGAGTTTGTTTATGATGGTTTGATACTCCGGTTATGTTCTTTGCTCTTGATGTTCATGATGTTTTCTTTATTGTCATAGTCTAGCGTTGCACCATAGGTTCTTGTGTCTTGGAATTGTTATGTTTGCTATCCAAGATTCCGAGTATTTCCATGCATGCAGAGGCAGCCGAGGGATCCCCACTTAGTCACGAGGACTAACCCCAAAGAGTGCATGTGCAAAGTGAAAAAGCAAGGCGATGGCACCACCAAATACTGTTGTGGCTCATGGATGGGCGAGAAGCTTCTAGGATTGAGTTGCTAACATGGATGTCAGAACCATTGAGAATATGGATTCTTTGGATGTTAATGTTATTTGATTATATTGAGATATCAAGTATTTGCTCATTGAGTTTTGAGTGTGCAATTTAGCTGTGCAAGAGGAAGATTCAATTCTTCACCATATTCAATTGTTTGTCATACCAACCTAGAATTAGCGTAGTATTGACAAGATCCCGAGTTGCCTAGAGGGTCAACTCGGCAGGCTCGTCACAGGTTAGGGGCTCCGGTTCGAAATGCGGCGCCCGGGGGTTGGGGGGGAAGTCTTTCTTGAAATATGCAGCAATCTTAAAAAAAAAAAAAAAAATCAATAACCAAAAAGATTTTCGGCATTTTTTTAAGCCATTTTCATCATAATTTCTAGGGTCTTTCGGGTAACTACACTACAATATTCAGTATTTCTGGTAGTCTTAAATATAAGCATGCATTTCATAGCATATATTTAAGTAATAATTTAATCTACATCATGAAAGTATAATATCTATTGAAGTTTATGAATAAGCACTATGAATAACCACCCTTTTGGTTGGGAATTATAAATAACCACCATGCAAATTAAAATGGTACGGAAACCCATGCTACAAATCATATTCAATTGTTAGTAGACAATTCTGCAATAGAAAAACAACATGAATAACCACTAGATATTTATATTGGCAGTAAAAACCACCTTGTAAACTACATTAATTTTAATAAACCATACTACAAAAGAAAACCAATGTGGTCGATTTTTAATAGACAATTTCGCAATAGAAAACCAACATGAATAACCACTAGGTATTTAAATTGGCAGTGAAAACCACCTTCCAAACTACACTAATTCTAATAAACCATGCTACAAAAGAAAACCAATGCGGAGAATCATTGTCTAGCATTGAAAAACCATACCATAAACCATTATCAACTGAATAACCGATGTTGTATCAATAAACTAACAAGAAAACCATGCTAGAAACCATTAATTTAAATAAACCATGTTGCAACAAAAACTAGCATGAAAAACCACATCCTACTCATAAAAACCACTATAATATGTGGTTTCTATTAAGATTATTATTTTTTGCATAAGTAACCACATGTATAGTGGTTCCTTAGTGGTTAATTATGGCAGTTAAATTTTAGGATGCCTTGTGCATTTTCTCAAATTTTCAAGTGACTTGAAGAGGAAACAGTAAGAAAGTATTAAAAATTATTGCATCTGGGGCATTTGTAGACATTTAAAAATCTGATTGCACAGCTGCAGCGCCTAAAATGTATAGCTTAATCATCATGTTCTAGTTATAGTTGTGCTTTCACAGATAACGTTACCGGGCAATCTGAAAAAGTAAGCCCCACAGGTGGATGGACTCCAACTATTGCTACTAAGACATTTAGGTAAAGCTAGCTTGCTGCAGCAACAAGGTTTTTTAAGCTTGAATGTTTATTTGGAGAATGTGGTTTTGGCCTTGTTTATAAAGGTTGCCTAGAAGAGGCACAATTCAGGCAAGTAATCTGTTTATATAATTTGCAGGTTCTGTCTAGCTGTCTTGCTGATTTTATTGTCATCTAGGTTGTAGTTGTAAAGCAGCTCAATATAAATAGTCTGCACAATATAAATAAATAGTTTGCATGGCAATAAAGACTGTTTTGTGGATGATGCTGAGCTGCTGCTTCATCCAAATTTGGTAGCTTGGTGCATCATCCAAATCTATCGTTGTGAAGATGGTGAACAAAGATTAGCTGTTTATGAATTATACCACTAGGGTACTTGGATGATCATTTCAAAAATAGGGAGCGAGAATTTCACTTGGAGAACTTAAACACAACCCAGTTTGAGTGGGAATGATGGTTTAACCTAGGTTCAAATCCTTGGAGCTCCTTTCCGTTTGTATTTCTTCATTGTTGGTTTTAAAGATTGAAAATACATTGTTCTGCCTCTCAAGTTCGGTGTTTAATTTGATTTATGTGTGTGAACAACAATAAACTATAATGTTAAACTCAGTAACTAGAAATGGTTTTGACTAGGAAACCATTACATGTCTGAGTGCATGAAATGGGTATGGCACTAATAAATTAACTTGCAATGGTTTGGTAGTTAACAACGTTATCTGAACTATTCTATTTTACCAAAACCATTATGGTACACGATATCCCTAGCCTAGTTTGTTCCAAGGTTGGGAAATGTAATACACACTATCCTGGTCAAACATTGTACATGCATGGCAGATTAATACACGAGATTCTAAAACTTCAATATGTTTGCACGCCTTCAATTCAATTCAATTTTAAGCTTTGATAACAAAATAATTTGACCAAAGGAACCATGATCTAAAACCAGGACTTCCCATAATTTGTACCTTGCAAGAAGTTCCATGTTATAGTTGGGTGTTAAGCGCCAGAATTTTTGAGATTAAAGCTAGTCTCAATTCTTAGCTAATCTTACCCCATGGAATTTCTAACAGCATGTGGAAACCTTACCTATTTTCCTCCTCATGTGGAAACCTTACCTATTTTCCTCCTCCTGTAAAAACCCTTCCTATTTTCCTCCTCCTGTGGAAAACCTTCCTAATTTCCATCCTGCAAGGAAATCGGGAAGGGTTTCCACTCAAAATTTGAATCAACATCGGGAAGGGTTTCCACTCGATGGACGTGCGCCTTAATGTCGGGCGTCCGTGTCGAAAAGCGTGAGCCATAAAGGCTCACGTGTGTAAATATTTTGGAAAAAAAATAATTCCATGGAAACCCTTCCTGTTTTCCACGGAAACCCTTCCGATTTTCCAATATGGAGACCCTTCCTTATTTCCATGGAAACCCTTCCGAATTTTTATGGAAACCCTCCCGAATTTCGAAAACTGGAAATTTGGAAGGGTTTCCATGGAAAATCAGAAGGGTTTCCATGGGAGGCCAACCCAAATCTGGCGTACTTAAAACCATCGTCAAGTCACCGTATCACAAAGAGGAAAAAAAAATGCAAAAACAGAGCTCTTACTGCAATATTTTGTGCAAAAACAATAGAAACCGATTTGTATAGAGAGGTCAACTAAATATGGACTTTCTAGGGTGCTTGCGGCTGCTCTAACTTGGAGCACACATCCATGGCAGATCTGGCAGCTTTTCATCTCATTTCTCCGTGGCTTCCTTTCTTACCTGCATAAAGCTCAAATCCGACTCAAAATCTCAGCTCCAACACTGCGCCATACCTATTCTTCTGCTATGTTGTTCTATCCTTACCTGGTTGCCATTCTGCGCTCAAGAAAATCCTTCCCTTTTTTTATGTCATGCTTAACGATTGCGGATTTAGCTTTCAAATGAAGGCGCTTGCTCCGTTTACAGAGGCAAATGTGAGGAGTCTGTGTTTTTGGAAGATGAGCAAGGATACAAACAGAAATGGGCAAATATGCTATAGCCATAACCACGTTTGTCACCGGATTAAGACAAAACAATTAAAAAAAGAATGGACCAGTTGTAGAGGCATGGTTGGCATGTTTGGCTGGAAATCACTCTCCGGTTCCAAATGTAATTTTTTTGGAATTGTTTTTGCCTGAAAATTTTATTTTTGGATTTTTTTTTTGCCTGAAAACTTCATTTTTTTTCTCTAGTAATCATATATATAAGAAGATAACGTACAAAGCAAGGCTGGTCTACCATATAATATACAAATATAAAACAAGGTTGCCCTTTAGTTGTTAGCCCTTGTTGTTATTACCTAGATGGAAGGGGTTTCTTGTGGAAACCAGTAGTGTGGCAACACGAGGGGCCTTATCCCGGAGTGGTGTTGCCGTTACCAGTTTCCCACAGGAAACTCCAACACCTAGGCAGCTAGCTAACGTAAGCCACCACTGGGTTGGAATTTTGGTGATTGTGACAGGGCTCTAAGCGGTGCCACCAAAAATTTTAAGCCCAAAGATACCACTATAGTAGAGCGGGCTTGGGGCAAAGGGTTAGGTGGGACAATGGAGGGAGAGGGATGTAACTCGAAAAAGTGTGGAAAAGGCAGATGGGGGAGAAGAAAGAACTAGATATATTATCATTTATTAGCACGGTGTAATTTCATTCTCATACATTCGCGCCACTAATTTTAACACTTTACATATCATAACCTTTCTTAAATCACATACATCCTCCTACAAGTGCACATTCTAAATTTGATGGTTACAACATGGAAATGGAGTCACCTTTTTTGTCTGAAGATAAACTACGTGCTGCCATGTGGCATATCCCTACAATCCGGAATGGAAAGTGGGAAGCCAATTCCGCGCATACAGATATTTACAGGCTACAACTGGTTTCCAAAATAAACACAAGTTTTTACACAAAAATCTTATACAGTAACTTCTGTATACAGAAAGGAACAAAAGCAATGAAAATGGCCGACATGCTTATGCAAACAGGGAGATACAAGAAGAAAAACGGAGGCTATTCTAAGAATAGAAGAATCTGACAGAAGGTTGCCTGCAGAAAGGTAAAGAAATCAAAGTCTGTGGGTATAAATCTAGCTTAAGTTCAGATTAACACTAAAGAAAACTAAAGTTTAAAAATAATCTCAAGAGACAGATGCAAGAGAAGATTAAAAGATACACAATCAAAACTTAAAAGCAATAAAAAAACAAGAAAAAAGAACAAATAATGAAGATCTTAACTGAAACATCTTGATCCAGTGCATAAGAAACAGATCCTATGCCTAAACCAACAAATATAGCGCCTCAAAACATGAATGCCACAAGAATTGACACAAAAATTGCGTCACGTTGAAGAATACAGTCTTAAAATCTGATAAAATGGTGCCCTGCACACTGAAAGGAGCGTCTAAAGCAAGGCAATCAAAAAGCAGCATGCAAATCCATCAAGCTCCATCTTTCTAAAAGGAGCACCAAATCTGTTAGTGCCAGAATGTAGAAAAGGAAGGAAATGTTATCCCGAACCTGCATGCAAGGAAAAAAACCCATCAAACAGTTTGAAACCATAAAAAGAAGAAAAATTACATTGGAAGCACAAAAGATCACTACTATCTACTCGCTTTTCCTCAAGAACACACCAAAATCATGAAACAGTCGCTTTTCCTCAAGAATAGAAGGGAATCGTGAAATAAATCTTCATAAGATGAAACAACGACCAAGAAAATGAGCGCCCTAACTGCTTCCCGGGGGATGCACTTAGTAATAAAAGGGTATGGACATCTGCGTTCGAAGTGTGCCCAAAAACATCCCTAGTATACTGATATGTGGAAGCTAATTTAACCCCTAAAGTATATATTTTGCCCCAGATAATGGCTGCAAAGAATACTGAATCCCCCGGGAACTGCTTAGCGGCAGGAAATGCCGAGCGCCATGGCCCTCAAAACACAAGGGGCGGACCGAAAGCCATACCCGCAGAGCACCATCGCCATCGCCATCGCCATCGCCAGACCATCGCCATCGCCATCGCCAGACCATCGCCATCGCCATCGTCAGACCAAGAAAAGAAAAAATGGACTGCTCCCCATTTCCATGTTAAGGAGATGCCCACCGATCGCACTTTCCAATGTGGCCGGTGACCCGCTCCCGGCTCCGCCGGTCACGGGGCCCCACCGGTCCACACCGGAAAGTGCTCCTAGTGGGCATCTCCCTATACAACCAGTTCCCAAAATAAACACAAGTTTTTACTCAGAAATCTTATACAGTACCCTGTGTATACAAAAAGGAACAAAAGCAATGAAAATGGCCGGCAGGCTTATGCAAAGCGAGAGATACAAGAAGAAAAACGGAGGCTATTCTAAGAATAGAAGAATCTAACAGAAGATTGCCTGCAGAAAGGTAAAGAAATGAAAATCTGTGCGTATAAATCTAGGTTAAGATCAGACTAACACTAAAGAAAACTAAGAGGCAGATGCAAGAGAACATTAGAATAAGATACACAAATAGAACTTAAAAGCAATAAAAAAACCAGAAAGAAGAACAAATAATGAAGATCTTAACTGAAACATCTTGATCCAGTGCATAAGAAACAGATCCTATGCCTAAAACAACAAATATAGCGCCTAAAAACATGAATGCCACAAGAATTGATACAAAAATTGCTTCACATTGAAGAACACGGTCTCAAAATCTGATACAATGGTGCCTTGCACGCTGGAAGGAGCGTCTAAAGCAAGACAAGTGAAAAGCAGGATGCAAATCCATCAAGCTCCATCTTTCTAAAGGGAGCACCAAATCCGTTAGTGCCAGAATGCAGAAAAGGAAGGAAATGTTATCCTGGACCTGCATGCAAGGAAAAAAAGAATCAAAACAGTTCGAAACCATAAGAAGAAGAAAAAATTACATTGGAAGCACAAAAGATCACTACTATCTACTCGCTTTTTCTAAAGAACACACCAGAATCATGAAATAGCCGCTTTTTCTCAAGAACAGAAGGGAATCGTGAGATAAATCTTCATAAGAAGAAACAACAACCAAGAAAACGAGCGCCCTAACTGCTCAGCGGCAGGAAATGCCGAGCGCCATGGCCGTCAGAGCCATACCCATAGAGCGCCATCGCCATCGCTATCGCCAGACCATCGCCATCGCCAGACCAAGAAATAAAAAAAATGGATGGCTCTCCATTTCCATTTTGTAGGGGGATGCCCACCGGTCGCACTTTTTGGTGTGGCCGGTGACCCACTCCGTTGCTTTACAGTGCATCCATTGACTCAAAGACATTGGAAAATGGCTGGAATCTTAATAATTGCAGGGTGGTATAATTCAAGTCTTTTGCTGACATGAGAGGCTTTTCAGTTAAAGTTTTTGTTGGGGCGATGGGATAGACCTCTTTGGCAGAAAGTTGTAGGATATCTACTACCTAATCTGCCACAACAAGAAGATATTTTGGTGTGGGTGTGTCATCAGGAGGTTAAGGAATGCAGACTTGTGAATTCTATGTATAAGCTGTTGCTTGATACTGATATTCTTCCTTCTTCTAATAAGTGACCCTTCAACTCCCTCCTCCTCAATGGCAGAAAATGTAGACTTGGACATGGGAGAAGCTACTTCATCCTAAAGTGGCAATACTTTGGTGGCAAATTCTTCACAGATGTCCTCGGGTTAAAGTGCTTGTGCACAGGGTTGATTTTAGAATATCAGATCTATGTCTAGTATGTAAGCAGAGTTCTGAGACCATTGAGCATAGCTTTTTTATGTGTGGCCATCTTAGACATGTATGGGATTGGTGGTTCTCCCTTTTTAAGGTCTCATTAACAAGTACACGAAGTTACAAAGCCGGGCTTTTCATTTATCAGCAGGTTAGTTGTTGTGGACTATCTGAAAAAGACATAGGCTGGTAGTCTTCAAAGGTCTGGATGTGGCGGATGATCATGTTCTCCAATATGCTCAAGGTAGTATTGCTAAGTCTTATCATTGTTCTTCACTTGCCCCTCGTAAGAAGCGCTTGATCTTTGAGGAGTATTTGGATGTGCACACTTATGCATAGATAGGTTGTTTTAGTGGATCCATGCTTATCCTCTGAGGTTTTATTCCTGTCTTTGCATCTATACTTGTACTTGACTTCTGATAAAATAAAGACTGACGTTCTTCAACAAAAAGAAAGAAGCTTTTATACAATGTCCAAGCTTTTACTACAGCCGCAATTGCACCATCCTCATTGTATGATTTTTTTTCCCCAGGGCAGAGAAGCTAGTAGATTAACCTCGATTTATACAGGATAACATTCTACCACACATTTTTGCGTAGTATTTTTGGCATAGTGTAATTTCTAGGCATGGATAGTTAGTAATCTATTATGTCCACCATTTATTCGAGGATAAGTGCAAAAATACGATATAAGTTTTTATGGTGAACAAATTATGCAGAGACTTGGGCATCAAACATACCAAGAGTAGCTTATATTACCCTCAGGGTAATGGACAGGCTGAAGCAACAAACAAAGTGCTCAAAAACATCTTGAAGAAGATAGTAAATGAGAATAAACGAGACTGGCATCATAAACTTACTAGAGCATTATGGGCGTATAATAGGCAAAATACCAATGCCAGTACAGGGAAAACACCTTTTGAATTGGTGTATGTGACTGTGGCACACATGCCAGTTCATATGGAGATACTTGTCTTGGAAATCATGGCAGAAGTGGTTGAAGATTATGCACAAGGTTACAGGTCCAGCCTAGACATGCTGCTACAGCTGAATGAGGAGAGAGCACATGCATATGACAAGATGCTTACGCATAAGAAGAGGCTGCAAGATACATTCTTGAAGAAATATAATGGTAAGAAAAGTTTTGCTATAGGAGATATGGTGCTTAAATGTAACAAAGCACTGCAAGACAAAGCACCTAAGTTTGCAAATTTATGGGAAGGACCATATTTTATCAAGGAAGAAGCTGGATTGAATTCCTATTGGTTAACTGATGGTTGGATGTTAAGCAATGTGATAGGAATCTTCCAATAGAAGCCAACACCTATTCAGATTCAAGACCTTCATGCTGCACCTCTAGGAATACAAATGGCATCAAAACAACAAGAGCCGAATCAGAGAAGACTATAAATAAAACAAAGCATATTGCAAAGAATCATTCTTTCTATTTCTAATAATCCTTAACCATCATTCAATTAAATTGGGATTATGTCTTAATTTTGGGATTCATATTGTATGTTTTTTATAGCATATTCAAATTCACACAAACCACCTCAAAAGTATGAAAATGTAATCTCATATTATTTACAAAATAGTCAATATTTCACAATATAACACCATATCATAAAAACGTGATGAAAAAAATTTACATAGTTATTCAACTTTCTTCAAGCAACCCCAATGATATCATAGCCTTCTTCCTGACATCCTGAGGTATTGTAATTCTCGCATTTCTAGCTGGAATAGTGTTTGGAGTCCATGAGTACAAAACACTTTCATAGTCTAGCCAAAGATCAGGATCACTCGGATTTCTCCTCCATCTCTTTGTCCAACAATCTGAGTACCTTTCTTTATCCGATACGAACTGATGCATGGACACCACCATTCTACCCGCACATGGTTGAAGTTAATATTACCTTCTTCTTTGCAAATATCAGAGATGGTGAACCCCAGCCACACTGGATATGTATCTAAATCTGCTGGCTTTACTACCACAAATTGGTGGCATTCCAAGTCAGTGGAAGGTTCATAAGCATCCATGCCTAGAAACTTTGGCCTATTGTTCTTAGGACCAACATAGTGTTTGTCAGAAGGAGGAGGAGCATATTGCTTATGAATGCTACTAACAGTGTCATCAACATCCTCAGCACCTGCTAAGGTCTTCCACCTAGTTTTAGGCAACCACCCTTCTTTCAATTCATCTGAGGATGTATCTATCTCCCCCAACAGATCATATGGGGGGCGACTTCGAGCATTGAGTGCTATTGGATGGGCATATTTGCAAGTTATTCCTCAATCTAGACCATAGATAGCGATTCTCATTTGTGGGATATGATTGTACAGTTTTGGAAATACTATAAGGTTTGATGAATACACTAGATGGCAATGATTTTGTACATATATTATACGATTTTAGGGAGCTCTCGATGCTTGGAGTCACACCCCTGTGAACATACACCGAAACCAAAGAGGAATTAGGGGGAATTTAATTTAAAAGTTTCATTCCATTTCAAGTATCTGTTTGTTTCTGTATCAAAATACATTCTGCAAAGAAATTGTTGCCCATGTCCTTGAATGCTCTACCAAAGTATTACAACACTCCAAATCCAAGCTAACTTCAGAATATCTAGAATAATATCTAGATATGGACAAAGAACTCAAGAGAAAAGATTGTAAAACACCTTGGCTTCATTCCTTTGTTATACTATGCCATATATACACCTAGGCCAGCGTGATGGAAAACCAGTTTACCCAAGTTTTCGTTTGAGAAACTGATAAACAAATACAATCCAACATCACCATGTGAGATTATTCGCAATCATATATGCCTGAGAAGGCTTGATAGAGTAAGCATATGAAGATACCATCGCAACATTGAGTATCCAAATATGCTTTAAAGTCCAAATTCATCTTGTACCATAAATAGACATTAGAGAAAAAATGAGGTCTCCAACCGTCTTCCTAAGAAGAATGCCATGTCATTTCCTTTATTACTTTACCCTTTTCCACATCATCTCTTTGCCTTCATAACAAGGAGATTTATAGAATCCTTCACGTTTAGAAACGTATCTTTATAACTTCGAGACACTATCCTTGCATCTATGTGGCACATATATTAAAAAAATTCCAAATAAAAAATGGGGTTTGCTCGTGTGTGTCCAGCGTTCTTCATTTACTTCTAATATTTCGGGCACCGAAACTCTCTCACATTGCCCAAATCCACCGCCAAAATTTTTGCTCATTACGTTTCAGTTCTGTTATGGCACAACTTCGTAGGCTCCCATCAGAAGAGTATGCATAGTTGAGAATAGGGCTAGAGATGAAAGATCGAGATGATTGAAGGAAATGTATCGCTGAGCCTGTGAAATTCGTTTGTACCTTAGATTGTACTATTTTTATGCTTAACAAATGCATTACTAGCCATGCATGCTATGAAACAGCAGGTGAGTTTTGGCGCTATTTCAATTACTGTCTCAGGTTTGTTACTAGCCATACAAGTTTTATTTATGCTAAGTACGGTTTCTTCCAACTTTTGTCTATTTAATTTTTCATATATATTCTAAAGGGTTCTCTTCTTGACAATGATCGCTTGGATAAAATGAAGATCTGCCAACATGGAATTTTTCTCACATTTCTGATCTTGTTATTGTGGCAGACAATATGTAAAGAGATATCCTTTGGCCAGGTACTACGAGGATTCAAAACCTTGTTATTGACATTCCCATATGCAATATAGAATGAGTTGAACCATTTTAATGCTTCGGCCTTGATCAGTGCTGGATGCCAGGTTGTTGTTGAAGGTAAGCCTGTAAACCCATATCTGTCAGCTTTTTTAGCATTTCCAGAGTGATATTAGATGTTAGAAAGCTTAAGTTACGCATATGATAAAGTCTAAACTACAATCTCAGATTTTGAAGAGTGGAACTCCATTTTATTGGTGGTTTAAAGTGGTTCAACTCCACAATATCTTCAAAAGTAGGAGTTACCAAAAAGATTGGCATTGCTCAGTTTTTGTTTTCTTTGAATATAAATGGCTGAAACTGGTACTTTGCAATGATATGTTGAAAAGCCTTCAGGTCGTTGCTCATTTGTTGAATCTGCTCAAAAGAGAATCTTTTCACTGTTGATTTTAACAAAGATGAAGCTACAATTATATGTTTTTCCTCGTCTTTGCACTTTGTTCTTTGATACCCTTTTTCTGTTGCATATCCAGAATACTAAGGCCCCATCTTTTGTATGTGATAAGACTGATTAGAGTCATAAACAGGTCGTCCATTACAATTGACATAGTTTATTGCGTTGTTGTGAGGTTTTACAGTGAGACCAATCAGTGCCAGCATTAAGTGAGGAGCCATCATCTTTTGAGCACAGATTTCTCAATGGCAAATTTCACTGCAATCCTTAACTTTACTCATGAAAAGAGTATCTCTATTAGAAAAATCATCTTTTTAGAATATGAACTATTGTTAAGGTCATTGGCAGTGTTTAACTTACATGTTTCACTTGCTATATCATGGAGTAGACTGAACTACTGAAACGTTCAAGGCTTAACTTACATATTCCCAAAGCAAGTTAAGGACACACAAATGTATAAAGTCATGCAGCTTCATATTTGCAAAGGTCTACATACTAGAGTTGTAGTCAACAAACTAGATATATTCCATGATTATTAGGAGCCTTGATGTTGTCATGCTGAATGCCTCATGATCTCTCCTAGCTGCGCATTGTGCAGGGACCATATGTTAGCATAGGCCTTGGAATATACAGAAAACAGTAAAGGATTTTCTTATGGATTTTCTTGTGCAAGCTATACATGTCTTGGAATGCTTAGAAATACAGATGCACATGTACTTCTGGAGCTATAAGATATAGACAGACCACACGTTTAAAATTTCAGGAATTGAACCTGAAGATCCAGCATCCAACAATTTTTTTTCCTATTGTACTATTGATTTTATGCTGATTACATTTGAGAACTTACAATCTTAACATTCTATTTTTGCATTCCCTACAATACGCAATCGTTCTTTCATAGCATCAGCATGATCTGCAGACAACAAACAGAAATATAAGGAACAATTTTATACATGCAAAACGACATGAGAAGTGCTGGAAATGTTTAGAACTAACCATTGCAACTAAGCACTAGAAGAGAAGCAAGGAGACACCAGCTCTGCTATTTCTAAAGAACAAGATTGAGGAACTTCTTTTTTGATGCACATGAAACAATAGTATGACCTGTTAGATACACCTGGTTATCTAAACCCAAGCTTACATCTCAATGTCTATAAAAGAATGACAATGACCTGTTAAGCTCAAAGCAAATTTAGATGTCACGTAATATAATGGGATTGTAGGATCTATCATACTGTAAAATAGAAAGGCCACAAAGTAATGCAGATGTTCACCCGAATGGCTGTCTTTGAACTAACAAAAGCATCATTCTTCCAATCAAATTGATACTGAGCATAAAGAGGAGTTACAAACTTTTGTAAGCCAGAAAGCATTTTTCTAGCGGGCCTTTTGGGTAGCTATACCTCCTGCTCATGACATTACTGATGAAAAAAATTCTGATATAAATTCGCAAGAACTACACCTGATCTGTCTTTGCTGCCCTTCCAATATGTTAGAGAACCGACGATGCTATGGATGAATCGAAAGACAATTTGTGTCTCTTCCTGAAAGACAGAATCGAAACCCTATTACACAAGTTTTTTTTTTTGGGAAGGAAGGAAGGAAGTACATAAAATTTCGTAACATGTTCAAAAGTTTCTCATAATTAAAAGTTTCTCGGGAAGATTTCGTAGGTTTAGATTTTTGTGCACACATGAATCTAGTAAGATTTCAGAAATCTTTACCCACATAAGAGAAGCTCTATTGAAGTACGTGTCCAACTAAATGTCGCCATGTGGATGCCTAATAAGGATGCTTCTATTGCCACCTAATGTGCCCTTAGAACATACAAGGTGTCTTCTCATTGGATCCATGTGTAAACCTATGTGGAATTTTCACTATTAAGTTTAAGGATGGTTGGAGACCCCATTTTTTCTCTAATGTGTCCTGTAGCCTTGATGCTCATAATATGAAGTAGGTCTGATGAAATAAACATATCAAGACACCACTGCAACTTTATATCCAAAGATAGCACTCTCAGGTCCAAAAGCATCTTGTAAGAGAAATAGATGTCCTAAAGCCTTGATGCTCATACTATATGCTCCAAAATGGTATCTGTAAGTAGAGCAAGTAAATACATGGAAAGGAAAATACAAATTGACCTAGCAGAATAAGTTATACATAATAAAACAACTATACTTATGGTTCAATGAGTGGAGAAGAGAAAGCTTACCTTGGTATTACTTCCATAGCTAGACTTCATCCCCTGCATTTTATGCATGGAACCGCTACTGCTGCCCTTTAATTGCATATGGATATGTGGTACAAGAACTTTATGAGAATAAGTATATCTTGGTACATAGTGATGGATTAAAGCATAATTAAGTGTGAAAGAATGCAAAATCTTGGCTGGTCTGTAATGCTTACTGCAGTAACAGTTGTCGACATCTTTGTTGCCCATGTACTCAAAGACCTCCTGCATAGTCATTTGCCTGAGTTTCTGCTGCTGGAGCATCCTCTTTAAACGCAGACTTTATGCTTCCTCTACCGAGCTCAGAAGACCTCAAAAATGGAGAAACCTGAGAATATGAGCGGCCGAAATGATCTCTTCTTACCTTAACTTTTGAAACATGGGTCTGTATTATGAGGAGTAGGGCATGGATGCATCAGAAGATTCATAAGCTCTTTTCAAAAATTTATAGAAAGTTTTTCTACTTTTCCAAATCAGAGATTGATTTGTAACATAGCCGTAGAACATCCTAGTGCTGAATTCAAGACAAGCAAGAACACTAGAATGCAGAAACAAAGAACAAAACCTGGAGGTCTGTATCGTAGCATACAGATCCCTAACTAGAGCAAGTGGCCGATGATGAGAAGATGCATATGAAGATCAAACCGGTTTTTCCGCTCAAACTACTGGTAAACGACCTCCCTCACCACCAAAAGCACAGTTATGCCCGCAAGCCCTAATACAGTAAACTCGATTTGTGTCTGGCAAGTCTTTGACAAAAAAAAAAGCTCGATATGTGTGATTGATATCTGCATGCCCAAAACTTTTGGAGGCCACCATCGTCCGATTGCATATGTGAAAAAACGTATAAAAATATAAAAATACCCCCTGTTATTATGCTTGATATCATCCAACACTTAACAAACTGAAGCAAGAGCTGTAGTCAAAGTTGCTTGAGAGAAGTGCATTAAAGCTACGGCAACTGGTGGTCTTGGAATGTTGGATTTTCACCTCCAAAGTAAGGTGATGATATTGAAGTTTATTTGGAGGAATCTCATTGGTAAGGAAGATTCTCCACGTTATATTGTTATCGGGCATGAGTATGGTTGCAGCAGTGCCTCTTTAGGGGAAGCTACCAATGCTAACGAGCTATGTCTGGATGCGAGCTTCCTTGTGGTATGTCCTCTTTTTTCTTTTGTATACATTGGGCCAGCAAGGGCTTTCAGATAGACAGATTCTTGGGGACTTAGATGGCTGCACTTACTGTGGTCATGCTAGGGATGGTTGCACTCACTGCACCTTGGGAATTTGCTGCACTCATTGCAGCAAGGAATTGCTGCACTCATTGCAGGGATATGCATTTTGATAAACTCTGGCTTTTGTTATTCATTAGAAAGGCTTAGGTGTGTGCCTACAGATATTGCCCTCATATTTTTAGACATGGAAGAAGCTTTTTTCTCTCAAGGTCTAGGTGTTAATGCTTAGAGTTCTACGTCGATGAGCATGATAAAGGCATTGCAGGTTTGATTAACTTGAGCTGCTTCACTTGGTCATGTTTCAAGATACAGTTCTAGTTGCTTTGGCTGTTAGTAGTTGTGGTGGCAGGAAGAGTGCCCTGGACTTATTGAGCCGGCATCTCGGGTGCTTCAATGTTGCTGCTACTATCCAATGGCCAGAAAGACTTGGAATGTAGTGGTTTTCCTTGTTTTGAGCAGTTTACTTTGTGTAAAACGTTTCGGGAAAGGACGCCAAGGTGCATTGAGTGGATTGTAGGAAGCAATGATGACCTTAGCTTGTAGCATTATCTAGGAGAAGTGGTAAGCCTTAAGTCTTTGGATTTGCAATATTTCTTTCGTCATGCTTTCTTGTGGGATTCATGAGTATAAGACGTGAGTACCAATTTTATTATATAAATAAATAAAAATCTATCTAGCCTTCAAAAAAAAAAAAAAAAGGGAAGATTCTCCTGGCCCGAGGTTGCTGATGCAATGGATTCAACATTGTCTTCCACTTCATAAGGCCTCCATTAAGCCTCTTCTTCCTTGGGTTTTGCTTTATCATATACATCTGTATCCTAATGCTTCTCCCTTTCTAAAGGGATTGCTTGCTGCTTGGGATACTATCAGGTCTCTTTTTCATTTCAATCCTGAGGCATGTCTTCAGTTGTCTACTCCATGCTGGATACCTTTGCAGGACATCTCTAAGAATATATCTCTAAGTGTTGTTGTTCATCCAAAGACACAACTACCATGGATAGCAGCTGGTATAAGCACTATAGCTTGGTATGAGTCTGGTCATCTCATATCATGGGAAGCATTTAGAACAAAATTCTTATTTTATAGATGGGATAGAGTAATTTGGACTCGTATTGCTATATTGTTGCCACAGGATTCTGGCCCACAAATTGAATTAACTATATGGGATTGCCATCAGGGTATCAAGCTAGGGCGCTTTCTTTCTGCTGTATATAAATTGCTTCTGCGTTTTGAAATCCATCTTCAGTTTCTCAATCATAGTGGAAAAGTGTTTGGACATGGGTATGGGATAAGTTGCTTCATCCCAAATTTCAGAGCTCTGTCCTTTAGATAAGCAAAGGGTTGAGATTATTGAGCATTGCTTTTTCTCGGCTTCGGTAGGCATGGTCTTGGTTGTTAATCCTATTTGGCACATCCCGATCTAGCCAACAAGTTCTGCTCGTTATCTATCCTGATGCATGGCACAAATGGCCGAAACGAGCTTTTCATCTTGCGTATGGCTGGCTCTTATGGTCGATCAGGAAGAGAAGGAGACTATTTATCTTTAAGGGCATGGATACCGCAGATGAAAGTCTCAGTGGACATAGAATAAAATTGTTATGGCTTATAATTGTTCTTCTTTTGATCAAGAGAAGAAAGTACCGATTTGGCATATTTATCTTCAGATTCATTCTTATGCATAGATAGGCGATTGTGCTCGGTTGGATTAGTACGTCTGTTGGGCTTATAATCCTATCTTTGCATTTTATGTTATTATTGATTGTTAAATAAAACTTGTCGCCCTTTTCACACACATCACAAGACAAGACGCTGCACACACACACACACACACACACACACACACACACACACACACACACACACACACACACACACACACACACACACACACACACACACACACACACACACACACACACACACACACACACAAGCTTCAACAAGACCAAGAGTTCCCCACATAAATATTCTCAGAAACAAACCAAATCAATAAAACGTTGCCTAAGAATGGGTAGATTCTTAATTTCTTGCAAATTGAAGCGAAGCAAATATAAGCAAATATAGCCAGACCATAAACTCTAGGATTAGCATTGGCCAGATTTTCCCAGTCCTTATTTCTTGATTACTGATTAGGACACATTGATAAAGATTAAATCTGCCAGGGCATATATAGCTAGACCATGGAATTAATATTGGCCAGATTTCTTCAAGCCTTGTTTCTAGATTCTGCCAGGCATATGTAGCCAAACCATAGCATTACTATTGGCCAGACTCTTCTAGTCCATGTTTCTAGATTATTGATTAGGAGACATGGATAAAGATTAAAGATTATCTGTCAAAATAATAACGGTAACCTGTAGCTTCCTTAGACTACAACAGGAAGTTTCTACTAAAATGACGGAATTACCTTTGTTTCAAAGGCATTCTAGACAAGCACTTCCCAAACATACTACAAACGTGGATTAATATAATAGAAGTGCTCAAACGAGGAATGATTAGGTTAAGCACTATCCTTATTACAGAAGGAGCATCTAAGTAGTGAGCAATAAGTCATCATGCAATTAAGTTTCTGATCACAATTTTATCTTTTCTTAGCACTTCAATCATTTTTGGCAAATAGACATAAGTCACATAGATGGATGAACCACTAACTACCTTTCAACAAGAATGGTGCTCCTTTGATCCTCATATGCAAGAAAAGTGCACCCTTTGATTAGGTGAATGAAATTGAGGTCGATAGTGGAAAAGAGGAAGAGGGGAAGGGTACGGGAAAAGTTTGAAGAGGAAACGGATGAGGAAAAGAAAAAAAGAAAGGGAAAAAGAGCATGAAAAAGGGGAAAGGAAAAAGAAAAAGAGGGATAGGGAAATGGAAAAAGGGAAAAGGGGAAGTGGGTGGGAAAGGAGGAAAATGAGCACGTAAAAAAGGTGAGGAAAAGGAATGGAAAAAAGTGTGGGAAAGTAAAAATGGAGAGAAATAGAAAAGGAAGGAAGGAAGGAAGGAAGGAAAAATTTTTAACGTCCACGGAACCCAATCGGGTTATGGGACCAAGTACATAAGGGACCGAGGTCCTGGACCGAAGTCCAAACAAGAACATGGGCCGAAGCCCTTAAACCAAAGCACAACGTGAGCTAGAACACAACCATCATGACCCGGATTAAAAACCACCTGGGAAAAAACCGTTGCCAGGATGACTATGGCTGCTCACCGATCCAAAAATCTATGCTGTTGCACAAGCAACAAGCATACCTTCATACCTCCAGCAGGCAAAGCTTCACCAAGCAACTCCGAACCGTAACCTCTTCACAACTGGGTGCTGGAAAACAGACGCCCCCAACGCCAATCGCCCAGACACGCAGGGAAGGCGGCGCTCAGAAAAACCGCTCAGGGAAATCGCCCATCGGAGGTGCCTCCTCACCCATCCACCAGCCCTGCGCCAAGGCGCCAGCACCCCCAGGTATGCGCGCAGGCGGACATCCACTCAGGCACACACAGGGGCGCCATCCTTCACTGCCGCTGCTCCAACGCCATCCATCATTGCATCCGCTCAGGCAGGCCTCAGGCAGGCGCCAGGCGCCAGGCGCCAGGCGGAGGCGCCAGGCGGTAGGAGGGCAATAGAAGCTATGAAGGGGAAAAAGGGCACATGGAAAAGGAGATGAAAAAGGAAGGCAAAGAAAAAAGGAAAAAGGAGGCAAAAGCAGAGGGGGAGGGGGGAAAGGAAGGGAAAAAGGGTGCGAGGAAAAGGGAGAGAAAAATGGGAAAGAGGAAGGGGAAAGGGCATGGGAAAAATGAAAGAGGCAAAGGGTGAGGAAAGGGAAAGAAAGGGCATTCAAGACCAGACACCATTGTAGAGGTCACTCCCAACCGATCAGACTCCATTTCCACCATATTAAGATCCCCAACAAGAAGCCATGAAATGTGGCAGCCCAAGCTGTGTATCTTCGCTCGCAAAGAGGCCCACAGTGAAGCTCTCTGATGAGGTCTGTTGTGGGCGTAAACATTAATTAGACCATATTTAACTCCTTACTCCTGCCATACAATTAGGGCCCAATGACCAAAGCGATCAGCCTGAGTAAAGATGACTGGCAAGGAAGGAAGCCACGCTATCACGACCCCTGCACTGGCAGAATCAGCTGCTGCGATAGGACATTAAACCTGCGACCAATTATGTCTGCAAGCTTTGATACGTCTCCCTTACGACACTTATGCTCTTGAAGACATACAAACTGAGCATCCAATCTAGATAAAGAAATACGACTCCGCTTGAGTGGAGAGGAGGCTACCCCCCTGAACATTCCATGAGACTAACCGCATTGATCTTGTGATGGGGCCAATTCAGATGAGACCACTGGTGTCTCAAGGGAATTTGAGGATGTTACCTGGGCATCTGGCATGGCAGTAACCTCATCAACCAAATCAGCCCACTGAAGTGGATCAAAGCGACCACAGTGGGCTGCAATGGGCGAGGCAGTGCTACCTGAAGCAGGAAGAATGCAGAGGAGTTAGATCCCTTAGCTGACTTTCGTGGTTGACGAAGAGCCGGTGGATGTTTAGGTGGTGGGTGGATGCCACGCCGATCAATGTCCATATACTGTCCGCGAGCGTCTTCAATTTGCTCTTGCGATTTTGGATTTCAGCCAGTCTCAATAGTTGGTGATCCAGAGACTGAGGTGGGGGAGCTGCAACTGGAAGAGCAGGCGGGGCAGTCACAGGCACAGGGATGTGTGAGATATCCATTGAGGTGGGAGCTGATCTAGGAGCATGGAGTGCCGGAGGAGCTGATGGAGGATCCTGTTGGTGAACCCTGCGACATTGAGCAAAGAGAGGGGCTTCAGGAAACATGAGAGCTAGCTCAGGACCATTCAACAAGGACAGCTTAAACGGAAGAACATGGGCCCGCTTTGGACAACAGTTGTTTGAGGCACATCACGATGAATGGGCCTTGCCACGCATGATGCCATTGGTTATGGAGTGTTGCAAATGGAGTCCAAATCTCATTAGCAATGGCAGAAATGAACTTGGAATCCTGTAACTCTGGAGGAAAATCTTCGATAGCAAACCAGAAGGGGGCACGTAAGGCATCTTTAGCTGGAAAGAATCCAGGAACATACTGCTGATAGAGCAAGAAGTGTTTCCAGAGAGGATCGACACCTCGTGCTATGAGTTGAGCAGCCGGCTCAGGAGATTCAAACATCAAAAGAAAACAACGTCGATCTTTTGCGACAAGCTTGATAGATTGATAAGCAGGAAGCCCTAGCTTGTGAAGGTGCCCAGACCGCCAAGATCCCACGTGCTTCAGATCCAAGAAAGGGCCAGTGAAGTGGCAGACCACGGAACATGCAACCAACTGCTCCACATGTCGTCGATGATCCTCATGGCTAATCTGCACCACTGGAGCCCCAAAACGCTTAAACGTTGCTCAGCACTCCTGAACCTCATAAAAGATTTCGTCTGATGGGAGCTGGACATCCATAGAGTCTTGCTTGGCTTGCAATTGCTGGAGATAGGACACAACATTCTTCCTGTTATTATCCACCATGGTGGCAATGGCCTCTGAGACACGAGCCGAGGTGGCGGGAGTCGCCAGGCCCTTGCAAAGCCACTCAGAGAACCGCATCGAGCAACTGTATCAGATGATCTCCAAGGTGTGGTCGATGCAGCTCGGGGGATGGAAGAGGATGTCGCCCCAGGCTGCCGTGGGGGAAGAGGGAGAAACTCCTCCTGCCCTGAGAAACTTCCAACGTGTGTTGGACGTACACCAGTTTGTGGAGGTTGCACCACCATCCGAGCACTACCTGTAGAAATAGTCCGCGCCAAGGAACTTCCAACCTGAGTTGGAGGTGCCGCCCGTGCAACACTATTAGGTGCAGCCTATCCAGAGGAGCACTCTACAGGCACATGAGGTCTGAACTGATATGAGGGACTTCCAACCTGTGTTGGAGAAGCTAGTAGCCCAGCAGCAACTTTGGCAGACAAAGAGGGTCTTGCCTGAACCCCAGAACCTCCAACGAGTGTTGGAGGCGCTAATTGGCCAGAGCGCACCACCTGATCCGAGGAACCTCCAACGTGCGTTGGAGATGTGACACTCTCGGAAGAGTTTTCCAATGGCACGTATTCAACACGGCTGATCTTCCATGCTGATCTTGTCATGATCTTGTCACAAGTTCTAATTATTTCATACTATTATCAGGTAAGCATCAAGTAAAAAACATGGATGTGTACATTGAACCACTCATAGAAGAGTTTGAGATATTATGGCAAGGCATCCAAATGTACGACATAGTGAGGACGCCACATCAGTTCACATTACATGCAATATGTTGCTTCACGACACATGATTATCCTGGTTTTAGTGTTGCTTCTGGTATGTTCTTTAAATACCAGTGCTCTTTTTATTAAATGCTAACTCATTATCTACATATAGGTTTGCAAACAAGTGGAATGAATGGTTGCCCATCATGTGGAACTGATTTGACTTGTTATCGCTCCAAGCACCTTAACAAGCAAATATATCGCGGACACAAAAAGTACCTACCATGCAATCACCCTATCGCGGGATCAAATGCTACTAAGCGATCGACGCCAGAGGACACCCAAGGATTGGTTAGAAACATGGACTATGGCGCGTGAATCACAAGGTGCTTCAATGATGATGATGTTATACCACCACCGGGCATGAAACGCTTATCCATATTTTATCGCCTTGAATATTGGCGAAACTAGAACTTGTGCACCTACTCGATCCTATGCATGTCTTCAAAAATGTTGGACAATCACTCGAGACATTTGACCGGGATTGGGAGAAATTAAGTGCTAGAAGAGACTTACAAGATTGTAACATAATGCGTACCTTATGGCCTATTGAAGAGGAGGGCAAAGCCATTATGTTACCCAAGGCACCGTGGGTTCTAAGTAAATCAGAAGAGTTGCAAGTGACTAATATTATATCCAAAATGCGCACTCCTACCGCTATGGTGCCACAACACGTAAAAGCCTTCACAAAAGATGGTGATCTTAGTGGGTTAAAGTCCCATGATTGGCACAAATTTATACAGGTATTAATTTTGTATTAATTATCTTGTTGGATATTTCTTCATTATATATGTTTGTTGCATTGTAGCACATTCTTCCATGTGCAATTGAGAATTGTCTTACGAGTAACATACGCGACATTACATATCGACTTGGAAAGTTTGCAAGGTATGGTTTAAAAACTTTGTTAGTAGTTTGTTTTCAATTTTGTTGTTAACAACTACCAATTTTGTGTATAGATGGGTCTCAATGAAAGAGATTAGCTTAGATGACATTTCAAGAATGGAGGTTGAGATAGTTGAGCTTCTGTGCACGATGGAGAAAGAGCTTCCTACAAGTTTTTTTGACCTTCAAGTACACTTATTGGTTCATCTACCAGAAGAAATCCGGCTTCTTGGACCAGCTTCAAGTCGGTGGATGTTTTTTTTAGAACGGTACATGAAAGTTTTGAAAGGATACAACCGGCAAATGGCTAGGCCTGAGGGGTCCATGACCGAGGGTCACTTGCTTCATGAAACATTGTTCTTTTTAAGTGAAGCCACAATTTCAATACACAAAGATGCACCAAAGATTTGGAATGGTGAGGAAGATAAGGAAGTAGCAGAAGAAGTCTTGCAAGGTCATGGAGTGCAACGCAAATTGAACGAGGAAATGTTTGAAGAAATAAATAAGTTTGTAATACGTAATACTGATAGTCTTGATAAGTGGAGGGAGAGGTATAGACTTGCTAGAGAAGAGAGGGAGATGGCCAGGCAAGATTTTGCACATAATAGCATACATCATGGCCGAAAACGTGTTCTATATCCAGAATCATTGGAAGAATTGCCTGAGGATATGACTCGTGATTGGTTGCTTGAAGCAATGGAAAATGCACGAGATAATGGAGAGGATGTTCCAAAGGATGACTTCAATATCGCACTTGGATGCGTTAAGAAGGTATAACTTTCTATTTATTGGTAATGTTTGCTATATACATATGATTTGCTTTCTCATATCCTGTAAAATGCAGGCTCGTTTCCACAATTCCATGTGGGCTTATGGAAATCATCTTCGAACTATAGAGGTCGATAAAGGTTGTCTGACAAATGACTGTGGAATTGCTTCTCAATTTGAACAAAAAAGCCAAGCTAGTCAACGTGATCGGCAACCAGTTACGGGTGATCTTAATTATGTTGGGCAAATCACCAATATTATTGATGTTGACTTCCGTTCATTTCATGTAACTATATTGAAGGCAAAGTGGTTCAAAGTTATTTATAGAGGCAGAAATAAGACCGTGAGATCACATCCTTCAGGTTTCTACGAGATTGATTCAACAAAGATTCTTGGAGAAATGAACGAACCATTTGTTTACCCTGAACAAGTTGAACAGGTTTTCTTTACTGAAAACCCTGTTAACCCAAGGTGGTGGATTGTGGTTCATGTTGTACCCAGGCGCAGACGTCTTATTGATACTACTGCATTAGAGCTCAATGATGAGCATGAAGGAGATGGTTGATGGTATCTTTACATTCTTGAAGACACTTTTATCAAATTACCTACAAAGTCACTTTATTGTCACTTTACACTCACTTATTGTCACTTTTTTGTCACTTATTCTCACTCTTTTGTCACATTTGGGTCATTTTATTGGCATATTGTGATAGTATTTATATCATTTCTTTGTCACTACTTTTGTTATTATAAAGTCAGTCTATTGTCACATTTCTGGCAAATACTTTTGTCAAACCTATATCAATCTATGGTCACAATTTTGTCATCTAAATGGTACGTTATAGTCAGATTTATATCATTTTTTTGTCACTATTTTCGTCATTGTTAAGTCAATTTATTGTCACATTCTTGACATATGGTTTTGTCAGAACCATGTCAGTCTAGTGTCATATGATAGTCATCATTTTGTCGCTTTTTTGGCATTATTTGTGTCATTATTAAGACAATTTATTGTCACATTCTTGACATACGGTTTTGTCAGAACCATGTCAGTCTAGTGTCATATGATAGTCATCATTTTGTCACTTTTTTTGTCACTATTGTGGCTCTCCATTGTCATATCTATTGTCATTTGGATGTCACTAATTTTGTCATAGTTATTGTCACTTTTGTATCAGTTTTTTGACATGTTATTTTACTGACAAAAAAAGTGACAATAAACCACTGTTCTCTTGTAGTGAATGAAGTCAAACAAAAGAGGGACCCAACTGTCATCACAAATCTTACGTTGAACGATGCTACACAAAATTTGCTTAGATCCATAATTAACTTCGATCCATACTGAATACACTTTTCTAAATGTCAAAGTGAATAGAAATTGCAAAGACCATTCGGCAATGTGTGAGAGGTAGAGGACCAAGTGTCAATTTTGTCAATCCTCCATCCAACAGTCATATTTGGGTCTGACTCCCAATGGCACACAAGGCGCTGGCTTTGCTAGCGCTAAATGCTTGTTTTCCATAACAGCAAATTGAGACATGTATTGTATATGTAGCAAAATAACAGGGGGTTCCAGGGGGATTTGATATGGACGTAAAAATAACAATTCTTGAAACCATAGACCATACATCCCCAAAAAATTGAATAAGTTGTTATAAAAAAAAACATAGATTCATCACATTAACTCATTGGGTATATTGGTTAAAGTAGTCTAATTAGGACATTGAGTTATTTTGGTAGAGGTTCGAGCCCCCGTATTTCATATTCTAAAATCTTAGGCAAAGCCGTATAGAGGTTTGATATTCCCTCAAAACCTTAGGGGAAATCGTATTTCATATTTCAAAATCATAGGCGCCTCCAAGCATAACGAGAGGCGCCCAGAGGCCCCAACATACGATCTGGGTCATAGGATCGACGAATCCAACGATTGTGGTAGTCTAGGGTGCACCTCGTTTAGAATATGTATTAGACAATTTTATTAGAAAACCACTACAAGTTGCACATGAATCACTAGCAATTCCTAAATTAATTGAACCACACAAAATAAAATATAGCAACCCCAAAATTATTATGAACATAGCACTAAAGCAAAAAAAACAAACTACTATAATCACAAATCATCGCAAGTCGTACGTTGAACGACACTACACAATATAACATCAACTCATCCATATAACATCAACTCATCCAAGTGTGAAGTCACGTTGCCCCTTCTTAGCCCCGAAGGGGCAAAAATTTTTTTTTAACCTTTAACAAAAACCATTATATTAAATTAATTTAAACCATTACATTAAACCATTACTTTTCCTTTAAATTAAATTCCCCTTCAAACCCCCTTTGGTTTGGGTGCATATTCACACGGGGGGTGACTCCGGGCAACGAGAGCTGTTGGATAGGCATATTCACCCCTTATTCCTTAATCTACACCGTACGTAAAGTTCCTCGTTTGTGGGGTATGCAAGTACAAAATTTGCTATACTGTATAACAAAATTCGCAAAATACTATAAGATTTCAAGCGGAATACTATATGGTGTTGATTTTGTACGTGCAAAATACAATTACAAGCGCTCTCGCTGCCCTACGTCACCCCCCGTGTGAATATGCACCCAAACCAAAGGGGGTTTGAAGGGGGATTTAATTTAAAGGAAAAGTAATGGTTTAATGTAATGGTTTAAATTAATTTAATGTAATGGTTTTTGTTAAAGGTTAAAAAAAAAATTTTGCCCCTTCGGGGCTAAGAAGGGGCAACGTGACTTCACACTTGGATGAGTTGATGTTATATGGATGAGTTGATGTTATATTTTGTAATTACTAATATGTCGGATGTAAAACATGTAGCAATATCTAATATGTAGCAATATAAAAAAAAAATAATAATAATATGAAGCGTAAGAAACTATAATATTATAGCATAATGTACGTTATGCCTTGTGCCTGCATGATTCCTGTTTGTGATGTTCAGCCTGGGCCTCGTCTGTTTCGTGCCATTCGTCTCATTGTAATATCTGGAATTGAAAAAAAAACACAATTGTTAATAACTAGTAATGGTAGTAATAATATGAGTAACACAAGCTTAAAAAAAAAATAAACCATAAAGAATATTTAGAATTTGCTAGATATTACAGCATTTGATTTTTGCGTAGACATATCCATAATGGTAGACATTCAAAGGAAGGGCGAGATTTTAAAGTTTTAACCTTATAGCCTAGAATGGGCAGTAGATATGAAGGAGGGGCGACATTTAAAATTATAATGGGAAATAAGCTTAGTTAACCAAGCAAAGGTAGCGACATTTAAAATTTTAATGGCAAATAGTTAACCAAATGTATCGAAATTGGAGACAGCCGTAATTAGGTATAGGTTAGGGTTTGTGGAATCGGAGATGGCAGCTGGTTTCAAGGGCCGGATGTAACTCGAATACCATTTTCTGAGGATGTGGTGAGCAGCCAAGCAGATTTCGTTTCAAATCAAATATCTAGCATCCCGGAATCAGTGGGTTCTGTTTTTGGAAAAGGAGCATAATGAGGAAATGGGGCTTTTGATGCCGAATTTTGCAGCAGGAAAAACCACAGCAGTAGAATCTGATTAAAGAAAAAAAGACAAGGAGTATAATGAGGAAATGGGGCTTTTGATGCCGGATTCTGCAGCAGGAAAAACCACATCAGTCGAATCTGATTAAAGAAAAAAGCTTTCGAGCAGGATGAGGACTTGGGGCTTTTGATGCCGGATTCTAAAGCAGAGTTTGCCACATTAGACAAATCTGAGGATTTGGGGCTTTTCATGCTGGGTTCTGCAGCAGGGTTTGCAACAGATATTAGCTTACTAAGAAACTGGAAGAACTAGCTATTTCAGCGTAGATTCAGGCATTTAATGAGGTGAACTAATGGAGTGGCAAAGCGAGATCAGAGCCGAATCCATAAACCTTGGATGAACCCTGCATGGATGAACCCTGCATTAAACTCTAACACTGTGAAACAGATAAAACAGAATGAAGAATGACTGATAACGAATGCTTTTTCACCAATATCTAGATATTCTAACCGTCATATGGCATACCGGATCTGTTGGACTCTAGAATCACCGCCAAAACTTTTTAGAGAGGAGAATTCTTGTTTCATGCATATGAATGAAGAGCTAAGAATAACAACCATTAGATTGTTAAGGGTAATCTAGATAAACGCTCCAAAAAAACTGCACTCTAGAAATACTATTTAGTATGGCCCAATGAATACAGCACCGAAATCATAGTAAAACCATGCCAAAAAGCGTATAAAATTACAAAAAAAACCCCCTGTTATAATGCTACATATTTGCTTAGATCCATAATTAGCTTAGACCCATACTGAAATGTCAAAGTGAATAGAGATCGCAAAGACCCATTAGGCAATGTGTGAGAGGTAGAGGACCAAGTGTCAACTTTGTCAATCCTCCATACAGCAGTCGTATTTGGATCTGACTCCCAATGGCGCACAGGGCGCTGGCTTTGCCAGCGCTAAATTCTTGTTTTCTATAACGACAAAATGAGACATTTATTATATATAGACAATTTTATTAGAAAACCACTACAAGTTGCACATGAATCATTAAAGATTCCTATATTAATTGGACCACACAAAATAAAATATAGCAACCCCAAAATGACCATGAACATAGCACTAAAGCCCAAAAAAAAAACAAACTACTATAAAGAACCATGATGGTGGAGTGTTGTAAATAAGTCTACAAGGTTATTCAACACGTTTAACTCACAAAGTAGTGTTACTTAATTATATTGGTTTATAATAAAAACTCATTATAATTTTTTTTTGGGAGCCTTGTGTTGCATTAACAACACTATGGTTCATTATTGGAAACACATGCACAAGATCAAGTACAAGAACAAAGAGAAAAAATCGACAAGGGTGGTGACTCAGTTTGTCTTGATCTGAACTTGGGTCACAGTTACACCAGAGTATGTGCCATTCTCAGGAAATGTAAGCTGAGCTCCAGTGTTCATCACCACCACCATGGTGCCACTGTACGCCACATTGATGTTGCCAGTTGAAGTCAGGGCCGTAGTGTCGATGGTTTCACCAGGCTCTAGAGTGCCACTCTGGTTCCAGCTTAGAGTAGTGGTTGTCGAATTTGATTTCTCAACCGTATGAGTATCACTCAGCTCCCAATGTGTCTCACCTGAGACCTCCGCCCATATTTCAGGGAAACCTGCCTTGACAGACACCTTCATACCAAAGGTGGAAGTCTCAACAGTTGACCAGGCACTGGAAACCTTGAATTCTTGCCTGTTATTATCCACCATGGTGGCAATGGCCTCTGAGACACGAGCCGAGGTGGCGGGAGTCGCCAGGCCCTTGCAAAGCCACTCAAAGAACCGCACACCTATAACTCGAGCAACTGTATCAGATGATCTCCAAGGTGTGGTCGATGCAGCTCGGGGGATGGAAGAGGATGTCGCCCCAGGCTGCCGTGGGGGAAGAGGGAGAAACTCCTCCTGCCCTGAGGAACCTCCAACGTGTGTTGGACGTACACTAGTTTGTGGAGGTTGCACCACCATCCGAGCACTACCTGTAGAAATAGTCCGCGCCAAGGAACTTCCAACCTGAGTTGGAGGTGCCGCCCGTGCAACACTATTAGGTGCAGCCTGTCCAGAGGAGCACTCTACAGGCACATGAGGTCTGAACTGATATGAGGGACTTCCAACCTGTGTTGGAGAAGCTAGTAGCCCAGCAGCAACTTCGGCAGACAAAGAGGGTCTTGCCTGAACCCCAGAACCTCCAACGAGTGTTGGAGGCGCTAATTGGCCAGAGCGCACCACCTGATCTGAGGAACCTCCAACGTGTGTTGGAGGTGTGACACTCTCGGAAGAGTTTTCCAATGGCACGTATTCAACACGGCTTCCAGTCTCACCAGACGTGTGCGCAGCAGCGCGAACTGTAGTTGCAGCAACTACAACTGGAATGGAAACTGGAGCAAGTAACTGATACGAGGAAAGAGATGGAGCTCCTGTCTCAATTGAGGCGGCCACACTCATGCCATTAGAAGATATATTGGGCAACACTAAAGGATTGAGGTGCACCGAAGAGACTAAACTCTCAGGAGCCGAAAGAGCACCCTCACGAGCCAACTTGTGTGCATCACGTACACTTATTCTGGGAGAATCTGCAGCATATTCTTTGCCAATTCCACCATGAACTATGGTAGAAGCACCAGAAGCACGTTTTGGCGGGCTGCGACTAGATCTTGTCATCTTCACCAAGAGAGAGGGGCCGAAGTTTCAGATCTTAACCGTCTTTCCCAACAGGCCAATCTCTGAAAAGGTTAAGCAACACTGGATGGAGTGCTTAAAGGGCTTTCCAACAAGCCCATATACGCCCAAAACTGCCACCAGATGCAGAAGTTATGGCCACAAGAAAACTACAGCCAAACCCTAGCACCGCCAAAAGACACAAGGCCCCCAAAATTGAATTAGTATGACTTTTTTGTATTGATTTATTAGTGAAAATTAATATTTAAAATCAATACGCGTTTGAGGGCCAAAAAGTTTACAAACCATGTCTAGTTATACAATATAATTCATCAATACAATTCTATGACGTGATAAACGAGCATTATTTTTTCATGTGGTACTAGAATATGATAGTTGTAGTTGGTATTTATAGCAGCTTAAAATATATGATGTGTACTAATGCTTAATACGTCAAGTTTAGTGGAATAATATTTGATCATATCTATATTCCTCGGTATGTGGACATGGTAATTTTAAGTGCCTATATTAACAACTTAAAATATGTGATGTATACTAATGCTTAATATGCCAAATTTTTTAGAATGATATTTGATCACATCTATGTTCTTCGGTATGTGCACATGGTAATTTTATGGTGATTGATAGTGTGCACATGGTAATTTTATGATGATTAGTAGTGATTAATTATTGCAACACCCCCATGCGATAAATGCAATTGGTTTAAATTTGATTATATGACTTGTTTTTGCATTTATACCAATTAGTTAAACAATACAATTTAATAACCTCATATTTTATAGTGCTTAGAAAGTTGTAACTGCAATGGAAATCTAAACATGTGGGAATTGAACCCACAACTTTACCATGTGTTTTATAATGAATCAGAACAAACCCAGTCAATTCAAAAGCCAAATTGCCTTAGATAGGATCAAACACATTCAACTGGAGCAATTCAGAAGCCAAGTTGCCTTGTAAAAGATGCACCGCCAAAATGGAAAGGAAGGGGCATTACCTAGTATGTGTGGTATAAGAAAGTCAAGTCAGTCTAAGATGACGACAGTAACCCTGGAAAAAGACATGTTAGAATCACAACAACATGAGAAAAAATAAAGGGTAAAGACAATTGCTGCCTCCAGAGCAAAAAGTGAGTATGATCTTTAGCATTCTAAAATGTTTCTATTAAGGAAACTCTTATCTATAGCAGTCTAAAATGCAAATAGAAACAGGTAATAAGGAATCGCCATGTAATCATGAAAAAAGGTCCAAGCTTAAAATCTGTATGCCACAAACCAGGAGCTCAAAGAAGAAAAATAAAAGAAACAAGAAAGACATTTGCAATAACCATAGCAGCTTGGGGTTACCTTGCCTTTGGACTTTCAAAGCAAAAGGTTGCACAAATCAGCTGTGGCACATATCATACCGTTGCTTCTGGGAAAACTGGGACAGTTTTCGGAGACAATGTAAAGGCCAACACAGTAAGCTTCGCAAGACTGAGAAATCTAAGCTCCAGCATAACAGCTTCTAAAAGTGCGTGAACTAATGCCACAATCTTTTTGGACAATCACATTTTAAAAATTACCAAAAATTTGTAAAGTAGCCAAGCTTCATTCTTCTAATCTTCGCAACACAAAACTAGGCCGCAATATGGCACAGTTTCAAAAAAAGTATCAATAGCACTTAGAGAGAAATTGCATACTTAAAGCAAGACCACCCTTGTCATCTTTGCTGACACAAGTCACCCATATACCTTTTATAAAGGGAAAATGCATCATACTGCACGAATACGGAGATAATAGATCTGTAGACTGCCCGAACCTGCAAGAACTACAAAATGAAACATACCAAAGGTAAGCAAAACTCAACAGAATAAGAAAAAGCAGATGCATATCGTACCTTGAATTCAATAGCAGCTCTGCAGGCATATGGCAAGCGCTGACTATTTCGGAAATGCCATAGTATCCGGGCGAGAGCGGGAATGCTCCATCGCCGCAGTTAGGAGGTTTTAAAATAATAGGGTTAGGGCTGTATTTCTTCATACTGAAAACCACGACCTATAAATTTGTATGCCCGTTAGATATGAAACAAAGCCCAATGGATACATAAATCCATAGAAAAGTTTCAACAATTGCCTAACCTTGGCCTTGTTGTATAGGGGAATGGAGGAGCAACCTCCATTCCCCTAGAAATAGGGGAGGCAGCTGTGTAGACCCGACATATTTAAGGGGTTTTGCAGACTTCTTGCTGTTTTTTCAAAGATCGGGCGAAGAAAGCATCTGCGAAGAAAGCATTTGCAGATCTGGCGATCTGCTATTTGTGAAAAAGACGAGAAACAAGACCCTGTTCTGCTACTTGCGAAGACATGACCTGTGTCCAACGGGTGTCTACAAAGAAAAAGCTTAGTTCAAGAAAAAATGCAAAAAATCAACAAGACCCGCCAAAGAACTACCTGACAACAGAGCTTGAAGAACTGGCGAAGAACTGGCGGTGTCGAACTGGCGCTTGAGGAACTGGCGGTGTCGAACTGGCGGTGTCGAACTGGCGCTTGAGGAACTGGCAGCGATGCTACCCTAAAACAAAACCCTAAAGAGAAAACTTGAGCAGCCGGTCATGCGGAATGGGAAGACCCTACTTTCATTCCGCTGTGTAGGCGACTGCCACGTGGCAGATCATGATTAAGCCTCAGCAGAAATAGTTGACCCTATTTCTATTTTGTGCCCAAATTAGATAGCTTCAAAGCACAGCTTTTTTTTTTCCTCAAGAGGGGCGTGTGCTAGAAAAGGCATTGCACATAAAACACAATCACTTTGGGTGTAAAGCAATTTTGCACTTGATGAGTAGATTGCTTCAAAACACATAGTTTCCCCCTTTTTTTTTCCTTGAGTGTGTGGAGGTGCGTGTGCAAAGAAGGGCATGGCAGAGGAAACACAATCACATGGGTGTAAAGCATTTTTGCATTTGATGTGCGTTATCGCATTTTTGCATTTGTAAGCACAAATCTTCACAATATAAAAGTGGAAAGTCAAATATATGTAGTCAACCTATAAACATCACACTATGTTCTGGGTGTTTGGGCTAGTGGTAACACACTAGTTTTAGCAACTACAGGTTTTGAGTTCGAGACCATCTAGAATCTAGTTTCAATCAATGAATGCATATTTGCTCACACCCATGTTTGGTCCCATCCCCACTAAAAATAACATTGGACAATCAACCTATTATAGGTAATAGATAACCTAGCATCTAAACTTATAATTTGAACATGCAACAATTTTTACATCTATATCTCGACCATGCAGTATCAAATGCCACTATGACCTCCCCCTCCTCCTCCACATGTAAGACATGTGGGCAAACAAATCTTCGCTATGTTGGTACTACAACCACATGCCTATAGATGACCGTCATTGCTAACACCCCTTTTATGAATAAAAGGCAACACCCCTCTTATTTTAACAATAAGGATATTAATACAGTCAAATGCATTTGTAAGAGTTACAAGCATGAAGTTTATCGCCCCGTATTCACCATTTGGAATTATAATTTGAAGCACCTAAGTCTAGAAAGCTTAAGCTCAGAGTTGAGAACCACATGTGCTGCAAACATGTGCCCATGGATAACCTCGACATTTTGGACCTATTGACAAAGTTAGATTTGAGTTTTAGAGTCGTTATGGTTGCCTTCTCATAATCTCTCTTCGGAAAGCAACTATGTAGCAGCCCCACTTCCAAGTCTACGTGTTCAAGTTCTATGCTACCTCTAGGATAAAAGAAAATCGACACCGGCATGGCAAAAGTTGTCAAACACGCATCCTGTAGCGAATCGAGTTTGGTTCTGTTGGTCATAATAGCTTGTGCCTAGAATAAATTGATCCTTTGGACTCATGCGCAAAGTCAAAACCCCATTTCGAGCTTGCTAAATTGGCCGAAATGGGGAACATACCATTTTCCCTTGTGTCCCTACGTCGAGAAAGGGGAAAATTTGGGGGTTAGCACATCCGTGTGATGGATGTCCATGTTTTCTTTTCGGAGAAATTCTTGAGACAATGAGCTACCCTTTGAATGGTGGGATTAACAGACGGTGCTGTTTTGATACCCAAATATTTAAACCCTACTAAATCTGTAGGGTTTCTGTTTTGGCAGCCTTCCCTGCCTCTGAAGTAGCCGAGAGCTTGCGTGGAGGGTTCCCTCAAGAGTTCAAAGGGAGACCCCAAGAGGGAGAACAAAAAAACCCTCCCCATGCACCTATTCCAAACCAGCCCCATTGCGATGGCTCGAACAAGCTGGAGAACAATGGCTCCAAGGGGTTCATTTGCTTGTGGATGTTCTTGGAGGTGAAGTTTCAGAATAGAAGTCAATCCTTGTAAGGGGTTCTATATTTAGGGCCGAAGCCACAATTGTCATAAAAAGAAACTAGGGTACAGATGGTGGTCAATGATATGGAAAAACCAGATACATTTTTTTGCGTACACAAGACGTTGGAACAAGACATTGCAGCTTGTTTTTGCATTTTCCCTTTGCTATAGTAAGTCTCGCTTATTGAATTTAGTGAAGCATGATGTTCTAAGTTGTTGCCTACCCGAAGTTACTTATTTGAACATCTAAAATTTTAATGCTAGATGATACAATGGATATGAATATTGCTTGAGTCTAAAATTTTCATCGTTCAAGATCAATGTACTTTCTTGAGATTTTATAATTTTGGTTTGGCTAAGTAGTATGTACTTCAAAAATAAGATTGGGAATGAGAATGGAGAAGGTACCATAAATTCACTACCATATTTTCCTATCACATATATCAAGGTAAGTTGAGATTCATTCTGGTCTATTATCCAATGGGAGGTCGCCATGTGGCGACCATTCTATTCAAAAATGACAAATGAGTACAACATTCTTGAATGACCTCTTACAACATGTTACCTGAGTGAAAACCTGCATTCTTGAATGATCTGTTACCTGCCTTAAAAAACTCCGTCATGGCTATGGTTGCTGGAGCTGGATTTTCGAACCCCTGCTGTGGCTACGGTGGATATGGCGGGCGTAAGAAGCTGGAGATGCCATAGTGAGCTCCAAAACCTCACCGGAAATGCACCATCACGGAAGCAAAAACTTGGTTGGAGCACCATCATTGAAGCATAAAACTTGAATCAAAACCTGAATCCAAGTTGCTTGGCAAAATCGAAGTCTGAATCCGTCTAAATCTGGGCTTGAATCCAATCTCATTGTTTACCTTGTATTGCCAGGAAGCCCTACTACAAACAGAATGGCCTCCCTCTTGCCATTCCACATCACATCTCAAAGTTTAACAGTGCTAAGGAATATCAAAGTCTTATGCTCAACATTATTTAGAGTTTTACATTCGACATTACAAGCCCCTTATCATAATGAAATGATACATGTTGCTAGTGAAAGAATTTGATATAGTTGCTCGAGGAGACTGCTTGATGCTGATATAAAGCTGCTTAAGGCTGCTACACTATATATAATGGTAGGAAACAAGAAACAAAGCATAGACAACATGCAACCAGTAAAAAAAGTCAATGAAAATAATATAAGTTTGTAATTACAATTAAGGATCACGCTCTAAAAGCATGACAAAATTAGATATAACAGTCAAAATTACTAGTTAATGTAAAAAACTATGCTCAAAGTCAGTAGCGACATTAAGGATTGAAACAAGTATATTAAAAAAACAACCACATAAACCAACATAATAGATTGCTTACAAGCATAGTAAATAAGCATGTGCCAAAAACCATAGCACACTTGCAAAATCAAACATGGTTTTTCAAAAACTTGGGAGGATTAAAACTAGTTAAAAAACTATATATGATGGTGATCATCTTAAATTGTAATATTGACAATGCACGCTTAAGAACCACCTCCTAAACTAGTAATAATTTTAAGAAACTACCATTAGATATAAAATTAGTATAAGAACTATGATCATACTAGTAGTGATTATGAAAGCCATATAGTTTTACTTAACATTCTGAATTACATGTAGTAAAAACCACTCTTATACCGGTTTCCATCATAATTATGAATGCGAGTTAATTTTTGGGGGCCTTGTGAGAGGGCAGGACTGTCAGGCGGGACTGTCAGGCGTTTTATTTGTGGGAATTTCTTTATGAACTGTTCGCAGTAAAATGTGCCAATCCACAACTTCTCTGCATTGTAGGTAGCATTTTATGTCGATCTCTCTCTCGAATTGCATGCTTATCACATGTGCGCTATCATATTCAGCTAGTCATTCAGATCGCTTATAGACTTTGGCATGCTACTATTTGCGTTGTCTTTATTCCTTTTTCCAGGATATCTGAGGGGTATGAAAAGCTTATGTTGCTTAGAAAATATAATCTTGAGCATGTTTGATTTACATATGACCTTCTCTAATTAATAATGGGAGAATGTGATGGAAACACAAAGGAATTTGTTCTTTTTCTTCCCAAATTTGAGCAGATCTTCAAAGCACGTTAGTTGGGCAAGTCATAAGATATTCATTGGAAGAATTGCCATGAGATTGCTCTGAACCAATAATATGAAGTTCGAATTAAGTATGTTAAAAGGCAAATGGTGAAATTGATATTCCTTTGTGTGTACTTTCATACTATAGCCAAAGAGAGAGCATGGAACTCTTACAGACTGAATATCCCTATAGAAAATGCTATTGCAAGCTCCTGTCCATTGTATGGGTTTGAGAATGGTAACATAGAGAAAGACTGGCACTTGAAAAAGGCATCAACAAATCCAATATTATTTTAGCAGCATCAATAGAGAAAAAATTGATACATGCTCAACAGTTGCACTGTGAATCCTGTAGTTGTGGTAAACATCTATGCCAAGTGTGGCAATGTTAAAGATGCAATTTGATACGTACTATTGCTTATTGGAATGCCAAATGCAGATAGTTTCTCTCATTTAACAATTTGTGCCAGAATTAATATCCTTGAATGAAGTCAAACAAAAGAGGGACCCAACTGTCATCACAAATCTTACGTTGAACGATGCTACACAAAATTTGCTAAGATCTATAATTAACTTAGATCCATACTGAATACACTTTTCTAAATGTCAAAGTGAATAGAAATTGCAAAGACCATTAGGCAATGTGTGAGAGGTAGAGGATCAAGTGTCAATTTTGTCAATCCTCCATCCAACAGTCATATTTGGGTCTGACTCCCAATGGCACACAAGGCGCTGGCTTTGCTAGCGCTAAATGCTTGTTTTCTATAACAGCAAATTGAGACATGTATTGTATTTAGACAATTTTATTAGAAAACCACTACAAGTTGCACATGAATCATTAGCGATTCCTATATTAATTGAACCACACAAAATAAAATATAGCAACCCCAAAATTATTATGAACATAGCACTAAAGCCAAAAAAACAAACTACTATAATCACAAATCATCACAAATCGTACGTTGAACGACACTACACAATATTTGCTTAGATCCATAATTAACTTAGATCCATACTGAAATGTCAAAGTGAATAGAAATCGCAAAGACCCATTAGGCAATAATGTGTGAGAGGTAGAGGACCAAGTGTCAACTTTGTCAATCCTCCATCCAACAGTCGCACTAATAGAATTTAGGGGGGTTTGATACGCTCTAATAGTAACGCTTTAAAACTTTGAAACGCAAAGTTAGTTGTAGCGCGTAACAAAGAACAAAATTCATTTCTTGAAATGCGTTACAAAATTTAGCATTTGTAACGCGTTACACATATGTTTGAAATGCGTTACAATTAAATATCGTTTCAACTCTGAAATGCGTTTCAAAGTAGAAGTTTGAAATGCGTTACAACTCCTCTGAAACGCGTTACAAATTAAATGCGTTACAACTTTGAAACGCGTTTCAAGTTAGATGTTGAAATGCGTTACAACCCCGGCCCCTACGTTACAAAAGCTAACGTTCTAAAACTTTTGAATTATTCTATTTCTTCGTTTCTCAAAGATCGGTAGCCGCCTTCCTCTGTTGAATCCGCGATTTCTTTCTTCTTAGAATCAGCTCCAACATGCAAAGCGATCCCCCTGGTTGGGTTATCCGCTCACGAGGAAGAGAAGGGCTCGTGAGCTACGTAAACAAGGAATAGAACAACCAATTCTTCCAAGGGAGAGTTATGCGGGCCAATTCTCACCTTGTTGGTGTAGAGATTGTTGCGGTCGACATGAACGAATACCAATGATTATAGCAGATCATCTACAAAAAGTTGGTCCATCTTGGTGTGCTCCAGAGAGTTTTTGCAAGCAGCATAACCTGCCCTATCATTCCACTTCTGGACAGGTTAGTATATGGTTAAGTTTATTTGCTTTCATATTTTTATTCCCTTTAAGTTCTATGTAATGGTGTTTGACATAACACATCACATCGCAGAGTGTAACTCAATTATGTTACATTAGTTTTTCAAAAGGAGTTTGGAGAAATATCCCTGAGGAAGATGATGAGGTGGACTCAGCACAATGTCAGTCTAGATGTCGTACTCGCATGCATACATTGTGTGCCTCTATGATGGGGGGAAGTACGAATTCATCTTTAGCTTGTTCTGTGCCTAATTTATCTATGCCTTTAGATGTTGAAAGGATGATAAAGCAAGTTGATCGAAGGCGTCTTGGATTATATGAAGGGCCATTGCCATCTATAGGTCAAATATTCTCTTATTGGGGTAATAGATACATGATTAAAGATTCTACAATTTCTGGTGCTGGTAGAGGCTTATTCATTCTAAATGATGTAAAAGTTCCTTACAATGGGGAGGTGTCACTGATGATATATGGAGGTCCTATTTACAAGTCAGCTGAGTGGGAGAAATTGACACAATACTCATTCCGTATGATGGTGTATGGGTGTAATAACAATGCAGCTTCCATGGAAATGAGTGGAGTACAAGAGGACAATTTAAGGACCTATATTGATGGTCGACCAGAAGAACATGGAAATATAGCAGGATTAATCAATAGTTGCGGAGGGAATAAAACTCTAGTGAATTGTGTGTTTGAAGAAAGAAATAATGACAAAGAAGCTTATATGGCAGGAAAATGTCATAGTTTTGTCATGGTGATGGCTATAAGAAGTCTTTTCAAAGGTGAAGAGTTGATTCTAGACTATCCAATACGAACAGATGTTCCTCCACAATTTGTTAGTGATTGAAAAACCAAGATTATCAATTGTGAACTAAACTTGATTCTAAAGCTTTAGTGTAATGAAGGACTTGTTGTCTTACATCTTGTCATGTCTTTTAAATCTTTAATACTTTGAGTTTTAGAATAATGTGTATTATGCTTGATATGTATGTTAGCTTTCATATCGCTATGCAACGTCTTAATTATCCACTATAAATTGAAAAACTTATTGGTCTTTGGGTTTCATATTATTAGTATTATGTACTAACAGTCTTATTATTTTAAGAGAGAGGATGGGCATCGAATGTCTGCAAAACAACTTGCATCGAAGGATAAGATCATAAAGGAAAATCCGGTGATTATTCGAAGCCAAAGACCTAATCCACCATTAATTGAGAATGCAAGAGATAAACCAGCTACTATTGACAATGCATATGATGAGACTGCACGCAACCTTATAGAAGATTTTGCAACTTTTGAGCAACTCATGGAAGATGTGAACACACACACACATATGGAGCATCATGACAATGCAACTAATGACAATAATGACCAAGAATATCCAACACAATATGTTGATGAATACATCATGAAGGAGGCTTCAGCAAAATTGTATGAAGGTTGTACAATATCGCGGTTGTCAGTCAATCTATCAATACTCAGCATTCAAGCTCAGTACAAGATATCCAATATAGCTATTGACGCTATACTCAAGTACATCTCTCTTCCTTTGTGTCGATTCTCATAGTTTTGTATTATCTACTAATATATAGAATGCAGGTTTATAGGAAAATTATTGCCAGAAGGACATAACATGCCTAAAAGTCGGCAAGACGCACGCAAACTAATCAAGGCACTTGGTTTTGAGTATGAAAGCATTCACGTGTGTCCTAATGAATGCATTTTATATTATAAAGATAACAAGGACTATACCAGTTGCCCCATATGTGGATCAGGAAGGTATAAGGATGGATTTCAGAGTGATAAAGTCCCCGCTAAAGTATTAGGTTACTTTCCTATCATTCCAAAGATGAAGCACATGTTTAGAATGAAAGAAAAGGCTGCTCTTATGACATGGCATGCACACCACCGTAGCAAGGATGGGATTATGCGTTATCCTGCAGATTCTAGGGCATGGAAATTTATAGAGGAGACATGGTCTGATTTTGCAACTGAACCTAGGCACATTCGTATGGGGTTGGCAACAGATGGCTTCAATCCATTTTCACAACGAAGCGCCTTGGTCAACCTGGCCAGTAATGCTTGTAAATTACAATATTCCGCCAGATGAATCCATAAAGCGTAGCCACATAATGTTGGTCATGATCATTCCAGGTATTTGCTTTAATATAAATTTAATATCTTTTTGAAATCGACTAACATTGATTGTGCATATAACAAAGGGCCTTCCCAACCAACGAATTTTGATGTGTACCTTTCTCCGTTAGTTGATGAGCTTCTACAACTATGGGATGGAGTGCCAATGGTTGATGCTTCTAGGACAAAATGTACGGGACAAAACTTCATCTTGAGGGGTATTTTGATGTGGACAATTCATGACTACCCAGGCCTCACCGTATGTACAGGTGCGTGGTTAAATAGCCATTTACAATTTGACATGGTCGCGGATACAACATTTTAAGACCTTACATTGAAATGTAGGACTCCAAACAAAAGGCAAGTGTGCCTGTGTGCGTTGTGGTGAGAAGGTTACGGCTCGTTACTCTAAAGAAATGAGGAAGATGGTTTTTGAGGGTCACGATAAATTTCTTCCAGAACATCATCCATTGAGGTCGAGAAGAGTTGAAAGCAACGTGCCACAAAAGTCAATGACCTCAAAAGATTGGTTTAAGTTGTGGAATAATGTTGAAGAGAAAGCATGGATTGATGCATTCAATGAGGGGGTGTGTGAAGGACCTGATGATATTGTGATGGATCCTCCTGATGGTATGAAGTGGCTTTCAAGATTTTATCAATTGCCATATTGGACCGAATTAAAGTTCACGAGCCTATTAGATCCCATGCACATAATAAAAATGTGTCGAATCAATATGGAAACACATTACGGAGAGAAAGACACCAAGGAGCAAGGGCGCACCAACTTCAAGTCAAGCACGCACAATGTGCTTGGATGAGATCAAACAAACCACCTCCATGGGTTCTAACAAAGGGTGACTATCAAAAGGTGTGTGCTTCGTTAAAATCTCTACGTACTCCAACTGGTTACTCCTCTTCCATGCGCAAATGTTGGACAAAGGATGGTAAGCTCCAAGAACTCAAGTCACACGACTTTCACAAGTTACTAGAGGTAAGTTATGCACACTTATTATACTCATTGATGTTTGTTTTTAACTTCACTATTTCTTGCATGTAGGAGTACTTGCCAATTGTTCTACCAGGTACTCTACCTTCAAACATTTGTGAACCCATTTTCAAGCTAGCCAAACTATGCAGGTATAGCACTTGTACCTTCTCATGGTTAATAATTCACTTATGTTGATGTTATACCATGTTGTAGGTGGTTGTCATTGAGGGAGATTACCATCAATGACCTACCAGGAATGAGAGAATTAGCAGCTGAAGTATTGTGCTTATTTGAAAAACGATTTCCCACTAGCTTTTTTGACATCCAAGTGCATTTAATTGTTCATCTTGTCGATGATATCGAGTGGGCTGGTCCAGTATCATATCGATGGATGTTTTTCCTCGAACGATTTATGAAGGTGCTCAAAGATTTTGTTCGTCAATTAGCAAGACCTGAAGGGAGCATGGCCGAGGGTTGGATTGCTCAAGATTGTAGATTTGCAGTTTGTCCTTATCTGAACTCAAGAGATAAAGAAGAATTGAAGCTTCTAGCACCTGACGAGTGTGACGGTAGGCTATACAACAAGGGAACAACTTACACATTGGCCTACAATGAGATGTCAGCAATAAGAGACTACATTGTAAGTAATGAGCAATGTATGACAAAATGGATGCAAAAATATAAAGAGGCTAGAGAATGCATTGAGCTCCAACGTCAAGATTGGCGTCGTTCTCATAGGGGCCCATTTCCTCCCGAGCTACAACAACTACCCGATAAAATATCTTCTAAGTGGTTGTTGGATACTATATTGGATGAAGCCAGAAGGGGGACACCAATAAGTGACGAAGAGAAGCAAATAGCATTTGGAGCTAGTCAAAAGGTATATCTAGTGGTTGCTAGTATTTTCTTAGTTTAATTCAATTCTTATGTATGCTCTGATCTTATGTCAATTGATAGGTCACTAAATACAATGGATACATATACAATGGAAGACATTTTCGTATCGAGAGAAGGGACAAATCACGTTTCACATTTGATTCTGTTGTCTCATCCATGTTCACAGTATCAAGTCGAGCAAGTGCAAAGGACAGGAATTTTGTAGATGCTGATATTGATTATGTGGGGAAGATACAAGAGATAATAGAGCTTGACTATACCAAATTTACAAAAGTTATTTTCAAAGTTAGGTGGTATGATGTCATTTTACGCGGGAGGGATGCCACTGTTCGAAGAGACAAGAATGATCTTTGTGCTATAAACGCACGAAGGACTATACCAGATGAAAAAGAGCCTTATGTGTATCCTGAGAAGTGTGAACAAGTGTACTTGCATCCAACGACAAGTGAGATGTTTGGATTTAATAGTTTTTCTCTTTTAATATTTTCTTTTGGAAGTTTGTATTATATTTTTCGATTCTAATACTACAATATTTTGGAAGTTTTTCTAATTTGTTTCCCTATAGGCGATCCCAATTGGTTATATGTTGTCCATGTGAACCCTAGATCCAGAAGGGTATATGATAATTTGGACGTGGAACTTGCAAGCACATCAGATACAACATCAAGAGAACATGATAACGTGAATGTTGGCCAAGATGATGAATCATTGCATGACATGAATGAGAATATGGAAGGGCCATCGACAAATACCTTGCGAGAAGACACAGTCAATGAGTCATATCGCATGTAGATGTACCACGCATCACATTAGAGGTGATGCTTGATGTTGAAGAAGAAGATGTCATTGTGGATGAGACAATTAATGTCGATGGGATGCTTTTAACACTTGAAGAAAGAGATGAACTTATACAAGATGTAAATTCTAATGAGGTATTCTAAATTAAAGACCCTCCATCCCCCCCCCCCCCCCCCCCCCCAAAAAAAAAAAAAAAACTCCCATTCCTCCCTTCTTTTTCTTGTTTTTAGTGTTCGTCTTTTGGTTTTTATTCTCATTCGACAAAACCTTGACCCCAATATAGAGGTTTCTTCTATTTTGATCGGGCAAGGGAGGGCCAAATGGTTATCTGTGGGTTCGATTCCTACTATGGAGCTCGGAATGGGTTTCTAACTCTGGGCATAAGTCCACAGCATCCAACTTACTGTAGGAACCAGGTATTATGACCAACAAAGCCAAACTCAAATTGCTATAGGCAACTAGTCAACTACTAGCCTAGTGCTATAGTGTAAAGATAGTATGTACTTGGTAATCTGGGTATTTGATCGATTGTCTACTTCGCAACCATGTGCCGTGGGATAACTCCGACCTTTCGGATGCAATCCTACAATCGAACTGTCATTTCGAGCCTTCTGGCATGCAGAGTCGTACGATGTCCTGCTTGTTACGAGCCATCGTTGCGCGGCAAGTTTGGAACCGGTGCATGGGGAGGGTTTTTTCGTTCTCCCTCTTGAGGTCTCTCTTCAAACCCTCGAGAGAACCCTGCACGCAAGCTCTCAACAACTTCAGAGGTAGGGAAGGCTGCCAAATCCTAAACCCTACAGATTTAATAGGGTTTAGTTATCGGGGAATCAAAACAACTCCATCTGTTAATCCCACCGTTCAAATGGTAGCTTATGTCCCAAGAAATGACCCTGAAAAAAAAAATTGGCCATCCACCACATGGATGTGCCAATCCCCAAATTTTCCCTTTCTTGACATAGGGGCACGGCGGAAAAAGGACTTGTTCCAACAGTTCGGCCAAACTATGGAGCTCGGAATGGGTTTCTAACTCTGGGCATAAGTCCAAAGCATCCAACTTACTGTAGGAACCAGGTATTATGACCAACAAAGCCAAACTCAAATTGCTATAGGCAACTAGTCAACCTTTCGCTCAATGCACTACTAGCCTACCTTTGGCATGTTGGAGCCTAGGTGGCTCAAACATGTAATGAGACATGTTCCACAATGAGACATGTAATATGTTCCACTCGGAATATAAATGGTGTGGATTTTTGCCATTGAAAAAATTGGCTAACAAGTTGCCACTTGCCTTATTCCACTTGTCAATTTGCCTAAATGTGCAAATGGCCATAATGTTTGGCTCATCCTTGAATGTTTGATGGTGTAAATAACCATTTAGCCTACAACTCTACGAGAGCATGTGTTAAGAATATGGGTAAGACATGCCGTATGTTAAGTAAAAGATAAGTTGGGGCAAAGTTTGCCTTGTATTTTGGCCACATGGCCTTGAAAAAGCAATGGCTACTAAATTTAAAATGCAAAAATATCTCTAAGGCATCCATGAAGGCATAAAAAATATCGTGTTGTGGCACTATGGGTGATACCATGGCAAGGTATGTCTTAAAAGTAAAATATTTTTGTATTTTTATATTTCTAAGGCAAAGCCGTTTACAAAAGAAAAATGGCAAAAAAAAAGGGGCCTAAAGAACTTCCCCCTAAATAACTTTTAACACGCGAATTCTAACGAGGTAAACCTGTGAATGTCGATGATGCCTGGCTTCAGACAAAAAAAAATCGAATTGATCCGTTGCCTTTAATATGGAAAGAGCCTAATGCCGATTAAAGGTTCTGTTCTGGGATCGCTCTTTATAGATCCAGCAACACTCTCTTCACTGATGACAACATTAATTACTATTGAGTATAATACTACTATAGACCCCATTTTTTAATGTCTTAAAATATACATGTCTATACATTGAATGAAACCATTGAAACGCTGAAAGAATATTTTTTTATTATTACGTTACATGCAGGACCAACCTTCCAACCGAATCCGAAATCATGGACCATTGAACTCCAAATCAACAATTTTTTTTGAACCGAATCCATTCTTGGCGGCCCAGTTGCCTGTGTTGAATGGGCGGGAAGGTAGCAGTGGTTCTATACACAGGCATAGGCAAGGAGATTCCGGGGGATTTCAGACTTCATTTTTCTTTTAGTCGCTGACGATCCAAGTAGGGAGCAATCGATCTTCAAAGAACAAGAAGGTAAATCGTGCCATTTGTTTTTGAGAAGAGTGAGCAGCATGCAGCAGCAGACTTAGGTTTCCTTGTATTTCGTCCTCAGAACAACCAAGGAGCAAGAATCAGGTAAGATTTGTCTTCAATGTCTCTTGAGCATGTTCTGAATGGCTGCCAAAAGTGCTTGTGCTGTCCATTTTGCAAGGTTGTTGGCATTATTTTTTAACTCAGTGCTTGTTGGCTCTTGCAGTTCAACTTCGTAACCATCCCTCAGAGCTACTTTGTTACCATCCCTCAGGCAGTCGAACCTCAGAGCTACGCACAGTGCTAGTAACTATTGGACACGAAATGCAGGAAAAGGGGTAATTTTTTGTTGAAATGGAAAGATGGCTATTAGGGATAGTTTTGTAATGTGTCCTTTGAAAGCAGGTTGGGAATGAGTGTCATCTATTGAATGCCATTTGTCTCATACAGGAGTATAAACCAACAGGAGTTGAAACCTTTGTGTGTTGCAGGGCCAAGCGAATATTCAATACCAATTAGCCATGTTACTTCATCAGATTATTTTGACTTGTGTTGCAAGGTGATACATGGTAGCTTGTATATTGAATTTGTGTTCCGTTATCTTTTATTGGATTACCTGATCCGTGGCTTTAAAATAATGTTCAAACTATTTATTAAAGTTTGTTCCATCAGAAGATAATTTAGTCGTGTAATATAATTGAATGAAGCAAGTCTAATGATGCTGATGCCCAGTTAACAGTTTGATAGGGATGGGAGAAGATGCAAGTGTTGTGTGGTTGCCAATTGCCAGCAAAAGATTATTATCTTTGCATGCAGCTCTAAGGCGCTTGTGTAAACCATAGAGTCCTTTTAAACCAGATCCCCTTGTCTTTACTTTCAATTTCTGAAGGCTGCATATCCAAATCGGATGCCTTGTGCTCCATTTCATCAAGCTTATCTTTTAAAGCAGTTGCCTCACTCCGTGCTTCATCTGCTGCTGCACTAGATGCTCCAAGCAGGGATTCAAGTTCAGTGATCTTAGCCAATACTCGTAACCTTCCTGTTTCCTGAGCTTGAGAACACTGTCAACATATATTCTTTTGCAGTATCTGCATTCATGCAATGTACTTCCTCATCCACAGATTTCAGCTGCAGAAATTAAGTGGATGTCATTATGGTGGTATAGAAAAAGAGGTAAGAAAAACCTTCCACTATGCCAGTACCTTGATGCCAGAATACATCTCAGCCTCGTGAAAATATGCCTTCAATTTCATCCGGTGATGGGGCTTGGAATCTTTATTATACCACAGATTTATAAAATCGCAGTCAAAAGTGTCTTCCAAAGTTGTTTCATGCTTTGTGCTTGTAATATGCATTTGTGATCCGGTGTTTCCCCGGTTCAAATGTACCGGGGATGGAGAAGCTTGCAATTAGTCAGAATTGGTGAAGCAAATCGACAAGAAACTTTTGTTTTAATTGGGAAAATAGAAACAACGAAATTTATATCACCGTGAAGAAAGACCATACTTCAGCGGCGCGGATGTTTGAAAGCAAGTTTCTCGTGTATTGCATGCTTCCTTGACAAAGATAAAGGTCCATTATCCGTGGGTGCATTAGGCAATAAAGATCTTGGCTGACCACATTTCATGGATAACTCGAAGCTAGCTTCGCCTTTGTGTGGCAAACCCGTATCTCCTCCTGAAATGTTATTATGGATATCGTTTTCTTTTAAGTAGTGCCAAGGCCTTGTTCATTGAAGATGATGATATTTGAACAGGATGGCCTCGTTGCGGTCTTAAATAAAAATTCAGCACCTTTCTTGACCTTACTTGTCCCGGATGCATGTATGCCCGTGATTGCATCTCTGCAGCTATCATCGCACTTACTAACAATGCTTTTTCTCTCTCAATTCCTTCAGACAAAGATGATCGCTTTCCGGATCCCATTTTCAACATTGAAGGACCACGTAGAGGCGATAGGTCTAAGTTGAACATCAAATAATGCCCTTGCCTTTGCCATGCCAGCTTCTGATTAAATTTACCTGCTCCCCATTGCCGCTCAAAAGTTGGAGTCCGATCAAGCAATATTTAGAGGTGGAAACCCCGATCCAGTTTCAAGTGATGAACTTGTCTTGGACATCAACGGGACGGAACCGCCTACAGTGCTTTCCAAAACCGCATTGGATATCTACTTTCATAGCGTTCTGCCCAGAGGCTCAGAAATAATGATATCTTTTGATGTGAAGTATCTGCCTTTTCCATGTTGGCTATAGTTGGAAAAGTTGCACTTATATGCATACCAGTTGAAGCTGGTGAAAGACATGTCTCAGTTTCAAGCAATGCCCTTGCTTTGGCCATCCCATCTGCAGATGATTTTATAGGTTTTCCAGAACCCGTTTGGAATAGTGGTTTATTAACAAGGCCATTCGTTGGTAAAGAATATTCTTCAGCAGTTTCCTTGCCTTGCTTCCCACCGTCTGTCTGAGATAGAATAGTAGGAGGCAAACTTCTTTCAGCTTCAAATAATGCCTTGGCCTTGGCCATCCCAGCTGCAGACAAGTGAACGTTCTTTCCTGACCCAGTTACAAATATTGAACTCCTTAATCCATTTTGTATTTGATTTGAAGGCAGAGCGGAATCTACATATAAAAATGTTATCAATGGTCATGCAATTCTAGCGGTCTTATATTCTATTATTATCTTATTATTATTTGTTGTTTGCCTTATCTTGCAGCCCACCTCTTCAAGACTGCAGCTGCGATTAAGAAGGTGCCAGCTTCTATACGATTTGGAATTCTTGTAAAATCACAATTTCCCTCTTTCTTTTCTAGGGCATATACTATTTAGAGGAGGTGTTGATATTGTTGAAGAACTTAGCCGTCTTATCACGAATTCTCTCTATCATATTATAGAGCCTTAAAAAGGTAATATAAGGTTTAGCTTAAATTTTGGTTCTCTTAGCTTAAGTTTAATTGATTCTTGTATTATTTAAGCTTGTTAGAGTTCATATATATATATTAATTGTGTTCGGCAAAAGCTTCTTTACTAAGTTTATCTTATTGATTGTGTTTCATTCATAGGAAATAACATGGACGATGTCTTGGAGGACCCTGTCACTTATGCTATTAAAGTTATCTTAAGCACATTTACTGGATCAGTAGAGGAGCATTTACGAGCATCAGATGTAATGGCTGCAGAACCTAATACCACTATTAGAAGGGCGTATATGATGAATGCTACGTATCGTCAGTGGTATATAAATCATTATGGTCCTCTTTCTACCACTACCACTCCCACACAGTCACATCCCGTAGCCACTAGAACCTCCTTGCCCACTCCTTCTAACACTCCACTTGCTGGGACTTCTGAACATACACCCTTTAGAGATTCTCAATGCTTGATATAAATGACTCAGAAGTTGGTCCAAGAAAAGGAAGAGGACCAGGACGAAGGAGAAGTAGAATTGCAGACGAGCAAGGACCGATTGAGTATCCACGTGTAAGTACTTATTTTTGCATTTTAGTTATTTATGGAATTGAAATTGTAGCATTTAAAGATGCGAGTTAGGATTTAAGATTAAATATTGGATAGTGTAGACATTATATCCATGTCTTAAAATTTGTAATGTCATAAGCTAACATTATTTATTGATTTTTAATCATCCAATGTACGCTTATCTTTCAGATTGGCCGATTTAAATATTCGTCGGATACCATCATCATTGAAGAGGGATCACGAGGCAAAGTAGTTCCACTGGCAGTCACTTCCTTATGGTGCAGGTGCAATGGAATTCTCAAAAAATATAAGTAGGGCAGCAAGGGAAGTATTATATTGGAAGAACCCACATTTGGACATGAAACATCAGAGGCGGGAGCATATTGATGCAGTAAGTAATTGTTGTTTTAATTTTTTTATTAATGATGTTTTTTAACAAGCTAAATTAAACGTAAAGTTCCATATGTCTGATATAGGTCTTCGAGAGATTAGAGGAATGGCACGGAAAAGGATGGAGTAAAAGAGAAGTCATGAGGATTATAGGACGATCTTTTAGGTAAGATAAATTTATAATTTTGTTTAAATACACATTTTAATTATATTTAATACTACTTTTACAGGGTTTTTAAATTTAGATTGATTGATGATATCGCCAAGGATAAAATCACGACATGTCCTCCACAATTAGAGGACAATCTCAGGCATGGGAACACCTTTGGAGAGAGGGACAAAGGAAGAAACGGGGTGAGAGAGTAGAATATGCTCAACAATGTTATGCGCAAACGTGAGTTTTTCTTTTTAATGTAAATTTTCGCTTAGTCTATATTATAGTTAAAATTTATTGGCTTTTTATTCTTTTATTTATAGGCAAAGGGAAGTTCCGGGCAATCCGGCGGGAAGTGGAGGCAAAGTTACATTTCGTACTCGATTTGTACGTGTTAGCAAAATTTTTATCTTGTACTAATTTACATATGTACTTACACTTTTTTTTTCATTTAATAGTATGAAATGTATGATCGACCTCCGTCGGAAGAGGAATCTCGTCTTAGTAGTACTCTCAACTTCTGTAAGATGCAAAAACATCTAGCAAGACATGGCATTTGGCCAGTAGAGGAGCGACATCGAAAGGTAAATTTTTGATTATGAAATCAGTAATGAACTTATAATTTAATTTTATGTCATTTTCTTGTATAGGCCATTGAGCAATTGCTTCTTCTGGATGATATGGAAGTACAAGCTGATAATGAAGATCTACCTAATAATGTTGAACAAGATGATATTTATGCACATCAAAATTATGATGATGAGCATGATGGTAGTGGTGCAGCAGGCAGCTATGCCTGCTGAAACAATATTGTATTTTTGTTGAATTAATAAAAAATTTTCTTTTTGTTATGCTTTATTTTGTTATTATATAAAGAGAATCTGAAAATAAAAATGAATAAAAGTTCGTCCAATTTTTTTTTGTAACAGTTCATGAACTTGCAATGCGTTTCAAGGGGTTTTTTTTTTTTTTTTTAATATTGTTCTTTGAAATGCGTTTCAATATTGAAACGCGTTTCTGTTTTATTTTAGTTGAAACTCGTTTCAAACTTGTTATGCGTTACAAAGCCGTTATGCGTTTCAAACTTGTTATGCGTTACAAATCTGTTACGCGTTTCAATTGACCCTATCATTCGTAACGCGTATCAAATCAACATTGTAACGCCATTTTTAAATTATATTATATTATTTTTTTAGTTCAAAAAAGCGTATCAAAAAGCGTTACAAGCATAGGGGTTTTCTTCTAGTGTCGTATTTGGATCTGACTCCCCAGGGCGCTGGCTTTGCCAGCGCTAAATTCTTGTTTTCTATAACGACAAAATGAGACATTTATTATATATAGACAATTTTATTAGAAAACCACTACAAGTTGCACATGAATCATTAAAGATTCCTATATTAATTGGACCACACAAAATAAAATATAGCAACCCCAAAATTACCATGAACATAGCACTAAAGCCCAAAAAAAAACATACTACTATAAAGAACCACGATGGTGGAGTGTTGTAAATAAGTCTACAAGGTTATTCAACACGTTTAACTCACAAAGTAGTGTTACTTAATTATATTGGTTTATAATAAAAACTCATTATAATTTTTTTTGGGGAACCTTGTGTTGCATTAACAACACTATGGTTCATTATTGGAAACACATGCACAAGATCAAGTACAAGAGCAAAGAGAAAAAATCGACAAGGGTGGTGACTCATTTTGTCTTGATCTGAACTTGGGTCAGAGCTACACCAGAGTATGTGCCATTCTCAGGAAATGTAAGTTGAGCTCCAGTGTTCACCACCATCACCATGGTGCCACTGTACGCCACATTGATGTTGCCAGTTGAAGTCATGGCCGTAATGTCGATGGTTTCACCAGGCTCCAGAATGCCACTCTGGTTCCAGCTTAGAGTAGTGGTTGTCGAATTTGAATTCTCAACCGTATGAGTATCACTCAGCTCCCAGTGTGTCTCACCTGAGATGTCCACCCCTATTTTAGGGAAACCTGCCGTGACAGACACCTTTATACCAAAGGTGTTAGTCTTAGCAGTTGACCAGGCACTGGAAACCTTGAATTCTCGACTCCCCGCCATGCCCCAGGTGAGGTTATGCTTAGTGTTGTTGGTTTGCTTCAAACTGTCCAAAGTGACGGGCGAGATTCCGCCAATCCGAGACAAGTCACCGTATGTGACGTTAGTCAGTTCATACGATCTTAGGGGTAGCAGGAAGTGGAATCCCCACGAGTTGACGTCATCTCCTGCTCTTATTTTTGCACCAACAAGAATGCCGGATGCCACGTCGATGGACACCTCACCCCAGTTTTGAGGCCCGAAGGAGAAACTGTTGCCCTTGTTGGTGCTAAACTTGATTCCACCAGCACGACAGTCTGAACCCATCAGCAAGAGCAAAGATTTGCGTGAGTAAGAACAAACGTTTGCATCAGTAAGATTTGCATCATGAAGAACGAAGGTTTGCATCAGCAAGAACAAAGATTTGCATAAGAAAGGTTTACAACAGTAAGAACAAAGGGTTGCATCAGTAAGATTTGCATCAAGAAGAACAAGGGTCTGCATCAGTAAGAGCAGAGATTTGCATAAGAAAGCACAAAGGGTTGCATCAGTAAGATTTGCATCATGAAGAACAAAGGTCTGCATCAGCAAGAACAGAGATTTATGGCATAAGTAAGAACAATAAGGGTTGCATCAGCAAGAACAAGAACAAAGGTTTGCATTGCATCAGTAAGATTTGCATCATGAAGAACAAAGGTCTGCATCTGTAAGAACTTACTTTTATAGTCACTCCAGCTTCCTGGCCACAGTGACATGTACGTGATCGTCTCCCCAGGTTGAAATGTAAACTCGGAATTGCCAATGCTTTTGTCGGTAAGGCCATACTCGTAGGCTTTGGAATCGCCACTCAGCCATATCCACACGGCCTTGATTCTGTCGCTAGCAGCATACACACGGATCTTCTGGATTACCTTGCCTTTTGTCCATCCTTCCAAGTAGTTGTCTCTCCCGCCCAAGCCGTCTGGAGATGGCACCATCTTAAGTTCTGCAGTAACAGACATGATTCTTCTAACTTATCAATCAACTAAAACAAGACTCAAATCAGGAAGGAGCTCACAACCAAGTGGCGTTGTTTCATTTCGCAGAGATGCGTTCTATTTATACTCTCCTTCTCCAACAGTAGACACTGTCCAACAGTAGACACTGTTCCACCATGTGCGCTCCACGTGATCGTGGTTGCATTCTGTCCACCTAATTTATTGGACCACCTAATTAATAAACTCTAAAGTAGGCAATGCGAGTATATCAGAATGGCTAAGAACTCTCAGGTATTTTCCAAGTAGCAGCATCAGCAATTGCTAAGTTATGTGCTGCCAGTGAGTGCCGTGCTACGATGGAACTACGATTTTTACTATGGGAACTACGATGCCAAAGGGTCTTGGCCATCCTTTTTCCTATCGTTTGATGGTGGGAATTGGACCTAAGATGAAATAATTGGTACTGATTATTCGTTGGACGACCTGACCGATGCGGAGGTAATATTTACGCCACAGCAGAGCAGCTTAAACATGTGCCTCACTAGCAAGGACTTCGTCAATAACGTGCCGTTTATTTCCTTGGATCCGGCCTCTACCTGCAAATTTTTATGACCATAAGACCGACTTTAAGGATTCGTATTTACATGTGGAGCGGAGGAGGTACTTCAATGAGGACTGTGCATTCTGTCCACCTAATTTATTGGACCACCTAATTGTTAATAAATTATTGAACTAATAAATTATTAGGTGGACAGAAAATTAATAAATTATTAATTAAGGGAAGAATTAATCCATTCTTCCCTTAATAAATTAATTAATCCTTAATCCTTAATTAATCCTTAATCCTTAATTAAGGGAAGAATTAATTTATTAAGGATTAATTCTTCCCTTAATTAAGGATTCCCTTAATTAAGGATTAGGGATTCTTACAGATTAAGGATTAATCGCAAAGACCCATTAGGCAATGTGTGAGGGGTAGAGGACCGTGTCAACTTTGTCAATCCTCCATACAACAATATTCACTTTAATGATTCATGTGCAACTTGTAGTGGTTTTCTAATAAAATTGTCTAATACAATAAATGTCTATTGTTATAGAAAACAAGAATTTAGTGCTGGCAAAGCCAGCTTCCTGTGCGCCAGGATCCAAATACGACTGTTGTATGGAGGATTGACAAAGTTGACACTTGGTCCTCTACCCCTCACACATTGCCTAATGGGTCTTTGGATACAACACAAATAGTATATAAGTGATCTGAATGACTAGCTGAATATGATAACGCACATGGGATAAGCATGCAATTCGAGAGAGAGATGATGCAAACCTCTTTTTTCATGATGCAAATCTTACTGATGCAAACCTTTGTTCTCACTGATGCAAAGCTTACTGATGCAAGCCTTTGTTCTTACTCACGCAAATCTGTGTTCCTGCTGATGGGTTCAGACACTCATGCTGGTGGAATCAAGTTTAGCACCAACCAGGGCAACAGTTTCTCCTACGGGCCTCAAAACGGGGATGAGGTGTCCATCGACGTGGCATCTGGCATTCTTGTTGGTGCAAAAATAAGAGCAGAAGATATCATCAACTCGTGGGGTTTCTACTTCCTGCTACCTGTAAAATCGTATCTACTGACTAACGTCTCGTACGATGACATGTCTGGGATTGGAGGAATCTCGCCACTTTGGACAGTTTGAAGCAAACCAACAACACTAAGCATGACGTCACATGGGGCATGGCAGGCAGTCGGGAATTCCAGGTTTCCAGTGCCTGGTCAACTGCTGAGACTTTCACCTTAAGGTGTCTTTCAAAGCAGGTATCCCTGAAATAGGGGATGCCTCAGGTGAGACTGACTGGGTCCTGGGAGCTGAGTGATACTCAGACGGTTGAGAATTCAAATTCGACAACCACTACCTAAGCTGGAACCAGAGTGGCACTCTGGAGCCTAGTGAAACCATCGACATTACGGCTCTGACCTCAACTGGCAACATCAATATGGCGTACAGTGGCACCATGGTGGTGGTGGTGAACACTAGAGCTCAGTTTACATTTCCTGAGAATGGCACATACTCTGGTGTAACTACGACCCAAGCTCAGATCAAGACAAACTGAGTCACCACCCTTGTCAATTTTTTCTCTTTGTTCTTGTACTTGATCATGTGCATGTGTTTCCAATAATGAACCAATGTGTTGTTAATGCAACACAAGGTTCCCCAAAAAAAATTATAATGAGTTTTTATTATAAACCGCTATAATTGAGTAATACTACTTGATCATGTGCATGTGTTTCCAATAATGAACCAATGTGTTGTTAATGCAACGCAAGGTTCCCCAAAAAAAATTATAATGAGTTTTTATTATAAACCGCTATAATTGAGTAACACTTATTTAGAGCATGGTTTAGGGTAGTTTTTTTATGGTTTTTGGGTTGCCCCTAGGGGGGCAAACCCTTGTTTATGTGGGTTTATGGCATATCCTAGGTATATGCTAGAATATACCTAGGATATCTTGGCACGGCATCTCAAAACCTACTATTCACCAGAAACTCGGTCACTGCGTTACGATCCGGGATGCTCCAACCGAGTAAATGGCGCGCGGCATCAAGATTTTCCTTTCAGAATTTATGTCCGCAGTTGCAAGGATCGGAGCAGAAATAGAGGAATATACTGTATCGTTCCATTCTAGGTTTTCCCAGGCAAGATCACTCTGTTTTGATGCTATTTCTTTCTTTGTGGTTTTGTATTTTCCATGCCGTTGTGTTGATTATCCTTTTTAATCATCTTAAGGCATTCATCTATGGCTCTTTAGGACTGTAGACAAATGATTCGCAGCTCTGTTTTGGATTGCAGGAATTTGAACCTTCCTGCAGCGATGGCAATCCTGATTCTGAGCCACCATTAGACTGTAAATCCATTTTGTGACTGATCATGGTATCCATCTTAAAAAGAGTTAGATTTATATGGACTTCTGCATGCTCTGTAAATCATTATGATATTCTTTCAGCAGACCAGTTACCAACATGAAAAATTTCATTTTATTTTGGGGATTTAAAGCCTGTATTTTGCATTTGTTTGGTAGCTTTTAAAAGCCACGGCGGAATGCCTTTCAAGTGCAATGCCATCATATTGATAGAGTTACGACTACAAATGATACACAAAGAAAAAGCCGTATTCCACTTTCTGTTAATAGTTTTATTTTCCATGTCATCAAAAGAATGTTTGGATGTTAATTTTACTAGTGTTATTGACATTTTTGTGCAGGTTAACAAATGAGGAGCTGATTTTTTGTTACACATGGCTTAGATGAACTAGTTTGATTTTACGATGTTGAAGCTATGGTAAATGCTATTCTAACCTTATTTATTGTTCTAGAACAATTGCTGTAAAGCAAACTATGTTATGAGTAGGAATTTGAATGCTATAAGAAACAACTGAAAAAGTTGATAGGAAATCAGAATGCATTTTTTGAAATGCATTACATTCATTATTGAGTCCAAGGATCCTGTTGTGACATCTGAGAAGATGACACAGTGAATTATAATTGTTGCTCTGCAATTTCTTAAAATATGAGTTTATCTGCTCCTAAATATACCGTTGTTGGATCTCAAAAAGTTTCAATTTCGAACTCCATGATTATTTAGCAGCTAAAATCTGCATATCAAATCCGAAGATGAGAATTGTCTTTCTAGGAGTTGCTATTAGCAAGCATCTTATATTGCCAGGTAAAGACTGCCTTTTTGTTCCCCTGTAATTGCCCTTTTTGTTTCCCATACTATATTAAGCTTTTCTTATTTTCAAACATGTTTTGCTCTCACGCATAAGAAATGTTGGAGGAACCCAGCTGGAATATTTTCGGTCAGCTGATTAACAGAAATATTTCCTGTTAGAAATGGGATAATTGTCCCATGATCAATGCTTTGTTATTACATTCTTTTACTCATGGCTATAAGTTTTTGTTTCTTGCAAATCCATGCATTGATTTAGGATTGTCTATATCTGCACTGGATGCAGTGTATTTATTATTGAAATGTTGCCATCCAATGTGAATAGAAAATGTGCCCATAGTAGTCCTTTTGTTGAGAATGACTGCAATTTTATGATTCGTTAAAGACTCAAATTTTGCATTTTAAATGTTGTAGCCAGAATTTGCTTGCTACAGTAGAGCAAGAAAGATCCATCTGCGAGAGCCGATCTTCTGGATTATTTGCGCCTTTAAGGTAGGGGTACAATTTCCAAGGGAGATGATTTAGATTTGGGGAGCGAATGATGCTGCATCTTGCATTCGTAACAGTGGACAATGGCAGCTTATTAGGAGAGAAGCAAATGCAATTAATGGTAGGCCTTCATTTCGGCCATTTGACATTGTTGCAGCTCATATAGGTGTTGAACATCCGCACAAATTAGTCTCTTCAATAAGCATACAACAAATTCATTAGAATTTATTGGTTATGTTAGCTTTGTGTTGGATTTGCATATTTGATGTCAGTCATATTTCTGCCATTGGGAAGGGAAAAACGTCTTTAGGAAATTATCTCAAAATACTTCATAGCTGGTATACTATAACCATGACTTCATTTTTTATAGCATACTGATTTTCTATTGTCAGGTCGTGTAAGTGTGTGGGATCAACGTCAAAGGGATGAACCAGTAAGCTCAACGTCAAAAGGACAAACTAGTAAGTTTTATGGCCATATTGGCCTTTTGAGGATAAATGTTTGAAGTTGCTAAGAGACTTTGTTTTTTGGCGCATTAGGTTGCGTGTTTTGAACCCAAACAAGTAGAAAATGCACGTGATTGCTGGGCAGTTACATTTGGTAAGGTAATGCATAATGTTATATATGAAAGGTTCTAATAAACTAGGTAATAGAATAGCCCTTTTCATGTTTTTCAGGTTCCAATGATTGTAGCAGATTAAAGTACAGTTTGAAGCTAGGTCAGCGGGCATTGGCAAGTTGTTCACAATGTTTTATGTAGTACGTCTTAAGACATTTTAGGTCGAGATATGGCATCAGTCATCGTAATCTCATCTGACAAGCAGGGAACTCGTTTAATGATGAAGAGCAATGTGTGGTTGCCGGTGAGCACAGAATTTCAATTATGAATATCCAGTGAGTTATTCTGTTTTCTCAGCTTGGAACTAAACATGTCAACTTGCAGGTTATTACAATGGAGATATCAAGATGTTTGACTTGAGAACATGCAAAATTCGTTGGCAAACAAGTGTAAACAATGAGATACGCATTAATAGAAGCCATTAATTTGATTGGGGAACAAATATTTAGCATGGGAGTCGGTCTTCTGGAGATTATTTATGTATCTTATGCTCAGTTATTCTCAGTTTTGGCTTGCCATGTTAATCAATATTCTCCCGTGTGGCCACGTTTATGCTCAGTGGTTGTCTCATTCTGCTTATTGATAAGGATAAGTGGTGATTTCAGGGTCAGGCAACTTGGTTCTCTTTAATATCTCGGACATGCTATTTTTTGAGAAAATGGCACGTTAAAAGAAAAAATTAAACTGAAGAGCACAACTATGTTTACAATAGCAGTGACAATTATAGATGTAGATTTTGCCCTCTGCAATGGACATGGAGCACATCACCACATAGCTCATCGTTTTGAACAAACACCTCTGATGAGAAATTTCTTGAAATGAATCCCTCAGATGATTATCGGAGACATTGAGAAAACTTAAATCCATTGAGAAAACTTAAATCCGCCTCTCAAAGTTTGTCAAGAATATTTTCTGTCAGCTGATTCACAGAAAGTTCCAAATATGTAAGCTGAACAAGGTTTTGAACAAGGTTTTGAAACCCCACCCATACAGGCTGTTGTTACTAATATCCAAACATGATAGTCCAGTCGAATTTCCAATATTCTTTGGTATAGTGCCACTCTTTCCAATATTCTTTGGTATAGCGCCACTCAGAAGATTTCTATTTCCTTAAAATTGCCCTATACATCGATATGATATTTATGCATTTCTACTTCCAACATTGCATAAAACTAAAGCAACATGTTAATAATTTGTCAGTTAAGACACCACAAATTTATTAGTTGAACAGGCAAACTTAGAACTCCAAAGTGCTTTGCACCACACATGTTTCAATTTACTGAACATCATGCTTGAAACACACATGCTGAAATACACAACATAATCTAAAATCTTATGCAAGTTGGCTAATATTCATTTTCTCGTCACTTACCATGAATAAACACCCCATGTCATTGGCCAACTAGTGTGAATAAACACCTCGCTCGAACATGTTTGCCATCCACGCTCTAGAGGCTCCCATAGAAATGGCGTAATTCTATGATATCATTTTCATGTTGTGTGTTTACATGTGCAGTGGGCACACGTGAGAAGATCTGTTGTTGCTTGAACGAGTCACAAGCATACTGACTGCTACTAGCAATGAAAAACTAAGCTAAGCACTTCACTTCAAAATTTATGGAAAAATCATCACCGTAATCTTTCATAATTAATGAGAAGATACCGAGGAATCTAAAATTACCTTTATATAGAATGTGTATCAAGATCATGTCTACCTTTGTGGAATGCTGATAGAATTCAAGTAATATGTGAATCAAGAAAAATCGAAAACAAATTATGGAAAGTCTAATCGAATCTGAAGACGTATTCTCACGAAAATTACAAGGTCTATAAATGGCATGTTATGTTCCCTAGGATGTTGGCGTGCCTGAACTGGGTACAGTCCTTATATCTTTATTGTTATCTTTATTGTTATTGAGACATAATTCATTTTCTGGTCCATTCATACCACGACCTACAAGCAAAATATGGGAAAGCCATAATAATGTGGAACTCGAAATACTCGAAAAGAAGAATCAAGAGTCTATATGGAGCACAACAATATATGAGAGATCTATAATATAGAACTCTGAATACTCGAGAAGAAGAATCAAGAATCTATAGAGAACATAGGAATATGTATATGGTCGTGAGGATGCAAGAAAATAGGAGGACTCGATTAAGAATGGTTCGCCACTATGCCGAACCAAAATTAACTGACACCAACCAAGTTAAACGTGCATATTAGAAATGGGATTACTACATCATCAAGGCAATTAAACACACATATTCGAAATGGGATTGTTATATTACCAAAGCACGAATTGGTCCTTTTGTACCATTGGGTACTCTATTCTTAATATTTGTATGCATTCACTAAGAAAATGAAAGCATGTATTCATACAGGCCCTGTACAATTTCCATTACTAATATACAAAAAGCATTCTTCATAAATGGCTAATATGTTTTAGACAAAGATCATAATCACGTCAATCCTAATTGGTCTAGGTACTGAGCTTTGCAAGCCTCTTCTTGGTCCATGTACAATTCATAAACAAAACAAAACAACACAAAACAAAACCCCATGTTCAAACCATTAATAAGCCCCGACACATAAAATGACCCAACAAGAACCATGAAAACGAAACGACAACAAGAAACATGAAAACACATTCTTGGGCCACCGTAGGGCAACCCTCCGTGCGCAGCACCTTGTTTATAGTAGTTTTTTTTGCTTTGATGCTATGTTCATAGTAATTTTGGGGTTGCTATATTTTATTTTGTGTGGTCCAATTAATATAGGCTCTAATGATTCATGTGCAACTTGTAGTGGTTTTCTAATAAAATTGTCTAATACAATAAGTGTGATTGTCTAATACTGCTGGCAGTTAAGTCTCTCTTTTGTTTGATTTCATTCAAGGATATCAATTCTGGCACAATTCGTTAAATGAGAGGAACTATCTGCATTTTACATTCCAATAAGCAATAGTACATATCAAATTGCATCTTAATATTGCCAAACAAAGCATAAATGTTTACCACAACTTTAGGATTCATAATGCAACAGTTGAGCATGTATCAATTTTTCCTCTACTGATGTTGCTAAAATAATATTGGATTTGTTGATGCCTTTTTCAAGTGTCGATCTTTCTTGGTATTACAATTCTCAAATCCAGACAATGGACAGGAGCTTGCAATGGTGTTTTCTATATAGGGATATTCAGTCTGTAAGAGTTCCATGCTCTCTCTTTGGCTACAGTAGAAAAGTAATGTGAAGTTCATATTGTTGGTTCAGAGCAATCCCATGGCAATTCTTCCAATGAGTATGTTATGACTTGCCCAACTAACGTGCTTTGAAAACCTGCTCAAATTTGGGAAGAAAAAGGGCAAATTCCTTTGCATTTCCATCACATTCTGGCATAACTTATAACTCAGATAACACAGCATTATATGCCTACTCTGATGTTGATTGGGCAGGGGATTTAGATGGTGGAAGGTCAATATCTGATATGGCCATGTCATCAGCTGAATCTAAGCATTCTGCATCATCATTAGCTGCAAAAGAATTCCTTGGTTGAGAATATTGGTCATTGGAAATAGGTATACCTCAGTCCAGGCGCCCACAATACTGTTAACAGACAGTTTAAGTTGCATGGCAATTGCAAAAAATCCTATCTATCATGAAAGAACAAAGCATATTGAAATTCATATACATTTCATAAGAGATCTCATAGCTAAAGGAATTATAGAAATGCAGTATATTAAGACTGACCATCAAGCAGCAGATACCTTCACTAAAGCCATGACTGAAAGAAAACTTAGCTGTCTTAAAGAGCTGTTGGGAATCTCTGCAGGGATATGGTATGAAGGGAAAGTTGCAGGGCAATATCATGCCATATTGAATGTGTGATTATCTACTAAAAGGTGGATATAGAAATCTTGAGTAGAACTCAGAAAAAAAATCAGGGATGCATACCATCAAAACCTAGTGGAGATAAAAAAAGAGGGGGCACAAGGTTGAAAAAAAAGAAACATGGCTATACAATGCCCATACAGACATCGAAAAAATAAAAAAAGAGTGCCAGATAACAGAGAAAAGGAAGTCGGATTTGATCAAAACAAAAAGGGGATTGAAATCTGGAGAAACAGGTCATGATGCACAGTTAGAAGTGGTCGCTTGGGTTGTCGGAGGATTTCGCAATCAATGGTGCTACAGGAAAGTGGTTAATGCCTTTGATTGTAAACATTGAATTCAAGAAGTTTGGGCATCGAAAGTTCATTCTAATTTATCCTTGATTGCTTTTATCTAGCCAATATTGTTTTTATCTAGATAGCAAGTCTTGTATTAGTGTGTTGGATTACTAAACTGATTTTGTGAGGAAAACCTTCCCACAAACATTGTACAACACAATAACTATCACATGCATCACCACGCTGTAAAACATACTTCAAAAACTAACATGTGGTTTCTCCTAATAGTGGGCAATACTGGAGTATATCTTGAAGAACCTTCAAGAAAACGTTAGATCTTCTCGCAGATCTTCAAGAACACGATATAAGAGAACTATTTCCAACTGCAGCAAGAGAAACCTCAAGCATAGCAAGAAAAAAGCTCAAGCACGTGGCAGAACTCGTCATATAGAAGCAAGAAGTTGTCAAAAAATGCAGAAAAGCAAAAACTCATCACAACACTGGAAAAGAAGCTCCAAATCTGGCAAAACGCATATCAAAATGAAGCTAAGGCCAAGGCGCTACTGTAGAAGTAGACTACGAGGTGAGCGCCACAGCCGCGAATGTCCCCTAGCCTGCCGGACTTACACCATCGCCAAAACTTGAAGAAAAAAATAACACACACATACAATAAACTTTTTCCACGTAGGCGTCACCTCGAAAAAAAAGCTCCCCCCCGTTGTTTACGTAAGGGAACCGCCACATGTCAAACTTTCCGTGGCGGAAAGCCACATGTCAAACTTTCTGTGGCAGAAACTTTCAGGCAACGCCGCCACGAGCGGCCAAAGTTTCCGCCACGAAAACTCCTCCCATGGCAATTTCCTGAGAATGACATATACTCTGGTGTAACTACGACCCAACAAACTGAGTCACCACCCTTGTCAATTTTTTCTCTTTGTTCTTGTACTTGATCATGTGCATGTGTTTCCAATAATGAACCAATGTGTTGTTAATGCAACACAAGGTTCCCCAAAAAAAATTATAATGAGTTTTTATTACAAGAAATTTATCGCGGCGGCCAAGGCCGCCGCGAACATTTCTTTAGTTCTAACCCTGTGAAGTTGGACTTAGCATAAGTTTTGGGCCTCGTTTAGTAAGGAATGTGTGAGAGTTTGAGTTGTATGAATGTCAATTTTGAACGGATTGAATGTAGAGGGTACGAACTGGTGTCATTGCGTTGAGTTCTCGTGCTCCTAAGGTAGATGGATGTTATAAGTGATCTCAATGCATAACAACTTGCAAGCATCAATTCAACAAACCTATGCAAACATTCTAAAGGGAAAGACTATTTATACATTTACATTACAATAAGTGTTTTGCGGCGTTTGTCTTGAAAGTATGCATCACTTGATTGCATAGTTAGGAACTTGAAAGAAAGAGGCCGGTTCTTTGATTGTCAAGAATGGAATCACTATTGCATTGGCTTTGGCCCTGCGTTTTTATATGGGTCACCAACGTTAAGGGCAAGATCCGGGCAAGATCACATACACTATGAAAGAAGCTTGTTGTGAATCTAAGAATGGCATTTTTCCCTCCAATAATTATATATGTCTTGGTATGGAACAATCGTATGAAATACCATTAAAGAAAAGATGAGCACCTTGTAACGAAAGGGGTCACCTAAACGTGGCGGAGCAGAGATTTGAGCCAGCAGGATTACGGAAACGATTCCAGCAAAATCACCTGCACGATTCTCAGGTGATCGGAGGCCTGCACGATGGTTGCCACGTTGGCATAAGCCTGATATAGGCTGCGGCCTGTTGCAAAGAAAATAGAGAAGAAGAAAGCCGAATTACAGATGCTTAAAAGAGAAACTCTGTCTCGACATGTTCTTGGGCTTCAAAATTTGTGACGAATCCAATTTTGAAGCGAGCTTGTGGACCAGAGAATTCAAACTCAAGAAAGAATCCAGCGTTCAGATTATCTGCACATTTTTGTTGCACAGGTTACAGTGAAATCTTCTGAACCTGCTGTCGCCAACAGAAAGCTGGCGCAAGATGCTTTGCTTTAGCAACATATGCATCGGAAACTTAAAAAGGATTCGAGAATCCTCTCCTTGCTTCGAATTCGAGCTTTGAATTTGCGCCCAAAGGCGGATTTTTATCGCCTGGCATGAATTTGATGCACATCATCTTTGAGTTTTCAATTCTGGCTCAGTGGGTGGGTTCGGGGCCAATAAAACGAGGGATCTGATGATGGGTATGGCCTCAGCGGTGCAGCTTGCTGCAATGGCGCAGAACCAAGCCATAAAGCAGAATAGAAAAAACAGAGAAAAAACAGAGAAAAAGGAAGATACCTCAAGGTTCTTGGATCTTTCAGTTCCTTTCCAGTTTCCTAGGAATCGCAGCAAAGCCATTTCAAACGAAGTTTTTGCAAAATGATGGGCAAGCTGTGATCTAAGCTGTGATTTTTTAAAGATATGGAAGAACGCTGAGATGAACGTGGCGCCAGAAGCAGCTATGGATGCTGCTCAGAAGAATGTGGCGGTTAAAGGAAGAGTTAGCAATTGGGTTGGAATTAAGCAAGCAACCATTTTTATGGAGCTTCAGGGCGGATCTGGGGGTAGAAACTGAATCAAAAATGCTGAAGATGTTTTTTAATCGGTACAGGGAAGGAGAAAAACAGGGGATGGTGGTGAATTGGGCACCGCAGAGTGAAATTTTGGAGCACAGAGCTGTGGCAGCGTTTATAACACACTCATATGTTTGGCTATGCCGATGATAGCTTGGCCGCAGGGGGGCGATCAATTTCTGGGCTGAAGATTAACGGTGGAGCATTGGAAAATCGTTGTCCAGCTTAACAAAGCTGGCTCTGATAATAGAAATAGAGGTTTGGATCGGTGGGAAGTTGCTGGTGTGATTACATCTGTTGTGGAGGGCTGTGAAGGAGAGATTTTACGGGCCAATCTGCCTTTGCCGTTGCAGCACACGCCGGATCCAGCTCTCTACAAATCTAAACCAGCTGAAAAACATGAAGTCACGTGGCTGTGACTCCTCCTCAATAAATATATAACTAGAAAAATACAAAAATGTTCCTCGAAAAAACTTTTCGACACCTGGCGCGCATGCACTGGAGCATCAAGGAATCTTGAAGAATAGAATCAAAGTGAATGCATTATATATGTTTTGATAAACCGCTATAATTGAGTAACACTACTTTGTGAGTCAAACGTGTTGAATAACCTTATACACTTATTTAGAGCATGGTTTAGGGTAGTTTTTTTATGGTTTTTTATAGTAGTTTTTTTTTTTTTTTTTTTTTTGGGGAGTGGCTTTAGTGCTATGTTCATAGTAATTTTGGGGTTGCTATATTTTATTTTGTGTGGTCCAATTAATATAGGAATCTCTAATGATTCATGTTTGTAGTGGTTTTCTAATAAAATTGTCTAATACAATAAGTGTGATTGTCTAATACTGCTGGCAGTTAAGTCTCTCTTTTGTTTGATTTCATTCAAGGATATCAATTCTGGCACAATTCGTTAAATGAGAGGAACTATCTGCATTTGACATTCCAATAAGCAATAGTACATATCAAATTGCATCTTAATATTGCCAAACAAAGCATAAATGTTTACAACTTCAGGATTCATAATGCAACAGTTGAGCATGTATCAATTTTTCCTCTACTGATGTTGCTAAAATAATATTGGATTTGTTGATGCCTTTTTCAAGTGTCTATCTTTCTTGGTATTACAATTCTTAAATCCAGACAATGGACAGGAGCTTGCAATAGTGTTTTCTATATAGGGATATTTAGTCTGTAAGAGTTCCACGCTCTCTCTTTGGCTACAGTAGGAAAGTACATACAAAGGAATATCAATTTCGTTGTTCGCCTTTTAACATACTTAATGTGAAGTTCATATTGTTGGTTTGGAGCAATCCCATGGCAGTTCTTCCAATTCTAGAATGGGACTCGCATGAAACCAACAAACCGCCCTTAGACTTGCTTCTCATTCATCTCAGCAGATTTTCTACAATGGTGGATAGTGGGTAGCCACACACATGCGGACTACCCATAAAAAATAAAGGGAAAATCCAATTATATCATTTGGACCCCAACAAAATACAATGCTAATAGAGACTGGGCTAGTGTACCTGCCGAAAGCTTATCACCGGGATTAAAAAACCCCGCCCTTTCGGGTTTTCGAGGAAAAACCCTAGTGATAAGCCTTCGGCAAGGGGCTTGGACAAACGTAAGGCATAAAAATCGCTCCCAAAACCCACGAATGGAAAAGTCGAAACAGATGCCGCTCGCTAACCTGTACCTGCACATCACCAACAAAACAACAAGACAAAACAAACCTCCCAGTGGAGGAGGGCTTGATTACGCCGCGTGCACGCGATAAAAATACAATAACAAAGAGGTGGGGGAGGGTGGGTTCAAAGAGAATAAGGTACTGCTGAGAGAGAAGAGGAAGCGCCGATGAGAAGTCGAAGCAGAAACGCGCCTAAAATAGCGAACTCCCAACCAGAACGAGCATGCACCGCCCGCATGCATGCAAAACATGCATGCTCGTCCCATTCTAGAATGGCGATCCGATGTCTCGGATCGATGGGATTCTAGAATGGGACTCGCATGAAACCAACAAACCGCCCGAATACCAAAGGACTTCCTTAACAACTAGGATCGAGGACGAAGGTCACAGGATGAAGGCTAAAGGCCGAGAAAGGACAGCATGAAAAAAACGCCAAATTGGCCAAACCAGCAGAAGAAGAAGCCCCCCCTCGCCCGAAACAATTCAAAGAGAATAAGGTACTGCTGAGAGAGAAGAGGAAGCGCCGATGAGAAGTCGAAGCAGAAACGCGCCTAAACATTAGGGATTTTTTGAGATCATAAAAGGGCCTTCTAAGAACTACTGGCTAAGCTATATGAACTACCAATCAGAAAACAGAACTGGTCAGCAAAACAGTTATAACTAACTCACTGGATCATATTTTCTAGCATAAGTGTTGATAGAAAAGTCCAAATGAGCTCTTGTTTGGTGCAATAGATAGATCTCATTGAGATCTTTCCAACCTTGGATGGTTTGCATATCTTTTAGCCCCGTAGGATAGTAAAAAATGGTAAAAACCATATTTTTTGGAGTTTTGACAATCATAAGTGGTTAAAATATGTGCAAAGCACCTAAGATTGGAATGATCTCAATGAGATCTATCTATTGCACTAAACGAGAGCTCATTTGGACTTTTCTATCAATAGTTATGCTAGAAAATGTGATCCAGTAAGTTAGTTATAACAGTTTTGCTGACTGGACCCGTCAGGCTCTGATTTCTGATTGGTAGTTCATTTATCTTCATTTGGCTTAGTTGGCATGTTTTGAAGGCCCTTTTTTAATCTCAAAAAATCCCTAATGATAGCGAACTCCCAACCAGAACGAGCATGCGCCGCCCGCATGCATGCAAAACATGCATGCTCGTCCCATTCTAGAATGGCGATCCGATGTCTCGGATCGATGGGATGAGTATGTTATGACTTGCCCAACTAACGTGCTTTGAAAACCTGCTCAAATTTGGGAAGCAAAAGGGCAAATTCCTTTGCATTTCCATCACATTCTGGCATAACGTATAACTCAGATAACACAGCATTATATGCCTACTCTGATGTTGATTGGGCAGGGGATTTAGATGGTGGAAGGTCAATATCTGGTTATGTTGTTATGATGTTATGCTTGCAGGAGGAATAATATCGTGGAGGAGTAAGAAACAATCAGTTATGGCCATGTCATCAGCTGAATCTAAGCATTCTGCATCATCATTAGCTGTAAAAGAATTGCTTGGTTGAGAATATTGGTCATTGGAAATAGGTATACCTCAGTCCAGGCGCTCACAATACTGTTAACAGACAGTTTAAGTTGCATGGCAATTGCAAAAAATCCTATCTATCATGAAAGAACAAAGCATATTGAAATTCATATACATTTCATAAGAGATCTCATAGCTAAAGGAATTATAGAAATGCAGTATATTAAGACTGAGCATCAAGCAGCAGATACCTTCACTAAAGCCATGACTGAAAGAAAACTTAGTTGTCTTAAAGAGCTGTTGGGAATCTCTGCAGGGATATGGCATGAAGGGAAAGTTGCAGGGCAATATCATGCCATATTGAATGTGTGATTATCTATTAAAAGGTGGATATAGAAATCTTGAGTAGAACTCAGAAAAAAAATCAGGGATGCATACCATCAAAACCTAGTGGAGATAAAAAAAAAAGAGGGGGCATAAGGTTGAAAAAAAGGAAACATGGCTATACAATGCCCATACAGACATCGAAAAAATAAAAAAAGAGGGCCAGATAAAGAAAAGGAAGTCGGATTTGATCAAAACAAAAAGGGGATTGAAATCTGGAGAAACAGGTCATGATGCACAGTTAGAAGTGGCCGCTTGGGTTCTCGGAGGATTTCGCAATCAATGGTGCTACAGGAAAGTGGTTAATGCCTTTGATTGTAAACATTGAATTCAAGAAGTTTGGGCATCGAAAGTTCATTCTAATTTATCCTTGGTTGTTTTTATCTAGCCAATATTGTTTTTATCTAGATAGCAAGTCTTGTATTAGTGTGTTGGATTACTAAACTGCTTTTGTGAGGAAAACCTTCCCACAAACAATGTACAACACAATAACTATCACATGCATCACCACGCTGTAAAACATGCTTCAAAAACTAACATGTGGTTTCTCCTTCAAGAACGCATTAGATCTTCTCGCAGATCTTCAAGAACACGATATAAGAGAACTATTTCCAGCCGCAGAAAGAGAAACCTCAAGCATAGCAAGAAAAAAGCTCAAGCACGTGGCAGAACTCGTCATATAGAGGCAAGAAGTTGTCAAAAAATGAAGAAAAGCAAAAACTCATCACAACACTGGAAAAGAAGCTCCAAATCCGGCAAAACGCATATCAAAATGAAGCTAAGGCCAAGGCACTACTGTAGAAGTAGACTACGAGGCGAGCGCCACAGCCGCGAATGTCCCCTAGTCTGCCGGACTTACACCATCGCCAAAACTTGAAGAAAAAAATAACACACGCATACAATAAACTTTTTCCACGTAGGCGCCACCGGGAACCGCCACATGTCAAACTTTCCATGGCAGAAACTTTCAGGCAGCGCCGCCACGAGCGGCCAAAGTTTCCGCCACGAAAACTCCTCCCATGGCAATTTCCTATTACATAGAGTTGAGTTTAACTGGTTTGTTAGCCAAACAGGTTGTCTTGGCCACGTGGACGTTTTCCTAATTACAAAATTGGATGTTGGATGTCGAATGTCTCTCAACATTTAGCAATATTTGGAACATGCTGTCAAACCTAGTTTGTCAACAGCGAAGCCAAAACCTTCAGAATATTGCCGGCTTGCATTGAAACGTCCCTTACTTTCCCAGAAATTCAATGCCAAGCATTGACTTCCCATAGAACATGGCCACAGTCTACCTAATATACTGGTAGACTTAAGTCGGAGAGACGGTGCCAAAGAGAAGTTATGGCAGCTGGCTGTATCTATAAGGAAAAACAGAATTTGATCATCTGCTTTCCATCTTTAGGTTGCATGCTTCTATTTGAGCATGCAAATGTAGTGCATGCTTTATAACTTTTCAAAGTTATCCGCCTTCTAATTGCAGAGACGGTAAAGAGCAGTTTTTCTACTGCTCAAGATTGATCACAGCAAAATATAACCAGTAAGCTAGATACAAGTGAAAGATTGGCCATGAAATATTCGAGTTTGATTGCCCAATGCCATTGTCGAAGTGCCAACACTGCCAAGTCACCTCCTACTAAAGACGTCATAGACCTATAGAATGATGGGCATTGGTAGATGCCCGAGGAGGTCGCAGCTGCTTGAGCAGGTTGAGACGCCTTAATGCATCAAAAGCAGTGGTAAGCATTTTTCTTTTTTTTTAAGCAATCAAATTTATTATCATTTTGTATCAGTCCTTTTTTTTCCATCCAATCGTATTTGCTACCGTGTATCAGTCTTTAAATTACTCATTTTGTATCAGTCCTTTTTTCCATCCAATCGTATTTGCTACCGTGTATCAGTCTTCAAATTACTCTCCAAAAGGTTGTGCAAATTGAATTGGAATCCTCAACGCAATGCAATTCGACATGCATGAAGAGCAAGTGCAAATTGATCTATGTGAATCCTACAAAAATTATGCTGATGGAAAGTTGTATGAACAAGCTTTTCAACGAGCTAAAGGACGCCAAAAACAGTCTGGATGTAGGAGTTATGCTAAAAAACATAATTGCCATTTTCAAGATCACCTTTCTCACGAACGCCTTCTCTCACTAGCTGTTTTTTGCTGCAAGCTTCAAAAGTTTTTCATCTAGTTCATCTAGAGTAGCATAAGACATATTAGTGTCTCAAGGTACTCTAAAATTTATGCATAAGAGACGACGATAGTCAGGTAGCATAATTGACGATGATAGTCCCCTAATTTATATTACCACAGATAAGGATTTATATCATTTCTCAATCTGCAAGTAAGATACAAGAAGTTAACTGCATTGTGGCAACATCAACAATATAAAAATAGCATGTGCATGTGATTGTCTAGAATACTTTCGTAGAGGAAGTTTACAATATGCTAGGCAGTACAAGTGTTCTGCAGTTGATAAAACTGCAGTTGAAAAATGCATTATGCAAAAGAAGCGTAATAGCGACTGAAAGGTACTCAACATTGGGTGTGCCTGATATTTAACTCAAACTTCAAAAACAAAAAAATACACATATCAACTACGTAGCTTACCTGCGAGTGTATTTCGATAGTGACAAGATTAAACTTATAGTGCTATTAAATCTTCTCAACGGTAAAAAATACTTCTTTCTATGCTTGTTTGGGTAACAGACCAGACCAGACCCGACCCCTAAGAAATATGCAAACCACCGTTTCTTTCTACATCCTAATCGCTATCCTTGCTTTCAAGAAGCTGACATAAGGATCTTAATATTCTTTGCCAATCTCTGTTCTTGTTGTGCTGCAAATCTAGTAAGCTTCAAGCAGAAGGTAATTTCTCCTTGTAGGCTTGCTCATCGAAGATCACATAGTGTATCTCTTTCGCAATACTGTCATAGTGTTGCGACATAATACACATGTCTGATCCATGTCTAACATCCTTATAACCCTACTGAAGGGCCTGGTTCCTATGGAAAATATAAGCAGCTAAGTTCAACACTCTATTCCTACCTATAATAGCTTGTCAAAAGCCTACAGTGCAATCAATGAAGCAAAATGCAGTAGTAATTAACCACAAACAAATTTTATGAACTACTCAAACAAGATTAGGAATACAAGTAGCACCACCTAGTGCTCCAAGGTATTAGTTTCTTTCCTAGCAATTTGGCATCATTTAATCAGCTCCATCTAATCTGATCCATACCTAGCTTCACCTGTATACTTTGAACTAGCTAATTTTTGACAAATATAATGGCTAATTTGTTTTAACGTTGTGGTCTAGGATCTCGACTATAGCAGTATAACATCTTGGATTTTAGGTGGAGTAGCCTCAGCAAGTGAAGGGACCCCAAGGCAACAGGTCTGATGAGGCGATTGGGCTGAGAAGGCATACCTCGCTTGATGTTTGCAAATTTGATAGCTCTAAGGGGCATAGAAAAGACATCAGCGGGATCCTTGCAAAGCATTAGTGGAGTAGAAACGTGGAAGGATTTGTACCCAACCAAGGATCTGCAAATACAATGTTCTCATAAATGGTACATGAATTAAATTCGATCCAATGAAAAGAATAATTCATTGATTTTGAAATTTCTAAGAGTTGCACTAATAGGGCAGAGCTATTTCGATACAAGAAAGGATTCAAAGCTCTCAAGTTTTCAAAATACGGACCTACCAGATCCTCAACATGAAACTTCCGGGACAGGGAATCGAATGCTTATCTTCTGCAAAATAAGAGCCTATAAGCTTCTAGGTTAGAAACAAGAAACTTGAAATGGCTGATGATGCAAACAATGATCTCGAAGGGTTAAAACATCATCCACGTGGTAAAAAAGCCCACCTGGCTGCAACATGGATAGCCTCACAGTGCAGGAAAGGCTCAACTCGTATTTGTACAAAAATGTTAAAAACAAGGGACTCTCCATCTATGTTATCAGATGTATTTTCTGATCTTTCTTTTTTGTACGGTCAATTTCTGCATTCACTATTGCTAAGTGCTACATATACGAGCGATACAAGAGTATCATTCAAGGAGTTGGCCATGCGGAACACCTTCCTAATTTTAATGGGCTGCTCTTGCTTCTGCAACCTTTGCTTCCCCGATACTCATTAGAGACGTATTAGTTCCCTGCTGCTAAATGTACTAAATCAATCTGAAAATTATAATGAATGTTGTTACTGAGAAGATGGAATTTTACATGATATCTTGATTTTCCTATGTCAGCAAATCTATGTTCCTGTGCAACAATCAATTCTCCATGCATCAGCTAGCAATTAAGCGAACATACTTAAGCTTCTAATTTTCTGAACGTGAGTCTAAGCCCTTCCAGTTGTGTGCTAGCCTATGTGAGCATTAGTCCCTCACTAAATTGACTAGTAGATTAGGATCCAAAGGATATGGAGAGTTTTGGACTTCACCGGTAATTCATAGACTTCCAAAAAGCAATAGGTTGATGAGAAGAACAGTAAGCAAACTAACCTCTATAAACTTAGCATACATGGCTCTGACATGATTGAGAGATGCTAGAACTGTTGTTGGTTCCTTTCGTAGTGCCATTTTTCCAACCATCCTGAAAATGGATCCTTTCTTGAGAACTGAGAAAGATTAGAATGTTTACCTAGAGCTACTTACCTTCATAAATGCCAATATCTGGTCCAGTGACAACTGCCCGGCATACGTGACCATACCTCTGTTTCGGAATAACTTCAAAACTGGTCCTTTAGTGTTCAAAATCGTTGGCCTATTTTTGGGCTACCTGACATATCCAACTGAGTAGCGGATCTCTAAATTTTTGCTCCCCCGGCGAAAAAAATCGAAAAACGAAACGTAATTGCATAGGCTAGAAAAGGTTTTCTTAGATAAACCTTTTGGGTATTCTTTTGGGGATTATTTAACGAGGCGGTCTGAGGAAGAAATCAAAAAGCCAAGGAGGAGGGAAGCGGGTCAGTATAGGAAAGAAAATGAAAAAGCGCCGGCAGTATCGAAGATCAGAGAGCCACCACAGCAATAATCCAATTCCTTTTGACATTCAATTGAGCATTTCAATTGAGCATTTTGGCATGCATGCGAATTGAGGATCTTTTTGGGTCATGCTTGCTTGTGTGCAAGGCATGGAAAGATGCAATTTTGTTCTCAGAGTGTTTTGCAAGGCTCCAACATAGGCAGAGTCTGTGGGGTTATCTAAGAAGCAGGATGTGCTACCATACGAAAACACCATATTATCCGAATAAAGGGCTAGTGTTTCAGAATGGCCCCTACAAGGTCCTGAACGCCATGCTTGAACATGGCGAGGCCATAGTGTGTTTTGACAAAGGCATAGTCTGTGCTAGGGCTTGGCATTATCAAGCTTGGCATGATCTTGATAAGTGGGATATGAAGATCAGGGTTGGGAATCCAATCAAGGATAACTGGAAAATAATTCCTCCTCCTTCCAAATTATTTTTCCCAGCGGTTATGAGTGTGGATACCTCAACATCACCAGCTGCCTTTAAGATCCTGGCACTAGGATTACCAGATGCAGATGCAGACCAAAATAGGTTGCACACCGAAATATTAATTCAACAGCAAATACTTGGAGCAAGGGGAACCCTGTTTCATTAAATGGGCCCTTTCAAGATAAACTTGGTCCCACTTTTGTCGAGGCCCCTTTTTGACAAATTGCCTTTCACCCTTTTTGAGGGTGAAAGAATTTGTCACGCAAACATGCAGATTGGAAAGACATTATGCTTTGCAAGGAGGTGCCAATCTTCGTGTCTGAAATCTGGCCCTGGGTCACACTTTGGAAGGAGAAGTTCTATTCCAAGGGCATCATCCTGTGGGATTTGTTGGCTAAACTTGACATCAAAGCATTCCTGGCACAACATAAGCTCGAGACTAGCTGCCAGAAATTAGAGTGGTATTCACATTGCTCAGGGGATGTTGTTAGGATCATGATAAACCTGTCTTCGGAGAAGATGGCTTTGGCGAATTACGATATGAGAAATGGTTGTTGGGAGTTTGGAGGATTAATGGAAGGTGCATATGCAGGTGTCATTGAAATAAAGTTCACTCCCAGCTTGATTACAGTTTAAAGGATTGCTGATGAACATCAAGTATCACCCAAGCACATAAAGCCAAAGTAGGCACTATTTCTTGAATTTTTTGCTTGGTTTTTTTTTTTTTTTTTATATGTGTGTGACTTTAGGACATGCAACTGACATGGATCTGACTTAGGGGGCAAAAATATGAGACAATTACAAGTCCCTACCAACTATCTCAAACCAAATGTTTGTGCCCAACAATTACGCGAATATCCAATATTTTGTTTCTCTCGATGAATTGAATTGCCTGGAAGACCCAATATGTTGTTTTTCTAGATCAGTTGAATTGAATCAAGCAGATTAATATACCACATGAGAGATTATGCACTCATACTGGCTTTACCACTAAACATTACAAAAGTATGTGACAAACTTCTACATTTCTTAATGGATTAGGAAGGGCTGACTTGTTACATCTTCACCTATAAGATGCATCATATCCACAAACTAGTTAAACAACAATGACTAGTGTAATTTTACTTCAACAATTAGGAAGCAACACCTTGAGATTACATGCCATTTGCAAGATGTAATTTTACTTCAACAATTAAGAAACAACTTCTTGAGATTATATGCCATTTGCAAGATCTAAAAACTAATGATACATTGACAATGGTTAACATTGAAAGCAATGAAAAACATCCAAGGGAGTTGATGCTCCATGTTAATGGACACATCATCTAAACTATGGAATGCTCTAGCAAATTGTCCATCTTTTCAAGAGTATTTACTGCAATATGCATTTTATTTTTTTTTTTTGGGGAGGGGGGGGGGGGCATAATCGCACCAGAAAAAGGTAGATGTACAAATTGAAAAATTCTCCCTTTTCCTGCGCAGGCCAATTCACCAGATCTGAAGCTTGAGAACAAAAAAAAAGGACCTGATGAAGTAATACCTTTGAGCAACTTAAAATATAGGATTTAGCTTTGTCTATAACCACGGGAGAGCCTTCTTCATACTTAACCATGTTAAATTAAATATGTGCTTGCAGAATGTAGATCCAAACTCAAAATGGTACAATAACCTTATTGTGGGGTGTAAAATTTCCCATTTTGTTTAGCCCAAATCTGTGTTAGCCCAAATTCTATAAAATATATGAAACACAGAATTTACTTTTTGTCTATGACTCATCATCTATAACCAAAAAAGCGTCATATATGGTCGTATCAGGTATTCTTGAGCATAAAGTAATTCTATTTGTAGTTTCTTCCAATATGAGTTTTAGTTTTACAACCCAAGTAAATGCATCATTTTAAAGGCTGTGAACTTCGCAATGGCATATTGGTTTTCCTATTATTCTGCAGTGTTCCATATGTATTCCCTTCTTAAAGGATGCCTTCTTCCTCACTAGAAGCTTCTATGTAAGGAAGCAAGACACTTGCTAGGTCCTACTCAAGCAAGCCATTCCGTTCTTAAAAGAATGACGCTTCTTCCTCAGTAGAAGATTCTATACAAGGATGTAAGACACTTGACAGATCCTGCTCAAGCAAGACCCTCATAAATCAAAAAGATTCTTATAGCTCTGAAGTTCCAGCAGCGATACTTGAAAGGGCTAGAAGCAAGTACGTCACATTTCCCATATTATTCTAGGAATGTAACTTGCTCTCTTTGCAACCATATATGCTATATTGCATCTATCGCATGCCGATGGAACCTTGCCTTCATTACGGTATTCCCCGTCACTTAAATTGTTTGTTAATCAAGCTCATTTTATTTAAAAATGTCATCTCATTATTGCACATTGTAGCTTCTAAAAATTGGAGATGTCCATGCTTATCTGTGTAGCATATATTTTTGAATTGAGATAAAGGAGATGAATGTCATCTCATTATATTATGCTTCTAAAAATTGGAGATGCCCATATTTATCTGTGGGCACATAAAGATGATGCAATAAAGGGATAATCAAGAGCGAAGAAGTTTATTAAATGTCGTTAAAGCTGCCTGTACTAGAAGAGGTGCCTCTATTGGAATTGTCAATGCATGTTGGGCGATGTTTTGCTAAAACAGATCACACAATATGCTAAAATGCATCTTCTATCTTTTTGCTAATACCTTCTATCTTTTAGAGGAACAAATGCTTCATCTGTTTTACATGCCCTTGTTACATAATACCATGATTTGTCCATGCCTTTGTTTCATCTCAAAGCTTTGTAAATGACTTTTCCTTTCTGCTGACGGAATGGTTTTATTGTCTTTTTTCATATAGGACATATACTAGAGGCATCAAAAGCTTAGATAAGACATCTGTGATCTTTTATGTTACTAGAGTCTGCCATCAATTCTATTATGATAGTGGTAAAATAGCATGTTGGTTTCACAAGTCAGGTTTTATTATAGACTAGTGGAACTTCAGTTACACTTTGATGCAACTCACATCAGGATGGCTTTTGTGAAGATTTATCATTGGCATTGTTTTTTTTCACTCGCAAGCTTTGGCATGATCATGCTATTTGAGTGTAAATAATATAGAGGAACTTCCATCAGATATGACATTATGAAAAGATAACAGATGCTCACATGTGCATCACGAGGGTTATATAGCATGAGCTTTCACAAAACTAGAAAATCTCTTAAAATTGATAATGTTAAAGGCAAGGGCCACTTTGTCTCTGTCTAGTTGTTTTGTTCTACGAAGAAAGTACAGGTGACTTTCTTTTACTGCTGCAGCAAATACTATGAATTGAGTTGAATTGAATTGATTTTTATCGTTCGCAGAGATCAATTGGTCTATGGAACTCAAACAAAGGATATAGCAAGCAAATTACAGCTAGGATTAGAAACCCCCGCCTCAAAGGGTTTTCGATGGAAAAACCTTGGCAATAATAAGCACGCTGAATGATTGTCTAATGATACATTATGATACATTTTAACCTCAGTGGCATGTTTGAGGACTAAGTGTGTGGATCCGTGATGTTTGGAGAAAAGATCTTAACAAACCCACTGAGGTTGTATCCAGCAGTGCATGAAGCGGCTGATTAGGCCGAACCAACTCAGTATAGCGTGCTCGGATGTGATTGAATGTTGGATAGTATTGTAGTGTAGCATTCATCCTCAATGGCACTATGGTGCAACACTGACAAGGATTCTTGTCCGCCTCTCGAGCCCATCTAACTGTCTCCATTCGCAGGCGATGTGTACCTGTGCGAATTTGAGATGTGTACATAGGTAACACTGTGGACTCCATGTAAACATTGCATTAACCTGGAGCTAATAGTGTGATATCTTAACATGTTCCAAGGCACTAGCATCCAAAGATTGCCGAGAAAGCAAGCATCGAGGTACTGTCGCAAATTATGATGGTCCTCTTTAGTTTTCACCTGTATGCACCTGTGCTTTTGCACATTCCGCCTGTAGTTGTCATGCATGAATAATCAATTGGGTCATTCAAATTCGGCCTCTTGCTATAGAAGTTTGGCTCTCTAGCTGTAACATCATGAGCAGCTAAACATCATTCTTTCTATTGATGTATGGTAATATTCATGTTTTGAATGCTCTTTTAAAGCTTCCTCCCCACTTAGTCCTTGTGGACTAACCCCTATTGTGTATGTGTTGTTCAAGATGACATGTTCTGAAGTCATCATAGTTCTTCATCTCGACTCTTTCACGACGTGGTGGTACCGGGAGACCCAGGATGAGCCGGAGATGATCTCCAAAGCGAGGGTGTACGAAATGTTGACCTCTTTGTTTTAGCAGCTCTACTATGAACAGCCGGTTCCCCGAATCCGGACTCTGGATGGAAAATCTGGGGATGAGTACTTCACAGAGGAGAACTCATCTGACTCCTCCTCTGTGACCTCATATGAGGCCAAGTCTGTTGCAAGGTCTTTTCCATTGCAAATATCACTAGCTGGATTCATAACTCATGGCCAGGGAGCAGTGCTGAATAAAAGCACTTTGTCGAGTTATATTATACGCATGAGCATGTGTTGTCTAGTTAAGAGTTGTGTAGTGTTTGTTCCGCATCTATTATCCAACGTGACGGCCCAGTCCAAGGGGCTAGGTCCGTCACATTTGTCTTTCTTTGATAGTGGGGTGCCTACATTGAGTTTGTCTGCTTATGCATGTATATATAGAATTATTGCTTCTTTGTCATGCCCATTTATAGCTAATCATCACAGTCCATTTACTTTCCCTTTACCATGACAAATGGCAAATAGTAAATAAGAACGACAAGGAAAATTCTTAACCAAATTGTACGAGATATAAGTCAAGTTACAATATATGGTTTTTCACTCATTTATCCTGCACATCGTTGAAGTCATCAATGCCAAGAGCACAACCAAGTAAATATGATGGAGGGCATGTGGAGTAAAATATGTAAAACATTGTATATCCAAAAGAGGTCTAAAAACACGTAAAGGACAGTTAGGGGGCATTTTGGCATACTTTCTTTATCGGGAAGTACAACTACAAACATTCTGTTTTTTTTTTTTTTTTTTTTTTTTTTTTTTTTTTTTAATGCGACATCTCTGCCTCGACTCGGATTAAGAGGTGTGTCATAGAATGACCCCTAACTCTCCTCCACGTTACAAGGAAGGTCACTTATGTAACTGCTGCCATGCCATGGCAGCATGGAAGAGCCAAGCACATGTTTGCACTAATCCTCTCATCTTGATTTGGTTTGCAAGACAATAGGAAGATGCTTCACTAGCATACATCAAAGTTTGAAGAGCAAAGGAAGGACAATTGACTCAAGTCACTCAAGAGATACAAAAGGTCAAACAAGCAAAGGAAATGAAGAAAAGAGGAGAAAGAAGACCCCTTGAAGAATATTCCATGGTATGTAGCTATTTGTGATCTTGGCATCTTTGGCATTTTGATCCCTTTCTCCATTTTCTCCACCATCCTAAAATACCATTGAACTTTGACTCCTTGCTCATATACCTCCCAAAGTCAAACTTGACCTTGAAAGTTCTTTCTAGTCAAAACACACCTTCATGAAACACCCACTTGCTCCATCATCCACTAGTTCAAAGGTGACTTGACTTGGTCAAAATTTCGCTCAGAAGTCAACATCCCATGCAACTTGACCAAAGTTAAAAGAAAGTTGCAAAAAATCCTAAGGAAGTGCTCAAGATTCAAGTGTGCCCTAGGAGGTGCTATAATTGCTCCATAAAAAGAAATTGGCTCCTACACTTGATGGGCTAAGTCACCTTACACCTCACCTCATGTGCCAAGTCACTTTACACCTCACCTCATGTGCCAAGTCATCACACTCATCATCATTCTAGCCATCTCATGTCAAACTCCAATATGCAAATCAAAATCCACATCAAAGCATCTAACTAGCATCATTGTTGCCACATTACCATTGACACCTCATCACTCCACACTTGTCATACACATCATCTCCACATCACCCAAAATTTTTGACTAGAAAGAATTTTCAAATTCAAGTTGGCTAACACGTCATCATTCCCATTGGCCACATCACACCACCTAGCCTTGTCATCATTTCCAAATGCCACATCATCCACTCCTTAGCTCTTTTTTGCCAAATTCAAAAAAGCTCCATTGTGAGAAGAGATTCCAGAATCTTATAGGGTACAAAAAAAAGATTCCCTCAGGAAAAAAGAATTTTGAAAAAAGGCTTTATCTTGGGCATTATAGATACTTCCTAGGGAATCGTGCCATAGGGCTTAGGGGTGCAAAAAGTTTTTCCTATCTACCCCCCATTTCTAATTTCTCTTTCCATTAAATCCCCCATGCCGCGTGGAACATCCGGGCGTGTGGGGCGGTGGAGGTACCGGATCTCACGTGGATATTGCACGCAATAATCAGAAATATTGGATTTTCTTCTCGTTATATACCTTGGTCGCCAAATCTGATTGAGCCTGTGGGATATTTCGCCTGAACCCATATGAACCCTAAATCCGGAAAACGCCAAGATCCAGTTAATTCGGCCTAACAAACTAGTAAATCATGACCTAAACTGGCCGAATCACCATGTTTAATGCCAAGAATGCTTATTGCGAGCTAAAAGACAGAAGATTGAGGGGAAATGATCAAGATCTCAACGGAACAGAGCATTTACAAAAGGGGCTTCTCTGCACAGAAGAGATTCGAGGGCTTTGAGGCAAAGAAGTGTTTTCTGGCTTTGAAGAAGGACCGGCTTGATGATCCTGAGCTTGATTCTGACCTCCAATGTTGACCTATGATCCAGATTATTGACTCAATTCTCTGAATTTTCTGAATGTGTACCTATTTGATCCTGTGCCCAAGACCACGAGCTTGGGATATTACATTGTATCTCTTGAGTGTTTGATTTAATTGAAAATCCGACCTTTGTAGTAATCTGTTTGTGTTGCATTGAGACTCATTCCCACAAGTAAACGATTATCAGAGGCTAGGCATCTTGTGTCTATCCAAATTGTCAGATATGTGTAGTCTGCCTATGTAGCATCTCTTTAGAAAGGGCAAAAGCCAAATTCCTGTCAAGGCAAAATTACAATACCAATTTGAGCAAACATCCTTAGATCCAGTGGTATTACACAACAGGCATTGAGCATAGAAGAGAGAGTTTGAGCATCAATCATGCCAAACTAAGTATGTTGAACAAGGCAATGCTAAACACGCGTGCAATCCTTCATTAGAAAATATCTTCTTTCAACATTGTTCATTTCTCATAGTCCTAGGCAAAAAATCATCAAAAGAAAAAATTAAGTTCCTTTCCGTCAAAAGGAAGACTTGGCCCCTATTGTGCAGACAAATCTGAGCAGAATAGAGTTGGTAACTCCAGAAAATTCCTTGCCAATATCGAGTTTCAAATTTTAGCTCTCTGCCAGGGACATTGACCAAAAATTGACTGGGTCAGTGATCTAATTTTGACCTATCTAACCTGCTCAGACCTTGCTGAGTTTTTGCAATCTGTTAGTGTCAAGTGTTGAGCATCTTGAGGAGAGACGTCCACATCCATAGCTTTATATATCATATTCTGCAAGTTATTTTGTGAAGCAGACTTTTTTGCCTTCAGGGAAACATACTCCCAGTGAACTTTTGTGCACTATTTTTGGAATCTTTGCACTCAAAGTGGTTGCCTCAAGCAACCTGGAGGTTCTAAACCACTGAGGTTGAAGGTTTTGCCAGGAACACCTTCAACATTTTGGAGGTTCTACCGAGATCATTTTCCTGGAATCTGAACTCATGGCACCCAGAAGAACTAATGAGGCATCAGAGCCTACTGAAGCACAGGATAATCATGAAGCTATTGCAACACCTACTGTCACTATACAAGCAAATGCAGGTATGCCTTATCAATACTTTGAGCTAAATGTGCCTATTCCAGTCCCTGTTTTTTATCCGAGCATGAATGCCAATAATTTCCTCAAGACTTTTGAAGAATACTATCAAGAATATGGTCACAAAAAAGGCTGTAAGTTCTCTGAATTTAAAAAATGTTTCAAGAATGATGAAGTCAGGGCTTGGTTAGAGTATGTTGTAAGTTTAGGCACCAATTCTTGGGAAGAACTGGTTAAAAAGTTTTTAGCACGGTTTGGAAGAGTCTTGGACCCTCAAGATTTAATCTTTGAGTTGCAAACTTTTCGCATCAAGCATGGTGAGAGTGTGCACCAGTATGTTGAAAGATTCAATCTATATCTTGTCAAATGCCAAATCAATCATGTTCCTAACCATACCCTGCATCTAGTGGCTTCTTTTATCAGGGGATTAAGCAGCAGACCGAGGATACACAGAAAGCTTTTGAAGATCCAAAAACAAGAGGGATTTGACACAATACACAAGGCTTTCACCAAGGCTACTGAAATTGCAGATATGATATATTACTTACCAGATGATGTGCACTCACCAAGTGATCCTTTTTTTCCAGATTATGAGCAAGAATATATGGGAGCAGCACCTGTACCTGTTTATGCTGTCCAAAAAGAGAAGAAAAAGGTTAAGATGGAAGATGATGAGGCTCCTGCAGCAGATGTAAGAGCAGAGATTACCAAAGTGTCTGAAGCACTGGTTGAGGTAACCAAACAACTTCAAGAGCTGAAAAGCTCAAAATTTGAAAAGAAAACTTACCCTCCATGTGTGCATTGCTTTAGAGATACTCATTCTTCTGACTACTGCTGGTATAGGCCATGCACTAAGTGTGGAAAGAGAGGACATTTTGGTAAAGAATGCCCTGTGTGTGAATTTTGTAAAGTTGTAGGGCATTATGAAGATAGGTGCAGTATTAAAGAGTATTTTGCCAGACAAGAAAAGTCTAAAGTTAATGAGCCAAATGCATCTATAAGGTTTGTGCAGGAAATTGAGGAACAAGAGGAGATAATGGCTGTCCACACCAGAAGAATGAATAATGCCAAAGAAAGAGAATCAACACATGAGGAAGCTGACATCTTGAAACATAGGGATGCTGAGCAAGCAGTGGCTGTGCCTCTTCCTCCTGCTCAAAAATTTGTCAAGAAAGAAAAAGAGTGTGAGGACTTTGAATATTTGTTGAAGAATTCGAAAATCTGTGTAGATTTGCTGACCTTGCTCAAGATAGCCCCTTCTTACAGAAAAAAGGTTCTCAATCTGACTAAGGAAGATGAGTTTGCCCTAACAAACCACATTGAGGAGCACATGCTCACCCAGGATGATTATGATCCTGGAGCTTTCACTTGTGTTGCCAAACTGGGAGGAAAAATCTTAACCAAGGTCCTGCTAGATGGAGGATCACCCCTGAATGTAATGCCACACCATGTTATGAGGCTATGTGGTCTAGAAATAGACAAGAAGGCTCCAATGATCTTAAAATCTTTTTCTAACACAAAAATCAATCCAGTTGGAATAGTTAGCAACGTGCCTATTGATGTTGGAGGAATAATGGTTGCAGCTAACTTTGTTGTGGTTGCTTTTGAAGGAATGGGGGACAAATCAGATATATATGACTTACTTTTGGGCAGAAAATGGCTTTCTACAGTTGATGCTAGGCCTGTGTGGTCAAAAGGAGAATGCACTATTTCAAATGGCAAGAAAAAGGTAACATTGTACAATAAGTTAGGAGAGTTTGAAAGCATGAATTTCATTGAAGAAGAAATGCTGTTATCACATCCATGTGGAGAATTTGAGCTGAATGCAGTAGAGTTAGAGTCTAGCATAAAAAAACCCAAAAGAATTAGCTTCAGCTAAATCAGGCAATTTTGCTTATTTATGGTTTGATGGTGGTGTCTCCAAAAGGCTTAATGTGGCATCTTCTGCTGCTATTCTCAAGGATGCTTCCAACAGGTTGCTGGCTAAAGTAGGAAGAATTTATCCAAATGTCACTTCTAATATGGCAGAGTATAAGGCATTGATTGCAGGTCTTCAAGAAGCAAGAAATCTAAACATCAGTGATGTAATCATCTTTGGAGACTCTCAGCTTGTCTGCAGGCAAATATCAGGAGAATATCAGACCAAGAGTCATGATGCAGCTCAGAGATCAAGCTATGCTGGAACTGAAGAATTTTGAAACCTGGGAACTTTGCCATGTGCCAAGGGAGCAGAATTGTGAAGCAGACTCGTTATGCAGAAGTGTGCTACTGGAACACTTAGCTGAGGGAGCAATTCAAGAAGATGAGCTTGAGAAGAAAGATCTGCAACAGCTATACCCCATCCTGGTAATTAATGCAGGTGAAGACAAACAGGTAAAGAAAACCAAGGTAAACAAGAAGGGTCTGGATAGGGTATTGTATGTTGGTGATTTGTTTAAAGAAGAAGACAATGCCTTTGTTACTAAATTCTTTGATGATTGGAAGGATATCTTTGCTTGGGATTATGATGAGTTGGTTGGTGTTGACAAAAGCATTTGTGAGTTTGAAATCAAGATCAAGGAAGGTATGAAACCTGTTATACAAAAGCTAAGAAGGATTAATGCTTCTCTATTAGGTTTAATCAAGGAGGAGTTATACAAAATGAAAGATGCAGGTGTGATTGCAGAAATTGTGAATCCTGAGTGGCTATCTTGCATTGTTCCTGTTGAGAAAAAGAACAAGACTATCAGAATTTGCATAGATTATAGAGATCTGAACAAAGCCACTATCAAAGATTGCTATCCATTGCCATTTCTGGAAGAAGTGCTGCATGCTGTAGCAGGGAAGGAGATTTACTCATTCTTAGATGGTTTTTCAGGTTTTAATCAAATAAGCATCAAGGAAAGTGATCAGCCAAAAACTTCATTTATCACACCTTGGGGAACATTTGCCATGAAAAGAATGCCATTTGGATTGATGAATGCATCTGCAACATTCCAAAGAGCCATGGATACAATTTTTAGAGAAATGCCTGCCAATATTTTTCGTGTATTTTTGGATGACCTTTGTTTGGGAACTTCTCTGGAAAAACATTTTGATATGCTAACCATGCTGTTTGATTTGTGTAGAAAAGGAGGAGTGAGTTTGAACCCCAAAAAATGTGTTTTTTTATCCTCAAGGGGAGAATTGCTTGGGCATGTAGTGTCTACAGCAGGAATTCAAATATCTGAAAGTAAGGTTGAAGCTCTAAGGAAACTAGCACCTCCAAAAACCCTCAAGCAGGTTAAAAGCTTCATGGGAATGACCAGCTTTTTGAGAATGTATGTCCCTCATTTTTCCCACACTATGAGCCCAATTTCTAACCTCACAAATGCTGGAAAGTTCTCCAAAAGTGAAAGCAAACATATCCTAGTAGATTGGGATGAGCAATGCCAAGATTCTTTTGACAAGATCATTGATGCCATTTGCAAATCTATCCTACTTAAACCTCCTGATCTAGAGGAACCCTTCAAAGCTTATATCAGTGTAACAAAAAAGGCAATAGGGTTGGCACTGCTGCAAGAGGACCATGTAATTGCTTTTGCAAGCAAGATGTGGTCTGATACTGAATTAAGATATCCCAGGTTGGAGAAAAATGCAGCAGCCTTGATGTTCTTGATAGAGAGGCAAGGACATCTTCTTCAAAACAATCAGGTGCAAGTATTCATGAGACAAAATCCTTTCTCACTCCTTTTTGCAAAAAAGCAACCAAAGGCCAAATTGTGCAGGTGGGCTTGTAAGATCCAAGCCTATGATATTACTATAAAGGTGGTAAAATTGATCGAGAATCCCAGCTCTTATCTTCCACATGTGTTGTTTGAGCATGAAGATCAAGATGGTTTATGCAGTGATGACAATCTAACAAACTTGATTTCTTTTGATGCAGAAAACATTGACTGGCAATTTGACATCAGAAACTATCTGGAGAGCAATGAGTTGCCCAAGAATTTGAGTGGCAGTCAAGAAAGAAGATTCAAGGACAAGTGCAAAAAGTTCAGGCTAATTGAAGGGATCCTATGCAAAGTTGACAAGGAAGGAGTCTTGTTGAGATGTGTGGATGAAGAGGAGGCTAGAATGATAATTGAAGCATGTCATGAGGGAGTTTGTGGAGGACACTTTGCAGCAGATACAACTGCAAAAAACATTCCAAGGTCATGATACTTTTGGCCCACTCTCTTTATGGATTGTTATGAGACTATAAAATGCTGCCATAAATGTCAGATCTTTGGTAAAAAAACTTTGCAACCAGCTGCCCTAACTGCCATAACTTCCCCTGGACCTTTCCAAATGTGGGGGCTGGATTTTATAGGCCCCATAGACCCACCTTCTTCAGCTCAACACCAGTTTATATTAGTTGCCACTGATTACTTTACCAAATGGGCAGAGGCAATTCCTTTGAGAGAAGCCAATGCTCAAGCCACTGCAAGATTTCTGCATGAAAATATTTGTGCCAGATTTGGCATTCCTTTTAAAATAGTTTCTGATAGAGGCAGCCAGTTCATCAACCATACAATTGCATTACTTCTAGCCACCTTGAAAGTCAAACATACCAAGAGTTCATCCTATTACCCTCAAGGAAATGGCCAGGCAGAATCAACCAATAAGACTCTCAAATCTATCCTCAAAAAGACCATCAGTGTTTCAAAAAAAGATTGGCATTTAAAACTCCATGATGCACTTTGGGCATATAGAACTACCATCAAAGTTGCTACAAGACACACCCCTTTCAGTTTGGTATATGGGATAGAGTCAGTACTGCCTATAGAATTAGAACTTCCATCACTCAGACTGGCTTATCAGATTAATTTGGAAATGGATGAGGCTCTAAAAGACAGATTTGTGAGATTGATGCAGCTAGAGGAGCATAGATATGAGGCTGAGAATGCAGTGATGAGGAAAAAGGCTAAAGATATTGCAGCTTTCAAAGCAGCACACAAATTGCAGGGAGTCTTAAAAACAGGAGAGTTAGTGTTGAAGTGGAACAAAGCAAGGGAGGATACAGCATCCAAATTTGAGAATCTTTGGGAGGGACCATTTGAAGTGATAGGGACAGCTGGCAGAGATTCATATTGGCTGAAAGATATTGCTGATGGCAGAGAATTGATGAACCCCATCAACATTGTGCACCTAAAAAGGTATTGGCAACAGCATGTTGCCCTTGCTTTGTTCAACTAAGATCTTTATGGTAAGATGTAGTTAGGATTAGTTAGTGCATTGCTAAAAAATAAAAAATAAAAAACAGAAAAAAGCAAAGTATAAGAGAAAAGCCTCAGTAGGATGAAAGCAAAAAATTAAGCCTATCTTAGTAAGTCAAGTTCTACTTTGAAGTTATTATTCGTATACTAATGAGTTTCTAGTGTTGCAAGGACAAAAGGGCTATGCAGGTTGTAATCAACTGAGGGAGTGAATTAATACTGATCATAGTTCCATGCAGGTGCATCTGAACATGTCACTCACACATCTCTTTCACTACATTACATTATTCTTCATCATCTGGAGTTGCTGCCATCACCTCCACACCAGCAACTCATTCAAACTAACAAGCTTTATCTTCACATGCAGGTGCATCCTTATGTCTGCCTCCATCTGTCATCTGATCAAGAGTTGACCTTATTACATCTGAAATCCCCCCTTCATCTTCATAAATTTCCCAAGCTGCTGTCACACCACCATCCTGCAGCTTCTCATAACTAAAGAGATTTATTTTCCATGCAGGTTCATCTGAAAGGAACATCATTCACATATACATTCATAATGCCAAATCTGTCACTTTCAAATCCATATGCAGGTCATTGAGTTGCCAACCATACTCTCACATTGGCAACTGGCTGGAGCTATGTCAAGAAGTACAAAAAGCTAGTCAAAGGGCTGGTAGACCAGCCTTCTCTTTGTTTGGCATAATGCTGCCATGCCATGGCAGCATGGAAGAGCCAAGCACATGTTTGCACTAATCCTCTCATCTTGATTTGGTTTGCAAGACAATAGGAAGATGCTTCACTAGCATACATCAAAGTTTGAAGAGCAAAGGAAGGACAATTGACTCAAGTCACTCAAGAGATACAAAAGGTCAAACAAGCAAAGGAAATGAAGAAAAGAGGAGAAAGAAGACCCCTTGAAGAATATTCCATGGTATGTAGCTATTTGTGATCTTGGCATCTTTGGCATTTTGATCCCTTTCTCCATTTTCTCCACCATCCTAAAATACCATTGAACTTTGACTCCTTGCTCATATACCTCCCAAAGTCAAACTTGACCTTGAAAGTTCTTTCTAGTCAAAACACACCTTCATGAAACACCCACTTGCTCCATTATCCACTAGTTCAAAGGTGACTTGACTTGGTCAAAATTTCGCTCAGAAGTCAACATCCCATGCAACTTGACCAAAGTTAAAAGAAAGTTGCAAAAAATCCTAAGGAAGTGCTCAAGATTCAAGTGTGCCCTAGGAGGTGCTATAATTGCTCCATAAAAAGAAATTGGCTCCTAAATGAGCACTTGATGGGCTAAGTCACCTTACACCTCACCTCATGTGCCAAGTCACTTTACACCTCACCTCATGTGCCAAGTCATCACACTCATCATCATTCTAGCCATCTCATGTCAAACTCCAATATGCAAATCAAAATCCACATCAAAGCATCTAACTAGCATCATTGTTGCCACATCACCATTGACACCTCATCACTCCACACTTGTCATACACATCATCTCCACATCACCCAAAATTTTTGACTAGAAAGAATTTTCAAATTCAAGTTGGCTAACACGTCATCATTCCCATTGGCCACATCACACCACCTAGCCTTGTCATCATTTCCAAATGCCACATCATCCACTCCTTAGCTCTTTTTTGCCAAATTCAAAAAAGCTCCATTGTGAGAAGAGATTCCAGAATCTTATAGGGTACAAAAAAAAAAGATTCCCTCAGGAAAAAAGAATTTTGAAAAAAGGCTTTATCTTGGGCATTATAGATACTTCCTAGGGAATCGTGCCATAGGGCTTAGGGGTGCAAAAAAATTTCCTATCTACCCCCCCAGCCTAATTTCTCTTTCCAGCCAATCCCCCCATGCCGCGTGGAACATCCGGGCATGTGGGGCGGTGGAGGTACCGGATCCCACGTGGATATTGCACGCAATAATCAGAAATATTGGATTTTCTTCTCGTTATATACCTTAGCCAAATCTGATTGAGCCTGTGGGATATTTCGCCTGAACCCATATGAACCCTAAATCCGGAAAACGCCAAGATCCAGTTAATTCGGCCTAACAAACTAGTAAATCATGACCTAAACTGGCCGAATCACCATGTTTAATGCCAAGAATGCTTATTGCGAGCTAAAAAACAGAAGATTGAGGGGAAATGATCAAGATCTCAACGGAACAGAGCATTTACAAAAGGGGCTTCTCTGCACAGAAGAGATTCGAGGGCTTTGAGGCAAAGAAGTGTTTTCTGGCTTTGAAGAAGGACCGGCTTGATGATCCTGAGCTTGATTCTGACCTCCAATGTTTACCTATGATCCAGATTATTGACTCAATTCTCTGGATTTTCTGAATGTGTACCTATTTGATCCTGTGCCCAAGACCACGAGCTTGGGATATTACATTGTATCTCTTGAGTGTTTGATTTAATTGAAAATCCGACCTTTGTAGTAATCTGTTTGTGTTGCATTGAGACTCATTCCCACAAGTAAACGATTATCAGAGGCTAGGCGCCTTGTGTCTATCCAAATTGTCAGATATGTGTAGTCTGCCTATGTAGCATCTCTTTAGAAAGGGCAAAAGCCAAATTCCTGTCAAGGCAAAATTACAATACCAATTTGAGCAAACATCCTTAGATCCAGTGGTATTACACAACATGCATTGAGCATAGAAGAGTAATTGTTTGAGCATCAATCTTGCCAAACTAAGTATGTTGAACAAGGCAATGCTAAACACGCGTGCAATCCTTCATTAGAAAATATCTTCTTTCAACATTGTTCATTTCTCATAGTCCTAGGCAAAAAATCATCAAAAGAAAAAATTAAGTTCCTTTCTGTCAAAAGGAAGACTTGGCCCCTATTGTGCAGACAAATCTGAGCAGAATAGAGTTGGTAACTCCAGAAAATTCCTTGCCAATATCGAGTTTCAAATTTTAGCTCTCTGCCAGGGATATTGACCAAAAATTGACTGGGTCAGTGATCTAATTTTGACCTATCTAACCTGCTCAGACCTTGCTGAGTTTTTGCAATCTGTTAGTGTCAAGTGTTGAGCATCTTGAGGAGAGACATCCACATCCATAGCTTTATAGATCATATTCTGCAAGTTATTTTGTGAAGCAGACTTTTTTGCCTTCAGGGAAACATACTCCCAGTGAACTTTTGTGCACTATTTTTGGAATCTTTGCACTCAGAGTGGTTGCCTCAAGCAACCTGGAGGTTCTAAACCACTGAGGTTGAAGGTTTTGCCAGGAACACCTTCAACAATAACCTTCCTGCCACATCAACAGGGCTCCGCGCTGCCGCGCATCGCCCTGATTCCATAGCAGGAAGATCATGTAAGTGACCTTTTCTGTATACGTAAAAGCTAAAAGCTAGTTAGTCGTCCATTCTACGCCGTGTGTTGCAAATTCCACAAATGTAAGCAAGAATGTGAGCAAAATGTAGAATGTTAGGAAGTGAACTTTTGTGGAAAAGAAATATTCCCAGGTATGCAGTTTCATGGTACACCACCATTAGAAGAGCCTCCATTGGAAAGACATTGTAGTTGTCTAGTGTGTCTGTACCAACAAACCAACATCTATGCCAAGTCCCAAGCACATGCCTAAGCCGATCCTAATGCCCACCTTAACACCAGCCTTGAATCAAAACATCTTTCCATTATCGTTCTCCATATACCATCCCTTCTCCCAAGTACATGCCTAAGCCGATCCTAACTCCCACCTTAACACCAGCCTTGAATCAAAATATCTTTCCATCATCGTTCTCCATATACCATCCCTTCAGGAAGGTACATTTTGGGAAGGTCAATTTTATCACCTGATCTTCAAAGGATAGATCCTCTAGTTCCTGTCCGGTAGCATTGGCCGAAAGCAAATATAGGACTATCGAGGTTCTCACATTCCTCATCTCCAGGTGTTGCATCAAGTGTCCCACATCGTGTGTTGTACGTCTTCTTGAAATCAACTAGACATTCTGAGCAAGACTATTACGTCTTCTTGAAATCAACTAGACACTCTAAGCAAGACTAGTAGGCGACCGTGTGTATACTTGCCAGCAACACATATCTTCATTAAGGTGTGTAGATGCATAAACTGGCTTTGCTTAGGTCAAAATGCACACGCCAGGTCCAATGGCACAAGCACATTCCATCATAAGACCCATGCCTTTTGCTTGCTGCAATTGTATCACAATCGAACCTCTCATAAGCCTGTTTATCTGCCAACTATTTAAGTGTCATCTTAGAGCAAGTATGGAGATATCCTTCCCACATTAACCTCAAAGTTGTACGAATACTCCTCGAAGGAAAATGCATCATCAACAAATTTGGACTTTCATCTATCTACCACTATGTATCTACTATCTATCTACTTGACAACCGCTGACTTTTACATACAGAACCTTGACTTTAAACCATGTTGGACTAGATATTGCACCATTGAAACCAACAAAATACGTTGAACCTCATTTCACGATTGGTTGCATGCTCATCTAATTTAACATGGTTCTAGTTGCTTATTTAGCTAATTTAACATTGCCATATATTTCCTTTTAGAGCTCTTTGTTGTAGTCTGAACGCTTTTGCATGAAAGATGTGCGTATGGCCAGCCTTCACATCCATCCAATTGTGCTAAAGAAAACTTAGTAACAGACAAAGGCAACATAACCAGTGAAACTGAAGCTAACTATAAGTAAATCAAAGTCACAAGAATGCAGATGCAGCAAATTGCTTAACACTGAGCAAAATTCTAATTATCAGATCTTAAATGCAAACATGTTACAACAAATTAAGCACAGACTTCGTGTTTCACACTATGTAAGGCAATGATAATTCCCAGTTCTTACATACACACTAAAGTTCCTTTCTCTTCCAGTAAGTGTGGCCATACAAAAATGTGGCATCTTGGGTTGCGCAGAATGCGCACATCATAGAGATGGCTTTTAACTGGTTTGTTAGCCAAACAGGTTGTCTTGGCCACGTGGACATTTTCTAATTGCAAAATTGGATGTTGCATGTCGAACTCAACATTGAGCACCATTTGGAACATGATGTCAAACCTAGTTTGTTAGCAACGAAGCCAAAACCTTTAGAATATTGCCGGCTTGCATTGAACCGACCCTTACTTTGCCAGAAATTCAATGCCAAGCATTGACTTCCCATAGAAGCTAGCCACAGTCCTTTAGCTAATATACTTGTAAACTTATGTTGGAGAGATGGTGCCAAAGAGAAGTTATGGCAACTGACTGTACCTATAAAGAAAAACAGAATTTGATCCTCTATTTTCCATCTTTAGATTGCGTGCTTCTATTTGAGCATGCAAATGTAGTGCATGCTTTTCAAAGTTATCCGCCTTGTAATTGCAGAGACGGTAAAGAGCACTTTTCTACTGCTCAAGATTGATCACAGCAAAATATAACCAGTAAGCTAGATACGAGTGAAAGACAGGCCATGAAATATATGAGTTGGATTGCCCAATGTCATTGTCGAAGTGCCAATACGGCCAAGTCACCTCCATCTTGAGCAGCATGAGACATTTTAGTGTCCCAAGGTACTCTAAAATTTATGCATAAGAGACGATGATAGTCAGGTAACTAGCTTAACTAAAATTTATGCATAATTGACGATGATAGTCCCCTAATTTATATTACCACAGATAAGGATTGTTCCATATTATCTCAAATGCCATCTCTCAATCTGCGTAAGATACAAGAAGTTAACAGCATTGTGGCAACATCAACACTCAAAAACTAGCATATGCATGTAATTGTCTAGAATACTTTAGTACAGGATTTTTACAATATGCTAGCAGTACAAGTGTTCTGCAGTTGATAAAACTGCAGTTGAAAAATGCACTTCTTCCCGAGAAAGAATTATGCAAAAGAAGCATAATAGCAACTGAAAGGTACTCAACATTGGATGTGCCTGATATTTAACTCAAACTTCAAAAACAAAAAAATACACATATCAACTACGTAGCTTACCTGCGGGTGTATTTCGACTATCATAGTGACAAAAGATTAAACTTATAGTGCTATTAGATCCTCTCAACGGTAAAAAAAATACGTCTTTCTATGCTTGTTTGGGTGCAAATCTAGTAAGCTTTAACCAGAAGCTAATGTCTCCTTGTAGGCTTGCTCTTCAAAGATCACATAATGTATCTCTTTCGCAATACTGAAATAGTGTTGTAACATACATAATACACATGTTTGATCCATGTCTAGCATCCTTATAACCCTACTGAAGGGCCTGGTTCCCATGGAAAATATAAGCAGCTAAGTTCAACACTCTGTTCCTACCTATAATAGCTTGTCAAAAGCCTACAGTGTAATCAATGAAGCAAAATGCAATAGTAGACAACCACACACTCATTAGAGACATATTAGTTCCCTCCTGCTAAATGTACTAAATCAATCTGAAAATTTATAATGAATGTTGTTACTGAAAAGATGGAATTTTACATGATATCTTGATTTTCCTATGTCAGCAAATCTATGTTCCTGTGCAACAATCAATTCTCCATGCATCAGCTAGCAATTAAGCGAACATACCTAGGCTTCTAACTTTCTAAACGTGAGTCTGAGCCCTTCCAGTTGTGTGCTAGCCTATGTGAGCATTAGTCCCTCACTAAATTGACTAGTAGATTAGGATCCAAAGCATATGGAGAGTTTTGGACTTCACCGGTAATTCATAGACTTCCAAAAAGCAATAGGTTGATGAGAAGAACAGTAAGCAAACTAACCTCTATAAACTTAGCATACAGGGCTCTGACATGATTGAGAGATGCTAGAACTGCTGTTGGCTCCTTTCGTAGTGCCTCTAAAACGCCATTTTTCCAACCATCCTGAAAATGGATCCTTTCTTGAGAACTGAGAAAGATTAGAATGTTTACCAAGAGCACCTTACCTTCATAAATGCCAATAACTTACCACATACGTGACCACACCTCTGTTTCGGAATAACTTCAAAACTGGCCCTTTAGTGTTCCAAATCGTTGGCCTGTTTTTAGGCTACCTGACATATCCAACTGAGCAGCGGATCTCCAAACTTTTGCTTCCCCGGCGGAAAAAATCCAAAAAAAGACGTAATTACATAGGCTGGAAAAGGTTTTCTTAGATAAACCTTTTGGGTTTTTGGGTAGTCTTTTGGGGATTATTTAATGAGGCGGTCTGAGGAAGAAATCAGCGAGCCAATGAGGAAGAAATCATCGAGCCAAGGAGGAGGGAAGCGGGTCAGTATAGGAAAGAAAATGAAAAAGCGCCGGCAGTATCGAAGATCAGAGAGCCACCACAGCAATAATCTAATTCCTTTTGACATTCAATTGAGCATTCTGGCATGCATGCCAATCGAGGACCTTTTTGGGTCATGCTTGCTTGTGTGCAAGGCATGGAAAGATGCAATTTTGTTCTCAGAGTGTTTTGCCAGGCTCCAACATAGGCAGAGTCTGTGGGGTTATCTAAGAAGCAGGATGTGCTATCATACGAAAACGCCATATTATCCGAGTAAAGGGCTAGTGTTTCAGAATGGCCCCTACAAAGTCCTGAACGCTATGCTTGAATATGGCGAGGCCATAGAGTGTTTTGACAAAGGCATAGTCTGTGCTACGGCTTGGCATGATCTTGATAAGTGGGATATGAAGCTCAGGGTTGGGAATCCAATCAAGGATAACTGGAAAATAATTCCTCCTCCTTCCAAATTTTTTTTCCCAGCGGTTATGAGCGTGGATACCTCAACATCACCAGCTGCCTTTAAGATCCTGGCACTAGCATTACCAGATGCAGATGCAGACCAAAATAGGTTGCACACCGAAATATTTAATTCCACAGCAAATACTTGGAGCAAGGGGAACCCGGTTTCATTAAATGGGCCCTTTCAAGATAAACTTGGTCCCACTTTTTTTTTTTTTTGAAGAACTGTGTCGTCAATATATTAAAAGAATGGTAATGTTACAAAGCCAGTGAGGAGGAAGAGAACTGCCTCAAAGAGGCAAATGATACCGACACTCCACAACAAACTCACGTAAAAAACGCAACTCTTCTTTGTCTGGCCGACCATCACCATCTACAACACCCGGAAGTCCCGCCTAAATGGCAAACTTCCGCTCTACTAATCCCCGGAACACCGTAAAGCTTTGAAATAGCTTGTACCCGAAGTCGAGGAATCGAGAGGCTACAGTCAATGAATCCCCCGAAGATCCACAACCGCCGCCTTCCAAATCAACCACACCAACCAAGCCACGGATGCATGTAAACTGGCGCCGCCAAAAGCGGCCAAGCACCAGATACACATGAAGCGAGAATCACCGGGCTAGTCAATCTCACCAAACAGAGCCCTAACCCAATCCCAGGCAGCACGCAAATGGGGGCATAAAACCGCACAATGCTCCACGGCCTCACGATGAAGGCCACAACAAGGGCGCGAGAGGGCTCACACCCAAATAAATCGACTCACAAGGGCATTCACCACCGATACAATCTGCACCACCCGCCACGGAAGCACCCTAACCTTCTGGGGGGAAGTGAGCTCCATGTCCACGCCCAAACCGAACGCCATCGAGAACCCTGAAGCGAGAGACCACTTGCCCGAAGGCGGCAAATGTGTCATGAATAGCCAGCACCCGGTAACAAGACCGCACAAAACAAGAAGACACAACCTCCGGATGAACCCTCCAAACCTGCACCACCACATCATCCTGAGGGACTATAGGTATGTGTAGCGGAATACTCCCCGCCACTTGTTCCCAGATAGCCCGGTCACTGCCCCTCAGGCGAAAGCGAGCTCGAAAGAACTCCCACGAAGCTAGCTGACCACCCCAATACCAATCCTCCAAGGTGAGCATTTGTCGAGGCCCCTTTTTGTTTAAAGCAAAGAGTATTGCTAACCTACGATTTTGAACAAGATATATTGAGGGTGAAAGGCAATTTGTCACCCAAACATGCAGATTGGGAAGACATTATGCTTTGCAAGGAGATGCCTATCTTCGTGTCTGAAATTTGGCCCTGGGTCACACTTTGGAAGGAGAAGTTCTATTCCAAGGACATCATCCAGTGGGATTTATTGGCTGAACTTGATATCAAAGCATTCTTGGCACAACATAAGCTCGAGACTAGCTGCCAGAAATTAGAGTGGTATTCACATTGCTCGGGGGATGTTGTTAGGGTCATGATAAACCTGTCTTCGGAGAAGATGGCTTTGGCTAATTACGACATGAGAAAGGGTTGTTGGGAGTTTGGAGGATTAATGGAAGGCGCATGTTGTGCAGGTGTCATTGAAATAAAATTCACTCCCAGCTTGATTACAGTTTAAAGGATTGCTGATGAACATCAAGTATCACCCAAGCACATAACGGAAAAGCATGCACTATTTCTTGAATTTTTATTTTTTTTTTTTTTTTTTTTAGATTAGGACATGCAACTGACATGGATCTGAATCAGGGGGGCAGAAATATGAGACAATCACATGTTCCTACCAACTATCTCAAACCAAATATTTATTCCCAACAATTACGTGAATACCCAATATTTTGTTTTGAACTGCCTAGAAGACCCAATATGTTGTTTTTGTAGATCAGTTGAATTGAATCAAACAGATCTATCTATCTATTGTTTAAATTCGGTTTTTCCGGTTTGGTGAGAAAGGTTTTTGGCTTTTCTTTTAGCCTAATTTCCTATGATTGTTGGCATTTTAGTCACCGAAAAATATTCCGGTGCTTCTAAAAATCGCTCACATTTTTAATATGATTTCAAGCTGCAGGTTTTTGGGGTTTTTTCTTCCTTTTTTTTCCTTTTCATTCGGGCATGCATTGCCGCGAATTTTTGCGCCTTTCTGTGCATCATCTATGCATCGACATGTAATAATATCCATTTCGAAATGGGTAGATCTTCTTTAGGCTTCCAAAACGGCGCGATTTTATATGTTCTTGCTGATGGGCATGTGAAATTGTATTTTTTGTTGCAACAGACACTACAGAAATCGTTGCATAATGATTCCTAGCAAATGAATCAAAGATAGGTGCATGCAGTGTATCGATTTAGTGGGTTTGTTGATCTTGGATTGATAAATTCATTTTGTAAATCACTTCTGTTCATCTGCTGATTTGGGAGTTTTAATAACTCTGGCTTTCGATTTGCTTTGGATTTTGGAGAACATAGCTCTGGGAGTCGAAGCGGATCCGATAACTGCTAGAAGAAAATGCAGGTCATGTATTCTTTTTACTGAAGTGCAGAGTGTTGCGATTTCTTTCTTTGGCATTTTTTCTTTGTTCATATATGATTGCCTCTGCAGAGGTCTCATGTCCCTCATTTACCAAGAGCAGGTAATAACACAGTTTTGCCCAAGGATTATGGGTTTCCAGCAGACGATAATTTGGTTGCAATAAGAAAGGCTTAACCAGACAGCTGCAAGGCATTTCCAGATGACACTATCATATGTTTGCTAAGAACAATGTACTGGAGAAGCTTAGATATATCCTTAAACTAGATGACCAGGATGGCATGGGGATTGCAAACCTATTCTCCTTTGCTATATCTGTAAGGTATCAATATCAAACTTCCTTTCCCGCTTATGAAGATTCTATTGTGGATGTTTTTCTTTTGGGGATTGAATACCGTATTTGTATTTGCAAATAAGAGTTGTAGTTTTCATTTGGTGGATCATGGAACACATGGCGATTGTAAATCTCTTCTTTTATTTCTTGCTTATGCAGTGCATGCTTGCATGTTTTCCTTTTGGGGATTGAATACTTTTCTAATATGTCTTTGATATATTGTTAGCGGTGACACCGATGGCACTCTTAATAGGATATGTTTTTGCTGCATCTATTTGCAAATTTCATAGAATCTTAGATCTGCCAGTAATTGTCAAACAACCCATTTGTCCTGAGCAATGCTTACAGTGCTGGCACCCATACTAGCGACCCCTGATACTCGGTAATATAGTATACATGAAATGTATAGCATTGTTGTTTATGACATGCATGTGGAATATGTTGCAGTCTCTGCAATCTGGTATTGCAATCCCCAAGAACGCTGATTTGCTATTAACGTACTTCACATTCTCAAGAGCTACAGATATGAATATCAAACTTCCTTTCCTGCTTATGAAGATTCTATTGTGCATGTTTTCGTTTTGGGGATTGAATAGCATACTTGCATTTGGAAATAAGAATTGCAGTTTTCATTTGGTGGAACACATGGGCATTGTAAATCTTTTCTTCTTTCTTACAGCTGTAAGGTATGAATATCAAACTTTCTTGCTTATGGAGTTTGGGGATTAAATACTTTTCTAATATGTCTCTGATATATTGTTAGCGGTGACACCTATGGCACTCTTAATAGGATATGTTTTTGCTGTATGTATTTGCAGATTTCGTAGAATCTTAGATCTGCCAGTAATTGTCATTACAATCCATTTGTCCTGAGCATTGCTTACAGTCATGGCACCCATACTATCTACCCCTGATACTCACTACTGTAGTATATATGAAATATATAGCATTTTTGTTTGTGACATGCATGTGGAATATATTCCACACTCTCTCCAATCTGGTATTGCGATTCCCAAGAACAATGCTAATTTGCTATTAAGGTATTTCACATTCTCAAGAGCTATGGTATATACGCTCATCGTGCGTAATTTATCAGGATTCAAGTTCCTAGAGTAGGAGATTTATAAATACAAGCAAGGTCTTTTCTGTTTAACTTCGTGATAATGCTCAGAATTTCTATATTTCTCATCAATAGCAAATTCAATGCACTGATTTCTATTTTTGCTTTTGTTATTGACATAGGAGGCAGCAAAGATTTGTTCAAATATTGGCAACATGGCAATGTGAGGCAGTACTCTAGGAGATCGTGAAAATAATGTATTAAAACTCCTGCAAGACCCCTGACATTCTAGGTGAGTTTGGTTCATCTTTTTATGTCATGTCTATATTGTAAGATAATTTCAAATCTATAAGATTGTTCAAGTTCATGGTGGAAAGACCAACTTTCATTCCTTGCTTGACCAGTGCTTCCTTTTTGTACTTCAGATTTGGAAGTAAGTAAAGTGATTATGAATGTGTTTAGGAGGTCATGGAAGACCTGTGTTAAAACTCCTGCAAAGCCCCTCACATAAAACTCCTGCAAAGCCCCTCACAATCTAGGTGAGCTGCGGTTATCCTTTTTATGCCAAGTCTACATTATAAACTAATTTCAAATCTATAAGTTGTTGGAGTTCATGCTGGAAAGAACAGTCTCCCTTCTTGCGGTGATTTGTGCTTTAGGACTTCGTGCTTTTGGGCTCTACACATAATCAACTTCATGCTTCAAGTCTTCATGCAACTTGATCTATTAATTTTCATTCTGATGTTTTAAAGTGCTTCTATAAGCGAGTCAATCTTCAAGGACCAAATCCCTTGCACAGCCAGGGAAGACAAGGCCAGGGAAGACGAGGCGACAAATAAGACCGCTGCATCATGTAAGGTTCCCCCAAATTGTTTTGTTTCCTCTGAGGGAGCATATTTATTCATAAACCTATGCTCCTAATAAATGTCAAGTACTGCCTATACAATTCAGTATGTGCAAGATCGTGGTTGATATGAGTCATATTGTTGAATAACAATATGGCTCTTTAACCAGTTGAAATTCTAAATGCAAGATTACCAAGCAATTTCACTATATATCTTGCATTTGTATTTCATCAAAAACTTATAACAAAAATATGCCAGGAAAGCTACGACATTATTTGATGAATGTATAATCCATTTATACTGTTTATGTATGCAGGTGCTTTTGCTAGATTGTAAATCCTACTACTAAAAATAATGTCATGCTTTCATGCATGAGAAGGTGTAGTCCACTCCGCATAGACACCATAAATTACAGTTCAAAGGACCTTGCTTGCATTTCAGATCTACTATTGGAGCATTACAAGATGCTTGCAACGTCATATTTTGCAAGCCATTGTGAAGCCATTGGCACATACTGTATATATGAAGGCGGCCTAGAAAATTACTTTCATTCAAAGAATGGAGACTGTAGATTATAACATTTTGGACCATATGTCTATGAAGAATTCCCAACATCCACAAGATGAATTTCTCTAATGCATACTATGATCTTCTGTACAGCCAGTTACTTACTGGGAGGGCATCAACAACTTGAATGTGGGCGGTAGAAATTCGAGCTCGATCAAAGTACCAAGGTCGCATACACTAACTAGGTATACTCAAGATGCAAGGCAATGAGTGCATAGATTTAATATTTCTTTGCAACTTCAATCTTATTCAACTCCTCATTAATAGAAAGATTAGCTTTAAGAGATGCTTTCGATTTCTAAATGGCTCCATATAATAATGGTGGTTAGAAATTCATACAATCAAATCTTAATGTTGTAACCATGCACTTATGTGCTTGGGAAACCAACTACAACGACAAATGATGCTACCCTTGGCATAGCATATGGTGAGCAATTGTGTTGCCCTTAGGTTTTATGCGTAGTAGAGTAATGGGGGAATTGCCACACCTTTGTTTTTATCCAATCCTGCATCTAAACCATTAATTAACTTTGTCATTTGCAGGTACATGCTTTTCCTCCCTTAAACCATGCAACAACTATTAATATTGTAGATTTCTTTTAATAAACATTACACTCAAAGGGAGCATTATGTTTAAACACTTAGTAAATGACCAACGATGGTTGTGCTAGCGAAATTGACAAGCTTAAACTCAAGTAGACAACCTTTCTATTATGGGACTCACACTTCTTAGAGCCATTGGCCCATGAGAATAAATGATATTCTTTTATATTACAAGTACAAGTACTCTAATTAATCTTCGTCTAGGCACCATATCAATAAAACACCACAACATAAGTACTCTAATCTTTGTGTGGGTACCATATCAATCTTAAAAACACGAACATTTCATACCTTCCAAATGCTAGACAATACTAGCCGCGAATAACAGGTGCATACATATGCATAACAATGATGATTACAATCGCCTGAAAAGTATCTGAATGATAAAATTCAATTCAATTCGACAAAATCTGAATGATAAAATTCAATTCAATTCAACAAAATAAAACGATATTGCATTTCCCAATATATATCGCTGAGCACCCAGCACAAAAGGTTGTGGCCTTCATCGTGAGACTGTGGAGCATTGTCTGGTTTTATGCCCTCACTTGCAGGCTGCCTGGGATCGGGTCAGGGCTCTGTTTCAGGTGCGATTGGCTAGCCAGCAGTTGCTGCTTCATGTGTATCCTAGTGCTTGGCCAACCTTGCGGCAGCAAGCCTTGCATCTGTGCGTGGCTTAGTTGGTGTGGCTGATTTGGAAGCAGCGGCGGTTGTGGATCTTTCAGGGGATTCAGCAGCCTGCAGCCTCTCTGATTCCTCGGCTCAGGTACAAGCTATTTCAAAGCTTTCTGGTATTTCCGGGATTAGTAGAGCGGAAGTTTGCCATTTGGCGGGACTTCTTGGGTGTTTAGATGGTGATAGTCGGTTTGTACAGCAGTAGAGTTGCAATTTTTCTGTGAGTTTGTTGTGGAGTGTCGAGGTATCGCTATCTCTTTGGGGCAGTTCTCCTTCCTCCTCACTTGCTTTGTAACATTACCATTCTTTTAATATATTGCTGACACAGTTCTTCAAAAAAAAAAAAGGTTGTTTAGATGTGAACCTAAAATAGTCCCTTTTTTATAACACTGCAATTTTTATTTGTTGCATTTGATATCTTCGAGGCTTTAGGTTTTATTTGTGTGATTTTATTCATGCACTCCACATATTCTTCGTTGCATACAATGTATTGAAAAAAGAGAGCACATTGCTCGCCAGATTTCCATGTTTATGTACGGCACATACAAATAGGATATATTCCTAGAATTCAAAAAACTCACATGTTGTATATTGCTTGACATAGTGATCAAGCTTGGACAATAGAAACCGTGCAAATGTTGTCTCACAAATATTAGTATAGGTTCATAATATTGTCATCATTAGGTTGAAAAAGCCATGTATTGCAATGATGTTTGAACAAAAGAAACCACTATAGAAACGATCAACAAGAAGATCAAATTCATATATAACTTAAGTAACACAACCAATCTTCGAGCAACGTATTTTGCCTTGGCTTCCATTTGAATACAGCAAACTATTGTGCATATATATACAATTTCATAACTACCCACTTAAAAATGTACTTATGCCCGGCAACGCCGGGCACCCGTTACTAGTAATATACCAAATGAGAAATTATGCACTCATACTGGCTTTACCACTAAACACTACAAAAGTATGTGACAAACTTCTACATTTCTTAATGGATGAGGAAGGGCTGACTTGTTACATCTTCACCTATAAGATGCATCATATCCACAAATTAGTTAGACAACAATGACTAGTGTAATTTTACTTCAACAAATAGGAAGCAACACCTTGAGATAACATGCCATTTGCAAGACATAATTTTACTTCAACAATTAAGAAGCAACTCCCTGAGATTACATGCCATTTGCAAGATCTAAAAACTAATGATACATTGACAATGGTGAACATTGAAAGCAATGGAAAACATCCAAGGGAATTGATGCTCCATGTTAATGGACAACAGCACACAAAGGTAGATGCTCTAATTGACATAGGTTTTAATCACTATACAATTTCAAGTTCATGAGCCAGCCTAAATTTTTCTTCCTTCAAATCGAGCGGAAGATGCGGAAGCGGCTTGGCGGAAGCGGCTAGGGCAGGCGGCCGCCTCCCATTCTAGCCGCTCTAAACCACCGGTTTATGGTGCAAGCTGTTGTGATCTGGGTGCTAGCAGGGCTTGGATGTGTTCTGGCTCCTCAAGAAACAGTCATCAGATCTGCTGGTTGAGTGTAATCTTCCTTCTTTCTGGCGGCCATAATCAGTTGTTTCAGGTATTCCACTAACATGGCATCTTCCTTTGGTAGATTACAAGCTATGTCATCAAGACACGCTAAAAGGGTAAGCCCAGATTGGGATGCTGGCCGATAAGGCGAAGATAGATATTTACCACTAACGTGGATTCTTTCTTTTGCTTGCATTCTACTATGTCTGTTTCATTTCGAACCATCGAAAAAGGTAAGCTCAAGATTGGGATACTGGCCTATAAAGTGAAGGGGATAGAAACTTCAGGTTATGTAAAGTAGGTCTTGGATATGCAAATTCCAGCAGGGATATCATACATTGTTTTTGAGGAACAAAACCTTTCAGTCCGGTTTGCTTCTTTCCTTGCTAGCAGGCATCAGTTATATGACAGGGTTTGTTCAAGAGACGGGTGATATTTTCTTCCTATTGATGCTGAGCAATCACTCTTTTCTTGTAAGTACCAAGGATGCAGAATTTAATCCTGACAATGCGGCATTGATTGCTAGGGGGCATGATACACTGGGAGGTATGGGACTCTTTGGTATGTCAGTTCTTTACAGTTTATGTTAGCTAGGGATTTAAAATGTTTCAAATCTTTGCTATGCTTGAACATTTTTAGATGGGTGCTGATACAGCTCAAAATCTTGATATGCTTGAAGCACTTTAGGCCGTGTTCGATGCACGTGTCAAACTCAAGTACTAATAAGCTTGAGGGCAGCTGGAGGACTGCTATACTTCAGCATGCTGGCTGTTATCCTTTGCTTACAGGTTCTAAAATGGTTGCATAAGTTTTCGAGAAAAGGATTTGTTATCTGTTAATTGTACTTTCTCATCAGTTGCTGATGTAGGAGGCTTCTTGAGCATATTATTTATCAGGCCAACAGGGCTTTACTGTGCTTATTCTTCCTATCTGATCTTTTGGAGATCAAATGTTGTAACATCTTTTATATTAATAGAAAAGCACCTTGCCTTCAAAAAAAAAAAAAAAAAAAAAAAAAATCTTCCTGACAGAACTAATTGTGCAGACTTTGTCACGTCAAACAATTGGACTACGTGACAAATTAGGGCATTATAGAATATTACAAACAATTCTGAAATGCCGGGAATTTCTTTTTTAAGAAAAATATGGCAAGCCTTAAGGTAATTTAGTATATTTCCTCATTGTTATGCACTACAAAATACCTTGAAAGTTCGGCAACGTTTAATAATCCCGAGAATCAAGGCCTCCCAGGAATTTGGGTTCGACAATAGGTTAAATGCATGTAGAAATTAGATATTTCCAACAATATACAAAGCCCAAAAGTTTTACCATATCGAATTACATTTACTCTGCATTTTTTCATTTTATAGATTGCAATTGTTCCATCTCTAGGTCGAAAAGACATATACACATCTGTGATATATACAATGTTAGAGCAAGAACTTCCTACAAAACTTCATCTGCAAGAACTGCACGCGAGTTTCTCCAACTGTCCATATATGGGTAATCTAGGACACATTCTGCAGGTGCATGACTCACTCTAGCTTTACATCTCACTAACAACATTCCAACCTGCATTACCCCAGTGGCACATGGTTTATTGCATAATCTAAAGGTTTCACAACATCACATGCATTTCAACACTAACATTGCAATTGTATAACAAGCTTGTTCTCATACTAACGTTCTTTATCATATGGGTGTGCATCTGGGTCAAGTGAGCCAATGCCAATGCATCATGCACTGCTCCACTTGTCAATAACAATACATAAGGAATGGCCTGAAAGATTCGGCACCACCAAGACCTTTGAGTATAGATAATGGTGTTCCGATGGCGAACTAGTTATGAACTGCATTTTATTGCCTTTGCCTCGCGCTATAACATCAAAACAAATTTTAATAGAAAATCAACCCCAAAATATAGCTAAATGTCGAAAAGCAGCATATACCATTTTCTTAGCAGTACATAAAAGCTCGCGTTGCCTACAATGTAAATATAACCTGCATTGAAGTTAATAACTATCAGTAAGGTTGCTATCTCGTGGAACTATAATGCATCCAACTTACAGTATCTCTCTAGGTATAAGATTACTTGTAGCAGGCTAGGCATGAATCTCGCCCATAGTACGCAAGGTCAGCTGAACTTGTACAAAAAAGTTTAACAACAAGAACAACTTGAGCAGATGTTGGCATTGGATTCCTCCGCATCTTCATGGGCACTCCATGCAATCCTTCCAATGTCACCTGCAAACATTTATATTTCAAATATGATCATTTTAATATTGCTCTAAGTGGTAGTCATACTCAAAGGCGTGTTTGACCAGCTACAGCTTTAACTATTCCAAGTGGAATGTTCCATTTCGTTCTATGTGAGTCTGCAAAGATTACTTATATCAGTACCCACGAATGCGACCACGAAAATGGTTTAAACCAAAGTAGACATGCACCTCAGCATATCCCATCCCCATATAGAAACTGTTCCAAGTGGAATGTTCCATTTTGTTCTATGCGAGTCTGCAAAGATTACTTACATCAGAACCCACAAATGCGACCACGAAAATGGTTTAAACCAAAGTAGACATGGACCTCAGCATATCCCCATATAGAAACTGGACCGTACTTCAAGCTTTGAATTCTTTCTTTTGTAACCCTTCGGAGATGAAGCTTCCATAGAATCCTGCATGGTTATGCCACTAAAACGGAATAAAAATATTAGCACCAGCACCTTTACAAGAAATATGCTAGTTGACTTGCAAGCAATATCCTTTATCAGACATATACAAGAGATCTGGGAAAACTTTGTCTGCAATGGCTGAACTAACACCCTCTTCATCGATGAAAGCAATAACCTGCTCATAACAAAAGAAGCCCGTGTTTGGAAGATGCAAGAAAGCCTATTAAACTGTCAGAATTGTACTAATTGTACATGTATTTCCGTGATATTTAGCATATACGGCATCCATACAAAAAAGATTTATTATTTGAGCTGGTGTGATAAGCAAATGTGATGGCTAGATCCCACAGGAAATCTAAAAATATCATTCCAATTAGGGGCTTACTATTTTCAGAGAAGAAAGGGCAAAATGCCTCTCCCTAAAATCTGCAACATGTTGTGATAATACACTACAATTTTCTAGGTCGAAATGGCAGGACATTGCTTGAGGGTTATACAATGACAAGACACTATGCTGAAAATGTTGCAAAAACAAGCAGAGGTAATGCCCCCATGCACAAAGAAGAAAAGCAAATAGTTGTTCCTTCTAGACACGCAATTGAGAACATGCAGATGAACTTTTTCCTTGTGAAGGAAACATGATGAGAAAACAAAAATTACCTCAAAGGGCCTTGGGAGACATCGATTGAAACATCTCTTGGGCCGTTTCCATCCAAGTGTATTGCAATAGAGAAACCCTATTTGCTATCTTCGAACTTACTTTGATAAGGATGAGCTTGCAAAAAGTTGAGAGAGATGATTACGAATGTCCAGCCACCATTCTATCACATCACCTGGAAATTTATTGTCACAATTATCACCAATTATGTAAGAAAACAACATGAACTAGCTATTTCTTTCTTGGGCTATCTCAAGATGCATCTGGAGGCGCCTTGTTTCTAGTCCTTATAGTTGTTTCTCTTATAAGAAAAACTGGATAGATAGTTATGTACCTGCATTGGAAGTAGTTCAACTTATTACATTTCTAAATATTGACATATAAGCAGAATCAACAAAGAACATATGCTTTGAATATGTATCATTATTGGAAATACTGGAAATATGGCTAACATAGTTGTTAGAGTTTGCAATAATTTACAATATCTTTCCTTTGCATTTCTAGTTGACATTGACGAAAAAAATAATATTTCCACCTTGTCCGAGGCATGCCAGAAGAGGAGGGGGAGAGTCTCGCGGCTCTCGCCCACAACATCCGAACACACATTCTTGATCGGATGACATTCCCTGGGCCAGTTCACATTTCCCGAGCAGCCCGCCATGGGGCTCGGCCAGGTCGTAACCCCGTTGTCATATTGGCGGTTCGGGATGCATTGTGTGTGTGATGCCATATTGCGGCGGGGGCAAGATCTTTGAAGGGGGCGTCCCACAATGCGTGGACGGGACCTCACACCCGCTACAACAAGAGGCCGCAGCGGATAGGAGCTTGTCGAGGTCGAGGCATCGCCACCAAGGGGTGCCGCAGAGGACCCAGTTCGAGGCCCGGGGATGCCGCGTTTTTCGCCCGACTGCTCTTTGCTGCAGACCCCGCAGCCCCAATCGCAGCTGAAGCGTGGCCCCGCTTTCGCCTCTCCTACCCGCCCCCTTCTCCTTTGCTCCCTCACGCTCCCTCCCGACCCACGCCCTCGGCCACATCTTTGCCTCCGCTCCATCTACTTCTCACTCGGCCCTCTGCTTCCGTCCTCCCACAGGACTTCGGTTTGCGCCTTACCCGCTGGCGACAAATAGGAATTGTGCCTCCCGGGTGGTCTCATGGAATTGTCGAGGCTTCCCTTGGCGAAGGGGGGCAGTCTCAACTTCCGGTGGCGTAGACATGGATCTCATCTTTCTCATGGAGACATGGGAGCATCTTTGAGCCGCGAGCTACGATCTGTAGGGTTACCAATATTTCTCGGTCTTCAATACACCCAGCCTATAGGGCCGGAGGGGTCATGGTGGGGTTGCTGCTACTACCGGACAACCTTGGCACATTCGGTTACCCTCGAGGAAGACGACGGACCCAACCGGTACTTGTGGGTTACGTGTGCATAGTACCCGTGGCAACCCTCTTTTTTTTAAGCCTGTTATTTCCCTCACGCAGAGAGAGCACCTTCTATCGCAGCCACTCCCGATCACGGATAGGATGGACCCTTATGTCGATCTATATGATGACATACATCAGCACAAGCAGTTGGGTAGGGTCGTCCTTCTTGGGGATTTCAATGCAGGGACAGGAGTAGAGCAGTCCATGAGACTTGACCCCCTCGCTGACGATGTCCTGCAGCTACGTCCTGCAGAGGCAACCTGGCCATGAGGATCGGATGACAGCCAGGTCACTCGCTTTGGCAGACAATTGCTCCTGCTATGTGGTATTTTTGACTTGATAATTTGCAATGGCCTGTCACAGTGGCCTGATTCTCACGAGTGCACATGCAGACAGGACAATCAGGGGGGAGGGTCTAGTATGGTGGACTATATGCTTGTACTTGCGCAAGATATGCATCTCATCAGTCGTTTCCGGGTGGGCACCGACAGTCGGGATGAGGAGGTCGACTCAGATCACCTCCCACTTTATTTGGACATGGCTTGGTAAGCTACCAGAACTCCCACTATGTCAGCCCCTCGCCATCCTCAGTTGCGACAGGATTATGAGCAGGCAGAGGACTACGCCGAGATGCTCATGGACGACCTACCAGCAATTCTGTGGACCCCCACACTAGAGCAACAGACAGACCAGTTGATTGAGCTATTACGGATGCAGCGGACAGGTGCTTTGGCAGACACTCCCCCCCCCCTCTCCCGCCGCGTCGCCGCTCAGGGACAACAACATTTTCGCGTAACTGGTGGTTTGATGCGGAGTGTAAAGAACGCAAAGTGCCACTCACACGTTCGGATCCGGTACCCGCTTCTTTACGGGAACCACCACCGCGATCGGCGCCCATCTTAAGGAGACAAAGGCGCGGTACCTTGCCCGGCATCGGGGGAGATGTTAGGCCCTACGGACACTCATCCTCGAACCTTTTGGCGCAGGTGCTGAAGGCCAGGCCCACCCTCTGAGGGGGACATCACGCGGGCGGTGGGAGCGATGCCTTGAAGCGACTCTATACCCACCCACGGGGGACGTGCGCCCATATCCCCACGGGGAGGGTCCCCATTGGTTCTCGCAGAGGAGGATGTTGTGGAGGGCACGCAACGGCCGGCTAATGGGAAGGCAACCCGACCTCGATGGTATCACGTGCCGAAGTTACTCAAATGGGGGGGTGCCCGGTGCTGCCGATCCTCACTACCCCTGTTCCAACGAGCATTGCGGGGAAGGTTTTCCCCGACAATGGACCACAAGCAGGGTTGTCCCCATTCAGAAGGCGGGTGACCCACACTGTCCGGCCAATTACCGGACGATCATGGTCAGTTCAGTATTTGCCAAACTGTTGGGCGGCATTCTCGGCAGCCGATTGACCCGCAGGCGGCGGCCAGATGTGCGAGCCCTCACACAAGCGGGCTTTAGACCCGCCACTCAACGATTGACCATATCTTGACACTGCGGGCACTGATTGAAGACAATCGAAACCATCGGCAGGACTTATACTGCTGCTTTGTGGACTTCGCGAAGGCTTTTGATACCGTCCCCCGGGAAAAGCTATGGGCTAGACTGCGTCAACTGGGGCTACCGCTGCCTGTGCAGAATGCCATATATAGGGTGTATGAGAGTGGTTTTGGCATGATGCAGCCGACGGGCCAAGCATTCACCCGGTAGTATCGGGTCCGGCGGGGCTGCCCCTCTCACCAACACTTTTGGCCTCTACATTGACCGGTTAGAGCTGCGGCTTCGGGAGCATGGGGGTGGCATCGGCTTTTGCACCCGGGTCATCCACCAGCTCATCTATGCGGGCGATGTTGACCTTTCGGCCCACACCCGAAGCTATGCGGTCTCATCTGGATGCCTAGACACGATCCCAATGGCCGCTGGACACATGCGGCGTGAATCGGCCAGACCGGGTGATTCTCATATCCTCTTCCGCCACCCCCCTCCTGCACTCATATCTGGGGGCGGCCACGTGGTCACGCCCACCTACAAGTACCTAGGGGTGGAGTTCCCCTCTACCGTAGCTTTATGCCATGCGGAACAACAATCACCGAGGCGAGCTCTATGATTGGGGCCATCGATCACATCTGTTTTTGGTTGAGGGTCGAAGTCCGTCATACATGCGGGGTCGAGGTTTGGAGCCCCATGTCGTCTCTTTGGCGACACGGAATGACTTGGAACAGTGCGAAGGCATTTTTGCACGGCACTTGGGGTGAAACCTTGAGTCCCCCTATCGGTCTATCGCCGGCAGAAATCGGATTCTTGCCGCTTCAGCGGGCAGCCCTTGATAGACACATCGTCTATTTTCAGAAAGTGGTTAATATGGGTGATGCTTTCGGCTCCGCTTTTGGCTTCTGTTGTGGCAATGGGCCCTTGGCGGGCCGTGGCCCTGTTGGAGGGTAAGAGAGATCGATGGTTCGCCCGGATGGAACGTCGCGGGGAGCCGATGCGTCCGTGGACCAGCAGGTCCCGATCGTGGCGACTGCGAGAGTACCTGGATGCTTGCTTCCTTGGCAAGCTCTGGGACCCCGGTGCTCTAGAGCAGGTCAAAACGACCCATTACAAGGAGCACATCAACCCCGCGTTGGTCCGGGGCCCGCAGCTCTATCTGCGTTCCCAGCTGCCCCTGAAAAAGCGCAGACTCATTGCCTCCATTCGCACAGGTGCCCACCATCTCCACATCGAGACGGGCAGGTGGATTGGGGAGCCTTGCCAGGACATACTCTGTCAGTGCTGTCAAACGGGTGCCATTGAGGATGAGCCTCACACTTTCCAGAGTTGCCCAACATTCAGTCAGATCGGGGCCAGATACATTCCCTTAGTACGGCCGGACTTGCCCCTACATTTGCTGATGAACACACCGTCAGTATGTGCTCTGGGGTCGTACATTCAAGAGGTACTGGATCTGCGAGCCCCCCTTTGCCCCCGCCTGGCTGCCCGCTGATCAGGCACTACGGGTACGGTACATGAGTGTATATATTTGTGTGTTTTTGCATTTTGTATATTGGAACAGTTTGTCAGCAGGCTGATTACTGCCACAGTTTTTCCCTCGAAAACCCTTCGGGGCGGGGGTTTTTTAATCCGGGTAGTAATCCGCTTGCTGTGCCTTTGTATTGGGTCCCATAGACCGATTGGTCTCCGTGGACGATAAAAATACCTTCCTTCCTTCCTTCCTTCCTTAATCTGTATTCCTTAGACAGCACCATTCCAATAAAAGAAAGATGAAGGTCTGAAAAGCATTGAATCACAAATTGGTTATTATAAGCCATATTGTTTCGATGATGAGCATAAAAGTACTTTGGATGATCAAGGAGGTTCCTGTATGCTATTATATATTTCTTTCTAGAAAAATAGTGGAGCATCCAAATAATACCTTTGAACATGGTGTTTTCCATCAACCCAAGGCATAGAAGAAGAAGTGAAGTGTTCCAACTGCCATGATATATTCTCATCTACAATAGAGTAGACCGAATTTCGAACATAGAAACTACTGCAAACTATGAAAACAACACATGGTTAACACCATTTTGCTCAACAGATAACAACATATATAACATATATATGCAATATTATGAACACTAGCATTCCATTACTTCTTTGCAATAGATGAATAAGCTTGGATCCTCCTTACACCTCTGCAAGGGTATTGAGGAGCTTGAACAATCATTATGCAACGTGGAAGAAAAATGTATTTGCTTTCAAACTAGATGGCATAAAAAATGGCTTGCAACTTAAAAGTAAGGGAGAACTACCAAAATGCCCCTATGAGTTTATTTAATTACCAAAATGCCCTTATGAGTTCCAAAAAAATACCCCTCATTCAAATAAATATAAAAATAAATTACCAATTTGCCCTTAGCCACCAAACTTAATTACCAAAATACCCCTACACACCAAATTTAATTACCAAAATGGCATCACATACCAATTTTGATCAATCTACATCAAATTTAATTACCAAAATTTCTTATACATCAAACTTAATTACTAAAATACCCCTAAACAGCCTTGTTGTGACACTTACAAGGAGCCAGTGTTTCTTCTAGTTTTAGCGCATGATGATGTTATTGGAGGCATGTTACCCCCAGCCACCCGCAGACCTCTTGGACGTCTAAAATCTAAACGCATACGCACAGGAGAAGATGTAGAGAAGAGGAATGTCTTTATGGAAGGTTTAATAGAAGAGACACAATGCATGCAGTTGTAGGGCTCCAATTTGGTGATGATTGTGACTTCTGTAATCTCTCTGTTGAATTTAAACTTCTATTCTTGAAGCATTTAGTATAGATTGAGTAGAATAAGTATGTAAGGGCATTGGTAATTAAGTTTGGTATGTAGGGGTATTTTGATAATTAAGTTTGATGTGTAAAGGCAAATTGGTAATTTGTTTGAATATTTATTTTAGGGAAAACTACCAAAATGCCCTTATGAATTTATGTAATTACCAAAATGCCCTTATGAGTTTCAAAATTACCAAAATGCCCCTGACTCAAACAAATGTACAAATAAATTACCAATTTACACCTACACACCAAACCTAATTACCAAAATACCCCTACACACCAAACTTGAATACCAAAATGCCATTACATACTAATTCTGATCAATCTACATCAAATTTAATTATCAAAATGCCCTATACATCAAACTTAATTACCAAAATACCCCTACACAGTCTTGTTGTGACACCAGTGTTTCATGTGGTCACATGATGATGCTATTGGAGACATGCCACCACCAGCCATATGCAGATCTCTTAGACCTCCAAAACCTAAACGCATGTGCACAGGAGAAGAAAATGTAGAGAGGAGGAATATCTTTATGGAAGGTGTAATGGAAGAGACACAATGCATGTAGTTGTAGGGCTCCAATTCAGTGATGATTGTGGCTTCCATAATCTCTTTGTTGAATTTAAACTTCTATTCTTGAGGCATTTCATATAGATTGAGTAGGATAAGTATGTAAGGGCGTCTTGCTAATTAAGTTTAGTATGTAGTATTTTGGTAATTAAGTATTCTGGTGATTAGTTTGGTGTAGATTGATCAAAATTGGTATGTAATGGCATTTTGGTAATTAAGTTTGGTGTGTAGGGGCAAATTGGTAATTTGTTTGTATATTTATTTTATACAGTGTATTTATTCGAGCCAGGGGCATTTTGGTAATTTTGAAACTCATAAGGGCATTTTGGTAATTACATAAACTCATAGGGGTATCTTGGTAGTTTTCCCTTTATTTTATACAGTGTATTTATTTGAGCCAGGGGCATTTTCGTAATTTTGAAACTCATAAGGGCATTTTGGTAATTACATAAACTCACAGGGGTAGTTTGATAGTAATCGCACTGGCAATGGTTCTTTTCATTGGAGGCCTCCAAACTACCACTTGCCCTATAGACACCCCAGCATGACCCATCGCTTGATGTCTAATAAAGACTCTGTACCTCAAAGTGAAAACTCGAGTCTTGGAGCTTGTGTGAGACCTGCAACCTATGGATGAAACTATCTTTAGACAAAGGTTCTACCAAATCTTTGAAGGATAGGAAGCTATAGAAGAAAAGGTTCCGTACCTGAAGTGTTCTTTGAACCCCGTCCGTCTAGCCGGCCTGCGAACGAAAAGCCAATTTCATCAACGAGAACTGGCAATCGAGAAGACCTCGGATGTGAAAGAACACAAAGGAAGCTATCCAATTAACAAGTAAAAATAATGGAATGGACAAGAAAACAAGGCAGGTGAAAAATATAGTTCAAGAGAAATAGATTAAGGCAGAATGAGGACCAAAGCAAATTTTTGGCATTAAAAAAATTATAAAAACTTGCCGAAGAACTAATGATTACAGCCATTAGATCATTAGATATGCCTAGAATATGCCTAGCCAACCTTTCCCTAATGAATTGCCCGTTAACAGGGGCAATCCAAAAAAGGCTCACTACTATGCGATTGAAGGTATGAGAACAAGGTGTTAGAATCATTCACTGTAGCCATCCCCTTAACATCGTCTATCCCTAATTTGAAATCAAATTACAGGATAGCAATGATCAATTATTGCCCTAATTTGAAACCAAAGTTTACAAGATAGTAATGACCAACAACTGCCTTATAGATAGCCCAACCACATTGGGCATTTTTTCTAGTTCAATATATAAAATGAGAATGTTATTACTAGACTTATAAGTTCTCTAAGTAATAGTGCCTTCATTTTCTACAAACATGTGCTAAAAATGCCTCCCCTAGCTATTCTGCAAGGGAATGATATCTGGTCCATCATTTCGCAACCATGAACTTGCTCTCGGCTATTGCAGATAGATAGATAGATAGATAGATAGATAGATAGATAGATAGATAGATAGATTTTAACGATTATAAATAGGGAAGCATCAATAATGAAGAATAGATTAGATTTGATTTTTTAACGTCCATGAAGACCAAGAGGCCATGGGACAAGAGGCCATGGGATGAACAAGCTCATCTGTTTAACAACTTGGCGTGTACTTGCCAAGTAACATAAGGAGTTTCTTCTACTTTTGCTGAAGCGAATATTCGAGGGCAGGGTGGTGCATTTGACACCTCTGATGCATACGATGCCACATCGAAGCAACAACATGTGAAAGCAATGGTCACACAACAGAAAATAGGCATGGCAAGTAAAAACAGCTCAAGAGCTTAGATGTTGAAGTGTGGGGGTGCAAGTGTTACAAGTCACCAAAATTGACGACGTCTTTGTCATGTTGGCCCAATGGACTAGTGTATGTGATGTGCAATCTGTGGCCTCATCCACACCGTCCAAACCAGCAATGCCCAATGCCCTCTATTTTCAAAGATCTTCGAGAAGAGGCCACAAATACTCCAACCCGTATCACAGCCCCGTTCATCTTCTCGCTCTTCTAATTTCAAATACGGTCCCAAACAAATTATCAAATCCGTTCAGTCTTCTAGCTTCACATTTCGTGCAGGATTTGGCCTAGCACTTTGGGGCTTTTTTGTATAATCTATCTGTTTGCCTTCGCATTTTCAGGAAGTCCGTTTAGCTTCCGATTTTCAGTTTTCTACTTTTGGGTTCTTCTTTTGCAAAGTATACCTATTTGAAAATGATGATGTACATGTGATTCTGACGAAAGGAGCTCAAAGCTGTGGATACATCATGTTGTCTGTTTTGGTTAACAGCCCCTGGTCTATGTTTTCCACAAGCTCATATGGTATACTGGAAAGTATCATAGATAGTTTTCCTTCGACGAGTAATCGTGCTTCTATGGATTACCTAGGAAAGCCTATATTCAACCCTCTCGGCACCAACTTATATGGAAGAGCAAAAAGGGCTTTACGGAATGGTAAGAAGAGATTCCTCGCTTTCTCAACATTCTATTAAACTATTCAAATTTTACTGCATTCTAAACATGTTATCTTTATGTCAGGTGGTTTCCATGGTAGAATTAAGCTGAAGGAGCATTGTAGCAGGCAACTTCAAAAATTTTCCTCTGTCGAATATGAATCTTCATTTTCAGACTCATTGACTTCATCCTCCAACGGCCGTAATCCTGTTGTTTGTATGTCTCATCAGAAGGGAAGAGTAGGGATTTATGGAAGAGATGGCAACATATCATTGGCTTCTTTTGGATTGAAACTTAAGAGAGTTAGACAAGGACAGAAAGCCAGCCTTACAAGATCATTATCTAGGTTGCTTCCTTATATTGTTCTTGCCACTGCAGCATCTGCATTGATAAATCCAGCGTCATTTTCCTGGTAATATACTTCAGTTCTCACTTTGTGCAATCTTTTTGATGTGTTACAACCTCCAAAGCTAATGTCTAATGTGCATCAGGGTAAGCAAGGATTATTATGCTCCCTGTCTTGGTGGTATTATGCTATCCATTGGAGTGCAGCTTTCAGTTTCTGATTTTGCTTTGATCATACAAAGGTATGCTGTGACTGGATAAGATTTAAATTTAAATGTCGTATTATTCTAAGTTTGATGTGCTTGACAGGCCTCTACCATTGTTAATAGGATACATATCCCAGTATGTTATAAAACCCCTACTTGGCTTTGTAATTGTAAGGCTTATGGGTGTTCCTTCATCATTTGCTGCTGGGCTCATCCTTACGGCATGCGTTGCTGGTGCTCAGCTATCAAGCTATGCTGCATACTTATCCAATGGGGATGTGGCACTCAGCATTATGCTGACAAGCTTGACAACAATATCTTCCATTGTTGTTACTCCCTTCCTCACCAAGGCTTTAATTGGCTCAGTTGTGCCAGTAGATGTGATCGCTATGGGGAAATCAATTCTTCAGGTACATATGGTTACATTATGCCTAGCATTTATCTTATGAACGCCACACAAAAGTGCACAGGAAATATCTCACATCCTGTTTTGCAGGTGGTTCTAATTCCAGTTATCTCTGGCCTTTTGCTTAATACATATGCAAAGTCTCTAGTGGATAAAGTGCGCCCCATAATGCCTGTGATTGCAATGGTCTGCACTTCTCTGTGCATTGGAAGTCCATTGGCATTAAATCAAGCTAGGATTGTTTCAACACAAGGCTTGCATCTACTCCTTCCAGTAGTTACATTTCATGCTGGAGCTTTCGTGCTTGGTTACTGGATTGCGAAGTTGCCATTTTGGAGGTACTCTTTAAGACATGTTGGCTCTGTTGATTCCTTTAGTATGTGGAGGTACTAACCTGTGTTTTACATGCTGGCAGACAAGAATCTAAAATTGTAAAGACAATCTCTCTTTGCACAGGGATGCAAAGCTCCACCTTGGCCATGCTACTTGCTACAAATTTTCTAGGTGGAAGTCATGCTGTTCCCCCTGCCTGCTCTGTAGTTGTCATGGCCATAATGGGATTAACACTAGCATCGTTTTGGGGCAAAGAAAAAACTGCAGAACCAACAGAATCCAGTATCGTATGTGCCTGACTTCACATAATACCTAACAACCATGGGGAATCTTATGGACGAATGTATATAGCTTAACATGCTATAAGACCCTGAAGAGATTTTGACCCAGCCGAATATCTGTATCTTCAATGTAAGATTTATACAGAGCTTTGCATTTCTTCCCCATGTAGATAGTTAGGGTGCCACGTATTTAGTAAAAAATGGAACTTATTGCCTTGTAACCCCAATCCTCCATCCTTACAGTTGCGTAACTGAGTACGAAAATGAAGAAGATGGAGACAAACTATTGAAAACGATGAAGATGGAGATAACCATTGAAACTGTGATGAAGAACAATCCCTCTAATATAAAGCTAGAAACTGGTGCCCGGGCATAACAATAGTGTTAAATCAAGAGACGTTAAGAAAGCTGTAATCTTAAAACAAAAGTACTTATTAAAGTGACATTTGAGCAGTCACACTCAATTTTCTCATTCAATGGATGGTTCACGACAAAGAGTAAATGTTATTTGCAAACAATTCATATAGAAATGCACGTGTTATTTGCAAACAATTCATATAGAAATGCACATGTGCACGGGATGAGGATAACACATAAACTTGGATGGAGTTTCAATGGTGCAATTCTTGCAATTCACTGGTACTTCAATCATGTTTCATATGATGTAGGTTGTCCAACGTTTGCAAACATGTCATAATAGTGAGTTATCTATTTGGTTGTATCACAAAGCTTGAAAATGATACTGAATATATTGAAACAATAAACATGCATATCTCTTTGTGGAAATTTTAAATGGCTTTCTTTAGAAAAGTAAGCTATCATAGAATTTCAGGCTTGGAAAGATGTAGAAACATACATTCAGATGTTTCACGTCTTTCGCAATGCTTCCTTGTATACAACATTTGCAGTATATCTTGTAGGAACACGATGTTTATTCAATGCAAGTACTTAGAGACCTCGAATGCTTTGAAAACGGAGAAGGAGACATATAGTTGCCCATGTGAAAGAACTAGATTAGGTAAATATAATATATCCATAGTCTGTCCCTGTGACTTGTTAATTGTCATACCGAATGCTGGACGGGCGGGGAATTGCAACCGTTCAACTGAAAAGGAAGTCCAGAATTACATGCAAATAGGCATCCACTATGTGATGCCTCGCTTCTATCCATATGGCTAGTAGATTTGCAGGTTCACAATGCAATAGAATCATAGCAAATATATGTAGTAATTGGGTAGGCGTACCCCATATAGCAGCCTCTATAAGGCATCCTAATCATTCACACATGTCATCTCGAACCAATCAGTGCCGCACAACAACATCTTTGAAGGTTGGATACAATTGCCCATCAACTATACGTAGATCTTTGGGAGTTGGTTATTGGGGGTATACGATGATGATCCCCGACGTGGTAGAACTTAAAAGCCTATACGTGTCCTCCACTTTGGCTGCCGCAAGGTAGTGGGATAAACTAGCTAGTCTGTACAAGATTAGTCTAGTATGGACCTTAAACAAAGTAATAACTGCTAGCACTTAAGTTAACAGAAGATGCAAGAAGAATTGCTACCCTTCAGATTGATGAATAAAATACATACATCCTATAGATGGAGCTGTGTACATTTGTTCTCTTTTTTCCATACCAAAATTTCTTGGAAAAATCATGAAAAAGTGTATGTATAGCATCCACATTACCTGGAACATTCATTAGTAATTGGTGATGGTATCATAACAAAAGAAATCACAATAAAATGCTTGGACGACATTGAAATTACCTGAGATATTCATGTCAAAAAAAGCAGTCCATGATGTACCATGATTCATATCTCGTAGTGTTTCTAAAGTCTCATTTCCTCTATAATACACTTCTTGATTGCCTGGCAGGTGGATTGCCAAATGCACCACATTAGATAACTGTTGCCGCAACCAAAACCTCAATATTCTTCAACATGTTTCAGATGCGGAGAAGTAACTGCATTCAAGAACTACTCCACCTTGTTACAATTTATAGTGGATGCACTCGTGGATGCCACATTAGTTTCCGGCTCTAAGTTTATTGAAATCATATCTGGTCCCTTGTATACATACTTGTACAAATATTTGACCGATTTGACATGTGCACAAACTTCAACATTAATATATCATTTGAAATACGATGTCAACCATGGATTATATAGAACCACCCATAGATTGTCCAACAATATTCCATCTTTTTGTACATTACGATCATCATCACGACGATGATATAACAGATATGCGTCATTCCCCACAGTCTCATTAATAAAATCTCGTGGATAATGTTTGCTGCAAACTCCATCTTTCATGCAATTTGCTCCCGGCCTATGTGCTCCACGTGGTCCATGCATCATCAAACTGGTAACAACCTCATAAAGCTCTAAATGCTCATTTTTATCCGGAATCTTATCAAAGTCTTCAAATGAGAATGGCTTGTCATCAATAACAAATGGATATGTGGCAACCTCTCTTTTTTGGAACTCAATGCCATTGGATGATCAAATATGCACTTATAGGTAAGTAGATCCAACAATTCTTTTAATTTGAAATGGAAAACTCTTGCAACCAAATCAGGGCGATCTGCTGCAGCTTGAACATCCAACAACTGCCTACTAATCTCATTCCACTTTGGATTTGCGATCATGGTGATAAATAGATCAGACTTTCCAAGTGCAAAGACGATTGCCATGGCATTCTGGTATAGCTGGTGTAAATATCAAGGAGATCCCACATGTGAAGAAGGCAACACAACCTTACAGCCAATAGATGTAGCATCACCATCCATACAATCCATAATATCTCGCAACATGTCCTTACGTATTTGTGCCTGATTCAACCGAATAAATTGTAACTTTGACTGTTCCATCTTGGCAAACATATCACAGATGTATTCTTGGAACAATCTACTAGCTATATGAATAGGGGACGCATGACCTTCTCTTCAATACAAGTGGAGCTTGTAAGAGTCTCTAATAGTAACATGGCATCTATTATCACATAATATTTGGAGGTGCTATCCATCTGTGCCATATGGAAACATCAATACAAAGTGCATGGCATCATAAACTGAGTGGCAGGAATCTATAAATTGTAGCCGATTGCCCAACGAATGTATGAGTATCTCATGTCGGCCATCTGCCAGATTATCATCTATAAGCACTAGCACGACTACCTCACAGTTGGCGCATTATACTGTCTGTTTTCAGCTATCCTAGGATCGCAAGAAGGTATACGCAGTCGAATGTTAAGCGCATCATTTTGTCGCATTTCTGTGCAACATATTGGAAGATACAGACAAATGGATTGATCTCCGTTATAAGACTTTGAATCTTCCTCACTGTTTCAAGTGACAACCCTTCAAAGATAGACATTTTATAATTCACCTGAGCCTCATTAGTGTCTACAATATATATTTCAGCAAAATGTGGAGAATCATGTGCGTCTGGCAGTAAAAATCCCATCCTATGGCACATTCGATCATTCACTCTAAAAATCTATGCTCCACCAATGGCATTAGCTAAATTCTCATCAGTTTTTACTTGATGCAAAGGAAAATAAGTTATTGTACTTACGGATATTGGTTCGAAATGTTCTCCAATTCTATCACATCTTGTATAAAATTGCATCAAAACTTCTGGCAGGGTTGCCATTAAAGGCAATTGAATTTTTCCATCACTACAACAAATACTGATTAGTTTGTTGCTCCATCTCACTACTCCACAATGCCTACATAGATCTTTCATTTTCTCAAGGTCATGTGGTATGGATGGTAAATTTTCAGTCCAAGCCGCTTTATAAAATCTACAATCACTCTGACATGTCTCTATGGGATCAGGATTGCACGACAATTTTAGAGCCCTATACTTTGCAATCCATCTACGATCCAAATGTCTCTTTTTCTCAGACTGTTCCCTTTCAGATGTCTTATATGACGGGTTGTTGGCCACCGAGGGTGGCACAATGCAACGCTCGTCTTGCCATGGGTTCTAACATACACCAAAAGGATATTAGCATTGAGAATATGACATCAACCATTATGTTAAAACATGGGAAACGTACACAAAACAATATGAGATTTGGATTATACAAATATAATATCAAAAGATGCAGAAATATTTTACATTTCAGAGTGAGATTTATTTCAACACAAATTAATGAGGTTACAATGTAAGGATATGTACAACAATCTATCAATGTATTGACAACACTGTGACATTAGAGAGCATTTATAATGTTCCTGAGGACATTATAAATGGGTAAATCATGAAATGGTTCGGACCATTAACCTTATAGGCACATGAGATGTCATCACCTCATTCGTTCATCATAACGAAGGGAAAAAATATCCCTGTTACGTCGACAAATTAGTGGTTACAATGTAAGGCATGTAGTTTATACCACGATACTGCATCGATGTATTGAAGATATAGCACCTTGCATTAGAGGGTGCATGAGTCACAGTATGTAATATTGGAGTGCATCTATAATGTTCTTGAGAGCATTATGAATGATAAGTCATGAAATAATTGGTTGAAAACCATTAATCTTATAGGGCAATGAGGTGTTGGCACCTCATTGGTTTACTAAAATAAAGGAAGAAAATATTCCTAGTAGGTTCCCCAATGATGCTTCCTCGAGGCCCTTTTTTTTGGTTTGAAATTGTCTTGGCTGTTGGATAGGGATTTTTTTGCTCAAAGGTTTCTCTTGGAGGGGCCGATTCGTGGGATCCAAAATTGGCAATATCTGAAAATCCCGAGAGCTTGCATATGTAGTGCATCTGCTTTATGGTACTGGCAGAATCCTGCTGAATTTACTGAAGATGGGCAAAACTGGAGAGTTAGAGGCCGCGTGGAGTAGGTCTACTTGAAAATAAGATGGCTGCTTGAAAATAAGATGGGCATCAACGATGATGAGAGCAGATTCAACAAGGTTTTGTTCGAATTCTTATTTCTTGTAGTGAATCAAGCTTGTGTTTGGATCCTTATTTGTATTTGGATTCTTATTTCTTGCAGTGAATTGCATCACCCTACAATTTTGTTAGCTCGGTTCCCTTTGCCCACTGATTCTATTATTTTTTCTGTTTTCTTCTTTGCAAGGATTCTGTTTGTTTTTTCAATTCTATTGCAGTTATTTTTGTTTTCTTCTTTGCATCAGCTCTTCCATCAACCAGCTTCTCTCTGAATTTGGTTTTGCCGTAGGAATTCAGTTTCTCTGTTCGTTTCTATATAAGAGAATTGCAATCCAGGTTGCATTTCGGGGGAGGAATCCTTACCAATGTGCAAACCACGGAGGCAGGGATGACTCCCTCGGAATGCAACCTGGATTGCAATTCCCTTAATGTGGATGCAACTTGGGTTGCATTCTGCACCTTGGAGCTCCGAAATCAAAGGTAAAAGCTTTAGAATCAGGGGTAGAAGTGTCAGAATGAGAGTAAATGCTCAGAATGTAAGGTAAATTCTCAGGAATGCAAGGTAATTTCAAAAATCCCATGGCATTTTTTGACCTGAGTTTCTTTTGATCAACAATGCGTTCATGGTAGCAAACCCTAAGGGTAATCCTATGGAGTTGATAACCCTATAAATCCTAGGGGCATATGGGCCTTCGATATAATAAGGTTAATTGTTTGGAAGTAATAATATAGAGCCAAAATAAACTAAACATGTATTAAAACCAAATCTAAACATAACCATAAGTCAATTGACAGCCCATATATCATAGACCCCACATCATTAATAATTCCCTGGTATTGCAGGTCATAAATGCAATTCTACTACATAGGCATACATACATTATCCTCACCTCCCCTCTTCTCACAATTTTTGAAGGCCATTTTTGTCTCTCTTGAATGCTTTAGTTATTGCAAGCATCCAATAACTATGGGGATTGACCTCAATGTAGCTAACATATGGCTAATTATTAGGCAAAATACAAATTATCCCCATTGGCCATATATTAGCAAATTATTTCTCATCTTAATTATATTGAGGCAAATTGATTATTCACATCAAAAATGACAACATTGAATATAGCATTGCCTATGATTTTGCATATAGAGCTTGATATATGCTTTTGTTCTACTTATCTCGCTTACTTGATATATGCTTTTGTTCTACTTATCTCGCTTACTTGTAGATACAAAATCTTGAACAATTGTATAATCCAATGCATGCTTTGAGCCCAATCTGCACTTACATGTAGATACAAAATCTTGAACAATTGTATAATCCAATGCATGCCAAGAATAGTCTAGTAAACGCATGTCCTGAGTTCAAATTATATATCAATTTGATCCCACTCACATATGCTTAATTATTTACTTCTAGTAGCCTATCTTGAGGCAAATAAATTATCCATCTACACTTACTTGTAGATACAAAATATTGAATAATTGTATAATCCAATGCATGCATCTTTGAGCTAAGAATAGATAGTCTTTCCTTGATAAAATAGTCCATTTATATGACCTTTTGCTATCCATCAATGCAAATAAAGGATGTTGGGCATCTCAATTTCTTAACATCACCCTTTGCTAAAAGTAAGCAGCAATGTCATTTTCAACTATATGATTGTCATTATTTGCTAAGACATGGCGAAGATTACAAACACAGCTATTAAGCTGCTTTTACGTGGTTCCACATATAAACAACAGTTTTCAATGTTCGGTGCACTTAAAAGATAATAAAAGTCCTTTTTGGACATCTGCTACAGCAGCCTTAAGGACTTAAGAAACAATATGGAAGCTGCAAAAAACAAAGAATAGAATATAGTAGAATAGAGTTTTTATTGTCCACCGAGACCAATTGGCCGAGTGGACCCAAAAAAGGAGCCGCAGCAAGCATATTATTGTTCAGGTTAAAAAACCCTCGCCTCGGAGCGTTTTTGGGGGAAAAACCATGACAGGATTAGGATTGTAATCAATCTATCAATCTTTGCATCCATCAGTTTAGATATGTATCTAGAAAGCCCATGCAAGCACTCATAATAGTATCCACCCAGTTAAAAGTTTCCACATTATTCTAAAACTGAAAATTTGTTTTCATATAACTTGTTCTCAATGAAACCCACATATGTTGTAGCAGTGATGAATATGCAGAAAATGGGAACCGAACTTGGTTGTGGAAATATTCTATTGGTATGCTTGTAACAGGTTCTCAGAATTTTGTGTTCCCATATCTTCAAACATGACAGCAATGAACTCGTTCGTGAAGCAACAGAAACAAGAGATCCGATATACCTTGAAAATCATACAACATACTTGCTGGTTAAGCATCATCTATCTACCCACGAAATTATACAGACACTACCATCACATCTTCTGTCACCTTTTCGGCTGACCAACATAAGAGACTAGCACAGATTACACTCCTCTAAAAATATGTTGATAGTTGCAATATGATAGAAGCAACATGCATTTATTTAGCGTAAGAATAGAAATTTGAAGCAGCCTTACTTGTCCTAAAGATGTATGTTCATCCTTTGTTTGGCATTTGCTGGCCCAAATCTCTGCCAGTTATAAGGGAATCGAAAGCATGTAAGTTCAGCTGGCTGAATGTGGAAACAGATGTCCTAAGCCAGAAAAAGCATGTTGATGAGTAACGACTACCATAAACAATGCAAAATGCCATCAATCTGAGCCATCAGATCGGTATTCTCGAATAGGACGATCATGCATCTCTCCCATGCATGCATGCATGCATTTTCTGGGGCCCTGGTTCGTCTGGGGATCGCTATTTCTTGCAGGTTCTTCATCGACTTCTCATCGGTGTTTTCTCCCCTCTCAACAGTTCCCTGACTCCCATCCACCCTCCCTTAATTTTGTACATTATTGTACATGTTGTTTTTTTGTCGCGTGGCACACGTGACCAGCCCCTCGCTTTTCGAGGTTGTTGTTTTCTTATCTTTATGTTCTAGTTTGTTGATGTGCATGCATAGTGGGATGCATGACTTTGTCTTCTTTAGGGTTCTTTGTGGGAGCATTTTTTTGCAGCCTTACGTGTTGTCCAAGCCCCTTGCCGAGGGCTTATCACTAGGATTTTTCCTCGAGAACCCAAAATGGCGAGGTTCTTTAATCCGGGTGATAAGCTCTAAGCAGGTACACTTAATCAAATTCTGTAGAATGTTTTTGGGGTCCAGAAGATATAATTGGATATTTCCTGTGTTTTTTTTTCATTATAGATAGCTTGCAAATGTGTAGCTACCCACTCTCAACCATTGTAGAATTCTGCTGAGATGAATGAAAAGCCTAGCTAGCAGTTCCCTTGACCCTTTTCCTTTACCAGACAGAAGAGGGGCCTCTCCCTGCTTGGTTTGACAATTTTGGCATCTATTTCCATGTTGTGGCATATTCTTCCCCAATCTTGTCCTTTTTTTGGCCATCATCCTTCGACCTTCAAACTCCATCCCGTTTTGATAAGGAATTTCTCTTTTTGTCGGGAGCTTTTGTCTGTTTCATGCGAGCTATAATTCGACAATGAAGTGATTTGTTAATGAGAAATGACACTATTAGAAAGAACTACTCTCATGGAACAATTTATGAATCCCTAATAATATGTTGATAGTTGCAATATAATAGAAACAACATGCATTATATTTTAAGTGAAAATAGAAATTTGAAGTGGCCTTACTGCACGTTCAGCCTTTGTTTGACATTTGTTGGCCCAAAACTCTGCTGAGTAGTTATCACGGAGTAAAAAGCAGTAAATTTTCTTGTTGGATGTGAATACAGATGTCCTAAGCTAGAAAAAACAACATGTTAATGAGCAACGATCATCACAAAAAGTGCAAAATGAAGTAACTTGTTAATGATTTCCCGTACTAACATTAACATCAAGATAGAAAATTTAGAAGGAACTATCCATGAGAGTGCACTTCACGTTGTGCACATTGAAGCTTCTTATTAGTATATCCCTTATAATAAAACACAAAACTGTGGAAGATTGAGGATTGAAACTCCAAGCTCAAGCTCCAGGCTCTAAAATATGAGCTCCACCTGGTCCAGCTATGGCACCTGAGAAAAAAAATGTCTGGCGATGAATAACAGCTCAAGTTGTTCCTGCCATTTGCTCTAAGATTTAGATTCCACCAAATAATGATGAAAGGCGGAGGAGAATCCTCCACCATATCCTATTGGATGCCATAACAATAAACCACCATCCCCACTGCCCACGGTGAAGGAGGAAAAGATAAACAGTTGAGAAAAAAAAAAGCCGGATAAGGAATTTTCGTCGCAAACTCATTTTCATGATCAGGTGTCAAAAGTCACACCTGAAAAGGGCACACTGGCGTTACCAAAAATGCTATTACCTCTATTAGTTCCACACAACCACGATATAATCAAATTCTTTCTTTCTTTGTTTCTTTCTCAATATTGGTTTGAAGTAGTTCTTATTGTAGACTCCACCTTTTGTCTTCCAAGTAGAAAGGAACTTCTGGAACCAAACAATGATCCCAGGAAAAACATATTAATTCTTGAATAATAATTTCAACTAGTGACATAACACATCACGATTTGTCCCATCTCAAATTTCAAGCAACCCAACGAAGCATGCTATTTAAATTATATTTAAACAAACAGTCCTACTCCTTTTCACTATACAAATGAAACTTAAACAAGTAGTTCCGTTCTTTTCTAGTTTTCAATAAAATGAAAGACAATGCAAAATCCAAGAATCTTCAATTCATTTGTTAGTGTAATGAAGTAGATAATTTATGGACTAAAATCGCAGTCTAAAGATAGTGTGCTCTTAAGTACCTTTGCAAGGAGTCACTCTTTATAGTAAATTTCAGAGCAAAGCAAAGTAATTAAAAGAGCTTCTAGTTTATTAGCATATTCTCCGTATGGGCAGCTTGATCATGCCGTTGAGCTTTTAGAGATAATGGATCTGGAGGACATATACATAGATGCACTCACGTTTTCAAGTTTGTTAAAAATTTGTTGTAATAGTGCAGCCAATTGACAGGGAAATATTGTATTATCGCATCATGGGTTCACACTATTTAATTCATGTTATATATTTAATGGTGTTAAGATTTGAGCATATTCTATGCATGACTTGATGAAATTTCAAACACACAAAATTTTCTCCCCATTTCAAATTTATAAGCATCATCAAGTTAATGCATAATGAAATTAATCAGTTACTCCAAACTTGTACTATCATTTTATCAATATCTAGCATAATAACAGGGGATTTCTTTTGTATTTTTATACACTTTTTACTAAGGTTTTTATATGATTTGATGACTGTATTTCGTGAGATGTACTAATCGGTACATCTAGAGTGCACATACCTTCACATTAATTTTGGTGGCATTATTCAATGGTTATGCCTATGATTTCTATAAATATCACAATTCAAGCATGCAAACATCAAACAAAGGTATTTTAGGGTTATTTAATTGTTCGAGGGTTGTGCTTCTACATGTTCTTTTCTCTCACGGCTTGGCAAGGTAAAAGTTAACAGGACTTTGTTTGAGCAGCCTAGTACATTCTGGTATGGTGCTTTTCTCACAATTCATTCTTCAGGTATGAAGCACCCATAAAATCCCTTTTCTTTAGTACTGAGATGCATGGAATAACTCTCTTTTTGTATTATTTCAGCAGCTTCGGCGTTTACAGGGCAGGGCAGGGGCCGCAAGGGCAGAGTCTCAGGGATTTAAGAACAGATACGATTCTTCTTATCCATTTTATGCTTCGTCCGACCTAATACCTTAAAGATCTGCGGTGTATAGAACGTGTTTTAATTTAGTGAGCCACTGCGAGCTTCTATTACAGGACACGATGATATAGGCCAGATCATGCAGAACATTCTGCAAGTTGAATGTCAGTTCAACGTAAGTATAGAAATGTTGATTCGTCACGAAGATAAAATGCTTACGATTTGCATATTGTAGTTGGCGAATAGGTTGGGCTATTGCTATTTTTTTTTTTTTTTTTTTTTTTTTTGAGGGTAAGAATTGGTTTTTCCATTAATCAAGAAAAATCATACATGGTTGATCTGCTAGACATAGCAAGATCTCTGAAACAAAAAGTTCCTAGATTGTGACCATCACCATGAGGTGACTGGAATGTAAAACTAGTCCAAAAATATAATCAGTCTCACAGCTTGACCTGTTGGTAAGTCAGAAGTAGCAATAAACAGTCTGTAGATGAAGGAAAAAGAGTCACGACCCCAGCAAATTTCTGTGATTACCTGTATTAGCTAAAACCAAAACAAGATTAGGAGGCAAGGTTGAGCAAAGGATGTTCAGGCAGATGGAAAAACAATCCCTGAAGTTCCAATGTAAGCTTAGGAAAATGGAAGGTCTAGGAGCAGAGGGAATCCAATTTGGCATTGAAATATGCATAAAAGGGTGCAGCAGATCCAAAAATATAGGCAACTTCTGTCTTGTCAGCAGCATCATCAATGCAAGAAGACTCAGTTCCACATAAGCATAGTAAGGAACCATATAGATCTGCCAAAAGTCTGTGTGTATAGTACTGCTCCCTGTATCTTATGAACCGATTCACTGACATGTAACGGTCGTACATAGATAAGAAATCAAACATGCAGAACATCTGGGTCACTTCTCTGCAGAAGGCTCAGGTAGACTTGACTTCATGTGTATGTCAGATTGAGATGTATTAATGCTGCTCCAGAAGGGCTCAAGTTCTTGGCCTGCATCATTCTTGATGTCATCCATGTCTCCAAGGCTTTCTTTACACACTCTCAAGTATGCTAGAATCATCACAAAAAGCAGAGTTGGAATTAATAACACATAAATTAGAGACAAACAAATCAAAAGCCCCCCTAAAGGCACCAATTGAGTCCCACTTCCTGTTATATTTGTCAGCCAACTTCCTTTTATGAGCTGTTGCAGTAGATTCAACGTCAAGCTAGAAATGCATCTTAATCCAAAAGATAGAGAAGTTCTTTTTACCATACACAACTCTATTTCTTGCTTTCCAAATATTCCATAAAGCAATGAACATAATAGTATTGGCAAAGGCACAATTGTTTTGAATATAGGATAAGAGATTGCCATTAACTTTCATGGGAAAGAGGAATCCCAGCCTCTCATTGAACCAAGACCAGAAAGGGTTAAGCTTTGGACAAAGGAAAATGTGCTCAGCACTCTCTTCCATGTTGCAAGCAAGCTGGCAATTTGGGGAAATGTTCTCATATCTTTTGGAGACCATTTGTAAAGTAGAGATACTCTTATTTGCCAACAGCCAGATAAAAAAGTTAATTTTAGGAAAACAATAAGAGTGCCAGACTTCCTTAAATAGAGTCCTGCCATCCTCCTCAGAGATAGACCATTTGGAAGAAGCTTTTGAGGGAGTATCAGAGCCACTAATGATTGAATAAACATTACTTACCTTGTAATGACATTTGCCATCCAAATTCCAGTTTGTAGCTTTAGGCACCACATAGTTAAGCCAAAAGTGAGTTCTGATATGATAATATATCTTTCTGTCACTTGAAGTACCTTGAAGTATTCTCTTAAAGGTTGTCCAGGAAATAAACTTGCCATCTACATAAAGATCACTCAGCAGCCTGAAACCATGATCATTCCACTTTTTATAAATTCTTGGGTGCCTCAAGGCCAAAACACTGTTTGCATGATCATTAAGGATAGGATTCCAGAAAATAGACATGTTAAGGTTTAGATCATTGAGGGCAGCATATTCAAAGCAGGCTTGAACTTTATTCCATGCCATAATGATATTCCTCATTAGAAGGGAAGTATTAGGACCAGGGTGAAGATCATTGAAGCAAGAATCAGGGAAGATATGACTTAAGGAAGGATGACCAACCACGTGAGAGCTCTGAAGCCAAAATTTGACAAATTGAGAAGCAGGACTAGAATTAGACACAAGAGAATTCCACACATATTTCCCAGCTAGGGCACAAGCTTGCAGGTGCAGATCCTTACAACCGAGTCCACCATGTTTCTTGGGCTTTACAACATACCTCCAACCTACTAAGTGGGACCCCTTCCAGATAAATCTTCTTATAAGTTTCTCAATTTCCTGATAAGTAGCTTTAGGGGCCACTAGGGCAGAAGAAAAGTAAATGTGGGAGCTAGCAAGGACTGAATTAGCAATAATATTCCTACCTGCAAAAGATAGGCCCCCTCTAAAATGATTCAACTTCTTCTTAATTCTATCTATAATAGGTTGCCATAGACCTTTCAAGGAGGGATTCAGAGATAAAGGCATTCCCAACAAAGTAGAAGCTTGGTTGCAATTAAGGACCTTGATATCAGCAAAGTTTGTCTGGATATTATCTCCAATGATAACAGATTTGGCCAGATTTAGATTTTTTTTTTTTTTTTTTTTTTTTTTTTTTTGAGAGTAAGAGTAAGTTTTTCCATTAATCAAGAAACACAGTACATAGATCTGCTTTGATCAGCAGATTAAAGCATATCAAAGATCTTTATACATAAACGTCCATCAAAATGTTGTGATGTGTAGTATGAAGAGTATGTAGCAGAAATTAGACCCTGAGGTGATGTGAATTGGCCAAAAGATACTTGTTGAGTAGAAATAGTCTTCCAAAAATAAGATAGTCTTCAAAAATGTGTGGAGATCGCGACCCCAACCAGTAATTAATGTTAAAACCTGAAAGTAACATCAACCAAAATTCTGCAAGATTAGGAGATACCATTGAGCAAAATGTCTTAGCAGACTTGGATTGGAAGTCAGATAGAAGGATGAGGCTACTGGGTCTGAAATGAGAGGGAGTCAAGCTTAGAGTTGAAGAAGGCATAGAAAGAGTCAGCAGATCCAAAGGTGTAACTACCAGTAGTCTGCTCAGCAATGCTATCCATGCAAGATAGGTCAGATACAGTTAAACAAAGCAAGGAACCAAACAAATCAGCCAGCAGTCTGTGAGTGTAGTACTGCTCTCTGAATCTTGAGAATTGTTCCTCAGTCATGTATCTGTGGTACATGGAGAGGAAATCAAACATAGTGTAGACTTGCACCACTTCTCTGCAGAACATTCTTGCAATAGTCGTGTCCAATTTTTCTTCATTTTCAGAGAGTTTGTTGAAGAATAGTTTCAGATCAAGATCAGCTTCCCTTTTGAGCAGATTATCCTCCAAATCACCCATGCTCTTCTTGCATTTCTCCAAGTAAGCTAACATCATCCCCAAAAGCAGCATTAGAATTTATAACATTGAAGTTAGCTACAAATAAATCAAAAGACCCCCTGAAATGACCAACCAAATCCCATTTTCTGTCATATTTATCAGGTTGCTTCCTTTTGTGAGCTATAGCAGTAGACTGAACATCTAGTTGAAAATGCAATTTGATCCAAAAAATCGAGAAATTCTTTTTGCCATAAACTACTCTATTTCTTGCCTTCCAGATATTCCAAAGAGCAATAAACATGATAGTATTAGCAAAAGTGCAATCATTTTGGACATAAGACAGCAAATTTCCACAGATCCTGTTGGGAAAAAACAGATTTAGATTTACACCAGAGGCAGCAGAGAATTGTTTGATAATTTCCAAGAAAGCTTCAATATTAGAGAGATCAGCATCAAGGAAGGCAAAGGTGTCATCAGCATATTGAGAAATAGTAAGACAATCCTCCCTGTTTGGCATTTGAAGACCTCTAATCTCCCCCAGATTTTTTGAATGAATTACTGCCCTTGTAAGCATCTCAGCCACAATTAGGAAGAGATAAGGAGCAAGGGGGCATCCCTGTCTCACACCCCGAGAAAGAGGAAAGAACTGAGAGGGAGAACCATTTACAATGACAACAGAATTTGATTGAATATTCAGACCATGAATTAATAGCTTAAGTTTAGGATGAAAGCCAAACTTAGTGAGAGCAATGTCTAGGAAATCCCATCTAACAGTGTCAAAGGCTCTCTTAAAGTCAAGCTTGAGGAGCACACAATTTTGGTTGGAAACTTTATTCCAATGAAGACCCTCCATGGCTGAAATATAATTGTCTAAGATAAACCTCTTGGACAGAAAGGCAGATTGATAATGAGAGATATTTTTCTGAAGATACTCTTTGATTCTGTTGGCAATGACTTTGGCACAGATTTTGTATGAGGTATTGGTGAGAGATATAGGCCTCCAATCCGAAAAAGCAGATGGATTATCTATCTTAGGTATAAGAGCAATGAGGCCAGCAGAGATAGATGAATGCAGATGGTTATTATCCCAAAAACCTCTCACCATAGAGATAACATCATCTTTAAGAAGGTCCCAAAAAGGAATGTAGAATTCACTGGGAATGCCATCAGGCCCAGGGGATTTACATTTACCAAAAGATCTCAAGACCTTAAAAATTTCATGTTCAGCAGGAGGTACAATAAAAGAGTCATCCATAGTGTCAATAGAATTAGGGATAATCTTATCTATCAAATCAAGAAAAATCTTTTCTCTTGTGGAGTCAATATCTTGAGGAGCAATTTTGGAAAAGAGAGAGGCATAGTTATCATGAAAGAAGGTTCTGATATTCTTTGGATCATCCAAGCAAAGACCAGCATCATTTCTAATTTTAATAATAGAGTTTCTTAGCAGCCTAGCTTTGGCTACCTTAAAAAAGAACCTTGAGCTACCACAATCCATTTCTTTGTTAAATTTGACTTTGCACTTGATTGTTGAGCTTTTAGCTTCAACCTCCTCTATACTCTTGAGATAATTTTCCACTAATTCTTCACCCACATGCAAGTTAAGATTGTATGGATCATCTTGCAGCAGGGATCTTATGCTTCTCATATGAGTTAACAAGTCCTCTTTCTCCTTTAGTCTTGTGAGGTGCTTCTTCCTAGACCATTCTTTAATCCAGCTTTTGGATTTCTTGATCTTAGCATAAAAGCTTTTCATAGATTGATGACTGCAATCAGATTGAAGACCAAGATAAAAAGCCTTGAAATCATTCACAAATGATTCATTTTCAAGAAGAGCACAATTGAACTTGTAGGGAATATTTCCATCTCTTGGAATTTGAGTCAATTGCCTTGTGCACAAGAATTGTGGCTGGTGATCAGAAATTATATTCCCTTCATCACTTGTAACAAAACAATTATCCCAGAGAGAAGAGTTAGGACTGCAGACATAGAATCTATCAAGAGCACAGTAGACCCTCTTATCCCCTTTTTGCTTATTAGACCAAGTGAAGGAGGCTGTAGAAGAGGGGACATGCACAAGTGAGGAATCAAAGATAAGACTATTCCAATTACATCTCTCAGAGGCAGACATATTAATGTTATTCCCTAATTTCATGTTCCATGAAGGGGTATTATTAAAGTCCCCTCCAACAATCCAATCCGAGATAGTATTATTCTGCAACCAAGAGTTAATATCATTCCAAAGCATCTCCCTATCATTGGGGCAAGTTGGGGCATAGATGTTAATAATACCAAAAATAGAATTTTGATACTTAAAGGTAACAGCTTGCCACAATTTAGGAGGGGAATTGAAGAAACTAAGATGCTCAAGGCTTTTCCAGATCATAATGATGCCACCACTTCTCCCATTGGCCTCAATCCAGGTGGAGTGAGATCCTGGATAAATCTAGTCACCAAGATTGGAGGTTTCAAATTTTGGAAGTTTAAGTTCTTGCAGCAAAATCACATCAGCATTATAGCTCCTGATTTGAGAGATAGCTCTTTTTCTTTTGATAGGACCCTTAATTCCTCTAACATTCCAAGATAAAATCCTCATTATACTATGAGCTTAGAAAAACAAGAAAAAGGAGAGGGAGAAGTAAATCAGAAATTTAAATATATCTCTTTTTCTTTTTCCCTTTTCTCTGTTTACTTCTAGTATTAGCAGCAGGAGTATTAGTGAGGTCAGCAAGAGTTGAACTATTCTTCTTATACTTAAAGGCATTGGGCCTAGAGGGTTCAGATGTAGCAGTTAATCCAGCAATAGAACAATCAACAAGAAATTTATCCCCTTCCCAATTTTCTTTATCATTTGCATTTTCAATCTCATCTTCACTAATATCAGAGGATCCTCCAGGAATGAATTCAAACATTCTGTTTTTAGGAGAGACAGGAAGATTAGGAAGATTATGCATAAAAGATGGGGAAAGAGAAGAAACATGACCTGAATTGTTGCTTTCCTCAAGCTGAGTTAGGTCTTCTTGCAGAACAACAGTAAATTCTTGAGTAGAGTCAGCTGCCAAAATCTTGTCATTATCCAACCAAATATTGTCATCTTGTAGGCCAGTTGCATCCCTTTCTGGAGTGTCTTGTACAATTTCTTCATCCATAAGATTATACTGACAATAGTTTTGGCCATGTGCACTGAGGCCCTCTTGCAAAGATGCCACCTGCTGAGCAATTTCCAAGGCAATATTTGAGGGATGGAGGGGGGATCGTGGTCTGGTGAAAGATCAATAATTGGGGATTGCAAAGTATTCAAATTGCCTTCACATGGTTTGCTCAACAAAACCTCCAAATCAAGTTCAGGGTTAAGGTTAGCTAATACCTGGAATTGGTTAGAGTTACCAATTTTGTGATCAGCAGCCATCTCTTGAACCTTACTTGACTCAGCAACATTCATTGGGAGAATAATTTGATTGCTCTCCTTTGGTGAGGTAGGAATAGGTTCTGGAACAATCTCCACCAGAGTATCCTTGGGATCAATCATAGATTGTTCATTCATAGATCGCTTCATTTTCCCAATTATATTTTGTTTCAGAGTTTTATCATGCTTATTTTTCTTGTTTAATGGACCATTCTTAAACCCTGTAGGAATCGAGAATATCAGCATTCTCCTTGTTCTTGGCAGAAAGCTTTGCATCCAAAATAATCTTGCTCAATGTGTCATGCAAATTACTTGTTTTTGAAAAGCTGCCATCTTTGTCAGTGGTTTTGGATGTTTTGGCAGAATTTTCATGATTCTGCAACACATTGACTTGCAAAGCTTTCCCATTCCTGAGTGTCTTCACAAAACCACCTCCAGGCTTCCCTTTATTAGCTGTCTCCTCATTCTTAAGTTCTGCCTCTCTTAGCTGCTTTCTTCTTTGAATTCTTTTGTAGCTGCCATTAACTTTAGTCCACTGAAAGTTGCTATCCTTGAAGATAATGCATGGAGCAACAAGGTCAGGATCTTGATGATCAATTACTGATCCATTTGAATTTTGCTTAATCTGCTGACTGTTGACCTTGTTGCTGATATTGACTTTTTGGTTGACCTGCTCATTGACTTGACAATTCTCAGCTATCTTTATAGGAATTCGTTCACAAGAAGCTGTTAATTCCTTGCAGGAATCATACCAAAAGTGTCTAACCTTACAAGTTTGGCACTGAGGTGGCAAGCCAGACCATCTCAAATCTAGAAAGGCTTCTTTCCCAAAAACATCTTGAAAGGGGATGTGGAGGGGAATGTCTTTGGTAATATCAAGCTGGACAATAGAGCGGGGTGGTCTATAGGGTGAAAATTCAGTGCAAATATAGGAACCAATTGAGTCAAACAATAATTTAAGACAATCCTCATTCCAGTATATTTGATTTAGACTGTGAAGGGTAGTGGAAGCAACACAAAGATTGTCCAGATTGGCTACTTCAAATTTGGGATCCCATTTAAGAAAGGTAAGTTGAAAAGATTCATAAGCCATTGGACCATGATTTAAGAGAAAATTGGCAGATCTTTTGCTGCCACATTCAATCATGATATATGGGAATTGAAGCCAGTAGACAGCATTTATAAGCATACCCTTCTGAAGGCTCAGGCAGAAAGACCAAAGTTTGTCTAGTTTAATCCCATGCTTATTAGTTTTAACAATTACAGCAGAGTCATGGAAAGAGTTTAATTTTGCATGAACAGAAGGAAGATCTAAGGAAATACCATTGAAAATAGCCTTCTTTCTTGCACTGAATGGACCCTTGAAAGGGCGGATATCTCCTAGGATCTTGTCCATGGTAGCATCAGGGGACAATGGTTGATCCGATCTTTTATCCCCATAAGCAATTGGAACTTCGAGGACGGGATCAATGCTTGGAACCCGGCCTAAGAAATCCGGATCCTTGGAGAGATTATCCCAGCATGGGACTTTAAAAGATAGTGGATCCATTGAAGGCTGCCCAATGCCTGAGTTAGCGAAATTACCAAAGAAAATGAAATTTTTGGGATTTTCATGGAAGGATCTTAATTGTTTGAGTAGCTCGGGTCGATCAGAGGGCGCGAATTCAGCAAAAGCGTGAAGAATGGAGAGAAATTTAGGGTAATTTTTGCTTTTAAGAGCCATGCAGAAAGAACCAGGTGAAAACTACAAAAGCAGAAGGAACATGTGCGAATAGGCAGGAGGGGAAAACAAAGGACAGGAAAAAAAACAGAGGAAGAGCCTATCTAAATCTAAGAAGCTGGAAAGCCACACTCAGTACCAAATTGAAGGAAACCAGACGCCAAAACATGAATCATTGCTCGGAGTAGACCTTTACCACAATCTTGGAATCAGCCCAGTCACAATGAACATGAAAAGTGCCCGAAGCAGAGACTTCTTTCTTTCCAATGAACTCCTGTAGCCAAGATTCTACAATCTCTACTTCAAATTCTATTGAACTCGGAACAAATAATACTCAGAGACAAATAATTCCTCAGGAAAATGCTGCTCAGAGATTAGCGAATTCCACAAGTCAGAGGGAGAGCCCTTCAAGTAACCACATGTCAGTCTCGAATTTTGCTTGATGATTGTGATCACAAGCAGATGCTTGAATTGAATCAGGCTCTGGTTGGGAAATGGGTCGATAGGTTCTAATAGATTTATGCCAGGGTTCTTGCATTTATTTCTCTGCACTTCCTTTCTAGTACCGCAGCTCCACGCTCTGGCTATATGCTTGCTTAGCTGCATTTTTCATTTTAGCTTATGTTTATTGTTACGGTTTTGGAGATAATCCTAGAAAACCTCTTAGCGATGCCATCTGCACCTTTCCCTCTGATACAGATGTCTATTCCTAAATGCCACAATTACCAAGTATGAAAATACTTGGTGATCGTAGCTTTTATGCAAAAAAGAAGATGGACACGGTCATCATTTTTTGTCCAGCTTCTTGATTTACATCGCATATGTTGATGCTGCAACTGTGAGTGCTGGTTTCGGCTAGTCTTGGAATACAAGGCTCTCCGCTCTTTGTTTTTGGCAGTGAATACATCTAACGACATTCCGGAGGTATCAAGGATTCTGCCAAATCATCTGTTAAAGTGTCCTTAGCGCATCTTGGATATTTTGCTCCATCAAATATTGCAAAAGGGGAAGGTCTAAAATTCGCAGAGCAGGTAAGAAATAAAAGAAAACCAAAGTGATATGAGTTCTTGCTGAAAATACATGGCAAGATGATTTGGACAAATGAAACATTGTCATTTGAAGAATCGGAGATTAAAAAGCACCGAAAAGTAGCCACAGTTGCGCTCAGGTCAGTATGCTTACGTCTATTCTTATCTTGATTAAACAATTTTTGTGGAGAAAACCTATGTTGTGCTTTGGGATAGTATACGTGATCTTTTGTATTCAGTAATCTAAAATTCCCTATGCAAACTTCTATTTGGTCGTTTGCAGTGTAAAAGCCAGTTTCCTATGTTTCTTTGCCTGGTACGAAGAAAAATGATATGCAATATACAGATATAATCAACTCGACGTCTTGGAGCTGGAAGCAATAGTACAATATCAGCATCTACAACCTCGTCAAGCAGCACTCAAATTCATGATATGATACGCAGACATAAATTACTAGCTTCTTTATAATGGAGTAAAGCATTATATCTGCTGGCAGGGCAATATATGCTAGATATTATCATATACAAATGGCTACCATATATTAGACCTTTAATGTGGTGGATGTCAAAGGATCAATGCAAGTTCTTTGATACTTGAATGAACCATTCACAAATGTTCAATGGATTAGAAACATATCGAGGTAATGAAAAAAGATTATATTGTGCGCAAGAGTTATTATCTAGATATTGAACTATTCAATATTCTTGTAACAGATGCTTGAAACAGATGCTTGAAGTCTTTATTTTCCTGGTTGCCTTCAAATCTTTTGATAACATAAATCATCAATAATCTCCAACAACTTTAATTAAAATCCCCCTGAGACCCCCTTTGGTTTGGGTGCATATTCACACAGGGGTGACTCCGTGCATCGAGAGCTGTCAGATGGGTATATTTGCCCTTTATTCCTCGATGTAGACCATAGATAGCGATCCTCGTTTGCGGGGTATGCTCGTTTGTGGGTTACAACTTGGTCAATTTGGTGAGCTTGATTCGCTTTAGCTTATCAACAAAATAATTAGCTTGTAGAGGAACTAATGTACGTTATGAAAAGAACATATAATTGTTCATCCAAATCCATCTTCTTGATGTGCCGAATGGTAGCTTCTTAAATTTGCATAATGTAACTCAATGCAAATCATTTTCACTCTTTTGCTATCCATCCTTCCATGTATCAAATATATACAATCTATCTTATCCTTCTTTTCTTTAAGTAACTTCGTCCTTTTCATTTTACACTATCAACATTGTTGTTGTTCTAACTTGGTCTAGAGGGCACTGCGTTAGCAAATTGGTTTTTTAGCGCTAGGCTATGGCCTAAGAGGTAAAAAATGGCTGCTCTCGCCCCTTCCTGCTTCGTTCCTCCTGGCCATCTTGTTGGGCGTTCTCCTTCTTTTTCTCAGCATTCTGGTAAGCACCTTCTTTTGAATCTGTTATCCACATATATTCTCTGTCTTTGGATTACCTACCTGCTGAATTTCGAGAATTTTTACTTTTGTCACAATTGGGTTCCCGATGGGCAGCTCCACACGTTCTAGGACGACGGCAATGGAGTAATCGCCTGGCGCACTCCAGTGTTATTGCAGCGAGGACAGCAGAGGTTTCAAAGCCATTAACCACAAGCCACGGTTCTGATCTCTTTGTTTTGGAATTGGCGGATAGGCTAGAAGATTGTCCCCCAGTTGCTACAACTTCAGCAGATGCAAAAAATGCACTTGGAGTGCTTAGAGAAGTCTCTGCAGAGGTTGCATTGAATTGTCATTGGCCAACAAGAAGAGATGAAGCCTACCGTTTTACAGATTTGAGCCTTTTGAAGAAATCAAATATTGAGCCTTGCTGCACTGAGATAGAGGATATCCCAGTGGATATTTCTACCTTAGAACTTGGGGAGCCAGACACTATAAGGGTGGTTTTTGTTGATGGCATTTTCTCTTCAAAATTTTCATGTCTGGATGGTATTCCTGATAATGTTTATATAGGAAGCATATCAGCTCTTCCCACTGAGAAATTAAATACTTACGTTCTTCCGAAATTAGAAGCTACATCCACATGGGTCAGCAGTGATGTGTTTGCAGCCCTGAACGGCGTAGGAACAAGGGACCTAGGTGTCATTTTGATCCCCGAAAATGTAGCACTGAAGAAGCCAGTTCATGTTATTTATTGGTCTTCACATGGATCAATTGAGAATGACAAAAAGATAGTCAGTTTATCAAGTCCCAGGTTACTGCTAGTAGCAGAAAAAAATGCAGAAGTTGAACTTGTTGAAGAGCATGTTGGTGCAATAGGTGCAACTTATTTTGCAAATTCAGTTTGTGAAATAGCAATTTCAGAACGGGCTAAAGTTTCTCATAGTTATGTACAGGCTGAAAGCAATTTTGCTGACAATATCAAGAAGACTTATGTTTACCAGGTACTTGACTTGATTCTTATAGTATTTATTGATCAACATATACGTGAACTCTGAAAGATAAACAATGTGGCTTATTAAGTCTGCACATCTAAGTCTGAGGAGTGCTCAGCATAATATTCCCTGCCAAAACGTCAGAAAGGTCCGGCCACATGAAAATAACAAAATCCAAAACCTTTTTCCTCGAAGCGCCGTGTCCTGAGGGCACCATATCTAGCTTTGATTACTAGGTGGCCCCTGCAATGCTGCTTTAATAAAATTAGTTTTATAATTGTTTGCTCATATGATGTGATCATTGCCAAGGATCTGACACCGCTGTGTATCCAGAACGAATCAAGCTTCTATACACTAGTTGATATTGGGCTTGGAGGCAGGCTTGCAAGACACAATTTGCAGGTTGATCAGCTGGGTCCTGATACATCTACAGAAATATCAACATTTCATTTGGCTGGTTCTAATCAGCTGCAAGATTTGCATAGCAAAATTATCTTGAGCCATCCAAGAGGGTATTCAAGACAACTTCATAAATGCATTGTCATGAGCCCATCAGGGCATGCTGTTTTTGATGGTAACGTAAAAGTGAACAGGTACATTTTTCATTTCTCTTGCCATTTGCCATTGTTCCGCAATTTGCAATGATTGTTATGTATGTCTGGTTTGAAAATGTTTAACTAGAACCTTACTGTGCAATTTATATTTCCAGAAATGCGCAACAAACAGATGCAGGCCAGCTGAGTCGCAGCTTGCTGCTTGCACCTAAAGCAACAGTAAATGTGAAACCAAATTTGCAGATTGTTGCAGATGATGTCAAATGTTCTCATGGTGCAGCCATTAGTGATCTTGAAGAGGAGCAACTATTTTACTTTCGAGCTCGAGGAATAGACCTGGAAACAGCCCGTAGTGCTCTAGTTTATTCTTTTGGCGCAGAAGTAATTGCGCGGATTAGGTTTAAAGATTTGCAGAAGAGAATAGAAAATACGTTAAAGGCATCTCTTGCTGCTGAAGGAGTAATTAATGTTAATATTCCACTGGGAAGGTAGTGCAATCTCTTTTTTTTGTCACAAATAATTTTCATAGTTTGGGCATAGCAAGTTCTTTAGAAGTGGTACATATATATAGATAGTATTAAAATTTGTATTCTCTCAATCTGCAAAGGGAATGAGAAGACCATGCATGAAGTGATTAGTCTTCGCAAGGATTTTACATCATTGCAGTATCGTTTGAATGATTCGTTCGACGAGAAGACTACCTTACAAAATCATCATTGTTTTTTCATGGCAAATCCATCAGTAGGATTGTGCATGTGTGTGCAATCAAGTACAAGTTGTGGTTCAGTTGTTACACTTTCTTACAGGAACTTGAGCTGGTTCTTACATAAATTTTGAGAATCTGATGTTGAAGATGAAGGTGATATACAATCTGAAGAACTTAGAAAGGGGATCGAGAACTTCTTCACTCCCCTTCCTGAAAAGAAGAAGAGACAAAAGGATATGCCCCAAGTGCATCTGGGCATGTTACCAGAAGCAAGAAATCTTCCATATGAAGATAATTTCTTGGAATCTAAGAGGCATCAAGGGTCCGCTTAAGAGGAAAGGGGCTTTGAAGGAGATGCAAGTGGACATCATTCTATTGTAAGAACATAGGCTTCCAAACTTTGAGGGCTCAAACTTGGGAGAATGGGTTATGCCAAGTGGGGGGTTCATTTGGTCCCCTGCTCATGGGACAAAAGGAGACATCTGCACAATCTGGAAAGGGTACCCAGCATAGTTGCACCGGATCGTGTTTCTATGCCTGCGGAACGAAACGGAACAAACGACGGAACGAAACAGGTTCCAGAACAGCAAGTGAAACAAAATTTTAATATCATATACATTATATTACCAGTTAAAGTCTGATATAGCTTACATCATTAGGTAGGAGCAGCATAATATCATAATATCCGTAGGTAGTAGCAGCATAACATGCTGATACATTAGGAAAACAGTTTGACAACTAGCATGATACATTAGGAAAACAGTTTGACAACTAGGAAAACAGTTTGACAATTAGAGCCGCTTAGTTAGATATTAGTTACAAAATGTTAGAACTTGCTTTGCCATCATTCATCATCTTCTAATCGATTCTTCATCTTCTTCCGACACCCACACATCTTCTTCTTCGGTTTCATCATCTGCACCTCTTGCATCTCGAAATGGTCATCATTATTGTCCTCTTCTTCGGGTCTCGAGTAATGCGGATCTGCGTACTCCTCAATGTCTACTACGCCAGTAGATGAAGAAGCTACATCACATGCACGTGATCGTGATCTAGTGTGAGGAACATCCGCCTCCTCCATTTCATTATATAAAAGTGAATAGACATCTCTATCCGCTAGGTGATTATAGGAAGCTTATCGATGCGCTTTTGTGATATCAATCTTGTCAATATTAACTTGGTTTGCATTGGGCATCTCCTTATACTTATCCACTAATTTCAGATTTTCTCGCAATATATAAGCCTCTCAAGTTGAAGTAAACTTAGCTTACTTTGGCTTCTTAGTTTGTATCAATGAATATGAGCTCCAATTCCTTTCACACGGGCGGAAGAACAATCTTGAGATAAGATTCGCAATGCTAATTTCTCAAAGTCGAGTAGATCGACCCATAAGATTCCCACCACACAATAGGCTTCAACATGGTCTCTCTTTTTTCAGCTGCAGAATAGCGAACAAGCCCAAGTTGTTCAAAATGTATGTAGCTGCTCATTAAGTCTTTCTTGCGTGTCACTTTCCTTAAATACACGTGTAATATACTCATGCCATCCTTTGTTAAGCTCAACATCCGCAAATTGCAAATCGGATCGCCATAAAGGGTGTAGAATGTGAGCTACAAAGATGTATTGGCCTATGAAACCAATTCCATCTTGTTTTTATAATCAATGCTTTGATAGCTTCAATACTGGTGGAATCAAGAGTTCGATGAGTTTTCTCAAAATTCATCCAATGCCTCATTAATTCTCTCCATAAACTCATAAATCGGACCAAGTGTCTTTGCCTTCCATATCGATGTCGCCAAAGCGATGTAGATTGGAGATAACCCTTTCACAATGGCCTCCATTTCATCCCGAGAAATTTGTATCATAACACCATCTTTGTATTCTTAGTGCATCGGGCTCCCCGATGCCCAACCCATGCTTTCCATAAATCGACACGGCAGTCCTAATTAGATGTTCACGAACATGTAACGCCTTTTCAAGCATAATGAATTGATAACCAAATCTTGTACTTGATGGCCGCAAAAAGCTCAAGAGGACTGCTTTCTCTATAGATACTTAGTGCGATGGTTTTGAATGGAAAAAAATTCACTAATTGACCGGATCGTTCAATCACACTACTTACCCAAGGGATTTTTCCGATATCTTCAAGAAGTAGGTCCAAGGAGTGGCTTGCACAAGGCGTCGAATATGGTTGAGTACTCTTTCTCAAGATGCTTAAGTCCCATGCTCTTGCAATTAGATCCATTATCGGTTATAACTTGGACTACATTTGTTGCTCCAATCTCCTCTATTGTCCTTTGTATTTCTTTGAAGATGAATCGCGGTGAATTTTTAAACCAAAATTTTTTGAGCGGTCCAATCCATCACGCGATGAAAAACAAGTGCCCATGCAACTAGAGATCATGATGTTCATGACATGCCTACGTCTTCGATCATCCATCCATCTGTAATAATGGAACAGCCATACTTAGCCCATTTATCCTTTATTGGTTTCAACTCTTCATTAACTATTTCGATCTCTTTATCCAATTCTGTTTGCCTCATTGTATTATATCCCACTCCTTTCCATGGTGTGCCAATCCGAACTCTTGCATTAATCATCTTTTTCCACCGCTTGGTGCGCAATACATTGAAAGACAAGTTGCACATTATAATGCACCTGCGCACTTCTATCCTAGCTTGCTTTTTCTCAGCATTGGCCCAGCTTGCTTTGCTTAATCTCCCCTCGCTTCATCTTCTTAGAAGGAGGCCCTCAGAATCCTCTCATATCAGTAGCGGAGAGTCTTGCTCCAAGGCTTGAACATCTGCGGTAGCTTCAAGTGAAGAACATCCTAATTTATCTTGTATTTTCTTCACAATGTCATGGGAAATCTTCCCACAAACGCGTCCTCGTTCTTTTCGAGAAAACCATGCATATCTTTGCTGATTCTAGTCACATTTGAAGTCCTCTCCAAACCACGGTAATTGCATTTCCATTTTCTCGGCTCCCCGATCCTTTTGTAGAGTTGGCAAGAACGGTTTGCATGCTCCTTGAACAACCAATGAAGCTCCTTCACCATCTCAGGCTTGTGGCGTTTTGGTCCGCAAAGAAGCGCTAAGGTCTGGCTGTGGCGTTTTTGGTCCGCAGAAGCGCTAAGGAGACGGTTGATCTCCTTCATATATAGAGCATATAATTTCCAATTGCATGGCATCTTCCCAAACCCACCAAAGATTAAAAGCTATTGAATTGACCATTCCTAAAAGCTACGAGAATGCAGACGATTTGGGCGCTTTTACCACTATTAAAAGCCGGGATAAATTAGGTCCACGTCAAAAAAAAAGGTCTATTTTTGGACCAAAAAAAAAAAAAGTTGTTTCGGAAGGGGGTACAAATCTAAAATTGAGAATTTTGATCCGTATAGTGTTTCGTTCCGTGCCGTTTGATTTTGATCCGATATTCCGGTGCAACTATGGTACCCAGCTAAGAGGATCATTTTAGTGGCGGATGGCATGTGGTCTTTCTAAATCTAAAGGACTCTTCCATAGGCATCATCATGGGACAAAAGGAGGCATCTGCACAATCTGGAAAGGGTACCCAGCTACAGGATCATTTTAGTGGCGGATGGCATGTGGTCTTTCTAAATCTAAAGGACTCTTCCATAGGCATCATAAATGTCTATGCCTCCACAGATCCAGTGGAAAGGGAGATCCAATGGAAGGAAATGACAGATTGGCTAGCCAATCAAAATAATGAAAATTGTTGGAGGTGGTTTCTATCAGAGCTAAAAGCTCCCAGATAATTAGCATTTAGCTACTTCCTCAATAATCATTTTGAAATGTAGAACTAACTAAATACTGCTAAACCATATGGTACCCCGTGCAAGCAGCGGGCTCTACATTGGCTATGAAATAAAACTCCAGTTTTGGTTATGGCTTTGGTCTGAAAAAGAGAGCACAGATGATATATGAGTCTAGTAATACCAAGCCCAAGAAGAAATCAAGAAGACGCTCAACCCAGTGGATGATTGATGACTAGCAAAATCTGTTTATGCAAAGAACTAGTTCATCAAACTAATTGGCAATACGGAGCTAGGCATAGTTCTGCAAGGAATAGAATCCTCTATATTTGAAATAATTGTTCGCCAACTTGGATATATCTGGTTCTACGTTTAATTAACAACTTTAGCCAGAAATAGAACTTCTCTTTGCTGAAATTACAACAAACATCAATGGCGAGAAACTTCAGAGGACCAAGGCAAGTCCGATCCTATTTACAAAAGACTCATGTAGGAACAATCTTCTCAAAACTTAGAAACACATGGAAATGAAAGAAATATCCTTTATGGCTTCATATGTGTATATAGATAGTATTATAATTATTATTCTCTCAATCTGCAAAGGGAATGTGTTTTTTCATGGCAAATCCATGTGTGTGCATTCACAAGAAAGCCTCATCAGACTTGAATAAAGTACGCCTATACAATCAGCTTTCCATGTGACAATGCTTTTTGCTACCATATTGTTGGCCCCATTCTGGGCCAACAATGACGGACAATAGTTCTTGGTATTTTCTATCACGGATTGTTTCATAGGGTGCTTTTGCAATTGCAATAGTTAAGGGGGACTTGCGCAATTTCCTAAAAGACTTCAATTTTTTGAAGGTATGGTTCTAAGGCCAAAAATGCCATTTTTACTAAACCCTAATGGGATAGTGAAGATCCTCTGCCAAAGGAATTGTGGTGCAAATTATAGGAGCGCAGATTAGAAACCAGGAGCGGTCGACATTGAGTTCATAAGGTGATGAAGCACATTCCCATTCCTTGCGGCTTCAGGGTGCTGGAGTAGCCACGAAATGGGATTTTGATTTTGGAACTATTATTGAATTTCTTGAGGATTGACGGACATCATTGATGGAAAACATGTGCATGACAAATGTAATAGAATGCCATTATGAAAGGACACTCATTTGATTGCAGTTTTACGCCTACAACGTTTACCAAGTACACATGCTTCACAAGGCGCTAATACCGCTATTGAATCTATAAAAAACCACGCACAACACCAAAAGATTCAGTGTTTTTGAACCAGGAACAGAGCTTATGTGATAAGAATTTGAGAACTAGGAAAGAGGATGCCGTTATGAATGTCAAGTACAAGTTGTGGTTCAGTTGTTACACTTTCTTACAGGAATTTGAGCTGGTTCTTACATAAATTTTGGACACATTGCTTGTTGTTGGAGTGTTCTCACGTTGGGGAGATGACCATAAGCTGAAGCTTTTGTTTGAACGTAAGCCTGATTCTTCTGTGTCAGCATATCTCCGTTGTTTCGGTGTTTTAAACTTATGTTGTGAAGGAAAAGACAGTCAGAAAACAGTCCATCAATGCCCTTGATTTATTGCTATGTCATAGTGACTATAAGTGATCTTGTATTATGAGCAAAAAATCCATCTCTCTCAGCTATGTATTACCTCGTGCTGTGATAAGCCGTAGCAAGTTTACACATTGTAATTTATCATTGTGCTTTGTACTAGACATTTTGGTTACCTCTGAAATAGAAATGGCCATGAATTATAATTGTATTTGGTGAAATTCGGTCTCCTTGGTATAAATGCTCTTGTGATTTTGTGTATTTACTGGATATTAAGAGATATATTTTACTATAATATCTCTAATGATGCATCATATTATTCAACTCTATTGATAATTTTCCATTGCTTGAGTCATTGGAAGGCTTGATACATTTCTCCTGTTCATAGCAAGCAGCATTAGTGATCTTGTTTAACACTCTCTTTCCTAACTTCCATATAAGAATAAGCTTAAGCTGTGCCTGTAAACAGCTTTAGAGGTCCAGACTGTTTTGTAGGCCTTTCTTGAGTGTTTAAGCAAGAGTGCTCGCATCCAGCCCATCATTTTAGAGGTCCTACCGAGATCACGCCTCGTTTTATTGTTTGCAGTTGGGACAATAATTCTGAGTTTGATATGGAGCTAGTTAATATATTACAGCAGCTAAGAATGTGCACGTCACCTTTGCAACCAACATTTGATGGTACAGGAAATCATCGAGACTTTTTACAAGTCTTTGAGGATTACTTTGAAGCAAGGGGTGGAGATAAAGTTGCTGTAATTGGGAGATGCATGCAAGGGGAAGAAGCAGCAAATTGGTATGAAAATTGTGTTACCTACGAAGGAGATGATTGAGGTACAATTTTAAGAAGTTTTGTAGAAAGGTTTGGAATTAATTCTCGAATGATGAACTGCTAACTACCTCCGTTAAAACATTCCTACTACAAACGGAGGCAAGAGACAGAACTGTTGAAGTAGCACTTTTGGATGAACAGATCTTGCACTAGTTTTGTCACCATTATTTTCTTTCACCAATAAATCACTTCCCTTGTGCACTGTTAGATGCCACCTTGATTCATTTATAGTTCCATTGAACCATCTAAGGTTCCCATTTCCATTACGACCATGGATTTGCATCTTTTTTGCAAGCTCACCATCCACACTATTTTCTTTTTCTTTTTGCCTTGGCTTTACCTGCTCAAATTGCAGCTCTACAATTTGATAATGTGTCTCACAGTCTGCTACACAGTCCAAAACTAATTGAGATTTATCACTTCCATTATAAAACATGGTTGTTTCTTTAACAGTTGATGCACGTTCTGATGGAGCATGAGATAAACTGGTGTTAAAGCTTGGAGTATCTTGGAATGACTAGGAGCAGGTGCTAATCATATTTTGCCTTCTGTATTTTCTTAATATTTGTTAACTTGTAGAGCAGGAAAGTCGAAGCATAATAGGCTATGTTGCAAGGCGTTAATTAGAATCAATGTTTTTGGTTTTCCTTTAGAAATGAAACTCCGATGAGAAAGGAAAAAAACAGGGATTTTTTTACAGAAATAGAGGATTGTTATAGGCTATCAATATCCAAAAATTATGTGAGGGATTGTTAGAATTATCTAAAGCCTTGTCGGGCATAGCTACCTCGCACACAACTCATTTTGAATCTCAAACTACCCTCCTTCCCTTATCGTTTGTTAAAATCATTGTCCAATTTTGCGTTTAAGTTTCTTGGCCAATTTTATACCTTTTGCATGTTCTACGGGCTTGGATTTATAAGACCCTTTTGTATCGGTTTTGGAGATTCCAAACTTGCTTCTTGGGTTTTTCCTTCCCAGACCAACATCTTAGTAATTGATCTGGTCATGGCAGTTTTAGGTTTTTTTGAATTCAGACTATGTTTCTAACTTATTTGGCAGATTACAAGCTAAAAGCATCGGATTCGTTAGCGCATCTGCGCAAGAACGAAATAATGAGTCATATATGTTCTAAACCCAGATGGAAAAGTGTGAGAAATAATAACAATAACATAAAACTATAATGATGCTAGAAAATCCACGCATTGATTTGTCAGTGGACTCCCAGAGCACCAAGCGTACTCAGACTTGAAATGGGCAGGAATACGTACTATTTGCTTCCGATGACGCAAGGAAACTTTGGCATTCGTTTCTCTGTTAGGTAAGTATGAAGATTTTTTCCATCGAATTGTGTTGCCCAAATCTTTCCACTATGAAACTCTTGAAGAATGTAGCTCTCTCTTTCATTCTAAACTAGTAAACGGGTGCCCCGCATTGCCGCTCTAATATCCCGGCTTATGTTTGTACTTGGCCTTCAATTATCCCGGCTTATGTTTGTACTTAGCCTTCAATTTGGCAAAAAAAAAAACGTCCATCTGGAAAGCAACAACAACACTACACATATGACATTGTCATGGAAGCCGAAAGGTTTCCCAATCACTCTTTCTGGCCATTTTGTTGAATTTTTTTGGGCTAAGCTTGTCCATTTTGTTGAATTTTTTTGGGCTAAGCCTATCAGTCAAATAGGGTTTTTTTCGGCCATTGCAAAAAATGCAACGAACACCAACACTACACATATGACATTGTCAGGCAAGCCGACAAGTTTCCCAATGACTCTTTCTGGCCATTTTGTTGAATTTTTTTGGGCTAAGCCTATCAGTCACATAGGGTTTTTTCTGGCTATTGCAAAAAATGCAACGATTGGATTTTAGCAGACAAAATTGGAAAACCCTGGAGGAAGCGCGCGTGAATTCTCAGCAATTTTTGAGCTGGCAGAATCCAGCCGATTTTAGTGGAGGCTGAACACCTGGGGCTTCCGGATCTCTGCAAAAAGCATGTCTTTAAATTTTTCTCTATGTGTGTTCCCAGGCCAAATTGCATACCCTATAAGCTCTCATGCCATAGTAATGATGTTGGAGCACCGAAAATCCATGTCAGTCTAGAATACAGTTGCTTAAATTAATCAGGGTATTCTTACGCAAGAAAACGTCCAGGCTTTATTGGGACTTGGTAGGATTGAGAGTTTCAACAGGTTCTCGGCTTTTAGTTACGTGGAATAATTCATGGTAAACATGGAACGAGTTTTTCGAGGCAACGCTGACGGTTATGATCCTTTCGTTTTAGGAACATTATTCTTGTTCAGTCTGCAATTGCTCAAAGCAACAAAACAGGGTGTAGTCCAGGCTTCCTTTTATAGATTACCTAGCCTTTTATAGATCACCTAGAGGTGTTTGTTATAAAAGTTGTAATGCAATATAAATTACAAATAATTTTAGGATTATGGCGTTGATTTTGTGTGCTTCCTAGATTCATTTTTGTCCTTCTAAGAAACCTTCCCATGCCTCCAAAGAATCTACGTCAAACTACGAAGCGAAAACATTGCGGAAACAGCCAGTGTTCTAAAAAAATCTGTTGACCGTAACAGAAGCAGAGATTGCCGAATTTGCAGAGCCGCTTCAAGAACTTTGAGAAGTCTTTTGCAAAGCAGAGGACTTGTCGAGTTGCAGAGCCGATTTGCCGCCTAAGAACCTTGGGCCGCACAAGAGAACATCATTTTTAATATGTGGAATTTGTCCCACAAGCCTCCATTCAGGCATTTGCTGCATCAAGCCGCCCATTTGTGCCACAAGCCTCCATTGATGCATTTGCTGTATCAAGCCGCCCTCTCTGCCTAAATGCCCTCCGCCTCTGCTCTGCTGCCCTTGCCAAAAAAAGAAGGCAGCATCCCTTCTTATCCACGCCCTAAAAAAAGGCCTCCAATTTTTTTTATTCTTCTTAAGCTTTCCAAAGATAAGTTATCTAAAAACCCAAAAAAGCAACATGACCTCTAAATGACATTAAGCTCCTCAAATATGGCAATATATACGGTTTTCCATACAATACAATACCAGAATCATAGTTTCCACCATTGGGAGAATACCCTCCCGCAATACGAAACAGAATGGGTAAACTTAATCACATGTATTTTGAATACTTGTAGTTTTGTGCTTTTGGACACTTGTAGTTTTGTGATTCTTCGAAACTTTGCATAAATCTGTAATCTAAGCTTTTATGTTTTTGCAGATTATATGCAGTACCATGCACAAATCTTGAATTTAGAAGCTTCCATACTAGTAGGTTATGGCGAAGATACATTGATTCAGTATTGTACGTTGAATTTTCAACGTGTTTGTGGATGGAAGCAAATGTTTTGTTTTGTAGGATCTGAGTTCTTATTGCTGAATCACCCTTGCAACTTGTCCGATGAAGCCATAGTGCAGCATCACCTTATTTTATTTGCTATTATAGTCATGTAACTTTAATATATAGTAGGATCCTTTATCCATAAAAAATAAAAAACAATATATGTACTGATAATGTGTGCCCGCTCACAAACCGTATCTTTATAACCTAAGATTGTCAAAGCTTTTGGGTGGTATTCGTATAAGAATACTGTAAATGCTGACGGTGGCACTGTGGATTCGAAAAAGAAGAATAGAATCTGGGGTTTTATTTCTCTGGCGTTTAGGCTCAAAGGATGCCGATGCAGCAGACGGTTATGGCGGCTATGGCGCTTCTATAGGAACTGTGGCAGCTATGGCGGGTCGTTTTTCTTTTTTTTGTTGCTTGCTTTTAGTCTATTTTGGGTTAGAATCTTTGTCATTTAAAAAACGTGCTGCAGCGCTCCCACAAGAAACAGACTAGTATAGCAGCGTCCATCGGGTGTTTCCGGCAAGATCTCCAAGAACATGACCGTCTTTATCCAGATATGAAGCTTAGTTTTCCATATTTTGGTTTCCGCGTGGAAGCTTAGTTTTCCATACTTTAGTTTCTGCATGCAGGCGCAAAGGCATAGATTTGGCAGCCGAGGGTTGCACAAGCATAGATTTGGGTCCAGAAGTCGCTGATGCATGGAGCGGCTGATGCAGGCTAATGCATGGAGCTTTGGGGTTTCGCAGGTCTTGCTCTCCCCGCAGCTCTCCCCGCAGGTCTTGCTGGTTACTTTTTTGAACAGATCTTGAGGTTTTTGAACAAATCTTGAGGTTTTGCCATTATTTCGCACGGTTTTCCCATCGTTTTCCTTCAGAAGCTTCGCAGCTTGTTTCAGAAGCTTTGCTTCTTGGGTCTGTTGCAAGGTTCTCTGCTTGTTTCTGCCTTTGCATCACTATTTGTCTCCATGGAGCTCTTAGGGAAACGCCCAACTGATTCAAAGTTTTTTTGTGCAGGATTTGGGTGGCTTCTTGAGCAAGTGTTCTGCTCATTTTCTCGGCTGGGGCTCATTTTCTGCCAGGTAAGGCATAGGCATGGGCATTGGATATCTGGGGTTCGATTCCCCAGGCTCTATTTGTTTGATCAGACTTTCAAATTTGAGATATTGTATTTATTCAATGGTTTGGTTGCATCATAGGGGTAGGTCAAATATAGGGGATTTGACCCTATCTTGACTTGCACTTAAGGGCTGGAATTTCACCCCATGGCATATGCTCTGAGATATGCCACCATCGGATGGTCTAGAAAAAATATTAGACACCCCAAACGATAATTAAGCCGCTAACCTATAAACTAAGATACGCCACTAATTGATATATGCACAACCAATTGCTCTTCGGTTCACTATATAATGCATGTCATCTGGAGGGCAGGCATGAACTTGAGCCTGTTGGTTCACTACTATCTTAAATCTTAAACATGTTTTATTTTACATGGACCATGCGACAAGGCTGAAAACCGCAAGCCATTATAAGGCCACACTTTTTATTATACTAGAATATCACCGGGCAGACAAGAACACAGATTACGTATGATATTTCTAGGTTTTACATATGGTTATAGAATGAAACCGTAGTGAATAGTTGCAAGTTATCTATATATAAGTTAAGTCTTGTTCTGGTTTGATGAGGACAATGGAACCATTTTGCAGGAGTGCGTAGGACTAAGGTTCAGATCTTTTAATGAATTCCTCAGTTGTCATGCCTATCTTTGCATTCGCACGTTTCAATGGTAGGTGGGTATATCTTCCTAGAGAATCCTGCAATTATGCCATGCATAAGACTTAGCAAAAGAACCTTAAGTGCCTAAAATCAATTAATGGGATCTAAAAACCAAGAAAAGAACCACTAAATTTAATGTACTTTTTTCGTTAAGGTGCAACATTAAATGCTGAAGATACAAAGAATGACATCGCTTCTAACCTTCATCACGATACCAAGCTTCTCAAGCTTTTTTACCGCATCATCCACCTCAAAATTGCAGTCCTCATTGAACTCCTCTTGCATCAGCTTTTCACATTGAAAGTCAAGATCCTGGATAACCAAATAGACTTTAGTGACCCTTGGTGTCTATCAGTGTAGTTTATTAAACTCAAATCTCACCTCCATGGTGGCTTTCCCTTGTGTCATCAAAATGAAGTAGGCAATAATAACTTCTTTAACCTGCAAAATGCAAACGAGTCCCTTATTCTGTCTGCATTGTTCACCATGGAATATCCTATGCCTGTTTCACTTTTCTTTCATACTTCTTGCTGAATTACATCGTCGCAGAGATGAAGCAGCGTCCCTCTTCCACTATCCAGCTGCTTATCGTACATTGATCTCATGATCAGGCTTTGATATTCAGCAAGATTTGCCTGAAAGCTGCCAGGAAATAGATGGTCAACGTCTATATATATAACAATGTAATGCATGCAACAGAAAGATCATCATTTAGACTCTACGATAAAAATGTCAACAACAGCCAGTTGTCAGAACGATCCTGAAACTATCTCATTATTGCAAAAGGATTTCATGGATTCTTTAAAGACCATGAATGCTATGAATGCTGATCGTGAATATGAGTGGAAGTCTCAAAAAATTTACAAGTTCACATCTCTTCCTTATCCACATCTTGTGATTCCTGTGGAAAAAATCTGGGATGTCAATCTCGCTTGACTTAATTCAAATAACGGTGCAATGTTCAAGGTTTTACTACCAAGAATCTCAAGATAAGACTTCAAAGTGTAGCAAGTTCAAGGCTTCTCACAGGCTTACAATTTGAAGACAACTTACGTAAGATAAATCTTTGCACAGTAACCAAGAAAACCAGAAAGAATTGCCAATGCAACCCAGATATCTGATGGGTGTGTTTCTAGCGTGCCCACAAAAGCCACCTGGAAGTAATTTACCTCATTAAAATCGTCAAAGCCTATATCAAAGTAAGTAAAATGACATAAAATATTCCTACCAAACCAACAATGGCAGAAATCAGAAATTTTGTCCAGTCTATTGCTGTCAAACTTGGGTTCTTTTTCTCCGGCTGAAAGACAACTGATTCAAATGTTAGCAACTGCACAATCCTTTATCTGATTACATGCTTGTAACTCCAGCAGATAGAACTTACAAACACAAGTTCCATATCAGCCATTGGTATGTTCTTGAAATGCTTTATTTCGATGGCTCGATCGCCAAGTATTGATGAATCTTTTCGCGGTGTAGCAGGCCTAATTAACGGGACATGTATTATTTTTTCAAATTTTATGAATAGAGAAATTTGCTCTTCATTGTCAAGCATAGGAGACAGGAAAGTCACCTATAAAGAAGAATGATACGATCAAAAGAAGGCTCTTGAATAGTAGTTTGCTGGAACATATTCTTTAATCTGCAAACATAGAAACATACTTTTGTAAGCATACAGGTAAAACAAGCTGTCGTCAAGAATAAGGGCTTTAGTGAATCTGTGCCATATTGAGTACTCAGCTTTCATATAACGAAGCTCTATAAGGATGCACATTAGAAAAAATCATCATTTAACAGCTTCAAACATCAGTAAATATGTTCTTTGGTTTCTGCCAAATATCAACTTCTGGTTTCACATTTACGAGCTACAAAAGCAAGCCAATTGAGGAAGCTGGGCTGCTGGCATGTGCATTGTATAACAAATTTCCTATTGAGTCTTAAACAAAATACTAAAGGGTGCCATCATCCATGACCCACATGGACATTATCCTGTCTTAGCCACCTGTTATGACATAAAGCCCGCCTTCGAATTAGTCCGCAATGACGGCATGATCTCGGATTAGTCCCTCTTTCTTGCGTCTAACCATTTGTCAACCAAGCGATTTATAAACTCAAACCCAAGATTTGCAATAATTTTCCAGGTTCTTTGTTTACAATAAGTTGCATGAACAATGAAATAAGAGATGAAAATAACCTAAGGCAGCTTCACAAGAACTGCAAATAGGACCCCAGCAGTTATAGAGGTTCTCTCATAAAGCGCAATCAAGAAAATAAAAAGCTTTATCTGTATCAGTCTAAAAGCGGAAGATCTTGACCACGACACACGAGTATGGAACTGGCTTCAAGTGAGTGACCTTATTCCAAATCTGTTTGCTGATAAAAAACTAAGTCCACTTTTAAACTCTTTTTTAAGTACCTGAGACTAGTACCTAATTTTCATGGTCTCGATATGTATTCGCTTTACATATAAGCTATTCTTCTCAGACGATGCTGAGGTTTCACCAATTTCTTCAGCAGGCTTAACAATCTCCTTAGCTCCATTCTTGGGCCTGGCAAAACAAATCAAAAGTTGTATTACCAAATATCCATAAGTAGGTAACAACAGGAGCATTTTATAATAGTCTTGTGATATTTGTTCATAAGTTACGTATAAAAGAAACTATTGAAGGAAATTAAAGTGGTGTAATTTGCAGCTAGAATTTGGTGTTTTGTAATATCGGCCATCCCCATTAAATGGGATGCACAACCATCTTAATTGTATTTTTTATTTCCGCTGTAAGAGAGGACCAATCGTGAAAGCACACTCTTGTCTTTGTTACTTTACCTGTTTCTAACTGTTTGGTAGTTGTCATCAGTTAGAAAAGCAGCACCCATTCAACAGAAAGCAAAAGGAGATGCAAGATAGTGAACTTGCTGTCCAGAAATGCCATGTCCTTTTACATTCAATTGAGCAGCATATATTCTCCACCTCAGAAATACCTCATATGAAAAATACCTGATATTCTGCATGATCCATCTCCAAAGTCGTGAAATAAGAACATCCAGTTTTTCTCCAAAAAAGTAACCTGTTGTTTGATCGAGTCCAGTTCCGCGCCGGAATACCACATACTGCATGTATTTACAATATTCCTCATCATCATCGCATGATATAATTATTACATTCGTGAGATTTAATCAGAACCAACACAGTTGTAGGAGTTCAGACACGATTGTAGGAGCTGTTTGTATCAACAAGGACATAACTCTCCTTTGTGACTATGCATGTAATGTAGTGAGAAAATTCATATAGTTTAAAGAAAGAAATTACCTTGTTAATAAAACGTGGAGTATGATCATGATGGTGGGCATTGAAGTACGTACTTAGGAGCCTTGAGTCCAACTAAATATGACCATAATAAAGCTGAATGTCAAGTTAGGCCATAAAGGAGCATACGATAAATGTTTGCCAAGTCTACAAACCTTAGACTCGTCCACAGCTATAGGCAAATTGAGGAGATATTGTCCAGATGTGGCTGTCTCAACCTCTGTATCACTAAGAATCTTGAAGTTGCTTCTCTCCATCACCTGCAAAAAACAATTAGAAAGGAATACATTGGACTCCACTCATGTTAGCAAACGAACTAAAGCCTGGTAGTGAGACTTGCACCTCAAATACAAGCTCCAAAAAGCGCTGTTCAAGTTCATCCACTTGCTTTGGAGATAATTTATTTTGTTCAAGTCTTTTAGTACCATGCACTGGTTCGAACAATGAGTACAATTGCTGTGAAAAGATGGGACCAGAAATCCATCAATATATGGCTTAATATATGCTGCCTGAAAACAGAAAGACATTGCTTTTACCATCAACTCTTCAAACTGAGGATTATGCCAGGCACGGACAACAGCCTCAACACGTTTGCAGAGCAACAAAAAATCATCTCTGTCTGCTTCTGAAGCTGAAAGGAGATAAAGGCAGAAGTATCAGGGAACAGAAGTGGTATCTGAACTTGACATGCAAAATTCCCAACTGAGACACTGGCAATTACTGGCACTGCTTATCACAAACATTAATAACAAATGCAGCTCAAGGACAAAGGCGTACAATACTCACTAATTAGATCTGCCAAACCCATCACTAATTTTGGTTTCATTGTCTTGATAACAGGTTCTTTCTCTAACTTGATAACCTCATGGTGTTCTAAGGCAGCAGCCCCTTGCAGTTTTTTCTTAGGCATGATGCTCAAATATACCAAATCAGATTAGAACCCCCAAAAACTGCAATTGAACTTGAACTGAAGGATTCAAATTCAAAATTTAAACAACTACAGCAAAGATGTTGCTGCGGAGGCAAGGTTCGAAAGATTCCTCAATGAATCAAGCTGATAGACGTATCAAAACCATTTTTTTTAATGTGGGTAGAGTAATCCACAATGGTACCAGATGCCGCCCACTCTTGTGGGACCAGGCTGATTGATGCAACAGGGTAAAAAGACGGCACTGCTGCTGCTGGAGACGGAGTTCCATTCTTCAGACAAGGTCAGAAACTTAATGGACCCACTGATTCATGTGACTACTTAGGAACGAAGTAGTTAGATCTACCCTGGAAGTCATCTTATTTTGCTCTTTCTATTTATTCGCTCGACAAATCTGGATGGTTTAATGTGTGCATATACATGTCGTTTAGTGGGTAGTTCATTGGGTTAGTGGGTATTAGGAGGTAGATCTACCATTGGAAGTCATCTTATTTTGCTCTTTCTATTTATTCGCTAAGATAAATCTAGATTGTTTAATTTGCATATACATGTAGTGGGGTGAAAATAATTTTACCTTGGTTTTGGTGATTCCCTCGCAGTGAATACTTTCCCGCGGAATCACAAACCCTCCGGGAACGGGATCCGTTTTGGAGGTCCCGTTTTCCGTACCTGACAGCTTCGTTTAATATCTTCCGGCGGAATCACAACCTCCAAATCCCGTCGCCGCCCTTTTATTCCACGCGAGGGAATCACCATCCATAATTGATTCCGCCTGGTAGAATATCCCCTGTAAAATTTAAATTTGTTACGTCATGTTCATTGGGAGGTTTTGCTCATTGCGAGCTGCTGCGGCTATGGCGGAAGTAAGGAGGGCTTGCTCCTTCCATACAGCCTAGAGTTGAGGAAATGCGTTGGGCGAAAGGTAAAAGACCTTGAGCTTGGGGAATCGCCTGGAAATGGTGCTTGGGGGAGCACATACAGCGGCAATAAACACATTTGGCTACTATTTTTTCACTTGTTTTCCTGTTTTCCAGGCAGAAGGCGGGTGCGACTATGGCAAGTAACAGGCTGGGGTTAGAACAAATCATCTTTTTACGTGGTTAGAACAGTTTGGTTGCGTGCCGGGTAAAACAACAAAAAAGAGCCACCGGAGCCGTTTTCTCAGCCTTGTTTTCCTTTGTTTTACCTTTCTCTAGAGCTGTTTTCTCTGCCTTCAGTGCTTTTTCGGTGCTTTTTCAGTGCATTGGATGATTCCTAACACTTAGAATCTGTCTATGTTTTTCGTTCTCCTTATTTGGGCTCTGTCTAATCCAAAAGAGACGAGAACATAGTGAGCATGGGCAACAGCTCTGTGTTTCGGGCAAAAAACAGATGCAAACAATCCTGCAGAAGCCCGTGAGGCCAAATCGCCCCCAAATCTGTCCTCTCTGAACTGCAGCACCAATTAAAGGATTCTTTGGCAGCTATGCCTCTAAACCCAATAACAAATCTTCCAATCCGACACCACATGATGATAGTATGGCCAGATCGGCCCCTTCGAATATGTTGTAGATCTTTTCCAAGCCTCCCTACTGTAATCCAAGCCAGCCCATAAAATATCCAAATGGCAGAAGCTATTCCCACTTGGCAGGTTGTTTCCTTTCTCGCTGATGATCTACACCTGGTCGCATGACCGCATAAGAGCAAAAGAGCGTGGATTTAAACTTACGAGCCACGGCCATGGCGATAACACCAGTTCAATTTGCTGGACAGGGCAGTATAGTGGCAACCAGGGGCAGAAATCCGCGTCCCTGTGCATGGAATCCCAAGAACCCCAACAAAGATTAGAGCCAGACAATATTTTCTGGTAAGAAGGGGGTTTCTATTCTATTTCTTGCTTTAAAACGGGCTTATTTCTTGCTCTTGTAAGAAGGGGGTTTCTATTCTATTTCTTGCTTTAAAACGGGCTTATTTCTTGCTCTTGCTTTGAAGCAGCCCATGGCATTGCCGATATTGGCAAGGGGTTCAAATCCCCAACCAGAAAAATTTTGGGCAGTGCATAGCATAACAATGGACATGCACAGACAAAATGGAATAGCCGATCTTTTTTTTTTTTGCACCATTCATGATCTTCAAGTAACGTAGGCTTAGCTTAAACCATCCTCAACCATTTTTTATAGAATCAGGCATAAACTTCTGCTGGGATTGAACCATCTGGCAATTTTTCCTCTGTGCCTACAGTTATTACAGATTCAAAGGTCTCCAGGTGATTCCTTCCTGAGGAATAGTACGCGGTGATTCCACGGGGGAGAATATTTACGTGGTGATTCCATGGGGGAGAATATTATCATATGCGGTGATTCCACGAGGGAGAATATTCCCGGCAGGATCAATTCCATGTGATTCCGTCGCGTAGAATAAAAGAGTGGTGATTCCGTCCAGCGGAGGTGTGATTCCGCCGGAAGGTATAAAATGGAACCTGTCAGGTATGGATAATGGGGCAGGTACGGATAACGGGGAAGGAGGGTACGGATAACGGGGCAGGAGGGTTAGTGATTCTGCAGGAGAGTATTCACCGCGACGGAATCAACAAAACCAAGGTAAAATTATTTTCACCCCATGTAGTGGGTTGGCCCATTGGGTTACGAAGTAGGCTTCCCAATGACTCTTTCTGCCTGGATTTTTTTTTTTTTTTTTTTTTTTTTTTTTGGGTTGAAAGACATCAATCTTTATTTAACCAAAAGTCAAATACAAGTAGAGATGCAAAGCAAAAAATCTCAAAGGGTAAGCATGGAAACCCACTGAGCGAAGCAACCTGCCTATGTATAAGAGCGCACATCCAAAAACTCCTCAAAGATCAAGCGCCTCTTAGGAGGGGCAAGTGAAGAACAATGATAAGACTTAACTATACTACTTTGAGCATATCAGGAAACATCGTCACCTGCCATATCGATAACTTTAAAGACTATCAGTCTTCGTCTCTTTCAAATAATACAAAGCAACCAACCTGCTGCTAAATGAAAAAAGCATGGCTTTGTAACTGCGTCCAAACTTGTTAGTGATACCTGGAAAAGGGAGAACTACCAATCCCATATATGTCTAAGGTGGCCACACATGGAAAAGCAATGCTCAATGGTCTCAGATCTTTGCTTACATATTGGACACGGATCTAATATTTTAAGGTCAAACCTGTGGACAAGAACATTAACCCGAAGACATGCAACGATTGGATTTGCAATGGATAGAATTAGGATGTTTTGCCAGAAGCCTAAAGGGTGTATGAGTGGTGGTCCACTGGCCGAATTTGTTGGAGTGGGGCTTTTGGATCTGCTGCAAACATGCCTTTGTATTAGACGTAGAAAAACTTCAAACCCAGTTTTTTAATCAAGGGTCCTGCATATGATTAAAAGTTTAAATTTGAGAGGGAAAAATGGATCGAATGGTGTAAATCATACTCAGGAGATTATCCTTAGACAGCTTGCAGAACCCAAATCCCTAGCCCATATCCCCACAACAGGGCATGGAGAGATTTGAAGCCAAAATTCAAGTTCCTTTTGGATTTACATACAGGCTTTTCTGCCAGCGCATCAGATATCTTCAGCATCTTGTGCATTAATGGGATCCAATAGCATAACCCAACAATAAAGTTGGTTCAGATTGCTAAGAATAAGATTGATTGCTTGATTTACGAAGTATATTGTTGGATTAGTGTGGCCAGAGGCTTCTGTTCTTGCTTTTCGGCATCTGGATCAGACACATTACAAGAGAAGGGGTCCATTAGCGTCGTTAGTTGTGTCGATATTTAGCCTAAAATTGCAACTCAAAATTTTTTTTTTTTTTATATAACTGATGCTATGGGTGACATAGCCGGACGACATAAATGTGGCAGTACATCATTTATAATGTCACTTGTATTGTTAGTGGCAACGTCACTTATAACGTCAAATATAGTGTCAGAATCTTTGTCATCTACAATGTCAGTTATAACGTCACATATAACGTCAACTATAGTGTCAAAACCTTTGTCACCTATAATGTAAGTGGCAACGTCACATATAACATCCAATATAGTGTCAAAACCTTTGCCACATATAACGCTAGTGGCAAAGTTGCCTACAAAGTCAAATATAGTGTCGCCTATAAAGCCAACTACAATGAAGTATAATGCCACCACTAATGCATTGATAGTGTCGCATATAGAATCACATATAGCATCATCCATAGTTCCACTTATGACATCACGCATAAGGTCACTAATAACACCGCTCATAATGCAGCAAATAATGCCATCTATTTTCTCAAAACCAATGTCACTTATGTTGTCAATATCAATATCATTTATTATGTCATCTATGCTGTAAAATCAATGCCATTTATTTGTATTTTATTTATTTTGAAGGTACGAAGTTTTTGTATTGGTCAGATAGGAAAAATTACATGACAAAGATCCCTCATGGATCAGATATAATTTTAAGTACAGAGGATCCCTTCTGGATCTGAATCATGTATGTAGCAAACATACACATGAGCCTCTCTCAACCTCTTCTTCTGTCTAACCAATACTACAGTATTAACATCTTCTCAATTAAAATACTATAGGAGCCAAATGCTCATCTTCTACAAGGTCCAGACAAATCTTGAATGCTCCAAGAATCCTCTTGCAAAACTAGAAATGAAGGCAAACAGCTGAAGAGTAACCTGAACAATTCTCCCGCACTGCTCAAAGAAGTCCAAATGCTTCAAATTATGATCAAGTTCTGCATTTTTACTATCAAATGCAAAATTAAAATAGAACGCTGCATTGTTGGGATGTGACAGTCAGCCAACCTGCAAAGCTAGACACACAGCCCAGCCACCAAAACTTCCCTCTAAAGTTTGGTTCATAATATCTGGTCTTGATATGGAAGCGTCTTTCTGGACACAATCAGGTCCCTAGCTCGACAATCTCAAATAGTTTGACATCTTATTTTAAAACTGTAAAATCAAAATCAAGAATTTACTCTGGCTCCTTCCAAGAAAACATCTCTAGATCTTTCCACTGGCAAGAAAGAGCAAGAGGAAGGGGAAAAGGCCAACAATTCAGAAGATCCGCCATTAATTAGATTGCCCAGAAGAGCATACATGAAAACTGCTCTCTTTATGTTTCTGCTAAAAACCTGCTACCTTATAGGCTCTATGCCCTTTCGGATCTTGCTCTAAACAAGAAAATATAAATCCCAAGAAACTGACATATTCTTGGTCAAACCAACTTTAGCAAATCGGGCCACATTAGTGGCATCTGGCAAAATCATAAAGATCGCCTTGAAGCAATTTCAAGCAAGCAATCCCGAACAATATTTAGAAGACAAAAATCCACCTAAATAGATATGGCAAAACCTTGCTAGCATCCAATTTTGTCGCTGATCTGCAAGAAAGGCTGAGGCAGCGCCAGAATCAGGAAGAGAAGGGCGGCGTCCTCTCCCTTTTCCGCCCGAGCTGCAGGCGCTAGTTGAGCGCCAAGAAATGGCCATGGAATCATGTACTCGAAAGTTTGATAGTATCCACAAATCAATACATAAAAAACTAAAGCATAGCAAAAAGTCGTATAAGTTTATTTTGAAATCAACTTGCTCATAATAATGGAATTCTTCGGGTACTGAAGGTTCTAGTTCTCCTTACTTATTCACACAGGGGGTGACTCTGGGCAACGAGAGCTGTTGATGGGCATATTCACGACTTATTCTTTGATTTGGACCATACATAGCGATCCTCGTTTGTGGGGTATGCTCGTACAAGTTTTCTTATACTGTATAATGAGAGTTGTAAAATACTATAAGGTTTAAGGCAGTGTACTCAATGATATTTATTTCATGCATGTATTATACTATTTTAGGGGGTATAGAAGGGGCTCTCGCTGCTCTACATCAACCCCCGCGTGAATATACACCAAAACCCTTCGGGGCCTTGGGGATGGTGTAGAGATGGATGAAGAAAGTTGATGTATCCAACCAACTATAATGACAACCAGTGTGTGCCGAGTTCCTAGGAACACTAGCATCCTACCTGTTGAAATCAAGAATTTCCGATAGAGAAAAAAAAAATCCAGGAAGTTTTCCGGTCAAAATCCGTGGGTTTCTTTATATTTTTCCGGATGAAATCTAAATTTTCATAGGCCCCTTCCGCCTAGCGTAAATTATTACAGGAAATATACTTGTTGGATTTTTAGAGTTTGTCCCACACTGATGACAACACATCAATAGGATTCCGCCATGTGCAGGTGGTGGTTGCACTGATGGTGGCAAGACTAATTAAACTTGATCTTCATTTATAAATGAAGATCATTAAACTTGATCTTCATTTATAGGGTTGTTGCTTGATACTGATATTCTTCCTCCGTCTAATAAGTGGTCTCTTCAACTTCCTCCTCTTCAATGGCAGAAGGTGTGGTCTTGGGCATGGGACAAGCTACTTCATCCTAAAGTGGCAGTTCTTTGGTGGCAGATTCTTCATAGGTGTCTGCGGGTTAATGTGCTTGTCCATAAGTTTAACCCTAGAATAACAAATCAGTGTCCAGTATGCAAGCGTGGATCTGAGACCATTGAGCATTGCTTTTCCATGTGTGAACACCTTAGACAGGTATGGGACTGGTTGTTTTCCCTTTTTCAGGTTTCACTAACAAGTCAACAACTGCTTTTGGCAATTTACCCAAGTACCTGGACAGAGTTACAAGGCCAGGCTTTTCATCTAGCAGCAGGATGGTTGCTTTGGACTATCTGGAAAAGACGAAGATTGGTAATCTTCAAAGGTCTGGATGTGGCAGATAATCGTGTTCTCCAAGAAGCTCAAGGTTACATTGTAAAGTCGTATCATTGTTCTTCACTTGCCCCTCGCAAGAGGCGATTGATTTTTGAGGAGTATTTGGATGTGCACTCTTATGCTTAGGCAGGTTGCTTCACTCTGTGGGTCTCCGCTTATCCGCTGAGATTTTATTCCTGTCTCTGCATTTATACTTGTATTTGACTCTTTGATTGAATAAAGTCTGACGTCCTTCAACAAAAAAAACTTTATAGGGTTCTCTAGTACAATAATAATGTTTGGATCAACATCGTGTTGACTTCAGGCATCAGAGGAATATCATGTGGAGTTGATGGATTGGGAGATTCTATAGTCTGCATGAATATAAAGGAAAGAAATTGGTTAGATTGATATCAATTTAGAAAATAAAATTTTAGTAGCGAAATAAAATTGAATCAAATAAAAGCTTTTGACACTGATATGCTCTACAATAATGTTTTATTCACAAACCTTTAGTAGCGAAATAAAATTGAATCAAATAAAAGCTTTTGACATTGATATGCTCTACAATAATGTTTTATTTACAAACCATTGCATGGAAGACAACAACATCAACGTTACTCTGTAGTACGTTCATAAAGAACCAGTGACACTTTCTCACAGGTTGCCTGGCTTTGGTTTAATAGGTGAAGAGAATCGGCATTTGGTGATGTGGAGTAGGTTTTCTGTAACGGTCGGTGAAGCGAGGGTAGAGGTTTTGAAGCAAGCTCGCTTTGTTAGCGTTCCACGTGTTGTTACTTCAGCTAAAGCTATTTCTCTTTCACAATGAAACCATTGTTTATCAATCCATATGATTTTGGATGCTCCATCTCTGGCTTAAAGGTAACGCATTATTCACCTTTTGGTTCGATTACAGTTCCAAACCTACAATGTAAATGCAAACTTATGGCCACTGTTTGACTGATCTGCATGAGTCAGAAAAGGACATGGCATAATCCGCTTGTTGTGTGCACAAGAATCTGTTTGTTGATTGAAGCTGAAGGCTGACTGCCGTAACAATTCGGCAGGCCAGGAATATCCAAGGAGTTGGAAGCAAACATAGGGCCTAAACTCTAAACTCTTTTTGAATTTGCAGCAAATCTTAGAACAGACAAAGGGAAGGAAACAAAGGCGGGTTTTGTAGCACTGCATTGTAGAACCAGGAAACCAATACCTTGTAAAATAAACCATTGTCCTAACTGCAGAAACATTAAAAAACAAATACCTTTGTAAGTGTGAACAAAAAATCCACCTCATGATAACCTTCCGTCAGCAAAAATTCACTACGGCAACAAGAAACCAAGAGGGCAAGTACACATGCACACATGCACATGTATTTGCACTTGCACATGCACAGCACACATGCACATGCACGTGCACATGCACATGCACATGCATACACATGCACAGCATTCATGCACAAACAAATGCAGAGAAAGACAATAACCCTCGAATTAATCCAACCAACGAAAATCAACGGCCCATAAAGGGTGCACTCTAGAAATACTATTTAGTACACCTCAACGAATACAACAACGAAATCATAGAAAAACTATGCGAAAAAGCGCATAAAAATCTAAAACTAACCCCCTGTTATACCAACACATAACAACCATTGACATTAACAACCAGCACATAACTACCATTGACATTAATTAACACAACCATTGGGTCCAACACATTTAAATTAAAATCCCCCTTAAACCCCCTTTGGTTTGGGTGCATATTCACATGGGGGGTGACCCCGGGCAATGAGAGCTGTTGGATAGGCATATTCACCCCTTATTCCTTAATCTACACCGTCCGCAAAGTTCCTCGTTTGTGGGGTATGCAAGTACAAAATTTGCTATACTGTATAACAAGATATACTATAAGATTTCAAGCGAAATACTATATGGTGTTGATTTCGTACGTGCAAAATACAATTATGAGGGCTCTCGCTGCCCTACGTCACCCCCCGTGTAAATATGCACCCAAACCAAAGGGGGTTTAAGGGGGATTTTAATTTAAATGTGTTGGACCCAATGGTTGTGTTAATTAATGTCAATGGTAGTTATGTGTCGGTTGTTAATGTCAATGGTTGTTATGTGTTGGTTGTTATGTGTTGGGGGATTTAATTTTTATATGTTGGATGTTAATGGTTTGTGTTGCAAAAAAAAATTTTTTGGCCCCTTCGGGGCCTTAGGGACATCACCCTCCCCTCCCCCCCCGGTGTGACAAAAATTTTAGAATTCAAACCAGAAAAAAACTAGAATTCATTTGAGGCTTTCATCACCTGTAGCTTTTGAATTTCATCACAATAAAACAAATAGAACATAAGTAAAAGTTACCATAAAGATAGAGCAGATTGATCCCATTATTCTGAAAGTCATAAAGTTTGCAACACCCATACACAAACATTTTTCAACCGAATTTAACAAAGCAGCCCTTTGGCCTCCATGGATTCTTGTGGTGAGAAACCAAAGTGGGAAAATTTTTTCGCTTGTTAGCACAAGGATCTAGAAGCCTTGGAATTTGCTTAATAACCGCCTCAAAATCTAAAAATGCATGGTAATTTTTGCAAGCTTCATTCGAATGAGCCATAAAACAATATCCAATAAGCGCAATCTCAGATTAATCAACCGGTAGGATGTGAAAGCCTACCAAACCCGGCCGAAAAATTGCTGTTTTAGCATAGATAACTTAACCAAACATATCCATATCATACACTATCAAAAAGATCTCGGAGAGAGCTTTCCAAAGCAATAAAAATCATCTCAAACAGAGCTCTGGATCAAAAGTTATAATAAGAAATGTGTTGCCGGCGGGGAAACTGCACTACATGCGCCCTTCAAGCCCTTCATGTGCCCATTATGCACCACACACACAAAAAGAGGACTTTTGTTGTGGGCCATTGGTTGTTGACCATTATGCACCACACGCACAAAAAAAGGGCTTTTGTTATGAGCCATTGGTTATTGACCATTATGCACCACACGCACAAAAAAAGGGCTTTTGTTGTGAGCCATTGGTTGTTGACCATTGAAAAAAAAAGGGGCTAAAATCAATGGCTCAGAAATGGTGCACTCTAGATGTACGCATTAGTACATCCATTTGAATACATCACGAAATCATAGGAAAACCTTAGTGAAAAGCGTACAAAAACACAAAGAAAACCCCCTGTTATTATGCTACATATTATATATGTCTTTGCAGACATCTTGAACTTTTTTTTTTCTTTTGGAGTGGTGGTGTCATTCTCGTCATTGTCACTTCCATCCTTTTTGCTATCACTTTCCAAAGAGCTGCTACTATCAGATGAGCTGCCACTTGAAGATTCGTAACTAGAGGACGTGTTAGTGTTGGCAATACTTCCTGAATTATTCTCCTCGGCATTACCAACTCCTCCTTCATTGATATCACCACCTTCGTTTACCTAAAAGTCTAACGTGGCATTTTATTACTATTTCCTAAAAGCAAGATAAATTCTAAATATGTGAATTCTAAAAAGTGTACCTTTTCTTTATCAAAGAGCCCAACGATGTTCAAATCATCTGAATCCGATACAATGCCTAGAGCATCAATGCTAACAATGCCATCGCTCAAGGGATTACCTGTTTCCACATCTAATTTACTCATTGAAATGCGTGCTCCATCATTCTACATTCAAAAAAATTGGGAGTAAGCTACTGATTATTAAATTGAGGAATCAAGTGAACTTCGTCGCTACAAAACATTCAAAGTGAGTTATAACATTCAAACTACAAATGCATTTGTATTAAAAGCAAATTCAGATTGTGCGCATCTTCCTAGAAGCTTCCTTTGCCTTGAATATGAATTTTGTAGGGCCTTTTCTAGCAAAGTCCCTTGGCATCGAACTTGGAAAGCAAGAATTTAATTTAGTTATAAAAGTGCCACAACTACTAGCTACTAGATTAATCTATACATATTAGTAAGGGTACCCAGCATTGCTGGATATAAATTTGGGATATGTAAATGATAGGCCAGCAATGCTTGCAACTCGAAAGGTGCAGTAAATGATAGGCCAGCAATGCTCGCAACTCGGAAGGTGTCCCTACTTATGTTCTAAGAATTTTGCTTTAACTGCCCTTTTAAAGCTTATTTCAAAGCTTCTGCAAGATCATTTATAGAAGGGTGTGCCCTTTTAAGGCTAGATGCTTTTCATATTTCAAAGCTTCTGCAGGGTCATTTGTAGAAGGGTGTGCATAGTAGGCTATGCTCTGAGGTTGAAGTCAAGGTGCAAATGTTACCTTGTTTGTTATATAGATGTGTACGACCTACCATAATTGTTTATGTAAAGGATCATTTATAGTGGCATCAAGGTTTAGATTTTAGTAACATTATAAACACTAACATTTCTCAACGGAAGGAACTTTTTTTTTTTTTTTTTTTTTTTTTTTTAGGACGACAAGCTTTATTCACCAACTAAAAACTAGAGCAACATAAAATGCAAAGACAGGATTATAAACCCAGTGGACAAACCGATCCAACTGAGCACAACCACCTGCCTATGCAAAAGAATGAATCTGAAGGTAAGTATGCCAGATCAGTACTTTCTTCTCTTGATCAAGAGAAGAACAATTGTAAGCCATAACAATTTTATTTTGTGCCCACTGAAGAACAATCTCATCTGCAGTATCTACGCCTTAAAGATAAACAACCTCCTTCTCTTCCAGATTGACCATAAAAGCCAGCCACATGCGAGATGAAAAGCTCGTTTCCGTAGTTTGGGCCAAGCATCAGGATAGATAGCAAGCAAAATTTGTTGGCTAGAGCGAGACGTGCCAAATAGGGTCAACAACCAAGACCATGCCTGCCGAAGCCGCTCACACAAGAAAAAACAATGCTCAATACTCTCAACCCTTTGCTGGCATAAAGGACAGAGCTCTGAAATCCGATTATCCATTTTATGGACTAACCTGTTGACTCTGAGGCATCTATGGATCACTTGCCACCACAAAACTACTACTTTGGGATGAAGCAGCTTATCCCATACCCATATCCAAACACTTTTCCATTGTGGCTGTGGGACCTGAAGATGCCACCTATTAGATGGAGGCAGGATTTCAGAATGCAAAAGCAATCTATACACAGAAGACACAAACTGCCCTGGCTGGATATCTTGATGGCAACCCCATACGACTACCTCAATCTGTGGACCAGAATCCTGTGGCAACAATGCAGCAATATGATTCCAGATTACTCTGTCCCATCTGTACAACAAGAACTTTGTTCTAAATGCTTCCCATGACATGAGATGACCAGACTCATACCAAGCTGCAATAGTGCTTATACCGGCTGCTATCCATCGTCGTTGTGTCTTTGGATGAACAACCACACTTAGAGGCACGTTCTATGGAGTGTCCTGCAAAGGAATCCACCAGCATGGAGTGGACAACTGAAGACATGCCTCAGGACTAATATGGAAAAGAGACCTGACAGTGTCCCAAGCAGCAAGCAACCCCTTTAGAAAGGGAGAAGCATTAGGATACAGACGCATATGATAAAGCAAAGCCCAAGGAAGGAGGGGCTTAATGGTGGCCTTATAAAATGGGAGACAATGCTGAATCGACTGCACCAATAACCTCAGGCCAGGAGAATCATCTTTACCAATGAAAATCCTCCAAATAAACTTTGATATCATCACCTTGCTTTGGAGGTGGAAATCCAACATACCAAGACCATCAGCTGCCTTAGGTCTAATGCATTTCGCCCAAGCTACCTTGACCACCGCTCCTAACTCATTTCCACCCGAAATAAAATTTCTGACGATGCACACAATCTCCTCCATCTTACACTACAGAGCTAATAGAGCAGACGCCATGTAAACATGAGTATTACTAAGAACACATTTAGCCACAGTGATTCTACCAGGCATGGACAGTTTAGCTGTATTCCACCAAAAGAAGTGCTTTTGCAATCCCTAATGATTTCATCCCAAGCATCTGAAGCAGAGACGTGAATTCCAATTGGGATACCAAGCAACTTTGTGGTATTGCCATGCAGAAGAATCTTCCATGGATAGTCCAAAATACATGGAGGGATGGAACTGTCCAACGTCCACAAAGCTGTACATTTTTGCAATGGAAGGAACTAATCAATCTTCATTTGGCATGGACTATATAGAAAGGTTGGTTTGTTTTTGTTTGGTTATTTAATGCCCCAAGTAGGCAGAGTTTGCTACCTCTTAATATATGAGACAATTCTTTGGGAAGTTGTTAATTATTCTGTAAGTTGCCTTCATATTAATTTCAATTGTTATGCCATTACAATCACTTTCTGTTTTATCTTATTAGTGTATAACGAACATTCAACTGGGCTAGAGTGATGTGCTCAACCTTTAGCTGGAACATGGGAAGATAGTAATTGGTTTCAATTTCATTCGGAACTGTCTTACCTGCAAAGGAAAGGACATTTTTCAATAATAATAAAGTAGTTGAAGCTGAAACATAGTTAAATTAAAAACACGAACACCTAATTGAAACAAATGGAATAAAGCTTGCCAGATATTTGGTTATGCTATAGCCCTAAAAGAAGAATAGCATATAAGCACCCTTTTCTTATTGCAGAGTCCCCCATAATATTACATGAAGTGCAACTGTTTGGAACATTGTAAAACGAAAAGGACCATGCAGCTGGAATCCCTTACCTAGCACTGATTCGTTTTAATCCCATGTATGTTTTGACCAAATTCCATCACCATAGTCCAATACATCATCATGTTCTGTACATCAATACGTAATCTAGGAATCTCCACTAAATGGCAATCTTCAACCATAGTAGCCAGCTGTGTAAATATGAAAAATTGTTACTTTATGCAATCAACATATATTAATAATGATTTGAATTGAGAACTTGATAACGATTTTAATAAAAATGATTTGATCTTGATGCAATACCTGATGCTTGGGCTAAAGAAAAGCTTCTGTTTGTTGCGAACTTTTGCTGCTTTTTGAAGGTTTTGGATGGCAGATGCTTTTGTCTGTGCCATTATATCCCACTAGACTCCTTTCTGGCAGAGAAAAATCTCTAGTAAACAACAATAAAAGCTAAAAATTTATTCACAGGCACATGCAGAGAGCCTTAGGAGTGAACATCGAGAACAAAAAAAAAAAAAAACATTGTTGGGTTGCTTTCTACCTTTTCCCTTACACTTTGAGACCATCTTCTAACTGCCCCAAACAGTATAACTACAATGGCAATAGAGAGAACATAATCTGCAATAGTCTGAATGGACTATTATTTTGATCGATAAAGGCCTTTACATCTTGAGGCCATTCGCAATATCTCCAGCCACACTCCAAAGCTCAAGAAGGCATAGAAAAGGTCTGGTGCGGAACCCTCTTTTTGTTAAGGCCACCCTATTGTGAGAAAACTGTGGCAGGCATGGCTGGAAATATAATGCGGGCTTTTGCACATGAATGTATGTAGACATAGAAAATATCGTATCTTGTAAACATAGAATGCCCAAATATATTATTCATAAAGTGATTATTAAAATCAACGCCGTTGCTAACATCAGACTCTAAATCAAATTCAGACGAACTCCCCTAAAACGTCAATTGATGCCACAGCATAGCTGATTCTTTATCTGCTCCACATGAGTCCTACTCAGCTCTCTAAATTTGATGCCACAAAGAACAGGGTCCGTGTGCAGCTAGGAACCTAAGAAGCTAGAGCCACCAACTGAGCCTGAGCCACCATCGCTAAGCAGGAGTTCCACTCGATCTGTATATTTTAGCCATTCGACTTTTTTCCCCCTTTTTTTAACTAATCCTGGCCATCAGATCAAGGAGAGAATGTCAACTATCCGATCTAGGCGTGGTTCACGACACACCCTATAACATTATAATATAGGACTAGTAAATGTGTGCCCGGCGTTGCCGGGCTAATGTCCTAGGCATGTGCTTTTCCTTGGCCTTTAACACCCTAGTAAATATGTGCCTCAACGTTTATATGTGAAATTTTGACATTATTTGCTTTTGTAAGAAATTTTGTTATTGAAATAGTATAATGCCAGTAGCATTTGCGTTCATGGATTTCAATAGAGAAAACAATGCTTTATAAGGAATGTAGGAGATAGTTTAATCTATGATTAAAGGCAAAAAATCTGGAAAGACAAATCCAAAATTGATGTTGAAAATGTCACTCTTAGAAGTAGTTAAGTACATCAATAAGAAATAAGTAGAAAAATATATAAAACACAAAATCTTGTCTTGGCTCATTGATGTTTTAGTTCACAATGGAACTCTAAATATACATCTCCACATGGCGCACATCACCAAGGGCCTAATGTTGTACTTCGTTGGATGCTCCCGTGATATCTTCGCTTCTCCGACGGATAACATCTTAGCCGGGGTAAAAGTGAAATGTACAGGCGAGTCATTGATTTGAACTGCCCACGATGTCTCACGACTATCAAGCACATGAGACAACTCATCCCGAAGGTAGGCTCGTATAATGAAATCAGGTACCGCATCGGGAAGAAATGATTTGTAGACCCTAAAAAGTGTTCCATTACATATTCCAATGCGAGTGAGTTCTTTTGCTACCAAAACACCAATTCACCAGTGCACGATGTCATTTCTCATCTGATAAAAAAAAGATAAACAATCGAAGGTTAGTCAAAGCACTACATTACCCAATAAATAGATACATGTACTCTATCCTCCACCTACCTCTCTCACAGCACACCCCGTAAACAACGTTCCCTCGGGTAAACCTGAGCAAACAAGAAGTCATCAATTAGTTGGATAAAGCGCTCCAACTTGACGACCTCGTCAGTGCTAAATATTTCTTTGAGCTTTGCAATGAGCTCCTCAATTTCCACGCTTGCTACCCCATATACATGAGCATGGTATTTTCGTTCCTAGTCATACCATGATCCAAGAGCGCGTATGACATAAGTAACACGGGAGATGTGGTAGCTCCTGTCACCCTTTAGGCATTTGGCGACATGGTGACCGAAGACATACCACGGGACCAAAATACGCACCATCTACATGGATGAAGATGTAAGTAAGTAAGATAAAAATAAAAGGAAGAAAGATAGTAGAAGATATCAATGAGAACAAAAAGAAATTAGAAGTTGTGATTTTTAAGTATTAAACTCACACTTAGAGGAGTTCTTTGTATACTATATTTGTTGTATATCGTGATCCGTCGTCATCTGCAGAAGCATCTCCATCCTTCGATAGAATGAGTACCTTTATGCCTTGGATTCCTTGAGCTCTCGAGAGTGCCACGTAGAGTTGTCCATGACTAAATACTGGATTTGGCAAATACAAACCCACCATTTTCATTGTTTGGCCTTGGGACTTGTTGATTGTCATACCAAAAGTTGGACGCAATGGAAATTGTATGCGCTCAAACTGAAATGGGAGTTCTGCATTATTGGGCACCAAAGGTATTCTAAATATGAACACTCTGCTTCCAATATTCTTTCCAATGACAATCTCGGCATCTATAGCACGTCTTCCCAATGAACGTATAATGAGGCGAGTGCCATTGTAGAGTCCCTTACGTGTAGAAACAGACCTCAATAACATGATAATCATGCCAACCTTCAAAGTTAATTGATGAGGAGGCATCCCACTTGGAGTTTGTGCATACAAAAATTCGATAGGATAGACCGTTGCATCATTCTCATTAACAGCTCGATCAGCACTGTAATAATCAATAGATGCAGCAGGCAACCACAATGTCATCCTCTTGTTTACTTCATCTACATCCTCATTCAGTGGCGTAAGTATACCCCTTTGCACCCAATAGGACACACTTCCATAATTCGTTGAAACACCAGGGAACGTCACAGCTAGCAGTTCATTTAAGTCTTGCGACTTCACACAAATCTTTTCTGGAAGACATATCACATCCGATCCAATATTGGGAAACGTGATCTCAAGTCCATCTCCAACTCGTAAAAGATACTCTGCAAACGCCTTTTGCTCTTCCGCGTCTCTTCCCACACTGTTCATTACTCGCATATTTACGTTCAGCTTATGTTCCTTGACATGATCCCATATATAAGAGCATTTCAAGGAAGCATGCACAATTTGGGGGCGATTTCCTCGTGGAACCACAGGTGAAAGCTGGCAAAAATCTTCTCCCAAAACAACAATGAGTCCCCCAAACAATTTGTCACATGACATCACGTCATGGAGTATTCTATCCAGTGCTTCATAAACATATTTATGCATCATTGGGGCCTCATCCCATATAATCATGCGAGTCGCTCTTATCAATTTTGCCAGCTCCGACTGCTTTGGAATATTGCAAGTTGACGTTTCATCTATGTTTATCGATATCTTGAACCTTGAATGTGCAGTGCGCCCACCCTTCAATAAAGTGGATGCAATTCCTGAAGACGCAACTGCCAGTGCAATGATACCTTTGGCACGAACATAAAACAACATGGTGTTAAAAAAGAAAACTCTTTCAGCAGGTCCGGCCACTGTTTGCGATTGACGCCACCAGGTGCATTCAGTTGGAGGCCTCGCCTTGGTGGATCCCGCTCGGACCACGCGCACCTTTGGTTCTAGCAGCCTCCGTCGATCCCCGAGTTCAGCGCAGATGGGCGCAGTGTGGGGTATTGACGGTGGCGGACTGGTATATGGACGGGCAGCTGGCTCCCTGGCAGCTTTTTCGCCACAGATTTTGGCTTCAAGAACGAGATTGTGTGGGTGGCTAATGCTCTGCCGCTGCACCCTCCGTAGGCATCAGGACGTGTGTGGAAGTGTCACCTGAAAGTAGATCCCTCAAATTTTGTGAAATCCTGTTATGGGCTTTTGGCAATTCAAGATGAGCTGCCTCCTTCGGACGGGTGGAGTCTTCAGGTGCCCGGGGATGATTGGGCCTACATCTGGAGATGGGTGTGGAACCCAATCTCGCCCCCCAAGATTCAGGTATTGCTGTGGCAGATTGTGCACCGTTCTCTGAGGGTGAACACGTGGGTTTACAAGATCAACCCGCGGATCAACGACTTGTGTCCTATGTGTGGTGCCTGTGTGGAGACCCTGGAACACTGCATGTTTCTTTGCTCAGATATCCAGCCGGCATGGCAGTGGGTCCAGCACCTCTTTCATACCTCGTTCCGTAGTCAAGAGGTTCTTTTGGGGGTGTACCCTAACAGGTGGTCCCAGCTTCAGCGTCTGACCTTGCATCTGTGTAAAGCCTGGTTGTTGTGGCTCATTTGGAAGCGACGACGCATGAAGGTGTTCAGGAATGCAGAGATGCAGCCTGAGGCTTTGGTCCCGCAGTTGAGGTACAAACTATATCTTTCTTATCTGGCGTCACCTCGGAAAGAAAGCAGCGGTTTGGGAAAGAACCCTCCACATTGTAGACACTCTGGGTAGATTTGTGGCATGAGTCGTAGATAGGTACATATGTTAGGTGGGTGCTCGCTCTGGTGGGTAGGAGTACCCTAATATCGCTCATCTTGTATTTATTCTGGATTAATATTAGTTAATTTGATCTTTCAAAAAAAAAAGAAAAAAAAAAAGAAAACTCTTTCCCGAGTTGCCTGCACCCTGAACGAAAAACACCCATCCTTTTTCTAACATCACGTGCTCATCGATCACACGGTCGAAGACAACACGCTGGTCTGATATAAGCGGTCCACATCTTCTTGCACCTCTACCATATCTTCTTGAAACACCTCATCCCGAAATATCATATATGGATCTATTGCACGCTCAGGAAGAATGAAATCAAACTCCCTTAATGATCGTCCGACAAAGTTTATATGATCTTCAATGTCTAGAAGTGCCATGCCAAATAATTGATCACACGTATTTACACTTTGATCTTCTGCAACCCTTCGTGCCTCATGCAAGAAGTCATCGATCATAGAAAGCTTGACTTCTTCCCACAGTTGTAGTGGATTCGATGGTTCACAATTTAAAAGGATCATGGCGAACATGTGCCGCAATTGTTGTGGCATGCCCCATGCTGCTGCTTCTTGAAGAGACTCATCATCTCGAAGCAACCCACGACGAATGCAAGCTTCTTTATATGTTGCACACAACTCCCCGTCAAAAGAGCGTAAATCTTCAAAACTAATTGCACCTGTCACGCGGGTCAACAGGAGTCGTAAATAGTATCGCTCTCCTTCTGAAGGATTAACAAAGTACATGCGTCCAATAGTGGAAAACTTCTGGGTATTCTCTCTGACCTTCCATTTTCGACTGGGTTTGTCATAGGTAAATTTTTTAGGAAAATCATGGTAGAGCAATTGTGTAGCCTCTCTATCTCCAGATGCATTCATCTCGAAAAAAGCTGTCAACGTCGTTCCGTTATTCTTGCTTTTTATACTGTCCATGCTCATACCTTCTCGATAGTATACATCTTGTTGCATTGGAAGATGCACAGCCAATCTAGTGACATGAGAAAACTGTTGTTGTATTTCATATGAGAGGATTCTCCATGATGCCTCAGAAGCTGAGAAATAGCGTGCATTCAAGTATTGCTCAACCTCATCATGGTTTATGGTGGGTCTGCTGCACCATCACTCGCTGCTTCTAAGTTCACATTGATCATATCCGGCCCTTTGTAGACATATTTGTATAGATATTTAACGGCCTTTACGGCAGCACATACCTCAACATTGATATGGCGCTTGAAATACAATGTCAGCCATGGATTATATAGCACAACCCATCTGTTATCTAAATCTATATCCCCTTTTTTTACCTTTCGGCCATCATCCCTTCTTCGGTACAACGGATATCCGTCAACAACTATCGTCTCATCTGAAAATGCACGTGGATAATGTTTTGTACACTTACCATCTTGCATGCACGGACTATTCGGATATCCAATGCCACATGGCCCATGCATCATATTACGGGTGACTACCTCATACAATTCAGGATATACATCTTTGTCTGGTATTTCAGCACAAATTATTTGATCAATCTCTTCGGCTGTGAAGGGCTTGTCTTCCTGATCCAACGTGGTCAACAAATGTCCATGTGGCAAGCCTCTCTTCTGGAACTCAATGACATAGACTTTTGCAATTATGCGGATGAATATACCATGATTAGTTATCAGATCTATCAGCTCCTTTACCTTCATATGGAATACTCTAGTCACTAACTCTAGTCGATCACCTGGCGATTGGCCATATAATAATTCCCTCCTAATCTCTTCCCAATTTGCATTGGCAGTCATGGTTATAAAGATGCCATGTTCGCGAACAATAGACATAGCATCCTGATATCGTTGGGTCATGTATCTCGGACCTCCCACATGTGAGGATGGTAACACAACTTTTCGGCCAATAGCACTTGCATCGTCTTCTTCAAAGTCTATAATGCCCTGTAACATGTCTTTTCGAATGATGTGTTAATTCAACACCACGAATTGCAGTCTTTCTTGTTCCATCTTCGCAAACATATCACAAATGTATTCTTGAAACAATCGGCCAGCCATGTGAAGGGGAGATGCATGCCCACGACGCGTGAACATATGATATCTGTAGTACTCTATAATAGTTACTTCCTTTGCGCCTCTCCGTCCATGAGGTATTTTAAAATGCCATCCATCTGTGCCATAGGGAAGAAGTAGCACAAAGTACAATGGATCATACGCTGAGTAATATGCATCTATAAACTTCACGCCACCATCCTTAGAGTGTATAATAATGTCCCTCTAACCATCTTCGGGCTTATCATCGATAGGCATTAAGACAGCCATCTCATTTACAGTTGGAGCATTATATTGCCTCCTCACAGGATTTTGTACATTGCAAGAAGGTATACGCAAACGGATATCCATGGTTGGATGCATACGCATAATCTGTGCCGCACTCAAGAATATGCTAACAAATGGATTGTACTCTGTCATAAGGGCCTGCAACTGCACCACTATTTCTTGCCTCAATCCATCAAAAATGGACATCCTGCATTCAACTTGCATGTCCTCGCCATCCATGATGTATATCTGTGCAAATTTTGCATGCTCTTGATGACCTTGCGGCGGCAATAATGTTCCCATCTTATGGCACATGCGGCCATTGACCCTAAAAGTGTAAGCTCCACCAATAGAATTTGTCAATGCCTCATCAATCTTCACACCCACTGCGGCAAACGAAAAAATATTGTTGTACTTTCTAATGTTCGTGCGAAAGTGATCACCCAAACTATCTGTTCTCGTATATAGGTCAAACAATGCCTATGGTGGTTCTGGAATCAATGGCAGCTGCACATTTCCATTAGCACATGCCCTGCACTTCTTTTTAACTGTGAGTTCTGCTTTCCACTGCATAGCCCCACAATACAAACATCTATGATCCATGTTACCAAGGTCATGAGGAGGAGGTAAATACCACGTCCATGCTATCTTGTTGAAATCGGTATTACCAGTAGGACGTTCTCTAGGACCAATAGGAGTATTATGAGATGTCTTATCCCTTATTGTTATAGTTTGCTGCAAGAACATTTGGTCATTCGTTTGTTCCTGTATTGTGGAAAATAATTGCATCCTAATATCATTCACTTCTGATGTGATGATATGTGAATTCCCCGTATGTGTAGCAGTTCCTTCCATAACCATGTCATTCAAATGATGGCGTCTTGTCGATAACATATCTACTTGACCAGACAGACAATGCATTGGCTCTGGCGTGACTGTCTCCTCAATTGCGGGCGCATTAGATGATTGGCCAACATGAACTGTATGTGGAACATTCACATCATATTCTAACCTCAAAGCCTTAGCCTTTGCAATACGCTAACGTGTCAAACGTCTCTTCTTAACAGATCATAGGTGTCTGTGGGTTAATGTGCTTGTCCATAAGTTTAACCCTAGAATAACAAATCAGTGTCCAGTATGCAAGCGTGGATCTGAGACCATTGAGCATTGCTTTTTCATGTGTGAACACCTTAGACAGGTATGGGACTGGTTGTTTTCCCTTTTTCAGGTTTCACTAACAAGTCAACAACTGCTTTTGGCAATTTACCCAAGTACCTGGACAGAGTTACAAGGCCAGGCTTTTCATCTAGCAGCAGGATGGTTGCTTTGGACTATCTGGAAAAGAGAAGATTGGTAATCTTCAAAGGTCTGGATGTGGCAGATAATCGTGTTCTCCAAGAAGCTCAAGGTTACATTGTAAAGTCGTATCATTGTTCTTCATTTGCCCCTCGCAAGAGGCGATTGATTTTTGAGGAGTATTTGGATGTGCACTCTTATGCTTAGGCAGGTTGCTTCACTCGGTGGGTCTCCGCTTATCCGCTGAGATTTTATTCCTGTTTCTGCATTTATACTTGTATTTGACTCTTTGATTGAATAAAGTCTGACGTCCTTCAACAAAAAAAAAATATATGAGGGGTTGTTGGCCACAGTAGGTGGCGTATTTTTGCAAGATCTTCCCACACCCACTTGATCAGACAAACAATGCATTGGCTCTGGCGTGCTGTCTCCTCAATTGCGGGCGCATTAGATGATTGGCCAACATGAAATGTCTCTGGAACATTCACATCATATTCTAACCTCAAAGCCTTAGCCTTTGCAACACACTTACAGTCAAACGTCTCTTCTTAGCAGATCTATTTTCATTGACCGGCGTCATATATGAGGGGTTGTTGGCCATAGTAGGTGGCGTATTTTTGCACGATCTTCCCACACCCACTTGACCAGACAAAGAATGCATTGGCTCTGGCGTGACTGTCTCCTCAATTGCGGGCGCATTAGATGATTGGCCAACATGAACTGTCTCTGGAACATTCACATCATATTCTAATCTCAAAGCCTTAGCCTTTGCAACACGCTTACGTGTCAAACGTCTCTTCTTAGCAGATCTATTTTCATTGACCGGCGTCATATATGTGGGGTTGTCGGCCACAGTAGGTGGTGTATTTTTGCAAGATCTTCCCACACCCACTTGACCAGACAAACAATGCATTGGCTTTGGTGTGACTGCCTCTCCAGTTGCTGGTGCATTGGTTGATGGGCCAACATGAACCACCTCCGCAATATTCACATCATATTCTAACCTCAAGGCTCTAGCCTTTGCAACGCGCTTACGTGCCAAACGTCTCTTTCTAGCAGACTTACTTTCATTGATGAGTGTCATATATGAGGGATTGTTGGCTACAGCAGGTGGCGTCTTTTTGTAAGACCTCCCCATATCGAGTCATTGATATGTGTAACCCCATATCCGTTTAGGTTTTTTGCATGAAAATAACCTCCTAATACATACTAAGAAATTACCCACCATATTCAATAGAATGCCCAATTAACCTAAAGGAGATAGGACTCACCTCTGATGTAGTATGATATTCTCCTTCGAAGTGCAAGTATAAAAGTAAACCCTGTAATTATGATGGCAGTTTACAGACAAAGCATAGATTTATGCAAAATGTACTAATAGAGTCTTATGGCATAATAGAATTTCACGCTGAAGCTTTATTTTAAAAGTATTATTATTATGCCCATTTTCAAGACTATGAAAAGCTACGGACATGCAATGTGAAGGAATCTATCTAGACAAAGAATATGGCTCACCTTTGATGGTTGCCAAAGTTGTTGTATCCTCGAAAGTGGAACTAAAAGGTTGACCTGTACAAAAAGTAGAAAGAGATGAGATGGCACCTTCATAAAAGTACAATCCCCAATAAAGTGTTGGCTAAAGAACGTGCAAGATAACCTTCATTCTCTCCAAAACTATCATTTATAATTGGGACACATGGGTTCAAGCATATTGTTGTAGTTTATATACACGTGTTTATCATATGCCAAGATATACATCTTGATTGACGAACACATCTTTATTAATGAATATTGTAGAAAACAAAGAGTTCCATAGATAGGGAGCACATTTATTATTAACAATGCCAAAAGCTCAGGCGTTTCAATAGGCTACACATCTAAACCATTTTGTACCATGTACTCAGTGTATAAAATAGCATCCATGGCATTTGCGAACTTTTGAACACGGACATATATGCGTTTATGAAACACATGTTCTAAGAGACTGATGAACTTATCAACATCTAATTGAATTTTAGATGTTTGAGATAGCGGAAGCCCAAGCGACTCCTGAACTCCATACCACTCCGCAAAAACTCTAGCAGCCCATAGCAAACTCTCAACTTTGGCAAGCTTTGGAACTCTCTCTTGGTTTTGTGATGTTGAGGATTCAGCATCAATGTCTAACATAATTTCCTCAAGGTCCTCATAGTTATTCAAGTATTGAACATATTTATCAAGGTCATCTTTAAATGGTGGCACATCATGCCCATCCTCAAAATGTTTGGCAAGCAATTTTGGGTACGAATCCCACTCAACATTGATTATTACCATCTGCATTGGTGTAGGAATCAAAAAATTAGTTTATGTTACTTGTTCTTCTATGTTAAATCCCCCCTCAAAAAATAGAATGTTAAAGGCAATCTAAATCTTTACATGTTCTCCTTATTGTCTTGAATATCTCTGAGTTGGACATATTGGGAAATAGAGTATAAAACATGTTGGAGAACATAATATTTGTCTTGAGTTACTTGTGTAGTATCTTTATTTGTGTTCAATTTGTAGTATATGTTGTAGTGTAGAAGCGTATCAAAATATGATAGAGCAAACCGTGTATTGTCATATGCTCATAAAAATAGAAATGTGTTAACAATTTAAAATTGAAAGATTATGTTATGTTTTATGTGGCAATCCAAATTCCAGCTGCAAAAAAGTTAGTACCATGAGGTCTAGTAGATCTTGGAGGAAGAATGATGGATGCACCCTAGAGTTTCTGCCGGAGGCTGCTTTACGTTTGTGTTCATATCTTGAGCTACAGACCTCGGATTATGGTGTTTTTTGGCTCGTTGGAAAGCTGATTCAGAACTCTTTCAAAAGTGCATGGCATCGCAGGTTTTAGGTTTCGGGTGATAGCCTTTTCGGCCCTGACAGTTTCGGCTCTATGGCGTCAACTTCCAAGCTGCCTGCAAAACCTCCTGTATCCATGCTGGTGCAGGGGGCAAATTTGGCATTGCATGTTAACCCTCTGGCTTATAGTGAGAATGTTTTTCAAGACGGTGATTTTCCTGCTTTGGCACCCTCGGCTGGTGCACCGAAGAGTACAAGTGTTTTGAATAGCGATAATGCTTCTGTGGATGGTGCCTCGGCGCCAGCTGGTGCCAATTCTAACAAAGATCAGTCCCGTCCACTTCCTTGGAGGTCCTCAACTTCTGGAGTAAATGCTAGCAGGGAGCGCTTTAGTGATTGGATCAAGAAGGACTTGTCATCAACTACGTCTGCTGTGCGTATTGCTACAGCTATTGATGTGATGATTTAGGATAATAAAAGAGATCTCAGTAATCTTTTGGGTGAGTTGCGAGCAAAGGAGACTCAATTGGAGCTTCAGTTACCTCCTGTTGAAGTTTCCTATCAGCCTGAAATGTGTAAGAATACTCTTCAAGCATCTGGGTACAATGTGGTCGAGATTGATCATGACTTACACAAGAAGTGTATTAGTAACTTGTTGTCATTTAGTGGTTGGTCAATATACTGGAGCATTTCTTGACGCTAGGAATCTTGGCTATTGGTTGACTAGTCATCTTCGGAGATTAGGGTTGCCACCTTATCGTACTTTAAAGATGCCGGATAAGAAGTTCTTTTTGATCGTTTTTGATGATGCTGTGGCTGTGGAGCAACTGGTGGCACGTGGTGTGGACCCAATGTGGAGTGATTATATTTTGTACTACCCTTACTCGCCTGGATTTTCTCCTGGTACGGCTCGTGCTCTTAGGATGCCATGTTGGTTTTCTATTCCAAATCTTCCTCCTGATCTCTTGGTGCCGGAGTTTCTTATCAGTATTGCTAATGGTCTGGGTACTCATCTGGCCCATTCTATTGTTGATGGTGCTAAAATTTGTGTCTCTCTTCCTTCTGGTCGTAGTCTTCCTGACTGTGTGGTTGTGAAAAGTGACCCTATCTTTCTGAAGTATGCTTTGCAATTGCTCAATGGCCCTCAACTTGCTGATTTATTTCCTCAACTTGCTTTATTTGCAAATTTTCGTGCTAAGAGAGATCGCTCTATAATGGTCCCTTCTTCCTCTATGCCTCCTACCTCTGTTGAGTCCCCTTTACCCTCTGTTGTCCCTTCGGCCAATGCTACTGCTACCTCTGTTGCTACTCCATCTGCTGCTAGAACCACTATCCCACAGAAGATTGTGCATACTCCCGCTTTTGAAGAGGATGCTAGGGCTAAGTTATAGAAGATCTAGGAATTGCAAGAGCGGCATGAAAGTGTTCAAGAGCATCATGAAAATGCCCAAGAGGGATGGACAAATGTTAATTGGAAAAGAGCCGCACGCAATAAGGCTAGTCAACAAAATAATGGGGGGGTAGAGCAGAGAGGAGGCTCTCCCTCACCAAGTGCTGAACAAAACAATGGAAGGGTGGAACAGAGAGGAGGCTCCCCCTTGCCAATTTCCAGGACGAGGTGGGCTGACCTCCCTTCAGAATCATGCGAGATGGACATGGTTGATGCTGGCTCTATTGGTATGGAGGTGGAACATAATATTTTGGCCACATGAACCTGTTGTCTTGGAATGTGAGGGGAGTGGCTTCTTCCCCAAGTAAAAGAAGCAGGTTGTCTCTTTACCTATCTAAGTTTTCTACGACCTTTTGTTGCCTTCAAGAGCATAAATGCCGCCGAGGTGATGTACATAAAGTAGCTAATGTATTTGGACGTGACTATAATGTCTTGGTGTCTGCTGCTGATGCATCTAAGGCGGATGTGCTTATTGCGTGGAAGTCTTCTGTGGATGTCACTTTTACTCAAACATATACGTTCGGGCGGTGGATAATAATCAAATGGAAAGATAAGGGATGTGACGGCCCCAGCTCATATACGATGCCCCGATCGTATACAAACTGGAGATCATCCCTCAAACCAGCATCTGCTCGCTGACATGAGGCCGTCCACCTAACATCGGGCCCTTGATGGTGGCCAAGAGCCCGACGGGGAAGAATGGACGTGTCATTCATCCCGTCTCCCTCGGGATCGTCCTAGCTGCGGAAGCGTAAGCAAACATGAGTACATGACAACAACAATAACATACCCACCTCGAAGGGTGGTCCACCATATCACAGAGCTGCAACAACACATCAGTAACATCAACATAACATGGGGAGATCCTACCCGTGTTTGAGACTCATGGGGAAAGATCGGCGGCTTGGGTCTCCTGATAACAATGCGCATGAAATTCATGGCAAATGGATTTGGCGGCATAGGAACATGGCCATTGGGTAGTCCACTCCATCCGCCCCTCATGTGCATACTTTGCAGATAGGCTGAAAAGTATTGGAGCCCCACCGTAGCTTTGGGGTTCATAGCCAAGGGGGCTATTATCGGGTTGCATCTCCCCGGCTCCCCGATGAGGCAGGAGGAGATCACTCCCCTCCGTAAGGTTCATGCCGATCACAGGCAAGCTAGAGAGCCACTGCTCGTATACGACTTGAACCCCTAGAAGATGACGATCACCCAAGAGGTGTCGAGCCCATACCACGCCCTCACGCAGTGCAGGGGTATTAGGCCTAGCCCACAATGTTCCCCGGCCTGCCGCTACGCACGGAGGGATCAATCAGTGGATCGGACAAGCCCTTCCTTGTCACCGGTCTAGTCACGGCCGGTGGGCTCTTATGCACGTGCCGCATTAATGGGAATTAATGGGCTAAAACTAGGATCATCCATCTACTTGGGCTCGGGTCTCTACCCCCTTCCCAATACACAAGAGTGGCGCATAGAATGTCAAAACATCAACACAACAGAACTGAAATAATAGAATACATCTATTCTAATCTACCTAATCATACATGGTTAGGTTCCTTTGTTAGTGTTTATCATTCTTAGGCTGTAGGGGTCGCCTATAGCTAAGAATGGATACTAATCCTATGGAATGAGGGCTGAAAACTCGGATCTAACTATCGGATCAACCACTAACCCACTTCTTGGCTGGCTCCCACTCCTCTGAAAGCGTCCATGCTGCTGGATTTCGAGACTGCTGGTCTTGGATCGAGCTGCAACCTAGGAATTCCGATTCCTCTGCTACTCTTCAGGCGAAATGGCGTCCAATGCTGCTCCAATCCGACCTATAGGGGCTGGAAACCGAAAGGGCTTCCCTTTTAGGGTTTATGACCCTTTATCCCCACGAATTTTAGGGCTGGGCCCTTTTGGTCAATGGGCTATTGCCACATGGCAAAAGATATTATATTCACATGTGGCCTTAACATGTGCAATATAATGGTTCACAAGGTCGTACCCTAGGGTACTACCCTTTACGGTCGCCGTGTACATGTCATCTGAGTCGACATGTACTAGTGACGTGTCAGTATAATATACGTATTCATACCGTATGTTATGCTGGAACGTCACATTCTCCCCACCTTGAAATGATGTTGTCCGCAGCATCGAGGTTCTCCCCACCTTGGGATCTTCCTGTCCTGCAACCAACTTGATGCATGCAATTATTATTATAGTTACACAATTACTAGAATTACTCTAAGGTAATGTTTAAGACATTACTGTACTATTTCATTATCCAATTAACTTATCGCTTCATAACTTAATCAACGCAAGGTAATTACTAACCTTACTTAATACAACATTTAAGTTTATCAAAGTTTATCAAGTTCATACAAAATTTACACTTCCAAGGTACTCTTCATCCCTTGCAACACGTTATAACAAAATTTGTGTTGCAAGTCTTTGCATCTTGAAATCCTGCATTAATTTTACAATATCTATAATTACATACTTACTATCTCACACAAAATTTAAGCGATTAGTTTAAATGGTAGAAATCACAACTACTCTAGAACTCTTGCTGCGAGAGGATATCTTCTTACTTCCTCCACCAACTGTTGCATGTGGGCTAGCATCTGTTAACGTCTTTAAGTAAACATGACAGTCTTGGACGCCTGCACGATCCTGCTGGACTTCCCTTAATGCATGCGATTAACATAATTACTCTAAGGTAATATTTATGAATTAACATTATCATAGTATCGGATACATTACTTTCGATCGTACAATTATATTTACTCTAGCTTTGCAATATTTAACAACTTTTAGGTCGCGATTATTTAAACAATAACCCTGATTTAGAGCTTATTGTTACATAGACAAGGTTTTAATTATCATACACAAGATTTAGATGTGCTTCTTATTCTCTTCCTTGGGTCCTGCATTACCCTTGGAAGTATATCCCTAAGATGCACTTAAGTATATCTGAATTCTATTTTCTATTTATATTTATAAGGACCCGAGGTCATATAGCTATCCTTGGAAGGAATTGCATCCTTGTGAAGGATTAATTAACATGCTACCTCACATTACCGTTGTTATTTAACTTATTTCCCTATGATACATATACGTACAACAATTTGTATCCAGTTATTAGGATCTATATTTAACTTATCTATAAGACACATTAAAGCTTATAATGCATGCGCACACCTTACCTAAGGCTAGAACGTATCCACCCGTTGAGCCGGCGTCGAGTAATTTTAGAGATGACTTGGTCGTTGCATTGCTCCCATAGTTTTGCTCCACTTCATTGGTGTAGTTAGCTACTACGTCAGTCTCGCACGTTGAAGGCCTCCTGAGCACTAAGGTATCTATCTATCTTACGCTCTATTCGCTTCGGCCATTGCCGGAGTGAACTCTATTCTACGGGTCGGTCAATTCGATGCAAGTACGTTCAATAAAAAAAAAAAATTTGAGCCCTCCCACTTTCTTCGAAAAGAAAATGGTCCTGCACCCCTTCAATGACGTTGTACACAACGTCATATCTATTCTCTCCCCTTAAGATGTTATACGCTTCTTACTTAGTGCATTACTTTACTAGCCTTAGCTAACATATATAACCATCTAAGATGGATGCACATATTATGTTATCATTTATTTCAATATAGTTATGGGTTACCTACTTGGTCAGAACGATTCTAAACCACAAGGTTTTGTCATGACGACTCCTTTTGTCTCAAAAGACTATTTGATTACTATAATTCTTATTTTAGATGTACCTTACATGTATTATTCTTTTATATTCTAGAGATTCCCCCTTTCTTAGTTATTTAAACTCTTGGAATATTCCTACCAATCGAATTGATGCCATCGTAACAAGTTGGCCGGACTTGTTAGATTACTTCTTTTCTTTCGGTTGGATTATTCTTTTGGAGGTGCTAGATTTATACATGGTCAACAATTATCCTAGTAATGATTCCTTCTTAGCGAGGAGATCAATCTCACCAAGTGGTTTCAATACGTTGGATGACTGTTAACAATCGTGTATAATTTTAGTCACTCCTATGCGTTTCCTTCCCAATCCTTGATGCCTAGCTCAATATTGGGGCAATCCTTTCAGCGAGAATATCCGGCAATGCCTTCTAATCCCAATATGGATGTTGCCATTCGTACATTTAACCTACTAGGCCCCATGGCCTTAGATCCCTGAGCTTGCTAGAAGTTCATCCACTCGTTGCCTGCTTGAAGTAGCAAGGTACGTTCTTCCGAGTCGCTCGATACTTCAGTCTCCTTAACGGTGGCTCTCCTTTGATGTAGAGGTTGACTTTGTTCATTAGAAGCCTCTCATTGCTGGTGGCTTGATGGTGTAGTTGATCACTTGAAATCTTCCATGCCGCTTTTCGAAAGCCTGAAGGTGGCGCCGTTGAAAAAGATCTTTCATCTTGAACTTTTTGTCTTGGCAGCTAAAGGACGACCCTGTATCCGATATTGTTTCTTCGACTCCATCGACGTCTCATACGTCGAGTCCTCTTGTTGCCTGAAGAGTGTTGAGGATGTTGATTGCTTCACCCCTGCAAATTGCCTGACATCTCTTCCTTTGATTTGTTACGCTATGGGAGGGAAGGAATAACAAGGGAACTATATATGCAAAGCATATAGCTTACATAATTACAATTACTACTAGAGCTATTAAGTCCCCCTTATGCCTTCCTTCGAGTTGCACACCTACTCCTTGGTAATGTCATCGGTGTTCCTCCTGGTGCAAGGTGTTGCCGATCTATATCCTCCTATTTGTACATCAGCTCGTACTCCGGAGTGACTTGTTGATATACTTGGGCCGTTCGATGTTTGTCGGCTATTGCACAACACGCTTTGCATCACATTCTAACTAAAGGTGTGCTGGTCGTTGATGCTTCGACATTTCATCGCTTCACGATCCCCGTTCTCGGGCGTGAAATTGTTCCCCCTTCATGATACTTGAAGCTATTTGGAGGCGTCTCTTGAGGTCGCGGCGCTTTCTTTGGATATACTCCTCCGAGTTGTTCTCTTCTCAAGCAGCTTGTTCTTTGAATCGTCCATCCTTGGGTTCACCAAGTTGCATGCAAGTCCGCGTGCAAGTTATCGGCTCGCCTCGTCTCGCCTCACCTAATTGCTTCTCCATCGAGCTTCCAATCTTCCTTGTTTGATCCCCTCGGTCACATGGCTTGGACATTGTCACGTTCCTCGGTGCTATCTTGAGTCTTCTTGTCTTGAGGTACCCTCTCCGTGGTTTTGATTGTGCCCGCCCGGTTTGATCCTCCCGTTGCCTCTAGGAGCTCGTGGAAGAAGTCGGTTGCTAGCACTTCTCCAGCTTTTCGGTTCGACCTTTGTCCCTCTATGCATGCCGGTCTCTCATCAAGTAAAGCTTCATGGCTCTCCTCCCCTCACTATATATTGTCGGGATGATGGATCCTTATATCTGCGGCTTGACCCTTGAGTTGAAGAAGTACACCCTTAGATATACTCTTGTCGTTGAATAGCCTGGCTATTATCTTGAACTCTCTTTTTGCCGAAGGTGCTTCAGTTGCTATCTTTGTCGTTAAGGTGTCGAATGCTTCTACCTTGGGCGTTTGACGTGCCAGATGTCGGAGATATGATCGGCTTCTTCTCTTCTAATTACTGGTAGGAGTACCTGACGAAGCCATCACCTAGTTGTTGAAGGCATATCTCCTCGTCGCAGTGCCTTTCGTAAGTGCATCTCCATCTAATACACGTGTCATAGCGCATCACCCTATATTACCACAAGGTGGAATTATGGTTGTCGAGATGTTGCCTTCTTAGTTGGCTCGTTGATGTCGGGTCGTTCCTCCTTCGTACTTGCTCTTCCATTTTGATCTTGGGCTATAGTTGTGCTTCCTTGCTTCCTCATTTGGTAGTCGAAGTGAAGGAGCTTCCTGATCTAAGCGCTAAATGCGTAAAACATGACTTTAAACTCATGTTTCTCCACTATATCTGTGAGCACCCGAGATATACAATAGACATATATGCATTTACATTGGGATTTTAATTCATCCACTTTTTCAAAACAACTACGAAGATCTACTTAAATGTTTATACTCCTTTAGGATTTCCCCTCCTCCTATCGCGTTTGATCCTTCGGTTTTGCTGCATCCTCTTCGTTCTGGTTGACTCCGGGATTCCTTGAGATGCTGCTATTATTGTTGAGCTTCATGTCTGATCCGAGCTCGTCACCCCAAGTTGCGAAGAGTGTTCGTCGATGTGGTCCCTTGAAAAAGATGCTCCTCCTTAATGTGCATGTCTGTCGTAAGGAATGCGGTGATCGCTCAACGTCCCTATATGCAGTGTGTCGTTGCAAGGTTGCCGATGTGCGGTGTCATTGATCGGTTGATCACCTAGCTGTTGCAGTCGGGCGTTCTTGAATATCTTCGAAGCTCTGAGATCGTGGTCGGTAGGTAGGCATTGTTATTCCTCCGCAGGTTGAACTTCTGGGTGCGACTTCTGTTGCTTGGGCTTTGCTTCATTCCGAGGTATCTCTCTTGTCCGCGGAAGTGTGATCATCTCCATTGCACCTACCATAGCTCCTTCTGGTCGCCTTTGCGTGATTTGTACCTGCTGTCTAGGTCGTCTCCTCCATCCTTTGTGTCCTATCCATTCGAGTCTCGCACTCCTTATCTGCCTGTAGATCGGCCGGGTCCTCGATGTCTTCAAGAAGTTGCGCCTCTAGCTCTTCTGTGGCTCTGGCCCTATACTTCGAAAGCAACGCTCGTATATCCTAGAGTCTAAGAGTCTACTTGAAGGGCTCCCCTACAACATTCTGGGCTTTATAAGTAAGCAAGATGGCTCGAGCAGCATTACTGGAGACATCTATAATCTACAAGTCTATGGACATTAGGACGTGTGGTATGGCATGAAATGAGGTTTGTTTTACAAAGCCTTCATGATGTTTGAGGCATACTCTAAGGTCCTAGCAAAGTTGGTTTGGGGGAGTCCAATCTCTACACATGGAGTGACTTGGGCAGCTCTAGACTCTAGCTCCCTTCTAGGTATCCTGGCAATAGGGAGTGTCAATGTGGCAGCTGTATAGGTCAAACTCTATTAGAAGGACACAAAATTAGGTCAAGGTTTATGCCTTTGGCATGAGCAGAGGTGATGTACCAACAGTTGGACTTGGGTTGCTATGCTGAGGTCTAGATGACTATAACAAAGGGGTGTTCTTGGGCACTTCTATCTAGGAGTAAGGCATCAGCTTTGAGCCGAGAGCAATACTTGTGAGGTACTAATGGGGTATGCTTCTATTTACAAACAAACCACAGTTTGGAAAAACAATTCAAGGGTTTGAGCAATTTTGGTCATTTTGAGCTGGGGTTTGACATTTCTAGCCTAATTTGAGGTCATAAATGGATTCTAGGCTGTCTAACGGTCCTATTGCAACAAATTTCAGGCGATTTGGAGCTCTGTAGCTCAAGTTATGGGGTTTGAAAAATCGGACCCCTCTAGAGGGTGTTAGGTTGGGGCCTAAGTGGCCTCTGGCGCACTCTTGGAGGTGTTGGTCTATCTATGCCTAATGGATGCCAAGAACAAGTTCAAAGACGTGAATTTCTACTTATTTTCCTCTTAACTGCAAGTTTCTTTGCTTATTTACTTCATTTGAAGCAGGTAAGTGGCTGATCAAGGGCCCAGTTGGCTGGACCCCTCTAAGAGTGCGCGAGAAGGGTGTTAGGTTGGGACCTAACTATGCCCTGGCGCACCCTTAGAGGTGTTGCCCCTTTTTACCCAAAATTTCACATTTGCTCCTTAACTACTACTATACTTAATTCAATGCATGTTTTAAACAACTATATATCCTTATTATTCAAAATTTTCACACTTTCCATTGTTAGTTACGAAAAGTAGCTTCTGTTCTATTTATCTGTCCTCTTGATGTATTTGGCCAGTCTCATGTCCTTTGGCTGAAGCGTGACTCTTTTTGCATGGACCGTGCATGCCAGTGAATCTTCGAAGTGTTGCACGGCCTCCATCTCTGCTGCTTCTTGTAGAGCGAGTAACATGTCGTTGGTTACTCGCTTGTCGGGGTCGAAATCCCACAAAATCTCCCGGACAAATCTCTGGAATGCAGCTCTGGGGATAAGAAATCCGTAACTCCGTTGGAAGTGTCGGATTTCTCGCAAGGCTTTCCCAAATACTGAATTTTGGAATCTTCTCTTGGGCTTCTGTGGGGGGTCCGGAAGCTCTGGTGGGGGTTTCAGCTGGAGTGTCTCAATGCGGTTGGCCAGCCCTCCTTCAATATATTTTTACCTTGTGTGCCTCTGTAATAGGCACTGTGCACGCATCTGCATCCTCTTATATACGGTATAGTCTGCTAACTCTTTCTGGTACCTCCTCTCGGGCCCTAAAGTGTATGATTCTCTGGCCGTTTTCTTCGCCTTCTTTGGTGCTGCTTTGTCTGCATCTAGCTTCCTCGCTTCTTGCCATTGCGAAAACGGTGGAGGCATTGGCGGGGGTAGTTCAATCTGGGGTCCCGCTGGTCTTGGGATGGGGTTTGGCCCTCCTCTTGGGGTTCATCGTCTCCGGGATGACTGTTCTTGTTCTTCTGCGAGGATTCTCCTGTTCCTACAAGTACTTCTTCCAAGAAGTTCTGCGCGTCCCTCGAATCTTCCGGACGGCGATGGAGGTTGGTAAGCCTTCGGTCGATTCACCGATGGCGATGTCGTAGAGCTCCTCCTCTTCTTACTAGCGGGGGCTTCGTCATCATCACCCTTTTGCCTTTCTGTGGTGTTCTTCCCTGCTCTTAGTTCCTTTTCGGCCATTGGTCTTCTTGGCCTCCTCGGTACCGCCGTGCGGCTTTCTTTCTTGCCCTCTCTTCTCTCCTCTTTGCTTTTTCCTCTTTCCTCTTTGCCTTCTCTTCTTTCCTCTTGGTCTTCTCTTCTTTCTTAGCCTCTTCTCTAGATTTGGTAGTATCTAGGTAAGCCTCTCCATGTCGGCCTTCAGTTTCTCTTCAGCATCTTTGAGTTTCTGCTCGGCGGCGAGGACTTGGGCGCTGGGCTTATCATCGTTGCTTACCTTACGAGCGGTTTGCTCCGTCCTAGCCATTGTTTGACAGAGTTCGATTTGGATCAGGGCGCCGGAAGATCGCCTGTTGGGACAAGCTCGAAGGACAACGTGGGAAACCCTAAAAAATGAGGTCTAAGTCCACTTAATTTATAGGGTTAAATTTTAGGGTTTGGCCTAAGTGCTTATTTTCTTGGTTTGTTGGTGAAATCCTCCATATCCCGAATCGAAGCTGGGTCTTCTTCAACTATTTTTCCTCGAACCCTTCTAAGCATGCGCGAGGAGCGTGTTAGGTCCAGACCTAACTATGCCCTGTTGCATCCTTAGAGGTGTTGACCTCTTTTTGCTTTAAACTTATCCAATTTAAACAAATTAACATGCATTTCTAACTAATTTAAGCATTATAAGCAAGATTCTATCATTACTTTTAGAATTTAAGTAAATTTGGATCAAATTTCGAGGTCACTTTTAGGGGACCCCTCTAAATGTGCGCGAGGAGGGTGTTAGGTCATGACCTAACTATGGACTTTTACTTAATGTTTTTCTGTGTTTTAACATACAAATCTAGCTAATTCGAGCTTTTTAAATGGGATTTCATCTTTTATTTTACAATTTAGGGCTCCTAAGGCCGAGTTCTAGAGCTCATATGGGGTCACCCCTCTAAGAGTGCGCGAGAGACCAATTAGGTATGGACCTAACATGCTCCTGGCGCACCCTTGGAGGTGTCGGGCTAAAAACTGACTAAAATTTATTAGGCTTTCCTAGGAAACTTTCCTCCTGTCTATTTCATCTTAAATATGGTTCTCTAATTATCCTAATTCTAGATAATTACTAGTCTACCCCGGGGAAGAAAAAAATTTCCCACTACTCGAGGTTCGTGCTTGGGCTTTTATCTCCAAGACTGAATGTCTAGATTAGTTAGTTCCTATAGGATTACGGTCAGTGCTCGATCCCGACCGCCAAGATCGTGGCTCGATACCATTAGGATTCCCCCCACTCATATAATGATGCCCCGATCAGATACAAACCGAGATCATCCCACAAACCAAAGATTTGCTCGGGACATGAGGCCGCCCACCTAACATTGGGCCCTTGATGGTGGCCAAGAGCCCGACGGGAAGAATGGACGGTCATTCATCCCGCTCTCCCTGATCGCCCTAGCCGCTGAAGCGTAAGCAAACATGAGCACATGACAACAACAATAACATACCCACCTCAAGGGTGGTCCACCATATCACGTAGCCGCAACAACACATCAAGAATATCAACATAACATGGGGAGATCCTACCCGTGTTCGGACTCATGGGGAAAAGACCGACGGCTTGGGTCTCCTGGATAACAATGCATGTAATTCATGGCAAATGGATTTGGCCGGCATAGGAACATGGCCATTGGGTAGTCCACTCCATCCGCCCCTCCCATGCATACTTTGCGATATAGGCTGAAAAATATTGGAGCCCTGACCGTAGCCTGCCGGGTTCATAGCCAAGGGGGCTATTACTGGGTTGCATCTCCCCAGCTCCCGATGAGGCAGGAGGAGATCACTCCCCTCCAGAAGGTTCATGCCGATCACAGGCGAGCTAGAGAGCCACTGCTCGTATACGACTTGAACCCCTAGAAGATGATGCATCACCCAAGAGGTGTCGAGCCCATACCCTGCCCTCACGCAGTGCCAGGGTATTAGGCCTAGCCCACAATGTTCCCCGCCGCTACGCACTGCAGGGATCAACTGTGATCAGACAAGCTCTTCCTTGTCAGCCGGTCTAGCTCCGCCACCCACAGCCAGGCGGGCTCTTATGCACAGGCCGCATTAATTGGGAATTAATGGGCTAAAACTAGGACCATCCATCTACTTGGGCTCTGGGTCTCTATCCCCCTTCCCAATACACAAGAGTGGCGCATAGAATGTCAAAACATCAACACAACAGAACTGAAATAATAGAATACATCTATTCTAATCTACCTAATCATACATGGTTAGGTTCCTTTGTTAGTGTTTATCATTCTTAGGCTGTAGGGGTCGCCTATAGCTAAGAATGGATACTAATCCTATGGAATGAGGGCTGAAAACTCGGATCTAACTATCGGATCAACCACTAACCCGCTTCTTGGCTGGCTCCCACTCCTCTGAAAGCGTCCATGCTGCTGGATTTCGAGACTGCTGGTCTTGGATCGAGCTGCAACCTAGGAATTCCGATTCCTCTGCTACTCTTCAGGCGAAATGGCGTCCAATGCTGCTCCAATCCGACCTATAGGGGCTGGAAACCGAAAGGGTTTCCCTTTTAGGGTTTATGCCCCTTTATCCCCACGAATTTTAGGGCTGGGCCCTTTTGGTCAATGGGCTATTGCCACATGGCAAAAGATATTATATTCACATGTGGCCTTAACATGTGCAATATAATGGTTCACAAGGTCGTACCCTAGGGTACTACCCTTTACGGTCGCCGTGTACATGTCATCTGAGTCGACATGTACTAGTGACGTGTCAGTATAATATACGTATTCATACCATATGTTATGCTGGAACGTAATGGGGTTTGATAAATGTATATGCTCAAAATAAACCTCGTCAGCATGGTGCTGTGGGCAACTCTGAGGAGTAAAGTTCTTCAGCTTGGGCAGAATGTTGCATGGTTGCTCGTAGGCGACTTTAATATGGTCGAGCTGGAAAGAGATGGAAGTGGTCGCGGCTCTGAAGTAGTGCAAGGATTCGAGCGAGAACAATGGCTACGCCTTTTACATGATGGTCAGCTTATAGAGATTGATGGTGATCAGTCCTTTACGTGGTGTAATGGTTGGACAGGAGCTGGCAGAGCTTATGCAAGGCATGATAGAGGATACTTTAATACTTGTGCAGCTGCTCGGCTAGCGGATTTTCGTCGCTCAAATCTTCTGGATATCTCCGTGTCTGATCATAATCCACAACTAACTAATGATGTGGCTAATTGTCATCGACCTACCAGGACCTACTTTAAGCTTAATTGCAAGTACTTGGAGGATGATGAGTTCAAACTTGGCTGTAGTCGGGCTTGGTCTCGGGCCTTCTCACCTCGGAGGGGCATGTCTGGGGTTGTCGCAGCGTTGTCTGCAGTGAAGTCATTTGCAAAAGAATATGGGAGAGTCAGAGCTACTGAAGCTAGAGGACTATTGGCTGCATTGTACCAGGAATTAGAAGTACTCCGCGCTCGTGGCCATACTAATGGAGTCAGAGAAAAGGATTTATTATCTGAGATCAAGGCTATGGAAACTATAAAAGTTACTGACGCCAAGGTGAAGGCAGGGTTGCAGTGGTTCAAGGACGGAGATAGATGTACCCGGTTCTTTTTTGCGGCTGCAAGAAGAAGGAAACTTGCCACTTCTCTACATTCTCTGGTGTTGCCAGATGGCGCTCTTATCTCCGATCTGGTGAATCTTAAGCAGTATCTTCATCATCGCTTTTCTTCATTCTTTGCACGACACCCATTGCCCTTTCAGAAGGACATACAATTGGCCGTGTTGACTAAGGTGCGTTGCATTGTTTCTGAAGAGCAGAGGTTGCTTCTTGAGTCCAATATCGTGAAGGAGGACTTAAAAGCAGCTGTGGCTCTCTTGAAAAGGGACAAATGCCTTGGTCTTGATGGCTTTCCTATTGAATTATTTCAGAAGTGTTGGGACTGGTTGGAGGATGACATATGGTGCCTTTTGTGAGTTTCAGAGATTTAGGAGCCTTGATAAGATTTTGAATACAGGTTGTATCTCTCTCATTCCAAAGAGCAAGGAACCCAAGACTATTTCTGACTGGCGACCTATTATATTGTTTTCCTCCGTGTACAAGATCTTTGCTAAGACATTGGTAGAAAGAGTCCGAGACATCTTGGCTGATGCTATCTCGTCAACACAATCTGGTTTTCTCCCTCGTCGTTGTATTCTCAACAACGTGGCTGCTGCATATGAAGGAATATATTGGGCCCGGTTACAGGGTTATAGAGCAGTGTATCTTAAGCTTGATTTTGCTAAAGATTACGATAGTGTTGATTGGGGTTTCTTGGAAAAGTGTCTTCTTGCACTTGGGTTTGGGGAGTCATTCACAAGGAATGTCATGAAGCTCCATACATCAGCCAGATCTACTGTCCTTTTCCAGGGCGAGCCATCTGATATTTTTGTAGTGGGTAGAGGAATTCGGCAAGGCTGTCCCTTAGCACCCTTGCTATTCATAATTGTGGCAGAAGTATTATCCCAGCTCTTCTCCGTGGCTACCAAAGATGGCATTATTCAAGGCCTCCCAATGGACGATGGTTCTCAAGAGGTATGTAACCAATATGTCGATGATACTTTTTTGTTCCTAATTGCCGAGGCTGAGAATCTTCGTAATGCTAAGCTATTATCAGACACATTCTCCTTAGCATCAGGAGTTCTTGTAGGGTGGCAAAAATGTACAGCTTTGTGGACGTTGGACAGTCCCATCCCTCCCTGTATTTTGGACTATCCATGGAAGATTCTTCTGCATGGCAATACCACAAAGTTGCTTGGTATCCCAGTTGGAATTCACGTCTCTGCTTCAGATGCTTGGGATGAAATCATTAGTGGGTTGCAAAAGCACTTGTTTTGGTGGAATACAGCTAAACTATCCATGCCCGGTAGAATCACTGTGGCTAAATGTGTTCTTAGTAATACTCATGTTTACATGGCGTCTGCTCTATTAGCTCCGCAGTGTAAGATGGAGGAGATTGTGTGCATCGTCAGAAATTTTATTTGGGGTGGAAATGAGTTAGAAGCGGTGGTCAAGGTAGCTTGGGCAAAATGCATTAGACCTAAGGCAGCTGGTGGTCTTGGTATGTTGGATTTTCACCTCCAAAGCAAGGTGATGATATCAAAGTTTATTTGGAGGATTTTCATTGGTAAGGATGATTCTCCTGGCCTGAGGTTGTTGATGCAGTCGATTCAGCATTGTCTCCCATTTCATAAGGCCACCATTAAGCCCCTCCTTCCTTGGGCTTTTCTTTATCATATGCATCCGTATCCTAATGCATCTCCCTTTCTAAAGGGGTTGCTTGCTGCTTGGGACACTGTCAGGTCTCTTTTCCATCATAATCCTGAGGCATGTCTTCAGTTGTCCACTCCATGCTGGTGGATTCCTTTGCAGGACACTCCAGAGAATGTGCCTCTAAGTGTAGTTGTTCATCCAAAGACACAACGACGATGGATAGCAGCTGGTATAAGCACTATTGCAGCTTGGTATGAGTCTGGTCAATCTCATGTCATGGGAAGCATTTAGAACAAAGTTCTTGTTGTACAGATGGGACAGAGTAATCTGGAATCATATTACTGCATTGTTGCCACAGGATTCTGGTCCACAGATTGAGGCAGTCATATGGGGTTGCCATCAGGATATCCAGCCAGGGCGGTTTGTGTCTTCTGTGTATAAACTGCTTGTGCATTCTGAAATCCTGCCTCCATCTAATAGGTGGCATCTTCAGGTCCCTCAGCCACAATGGAAAAGTGTTTGGATATGGGTATGGGATAAGCTGCTTCATCCCAAAGTAGTAGTTTTGTGGTGGCAAGTGATCCATAGATGCCTTAGAGTCAACATGTTAATCGGATTTCAGAGCTCTGTCCTTTATGCCTGCAAAGGGTTGAGAGTATTGAGCATTGTTTTTTCTTGTGTGAGCGGCTTCGGCAGGCATGGTCTTGGTTGTTGACCCTATTTGGCACGTCTCGATCTAGCCAGCAAATTTTGCCTGCTATCTATCCTGATGCTTGGCCCAAACTACGAAAACGAGCTCTTCATCTCGCATGTGGCTGGCTCTTATGGTCAATCTGGAAGAGAAGGAGGTTGTTTATCTTTAAGGGCGTAGATACTGCAGATGAGGTTGTTCTTCAGTGGGCGCAAAATAAAATTGTTATGGCTTATAATTGTTCTTCTCTTGATCAAGAGAAGAAAGTACTGATCTGGCATACTTACCTTCAGATTCAGTTGGATCGGTTTGTCGACTGGGGTTATAATCCTGCCTTTGCATTTTATGTTGCTCTAGTTCTTACTTGGTGAATAAAGCTTGTCGTCAATCAAGCTTAAAGATGCAAAGAATGTAGTAAAGAATAAACTGAGATAAATCCAAATTCCAGTTTAAAAACACCCTTAAAAATGCAGGATAAATTAACGTTTAAATAATTCCTCCTTACTCTCTTACCCTGTTCTTTTGTTTGTTTCTTTGTTGCCTTGTTGAAAAGATCCCCTGATGTTTGTTGTCACAGCCAATGAAAGAAATCATGTTAGCAAGCAACAATAACTCGTATTGTTAGCAAGCAACAAAAACATATTGTTAACTGTTTAACTGTGTTAAAGTAACTGAAATATTTTAAAGCATCATTAGAAAATGCCAGAAATAATTATTATCAAGCTATTTTCGTTCAGGCATAGCATTAAAGAAATAAAAGCAGCATGACATGACTTGTAATGTGCAAGAAACATTACCTGGTATTGTAGAAGAAGAAAAAGCAGAGAAAATGTTGCAAAAAACATTCAAATTCAGTTTTGCTTTAAATGGACCAAGCTGATGCAAATTTAGTTTTGCTTTAAAATGGACCAAGCTGATGCAAATTTAGTTTTGCTTTAAATGGACCAAGCTAAATGTTTCAGTTGATGCTTCAAAATAGCCGTAAATGGAGTTCAAAATAGCCTGATTGAACCAGATTGACAATCCTTGATTGAAATAAATAGGATCAGGGGAAGCACCTCTTGTAGTCCAGAAGCCGACTGGGCAAGCAAAACCAAAGCTTTAGAAGCCCTAAACCTGCAGAAGTATATGTCTTGATTTACAGCACTCAAAATATTTTATGTTACGGTACGAGAAATAACAGAGTAAGCAAAATCAAAGCTCCAGAAGCCCTACACCTGCAGAAGTAAAACTGTCTTGAGTCACAATAAGCAGACAATCAAACCATTTCAAATGTTTATTAATTTCAATGGTGGGACCATGTCTAGTAAATGTGTGCAGGCAGTAGGCAGAAGTAGGAGTTATTTTACCAGCAGTAGGCAGACAATGGCACCATGTAAACGTTTACTATGACTTTAACAATGGAAATGATAAGAAATAACAGAGTAAAGGCGGATTAACCTGCACGGTGCTTCTGAAGATAAGCCCAGCCAAAAATTGTTCCAGGACTTTCCCAAATCGCTAGCCTACCTCTGCCCAGAAGCCGAAAAACAGTAAGAGAAATGAACAATAAGGAAAATAGAAACTTGTTCAAAGCCTTACGATTTACCTTATTCCTGATCCAAGCTCAAGAACTGCATGCAGATAGGGTTCAGGCTACAGAAATGGTGCCGATGGAGGCAGAGGAGAAAAAAATAGAGATGCTTGTGGCAAAAACAGACAATCTGAAAAATATTGCTCTTGAGCTCAAATGGAGAGCAAGAATCGAATGGAGAGCAAGAATCTGATCCAGTTAAGTTTTACCTGGACGGTTTTTTTCGTAGCAGAATACTCCACTGAGAGGAGCAAAACAAAATGAGAGATTGTTATGGCAGAATCGGGAGGAAGCATGGATGGATTTAAACCCTAAACACTTAATCATGGATGGCGGAGGAGATTGCCGCCCACGATCTTCTCATCTGCCATCGAGAATAATGCCTCCACACCTGCCATCGAAAATTAACTCAGAAGAGAAGAATGAAGGAAAAAAAATTGTGCCCGGAAAATGAAAAAATCGGCGTAACATTCGCCGGAATTTGCGTTAGCGCCGGCGTTAGCGAACCGGAAAAAAACATTTTAAATAAGTAGATTCTTACCCTAAATTCGGAGACCTCTTGAGTCTTAATCTACTCTTTCAACCCACCTGCATGTTTTGTCTCTTCTAGTTGCATGGTGGTAGGGTATCCATAGTAATACTTGAACTAAAATTATTGATACAAAAAATGATTAGATCATTCAAATTGAAAATGCAAAGCTACAAGGAGCATCAACATTCTTAAAATATTTGAACAAAAATAAAATATTTGACATTAACTATTTATCAAATATGATAAACATTAAAATATACTTTCAAATTCAACTTTGATGGAGTCTAATCGCCCCGAACCATTCTTGGCTTGCTCTTTCTTGTAGCAGCAGCATTCTTCTTGTCCTCATTCTCCTTCTTAGCATCTTCTTTAAATAACTCCCAGACCTTGTTTTTCTTGCAATCTTGAGGTTTCTTCATCCTGGTATTTTCCCATACTTGTTTTCTCAATTTATATCTATAAAAATAGTATATCACATATTTTAGAAACTACAATATGTGAAATGAAGATAAAAAGAAAAAATTACTTACTCGTTTGTGGGGTATGCTTGTACAAGTTTTGGAATACTGTATAACGATATTTGCAAAATACTATAAGGTATGAGGCAATGTACTAAATGATGTTGATTTTGTACATGTATTATCAAGTTTAGAGGCTCTCGATGCCCTACGTCATCCCCCGTGTAAACATGCACCCAAATCAAAGGGGGGTTTCAGGGGGTTTAGATGTAATGGTTTGTGTTAACTTAAAAACTTTTTGGCCCCTTCGAGGCCTTGAAAATTGTGCATGGATTAATGAACAAAGTAGAAAACATCTAAGGAACCAACAAAGAAAAAAGGAGAGTACAAAGCTTTTATAACCAACTATAATAGAGAATGACATGGAGAACATTAACAAAGAGCATCTTGATAGGATGAATGACATCTCTAATAAACACCTAATTTCATTTAGTCCATTTTGCTGCATCTAAGAAGATTTAGATGCTTAGCAGACTTGTAGTAGGGTAAAATGAGAAAAAAAATAACCAAGATGATGTACAATGTGAAAAACAACTACACAAGCATTAAATATAGTATCACATTTAAAAGCAAGATTTAATTAATTGGAGAGAATAACACAATTGTGAGAATTTTAAGCATAGCTAATTTGCTCAAGCACAAATACTTTCACCTACTTCTTAAGTCCAAGATACATGATTATGCACGACACATATATCCATACAAATTATGCATGATACTTGTACGTGTACATGATACTTGTACGTGTACATGATACTTGTACGTGCCAAATAATGGTGCTACAATCTATACCAATAATTCACATCAATAATTTCACGACTATAAGAGCAGCTCCATTCGGTGGTAGAAGTCATTCATCTGCCATAGCTTATTTGCCTACTCGTCCAGAGCATATTGAATCCATTACTTGCTCCATGAGCTACAGTGATATTGTTGGATGTGCACTGAGAGGTGTCCTCCTTGATCCCTACCTGCAATCCAAAGCCAATGGTCGTGAGTATGATTGGTTGGGGCTTCATTGTGTTTGATCCACCTTGTTTGGCTTCCTGAGCGCCATAGCTACGAGCTGAATGGGATCACCTTAGCAGGTGTTGATGAATGAATCATTGACTGTATGCCATCAATAATGTGTGCACCTATTAAAGATGTAATGATGTATAAGCACCTATTAAAGATGTAAGGATGTTATAAGCATAATGAATAGCATCTGATTTATCGAACTTGAGTAACTTGTTCAAGTGTCCTC